>CP106729.1:81496796-84206198 GCA_025506655.1 Gossypium rotundifolium
TAATTTTTGATAATTTTAGTTAAAGGACTAATTTGATGAAATGTTAAAATTAACATGGAATTTTTATGAATTTTTAATAAATAGGGACTGTCCTAGTATGTAATTGAACTTAGCTAGCTTGGGCACTTTTGAAATTTTGTTAAAATTTGGAATTTGGGGTTTAGGGATTAAATTGTATAAAAGCTAAAATATTAGGGGTAATTTTGTAACTTTTCCAATAATAAGTGTTATAAGTGAAATTGATTATTTTAAGTTATTGAATGGTTTAATTAAGTGAAACATTATTATTTAGATCACAAAACAAGCCAAGCGGATCAAAATCGAGGAAAAGTTATGGTTGGATTAATTGTCGACTTCGTTGTTACAACTGTATTTGTCGAGGTAAGTTCATATATGGATAAAAATTATTTATTTTCCATTTTGGATGAATGTAAATTGTAATTATATTATGGTTAAATTAATTGATAAAGATGTGATAAATTATTATTATGGATCATTTAAAGGAATTAATCAAATTAAAGGATATGTGAATTATGGCTAATGTATTTGGTGATTATGAATTATAGATTGTCTATTTAAATGTTACTTGGATTAAGGTAAGTTCATAATGTTTGATGTGTAAATTGTAAGTTTCTTGAAAATAAGCTATTGTTTTTGTAACACCCCTTACCCGAGTCCAACACCGAGACCGGATACGAGGCATTACCATGCTTAATCTTACTTAAGCGTGAAAGAACGGGTTACAAAATTTTGTTCAAGACTCATTTCTTGCTCATTCATGACCTACGAGGCCTTAAACATACCTCCGAGAGGTTTTGGAACTAATCCCGAATCTTTTACAAACTCAAGAAACTTTTCATCAAAATAGGGGCCACGCCCGTGTTGAACAAGGGACACACCCATGTACCCCTAAGGCATGCCCGTATCTTCCACCCGTGGTTGACACTGACTAAATACACATGGCCTTGACATGCCCATGGTCTTGGCTCGTGTGCCAAACCTTGGCATTCTGACTTATCCACACGACTTGGGGCATACACCCATGTGCTAACCGTGCCTCTCACACAGTCTAGACACAGGCCCATGTGTCTACTCTAGTGGGAGATTAGAAGGCTATCTACCAAGCCTTTTGCCACTCTCATTTGCATACATTAATACATCATCACATAACTTTACAAAGCATTAATATAACTCTTGAATTAAATACATTTAATTCATACAATGAAATCTTCATCTCAGACATAAGGTAGAACCATTTCTACTATGATTACAATCGACTTAAGCCCTCATCTATGGCTATTCACAACCAAATCATAACTAACTTAGGCCAACACATCTGGCTATATTAACTATGACTTAGTCAAGTTTAAAATAGGTCCCTATACATGCCATGACTCATAAGAACTTGAACCATCATACCAAGCGTCTACTCGATAGTGTGAAAACATCTACAGCGGTCTCCAACCCGAGCTAGTTAAAATAACCTATAAGAGATGGGAAAAGGAAAGGAGTAAGCAATAATGCTTAGTAAAATCATCTGCATATAACTAACAAATACTAGTATTCATTGAATATAAAAAACCATAAGGTATTATAAGGAGTTTTACTTTTAAACTCATGGTTACTTACTCAACCATTCTTGAAACTTACTCATTTTATCTCTTACTACATTTTAACCATGCCACAAGCCAATTGCTCGTGTTAATTAGCATACATTCCTACACTGGTCGCCACATGATCATATAAAATAACACTTCAAGTATTTTCAACAAGCCACTCATACTACTAATCTCTCGGTGGTTTCGCACTTAGCCCATCATCGATCTCTAATAGGATGGTATCGCACATAGCCCACCAAATGATTTTTATAAGCGATAGTATCATACACAGCCCATCGATTAATAATTAATCAGGTGGTAACGCACACAGCCTACCGTTAATAATATAGTTGACGGTATCGCACAGCCCATCACTAACCATCAATAAGGTGACACTGCACATAGCTCACCGTTATTATACATTCATGGATAGTTATCCACATGTATTTCTCTATTTCAAATGTTCATCTGGGAACATCCTCACACACTACTATTCTTACTTAAACTTTCTACGATACTCGTTCGCATTCACACAATACATTTATGAATATAACTTACACAACTGAGGTGCATTGATTACACATAACCCACCAGAGGTTCATCATATACCGAATTTACCTCAATTTAGTTCTAGCACATACTTGTGCTTCTCATGGCACAACCACATACTTTCTCTCTTTCAACATACCCGTTGAATCACTCAAATTGTTAAATAACACTTTTGAATCTCAGACACATAATGTCATATTGACATTATACCCTGATAGGGCCTTACATGCATTAACATATCTATGCCATGTCCCCAACATGGTCTCATACAAATTCTTACACCGAGGCCATATTCCAATATGGTCTTACACGAGACTTTAATTATCATCATATCATGCTAATTTCTTTTCCCACTAGTCTTAAATTAAGAATAAGACTCATTTTTTGACATTCTATCAGAACATACTTAACGTATACATAGAGGCAATTAAACAATCCATAAAACATCAGAATGTTAAGTACTTCACTTACAATTTCATAATTTAGCATAAGAACTTACCTCGATGTCGAAAGGGTCGAAAGGGACTTTTTGCTCACATTTCCCTTTTCACCCGTTCTAGGTCTAAATCTCATTTTCTTTGATCTAGAATAATGGAATTTACTTATTTAATCACTTATAAATCATAATACACCGTAATCTACACTTAGGAAAAAATGACTAATTTTCCCTTATACTTTGGCAAAATTATGATTTTTCCCCTAGGCTCGTAAATAAATTTTCATCACATTTTCTTATTAAACAAGCCTAGCTGAACATTTAATCTTCTTACAACTATTCACAATTCCAACTATTTCATTCCTTAATGAACAAATTACAACTTTTGCATTTTAGTCCCAATTAGGTGTTTTCATAACAACACCTTTCACAAAAGTTGTTTATCATCATCCTATCATTCATTTTCTTCCATAACAACTCATCGAACAACATAAACTCTATCATGGTAAGTCCTTAGACTTTCAATCATATTGCAAACTAGTCCTCTTATTAGCTAGCTTAAGCTTTGAGGACTCTAAAAATACAAAAATCATCAAACTCGGCCTAGAAGTTAGGCTCGAATCTGGCGTGCCACATTGAGGTGTTTTTTTTTTCAAAAACTGCGTTTTCATTGAAAACCCCTCTTGATATTTAAAAACTAAAGTCCCAGTTTGTGATTGTTACTATTAATCGGCATTTATTCAGAAGTCATTACCTTCAAAACCTTGGTCGTTGTGGAAGCTTAATTTAAAACAACTGACTTATAAAACGTGATATTTACAACTTGGTTGCAAAAACGTAGTGTTTTGAAAATAGATATTATTTTGGAAAACGACGATCCAATGTTGAGCAGATTTAAAACATAATAAACTAAAAATCCCAAACTATACCAGAATTTAAGAGAGGCCTTATTACAACCCAATAAAAACAGTTTAATAAAGTAAAGTAGAATATTAAAATCCAAAGCTACTTGTAGTGTGGCCACCTCTGAGTCCTCCAATACATCGAACCGCCTACTAAGGGTTACTGGAAAAATTAAAAAGAGGGGGTGAGTTTGCGAAAACTCAGTGTGTACAACCCTCATCAGTAAAAACATGCATCACAATAATCCGAGCCGACGCCCATTACAATAACAGTGGCAATTGGGCCTGAGCCCAAAATAGCCTCGGTTGGGCCTTAACCCATATCCTATGTCACATATCATAAATATCTGGGCCTAAGCCCATCTCAATATTAAAATCCATATATGCAATGCATTAATGCCCATACCAACCACGCACTGCCTCTCTGTCCAGCCAACCGCACTCCTGGGGGATTTAATCGACCCACCCATCCGTACACTCCTTTTGTAGCACCGGTGTGGAACTAATTTATCGGTGCAGCATGGCTGCTTGATGGGTAAAAAGCCTTCGGTGGATCAACAGTCGTCAAGTGACCATGCAATCCTATTAGCACTTCCTCCATATTAATAATCCCATTCCCATGCAACATAATAACACATAAATGTATCTTACAATAATAAACATACCATAATAATCATAAATCGCATACAAGGATAACCATATAACATGTAGAGGCGTTTTCATCATCTTGCCCTTCAGGGGCATATCCGTCATTTTACCCATCAAGGGTATTTCAGTAATTTTACAAACTAGGGGTATTTCGATAATTTTGCAAACCAGGGGTATTTTACTAATTTTAAAAACTAGGGGTATTTCAATAATTTTACAAACTAGGGGTATTTCGGGCAAACTAGGGGTGTTTCAGTAATTTCACAAATTAGGGGTATTTCAGTAATTTTACAAACCAGTGGTATTTCAATAATTTTACAAACCAGGGGTATTTTAGTAATTTCACAAACCAGGGGTGTTTCGATAATTTCACAAACCAGGGGTATTTCGATAATTTTACAAACCAGGGGTATTTCGATAATTTTGCAAACAAGGGGTATTTTGGTAATATCACGAAATAGGGGTGTTTTAGTAATTTTACAAACTAGGGTATTTCGATAATTTTTCAAATTAGGGGTATTTCGGTAATTTTACAAACCAGGGGTATTTCGGTAATTTTACAAACCAAGGGTATTTCGGTAATTTTGTAAACCAGGGGTATTTCGATAATTTTGCAAACCAGGGGTATTTCGATAATTTTGCAAACCAGGGGTATTTCAGTAATTTTGTAAACTAGGGGTATTTCAGTAATTTTGCAAACTAAGGGTATTTCGGTAATTTCACAAACCAGGGATATTTTGATAATTTTATAAACCAGGGATATTTAGATAATTTTGCATACCAGGGGTTTTTAGTAATTTCACAAACCAAGGGTATTTCAGTAAATTTGCAAACCAGGGGTATTTCGGTAATTTCACAAACCAGGGGTATTTAGATAATTTTGCAAACCTGGGATATTTCAGTAATTTCAGAAACTAGTGGTATTTCATTAATTTCACAAACCTGGGATATTTCGATAATTTTGCAAACCAGTGGTATTTCGGTAATTTTACAAACTAAGGGTATTTTGGTAATTTTAAAAACCAGGGGTATTTTAGTAATTTCGTAAAATAGGGGTTTTCGATAATTTTGCAAACCAGGGGTATTTCATTAATTTTGCAAACTAGGGGTATTTCGATAATTTCGCAAACTAGGGGTATTTCAGTAATTTTACAAACTAGGGGTATTTTGGTAATTTTGCAAACTAGGGGTATTTCGTGAATTTCACAGACCAGGGGTATTTTGATAATTTTACTAACCAGGGGTATTTCGGTAATTTTACAAACCAGGAGCATTTCGATAATTTTACAAACCATGGGGTGTTTCGGTAATATTACAAACCAGGGGTATTTCGATAATTTTACAAACCAGGGGTATTTCGGTAATTTTACAAACCAGGGCTATTTTGGTAATTTTGCAAACCAGGGCGATTTCGATAATTTTGCAAACCAGAGGTATTTCGATAATTTCACAAACTAGGGGTATCTCGGTAATTTTGCAAACTAGGGGTATTTCAGTAATTTCGCAGACCAAGGGTATTTCGATAATTTCGTAGACCAGAGGCATTTCAGTAATTTCGTAGACCAGGGATAGTTCGGTAATTTTGCAAACAATGGGGTGATTCGATAATTTTACCCGTCGAGGGTACTTTGGTAATTTCGCATTTAACAGCCTTTCCAAAGGCCTGCTACCGCCTCGAGCGACTCAGATAACCTAAATGGTCAAAATGGTATAAATGGGCTCGAGGCCCCTTATTCGACCCACGTGGACCCACACGGCCCACACGCTCGTATGGCCCACTTAGCCTAAATCTAGTCACAGATATGAGATTCACATAGTCCAATTCACTATCTACTATACAATCATACAATTTATTCATATGGGTGCACGGGCCCATTAGGCCCACTTGGCCCCTTTCGGCCCATCGTGGCCCAAACAGCCTAAACGCACAAGAACACTCATGCTGGCCTCAACTATCGCATCGAAGCTCCCACACGTGCGCTTGCACGCTCGTGTGGCAACCATCACCGTGTGACCGACATTTCGGTATTTGTCGCTCTACAGCTAGGGTAGAGAAATACACACCTGATAGGAGTGTGAAGCTAATCCGCGCTCCGAATGCTCCTATGCCCAAACGCCCACCAAGGTATGTTTCCTCTCTTCATAGACAACTCCATTTATAGCTAGCTTCTCACATTTCCTCTTGCTATCTTTCTGATGTGGGATCCCTCCGTCAGTAGAGTTTAAATCCAACTCAAACACTGGCCAACCAATCCGCAAAATAAATACTCCCTTGCTTGTCATGAGATTCAAACCCAGGCTCCCTTGCACACTTAATGACATCTTGCCACTAGACCACTCACTTTCTTGTGTATAACATAATGAGCAACTAAATATAAATCTATGGGCCAAAGTCCAAGTTCACTTAAAAATAAATCAAAAAGAAATGCCAACGTCAAGGCTTGAACCTTGGACCCTTTCTTCCTTATAGCGTCACCTCCTTGTCTCTTATGTGGCGTCACTTGCCACTAGACCACAACTCCTTTTTGTGTCATTTTTCTCCACATTTTATTCTTAAAGCTTACTTACTAACTCTCAGGGTTTTATTCACCTAAAACCAAAATTTTCCTAAAGCCCAAGTTTGATCCCGGGACTTCATAGAAGCCTCTTAACCTTCCAAAATCACCTTCCTAACAGGTCCAACTTGAAATAATGCCATTCTCATAATCCCAAAAATTTTAAAACACTCCCATGGCCTAGGCCCAATGGGCCCAATCCTACTGGGCCCAAATTCAGGGTGTTACATTTTCGATTCTTAAAATTTTATCCATCTAAACAGGGACTACACGCCCGTGCTAGATGACAGACACCCATGGGTAGTCACACACGCCCATGTTCACAAACCGTGCATGAAAACTCAAGCATTCTGCCAATGCCCCACGGTTAGGGCACACGCCCGTGCTCACCACCTATGGTGCACACTGACCACCTCACATGGCCTTGAGTCTAGGCACATGCTCGTGTGGCTAGCTCGTGGCCTACACTACTCAATTCTACCAAAATGACACGGCCAATGCACACGCCCGTGGGCTAGCTATGTGTCACACATGGCCCAAACACATGCCCGTGTTCCTATCCACATGGACAAGAACAAAGCTATTTACCAAGTTCTTTTTGCTCCTCAATCATACACAACATGCACTCATCCAATTCATCTATAATCAACTCATATTGAAGCACAAACTCACATGGATAGCTACATCTTTTCATATAATAAAATAGCCAACAACTATGGCATTATACAAAATAGATTATCCATCCAAAGGCCAAACATCTTAGCCATTTACAACAAAATTTATTAACTTGTCTAGCCTCTATACATGCCATATACAAAACATCAAGTCTACTGTACCAGAGTCAGTTGATAGTGTGGGCGATCTTCCGATTAATCCATGTATCCCTATTCAACCCTCTTTCTCTATAAGATAAGGGAAAAGAAAAGGAGTAAGCCTTGACCTTAGTAAGTTTACACATAAATAATTTAAGAATTCTAGTATAAACTAAACAACAATTAGCATTATACTACCAAATAAATTCACATCCACAATTATGCTTACTCTTTCTATCCCTGTTTCTAACACATTATGAGTCACACACTCATAATCATTGACATGCACCCCTACACTCAATATCACTTTTACTCTATATACAACACATCATTATTCTTCATAATACATCTACACAACTAATTTCTCGGTGATTTCTCACTTAGCCCACCACAATCAATTTATAGGGTAGTATCGCACTTAGCCTATCAACAAAGGTATTCATAGTGGTTTCGCACATAGCCCACTAAATAATATACTTAACTATGGTATCGCACACAGCCCATCGTTGTTAAGTATTAAGGTGGTATCGCACTTAGCCCACCATCAAGCATTATCACTACACATTCACATATGTTCTTGTAATCCATTCATCTATTCACAACTATTATCTCATTCATTCCTCTAGAACCACATAGGTCCTCAATCATGCTGCACACTAGCTAGCATTAAGAATGTAAACGCATATATGCATCGTTTATACATAAACTTACCTCGGTACTCCAAAGTATTGAAATGTGCAATTTAGTCCACTACCTTGCTCTAGCCTCGGTTTTGATCCGGGGTTCATCTTTTTTTTATCTATAATGATAAATCAACTCATTCAATAAACACATTGACTAAATTGACCAATATCTCACACTTTAGCAAAATTACCATTTTACCCCTAAACTTTCTCATATTTACTTATTTGCCCCAAGGCTCGTAAAGTGATTTTCATTCAACTTTCTAGTCTTTCATGCTTAGCCGAACCATTTACTCAACTAAATCAATAATCAATTCTCACTAAATCACACATGTATGACCAAACTCAAGACTTTCACAAACAAGTCCCTACATGCATTTTTCATGGAAATCACTTAGCAAAAGATGTTTCTACTACATCAAGCTTTCATATTCTTCCATAAAACATCAAAATACATGCATATCATACATGGGTACATTTTTGAACATCCATCTTAGCTCACTATATAGCTAAAAATAGCTTACTCATGCTACTAGGACTTCAAAAATACGAAGAATATCAAAAACGGAGCTAAAATACACTTACTAGCTAGCTTGAATAGTTGAAGAGCCCTAACAATGGCCTCTTGAAAATTTTGTCAGCCTTGGAGAAGAATATGAATGAAATTCTACCATCTTTTCCCATTTTAATCATTTAATTGTTAAATGACTAAAATGCCCTTTTTGACAAACTTTCTATTTTAACTCATCCATGCCCAATTTTGTCCAAAAATTAGAAATTGGGAAGATTTCTCTTTAAGGATATCTAATTGATATTCTAAAGATATTTCATAAAAATAACTTCTAGAATTTGACATTTTGCAACTTTTGCAATTTAGTCCTTTTGGACAATTCAACTGCAATTTCACAAAATTACTTTATGAAACTTTCACACTAACATGCAAACATGGCATAAACCTCAAAAACTCATACATATACCTCAAATTTGTGGTCTCGCACCACTATTCCGACTAGGCCCTAAATCAGAATGTTACAACTCTCTTCCTTTAGATATTTTTGCCCCCAAAAATCTTACCAGTAAAGAGGTTTGGATGTTGCTCTCTCATAGCTTCTTCCGTGTCCTACGTAGCCTCTTCCACATCGTGTTCTTGCCACAACACTTTCACTAGGGCTATGTTCTTATTCCTCAACTATTTCACTTCTCGAGCCAAGATCTTAATCGGCTCCTCTTCGTAAGACATATCCGATCTTATCTTGATGGTGGTGGAAACAGTTTTAAATTTTATATAATGAATGGTCGAGGCTAGAAACTAGCTATCACCACGATTGAGGCAATCGCACCTATCGAACAATAGCATAGTTTAATGGCAAGACCGGATTGTTGAACCTAAAGGAACAAAAAGTGCTAATACTAACTTTCTTCTTATAATTTAGCCTAAGAATTAAGAGAATTGTTATTTAATCTAAAATTAACTAACTACTAAGCTAAAGATTGCTAAGACACAGAGAAGTAATTGGGGAAATACTTGTGGGAAAAACCAATTGATTAAGACAATACCCGAGGAAGAATACACTTAGACTTCACTTGTTATCTAACTCTGAACCAGACGATTTATTCACTAGAATTGATCTGTAGGATTCCCTAATTTAAATTAATACCTCTCTCGAGGCTACTAATGTCTAACCCTAGGTTGACTAATTGAAATCTCTTTCTAATTAAAACCCCTAGAATTATATTAACTCGATCTATGGACTCCCATATTAGGTTTGACCCTAATCCGACAGATTTTTGTCATCCTATCTTTAGGGTTGCGATCAACTCCGCTTAACTATGCTAGATCTACTCCTAAACATGGAATATTCCTTCTCTGCCTAAGGGCATGAATACTTGAATCGATATCCTAAAATATCAAAACAAGAATTAAGAACACATAATTAAGAACAAATCAAGTATTTATCATATAGCTCAGAAAACAATAACAAGATCTGTCTTAGGTTTCATCCCCCTCAGGTATTTGAAGGGATTAGTTCATAATCATAAAAGAATACATCTCAGAAGAAAATATAAAACAAAACATAAGAAAAACCCTAAAACCCCCTGAAGGAATTGAAGGAGAGATCCTCAGTCTTGAGTATGACTCCGGCTTCTTGAGATGGATCAACTGGCTTTCTTTGAGTGAATCCCACAATTTGGCCTCTCTGGCTTGGCTCCTTGGCCTAGCTGAACGCCCCCTAAAGGTTGGCCTCTAGGGTGTTTATATAGGCTTTTGGAATGTCTTTCTTTGCCTCTAAGTACCCTAATCCGAATGAAACTCTTCTTTGTTACGGCAGGGACACACCCGTGTGGCATGACCGTGTGAATCGAATCCAAGCCGTGGTCAGATCTACTACAGAGGCACGACCGTGTGTTTTAGGCCCAAGCCATGTGCAATTCATATTTTGGCCCATTTTCTCCGTTTTTGGCCTATTTCTCATTCTTTTCATCCTCCGGTGCTCTCTTAAGTATAAAACATGAAATTAAAGAATTAGGAGCACCAAATTCTACAATTCAAGGAATAAATCATCCAAAAGCATGCTAAATGTGGGTTTAATATGAACATATTATGGTTTATCAAATACTCCCACACTTAAGCATTTGCTTGTCCTCAAGCAAAAATCTCAGCTCGTAATTAGAATTAACTTCCCTCGATTGATAATTCTTATCAACAATGCCTCATCATAATTCATAGATAATTTATACATTGATAATTTAACTAAAAGAGTCTTGAAGATTCAAACAATCAAAGTCATAAGTTTGTAGCACGAAAAATTTAGGTGTTTACCCTTATCTAAATAATCACCTTTAATTCAAAATTGACAAGAATTGACATCCTCACTAAAGATTCACTCAATTCACTCAAGGTGTTTAAGGTTCAAAATAAAGCACTCATCAATCAAACATGAAAAGTTATTGCCATAGGCTTGCATAAAAATCAAATCTCCACCACTATAAAATGAGATGAAACACAAATCAAATGGTCTTTAAAAGGTTTTAACAGGGCTTAGGTTAAAGGTGCGGATAAAGGCTAAATTAAAGGGTAAGAATCGAGATTGAATTGACAATTTACCTAACTAGAAAAATGAACTAGTCTTGAATAATTACATCAATTGAAAACTAATAATACGAGCTTCTTCTTCAAGATGTTGAATTTAAACATATAAGCTCACTTAATTATAGAACTAATAATGAATATACTTCAATTTTTTAAGAAAAATAAAGTAAATACATAATATAAGATGAATTTAACTACTGAAATAAAATAATTAGGCAAATAATCAAATCAAACCTCGATAGAAGGGTAGTCAAGAGAAATGGTGATAACAAATACAAGATGGGTTTTATGTTAATATTAGTGGGTGAATCAATAAAAGGGTTGTTAGGATCAAAGGGTTTCACTAGGGGTTAATTGTGAGGGTAGGGTTTTAGTGGAGTAAGTGGGTTAAATCCTAAATGCCTTTATCATCTCTGTATATCAAATCAATGATGTGGTCTTGACATGTATAATCGAGCAAGTTCTAGAATAACAAATCAATGTTGACACACTCATAATCAATAAAGTAAGAAAAAAATATATGCTCTAAAAGGCTCAAAATCTCACAAAAATTATGGGTTTTTTATTACAACCTTGCAAATTTCAAACTTCAAGGTAATATTCAAATTTAGGTCAACAACCTAGCAAATTTTTAATTCTGAAAAATAGACTTATCATGATTGATTATCTAGTATCATAGAGTTTAAATCATCAATTCACAATTAGCTATGACTTAATCTAAAACATATCATTAAAAATCATAAATCAACAAAAGTTTAATTCTAATTAGTGATATGAGAAAATTATTTAAGACAAGATATCATTCAGGGATTTGAGAATAATGCAAAAAGTTAGGAAACTTTTTGAAATAAAATTCACCCCCCACACTTAAGATGTACATTGCCCTCAATGTACAAAGATAGATAACAATCATAAGAGATGGGGAGAAGTAAAACTTCCAGAATTTTGGATGAAATCCTTGGAGGATGATTCATGATGATGACTTAGACATGGGTGAGTGTGGTGGTGAATACTCTGGTGATGTTTTCGTTCTCGAGTGGCACATTGAACCTTTTTAAACTGCGAAGTAGCAGTTAAATTTTTAGGGAGTACTATTTAATAGGTGTTGTTAGAGATACTCGAGAGTTAGACAGCCAGTGATAAAAAAATTAATCTGTACTAATAAAAGTTTTAAACAAGAAAGGTAAAAAGTTTAATTAAGAAAGAAAATAAACTAAAAATAAATACAAAAATGAAAAATAAATATTAAAAATGAAAAGTAAAAAAATAAAAGGACTCAAAGGTCCTCGTCATCTCTGGGATACGAGGTGGGGGCGGCGATGAAATGTGAAAAGTTGATAATGTCGACCACGACCGCCTTGCACGGCCGTGTGGATTTATCGTAGCCCGTGTTCTTTATGCAGTTTTGACCACGGCCACGTTGCACGGCCGTGGTGTTTAATCGATGCCCATTTCTTGGGGAAAATATTTGTCCTGTTTCTGCACGATCTCTACCACGCCCCTGTACTAAAATCTGTAGTGTCCACACGGCCAAGGCCATGCATGTGTGCAAGGCCGTGCGGAGAGAGGAACATGCATTTTATTAAATTGGTTAGTTTGTAGTTAGGTGCTAAAAATAAAAAATATGACATTAGTGAAGTTAGTGCTCGGGTTGCCTCTCGAGAAGTGCTCGTTTAAAGTCTTAAGCTAGACTTACCTCTCATTCACATAATCATGGTGGTTTGAGGAGTTGAAAATCTTTTCTCATGCATTCAATTCTACTATCACTATATAGTTTGAGTCGAGTAGTGTTTACCTTAAAAGTGCCGACTTTGAGGATTAGTTACCTCGACTGTTCCATATGGGAAGATATCCAGTACCTCAAGAGGGATCTCATCATTTGTATTAAGGTTTGAAGTGGCAAACCTAGGATCTATTTTATTCGACATTACCTGATCTCTGATCTTAAATTGGGTTGGCCCCTCTTTAAGTTTGACATGGTTTTGCTTTTGTTCTGCTTCGTGTGTCCCTAGTTTCTCCTTGTAATGTGTCTTCCACTCGTCTAGTTAGAAGCCTTCGTTCCTCATAAATTTCTTCTTTATTGGCACGAGGTCTATGATCTGGCTCAGTTATGTTATTTCGTGGTGCTTCCTGTAAAGAAAGTTGAACCAAATTATTATCATTAGAATTTACGTTCTCACCTTTATCACTCGATGTCCTGGCTGAGTCGAGAGCTTGAAGAATGATTGATTTGTCACCTGCATGAAGTGTGAGTTCACCTGTACCAACATCAGTTTTAGCTCTAGTAGTTGCTAAAAAGGGTCTTCCTAAAATTAAGGGGATACTATTGTCCTCATCCATGTCTAAAACAACAAAGTCTACTGGGAATATAAATTTTTCAATTTTTTCAAGTACATCTTCAATTATACCCCTAGGAATTCTAATAGTCTTATCAGCTAATTGAATACTCATTTAGTTTGCTTGGGTTTTCTTAGACCTAGCTGTTTAAACATTTTATAAGGCATAACATTGATGCTTTCCCCTAAATCAGCTAAAGCATTATCAAAAGATAAACTACCAACTAAGCATGAAATTGTAAAACTCCTTGGATATTTTAATTTTTGTGATAGTTTATTTTGTAACATTGCTGAGCACACTGCGTTGAGTTCCACATGCGATTCCTCGTCTAACTTTCGCTTGTTTGTCAAAAGCTCTTTTAAAAATTTCCTTGAATCTGGCATCTGCAAAAGAGCTTTAAGAAATGGTAAGTTAATATGTAATTTCTTCAGAAGTTTAAGAAACTTACCAAACTGTTCGTCTATATTGTCTTTCTTCATTGCATTGGGGTATGGTATTCAAGGTTGGTATTCTTTAATTACCGATTTTGGTTTTTCTTGGCTTACCTCAACCTTACCTTCACTTACCACAGGTTCTTGCCTTGATTCATATTCAGATTCCACTAACCATTCATTGTCATGAGCTGTTATGGCTTGAAGTTGCTCATTTGAGTTAGTCTCAGTGTCACTTGGCAAGCTACCTTGTGGTCATTCAGAGATCAGCTTAATGAGTTGCCCAAATTGGTTTTCGATCCCTTGAATCGATGCTTGTTGATTTTTAAGTGTTGTTTTGGTGTTTTGGAAATGTGTTTCTGACACCGTTATGAATTTTGTCAGCATCTCCTCAAGGTTCGGCTTCTTTTCCTGTGGGTAGGGCTGTTGTTGGAAGTTTGGAGGGGGTTGTTGTCTCTGATTTCCTTAACCACCCCATGAGAAATTGGAGTGGTTCCTCCAACCTGGATTATAAGTATTACTATAAGGGTTATTTTGAGATTTAGAATTGTTACCCATATAGTGAACTTGCTCGTTTTCAGCGCTCAGGTTGTAAGGTGGATATTCTGTATTGCTTATCCCTCCTCCATTCATATCGTACTGTATAGCTGGATGTACCTGCGAAGAACCACAAAAACTATCAATCTTTTTATTTAACATCTCTACCTGGTTTGATAGCATGGTTACTGCGTTGAGGTTGAAAACACTGGATGCTTTTGTTAGCCTTATTCTCGTGACTTGCCACTGATAGTTATTCAGTGACACATCTTCAATGAATTCGTAAGCCGCCTCAGGTGTTTTGTTATTCAAGGTTCCGCCAGCGGCTAAATCAATCACCTGCCTGGTTGAGGGGTTCACACCATTATAAAAAGTTTGGACCTGTAGCCACAAGGGTAATCCATGGTGTGGGCACCTTCTCAATGGATCTTTGTATCTCTCTCATGCATCGTATAGTGTTTCTAAATCCATCTGCACAGAAAAAGAGATATCATTCCTCAACTTGGCCGTTTTTAACTGCGAAAAATATTTTAATAAAAAATTTTCGATCATTTGATCCCATGTAGTGATTGATCCTCGTGGAAGAGAATTCAACCACTATTTGGCTTTATTACTTAATGAAAAGGGAAATAACTGAAGACGGGGCATCATCAGAAACGCCATTTATTTTGAAAGTATCACAAAATTCTAGGAAATTCGCCAAGTGATTATTTGGATCTTCATCCTGCAAACCATTAAACTGAACAAATTGCTGTATCATCTGAATTGTGTTAGGTTTCAGTTCAAGATTATTTGCAGCAATAGCAGGTTTAACAATACTTGATTCAGTTCCTGTTAAATTAGGTTTAGCATAATCATACATAGTTCGAGGAGCATGATTTTCGGCCACCTCTTGAGGTAGCGGATTGTTATCAGCCATCTCCTCGGTAGTATTGGTTTCGTCTTCTTGCTCTTCCTCTATGTAATTTAAGCTTCGCCTTATTTCTCTACGATTTCTGCGAACTGTACCTTCAATATCACTGTCGTAAACTAAGGGTCCTGTCGGGTTCCTTCTGGTCATAAACTAGAGGTACCTGCTAGAAACAGATAAAGAAAAAGAAAATTTAGAAAAGTATAAATAAAATTTAATTGCAAAAAAATAAAATTTGGCTAAAGTAATAAAAATTGAGCGTTCTTAATATTTTAGTTCCCCAGCAATGGTGCCAGAAACTTGATTGCGTGATGGAAAAAGTCTTAAAATTTATATAATGAATGATCGAGCTTATAAACTAACTATCATCATGATTGAGGCAAGCGCACCTATCGAACAGTAGTATAGTTTAGTGGTAAGACCGGATTGTCGAACCCAAAGGAACCAAAAGTACTAATACTAACTTTCTTATTATTATTTAGCCTAAGAATTAAGGGAATTGTTATTTAATCTAAAATTAACTAACTACTAAGCTAAAGATTTCTAAGACACAGAGAAGGAATTAGGGAAATACTTGTGGGAACAACCAATTGATTAAGACAATACCCGAGGAAGAATCCACCTAGACTTCACTTGTTATCTAACTCTGAACCAGATGATTTATTCACTAGACTTGATCTATAGGATTCCCTAATTTATATTAATACCTCTCTCGAGGCTACTAACGTCTAACCCTAGGCTGATTAATTGAAATCTCTTTCTAATTAAAACCCCTATAATTGCATTAACTCAATCTATGGACTCCCATATTAGGTTTGACCCTAATCCGATAGATTTTCGTCATCCTATCTATAGGGTTGCGATCAACTCCGCTTAACTCTGCTAGATCTACTCCTAAACAGGTATTCCTCCTCTGCCTAAGGGCATGAATACTTGAATCAATATCTTGAAATATCAAAACAAGAATTAAGAACACATAATTAAGAACAAATCAAGTATTTATCTTATAGCTTAGAAAACAATAACAAGATCCGTCTTAGGTTTCATCCCCCTCAGGTATTTGAGGGGATTAGTTCATAATCATAAAAGAATACATCTCAGCAGAAAATATAAAACCAAACATAAGAAAAACTCTAAAACCCCTTGAAGGAATTGAAGGAGAGATCCTCAATCTTGAGTATTACTCCTACTTCTTGAGATGGATCAACTGGCTTTCTTTGAGTGAATCCCACAATTCGCCTCTCTGGCTTGGCTCCTTGGCCTAGCTGAATGCCCCCTAAAGGTTGGCCTCTAGGGTGTTTACATAGGCTTTTAAAATGCCTTTCTTTGCCTCTAAGTACCCTAATCCGAATGAAACTCTTCTTTGCTGCGGTAGTGACACGCTTATGTGGCACGGCCGTGTGAATCGAATCCAGGCCGTGGTCGAATCTGCTAAGGAGGCACGGCCATATGTTTCGAGCCCAGGCCGTGTGTAATTCGTACTTTGGCCTATTTTCTTCGTTTTCAGCCAGTTTCTCATTCTTTTCATCATCCAGTGCTCTCCTAAGTATAAAACATGAAATTAAAGGATTAGGAGCACCAAATTATACAATTTAGGGAATAAATCATCCAAAGCATGCTAAATGCGGGTTTAAAATATGAACATATGGCGGTTTATCATATCTCAATTTTCATTAAAGGAATCACATACGAATGACCAGAATGATATCATCGCAACATCTACACATGGAACACATTTTGAATCTTTTCTAATTCCACAGGCAGGGCCAAATGGTAAGCTACTGGTCTAATTCTGTCGGTAATTTTATATGGCCTTAAATCTTGGACTCAATTCCCCTTTTCGTCCAAATCTCATGATCTTCTTCCATGGGAATACTTTCAAAAACACTTTGTCACCCACATCAAGCTCAATTTCTTTTATTTTCAAATTCGCAGACGACTTCTGTCAGTCCGAAGTAGCTTTCAGACCATCACAGATCACTTTCACTTTCTATTCAGTTTCTTTCACTAGATCGACCCCATGGATTCACTTCTCACCAAGCTCGATCCAATACAAAGGAGTCTGACACTTACGACCATACAAGGCCTCATACGGAGCCATCTATATACTTGACTGATAACTATTGTTTTAAGCAAATTCGATCAAAGGTAGATATCTCTCCCAACTACCTTCGAATTCTAACACACAACATCGAAGCATATCTTCAAGGACTTGAATCACTCTTTCAGACTTACCATTAGTATGCGGATGGAAAGCAGTACTAAAATTTAACCTTGTACCCATGGCTTCTTGCAACTTCTTCCAGAACCTCAAAGTAAACCTCAGATCTCTATCCAATATTATAGACACAGGCACACCATGTAATCTTACTATTTTTTCCATATACAATTCGGCTAACTTATCCAGTGACTTACAAGACCTCACTCATACACACGAGGATCTCGAGACTATATTGAAACTTTTTCGATTCTTAAAATTTTCTCCATCTAAATAGGGACTACACGCCCGTGCTAGATGACACACGCTCGTGGATAGTCACACACGTCCATGTTCACAAATCGTGCATGAAAACTCAAGCATTCTACCAATGTCCCACGCTTGGGGCACACGCTCGTGCTCACCACCCATGGTGCACACTGACCACCTCACACGGCCTTAAGTCTAGGCACACGTCCGTGTGGCTAGCCCGTGGCCTACACTACTCAATTCTGCCAAAGTGACATAGCAAATGCACATGCCCGTGGGCTAGCTGTGTGTCACACATGGCCTAGAGACATGCCCGTGTGCCTATCCATATGGGCAAGAACAAAGCTATTTGCCAAGTTCTTTTCACTCTTCAATCATACACAACATGCACTCATCCAATTCATCTATAATCAACTCATATTGAAGCACAAACTCACATGGATAACTACATCTTTTCATACAATAAAATAGCCAACAATTATGACATTATACAAAATAGATTATCCATCTAAAGGCCAACACATCTTAGCCATTTAAAACAAAATTTACTAACTTGTCTAGCCTCTATACGTGCCATATACAAAACATCAAGTCTACTGTACCAGAGTAAACTGATAGTGTGGGTGATCTTCCGATTAATCCATGTATCTCGATTCAACCCTCTTTCTCTATAAGACAAGGGAAAAGAAAAGGAGTAAGCCTTGAGCTTAGTACACATAAACAATTTAAGCATTCTAGTATAAACTAAACAACAATTAGCATTATACTACCAAATAAATTCACATCCACAATTATGCTTACTCTTTCTATCCCTTACCACATTTCCAACACATCATGAGTCACATACTCATAATCATTGACATGCACCCCTACACTCAATATCACATTTACTCAATATACAAAACATCATTATTCTTAATAATACATCCACATAACTAATTTCTCAGTTATTTCTCACTTAGCCCACCACAATCAATTTATAGGGTAGTATCACACTTAACCTACCAAAAATGGTATTCATAGTGGTTTCGTACATTGCCCACTAAATAATATACTTAATTATGGTATCGCACACAGCCCGTCGTTGTTAAGTATTAAGGTGGTACCGCACTTAGCCCACCATCAAGCAATATCACTACACATTTACATATCTACTTGTAATCCATTCATCCATTCACAACTACTATCTCATTCATTCCTCCAGAATCACATAGGTCCTCAATCATGCTACACACTAGCTAGCATTAAGAATGTAAACGCATATATGCATCGTTTATATATAAACTTACCTCGGTACTCAAAAGTATTGAAACGTGTAATTTAGTCCACCACCTTGCTCTTGCCTCGGTTTTGATCCAAGCTTCATCTTTCTTGATCTAAAATGATAAATCAACTAATTAAATAAATTGATTGACTAAATTGATCATTATCTCATACTTAGCAAAATTACCATTTTGCCCCTAAACTTTATCATATTTACTCATTCGCCCCAAGGCTCGTAAAGTGATTTTCATTCAACTTTTTAGTCTTTCATGCTTAGCTGAACCATTTACTCAACTAAAGCAATCATCAATTCTCATTAAATCACACATATATGATCAAACTCAAGACTTTCACAAACAAGTCCCTACATGCAGTTTTCATGGAATCACTTAGCAAAAGATGTTTCTACTACATCAAGCTTTCATATTCTTCCATAAAACATCAAAATATATGCATGTCATGCATGGGTACATTGCAATTAAGTCCTTTTGGACAATTCAACCACAATTTCGCAAAATTGCTTCATGAAACTTTTACACTAACATGAAAACATGGCATAAACCTCAAAAACTCATACATATACCTCAGATTTGTGGTCTCGCACTACTATTCCGACTAGGCCCTAAATCAAGATGTTTCACTACGGCCAGCCAACTTACTTAACAAGGCCAAATTGTAAATTTAGGACCTCCAATTTATAATCCATAGCTATTTGGAACCTCTAGCAAATAAAATAGAACTTTTGCACTTTATCCGATTTAGTCCTTTTTCGCGATTAAGCAAGAAATCGCTAAAATAAAAGCATCAAAATTTTCATGCATCTTTCTAAACATGTTATAACACATAAAATAACATGAAATAATTTTTCTAACCTTAGATTTGTGATTCTGAGATCACTATTTTGACTAGCCCCTAAATCGGGCTATTACAGTTGTTGGTAAATTGTACAAATACATGTGAAAATTTATATGTTATTATAGTATTTTAGATATTGAAATTATATTCATATGAGAGTGATTAATGGAAGGTGACAATCCTTGTGATGGCACATTGACAATATGATAATATTTTGATATCATGTTATGTGTACATAAACAATTAAGTGCCCTTAATTGATAAATATGTATAAAGGTAATGGATTACATAAAATGCTCGGTTGAACGTAGTAATCACTAGGATATGATTAGCATGCCAATAGGGTCAGTATGTGCGCTTGTACGGGATTTGCACTTCGGTGCCTCTGTTTGCACTTCAGTGCCTCTATATATACACTTCAATGTCTTTGTTCACACTACGGTGCCCCTGTCAGCACTTCGGTGCTCCTGTTATGCATCTATGATGCCTCTAGTGTGGTGTAGTTACCCGGGTATCTGAGTCAAGTTACTAGTTCATCGAACTAAATGTTAATGGAGTTTACAAAATTATTTATGTGATTAAAGACTAATGTATAGTCAAGATAGTAGCAAATGTTAAATGTTCCATGAACTACTTGATCATATGTGAGTATAATTATATTGATGATTATACGATTAAAGTTAGATGTTTATACAAATATATGAATGAGTTTGGATTGAATTATTATAGTATAGAAGCATATGATGAACCATTTTCAGTGTTAATCCTATAAGTGCTTCATATATGATTAACATGTATGATTAATCTATTTATTTAGTTTTCACATTGCTTACTGAAAGTAAGTGATTCCGGGATGATATGTGTATATGCAAGTTTGAAATGAAAGATGAATTTATGTTAAGTGTGTAAGTGTTAAGGTAAGAAGAGATGTTTAAGTGAAATGGTTATATGAAATGCTTAAAGGAAATATATATATAAATGCAAGACTACACTAATTATCTATGAGAGGTGTACTGAATAGAAAATGAAAGTTAGCTTAAGATTCGATGAAAATTATGTTTAGTTTTTTATTCTAATATCTTCAGTAGTTAAGTTTCCTTTATACGAACTTAAAAAGAATTATTGCTTACGTTAGTTTTTTTCTTTTCCTGTAGATCAATGGAAGGCTTGATAGATTGGAATCTCATTGAGCACCATCGCACTATTCATTCATTATATTGGTAATTTTTTGTTACTTTGATTATGATTATAAGTGGCATGTATAGGGTTGAATGTCTATTTCGTATGTTGGTTTGGTATATTTTGATGCCTTACCAAGTTATATGATATTGGTTACCTTATTATGCTTGTATTTAAGGTTTTTTTGGTATGTTGATGATGGCTTAGACATGGGCAATTTGAGAAATGTTTTGGCACAAATTTGAACTAGGTCTTTATGCATGTATTAAGGTAATGTTAGCATGTATAGGTAAATGACGTATTGATGCTATTGTGGTGCCTTAGAATGGCATATTGGTTAGGTGATTTTGGACGATTGAATGTCTTGCTTATGTATGCTTGAAAGGTGTTTGAACCCTTGAATGTGTGCCTAAATGGTTTGATTGGTTAGATATGAATTAGACTTAAATTAGCATGCTTTTAGGTACATTTTTGGGTTCACGCGGCTTGAGACATTGGCTGTCACACGACCGTGTGACACAGCCGTGTGTCCTTTGTAAGTTTCTTGATGTTTTAGGTTAGTGAGTTACAAGGCCTGGCACACGAGCATGTATGACATCTCAGAGAGTTACACGGCATGGCACACATGCATGTTGCATGGTCATGTGACCCTACTCAGTTTGTTACATGGGTGAGGACACAGGCTGAGACACGGCCGTGTGTCCCTTGTTCGAATGTTAAACAGCCTAGGGCTTTGTCACATGGTCTGGCCACACGGCCATGTGACCTCTATTTTCCAATTTTATAATTTTTTCTTAGACTTTCTATTTTGTTTCAAATTAGTCTTGAATTAATTCTAAGCTATTTTTTTTAGGACCTCGAAGACTCTATTTAGGGATATAAGGTATATGAATGGATGGTTTATAATATGTTTAGTTATATAAATGTTATGATGTTGTATGATTTATGATTGATCATAATACTCTGTAACCCTAATCCGGTGAAAGATACAAGTTAGGGGTGTTACATTTAATGGTATCAGAGCTACGATTTAGTTGGTCCTTGGACTGAATGTAGCATGTATGGAGTCTAGAAATACATGCCATTATATAACCTGTGATAGTATGATGCCTCCTAACTTTGATGGGATTTTTTTTACACATAGATAAAAGATGTATTCCAATCGAGCTAATTCCGATAATGTTGTAAGTGATACTCAAGTATCTGATTAAAAGGTTTCTAATGATGAGCAGAATTTATAATGGTTAGAGTAGAGGTTCATAGTGTAATATTTGAGATTTAGGGGTTATGCATTTTCACTTGAATGAATGTGATTGCATGCTTGAGTGTGTTTTGAATGTGTTTTGGGGCTTCAAGAACCTTGGGTTGTAGGTAGAAGCCTTAGAAAAATAATTGATTTTAAGCCTAAAAAGGAGAAATAAGGGAGCTAGGCCTTAAAGAGTTTATTGTGTGGCTTAGGACACAAGAATTAAGTTCGTAAGGTGGCAAAGAGGCGCCACTTAGGGCCTTGTAAGGTGACGCCACAGGGAGTGTAAAAGGGCCTAAGTTCGAGCAGCAAGAGAAGCATTTTGGAGCTTTTATTTTTCAGCAAGAAGATGCAGTGATGGACGGCACAAAGACACTTCATAGATGAAGTGTAGATTGGGTTAAAAGCTTAAAGATTCAACTAAGTAGGAGTGAAAAGGGGAATTGAGTGGAGAGAAGAAGAGTTGGCCGGCAGCAGGACTTTGGGGAGGGGTTTATTCGGTCATGTATGGGGGAGTAGTGCCAAAATTTCTGAATTTTTTTTTACTCATCTCCCTCCTTTCTCTTTTATTCTGCTAAGGCCGAAACTCCTCTATCATCCTTTTCCACCATTGCCGAAATTCTTAAGGTCCCAAACATCTCTTTTTCTTTCTTCTCAATTCCATATTTTACTTTCCATAACCGATTTCATCTTACTCCTTGTTGAACCAATTCTTTTTTATTATTTTTCAAAGCCAATCAACCTTCATTGTGGTGAATCTCTCGTGTTCCAAGCAAAGGTGTTCAAACGATTTGATGAGGTTAACAATTAGTTGAGTTCTTTTCTTTTCCTTTGTTTAGCCGAAAGTCAAAGACTCTAATTCCTATTTTTCTTTTGGTGAACCATGAAGGAGATCTTCGGGATTTTTATAGCCGCGGTTGGAATGTGATCTTTTAGATTTAAGATCCAAGGTAAGCAAGGCATACCATTCGCCAAGGGCCACTTTTATTTGTTCTAAGGATATGCCGATTCTAACTATGGTGTCTTAGGGGTTTTTAACGATCTTGAGTTTGGCTAAGCGATCTAGGTAAGAGTTTTAGTGTTTCGGATTTGTTTCTTATTCATTCAAAAACTGAAAGCTAACCGTTTGAGTACACTACTGTTTGGCCGATTGCAAGGAGGGAATATCAAGTAGTTTCAGGATTTGGTTGGTAACCAAATCGGCAATAAGGTAAAGTATTATCTTCATGCGATGTATCCTTCGGGATTTCTAGTTGAGCCGAATAGGCTTTTGGTTGCTAACAAGTGTGGGCCGATTGTAGGAAGGGGAAAAGTAAACGTTTCGGGATTTCGCTTAGATCTACGAATAGTCAGGTGTGTAACCCGCCCTAAATTCCCATTTAATAATAATGATTATGTATATGTTAATAAGGCAATGAATGAATACGGCTAAGTGTACCATTTAATGGTACAGTGTTTTCAGGTACGTTACCCCTTAATACTCGCTAATAATGTTCATTAACATTGATATTAAAATACGTGGAATTTCGTTATGATTTTGGGGTAAGGTAAAATTGCATGATAATTATATGTCTTGTATGTTGCATGGGCATATGGGTGAATATGTTAAAGGGGAAGTGTTCTGGTGGTTTTTTTACCACATTATCTGGTGACCTATGTCACATATTATGAATCTGGTGACTCTATCACATTATCTGGTGGCTATGCCACAATTATAAGGGCGATGAGTAGTTGACTACAGCGACTACCTTTGATGGTGTGCAGCGGATGGAGGGTCAATTTAGTAATCCCCATGGTGTGATTGGTAGGTACGGGTGATGTGTAGAGGATGGATATCTAGGTGGGTTTGGGTTGCATCATTGCCTATGATTAATATATGTGATATAATATGTTTTATCGATTGAGAATATATGATGGCTGTTACACACTGAGTCTGTTGACTCACCCTTCGTGGGCTAACATTTTGCAGGTGATACTCAGTAAATGAACCGGGTCGGTAGGGACTTAGGGGTGGCCATGCTTAGCTCAGCATTTTTAGATTTTTCTTATTAAGTTTTATTTGATTTATTTTGGGTTATATCTTGATGTAATAAGGCCATTATCATTTAGCTATTTTAAGTTTACGTTTTACTTTTTATTATGATACGGACACACAAACAAACGATTAAACATTTTTTCCGTAAATAACTTCAACTATTTTGACACCCAAACACCTACAGTTTTCAAGTTGATAATAAAAAGCTCTAAAATTCAGCAATTCTATTAACTTGTGACTTTTGAAACATGATAATATCGTTTCAATACAAACTTCAAAAACAACATGGTTTTCAAATTGATCATAACTCAAACCAATTTTTCTTCAAAACCACCAGTTTTCCAACATGACAAAACGAGGATTTGCTACATTTTACTCAAGGAGCATGCCAGATCCGGTCAGGGCTGTGGGCTGGGTTTGGGGTGTTTTGGTTTGGTATCATAGCCCAATTCAAAACTCGGCCTTGAGGGCTTTTGGGCCCAAAACATTTTCCTATTTTGAAATTGAGCTTTACAAAAGAATGAGCAGGTTTTCTGGCATGGCACCTGAGTCTCCAGCCCGAAGTCCACCAGGTAAGTACCCCTAACTATTGTGTGATTTGTATGTGGGTATTACGGGATGTAGATTAGTGGATTAGGAGCTATTGAACCTAGGATTAGCTTACTCCAACACGTAATTTCATAAAATTTAAAGTCTAATCAAACAAACACATTAGTGAGTCATTTGAGTTAAGGGTGTGGCAACCGTTGTGTGCATGTCTAGGATTGGATTCAGGGGGAGCTTGGTATTTAATCAGTCCTAGTGACTCACCTCCTCTCCACTCGAATCCTACAGTGCGTGGTGACGGTTCACCCCAACCAAGAGGACTTACCCACAAAGCTAAATTCAATAATTAAAACCCGAAAGGGACTAGCTACAGTTTTTAAAAAAACCTTAGTTTTAAAATCACCAAATTACCCCTTTGACTTGTAAAAACTATTTTGAAAAGAAATATTTCGAAATACCCCCAGATTTTAAAAATTACCGAAATACCCCTGATTTGTAAAATTACTAAAATACCCTCAGTTTATATAATTTCCATACTACCTCAAATTTTATTAAAATATTCCTATTTTGTAAAATACCAAAAACCACTATTTTGTAAAATTTCAAGATACTGATTTGGAAAATTACCAAAATACCCCCAAATTTCCAAAATTACCAAAGTACCCCCGGGATTACAAAATTACCAGAACACCCCTATTTCACAAAATCACCAAGGACCCTATTTTGAAAATTATAAAAATACCCCTGTAGGATAAAATTATAAAAATACCCCTAGGTAGTGGAAAACAACAACAATGACAACCATAACACTTTTCTGCAATGAACGCGAGTTCATGAATGTTGATGATTGAATGAATGAACTTGAGACTGTAGTGTGTGTATGAATTCGAAAGAACTACTTTTTAGAACTATTAATCATAAGACTGTTCGCGATAAATCAGTGGAAAGAAATAATGATTCATAAAATTCTTAATCAGATAAATGCAACTCGAAAGAATAAGTTCTAGATGACGTGGTCTTAATGTGCTTGGCCGTGGTAGAGGTAGAATGACCTATCGAAACTCGTTAGGTTGGTCAAGGGTTCGAGAATGAGATGCCACCACCACCATTCTTTGGTATTGAATATCGAGATCGACGGGGATGATCTGATGCATCATGACGATACTGCGTTCTTAAAAGGGTGGCTGGAGCAGGTGGAGGTATGGGAGCTCGAAAATCTATACCCGAGTGACTCTGAGCTAACGAAGCTGAAGTGTTCTGAGGTATATCTGGTGTGGCGCCCAATACGGCTGAGTATTGGTTGGAGGCGACAGTGAATTATAGATGATTTAGACCTGACTGCCGAGGAGAAACTAAAAGGGGTGGTGTCGCTCCTTCGCGATGAGTCATACCAGTGGTGGCTTACGATTCGGGATGGTGCTGCAGCAGATGATCTCACTTGGGAGTATTTTAAGGCGGCGTATCAGAAGAAGTATATTGGAACTAGCTATATTGATGCGCAGAGGAAGGCATTTCTGAGGCTGGTTTAGGGGAATAAGATTGTAGCGGAGTACGACGTAAAATTCTTATAGTTGAGCCGGTATGCTTGAGGTATTATGGCTACGGAGCATGAATGGTGTGTCTAGTTTGAGGACAGACTAAGGGATGACCTAAGACTGTTGATAGCTCCACAGCAGGAGCGGGAGTTTGCCGTGTTGGTGGAAAAGGCTAAGGTAGCTAAAGGTGTTAAGGAATCTGTGAGGCAAAATGCGTACAAGAATAGACAAAAGATGCACCTAGGAGAGTGTTTGAAGAAGACAGGAGGATGTTTTAAGTGTGGGTCCAAGGATCACATGATTAGAGACTGTCCAAGAACCCACAAGTCAGGGTCTTAATCAGGCTAGAAGAGGTGGACAACAGCCACCGTGGGGTCATGGTCCAGTTGGCAGAGGTAATGGTTCTGAAAGAGGTCGGGGAACATCGGGCAGAGGTGTTGGTAACACAAAGGCGAGACAGCCATGTCTGGTGTATGCGGTTCGTCGGAGGGAGGATGGTGACGCACCGAACATCATAACTGGTACATTCCTTATAGCTGACAAGCCTTACTTTGCTTTAATTGATGTTGGCTCGACCCACTCATATGTTGCATGTAGAGTAGCTGAAACACTAGGTGTAGCATCTGAACTGTCTGTTAGGGAGATGACTTTAGTAAGCCCGTTAGGTCAAACGGTAGTGGTGAATAGGGTATTTCAGAGTGTACCTCTAGAGATTCAGGGGGTGGTATTTCCTGAAAACTTGATGGAACTACCTTTCAGAGAATTTGATCTCATTCTAGGTATAGATTGGCTAGTGGAACATCGTACTAAATTGGATTGCGCAGCTAAGCGAATAGAGCTGAGGACTCCGGAGGATGAGGAGATAATTATGATAGGAGAAAGAAGAAATTATTTGGCTAACGTAGTCTCCGCATTAAAGGCTGATAAAATGGTGCAGAAAGGGTGCAAGGCATTTTTGGCCTTCGTTAGTGCTTTGAATGCAAATGAAGAAGGAGTTAGTGGAGTGAGAACCGTAAGGGAATTCGTGGATGTCTTTCTAAAGGAGCTGCATGGGTTACCTCCGGACAGGGAGGTGGAGTTCGAATTGATTTACTGCCGGGTACAGCTCCTGTGTCAATTGGTCCCTACCGAATGGCACCAAAGGAGTTAGTTGAGCTTAAAGCCCAGATCCAAAAGTTACTCGATCGTGGGTTTATTCAACCTAGTGTGTCTCCATGGGAAGCACCGGTCCTATTTGTGAAGAAGAAGGACGGGACTATGCGTATGTGCATAGATTACCAGTAGTTGAATAAGCTGGCCATCAAGAACAAGTATCCATTGCCAAGGATAGATGACTTGTTCGATCAGCTTAAGGGGGCCGCGGTATTTTTGAAGATAGATCTACGGTCTGGATATCATCAGCTTAAGGTGAAGGAAATAGATATCCATAAGACAGCTTTTCGGACAAGGTACGGGCATTATGAATTTTTAGTAACGCCGTTCAGATTAACGAACGCCCCAACTACATTCATGGATATGATGAACCAGATTTTCCAACCCTACTTAGATCGGTTCGTCGTTGTGTTTATAGACGACATTCTAGTGTATTCCAAGTCTGAGGAAGAACATGATGAGCATCTCCGGGTGGTGTTGCAAGTGTTAAGGGAAAAAAAGCTATATGCCAAGTTCAGCAAGTGCTAATTTTGGCTGAAGGAAGTTACGTTCTTAGGGCATGTGGTGTCTGTGGAAGGAATAAGGGTGGATCCTCGGAAGATTGAGGCAGTAGTAGATTGGAAACCACCTAAGTCTATGGCTGAGGTTCGTAGTTTCTTGGGGTTAGCAGGCTACTATAGAAGATTTGTCGAAGTGTTCTCGACTATGGCAGCACATCTGACGAAGTTGTTAAGAAAAGAGGTATCTTTTGTATGGGTGGATAAGCAGCAGGAGAGTTTTGAGAAGCTTAAGAGAGTATTGACGGAAGCTCTGATTTTGATTCAACCGGAAGTAGGGAAAGACTTCATGGTGTATTGTGATGCTTTCCATACAGGATTGGGATGTGTCCTTATGCAAGACGGGAAAGTAGTCGCTTATGCGTCTCGGCAGTTGAGGCCACATGAGGTTAACTATCTGATGCATGATTTGGAGTTGGCGGCGGTAGTATTCGCTTTAAAAGTGTGGAGGCACTACTTGTATGGGAAAGGTCGGTGATCTACACGGACCATAAGAGTTTGAAGTATCTGCTGACTCAGAAGGAGCTAAATTTGAGACAGCGAAGGTGGGTGGAGTTGTTGAAAGACTATGATTGCTCAATAGAGTATCACCCGGGCAAGGCGAATGTGGTGGCAGATGCCCTAAGTCAAAAAGTGGTGTCGGATCTAAGGGTGATGTTTGCACATCTTAGCCTTTATGATGATGGAAGTTTGTTAGCAGAGTTACAAGTGAAGCCAACGTGGTTAAGTCAGGTAAAGGAGAAACAATTGGTAGATGGTGAACTCCGTGCTAAGCTGCTACAAGTACAAAACGGGGAGTTGGAGGACTATGGTGTAAACGGTGATGGAGTGCTATGTTTTCGGGGCAAGGTCTGTATGCCAAAGGATGAGGAATTAAGGCAAAAAATTCTTCAGGAATCGTATAGTAGCCCTTATGCTATGCATCTTGGAGGAAGTAAGTTATATAGGGATCTACGGGATCAGTTTTGGTGGCCTGGTCTTAAGCGAGAAGTTACAGAATTTGTAGGGAAGTGCTTAACGTTCAGCAATCAAAGCTAAACACCAAGTACCGTCAGGGTTGCTATAGCCGATAAAGATTTTACAATGGAAGTGAGAGAGAATTACCATGGACTTCATTAGTGGGCTTCCCCTTACGCCTACTAAGAAGGACTCGGTATGGGTGATAGTAGATCGGTTGACGAAGTCGGCACATTTCATACCAGTGGGGGTTGACTATTCCTTGTAGATATTGGCAAAGTTGTATGTAGCAGAAATCATGAGGCTACACGGAGTGCCGGTATCGATTATCTCGGACAGGGATCCGAGGTTTACGTCTCAATTTTGGAAAGCACTACATCAAGCTTTGGGCACTAGGTTGGACTTCAGTACGGCATTTCATTAGCAGTCGGACGGCCAATCTGAACGGGTAATTCAAGTACTAGAGGATATGTTGAGGGGTTGCGTGATAGACTTTAGAGGAAGCTGGGAGGAGTTCTTGCCTTTAGAAGAATTCGCGTATAATAATAGCTATCAAGCAAGTATTCGGATGGCACCATACGAAGTGTTGTATGGAAGGAGGTGTCATACTCCTATGTGTTGGACGGGAATTGGGAGAACGTCAGGTTTTGGGTCCAGAAATTGTAGCAGAATCTGAAGAAAAGGTTAAGGTAATTCGGACACGGTTGAAGGAGGCATCTGACAGGAAAAAGTCATATGCAGATCTTAAGCGGAAGGAGATAGAGTTTGCTATGGGGGATCAGGTGTTTCTTAAAGTTTCACCGTGGAAGAAGGTGATGAGATTTGGCCGCAAGGGAAAGTTAAGTCCTAGGTTTATAGGACCTTATCAGATTTTGAAGCGGGTTGGACCAGTAGCATGTCAGTTAGAGTTGCCTTCGGAGTTGAAGCAGATGCACGATGTGTTCCACGTTTCGATGCTACGTCATTACCGATCAGATCCATCTTATGTAATATCGGTTGAGGAGGTGGAGTTGAGACCAGATCTGTCTTATGAGGAAGAGCCGATTCAGATTCTAGAATGGGATGTAAAGGTGCTATGGAGGAAATCAGTTCCTCTAGTCAAAGTATTATGGCATAACCATGGATCGGAGGAAGCTTCGTGGGAGCCAGAGGAAGTAATACGACAGCAATACCCTCACTTATTTTAGCCAGGTAATTTCGAGGTTGAAATTATTTTAAAGGGGTAGAACTGTAATATCTGGGATTTAGGGGTTATGCATTTTCACTTGAAAGAATGTGATTGCATGCTTGAGTGTGTTTTGAATGTGTTTTGGGCCTTCAGGAACCTTGGGTTGTAGGTAGAAGCCTTAGAAAAATAATTGATTTTAAGCCTAAAAAGGGGAACTAAGGGAGCTAGGCCTTAAGGAGATTATTGTGTGGCTTAGGACACAAGAATTAAGTTGGTAAGGTGGCAAAGAGGCACCACTTAGGGCTTTGTAAGGTGACGCCACAGGGAGTGTAAAGGGGCCTAGGTTCGAGCAGCAAGGGAAACATTTTGGAGCTTTTATTTTTCACCAAGGAAATGCAGTGATGGACGGCACAAAGACACTTCATGGATGAAGTGTAGATTGGGTGAAAAGCTTAAAGATTCGGCTAAGTAAGAGTGAAAAGGGGGATTGAGTGGAGAGAAGAAGAGTTGGCCGGTAGTTAGACTTTGGGGAGGGGTTTATTCAGTCATGTGTGGGGGAGTAGTGCCAAAATTTTTGAATTTCTTTTTACTCGTCTCCCTCCTTTCTCTTTTATTCTGCTAAGGCCGAAACTCCTCTATCATCCTTTTCCACCATTGCCGAAATTCTTAAGGTCCCAAACATCTCTTTTTCTTTCTTCTCCATTCTATATTTTACTTTTCATAACTGATTTCATCTTACTCCTTGTTGAACCGATTCTTTTTTTATTATTTTCTCAAAGCCGATCAACCTTCTGTTGTGGCCGAATCTCTCTGTGTTCCAAGCAAAGGTGTTCAAACGATTTCGGTAAGGGTTAACAATTAGTTGAGTTCTTTTCTTTTTCCTTTGTTTAGCTGAAAGTCAAAGACTCTAATTCCTATTTTTCTTTTGGCCGAACCATGAAGGAGATCTTTCGGGATTCTTATAGCCGACAGTTGGAAGGTGATCTTTTCGGGATTTAAGATCCAAGGTAAGCAAGGCATACCATTCGGCCAAGTGCCACTTTTATTTGTTCTAAGGATATGCCGATTCTAGCTATGGTATCTTAGGGGGGTTTTCGACAGATCTTCGGGATTTGGCTAAGCGATCTAGGTAAGGGTTCTAGTGTTTCAGATTTGTTTCTTATTCATTCAAAAATCTAAAGCTAACCGTTTGAGTGTACTAGTGTTTGGCCGATTGCAAGGAGGGAATATCAAGTAGTTTCGAGATTTGGTTGGTAACCAAATCGGCAATAAGGTAAAGTATTATCTTCATGCGATGTATCCTTCGGGATTTCTAGTTGAGACGAATAGGCTTTTGGTTGCTAACAAGTGTAGGTCGATTGTAGGAAGGGAGAAAGCAAACGTTTCGGGATTTCGCTTAGATCTACGAATAGTCAGGTGTGCAACCCACCCTAAATTCCCATTTAATAATAATAATGATTATGTATATGTTAATAAGGAAATGAATGAATACGGCTAAGGGTGCCATTTAATGGTACAGTGTTTCAGGTACATTACCCCTTAATACTCGTTAATAATGTTCATTACCATTGATATGAAAATACGTGGAATTTTGTTATGATTTTGGGGTAAGGTAAAATTGCATGATAATTGTATGTCTTGTATGTTGCATGGGCATATGGGTGAATATGTTAAAGGGGAAGTGTTCTGGTGGTTTTTTACCATATTATCTGGTGACCTATGTCACATATTATGAATCTGGTGACTCTGTCACATTATCTGGTGGCTATGCCACAATTATAAGGGCGATGAGCAGTTGACTGCAGCGACTGCCTTCGATGGTGTATAACGGATGGAGGGTCGATTTAGTAATCCCCACGGTGTGATTGGTATGTACGGGTGATGTGTAGAGGATGGATATCTAGGTGGGTTTGGGTTGCATCATTGCCTATGATTAATATATGTGATATAATATGTTTTATCGATTAGGAATCTATGATGGCTGTTACACACTGAGTCTGTTGACTCACCCTTTGTGGGCTAACATTTTGCAGGTGATACTCAGTAAATGGACCGGGTCAGCAAGGACTTAGGGGTGGCCATGCTCAGCTCAGCATTTTCAAATTTTTCTTATTAAGTTTTATTTGATTTATTTTGGGTTATATCTTGATGTAATAAGGCCATTGCCATTTAGCTGTTTTATGTTTACGTTTTACTTTTTATTATGATACGGAGACACAAACAAACGATTAAACATTTTTCGTAAAACAACTTCAACTGCTTTGACACCCAAACACCTACGGTTTTCAAGTTGATAATAAAAAGCTCTAAAATTTGGCAATTCTATTAACTTGTGACTTTTGAAAAATGATAATATTGTTTCAATACAAACTTCAAAAACAACATGGTTTTCAAATTGATCATAACTCAAACCGATTTTTCTTCAAAACCACCAATTTTCCAACATGACAAAACGAGGATTTGCTACGTTTTACTCAAGGAGCATGCCAGATCCGGTCAGGGCTTGTGGGCCGGGTTTGGGGTGTTTCACATAGTGATTATATTAATAATGAAAGTTAAATTTTGTGGCTTTACAACCTCCACCTCCTTGTTCTCAAAGTCTTATATAATGGAATATTCACAAGATTTATGTTGATTAAGCCTACAAAAGAGGAGTCGAAGAGTTCAGCAGATGAATGAGTAATAAAGTGGTCAGAGTCGAGAGTTGGTTAGCAACCATAGAGAATTCTAGTGAGATAGAAGATCTTTCTAGAGATTATTTAGGATGTATTACGTCACTGTTAAAAGAAGAAGTTATTCACTGGTAATCAACTTTAACTGATATAGTATATAAAGAACGAGTTAACCAGAATTTCTCCTAGATTGATTACATTAGTGAAATAGAATAATGTGAGACCATTGATGACTTTAGTAGTCAGTGGGGTAGTGTCCGAATTATAAATATGTCTGAATGCAATCGTTATGGCTGAGTATCTTACAACGATCTCCTATGGATATTTTATGAGTTCTTTTATCTTCAATGGCATATACGGTTGTTTTATCCCCAATTGTGGTTCTTATTATATGGGAATGCTAGCTAATCGTAATGTTAGGTAGAGGTATTATTAGTTTGCTTGATTAATGATCAGCATTACTCTATTTTTGGCCTTCTATTCAATTATGTTTTGGTAGAGGACTCGATGGCAAAACTTATGTGTTGTTATTTTTCGTATTCTACTGGTTGTTGTTCTGCTTAATGCATATGAAATTGATGTTGTTTATGTCACAACTGGTTCCAGTGCGTCTAAGTGATATTCTCTCTCTGGATCTTTCCTTTGGGGTATCATCAATTTCTTTAAGGAATCAATACGTTCTTACTATGCCGAATGCTCTTCAATAGAAATGGCTTGGAGGTAGACGAGGCTTGTGTTACTTGAGTCCACACTCAATAAAATTCATGGTACGAGGATAGCCGAGAAGATCATTCGATTCAAATATAGGATTTGTAAACACCCATTTTTTTTTGCCCAATTGGAGACCTTTGTTTTTCCTTTCTCTTTCTTTCCTTTTTGGGCCTACCAAGGGCCCAAATTATTATTATTATAACATCTCAAAAATCGGGTAAGAAGAAATTAAGTTTTGAAACCAAGAGTGGTCATCCCTCGATTTTGAGTTTATATTTTGGAAATTTATGACAAGTAAATTGATCTGGTTCAGTGGTTAGGTGTTCGGGGTATGTGTGTCAAGTTCTGGGTTCGAATCCTGTTTTTGGAAATTTTTTTTTTTTTTGCTTAAACCCTTAGCTTTAAACATTGGGTTTATAAGTTAAATTCTACCAATTGATGTCAAGAATGTGTTTGCTAGTTCAATGGCTAAGCTTCTGTATACTCCTTGGTCCTGTGTTCAAATCCCGGCGAAGGCAATAGGAAATATTTTATTTTGAATTTTGTTGTATGGTAGTTAGTTTCGGTTGGTTACTTAAAACCTTCCAAAAACATCTGACGAGTTTTTCTTTTCATTTTTGTTCTTTCTTTTTCTGTTATGTTTCTTTTGTCAGCCGTTCTCGATATTTAGTTCTTCATTTTGGTTTCTTCCTTTCAAAGTGACCTTTTCTTTTGTTACGTTACGTTACGTTGCGCTGATTCTGTACGGGATCTGACTTATCTTTCTAGGTCAATCCGTTTATCTTTCCTTTTAACTTTACCATTAGTAATTACAACTTTCTACAATATTATGATGTTTGGAGACTACATAGATAGTTAATTGTTGTGATAATTATAATATGTTAAATGGATTCATTTTGACTAAATTTATAAATGTAGTCTTTCTAATATCTTCAACATAACCTCTAGACTTGGTCTAAATGTTTAGGCTGAGTTTAGGGTGTAACAATTATCATTACTACTACTATTATTATATGTTTTTTATACAAATAAACAAGATTATATATATATATATATATATACATGAAATGAAATGAAAGAAAGAAAAAAAAAAAGGGAGGCTTCTCATACTTTGTTCTTAAAAGAAAAAGGTAAAAAAAAAAAAAAACAACAACAACAACAATAACAAGCATTCTATTTCTTTTTTATTCTTTTTTTTTTCCATATACATATTTTAAGGGATCGGGTTTGGGCTCCGACGAAGGGGACATCACCTGAACATTGACTCTTAGCCCCTAGGAGCCCCAAAATCTCGTTTTTATCCTTTCCCCTTTCTAAAATAAAGGTTTTTATTTCTTTTAAAAGGCTTGATCTTGAGAAAAGTTTTGATTTTTTTTAAAAAAAGAGAAAGTTTAGATTTTTAAAAATAAAAATATGTCTTTTTAGTCATTTTAAAGGAAAGTTAAAATTTTGAAAATAAAGTTTTGATCTTTTTCAACTATTTCGTAATAAAGCTTTGATTTTTAAGAAAAGTAGTGATTTTTTAAAAAGAAAACTCTCATTTTGCAAAAATAAAAATAAAAATCCGGCCACCGTATGCGACGGCTCCACCATCGGAGGCCAGAAAGCCATGGGCATGGCCAGCATAAAAGGAGGAAGAGTTTTTTTTTTTTTTTTTAAAATGAGGTTAAAAATGAAAGAATGAATAGATTTTTCCCATTTATAGGTGACAGAAATGAGTAATTTATTCCCACCTCCTTACTTTTTAAATTTTTTAAAAAATACCCCTTTTTTGCAGCATTGCCCTTACTCTTTGGCCTATTTACACCCGTAACCTTTTTGTTTATTCAAACCTTCGGTTTAATCCTAAATTTAAAAATTAATAGCAAATTAATTGCTACATCAGTCCTCTATCTTCCACATTTTTTATCTTTTAGTCCCAAAATCAAGCTATGTCATTTTGTTTCCATCTTTAATAAATTATTTACACTTATATCTTCCCTTTCATTTTCATTTATACCTTATATATTTAATGTCAATTATGCACTTTATTTTAATGTTTTATATTTATTTACACTTGTATAATTTTTATTTATTCTTATTTCATCTTTATTTACTTTATTGTCTATTTATATTTATGTTTTTTTTTGTACACATTCCCTTACATACATTTTAATATTATTTGTTTATGTTACTTTGATTCCTTTATTGTATTATGAATAATGTGTATTATTGTTATTATTATCATCATGTGAAGGTCTTATTTATTTTATTTATATAAGTTTTCTTTTATTATTGCCCTTTTGAAAGAGTTTTAACTTTTCATTAACTTTAGTCAATTTAATTAATTTTCCTATTTTATACTATTCATTTTAAAAGAGGGAACTTTAGGTCATTTTTTATCTTATAAATGCTTAGTTAAGTAGGTGTTACATTTTAATAATACCATAAGGTTTTTACATCTTAATGAAACCATAAGGTTTTTACATCCGAATTTAGGTTAGTCTTTAAGATCTTATCTACCATTTACCCTAGAAAATTATAAATAACATGTAGGATTTTTTAGGGTTTTAAACTAATTTTAAACATCGTATAGGATTCCTCTTTAGAATCTTAAATTAATATGTAAATATTCTCTGAACTTTATTCAAGATTAAAACTAAAGATTTTTGTAGGTGAATTGTAAATCATGAGAAGGTCTTTCTAAGTATTTTATTTTAGAAATTTTTAATAAAGCTAATAAATGTTATTTAAGATATATTATTTTAGGATTTTAACGAATTTAAACCTTAGATCAAGAATTTAAAGTAAGATAAATCATAAATCCGGCATAGGATACTTTCATAAGATCTTGATAGGTCTAATGTTATTAATTAAATCATTTAAAACTAATAACAATAAAAGATCAAATAAGTTGTAGACAAAATTTAATATTTCTCTTAATTCATTGGTAATTTCTAGATTTTTTTTTGAATTTTGAAATAGAATTAATTTTAGGAATTGAAGGTATTTTACTAGAATTATTTAGGTATCCTTTAGGGTTCCTGTTAAAAGTAAAAATCTCTAATTTAAGTTTCAAATTAGATAAGTTTGGTGAACACATCATAATCGAGTTACAAGTAAATCGGAGGCATTTTCTTTAGATTTTTTATTTAAGATTTCCATAAGATTTTAGCCTAAATTAAGACATTAATATGCTTAAATAATAATAAAAACTTAGCTCCTAAGACCCAGTTGGACTATCCCTAGATAGGCATTGTGGTGGTGTTATAACCTTCCCCATATGTAACCGTACTCCCAAACCTGAAATTTGGTGATGAGATCAAGTCTAGATTAATTTTAGACTTTTAGACGATACATGGCTAACCAACCTAGCCCTAATTGGTTAGTGGCGACTCTACATTAATTTAGGCCCTCTGTGTCTAGCTTTGCTTACTAGGCCCCCGTACTCTTATATAGGCAATGTTATGACAGCTTGACGACTCCGCTGGGGATGTTAGTGAGTGAACTTACTTAGGTTTGAGAGCTAGTTTTTTAGTATTTGTGCATATTAGATTTATTTATTCGTGCATAAATTTATTTAATTGTCTAATGTCGTTTTAAATTGTTGAATATGTGTTAAATATTGATTTATTTGTTCATTTCATTTACTTATCCTATTTTGTTATGTATGCCAATGTGTTTGTTTATTCTTTTATTGGTGAAATTGATTAATGCGTATGTCGACTCTACCGTCATGGGGAAGCTATAATTGTCATTCATGTTTCATCTTGCTTTCGTGTGGCTATATGTCACCTTATAAGTTTAAGGACTACTCAATGGTTAAGATGGTCATAGATGTTCGTGTAGCAAATGCTACAGTGTACACTATGGAAGTCTTACCACCCAAGGGCCAACCCTTTTTAAAAGGGAACGCATCCCTATGGATGTCGTATTTAAGCCTTGGGTTCCCCGTGTATTAGAGTCAGCCGTAAGCCAGCATGTAATGACCATTTTAAATGTGAAGCCTAGACGTAAGAGTCATACCTTACCCCTCGTAATAATACCATATAGGACCTCATGAGCATTTATTCGTATCTTTTGTGTTTGAATTCGTTCGTAAGGCTTTATGATTTAATTTCACATCTTTCTTCATTTTTTTTCATTATTTTTTTTTTGTTGATTTTGTTTTCCTTGTGTTTGTGTCTCCCCATGGCATAATTCATGCATCATTTAAATACCTGGTGTAACAGCCTGATTTAGACCCTAGTCAGAATAGTGGTTTCAGAACCAAAAATCTGAGGTCAGAGAAATAATTTAATATGATTTTTTATGCTTATGGCATGTGATAAAGTATGTGTGAAAGTTCTGTATGAAAATTTTATCGTTTGTGTGCCGATTTGTGAAAAGGGACCTAATCGTGAAAAATACAAAAGTTGTGTGCTAGTAGTTAAAAGTGCTTATTTGATATGGTTCCTTAAATGAAAGGTCTTTATGTTGATATTAGACCAATTGATAGTGGAATTTGACATAAATGGCCATTAAATGAAAGATTTTATAATGTTTTAATTAATGGATAAAATAGTAATTTGGTTATTAAGTTAATATTAATGAAACAAAAACATTTTGATGGCCATTATCATCTTCTTGGCATTGATTATTGAATGAAAAAGATATAAATTTATCTAGTTAGGGTTCGACACTCATTTTGCTCAATCAAGGTATGTTTTGAGCTCTATTTTTAGTGAATTTTATGTTTTTGTGATTGTTTCTTAGCATTCTATCAAGCCCATGCCTCAATTTCAGAATTTGATGATAATTTTGAGTTATGCCATTGTTGATTTTGTGAGCTTTGTGATGTTTGATGATGAAAACTAAGTGTTTGATGGTTGGTATACATATTTTCTAAAGTGATTTTTAATAAAAATGCATTTTTGGGATTTAATTGAGAAATGTGAAAACATTATGTTGAAATGTGAAAAAAATGTGAAATATAGGCTGCTAGGGGCACTATGGTAATTCGGCTAATCATGGATTAAATTCAATTTTGTGAATTTGATGTATTTGTGAAATAAGGACTAAAATGCTAAAGTGTGAAATTATAAGGGCTAAAGTGCAAAATGCCCTAATTGCATATTGTGGATTGAATTGAGTATAGATGCGATTAAATGAGTTGAATTTGATATTGTATAGATCAACAAAAGAGAAACTCGGGCTTAGATCGAGGCAAGAACAAAGTGCTCGATTGATCGACTAGTATCGTCGTTTTTACATCCGAGGTAAGTTCGTGTATAATACGTATTATTTACATAATGTTCATATTTGATGAAATGAATGGAAATATGATTGTGGAGTTTGATAATGAGAAATGTGAGTTCGAAGATATGAGGCACTAAGTGTGTGTAAATAGAATCGTTAAACTGATGAATGGCACTAAGTGTGTGAAATATAGAAAGTATTGACTGTATTATTAGGCACTACCTGTGCAATACCGAGACAAATTTGGTTTAATGTGATGGCACTAAGTGTGTGATATTATTATAGAATCGGCTAATTAAATGGCACTAAGTGTGCGATATTATTATAGCTTCGGCTAATTAATTGGCACTAAGTGTGCGAGTTCATCAAATGTTTAAAGAGGATCGAATGAATTATTGCATTGAGCATTGAAATGGTAAATGTGATAGATAAATACGTGATGGTACATGTACATACAGAACTTATGTGGTTGATGATATTGTATTTGAGATAGATAGAAGATTATGTGAATGAATGATGAAAAGATTTGGATTGAGTAGCATTATAAATACTTGTACATGAACCTATAGATGGGGTATGAAAGTGAGTAATAGCCATGGATGAGATTGAGTAGTGATGTGAATTGAACTAAGTGTTAGTTAATTTTGCTTATTAAATTTGAATTGTTGAGTTAATTGTGTTATATTACGAACTTACTAAGCCTTAAAGCTTACTGTGTGAAGTCTTTCTCTGTTTTATAGTGGTATATAAAGCTAGCTTGGATACGGGGATCGTCAACGGCTCAATCACACTATCAGACATCTATTTTGGTACCTTTTGGAAAGATGTATTTATGATATATGCCATGTATAAGCTAGTGAGGTTGTGGAATCTTTTGAGATGTATAAATCTTGCTATGTGATATGGCTTGATAATAGATGAGACCTTGAAATGATTTTGGCATATGTTTTGCTAAGTGAAAATGGTGTATGTGATGTGTATATATGGTCTTGTGTGAATAGCCAAAAGAAAAGGTCAATTTTGATAAGTTTTATGGTTGATTTGGGAAATTGATATGAAGAGAAATGCTATGATTAGAAATGGATTAATATGGTGTATGAAACACATGTTTTTGATGTGAAGTTGGTATTTTAAATTGGTATGTTTGAGTTGGATTTGTGTATGGAAATGAATGATGTTGTACGGGTCAAATTGTGCATGATTTGGTATGTTTTTGGCTGCCTTTGGGACATGAATTGATGTTAGTTTGATGTTTGTAAGTATGACCCAATTTTGGGTGGCAAATTGGCCTTTGGGGACATGAATTGATGCTACTTTGATGCTTGTAAGTATGACCAAATTTTGGGTGGCAAATTGGCCTTGCAAATGGCCTATATTTTCCCACACGGGCGTGTGTCTCGGCCGTGTCTCTCAAGGTTGCAATTCGAAGTAAGTCAGTGTTACAAGCAGGTGTGGGGCAAGCTATGTTATTCAAGTCAGTGTTGCACACTAGCCAGACACACATGCGTGTGACAGGCCGTGTGACTTAAGTCAGTGTTGAACACGGGATAAGACATGGTGTAAGGCATGGCGGTGTGATGCACACGACCTAGCCATAAGGGCGTGTGACCTATTTTGAAAGAAAAATTTTAAAGTTTTGTAAAAGTTTTAAATGAGATCAGTTTAATCCTGAACCTTCTTTAAAGCATTTTTTAGTTCTTGTAGACCTTCTAAAGGGACTTTGTGTTAATGATTAACTATGATATGCTAATGTGTGAGCCATGATTGTTTAAATGTTATGATTTGACTAGTAATACCTCGTAACCCTAGTCCAGTGATGGATACGGGTTTAGGGGTGTTACACCTGGGGCACAGTATCACATCTATATTCAACATGAACACACTTCAAGAGGATTCAGTTGTTTAGCATGGGGTAGAGAATATAAGGATAGTAGCGAAAATGTCAGAGGATACTCAGAGCAGAGAAAGCGATTGCTAGATAGCTAGTTTTGACTCGAGCCTGCCTCAGTTAGTCCGCATGGACTATAGGAGGAATCGCGAAGATGAGTTAAAGGGAATATGACAATCATGGGACGAGGCTAAGAAAACACACTTTTGAGACAAGTATGGTGATGTAGCACAACTTCTGTTCATTAAACCGGATGATGCCTTGTTGAAGGCTATGGTATGTTTTTGAGATCCCACTCATAAGTGTTTTACGTTCAATGAAGTGGATATGGTACCTACTATCGAGGAATATTGCAACGCCCCAAATTTTGGGCCTAGAAGAAATAGGTTTTGAACAAGGGAACAGTTAGGATACTGCACATAAATATTTAGTTGTGCAAGAAAGTGACATAAATGAATGTCTGCTTTAGTGGTTAAGTGATTTAGGAGTGTTTGAAAGTGTCTGAGAAGTCAGATGTTCAAGCCTTGGCTTATGCAAATTTTTTATTTTAAGTGAATAAAATCCTTGGATCTAGATAGTAAGTTCTTAAATTATTGTGGTTAAAATTTGATACAAAGGAGTTGTTAGTCTAGTGGTAAGGGGCGTGTGGAGTGTACATGGGGTCTAAGGTTGGAGTGGTGGCACATCAAAAAGGGAGTATTTATTTTGCTGCCTAATTTGTGTGGGTGGTAGAGTTGGATAGAAATACTACTGAATGGTGTTTAAACTGGTCATAGAGAGAATTGAGGAGGGATATTTGGAGAGATTTGAGGAGAGAATATTGGGATTTGGAGAGGTTGTTGTTTTGGAGAGATTTTAGGAGAAAATCAAGGGAAGTGGGGGGAGAGGGTGAGTTGTGCTGAAACTGGATTGTGAACACTCAAGAATTCACCCAGAGGGGGAAAACTGCTCATTTTTTATTTTGCTCTGCATTTGTGTTTTTCCCTCTGCCGAAACCTTCCTCTATCGAAACTGTTTCTCTTTTCTCTCCCTCTCTGCCACATTTTCCTAGTTCTCTGCGGATTTGGTCTGCTTTTCCAAACACCCTACCTGTGTTTCCAAATCTTCCCATTCTTTCATCCTTCTCTTTCATTTCCTGGTTACCGAAAGTTTCTTTCTCTTCCCCCTTTGTTTCAAAAATCCATTAACATTCTCCTGCCGAATTGATTTTACTTCTTTTTTCTCTCAAACGTTCTGAGCCTCCATCTTGTTCAGTGACTAATCGTAATTTTCTGTAAGTGTTTATGATACTTGAAGTTTTGGCTTTGGGGTTGTTAGTTGGGGTTTTTCTTAATTGTTTTTGACAGTTATAAATCGAGGGTGAGAGACTGTGCTAGTGCCGAATCATTGAAAGAAACATCCGGTGTTCGTAAGATAAGAGTTCAGTTAAGTTATTAAGATGATATCTTTCGATTTTAGTTAATTGGTTATTGATTGAAGGGTATAATAAAGTGCTATATTGGTTAGTTGATAGGCCTTGGGTGCTTAGGAGTGCTTTTGCAAGGAATCAAAACCAGGTGGGTAATAGTACTCTATAAACAGTAATCGGCAAAAAGTAAAAAAAGTGTGTACTCACACTGTTTTAACTGTAGGTTGGCAAAAGTCGAAAAGCCGAAAAATATGGCATTTGATGCTACACGGGCGTGCGATCACACGTGTGGCAATTCGAGCCCACGAAACAGGGGCGTTTGTCTGTAGAGGCCACCATGAGCGATCTCATGGGCTTAGGCCGTTTTGGGCCATGTTGGGTCAAAAAATGACCAAAATAACCCATTTGGGTAAAATGACCGAAATACCCCATAAGGTAAAATGACTGATATACCCTCATAGGGTAAAATAACCGAAATACCCCTATAGGGTAAAATGATCAATATACCCCCAAAGGGTAAAATGACCAAAATACCCACGTAGGGTAAAATGACCGAAATACCCCCATAGGGTAAAGTGATCGATATACCCCCATAGGATAAAATAACTGAAATACCCCTGTAGGGTAAAATGATCGAAATACCCCCGCAGGGTAAAATGATCGAAATACCCCCGTAGGGTAAAATGACCGAAATACCCCCATAGGGTAAAATGATCGATATCCCCCTTAGGGTAAAATGACCGAAATACCCTCGTAGGGTAAAATAATCGAAATACCCTAGTAGGGTAAATGACTAAAATACCCTCGTAGGGTAAAATGATCAATATACCATCGTAGGGTAAAATGACCAAAATACCCCCATAGGGTAAAATGAACGAAATACCCTATAGGGTAGAATGACCGAAATACCCCCATAGGGTAGAATGACCAAAATACCCCTGTAGGGTAGAATGACCAAAATACCCTAGTAGGGTAAAATGTCGAAATACCCCCATAGGGTAAAATGACCGAAATACCCTCGTAGAGTAGAATGACTAAAATACCCTCGTAGGGTAGAATGACCAAAATACCCCTGTAGGATAGAATGACCGAAATACCCCCTTAGGGTAAAATGACCGAAACACCCCCATAGGGTAAACTGACTGAAATACCCCCATAGGGTAAAATGACTATTATATCGATAGGAGATGAAATGACTGTTATGGCCTTATGTTATGTATGACTGATTTGCTCTATGATATGTATGACTATGATTGGGCATGACATTTTGCATACACGTATGATATTATGTCACAACATATTGCATGGGGATGGGTTGTTACATTTGGAGGAAGTGTACTGTACTGATAAGGTCGCACGGGTCGCCCAAGATGACTGTGGACCTACTGATGGCTTTGTGCCGTTCATATTACTGGTAAGGTTGCACGGGTCACCCAAGACGAATGAGGACCTACTGATGGCTATATGCCATTTATTTTACTGGCAGCTTTGCTACAATACTATTTAGTGCTGCAACCAGTGCTAATCTTGGTGTGTCTGGCTGGGTGGGTCGATTTTTTCCCCACATGGTGTGTTTAGCGGGACGGAGTGGTGTGTAACGGCTGGATTGGGTAGGATTTTTGACTGCATATCTGCACTGATTAATGATATTGTACTATTACTGCATCGATTAATGATATTACATATTGTTCACTACATGACTAATATCTGTTACTGTTATGGGCCAAGGCCCCACTAATACTATTACTGAAGCTGGGCAAAGGCCCTACTGATTATTGGCAATGTGATGGGCTCAAGCCCAATCATTTACTGTTACAGGAAATGGTTTAGGCCCACACTGAACTGAACGGGCTCAGGCCTAAACTGCATTTATCTACTGTTTAATTGACTATTTTCTTGTTAGGGGATTACACACTGAGTTTTCGTAAACTCACCCCTCTGTTTAACTGTACAAAAAATCCCCAATTGTAGGCAGGTCGATGCTATGAGGGACTCGATGATGGCCACACAACCACATCAGCTTTCGTTTTTAGCTTTTGATTTATAAGTAACTGAATTTTTTTTGTGATAAGGCCTCTTTAAAGTTATAAACTTTAAATTGGGGTTTTTATTTATTTAGTTTGATATAAACTGCTAGTTGTAGAAAAAGATGGGTTTTCAAAAGGTAACTATTTTCAAAGACACCACATTTTCGCATCATTTCCTAAAAAAAACTTTCACAATAAATGAGATTTTGAAAATTAATAACGTTTTAAAAGTGATTAGCTTTTAATGATGCACGCTTTGGAAATGAACAACCCATTTTGGAATCACCTTTTAATAACAAAATGATTAATTGATTTTGAGGATTTCAACGACAATAAGTTTTACACTAAAAACTTCATTATGACACTGCCAGATTTGGCCATAACGTCTAGGCAAAGTTTGGGGTGTTACAAATTTTCTACCCTTCTCCATTATGACTATAGAGATCCGTTCAGGATATATTGGAAATGGAACGTCAATTTTCAGGGACCATTAGCCAATTTTATGGGATTACCTGTTGATACGGTGAAAGCAAGATTAAAAGATAAAAATGGTCCCTGTATTTTCTGGTTCAACATTAGGGATGCTATGGGAAAGGCCAGCGGTGATAGACATTTGGCATTATTTGTGTTTACCGTATATGGGTTGATTGTGTTCCCAAAAGTTTTGGGATATGTAAGTGTAGAGCTAGCTGATTTCCTATTTCAGATTGAGAAAAAGGCTGAATCCTGCTCTAGCAGTCTTAGCTGAAACCATCATTTCACTTAATTTCATCAAAAGAAAAGGAGACTGGTGTTTTTTAGGATACGCATAGTTGTTGTTTGTATGGTTGAAAAGCCATTTTAGGAGCCTCTATAAGTGCTTTCGTCAGGTGTTTGTTCCTTCGACCAAGCCTATAATGGAATTTCTAGGGTTTTTATTCAGAGCACGTTACTCATTGGGTGCGGTGGTCATTTGTGGGTTCCCTTAATTGGCATATGAGGAGTCGTCAGTTATTCCTTGTTGATGGTTCTAAGCCAATACGGGTATGATCAATGCGTACCTGCTACAGCTGGTTTAAATAGGGTGGAAGCTTCGGTTTAGGGCTAAAGATTTTGGAAGAAATTGGAAGAGATACGAATGAAGTGTGGTCAAACCTTGAGCTTGCAATTAGGAACCTTTTTCAACCATTCCCCCTCGAAAACATATACCTAGTGGCACCTAAAAAGAAGTAAAATTTCTGTGTCAACACAATTCAAGGGAAAAGGAAGGTCCCAGATGATATAGCCGAGCTAACAGAAAAGATATGCGATTTAGAGATGTGTATAAGAGGGAGAGATTAAGAGGTCAGACGGCAACGAGAGTAGCATCAGGTATATGTAAAGGAAAAGGAGGAAGAAATCATGAGGCAACAACAGTAACACCGGTTAGACATGAAGGGAAGAGATAAAAAACTAAGAATACAGTTAGAACGACGTCAACGAGAAAGATCTGACTTGTTCACTCAGATTCAGAAGTTGGAGGTAAATTCGAGTCTGTGAACTAATGAACTCCAGAAAAAGCGAGAACAAGAGCGAACTTAGAGGAGGGTGTCTAATGAGAAAACTGCTGAAATAGAGGTGATAGAGGAGGAAATTTATCGTCTGACTAACAAATTAAAGAGAAAAGAAGAGAAAAACAAAGAGGTCACGAAAGAATATACAAAACTTGTAGAGCGTTTTATCGCGGTGGAATAAATGGAAGTAAGCCAATAAGAGGTGTTTGCAACATTGCATAGGGAAGGTCAAGTTTTCGCTTAGTAAGCTAAAGACATATGTGAACAGATTGAAGAACTCAAAAAAAAATATCCCCTTTTACAACTAGGAATGAACTTGTAATGAAACTTCTAGAGGTGGCTCAAGCAAATTACCAAAAGTTCATCAAGCTCATGAGGAGGAAGAAGAAGAATGACAAGTAGAAATTTACCCCATGGCAATAGGATCGATTAGGATTTTCTTTAAGTATGAATGAAAAATAAGAAAAAGAAACTTTATAAGCCGAGCAATTTTTGAACTTTCCATGAAAGAAAATGTTTATATTTGAGTATATTTACGACAATATGCCCCAATTTCAACCAATCATTCATTCATCCATTCATTCACTCATTCGCTCATTTGTTTATTCAGAAACATTATTGAAAAAAATAAAAGAACATTTTTAATGATTAATCCAAATAATTTTCTAACTTTGGAAATAAATACCATTTGAAAAACGACCAAGGATAGCTCACCAAGATAACACCCGCTCAAAAGCCAAGAAGATAACGGAAGAAGAATTAGCACACATGGCTAAACTGGAGGAACAGATGAAAAGGATGATGGAAATAATGACTAAAATGGTCAAAGGCAAGGCAAGGAAAGGGTTAGACACCTTTCATTCTATAGAAGTAAAAAGCCTATGTCTCGTACTCGATGTGGCTGTCCCACCAAAATTCAAAGTTCCTGACTTTAAAAATTCAATGGTAGCAGTTGCCTCATTACTTACATTGCTATGTACTATAGGAAAATGGTTGCTTACTCCAAAGATGAGAAATTGCTAATGCACATATTTCAAGACAGTCTGACCGGATTTGAGGCTCGCTAGTATGTAAAGTTGGACAGGAGCCAGATTCAAACTTGGGGAGAGCTCACACAAGCATTTATTACTCAATACAAACAAATTGTAGACATGGCCCCAGAACATCTGACTCTGTAGAACATGGAAAGAGTTCAAATGAATGTTTTAAGGAATACACACAAGGGTTGATGGATCTGGCATCGCAAGTACATCCTCCGCTCATAAAAAATGAGACCACTATTCTATTCGTTGGTACACTAAAAGGCATATACTACATTTAGATGGTAGGTAATGCCTTTAAGATCTTCGCAGATATGGTATTATCCAAAGAAATGATAGAGAATACATCGAAGTTAGGTAAAATAGATGACCCTTTGAGCGCGAAAAGAGGAGCCGTTGGGAAGAAAAAGGAAGTAGAAATGCAAACAATCACACCAGGAGGATACCCATACTCTTACTTTCCATTCTCAAGCCCAATACCTCCACGCCCCCAATATCTAGCTGTAAATGCTACAAATACTTCACCATTTATGTATCGTCCACATGTACTCATTATAGACCCCCCATGATAACTATGCCAACCCGGTCCCCACAGACCAAAGCTCTAGTAAGGCCGCCATGAGAGAGGCTTTGTTTGATCCAATTCTCATCCCCTACGTGGAACTTTTTTTAATTCTAGTGGAGAAGCACCTACTTGTACCACGCACATAAGGAACCATTGGAATCGCCATTTCCAAATTGGTATGATGCCAATACTCGTTGTGAGTATCACTCTGGCAATCCAGGTCATACCATCAAGAATTGTTTAGCGTTAAAATATAAGGTGCAAGATTTTATAAGGGCGAGAAAGATAAATTTCCAATGAGTGAATACACCAGATGTTAACACGAATCCGTTACCAAACCACAATCGAACAGTTAATGCTATAACTAAAGAAAAGAGCTTCCAAAAGAGAAAAGTGGAAGAAATCACAACCCCACTCGAGCAACCCTTTGACATCTTAAGAAAGTCAAATCTAATTCACGTTGAACCACCCAAGTCTTTAATGGGAATTGATATGGATCAAATTGCAAATTCCACCAAGGAGCTCGAGGACACTCTATCCAAGTTTCTCCAACGTTTAGGGAACATATATAGTGTCTCTTGAATTTTTTCAAACAAGAGATATGGAAGGGTGTTAAGACCAATGAGATAAACATGTTACATGCAAAATCTGTCACCATCGTATATGGAAAGAAAACCCTATTGGAAAAGAGTGTACTTCAAAGGCCGTACATGTAACACCCCTAACCCATATCTGTCACCGAATTAGGGTTACGAGGCATTTTTAAAGAAAATACAGCTTTCATACAATCACATAATCACATAGAACTTATCCATATGTTCCATATTCAATTTGGCTAGCAAATGTAATACCATAAAAATTTCTTTTATAACCATATTTTACTCATCTACTAGCAACTATCCAAAAACAAACAAATATGTATGTATATATAAGTACTCGCACAACATATATATATAGTCAGCCAAAACATACTTACTCATTGACCAAATGCACATGCAACCTTATTATTAATACGTTATGGCTGAACATATCCTATGTTCAATATGGCCTAATATATATATATATATATATATATATATTATGCATAACTTTACCACGTTACTAAATCATGTATCAAAATACTATTCACTCTCTGATCACTTAAACACCAAGTGAAACTAAATGGTTATTTACACTTTGATCAAACGAAATTTCGATACATTCCATATACATGTAATGGCTGCAATTTCTTATTTAACATATATCATTTTCGCATACAAATCATACACAAATATGTCATGTAATGCCTTATTACTTACCATTATACACCGAATCCATATAATTAAATATGCTAGTAATTCACCATTGTAAAAACATGCATATATATATATAAATGCATATACATCAAACGGTTGTACATATAAAAAAAATGAAATATTATACAACTTGAATATATATATATATAATTTAATCGAATATGCACCATCAAAGCATTATTTAGACTCAAAATGCCATGAACCACAAACCAAACCATACCTATTATATACATATACAATGGCCGAATACATATACTAGCTAAAACCTTCACAACCATGCAAAATAATAGTATTAACATACCCAAAGATCATTACCGAACATAACTATTAGACTTAAACATTAACAATTGGACATGCCATTATACCTAACTCATAAGTAAAGTTTAACAAAAGAAATAGCCATATTCGCATGGCCATTATATACATGAATAAAAAGTTTTCATCAAAATAAAGTCAAAGTCTTTCCTATACATGCCTCTATCCGAAGACCAAAATGAAAGAGTACCAAATTAGATTGATAGTGTGGTCGACTTTCTTGACGATCCCATTGAGCTTGTAGCTGAACCTAATCTATAAAAGAGGAGAACATTTCACACAAATAAGTTTACTAACTTAGTAAGTCCTAAGCTCTTGATAATATAACATACAAACACTTAAACATTTAAATCATTCAACTTATGACATTGCCCATATACATTTAAATATATTGATTTCTACAGGTAAAATACTAATAGTTCATAAACCAAGTAATTGTACTTCATTTCCATAAACTGTATCTCTTGAAGCATAAAGTAAGTATATTACAAGAATCACATGCTCCAAATCGTATAATTACAATATTCATATCAACCATGTTATCGTACTAAAATTTCTTTCACTCTTACATTTCTATTTGAAAAATCTCCATAATAGTACAATCAAGCTCAAATTCAATCATTTAATACTCATGCACATCAATCGTAATCTCAAATGTACATAACACTTTTTCTCATAGTATTAACTCGACTCAAGTAACATTAAACATAACATACCTTACTTGCTTACCCGAGCCTTTAACTAGATCATTTCATTCATAAGCATAAGCTCAGATTAACAATCAACGGTATAGAACACCGCTAGACCAAAGGTCCTAGATTTAAACACCCAGATGAAGCACTGCTAGGCATTAAAGCCCAAAATAAATCACCCAAGATAAAGCACGCTAGGCATTAAAGCCGAAATAAATCAAACACGAGGCACGCTAGGCATTTAGCCCAAAACATATCATCGACACGAGGCACTGCTAGGCATTTAGCCCAAACATATAAATATGGTCAATCAATCCACACATATTTCATAATTACATTACATATACTATTTAACTAAGCTTATTCATATCACATTATCAAAGTATGCCATCAATCTAATTCACTTATATACATTCGCTAAGACATAAGTAGGTACTCAAATTTATCAAACTTTATCATTTAATATCTTCATAAATAATTCTTTGATATGTTTCACAAGGACTTACCTCGGTTGTCGATAGACCGTGCAAATCGACTATTCGAGAACCTTCATCTTTCCCCAATCTAAATCCGTTTTTCTTTGTTCTTGATCTAAAACACATTAAAATTTAGCTCATTCAAGTACATTTCATCTTAATTTAGTCCCTAAGCACATAAATAGGCAATTTACCATTTTACCCCTACTATTTCAAATTTTTACAATCTAGTCCTAATTGCACAAAACACAAAATATACATTATTTCAATATAACACTCAAGGGCCGAATATGTATAAGGACCATATAAGTCCATTTCTTTCATTTATTTTGCATTTAAGCCCTCTCAAATTTTTATTTTTACAATTTGGCCCTAAAAATAAAAATTCTTCAACACTTCCAATACATAATATACTAATTTTTAACTTATCTTTTATCTAACATCATCAAACATCAAAACTATATAAACCTATCAATAGCCGAACATCAAGCATGCTTAGATTCAAAAATTACAATATGGGTTGGCTACGATTAAAACAACGATCTCAAAACGTAAAATTTACAAAAATCGACTAAGAATTTACCTTGAATTTGGCTTGAATGTTGCCGAAAATTCAAAGAACCTAGCTCCCTTTTCTTTCTCAATATTCGCCAAGAAAGATGAATGAAAATATCCATTTTTTATGTTTTAATTAACATATAATATGGTTTTAACCTATTTACTATTTTAACCTTATATCATAAAATTATATAATATAAAACTTAAGGTCAATCATGTCATATTCCACCCAATAACTTAAAAATGGGTTATTTACCCATTTAACACTTCATATTAAAAAGCCATGCTCAAATTAGCACATTACACTTTAGTATGCCACTTTTACCTTTTACGCAATTAAGTCCTTTTTATCAAATTCAATACTTAAACGATAAAATTTTTCTACGAAACTTTCACACACATAAATTCATATATAATAAACACTAAATATAATATTTAAATATTTCTCGGGCTCAGATTCGTGGTCTCAAAACCACCGTTCCGATTAGGGTCCAATTCGGTCTGTTACAACTCTCCCCCCTTAAGGATTTTCGTCCCCGAAAATCTTACCGTTAAACAACATCGGATATTGTTGCCTCATTGAATTTTTAGGCTCCCACGTAGCCTCTTCAACTCTATGCCGATTCCATAATACTTTCACAAAGGAAATCTTTTTGTTTCTTAACTCTTTCATTTCCCGAGCTAAAATACGGATCGATTTTTCCTTATACGTCATATCAGGTTGTATCTCAACCTTAGACGAACAATCACATGTGATGATCGATCTGATCTACGAGCATAGAAACATGAAATACATCGTGTATCTTTTCTAATTCGGGGTAGCTTCAACCTATAAGCAACAGCCCAATACGTTCAATGATTTCATACGGTCCAATGAACCCGGCTTAACTTGCCTTTCCGGCCAAAACGGAGCACTTTCTTCCATAGAGAAACCTTTAAAATACTCGATCTCGACCTAAAATTCAATGTCTTTACGTTTCAAATCAAGATAAGACTTTTGATGATCCGGCGACTTTCAAATTGTCTCTAATAATAGCTACTTTACTTCAGTTTCTTTAATCAAATCAACCCCAGTATCTTATTCTCGTGAGCTCACCCAAAGATAATGGTGTTCGACACTTTCGCCGTATAAGGCTTCATAGGCGCCATCTTGATACTAGATTGAAAACTGTTATTATAAGCAAATTCAATCAAAGGTAGGTATCGTTCTCACGAACCTTCAAACTCAAGAACGCAACATCTCAACATGTCCTCAAGTATCTGAATAGTTCGCTCAGACTGACCGTCTATCTGCGGATGAAAAGCTGTACTAAAATGTAGTTTAGTACCTAAGGCATCTTGCAACTTCTTCCAAAATCGCGATGTAAATCTCGGGTCTCTATCTGAAACAATGGAACTCGGTACACCATGCAATCTCACAATTTACGATACATACAATTCAGCAAGTTTATCAAGTGAAAAGTCTGTACGAACCGGCACAAAATGAGCTAATTTAGTTAGTCTATCAACTATAACCCAGACGGCATCTTTCTTACTCGGTGTCATAGGAAGACCGGATACAAAATCCATTGTAATTCTATCCCATTTCCATTCAGGTATCATGATTGGCTGAAGTAATCCGGATGGCACTTGATGTTCAGCTTTTACTTGCTGACAAACTAAGCATTTGAAACAAATTCAGATATATCCGTTTCATGCCCTACCACCAATAGAACTGTTTCAAATCATTATACATTTTGTGCTACCGGATGTATTGATAATCGACCAGCGACACGAGGCCTACTAGGCATTTAGCCCAAACATATCAACGACACGAGGCCCGCTAGGCATTTAGCCCAAACATATAAATATGGTCAATTAATCCACACGTATTTCATAATTACATTACATATACTATTCAACTAAGCTTATTCATATCACATTATCAAAGTATGCCATCAATCTAATTCACTTATATACATTCGCTAAGACATAAGTAGGTACTCAAATTTATCAAACTTTATCATTTAATATCTTCATAAATAATTCTTTGATATGTTTCAACAGGACTTACCTCGGTTGTCGATAGACCGTAAAATCGGCTATTCGAGAACCTTCGTCTTTCCCCGATCTAAATCTATTTTTCTTTGTTCTTGATCTAAAACACATTAAAATTTAGCTCATTCAAGTACATTTCATCTCAATTTAGTCCCTAAGCACATAAATAGGCAATTTACCATTTTACCCTACTATTTCAAATTTTTACAATCTAGTCCTAATTGCACAAAACACAAAATATACATTATTTCAATATAACACTAACAATATGTATAAGAACCATATAAGTCCATTTCTTAACACTCATGGGCGAATATGTATAAGGACCATATAAGTCCATTTCTTTCATTTATTTTGCATTTAAGCCCTCTCAAATTTTTATTTTTACAATTTGGCCCTAAAACAAAAATTCTTCAAAACTTCCAATACATAATATACTAATTTTAACTTATCTTTTATCTAACATCATCAAACATCAAAACTATATAAACCTATCAATAGCCAACATCAAGCATGCTTAGATTCAAAAATTACAATATGGGTCTTTACGGTTCAAGCAACGATCTCAAAATGTAAAAATTTACAAAAATCGACTAAGAATTTACCTTGAATTTGGCTTGAATGTTGCCAAAATTCAAAGAACCTAGCTTCCTTTTCTTTCTCAATATTCACCAAGAAAGATGAATGAAAATATCCATTTTTTATGTTTTAATTAACATATAATATGGTTTTAACCTATTTACTATTTTAACCTTATATCATAAAATTATATAATATAAAACTTAAGGTCAATCATGTCATATACCACCCACTAACTTAAAATGGGTTATTTACCCATTTAACACTTCATATTAAAAGCCATGCTCAAATTAGCACATTACACTTTAGTATGCCACTTTTACCTTTTACGATTAAGTCCTTTTTATCAAATTTAATACTTAAACGATAAAATTTTTCTACGAAACTTTCACACACATAAATTAATATATAATAAACACTAAATATAATATTTAAATATTTCTCAGGCTCAGATTCGTGGTCCCAAAACCACCATTTTGATTAGGGTCCAATTCTGTCTGTTACAGTACAAGATGATATGTTGGTCATCAAAGTTCCCGACCTTTTTAAGTATAGAAATGACCGATGAGTTTCTTGGAGATATGATTATGAGGTGCTTGGATTTGATGCCTCCAACATCTCAGGACTTAGTTGCATAACTCAAAGCAGACGTTGTTACAAGCCAAACATGATGGGGAAAGAACCACATGGTAAGGAAGTGATTTCAGAAAATCAACCAGAAATTGGTGATAAAGAAGCCGATAAGGAAACAAGGAAGGACCAAAAGGGAGAAGTTGAAAATAATGAAGTTAACGAGTTTTTGTGTTTGATAAAACACAACGAGTATAGCGTGGTCGAGCAGTTGAACAAAACACTAGAAAAAATTTCTTTGATGTCACTAATTTTGAACTCGGGACAACACAGGGAGGCTCATGTACAGGTTCTAAAACAAGCTTATGTCGCTCATAACGTGTCAGTAGATAATGTTAGTCAGTTAGAAGGGAGCATTTTGTTTCCAAATTACATATATTTCACGATGATGAAATACCCTCGGATGGAAAAGGAAGTACCAAGGCACTACATATATTAGTAATGTGTAAAGCCTATTCTGTGGCTAGGGTCCTGATCTACAATGGATCATCAATCAATGTCCTACCTTTGTCAACATTGTCCAAGTTGCCCAAGGGCACCATATACATAGCATCGAGCCCTTTAGTGGTGCGAGCTTTTGATGGCACCAAAAGAAGCAAGATTGGCGACATAGAGATTCCCTTATTGGTAAGATCCATTAATTTCCTTATTCACTTTCAGGTGATGGATATAATGCCTTCTTACAGTATGTTGTTAGGACGCCCCTAGATTCATTTGGTTGGGGTAGTGCCATCGTCCTTGTACCAAAGATTAATATTTTTAGTCGATTAAAATCTGTACATCGTGCGAGGCGAAGAGGACTTGTTGGTAGCTAGCTTTCCAAATTCTCCTTTCATAAAAGTGGATAATGATGCAATAGAGAGTTCTTTCCAAACCTTTGAGGTGACCACTTCATCTTATGTGGTTGACAGAATGTGAGATCTTGAGCCGCACGTACGACAAACAACAAACATGTTATTTACCCAAACATTAGGGAAGGGTTGGAAAATCCCCTTAGGTTTGGGAAAATACCTACAAGCTATCTCAGAACCTATTTTTGTTCCCACTCAGAAGGATACAAGAGGGTTGGGATATAAGCCTATGAGGAAGGATGTCGAGAGGATGTGTAAAGAGCGGGGATCAAAGAGATTGGCCTGCATGGCTGGAAAGAAGGTGGTGGAGCCTCCTTTTTACTCAGCTAGATTTGAGCACCAAGAAAAGACCCGGTCATGTTAATGATTAATGGAGATGGAGTGGATCTAAACATGATTAGCGATAGGGTGTGATTGGAGATATTCTTTTCTCTTTTTGGTTGAAAGCCGAATCTTCTTTTCCTTTTTTCGGCTTCCTTCTATTTTCTTCTCTAATCTTTATATTCTTCTTCTCTAACCGAACCTCTGGTTCTTTGGCAATACAAATCAATGCCGCCCGTGTAGCCTAAGGCATGAAGGGGCTACTTGTTGTTACCAAAGCTATCTTGGTTGTTTTTCGTCAATATCATTAAGTAAGTAGGGTTATTCCGTATCTTATTCTCCTTTCGAGTTTTTATGGAAGTCAAAGCCGATGGCTATTATGTTTCAATGTTTAAGTTTTTGGCTAATAGTATCCCTTTACTCTCTTTGTGGAACACTTACTCTGGGAAACCCCTGAAGCCGAACGTTTGGAGTTCAAAGGCTAAGGAGCGGTTGGTTTTTGAACCTTATCTTCCATTCGGGTTTAAGGTAAGGAGCCTCTGTTATTCTTTGTGTGAACCCTTGTTCATTACTTGGCGTTAATTGAATCTTTTGGTAGCCAATCAAGGTTCTCTTTGACTCTGATTAAGTCTGTTTCATGGATACAAGAAATGGTCAAGATGAGGAGGGGAGCGTATCCATAATCCCTACTCCTAAATTCAAAAGGTGAATTGTGTCGGCGATTCAGGACTTTCTGCCGGGTTGTGGTAGAGAGCCGATGTCTACCTGGGATAGGCAAATAGCCGTCATTCTTGCTAGTGAAAGCGTTGACATAGAAAGCCTAGTGTTACGTGTTATCAGGTGTGTTTTACCCACACTTTCTTTACTGTTTATGTTATTAACTGTGAAGGATGAAAGCTGAAATGACTGATGTGATAGGCAAAATGCCCTTGTGGGTAAGGTTGGAGACACCGGGTAAGTTCTCGATGATGATATTTCTGATTATATGCATGTATGTATGTTCGATGTTAAGCATGTAAGAATTAGTTATCTATTACGCACTGTGATTATGGTTGCATTTGTATTTTGGCACAATGTAAAGAGCATGGGCTCGGGATTGAATAAAAGGAGAAGGGAGAATGGGTGACTATTGTCACGAGTGGTCTAAGTAGGATGAAACCACAAATGATTAATTCAGTGACTTGTCTCAGTGGCCAAGGACCATAGTGGGTTGGCACCACGTATGCGTAATTTATCAGAGATCGTCACGGTGGTCTAAAACCACAGTGGGTTGGCCCCACGATAATATATTATAGTGACTTTGTCACGAGTGACTAATGTCACGAGTGGTCTAGGACCACGGTGGTCAAAGAACCATAGTGGCATAATGCTACGGGTGTTTGGATGGAGAGCTGAACTGGGTTGGGATGCATTGCATACATGTGGCATATGCCATATTGAGTGGGCTAAGGCCCATTTTGCGTTATACGGGGACTTACATTGAGTCTCGATGACTCACCACTCTGCTAATTTTGCAGGTAATCAGTAGATGCGGGTTTTGGAGCGGAATGGACTCGAGGTGGCCATGCATTGCACTTTCCTACGTAAAGTCGTACTTTAATTTGAATTTATCTTTATTTCAGGATTTTAATTTGTAATGACACTGGTTTAACTTTATTTTGGGGATTTGACTAAAAGCTGATTTTACATATGTTGTGAACTATGATAAAATGGGGTTTTCGTAAAAACGTAAGTGGAGGTTTTCTTTAAAACATCAATGAATGGTTCACCCACATGGAATAACTAAACTTGGGATTTTCTTAATATTACAAATACTATTTTTGAAACATCACGTATCTCATTATCCATTTCGATTATCACCTTACAAAATAATTTTTTTAAGTTCGCTTTTATGTAATAAACCCGTTTTTAGCACATATTTAACACCATGAGAAGATGGTAAGATTTGTATAACTTAACCGAACCTAACCTAATTTTTTCATTTGCCAAGAGAAAAAAAACCAGTTAGTAGATGCATTAGCTACTCTAGCCACCAATGTCAAAGTAGGATTCTAAACAGAAATGTAACTATACAACTAAGGGTCAAGGACTCACCTGCGCAAGAGTAGAATTGGTACCAAATGGGAAACCATGGTCTGTTAAAATTAAGCGGTATATACAATACCAGCAATATCTGGATTATGCCTCAAAAAATGATAAGTGAATAATTAAGAGGTTGGCTATGGGTTTCTTCTTGGATAGTGAGTTTGACGTAACCAAACCTTGTTGAGATGTATCGACATATAAGAGGCAAATCAGATAATAAAGGAAATCCATGATAGAGTATGTGGAGCACATAGTAACGAACACATGATGGCAAGGCAAATCATGAGAGCTGGATATTTTTAGTTGACGCTAGAATGAGATTGTTTAAATTATGCTTGGAAATGTCGTAAATGTCATATTTATTCAGACAATATTAATGCTCCTCCTACCAATCTTCATATCTTGGCACCTCCTTAGTCATTCTCAATGTGGGGCATGGATGTCATTGGCCCTACCACAACGAAAGCATCAAACAAGCATCGATTCATCTTTGTAGTGATAGATTATTTCACCAAATAGGTTGAAGCCACTTCATATGTCAATGTAACTCAATAAGTGATATGTAAATTTGTAAAAAATAAGGTCATTTGTTAGTACGATTTATGATTGCGTGATGGAAATAGTCTTAAAATTTATATAATGAATGATCAAGCCTAGAAACTAACTATCACCACGATTGAGGCAAGCACACCTATCAAACAGTAGTATAGTTTAATGGCAAGACCGGATTGTCGAACCCAAAGGAACCAAAAGTACTAATACTAACTTGCTTCTTATTATTTAGCCTAAGAATTAAGAGAGTTTTTATTTAATCTAAAATTAACTAACTGTAAGAGTATGCCCAAAGATCAATCATGAGATGGTTGTAATAACATACTTGATTTACCATGTTTATTAATATAAAGCGTTGTCATTATTATTTCAGTTTTTCTTTCTGTGTGTGCAAATAAACTATTTTATAATAATGTCCTGAGAATAATATGATTATTCTTAAAAGATCCTTAGTCAAGTATTATTGTTGTCTAGGACAACAATAATGCATTAAGACTAACATGTAGTTGATTGATGATAAAGAGTTGTCATTGATATGGAGTGTCAAAATCAATGCATAAATATGTGTGTCAGAGTACAACATATTGGATTAACTCGCTATGAGTATGTTTCTTGGATTATTATGTAATTGTCAAAACATTACTTATAGTGATTAATATGTATATGATCCTCAGACTTGAGATCATCATTATCCCAACATCGTGAGTTGTATATTTTGATACAATCAAACATACACCGTAACAGGTTGTTCTATAAAGGCTGATGTTGGATATACCACAATCTATGTAGAGGGATATGGTTGATCAATATAGGATAAGTCCCTCTTACATAATAAGAGCAATATCTTAGGCCACTTGATTGAATGAGACTAGAAATGCATGGCCATGCTCAAATAAGTTGATATGAGATGTCATACTAATTTGTATATCATAGTCTACTCAAGATATCAAGAAACATGGGATGGACTATGCAAGTGTGACTATTCCATAACTTGTGTCCGTTCCAGAGATAAAGGACTTAAGGATTAATACATGAAAGGTTAATCACAAAAGGTTATGTCGAATCGGACTTTTTGTAACTGAGGTAGCAATGATGCATTGCTAGATGCCACTCATTGTTTGTAACATTAGAATCGTACTAATATTACTGCTAACATTACAAGAACCTACAGGGTCACACCCTATGGTTGAAATGAACGGAATAAAACATAGTTGGTATTGTGTTTGGTTGTCACATGAATTAAATTAATTAAAGAATTAATTTAATTGGACAATCAAATATTGAACATATTATATATGTACAAGGATGTTGTACACATAATGAGAACATAGTTCTATTAATATATGAATTTGGTTCGTATATAATTTTAAATAAATATAGTTTACCGAAATCCATGTTATAATTAATGTAATTATAATTTTCGGATATAACTAATGTAATTATAATTTTAGGTTAAAAACTTTATTTTATTTATTTAATTTTATGATTCATTAAAGATATACCAATTATATAAAAGGTAATAAAAGATACAGACCTTAAAAATAAAAAAAAAACCCTAAGAGATTGCTTGTTAGGTTTAGCAATTATCAAGCAAATAAACCTCCAAAAATAGATGCTCCTGTCTTCTGTTGCTTCCTTTGATTGAATACATGAGATCTTAAGGAGTGCCCTTCGGTTAGTTGGTTCCTGTGCCTTTCCCTAAGAGTTAGAGTTCTGTGTTAGTTTTGGAGATTTCTTCCGTTCATAGTCAAATCGGGTGGATTACGTAGAGGCCAACATTGAAAAAGGTTATGGCTTGGTTCGATAGTTGATCAAAATTCTTGTTGCCGAGGCATTGCTGTCTACTCAGATTGAAGTTTCGATAATTTTGAAACCTTTATTTCACCCTGATTTGTTCCTCAACATGGATTCATGGTTTGGATCACCGAAATTAATTTTATTTTGTTGTGCCATAGGGGTGCCAGCGTTCCAACAGTGGTATCAGAGCCACTTGTGTGATACGGACTCGGGTTTAAATACTTGGGTGATGTAATTGTATGAGATGCATGCTTTAATTTTATTGTGTTTTCGATTGTTTAAATCGTTTAAGCATAACCTGGTTATTGTTCCTTTCAAAAACTGACTAAATGTAAATCATGGTGTTGTGGTCTATTCGATTTTATGTTATTATAGTTAACTATTAACAAATTTGTAATGATGAGACGGTGGTATTTACAATTTCCAGTAAGAGTTAACTGGCTAGTGGAAAAAGGGTTGTTCCGATATGAAACCTCAAGGATTAAAATCCTGAAAACACGATTCTGTTGATAAAGGTTATCAAATCGTGAGGTTTCATTTGACTGAGGTATGCGGTTTGTACCGCGGGGGCTTATAGTATGTTTTGTTAATAAAATTAATAAACTTGGTGGGCCAAAAAAGGTTGAAAGGATATTTTAATAATTCACCTTAGCAAATTGTTGAATTATGCATGCTATTCTTGACATGCACGGTGTTTAAAATGCATAGTTATAGCCCGTAACCCATTCGATAAAAGGTTGTAACTTTTATATATAAATATGACCTGCGTGTCGTGCCTTTCTACTATTCTCTTGTATTTCTCTTCTCATCTTACTCCCTCATATGTAAAACAAGTTTCTGCATATTGTAATTTGCAAGAGTTGCTGTGGGCTAGATGAGAAGGAAGTTGGGACATCTATTGTGGATTGATAGCTTGTGAAATGGCTTACACCTCTAGGTTTCCTTGTAACACCCCAAACCCGGCCCATAAGTTCCAACCGGATTTGGTATGCTATGGGTTTAATGTTAAAAACTTTACTTAGAATGGTTTTGAAAAACTTAGTCATTCTTGTAGATTCGTTAAATAGCTGGCACTTGTAGAAAATCTTTGTAATTTTTTTTTCAAAATGCAAGTTATTAAAATCATATTTGAAAATCCCATCTTTTTACTTCCTTTAAAACATAAGTCTTGTTCATAAAATTTGAGAAGAAATAAACACTAACAAATATCAACTTAAACCTAAGCTACGTGGCCTTATTACATCAAATAATTCCAACATTTAAAACTTGAAATAAAGTGGAAAGTATAACACAAATAACTTGATGGCCCCTCGAGTCCGTCTCGGCTCCCATGTCCACGATCTACTGCTCATCTGAAAGAGTAGAGAAAAGGAAAGCGTGAGTCACCAAGACTCGGTGTATAAATCTCGAACACGCCGCCTAAGGCCCACAAACACATTATGGGCCTTGGCCCATACATAAAGGCAACAATCACAATACATGATAGACAATACATAATGAATGGCCCAACCCATCCTAGAATTTTATCCTCTACACACCAACCCGTACCAACCATCACACCTTGGGGATTTCTACAATGAACCCTCCGTCCGCTACACACCACGTGGCATAGCCACCGATCACTGTGTGACCTAACATTTAAATTGGTGGGATTTTTACCACTGGTCACCATGTGACCCATATTTATATTCGTGGGATTTCTACCACCGGTCACCATGTGACCCATATTTATATTCGTGGGATTTCTACCACCGGTCACCATGTGACCCATATTGCACTTCCCCTTTCATATTATATTCCCACACCATGCATACATACACAAAGAGAACATCATACAGGCTTTCATAAGTCTCAATACACATAGAGATTTCCATGGTTGCATACCTGGCATCTTTGCCTAACCCTTTTAGGGTTTTAATCGACTGTCTACTTAGCCACTTTCTAGCTTTTTAGCCCACTACATATAAAATACAATTAGAAAGTGTATGTTAGAGACCTACACACCTAGTTACCGATAAAAATGATACTTTCTATGTTGACGCTATCCGTAGTTGACACAACTGCTATCTGCCTAAGGTGTTGTTTAGAAGCCGATCCACAACCAAGTGGCCAATCCCGAATGGTAGATACCGCTCGTTTCTTAAACATAGGGATTCTCTCCTTTGCCTGATCCATATTTAATTCCATCACAAGTCCTTGTCAGAACTACTATCACAATATATGACCGTTAATCCTCATCATAAAGTTTAGATCTTATATATAATGAACGAATCTAGTAAAGATCTAAGGAAAATCTCCTTACCTTAAAATCCCAAAATTGGAGACTTTTGGCTTTTAGATCTAGACTACCAGGTTTCCTTCAAATCCTGGATTGCCGCCCAACATAGAACCATTAGACTATTAGTTCTTCGGCCTTTTCCTTTCAAAACCGAGAGAGAGATCTTAAGAGAAATCAAGAATCGACACTTACCTTATTAGAGGGAAATCAGCAACTCTTTGAGGATTCTGGCTTTTGAGAAAAATCAAAAAGATAAGATGATAAGAAGAAATCTTGAATAGTTTCGGCTTTTAGTGGAAGAAATTGGCAAAGAGTAGGGATTGTTCGGCTTTCGAATAAATAAAAAGAAAAGAAGTTAGAGAGGAAGAGTTAAGAATTTTGATACAAGTTAAGAAGAAAAATGTAAGGTTCAAATGTCAGAGTTGGTGAGCTACTCCCCTCTATTTATAGAGATTTCGGCACCTACCTTAAAAAACCCGAGAGTACCCTCCCTGGTTACTAAAAATCAAGCTAATAAAAAGGGAAAATTTGGCACTCCTTCTTTATGAAGTAGCCGAATTCTTCACTCCTCTAGGTGGTGGATTTTCGGCCATCACCTTTCCTTGATAGCTCATATCTTTTCTTCATTTTATCTTCTATGTTACCAATTATAAATTCCATGTAAATCCTCCTATTTTAGAGCCTTGTTGCCATCCACTTCTCCTAACCCTAATGTCAAATTTTAGCTCACTTAAATTAAGAGAATTGGGCTCCCTAAAACATAAATTTTGGCCCCTTACACCCTTTTTGTGGCATCTACCCTTGCTCCCTTATAAGTGCCGAAAATGGCCCAGAAACATGGGCTCCTTGTGGCCAAAACTTGGGCCTCTTTAACTATTAGTAACGCCACCTTCTAGCACCACCTATTGTTGGGCCACAAGCCCACGTTGGTATTTTAAACACAATTACCACCTTTTAACTCTATAATGCCCAATAAGATAATTTAACCAAGGACTTTTTCCTAGTCCTGAGCCTAGTTTGGACCCCTATAACTTAAATTAACATATTAAACATATCCTTACACTAAACGCATAGACCCATTAATTCAGGATGTTACAGTTCTACCCCTTTAAAGAAGTTTCGTCCTCGAAATTACCTGACTAGAAAAGATGGGGGTATTACTGTGGCATCGCTTTCTATGGTTCCCACGTAGCCTCTTCAAAATCGTGATTCTGCCACAGCACCTTAACCAATGGAACCGTTTTCCTTCGCAACACCTTGACATCACGATCTAGAATTTCCACCGGTTCCTCTTCGAAGGATAGATCAGGTCTTACCTCAATTTCCTCCACAAGCACAATGTGAGATGGATCCGAACGATAATGTCTTAACATAGAGACGTGAAATACATCGTGAATTTGACTTAATTTTGGGGGTAACTCAAGCTGATATGCCACTGGTCCTACTCGCTTCAACACTTGATATGGTCCGATAAATCTGGAGCTCAACTTACCCTTACGTCCGAATCTTAGCGATTTCTTCCACGGCGATACTTTTAGGAATACCTTGTCCCCCACGGCAAACTCTATGTCCTTACGTCTTAAGTCAGCATAGGACTTCTGTCTATCCATCGCCTCTTTTAGTCTAGCCCGTATCACTTCCACTTTTTCATCCGTCTCGGTGACCAAGTCTGGACCCAAAATTTGACATTCCCCTAATTCCGTCCAACATGTAGGGGTACGACACTTCCGCCCATAGAAAGCTTCGTAGGGTGCCATCTGGATACTTGACTGGTAACTGTTGTTATAAGCAAACTCTGCTAACGGTAAGAACTCTTCCGAACTACCTCTGAAATTAATGACACACCCTCTTAACATGTCCTCCAAGACTTGAATCACCCGCTCAGACTGTCCATCGGTCTGAGGATGAAACGCTGTACTGAAATCCAACTTCGTTCCCAGCGCTTGATGTAACGCCTTCCAGAATCGCGATGTGAACTTAGGGTCCCTATCCGATATGATCGATATCGGTACACCATGCAACCTTACTACTTCTACTACGTACAACTTAGCCAGCTTTTCCAAAGTGTAATCGACCCGTACTGGTATGAAGTGAGCAGACTTTGTCAAACGGTCCACAACCACCCAAACCGAATCTTTCTTAGTAGGTGTGAGGGGTAGCCCACTAATAAAGTCCATTGTGATTCTCCCACTTCCATTGGGGAATCTTCACCGGCTGCAATAACCCTTATGGTAATTCATGCTCCGCCTTGACCTGCTGACAGGTCAAACACTTGGCCACTAGGTCAGTCACCTCCCGTTTTAAGTTTGGCCACCAGAGCTGCTCCCGTAAGTCTCGGTACATCTTACTTCCTTCGGGATGCATAGCGTATGGACTTCCATGCACTTCTTGCAAAATCCTTCGTCTTAACTCAGGATCCTTAGGCATGCATACTCTCCCTTGGAAACATAACAGCCCATCCTTATCAACACTGAATTTTGTCAATCCATCATTTGACCCTACCGGAAACCTTCCTTTCAACATCTTATCCGTCTGTTGCTTCTCCTTAACCTGGTCGACCCATGAGGGTTTCACCTGAAGTTCAGCTAATAACCTTCCATCATCATATAGACTAAGGTGAGCAAACATTGCTCTTAAGTCAGAGATTACTTTATGACTTAGAGCGTCCGCTACTACATTAGCCTTACCCGGGTGATACTCGATCGAGCAGTCGTAATCCTTTAACAACTCGATCCACCTTATTTGCCTTAGATTTAACTCCTTCTGAGTCAAAAGATACTTTAAGCTCTTATGATTAGTGAAGATGACGATTTCTCCCTGTAAAGATAATGCCTCCAAATCTTCAAAGCGAAAACCACCGCTGCCAACTCCAAGTCATGGGTGGGGTAATTTGCTTCGTGCGGTCTTAACTGCCGAGATGCATATGCAACCACCTTTCCATCTTGCATCAACACACACCCTAACCCCATTTGTGAAGCATCACAATAAATCACAAATTCCTTCACAGCCTTCGGCTGAATCAACACTAGAGCCTCCGTCAAAATCCTTTTCAACCTCTCGAAACTCTCCTGTTGCTTACCCGTCCAAAGAAACGGAACTCCTTTCTGTAACAACTTAGTCAACGGTGCCACAATTAAAGAAAATCCTTCAACAAACCTTCGATAGTATCTGACCAAACCAAGGAAACTCTGAATCTCTGCCACCGACTTAGGTAACTTCCAATCCAACACCGCTTCAATTTTTCGAGGGTCAACCCTAATCCCCTCAGTCGACACAACGTGCCTTAGAAAAGTAACCTCCTTCAGCCAAAATTTACACTTACTGAATTTGGCATACAACTGCTTCTTCCTCAGAACCTGCAAAACTATTCGCAGATGAGCATCATGCTCCTCCTCCGACTTCGAATAAACCAATATATCATCTATAAACACCACGACACACTGGTCTAGTTAAGGTTGGAACACTCGGTTCATCATATCCATGAATGCTGCTGGCACATTGGTCAACCCAAATGGCATTACCATGAACTCATAGTGACTATAGTGAGTCCTAAAGGTCGTCTTATGAATATCAGCCTCCTTAACCTTAAGCTGATGGTACCCTGACCTCAGAGATATCTTTAAAAAGACTGAGGCCCCCTTCAACTGATTAAACAAGTCATCGATCCTTGGCAAAGGGTATTTGTTCTTGATTGTTAACTTATTCAACTGGCGATAGTCAATACACATACGCATTGACCCATCCTTCTTCTTAACGAATAGAATCGGTGCTCCCCACGGTGACACACTAGGTCGAATAAACCCTTTATCCAACAACTCCTGAATCTGTGTTTTCAACCCACCAACTCCTTTGGTGTCATTCGATATGGAGCTATAGATACTAACGCTGTCCCTAGAAGAAGATCGATTCCAAACTCCACTTCATGATCCGGAGGTAATCCTGGAATCTCCTTAGGAAAAACATCAGGAAACTCCTTTACCGTCCTAACGTCTCCCACTGCTAGTTCCTTAGCTTCCATAGTGCGAACAAACATCAAGACTGCCTCACATCCTTTCCTCACCATCCTTTCCGCTCTCAGAGCGGTCACCACGTTTGACAGACAGTTCCCCCTTTCACCTATTATCAATACTTTGCCACCCTTAGGAGCTTTTAACACCAAACACTTAGCTGCACAATCTAGATTAGCTTGATACTTCACAAGCCAATCCATGCCTAGGATTAAATCAAACTCCCTGAATGGTAATTCCATTAGATCCGTACAAAAAACTATCCCTCGAGCATAATAGCTCAGGTGTAAGAATCTGGCTTCGTACGTCGCTACAGACCTACTTGCTTGAACTGGGTTTAGGAATGCTCTGCGCTGCACATCCACATAGCTCGATCCAACGTACTTGTTTTGAAATGCTATTTTGAAGAACTCACATGTGATGCGGTCAGCCACCGTACCATCCTCAACTGTGAGCCACCATTGGTAAGCTTTATCCCTTAAGAGAGATACAACCCCTTTCAATTTCTCTTCCTCCGTGAGATCTAAATCGTGCATTATGCGTTCAACTGCCTCTAACCAATGCTCAGCTGAGCTTGGGGCTATACCAGAGATTCCCCTAAATACTTCTGCCTCGTTACTCCTAAGTCGCTCCAAGACTGACTTTGGGCTCTTGTGCCCATACACTGCTTCAAAGAACTCTCTCCAAAACCCTTAGCATAGCACGAGATACTGATCATCTCCGCCATCGATCTTGAAATTTTGCCTCCACAAATGGTGGCATTTGGTACCTCATTTACGAATTAGTGGCGGACCTACGGGTTCGACACGACAATCCTGCCTCTACCTCGGCCACGCACACCACGTCCTCTAGTGCTCATCCTACCGTTCACAATTTATTTGATTAAAAATTTTATGATTTATTAGTTTTCTTCCACTAATTAACCACGAACAGTCTTATGAATAGTAGATTTAAAAGTAGTTCTTTCGAGTTCTCAACGAGTTCAATCCTAAGTCTGTAACTCCTAATTCTTAGAGCCACATACATTCCACCATCAACATACAAATAACATCCATGAACTTTCATTCATCACGTAAGGGTATTTTCGTTGTTTTACTACCCAGGGGTATTTTCGTAATTTATCCTATAGGGGTATTTTTGTAATTTTCCAAAATAGGGTTTCTTGGTGATTTTGCAAAATAAGGGTATTTTGGTAATTTTAGAATCTGGAGGTATTTCGGTAATTTTATCAACTTTGGTAATTTTCGTGAATTAGGGGTAATTTAGTAATTTCTCAATCAGGGTACTTTGGTAATTTTTCAAACAAGGGTATTTTGATGTTGTTGCTGTCGTGTTGTTTTTTTTTTAAACAAGAGTACATTGGGAAAAATCTAGTTTCATAATTCGGGTTATTCTTGTAATCATGAGGTTTTTGAGTAAATTTTCAAAACATAGGTTCTTTATAAATTCATGGTTGATTGGAAATTTCCAAAAATCAAGTGTATCTCTTTTACAAAACTTGGGTTTTTTTTTTTGAAATAGGGTGGCTGGTCCCTTTTGGGTTTTAAATTATGACGTTTAGCCCATCAACAAGTCCTCGTAGCTAGGGTGAGCAGTCATTACGCACCAGGTAGGATTCTAGCAAAGAGGAGGTGAGTCACTAGGACTGTTTAAGCACCAAGCTCTTCCTGAATCCAATCCTAGACATGCGCATGCCTGTTGCCACACCCTAACTCATTGACTTCTTCACGAGTTTGTTTAGTTGGATTAAATCTTATGGATTTAAAGAGTGATTGAAACTAAACGTAAAGTCCATCAATGTCTAATATTCTAGACTATGTCCCTCAAGCCCATTAAGCCCACATGTATGTCACAACAAAAGTTTAGAATACTTACCTGTGTGGATCAAGTGCCGGTAGACTCGAAGGCCATATCTTCAACCTAAACATTTTTTCCCAAACTCACTTCATTTTACAAAACATTGCTAAGCCCATTTCACAGGCCGAGTTTTGAACTGGGCTCTGATACAAAAAATGTAACACCCCAAACCCGGCCCATAAGTTCCAACCGGATCTGGTATGCTACGGGTTTAATGTTAAAAACTTTACTTAGAATGGTTTTGAAAAACTTAGTCATTCTTGTAAACATTCGTTAAATAGGTGGCACTTGTAGAAAATCTTTGTAATTTTTTTTTTCAAAATGCAAGTTATTAAAATCATATTTGAAAATCCCATCTTTTTACTTCCTTTAAAACATAAGTCTTGTTCATAAAATTTGAAAAGGAATAAACACTAACAAATATCAACTTAAACCTAAGCTACGGGGCCTTATTACATCAAATAATTCCAACATTTAAAACTTGAAATAAAGCGAAATGTATAAAACGAATAACTTGATGGCCCCTCAAGTCCGTCTCGGCTCCCATGTCCACGATCTACTGCTCATCTGAAAGAGTAGAGAAAAGGAAAGCGTGAGTCACCAAGACTCAGTGTATAAATCTTGAGCACACTGACCTAAGGCCCACAAACACATTATGGGCCTTGGCCCATACATAAAGGCAACAATCACAATACATGATAGACAATACATAATGAATGGCCCAACCCATCCTAGAATTTTATCCTCTACACACCAACCCGTACCAACCATCACACCTTGGGGATTTCTACAATCAACCCTCCATCCGCTACACACCACGTGGCACAGCCACCGATCACTGTGTGATATAACATTTAAATTAGTGGGATTTCTACCACCGGTCACCATGTGACCCATATTTATATTCGTGGGATTTCTACCACTGGTCACCATGTGACCCATATTGCACTTCCCCTTTCATATTATATTCCCACCCCATGCGTACATACACAAAGAGAACATCATACATGCTTTCATAAGTCTCAATACACATAGAGATTTCCATGGTTGCATACCTGGCATCCTTGCTTAACCCTTTTAGGGTTTTAATCGACTGTCTACACAGCCACTTTTCGACTTTTTAGCCCACTACACATAAAATACAATTAGAGAGTGTGTGTTAGAGATCTACACACCTGGTTATCGATAGAATAATACTTTCTATGTCAACGCTATCCGTAGTCGACACAACTACTATCTGCCTAAGGTGTTGTTCAGAAGCCAGTCCACAACCAAGTGGCCAATCCCGAACGGCAGATACCGCTCATATGTTAAACTTAGGGATTCTCTCCTTTTCCTCATCCATATTTAATTCCATCAAAAGTCCTTGTCAGAACTACTATCACAATATATGACCATTAATCCTCATCATAAAATTTAGATACTGTATATAATGAACGAATCTAGTAAAGATCTAGGGAAAATCTCCTAGGAAAATCTCCTTACCTTAAAATCCCGAAATTGAAGACTAGCTATTTTTGGCATTTAGATCTAGATGAACAAGTTTCCTTCAAATCCGGATTGCCACCCAACATATAACCATTATACTATTAATTTTTTGAGTTTTGCCTTTCAAAAACTGAGAGAGAGATCTTAAGAGAAATTAAGAATCGACACTTACCTTATTAGAGGGAAATTGGCAACTCCTTGGGGATTCCGACTTTTGAGAAAAATCAAAAAGAGAAGATGATAAGAAGGAATCTTGAATAGTTTAGGCTTTTAGTGGAAGAAATCGGTAAATAGTAGGGATTGTTCGGCTTTCGAAGAAATAAAAAGAAAAGAAGTTGGAAGGAAGAGTTAAGAATTTTGGCACACGTGAAGAAGAAAAATGTAGGGTTCAAATGCCTGAGTTGGTGAGCTACTCCCCTCTATTTATAGAGATTTTGACACCTACCTTAAAAGACCAGAGAGTACCCTACTTGATTACTAAAAGTCAAGCTAATAAAAAGGGAAAATTCGGCATCCCTTCTTCATGAAGTAGCCAAATTCTTCATTCCTCTAGGTGGTGGATTGTCAGCCATCACCTTTCCTTGATAGCTCATATCTTTTCTCCATTTTATCTTCTATATTATCAATTATAAATTCCATGTAAATCATCCTATTTTAGAGCCTTGTTGCCGTCCAGTTCTCCTAACCCTAATTCCAAATTTTAGCTCACTTAAATTAAAAGAATTGGGCTCCCTAAAACTTAAATTTTGGGCCCCTTACACCCTTATTGTGGTGTCTCCCCTTTCTCCCTTATAAGTGCCAAAAATGGCCCAGAAACATGTGCTCCTTGCGGCCAAAACTTGGGCCTCTTTAACTGTTAGTAACGCCACCTTCTAGCGTCACCTATTGTTGGGCCACAAGCCTACGTTGGTATTTTAAACACAATTACCACCTTTTAACTCTATAATGCCCAATCAGATAATTTAACCAAGGCCTTTTTCCTAGTCTTGAGCCCAGTTTGGACCCCTATCACTTAAATTAACATATTAAATATATCCTTATACTAAACGCATAGACCCATTAATTTAGGATGTTACATTCCTTTTGGTTCTCCCATTGGCTTGGGTTGAACCACCTTAGTTCATGGGCTATAACTATTGCATTTATTTATTGCTTTATTTATTCATGTATGAGATGCTATGGATGTCTAAAGCATGCCATTTTTAATATATATTAAAATTTGATAATAATAAACCCCATTAATTGATGAGATCGATTAAAAGACTAAATCGGCTAAAGTAGACCATAATTGGTGAGATGCAACAACCTTAATAAAATCCCTCTATTAAAATATTAAGTCAACTTGGCCTTCCAATTTTGCCCTCATTAAGGCCTCGATCAATACTATGTAGGTTCTGCCAAAGCAATGTACTAGTATTTATCTTGGTTAAACGCGAAGAATAAACAAGTGATATTCGCTGGTTAAAAATTGGTTAATGACTTAACTAGGTTACTCTAATAGGATTAGAAACCTAGAGGCAAGTAAATTGGGTAAATCATAAGATGATTAGAATAAGAGTTGTTCACCAAATGTTAGGAGTTACATATGATGTAATTAGCAAATGTTGCTTACCTAAATAACCATAGTCTTAAGAGTAAAGCCAAAGCTGACTTAAGAGGAGGTGAAATATGGATCCTTAACCCACTAGAAATACTTTTGAGAATGTTTTTTCGAAATTAATATATGAGGGTTATTAATTTTGAAATAAAATAGTGGGAACATCATTTAATAAAGTCTTTTTAATGATTGATATAAATTTGGTAAATTTACTCACATGCATATTTAATTGTTGTAGATATATTATGGCTGCAAACACTAGCACACTCTCATTGCGATCGGTCCTTGAGAAGGACAAATTGAATGGTTTGAATTTTCTTGACTGGTTCCGTAACTTGAGGATTGTCCTCAAACAAGAATGAAAATTATATTTCATTGAACAACCACTTCCTAATGAACCACCAGCTAATGCCTCGAGGACTGATAGAGATTCTTACAAGAAGTATCTCGATGACATGGTAGATGTTGGATGTTTTATGGTTGCTACTATGAATCTTGAGCTTCAGAAGCAACATGAGGACATGGTTGCTTATGATATGATCGAGCACCTGAAAGAACTTTATCAGGGGCAAGCACGGCAAGAGAGGTTCGATATCTCTAAGGCCCTATTCCAATGTAAGTTGGCTGAAAGAAGCCCAGTAGGACCTCATGTCCTTAAGATGATTGGCTATATTGAAAGCCTGTCTAAGCTTGGGTTTCCATTAAGCCAAGAGTTGGCCATTGATGTTATTATGCAATCGTTGCCGGATAGTTATAGCCAGTTTGTCCTCAATTTCAATATGAATAAAATTGACAAGATTGTGCCACAGTTGCTCAATATGTTACGAACTGCTAAAGGTAACATGAAAAAGGTTGGACCAAAGCCCATACTGATGGTCCGTAACAACAAGGGAAAGGGAAAGGCCAAAGTTCAGACAAAGCCCAAGGGCAAAGGTAAGCCCAAGCTTGGAAAAGGAAAGGCTGCATTGAAACCTAAAGTGGGGTGTCTAAGGAAGGAAACTACTTTCATTGTGGTGTGGTGGACATTGGAAGCGAAACTGCACTATCTATCTTGAGGAAGTCAAAAAGGACAAAACAAGCGGAACGTTTGCTTTAGGTATTTATGTTATTGATATTAATTTATCAACTACTACTTCTTGGGTATTAGATACTGGTTGTGGTTCTCATATTTGTACTTATGTACAGAGACTACAAAGGAGTAGGACTTTCGCTAGAGGAGATGTAGACCTACGAGTTGGAAATGGAGCAAAAGTTTCTGCATTAGTTGTGGGAACATATACTTTATCTTTGCCTAGTGGACTTGATTTATGTTTAGAGGATTGTTATTTTGTGCCCAGTTTGACTAAAAACATTATTTCAATTTCTTGTTTAGAGAAAATTGGTTTTGAGATAATTATTAAGAATAATTGTTGTTCCTTTTATCTCAATAATGTTTTCTATGGTTCAACACAATTGATTAATGGCCTCTATATTTTAGATCAAATGAATCCCATTTACAACATAAATACTTAAAGATCTAAAATAAATGACTCAAATCAAACTTATCTTAGGCATTATCGTTTGGGCCACATAAGTGAGAAACGCATATCCAAACTCCATAAAGATGGTCTCAAACAATTTGAAGTATGTGAATCTTGCTTATTGGGGAAAATGACTAAATCTCCTTTTACTAGTAAAAGTGAACGAGCTAGTGATTTATTGGGCCTAATACATTCTGATGTATTTGGACCAATAAATACACAGGCCAGAGGTGGATTTCACTACTTCATTACTTTTACTGATGATTTAAGTAGATATGTGTATGTTTATCTCATGCGCCATAAGTCTGAGTCTCTTGAAAAGTTCAAGGAATTCAAAAATGAAGTACAAAATCAACTAGGCAAAACTATCAAGTCACTTCAATCTAATCGAGGTGGAGAATATTTGAGGCTAGAGTTTGATGATCTTTTGAAGGAATATGGGATTGTCTCACAACTTACTCCTCCTGGTACTCCTCAATGGAATGGAGTATCTGAGAGAAGAAATCAAAATCTGTTTGATATGGTTTGATCCATGATGAGTCATGCTGATCTATCGACTTCTTTTAGGGACATGAACTTGAGACAGTTGCTTTCACACTAAATCGTGTTCCATCTAAATCGGTTCAAAAGATGCCATATAAGATGTGGACTGGGAAACATCCCAGTATGTCTTTTATGAAAATTTGGGGTTGTGAAGCTTATGTTAAATGTTAGACATCTACTAAGCTTGAACCCAAATATAAAAGGTGTATTTTTGTGGGGTATCCAAAAGAAACCAAAGGATATTATTTCTTTAATCCCACTGAGAACAAAACGTTTGTTACTCGGACTGGTGTCTTCCTAGAGAAAGAATTTATTTCTAGAAAAGGAAGTGGAAGAAAGATTGAACTTGAAGAAATTCGAGAATCATAAGATACCACTGAACAAGAGATAGAACAACAGTAAGTTCCACAAAAAATTGAGGAACAAGTAACTACTGTAGAAACACAACCACTGCGTAGATCTTTAAGAGAACACCATGCACCTAAGAGATATGGATTTCTCATTACAACACATGATGACGTGCTTCTTATAGATCAAGATGAGCCTAGGACTTATCAAGAAGCGGTGACGAGCCCAGACTTTGAGAAATGGCTTGAGGCCATGAGATCTGAGATTATGAAAACTAAGTATGAACTTTTATTGACCTACCCGAAGGGGTTAAACCTATAGGGTACAAGTGGGTTTTCAAAAAGAAAACCGACATGGATGGTAATGTAAAAACATACAAGGGGCGATTAGACACTAAAGGTTTTCGCCAAATTCATGGTGTTGACTATGATGAAACCTTTTCTCCTGCAGCTATGTTTAAATCCATCAGGATCTTGCTCACCATAGCTGTATTTCATGATTATGAAATCTGGAAGATGGACGTCAAAACAGCTTTCCTGAACGGGAAACTTGAAGAGGATGTGTACATGACACAACCTGAAGGTTTTGTCAATCCAAAGGATGCTAGAAAGATATGTAAGCTACAAAGATCCATTTATGGATTTAAGTAAGCTTCTTGAAGTTGGAATCTTCGTTTTAACGATGCAATCGAAGAATTTGGTTTTATAAAAAATAAAGATGAACCATATGTTTACAAGAAAGTTAGTGGGAGCACTATCACATTCTTGGTACTGTATGTGGATGACATGCTTATCATAGGAAATGACATACCTATCTTGCAGTCTATTAAGGCTTGGTTAGGAAGATGTTTTTCTATAAAGGACTTGGGAAAAGCCACTTACATCTTAGGAGTCAAGATCTATAGAGATAGATCAAGACGATTACTAGGTCTAAGCCAAAGTACATACATAGATAAAGTACTGAAAATGTTCAGTATGGAAGAATCTAAAAGAGGATTCTTACCTATGAGACAGGGATTTCACTCTCGAAGGAAATGTGTTCTTCAACTCCCCAAGAGAGAGAACGCATGAGTAAAATTCCATATGCTTCCGCTATTGGATCTATCATGTATGCCATGTTATGTACCCATCCAAATGTCTCATATGCCTTAAGTATGACGAGTAGGTACCAAGTAGATCCCGGTGAAGGTCACTGGACGGCAGTCAAGAATATCCTTAAGAACTTAAGAAGAACTAAAGATATGTTCCTAATATATGGAGGTGAGGACGAGTTAAGTGTAAAAGGTTACACTAATGCCAGCTTCCAAACCGATAAGGACGATTCTCGATCGTAATTAGGTTTTGTGTTTTGCCTTAATAGCGGTGCTGTGAGTTGAAAGAGTTCAAAGCAATGTACAGTAGCCGATTCTACAATAGAGGTAGAGTATATTGCAGTCAGTGAGGCAGCAAAAGAAGCGGTTTGGATCAAGAAGTTCATTACTAGACTAGGGGTTGTGCCTAGCATATTAGATGCTATAGAACTCCGATGTGATAACAATGGCACTATTGCACAAGCTAAAGAACCCAGATCTCACCAGCGATCCAAACATATACTTAGGCGCTACCATCTTATTCGAGAGATTATTGATCGAGGGGGTGTAGAGATATGTAGAGTACCTACAGATGATAACATTGTTGATCCCCTGACCAAGCCTCTGACACAGCAGAAGCATGATCGTCACACTAAGTCACTTGGTATTAGATATATGAGAGATTGGTCTCAGTGCTAGTGGGATATTGTAAGAGTATGCCCAAAGATCAATCATGAGATGGTTGTAATAACATACTTGATTTACCATGTTTATTAATATAAAACGTTGCCATTATTATTTCATTTTTTCTTTCAGTGTGTACTAATAAACTATTTTATAATAATGTCCTGAGAATAGTATGATTATTCTTAAAAGATCCTTAGTCAAGTATTACTGTTCACTAGGACAACAATAATGCATTAAGACTAACATGTAGTTGATTGATGACAAAGAGTGAATATGTGTGTTAGAGAAAAACATATTGAATTGACCCGCTATGAGTATGTTTCTTGGATTATTATGTAATTGTCACAACATTACTCATAGTGATTAATATGTATATAATCCTTAGACTTGAGATCATTATTATCCCATCATCGTGAGTTGTATATTTTGATACAGTCAAATGTACGCTGTAACAGGTTGTTCTATAAAGGTTGATGTTGGATATACCACAATCTATGTAGAGGGATATGGTTGATCAACATAGGATAAGTTCCTCCTACATAATAGGAGTAATGTCTTAGGCCACTTGATTGAGTGAGACTAGAAATGCATGGCCATGCTCAAATAAGTTGATATGAGATGTCATACTAATTTGTATATCATAGTCTACTCAAGATATCAAGAAACATGGGATGGACTATGCAAGTGTGACTATTCCATAACTTGTGTCCGTTCCAGAGATAAAGGACCTAAGGATTAATGCATGAAAGGTTAATCACAAAAGGTTATGTTGAATCATGACTTCTTGTAACTTAGGTAGCAATGATGCATTGCTTGATGCCACTCGTTGTTTGTAACATTAGAATCATTCTAATATTACTGCTAATGTTACAAGAACCTACAAGGTCACACCCTATGGTTGAAATGAACGGAATAAAACATAGTTGGAATTGTTTTTGGTTGTCACATGAATTAAATTAATTAAAGAATTAATTTAATTGGACAATCAAATATTGAACATATTATATATGTACAAGGATGTTGTACACATAATGAGAACATAGTTCTATTAATATATGAATTTGGGTCGTATATAAATTTAAATAAATATAGTTTACGAAATCCATGTTATAATTAATGTAATTATAATTTTCGGATATAATTAATGTAATTATAATTTTCAGTTAAAAACTTTATTTTATTTATTTAATTTATGATTCATTAAAGATATACCAATTATATAAAAGGTAATAAAAGATACAGACCTTAAAAATAAAAAAAAAAACCCTAAGAGATTGCCTGTTAGGGCTAGTGGCCGTCGGGCAAATAAACCTCTAAAAACAGTTTTGGAGATTTCTTCCGTTCATAGTCAGACCGGGTGGATTACATAGAGGCCGACATCGAAAAAGGTTGCGACTTAGTTTGACATTAGATCAAAAATCTTGTTGTCGAGGCATCGCTATCTACTGAAATTGAAGTTTCAGTAATTTCAAAACCTTTATTTCACCCTGATTCGCTCCTCACACATGGATTCATGGTTTGGATCACCAAAATTAATTTTATTTTGCTGCGCCATGGGGGTGCCGACATTCCAACACTAACGTCTAACCCTAGGTTGATTAATTGAAATCTCTTTCTAATTAAAACCCCTAGAATTGCATTAACTCGATTTATGGACTCCCATATTAGGTTTGACCCTAATTCGGCAGATTTTCGTCATCCTATCTCTAGTCTTGTAATCAACTCAGCTTAACTATGCTAGATCTACTTTTAAACAAGGAATATTCCTCCTCTGCTTAAGGGCATGAATACTTGAATCAATATCCTGAAATATCAAAGCAAGAATTAAGAACACATAGTTAAGACCAAATCAAGTATTTATCATATAACTCAAACAACAATAACAAGATCCGTCTTAGATTTCATCCCCTTAGGTATTTGAGGGGTTTAGTTCATAATCATAAAAGCAAACATTTCAGAAGAAAATATAAAACAAAACATAAGAAAAACCCTAAAATGCCCTGAAGGAATTGAAAGAGAGATCCTTAGTCTTGAGTATGATCCCTGCTTCTTGAGATGAATCAACTGGCTTTCTTCGAGTGAATCCCACAATTAGGCCCCTCTGGCGTAGCTCCTAGGCCTAGCTGAACACCCCCTAAAGGTTGGCCTCTAGGGTGTTTATATAGGCTTTTGGAATTTCTTTCTTTGCCTCTAAGTACCCTAATCTGAATGAAACTCTTCTTTGCTGCAACAGGGACACGCCCGTGTGGCACGCCCATGTGATTCGGGGCCAGGCCGTGGTCAGATCTGCTAAGGAGGCACGGCCGTGTTTGTCGGGCCCAGGCCATGTGCAATTCATACTTTGGCCTATTTTCTTCGTTTTTGGCCCGTTTCTCATTCTTTTCATCCTCTGGTCCTCTCCTGAGTATAAAACATGAAATTAAAGGATTAGGAGCACCAAATTCTACAATTCAGTGAATAAATCATCCAAAAGTATGCTAAATGTGAGATTAAAATATGTATATATTACGATTTGTCAATTTACCAGAAAGAATCATTTCAGACAATGCCAAGAACTTGAACATTGCCATGATAGAAGAGGTTTGCACATAATTTAAGATCAAGCATCACAATTCCGCACCATATCATCCAAAAATGAATGGGACAGTAGAGGCCGTAAATAAGAATATCAAGAAGATGATTTCCAAGACAACAGAAATGTATAGGCGTTGGCATGAGAAACTCCCTTTTGCTGTCCACACATATTGTACATCAATGAGGACTTTGACTGGAGCTACTCCATTCTTATTAGTGCATGGCATGGAGGCCATTTTACCTATCAATGTGTAAATCCTATCTCTACGAGTGTTAAGGGAGGTGCGACTGAAGGAGGCTGAATGGGCACAAGAGAGATATGAGTAGTTGAATTTAATTGAAGAAAAGAGGTTAGCAGCTTTATGTCATGGCCAGTTGTATTAGCAAAGAATGATAAAGGCCTATAACAAGAAGGTGTGACCAAGGCAGTTTAGAAAAGGGGATTTGGTACTGAAGAAGATTCTGCCATATGTCCATGATCATTGGGGGAAATGGAAGCCAAAATGGGAGGGACTGTATGTAACTCTCCTAACTCATAACCATCGCCAGAATAGGGTTAAGAGGCGTTACCGAACAATTCAGAACTTTTATGAACATGTCACAAAATATAATACATCATCATCATATCATAGCAAATTATAATCATATAGTCCCTTTAAAAGGTCTACGAGACCTTAGACATGTATTGGGAAAGGGTCGGGACTAAACCAAACACATACAAAATTTTTCCAAAAACTTAACATTTTTCAAATCTATAGAGGTTACACGCCCGTGTGGGTAGGCCGTGTGACACACTCGTGTGTCCAAACCGTGGCAAAATATAGCATACATACTGACTTGTTCACACGGCCAAAGACACGCCCGTGTGCTTGACCCATGGGCAACACTGACTTAATTCACAGGGCCTATTACACGCCCGTGTGTCAAGCCTATGTGCGAGTCTGACTTATTTCAAGATACAACCACGAGGGACGCAGTCGAGACACATGCCCATGTGCTCAACCATGTGGGCAAATATAGGCCATTTACAAGGCCAATTTGCCACCCATTTAAGGGCCAAACCTACAACCACAAATAAGAAACATTTCAAATTCCACAACCAACCAAGAACATACAAAAAATGACCATCTTTTCTAATCTTTCATCAGCATATCATACACATCAACTTATGCACAATTTATCTCATAACAACTTCAAACACTTCTATGTAAAATCCATTCAAAACTTACCAACTCAATATACCAACCATTCATCATAAATATGCTAACATTGCATCATTTAACATAGATTAAAAGTTACCAAATTCATAACCATTATCAAGCCATATCACATGGTTTTATATATATCTCCAAACATAAGCCAAAACTACTAGCCTATACATGCCATACTTAGCTATGTTTACATTCAAAAGGTACCAAAGTATAGTTTGATAGTGTGATGATAATCCTCGACAATTCTCGAGCCTTCCGTAGCTTTGATAATATATAAAACAATGTAAACACACACAGAGTAAGCTTTCAAAAGCTTAGTAAGCCATATACAAATAAACATATCATGTAAAACTTTTATAACCATTTTATTCACATGATCTTTAGAATAATACAATAGCAAATTCATAATTCTTCTTTGGCTCAAAAGTTTCTAACCATTTGGTTACTAACAAATCATATCTTCATGTATTTCATTAGATCATAGCACATTTGTATATGACACATCTTAATTCATTAATTCCATATATATATATATATATATCTTAATTCCACAATATCATATATACTTACTTTTCATACTCAAACTTTACATATCCTTCAAATGTACCTCTGTCGAATACACATTTCACATAATCATTCAATTCTCAGAGTGCCTGTTGAACCATTCAGAATCAAATAGGATACTCAGATAACTCGGAATACTCGTACAATGCCGACGTCCTAGATGTGGTCTTACATGTAATCAAATATCGATGCCACTGTCCTAGACAAGGTCTTACACAAAATCGTATACAATGCCAATGTCTCAGACATGGTCTTACATGTAATTCTCAAATTGATGCCAACGTCCCTAGATGTGGTCTTACATAATATCTCATATCGGAACCCTATGTCATGACATATGTATCCTAACTATTCCTAAGGTTCATACGGGACTTTTCGGATATCATCATAATATCGGAGCCTTGACGGATTTCACATATTCAGCTCAAATAATCATATAACATAATTCATTCACATATAAAGAATATTAATTCAATCTAAACATATTTATTTGTATATCGACTTACCTCGTACGGATATGAACGGACAGAGACGACTACTCGACCACTTTTGACTTACCTCGATTTAAATTCATTTTCTTTGGTTGTTGATCTATACATATTCAAATTTAACTCTTTTATTCACCAAATCATTTAATTCAATCCAAAAACACACATTTAGGGCATTTTACAAATTAGCCCTCACATTTTCACATTTTCACATTTTGACATTTAAGTCCCTATCTCATAAATTCACAAATTATACAAAATTTCAATACTCTCTTGCCTAGCCGAATATTCATATAATCTATATAAGTCCACACATTTCATTTATTTTCATTTTAGTCCTTCAATTTATCATTTTTATAATTTAGCCCAAATTATTCAAATTCATAAAAATTCAAAGACAAAATATGTTAATCTATCACATATCTCTCATATTTCATCACCATCTAACATAAAGATCCAACATTCATCAATGGCACATTTCAAAATCATCATTAAATTTCAAAAATTGAGACAGGGGCTTAAGATAATACGAAGCAACGGTCATAAAAACATAAAAATTATCAAAAATCGAGCTAGTTACATACATTAATCAAGCTCAAACCTAGGCTGAATGTAACAAGGCTTTAAACTCTTCTTTTTCTTTCAATTTTCAATGCAACAAAGATGATATTCATTTATTTTCGTGTTTGTTTTATCAATAATAATAATTATCTATTTCCATTTTTACCCTTAATAAAACATTAATGAAAAACATTTAAATCATGGATGATAAACCGTAAAAGTAACATATTTTAATCCCACATTTAGTATTTTTTGGATGATTTATCCCTGATTTATGTAAAAAGGTGCTCTTAATCCTTTCTTTTCATGTCTTATACTCAGGAAAGCACCTAAGGATAAAAAAAATGAGAAACAGGCTTAAAACGGGCCAATTTGGGCCAAAGAGGAAATCGACATGGCCTGGACTTCAAGCCACATGGCCGTGCCTCATCAAATTACTTCACATAGCCATGCCACAATTTACACGGCCGTGTCCTAATCGATAGAACTGAGACCGGCCTGAAGATGACTTACACAGGCGTGTGCCATGGGCGTGCCCCCGCCACGAAAATGAGTAATTTCACTCAGATTTGGATGCTTGAAGCCAAAGAAACATACTCCTAATTCCACTTAAACACCTTAATAGTAATCCTAATTGAAGGAGGTATTTAGGAGCTAAGTAAAGCATCTAAGGAGCCTATATAAACAACCCAAGGTAGCCTTTCTAGAAGAGGAAGTTTTGGGCAGAGTTTTCTGGCAGAGCTTTTATTTAGGGAATTACTTGAAGATAGCCAGTTGATCTATCTCAAGAAGCTGGAGTTCTACTCAAGACAGTGGATCTCCTCTTCAATTCCTTCAGGGGGTTTTAGGGATTTCTTATATTTTGTTTTATCTTTTCTCTTGAGATGTTTTCTTATTTCGTTATGAACTAAACCTTTCAGATACCTGAAAGGGATGAAACCTATGATGGATGTTGTTATTTGATTTCTAAATTATATTATATGTACTTAGTTTGTTCTTAATTATGTTGCTTAATTTAATCTGATGTGCATAGGTGGAGGAGGAATAGACCTTGCCGAAGAGTAGATCTAGCATAATTAAGCGGAGTTGATCGCACGCCTAGTGATAGGGTGACTAGATTTTGCCGGATTAGGGTGAAACCTAATATGGGAGTCCATTGATCGATTTACTACTTCCTTAGAGGGTTATTACAAGCGAACGAGAGTACCACTAATTAACCTAAGGATAATTGTTATTCGCCTCGAGAGAGGGTTTAATATAGGTTAGGGAGTTTCATGGATCAAGCTAAGTAAAGAAGTCATATGAATTAAAAGTTAGATAACAAGAGAAGTTATAGGTGGATTCTTCCTAAGGGTATCGTCTAAAATCAACTGAGTTTTTCCACAGTCTTTTCCCAAAGTTTCATTCTTTTGTCTTTGCATCTAGTTTAGTTTTCATGTAACAGTCCGGTCGGAACAGTGGCTCAAGACCACAAATCTGAGGTTGTAAAAATATTTTAATGATATTTTCTGTGTGTATGATATGTGACATAGTCTGTGTGAAAATTCTATGTGATAATTTGATCGTTTGTATGTCGAATTAAGATAAAGGATGAAATTGCATCAAATGTGAAAGTTGCTTGCTAATTGTTAAAGTATCAATGTGTTGTGGCTTTGTAAAGTTGTGGCCTTAAGTGGCAAATAGACCACTTTTAAGATAGTGGTCATTAGATGGACAATTATGCCATTAATGCATGTTTGTTATTAAAGGTTTAGAAAAAGGGATAGTATGGTAAATGAATATTATTTTGTTTGTAATAAACAAAAGAAAAAGATGAACATTATCATCTTTCTTTGGGGGTGCCGAAAGTAAAAGAAAAAGAGAGGGGTTAAGCTTGTTCATTTGGCCATGGTTCAAGCATAAAATTGGGTTTGTGTTTTCGATCAGTTTTTGATAATTTCTACATTTTTACAATCGTTGCTTTGAGAGCTACAAAACCCATGTATTAAATTTGTGAATTGATGATGTTTGTGTGATAAGCCATTGATAATATGACAAGCTTTTTGATGATTTTTGGTGTCAAATGAAAGAAATGAGCTAGATGAACATATTTTGTTCATGAATTTTTGATGAATTTAGCTAAATAGGGCTAAATTGAGAATATGGTAATTTGAAGGACAAAATAGAAAATTTGATGGAAAAATATTGACTTGTGTGAGATGTATATGCATTCGGCTAAGCATGTGTATGTATGGATTTTGTGAATTTGATGTTTTGAGAAAAATAGACTATATCGATAAAATGTGCAAATATGTGGGTTAATTTGCAAATAGCCCGAAATGTGTATCCATAGATTGAATTGAATGAATTAGTGAATAAAAGGGTTACTTTTGAATATGTTTAGATCAAGAACCAAAGAAAACAGACTTAGATCGCGGGAAAGTGAAAGTGACAGAATAGCTGTTTTCATTCTGATAAACCGAATCCGAGGTAAGTCACTATGCAAATAAAAATACTTGCATAAAATTGTTTATTATGACTAATATTGATAATGGATGCTTATGAGAGGATTATGCATATAAATTTCGTGATAAGTTTAATCTAGTAAGTAAGTTCAGATATAATACTTGCCATTAAATTTGTATCTATGTGATGAAAAAAGAATGAATGTATATTAATGAAATAGGAAGGTGTTATGTATGAGTTTTAGTATTGAGGCACTAAGAGTGCGAATTTAGAAACAAGACAAAGACGATTAGCACTGTGTGTGCGATGATATGAAAGCTTCGGCTTATTGAATTGGCACTGTGTGTGCGACATCGAGACAAGTTGATTAAAAGAATAGGCACTAAGTGTGCGATTATAAGAAAGGAATATCACTGTGTGTGCGATGATATGAAAGCTTTAGCTTATTGAATTGGCACTGTGTGCGACATCGAGACAAGTTGATTAAATGAATAGGCACTAAGTGTGCGATTATAAGAAAGGAATAGCACTGTGTGTGCGATGATATGAAAGCTTCGGCTTATTGAATTGGCATTGTGTGTGCGACATCGAGACACATCGATTAAAAGAATAGGCACTAAGTGTGCGATTACAAGAAAGGAATAGCACTGTGTGTACGATGATGTGAAAGCTTCGGCTTATTGAATTGGCACTGTGTGTGCGACATCGAGACAAGTCGATTAAAAGATTAGGCACTAAGTGTGCGATTATAAGAAAGGAATATCACTGTGTGTGCGATGATATGAAAGTTTCGGCTTATTGAATAGGCACTGTGTGTGCGACATCAAGATAAGTCGATTAAAAGAATGGGCACTAAGTGTGCGATTATAAGAAATGAATAGCACTGTGTGTGCGATGATATGAAAGCTTCGGCTTATTGAATTAGCACTGTGTGTGCGACATCGAGACAAGTCTATTAAAAGTATAGGCACTAAGTGTGCGATGATTAATATGCTTCAATTATGTATATAACACTGAGTGTGCGATTAAGTTGAATGAATATTAAAGGACGACCAACATGTAATATCGAGCATTGAAAAGCTTGGAAGTTGAATAATTATGTGTTAGATAAGGTATGTATTAAACCTTTGTGGTTGATGAGTTATAAACAAGCTATGAATGAGTGAATGAGTATTTTAGCTATGTCAGGACGTTGGTATTGTACAATCATTCTGAGTTTACGAGTATCTTATTAGATTCCAAACTGTTCAATGAGAAAATCTGAGCTATGAACAATTACGAGAATGTATATTCGTTTCAGATACGTTTGGCATGTACATTAAGTGTGTATAAAAGGTAAGTACCTATATAACTTTGATTTGAAGAAAGGTATGATTGAATATTTGAACGAGAATGAGATGCAAGAATGTTTAAGAAAGAGTTGTATATATACATATGATTCTTGTATGAATGAATGTGGCAATTGTGTCCAAGTATATGAACCAAAGCAATATGTGATAGTTTGCTAGGTAAATGTTATGTGTCAATGTAATTTATGCGTATATGCCTTTATGCTAAGTTTATTTGTGTTATGACTTACTAAGCTTTGTAAAGCTTACTCTCTGTGTGTGTTTTCCTCTGTTTAATAGGTCGTCAAAGCTACTAAAGGCTCGGGACCATCAAGGATCGTCATCACACTACTAAACTTATTTTGGTAACCTTTTGAAAATGTATATAGCTAATTATGGCATGTATAGGCTAGATATGTGTATATGTTTAAGAAGTGAACTTAGCCATGTGTTTTGGCAAGTTTTGGGTTGTTTTAAGGTTTGAATGAATGATTCATATGATTTATGTTTTGGTATGGCTTGATGCATATGAAATGATCATTTTGGTATGTATTTGGTTGCCATATATGAATGGCATGTGATGAGAATGGTTGCTTGTAGATATGACCCATTTGGGTGGCATTTTGGTCTTGTAAATGGCCTATAATGTCACACGGTTGGGGCACACGGGCGTGCCTCAGACCGTGGGTAAATTGGCAGAATGTGACTTAAACTGCACACGGCCTCGACACGGGGGTGTCATCTAACTGTGGTGCACAAGTCAGTAGCTAGCTTTAATAGTACACGGCCATGGCACGGGCGTGCCTACAGGTCATACGAGAAATGGCAGTATATGACCTTATAGGACACGGCCTTAGTTCACGGGCGTGCTTGTTAGCCGTGTTGATTTTGGCAGTATGTAACCATGGGGAGGTCACACGAGTGTGTCATGTAGCCGTGGGAGAGACACGGCCTACCCCCACAGGCGTGTCTCCCCTGTATTCTAAAAAAGTTTCAATTTTGTATGAAATTTTATATGTGTTTCGGTTTAGTTTCAACTCTGTTCATAAGCATGTTTAAGGTCTCATTGACCTCTTTAAGGGACATTATGAATGATATTGTGTAACATCCTGAATTAATGGGCCTTTGCATTTGATGTGTATTAAGTTCAGTATGTTAATTAGAGTATTTAAGGGGCTCAGATTGGGCCGAGGCCTTGGTTAAATTTTCTGTTTGGACACTAGAGGGTTTAAAAGATGTTATCTGTGTTTTAAAAACAAGTGGGCTTGTGGCCCAGTGGCAAAATGGCGCCACTTAGAGAGCAAGGAGGTGGCGTCAATTGAGGAGGCCCAAACTCAAGTGGCATGAAGCCCAATTCCTTTAATTTTAATTAGCTAAATTTCGGCATATAGGTGGGTAAGGTTGGACGGTAACAAGGCTTAAAAATAGGGAGATTTATCTGTTGAATAATATAGATAATTGTGCTGATATTAGTTATGAGTAGATTAGGGAGAAAAGATGGGAGTTATCTGCTGTAAGCAGAGTTGGCCGAAATTCCAACTTTGAGGGGAGGAAGAATCGGTTTTGATGTGGCATAAGGGGTGCCAAAATTCCCCATGTTTGTCAATTAGTCTCGGTTTTTAGAAGAGGGCAATTCTGGCATTTGATAGGTAAGTACCGAAATTCCCTATAAATAGGAGTGTATCTCTTCAAATTTTGGCATTTGAACCCTATTCTTTGTGCCAAAATTCTCACTCCTTCTCTACACTCTCTTTTCTCTTTTCTTTTCCAAAAACTGAAACCTCTCAACTTTCTTCTCATCTCCATAACTGAATGCCTTTGTCTATTTCTTTTTCTCTCTGTCGATTTCTCTACTAAAAGCCGAAACCTCTTAATTCACTTTCTTTTTCCATTCTTTTCCTCTTGTGCCGAATCCTCCATAAACCGAGATTTTTTTGAAGTGTCGATTTCTCTGTAAAAGTAAGAACCAAAATCTTTTCTTTTTCGATTTTTGAGACTATAACCGAATGGTAATCGCATGTTTGACTCTTTCGTTAATCGCATGTTCGTTTGGGCGATACTCTGGGAAATTGTAGTAGATCGAATCATCCAGATCTCAAAAAGCCAGAAACCATTAATCTTTAGTATCCTATCGATTTCGGGATCTCAAGGTAAGGGATTTCTTTAGATTCCTATTAAGATTCGCTATCATAATTGAGATATTAACTCATATGATATAGTTTAACCCTATTTCGCTATAGTAGTTCTGACAAGGACTTTTTGGATGGAATCAAATATGGATCAGGCGAAAGAGAGGGTTGGGTCCGTAAACCCAATCCCTAAGTTTAAGAAACGAGCAGTGTCCGCTGTTCGAGATTGGCCGTCGGGTTGTGGACGGGCTTCTGAACAGCATCTTAGGCAGATAGCAGCCGTATCGGCTTCTGACAGTGTCGACATAGAGGGTGTCGTCGTAACCATAAAAAGGTGTGTAGATTCTTAACACATAAGCATTGATATATTATATGTATGCTAAGGGCTAGAAGCCAGAAAGAAAGGCTGTATAAACAGTCATATTACCAGGAAGGGGTAGGCATGGGATGCCAGGTACGTACCCATAGAAACTTTTCCATGGGAATCATAGCATGTGAAAGTATGAGATCTATTAGATGGCTTGATGACTTGTTTCTTGTATGTATGCATGCATGGGATGGGATTGATTGATGGATTTATGGTAGGGGAGCAGGGTTACGAGGCGATCGTGGCTTTGCCACAGCAGAGATAAATTGTCGAATACTATAATGTATTTCGAGGTTCGTGTAGCGATCGGTCTATATGACAAAAGATAGTTGTGAATATTATAATGTATTTCTGAGGTTCACGTGAGCGATCGGTCTATATGACAGGAAAAGACACATTACCGATATGGTGTGTAGCGGATGGAGGGTTGATTGTAGAAACCCCCATGGTGTAACGGTTGGTACGGGGGTGTGTAGAGGATAGACTCTTAGGTTTTGGGATGGGCCATGATGCATGACATATTTTGTTACCATTGCATGCGGGCCAAGGCCCATAATGTGTTTGTAGGCCCTAGGCTTTTATGTGTTTTCATGTTTTGCACACTGAGTCTTGGTGACTCACCCTATTATTTTCCCCACTCTACAGATGAGCAGTAGACCGTGGACACGGGAGCTGAGGCGAACTCGAGGGGCCATCAAGACTTTCATTATCACTATGGATTATTATTATTATTATTTGGGAATATATTTTTGTAATAAGGCCCCATAACTTATGTTTCCAATTTATTTGTTACTTGTTTTACTTTATTTAACTTTAATATGTCACATGTTTATAAACCTATGTGTGCCCAAAGTCTTAATAATAAAATGGAGTAATAAATGGGCTTTTCAAATCCACTCAACATAAAAGTTTAAGTTTCTATTATTTTTTTTTCAAATAGTGACTAAATAAACTGAAATTTTCAAAACCCATCGAAGCAAAGTTTTCAAGAATTAAACCCGTAGCATACTAGATCCGGTAATGACGTATGGGCCGAGTTCGGGGTGTTATATTTTTGGTATCAGAGCCCATTTCAAAACTCGGGCTGTGAAATAGGTCCAGTAGGAATTTATGAAAGTAATGTAAGTTGATAAAGGTTTTGGAAGATATGGCGTTCGAGTCTACCGGCACCTGATCCACCCAGCTAAGTATTCTAAACTTTGGTATGATATGTATATTGGGTTTTGATGGGCCTTATGGACGTAGATTAGTATGATATGTTAATGGACCTTAGGTCTAGATTAAACAATTCTTCAAATCACATAAGACTTAATGTTTCTTAATTAATCATGTTTGTGAACAAGTCACAGGGTTAGGGTGTGGAAACAGGCATACGCATGTCTAGGATTGGATCCAGGAAGAGCTTGGTATTTAAGCGGTCCTAGTGACTCACCTCCTCTTCTCTGGAATCCTACCTGGTACGTAGTGGTTGTTCACTCCAACCGAGAGGGCTTGCTGACGGGCGAAAAAATTTATAACTAAAACCCGAAAGGGACCATCACCCTATTTTTATAAAATTACTTATATACCCCTAATTTTGTAAATTATCCCAAATGCCTTAGGTTGAGGAAATTTACTGAGACACCCTTGATTCTGCAAAATGACCAAAATACCCTCGTTTGAAAAATTTACTGAAATACCACTGATTTGCAAAATTACTGAAATACCTCCGGATTTTAAAATTACCAAAATACCCCTATTTTATAAAATCACCAATATACCATATTTTAGAAAACTACCAAAATACCCCTATAGGTTAAAATTATAAAAAAGCCCTTGGGTAGTGAAATGACGAAAATACCCTTAGGTGATGAATGTGAGCTCCTGGATGTTGTTTGCGTGTTTGATAGGTGTATATGGTGCTTTGCTTGATGTTGATTGAATGTGAACTCTAGAATTAAAAAATACAGATTTGAGAACTGAATTTGTAGATAGAATTCGAATTCGAAAGAACTACTATTAAAACTATTTCCCATAAGACTGTCCGTTATTAATCAGTGGAAGAAAGAATTATTAATTCATAAAATTTCTAATCAGATAAACGCGAAGTGGTAGAATGAATATAAGGGGTTGAAGACGTCCGGCGCGTGGCCGTGGTAGGGGTAGAATGGCTCTGTCAGAACTCGTGGGGTCTGGTCACAAGTCAGGGAATGAAGTTTCAGTGCCACCAGCTGTGGAGGCAGAGTTTCAAGATCAGACGGCCGGAGATGATGCTGTATCTCAGGCTATGTTAAGGGTTTTGGAGAGAGATGCTGGAGTAGGCATGGGCACAGGAGCCCAGAAGTATGTGCGAGAGCGACTGAGAGCCAATGGGGCTGAAGTGTTTAAGGGAATTTTTGGTGTAGCTCCTAGTACAGCTGAGTACTGGTTAGAAGCAATTGAGCAGATCATGGATGATCTCGACTTCACGGATGAAGAGAAGCTGAAGGGAGTGGTGTCTTTTCTTCGGGATGAAGCTTATCAATGGTGGCTTACGGTTAAGGAAGGTACCGTAGCTGACCATATCACCTGGGATTACTTCAAGGCGATGTTCCAGAGTAAGTATATTGGAACGAGTTATATGGATGCGTAGCGTAGAGCGTTCCTGAATCTAGTTTAGGGAAGTAGGTCGGTGGCGGCATATGAAGCAAAATTCCTACGCCTTAGCCGTTATGCTCGAGGGATAGTGGCCACAGAGTATGAGAGATGTGTTCGTTTGGAGGATGGCCTGAAGGATGATTTATGTGTGTTGATAGCTCCACAATGAGAGCGGGAATTTATTGTTCTTGTGGAGAAAGCTAAGATAGCTGAGGAGGTGAGACAGACGAAAAAACTGAACCGGGATAGAGATATGGGTGGAGGTAATAGAAACTTTGGATCATCAGGAACAACTAGGAGTAACCAGAAAAGACCTAGGTTGGATGGACGAAGACGGGCTGAAAGACCTGATGCTAACCAAACACGAAGGTGTGCTCGATGTAACAAATTCCATGCAGGCGACTGTAGGGCAGGCAGTGGGAAGTGCTTTAGGTGTGGATCTTTGGACCATCATATAAGAGATTGTCCTCAGCCACGGATGAGGAAAGACCCGCAGGGCAGGGAAATGCTCAGCTGGGTAGAGGAGGTCAGCAGCCACAGAGAGGTCGTGGTCCGACCAGAGGCGGTAATAGTTTTGGTCGGGGTCGTGGGGCACCAGGCCGAGGGGTAGGAAACACTGAGGTGAGGCAGCCTGGGTTGGGTTATGCTACCAGACGTCGAGAGGAGGCTTATGCACTGAATGTTACAACCCGTACGTTTTTAATTTTTGGATTGCCTTATGTTGCATTGATTGACATTGTGTCAACACATTCATATGTTGCTAGTAGTGTGTCTGAAACTTTAAGTTTAGATTCTGAAGCTACCCCTAGGGCGATGATGGTAATTAGTCCATTAGGACAATCAGTGGTAGTAGATAAACTTTATCGGAGGTACCCTTAGATGTTCAGGGAATAGTTTTCCTGACGGGTTTGATGGAATTACCGTTCAGGGAGTTTGACTTAATTTTAGGCATGGACTGGCTAGTGAAGTATCAAGCCAATTTAGATTGTGCAGCCAAGCATATGGTGTTAACAAACCCCGAGGGAGGTGAAGTGTTGGTGATAGGAGAAAGGAGGAATTGTCTGTCAAACGTGGTAACTGCCCTAAGAGCGGAAAGAATGGTGAGAAAAGGGTGTAAGGCAGTTCTAATGTTTGTACGGGCTTTGGAAGCTAATGACCTAACTGTTGAGGACGTTAGGACGGTGAAGAAATTTCCTGATGTCTTCCCCGAAGAGCTTCCGAGATTACCTCCAGATCGAGAAGTGGAGTTTGGAATTGATCTTCTTCCAGGAACAGCGCCGGTATCTATTGCTCCATATAGAATGGCACTGAAGGAGTTGGTAGAATTGAAAGTGCAAATCCAGGAGTTGTTGGATAGAGGGTTTATTTGACCAAGTGTGTCACCTTGTGGAGCGCCGGTGTTATTTGTTAAGAAGAAGGATGGTTTAATGCGTATGTGCATTGATTATCGTCAATTGAATAAGTTAACCATCAAGAACAAATACCCGTTGCTGAGGATCGATGACTTGTTCGATTAGTTGAAGGGGCCTCAATCTTTTTAAAGATAGATCTGAGGTCTAGGTATCATCAGCTTAAGGTCAAGGAGGCAGATATTCATAAGACGGCTTTTAGGACTCGCTATGGTCACTACGAGTTCATGGTGATGCCATTTGGGTTGACTAACGCACCAGCAGCATTTATGGATATGATGAACTGAGTGTTCTAACCCTACCTGGATCGGTATGTCGTGGTTTGTATTGATGACATCTTGGTCTATTCAAGATCAGAGAAGGAGAATAATTCACATCTGCAAGTGGTTCTACAGATTTTGAGGGAGAAGCAGCTTCATGCCAAATTCAGCAAGTGTGAATTTTGGCTAAAGGAAGTTACTTTTCTAGGTCACGTGGTGTTAGCAGAGGGGATTAGGGTTGACCCTAAAAAATTTGAAGCGGTGTTGGATTGGAAGCCACCTAAGTCGGTGGCAGAGATTCAGAGTTTCCTTGGTTTAATCGGATACTACAGAAGATTTGTGAAAGGATTTTCTTTGATTGCGGCACCGTTGACTAAGTTGCTACGGAAAGGAGTTCTGTTCGTTTGGTCTGATAAGCAGCAGGAGAGTTTTGAAAAGTTGAAAAGGATATTGACGGAGGCTCCGGTGTTGATTCAACCGGAGGCTGGGAAGGAATTTATGATTTATTATGATACATCACACACGGGACTAAGATGCTTGTTGATGCAAGATGGAAAGGTGGCTGCGTATGCATCACGGCAGTTAAGACCACACGAAGCAAACTATCCCACCCATGATTTGGAGTTGGCGGTGGTGGTGTTTGCCTTGAAGATTTGGATGCATTATTTATACGGAGAGAAATCTGTCATTTACACAGATCATAAGAGTTTGAAGTATCTTTTGACATAGAAGGAGTTGAACCTAAGGCAAAGGAGGTGGATCGAGTTGTTAAAGGACTATGACTTCTCGATCGAGTATCATCCAGGTAAGGCCAACGTGGTGGCAGATGCTCTAAGCCGTAAGGTGATCTCTGATTTGAGAGCAATGTTTGCTCACCTTAGCTTATATGATGATGGAAGTCTACTAGCTAAGCTTCAAGTGAAACCCTCATGGGTTAGTCAAGTTAAGGAGAAATAGCAGATCGATGGATTACTTAGGGGGAAGTTGTAGTTGATTTCAAGTGATGAGCCAACGGAATTCAATTTGAATGATGAGGGATTATTATGTTTTCAAGGGAGAGTGTGCATGCCAAAAGACCCTGAGTTGAGGCGAAGGATTTTGCAAAAAGTGCATGGCAGTCCATACGTTATGCATCCTGGAGGGAGTAAGATGTATCGAGATTTACGGGAGCAGTTTTGGTGGCCAGGCTTAAAATGAGAGGTGACTGAATTAGTGGGGAAGTGTTTAACCTGTTAGCGGGTAAGGGCGGAGTATCAGTTACCATCAGGGTTGTTGCAACTGGTGAAGAATCCTCAGTGGAAGTGGGAAGGGATCACAATGGACTTTGTTAGTGGGCTACCTCTCACGCCTACTAGGAAAGATTCAGTTTGGGTGATCGTTGATCAGTTGACGAAGTCCACTCATTTTGTACCAATTTGGGTCGATTATTCCTTACCAAAGTTGGCTAAGCTGTATATAGTGGAGATTGTAAGGTTGCATGGAGTACCTATGTCGATTATCTCAGACCGAGATCCTAGGTTTACATCAAGGTTTTGGAAGTCGTTGCATCAAGCGTTGGGTACGAAGTTGGATTTCAGTACAATGTTTCATCCTCAGACTGATGGACAGTCTGAGCGGGTGATTCAGATCTTGGAGGACATGTTAAGGGGTTGTGTCATTGATTTCAGAGGTAGTTGGGAGGAGTTTCTGCCATTGGCAGAGTTTGCTTGCAACAATAGCTACCAGTCTAGTATTCAGATGGCGCCTTATGAAGCATTGTACGGGCGGAAGTGTCGTACTCCTACTTGTTGGACAAAATTAGGGGAATGTCAGATTTTGGGTCTGGAGTTGGTTACCGAGACGGAGGAGAAGGTTGAGTTAATTCGGACTCGACTAAAGGAAGCGTTGGACAGACAGAAGTCCTATGCTGATCTGAAGCGTAGGGACATAGAGTTTGCAGTGGGTGATAAGGTGTTCTTGAAAGTGTCGCCATGGAAGAAAGTATTAAGGTTTGGACAGAAGGGTAAGTTAAGTCCCAGATTCATCAGACCTTATTAGGTGCTGAAATGAGTTGGATCAGTAGCGTATCAGCTAGAGCTACCTTCTGAGCTAAGCGAGATTCACGATGTATTTCACGTCTCTATGTTAAGATGATATCGTTCGGATCCATCTCATGTGGTACCTGTAGAGGAAATCGAGGTAAGACCTGACCTATCCTTTGAAGAGGAGCCAGTGGAAATCTTAGATCGTGATGTCAAAGTATTACGAAAGAAGAAGGTTCCGTTGGTTAAGGTTCTATGGCAAAATCACGGCTCTGAGGAGGCTACGTGGGAACCGAAGGAAGCGATACACAATACACGCATCTATTCGGATCAGGTAATTTCGAGGACAAAATTTCTTTAAGGGGGTAGAACTGTAACATCCTGAATTAATGGGCCTTTGCATTTGATGTGTATTACATTTAATATGTTAATTAGAGTATTGAAGGGGCTTAGATTGGGCCGAGGCCTTGGTTAAAATTTCTATTTGGACACTAGAGGGTTTAAAATATGTTATCTGTGTTTTAAACACAAGTGGGCTTATGGCCCAGTGGCAAAATGGTGCCACTTAAAGAGCAAGGAGGTGGCATCAACTGAGGAGGTCCAAACTCAAGGGGCATGAAGCCCAATTCCTTTAATTTTAATTAGCTAAATTTTGGCATATAGGTGGGTAAGGTTGGAAGACAACAAGGCTTAAAAATAGGGAGATTTATCTGTTGAATAATATAGATAATTGTGATGATATTAGTTATGAGTAGATTAAGGAGAAAAGATGGGAGTTATCTGCTGTAAGCAGAGTTGGCTGAAATTCCAACTCTGAGGGGAGGAAAAATCAGTTTTGATGTGGCATAAGGGGTGCCAAAATTCCCCATATTTGTCAATTAGTCTCGATTTTAAGAAGAGGGCAATTCCAGCATTTGATAGGTGCCGAAATTCCCTATAAATAGGAGTGTATCTCTTCAAATTTCGGCATTTGAACCCTATTCTTTGTGCCAAAATTCTTAGTCCTTCTCTACTCTCTCTATTCTCTTTTCTTTTCCAAAAACTGAAACCTCTCAACTTTCTTCTCATCTCCATAACCGAATACCTTTGTCTATTCCTTTTTCTCTCTGTCGATTTCTCTACTAAAAGTCGGAACCTCTTAATTCACTTTCTTTTTCCATTCTTTTTCTCTTGTGCCGATTTCTCCATAAATCAAGATTTTCTTAAGGTGCCGATTTCTCTGTAAAGGTAAGAACCAAAATCTTTTCTCTTTCGATTTTGAGACTATAGCCGAATGGCTAGTAGATTGATAGGCTATCTTTAGTTTGACTCTTTTGTTAATCGCATGTTCTTTTGGGTGGCAGTCTGGGAAATCGTAGTAGATCGAATCATCCAAATCTCAAAAAGCCAGAAACCATTAATCTTTAGTATCCTATCGATTTCGGGATCTCAAGGTAAGGGATTTCTTTAGATTCCTATTAAGATTCGCTATCATAATTGAGATTTTAACTCATATGATATGGTTTAACCCTATTTCGCTATAGTAGTTTTGACAAGGACTTTTTGGATGGAATCAAATATGGATCAGGCAAAGGAGAGGGTTGAGCCTGTAAACCCAATCCCTAAGTTTAAGAAATGAGCAGTGTTCGCTGTTCAAGATTGGTCGTCGGGTTATGGACCGGCTTCTGAACAACATCTTAGGCAGATAGCAATTGTATCGACTTCTGACAGTGTCAACATAAAGGTGTCATTGTAACCATAATAAGGTGTGTAGATTCTTAACACATAAGCATTGATATATTATATGTATGCTAAGGGCTAGAAGCCAGAAAGAAAGGCTGTATGAATAGTCGTATTACCCAGAAGGGGTAGGCATGGGATACCAGGTACGTACCCATAGAAACTTTTCTATGTGAATCGTAGCATGTGAAAGTATGAGATATGTTAGATGGCTTGATGACTTGTTTCTTGTATGTATGCATGCATGGGATGGGATTGATTGATGGATTTATGGTAGGGGAGCAGGGTCGCGAAGCGATCGTGTAACAGACTGAATTTGACCCTAATCGGAATAGTGGGTTGGGACCACGAATCCGAGTCTGAGAAATATTTTAATATTTTATTTTGTGTTTATTATATGTGAATTAATGTGTGTGAAAGTCTCGTAGAAAAATTTTATCGTTTGTGTGTTTAATTTAGAAAAAGGACTTAATCGCGTAAAAGGTAAAAGTTGCAAACTATAGTGAAATATACCAAATTGATTGTGGCTTTATAAATGGAAGTCCTAAAAGGGTAATTAGCCCATTATTCAATATAGTGGATGGCATAGGACTAAATTACCCTTATTTTATAAGTTAGTTTTATTATTATTAAAAGGTTATATTAGTAATTAGTTTAATAAGTTAATATATACTAAAATATCACAAAATAGGCCATCATCTTTTTTTTTTTTTGCTTTCTCCTTGGCCGAATGTTAATGAAAGAAGAAAGGGTTTGTTTCTTTGAAATTTCGGCATTTGGAAGCTAAAATTGAAGGTTAGTTTGACTTTGGTTTTTGTTTATTTTTACGTTTTTGAAATCGTTGCTTAGTATATTATCCGACCCATGCTAAAATTTTTGAGATTAATGTACATGTGATATTCGGCCATTGATGGATTCATGTAGGTTGTGATGTTTGATGACTTTGAATTATAGATATGTTAAAGATTAATATGTTTTGTCTTTGAATTTTTGGTAAATTTGAGTATTTGGGTTAAATTGCAAAAAAATAAAATTTTAGAGGGGCTTAATTGCGAAATAAATGAAATAAATGGACTTGTATAGTCCCTATACATATTCGGCCCTTAAGTAGTATTGAGAAATTTTGTGTATTTTGTGTTTTATGCAAATAGGACTAAATTGTAAAAATGTGAAATAGTAGGTGTAAAATGGTAATTTGCCTATTTATGTGCTTGTGGACTAAATTGAGATGAAATGTACTTGAATGAGCTGAATTTTTATGTGTTTAGATCAAGAACAAAGAAAAACGAATTTGGATCGGGGAAAGACGAAAATTATCGATCGAATAGCCGGCCTACGTAATTAGTCAACAGTCGAGGTAAGTTCTTAAGTTAAAGTTCGTTAAGTTGATAATTAAAAATGTATGAAATCAAATTATGTGATTAATTTGGGTAAATAGTATGAGATAGCCAAATGTGAATGTTTAACTTTGGAATGAATATATGTTTTTGAATACAAGGTGAATTAGTATACTTGACATGACAGATGAATTGATTGTGTGAATATGATTGGATAGTAATGTGTGTGTTGAGAAATGTGAATTGATGAATTGAGTTGATAAATATATCATGCTTTATGCCTAGCAGGCTTAGTGCCGGTGACATATTCAAGCTTCGTGCCTAGCGTGCTTAGTGCTTGGAGATATATTCAAAGCTTCGTGCCTAGCGAGCTTAGTGCTTGATATATTCCGCCGTGCCTAGCGTGCTTAGTGCCGATGATATATTCGGGCTTCGTGCCTCAGCGTGCTTATCATTGGTGATATATTCAAAGCTTCGTGCCTAGCGTGCTTAATGCCGTGATTTATATTAAATGAAAGAATTAGTAGACCATCGACAAGGAGGAAATTATTTACTTAAAGAGACTAAATGTCCAGGTACGTGTAAGTTTTATAGTTGTGAGAAATGAGGTAAGTTGTTCTACCACTATTTGGTGTTGGTAAAATATTGTATAAGGAAAACATTTTGCATGATTATGATATGTGTATATGATCTAATTAACAAAGTGTTTTATATATATATATTGGTATATAATCTTGGTTGTATTATTGAGATTCAGCAATTCAGTTAAGTGTAATATGTGAGGATTATGAGTATGTTTGCATAGTTAATTGATGGAAATTATGTGGTTGTTATGTACATGGCATTTGAAGTCAATTCAAATAGAGGTAGAAATTATATTAAAACTTTTCATGGATTCGATGAGTTGCGTATTAAAGGTGATATGGGTGAAATATATATATTCGGCGTTGAGGGACTACATTAATGTCTGTAAGCTTTTATAAGAACGTTTCAATATTAGTTATGAATTCATAATTATATGAATAACCATAGGTTCTAATCTTGTTGCTTAAGACTTACTAAACTAGTGAGCTTACTTGTGTGACATGTTTCCTCTGTTTTATAGATTTCGTTCAAGCTACGGGCTCTAAGGATCATCAGAGGAATCAACCACACTATCAATCCCTTTTTGATACATATATATACTTGGTTTTTGAATCAAAGGCATGTATAGGCTAGCTAAGTTTTCAAATGATATTATGATAATGTATAAAAGCCATGCCAAAGTGGCTAGTTCTTAACGTTAATGTTCGATGGTATAAATCTATCCTTGATGTGATATGCGTCTATGTTTTGTTTGGAAAATGAATGAGGATGATATATATATATATATATATATGTTTCATGCTGAATAGGTATGTTTGTGCATGAATGATTGCCGTGAGGTCATTCGGTGTAAATTTTGTTAACTGTTGGAAATGGACATAGGTAGGAATTTATTAAGAATGGGATTAACCTTGATATATGTATATATATCTTTCGAATGTATGTTTATGTATATTAGTCATACGAAAATGATTTGAATTAGATCATTAAAATTTAGCATGGTTATTATGAGTTCTTAAATCAAGTGTTAAGAGTGTTTGTTTTATCAATTCAGCTATGGTTTAATTATAGTTAACATTTGGTTGCTATGTCTCGTAAGCAAGGTGGTGAACGAGTTGATTTATGTATATGATAGGTGTGGTGACTTTGTAAATGGAATTTCATTGAAGTAATTATGGATTTGGGCATTTAAGGAGATGTTGTCTATGTTTTAAATGTTTAAGATTTGACTTTTGAATTTATGGAAAATATGCGTACCATACATATATGTTTGTATAAGTTACAATAATAGATTCGAACATGTATAAGTTATCATATGTGATTAATTTATTATTATAAAGAGGAAATTTTGTGAAGTTGGTTTTGTTATATGCGAACATAGAATGGATCTTTGATAGGTGAATATTCAGAAATAGAAAATAGTATGTCTTGTCTGTGCAATGTATTTATAATTATTGACATGTGTTTGATTTGAACTCAGGAGTATTAAGGTTAGAAATTTTGAATAAGATAAGTGTATTAATGTATTTCATTTGAAACATGGAAGTAATGAATGTCTGATCAAAATGCCTATTTTTAAGTGCATGTTATTAGGTAATACCTCATAACCCAAATCTGGCGACGGATATGGGTTAGGAGTGTTACATTTTATTGGTATGAGAGCTACAGTTTAGTCGATTCTAGGCCTACTGTAGTGCGTAAGAGTCTAGCTATACATGCCTTTGAATTGTATATATGATAGTGTGGTGACTTCTGACAATTTCAATTGAATTTAATATAGTAAATGGATTCCGATCCCAATAGAGTCGTAGCTGATGATGTGGAGAGCGTTGTGCCTAGTCTCGTACGTGGATCAATGCCATTAGACTCTCGACCAGTTTCGGGTAGCCATGAGGGGGAGGCTAAACAAGCCTTCTATCAGATGATGAACGAATGGTTTACCCAGTTTATTCAGACTAATCCGGCTGTACAACAACCTCCACCCCCGAATAATGTAACTCCAAGACCTACCTTGACTTCGATGATAGATCCTATGAGATCTAGCAGGCCTCCCATTGATAAAATCAGGAAATATGGGGCTGAGGAATTCAAGACCAATGATGATGATGACGCAGAGCGAGCCGAGATGTGGCTTGATAACACTATTCGGGTACTCGATGATTTACCTTATACTCCAAATGAATGCCTAAAGTGTGCTATATCTCTACATCGAGACACTGCCTATCACTGGTGGAACACACTGGTATCCGTAGTTTCGAAAGAAAAAGTAACCTGGGACTTCTTCCAAATTGAGTTCCGTAAGAAATATATCAGTCAGAGATTCATCGATCAGAAATGAAAAGAATTTCTAGAATTAAAACAGGGTCGCATGACTATGACGGAATATGAGTGAAAGTTTGTCAGATTGAGTTGTTACGCTCGAGAGTGTATATCTACCGAAGCCATTATGTGCAAAAGATTTGAAGACGGCCTGAATGAAGACATAAAGTTACTTGTTGGCATTCTTGAAATCAAAAAGTTTGTGACATTAGTCGAGTGAGCTTGTAAAGCCGAAGAGCTCGAAAAGGAGAAAAGAAAAGCTGAAGTAAAAGCTAGAGACACTCGAAAAAGATCATCAAGTAAAATTTTCCATTCTGTGCATAAGAAGTTCAGAGATGACCCCAGTCAACATAAAGCCACCTCAGACTTGTCTAGACGTGATCGACCTCTAGTGAGATTCTGAGCCACGTCGATAGCTAGTGTCGACAATGTTCCACAAAATGGGCCGAGTGTAAATATTGTGGGAAATGGCATCCTGGGAGTTGTAGAGTTTGTGATCGGTCCTGCTTTAAATGTGGATCGTCGGATCATTTTATTCGAGAGTGCTCGATGTTAGCCGAGCAAAATGGAACTCAGAATTGCGCCAGCACAGGGTAGACCACTCAGACATTCAGGCAATATAGGTGGCAGTCAGAGAGGGATGAAGGACACCGCAATATGATCAGAGGCTAGAGCTCCAGCTAGATCTTATGCTACATGAGCCAAAGAGGATGCTTCCTCCCCCAATGTCAATACCGGTACTTTCACCCTTTATGATACTAATGTGATTGCATTGATTGATCCTGGTTCGACTCATTCATATGTGTGTGAAACTCTAGTATTCGGTAAGACTCTGCCAGTTGAGTCTACTGAGTTTGTGATTCGTGTGTCCAACCCTTTGGGTAGATATGTACTTGTTAATAAAGTGTGTAGAGGTTGCCCATTGATGATTCGAGATTCTTGCTTCCCAGTCGATTTAATGTTGTTGCCCTTCGATGAGTTCAATATAATTTTGGGAATGGACTGGTTAACTTCACATGATGCAGTGGTGAATTGCAAAAGAAAGCTTATTGATTTGAGATGTCAGAACGGTGAGATCATCAGAATTGAATCCAGTGATTTAATTGGGTTTCCTACAGCAATATCCTCGATGTTAGCCCGAATGTATGTGAGAAAAGGGTGAGAATCTTATTTGGCCTATGTACTGGATAATAAAATGTCTGAAAAGCATATTGAATCTGTACCAGTTGTGCGTGAATACCCAGATGAGTTTCCTGAAGAACTACAGGGTTTACCACCAATACGAGAGATTGAGTTCGACATTGAATTAGCACTGGGAACGACTCCAATCTCGATAGCTCCGTATCGGATGGCACCTACTGAGTTAAAAGAGTTGAAAGCACAGTTGCAAGAGTTAACAGATAGGGGTTTTGCACGACCGAGTTTCTCTCCTTGGGGTGCACCAGTTCTTTTTTGTGAAGAAGAAAGATGGAACAATGCGAATGTGTATTAATTATCGACAACTGAATAAGGTAACGATAAAGAATAAGTACCCACTACCTCGGATTGATGATTTGTTTGATCAGTTGAAAGGGGGTTTAGTATTTTCGAAGATAGATTTGAGATCAGGTTATTATCGATTCTGAGTCGAGATACGAGATGTGCCAAAGACGCATTCCGACGAGGTACAGACATTTTGAGTTTCGTTATGCCTTTTGGACTCACTAATACACCTGCTGTTTTTATGGATCTAATGAATCGGGTCTTCAGACAGTTTTTGGATCGGTTTGTAGTAGTGCTTATTGATGATATACTAATCTACTCCAAAGATGAAACTGAGCATGCCGAGCATTTGAGATTAGTGCTACAAACTTTGCGAGATCAACAGTTGTATGCAAAGTTTAGTAAGTGTGAGTTCTGGATGAATGAAGTCAGCTTCTTGGGTCATGTTGTTACAAAGATCGTATTCGGTGGATTCAAACAAAATAGCAACTATACTCGATTGGAAACCACCAAAGAATGTTTTCGAGATTTGAAGCTTTCTAGGCCTTGCGGGATACTACAGACGGTTTGTAAAAGGTTTTTCTGTGATAGCTACACCTTTGACAAGGCTACTACAGAAAGATGTCAAGTTTGAGTGGTCGGAAAAGTGTCAGAAAAGTTTCGAACAGCTGAAAGCTCTTTTGACCGAAGCTCCAGTGTTAACTTAGCCTGAATCGGGTAAAGAATTTGTCATTTTTAGTGATGCTTCTTTGAATGGGTTGGGTTGCATTTTGATGCAGGAAGGCAAAGTTATAGCCTACGCTTCGAGACAATTGAAGCCGCACGAAAGAAATTATTTGACTCACGATCTGGAATTTACAGCCATTGTTTTCACATTGAAAATTTGGCGTCATTATTTATTTGATGAGAGATGTCACGTTTATTCGGATCATAAAAGTCTAAAGTATTTGATGACTCAGAAAGATCTGAACTTGAGACAACGCGGATGGTTAGAATTGTTGAAAGACTATGAGTTGGTGATTGACTACCATCCGGGAAAAGCCAATGTTGTTGTAGATGCGTTAAGTCGAAAATCATTATTTGTTCTTCATAATGATGAACGCATACGATGGTTATGTCTCGGTGATGGTTCGATCATAGCCGAAAGTTAAAATCAAGACCGATGTTCATTCAACAAATTTGTGATGCGCAAAGAATTGACAAAGACTTGGTTGCTAGACGAGTTCGATGTGAAAATAATGCAGAGTCAGAGATTCAAATTGATGCCAATGATTGTTTGAATTTCAAAGGCCGAATATGTGTTCCGAAGAATGTGGACTTGATTCAGGTAATTTTGAGCGAGGCTCATGATAGTCGATTATCGATACATCCGAGTAGCACAAAATGTATAATGATTTGAAACAGTTCTATTGGTGGCCTAGCATGAAACGGGATATATCTAAATTTGTTTCAAAGTGCTTAATCTGTCAGCAAGTAAAAGCCGAGCATCAAGTGCCTTCTGGGTTGCTTTAACTGATCATGATACCTGAATGGAAATGGGATAGAATCACTATGGATTTTGTATCTGGTTTGCCTATGACACCGAGCAAGAAAGATGCGATCGGGTTATAGTAGATAGACCGAACGAATCACTCATTTTGTACCGGTTCGTATGGATTTTTCACTTGATAAACTTGCTGAGTTGTATATATCTCAAATCGTGAGATTACATGGTGTGCCGAGTTCTATTATCTCAGACAGAGACCCGAGATTCACATCGCGATTGTGGAAGATGCTTTAGGTACTAAACTTCATTTTAGCACCGCCTTTCACCCGCAGACAGACGGTCAATCTGAGCGAACCATTCAAACACTTGAGGACATGTTGAGATGTTACGTTCTTAAGTTTGAAGGTACGTGGGAAAAGTACTTACCTTTGATTGAATTTGCCTATAATAAGAGTTTTCAATCAAGTATCAAAATGGCACCCTATGAAGCTCTATATGGCCGCAAGTGTCGTACGCCTTTGTACTGGACCGAGCTCAATGAGAATTAGATACAAGGGTTGATTTGATTAAAGAGATCGAATGAAAGTGATCAGAATCAAAGATAGTTTGAAAGTCGATCGGATCATCAAAAGTCTTATGCTGATTTAAAACGTAAAGATATAGAATTTCAAGTCGGAGATCGGGTATTCTTGAAAGTATCTCCGTGGAAGAAAGTACTTCGTTTTGGTCGGAAGGGCAAACTGAGTCTGAGATTTATCGGACCGTATGAAATCATCGAACGTATTGGGCCTGTTGCTTATAGATTGAAGTTGCCCTCTGAATTAGAAAAGATACACGATGTATTTCATGTTTCGATGCTTTGTAGATACAGATCAGATCCGTCACATGTGATTGCTCCATCTGAGACTAAAATCTAACCCGATATGATGTATGAGGAAGAACCGATCCATATTTTAGCTCGGGAAATGAAAGAGTTAATAAACAAAAGAATTCCATTAGTGAAAGTACTATGGAATCGGTACGAGTTGAAGAGGCTAGTGGGAGCCTAAGGATTCAATGAGGCAACAATATCCAACATTATTTAACGGTAAGATTTTCGGGGACGAAAATCCTTAAGGGGGAGAGTTGTAACAGATCGAATTTGACCCTAATTGGAATGGTGGTTTCGGGACAACGAATTCGAGTTTGAGAAATATTTTAATATTTTATTTTGTGTTTATTATATGTGAATTAATGTGTGTGAAAGTCTCGTAGAAAAATTTTATCGTTTGTGTGTTTAATTTAGAAAAAGGACTTAATCGCATAAAAGGTAAAAGTTGCAAACTATAGTGAAATATACCAAATTGATTGTGGCTTTATAAATGGAAGTCCTAAAAGGGTAATTATCCCATTATTCAAGATAGTGGACGGCATAGGACTAAATTACCCTTATTTTATAATTAGTTTTATTATTATTAAAAGGTTATATTAGTAATTAGTTTAATAAGTTAATATATACTAAAATATCACAAAATAAGCCATCATCTTTTTTTTTTTTTTTTTTTGCTTTCTCCTTGGCCGAATGTTAATGAAAGAAGAAAGGGTTTGTTTCTTTGAAATTTCGGCATTTAGAAGCTCAAATTGAAGGTTAGTTTGACTTTGGTTTTTGTTTATTTTTACGTTTTTGAGATCGTTGATTGGTTTATTATCGACCCATGCTAAAATTTTTAAGATTAATGTACATGTGATATTCGGCCATTGATGGATTCATGTAGTGTGATGTTTGGTGACTTTGAATTATAGATATGTTAAAGATTAATATGTTTTGTCTTTGAATTTTTGGTAAATTTGAGTATTTGGGTTAAATTGCAAAAAAATAAAATTTTAGAGGGGCTTAATTGTGAAATAAATGAAAGAAATGGACTTGTATAGTCCCTATACATATTCGGCCCTTAAGTAGTATTGAGAAATTTTGTGTATTTTGTGTTTTATGCAAATAGGACTAAATTGTAAAAATGTGAAATAGTAGGGGTAAAATGGTAATTTGCCTATTTATGTGCTTAGGGACTAAATTGAGATGAAATGTACTTGAATGGGCTAAATTTTATGTGTTTAGATCAAGAACAAAGAAAAATGATTTGGATCGAGAAAGACGAAAATTATCGAATAGCCAACCCTCACGTGATCAATGACAATGAGGTAAGTTCTTAAGTTAAAGTTTGTTAAGTTGATAATTAAAAATGTATGAAATCAAATTATGTGATTAATTTGGGTAAATAGTATGAGATAGCCGAATGTGAATGTTTAACTTTGGAATGAATATATGTTTTTAAATACAAGGTGAATTAGTATACTTGACATGACAGATGAGTTGATTGTGTGAATACGATTGGATAGTAATGTATGTGTTGAGAAATGTGAATTGATGAATTGAGTTGATAAATATATCAGGCTTTATGCCTAGCAGGCTTAGTGCCGGTGACATATTCGGGCTTCGTACCTAGCAGGCTTAGTGCCGGTGATATATTCAAGCTTCGTGCCTAGCGGTGCTTAGTGCTTGAGTGATTATTCGTGCTTTGTGCCTAGCGTGCTTAGTGCCGATGATATATTCAGCTTCATGCCTAACGTGCTTAGTGCCGGGATATATTCGGCTTCACGCCTAGCGAGGTTAGTGCTTGGTGATATATTCGCCGTGCCTAAGCGAGCTTAATGCCGTGATTTATATTAAATGAAAGAATTCAGAGACCATCGACAAGGTGGAAATTATTTACTTAAAGAAACTAAATGTCCAGGTACGTGTAAGTTTTATAGTTGTGAGAAATGAGGTAAGTTGTTCTACCACTATTTGGTGTTGGTAAAATAAAGGAAAACATTTTGCATGATTATGATATGTGTATATGATCTAATTAACAAAGTGTTTTATATATATATTGGTATATATATTGGTATATAATCTTGGTTGTATTATTGAGATTCGGCCATTCAGTTAAGTGTAATATGTGAGGATTATGAGTATGTTTGCATAGTTAATCGATGGAAATTATGTGGTTCTTATGTACATGGCATTTGAAGTCAATTCAAATAGAGGTAGAAATTGTATTAAAACTTTGCATGGATTCGATGGGTTGCGTATTAAAGGTGATATGGGTGAAATATATATATTCGGCGTTGAGGGACTATATTAGTTATGAATTCATAATTATATGAATAACCATAGGTTCTAATCTTGTTGCTTAAGACTTACTAAGCTAGTAAGCTTACTTGTGTGACATGTTTTCTCTGTTTTATAGATTTCATTCAAGCTATGGGCTCTAAGGATCGTCAGAGGAATCCACCACACTATCAATCCCTTTTTGGTATATATACTTGGTTTTTGAATCAAAGGCATGTATAGGCTAGCTAAGTTTTCGAATGATATTATGATAATGTATAAAAGCCATGCCAAAGTGGGTAGTTCTTAATGTTAATGCTCGATGGTATAAATCTATCCTTGATGTGATATGCGTGTATGTTTTGTTTGGAAAATGAATGAGGATGATATATATATATATATGTTTCATGCTGAATAGGTATGTTTGTGCATGAATGATTGTCGTGAGGTCATTAGGTGTAAATTTTATTAACTGTTGGAAATGGACATAGGTAGGGATTTATTAAGAATGGGATTAGTCTTGATATATGTATATATATCTTTCGAATGTATGTTTATGTATATTAGTCATACAAAAATGATTTGAATTGGACCATTAAAATTTAGCGTGGTTATTACAAGTTCTTAAATCAAGTGTTAAGAGTGTTTGTTTTATCAATTTAGCTATGGTTTAATTATAGTTAACATTTGGTTGTTATGTCTCGTAAGCAAGGTGGTGAACGAGTTGATTTATGTATATGATAGGTGTGGTGTCATTGTAAATGGAATTTCATTGAAGTAATTATGGACTTGGGCATTTAAAGAGATGTTGTCTGTGTTTTAAATGTTTAAGATTTGACTTTTGAATTTATGGAAAATATGCATACCATACATATATGTATGTATAAGTTACAATAATAGAAAGTTATCATAATTACATATGTGATTAATTTATTATTATAAAGAGGAAATTTTGTGAAGTTGGTTTTGTTATATGCGAACATAGACTGGATCTTTGATAGGTGAATATTCAGAAATAAAAAATAGTACATCTTGTCTGTGCAATGTATTTATAATTATTGACATGTGTTTGATTTGAACTCAGGAGTATTAAGGTTCGAAATTTTGAATAAGATAAGTGTATTAATGTATTTCATTTGAAACATGGAAGTAATCAATGTCTAATAGGAATGCCTATTTTTAAGTGCATGTTATTAGGTAATACCTCATAACCCAAATCTGGCGACGGATACGGGTTAGGGGTGTTACAGATCGTGGCTTTGCCACAGGCAGCATAGCTGTTGAATACTATAATGTATTTCTGAGGTTCGCGTAAGCGATCGGTCTATATGACAGGCAGAATAGCTATCGAATACTATAATGTATTACTGATGTTCGCGTAAGCGATCGGTCTATATGACAGGCAGCACAGCTGCCGATTTGGTGTAGTGGATGGAGGGTTGATTGTAGCAATCCCCACGGTGTAACGGTTGGTACGGGGGTGTGTAGAGGATGGACTCTTAGGTTTTGGGATTGGCCATGATGCATGACATATTTTGTTACCAATGCATGCGGGCCAAGGCCCATAATGTGTTTGTGGGCCCTAGGCTTTTATGCGTTTTCATGTTTTACACACTGAGTCTTGGTGACTCACCTTTTTATTTTTCCCACTCTACAGATGAGCAGTAGACTATGGACACAGGAGCCGAGGCGGACTCGAGGGGCCATCAAGACTTTCATTACCACTATGGATTATTATTATTGTTTTTTTTTTGGGAATATATTTTTGTATTAAGGCCCCATAACTTATGTTTCCAATTTATTTGTTACTTGTTTTACTTTATTTTACTTTAATATGTCACATGTTTATAAACCTATGTGTGCCCAAATTCTTAATGATAAAATGGAGTGATACATGGGCTTTTCAAATCCACTCAACATAAAAGTTTAAGTTTCTATTATTTTTTTTCAAATAATAACTAAATAAACTGAAATTTTCAAAACCCATCGAAGCAAAGTTTTCAAGAATTAAACCCGTAGCATACCAGATCCGGTAATGACGTATGGGCCGGGTTTGGGGTGTTACATATTGATGAATGATTGTGTGAAATTCTGCAAATGCTTTCATCTGTCCGATAACACTTCTAACCCTAATTCGACAATGGCCACGGGAGAGAGGTGTTACATTTGATTGGTATCAGAGCTACGGTTTAGTCGATTCTCGGACTAACGTAGCGTGTCAGAGTCTAGCTATACATGCCATAATATCTGAAATGTGATAGTGTGATGAATCCTGATGTATAAATGTGATTTATGTATAGTAATGGATCCCGAAAAAGTCGTAGCTGATGACATAGAAAGTAATGATCTTGCTCCCGCACAAGGGACAGTGCCTTCTGATTCAAGGCTGGCTACTAGCGGTCATGAAAGAGAAGCTAAACAAGCTTTCTTCCAATTGATGAGTGAGTGGTTCACTCAATTTGTGAGAAATAACCCGGCTATTTTACAGCCTCAGCCCCCGGTTAATTTCCCTTAGATATTTGCTATGCTTTCGACTATAAATTTGAATCTGATGAACATGTCTTCGATTGAAAAAATTTGTAAGTATTAGGCCGGTGAGTTTAGGGCTATTAATGATGATAATATCAAGAAAGTCGATTCTGAAGCTCGTAATGAAAGAAAAAGATCAATAAGAAATTTCTCTCAACCTTTGATGAAGAAATATAGAGATGCAAGCAATAGATTAAATGTTTCAATCGGACATACGAGTAGAGATCGTGTGAGACCAAATGTTGGTCTGGGAACTCAAGCTCAAATTGAATCAAATGATGGAAGTACTAAAAGCAACAAACCTAAGTGTAGATAGTGTGGAAGACGATATGTTGGGGCAAGTACAATAATAGAGTTTTATTATAAATGTGGATCACGAAATCACTTCATTTGAGATTGCCCAAAGATGGCGAGTGTTGAAAATGTTAGATCCGAGCAGCTTAAGTGTAAACGTTGTGGTAAAAGACATCCGAAGAATTGTAGATTGAATAATCAAGTTTATTTCAGATGTGGATCGTTAGATCATTTTATTCGAGACTGCCTAGAGTCTGTTGAACAAGAGACTACTTAGAATCGAGAGTAGATAACGTTCCAGAGAGAGATAGACCTTCTTGAAATACAAGAAATGCTAGTAGTAGTCAGAGGTCTATGAGGGATACTGTTGCAAAATCTAAATTTAAAGAGCCAACTGGAACGTATAATACTCGAGCTTGTGCGAAAACCTCATCTTTAGATATTATTACGGGTACATTTACTATTTATGATATTTCTGTGATTGCATTGATAGACCTTGGATCTATGCATTCGTATATATATATGAATTAAGTATTTAGCCAGACTTTGCCTGTAGAATCTATTGAGTTTACTATAAAAGTATGAACCCCTTAGGTAAAAAGTGTTTTGGTTGACAAAGTATGCAAGAACTATCTGTTAATGTTTCGAGATATCTATTTTCCTGCTGATCTGATGCTTTTGCCAATTGATGAGGTTGATATCATTTTGGGTATGGATTGGTTGTTTATGCATGATGTTGTTGTGAACTGTAAAAGAAAGACAATTGATTTGAGGTGTCTGAATGATGAGATTGTACGAGTTGAGTTTAATGATTTGAATGGATTGCCTGTTGTGATATCTGTTTTGAAAGCTCAAAGTTATGTGAAAAAGGGTTACGAGGCATATTTTACTTATGTGATTGATTCAAAAGTGTCTGAGAAGAAAGTTGAGTCAGTGCCTATTGTTTGTGAATTCTCTGACATGTTCCCTAAAGAATTTTTGGGATTGCCTTCGATTTGCAAAGTTGAATTTCGTATAGATCCGTTGCCTAGTACGACCCCTATTTCAATATCTCCGTATAGAATGACACCAACAGAGTTGAAAGAGTTAGAGTCGCAGTTGCAAGAGTTGACTGATAGAGGGTTCGCTAGATCGAGTTTCTCACCTTGGAGTGCTCCTGTGCTGTTTGTGAAAAAGAAAAATGACATGATGAGGATGTGAATTGATTATCGACGGTTGAATAAGGTGACAATAAATAACAAATATCCGTTGCTCAGAATTGATGACTTATTTGACTAGTTAGAAAGGAGCTACTGTATTATGATCTGAAGCAACATTGTTGGTGGTTTGAAATGAAACAAGACATATCTAACTTTGTGTTAAAATGTTTAGTCTGACAACAAGTGAAAGCTGAACATCAAGTTCTGCTTGGTTTGCTATAACCGATTTTGATTTTTGAATGGGAATAGGATAGAGTGATAATGGATTTTGTTTCTGTTTTGCCTCAGATTCTGTGAAAGAAAGATATGATTTGGGTCATAGTTGATCGATTGATGAAATCTGCCCATTTTATTCTGGGAAGATCTAATTATCCACTTGAAAAATTAGCCAAGCTTTATATTTCTGAGGTTGTGAGATTGCATAGGGTGTCACTATCTATTGTGTCAAGTAGAGATCTGAGGTTTACATCGAGATTCTGGAAGAAATTGCAAGGAGCTTTGGGCACGAAATTACACTTCAGTATAGCTTTTCATCTGCAAACAGATGGTCAGTCTAAATGGATCATACAGATTCTAGAAAACATGCTAAGATGCTGTATACTTGAGTTTGATGGTTTATGGGAACAGTATCTGCCATTGATCGAATTTGCATGTAATAATAGTTTTCAGACGAGTATCAAAATGGCACCATATGAAGCTTTGCAAGGACGTAAATGCCGTACACCTTTGTATTGGACTGAACTCAGTGAAAATAAGTTACTTGGGGTTGATGTGATAAAAGATTCAGAACAGAAAGTGAAACTGATCCGGATTGTTTGAAAGCAGCATCTGATCGTCAGAAGTCCTATGCAGACATAAAAAGAAAAGATATTGAATTTGAGATTGAAATCCAACTCTGTTTAACGGTAAGACTTTCGGGGACGAAAACCCCTAAGGGGGGAGAATTGTAACAGTTCGATTTAAACCCTAGTTGGAATAGTGGTTTGAGACCACAAATTCGAGGCCGTAAAAATACTTTAATGATATTTTCTGTGTGTATGATATGTGACATAGTATGTGTGATAATTTGATCGTTTGTGTGTCGAATTAAGAGAAAGGATGAAATTGCATCAAATGTGAAAGTTGCTTGCTAATTATTAAAGTATCAATGTGTTGTGCCTCTGTAAAGTTGTGGCCTTAAGTGGCAGATAGACCACTTTTAAGATAGTGGACATTAGATGGACAATTATGCCATTAATGCATGTTTGTTATTAAAGGTTTAGAAAAAGGGATAGTATGGTAAATGAATATTATTTTGTTTGTAATAAACAAAAGAAAAAGATGAACATTATCATCTTTCTTTGGGGGTGACGAAAGTAAAAGAAAAAGAGAGGGGTTAAGCTTGTTCATTCGACCATGGTTCAAGCATAAAATCAGGTACGTGTTTTTGATCGATTTTTGATAATTTCTACGTTTTTGCAATCATTGCTTTGAGAGATACAAAACCTATGTATTAATTTTGTGAATTGATGATGTTTGTGTGATAAGCCATTGACAATATGACAAGCTTTTTGATGATTTTTGGTGTCAAATGAAAGAAATGAGCTAGATGAACATATTTTGTTCATGAATTTTTGATGAATTTAGCTAAATAGGGCTAAATTGAGAATATGGTAATTTGAAGGACTAAATAGCAAATTTGATGGAAAAATATGGACTTGTGTGAGATGTATATGCATCCGGCTAAGCATGTATATGTATGGATTTTGTGAATTTGATGTTTTGAGAAAAATGGACTATGTCGATAAAATGTGCAAATATGAGGGTTAATTTGCAAATAGCCCTAAATGTGTATCCATGGATTGAATTGAATGAATTAGTGAATAAAAGGGTTACTTTTGAATATGTTTAGATCAAGAATCGAAGAAAACAGACTTAGATCGCAGGAAAGCGAAAAGTGGCAGAATAGCCGTTTTCATTCTGATAAACCGAATCGAGGTAAGTCACTATGAAAATAAATGTACTTGCATGAAATTGTAATTGTTTATTATGACTAATGTTGATAATGGATGCTTATGAGAGGATTATGCATATAAATTCTGTGATAAGTTTAATCTAGTAAGTAAGTTAGGATATAATACTTGCCATTAAATTTGTATCTATGTGATGAAAAATGAATGAATGTATATTAATGAAATAGAAAGGTGTTATGTATGAGTTTGAGTATTGAGGCACTAAGAGTGCGAATTTAGAAACAAGACAGAGACGATTAGCCCTTCGCACTGTATGTGTGATGATATGAAAGCTTTGGCTTATTGAATTGGCACTGTGTGTGCGACATCGAGACAAGTCGATTAAAAGAATAGGCACTAAATGTGCGATTATAAGAAAGGAATAGCACTGTGTGTGCGATGATATGAAAGCTTTGGCTTATTGAATTGGCATTGTATGCGACATCGAGACTAGTCGATTAAAAGAATAGGCACTAAGTGTGCGATTATAAGAAAGGAATAGCATTGTGTGTGCGATGATATGAAACCTTCGGCTTATTGAACTGGCACTGTGTGCACGACATCGAGACAAGTCAATTAAAAGAATAGGTACTAAGTATGTGATTATAAGAAAGGAATAGCACTATGTGTGTGATGATATGGAAGCTTCGGCTTATTGAATTGGCACTGTGTGTGCGACATCGAGACAAGTCGATTAAAAGAATAGGCACTAAGTGTGCAATTATAAAAAGGAATAGCACTGTAAAGCGGCGATATGAAAGCTTCGACTTATTGAATTGGCATTGTGTAAAGCGACATCGAGACAAGTCGATTAAAAGAATAGGCACTAGGTGTGCAATTATAAGAAATGAATAGCACTGTGTGTGCGATGATATGAAAGCTTCGGCTTATTGAATTGGCACTATGTGTGCGACATCGAGACAAGTCTATTAAAAGAATAGGCACTAAGTGTGCGATGATTAATATGCTTCAATTATGTATATAGCACTAAGTGTGCGATTAAGTTGAATGAATATTAAAGGATGACCAACATGTAATATCGAGCATTAAATAGCTTGGAAGTTGAATAATTATGTGTTAGATAAGGTATGTATTGAACCTTTGTGGTTGATGAGTTATCAACAAGCTATGAATGAGTGAATGAGTATTTTAGCTATGTCTGGGATGTTGGTATTGTACAATCATTCTGAGTTTACGAATATCTTATTAGATTCCAAACTGTACAATGAGTAAATCTGAGCTATGAACAATTACGAGAATGTATATTCGTTTTAGATACGTTTGGCATGTACATTAAGTGTGTGTAAAAGGTAAGTACCTATATAACTTTGATTTGAAGAAAGGTATGATTGAATATTAAAACGAGAATGAGATGCAAGAATGTTTAAGAAAGAGTTGTATATATACATATGATTCTTGTATGAATGAATGTGGCAATTGTGTCCAAGTATATGAACCTAAGCAATATGTGATAGTTTGCTAAGTAAATGTTATGTGTCAATGTAATTTATGCATATATGCCTTTATGCTAAGTTTATTTGTATTATGACTTACTAAGCTTTGTAAAGCTTACTCTGTGCATGTGTTTTTCTCTGTTTAATAGGTCGTCAAAGCTACTGAAGGCTCGGGACCATCAAGGAATGTCATCACACTACCAAACTCATTTTGGTAACCTTTTGAAAATGTATATAGCTAATTATTGCATGTATAGGCTAGATATGTGCATATGTTTAAGAAGTGAACTTAGCCATGTGTTTTGGCAAGTTTTGGGTTGTTTTAAGGTTTGAATGAATGATTCATATGATTTATGTTTTGGTATGGCTTGATGCATATGAAATGATCATTTTGGTATGTATTTGGTTGCCATATATGCATGACATGTGATGGGAATGGTTGCTTGTAGGTATGACCCATTTGGGTGGCATTTTGGTCTTACAAATGGCCTATAATGTTGCACGGTTGGGGCACACGGGTGTGCCTCAGACCATGGCTAAATTGGCAGAATGTGACTTAATGGCCTCGACACGGGGGTGTCATCTAACCGTGGTGCACAAGTCAGTAGTTGGCTTTAATAGTACACGGCCATGGCACGGGCGTGCCTACAGGTCATGCAAGAAATGGCAGTATATGACCTTATAGGACACAGCCTTAGCACACGAGCGTGCTTGTTAGCCGTGTTGATTTTGGCAGTATGTTACCACGGGGAGGTCACACGGTGTGTCATGTAGCTGTGGGAGAGGCACGGCCTACCCCCACGGGCGTGTCTCCCTTCTATTCTAGAAAATTTTTAATTTTTCATGAAATTTTATATGTGTTTCAGTTTAGTCCCGACTCAGTTCATAAACATGTTTAAAGTCTCGTTGACCTCTTTAAGGGACATTATGAATAATATTGATGAATGATTGTATGAAATTCTGTAAATGATTTCGATCTGTCCGGTAACACTTCTAACCCTAATCCGGCGACTGCCACGGGATAGGGGTGTTACATTTCATTAGTTTAATAAATCAATCGTTCCATATTTTAGGCTAAATAATAGAAAGAAGGTGAGTAGTAGTACTTTTAGGTTCCGTTAGATTCGATAAAATAATCTTGCCTAAACTATACTATTGTTCGATAGGTGCACTTGCCTCAATCGTTGTCATAATTAGTCTACAGGTTCGATCATTCTTTATAAATATTAAAACTCGACTGTTTGACACGATCAATGGACATAATTGTCCACTAACTTAATAATGGCATAATAACCTTTTAAGGACTTATAACAAATCAAATCATAACAATTTAGGACATTAACAAATAGAAGGCCACTCTTACATTTTTTGCGATTAAGTCCTTTTTTTAAATTAAGCATACAAACAATAAAATTATTTCACGAAACTTCCAAACATGCTTAATCACATACTGCAAGCACAGAAAATAATATTAAAATATTTTTTACTCGGATTTGTGGTCCCAAAATCACTATACAGACTAGGGTCTAAACCGGACTGTTACAATTCTCCCCCTTAGGGATTTTCCTCCCCGAAAATCTTACCGTCTAATAGATTCGAATATTGCTATCCCATAGCATCTTTGGGTTCCCACGTAGCTTCTTCAACCCCATCTCGATGCCATAATACTTTTACTAACGAAATTTTCTTGTTTAGCAATTCTTTAATCTAGCTAGCTAAGATACGAATTGGTTATTCTATATAAGTCATATCAGATTGAATTCCTATTTCAGACAGAGAAATTACATGCGAAGGATCAGATCTGTATCATCGAAGCATTGATATGTGGAACACATTATGAATCTTTTCTAACTCAGGTGGAAATAACAGTCTGTAAGCAACCGGCCCAATACGCTCGATAATTTCATACAACCCAATGAATCTCGGACTCAGTTTGCCTTTAAACCCAAATCAAAGTATTTTCTTCCACGGTGAGACTTTCAAAAGCACTTTATTTCCAATCTCAAACTCGATATCTTTTCATTTCAAATGTGCGTAAGATTTCTGACGATCAGACGCTACTTTCAAACTATTATGGATCACTTTTACTTTTTGCTCAGTTTCTTTTATCAAGTCAACCCCGTAAATTTTATTCTCGTTAAGTTCTGACCAATACAGAGGTGTTCGACATTTCCTACCATACAAGGCTTCATACGGTGCCATTTTAATGCTCGACTGAAAACTATTATTGCACGCAAACTCAGTCAATGGTAAATACTGTTCCAACGTACCTTCAAACTCAAGAATGCAACATCTCAACATATCCTTTAGAATCTGAATAATCCACTTAGATTGACCATCCGCCTGTGGGTGAAAAGTTGTACTGAAATGCAATTTAGTACCTAGAGCCTCTTGAAGTTTCTTCTAAAATCGTGAAGTAAACCTCGGATCTCTGTTAGACATAATAGATAGTGGCACTCTGTGCAATCTAACAATATCAAAAATATATAGCTCAGCTAACTTATCAAATGAGTAATCAGACCGTACTTGAATAAAATTAGCTGATTTCATCAATCTGTCAACTATAACCCATATTACTTCTTTCTTTCTCGGAGTCAAAGTCAACCCTAAAACAAAATCCATTGTCACTCTATCCCATTTCCACTCGGGAATCATAATCTATTGTAACAAACTGGATGGCACCTGATGTTCAGCTTTAACTTGCTGACAGATTAAACATTTTGAAACAAACTCTGAGATATCCCGCTTCATACCTAGCCACCAATAAAGTTGTTTCAAATCATTGTACATCTTTGTACTTCCCAGATGAACAGATAGGCGACTAATATGCATTTCTTTCAAAATTAATTGAATCAATTCTGGGTTTCTTAGAACACATATTCGATCTTGAAATCTCAAACAATCATCAATATCAATTTGAAATTTAGAGCATCACATATTTGCTGTAAGAACAACGGTTTCGCTTTCAATTCAGCCAAAACTGAACCATCATCTGACAAATCTAAATGAGTATTCATCGCATGTAGTGTAAATAGTGATTTTTGACTCAATGCATCAGCAATAACATTTGCTTCACCCGGATGATAATCTATCACAAGCTCGTAATATTTTAAAAATTCTAACCATCTTCTCTGTCGTAGATTTAAGCTTTTCTAAGTCATCAAATATTTCATACTTTTTATGATCTGAAAACACGTGGCATTTTTCACCGAAAAGATAGTGGCGCCAAATTTTCAAAGCAAACACAATTGCAGCTAACTCAAGATCGTGTGTCGGATAGGTCTTTTCATGTGGTTTCAATTGTCTTGAGGCATAAGCTATAACTTTTCCTTCCTGCATCAAAACGCATCCCAGACCTTTTAAAGAAGCATCACTATATATATCACAAACTCTTTACCAGTGTCTGACTGTACTAGCACTGAAACTTCGATCAATAGAGTTTTCAACTGATCAAATCTTTTCTAGCACTTTTCAGACCATTCAAATTTCACATCTTTCTGAAGCAATCTCATCAGTGGAGTTGCAATGATCGAAAAGACTTTTACAAATCGTCGATAATTTCTAGCAAGTCCTAGAAAACTACGAACTTCAGACACATTTTTTGGAGGCTTCCACTCTAAAATAGCTGTAATCTTGCTCGGATCAACTTGTATACCAGAACTCACATTTATTAAACTTTGCATACAATTACTTATTTCGTAGAGTTTGTAGCACAATTCTCAGATGTTCAGCATGCTCAACTTCATAACACTAATAAATCAAAACGTCGTCAATGAATACAACAACAAATAAATCTAAATAAGGTCTGAAAATTCTATTCATAAAATCCATAAAGACAGCAGGAGCATTTGTTAGTCCAAAAGGCATAACTAAAAACTCATAATTCCCATACCTCGTTCTGAAGCAGTTTTCAGAATGTCTAAATCTTTTACTCACAACTGATAATATCCCGATCTCATATCTATCTTTGAAAACACGATGGCTCTTTTCAGCTGATCAAACAAATCATCAATTTTGGGCAGAGGATATTTGTTCTTAATAGTCACTTTATTTAAGTGACGGTAATCAATGAACGTTCTCATCGTGCCATCTTTCTTTTTCACAAAGAGAACGGGAGCACCCAAGGTGAGAAAGTTGATCGTGCAAATCCTCTATCGGTCAATTCTTGCAAATGAGACTTTACCTCTTTCAATTATGTCGGTACTATTTTATACGAGCTTTTGATATAGGAGTCGTCCCCGGCACTTAGTCAATACCAAACTCAACTTCTCGTAACAGAGGTAATCCTGGTAGTTCTTTAGGAAACACATCAGAGAATTCACAAACAACTAGCACAGATTCAATTTTCTTTTTAGTCACTTTCGAATCAATCACATAGACAAAATAAGCTTCATAACCCTTTTTCACATAACTCTGAGCTTTCATCACTGATATCACAGCCGGTAACCCATTCAAGTCATTAGATTCAATCCAAACTATTTCATCATTCTGACATCTCAAATCAATAGTCTTTCGTTTGCAGTTCACAACAGCATCATGCAATGTTAACCAATCCATACCCAAAATTATATCAAACTCATCAAAAGGTAATAACATTAAATCAGCCGGAAAGCAAATATCTCGAAACATCAACGAAAAATTCTTGCACACTTTGTCAACCAAGACACTTTTACCTAAGGGGTTCGATACTCTAATTACAAATTCAGTAGACTCTACATGCAAAGTTTTACTGGATACTAAGTTCATGCATATATACGAATGAGTAGACCTTGGATCTATCAATGCAATATCATAAAGAGTAAATGTACCCGTAATAACATCTGGAGACGAAGCTTCCTCACGAGCTCAAATGGCGTAAGCTCTGGCAAGTGCTCTAGCTTTAGATCTCGCAACTGTATCTTTCGTAGCTTTCTAGGTACCACTCACATTTCTTGTGTTTCTAGAAGGTCTACCCCTAACTGAAGCATTATCTGACTTCAGATTCTGTACAATCTCTTATTCAACAGATTCGGGACAATCTCGAATAAAATGGTCTAATGATCAGCATTTAAAATAAGCTCGATCATTCAATCTACAATTATCCGAATGTCTTTTACCACAATGTCTAAATTCAGGTCGCTCAAATTGGACATTTCCAACACTAGCTATCGAAGTAGCTGGAGTTTTGAAGTTCAAATGCGATCTAGCATGATCTCTGTTCAAATGTCCCACATTGGCCTTTAAACGGCTATGTTCATATTTGAATTTATTTGATGTAGATTGAAATGATTTATTTGAGAATATCTTTCTGACATCTATTGATTTTGACATAGCTTTTCTTTTATCTTTCCTGAGTGCTTCAACTTTACATGCTCAATCAACAAGCATAATAAACTCTTTAATTTCCAGAATTCCAACTAACAAATGGATATCTTCATTTAGACCATCTTAAAACCTTTTACACATTAATGCTTTAGTTGAAACACATTCCCGTACATATTGACTTAATCTCACAAATTCTCACTTGTATTCTGTGATAGGCATACGACCCTGTTTCAATTCAAGGAACTCTTTTCATTTTTGATTTATAAATCTCTGACTAATATATTTCTTCTGGAATTCAAATTGAAAGAAATCCCAAGTAACTCATTCCTTTGGAACAACAGAAATGAAAGTTTTCCACCATTGATAAGCTACATCTCTTAACAAAGAAACAACAAATTTCATACATTCCTCAGGAGTACAAGATATTTCATCAAAAACTCGATTGTATTCTCGAGCCATAACTCAGCTCTCTCAGCATCGTCATCACCAATGGCCCTAAATTCTTTAGCCCCATAATTATGAATTTTATCAATCAGAGGCTTATTCAATAGATTCAGATTCATAACTGGAGGTACAACAGAGGTCTGACGAGGATTGGGTGGGGGTGGAGGTTGTGAAATAGCTGGATTTGTTCTAGTATATTGAGTGAACCACTCATTCATCATTTGGAAGAAGGCTTGTTTAACCTCTCCTTCTTGGTCGCTAGTAGTCGGTCTAGAATTAGATAACGCTGTCCCTTGAGCGGGAGCAAGTGCATTACTTTCAACATCGTCAGCTATAACTCTTTTGGAATCCATTTACTATATGAAAAACACATTTTATATGTCAAGATTCATCACACTATCACAGTTCGTATATATGACATGCATAGCTAGACTCTCACACGCTACGTGAGTCCTAGAATCAAAAAAATTGTAGCTCTAATACCAATAAAATGTAACACCCCTAACCCATACCCATTACTGGAATAGGGTTAATAGGCGTTACCGGACAATTCAAAACTTTTATGAACATTTCACAACATATAATACATCATCATCATATCATAGCAAATTATAATCATATAGTCCCTTTAAAAGCTCTACGAGACCTTAGACATGCATTGGGAAAGGGTCGATGTAACACCCCTTACCCATGTCTAACGCAGAGACAAGATACAAGGCATTACCGTACTTAACCTTGCTTGAACATGTATTAATAGGCTATAAAATTTCATTTCAACTAAAAACCTTTCATCTTTGATCATAACATGCATAATATAGGCCTACGAGGCCTTAAACATACATCCGAAAAGTTTCGGAGTTCAACCGGAAACTTTTACACTCTTAGAAATTTTTTACCTAAACAGGGGTCACACGCCCGTGTGACATGGGACACGCCAGTGTCGTCGAACCGTGTGGTCTTACACGCTCTTGTCTCTAGCCCATGTGGAATTTATTTTCCTTTCGAACCTACAGGAGTTTTCACACGACTGGACACACGCACGTGTCTATAACCCGTGTCCTTCACACGGTCTAGACACGCTAGTGTCCTCCGCCCGTGGAGCTCTCTGCTTATGACGTCATCAACCTCTTAAGAGCACACGGCCTGGGCACACGCCCGTACGCTAGCCTGTGTGACAAATCAAATTCTCGTAAGTTGATGCAGGGGACATACGGCCTATTGACACACCTATGGAGCTGACCGTGTGTCACACACGGCCTATACACACGCCCGTGTGTCTACCCGTGTGGACAATTAGAGGCTATTTTCCAAGCCAATTGCAACCTTGAAACATAAACACATTTATACCAACTCAAGCAACACATAACATAGCATTAATGCACTATGAAGGATTCCCTAAATCATCATTCATACATGAAGGATTCCCTAAATCATCATTCATACTCCTCACATATAACTCCATCGATAGCATAAACTTTCACACTTAAAACTCACCATCATTAATGAATAAAACTTGACAAATATTGGTCATATACAAAAAGAGTGAGTAAACTTAATAGCCAACACTTTGGCTCCCAATATGACATAACTCAAAATGATCAAGTTCCTATACATGCCATACTAAAAATAAATCAACTTTACTATACCAAAATAGTGATTGATAGTGTGATCCGAGCTCCGACGCTCTACGATACTCGAGTTTGCTTGGCAGTAGTACAAGGAAAAAGGAAAAGAGAGGGTAAGCATATAGCTTAGTAAGTTAGCATGAAATTTATATAGCAACATCATTGCTCATGATAAACTCTTCCATCCCATGAAACAATAACAATATAAGTCTCAAATGCTTAGGGATACTTACTTAAACTTACTCTTACCCATCAAATATCATATTATGATTTCATAACTTGTATTTTACTCATGGTGCCTGTATTCACTAAGTCGCATAGCTTAGCACTTATGCAATTATAAACATAAACTCAAAATTTTCATCATCCCTAACATAAATGGAACTTAATGCCATTCTTGTATAACTTGGATCTATATCATCTTTACATGCTTAGCACTTTTGTTACCTTTACATACTTAGCTCTTTTATCCGATGAATTACTCAAAATATCAGAGGATACTCAATCTCATCATGCATGTATCTCGATGCCAATGCCATATCCCAGATATGGCCTTACATGGGATCACCTCTTGATGTCGATGCCATATCCTATATATGGTCTGACACGGGATCTCTTAGCTCGATGTCGATGCCATGTCCCAGACATGGTCTTTCACGAGATCTTCCTTTGGTGCCGAAGCCATGTCCCAGTCATGGTTTTACACGAGACCTTCCTTATATGGTACCGATACTATGTCCTAGACATGGTCTTATACGGGACCTTCCTTATTCGATGCTGATGCCATATACCAGACATGGTCTTATACAGGATCTACATTTGATGTAGATGACATGTCTCAAACATGGTCTTATATAGGACCTACATTTAGTATCGATGCCATATCCCAAATATGGTTTTATACGGGACCTTCCTTATCTCTTGGCATGATATAGGTATCCTCGTTATTTCGGGTCTTCAACTGGGACTTCAACTTACATGTTCTCATTCATTTTCTCACCAAGACATTATTAATCGACTTCATGGAAATAATAAGCATTTCACAACATAATAAGTAATTTAAACGCAGTAACACATGTAACCTTAATTTCACACAAACTTACCTCAGTACCCAAAATGTATATAGATGTTCGATTTAGTCTGCAACCTTGTTCTTACCAAAGTTTCGGTCTGGGCTTCACATTTTTTGATCTATAATGACAATTTCACTTATTTAATACTCACATTGACTAAATCGACTCATGAATCACATTGACTAAATCGACTCATGAATCACACTTTGGCAAAATTATGATTTTTCCCTTAAACTTTTCATAATTACACTTTTGCCCCTAGGATCGTAAAATGATTTTTATTCAACTTCCTTGTATTTTAAGCTTAGCCGAATTATTCTCTTGACTACAATAACCCTTAATTTCCACTATTTCACTCATGTATGACCAATTTTATAACTTTTACAAGTTGGTCCTTTTTATGCATTTTTCATGAAAATCACTTAGAAAAAGATGTTTGTCAGACATCAAACTTTCATATTCTTCCTTAAAATATCAAAATAGATGCATGTCATACATGTTTAAATTTTTGAGCATAAACCCTTGCTCAAAATATAGCTAGAAATAGCTATATCGAGCTTTGAGGATCTCAAAAATACGAAAAACATTAAAAACGGGGCAAAGAGACACTTACAATGAAGCTTTAAAGATGAACAAACCCTAGCTATGTCTTCCTTAGGGAATTTCAGCCAAGGAGAAGAAGATGGACACAATTTTGACTTCTTTTTCCCTTTTCAATCTTTTATTTACCAAATGACAAAAATTCCCTTAATGATCCTTTCTTGAGATTTTTCCTTCCCATGTCTATTTTTGTCCTTCTTAACATATAATGGTCTAATTGCTAAATAAGGACTTCTAATAATTTTTATGATGCTATTTCATACTTAAACCATCTAGATTCTCATATTTTCTAGTCCTTGCAATTTAGTCCTAATGGACAAATTGTTTACTAATTAATAAAGTTCCTTTATGAAATTTTCACACAATCATGCAAATACCTCGTAAGCCTCATAAAAATCATTAAAATACATATTTCTACTTTAGATTTGTGGTCTCGCACCACTATTCTAACTAAGCCCTAAATTAGGCTATTCAATTCTCCCCCTTAGGGATTTTTGTCCCCAAAAATCTTACCAGCAAAAAGGTTTGGGTACTGGTTCATCATAGCCTCCTCGAGTTCCCATGTAACCTCCTCCACCCCATGTCTTTGCCACAAGACTTTCACGAGAGTAATACTTTTGTTCCTTAATTGTTTGACTTCCCGTGTTAGGATCTTAATCAATTCTTCATCATATGTCATGTTGGGTTGAATTTCAACCTCTGTCGGTGTAATTACATGCGAAGGGTCTGATTGGTAGGGTCGTAACATAGACACGTTAAATACATCATGAATCTTTTCTAACTCAGACAGTAAAGCCAATTGATAGGCTACTGGCCCTATCCTCTCGATGATTTTATTTGATCCGATAAAACGTAGACTCAGTTTGCCTTTCTGACCAAATCTAAGAACTTTCTCCCATGGCGACACATTCAAGAATACTCTATCACCGACTTGATTCTCAATCTCTTTTTGTTTCAAATCCATATAGGATTTTTTTCTATCAGAAGCAACTTTTAAACAATCTCGAATCACACTTACTTCTCTCCGATTTCTCTAACTAGATCAACCTCGTGAATCTAATTTTCCTTAAGTTCAGTCCAATATAAAGGTGTTGCACTTACGCCCATACAAAGCCTTATAAGGTGCCATTTTTAAACTCAACTGAAAACTGTTATTGTAAGTAAACTCTACCAACGGTAGGTACTTTTCCCAGCTACCCTGAAACTCAAGAACACAACACCGGAGCATATCATCAAGTATCTGTATTAATCTCTCTAGCTATCCGTCAGTTTAGGGGTGAAAAGTCGTAACTAAACTCAACTTTGTACCCAAAGCCTCTTGCAACTTTTTCCAAAATCTGGACGTGAATCTTGGATCTCTATCTGATATAATCGATATAGGCACTCCATGAAGCCTTACAATCTCTGAAACATACAAGTTTGCCAACTTATCAAGTAAGTAGTCAACATGTATTGGTATGAAATGGGATGACTTTGTAAGTCTATCGACTACGACCCATACAACATCTTTCTTGCTCGGTGTCAACGGCAAACCCATTACAAAGTCCATGCTAACACGATCCTATTTCCACTCGGGCCCATAATAGGTTGAAGTAAACCTGAGGGTACTTATTGGTCGGCCTTTACTTACTGACAAATCAAGCATCTTGAAAGAAACTCAAAAATATCTTACTTCATACTCGGCCAGCAATACCATTTCTTTAAATCATTATACATTTTGGTGCTACCCGAATGTATAGATAGGCATCCACTATGTGCCTCATGCAAAATTTACGAATGAGCTCATCGTTCCTCAGTACACAGACTCTGTCTCTGAACATCAAACATCCATCTGAATTAATTCGAAAATTGGACTCAATACCTAACTAGCAGTGAACTCTTTTGGCTTGCAATTCACTATCATCTTTCTGAGCCTCATATACCTCTTGGAAGAACATCGGTCTAGCCTTCAACACAGCTAAGACGGAACCATCATCTGAGAAAGTCACTCATGTATTCATAGCTCTCAAAGGAAACAAAGACTTTCTACCCAAAGCATCGGTGACTGCATTAGCATTTCCCGGGTGGTAGTTAATGACTAGCTCGTAATCTTTTATCAATTGTAACTATCTTCGTTGCCTTAAGTTCAATTCCTTCTGAGTCATCAAGTACTTTAAACTTTTGTGGTCGATGAATATCTGACATCTTTCACCATACAAATTTTGTCTCCAAATCTTCAATGCAAGGACAATGGCAGCCAACTCTAAATCATGTGTCGGGTAATTCTTCTCACGTGGCTTTAACTGTCTAGAAGCATATGCTATCACCTTGCCTTCCTGCATGAGTACACAGCCCAATCCATTCAAGGATACATCGTTGTAGATCACAAATTCTTTTCCCGATTCAGGTTGTACTGGAATTGGAGCCTGTATCAACAATGCTTTTAATTTCTCAAAACTTTGTTGACACTTTTTCGTCCATTCAAACTTTACATCTTTCTGTAACAATCTTGTCATCGGGCTAGCTATCATAGAAAACCCCTTGACAAACCGTCTGTAATAGCCAGCTAGGCCTAGAAAACATCTAACCTGCGTTACATTCCTCGACGCCTTCCAATAAACACTGGCCGAAATTTTTCTTGGGTCAACTCGAACTCCATCTCCCGAGATAATATGCCTCAAAAATCCAACTTCCTTGAGCCAAAATTCACTTTTTCTTAACTTGGTATACAACTGATTATCTCGTAAAATCTGTAAAATTGTCCTCAAGTGCTCGGCATGCTCATGCTCATCACTGGAATATATCAGTATTTCATGAATAAAGACAACCACAAACTTATCCAAGTATGGCCGAAAAATATGGTTCATTAAATCCATAAATGCCGCAGGGGCATTTGTTAAACCAAAAGGCATGACTAAAAATTCGTAATGCCCATACCTCGTCCGAAATACAGTTTTCGGTACATTTGAATCCTACACTCTTAACAGTGGCTCACTTTAATTGATCATACAAATCGTCTATCCTTGGCAATGTGTACTTTTTCTTTACGGTTACCTTATTAAGCTGCCGATAATCTATGTATAATCTTATATAACCATCTTTCTTTTTTACAAATAACACTGGTGCACCCCATGGAGAATAACTCGGTTTTTCGAAACCATTGTCCATTAACTCTTGCAACTGTGCCTTCAATTCCTTCAACTCAGATGGAGCCATTCTATAATGAGCAATCGATATCGGTACAGTACTGGGAGCTAACTCAATGCCAAATTCAACCTCTCTAACCAGTGGCAACCCTAGAAATTCTTCTGGAAAAACATTTGGATACTCACATACTATCAGTACTAATTCAATGTTTAACTCAGTTTCTTTAGCATTCATAACGAAGGCAAGATAGGCTTCATACCCCTTTCTTACATACTTCTGAGCAAACATATGGGAGATCAATACCGGTGATCTGTCTTGTTCATCTGATTCAATACGAAGAGTGTCCCCATTTTCACATCTCAACTCAATATATTTCTTTCTACAATTTAGTATCACATCATGAGTGGTTAACCAGTCCAAACCAAGAATTATATCAAATTAATAAAATGAAAATAGCATGAGATTTGCCTTAAAATAGTGACCTCTAATCATCAATGGACAATCTTTGCATACTTTCTCAACTAATACACTTTTGCCTAGTGGATTGGACACTTTTATCACAAACTCTATAGACTATATGGGCATGCTTATACTAGATACTAATTTCATGCAAATGTATGAGTGGGTAGATCTCAGATCAATTAAAGCAACAACATTAGTATCATGGAGAGAAAATGTACCCGAAATTACATCAGGGGATGATGCCTCTTCGCGAGCGCGAATGGAATAAGTCCTTGTAGGTGCTCTACTCTCAGGCCTCATAGCCTGCTCTCGAGGTGTACTTTTACTACTCGTTCCACTACTCGGGTTTCTTTTTTATCTTCCTCTATTAGCACTTCTTGATTGTGCACTATGAACCTTCTCTTTTTCAACCATCTCAGGGCATTCTCGAATAAAATGGTCTTCGAAACCACACTTAAAACAAGAACTCTCATGTGCATGGCATTCACCAGGGTTTCGTCTGCCACACTGTGGGCATTCCGGTCTATTAGATCGAATGTTCCCAACACTACCAACTAAAGTAGCCTGAGCTTTATTCCCCGAGTACTGCTTACCCTTACTTCTACTCGAAAACCCAGCTAAAGTAGCTAATTGGGAAGAGAAGTCTCTTGACTTATTAAATGACTTGTTCAATTGTCTCTTTCTTGAATCACGAGACTCCATCTCAGCTTTTCTTTTCTCTTTCACCAATTCTTCGACTTTACAAGCCCGATCCACTAGCACAACAAATTCTTTTAACTCGAGGACACCAACAAACAATCTGATATCTTCATTTAATCCGTCCTTAAACCGTTTACACATGATGGCCTCAATGGATACACACTCTCTAGTGTATTTGCTGAGCCTTACAAACTCACACTCGTACTCAGTTACTGTCATCTTACCTTGTTTTAGTGTAATGAATTCATTTCTTTTCTGATCGATAAACCTCTCACTAATGTACTTCTTCCGAAATTCTTCTTGGAAAAACTCCCATTTAATCCTTTCCCTTGGTACAACTGACACAAGGGTATTCCACCACTGATAAACATAATGTCCCAGAAGAGACACTACATATTTCATGCACACTTCAGGTGTGCAAGATAATTCATCAAATACTCGAATGGTGTTTTCAAGCCAGAATTATGCTCTTTCTGGATCGTTATCTTTAAGAGCCTAGATTTCTTCGAGCCCTTATTTTTGGATTCTATCAACCGAAGGCTTTTATCTTCTTACCACTTTTACCACTAGAGGAGCTACAGGGGTAGGCTGAGGAATAGGCGGGTGTGGAGGGGGTTGTGCATTTGAATTCGTGTGAACGAACTCCGTATACCATGATTCATCATATGGAAAAAGGCTTCCCTAGCCTCTTCTCCTCCTCTCTGACTCACGGTTGTAGGTCTACCCTCATTTTCATTCAGTATTGTCCCTTCAGCGGGAGCTGGCGCATTACTTCCTACATCATCCGCCACAACACTATTGGGATCCATTTAGTATATGAAAATACAATTTAAGTCATCAGGAGTCATCACACTATCATTATATAAATACTCATATGTATGGCATGTATAGCTAGACTCATGCATACGCTACGTTAGTCTGAGAATCGACTAAATCATAGCTTTGATACCACTTAATGTAACACCCCTTACCCGTGTCTGACGCCGGGACAGGATACGAGGCATTACCGTACTTAATCTTGCTTGAACATGTATTATTGGGCTATAAAATTTCATTTCAATTTAAAACCTATCATAACATGCATAATATAGGCCTACAAGGCCTTAAACATACATCCGAAAAGTTTCAAGTTCAACTGAAAACTTTTACACTCATAGAAAATTTTTACCTAAATAGGGGTCACACGCCCGTGTGACATGGGACACTCCCGTGTGGTCGGATAGTGTGATCTCACACGCCCATGTCCCTAGCCCATGTGGAATTTATTTTCCTTTCTAACCTATAGGAGTTTTCACACGGCTAGACCTACACCGTGTCTATAACCTGTGTCCTTCACACGGCCTAGACACGCCTGTGTCCTCCGCCCGTGGAGCTCTTTGTTTATGATGTGATCAACCTCTTAAGAGCACACGGCCTGGGCACACGCCCCTGTGCTGGCTTGTGTGACGAATCAAATTCTCACAAGTTGATGCAGAGGACACATGGCCTATTGACACACCCATGGGACTGACCGTGTGTCACACACGGCATAGGCACATGCCCCCGTGTGGACAATCAAAGGTTATTTTCTAAGCCAATTGCCACCCTTAAACATAAACACATTTATACCAACTCAAGTAACACATAACATAGCAATCACGCACTATGAAGGATTCCCTAAATCATCATTCATACTCCTCACATATAACTACATTGATAGCATAGACTTTCACATCATAAAACACATCATCATTAATGAATAAAACTTGATAAATATTGGCCATATACAAAAAGAGTGAGTAACCTTAATAGCCAACACTTTGGCTCCCAATATGACATAACTCAAAATGATCAAGTTCCTATACATGCCATACTAAAAATAAATCAACTTTGTTATACCAAAATAGTGACTGATAGCGTGATCCGAGCTCCGACGTTCTACGATCCCCGAGCTAGCTTGATGATACTACAAGGAAAAAGGAAAAGAGAGGGGTAAGCATATAGCTTAGTAAGTTTCCATGAAATTTATATAGCAACATCATTGCTCATAATAAACTCTTCCATCTCATAAAACAATAGCAACATAAGTCTCAAACGCTAAGGCATACTTACTCATACTTACTCTTACCCATTACATATCACATTATGATTTCATAACTTATACTTTACTCATGGTACCTATATTCACTTAGTCACATAGTTTAGCACTTATGCAATTATAGACATAAACTCAAAATTTTCATCATCCTTAACAGAAATGGAACTCAATGCCATCCTTGTATAACTTTGCTCTATATCATCTTTACATGCTTAGCTCTTTTGTCACCTTTACATACTTAGCTCTTTTATCCGATGAATTACTCAAAATATCGGAGGATACTCAATCTCATCATGCATGTATCTCGATGCCAATGCCACATCCCAGATATGGTCTTACATGGGATCACCTCTTGATGCCAATTCCATATCCCAGATATGGTCTTACACGAGATCTCTTAGCTCGATGTCGATGCCATGTCCCAGACATGGTCTTACACGAGATCTTCCTTTGGTGCCGAAGCTATGTCCCAGACATGGTCTTACACGGGACCTTCCTTATATGGTGTCGATGCCATGTCCCAGACATAGTCTTATACAGGACCTTCCTTATTCGATGCTGATGCCATATCCTAGACATGGTCTTATATAGGATCTACGTTCGGTGCCGATGCCATGTCCCAGACATGGTCTTATACGAGACCTACATTCGGTGCCAATGCCATATCCCAGTTATGGTTTTATACGGGACCTTCCTTATCTCTTGGCATGATATAGGTATCCTCGTTATTCCAAGTTTTCAACCAGGACTTCAACTTACATGTTCTCATTCATTTTCTCACCAAGACATTATTAATCGACTTCATGGAAATACTAAGCATTTGACAACATAATAAGTAATTTAAACATAGTAACGCATGTAACCTTAATTTCACACAAACTTACCTCGGTACTCAAAATGTATATATATGTTTGATTTAGTCTACAACCTTGTTCTTGCCCTGGTTTCGTTCCAGGCTTCGCGTTTCTTGATCTATAATGATAGTTTCACTTATTTAATACTCACATTGACTAAACCGACTCATGAATTGGCAAAATAATGCTTTTCCCCTAAACTTTCTTATAATTACACTTTTGCCCCTAGGCTTATAAAATGATTTTTATTCAACTTCCTTGTATTTTAAGCTTAGTCGAATTATTCTCTTAACTACAACAGCCCTTAATTTCCACTATTTCACTCATGTATGACCAATTTTATAAATTTTACAAGTTGGTCCTTTTTTATACATTTTTCATGAAAATCACTTAGAAAAAGATGTTTTTCATACATCAAAATTTCATATTCTTCCTTAAAACATTAAAATGCATGTATGTCATACATGGGTAAATTTTTTAGCATAAACCCTTGCTCAAAATATAGTTAGAAATAGCTAAATCGAGCTACGAGGATCTCAAAAATGCGAAGAACTTTAAAAACGGGGCAAAGAGACACTTATAATCAAGCTTGAAAGATGAACAAACCCTAGCTATGTCTTCCTTAGGGAATTTCGGCCAAGGAGAAGAAGATGGACACAATTTTTACTTCTTTTTCCCTTTTTAATCTTTTATTTACCAAATGACAAAAATGCCCTTAATGATCCTTTCTTGAGATTTTTCCTTTCCATGTCTATTTTTGTCCATCTTAACATATAATGGTCTAATTGCTAAATAAGAACTTCTAATAATTTTTATGATGTTATTTCATACTTAAGCCTTATAGATTCTCATATTTTCTAATACTTGCAATTTAGTCCTAATGGACAAATTGTTTACTAATTAATAAAATTCCTTCATGAAATTTTCACACAATCATGCAAATACCTCGTAAGCCTCATAAAAATCATTAAAATGAATATTTCTACTTCAGATTTGTGGTCTCGTACCACTATTTTGACTAGGCCCTAAATCAGGTGGTTACAGTCGGGACTAAACTGGACACATACAAAATTTTTCCAAAAACTTAACATTTTTCAAAGCTACAGAGGTTACGCTAGTGTGGGCAGGTTGTGTGCACACCTGTGAGTCCAAGCCATGGCAAAACAGGGCATACATATTGACTTGTTCACACTGCGAAAGACACGCATGTGTGCTTGAACCATGGGCAACACTATCTTAATTCACACGGCCTGTCACACGCCCGTGTGTGAGTCTGAGTTATTTCAAAATACAACCACGAGGGACACGGTCGAGACACACGCCGTGTTCTCAGTTGTGTGGGAAAATATAGGCCATTGACAATGCCAATTTGCCACCCATTTAAGGGCCAAACCTAAAAGCACTAATAAGTAACATTTCAAATTCCACACGCAACCAAGAACATACCAAAAATGACCATCTTTTCTAATCTTTCATGAGCATATCATACACATCAACTTATGCACAATTTATCTCAGAACAACCTCAAACACTTTTATGTAAAATCCATTCAAAGCATACCAACTCAATATACCAACCATTCATCATAAATATACCAACATTGCATCACCTAACATAGATCAAAAGTTACCAAATTCATAACCATTATCAAGCCATATCACATGGTTTTATATACATCTCCAAATATAAGCTAAAACTACTAGCCTATACATGTCATACTTAGTATGTTTACATTCAAAAGGTACCAAAATATAGTTTGATAGTGTGATGATAAACCTCGACAATTCTCGAGCCTTCCATAGCTTTGATAATCTATAAAACAATGCAAACACACACAGAGTAAGCTTTCAAAAGCTTAGTAAGCCATATACAAATAAACTTATCATGTAAAACATTTATAACCATTTTATTCACATGATCTTTAGTATAATACAATAGCAAATTCATAATTTTTCTTTGGCTAAAAAGTTTCTAACCATTTGCTTACTAACAAATCATATATTCATGTATTTCATTAGATCATAGCACATTTGTGTATGAAACATCTTATTTCATTCATTTCATATATATCTCTCAATTCCACAATCTCACATATACTTACTTTTCATACTCAAACTGTACATATACTTCAAACGTACCTATGTTGAATACACATTTCACATAATCATTCAATTCTCAGAGTGCCTGTTGAAACATTCAAAATCAAATAGGATACTCAGATAACTCAGAATACTCGCATAATGCTGACGTCCGAGACGTGGTCTTACATGTAATCAAATATCGATGCCACTGTCCCAGATAAGATCTTACACAAAATTGTATACGATGCCAATGTCCCAGACATGGTCTTACACGTAATTCTCAAATCGATGCAAACATCCCAGACATAGTCTTACACAATCTCTCATATCGAAACCCTATGTCACGACATGTGTATCCTAACTATTCCTAAGGTTCGTACGGGACTACTCGGATATCGTCATAATATCAGAGCCTTGACGGATTTCACATATTCAGCTAAAATAATCATATAGCATAATTCATTCACTTATAAACAATATTAACTCAATCTAAACACATTTATTTGTATATCGACTTACCTTGTACGGATATGAACGGACAGAGACGACTACTCGACCACTTTCGACTTTCCCTGATCTAAATATGCTTTCTTTGGTTCTTAATCTATACAAATTCAAATTTAACTCTTTTATTCACAAAATCATTCAATTCAATCCAAAAACACACATTTAGGGCATTTTACAAATTAGCCCTCACATTTTCACATTTTGACATTTAAGTCCCTATCTCATAAATTCACAAATTATACAAAATTTCAATAATAGTCTATATAAATCCACACATTTTATTTATTTTGCATTTTAGTCCTTCAATTTATCATTTTCAAAATTTAGCCCAATGTAATGCCCCAAAAATGTATGGTTGTAATTTTGCTGATTTGGCTTAAATTCTATGGATGCTTCAATGGCTAAGTAATTGAGTGTATTTGGGGGGTTTTTAGGAAGCTTAGGTTCGAGTCTGAGCCTTGAAATTTTTTTGAAATTTTGCTCTTAAGTGAAATTGGATGTTAGAAGTTAGGACTTATGTTTAAATATGTGTGTTTTTATGTCACAAAAAGGGTATGTGGCTTGATGGTGTTGGCGTCACTAAGATGGCAAGGGGAGTTAGGGTTTGAATCCCATGACATGCAAATAGGGGGCTTTTATTTTATGCTTTTATGGTGCGAGAGGTAGAGTTTGAATCAAAATCTGAAGAGGAGGTTAGAGACTTGGTCAACAAATTCGAATGGGAGGCTGGGAGCAAATCCAAGAGGAATTGGTAGAGTGTTTGAAGGAGCTAGGATTGAAGGGAGTCTTGGCTGAATGGGAGAACTTGAATAGGGGGATTTCGGCTAGAGGGGTGTCATTTGAGCATTTCGGCAGCTTTGTGTGAGGAGAAAAATCGAAAACCCTCTCTACAAATTTCAGGATTTATTTATTTTGAGCCATCTCGTGTAACATTTTTACCATTCGGGCCTTTTTCCCTTTCATTGTTATTTCTCAATTGCTGCCCACTTTCTACTATCATCTTTTTCTTCTTTCTGTTTCTCTTTTGGCCAAACTCAACTTCTTCTTTTTCCTCTCGTTATTCTTTTCTTTTCTTTTCTTTTCAAGATAGCTGAACATTTTTCTCTCTTAAAACCTTGGTTCTTCTAGTGTTGGCCGAATCTATTAAGGCCTAAGCACCTTCTTCTCTTTGTTCCTAACTATTTCTGAATCTCTTCAATTGATTGGTAAGTGGTGACTTTAGCCGAATCTTGGTTGGCTTCCTTCTCCTTACTTGGTGTTGTTTCTCTTGGGCTGAAAGGCCATTCCCCCTAGTTGCCATGGTGATAAGTTTATCTAACACCTTCTCTTTCGTTCGAATGTTGTTAGGGACTCATTTTCTTTAACTAATGGATAGGCCAATTACTTTTCCCCTACAAGATATCTTTTAATTTGTGGTAAGTGCTTTAAGCCTTGTAAAAATATATTCTTATAGGATGGTAGATTCTTATAAATCGGTTAATGGTTCTTGTGAAGGTAATAGCATTGAAGGGATACATGGTATCTAAACTAGAGGAGATTGCAGTTGTTGATTGGTGTTTAGTCTTGGGAGCGCTTCAAACTATAACCCACAACAGGTGTGTAATCGCACACCCAATATTGCTTCTATCAAAAAGACGAATGAAGGTGTGTGTTCACACCCTTGTTTAATTGTGAATCGGCATCTGAGGGCTCACGAGCGTGCGAATGTTGTAGGGATAAACTGAGGCACAATCATTTACGATAGAACATTGAGGCTTCCATGGATGTTCTCGTAGGCTTAGGTCGTAATGGGCCTCGTTAGGCTGAGATGTGCCATGTGGGCCCAGTGGGCCCACATGGGTAAAATCCACGGTAAGCAAATAATAATGGATTGGGCAGCAAAATTTGTATAGTCGTAATGGAATTTGGGCTGAATGAGCCACACGAGCGTGTAGGCCCACTTGCGCTGAATATTAGGCCTTGGGCCCAATTCCACTATTTTGGCCATATAAGTTATCCGAGTTGTCCAAGATGATAGTAAGCCTTTGGAAAGGTCGTAAACTGTATCGAAATACCCTCGAAGGGTAAAATAAAATTATCAAATACCCTTGAAGGGTAAAATTACTGAAATTCCCTCTTAGACTAGAATTACCATAATACCCTTGAGGGTGAAAATTACCGTTTTACCCCTAATCGACAAAATGACCATTATACCCCTAGTGGTAGGTTAAGTGATGTGTGTATGATATTTTTATGACTGATCATGAGTATGACGTACTACATACATGTAATATTTATGACACGACATTCTGCATTGGGGTTAGGTTTCTGATTTGGAAGAAGTATTGTACTAGTGGCTCTGCCACGTTTTTATCGTTCTAGTTGCTTCGCCACATATTCTGATTTTAATGGCTTGGCGATGTTTTCTGTTATTAGCATCTTTTTGTGTTATTATTAGCAACTATGCTGCGATATTGGTGTATTGGCTGAGTGGGTCAACCTGGTCCCCATATGCTGCGTTGGTTAGTACAGGTGGTGTATTGGCTGGATTGGGTTGGGTTGCATCTCTGTTCTGCACTATTATGACTTTGGGCTTAGACCCTCTCTGTTATTGTATAGGGTTAAAGCCCAGACTGATCTATTATTGAATAGGGCTTGGACCCAGACTGTTACTGCATGATAGGGATTACACACTGAGTTCTCGTAACTCACCCTTTTCTTTCAACTGTACAGGTAATCCCCATCCTAAAGGATTTGGAGCTACGAATGACTCGGAGGTGGCCACACGTTTGCAAGTATTTTGATTTATACATAATTTCCTTTAAGTTATTTATTTTGGGAAGATATTTATGTAATAAGGCCATTTGAGGTTTTTAACTTTTATTTGGTTTTAACCTTTTTACGTTAACCTACTAGACTAGGAAACACGGGTTTTCAAAATAATAATTGTTTCTAAAGAAAATCACGCATTTTCAAATTTTAAAGGTTACATTTGGGAAAGCTTCCACGATATTTAATCCTATTTAATAAATGATATGACCAATAAGCGAATGACAAGTTTGATTTTACAACCCCATCATTTTCAAAAAGGATATAAAATTTAGTAACAAACTTTTATCGACAAGCCCGATTTTCAAACGACACTTTGATGTGACATGTTAGATCTGATCATAATGTCTGGGTCAGGTTTAGGGTGTTACATTTAGTGGTATTAGAGCTAGATTGCAAAACTCGACTGTGGAATGGGTTTCTGAAAATTTTCATAAAATTGTCTAAATTTTGGTTTTGAAAAATGATCGAAAGGTTATTACTGAAAGTGTGTCACACCGAGTCTCCGGCGCCAAATCTGTAAGTTCTCTGACACTGTTTACTGTTATAGATTTAAATGTTATACTGAGAAACTACCATAGATAGTAGTACTATGCTCAAACTCTTTTGTTTGGATAACCTGAGACTGTACGATATTGGAAACTGTAGTGAGGCCTCGATCTGTGAAAACTACCCTAATTACCCTTTATCATAAAATATCCATTATTAATTACTGGAATAATGAAATGATTTATAAGACTTTTAAAATAGATAAAAATGCTATATCGATATGAGCACAAGAGGTACTCGTGGAAGGGGTACACAAGGCCATGGTAGAGGCCAAGGTGCAAGGGCAGGGTCTTCAGCATCGAGTCACATGCCTCCTAGGGAGGCACCCGCCTCACTAGTAACTGAGATCGAGTCTCATGACAGAGCAGTTAGGGATGATGCTCTATCCCAAGCAATGTTGCGTGTTCTTGAAAGGGTTGCTGGAGCAAGTATTGGGTCAGTGGGCTGAGGGTCAATTTTTGAGTGACTCCGGTCTAATAGAGCGAAAATCTTTAGGGGCATTTCTTGTGTAGCCTTGAATGTGGAAGAATATTGGTTAGAGGCTACCGAGCAGATAATGGATAACCTTGACTGTACTGTGGAATAGAAATTAAAGGGAGCAGTTTTTTTCCTACGGGACAAGGAATACCAATGGTGGCTCACTGTGAGAGAGGGTATATAGGCTAACCATTTGACGTGGGATTTATTCAAGATGGACTTTCAAGGAAAGTATGTCGAGGCGAGATATGTTGATGCCCAGAGGAAGGAATTTCTGAGTTTGATCTAGGGGAATAGGTCTGTGGTAGAGTATGAGGCAGAGTTTCTATGGCTGAGTCCGTATGCTCGTGGTATAGTCGCAACTGAGTACGAATGTTGTGTGTATCTCGAGGATGGCCTGCGAGATGAGTTGCGGGCGCTGATAGCTCCGTAGAGGGAGTGAGACTTTTCTGCCCTTATTGAGAAAGCAAAAATTTTCGAATATGTAAAGCACTCAGAGCGCCAGAACTGTGAAAAAGATAGGGGTAGAAACAAGAGGGATTTGGGGCCTTCAAGTTCTTTTGGTGGGCCTAAAAAGAAGCCTAGATTTGATGGGCCAGTCCGAGCTGGGGCTCCTTTTATTATTGCTAGACCACAGCCTTGCGTAGATTGCGGTAAAGTTCACCAGATTGAGTGCTGGAAATGAACCAGTGCATGTTTTAGATGTGAGTCCATGGATCACCAGGTTAAGAACTGTACACAGAGTCCTATTTAAATGCAGGCTACAGGTTAGGGCTTTCTTTAGCTGGAAGAGGTGGTCAGCAGCCGCCGTGAGGCCGTGGTCAGGCTAGAGTAGGAAACGGTTTGGGACTAGGCCGTGGAGCACCAGGCACAGGTGCTGGTAATACTGAGGCGAGACAACCAACTTTGCTCTATACTGCTCGGCGCTGAGAGGATGGCGACGCTCCTGAAATCATAACTGGTACGTTTTTAATTTATAATGTACTATACACTACTTTAATTGATATTGGGTCTACACACTCGTATACTGTATGCACGATGTCTGGGACACTAGGTTCTCAGGTTGAAACTATTAGTAGTGAAATGACTATGTTAAGTCCACTGAGACAGTCGGTTAGGGTGAATAAGTTATTCAGAAACGTGCCCCTAGAGGTCCAAGGTATTGTTTTTCTGGTGGATTTGATGGAACTACCATTTGGCGAATTCGATCTTCTTTTGGGCATGGATTGGCTAGTGAAACACCATGCTAATTTGGATTGTGCTTCTAAGCATATGTATTGAAGCCTTCGGAGGATGAGGAGGTGGTTGTGTTAGGGGAGCGAAGAGACTATTTGTCCAATGTAATCTCAGCATTAAAAGCCAAAAAACTAGTTTGCAAGGGTTGCGAGATTATTCAAAAGGTCCTTCATGGGAGATGTCAGAACTGTTAAGGAGTTTCCAGATGTATTTCTAGAAGAGCTTCCTGGGCTGCCTCTAAACGGTGAGGTCGAGTTTGGTATTGAGCTTCTACCAGAAACATCCCCGATGTCCATCACCCCTTATAGGATGGCACCGAAAGAGCTAACGGAGTTAAAGGCTCAAATTCAAGAGCTACTGGACCGAGGATTCATTTGGCTGAGTATGTCTCCATAGGGAGCACCAGTGTTATTCATGAAGAAGAAGGATGCGTCCATGTGCATGTGCATCTATTTTCGTCAACTGAACAAACTGACGATTAAAAACAAGTACCCTTTACCAAGGATAGATGATCTGTGTGACCAACTGCAAGGAGCTTCGATTTTCTACAAGATAGATCTTCGATCTGGGTACCATCAGCTAAGGGTTAAGGAGGCGGATGTGTATAAGACTGCGTTTAGAACTCGTTATGGGCATTACGAGTTTCTAGTCATGCCATTTGGGTTGACAAATGCACCAGCTGCTTTCATGGATATGATGAACTGAGTATTCCAGCCCTATTTGGATCGATTCGTAGTGGTGTTTATAGACAATATCCTGGTGTATTCCAGAACTGATGAGGATCATAATGCACATCTTTGAATTGTCTTGCAAATCCTGAGGGAAAAGCATCTATACACTAAGTTCAGCAAGTGTGAGTTCTGGTTACGAAGTGACATTTCTGGGTCACGTGGTGTCTGTCGAGGGGATTAGGGTTGATCCTCAAAAAATTGAAGCCGTATTGGATTGGAAACCACCAAAGACTGTATTTGAGATTCAAAGCTTTTTGGGTCTGGCTGGGTATTATAGACGTTTTGTGGAGGGGTTTTCACTAATTTCTGCACCTCTAACTAAGTTACTGAACAAAGGGGTACCATTTAATTGGACCGATAAGCAACAAGGGAGTTTTTAAAGACTGAAAAAGTTCTGACTAAAGCCTTAGTGTTAATACAGCCAAAGTTTGGGAAGGAATTTCTTGTCTACTGTGATGCGTCGCACAATGGATTAGGTAGTGTGTTGATGCAAGAGGGTAAGGTGGTTGCGTCGCGCATCTCGCCAACTAAAGCCTCACGATACTAATTACCCCACTCATGACTTGGAGTTAGCTGTAGTGGTATTCGCATTGAAGATTTGGAGGCATTATTTATACGGTGAGAAGTCTATTATTTATATAGACCATAAAAGCTTCAAGTATCTCCTTACTCAGAAGGAGTTAAACCTCAGGCAACGAAGATGGATAGATTTATTTAAGGATTATGATGGCTCGATTGAGTACCATCCAAACAAAGCTAACGTAGTAGCAGATGCACTAAGCCGTAAGGTCGTATCTGATCTGAGAGGAATGCTTGCTCGACTCAGCCTATTTGAGGATGGTAGTCTGCTGGCTGAACTCTAAGTGAGACTGACCTAGATTGATAAAATTAAGGAGAAGCGGTTGTTGGATGAATTGTTGGTCCCTCGTTTCTGACTGGTTGAGAAGGGGGAGACTGTGGATTTTGGGCTGAATAGTGAGGGAGTACTATGTTTTCGTGGGAGAGTTTGTATGCCAAGAGATTCTGATTTGAGGTAGTCTATCCTACAGGAGGCACATAGTAGTCCTTATGCCATGCATCCTAGTGGAAACAAGTTGTATCGAGATCTACGTGAACTGTACTGATGGCTAGGGCTTAAACATGAGGTTACGAATTTTGTATAAGTGTTTGACATGCCAGCAAATTGAAGCTAAGTACCAACTACCTTCTAGATTACTACAACTAGTAAAGATTCCACTCTGAAAGTGGGAGAGGGTAACCATGGATTTTGTGAGTGGGCTACCCTTGACGTCTACTGAGAAGGATTTGGTATGGGTTATTGTAGACCGATTGACTAAATTTGCCCATTTTATACCGGTCTGCACTGATTATTTGTTGCAGAAGTTGGCTAAGTTGTATGTGGCTGAGATTGTAAGACTGGACAGTGTACTGATTTCTACCATATCTGACAGAGATCCTAGATTCACATCTTGATTCTGTAAGAAGTTACACGAGGCATTGGGTACAAGGTTGGATTTCATCTTGCATTCCACCCTCAATCAGATTGTCAGTCAGTGACGGTGATCTAGATATTGGAGGACATGTTAAGAAGCTGTGTAATTGATTTCAAAGGCAGTTGGGAAGACTACTTGCCATTAGCAGAGTTCGCATATAACAACATCTACCAAGCCAGTATTCAGATGGCACCGTACGAAGCGTTATATGGTCGTAGGTGTCACGCCTCTATCTGTTGGACAGAACTTGGTGAGCGGCGAGTGTTGGGGCCAGAGTTAGTTTCTGAAATCAAAGAAAAAGTAAAGTTGATCTGAGATCGGTTAAAGGAAGCACCTGATAGGAATAAGTCTTATGCCGATTTAAAGTGTAAGGAGATAGAGTACTTTGTGGAGGATTATGTCTTCTTTAAGGTCTCACCATGGAAGAATATTTTGAGATTTGGATGGAGAGGCAAATTAAGCCGTAGATTCATCGGACCTTACCAGATATTAAAGCGTGTGGGACCGGTCGCCTATCAACTTGAGCTGCCTCCTAAGTTAAACTGGATACATGATGTGTTCCACGTCTCTATACTGAGGCGATACCACTCTTATCCCTCACATATAGTGCCAGTGGAGGAGATCAAGGTCAGACCCGATCTACTTTTGAGGAAGAACCGGTGCAAATATTGTATCGGGACGTTAAGGTATTAAGTAGGAAATCTATTCCGTTGGTCAAGGTGCTTTGGTGTAATCACGATTCAGAAGAAGCCACGTGGGAGCCTGAGGAGGTGATGCAACAACAATACCCTTACCTTTTCTGATCAGGTAAATTTCGAGGTCAAAATTTCTTTAAGGGGGTAGAATTGTAACACCCTAAAAATGTAGGGTTGTAATTTTGCTGATTTGGCTTAAATTCCATGGGTGCTTCAATGGCGAAGTAATTGAGTGTATTTGGGGGTTTTTTAGAAAGCTTGGGTTCGAGTCTGAGCCTTGAAAATTTTTTAATATCTACTCTTAAGTGAAATTGGTTGTTAGCAGTTAGGACTTATGTTTAAATATGTGTGTTTCTATGCCACAAAAGGGGCATGTGGCTTGATGGTGGTGGCGCCACTAAAATGCCTAGGGGAGTTGGGGTTCGAATCCCATGACATGCAAATAAGGGGCTTTTATTTTATGATTTGGTAGTGTGAGAGGTAGAGTTTGAATCAAACTTTGCACAGGAGGTTGGAGACTTGGTCAACAAATTAGAATGGGAGGCTGGGAACAAATCAATGAGGAATTGGTGGAGTGTTTGAAGGAGTTGGGATTGAGGGGAGCTTGGCTGAATGGGAGAACTTGAGTAGGGGGATTTCGGCTAGAGGGGTGTCATTTGAGCATTTCGACAGCTATGTGTGAGGAGAAAAACTAAAAACTGTCTCTGCAAATTTTGGGATTTATTTCTTTTGAGGCATCTCGTGTAACCTTTTTACCATTCGGGACTTTTTCTTTTTCATCGTTATTTCTCAATTGCTGCCCAATTTCTGTCAAATCATCTTTTTTTTCTTTTGGTTTCTCCTTTGGCCGAACTCAACTTCTTCTTTTCCCTCTCGTTATTCTTTTCTTTTCTTTTCAAGATAGCCAAACATTTTTCTCTCCTAAAACCTTGGTTCTTCTTGTGTTGACTAAATCTATTAAGGCCTAAGCACCTTCTTCTCTTTGTTCGTAACTGTTTTTGAATCTCTTTGATTGATTGGTAAGTGGTGACTTTAGCTGAATCTTGGTTGGCTTCTTTCTCCTTACTCGGTGTTGTTTCTCTTGGGCCAAAAGGTCATTTCCCCCTAGTTTCAATGGAACTCATTTTCATTCGAATGTTGTTAGGAACTTATTTTCCTTAACAAAGGGATAGGCCGGTTACTTTTACCCTGCAAGAGATCTTTTAATTCGTGGTAAGTGCTTCAAGCCTTGTATAAATTTATTCTTATGGGATGGTAGATTCTTATGAATCGGTTAACGGTTCTTGTAAAGGTAATAGGATTGAAGGGATACGTGGTATCTAAACTAAAGGAGATTGCAGTTGTTGATTGGTGTTTAGTCTTGGGACCACTTCAAACTATAACCCATAAAAGGTGTGTAATCATACACCAATATTGCTTCTGTCAAAAGGATGAATGAAGGTGTGTGTTCACACCCCTGTTTAATTGTGCATCGGCAAAAGCCGAAAAGCCTAAAAGTCGAAAAGTCGAAACTTCGGCATCTAATGGCTTACGAGCGTTCAAACACTCGTAGGGATAAACTGAGCCACAATTGTTTATGACGGACTATTGAGGCCACCACGAACGCTCTTGTGGGCTTAGGTCGTAATTGCCCTTATTGGGCCGAAATGTGCCATGAGGGCCCAATGGGCCCCACATGGGTAAAATCCACGGTAAGTGAATAATAATGGATTGGGCAGTGAAATTCGTATAGTCATAATGGAATTTGGGCTAAACAGGCCACACGAGCGTGTGGGCCCACTTGAGCCGAGTATTGGGCCTTTGGCCCAATTACACTATTTTGGCCATATAAGTTATCTGAGTTGTCCGAGATGACAGTAGGCCTTTGGAAAGGTCATAAACTGTACCGAAATACCCTCAAAGGTTAAAATTACTGAAATACCCTTAAAAGGTAAAATTACCGAAATACCCTTGAATGGTAAAATTACCAAATACCTTTGAAGGGTAAAATTACTGAAATACCCTCGTCGAGTAGAATTACCAAAATACCCTGAGGGTGAAAATTACTGTTTTATCCTTAATCAAAAAAATGACCATTATACCCCTAGTGGTAGGTTAAGTGATGTGTGTATGATATTTTTATGACTGATCAAGAGTATGACGTACTGCATACATGTAATATTTATGACACGACATTCTACATTGGGGTTGGGTTTCTGATTTGGAGGAAGGACTGTACTAGTGGCTCTACCACGTTTTTACCATTCTAGTGGCTTCGCCACGTATTCTGATTTTAGTGGCTTGATGATGTTTTCCGTTATTAGCAGCTTTGCTGCGTTATTATTAGCAGCTATGCTGCGATATTGGTTTGTTGGCTGGGTGGGTCGACTTGGTCTCCACATGGTGTTTTGGTTGGTACGGGTGGTGTGTTGGCTGGACTAGGTTGGGTTACATCTCTGTTCTGCACTGTTATGACTTTGGGCTTAGACCCACTATGTTACTGTATAGGGCTAAAGCCTAGACTGATCTGTTACTGAATAGGGCTTGGGCCCAGACTGTTACTGCATGATACGGGATTACACACTGAGTTCTCGTAACTCACCCTTTTTTTCAACTGTATAGGTAATCCCCATCTATTGAGGATTTGGAGCTGCGAGGGACTCGAAGGTGGCCACACGTTCGCAAGTATTTTGATCTATATATAGTTTCCTTTAAGTTATTTATTTTGGGGAGATATTTTTTTAATAAGGCCATTTGAGGTTTTTAACTTTTATTTGGTTTTAACCTTTTTACGTTAACCTGCTAGATTAGGAAACACGGGTTTTCAAAATAATAATTGTTTCCAAAGAAAATCACGCATTTTCAAATTTTAAAGGTTACATTTGGGAAAGGTTCCGCGATATTTAATCCTGATTAATAAATGATAGGACCAATAAGCGAATAACAAGTTTGATTTTACAACCCTATCATTTTCAAAAAAAGATATAAAATTTAGTAACGAACTTTTATCAACAAGCCCGATTTTCAAACGACACGTCGATGTGACACGTCAGATCCGGTCATAACATCTAGGCCGGCTTTGGGGTGTTACATCCAAATTATTCAAATTCGTCAAAATTAAAAGTTAAAATATGTTATTCTATCACATATGTCTCATATTTCATCACCATCTAACACAAAGCTCAAACATTCATTAATGGCACATTTAAAAATCATCATCATATTCCAAAAATTGAGAAATAGGCTTAAGATAATATGAAGCAACGATCATGAAAACATAAAAATTATGAAAAATTGAGCTAGTTACATACCTTATTCAAGCTCAAACCTAAGCCAAATGTAACAAGGCTTTGAAATTTTCTTTTTCTTTCAATTTTCGGTGCAACAAATATGATATTCATCTATTTTCATGTTTGTTTTATTATTAATAATAATTATCTATTTCAACAAATGAAACATTAATGAAAGACATTTAAATCATGGACATAATTGTCCACTAACTTAATAATTGCATAATGACCTTTTAAGGACTAATAAAAAATCAAATCATAACAATTTACCACATTAACAAATAGAAGGCCACTTTTACATTTCTTGCGATTAAGTCCTTTTCTTAAATTAGGCACACAGACAATAAAATTAATTCACGAAACTTTCATACATGCTAAATCACATACTGCAAGCACAGAAAATAATATTAAAATATTTTTGACTCAAATTTGTGGTCTTGTAACATCCTGAAATTAGGCCTAGTAGGATTGAGCCCAATGGGCCTTAGGCGTAGTAGGGTTTAAAATTTTTTGGAGAATAGGAGATCGGCTTAAGTGCAAGTTGGACCTTTTAGATAAGTGATTTTGGAAGGTTAGGGGGCTTCTATGAAGTCTCGGGATCAAATATTAGCTTTGGGGAAATTTTGGTTTTAGGTGAAAAAAACCCTGAAAGTTGGCAGGTAGGCCTTAAGAATAAAATATGGAGAAAAGTGACACAAATGGAGCGTGTGGTGGAGTGGCAAAGTGACGCCACTTAGGGGACAAGGGAATGACGCCACATGGAAGGAAGGAGGTCCAAGGTTCTAGTTGTAGCGTTTGCATTCCTTTTAGATTATTTTTATTAAATGAATTTAGACCTTGGCCATAGGGTTATATTTAGTTGCGCATGGTTTAAGACACAAGGAGCTAGTTGGTAAAGTGGCTAGTGGCGTGGATTCTGCTGAGGAGCACAGGTTGAATTTCATGAGAAGCAAGGGAGTATTTATTTTACGGATTGGACGGTAAGAGTTTCAGTTGAATTTAAACTCTACTGATGAAGGGATTCCACATCGGAAAGATACAAAGAAGGAAGGTGAAGAGCTAGCTATATAAAGAGCATGCCAGGAGAAGGGTTAACATACCTTGGTGGACGTTGGGCACAGGAGTGGTCGCAGTGCGGTTTAGCACCAGAGTCCTATCAGGTGTGTAACTCTCTCTCTACTCTAGTTGAAGAGCGGCAAATGCCGAAGTCTTGGCCACGGCAATAGTAGTTACAACGTGCGGCGAAAGTGTGGGGATTCGACGCGATAGTTGAGGCTATCAGTAGTATTCTTGTGGGTTGGGGCTACTTGGGCCGCGATGGGCCGAAGTGGGCCCAATGGGCCCGTGGGCCCAATTGGAATAAATTGTATGATGATATAGTATATAGTGAACTAGACTAGGTGGAGCCTATATACGTGGCTAGATTTGTGTTAGGTGGGCCACACGAGCGTGTGGGCCTAAATGGGCTGAAGTTGGGTTTTAGGCCCAATAGTCTAGTGGTGACCGAAAATGGTAGTCGAGTCGCTCAGGGTAACATTAGACCTTCGGGAGGGCCATTGTAGGTGCAAAATTACAAAAATACCCTTGGTAGGTAAATTACGAAAATACCCTTGGTGGGTAAATTATGAAAATACCATTGGGAGGTAAATTACGAAAATACCCTTGGTGGGTAAATTATGAAAATACCCTTGGTGGGTAAATTACGAAAATACCCTTGGTGGATAAATTACGAAAATACCCTTGGTAGGCAAATTACGAAAATACCCTTGGTGGGTAAAATTACGATTATACCCTTAGAGGTTGATTAGCATGATTATGTTGTTTTATGTCTATCTGATTATGATGGTAATTCATGTTATACTTATATTTGATATATGTCTAGCATACATGACATACTGCATGCACGAATTATTATGTCATATTGCATGGGTATGATGAGAGGAGGGAAGATTGATATCGTGACTTTGGGTCACCAGGTTTAGCACCACTAGTGGTTTGAAACCACGCTTGATATTCGTGACTTTGGGTCACGGAGGTTTGGCACCTCATGCGACTTGTCCCAGTTGGCTTAGCACTACGATGGGTTGGCCCCACGCTTGACATATCGGGATCGCCGCCGATGATTTGGTATCACATGTGGGTTGGCCCCACACTTGGATATTGATATTTTGTGACTTTGGGTCACGGAGGTTTAGCACCTCATAGCGACTTGTCCCGTGGCTTAGCACCACAAAGGGTTGGCCCCACGTTGATATTACGGATCGCCGCCAGGTGATTTGGTATCACACGTAGGTTGGCCCCACAGACGGATTATTCGTGACTTTTGGTCACCAAAGGTTTGGCACCACAATATTGGATATCGTGACTTTGGGTCACGGTGGTTTAGCACCACCAAAGGTTTGGTACCACACGGGTAGAATCGGGAGTTTGGATGGTTAGGTTTTGGGTTGCATGACATGCATATTTTCATATGAAATTGTGTAAGGGTTTAACACCGTTGGATGGGGATTTACACATTGAGTCTTAATGACTCACCCTTAGTTAAATTTTACGGTAATCATTAGATCGCGGATTTGGGAGCCGAGGTGGACTCGTGGAGGCCATATATATGTTTACTCAATAAATTCATTTCTTTTATTTGGACTTATTTTTATTTAGGTTTTGTTATGTAATAAGGCATTGGTATTTTATTTGGTTTTAGCGTTTAAATTGGTTCTTGCTTATTATTAAATGTTTAATGCGGATTTTCCTAAAATATTAATAAACCGTTTCTTATTCAAAATTACTTCAACTCAATTTTCACAACAAATACAATTTTACAAACTAATAACAACTTTGTAAAATGGGCATTAAATGAATCAGGTTTAATATACAAACCACGAAATGTGGAGTTTCAAAAAGAATACGAACTTTTTAGCGAACGTACAATTTTTAAACATTCCTTTCATGTGGCATGCCAGATCCGGTTGTAACGTTTAGGCCGAGTTTGGGGTGTTACAATTTTGGTATCAGAGCCTAGGCTTCAAAAACTCGAGTTGTGGGTTATGGGGTTAAAAAAAGTTTGTTTGAAAATACATGTTGTTTGGAAGTATGGCACCTGAGTCTTCGGCACCAATCCGCACTGTAAGTTTCTTGATACTTTTCTTTGTTATATCTTTGATTTGGTATCTATTTTATGTGTTTGGTTTGGATGTGATGTTCAGACATAGAGTTGGGTGTGTATGAAATATTAAATGCTTTTAATGGCTAGGTGTTTTTGAGTATGTGTAGGTGTTTTAAATTCTAGTTAAAAGATAGTAGTTTTATTAAGATCGAGTCTTAACAAGAGCGTAGTGTGGTGGGTTAAGATGTGTATTTGTTAGTAGTTGGAAATTTCGAGGACGAAATTTCTTTAAGGAGGGTAGATTTGTAACATCCTGAAATTAGGCCTAGTAGGATTGAGCCCAATGGGCCTTGGCGTAGTAGGGTTTAAAATTTTTGGAGAATAGGAGATCGGCTTAAGTGCAAGTTGGACCTTTTAGATAAGTGATTTTGGAAGGTTAGGGGCTTCATGGAGTCTCGGGATCAAATATTAGCTTTGGGGAAATTTTGGTTTTAGGTGAAAAAACCACGAAAGTTGGCGGTGTAGGCCTTAAGAATAAAATATGGAGAAAAGTGACACAAGTGGAGTGTGTGGTGGAGTGGCAAAGTGGCGCCACTTAGGGACAAAGGAATGACGCCACAAGGAAGGAAGGAGGTCCAAGGTTCTAGTTGTAGCGTTTGCATTCCTTTTAGATTATTTTATTAAATGAATTTAGACCTTGGCCATAGGGTTATATTTAGTTGCGCATGGTTTAAGACACAAGGAGCTAGTTGGTAAAGTGGCTAGCGGCGTGGATTCTGCTGAGGGAGCACAGGTTGAATCTCATGAGAAGCAAGGAGTATTTATTTTACTGGATTGGACGGTAAGAGTTTCATTGAATTTAAACTCTCTTGATGAAGGGATCCCACATCGGAAAGATTCAAAGAAGGAAGGTGAAGAGCTAGCTATATAAAGAGCATGCCAGGAGAAGGGTTAACATACCTTGTTGGGCGTTGGGCACAGGAGTGGTCGCAGTGCGGTTTAGCACCAGAGTCCTATCAGGTGTGTAACTCTCTCTCTACTCTAGTTGTAGAGCGGCAAATGCCAAAGTGCGATCATGGTAATAGTAGCCACCTGGCGTGCGGCGCTGCGTGTGGGGCTTCGACGCGATAGTTGAGGCCATCTGTAGTATTCTTGTGGGTTGGGGCTGCTTGGGCCGCGATGGGCCAAAGTGGGCCCAATGGGCCCGTGGGCCCAATCGGAATAAATTGTATGATGATATAGTATATAGTGAACTAGACTAGGTGGAACCTATATACGTGGCTAGATTTGTGTTAGGTGGGCCACACGAGCGTGTGGGCCTAAATGGGCTGAAGTCGGGTTTTAGGCCCAATAGTCTAGTGGTGACCGAAAATGGTAGTCGAGTCACTCGGGGTAACATTAGACCTTCGGGAGGGCCATTGCAGGTGCGAAATTACAAAAATACCCTTGGTGGGTAAATTACGAAAATACCCTTGGTGGGTAAATTATGAAAATACCATTGGGAGGTAAATTACGAAAATACCCTTGGTGGGTCAATTACGAAAATACCCTTGGTGGGTAAATTACGAAAATACCCTTGGTGGGTAAATTACGAAAATACCCTTGGTAGGTAAATTATGAAAATACCCTTGGTGGGTAAAATTACGATTATACCCTTAGAGGTTGATTAGCATGATTATGTTGTTTTATGTCTATCTAATTATGATGGTAATTCATGTTATACTTATATTTGATATATGTCTAGCATACATGACATACTGCATACACGAATTATTATGTCATATTGCATGGGTATGATGAGAGGAGGGGGAAGATTGATATTTGTGACTTTGGGTCACCAGTGGTTTGGCACCACCAGTGGTTTGGTACCACAGTTGATATTCGTGACTTTGGGTCACTAGAGGTTTGGCACCTCATAGTGACTTGTCCCAGTGTCTTAGCACCACAGTGGGTTGGCCCCACAGTTGACATATCGGGATCGTCGCCAGTGATTTGGTATCATACGTGGGTTGGCCCCACACTTGGATATTGATATTTTGTGACTTTGGGTCACCAGAGGTTTGGCACCTCATAGCGACTTGTCCCAGTGGCTTAGCACCACAGTGTGTTAGCCCCACAGTTGATATTACGGGATCGTCGCCATGATTTGGTATCACACGTGGGTTGACCCCACGACGGATTATTCGTGACTTTTGGTCACCAGGTGGTTTGGCACCACAATATTGGATATCGTGACTTTGGGTCACGGTGGTTTAGCACCACCGGTGGTTTGGTACCACACGGGTAGAATCGAGAGTTTCAATGGTTAGGTTTTGGGTTGCATGACATGCATATTTTCATATGAAATTGTGTAAGGGTTTTACACCCGTTGGATGGGGATTTACACATTGAGTCTTGATGACTCACCCCTTAGTTAAATTTTACAGGTAATCATTAGATCGCGGATTTGGGAGTTGAGGTGGACTCGTGGAGGCCATACATATGTTTACTCGTAAATTCATTTCTTTTATTTGGACTTATTTTTATTTGGGTTTTTGTTATGTAATAAGGCCTTGGTATTTTATTTGGTTTTAGCGTTTAAATTGGTTACTGCTTATTATTAAATGTTTAATGCGGGATTTTCCTAAAATATTAATAAACCGTTTCTTATTCAAAATTACTTCAACTCAATTTTCACAACAAATACAATTTTTACAAACTAATAACAACTTTGTAAAATGGGCATTAAATGAATCAGGTTTAATATACAAACCACGAAACGTGGAGTTTCAAAAAGAATACGAACTTTTTAGCGAACGTACAATTTTTAAACATTCCTTTCATGTGACATGCCAGATCCGATTGTAACGTTTAGGCCGGGTTTGGGGTGTTACAGGTCTCGAAACTGCTATTTCAACTAGGGTCTAAACCGGACTGTTACACTGTATGTGGTGAAGAAAGCTTTCTCTGGTGTAGCATTGATTCTCACTAAAATGGACAGAGACAAGATGTCGAACCCTGTAATTTTGATGCACGAAAAAATACTTTGCTTAAAAACTAAGCTTGATTATTCTTAAAGAGTTATTCACATTAAGTAATATTGGCTTTTTTTATTTTGCTTTTCTTTATGCATCACGTTTGAGGTTATATTTTACTTTGGAATCTTGCATTCTCATTAAGGTTAATTACTTAATAAGTTGGCCATGTTCAAAGTGACGAATGGCATTTTTTTTTTTGAAATATCCTTCACTTGAAGAAAATTTCATCCTCTATTAACCACTTTGGGCCATCTTGTTTATTCAAAATTGACCTTTACCGAAGGATCACCCTCCACGTTGGAGGACAAATTGTGAGGTTTTAGGTATGGATCGATGATTTTATGACGTCGTGAGGCAAACATGAGATTATGCGCAATTCAAATTGAAAAGATGGGTGGATTCCCAAGAATTACTTTTGTGATGAGATTAACAATATTTTGAAATGATAAATGGTATCCTTTTGTTCTCCCCATCACTTGGAGAAAATTATATCCCTTGCTACCCCATTTTGAGCCTAATGTATCTTCTTTCTGAACCCTTATTAAAGTCATCCATCAAAAACCATGAATTGACAAGAAAGATCATAACGAATAAAAGAAAAATTCTAAATTCTTGATCTCATTCCAAAAAGAAAAAAAAAGAAGAAATAGGGAAAGTGAATAAGAAACAAAAAAAGAAAGGAAAATAGGACGGAGTAAGAATGAAGAAAAGTGATCGAGAGATGGAATGAGCAATCCAAAATTCAAAATAACCTCATGTTTTATACTCTTTCACATAATAAATATTAGCCTAGAACACCTTTCTCTGATTGACCCTTAACCCTTAGATCACGTTACAACCCTTAAAAGACCATTTTGATCGAATATATTTGTCCAAATCAAGAAGTTGGTCCTTGGGAAATTGTGACATCTTTAAGAGCAAAAAAGAGGGAGATCAATTCTAGGGTGAAAACTCATAAATGAGTAGTGTAACAACCTTAACCTGAGACCATCACCGGAATAGGGTTAAGAGGTATCACTGAACAATTGGAACATTTAACATCCAAAGTACAACACAAGTCAATCATCAGTATAGCTCATCAAATACATAACATATAGTCCCTTATTGAAGTATATAAGACCTCTAATACATGCTAAACAAGTATCAGGACTAAATAAAAACACATACAGAAGTTCTCAGAAACATACAACTTAACCAAAAATACAGGGGATATGTAACAGCTCGATTTAGGGGCTAGTCAGAACAGTGATCTCAGAGTCACTAAATCAAGGTTATAGAAAATTATTTTCATGTTATGTTATGTGTTATAACATGTTTATAAGGGTGCATGAAAATTTTGGTGCCTTAATTTTAGCAATTTCTAGCTAAATTATGAAAAAGACTAAATCGCATAAAGTGCAAAAGTTCTATTTTATTTGCTAGAGGTGCCAAATAGCTATGAATTATAAGTTGGAGGTCCCAAATGTGAAAATTTCCCTTATTTAATTGAGTTGGCCGGCCATACTAAAGCATAGGGGACAAGAGCATTTATTATGTTAAAAAGTTAGTGATATTAGTTGGGAAAATGAATAAAATAAGATGATATAATAAAAAGCTATCATCTTTTTCATTTATTCTCCTTCTCCACCGAAAATATCAGCCAAAGAAGGGCTTTGGGAGCTTGAAATTTCAGCAACTTATTTTCTCTTCAAGTAAGTCCTTTTGATGCTCTTTCTTGATGAAAATTGCATTTTTGGAGTCCCCAAAGCTTAAGCTAGCTAATGGGGGGATTAATTTACAATATGGTAGAAAGTATAGGGACTTTCCATGAGAGATTATTGCTGATTACTGAGTTTTTATGGACGAAAATGAATATTAGAAAGATGAGAAACAACTTTTGTGAAAGGTGTTACCATGAAAACACCTATTTGGGACTAAAATGCAAAAGTTGTAAATTATTCATTAAGGCATGAAATAGTTGGAATTGTGGATAGATATAAGAGGATTAAATGTTCATCTAGGCTTGGTTAACAAGAAAATATGATGAAAATTTATTTACGAGCCTATGGGCAAAATCGTAATTTTGCCAAAGTGTAGGGGCAAAATAGTCATTTTTTCCTAAATTGTAGATTACGGTATTTTATGGTTATTAAATGAATAAATCAGTAAATTTAATTGTTTTAGATCAAGGAAAGAAAGTTTCGGACCTAGAATGGATGAAAAGAGAAATGTGGGCTAATAGTCATTTTCGGCTATTTCGACAACGAGGTAAGTTCACATGCAATTATTGAAATTATGTATGAGTTCATGTAAGTATTCTGATGTTGTATGGAATGTATATTCACTCTATGGATGTATGAAATACCTTTGGATGAAATGCATGAAGAATATTGAGACGATAGTTAAAGTCTCGTATAAGACCATATTGGATTATGACCTCGATGTAAGGATTCGTATAAGACCGTGTCAAAGACATGGCATTGATATGTTAATTCAAGTAAGACCCTATTGGGGTATGATTTCTATGTGATTTCATGAGTATGAGACTCAAGAGAGTTATTTTATAACTTGAGTATTTCAGAGTATATGTTGAAGTAAAGAAAGTATGCGGTTGAGCTACGAAAGGCACAAGTATGTATTAGAATTGAATTGAGACGATTTCAATTTATATATATATATATATGATGAACCCCTATTGGGATATGGGAAATTAATGCACCTTGTTGCATAAGTTATATTTATTGTTATATTGTGTGAAGGCGAATAAATATCGTGGAAAAGTTAAGTAAGAGTAGTAATGTGAGGGTGTTCTCAGATGAACAATTGAATTAAAGTATTACATGTGGATGACTATTTATGAATGTATGATAATGGTGGGCTAAGTGCAAAACCACCGAAAGATGAGTATCTTATTAATAAGACTTGATATGTTGTCTTATATGATTACATGATAATCAGTGCAAGAATGGATTCTTTTGTAAACGAGCAATTAGCTCGTGGTACGGTAAAAGATAAAATGAGTAAGCTTCTAGAGTGGTTGAGTAAGCAACCATGAGTTAATGGGAATGACCCAGCATAATATCTTGTGATTATCTATATTTAATGAATATTAATATTTGCCAGATTATGCATATGAACTTACTAAGCATTAGTGCTTACTCCTTTTCTTTTCTCATCTCTTATAGATTATGTTGACTAATACGGGTTGGAGGCTGCTAGAGATATTTTCGCACTATCGAGCAGACATTCGATTTGAGGTATCAAGTCCTTATGAGTCATGGCATGTATAGGACTAAAATTTAAGGTTGATTAAGTTATTGTTAATGTGCTAAACTATGTTTCCCAAAAGGGTTTGTAGTTTAATTGTGTATAGCCGTTGATGATGGCTAAGTTGTTGTAATTGTATGGTAGTAACACTTTATTTTCATGTATCAAATGTATAAATTCATGTGTTTTAGTCATTTATTTGAAACTTTATTGAATTAGTAAATTAATGTATGAAATGAAGGATGGAAAAAGGCTTGGTATATAGCCTCTAAGTGTCCACACTGTTAGACACACAGGCGTGTGTCTGGCCCGTTCGAACCCTGCACCTTATTATTAAATGTTAGAATAGGCCACAGGTAGATCCCACGCCCGTGTGCTTGAGCCGTGTAAGACCCACGCCTTGGGCATGGGCGTGTGCTCAGGCCGTGTCAGATAAGTCAGTAACTCTACACGGTTGGAGGACACGAGTGTGTCAAGGCCGTGTCAGATAAGTCAGTAACTCCCCACGGATGGGAAACATGGGTGTGTTTAGGGGTGCACGGGTGTGCCCCAAACCACACGGGCATGTAACCTCTGATTTTGAGAGAGGATTTTTGATAAGTTTCGAAAGTCCAAACTAGTGTTTAAGGCCTCGTATGACTATGATACGTATGTCTAGATCAAGAAAGAAAGGTTGTAAGTCGAAACAAAATTTTATAGCCAATAAGTACTTGATTAAGTGAGTTCAAGCACGGTAATGTCTCGCATCTAGTCTTAGCATCGGACCTGGGTACGGGGTGTTACATTTAGTAGTATCAGAGCTATGGTTTAGTCAGTTCTAGGACTAACCTAGAGAGAGTAAGAGTCTAGCTATACATGCCATATGTGGATCGTGATAGTGTGATGTCTCCCGGCCTTAATGAATTTGTTTTATTAAAAAAGTGAGAATCCCACTCTAGTTAAATTAAATAAGTTGTATGATTTCTAAGTTTTATGATCTCTATCATTGAATTGCTTAGTATAATGTACGTTATCATCATGAAATGTTTAATGTTTTGCTGAATAAAGAAATCAATGAGATTAATTATGAGCAAGTCCCGATTGAATAAAAATTGCCCAGGATACTCGATCCATCACATGAGACAAGAAAGCCCGTATAAGACCAAGCCAAGGCATGTCATCGGCAATCAAGAAGAGATCTTTCATGTAAGTCCAAGGCAAGCTTGGCATTGAACAGATATTTCATGTAAGAGCAAGGCAAGTTTAGCATTGATTGAAGAAGAGATCTTTCATGTAAGTCCAAGGCAAGCTTGGCATTGAACAGATATTTCATGTAAGACCAAGGTAAGCTTGGCATTGAATCAAGAAGAGATCTTTCATGTAAGTCCAATGCAAGCTTGGCATTGAACAGATGTATCATATAAGTCCAAGGAAAGCTTGGCATTGAACAGATATTTCATGTAAGACCAAGGTAAGCTTGGCATTGATTCAAGAGGAGACCTTTCATGTAAGTCCATGCCTAGAGTATGGCTTTGGCATCAAGTTCATGGCAAGAGATTTAGTATCCTCGGTAATTCACAGAAATTCATCAGGCAAATGAGTAAAGTTAAAATGAGATAGCAAGAAAGGTAGTAGTAAAGTTGATATTATGTCATGCTAGTTAAGACTGACCGATAAGTATAATTCATGTTATGAATGATGATGTTGAGATAATGTTTATTATAGTAAAGCATACTAATTTTTGTGATCAATGTTACAGGTACCTTGTTTACCTTAAAGACATGAGAATAGTAAGCACCATGATGTATGTGAGAAGCAGTAAGAGCAAGAAACCACCCATATTGTGGTATGAAAGCTAAAATTTAGAAGTTTGACTAAGCATAGTGCAGGAGATGAGTACGGGCATTCAACAATGAAAAGATGAATAAGACCATGGTTGGACCATGGCAATGAGAGTGCCAGTGTAAGACCATGTTTCAAACATGGCATCGGCCACGATATGAGGGCCATTGTAAGACCATATCTAGGATATGGCATCAGCATCAACATGAGTTTCATATAAGATCATACCAAGGGTATGACATTGGTATTGGTATGAGATTTCGTGTAAGACCGTAGCGAGGCTATGGCATCATGATGACATAAAAAGAAATAGTTGGACTACGCCGTCGTGATATGAGTAAGACCATAGTTGGACTATGGCAATCAGGAAATGATGTACTCAGACCTGTAAGGAATTCATTGATTGATAATTGATTGTAAGAGAAAGTAGAGTTAAACATTGAGTACTCAAGTAGATAGTAATGTAGAACTTGAGTAAGTGAAGACATTATTCTAATGTATTTGTGATAGAAACAATTGTAGCGTGATAAATGTGAAAACTCACTTGAGATGAGTTGTATGACTATGATGATATTTTATTGATGATGAATAGTAAACCACATACGTGTAGTCACGAGAATCAAGTTAAGGGGCTCTATGATCTCACCCTCCTCACCACTCCTATATTATGATGAGATGTTCTAAGAGTCAAATTGAGTAAGTTAGTATGTGATTAATGCAGTATTTATGCTAGCATTTTGAAAATGCTTTGTGTCACATTGATACATGATATTCTACTAGGTAGAGAAATTGATGTCGAACATGAGGCTGAAGTCCTAGGGGACTAGAATAAAAAGGCTATCATTGAAATATGAATTAGATAAGGTCCCATATAAGACCATGTTCGAAGCATGGCCTTGGCACCAAGCTATGATTTTGTAAAAGACCATATTTGTAATATGGCACCGTTAATGAACATGAGAATCTTGTAAGACCATATTCAAAATATGGCATTGATACTTGATGTGAAAGTCTATATAAGACTTTATCCAGGATATGGCATTGGTATTTAAAGGTAACTTCATATAAGAACACCTTGGGGATGTGGCATTGGTTTTGTACCTATATGAATGACGATGATTATGCATTTTTGAGTATCCCTAAGTGATCATTGGGATAGATAGATGAGTTTAGAAGTAGAAAAGAGAGAGAGAGAGAGAGAGAGAGAGAGAGAATTGTACTAAGGTCATGTGAATGAATGAATACAGGCACTCGTGAATGAGTCGCAAGAAATGAGTACATAGTGTGGCATGGTATGTGCTTAATAGAGGCAGCTGTAAGTGAGTATGCCTAAATGATTTGACGACTGTATTGATTATGCATTGTTAAGGGCAAAGAAAAAGTTAGTCTGAGCTATTTGACTCAGGTGAGTAGAAAGCCTGAGATGCATGTTTATCAAATCTTCTTAAATTGATGTTTATTAATGAAAGGAATGGTTAAGGAGCTTGAGGATGGAATGGTTAAAGAAACCATGTTTGAACGATGAGAGTGTTCAATTATGATAGCCATAGTTGTATGGGTCATAATGATCTCCTTAAGCACTAAGTGTTAATGTCTTGCGCCTCTCACAGGCGATGTAGTTGTTTATCTCATGAATCGAGATTGTGTGAGAATGTTAGCCGATTGTGAATCTAGACCAAATATTGTCAGTTTAGTGATTGCAATCGACATTTCTTTCTATCCTTGTAACCCTATACGGGTACTTTGAGGAGGAAACCCATGATGATTTTAGTATAAGAAATGAAATCATAAGTTTCATGTTGTATGATGGGTTTTTGAGTAGCTAGATAGAGTTGATAAATTAGATTGAGATATCATTAATGTTGTGAGATTCGATGCTAGTGAAGGTTTTAGACTAGCACAGTAAAAGAAACTCAGATGAAAGTATGCTTAAGAAAGATTCTCAGTATGGAGAAAGGAGTAGATTAATGTTTTGAGACATGATTCAAGCTCTGTGTATATTTGCGCATGAATCAGTAAAGAGAATAAAATTTTGTGTGGATGTGAGTAGGGAGCATGATACAAGGATGTGTTCATCGAAATGTTCAAACCGTGATGGTTGAATTGAAAGCTATAGAAAGAATTATTAATTGAAAGTTTTAGTATTGAGTTCAGTCTGAATTGAGAAAAAGAGTTGACAGGTTGGTAATCCCGAGACGATCTCTTTCGTACCTGTATGAGAATTAGATGGGTTGTAGTGATTTATGGAAAAATTGATAAGTAATTTCTGAAAATTTTCATGAATGAGACCATCTTATGATACTGAGATAGTGGGAACGACTTGAACTATTACCATAGTGGGTATAGTTATTGTAATACTTCACAGATGGTAGTCATTGTACAGGTGTTTAAAGGAAAGCTTCATGTTAAGCAATGTGAGTTACCTAGTGGTGATATCATAATTTCAGTGAGATTAATGTCAAGAGCAAGTTTTCTTTTTAGAACAGAAGAGTTCAGGAGTCAGATAGCAAATGGTATTTTCGAGTAAGCTCCGGGTTAGTTTATTTCAAGATGGTAAAATACAGGTTGCATAAGTTTTCTATTGTTGAGGTTTCCTCGAAATAGAACTGGAATGATGATGAATCCAGAACCTATACAAAAGTTTTGGCATGAGATTTAGTAGTAGCTTATCTACTAATGCAAGAATAGGGAAAAGCAGTTATGTGCATAAATGTTTGACAACAGAGTACATTTCATGATATGAATGAGGTTATGGTCAGAAGTAGTTGACCACAAAAAGCTGAGTTTTTAAAGTGTTCAAGTCAGGATCATTATAGCTGGTGGATGCTTTAAGGAGAAAGTGAGGTAAAACTTTATAGATTTCAAATTTGGTTTGACAAAATTCCCAAGGATGGGAAAGGACATTCAAATTCTAGTGAATCAGTCAGTAAAGATCTAAACGATCATTCGGACGTGTCCAGAGTTTCAAATTTGGTGGATCACTGAATTTAGCATATACCCAGAGGGAGAATAACTGAAGTCTCAAGTTATGTTTCGACTTTATGTATCGCAGCTTAAGAGTTGTTGGCAAAAGAAATTGGAGGATAAGTTGAATTGTGATTTTGAAGAGTTAAGGGAAACGTTTTAAGAATATTGGTAGCAACTCCACCTGATTAGATTTTCGGGACGAAAATCCCTAGGGGGAGAATTGTAACAGCCCAATTTAGGGGCTAGTCAGAATAGTGATCTTGGAGTCACTAAATCGATGTTATAGAAAATTATTCTCATGTTATGTTATGTGCTATAACATGTTTATAAGGGTGCATGAAAATTTTAGTGCCTTAATTTTAGCAATTTCTAGCTAAATTGTGAAAAAGGACTAAATCGCATAAAGTGCGAAAGTTTTATTTTATTTGCTAGAGGTGCCAAATAGCTATGAATTATAAGTTGGAGGTCCCAAATGTGCAAATTGCCCTTATTTAAGTGAGCTGGCCGGCCATACTAAAGCATAAGGGACAAGAGCATTTATTATGTTAAAAAGTTAGTGATATTAGTTGGGGAAATGAATAAAATAAGATGATATAATAAAAAGCTATCATCTTTTTCATTTATTCTCCTTATCCACCGAAAATATTAGCCATAGAAGGGCTTTGGGAGCTTGAAATTTCAGCAGCTTATTTTCTCTTCAAGTAAGTCCTTTTGATGCTCTTTCTTGATGAAAATTGCATTTTTAGAGTCCCCAAAGCTTAAGCTAGCTAATGGGGGGATTAATTTGTAATATGGTAGAAAGTCTAGGGACTTGCCATGAGAGATTTATTGCTGATTACTAAGTTTTTATGGAAGTAAATGAATGTTAGAAAGATGAGAAACAACTTTTGTGAAAGGTGTTTCCATGAAAACACCTATTTGGGACTAAAATGCAAAAGTTGTAAATTGTTCATTAAGGCATGAAATAGTTGGAATTGTGGATAAATGTAAGAGGTTAAATGTTCAGCTAGGATTGATTAACAAGAAAATGTGATGAAAATTTATTTACGAGCCCAGGGGCAAAATCATAATTTTGCCAAAGTGTAGGGGCAAAATAGTCATTTTTGCCTAAATTGTAGATTAAGGTATTTTATGGTTATTATATGAATAAATCAGTAAATTTCATTGTTTTAGATCTAGGAAAGCAAGTTTTGAACCTAGAACGGATGAAAAGAGAAATGTGGGCTAATAGTCATTTTCGGCTATTTCGACAACGAGGTAAGTTCACATGCAATTATTGAAATTATGTATAAGTTCATGTAAGTACTCTGATGTTGTATGGAATGTATATTCACTCTATGGATGTATGAAATACCCTTGGATGAAATGCATGAAGAATGTTGAGACGATAGTTAAAGTCTCGTGTAAGACCATATTGGATTATAACCTCGATGTAAGGATTCGTATAAGACTGTTTCAAGGATATGGCATCGATATGTTAATTCAAGTAAGACCCTATTGGGGTATGATTTCCATGTGATTTCATGAGTATGAGACTCAAGAGAGTTATTTTATAACTTGAGTATTTTAGAGTATATGTTGAAGTAAAGAAAGTATGCGGTTGAGCTACGAAAGGCACAAGTATGTATTAGAATTGAATTGAGACGATTTCAATTTATATATATATGATGAAGCCGTATTGGGATATGGGAAATTAATGCACCTTGTTGCATGAGTTAGATTTATTGTTATATTGTGTGAAGGCGAATAAATATCGTGGAAAAGTTAAGTAAGAGTAGTAATGTGAGGGTGTTCTCGGATGAACAATTGAATTAAAGTATTACATGTGGATGACTATTTATGAATGTATGATAGTGGTGGGCTGAATGTGAAACCACCGAAAGATGAGTAGCTTATTAATAAGACTTGATGTGTTGTCTTATATGATTACATGATAATCAGTGCGGAATGGATTTTTTTGTAAACAAGCAATTAGCTCGTGGTACGGTAAGAGATAAAATGAGTAAGCTTCTAGAGTGGTTAAGTAAGCAACCATGAGTTAATGGGAATAACCCATCATAATATCTTGTGATTATCTATATTTAATAAATAATAATATTTGCCAGATTATGCAGATAAACTTACTAAGCATTAGTGCTTACTCATTTTCTTTTCTCATCTCTTATAGATTATGTTGACTAATACGGGTTGGAGGCCATTGGAGATGTTTTCACACTATCGAGCAAATATTCGATTTGAGGTATCAAGTCCTTATGAGTCATGGCATGTATAGGACTAGAATTTAAGGTTCATTAAGTTATTGTTAATGTGTCAAACTATGTTGGCCAAAAAGGGTTTGTAGTTTAATTGTGTATAGCCGTTGATGATGGCTAAGTTGTTGTAATTGTATGGTAGTAACACTTTATTTTCATGAATCAAATGTATAAATTCATGTGTTTTAGTCATTTATTTGAGACTTTATTGAATTAGTATATTAATGTATGAAATGTAGGATGGAAAAGGGCTTGGTATATAGCATTTAAGTGTCTACACGGTTAGACACACGGGTGTGTGTCTGGGCCGTGTGAACCCTGCACCTTATTATTAAATGTTAGAATAGGCCACGGGTAGATCCCACGGTTGTGTGCATGAGCCGTGTAAGACCCACGCCTTGGGCATGGGCGTGTGCTCAGCCGTGTCAGATAAGTCAGTAGCTCCACACGGTTGGAGGACACGGGCATGTCAAGGCCGTGTCAGATAAGTCAGTAACTCCCCACGGATGGGAAACATGGGCGTGTTTAGGGGTGCACGGGTGTGCCCCAAACCACACGGACGTGTAACCTCTGATTTTGAGAGAGGATTTTCGATAAGTTTCAAAAGTTCGAACAAGTGTTTAAGGCCTCGTATGACCATAATTCGTATGCCTAGATCAAGAAAGAAAGGTTTTAAGTCGAAACGAAATTTTATAGCCAGTAAGTACTTGATTAAGTGAGTTCAAACACGGTAATGTCTCGCATCCAGTCTTAGCATCAGACATGGGTACGGGGTGTTACAGGACACATGCCCATGGGGGTAGGCCGTGCCTCACCCATGGCTACTTGACACACCCGTGTGTCCTCCCCGTGGTCATATACTACGAAAATCAAAACGGCTACCAAGCACGCCCGTGTGCTAAGGCCGTGTCCTACTAAGTCATATATTGCCATTTCTCACACGACCTTTAGGCACGCCCGTGCCATGATCGTGTACTTCTTAAGCTAGATACTGACATTACCCCCAAGGTTACTAGGCACGCCCGTGTGCCATGGCCGTGTGACATTATAGGTCATTTGCAAGACCAAAATGCCACCCACTTAGGTCATTTCTACAAGCCCACCATCAAGACATATCATACCTATTTAACAACCAAACATATACCAAATTGACTATTCAATCTATACATTCAATGCCATTCCCATTCATGCCAAAATACAAACTAAAATTCATATCATCACAAGCGTTAATCATCCATTTTGTTTAGCCAGAACTTAACCATTTCATATGCATCACACCCTACCAAAATTTGTATCATATAACTCATTCATTCAAGCATTAATCAACTCAAAACTTACCAAAACATATGGCTAAGTTCACTTCATAGACATATACACATAACTAGCCTATACATGCCATATTTCAACTATATACATCCTTTCAAAAGTACCAAAACAGAATACCGATAGTGTGATTGAGAAGCTGACAATCCCAGATCCGAGCTAGCTTTACTAACACTGCAAGGCAGAGAAACAATTCACACAGTCAACTTTCCAAAGCTTAGTAAGTTCAATATACAATACAATTATCTCAGTAATCTAACTAATGTACATAATAAACAATCACTTAGATAACTTATCTCATATTTATATCATCTCATCTATAGCTAAAATACTCATTCATTCAATCATGGCTTGTCTATATCTCATCCACCACAAAGGTTCAACACATACCTTAGCTAACACTTAGTTAACCAACCTCCAAGCTATTCAATGCTCGATATTACATTTCGGTAATCCTTTGATATTCGTTCAACTTAACTGCACACTCAGTGCCACATTTATATATTCAAAGCATAATTGTTATCGCACACTTAGTGCCTATTCTTTTAACTGACTCATCTCGGTGTCGCACACACAGTGCCAATTCAATAAGCTGAAGCTTTCATATCATCATACACATAGTGCTATTCATTTCTATTTCGATTTCATTTTCGCACACTTAGTGCCATCAACCAAATTTGTGCACATAGCAAGTCACTTTCATACACATATACATATTCATTTCATATTGCTAAAACACATCTCAAATACATGTATTATACCGGCACTTACCTCGGATGTCGAACTATCGATATGGTTGATTAATCGAGCACTTTATCTTTGCCTCGATCTCAATCTGAACCTCTCATCTCTTGGTCTTGAATTTGACTTGCAAGTGCCGAAAATCAAAAGAATAAAACCCTTTCTTCTTCCTCTTGTTTTCGGTTAAAAGATGAGTAAAGATGACCATTTTTCTTTCATGTTTTATCATATTATAACATTTTAACACATGAATAACATATCTACCCTTTTTATTATCATATAGGACAAATTAACATGATGGTTTATGAGTCATTTAACCATCCACTAACTTGAAAATGGTTTATTAACAACATAATGCCTCCTCCTTAAAAAGCCAAAAACATTTAAGCACTCACAAATCAGCACACAGCATTTTTACTCTCTATGCAATTAAGTCCTTTTTCTTAATTCAATACACAGCGATCAAATTATCACACAAAATTTTCACACAGACTAAGTCACATATCATTCACACAGAAAATATCGTTAAAATATTTTTTACGACCTCAGATTTGTGGTCTCGAACAACTATTCTGACTGGGGTCTAAATCGGGCTATTACAACTCTCCCTCTTACGGATTTTTGTCCCCGAAAATCTTACCAGTGAATAGTTGTGGATGTTGCTCTCTCATAACGTTCTCTGGCTCCCACGTAGCCTTTTCAATTTCATGTTTGTGCCATAATACTTTTACTAGATAAATTTTCTTATTTCTCAACTCTTTTGTCTCACGTGCCAAAATTTGGATCGGTTCTTCACTTTATGACAAGTCTGACTGAATCTCAACCTTAGTAGGAGCAATCACATGAGACGGATCTGATCTGTACCATCGAAGCATTGACACATGAAGCACGTTATGAATCTTCTCTAATTCAGATGGCAATCTCAATCTATAAGCAACCAACCCAACTCGTTCAATAATTTCATACGGTCCGATGTACCTCGGACTCAATTTGCCCTTCCGGCCAAATCGAAGTATTTTCTTCCAAGGAGATACTTTCAAAAACGCTTTTCCACCAACCTCAAATTCGATATCTTTTCGTTTCAAATCTGCATAAGGCTTCTGACTATCTGAGGCTACTTTCAAACTATCGTGAATTACTTTCACTTTCTGCTCAATCTCTTTTATAAGATCAACCCTGTGATTCTTGTTCTCACTTAGTTCGGTCCAATACAATGGAGTTCGACACTTTTGACCTTAAAGAGCCTCATATGGTGCCATTTTGATACTTGATTGAAAACTATTGTTATACGCGAATTCAATCAACGATAAATGCTTTTCCCACGTGCTTTCAAATTCAAGTATACAACATCTCAACATGTCTTCGAGGATCTGAACAATTTGCTTGGACTGACCATCCGTTTGCAGATAAAATACAATACTGAAATCCAATTTTGTGCCTAAAGTCTCTTTTAATTTCTTCCAAAATCGAGAGATAAACCTCGGATCTCTATCGGACACTATAGATAATGGTACTCCGTGCAATCTCACAATCTCATTGATATACCGTTCAGCTAACTTATCTAAAGAATAATCAATTCTCATCGAATGAAATGATCTACTTTCGTTAATCTGTGCACTATCACCCAGATCGTATCTTTCTTGCTCGGAGATAAGGGCAACCCCGACACAAAGTCCATCGTAATTCTCTCCCATTTTCACTCAGGAATCAAAATTGGTTGTAATAAACCGGACGAAACTTGATGTTCAGCCTTAACTTGCTGACAAACTAAACACTTCGACACGTAGTCAAAAATGTCTCTTTTCATACCATGCCACCAATAGAACTGTTTTAGATCATTATACATTTTCGTACTCCCTGGATGTACAGTCAAATGTCTATTGTGAGCTTCATTCAAAATCGTTTCAATCAGCTCTAAATTTCTCGGAACACAAATTCGATCTCTGAATCTCAAACAATCATCACTATCAACTCAGAATTCTGATTCAGCATTCGAATTACATTGAACTCTTTTTGTTAACAACTCATTATCAATCTTCAGAACCTCACATAACCGTTGCAAAAACAACAATTTTACTTTCAATTCAGCTACAACCACATCATCATCACACAGATCTATCTGACTACTCAAAGCTCGCGAAGCATTTAATGATTTATGACTCAAAGCATCCGCTACAACATTTGCTTTACTCGGGTGGTAATCTATCACAAGTTCGTAATCGTTCAACAATTCTAACCATATTCTCTGACTTAAGTTCAAATCCCTCTGAGTCATAAGATACTTTAAACTCTTATGATCAGTATATATGTGACATTTCTCTCCAAATAGATAGTGACACCAGATCTTCAATGCAAACACAATCGCAACCAATTCAAGATCATGTGTTGGGTAGTTCTTTTTATGTAATTTTAACTATCTCGAAGCGTAGGCAATGACTTTCCTTTCTTGCATCAGCACATAGCCCAAACCATTCAATGATGCATCACTGTAAACTATGAATTCTTTGCCTGATTCGGGTTGAACCAACACTGGTGCTTCGTTAATAACATTTTCAACTGTTTAAAACTCTGTTGGTACTTTTTTGACCACTCGAATCTAACATCCTTCTGTAACAACTTTGTTAATGGGGTCGCAATAATCGAGAAGCCTTTCACAAATCGTCTATAATATCATGCTAGTCCTAGAAAACTATGGACTTCAGACACGTTTCTCGGAGGCTTCCATTCCAAAATAGCAGAGATTTTACTCAGATCAACTTATATCACAGCAGCTGATACAATATTCCCCAGAAAATTAACCTCATGCAACCAAAATTCACACTTGCTAAACTTTGCATACAACTGTCTCTCACGCAGAGTTTGTAGCACGATCATCAAATGCTCGGCATGCTGCATCTCATCACTCGAATAGATTAAAATGTTGCCAATGAACACTACAAAAAATGATCCAAATAAGGTTTGAATATCCGATTCATCAGATCCACAAACACTGCAGGAGCATTGGTTAGTCCAAAAGGCATCACTAAGAATTTGTAATGTCCATACCTTATTCTGAAAGTAATTTTTGGTACATCGGATTCTTTAACTCTCAACTGATAGTAGCTCGATCTCAAATCTATCTTAGAAAACACAATAGCTCTTCTCAGCTGATCAAACAAATCATCGATCTGAGGTAATGGATATTTGTTTTTTATCGTCACTTTGTTTAATTGTCGATAATCAATACACATTCTCATAGTTCCATCTTTCTTTTCACAAATAATACAGGAGCTCCCCAGGGTGAAAAACTCAGTCGTGCAAATCCTCTGTCAGTCAATTCTTGCAACTGAGATCTCAACTCTTTCAATTCTGTTGGTGCCATTCTATACGGAGATATTGAAATAGGAGCAGTTCTCGGCACTAACTCAATACCAAATTCAACTTCCCTAATTAGAGGTAATCCCGGTAACTCTTTTGGAAACACATCTGGAAACTCACATACCATAGGCACAGATTCAACTTTCTTTTCTGACACTTTTGTATCAATCACGTACGCCAAATAAGCTTCGCAACCCTTTCTCACATAGTTCATAGCTTTCATCACAGATACAACAGCTAGTAATCCTTTCATATCACTGGACTCAATTCGAACTATCTCACCATTTTGACTCTTCAATTCAATACTCTTTCTCTTATAATTCACGATGGCATTATGCAAAGTAAGCCAATCCATACCCAGAATTATATCAAACTCATCGAATGGTAGCAACATCAAATTAACCGAAAAACATAAATCACGAAACATCAATAGGCAATTCTTGCACACCTTATCCACCAAAACACACTTACTTAAGGGGTTTGACACTCTAACCACAAATTTAGTAGACTCAATAGATAGAGTTTTATTTGATACTAGATTCATACACACATAGGAATGGGTTGATCCTAGATCTATCAATGCAATGACATCAGTATAAAATAAAGTTAAAATACTAAGGATGACGTCTGGAGATGATGCTTCCTCTCATGCGCGTATAGCATAGGCTCAGACAGGTGCTCTTGCTTCTGATCTTACAGCTGTATCAGTTGTCTCTTGCTGACTTTCGCTTATATTTCTGATGTTTCTGGGTGGTCTACCCCTAGCTGTCACATTACTCGGTCTTTCATTCTGAACATTTTCTTCATCAGCCATTTTTGGGCAATCTAGAATTAAATGATCTCGGGATTCACATTTATAACAAACTCTATTGTTGTACTTACCCCAGGACTCTCCCAGATGTCGTCTCCCACATTCTCTACACTCGGGCTTGTTACTTTTAACACTGCCAACACTTGATTCATTCAGAGCTTGAATTCGTAAACCAGTACTTTGTCTCGAACGATCTCTATTTGGATGTCTAAACGAAGAATTTGAATGATTGCTTTCATCTCTATATCTCTTTGTAGAAGGTTGTGAAAATTTATTCATTAATCTCTTTCTTTGATCTCGAGCCTCAGAATCGGCTTTCTTCTTTTCTTTATTGAGTTCCTCGGCTTTGCAAGCTCTTTCCACTAGTACAACAAATTCATTTATATCCAGTATCCTAGCCAAAAACTTAATGTCTTCATTCAATCCCTCTATGAAACGTTTGCACATAATAGCTTCAGTAGAAACACACTCTCTAGCATATTGACTCAACCGCATTTAATTCCGTTCAGACTCGATAATGAACAAATGACCCTATTTCAATTTTAGAGACTCTTTACGTTTCTGATCAATAAAGCGTTCACTGATGTACTTCTTTCTGAACTCAGCTTGAAAGAAATCCCAGGTGATTCTCTCTCTCGAACTACAGATGTCAACGTCTTCCACGAATTATAAGTTGAATCCCTCAACAAAGAAATAGCGCATTTAATACATTCGTCCGGAGTCAACGGCATCTCATCAAATACTCAAAGAGTATTCTCGCGCCAAAACTTAGCCCTGCTCAGCATCATTCTCTGCGTGGCCCTAAACTCTTCAGCCTCGTACTTCTGAATCTTGTCTACGGGTGGTTTATTCATTCTGTTTGGATCTACAACTTGAGGCACAATAGGTACTTGTGGGGGTGGAGGTTGCGGAGCAGTCGAATTCGTTCTAGCAAATTCTGAAAACCATTCGCTCATCATACGGAAGAAGGCTTGCTTAGCCTCTCCTCCCTCATTACTTTCATTTGGCCTAGATGCAGCTGGCAATATCCCTTGAGCGGGAGCTGGCGCATTACTCTCTACGTCGTCAACAATTACTCGATCGGGATCCATTACTATATTAAAACACATTTCAACTGTCAGAATTCATCACACTATCACAATCTCACAATATGGCATGTATAGCTAGACTCACACACGCTACGTTAGTCTAAGAATATACTAAATTGTAGCTCTGATACCAATTAAAATGTAACACCCTTAACCCGAGACCATCACCGAAATAGGGTTAAGAGGTATCACTAAACAATCAAAATATTTAACATCCAAAGTACAACACAAAGTCAATCATTAGTATAACTTATCAAATACATAACATATAGTCCCTTATTGAAGTATATATGACCTCAAATACATGCTAGAGAAGGATCGAGACTAAATCAAAACACATATAAAAGTTTTCGAAAACATACAACTTAACCAAAAATACAGGGGACGCACGCCCGTGGGGGTAGGCCGTGTCCTACTAAGTCATATACTGCCATTTCTCACACGACCTTTAGGCACACCCGTGCCATAATCGTGTACTTCTTAAGCTAGCTATTGACATTACCCCACGGTTACTAGGCACGCCCGTGTGCCATGGCCATATGACATTATAGGTCATTTGCAAGACCAAAATGCCACCCACTTAGAGTCATTTCTACAAGCCCACCATCAAGACATATCATACCTATTTAACAACCAAACATATACCAAATTGACCATTCAATCTATACATTCAATGCCATTCCCATTCATGCCAAAATACAAACTAAAATTCATATAATCATAAGCGTTAATCATCCATTTTGTTTAGCCAAAAATTAACCATTTCATATGCATCACACCATGCCAAAATTTGTATCATATAACTCATTCATTCAAGCATTTATCAACCCAAAACTTACCAAAACATATGGCTAAGTTCACTTCATAAACATATACACATAACTAGTCTATACATGCCATATTTCAACTATATACATCCTTCAAAGTTCAAAAATAGAATGCCGATAGTATGATTGAGAAGCTGATGATCCCAGATCCGAGCTACCTTTAGTAACACTGCAAGGCAGAGAAACAATTCACACAGTAAACTTTCCAAAGCTTCGTAAGTTCAATATACAATACAATTATCTCAGTAATCTAACTAATGTACATAATAAACAATCACTTAGATCACTTATCTCATATTCATATCATCTCATCTATAGCTAAAATACTCATTCATTCAATCATGGCTTGTCTATAACTCATCCACCACAAAGGTTCAACACATACCTTAGCTAACATTTAGTTATCCAACCTCTAAGCTATTCAATGCTCGATATTACATTTCGATCATCCTTTGATATTCGTTCAACTTAACCGCACACTCAGTGCCACATATATATATTCGAAGCATAATTGTTATCGCACACTTAGTGCCTATTCTTTTAACCAACTCGTCTCGGTGTTGTACACATAGTGCCAATTTAATAAGCTGAAGCTTTCATATCATTACACACATAATGCTATTCATTTCTATTTCGATTTCATTTTCGCACACTTAGTGCCATCAACTAAAATCATGCACATAGCAACTCACTTTCATACACATATGCATATTCATTTCATATTGCTAAAACACATCTCAAATACATGTATTATATCCAAACTTACCTTGGACATCAAACTATCCATACAGTCGATTAATCGAGCACTTTATCTTTTCCTCGATCTTGATCGGAACCTCTCCTCTCTTGGTCTTGAATTTGACTTGCAAGTGCCGAAAATCAAAAGAATAAAACCCTTTCTTCTTCCTCTTGTTTTTCGGTCAAAAGATGAGTAAAAATGACCATTTTTCTTTCATGTGTTATCATATTATAACATTTTAACACATGAATGACATATCTACCCTTTTTATTATCATATAGGACAAATTAACATGATGGTTTATGAGACATTTAACCATCCACTAACTTGAAAATGGTTTATTAACACATAAGGCCTCCTCCTTAAAAAGCCAACAACATTTAAGTACTCACAAATTAGCACACAACTTTTGCACTCTCTATGCAATTAAGTCCTTTCTCTTAATTCGATACACAACGATCAAATTATCACACAAAATTTTCACACAGACTAAGTCACATATCATTCACACTGAAAATATCATTAAAATATTTTTTATGACCTTCGATTTGTGGTCTCGAACCACTATTCCGACTAGGGTCTAAACCGGGCTGTTACAAGTAGTCTAGATAGATTTCTAAAAAAATGAAGAAGATATGAGTTGTCCTAGATGATAATTAAGATTTTTAGAATAAATTGATCCTTTGATACGAGCCCTAAAGTCATCTGTTTGAGCCTATTTTAGCCCTTTCTTTGGCACCCAAACTCGAGCCGACACTATAACCTTGGACCAAGTCCATCTCTGATTGATCATAGCTAATTTAAATTAGGAATTAATCAACTTGGAGAGTGTAAAAGTCTATAGAAATAAGATTTTGCTTAAAGAAAAAAATAAAGAAAAAAATAAAAAATAAAACAAAAAAGAAACCAAAAAATAAAGAGAGAGCAAGAGAAAGGAACTATATTAAAGAATATCTACTTTAAGACACAATTTTGCAAAAGTGCATGGTACAGGGTTCATAGTCGGAACAGTCCAAAGTCAGGAAAAAGAAATTTGGCTTCACGAGAATTAATGAGTTGACTCTCGATAGAAGAAATTTATGTTTCAAATGTGGATTTATAAAATCCATAGGACCAAGTTTGTTGAGTGAATTATCATTTGAGAATTTAATTTACGAGTCATAAAATCATTTTGAAATTTGTTAAGGTGATGTCCCATGGAATTTGATTTTCATGATCTATTGTGTGTGGATAGGGGTTTGATCTTTTTGAACCTAAAAACATGATTCTTAAAATGATGACCTTTTATGAAAAATTCAAGAAAGGAAGAAAGGAAAGCATTCATTGCATTTAAAGGCCCAAGTGTGGAGGTCCATTTAATTTTTTATTGCAATTAGAGGCCCAGGTGTGGAGGTCTATTTACTTTTCATTCCATTTAGAGGCTTAGGTGTGGAGGTCCATTTACCTTTCATTGCATTTTATATAAAGGTAGAGGTGTGAGGTCTATTTACATTATTTTGCATTCTCATTTCAAATATTTGATTATGAGGTCTGAATTTATTTTGTTTCATTCTTCGTGTTTTGATGGCTTGGTATCTACTTTTCTAGTTTTGGATAACGTAACATGTTTTGATCTGTTTCAGTTTTGGTAATTGTAAAATCTATTATTCCTTGTACTACGATGTTGAGTGGGATTTGATAGTGGTTAGGTGTCTACGTCTTTGTACGTTCCTTGCTATGCATACCACAAACAAAGAGGGGCAACTGTAGACATCCATTTTTATCTGAGCCCAATTGGAGGCCTTTGTTTTTCCTTTCTTTTTCTTTCCTTTTTGGGCCTACCAATGGTGCAAATTTTTATTATAATTATTAGTACTATTACTTTTTTTACAAATAAACAAGATTAAAATATATATATACATGAAAGAAAATGAAAGAAAGAAAAAAATGGAGGATTTTCATATTTTCTTCTTAAAAAAAAAAGGTAAAACAACACCAACAATAACAAAAACAACAACAACAACAACAACAAGCATTCTATATATTTTTTTTTCTTATTTTTTTTGCCATATACATATCTTGAGGGATTGGGTTTGGGCTCTCATGAAGAGGACGCCACAGAAACATCGGTTCTCCCCCCTAGGAGCCCCAAAATCCCTTTTTTTTTCCTTCCCCTTTCTAAAATAAAGGTTTTTCTTTAAAAAAAAAAAAAGCTTAATCTTGGGAAAAGTTTTATTTTTTTTTTAAAAAAGAGAAAGTTTAGATTTTCAAAAATAAAATATGTTTTTTAATCATTTTAAAGGAAAGTTTAATTTTTTTAAAAAAGTTTTGATCTTTTTCAACTATTTCAAATAAAAGTTTTGATCTTTAAAAAAGTAGTGATTTTTAAAAGGAAAAAAAAGGTGCAAGTTTAGATTTTAAAGAATAAAAATATTTTTTAGTCATTTTAAAGGAAAGTTTAAAATTTAAAAAAAATGATCTTTTTAAAACTATTTCAAAATAAAGCTTTGATTATTAAGAAATGTACTGAATTTTTTTAAAAGAAAACTTTAATTTTGCAAAATAGAAAAAAAAATTCAGCCACCGGAAGCTGGAGAGTCGTCGGGTTTTCCAATGGTGGAGCCATGACCAACATAGAAGGAGGAAGAGTTTTTTTTTTTTAATGAGGTTAAAAATGAAAGAATGAATAGATTTTTCCCATTTATAGGTGCCAAAAATGGGTAATTTATTCACACTCCCTTACTTTTTAAATTTACAAAAAAAATACCACATTTTTTGTAGCACCTGTAACACCCCAAACTCGGCCCATACTTTACGACCGAATCTGGTATGTCACAGGGTGAAGTGTAATCAAGTCTTAATTAAATCTTAGAAAAATCGGCGATTTGGAAGAAAGCTTTTTCAGAGTATTACGTAGTTTTTTGAAAACATTGATGTTTAGATTAAAGAAACTCCACTTTTACTTTTAAATTTAAACAGCCAAGGTGTCGAGTTTGCTATAAATAGAAAACAAAAAAAAAACCCACGTACAACCTTTAAAGGCCTTATTACATAACGAAAAGCCTGGATTTAAAAAATAAACTTATAGTAATGCCAAAACTATAAAGAAAAGAATTTGAAATTATGGCCTCCACAAGTCCGCCTCAGCTCCTGCATCCACGAGCTACTGCTCACCTGAAAAGTTAAGGAAAAGGGGTGAGTCACCAAGACTCAGTGTGTAAATTTCCCACATTATACATACGGCATGAAGCCCATAGTCACACATTGGCCTTAGCCCACATATCAACATACAACCTATGAAATGCAAATAGCCCAACCCAAACCTAGTTTTTCCATCCGCTACACACCAACCCGTACCAACCAATCACACCGTGGGGATTTCTACACTCAACCCTCCATCCGCTACACTCCATCATGACAGTCATGCTGCCAATTACACACGATCACTAGGTGACCAAATAATATTTCGTGGCACAGCTACCGATCACTGTGTGACCAAATAAAATATATATACACATCATGGCAGAGCCACCGATCACAATGTCACCAAAAATAATGTATGAACATATGTATATATATCATGACAAAGCCACCGATCACTACGTGACCAATTAAGCACTTCCCCTTCATATCAAACCCATACCCATGATCTACATACAAATCCTAACAATGCAACATGCTATTCATAACACATCAATTTGCCATACATATATTCGGCTATGCAAAGAAACGATACGGTTACGTACCTGGCAATCCTAGCCTTACCCCTAAGGGCATCACGACTGTCTACACAACCCTTTTTTTAGCTTTTCAGCCCATACAAACGTTAGTACAAATAAAGTATAGTGTGTGAAGGTTTACACACCTGATAATACACACGACGACACTCTCTATGTTGACACTATCACTAGCCAAAACTACCTTTATCTGCCTACTATTCTGCTCGGAAGCCGGCCCACAACCTGTTGGCCAATCCCGAATAGCAGACACCGCGTGTTTCTTGAACTTTGGGGCTGGGACTACAGATCCAACCCCTTTCTTCGATTTGCTGACATGCGAGTCCATGAATGATCTTGGTCAGAAGCTACTATATTGAAACGATGATCGCTTAACGAAACATTAGTTTAAGATACAAACAATGAAAGGAAACCGATTGATCAACTTAGGGAGAATTGAAATCCTTACCTTGATATCCCGAAAGAAATAATATGGTTTGAACATTAACATTTTCTGGCTTAGAAACCTAGGAGATTAGGTCTCTTTCAAATCCCGAGATGCTGCCCAAAAAGAATATGAGATCAATGAAAAACATCAATCTAATGATGGCCCTAACAACCAACTAGCCATTCGGCTTTGGTCTCCAAAAGTCGAAAAAGATTATAAAAAAATAATAGTATAAGTCGACGCTTACCTCTACAGAAGATTTCGGTTACCACTTGCGAGAAGATTCGGTAATGCCAAAGAAGAAGATTGAAACGGGGTAAATAAGATCTATGAGTTTTCGACTTTTAAGAAAGATTTGAAGAAGGGATGAACAGATAAGAGGCTTAGGCATTTTCGGCTTTAGAAGAATAGAGTTAGGAGTTTTTGATTTTGGCAAAAAAAAGAAGAAGATGAACCCTTAATTGTCGAAAATAGGAGGAGAGAAATAAAAGCTATGCTCTTAGGAAAACAATGAATTTCGGCACACCATTAGCCAAAAACAAATGAGAATTTCGGCATACCCTTAGCCACTTCTAGCCATTTCCCTCCTTGCATTCAGTGTCCCACACTCGACCACCTCTTCCACCTCTATCCTATCCCACATTTCCCTCTTATCCTCATCTTCCTTTCTTCTAACTCAATCCACACTCACTCCTGCAGAGTCCAGCCGAAATCACCTCTCACTCCTCAGGCACATATATTAAAAAAATACTCCTTTTCCTTAACATGGGATTTGAACCTACTCCCTTCAAACCTTCCTTGTGGCGTCACTCACCTATGCCCTTAGTGGCGCCTCCTTGCCCTTTTACCAGCTAGATTTTTGTGTTAACTTTCCCATTCAAGTACCCTTAAGGCCCACTCCTTACAGAGTCTAAAAACAAAAATTTCTACCAAGGCTCAGGCTTAACCTCAAGCCTTCCTGAAAGCTCTAAACACACCAAACACACACACACAGCATGGCATACACACACAACACATCACAAATGCAGAGCCCCCAATCTAGGATATTACAGTTCTACCCCCTTAAAAGAATTTCATCCCCGAAATTACCTGGTCAAAAGAGGTGAGGGTATTGCTGTCTATAACATCCTCTGGCTCCCATGTAGCTTCCTCTGATCCTTGATTCTGCCATAGAACCTTAACCAAAGGAACCGATTTTCTTCTCAAAACTTTAACATGACGCTCCAGGATCTGAACTGGTTCCTCCTCAAAAGATAAATCAGCTTTACTTGAGTTCCTCCAACGGTATCACATGAGATGGGTCCGAACGAACGTCATAACATTGAAATATGGAACACATTATGGATCTTACTTAGCTTCGAAGGTAGCTCAAGCTGATAAGCAACTGGTCCTACACGCTTTAACACCCGATAAGGCCCGATGAACCTAGGGCTTAGCTTACCCTTTCGTCTAGACCTTAGAATTTTCTTCCATGGTGATTCCTTCAAGAAAACCCAATCACCCACTGCAAACTCTATGTCCCTCTGCTTTAGGTCAGCGTAAGACTTCTGCCTGTCCGACGCTTCCTTCAACCTAGCCCGAATCAACCCACCCTTATTCTCCATTTCCAACACTAGTTCCTGACCCAAAATCTGTTGTTTACCCAACTCTGTCCAACATGTAGGAGTACGACACTTCCGCCCGTACAATGCCTCATAGGTGCCATCCAAATATTGGACTAGTAGCTATTTTTATATGCGAATTCTACCAATGGTAGGAATTCTTTCTAGCTACCTTTGAAATCGATAATGCAACCTCTCAACATGCCTTCCAAAATCTGTATCACCCTTTCTGACTATCCGTCCGTCTGTGGATGAAATGCCGTACTAAAATCCAACTTTATACCCAACGCTTGATGTAACGCCCTCCAAAATCTTGACGTAAACCTAGGATCCCTGTCCGAGATAATGGACACAGGTACTCCATGCAACCTCACAATCTCTGCTATATACAACTTAGCCAACCTTTGTATAGAGTAATCAACCTAAACTAGTATAAAATGAGCGGACTTCGTCAACTGATCTACGACTACCCATATCGAATCCTTCTTAGTAGGCGTAAGACGTAGCCCACCAACAAAATCCATAGTGATTCTCTCCCATTTCCATTGCGAAATCTTCACCGGCTGCAACAACCCCGAAGGCAACTGATGCTCCGCCTTTACCTGCTGACATGTCAAACATTTACCAACAAATTTAGTTACCTCCCGCTTCAAACCTGGCCACTAAAATTGTTCTCGTAAATCCTGATACATTTTACTTCCTCCCGGATGCATAACATATGGGCTACTATGCTCTTCCTGAAGAATCATCTACCTCAATTCCACATCCCTCGGCACACAAACCTTTTTTCGAAAACACAGAACCCCGTCATCATTCAGATTATAGTCCCCTACTTCACCATGTTGCACTTGAGATAGTCAAGCACTCAAGTCATCATCTTGCAACTGCTTCTCTTTAATCTGATTTATCCATGTTGACTTTACCTGAAGCTCAGCTAATAAACTCCCATCTTCATACAGGCTCAGATAAGCAAACATCGCCCTCAGATCTGAGATCACCTCCCGGCTTAGCGCATCCGCCACCACGTTAGCTTTGCCCGGATGGTATTCAATCGAACAACCGTAATCCTTTAGTAGTTCAATCCACCTCCTCTCGATGTCTTGCTGTATAGACTAACCTCGATTGTCTTGCATCAATGTTCCCTACACCTATGCCTTGCGTTCCACGGCCCCGACCATAACCATCACCCCCTTTGGCTGGACCGCGACCTCTCTGCGATTGTGGACCTCCTCTACTAGGCTGAGCGTTAGTCTGTCCTACTGGCTCTGTGCCACCCCGATCCTGTGGACAGTCCTTAACCAGATGATCCGAGGACCCACACCTAAAACATTTCCTGTCACCTACCCATCATTCGCCCAAGCAAAATTTATTACACTGACCACACCTCTGAGGTTGACCATTACCCCCAGATCTCACACCCTGTCTCGGCCCATCCATCTTAGGTCTTTTCTGGAAATGCCCCGTTGACCCTGACGTCCCAACATTCCTCTTATTCCTATCCCTATCTCTATCATTATTCTTCTTTTCGATTTGCTTAACTTCCTCGGCTAATCATTATTCCGCTTTTTGGTTTGCTTAACTTCCTCGGCTATCTTAGCCTTTTCCACTAAAACCACAAATTCTTGCTCTTCTTGTGGAGATATCAACGCACCCAAATCATCCCTCAAACCATCCTCAAATCAAACACAATGCTTGTGTTCCATGGCCACTATCCCTCAGGCATAACTACTCAAGCGCAGAAATCCTGCTTCATAAGCAGCTACCATTTTACTTCCTTGAATCAGATTCAAAAATGCCCTACACTGCGAATCCACATAACTTGATCCAATGTACTTACTCTGGAATACCGACGTGAAGAACTTCCACGTAATGCGGTCAGCCACCGCACCATCCCTGACTGTAAGCCACCATTGGCATGCTTTACCCCGAAGAAGAGACACCACTCCCTTCAGCTTCTCCTCCTCCATGAAGTCAAGATCATCCATTATATGCTCCACCGCTTCCATCCAATACTCAGTTGTACTAGGAGCTACACCGAAAATTCCCCTAAACATTTTCGCTCCATTAGCCCTAAGTCACTCTGACGCAGATTTTCGAGCTCTCGTACACATGCCTGCTCCCGCAACTCTCTCTAACACTCGAGCATCGCTTGAGACACCCGCCCACTTGGTCCTGATACTCTGCCTCCACAGCTGGTGGCACTGGTATCTCATTTCCTGACTCATGACTAGACCCTACTGGTTCTGACACAGCAATCTTGCCTCTACCTCAGCCATGCACACCACGCCCCCTAGTGCTCATTTCTAAAGTTCACGATTTATCTGATTAAAAATTTTATGAATTAATAATTTCTTCCACTGATTAATAACGAACAATCTTATGGAAAATAGTTTCAATAGTAGTTCTTTTGAATTCGAGATTATATCTACAGAGTTCAGTCTCAAGTCTGTATATCCTAGTTCTAGAAACCACATACATTCAACAACCATACGCATTCCAAACAGAGTATCACATAACTGCATCAAACACAAAGGTGACATCCATAACCACACCTTGTCACACAAGGGTATTTTCGTCATTTCACTACCTATGGGTATTTTCGTAATTTCACCCTACAGGGGTATTTTTATAATTACGCAAAATAGGGTATCTTGGTGATTTTATGGTAATTTCAAAAATTAGGGGTATTTTGGTAATTTTCTCAAACTTAAGGTATTATGGGTATTTTACAGAACTAGGGGCATATGAGTAATTTTACAAAAATAGGGTATTGGTCCCTTTCGGGTTTTAGTTATGAATTTTGGCCCATTAACAAGTCCTCTCGGCTAAAGCAAACGAACACTACGCACCAGGTAGGATTTTAGCGAAGATGAGGTGGGCCACTAGGACCGCCTAAATACCAAACTCTCCCTAGATCCAATCCTAGACATGTGCATGCCCGTTGCCACACTCCAACCCAACGACTTGTTCATGGACATGTTTAACTAGAGAAATTAAGTCTTATGGATTTTAAGAGTTGTTTAACTAGGCCTAAGATCCATAAACTCTAGCATACTTGTCTATGTCCCCATAAAGCCCATCAAACCCAACATACATTCCATATCAAGAGTTACAATACTTAACTGCGTGGATCAGGTGCCGCCAGACTCGAAGGTCATATCTCAACCCAAAACATTTTTCTTAAACTCACATCAAACTATAAAACACCACTGAACCCATTTCACAGTCTGAGTTTTGCAACTGGGCTTTGATACCAAAAATGTAACCCCAAACCCGGCCCATATGTTACGACCAAATCTGGTATGTCACAGGGTGAAGTGTAATCAAGTCTTAATTAAATCTTAAAAAAATCAACGATTTGGAAGAAAACTTTTTTCTGAGTATTACGTAGTCTTTGAAAACATTGATGTTTAGATGTACTTGCAAAGAACACAAACTATCAAGCTTTTTATTCATCATCTCTACCTGTGTTGATAGCATGGTTACAGCGTCGAGGTTGAAAACTCTAGCTGATTTTGTTGGTTTTGTCCTTGTAACCTGCCACTGATAGTTATTCAGTGAATCTCTTCAATAAACTCGTAGGCTGCCTCAGGAGTTCTGTTGTTCAGGGTTCCACCGCGACTGAATCAATTAGTTGCCTCATTGAGGGGATTACACCGTTATAGAAAGCTTGGACTTGTAGCCATAATGGTAAACCATGGTGAGGACACCTTCTCAAGAGATCCTTGTATCTCTCCCATGCGTCGTATAATGTCTCTAAATCTATCTGCACAAAATAAGAGATATCATTCCGTAATTTGGCTGTTTTGGCCGGTGGGAAATATTTTAATAAAAAAATTTTGGCCATTTGATCCCATGTGGTGATTGAACCTCGTGGTAATGAGTTTAACCACCGTTTGGCTTTATTCCTTAATGAAAAAGGAAATAACCGAAGACGTATGGCATCATCAGAAATGCCATTTATTTTGAAAGTATCACAGAACTCTAAAAATTTAGTTATATGAGAATTTGGGTCTTCGTCCTACAAACCATCAAATTGAACAAATTGTTGAATGATTTGTATAGTGTTAGGCTTTAATTCAAAATTATTAGCAGCTATAGCAGGCCTAACAATACTCGATTCTGCTCCTATTAAATGAGGTTTACCATAATCATACATAGTACGTGGAGTATTGTTTTCTACCAAATCTTATGGTGGTGGGTTATTCTCGTCCATCCCTTCAGTAGGATTGGATCCGCCTTGCTGTTCTTCTTCTCTGTAATTTAGGGCTCGCCTAATTTCTCTGCGATTCCTGCGAACGGTAGCTTCAATATCACTATCGTATACTAGTGGTCGCTTTGGGTTCTTTCTAGTCATAAACTAGAGGTACCTGTGTTGGAAAAGAAACAAAGAAAATTAGCAAGGTTAAAACTAAAATAAAAATAAATTGTGAAAAATAAAAAAATGGCTAAAGTATTAAAAATTAAGTTTTCTTAATGTTTTAGTTCCTCGGCAACGGCGCCAAAAACTTGATTGTTGTTTTGTCGAGTTTTAAAATTTATAAAGAGAATGATAGAACCTGGAAACTAACTATGACAATGACTTAAGGCAAGTGCACCTATCGAACAGTAGTATAGCTTAGGCAAGACCAAATTGTCGAACCCAAAGGAACTAAAAGCACTAATACTAACCTTCTTTCTATTTTTTAGCCTAAATATTAAGTGATTGGTTGCTTAATCTAAAACTAACTGATTACTAAGCTAAGATTCAAAGACAAAAAGAATTAATTAAAGAAATAACTTTAGGAAAACTCAGTTGACTAAGACGATACCTTTAGGAAGAATACACCTAGACTTCACTTACTATCTAACACTGAACCAGACAATTTATTCACTTGACTTGATCTGTAGGATTCCCTAATTTATATTAAACCTCTCTCGAGGCGAATAACGTCTAACCCTAGGTTGATCAATTAAGATCTCTTTCTAATTAAAACCCCTAGAATCGCATTAACTCGATCTATGGACTCCCATAATAGGTTTCACCCTAATCCAACAAAATCTCGTCACCCTATCTCTAGGTGCGCGATCAACTTCGCTTAATTATGCTAGATCTACTCTTATTCAGGGACTTTTGCTCCACCACCTAAGCACATCCAACTTGAATCAATATCTCGAAAATATTAACACAAGAATTAAGCTCACATAATTAAGAACAAATCAGATATTTATCATATAGTTCAGAAAATAATAATAAGATCCATCTTAGGTTTCATCCCCTTCAGGTATCTGAAGGCCTTAGTTCATAACAATAAAAGAAAACATCTCAGAAGAAAAGATAAAACTAAACATAAGAAATCCCTAAAACTCCCTAAAAAAATTAAAGGAGAAATCCGCCGTCTTGAGTAGAATTTCAGCTTCTTGAGATGGATCAATTGGCTATATTCGAGTGATTCCCACAAATCTGACCTTTCTGGCTTGGCTCCTTGGCCTAGCTAACCCCCTTGAAGGTTATGCTTAGGGTGTTTATATAGGCTCCTGGAATGCTTTATTTGGCCCCTAAGTATCCTAATCTGAGTGGAATTCCTACTAGGGTGTTTGAATAGGCTTTGGAATGTGTTTCTTTGCCTTCAGGTATCCAAATCTGAGTAAAACTCCTCTTGGCCGCGGTAGGGACACGGCCATGCCATACGCTGTGTGAATCAATTTTAGGCCGTGGTTGAGTCTGCTGAAGAGACATGCCCGTGTATTTGGGGATCCAGGCTGTGTTACAGTAAATTAGGGAGGCACGATCGTGTGGTCTTGCGCCTAGGTCGTGTCTATTTCTTCTTTGTCCTAATTTGGTCTGTTTTAGGCCCGTTTCACATTCTTTTCATCCCTAGGTATTTTTCTGAGTATAAAAAATGAAATGAAAGGATTAAGAGCACCTTTTTACACAATTCAGGGAATAAATCATCCAAAAGTATGCTAAATGTGGGATTAAAATATGTTACTTTTACGGTTTATCAGTGATATCATGTAATACCACGTCTGGGACGTTGGCATTGATTCGAGATTTCGTGTAAGACCACGTCTGGGATGTTGGCATATATGAGATTTACGTGTAAGACCATGTCTAGGACATTGGCATCGTATTTGATTTGTGTAACACCCTGTCTGGGACAGTGGCAATGATATCTGAGTACATGTAATACCTTGTCTAGGATGTTGGCATTGTACGACTATTTTGAGCATTCTGAGTTAACTATTAGATTCCAGACGATTCAATGGGCAAGTCTGAGATACGAATGATTATGAGAAATGTATAATGATTCAGGTATGTTTGAAAAGTAAACCATGTATGTGTATGGAAGGTAAGTATACTATGAACTTACCTAGATGCATTATGTGTATGGAATTGATGAAGTGAGGCATGGTATATGAATTACCATGCTATGATTTATTCATATATTTGGTGATATGCATGCTAGTAAGTAAATGGCTAATTCAATGAGCCATGAAGAATTATGAATGTGCAAATGAGCTATTAATAATTTTGTATTGATATGATTATGTGCATTTTATTCTAAGTTTATTTGTATATGGCTTACTAAGCTTTTGAAAGCTTACTTTGTGTGTGTTTGCTCTGTTTTATAGATCGTCAAAGCTACTGAAGGCTCGGGGATTGTCGAGGATCGTCGTCACACTATCGAACTCAATTTTGGTACTTTTAAATGTGTATATAGCTAAATACTAGATGTATAGGCTAGTCATTTTGGAATATGTTTGGGATGTAAATAGCCATGTGATGTGGCTAGATAAATGTTGGTAATATGCATGAGTGATTATGGTATACGATGCATGTTTTGGTATGACTTGATGACAATGAAATGGTCTTATGAATAGAAAGCTTATTGATGGATTGATGCCATAGTGAATTGGTGAAATTGTGGATGAATCATGCTTGGTTTTATATGTGATTTAGTTGTGCTAATTGGCATACAATTTGGCATGTTTAGAAATGTAATTGAATGGGATGATAAGTTGAACATTTGACATGATTTTGGTTGCCAATTGTGTATGGGATATTTCTTGATTGAGCTTGTAGGGATGACGTATGTGTGGGTGGCATTTGGCCTTACAAATGGCCTATATTTGCCCACACAGTTGAGCACACGGGCATGTAGCTCGATCGTGTTCTTCATTGTTTTAATTTAAAATAAGTCAGACTCGACCACGGGCTGGATACACGGGCGTGTCACTAGCCGTGTGGTGCAAGTCAGGATCGACCACGGGTGGGGCACACGGGCGTGCTCAGGCCATGGGGACAAGTCAGTATGTGTGCCCTATTTTGGCACGGCTTAGACATACGGGCTTGTCTAAGGCCGTGGGAGGCACATGGCCTGCCCACACGGGCGTGTGACCTCTATAACTTAGTAAAATTTTTAAATTTTTGAGAATTTTCATATGTTTTGGGTTTAGTCCCGACCCCTTTCTAAAGCATGATTATGGTCTTGTAGACCTATTTAAGGGACACTTTGATGTATTTTGTCAGACTTTGCTATGAAATGTCAGTAAATGATTTCCATTGTCTGGTAATGCCCTTTAACCTTATTTAGGTGACGGTTACGGGTTAGGGGTGTTACATTTGATTCGTATTAGAGCTACGGTTTAGTTGATTCTCAGACTAACGTAGCGTGTGAGAGTCTAGCTATACATGCCATATATATAAAATGTGATTGTATGATGAATCCTGACGTATAAAATGTGTTTATCGTATAGTAATGGATCCCAAAAGAGCCGTAGCTAATGACGTAGAAAGAAATGTGCCTGCTCCCACTCAAGGGAAGCGCCATCTAATTCAAGACTGGCTACTAGCGGTCAAGAGGGAGAAGCTAAACAAGCTTTCTTCCAAATGATGAGTGAGTGGTTCACTCAGTTTGTGAGAAATAATCCAACTATTTCACAACCTCTTCCCCCGCCTAATCCCCTTCAGACTTCAGTTGTGCCTCCAGTTATGAATTTGAATTTGTTGAACAAGCCTCTAGTTGACAAAATTCGTAAATATGGGGTTGAAGAGTTTAGGGCCACCAGTGATGACGATGCCGAGAAAGTTGAGTTTTGGCTTGAAAACACGGTTTGGGTATTTGATGAAATAACATTGACCCCTAAAGAATGCATAAAATGTGTCGTTTCTTTACTACGAGATATAGTTATCAGTGGTGAAAGACTTTGATTTCTGTTGTTCCAAAGGAACGGGTTACGTGGGATTTCTTTCAGTCTGAATTCTAGAAGAAATACATCAGTCAGAGATTCATAGATTAGAAACTAAAGGAATTCCTGGAATTAAAATAGGGCCGCATGTCTATTACTGAATACGAACAAGAGTTTGTGAGATTAAGTCAGTATGCTGGGGAATGTGTATCAACTAAAGAAATAATGTTCAAAAGATTTGAAGGTGTCCTTAATAAAGATATTCATTTTCTTGTTGGGATCCTGGAAATAAAAGAGTTCGTTGTGCTTGTTGATCGAGCGTGCAAAGCTGAGGCAATCACTAAAGACAAAAGAAATATTGAGTCTGAAGTTAGAGATGTGAGAAGGAGATTTCTGAGTAAATCATTTCAATCTGCTTCAAAGAAATTCAGAGATGAACATAACCATTCCAGGGCAAATATGGGAGAATCGAATAGAGATTGAGCTAGATCACAGTCGAATACCAAAGCTCCAGCAACTTCCATGGCTAGTGTCAAAAATGTATGATCTAAGCGACCTGAATGTAAGCATTGTGGTAAAAGACATCCAGGTAGCTGTAGATTGAATGATCGAGCTTGTTTCATATGTGGATCCTTAGATCATTTCATTCGAGATTGCCCAGAGTCTGTTGAGCAAGAGATTGTTCAGAATCCAAGATCTGATAATGCTTTAGCGAGAGGTAGACCTTCCAAAATACAAGGAAGTTTAGTGGTAGTCAGAGAGCTAGAAAAGACTCAGTTGCGAGATCTGAATCTAGGCGCGCTGCCAGAGCATATACCATCTGAGCTCGTGAGGAAGCTTCATCTCCAGATGTTATAACGGGTACATTTACTCTTTATGACACTTCTATGATTGCATTGATAGGCCCATGTTCTACACATTCGTATATATGCATGAACCTAGTATTCAGTAAGACTTTTCCTGTAGATTCTACTGAATTAGTTATTAGAGTATCGAACCCCTTAGGTAAAAGTGTTATGGTTGATAAAGTATGCAAGAATTGTCCATTGATGTTCTGAGATATCTGCTTTTCGGATGATCTAATTATATTACCTTTTGATGAGTTTGATATAATTTTGGGTATGGACTGGTTGACATTGCATGATGCTGTTGTGAATTGCAAGAGAAAGACCATTGATTTGAGATGTCAGAATGATGAAATAGTTTGAGTTGAGTCTAATGATTTGACTGGGTTACCTGCTATGATATCTGTATTGAAAGCTCATAATTATTTGAAAAAGGGTTATGAAGCTTATTTTGCTTATGTGATTGACTCGAAAATGTCTGAAAAGAAAGTTGAATCAGTGCCAGTTGTCTGTGAATTCTCTGATGTGTTTACTGAAGAATTATCGGGATTACCTCCGATACGTGAAGTTGAATTTGGTATAGATCTGTTACCGGGAACAACTCCTATTTTGATAGCTCTGTATAGAACGGCACCAACAGAATTGAAAGAGTTCAAATCACAATTACAAGAGTTGACCGATAGAGGATTTGCACGACCGAGTTTTTCACCTTGGGGTGCTCCTGTTCTGTTTGTGAGAAAAGAACGATGGCATGATGAGAATGTGCATTGATTTTCGTTAGTTGAATAAGGTGACTATAAAGAATAAATATCCTCTGACCAGAATTGATGATTTATTTGATCAACTAAAAGGAGCCACTGTGTTTTCAAAGATAGATTTGAGATCGAGGTACTACCAGTTACGAGTAAAAGATTCAGACATTTTGAAAACTACTTTCAGACGAGGTACGGGCATTATGAGTTTTTAGTTATGCCTTTCGGACTAACGAATGCTCCTACTATTTTTATGGATCTGATGAACATAATTTTCAGATCGTACCTAGATTGATTTGTTGTTGTTTTCATTGATGAAATTTTGATTTATTCTCGAGATGAAATTGAACATGCTGAACATTTGAGAATTGTGATGCAAACTTTGAGAGAAAAGAAATTGTATTCAAAATTTAGCAAATGTGAATTCTGGTTGCGTGAAGTCGATTTTCTGGGACATATTGTATCGGCTTTTGAAATATGAGTTGATCTGAGTAAGATTTATGCTATTCTAGAATGGAAGCCTCCAAAGAATGTGTTTGAAGTCCGTAGCTTTCTGGGATTAGCTGGTTATTATCGTTGGTTTGTAAAAGGATTCTCGATGATAGCTAATCCGTTGACTAAATTGCTTCAGAAAGATGTGAGATTTGAATGGTCCAATAAATGTCAGAAAAGCTTTGATCAGTTGAAAGCTCTTTTGACTGAAGCTCTAGTGTTGGTACAACAAGAATCAAGTAAAGAATTTGTGATTTATAGTGATGCTTCGTTAAATGGTCTGGGATGTGTTTTGATGCAGGAAGGCAAAGTTATAGCTTATGCCTTGAGAGAATTAAAGCCTCATAGAAAGAACTATTTGACACATGATATTGAGTTAGCTACGATTGTGTTCGCATTAAAGATTTGGCGTCACTACCTCTTTGGTGAGAAATGTCACGTATTTTCATATCACAAAAGTTTGAAGTATCTGATGACTCAGAAAGAATTGAATCTGTGACAAATAAGGTGGTTAGAGCTTTTGAAATACTACGAGCTTGTGATAGATTATCATCCGGGTAAAGCAAATGTCGTAGCTGATGCATTAAGCTGAAAATCAATGTTTGCGTTGTGTAATATGAATGCTCATTTTGATTTGTCTGATGATGGTTCAGTTTTGGCAGAAATGAAAGCGAAACCGTTATTCTTACAGCAAATTTTTTATGCTCAAAAAATTGATAATGACTTGTTAGCAAAGCGAGCTCAATGTAATTCGAATTCCAAATCTGAATTTTGAGTTGACGATGATAATTGCTTGAGATTTTGATATAGAATCTGTGTTCCGAGAAATTTTGAATTATTACAATTTATTTTAAATGAAGCTCATAATAGTCGCCTATTTGTTCATCCGAAAAGTACAAAGATGTACCATGATCTGAAGCAACATTATTAGTGGTCTGGTATGAAAAAGGATATCTCTGACTTTGTGTCAAAATGCATAGTCTATCAGCAAGTGAAAGTTGAACATCAAGTTCCATCTGGGTTGTTACAACCGATTCTAATTCCCAAATGGAAATAGGATAGAGTGACGATGGATTTTGTTTATGGATTGCCATTGACTCCGAGAAAGAAAGATGCAATTTGGGTCGTGGTTAATCGTTTGGCGAAATCTGCTCATTTTATTCAGGTACGATCTGATTACTCACTCGATAAGCTAGCTGAGATTTACATTTCTGATATTGTAAGATTGCACGAGTGCCTTTGTCTATTGTGTTTGATAGAGATCTGAGGTTTACATCGCAGTTCTGGAAGAAACTGCAAGAAGCTCTAGGTACTAAACTGCAATTCAGTATGGCTTTTCAATCGCAAACAGATGGCCAATTCGAGCAGATTATTCAGGTACTCAAGGATATACTGAGATGTTATATAATTGAGTTTAACGGTATGTGGGAACAGTATTTACCACTAATTGAATTTGCATATAATAACAGTTTTCAGTTGAGCATTAAAATGGCACAATATGAAGCTTTGTACGGACGCAAATGTCGAACCCCTTTGTATTGGATTGAGCTTAATGAAAGTAAGATACACGGGGTCGATTTGATAAAAGATATAGAACAAAAAGTGAAAGTAATCCGTGATAGTCTGAAAGCAGCATCTGATCATCAAAAGTCCTATGCAGACTTGAAAAGAAAAGATATTGAATTTGATATAGGTGATAGAGTATTTTTAAAAGTATCTTCGTGGAAGAAAGTACTTAGATTCGAAAGTAAAGGCAAATTGAGTCCGAGATTCATAGGGCCGTATGAAATTATCGAACAAATCGAACCTGTAGCTTATAGATTGTTGTTGCCACCTTTGTTGGAAAAGATTTATAATGTATTTCATGTGTCATGCTTCGTCGATACAGATTCGATCCATCACATGTGATTCCTCCATCTGAGATTGAAATCTGATCTGATATGACTTATGAAGAAGAACCGATCCATATCTTAGCTCGTGAAGTGAAAGAATTGAGAAATAAGAAAATTCTGTTAGTGAAAGTGTTGTGGCATCGAAACGGTGTAGAAGAGGCTACGTAAGAGCCTGAAGATTCAATGAGACAGCAATATCCGAATCTATTTAACGGTAAGATGTTAGGGGACGAAAATCCCTAATGGGAGAATTGTAATAGTCTAGTTTAGACCCTAGTCGTGGTTTTGGGACCACAAATCCAAGTTATAAAAATATCTTAATATTATTTTATGTGTCCACAGTATATGACTAAGCATGTGTGAAATTTCTGTGAATTAATTTGTCCGTTTGTGTGATAAATTTGAGAAAAGGATTAAATTGTATTAAATGCAAAACTAACATGATATTTGTAAAAGTGCCTATTTGATGTGACTTTTAAATGTGGAGGCCTTATGAGGCAATTAGCCCACTAATGAAGTGGATGAACATGGTCAAGAATGACCTTATATTATATGATTTATATATTTTGTATTAAAGGTTAAAATTGGAAATTGTTTATTAAAGAAGTTATAAAAAAACAAAAATTGAAAATCAAGCTTGTTCATCTTATTTTCGGTGCCAAAAGTTAAAAGAAAAAGAAGAAATAGAACCAAGCTAGGTTCGGCTCTTAATCATCTTGATTCAAGGTTAGTCTTTGTTCGATTTTTGATAATTTCTACTTTTTTGTAATCGTTGCTTTATATACTTCAAAACCCATGCTTCAATTTTGTAAATTGATGAATTTTTTGTAATGTGCCATTGATGAACACATGAATTTTGTGATGTTTGAAGATGAATTATGAAAGATATGTGATTGATTAACATAGTTTGTATTTGGATTTTTGACGATTTTGAGCAATTTGGATTAAATTGAAAGAATAGTATTTTGAGGGACTAATTTGTAAAATGAATGAAATGTGTGGACTTGAGTGAGCATGGGTGATATTCGGCCAAGCATTAGTAATATGAAATTATGTGTATTTTGTAATTTTGTGAAATAAGGACTAAAATGTAAAAACGTGAAAATATAAGGGTTAATTTGTAAATTTCCCTAAATATATGTTTTTGGACTTAATTGAATGAGTTAGTGAATAAATGGGTTAAATTTGAATATGTATAGATCAAGAACCGAAGAAAACGGACTTAGATCGCAGGAAATCGAAAGTAATTGAGTAGCCGAGTTCGTTTCCGTATATCCGAATCTGAGGTAAGTCAATATACAAATAAATATATATTTGATATGAGCTATTTATGCATTTATGAAATTTAGATGGCTATGAATAATGCTCAATATGGAATATATGAGAAATTTGAGGATATATCGAAAAGTTATAAATGTCTGAGAAGTCCCATACGAACCTAGGAATAGATAGGATAACGTATGCCATGACATAGGTGTCCGATATGTGATATCATGTAAGACCACGTCTGGGACGTTGGCATTGATTCGAGATTTCATGTAAGACCATGTCTGGGACGTTGGCATCAATATGAGATTTACGTGTAAGACCATTTCTGGGACATTGGCATCGTATTTGATTCGTGTAAGACCCTGTCTGGGATAGTGGCATCGATATCTGAGTACATGTAATACCTCGTCTGGCACGTTGGCATTGTACGACTATTCTGAGCATTCTGAGTATCCTATTAGATTTCGAACAGTTCAACGGGCAAGTCTGAAATGCGAACGACTACGAGAAATGTATAATGATTTAGGTATGTGCGAAAAGTACACCATGTAAGTGTATGGAAGGTAAGTATACTATGAACTTACCTAGATGGATTATGTGTATGGAATTGATAAAGTGAGGCATGGTATATGAATGAATATGCTATGATTTATTGATGTATTTGGTGATATGCATGCTAGTAAGTAAATGGATAATTCAATGAGCTAAGAAGAATTATGAATGCGCAAATGAGCTATTAATAATTTTGTATTGATATGATTATGTGCATTTTATGCTAAGTTTATTTGTATATGGCTTACTAAGCTTTTGAAAGCTTACATTATATGTGTTTGCTCTGTTTTATAGATCATCAAAGCTACTAAAGGCTCGGGGATCATCGGGAATCATCATCACACTATCGAACTCAATTTTGGTACTTTTGAATGTGTATATAGCTAAATATGACATGTATAGGCTAGTCATTTTGGAATATGTTTGGGATGTAAATAGCCATGTGATGTGGCTAGATAAATGTTGGTAATATGCATAAGTGATTATGGTATATGATGCATGTTTTGGTGTGGCTTGATGACAATGAAATGGTCTTATGAATGGCAAGCTTATTGATGGATTGATTCCATAGTGAATTGGTGAAATTATGGATGAATCATGCTTGGTTTTATATGTGATTTAGTTGTGCTAATTGGTATACAAGTTGGCATGATTAGAAATGTAATAGAATGGGATGATAAGTTGAACACTTGACATGATTTTGGTTGCCAATTGTGTATGGGATAATGCTTGATTGAGCTTGTAGGGATGACTTATGTGTGGGTGGCATTTTGGCCTTGCAAATGGCCTATATTTGCCCACATGGTTGAGCACACGGGCATGTAGCTCGACCTTGTTCTTCGTGGTTTTAATTTAAAACAAGTCAGACTCAACCACGGGCTGGACACACGAGCGTGTGACTAGCCGTGTGGTGCAAGTCAGGATCGACCACGGGTGGGGCACACGGGCGTGTCTCAGGCCGTGGGGACAAGTCAGTATGTATGCCCTGTTTTGGCATGACTTAGACATAAAGGCATGTTTGAGGCTATGGGTGGCACACGGCTTGCCCACACGGGCGTGTGACCTCTGTAATTTAGTAAAATTTTTAAATTTCTGAGAATTTCCATATGTGTTTAGTTTAGGCCCGGCCCCTTTCTGAAGCATGATTATGGTCTTGTAGACCTATTTAAGGGACACTTTGATTTGATTCGTTGATTAAAACTATGAAATGCCCATAAAAGATCTGAATTGTCTAGTAATACCTTTAACCCTAAACCAGTGACGGTTACGGGTTAGGAGCGTTATACAATCTCATACAGAAACTTTGCGGAACTTAGAAAATTTTTCTTTCAAAATAGGGCACACGCCTGTGTGGATAGGTCTTGTGCCTCACACGACCATTCCTTTGACCATGTCTCAGCCCGTGTACAACACTGACTTGGGTCACATGGTTTCTCACACACCCATGCTTCTTGCTCGTGTGGCAACCTGACTTGCTTCGAATTGCAACCTTGAAAGACACGACCGAGACACATGCCCGTGTGCTCAACTATGTAGGCAAATATAGGTCATTTGCAAGGCTAATTTGCCACCCAAAATTGGGTCATACCTACAAGCATCAAAAAAGTATCAATTCATGTCCCAAAGGCAGCGAAAAACATACCAAATCATGCAAAATTTGACACGTAACAATATCATTCATTTCCATATAAAAATCCAACTAAACATACCAATTTAAAGTACCAACTTCACATCAAAAACATGTGATTCATACATCATATTTATCCATTTCAATTCATAGCATTTCTAATCATATCAATTTCCCAAATCAACCATGAAACTTACCAAAATTGACCATTTCTTTTGGCCACTCATGAGCATATCAAAATATACCAAATTCCACTACCACATTCATAATCAACCATCTCAAATGACCAAATACATTTCCAACCATAATATCAAATACCATATCCTATACATGCCATATAACCAAGTCATCTAGGGTATAAATACCGAAATCATTAGCCAGATAGTGTGATGCGATCTCCGCCAACTTCCAACCCAAGCAACATTCGAAAATCTATAAACATAGGAAAAACACACAAAGTAAGCTTTGAAAGCTTAGTAAGCTCGTATCTTAATAAACTTAACATAACAAATAATTTCATTACAATGCCATAAGCATGATATGCTATCTCACACAGCTTTTCTAAATTATATAACATGTTCTCATATCGAATTATCATCATTCAATATTATACTTGCTTACTTAACTAACTTTAGCTTTCACAAGCTTATTCAATTCAATTCTTATACATCATTCAATTCACACTTTCATATAGCCAAACAAGCACTTTTTGAAAATAGCATATCTAATCATATATATTTTTCATATTTATCTCATTTCATCATTTATACCCAAATTCACCTTTCATTCATATAGTATCTGACAATTTCACATATGCCACTTTATAAATCACATCTTATTCATTTGTTCATGTTTCATTTGCACATATTCATATTTCATTTGCATATACATCACATAACATTCTTTGCACACATATATACTTACCTTTCATTATCAAATATTATATACATTTGAACATACCTGAATCGGAATGTTATTCACTTAATCACTTATTTCTCGAAACGCCCGTTGAACCGTTAAAAATCAATAAGATACTCGGATAGCTCGGAAAGCTCGTATAATGCAAACATCCCAGACGTGGTCTTTGTAACACCCCAAACCCGACCTAGACATTACGATCGAATCTGACGTGTCACACCGAGGTGATTTTTTAAATGAATATGACGTGTCACATCGAGGTGGTTTTCAAAATTTGGACTTGTTGATAACAAAATCAGTACTTAAGTTAAAACCCATTTAGTTTTTATTTCTTGGGAAAATTCGGTTGATTAAGTTATTACAATTTGAAAACCGCTTATCAAAATAATTTTCATATTTGTTACCATTGATTTCTTAAACGGAATAAAATTGTGGAAGCTTCTCTAATTAAAAATCTTGAAGTTTAAAATGCGTGTTTTTCTTGAAAACAGCTGTTATTTTGAAAACTCTTTTGCATCCGCTTGGCAGTTCAAAACAAGAAATCAAAACCCAATTACAAATTAAATCCACCAATGGCCTTACTACATAATCAATAGCCCGATGTGAAAATGAGATAAATAAGTCTAAAGTAGAACATCAGCGGTTGTGTGCCTACCTCCAAGTCCCTCGCGGCTCCAAATCGTCTAAGGCTAGGGAATACCTGTACAGTTAAAAGAAAGGGTGAGTTTACGAAAACTTAGTTTACAATCCCTATCGGTCGACCAAGAATAATATATGCAAGATGCTGACTGAGCACGAGCCCTATCCAGTAATAGTGCAGTGTTAGCCTTAGCCCATTACAGTAACAATGTGGGCCTAAGCCCAATACAATATCAGTACGGTGCAAATATGCAACCCACCCCAATCCAGCCAACACACCACCCGTACCAACCAACACACCATGTAGGCATAAAATCGACCCACCCAGCCAACACACCAATATCGCAGCATGGCTGCCAGTAATAATAACGCAGCAAAGCTACCAGTAACAGTGAATGTGGCAGAGCCACCATTACAGTACTTCCTTCATATCAGAATCCCAACCACATGCAGTATGTCATGTCATAAATAGTTCGTGCATGCAAAGTGTCCTACTCAGTACAGTCTTACAAATAATCATACACTTATTAGTCAACCTACCTCTAGAGGTAAGATGGTCATTTCCATCTATCAGGGGTAAAATAGTAATTTTACCCTTTAGGGGTATTTTGGTCACTTTACTTATTTGGGGGTCTTAGTGTAGATAATGACCTCTCCGAAGGCCTACAGTCGCCTGAAGCGACACAAATAACCTAAATGGTCATAACGGTGTAAATGGGCCCAAGGCCCATTATTCGGCCTAAGTGGGCCTACACGCTCGTGTTGCCAATTTAGCCCAAATTTAGTCACGCCTATGCGAACTACATGGCCTAGTCCAGTATTTGCGACTTATCATGGATTTTATTCATGTGGGGCCCACGAGCCTATTGGGCCCACATGGCCTATTTCAGCCAAATGAGGCCCACATCGGCCCAAGAGCACGAGAACGCTCGTAGTGGCCTCTACAATCTATCACCCATGATTTGTGGGTTTCATTTACAACATGAGCGATCGCACTCTCGTGAGGCCTCAAATGCCAAAGTTTCAGCTTTTCGGCTTTTGCCGATTCACAGAAGAGAGTGGTGTGACTACACACCTGTTTGCGCAACGAACAAATTACCCACGCGTGATCACCCTACATTAATCCCAAAACAATAAATCTTTCATCCCTTCATTATCATTAACACTAAAGCCCCCAAACTGATATCACCACTTACCTTGACCAAAAGTTATGCGATTATTACTCTCAGATCGCTGGTTGAGCACAATCGCACCCTTCTTCTCAATTTGCTAGGCATTTAACGGATTTCATTAACAATAATCGTAACACAAGGCTTGAATTGATACCCATAGTCCAAAGAATTAGAGTTAGAGAAGATTGAGTATTCAGCCAATACTATAAAACAAACCTACTTACCCTATAATATTCGGCCAGAGAAGTATTTGAAAAAGAAAGTAGAGATGTGCCGAGAAGCAAGGCAGTCGACGCTCCACCGATTGTCAAAGACTATCATCCAAATGATTTCAAAATAACAAGATAAGATTTATGATATTCAATCAATATTGAAAAAGCAGAGAAACAAAAGAGAGGGGAAAATAGAAAATGTAGTATTCGGCTTACAACAATGTTGCAAACAGAAGAAGAAATCGCTGCCCACTACCAAAATCGTTTAGCACAGCAGATAACGAAAAAGGGAGAGTCGGCCACTCAGTCAAAGAGGAAAAGAGAAATGTTGAGAAGAAAAACAAGAAAGGTTTGGCTATTTCTTTAAGACAAGAGGAAGAGTAGCAAAAACAGTAATGATCCAGAGATAGTATATTCGGCCAAAGTCAGTTACGATGCCAAGACACAAAAAACCAATTCGGCCAAGGAGAAACAAAAAAAGAAGAAAAATGCCAAAAGAAAGAAAACCGAACAAGTACTATACCAAAAGAAGTCTCTGCCAAATTTCTGAGTAGCTAGACACCAAATTCAGCACTACTCTCCTCACAAGCAAACTTCTTGATTTCCTCCTAAAATCTCTCCCCAATCCTCTCCATGATTTGCACCACAATTGACTCCTCAAATCTCTCCAATCTCTTATCTATCAGAATTTTACTGCAACTCAACTATTGACCTAACCATCAGCAAAATAAATACCCCCTCATGTTATGCCAACACTCGAACCTCAAACCCCTTGCCACACTTGTAACTCCACAACCACTGGACCAATAGGCTTTTTGTGACTTAAAACAAGCACAATAATTAATAAGACCTATGTGTCAGTGTCCAGATTCTTTAAAAGCAAAGTTTAAAAATTCTGCAAAAGCCAAGACTTGAACCCAGCCTTCTCAAACACTCCCATACAGACCCAAATCACTTAGCCATTAAAGAAAATAAGCAATTTGTGTCAGATCATGCAAAATTAAAGACCCTATATTTTTGGGGCATTACAGTCTTACATGTAATCAAATATTGATGCCACTGTCCTAGACGAGGTCTTACATGAAATTATATACGATGCTAATGTCCCAGACATGGTCTTACACGTAATCTCTAATCGATGCCAGTGTCCAAATCACTTAGCCATTAAAGCAATCAAGAAATTTTTGTTAGATCATGCAAAATTAAAGACCCTATATTTTTAGGGCATTACAACTCTACCCCCTAAAAGAAATTTCGGTCTCAAAATTTACCTGGTCAGAATAGGTGAGGGTATTGTTGTGCATCGCCTCCTCAGGTTCCCACGTGGCTTCCTCTGTACCGTGATTATGCCAAAGCACTTTAACCAGTGGAATAGATTTTTTCCTTAATACCTTAACCTCACAATCCAATATTTGTACAGGTTCTTCCTCGAAGGTCAGATCTGGCCTAACCTCGATCTCCTCAACAGGCACTACATGTGTAGGATCAGAGCGATAACATCTCAGCATGGAGACGTGGAACACATCATGAATCCTTTCTAATTCTAGAGGCAACTCAAGCTAATAGGCAACTGGCCCCACACGCTTCAGTATTTGGTAAGGCCCAATAAATCTAGGGCTCAGCTTGCCCTTCCGTCCAAATCTCAGAATTTTCTTCCACTGTGAGACCTTAAAGAAAACATAATCCCCTACAGAGTACTCAATCTCCTTACGCTTCAAGTCTGTATATGACTTCTTCCTATCAGACGCTTCTTTTAATCGATCTCGAATCAACTTTACCTTTTCCTCGATATTCAAAACAAACTCTGGCCCCAGTACTCGCTGCTCGCCCAGCTCAGTCTAACAGGTAGGAGTGCAACACTTATGACCATATAACGCCTTGTACGATGCCATCTGAATACTATACTGGTAGCTATTATTATATATGAACTCTACTAGCGGCAAATAGTCTTCCCAACTGCCCTGAAAATCAATTACACAACTTCTTAACATGTCCTCCAGTATCTAAATCACCCTCTCTGACTGACCATCTGTCTGAGGATGGAATGCAGTACTGAAGTTCAACCTAGTACCCAAAGCCTCATGTAATTTCTTCCAGAACTGATATGTGAATCGAAGGTCTCTGTCAGATATGATGGAAACCGGTACCCCATGCAGTCTCACAATCTCATCCACATACAACTTCGCCAACTTCTGCATCGAATAATCAATGCGAACCGATATAAAGTGGGTAGATTTAGTTAATCGGTCTACAATAGCCCATATCAAATCCTTCTTAGTAGGCGTCAAGGGTAGCCCACTCACAAAATCCATGGTTACTCTTTCCCACTTCCAGTGTGGAATCTTAACTGGCTGCAATAACCCAGAAGGCAGTTGATGCTCAGCCTTAACTTGCTGGCATGTCAGACACTTACCCACAAACTCAGTAACTTCGCGCTTCAGTCCTGGCCACTAGTAAAACTCACGAAGATCTCGATATAACTTGTTTTCGCCAGGATGCATAGCATATGGACTACTATGCGCCTCTCGCAATATAGATTGCCTCAGCTCATAATCCCTCGGTACACAGACTCTCCCACGGAAACACAGTACCCCCTCACCATTCAACCCAAAATCTACAGTCTCTTCATTCTAAACTTGTCGAAAATGAGGAACCAGTGACTTATCCAACAACTATTTCCCTTTAATTTGCTCAGTCCACGTAGGTCTCACTTGAAGCTCAGCCAACAAGCTACCATCATCATACAAGCTGAGACGAGCAAACATTGCTCTCAAATTAGATGCAGCCCTACGGCTCAGTGCGTCAGCTACCACATTAGCCTTACCAGGGTGATACTCAATCGAGCAATCAAAATTCTTAAGCAGCTCTATCCATCTTCGCTGCCTAAGATTTAGCTTCGTCTGAGTAAGGAGGTATTTGAGGCTTTTGTGATCTGTGTAAATCATACACTTCTCATCGTATTAGTGGTTCCAAATTTTCAGTGCAAAAACCATTATGGCTAACTCCAAGTCATGAGTTGGGTAATTCTCCTTGTGAGGCTTAAGCTGGCGAGACACATATACAACCACCTTACCCTCCTGCATTAGCACACAACCCAATCCAATGTTTGATACATTACTGTAAATAGTAAATTCCTTCCAAGACTCGTCATTAAAATAGGGCCCCAGTCGAACTTTCTTGATTTTCAAAATCTCTTCGCTTATCACCAATTGAACGATACCCTTTAAGCAGTAACTTAGTCAAAGGTGTAGTAATCACAGAAAACCCTTCGACAAAATGTCTATAATATCTAGCCAGACCTAGAAAGCTTCGAATCTCAGATACAATCTTCGGTGGTTTCCAATCCATTATAGCTTCAATTTTCTGAGGATCAACCCTAATCCCCTCGGCAGACACCACGTGACCTAGAAATGTCACCTCTCGCAGCCAGAACTCACACTTCCTAAACTTCGCGTATAGCTGCCTCTCCCTCAGAACCTGTAGAACAATTCAAAGATGCGCATCATGATCCTCCTCAGTTCTTAAATACACCAGGATATCGTTTATAAACACTACTATGAACTAATCCAGATAGGGTTGGAACACTCAATTCATCAGATCTATGAAAGTAGCTGGTGCATTCGTCAGCCCAAATGGCATCACTAGGAACTCGTAATGACCATAACGAGTCCTAAACGCAGTTTTATACATGTCAGCTTCCTTAACTCCCAGCTGATGGTACCCAGAACAAAGATCTATTTTGGAGAAAACTGAAGCTCTTTGCAGCTGATCAAATAGACCATTTATCCTCAGCAAAGGATACTTATTCTTGATAGTCAGTTTATTCAACTACCGATATTTGATGCACATGCACATGGATCCATCCTTCTTCTTCACAAACAACACTGGTGCTCCCCATGGAGACACACTCGGTCAAATGAATCCTCGATCCAGCAGCTCTTAGATTTGATCTTTTAACTCCACTAGTGCTTTCTGTGCCATCCTATAAGGAACGATGGACACAGGAGCTGTTCCAGGCAGGAGCTCAATACCAAATTCAACTTTGCGGTTCGGAGGCAACCCAGGGAGCTCATCACGAAATACATCAAAAAATCCTTAACTGCTCTAATATCTCCAACAGAAGGACCCTCAGAATCAGATACACCAATATAGGCTAGAAACGCCTCACAGCCCTTGCGAACTAGTTTTTTGACCCTTAATGCAAAGATCACATTAGACAAAAAGTCTCTTCGCTCCCCAATCACAGCCACCTCCTCATCATTCGTAGTCTTCAACACCATACGCTTAGCAGCACCATCCAACCTTGCGGTGTTTTACTAGCTAATCCATCCTCAAGATTAGGTCAAATTCACCAAACAGTAGCTCCATCAAATCTGCTGGAAATGTTATTCCTTGAACCTCTAAGGGCACATCATTGAATAACTTATTTACCCTAACTGACTGCCCCAGTGGACTTATCACAGTCATCTCACTAATAGTATTTTCAAACTGAGTGCCCAATGTCCCAAACACGTTGCATGCAACGTACAAATGTGTAGACCCGATATCAATTAAAGCAGTGTATGGTACATTATAAATTAAGAACGTACCGATAATGACGTCTGGAGCGTCACCATCGTCTCAGTGATGAACAACATAAACAAGAGCTGGCTGCCTCACCTTAGTATTACCAGCACCTTTGCCTGGTTCTCCACGACCTCGTCCCATATCGTTTCCACCTCTGGCCTTCCCACAGCCTCTCGATGGCTGCTGACCACCTCTCACTGGTTAAATATGACTCTGTCTTGTAGCTTGCATCTGAACAGGCCTCTGAGGACAATTCTTAACTTGATGATCCATGGACCCGCATCTGAAGCACGCCCCAATCCTCTTCCAGCACTCACCCTGGTGAGATCTCCCACAATCAATGCAAGGTTGCGGTCTAGCAACAGCAACAAGAGCTCCAGCCCGAACTGGCCTATCAAACCTGGCCTTCCTTAAAGGCCTTCTAGAAGGACATGAAGGCCCAGAATCCCTCTTATTTCTGCCCCTATTTTTCTCGCAGTTCTGGTGCTCAGAACGCTTCACATCCTCAACAATTTTTGCCTTTTCTACAAGGGCAGCAAAGTCTCGCTCCCTTTGTAGAGCTATCAATACTCGTAACTCATCTCGAAGGCTGTCTGCAAAATGCACACGACGTTCATACATAGTTGCTACTATCCCACGAGCATATCGACTCAACCGCAAGAACTCTGCCTCATATTCTGCCATTATCTTATCCCCTTGGGTCAGGCTTAGAAATTCCCTTCTTCAGGCGTCCACGTAACTTGTGCCTCCATATTTCCCTTGAAAGGTCACCTTAAAGAAATCCTATGTCAACCGGTCAGCCTGCGTACCCCCTCTCACGGTAAGCCACCACTGGTTGGCCTCGTCTCGCAGTAAGAACACTGCTCCTTTTAACTTTTGTTTCGTAGTACAGTCGAGGTCGTCCATTATTCTTTCAGTGGCCTCCAGCCAATATTCTACCACATTTGGGGCTACTCAGAAATACCCCTAAAAATTTTTGCTCCATTAGACCGGAGTCGCTCAAAAATTAACCCTCGGCCTACTAAACCAGTACTAGATCCAGCAACCCTCTCTAAAATGCGAGTATAGCTTGGGACAGGGCATCATCCCTAGTCGCTTGATCGTAAGACCCCGTCTCGATCACCGGTGAAGCTGGTGCCTCCCTAGCAGGCATGTGGCCCGATGCCAAAGACCCTCGACCTCTACCACGGCCCCGTGTACCCCTTCTGTGAGTTCCTCTTGTGCTTATTTCGATATATGCTTTATCTGTTTTAAAAGTCTTATGCATCAGATTATAATTCCAGTAATTAATAAGAAATGTGTTATGAAAGACAGTCATTACGGGTGTGTTTTCGCATATCGAGATCTAACTACACTTTTCAATCTTCTACGGTCTCAGTTTCCTCTATCTAGAGTTTCACAGTATAGTCCTACTATCTATAATAGTTTCTCAGTATAACGTCTCAGTCTATAATAGTAAATAGTATTAGAGAACTTACAGATTGGGCGTCAGAGACTAGGTGTGCCACCCTTGTGAATCTTCCAAAATGTTTCCAATCTTTAAAATCCACTTTTAAAAAAACATTTCAAAAACCCATTCCACAGCTGAGTTTTGTAACTTGGCCCTGATACCACTAAATTTAATACCCAAAACCTAGCCTAGACGTTATGACTGATTTGACGTGTCACATCGAGGTGGTTTTCAAAATTTGGACTTGTTGATAACAAAATCCGTATTTAAGTTAAAACCCATTTAGTTTTTATTGCTTGAGAAAATTCGGTTGATTAAGTTATTACAATCTGAAAATTGCTTATCAAAATGAATGTCATATTTGTTACCGTTGATTTCTTAAATGGAATAAAACCGTGGAAGCTTCTCTAATTGAAAACCTTGAGGTTTAAAATGTGTGTTTTTCTTGAAAATAATTGTTATTTTGAAAACTCTTTTGTATCCGTTTGGCAGTTTAAAACAAGAAATCAAAACCCAATTACAAATTAAATCCACCAATGGCCTTATTACATAATCAATAGCCTGATATGAAATTGAGATAAATAAGTCTAAAGTAGAACATCAATGGTCGTGTGGCCACCTCCGAGTCCCTCGCGACTCCAAATCGGCTAAGGCTGGGGATTGCCTGTACAGTTAAAAGAAAGGGTGAGTTTACGAAAACTCAGTGTGTAATCCCCTATTAGTCGATCGGTAAGAATATATATGCATAATACCTAGGCCTAAGCCCTATTCAAGAATAAAGTAGTGTGGGACTTAGCCCATTACAAGATGTGATGTGGGCCTAAGCCCAATACAGTATCAGTACGGTGCAAATATGCAACCCACCCCAATCCAGCCAACATTCCACCCGTACTAACCAACACACCATGTGGGGATAAAATAGACCCACCCAGCCAGCAAACCAATGTCGCAGCATGGCTGCCAGTAATAATAATGCAGCAGAGCTGCTAGTAACATTGAATATGGCAGAGCCACCACTACAGTACTTCCTCCATATCAGAATCCCAACCCCATGCAGTATGTCATGTCATAAATAGTTCGTGCATGCAAAGTGTCCTACTCAATACAGTCTTACAAATAATCATACACTCATCAGTCAACCTACCTCTAGAGGTAAGATGGTCATTTCCATCTATTAGGGGTAAAATAGTAATTTTACCTTTTAGGGGTATTTTAGTCACTTTACTTATTTTGGGGTCTTCGTATAGATAACGACCTCTCCAAAGGTTTATAGTCACCTCGAGTGACACAAATAAACGCCCAAGGCCCACTATTCAGCCCAAATGGGCCCACACTCTCGTGTGGCCCATTTTGCCCAAATTCAGTCATGGCTATACGAACTAGATGGCCCAGTCCAATATTTTTTCGCTTATCGTGGATTCTATCCGTGAGGGGCCTATGAGCCCATTAGGCCCACACGGCCCATTTCAGCCAAATGAGGCCTACATCGACCCAAGAGCATGAGAATGCTCGTGGTGGCCTCTATAGTCTATCGCCCACAATTTGTGGACTCGATTTACCACACGAGCGATTGTATGCACGTGAGGCCTCAAATGTCGAAGTTTTAGCTTTTTGAGTTTTACTGATTCACAGAAGATAGGGGTGTGACTACACACCTATTTGTGCAACGAGCAAATTACCCCAGCGCGATCACCCTACATTCATCCCAAAACAATTAATCTTTCATCCTTTCATGATCATTAACACTAAAGCCCCCAAACCGATATTAGTACTTACCTTGACCAAAAGTTATATGATTATTACTCTTAGATCGCTGGTTGAACACAATCGCACCTTTCTTTTCGATTTGCTGCGCATATAACGGATTTCATTAGCAATAATCGTTTAATACAAGGCTTGAATTGATACCCATAGTCCAAAGAATTAGAGTTAGAGCAGATTGAGTATTCGACCAATACTACAAAACAAACCTACTTACCCCATAGTATTCGGCCAAAGAAGTATTTAAAGAAGAAAGCAAAGATGTGCAGAGAATTAAGGCAGTCGACGCTCCACCGATTGTCAGAGACTATCTTCCAAATGATTTTGAAATAACAAGACAAGATTTATGATATTTAGTCAATATTGAAAAAGCAGAGAAACAAAAGAGAGGGGAAAACAAAAATGTAGTATTTGGCTTACCAAAGTGTTATGAACAGAAGAAGAAATTGCTTCCCACTACCAAAACAGATTAACACAGCAGAGAAAGAAAAAGAGAGAGTCAGCCACTCAGTCAAAGAGGAAAAGAGAAATGTTGAGAAGAAAAACAAGAAAGGTTTGGTTATTTCTTTAAGAAAGAGGAAGAGAGGCGAAAGCAGTAATGATCCAGAGATAGTATATTTGGCCAAAGTGATTTACGATGCCAAGACACAAAAAACCAATTCGGCTAGGGAGAAAAAAAAAGAAAAAAAATGCCAAAAGAAAGAAAATCGAACAATAACTGTACCAAAAGAAGTCTCTGTCGAATTTCTGAGTTGCTAGACACCAAATTCGGCACTACTCTCCTCACAAGAAAACTTCTTAATTTCCTCCTAAAATCTCTCCCCAATCTTCTCTATGATTTACACCACAATATACTCCTCAAATCTCTCCAATCTCTCATCTATCAAAATTTTACTGTAACTCAACTACTAGCCAAACCATCAGCAAAATAAATACCCCCTCATGCTATGCCAACACTCAAACCTCAAACCCCTTGCCACACTTGTAACGCCACAACCACTCCACCAATAGGCTTTTTGTGACTTAAAACAAGCAAAATAATTAATAAGAGCTATGTGTCAGTGTCCAAATTCTTTTAAGAGCAAATTTTAAAAATTTTGCAAAAGCCAAGACTTGAACCCAGCCTTCTCAAACACTCCCATACACACCCAAATCACTTAGCCATTAAAGCAAACAAGCAATTTGTGTCAGATCATGAAAAATTAAAGACCCTATATTTTTGGGGCGTTACAGTCTTACATGTAATCAAATATCAATGCCACTGTCCCAGACAGGGTCTTACATGAAATCATATACGATGCTAATGTCCTAGACATGGTCTTAAGTGTAATCTCTAATCGATGCCAGTGACCAGACACGGTCTTACACGATATCTCAAATCGTTGCCAACATCCCAGATGTGGTCTTACACGAAATCATATCTCAGAATCCTATGTCATGACAATGTATCCTCTACTATTCTTAGGGTTCGTACGGGGCTTTTCAGATGTCGCCATGTTATTGGGACTTTCTCGTATTCATATATTCTACTTCTCGAACAATTCAATATCATAATAACATATATATATATATATCTTACTCAATATACATATATTTTCATTACCATTTGGTATTGAATTCAATCATACAAATAATATGCATTTATAACATGATTTTGTAATGTCTATTAAAATACGAACTTACCTCATTTGTAGTAATGACAAATTAAGTCGACTAATACAATATTTTGACTTTCGCTCGATCTAGATCTGTATTCCGCTTTTTCCAATCTAATTAATATCAAAATTAACTTGCTTATTCAACATTTCATTAAATTTTCATCCAAGAGCATATTAACAGGTAATTTGCATTTTAGACCCTAACATTTCACATTTATGCACTTTAGTCCTTATTACACAAATACACAAAATTCAAAAAAATACTTAAATACCCATGCTAGTTAATTCTCTTTATTGCCATAACAAACCCATATTTTCATTTATTTCACATTTCTACCACAACATTTTCATATTTCACAATTTAGTCCAAAATTGACATTTTTACTAAAATTCACTTAACAGAACTCATTAATCTAACATCAAAGATTTATTTTCTACCATTAAACATCAAGATACTCAAACATTCATCAACAGCAAAACTCACAAACTTTAGCAGTTTTGAAATCGAAGGTACGGGTTAGCTAGATTAAGCTATAACGATTCTAAAAACATAAAAATCATTAAAAACGGGATAAAAATGGACTTACAATTTAGCCAGCAAGCTTGGCCGAATGTTATGCATCCATGAAGGTTTTATCTCTTCCATATTCAGTTGTAAAAATGAAGAAGAAAGATGATACAAATTGTTTGTTTTATTTAATTTAACATATAATTTCCTTTTTACTTATTTAACCTTTAATAACATTAATAATTACACTAAATGCCGCTCCACTATCATCCACTAACTCATTAATGGGCTATTTGCCACATAAGGACTTTCACTTTTAAGTTCTATAGCTATTTAACACCTTTAACTAATAGAACTCAACTTTTACGCTTTACGTGATTTAGTCTTTTTATCAAAATTAAGCAAACAATCGATAAAATTATTTCATGAAACTTTCACACATATTAATTCATATGTTGTAAACACATAAAATAATATAAAAATAATTTTATGACCTCGAATTTGTGGTTTCAAAACTACTATTCTGACTAGGGTCTAAACTGGGTTGTTACAACCTTCCCCCCTTAGGGATTTTCGTCCCCGAAAATCTTACTAGAGAATAAAATTAGTGATTTGCTTTCACATAGCATTATCAAAATCTCACATAACTTCAGATTTCACAACTCTTTAATCATACCAACCAAGATTCTGATATGTCTTTTGCTATATGTCATAGTAAGTTGAATCTTCACATCATAGATATAAAAAACACTTTACGAATCTTCTCGAGTTCTGACGGTAATTTAAGTTGAAGAAGTCACTGGAATTACCTTTTCACTTTTCTTTTTACTTGAGTCAAGAAATTCCAATCTCATCAATATTTTCACAAATACTTAATTATCTTACTGAAATTCAATGCTTTTACGTAACAATTCTGCATATGTTTTCTGTCAATTTGAAACTGCTTTCAAGCTGTTAAAAATTACTTTTACTTTCTCTTCAATTTTTCTGATCAAATCATCTCTTTGAATCTTTCTCTTACACAGTTCAATCCAGTACAACAAGGTTCGGTAATTGTAACCATATAATACTTCATACAATACCGTCTTCATACTAACATGATTACTCAACGAACAATAATAGTCTTTCTTAGTTGTTTTCAAACTCTAAAACACAATGACAAAACATAATTTTGAGAATTTGAATTACTTTCTCTGATTACAAGACAACATCGTACCTAAACTTACTGTAGTTTCTCTCAGAATCATAATATAAATTTCGTATTTCTATCCGAAACAATGCAGACTGGCACCTAGTGCAAACTGGCAATGTCTAAAATGAATAGCTTAGCTGGTCTATCAGAAGATAAATTCATACGTACAAAGAGACTTCTTTAGACAGCTAATAATAATTTAGATAACATTTATCTTTTTTGGTGATAAAATTAACTTCGAAATCAACATATGATGTAATAGTCTCGAAATCACTAAATGATCGGCTTTAACTTGCTGACTGATCAAACATTTGGGCATAAAATTAGAGATATCGCATTTTATACTCATTTACCAGTACACCCATCTCATATTATCGTACATTTTAACACTCCCCGTATGAAAAAATAAGCTACCACTGAGAGTTACACGTAATAATTGTTGTAAAATTCTATGAACGTCACGGTATACATTCTCTACCTTAAAACAACAATCAATCATCGGGTTTACGTTTGAAATTTTAAATCAGAAACCCATTGAATCCCTTTTTAGCTTGTAATTCACTGACACATTTCTAAGCTTCACAATTTCACTAAATAAATATCAATTTAGATTTTAACTCAGCTAATAGCTATCCATCATCCGATAATATCAATCGCATATTCATTGCTCTTGAAACACATAAAGATTTCTTGTTCGAAACATCCGAAACTATAATCGTTTTCCTCGGATAAGAATCACTTACAGACTCAAAAGTTTTTTGACGATTCGAGCTAACTTTGCTGTGCCAAGTTCGGATCTTTCTTTGACATTAAAAATTTTAAACTCTTATAGTCATCATATATATCACATAACTCTTTTCATGCATCTTTAACTATATGAAATCACAAGGTATTTCTGTGCACTCTTTCATTAGAACACACTCCAAACCATTCATTAGCATATGACTGAAAATCATAAACTCTTTATTCAACTCAGGCAGAACCAGAACTGACATTTCAGTTGATAATGTCTTCATGCAAAAGAAAGCTTCAACATTCGAACTAACTTTAATTTACCACAACATTTCTCAAATAGAATTTTTCTGATGAGTGCAATTCTATATCAAGTTTTCTATAATACAAATTCTTTTCCCATACTGTCTATCTATTTACACGTGAACTTTCAAAGTTTAACTTCAACCTTGTGGATAGATTTAGACACATATAACTTCATCAACTTTTAAAAGAAATCTTTTCTTTTTGATATAAGAATGGTGCAGACATATCATTACACAGATTTGAACTTGATCTTCTATCATTTACATTTTTGCCAATGTCAAACCTTTCACACAGACTAGAAATACCCTCATGGTATTTTCTAGCCATAATTCTGCTCTATCTAGGTCATCATCTATATTCACTCTAAATTCCTCGGCCCCTTGCTTTCGAATTCTGTCTATCGAAGGTTTTTCCTTCTAATCATTTCTACTACTTGGGGAGCTGTAGGGGCCGGCTGAGGGATTAGAGGGGGTGGAGGAGGCAGAGTGTTCGAGTTTGCATGAACAAACTCTGAATACCAAACATTTATCATACGAAGGAAGGGTTCTCTAGCCTCTCCTCCCTGACTCAGTGTCACGGGCCGACTCTCGACTTGCGGGGTCCCCTCAGTGGGAGCCAGCACATTACTCTCGACATCATCTGCCACTGCTCCGTCGGGATCGATTTACTATATAAGAACACATTTTAAATTGTCAAGAGTCGTCACACTATCATAATTCATATATGGCATGTATAGCTAAACTCGTACACATGCTACGCTAATTCGAGAATCAACTAAACCATAGCTCTGATGCCACTAAATGTAACATCCCTTACCCGTATCCTATGTCGGAACAAGGTAGGAGGCGTTGCCTAACTTAATAACATGCATACAACATTTCTAGGTCATAAAATTTTGTTCAAATTTAAAACTTTTCAAAGCTTGTCTTAAAATTAATATGAGCCTATGAGGCTCAAAACACACTTTAGAAATGGTTTAGGACCAAACTGAATTCTTTAGAAAAACTTTGGAAAATGTCACTAAGAATAAGGGCACACGCCCGTGTGGAAGGGCGACATGCCCGTGTGACCTAATAACATGGCCATGTTGAAGGACAGTGTAACACACACGGCCTCAGCATATATGGACATGCCCGTTCCCTTGCTTGTATGGATTTATTTTTCAATTCGAACCTACAGGGGTTTTCACACGGCCTGGCACACGCCCATGTCCCTGGCCCGTCTCCCTCATACAGCCATGACACGCCCGTGTCTCAACCCGTGTGTTAAAACCTTGACATTCTATTTCTGACGTCATCAACCCAATGAGGTCACACGACCAAGGCACACGCCCTTATGCAAGGCTGTGTGGAGATTCTAAATTTCACATTAAAGGTGCAGACTTCACATGGCCTGGGCACCTGCTCATGTCTTATAGCCGTGTCTTTCACATGGTTGAGACACATGGCCATGTCTCAGCCCGTGTGGTTACTGCTAGGAATTCTATTTTACCAACTTAGGGTATAGAGGGACACACGATCGGGCTACACTCCCATGGGACAGACCATGTGTCACACACGGCCTAGACATATGTCCGTGTGTCTACCCATGTCAAAAAAATAAGGCTATTTACCAAGCCCTTTTGCCAACCTTACTTGCACCAATATAAGCCACATCAAGACGTACACACATCGAGGCCACTACACTCTATTCACATGCAAGACTTATCACATACTTATCAATCCAACCATGCAACTTACTCATTCAAGCATTAACACACCATATATTTCACCATGCAAATTACACATTCATGAAAAACATCATCATTTACAAATGCCAATAACAAGTATTAGCCATTATCCATGGCCTTAGACAAAATGGATCAACTTCATGACAAGCCAACACATATGGCCAAAACATTATGACACTTGACAAAAGACCCAGTCCCTATTCATGCCATACTTAAAATACTAAGGCTAACTATACCAAATGCTTCAATTGATAGTGTGATCGATGCCTCCAACATCTTTTGATCTCCGAGCTTGCTTTGCGATACTATAAGAAAATGGAAAAGAGAGGGAGTAAGCATAAAGCTTAGTAAGTCATATGTAAATAATTAACAACAATTACCATGCATTATATACTCATAACATATTATAAACTTGCACATCATTCTCGAATCGTTAAAGGCATAACTTACTTATTTTCATCCCTACTGATCATACAACATAATTCAAGCTCATTTTCATGAATTTCATGTAGGTACCTGTATCACTTACAATATAGTTGTAACTTTTCTCACTTTTGACACAAGCTTTAAATTACCCGTTAAACTAGTTGGAATACCAAAGGATACTCGACAAGCCTCACAAAAGAGGGTACGATGTCGATGCCATGTCCCAGACATGGACTTCCATTGGCTCACGTATCGAGGTTGAAGCCATGTCCCAGACATGGTCTTACACTAGCTTTCATATCAATGCCGGTGCCATGTCCCAGACATGGTCTTACACTAGCTCTCATGATGTGGCTGATGCCATGCCCCGACATAGTCTTACACTAGCACAAATATCAACACCGATGACATGTCCCAGACATGGTCTTACACTGGCTTACATATCGAGGCTGATGCCATGTCCCGGACATGGTCTTATACTGGCTCTTATATATCCCTAATGTCATGGCATGGATATCCGATCTATTCCTAAGGTTCAATCGGGAGTTTTTACTACATCAATTCTCATCATGCTTATCCACAACAATAATCAAACATTTTATGCAATATCAATTGTTTAATGCATAATAAAAATAGTGTTGTATTAATTACGTACAACTTACCTTGATATACGAAATATGGGCGACTAGTTTGATTTAGTCCAATAACTTGGTTTTCCCCCGGTCTAAGTTCGGACTCTATTTTTCTTGATCTATAATGATAAAATTCACTCATTTAATCACCACATTAATCAAGACATTCCAAAATTCCTACTTTGGCAAAATTACCGTTTTGCCTCTAGACTTTCACATAATTATAATTTTGCCCCTAGGCTCGTAAAACGATTTTAATCAGATCTCCTCCTTTAACAAGCCTAGTCAAACCTTTAATTATCTTATAGCAACTTACAATTTTCAATTATTTCACACGTTTACAACCTATTTTATAAACTTTACAAAACGGTCCTTTTAAGTGTTTTCATGAAAACCCCTTCCACAAAAGTTATTTATTTAACAACCAAGATTCATTTTCATCCATAAAATTTCAGCAAACAACATGAATGCTCACATTGTAAAACCCTAGACTCTCAACCATTTTTCAAAATAGTCCCCTTAATAGCTAGATTAAGCTATAGGGGTTCCAAAAAATACAAAAATTATAAAAAAAAAAAAACAACCACCAAAATCACATACTTGCAAGAGAAAAGCTTGGCTGAAATTTGAGCTCCCAAAACTCCCCTTTTTGCTGAAAATTTCGGTGGTGAAGAGGAGATGATAGCCTCCTCTCTTTTTTGTTTTATTTTTTTATTAAGCAAGTCACCTAATGTCACCTAATTTTGACTATTTTATGATTTTCTCTCCAATTAAAATTTCCATGTCCAGCTGCCATAATTTTATTGGTCTATTTACTCAATAAAGACCTCTATTTTAGTGTTCCATAGCTATTTAACACCTTTAGCTTGTAGAACAAAACTTTCGCACTTTATACGATTTAGTCTTTTTTTTCAAAATTAAGCATGGAATCGCTAAAATTAATTCACCAAAATTTTCATGCACTCATATAGTCATGTTATAACACATAAATAATTTTAAAAATAATTTCTCTGACCTCAAATTAGTTGTTCCAAAACCACTCTTTCAACTAGCCCCAAAATCGGGTTGTTACATAATTGGAAGCTATTAATATTTGGCTAGTTTTAATTTTCAATAAAATTGGTTTATTTACATGATTAGGACATAGGGACTAAATTGAATAAAAATGAAAAAGTTAAGGGTAATTTTGTAAAAATGTCAAAAAGGACTAAATTTCATAAATTGAATTGGTTTTGCTATCAAAATTATTGAATTGAAAGAAATTGTTAATTTAGATCATGAACAAGTGGAAAATTGAAGAGAAGGGAAAATTACCAAATAGCCCCTATACTTAGTCGTTTTTGCAAATTAGCCAAGTTCATAGTGATTTTTTATTTAACGTAATTCACTTGTGATTATTATTTTTTCTCTAGTTAATTGATTTGTGTGTGTGTGTGTGTGTGTGTGTGTGTGTGTGAATTACTTCAGTTATTTATATAATGATAAGTGTTGCAAATACTAATGTATATATGAAATTGAGAAAAGATTATTAGTAATATTTTTCTTGATTTGTATTAAAGTTAAATGCGAAGGAGATGAAATTAAGTACATATATAGAAATGAAGAAGTCCCAATGTTTGCACATCAGTGCCCCTGTTTGTACTTCGGTACCCCTGTTTGCACATCAGTGCCCCTAATTGTACTTCGGTACCCCTGTTTGAATATCAGTGCCCCTGATTATACTTTAGTACCCCTGTTTGCACATCAGTGCCCACCCCTTTTTGCATACTAGTGCCTCTGATTGTATTTCAGTACCCGTACTTGCACATTAGTCCCCTGTTTGAACTTTGGTACCCCTGTTTACACTTCAGTGCCCCTAATTGCACATTCGTACTACTGATTGCACTTTGGTGCCTCTGTTATGCATCTATGATGCCTCGAGTATTCGAGTCAAGTTACTTGTTCAACGGGCAAGAAAAGAAAAGGAACAATAATTATTCAAATAACTTATGTCATGAATCTATGAAAAGGATTGAAAAGGAAATGTTTAGTGAAAGTATACTAATGTTCATGAAATTGATGATTTCAAAATGAAGTTTTTCATGTTCAATGACTTACCTTATGATATTTCAAGTGAATTATGTGTATATGCAATAACATGTGTAGTTGATAATGCTTAGACTTATGCCAAGCTTATGGTTGGATTATATCATGCTTAATGGTAATGTTATACATTGAAATGGTAAGTGTCCAAATTAAAATATGCTTATGCTCATGAAAAGGTGGTATGAATCAAAAGATGTGTTTTTTTTTTTTTTTGAAATGGTTTAACATGTGGTTGATCCCAAAAGAGTTATGTATAAATGCACTAAATTGTGTATTGATGATGATATATAGGCTTGTGTCAAGCTTGTGTAATTGGTCGATGTTTATGCTTATGTCTTGTGTTATGCAAATGATACGTGTAAGGTAATGTAATGAAATGGTAAGTTCATAATTGAGATGTAATGTGATAATGTAAATGGATTGATGAGTTAAAGGGTTTATTTATATGTGAGAAATTTACTTAAGCTATGGATGAATTTATATAGGTCGTGGATAAATACACTAATTTGTGAGTTAATAATGTTTTTTAAGCTAAAGTAAGTAAATGGAAGGTTTCAAAGTCTTATGAAAAGGGTTAATGACTGTGTAATATGTCTTAAAAAAATCCTACCATGCTAGGAATGTTAAATATATGTGGTGTTTATGGACATACTCATTTGTGAGTTGATGATTATGGTTTGATAAATCTTGTGGTATTGGTATAGGTTTAAATTTACCTTATAAAGCTCATTATTGAAATGAAATGTTATGTATAGAGTTTATACGAGCTTACTAAGCATTCATTTCTTATGTAGTTGTCTTTCCTTTATTTTACAAATTATTGGAAGCTCGATCATTTTGGAAGCTCATCGGAGATCTATCACACTATCCAGTGGTTATATCGGTAGTTTTAATGTTTTGGCTAAGGTTATAATGCCATGTATAGGTGGAATTGTGTTTGAATGTTGGTTGATAGTTTGGCTTGTATATGTTATTATGGTTGATGAACTTATGGTACTTTTGATGCCTTGATGGTAGGTGTCACTATGGCTAAGTTTTGGTGTATGATTTAATTAGCCAATTTGGTATGTGTTGGTAAGATTTAAAAATGGCCAAGTTAAGTTATGCTTTGAGGTAGATATGAGCTATTTGTAATGGTATAAATGTAGACAAATATGGTAAGTTTGGTATGGAAATAGGTTAGGAGTGAATGGTTAAATATGTACATGTTTAGATAGGTTTGATGAATTGTGATTGAACTGCCTTTTGGCATATTGGTTGTATGGACGTTTGGTATAGATATTTGGTCATTTTATGCATATTTTGGTATGTTTTAATGCATTGGTCAGGGGTGCAAATGGCTTGTAGGTACATGTTTGAAGTGGGTGAAGGAAATAACTTGATTTGGCTAATTTCTTGTCCACACATGTATGTGTCTCTGCAGTGCGTAACACATGTCCATGTGACACGATCGTGTGTCCCCTGTAGGTTTTAAAGGTTGCTTTTTGAAGGATACACAGCATGGCACACAGGCATATAGCTTGGCAGTGTAACGCAAGTCAGAGAGTTACACGGGCAAGGACATGGGCTAGGACACGACCGTGTGTCCCTAGTTCGATTGTTATATAACCTGAGACATGGGCATGTGTCTCAGTCATGTGAGTTACACGACCGTGTGACCCCTTGTAACGCCCCAAAATCGATCAACACACACCACGACCGAATCTGGCATGTTACGAGGTGAAAATGTTTGAATAAACAAGTTTCCCGGTTTATTTTACTGAAAACTCTATTATCGATCTTAAAGTTTGGAAAACCTTATATAAAGTGTTGTTGAAAATGTTTTCGTGTTGCTTAACAATCCAGAAAAACGAATGCTTAAGAAATCCGTTTGATATTACTAGTTGTTGAAAATTTAGGTTTGAAATCATCTTTATTAGTTTTGTCATTACCTTGTGAATAATGTCACCCAATGGTAACGTTGCAAAAACCCGATATAGAGTGTAGTTTTGTAAATCCCAATTTAATTTCGATTACTAAAGCAAATCAAAGTTATTAATCATATATGCATACGATAATTAAAATAAAATCTAAAAAAACCCAAACTAATTCTTAGCGGCCTTATTACAAACCAAAACCAAATTTAAGTAAATAAATAAAATTTGAAATATTAACTAAAAGAAAATCAAAACCCAAGCGAGCATGCATGGCCGCCTCGAGTCCTCCCCGGCTCCATATCCGCAATCTACGCCTCATCTGCAAAATATAAGGGAAGGGGTGAGTCACTAAGACTCAGTGTATAAATCCCCAACCCGATAGTGCAAGCACTAACACAAATCATCAGTAAAAACATGCAAATCATGCAACCCCATAACCTAACCATCCAATCTCCTTTATCTACCCCGTGTGGTCAAAACCACTGGTGGTCAAAACTATTGGTGACCGTAGTCACAAATATATATCGGTGTGGTCAAAACCACTGATGACCGTAGTCACAAATCTAGTGATGGGGCCAACCCATCGTGTGGTCAAAACCACTAATGACAATCCCGTAATTAACATGTGGGGCCAACCCACTGTGGTACCAAACCACTGGGACGAGTCACTCATATGTGGTCAAAACCACTGGTGGTCAAAACCACTGGGACTTAGTCACAATTTATCAAATCAAAGACGGGGCCAACCCGTCGTGTGGTCAAAACCACTGGGGACAGTCCAAATAATCCTTCCCCCTCCACTCAACAATCCCACCATCATGTCCATATCAATCGTGGCATAATAAAATATAGTGATACAAATAACACATGGCATACATTTAACAATGACATGGTAGCATATACCGAGATTCATAGTCAGAGGACTTACCCGGAGTCCATGCTCATGCCCACAAGGCATGACTACTGGTTTAATGGCTATAACAGAAACACAATAACATGTCAAACTAACAAAGTGTTTAAGCGTTACACACATGACTATTTGTAGATTTAAACGAAGTCCCAAAACGTTAGCCCTCACTCTGCCCTACAATCGGCCAACATAAAATTTTAAGATTAAATCCATTCAGCTAAACACCAAAATCCCGAAGATGTGTCACACAAAGGCACACTCACCTTAATGTCGATTTGGTTTCCAACCAAATCCCGAAACTACTCAAAGGATCTCCCTTTACAATCGGCCAAGCCCTAACACCAAGATAATCAGTCTTTGGCTTTTGAAAGAATAAGAATCAAATCCGAAACACCAAGAACCCTTACCTTAATCGGCAACCAAACCTCAAAAATCCACTGTATTCGGCTACTCTCCTCCTTACAATCGACTTTAACACATCATTAGGAATCTAAAGGCTATTCGGCCATAACATGAATCCCGAAACCAAAATAATTTGACACATCCTTACCTTAGTCGACAGATTTGGCCACCAAATCACCAAAGTTTCGGTACGCCCTAGTGATCTTAGAGGTTTCGGCTACCCACATGAAACAAGAATGAAGTTTAATACAGATCTTTAACAGAGGATCAAATAGAAAAGAAACCACTTACCAAGGGATTTGGTTCTTCAAAGAGGAATAGAACACGTGAGAAGAGAAGGGAATGAGGCTAAGGGTATTCAGCCAAAATACTAGATGAAAGTAAAAGAGAAACAACAAGGCTTTCGGCTTTTGAAGATGGAAGAGGTGGAGAGGAAATAGACCCAAGATTCGGCAAAGAAGAGAAACTAAAAATGAGAAGGAGAACAAGAGGGATTTCGGCTTGAGCAAAAAGAAACAAAAACAAAAAGAGAAGATAAATGAGAGGGGTTTCGATTTGACACTAAACAAAGAAACGAAAGACTCCTAAAGCTAGCCGATTTTAGCCTTTCCCCAAAGCACATTTGGCTCACCCCCTTTCCAAGTACCAACTGATTGCTTCCCAAACTCACACCACAACCCAAAGATTCGGCCAAGCATAACCCACTCATACTCAAACAATTACCATCCCCCCCTCATCCCTCTTGAATTCCTCTCATCCACTCATTCAAACAAGTTTGAATGAGTCCTACACCTATCACTTAAAGTTAGCTTAATCCATATCCTTCCAATAGAGTCCTACCTGAGCATACCTCTTCCCACTTTGGCGTCAAAATAATAAGTAGAAAAGGGATTTCTGCAGCTCGAACCTGAGCTCCCCCTTCCCTGCATGTGGTGTCACCAACCAAGCACCTTAGTGGCTCCTCCCTTGCCACTTTGCCACTAGATTGTTCGTGTCACAACCCTCCAATAATATCTCTTAACCCCTAACTTCCTTAACTCCCTATTCCTAAGTGTCAAAACAAAAATTTTAGCCATGACTCAGGCCTAACCCAAGGTCATGCCTAGGCCCCAAAACATGCTAAACTAGCACAGTAAGCATATTGTTACATGCAAACACACAAAATGTAGAGACCCCGCTTTAAGGATGTTACAGTTCTACCCCCTTAAAAATAATTTCAACCTCAAAATTACCTGGTCAGAAGAGTTGAAGGTATTGCTACCGCATCACATCCTCTGGTTCCCACGTGGCCTCCTCCGTACCATGGTTTCGCCATAACACTTTCACCAAGGGGACTAACTTCCTATGCAAGACCTTGACATCCCGGTCCAAAATCTGTACCGGTTCCCCCTCGAAAGACAATTTCGAGCTCACCTCAATCTCTGCAACTGGCCCAACGTGTGATGGATCTGATCGATAGCGCCTAAGCATTAAAACATGAAAGACGTTGTGAATCTGACATAACTCTGCTAGCAACTCAAGCTGATAAGCTACCGGTCCTACTCACTTCAATACTGTGTACGGTCTGATGAACCTAGGACTTAGCTTCCCTTTTCGCCCAAATCTCAGCACTTTCTTCCATGGCGATACCTTTAGAAAAACCTTATCGCCCACTGCATACTCTATCTCCCTGCGCTTAAGATCGGCGTAAGACTTCTGCCTGTCTGACGCTTCCTTAAGATGAGCCCGAATCACCTTAACCTTATCCTCAGTTTCTACCACCAACTCTGGACCCAATATTTGCCGTTCGCCCAACTCTGTCCAACACGTAGGAGTGCGACATCTCTGTCTATACAATGCCTCATATGGTGTCATCTGGATACTCGCTTGATAACTATTATTATAGGTGAACTCTGCCAATGGTAGATACTCCTCCCAACTACCCCTGAAATCCAGAACACAGCCCCTTAGCATATCTTCTAAAATCTGAATTACTCTTTCAGACTGTCCATCAGATTGCGGGTGAAAAGTTATGCTGAAATCCAACCTCGTTCCCAAAGCCTGATGCAAAGCCCTCCAGAACCTCGACGTGAACCTAAGATCCCTATCCGAGATAATTGACACTGGTACTCCATGCAACCTTACTATCTCAGCCACATACAACTTAGCTAACTTCTGAAGCGAATAATCAACCCTCACCGGTATGAAATGAGCTGATTTAGTCAAACAGTCCACAATTACCCAGACTGAGTCCTTCTTGCTAGGCGTAAGGGGTAGCCCACTGACAAAGTCCATAGTGATCCTTTCCCACTTCCATTGAGGAATCTTCACTATCTGAAGTAAACTCGACGGCAATGATGCTCGCTTTGCCCCATCGACACGCCGACACTTACCCACAAACTCGCCACTTCGCTTCAACCCTCAGCCACCGAATCGCTTCTCGCAAATCCCGGTACATCTTGCCACCTCCAAGATGCATAGCGTATGGGCTGCTATGTGCATCCTGAAGAATCCTTTGCCTCAACCCGACGTCCTTCGGCATACAAGCTCTCCCTTGAAAACACAACATTCCATCGTGAGTCAAGCTGTAACCTTCCAAACCATTACTCTGTACTTGTAACCTCCGAGCATTCAAACCCTCATCCACTAATTGTTTCTCTTTAATCTGTTCTACCCAAGTCAGCTTTACTTGAAATCCCGCCAATAAACTCCTATCGTCATATAGACTAAGGTGAGCAAACATCGCTCGCAAGTCTACTACCACCTTACTGCTCAACGTATCAGCCACCACGTTAGCCTTACCCGAATGGTACTCAATCGAGCAATCGTAGTCCTTCAACAACTCAATCCACCTTCGCTGTCTCAAATTTAAATCCTTCTGCGTCAAAAGATACTTCAGACTCTTGTGGTCCGTGTAGACTATCGACTTCTCTCCGTACAAATAGTGTCTCTATATTTTTAGGGCAAAAACCACTGCAGCCAACTCCAAATCATGTGTCGGATAGTTAACCTCATACGGTCACAGCTATCGAGACGCATATGCCACTACTTTCCCTTTCTGCATCAGCATACATCCCAAGCCAGTATGTGATGCATCGTAATAGACCGTGAATACCTTTTCTGCCTTAGGCTGAACTAGGACCGAAGCTTCTGTCAGAATCTTCCTCAACTTGTCGAAACTTTCTTGTTGTTTCTCCGACCACACAAATGGAACTTCTTTCCTCAAAAATTTGGTCAACAGCATCGCGGTCAGAGAAAATCCTTCCACAAATCTCTAGTAATACCCCACCAGACCTAGAAAACTTCAAATTTCCGCAACCGACCTAGGCGGTTTCCAATCCAACACCGCCTCAATCTTGCGAAGGTCCACTCTAATCCCTTCAGCGGACACTACGTGACCTAAGAAAGTCACTTCTCTAAGCCATAACTCGCACTTACTGAACTTGGCAAATTACCACTTCTCCCTCAGAGTTTGCAAAACTACCCACAAGTACGTATCATGATCCTCTTCAGTCCTAGAGTACACCAATATGTCATCTATGAATACTACGACAAACTAGTCCAAGTACTGCTGGAACACCCGATTCATCAAGTCCATGAATGCTGTCGGTGCATTAGTCAACCCGAACGGCATCACCAGAAACTCGTAATGCCCATACCGAGTACGAAATGCCATCTTATGAACATCATCCTCCTTCACTTTGAGTTGATGATACCCCGACCTAAGATCTATCTTTGAGGAAACTGATGCACCCTTAAGTTGATCAAACAAGTCGTCAATCCTACGCAACGGATACTTGTTTTTGATCGTCAACTTGTTCAGCTGGCGGTAGTCTATACACATCCACATTGTATCGTCTTTTTTCTTAATAAAGAGACAGGTGCTCCCCAATGAGATATACTTGGTCGAATGAAAGCTCGGTCCAACAACTCCTGAATTTGAGCCTTCAACTCCACCAATTCCTTTGGCGCCATTCTATACGGGGCTATAGACACTGGCACAGTTTCGGGTAACAGATCTATATCAAATTCTACTTCTCGATCCGGAGGCAAACCCAAAAGTTCTTTTGGGAATACATCTGCAAATTCCCCTACAGTTCAGACACTCTCTACAGCTGCATCCTTGGCTCCCAAAGCACAAACATGCACCATGAATGCCTCACAACCCTTCCTTACCATTTTCTCCGCCTTCAGTGCAGAGACCACATTGGATAAGTAATCCTTTCTATTACCTATCATCACCATCTCCCTACCTTCCATCGTCCTCAACACTATGCGCTTGGCCGCGCAATCTAAACTGGCCTGGTACTTCACCAGCCAATCTATCCCGAGAATCAGATCGAACTCCCCAAATGGCAGTTCCATCAAATCAGCCAAAAACACGACCCCTTAAAGTTCTAGGGGTACATCCCTATATAGTTTACTTACTTCTATAGAGTGACCTAGAGGGCTTATCACAGTCATCTTCCTAGAAGTAATCTCAGAGTTAAGTTCATAGCTTCTACTATACTACTGGCTGCATATGAGTGCGCCGAACCTACATCTATCAAAGCATTATAAGGTAGTCCAAGGATTAAGAACGTACTAATTATGATGTCCGTCATGTCCGCCTCCTTTCGACGCCTCGCTGCATAGACTAATCCAGGCTGTCTCGCCTATGTACCATATGTACCTCCGCCTGCTCCACGGCCTCTACCGAGACATTGCCTCCCCTAGCAAAGACCACGACCCCTCCGTGGTCAGCCGACCATCCCTCCTATTCGAGTAACGATTTCTCGATCCCCAGATCGCAACCTAATCGACCTCTGTGGACAATCCTCACTCGGTGCCCCATCGATCCACACTCAAAGCATCCCCTATTTCCAGTCCAACATTCTCCCGTGTGAGATTTTTCACATCGAGCACATCGTGGCGGCCACTGAGTATTATCAGCAGTAGGCCTAGCAGCTTGATTTAGCCCACTATATCTACCCCGTTTCTGTTGATTCCCAGTAAGGCCAGACGGTCCAAAATTCCTTTTATTCCAACCCTTGTCCTGATTCTGTCTTACCGACTGTTTCACTTCCTCTGCAACTTTGGCCTTTTCCACTAAGACCGCAAACTCTCTCTTCTGTTGTGGAGCAATCAGCAACCTCAGATCATCCCTTAATCCGTCCTCGAATCTGACACATCACTCATGCTATGTAGCTATGATGCCCCGAGCATATCGGCTCAACCTTAAGAATTTTACCTCGTACTCTGATACAAACTTTCGCCTCTACCTCGCCCTCGCACATTACGACCACGTCCCCTAGTACTCATGTCTATAATCATGATTTATCTGCTTAAAGAAATTTTTTTGAATTAGCTTCTGTTCCACTGATTACCCACGAGTAAGTTTTATGTAAAGAAATTTGGTAGTGGTTCTTTCGATCATCACAAAGTTTTCATTTCCAGTCCTCTACCCTAAATCAGTGAATCACATTCACTCACCAATAACCTCCTCCACCCACATTCCATGTGTAGGGGTATTCTCGTTATTTCACTACCCAGAGGTATTTTTCGTAATTAACTTATCGGGGTATTTCAGTAATAAATCAGGGTTAATTTGGAAACCTTTACAAATCATAGGTATTTTAGAAATTCCAAAAATCGAGGGAATTTTGGTAATTTCGTAAATCAGGACTATTTTGGTAATCTCATAAACCAGGGGTATTTTCGTAATTTTCCAAAATATGGTCCAGGTGATTTTCTAAAATAAGGGTATTTGAAAATTTTCAATTCGGGGGTACTTCGGTAATTTTCCATACTGAGGGTATTTCGAAAATTTTTACAAGTCAGGGGTAATTTGGTAATTTTTCAAATCAGGGGTATTTTGGTCATCTTTCAAATCAAGGGTACTTTGGTAATTTTAGAACCATAGGTTAATTTTAGGGTTGTACAAAACAAGGTGGCTGGTCCCTTTCAGGTTTTAGTTATTGAATTTAGCATGTGAATAAGTTGTCTCAGTTAGGGTGAACCGTCACTACGCACCAGGTAGGATTCGATTGAAGAGGAGGTGAGTCACTAGGACTACTTAAATACCAAGCTCCCCCTGAATCCATTCCTAGACATGCACACAACAGTTGCCACACCCTTAACTTAGCGACGTACTCACAGGTTTGTTTAGTGGATCTTTAAGTCTTATGTAATTTGGGTTGGAGTAAGCTACTCCTAGGGTTCAATAACTCCTAGTCTTCTAATCTATGATCCCGAAATACCCATTTCCCCCACATATAATTCACACAATGGTTAGGGATACTTACCTGGGTGGATTGGTGCCGGAGACTCGGTGCCATGCCGTTCAAACATGTACCTTTTCCACAAAACTTTTCAAAACCTTACCTTAAACATTTTGGGCCTCGGGCCCATAGTCGAGCCTTTGAACTTGGCTCTGATACCAAAATTGTAACACCCCAAAATTGGTCAATACACACCACGATCGAATCTGGCATGCTATGAGGTGAAAATGTTTGAATAAACAAGTTCCCGGTTTATTTTACTGAAAAATCTGTTATCGATCTTAAAGTTTGGAAAACCTTATATAAAGTGTTGTTGAAAACGTTTTCGTGTTGCTTAACAATCCAAAAAAATGCATGCTTAAGAAATCCGTTTGATATTACTAGTTGTTGAAAATTTAGGTTTGAAATCATCTTTATTAGTTTTGTCATTACCTTGTGAATAATGTCACCCGATGGTAACGTTGCAAAAACCCGATATAGAGTGTAGTTTTGTAAATCCCAATTTAATTTCAAGCATTAAAGCAAATCAAAGTTATTAATCATATGCATACGATAATTAAAATAAAATCTAAAAAAAAAAACCCAAACAAATTCTTAGTGGCCTTATTACAAACCAAAACCAAATTTAAGTAAATAAATAAAATTTGAAATAGTAACTAAAAGAAAATCAAAACCCAAACGAGCATGCATGGCTGCCTCGAGTCCTCTCCGGCTCCATATCCGCAATCTACGCCTCATCTGCAAAATATAAGGGAAGGGGTGAGTCATCAAGACTCAGTGTATAAATCCCCAACCCGATAGTGCAAGCACTTACACAAATCATCAGTAAAAACATGCAAATTATGCAACCCCATAACCTAACCATCCAATCTCCTTTATCTACCCCGTGTGGTCAAAACCACTGGTGGTCAAAACCACTGGTGACCGTAGTCACAAATATATATTGGTGTGGTCAAAACCACTGATGACAATCCCGTAATTAACATGTGGGGCCAACCCACTGTGGTACCAAACCACTGGGACGAGTCACAATATTCATATGTGGTCAAAACCACTGGTGGTCAAAACCACTGGGACTTAGTCACAATTTATCAAATCAAAGATGGGGCCAACCCGTCGTGTGGTCAAAACCACTGGTGACAGTCCAAATAATCCTGCCCCCTCCACTCAACAATCCCACCATCATGTCCATATCAATCGTGGCATAATAACATATAGTGATACAAATAACACATGGCATACATTTAACAATGACATGATAGATATACCGATATTCATATTCAGAGGACATACCTGGAGTCCATGCTCATGCCCACAAGGCATGACTACTGGTTTAATGGCTATAACAGAAACACAATAACATGTCAAACTAACAAAGTGTGTAAGCGTTACACACCTGACTATTTGTAGATCTAAACGAAGTCCCAAAACGTTAGCCCTCACTCCGCCCTACAATCGGCCAACATAAAATTTTAAGATTAAATCCATTCGACTAAACACCAAAATCCCAAAGATGTGTCACACAAAGGCACACTCACCTCAATGCCGATTTGGTTTCCAACCAAATCCCGAAACTACTCAAAGGATCTCTCTTTGCAATCGGCCAAGCCCTAACACCAAGATAATCAGTCTTCGGCTTTTGAAAGAATAAGAACCAAATCTGAAACGCCAAGAACCCTTACCTTAATCGGCAACCAAACCTCAAAAATCCACTGTATTCGGCTACTCTCCTCCCTACAATCGGCTTTAACACATCATTAAGAATCTAAAGGCCATTCGGCCATAACATGAATCCCGAAACCAAAAGAGTTTGACACATCCTTACCTTAGTAGATAGATTCGGCCACCAAATCACCAAAGTTTCGGCACGCCCTAGTGATCTTAGAGGTTTCGGCTACCCACATGAGACAAGAATGAAGTTTAATACAGATCTTTAACAGAGGATCAAATAGAAAAGAAACCACTTACCAAGAGATCCAGTTCTTCAAAGAGGATTAGAACACGTGAGAAGAGAAGGGAATGAGGCTAAGGGTATTCGGCCAAAATACTAGATGAAAGTAAAAGAGAAACAACAAGGCTTCCAGCTTTTGAAGATGGAAGAGGTAGAGAGGAAATAGACCCATGATTCGACAAAAAAGAGAAACTAAAGATGAGAAGGAGAATAAGAGGGATTTTGGCTTGAGCAAAAAGGAACAAAAACAAAAAGAGAAGATAAATGAGAGGGGTTTCGGTTTGACACTAAACAAAGAAAAGAAAGACTCCTAAAGCTAGCCGATTTTAGCCTTTCCCAAAGCACATTTGGCTCACCCCCTTTCCAAGTACCAACCGATTGCTTCCCAAACTCACACCACAACCCAAAGATTCAGCCAATCATAACCCACTCATACTCAAACACTTGCCGTCCCCCCCTCAACCCTCCTTGAATTCCTCTCATCCACTCATTCAAACAAGTTTGAATGATTCTTACACCTATCACTTAAAGTTAGCTTAATCCATATCCTTCCAACAGAGTCCTACCTGAGCACACCACTTCCCACCTTGGTGTCAAAATAATAAGCAGAAAAGGGATTTCTGTAGCTCAAACCTGAGCTCCCCCTTCCTTGCATGTGGCGTCACCAACCAAGCACCTTAGTGGTGCCTCCCTTGCCACTTTCCACTAGATTGTTCGTGTCACAACCCTCCAATAATATCTCTTAACCCCTAACTTCCTTAACTCCCTATTCCTAAGTGTCAAAACAAAAATTTTAGCCATGACTCAGGCCTAACCCAAGGTCATACCTAGGCCCCAAAACATGCTAAACTCGCACAATAAGCATATTTTCATATGCAAACACACAAAATGCAGAGACCCCGCTTTAAGGATGTTACACCCGTGCAATGTGAATTTTTCTAAATTTTTTCCTTAGGTTTCCATATGTTTTCGATTTAGTCTTAAATCATTTTAAAAGTGTTTTTGAGGCCTCGAGGGCTCGAATAAGAATGATATGCATGTGTTTGAATGGATTATGCTATGAATTATGAAATGTTTAGAAATGAATGATTTAAGTTACATTTTTATGGTTTACGGTTTACGGGTTAGGGGTGTTACAGGCACACAGCCGAGTGTCAAGCCATGTATTAGCCCACTTGCACCTAAATGTCAATTTTTTCAACAAATTACCTAAACCAATTTTTTTATGTCACAAGGAACATTTTTGCCAACATTCAAACCTGCACCAAAATCATCAAAACATGTCAAAATCAATACATTTTCATTCGTCCTAAGTGTCTAACCAATATGCCACAATTGGCATCTCCAATAATGTATATATACAAGCTCACATTTATGAATCACCAACCTACATACATATGCTTATCAACAAAGCCATTTCACCTTATCACATACCAAACCAAACTTACAAAAATGACTAAAACCACTTACATATACATGAACATATTTATATGCCAAAAGTATCAATTAAACAAAGCACCATAACAATACTTACATAAACAAGACATAACATAAACATTCCAAATGAGAGAAGAAGAAAAGGAAAAGGGGGTTAGGCGAAATCTAAACACCAAGCCAAATAGCCATTCGGCTATGGCCACAAAAACTGAGAGAAAGAAAAGAAATGGCAAAAGAGTCTCCTTTTACCTTAACCAACAGATCCCGATTGTATAGACTTTCTGTGGCCTAAGATTCCTAGCACCTTACTTCCTGATATTCGACTAAGAGGCACAGAATGGAAGAAACGGGCTTAGTTGTTACTAGGATGGATTCGGCTTCACCTTGGAAAGAAGGAATGAAGAGAATGTCCATAAAAAATTAGAGAAAGAACCTTACCTTGAATAGAGAAACCAAATGACACACACAAGAAGGTCCGGCACAGGAGAAGAAAAGAAAGACGGAAAGGAATGAAGAGAATGGAAGCAATGTGAAAGAGAAAGGGGGTTTCGGCTTAATGAAGGATGTAGAGAAAATGAAGAAGAAAGGTTTCGGTTATGGTGAGTAGAAGGTGAGGGAGAGGTTCGGCTGATGTGAGGCTAAACAAAAAGGATAAACTTCAAATGGGAGATGAAGAGGATTTGGCTATGTTGGAGTACTTCGAGAGGATAGGATGCCAGTTGAAAGGAAGAAGAGGTGAAAGAAAAAGGGTAGAAGCCAAAGTGCTACGGTTTTCTTTAGGTAACAAAGAAGTGAAACGAATTGACCGAAAATGCACACTAGTTCACTTGGAAGGAAACGGCACACTCTCCTATTAGCAAAAATCAAAAATGCTCAACAACAAAGACCTTTTCCCTTTTACTTCCCTTGACCGAATTCACTTCCCCCCACCTACTTCCAACTTTTGGCCAACTCCACAACCAACACCAAATCCCTTGATTTTCTCCTACTTTCACTCTCCAACACCCATTTGAATTAGTAGACCAAGTCTTCCTCCACAAATTCCTCCACACCTTCCATTCAAATGCTTTGACCCATTCAACCATCATCCTTGAAGAGTCCAAGCCGAAAACCAATACTTCACTACCTTGAGCATAAAAAATAAAGCTCCCACTTGCTGCTGATGAGGCTCGAACTCCTTCCCTCCTCTTGCTCCCTTGTGACGCCACCCCCTTGCTCCTTAAGTGGTGTTATCTTGCCATCACACCACACTCCATCTTGTGTCAACAAACACAAGAAAATAATCTTAAGGCCTGCTTCAACCAGCTTCCCCCCCTAAAGTGCCCAAAAAGAAAAATTTTACCAAGGCTTTGGCTTGACCCCGAGCATCCCTAGAACCCCCAAAGACATCTAAATAACAAGCAGAACAAGCCAAGTACACAGAAACACATACAATACAGAACCCTTAATTCTAAGATGTTACAGTTCTACCCCCTTAAAAAAATTTCGACCTCGAAATTTACCTGATCAAAAGAGGTGAGGGTATTGCTGTCGCACCACATCCTCTGGCTCCCACGTGGCTTCCTCTAAACTGTGATTCTGTCACAAAACATTAACCAACGGTACTATCTTTCTTCTCAATACTTTAACATCTCGATCTAAGATCTAAACTGGTTCTTCTTCAAAAGATAAATCTGGTCTTACCTCAATTTCTTCTACCGGCACTATGTGAGATGGATCCAAACAATAGCGCCTTAACATTGAGACATGAAATACATCATGTATCTGCCCCAATTTTGGAGGTAACTCCAGCTGATACGCTACTGGTCCCACACGTTTCAATACCCGATAAGGCCCGATGAACTTGGGACTCAACTTTCCCTTCCATCCAAACTTAAGACCTTCCAAGGTGAGACCTTTAGAAAAACCCGATCACCCACAGAAAATTTTATTTCCCTACGCTTCAGATCTGCATACGATTTTTGCCTGTCAGAAGCTTCCTTCAACCGAGTCTGAATCAACTTGACCTTTTCCTCTGTTTCTGAAACTAATTCTGGACCCAACAACTGTTGCTCACCCAACTCTGTCCAGCAGGTAGGAGTACAACACTTACGACCATACAACGCTTCATAGGGTGCCATCTTAATGCTAGATTGATAGCCATTGTTGTATGCAAACTCTGCCAACGGTAGAAAATCTTCCCAACTACCCCTGAAGTCAATCACACAGCCCCACAGCATATCTTCCAAGATCTGAATTACCCTCTCTAACTGACCATCACTCTGAGGATGAAACGCCGTGCTAAAATCCAATCTTGTACCCAACGCTTGATGTAATGCCTTTCAAAATCGTGATGTAAATCTAAGGTCTCTGTCAGATATGATAGACACTGGTACCCCATGGAACCTCACAATCTCTACCACATACAGCTTGGCTAACTTTTGTAGTGAGTAATCAACACGAACCGGTATGAAGTGAGAGAACTTCGTCAACCGATCGACAATCACCCACACCAAATCTTTCTTAGTAGGCATAAGGGGTAGCCCACTAACAAAGTCCATAGTTATCCTCCCCTCCCACTTCCAAAGTGGAATCTTCACTAGTTGTATCAACCTTGAAGGCAACTAGTGTTCCACCTTTACCTGCTGACATGTCAAGTACTTACTCACAAACTCGATAACTTCTTGCTTTAGACCCAGCCACCAAAACTATTCACACAAATCTCGATACATCTTACTCCCACCGGGATGCATAGCGTATGGACTACTATGTGCTTCCTGCAGAATCCTCTGTCTTAATCGGAATCTCTCAGCATATAAGCCTTTCCATGAAAGCACAATACCCCATCACTATCCCAACTAAAATCTTCTGTCTCACCACCTTCCACTTGCTGAAATCTAGAACTCAACAATTCATCTGACAACTGCTTCTCTTTAATATGACTTACCCATGAAGGCTTCACCTGAAGTTCAGCTAACAAGCTTCCATCATCATACAAACTGAGATGAGTAAACATTGCCCTCAAATCAGATATTACCTTACGGCTGAACCCATCTGCCACTATGTTAGCTTTACCTGAGTGATATTCAATCAAGCAATCATAATCTTTCAACAATTCAATCCACCTCCGCTACTTTAAATTCAACTCCTTCTGGGTAAGAAGATATTTCAGGCTCTTGTGATCGATGTTGATAGTCGACTTCTCTCCATACAAGTAATGCCTTCAAATCTTCAAAGCAAACACTACCGCAGCTAACTCAAGATCATGCGTGGGATAATTCACTTCATGCGGTCTCAATTGCCGAGACGCATACGCTACCAGTTTCCCCTCTTGCATCAACACACATCCTAACCCTGTGTGTGACGCATCACAATAAACAACAAACTCTTTTCTAGCCTCAGGCTGAATCAACACTGGTGCCTCAGTCAAAATCTTCTTCAACTTCTCAAAGCTCTCCTATTGTTTATCAGCCCAAACAAATGGTAACCCTTTCCACAACAACTTGGTTAAAGGTGCAGCTATAAACAAGAATCCCTCAATGAACCTTCTGTAGTACCCTGCTAATCCTAGAAAACTTTGAATTTCTACCACTGACTTCAGTGGTTTCCAATCCAAAATAGCTTCAATCTTTCGGGGATCGACCCTAATCCCCTCAGCAGACACAACATGCCCTAGAAAAGTAACTTCCCTTAACCAAAATTCACACTTACTGAATTTGGCATACAGTTGCTTCTCTCTCAAAATCTGCAGAACAGTTCGAAGATTTAAATCATGCTCCTCTTCCATCCTTGAATATACCAGAATATCATCTATGAACACTACGACAAATCAATCCAGATAGGGTTGGAATACTTGGTTCATCATATCCATAAACGCAGCTAGCGCATTCGTCTACCCAAACGGCATCACTAAGAACTCATAGTGACTATAATGAGTTCGAAAAGCTGTCTTATGAATATCCGCCTCCTTGACCTTAACCTGATGATAACTTGCCCTCAAGTCTATCTTTGAGAAAATCAAAGCACCTTGCAGCTAATCGAACAGGTCGTCAATTCTTGGCAATGAGTGCTTGTTCTTAATCATCAACTTGTTCAGCTACCTATAGTCAATGCACATTCGTATCGACCCATCCTTTTTCTTGACAAATAACACCGAAGCTCCCCACAGTGACACACTTGGTGGGATAAAACCACGGTCCAACAACTCTTGAATTTGGGCTTTAAGTTCCATCAGCTCTTTCGGCGCCATCCTATATGGAGCAATAGACATCGGAGCTATTCCCGGAAGAAGATCAATGCCAAATTCTACTTTGCGATCCGGAGGTAACCCTAAAAACTCTTTTAGAAAAATGTTTGTGAACTCCTTCGCCGTTCTAACATCCTTTACAGACAATTTTTTGGCCTCCAAAGCACTGATGGAAGCTAAGAACGCTTCATACCCTTTTTGCATCATTCTTTCAGCCTTTAGAGCAGACACCACATTGGACAAGTAATTCCTTCTTTCTCAGGAGTCTTCAACACCATGCGCTTAGCAGCACAATCTAAATTTTCTCGGTACTTAACTAGCCAGTCCATGCCTAAAATCAAGTCAAACTTGCCGAACGAGAATTCCATCAAGTCAGCCGGGAAGACAGTCCCTTGAACTTCTAAAGGCACACTCCTAAAAAGTTTGTTCACCACTACAGATTGTCCTAAAGGGCTAATCATAGTCATCTCTCTAGAAGGAATCTCAGATTCTATGTTCAAAGTTTCAGACACAGTACTAGCAACATACGAATGTGTCGACCCAATATCTATCAGTGTTGTAAAGGGCAAACTAAAACTAAGGAACATACCGGTTATGATGTCTGGTGTATCGCCCTCCTCTCGACGTCTAGTTGTATAAACCAACCCAGTTGTCTCGCATCCGTATTCCCAGCACCACTGCCCAGTGCTCCACTCGCTCGACCAAAACCATTTCTTCCTCTGACTGAACCACAACCTCTCAGTGGTTGCTGCCCTCCTCTTCTGAACTGTGCATATCCCTGACCTACTGACTGCGCTCTGTCTGACTCTTGTGGACAGTCCCTTATTCGATGATCCATAGATCCATAACTAAAACATCCTCTATTACCTACCCAACACTTTCCTGAATGGAATTTTCCACATTGAGCACACTGCTGAGATCGACCAACAGCAACAGGCTTCGCAACTCGACTCGGCCCATCCAACCTAGGCCTCTTTTGAAAGCTCCTAGTAGACCTTGGCGACCCAAAATTCCTTTTATTCCTACCTCTGTCCCTGTCCTGATTTTGCTTTTCAGACTGCTTCACCTCCTCAGCTATCTTAGCCTTCCCAACTAAAACAGCAAATTCTCTCTCTCGCTGCGGAGCTATCAATACTCGTAACTCGTCCCTCAGACCATCCTCAAATCAGACACAACGCTCGTAATTTATTATAACGATACCCCGGGCATAACGGCTCAAGCGTAGAAATTCTGCCTCATACTCAACCACTGACTTATTCCCCTGGACCAAGTTCAAAAATGCCTTCCTCTGAGCGTCCACATAGCTCGCCCCAATGTACTTTCCCTAGAACGCTACCTTAAAGAAGACTCAGGTAATACGGTCAATTGTTGTACCATCCCTTACCATGAGCCACCATTGGTATGCCTCATCTCGAAGGAGAGACACTACCTCTTTTAACTTCTCTTCCACGGTACAGTCAAGATCATCCATGATTCGTTTCACCGCTTCCAGCCAGTACTCAGCTACGTTAGGAGCCACACCAGAAATACCCCTCTAAAATAGATTTTTGAGCTACTAATCCCGTTCTTGCTCCAACAACCCACTCTAAAACACGCAATATAGCTTGAGACACAGCATCGTCTCCACCAGTTTGATCCTGAAATCTCGTTTCTGTAATTAGTGATGCTGACACTTCACCTTCTGGCCCATGCCCTGATTTCAAAGATTTAGCCCCAACACCCTAGCCTCTATCGCGGCCACGCATACCACGTCCACGTCCTCTAGCGCTTATGATTATCGATTCGACTTAGTCTGATTTACAAGTTTTATGAATTAGTATTTCTTCCACTGTTTATTACCGAGCAGTCTTATGAAAACAACATTAGAAGTAGGTTTTCGCAAGAAATATTTCTAAGAGTCTCTATTCTTAGAGTTGTATTTCTCAAAACTATCTATCACAGTATTTCATAAGAATTCAAGTCACAATCAAGAAAACTTACAGTCGGATTAGTCTTTGGAGACTCAGTGCCATACTTCTAAAAACATGTATTTTCTAAACCATTTTCCACACCAACTTTTAAAACACTTTGAACCACGAACCCACAAAAATTTTACAATCGGGCTCGATACCATAATTGTAACACCCCAAACTGGTCTATACGCTATGACCAAATCGGCATGTTGCGGAAAGGTAGTTTGAAGTGTAAAGGAAAATCAAAATTTTGGAAAAATAAACTTTTCATTCAAATGATTCTATCTTTAAAGATAATCTTAAAGAAAAGTATGTTTAAAGATTTTATTACCAACTTCGCTTAAAAAGAATGAAAGTTGTAAGCGATTCTGTTTACAAAAATCAAAATTAGGAATTCCCTAAACGTGACAATTGTAAATAATGTTTGAAGTTTTAAGGAAAATTTCGGGTTATTAGCTTAACACTTATTCTCTTGTCTTCTTTTGTTAACACTTTTAAAAAATATGATTGTGTATAGTTTTATTTTAGAAAACTCCTTGTTTGACATTTCATACGGTATGTAAAAGCCATATTAAAGCAAAACCCAAATTAAAGTTATGGAGGCCTTATTACATTGCAAAATCCTAAAATTTTTAAAAATAAGTCTAATTAAAAGACGAAAATTTACGAGAAAATAATGCATGGCCACCTCAAGCCCATCTCTACTCTAAATCCGCAACTAGGGTTACATGCACATTTAAGCGGAGGGTGATTCAAGAAGACTCGATGTATAATTCCCCTTATAACACATTCGGCTTTAAGCCCACAATAGCATGTTGGGCCTAAGCCCTCACAATATGGAATATGAAAAATATGTATGCAATGCAACCTATCCCACCTAGGTTTCCATCCTCTATATCACCTGAATCAGTCGAACGCCTGTGGCATCAAGCCACTGTGGTTCCAAACCACTGTGATACCAAATCACTATGATAGAGTCACGAAATATAATATGTGGGGCCAACCCACTGTGGTACCAAACCACTGTGACAATCACCTTTAAATATATGTGGGGCTAACCCACTGTGGTACCAAACCACTAAGATAGTCACTGAATAATATATGTGGTGCCAAACCACTTGGTACCAAACCACTGAGACATAGTCACTGGATAAAATATGTGGGGCCAACCCACTATGGTACCAAACCACTGTGACAGTCATTGAATCATACTTCCCCTTTTCACATCATATCCCAAAGCCCATGTAGCATATTAACATACTGAGATGAATGCAAACATACTTCTAATGTGCAACAGATAAATATATCATACATACATACTTTCGAAAGTAGTACTAGGTATCTCATCGTCCACATCTCGACTATCCACATTTTGACATTCACCATCACAGTTATTTACATTAAACAATAAAGAATAGTGTGAGCATTACACATCTAATTATGCGTAAAACTAGACCCTCTAAGCCAACGCTCTCACTAACAGGGATAATCGCGATTTGTCTATCCCGAGTAGACATCAGCTCTCTACCACACCCCGACGAAAAGTCTCAAACTGCCGACACCGCCCGTCTTTTAAACTTAGAAGCAGAGACCAAGGGTTCTCTCTCCTCAGGCCCCTTAGATGCACCCTCCTTGGATCGGCTAGCACTCATATCTATGATAAGAGTCTTGATCAGTACTTAAAGAAAAACTTGTGGTTAATGCAACAAAAGAGAAAAGGGAAATAGACCACCCAAAATCAAGAGAATCTCCTTACCTCTAGAACCCGAATGGCATGGTAAGGTTTGGCAATCACAAGGTCTTCAGGCTTCGGACTACAAATGCTTGGCTAATGGTGTTTCTTGGAGTAAACCTTCCAAGCGAAAGAAGAAAAAAAGAAAAGGGGGTTAGCCAAAATCTAAACACCAATTCAAATAGCTATTCGACTATGGCCACAAAAATCGAGAGAAAGAAATGAAATGGTAAAAGAGTCTCCTCTTACCTTAACCAACAGATCCCGATTGTATAGACTTCCTACGGCCTAAGATTCCTAGCACCTTGCTTCCTGATACTCGGCTAAGAGGCACAGAATGGAAGAAATGGGTTTAGTTGTTACTAGGATGGATTTGGCTTCACCTTGGAAAGAAGGAATGAAGAGAATGTCTATAAGAAAATAAGAGAAAGAACTTTACCTTGAATAGAGAAACCGAATGACACATACAAGATGGTTAAGCACAGGAGAAGACAAGGAAGATGGAAAGGAATGAAGAGAATGGAAGCAATGTGAAAGAGAAAGGGCGTTTCAACTTAATGAAGGATGTAGAGAAAACAAAGAAGGAAGGTTACGGTTATGGTTATGGTGAGTAGAAGGTGAGGGAGAGGTTTGGCTGATGTGAGGCTAAACAAAAAGGATAAACTTCGAATGGGAGATGAAGAGGATTCGACTATGTTGGAGTACTTCGAGAGGATAGGATGCCAATTGAAAGGAATAAGAGGTGAAAGAAAAAGGGTGGAAGCCAAAGTGCTTCGGTTTCCTTTAGGTAACAAAGAAGTGAAACAAATTGACCGAAAATGCACACTAGTTCACTTGGAAGGAAATGGAACACTCTCCTATTAGCAAAAACCGAAAATGCTCAACAACAAAGACCCTCTCCCTTTTACTTCCCTTGACCGAATTCACTTTCCCCCACCTACTTCCAACTTTTGGCCAACTCCACAACCAACACCAAATCCCTTGATTTTCTCCTACTTTCACTCTCCAACACCCATTTCAATTAGTAGACCAAGTCTTCCACCAAAAACTCCTCCACACCTTCCATTCAAATGCTTTAACCCATTCAACCATCATCCTTGAAGAGTCCAAGCCAAAAACCAATACTTCACTACCTTGAGCAAAAAAAATAAAGCTCCCACTTACTGCTAATGAGGCTCAAACTCCTTTCCTCCTCTTGCTCCCTTGTGACGCTACCCCATTTTCTCCTTAAGTGGCGTTATCTTGCCATCACACCACACTCCATCTTGTGTCAACAAACACAAGAAAATAATCTGAAGGCCTGCTTCAACCAGCTCTCCCCCCTAAAGTACCCAAAAATTAAAATTTTACCAAGGCTCTAGCTTGACCCCGAGCCTCCCCAGGACCTCCAAAGACATCTAAATAACAAGCAAAACAAGCCAAGTACACAGAAACACATACAATGCAGAACCCCTAATTCTAGGATGTTACAACTAGTGATTTAGATTATCAAACCGGAGTCGATGATTGTTTAATGTTCTGAAACAGAATTTGTGTACCAAAAAATTTTGAGCTTATTCAGAAAATTCTGCACGAGGCACATAATGGTTGTTTATCTATCACCCAAGGAGTACCAAAATATACAATGACTTGAAACAATTGTATTGGTGGTCGGGTATGAAATGAGACATTTTTGAGTTTGTATCGAAATGTTTTATTTGTCAACAAGTCAAAGCTGAACACCAAGTACCTTCAGGATTGTTACACTTTTAATGATACCAGAGTGGAAATGGGACAGAGTTATATGGATTTTGTATCAGGGTTACCCTTGACTACGAAAAAGAAAGATGTTGTTTGGGTTGTAGTTGATAGATTGATGAAATCGAAGCATTTTATACCAGTACATACAGACTATTCACTCAATAGATTAGATGAATTGTACATAGCTGAGATCGTTAGATTGCACGAAGTACCAGTTTCGATTATTTCAGATAGAGATCCGAGATTTACATCACAAGAAAGAAATTGCTAGAAGCTCTGGGTAAGAAATTAAATTTCAGTACAGCTTTTCATCTGCAAATCGACGGTCAGTCTAAGAGAGTTATTCAGATTCTCGAAGATATGCTCCAATGTTTTGTTTTAGAGTTCAAAAGATACTAGGAGAAATATTTACTGCTGGTTCAATTTGCATATAACAACAGCTTTCGATCGAGTATAAAGATGGCACCGTACAAAGCTTTGTATGGTCACAGGTGTCAAACTCCATTGTACTAGACCAAGCTTAGAGAGAATCAGATTCACGGGGTTGATTTGGTTAGAGAAATTGAAGAGAAAGTGAAAGTAATCCGTGACTATTTGAAAGCAACTTTAGATCATTAGAAATCATACACAGATTTGAAACGAAAAGACATTGAATTTCAAATCAGTGACAATGTGTTTTTGAAAGTATCTATGTGGAAGAAAATACTTCGTTTCGATCGCAAAGGCAAGTTAATTCCGCAATTCATCGGGCCGTATGAAATTATTGAACGAATAGGGTCAGTGGAATATCGGTTAGAGTTATCGATTGAGTTAGAGAAAATCCATAATGTGTTTCATGTATCGATGTTGTGTCGATATAGATCAGATCCATCACATATAATTTCCTCTTCAGAGATTGAGATTCAACCCGATATGACATATAACGAAAAATCGATCAAAATTTTGGCTCGAGAGATTAAAAAGCTGAGAAATAAACGCATAGCTTTAGTGAAAGCCTTGTGGCAATGTCATGGTGTCGATGAGGCTACGTGGGAGCCCGAGGAAGCTATGAGAAATAGTACCCCTAACCTATTGACTGGTAAGATTTTCGGGGACAAAAATCCCTAAGGGGGAAGAGTTGTAACAGCTTGTTTTTTTAGTTAAATCAAAACAGTACTTTCGAGAACATAAATTTGAAGTCAAAATATTTATTTTATTATTATTTTAATGTCTGCAGCATGATATTATGTTTGTGTGAAAATTTCGTCAAGAAATTTCATTGTTTGAATGCTTAATTCGGTAAAAAGGACTAAATCGCGTTAGGTGCAAAATTAGAGTTCTATAAATTAAAGGTGTTAAATAGCTATGGAACCTTAAATTAAAGGTCCTTATGTTGCAATTATACCATTTTTATTGTTTTTGGACAAAGATGGACATGCATAAATGAATTTTAATTTTTTATATTAAAGGTTAATATTGTAATTTGATTATTTAAGTATAATAAATAAAACAAAATCAAAAGTTATGAAGCCTATCATATTCCTAGCCAAGTTTTAGCAAATAAGAAATCCATTTCAGGGCTTGAAGAATTTGGTCACTTCATGATCTAATTGTAAGTCCCTTTTTGTTCCGTTTTTAAAGATTTCTATGTTTTTGATATCATTGCAACTAGGTCTAGCTAGCTCAGGGACTATTTTGCAAAACTGTTAAAGATTTTGAATGATTCCATTGAAGAATACATGAGTATTTTGATGTTTGATGATAGATTATGAATGCTTGTTGATAGATATACAAGTTTTGTTAAGTGATTTTTGAGAACAATGCAAAATAGGGATTAAATTGAGAAATGTGTAAATTGTGTTGTAGAAATATGAAATAATGTGAATTATGGGCTGATATGGAGGTAGTGATAATTCGGCTATCTTGGGTATGATTAAAATTACATGAATTTGCATTTTACGAGCTAGGGACTAAATTGTAAAAGTTGTGAAATTCTTGGGGGTAAAAGTGTAAATGTGATTAAATGTGTGTTTTGGATTAAATTGAATAGAGAAATTACTAAATAAGTTAATTTTGAATATATTTAGATCAAGAAAAGTAGAATTCGGATCTAGATCGGGAAAACTAAAGTACTCGATTAATCGACCAATTTCATCATTTTTGAAACGAGGTAAGTTTGTATGTGATAAATTTCATTATAAATGTATTTTAAATGCTTTGATATTGCTTAAGTTGTGAATACAAAACTTGGATAAGTTCTAGCAATGACTCAATGGTAATTCGGCATTCAAATCCGGTTGAACCTTAGGAATAGTTTAGGATACTAGTGACATGTCATTAGGGGATACATTGAGTTGGCTTGGCCATGATATTAGCACTTGGTGTGAGTTATACCAATTTGGCTTGGGCCATGATATCGATTTTGGACGTAAGTTACCTTGATTTGGCTTTGGGCCATGGTATAGGTACTTAATTTTCGAGACTCTTGAGTATCCGACCTCTATTCTGAATGGTTCAATGGGTAAATGATAGATGTGGGTGAATATGAGAATGATGCTAGATGATACAAGTACGTATATGAATTATATAAGTTTCAAATCGAGGAATCTTGCGAATGAAGTGTATACTCTCATAATTGAGTATTTGAAAGGTTTGTTAATTAATGTAAGATATATGTTGGTATATTCAATTTATTGAATTATATTTGTGAGATTGCATTGATTTTATTTCATACAAGCTTACTAAGCTTTATAGCTTACTTTGTTTATTTTTCCTGTGTTTTATAGTGTTATCAAAGCTAGCCGGATTCGGGATCGCTGGAGATCACTTCACATTATCTACCTATCTTTTGGTACCTATGAACTTTGGTATTTTAAGTATATGGCATGTATAGGGACTTTGAGTTATTTTGGTATTGTAGCATGATTTTGGCCATTTGTGTTGGAATTGTAAATGTTTATGTCTTGGTATGTATATATAGCCATGAGTGATGGCTTATTTTATTCTATTTTGGTATGTTTGAATCATTTATATATATATATATATATGTTTATGTCTTAAGTAATGAGTTGGTTGATGGTTGTGGATGATTTATGGACATTGGTTTGTTTGTGAAACTAGGCTAAAAGATGTATATTTGGGAGAGTATAGTTAATTGAAGTGTATATGTGAATTTGGTAATATATTGTGGTAGTTTATGATTTGTATTGATGGGTAATGAAATGGTATGTAATATGCTTGATATGAGATTGATTTAATGCCTATTATGCCTTGTGTTGGTGTCTTTAAATTGTGGTGTAGGTACATGTATTTTGGATGGCAAAATGGCTTGGTAAATAGCCTATTTTTGTCCACACAGGCAGAGACACGGGCGTGTGTCTCAGTCGTGTGTGACACACGATCATGTTGCAGGGCCGTGTGTCCCCTGGTGTTGAAATTGAATCAAGTTAGTGTCCTCCACATGGCCTCACACACGGGCGTATGACTTGGCCGTATGGTATAAGTCAGCATTTGGCACGGCCTAGCACACAGCCTGGCACACGGGCGTGTGTGTTGGCCGTGTGACCTAAGTCAGACAGTTTGTGACAGCCCGATTTTGGGCCTAGTCGAAACAGTGGTTTTGGGGCCACAAATTCGATTAGGAAATTTTTATTTTTATTATACTTTTATGGTCTATGATTTCACAGAAAGATTTCGTGAAAATTTCGTTCGAAAATTTTGACGTTTGGGCACTCAATTTAGTCAAAAGGACGAAATTGTAAATAATGCAAAAGTCAAGCTCCACATGTTATAAGTGTCCAATTTCTATGAAATTTTAAATTAGAGGTCCTTAAATGGTTATTAGACCATTGGTTAATTTGTTGGACAAAAATGGACATGAGATAAGTGAAGTAGGATATTTTTAAGTTAGGGGCATTTTGGTAATTTGGTAATTAAATGGCCTAAAAGACAAAATAAAAGTCAAAAACCCTTGTCCATCTTCTTGCTTCGCCTAATTTAGCATGGGGGAAGCCATGGCTAGGGTTTTCAAGTTTTCAAGCTCAATAGTAAGTGCATTCAAACCCCATTTTTAATGTTCTTTATATTTTTGAGATCCTCGTAACTCGATTTAGCTATTTCTACCATTATTTTGAGCTAGGGTTTGTGTCTAAAAATTTACCCATGGATGACATGCATGTGCATTGATGTCTAATGGTAGAATATGAATGCTCGGTGTGTAGTAAACGACTTTTACTAAGCGATTTTTGATTAAATCGCATAAAAGGATTAGTTTGTAAAAAAGTTGAAAAATGTATGAAAATGTGTGAATGAATGAAAATTGTGGACTGCTATAGCTATGAAAATAGTTCGACTAGGCCTAAAATACAAGGAAATTGAATAAAAATCATTTTACGAGCCTAGGGGCAAAAGTGTAAATATGACAGTTTAGGGGCAAAAATATAATTTTTCCATAATATGATTTTTGGACTGAATTCAATAGTATAATAACTTAATAAGTCAAATGTGATATTTTAGATAAATAAAATGAGTTTCGGACTTAGAACGGGGGAAAGACGAATATTGAACGACTCGGTCCCTTTCGCCATTTTAAGTTGAGGTAAGTTCGTGTGTAAATAATACAACATTATATTATGTATTCAATATTTTGATATTGCATGAATTGTATATATATGTTCCTACAAATTCGATTGATGATGATTTGGCGAAGAATCGAAGAATGAGAATCCTGGTTGAACCTTAGGAATAGAAAGGATACCTTGTCACGACATTAGATTAATAAGGTCTCGTATAAGACCATATCTGGGATATGGCCTCGGCACCGAATTGAGATCCCGTGTAAAACCATATCTGGGATATGGCATTGGTATCGAATAGTGATTTCGTGTAAGACCATGTCTGGGACATGTCATCGATATACGATCTCATGTAATACCATATCTAGGATATGGCGTCGACATCAATATGAGAACCCGAATAAGACCATATCTGGGACATGGTATCGGCATCGACATGTGATCCCATATAAGACCATATCTGGGATATGGCATTGGCATCTTAATACGTGTATGATAATTGCCGAGTATCTTTCGATATTCCAAGTGGTTCAATGGGGTAAAGAAATTAAAGTTTTTGTTAAAGATGGAAAAAGGGCTAAAGTATGTGATGGAGTGATACAGGTACATATGCGAAATTCATGAGAAATGAGTTCGATATGTAATTTTGTATAAGACCATGTCAGGGACATGGCATCGATATGATATTTCATGTAAAACCATATCAAGGATATGGCGTTGATCTGACACTATATGTATGAGATTCTCGGTATCTTTTAGCATTTCGAGTGGTTCAATGGGTACATTAAAAATGAGAAAGTAAGTGACTATGTTACGAGTGGTACAGGAATGTACATAGAACTCACGTGAAGTGAATTCGGTATATGATGAATTCTTGGGAAGAATGAACACGAACAAGTTATACTCGTGAAATATTGAGAACCTTGTGATTAGTGATCTACATTCATCATGAATGGATACATGATAGGATTTGATGATGATCATGTGTAAGGCTTTTAGGCCAAATTAAATTGAGAAATGATATGTTCAAGTCTTTGTTGTTGATGTATAGATTAAATTGGCCAATGAGTGGCTTATAAATATTTGATAATGATTAGTTATTGGAATGGCTAACAATGGATATACTTTAGTGTTATATGTGTGTAAATGAGAATTAATACCAAGAAAGCATGATAGAGTAAATGTAGCAATAAAATAGTTTGGGCAGCAGGAGTTGTATCACTTTGAAAAATCATCAAATATGGAAATCGAATTTGAGGCTGAATAAGATATTAGATTAAATCTTATTGAGTCTATTTTCACATAAAATAAATAGAATAAGCAAAATTTTAGTGAGACAGGTTCAGAATGATTTCAGAATCCCCTATTCCGACTTGGGAAATTCATTAAAAATTGTACAAAAATAATCAAGGGATAAATTTTATATTCTTGAATTTATTAATGAGTCTATTTTCTAGATGAACAAACAGGAACATCATTAGAGTTCTGTACCACGAGAAAATAAATTTCTAGTGAAGAGGGGTCAGAACTGTTAGACAGCGAAACAGGGGAGACTTTAAAGAATAAACTATACTGATTGGCTGAACCAAAAATTTTGAAATTTTTATGATAAGAAGATATATGAGTCTAGTTTCAAGGAAAATTAGTGGATCTTAATTTTGAGTTTCGTAGCTCTGTATAAAAATAATTTAGTGACTATAACCCGAGTAAACAAATCAAGATGAACATAAATGAATTGTGAAATTTTATACAATTATGATTTTATTACCTTGAGAACATATTGTGAGAATTGGCGAAAAACATGTTAATAAGTTTCTTATTATTTTCATACAAAATTACTAAGCATTATAGCTTACTCCCTTTCCTTTCTCATATCTTATAGGGTTTTATGCTAGCTCGAGTTGGAGATCGCTGGAGATGCTATTACACTATCAAGCTATCATCGTGGGGTAAAAGTGAATACAGACCTCTTAAGTTTATGGCATGTATAAAGACTTAGTCAATTGTGTATGTGTCATTTGATTTGGCCAAATATGTTGGTTCATAATGGTAATATGATTCATTTTGTATATGGCCATGATATGTGGCTCATATTGGTTAATGAGTTCTAATGCCTATTTATATGTGTGTGCTTATACTAAAGATTTCATGTGATGTGGTTATGTGTGTTTGGTATGGATAGATTTCATGTGATGTGGTTATGTGTGGGACTAAACCGAGCACATACAATTTTTTCGAAAACTTAACATTTTTTAAAGTTACTGAGGTAACAAGCCCGTACGGGTAGGCCATGTGCCTCACACGGCCTCAGACACACCTGTGTGTCCAAGCCGTGTAAAAAGCAGGCATACACATCGACTTGTCCACACTACCAAGACACGCCTGTGTGCTTAACCCATAGTCACCACTGACCTATTTCACACGGCCAGTCACACGTTCGTGTCCAGCCCGTGTACGAGTCTAACTTGCTTCGATTTGCAAACTTAAGAGACACGGTTGAGCCACACGCCCGTCTGCTCAACCGTGCGAGCAAATATAGGCCATTTGCAAGGCCAATTTGCCACCCACACTTTGGATCACACTACAAGCATCAAACCATTCCAAAATCATACCTCAAATGCATCCAAAACATAGATTTTAACCATCATTTCCACCAACAATTCAAGCATAAAACATAAATTTTCATCTTCTCTAATTCATACCATAATAACCATTCACACAACCACATTTACACATTATAAACACCATCTTCACATACCCAAAATATATACTAAAAGCATTTATCTTTCAAGCCATATCACATGGCAAGAACTATACATCTTAAACATACCATGTCTCTAGCCTATACATGCCATATACCAAATATACAATTTCCGAAAGTACCAAAATAGATGACCGATAGTGTGATTGAGTCGTTGATGATCCCCAGATCCGAGCTAGCTTTAATTTGTAAAACAGAGAAATACTTCACACAGTAAGCTTAAAAGCTTAGTAAGTTCGTAATATAACAAAATTAACTCAACAATTCAAATTCAATATACAAAATTACCAACATCTAGTTCAATTCACCTCAATACTCAATTTTCATCCATAACAATTCCTCACTTTCATACATAACTATATGTTCAATGTACAAGCTTTTACCAAGATGTTTAATCTCATTCATTCCATCATTCATTCACATAACTATCCATTTTTCTCAAACACAACTTCATCAACCACATAGGTTATGTACGTACCTGTACCATCACGTATTCAATAACAACATTTAGCATTCAATGCTCCAAGCCATTACTCATTCAATTCTCTTTAAACCTTCGATGAATTCGCACACTCAGTGACATATAATTAGCCGAAGCCACAATATTATCGCACACTTAGTGCCATCACAGTAAACCGATGATGTATCGATATCTCACACATAGTGCCAACTAATATAGTCAATGCTTTCTTTAATTCGCACACTTAGTGCAATACATCATTGTATCAATTCTGTTTACGCACACTTAGTGCCACATTCTTCAAACTCACAATTTGCATTACTAATTTATCAACCACATATTCATATGAACATGATTAAAATAATTCGTATTATACACGAACTTACCTCGGGCGTAGAAATAACGATTCAAGTCGATCAATCGAGCACTTTGTTCTTGCCTTGATCTAAGTCCGAATTTCTCTTTTCTTGATCTATACATATTCAAATTTAGCTCATTCATTCACCAAATCATTCAATTCAATCCAAATATACATATTTAGGGCATTTTACAAAATAGCCCTCACATTTTCACATTTTAACATTTAAGTCCCTATTTCATAAAATCACCAAATGCACATAATTTCATTATACACGTGCCTAGCCGAATTTTCCTCTAGCTCATATAAGCCCACATATTTCATTTATTTCACATTCTAGTACCTTAATTTCTCATTTTCACAATTTAGCCCAAAATAGTCAAATTCATCAAAAATTTAAAGAAAAAATATGTTAATCTATCACATATCTTTCATATTTCCTCATCAACTATCACAAAGCTCAAGCATTCATCAATGGAACATCTCAAAATCACTATCAAATTCTAAAATTAAAGCATGGTCTAGCTAAAACACAAAGCAATGATCACAAAAACCTAAAAATCACTAAAATTGAGCTTAAAACATACCTTGATTGAGCTATACAAGTGTCGAATGTTTCAAAGCCCTAAATCTTTCTTTTCTTTCAATTTTGGCAATGGATGATGATCATGGAGCTTATTTTTGTTTTTTATTAATATTTACATTAATATGCCATTTACCATTTTAACTTCAATTAATACATTATAACTTCATTCATTTAATGGCCTTTTATGTCCATTTCCACTATCAAAGGTCTAATTACAACATAAGGACTTCTCATTTGAGAACCCATGCCAATTAAGCACCTTTAACAACTAGCACACAACTTTTTCATTTTATGCAATTAAGTCTTTTTTTTGCAAATTAAACACACAAACTGTAAAATTTTCACACAGAACTTTCACTGTAACACCTCTTACCCGTATTCAATGCCGGAACCGGGTACGAGGCATTACCAAACTTATCTTGCTTGAACGTGAAACTTTGGGCTATCAAATTTCATTCCAACTTAAAATTTATCATTCAAATTCATAACATCCTTATTATGGCCCTGCGAGGCCTTAAACATGCAAACGAAGGGTCTCAGAATCAAATCAAAAACTTTTGTATACTAAGAAATTTTTTGCCTAAACAAGGCCATACGCCCGTGTGAAATGGGACACTCCCGTGTGGGCAGGCCGTGTGGTCACACACGCCCATGTCCCCAGCCTGTGTGGAATTTATTTTTCTTTTCGAACCTACAAGGGTTTTCACACGGCCAGACACACACCCATGCCTTTGGCCCGTGTCCTCACCCGTGTGTGAAAACCTGGGTATTCTGTTTACGACCTAGGTACACGCCCGTGTGTCTAGCCCGTTGTAACACCCCTAACCCATATCCGTCGCCAGATTAGGGTTACGAGGCATTTTCAAAGAAAATATAACTTTCATACTGTAATACCCTTTTCATTCAATATACTTCATCCTATTCTAAAATAACCGAATTAATACATGTTTAGATATATACTTCTCAAGCATATAACCCAATTTCATATTCATATCAATTTCATTGAATTTAAAATATGCCTAACATCTCTCTTTATTAACTTACCACATATATGCATGATTAAAATTCTAAGTATATTCGGTATAATCATCAACGAATACAGAATGATCAATCAATATACATTTCTTTAATAAAATAAACCACAAAACAAATACAAACACCTACTTAGCACCACCACCTACGCATTCATTTCATGCAACCATTCCTCATGTACAATCTTGTTTCGAACCAATGCACATTAAAACTTTATAGTTAGAAATACTAATAAGCATCATATGGTTACATGCATATATCACCCGTTTGCACACTTATAAACTAAGAAATCATATTCCTTTTACAATTACATATATCAGAATGCGCATCATCTTAGCTTTTAATGCCATAAACACAAATTAACTTTGCATGATATATGCATATGATCAAAGACCGAATATACTAATTAAACTTCCATAATTCATGAATTCTATGTCACGAATTTGTACACTATTGACCATTCATAAACGTAGATCTCAAACTAAATTAACATAGAATTATAAGCATATTTAATCATGCCTAGACCGAACCTTCCATACCACCTTTCCATACAATTTATAACTACCTATACTTATCAATAACAAATGAATCTAGCAAATCAACTTACATATACAAATTTTCATTATGAGATCATTATTACCACCTAACCGTAACAACCATATTTAACATTCAATAACCCAAGTTAAGATTTTACAACTATATACATAACACTCATATCACCTACCACATTTCCAATAATATCTAAACTTCAACCGAATACAAACATTCATTAATAGCATGAGCAAGCCATTTCATCCAAGCATATTGATGAAGTTTAACCCAAAATAAGTAGCCATTTTGCAAGGCTATAAATATATACGACGATTAAGCATCGGTAGTAATACGACTTAGTCTAACTATACATGCCTTTTGAATTAAAAACCAAGTTTATCAGTACCAAAAGAAAGTGGATAGTGTGGTTAACTTCTTTGAAGATCCTTCGAGTCTGTAGCTTGAATAAAAAATCTATAAAATAGAGGTAGACAAGAACACACACACAGTAAGCTTGCTAGCTTAGTAAGTCTTAAGCAAATATAAACGTAATGAACATACATTAAAACATGTTAATACCCAAGCTTATAGTATGGAGCATAAATATTTCATTATGTAAAATGTACATAGCTGAATACTAGTAACGCTCTTGATTTAAATATCGTTCATATGTCATCATGAACCTGTACATTATCAAATCACATGAATATCATCTTATATCGTATATTCCGAATCACATGAACCAATCTAGGCATCGATCTTCTATTTCTACTTATACACAAAAACAAGCACTTTTGTCTCATTCATCACTGATCTTTAACTAAACAATAAGAATTTAGCTCACTTCATTCCTTACTAATATAGTAGGCTAATTCTTACCCGAACTTTTAGCACATAGCACTATATATATATATATCTCACCTTGTTTGATTCTCGAATCTTCATTTATAGCATATCACCCAATAAAGCTTGCTAGGCATTAAAGCCGAAATAAATCACCTAAGACGAAGCTCGCTTGGCATTGAAGCACGAAATAAATCACCAAACCTGAAGCACGCTAGGCATTGAAGCCGAAATAAATCAAAGACTAAGCACGCTAGGCATTAAAGCCGAATGTAATTATAGTTAATCTTTCATTTCACATTTCATAGTGCTAAATTCACCACCACTTATATTTCACATATTTTAATCATATAGCAAACCAAAAGCACTTATTCATATCACATTAAATAAAATTTCAACCAATCCAATTTATTATCATCACATTCGCCAACTCATGACTTTATACTATAATTATACCAATTTTACCATACATTAGATTTATAAATAAACTTTTAACATATGTTCGCTTAAGGACTTACCTCGGTTGTCGATAGACCGTGCAAATCGGCTATTCAAGAACCTTCGTCTTTCCCCGATCTAAATCCATTTTTCTTTGCTCTTGATCTAAAACACATTAAAATTTAACTCATTCAAGTACATTTTATCACAATTTAGTCCCTAAGCACATAAATAGGTAATTTACCATTTTACCCCTACTATTTCACATTTTTGCATTTTAGTACTAATTGCACAAAACACAAAATACACAAAATTTCCCCACGCTACTCAAGAGACGAATCTTCCTAGGGACCTTACAAGTCCTTTTATTTCACTTATTTTGCAAATAAGTCCCTTTAAAATTTTATTATTATAATTTAGCCCTAAATACAAAATTTTACCAAAATTTCTAATACAAAACTTGTAAATCTTTAACACATCTTTAATCTAAAACCATCAAATATCAAAACCATTTAAACATGTTAATGGCCGAATCCTATTTACTTATGAATTTAAAAAATCCAAGCATGGGTCGGGTAATGTACGAAGAAACGATCTCAAAAATATAGAAATTATTAAAAACCGAAGAAAACACACCTTGAATTTTAGCTAGATGATGGTCGAACCTTCCAAGCTTTTAAACCCTTATTTTCATGGCTAACTTTCGGCACTTCAAGATGAAGAACAAAAATATGGCTTTTAAATTTTATGTAATATAACATATAATAACATTTTCTTATGTTTTACCATTTTAACCTTTATTTAATAATAAAAACAAATTATAACATAAGGTTATACTTGACCTTTGCCACCCACTAACTCATAAATGGGTTATTTACCCTTTTAATGCTCCACTTTAAAAAGCCATCATCAAATAGGCACTTTACACTATAGTTTGAGACTTTTAAAATTTACGTGATTAAGTCCTTTTTGTCAAATCGAGCACCCAAACGATGAAATTTTTTTACGAAACTTTCACACATTTTAATTCACACATAATAAACACAAAATAAAATATTAAAATATTTCTCAGACTCGGATTCGTGGTCCCGAAACCACCATTCCGATTAGGGTCAATTCGATCTGTTACACCCGTGGTCGACACTGACTTGCATCATTGACATGCAGGGGACACACGGCTCTGTCGCATGACCATGGGACTGACCGTGTGTCACACACTGCCTAGACACACACCAATGTGCCTACCTGTGTGGACAAGAACAAGGATATTTGTCAAGCTCTTTTTATCACCCAAACTCCTACAACATAAATCACATTCAACCATTAATTAAACAATCCAATCATGCATCATACACATTCATGAATAACCTCATCTTTTCATATATTAAAAATAAAGAGCCATCAACTATGACTATCTACAAAAAGTTCATCTTTAAATGAGCCAACACACTTGGCCAAAACAACAAGACATTTCACTAAGTCTAGCCCTTATAAATGCCATACTCAAAAAGTTGAATCTAAATATACCAAGATGAGCTGATAGTGTGGGTGATTTTTAGATTATCTTCATGTCCCAAGCTGGTTCTTTGACACTATAAAACAAGGGAAAAGAAAGGGAGTAAGCTTTAAGCTTAGTAAGTTTACATGTAAACTATAAATATCATAACATATGCCAATCAACCAACAATATTACATAATAAGAAAGAACAAATCACATTTCCATAATAATGCTTACTCATCTCATCTCTTACCACATTCCATCCATACTACAAATAAAATGCTCACATTTACTTGCACACATCCCCTACACTCATCACCATAAACCACATGATATATTTACTTTGACAATTCCTTGATGAACCCCTCAAAATGATACTATGTACCAGGTGGTTTCGCACACAGCCCACCAATAGTTAATAATAGGGTGGTATCGCACATAGCCCACCAACAAGAATAATTACGGTGGTTTTGCACATAACCCACCAATTAACAATATAAATGATGGTATCGCACACAGCCCATCGTGAATAAATAGTAAGGTGGTATCGTACACAGCCTACCAAAAAGGATATTTATGGTGGTATCGCATACAGCCCACCAAAAATGATATTTACGGTGGTATCGCACACAGCCCATTAAAAAGTTATTATGGATATTTTTCCGCACTTACATATTTATTCCGAGGTTCATACGAGAATTACTCACTATCTATCAATTCCAATCAATCACAATCATAATTGATCTCATTCATACAATGCACCAATAAGTAACATCATATGTATTAAAGATGTATCATTTACGCATAAACTTACATCGTGCAAAATGTACTAGTCGACGGTTTAGTCCGTAACCTTGCCTTTTCCTCGGTCAAAGTGGTTTCTTCGCTCTTCTTGATCTAAAATAATAAAATTCACTCATTCAATCACTTAATAATTCATAATACATCAAACTTTCTTGTAACACCCATATCCGTCGCAGGAGTAGGGTTGACTGATGCTACTTTACTAACCACCAAGTTCATTTAATCACTTAAATCTTAATACTTAATAAATGATATTTCAATAAACAAAACATCAATTTGATTATAATATCAATCACATTATACATAACAAAAGAAGTAAACTTATTTTATACTATAGAGCACTATTCATTTGGTCATTTCAAATAAGGTGGCGAATATAAACTATTTTTCAAAGGTTAACTCACACCTATTTATCACATGTATATTCAATTACATGCAAACATAATTAGTTATTAACACAAATGAATACTAACCTTTAAAATTATCTTGACCGAATGCATAATTATGTTTAAAAAAATTCAAAATAATTATTACATCAACCAAGTTCATCAAACATGCATGTAATATCTACTTAAACTTATGGATAATGTCTCTATCAAGATTTTATAAATTTCCTATTCTTTAGCAAAAATAAAAATTCTATTACATCCGAATATGCACAAACATATATCACATTTCAAGCATACATATATAACTAACTAGACATATTCATGAGCAATGTACTTAAAATATACTTGTTTACTATGTCGAATTAACCTGTTTAAGAATCATGCAAAAAGACCAAATACAAACAAACCATAGCACCATAATTTGATCATTTCATCATCGAATCACCTCATTTGAACTTAAAAAGAAATACACATACCCAATATCTTTTATAACCTAACATTACTAACCTATGAACAAAACACAACTATGGTTCAATATAATCGAGTATACAATTAATTATTCATACCACATTACCCAACTCATATTTTCACTTCTCAATCACATATTTCCTTACCATATTCAAATTAAACCTTGATTGAGTTTGCGCAAACATTAACGATATAAACTGACTATTACATCAAAAGCATGATAAACATACTTAACCAAAAATTTATCCATATTCGCATGGCTATTATATACATGTATAAAAAGTTTTCAACAAACAAGGTCATGTCTTTCCCATACATGCCTCTATCCAAAACCAAAATGAAAGAGTACCAACATTAGATCGATAGTGTGGTCGATTGTCTTGACGATCCCGTTGAGCGGTAGCCTTTACCTAATCTATAAAAGAGAGAACATTACACACAAATAAGTTTACTAACTTAGTAAGTCCCAAGCTCATAATAATACTACATTCAATTACTTAAACATTTAAATCATTCAACTCAACCATGTTATCATATTAAAATTTCTTTCACCTTTAGCACTACTATTTGAAAACCGAATCTCTATGATAGTACATTCAAGCTCAAACTCAGTCATATAATACTTGTGCACATCAATCGTAATCTCAAATGTACATAACACTGTACTCGTAATATTAGTTAAACTCTAGTAACATTAAACATATCATACCTTACTTACTTACCTGAGCCTTTAACTAGACACATTAGCTACGATTTACCTTGAACAACAATTCGGTTTCTCCTTTGTAAAACACATCACCGGCATAAAGCCTGCTAGGCACGAAGCCCGAATATGTCACCGGCACTAAGTCTGCTAGGCACGAAACCCGAATATGTCATCGGCACTAAGCCTGCTAGGCACAAAGCCCGAATATGTCACCGGCACTAAGCCTGCTAGGCACGAAGCCTGAATATGTATAGATAATCTTTCATTTCACATTTCATTGTGCTAAATTCACCACCACTTATAATTCACGTATTATATCGAATAACAAACCAAAACACTTATTCACATCACTTTAAATAAAATTCCAACCAATCCATACCAATACTTTCACATTCGGCTAACACAAGGTTTTATACAAAATTCTATTAAATACTATCATTTAACACATTCATAAATAATAAGATAACCTATACTTGCTTAAGGACTTACCTCGATTGTCGATATACCGTGCAAATCGGCTATTCGAGAACCTTCGTCTTTCCCCGATCTAAATCCGTTTTTCTTTGCATCATCCTTTCAGCCTTTAGAGCAGACACCACATTGGACAAGTAATTCCTTCTTTCTCATATCACTAGCACCTCTTTATCCTCAGGAGTCTTTAACACCATGCGCTTAGTAGCACAATCCAAATTTTCTCGGTACTTAACTAGCCAGTCCAATGCCTAAAATCAAGTCAAACTTGCCGAACGAGAATTCCATCAAGTCAGCCGGGAAGACAGTCCCTTGAACTTCTAAAGGCACACTCTAAAAGTTTGTTCACCACTACAGATTGTCCTAAAGGGCTAATCACAGTCATCTCTCTAGAAGGAATCTCAGATTCTATGTTCAAAGTTCCAGACACAGTACTAGCAACATACGAATGTGTCGACCCAATATCTATCAGTGTTGTAAAGGGCAAACTAAAACTAAGGAACATACCGGTTATGACGTCTGGTGCATCGCCCTCCTCTCGACGTCTAGTTGCATAAACCAACCCAGGCTGTCTCGCATCCGTATTCCCAGCACCACTGCCCAGTGCTCCACGCCCTCGACCAAAACCATTTCTTCCTCTGACTGAACCACAACCTCTCAGTGGTTCTTGCCTCCTCTTCGAATCGTGCATATCCCGAACCTCTTGCAAGGCCTCATCGACTCTTGTGGATAGTCCCTTATCCGATGATCCATAGATCCATACCTAAAACATCCTCTATTTCCTACCCAACACTTCCCCGAATGGAATTTCCCATATTGAGCACCTTCTTTGAGATCGACCAACAAAGAAGAAAGCTTCCAGAACTCGACTCGCCCATCCAACCTAGGCCTCTTTGAAAGCTCCTAGTAGACCTTGACGACCCAAAATTCCTTTTATTCCTACCTCTGTCCCCTCGTCCCGATTTTGCTTTTCAGACTGCTTCACCTCCTCAGCTATCTTAGCCTTCCCAACTAAAATAGCAAATTCTCTCTCCCGCTGCGGAGCTATCAATACTCGTAACTCGTCCCTCAGACCATCCTCAAATCAGACACAACGCTCGTAATTTATGGTAATAATACCCCGGGCATAACGGCTCAAGCGTAGAAATTCTACCTCATACTCAACCACTAACTTATTCCCCTGGACCAAGTTCAAAAATGCCTTCCTCTGAGCGTCCACATAGCTCGCCCCAATGTACTTTCCCTAGAACGCTGCCTTAAAGAAGTCCCAGGTAATATGGTCAATTGTTGTACCATCCCTTACCATGAGCCACCATTGGTATGCCTCATCTCGAAGGAGAGACACTACCTCTTTTAACTTCTCTTCCACGGTACAGTCAAGATCATCCATGATTCGTTTCACCGCTTCCAGCCAGTACTCAGCTACGTTAGGAGCCACACCAGAAATACCCCTCTAAAACAGATTTTTGAGCTACTAATCCTGTTCTTGCTCCAACAACCCACTCTAAAACATGCAACATAGCTTGAGACACAGCATCATCTCCACCAGTTTGATCCTGAAATCTCATTTCTGTAATTAGTGATGCTGACACTTCACCTTCTGGCCCATGCCCTGATTTCGAAGATTTAGCCCCAACACCCTAGCCTCTACCGCGGCCACGCATACCATGTCCAAGTCCTCTAGCGCTTATGATTACCGATTCGACTTAGTCTGATTTACAAGTTTTATGAATTAGTATTTCTTCCACTATTTATTACCGAGCAGTCTTATGAAAACAACATTAGAAGTAGGTTTTCGCAAGAAATATTTCTACGAGTCTCTATTCTTAGAGTTGTATTTCTCAAAACTATCTATCATAGTATTTCATAAGAATTCAAGTCGCAATCAAGAAAACTTAAAGTGCGGATTAGTGCTGGAGACTCAGGTGCCATACTTCTAAAAAACACGTATTTTTCTAAACCATTTTCCACACCAACTTTTAAAAACACTTTGAACCCTGAACCCACAGCCGAATTTTACAATCGGGCTCTGATATCATAATTGTAACACCCCAAACCTGGTCTATACGTTATGACCAAATCTGGCATGTTGCAGGAAAGGTAGTTTGAAGTGTAAAGGAAAATCAAAATTTTTGGAAAAAATAAACTTTTCATTCAGCGATTCTATCTTTAAAGATAATCTTAAAGAAAAGTATGTTTAAAGATTTTATTACCAACTTCTGTTTAAAAAGAACTGAAAGTTGTAAGCAGTTCTGTTTTACAAAAATCAAAATTAGGGAATTCCCTAAACGTGACAATTGTAAATAATGTTTGAAGTTTTAAGGAAAATTTCTGGGTTATTAGCTTAACACTTATTCTCTTGTCTTCTTTTGTTAACACTTTTAAAAAATATGATTGTGTATAGTTTTATTTTAGAAAACTCCTTGTTTGACATTTCATACGGTATGTAAAAGCCATATTAAAGCAAAAACCCAAATTAAAGTTATGGAGGCCTTATTACATTGCAAAATCCTAAAATTTTTAAAAAATAAGTCTAATTAAAAGACGAAAATTTACGAGAAAATAATGCATGGCCACCTCAAGCCCATCTCGGCTCTAAATCCGCAACTAGGGGTTACATGCACATTTAAGCAGAGGGGTGATTCAGCAAGACTCAGTGTATAATTCCCCTTATAACACATTCGACTTTAAGCCCACAATAGCACGTTGGGCCTAAGCCCTCACAATATGGAATATGAAAAATATGTATGCAATGCAACCTATCCCACCTAGGTTTCCATCCTCTATATCACCTGAATCACCGAACGCCTGTGGCCTCAAGCCACTGTGGTTCCAAACCACTGTGATACCAAATCACTATGATAGAGTCACGAAATATAATATGTGGGGCCAACCCACTGTGGTACCAAACCACTGTGACAATCACATTTAAATATATGTGGGGCTAACCCACTGTGGTACCAAACCACTAAGATAGTCACTGAATAATATATGTGGTGCCAAACCACTTGGTACCAAACCACTGAGACATAGTCACTGGATAAAATATGTGGGGCCAACCCACTATGGTACCAAACCACTGTGACAGTCATTGAATCATACTTCCCCTTTTCACATCATATCCCAAAGCCCATGCAGCATATTAATATACTGAGATGAATGCAAACATACTTCCAATGTGCAATAGATAAATATATCATACATACATACTTTCGAAAGTAGTATCAAAGAAGTACTTACCCGGTATCTCCAACTGTTACCCACTAGGGTATCTCAACTGTCCACACAGCCGTTTCGGCATTCAGCCATCACAGTTATTTACATTAAACAATAAAGAATAGTGTGAGCATTACACATCTAATTATGCGTAAAACTAGACCCTCTAAGCCAACGCTCTCACTAACAGGGATAACCGCGATTTGTCTATCCCGAGTAGACATCAGCTCTCTACCACACCCCAGCGGAAAGTCTCAAACCGCTGACACCGCCCGTCTTTTAAACTTAGGAGCAGAGACCAAGGGTTCTCTCTCCTCAGGCCCCTTAGATGCACCCTCCTTGGATCGGCTAGCACTCATATCTATGATAAGAGTCTTGATCAGTACTTAAAGAAAAACGTGTAGTTAATGCAACAAAAGAGAAAAGGGAAATAGACCACCCAAAATCAAGAGAATCTCCTTACCTCTAGAACCCGAATGGCATGGTAAGGTTTGGAAATCACAAGGTCTTCAGGCTTCGGACTACAAATGCTTGGCTAATGGAGTTTCCTGGAGTAAACCTTCCAAGCGAGAGAAGAAAAAAAGAAAAGGGGGTTAGCCAAAATCTAAACACCAATCCAAATAGCTATTCGGCTATGGCCACAAAAATCGAGAGAAAGAAATGAAATGGTAAAAGAGTCTCCTCTTACCTTAACCAACAGATCCCGATTGTATAGACTTCCTGCGGCCTAAGATTCCTAGCACCTTGCTTCCTGATACTAGACTAAGAGGCATAGAATGGAAGAAACGGGTTTAGTTGTTACTAGGATGGATTTGGCTTCACCTTGGAAAGAAAGAATGAAGAGAATGTCCATAAGAAAATAAGAGAAAAAACCTTACCTTGAATAGAGAAACCGAATGACACACACAAGATGGTTAAGCACAGGAGAAGACAAGGAAGATGGAAAGGAATGAAGAGAATGGAAGCAATGTGAAAGAGAAAGGGCGTTTCAACTTAATGAAGGATGTAGAGAAAACAAAGAAGGAAGGTTATGGTTATGGTGAGTAGAAGGTGAGGGAGAGGTTTGGCTGATGTGAGGCTAAACAAAAAGGATAAACTTCGAATGGGAGATGAAGAGGATTCGGCTATGTTGGAGTACTTCGAGAGGATAGGATGCCAATTGAAAGGAATAAGAGGTGAAAGAAAAAGGGTAGAAGCCAAAGTGCTTCGGTTTCCTTTAGGTAACAAAGAAGTGAAACAAATTGATCGAAAATGCACACTAGTTCACTTGGAAGGAAATGGAACACTCTCCTATTAGCAAAAACCGAAAATGCTCAACAACAAAGACCCTCTCCCTTTTACTTTCCTTGACCGAATTCACTTTCCCCACCTACTTCCAACTTTTGGCCAACTCCATAACCAACACCAAATCCCTTGATTTTCTCCTACTTTCACTCTCCAACACCCATTTCAATTAGTAGACCAAGTCTTCCACCAAAACCTCCTCCACACCTTCTATTCAAATGCTTTAACCCATTCAACCATCATCCTTGAAGAGTCCAAGCCAAAAACCAATACTTCACTACCTTGAGCACAAAAAATAAAGCTCCCACTTACTACTAATGAGGCTCGAACTCCTTCCCTCCTCTTGCTCCCTTGTGACGCTACCCCATTTTCTCCTTAAGTGGCGTTATCTTGCCATCACACCACACTCCATCTTGTGTCAACAAACACAAGAAAATAATCTGAAGGCCTGCTTCAACCAGCTCTCCCCCCTAAAGTACCCAAAAAGTAAAATTTTACCAAGGCTCTAGCTTGACCCCGAGCCTCCCCAGGACCTCCAAAGACATCTAAATAACAAGCAAAACAAGCCAAGTACACAGAAACACATACAATGCAGAACCCCTAATTCTAGGATGTTACAACTAGTGATTCAGATTATCAAACCGGAGTCGATGTTTGTTTAATGTTCTGAAACAGAATTTGTGTACCAAAAAATTTTGAGCTTATTCAGAAAATTCTGCACGAGGCACATAATGGTTGTTTATCTATCACCCAAGGAGTACCAAAATATACAATGACTTGAAACAATTGTATTGGTGGTCGGGTATGAAATGAGACATTTTTGAGTTTGTATCGAAATGTTTTATTTGTCAACAAGTCAAAGCTGAACACCAAGTACCTTCAGGATTGTTACACTTGTAATGATACCAGAGTGGAAATGGGACAGAGTTATATGGATTTTGTATCAGGGTTACCCCTGACTACGAAAAAGAAAGATGTTGTTTGGGTTGTAGTTGATAGATTGATGAAATCAAAGCATTTTATACCAGTACTTACAAACTATTCACTCAATAGATTAGATGAATTGTACATAGCTGAGATTGTTAGATTGCACGAAGTACCAGTTTCGATTATTTCAGATAGAGATCCGAGATTTACATCACAAGAAAGAAATTGCTAGAAGCTCTGGGTAAGAAATTAAATTTCAGTACAGATTTTCATCTGCAAATCGACGGTCAGTCTAAGAGAGTTATTCAGATTCTCGAAGATATGCTCCAATGTTTTGTTTTAGAGTTCAAAGGATACTAGGAGAAATATTTATTGCTGGTTGAATTTGCGTATAACAACAGCTTTCGATCGAGTATAAAGATAGCACCGTACAAAGCTTTGTATGGTCGCAGGTGTCAAACTCCATTGTACTAGACCAAGCTTAGAGAGAAACAGATTCACGGGGTTGATTTGGTTAGAGAAATTGAAGAGAAAGTGAAAGTAATCTGTGACTGTTTGAAAGCAGCTTTAGATCATTAGAAATCATACACAGATTTGAAATGAAAAGACATTAAATTTCAAATCAGTGACAATGTGTTTTTGAAAGTATCTATGTGGAAGAAAATACTTCGTTTCGATTGCAAAGGCAAGTTAATTCCGCAATTCATCGGGCGATATGAAATTATTGAACGAATAGGGTCAGTGGAATATCGGTTAGAGTTACAGATTGAGTTAGAGAAAATCCATAATGTGTTTCATGTATCGATGTTGTGTCGATATAGATCAGATCCATCACATATAATTTCCTCTTCAGAGATTGAGATTCAACCCGATATGACATATAACGAAAAATCGATCAAAATTTTGGCTCGAGAGATTAAAAAGCTGAGAAATAAACGCATAGCTTTAGTGAAAGCCTTGTGGCAATGTCATGGTGTCGATGAGGCTACGTGGGAGCCCGAGGAAGCTATGAGAAATAGTACCCCTAACCTATTGACTGGTAAGATTTTCGGGGACAAAAATCCCTAAGGGGGAAGAGTTGTAACAGCTTGTTTTTTTAGTCAAATCAAAATAGTACTTTTGAGAACATAAATTTGAAGTCAAAATATTTATTTTATTATTATTTTAATGTCTGCAGCATGATATTATGTTTGTGTGAAAATTTCGTCAAGAAATTTCATTGTTTGAATGCTTAATTCGGTAAAAAGGACTAAATCGCGTTAGGTGCAAAATTAGAGTTCTATAAGTTAAAGGTGTTAAATAGCTATGGAACCTTAAATTAAAGGTCCTTATGTTGCAATTATACCATTTTTATTGTTTTTGGACAAAATGGACATGCATAAATGAATTTTAATTTTTTATATTAAAGGTTAATATTGTAATTTGATTATTTAAGTATAATAAATAAAACAAAATCAAAAGTTATGAAGCCTATCATATTCCTAGCTGAGTTTTAGCAAATAAGAAATCCATTTCAGGGCTTGAAGAATTTGGTCACTTCATGATCTAATTGTAAGTCCCTTTTTGTTCCGTTTTTAAAGATTTCTATGTTTTTGATATCATTGCAACTAGGTCTAGCTAGCTCAGGGACTATTTTGCAAAATTGTTAAAGATTTTGAATGATTCCATTGAAGAATACATGAGTATTTTGATGTTTGATGATAGATTATGAATGCTTGTTGATAGATATACAAGTTTTGTTAAGTGATTTTTGAGAACAATGCAAAATAGGGATTAAATTGAGAAATGTGTAAATTGTGTTGTAGAAATGTGAAATAATGTGAATTATGGGCTGATATGGAGGTAGTGATAATTCGGCTATCTTGGGTATGATTAAAATTACATGAATTTGCATGTTACGAGCTAGGGACTAAATTGTAAAAGTTGTGAAATTCTTGGGGGTAAAAGTGTAAATGTGATTAAATGTGTGTTTTGGATTAAATTGAATAGAGAAATTACTAAATAAGTTAATTTTGAATATATTTAGATCAAGAAAAGTAGAATTCGGATCTAGATCGGGGAAAACTAAAGTACTCGATTAATCGACCAATTTCATCATTTTTGAAACTGAGGTAAGTTTGTATGTGATAAATTTCATTATAAATGTATTTTAAATGCTTTGATATTGCTTAAGTTGTGAATACAAAACTTCGGATAAGTTCGGCAATGACTCAATGGTAATTCGGCATTCGAAATCCCGGTTGAACCTTAGGAATAGTTTAGGATACTAGTGACATGTCATTAGGGGATACATTGAGTTGGCTTCGGGCCATGATATTAGCACTTCAGGTGTGAGTTATACCAATTTGGCTTCGGGCCATGATATCAGTATTTCGGACGTAAGTTACCTTGATTTGGCTTTGGGCCATGGTATAGGTACTTAATTTTCGAGACTCTTGAGTATCCGACCTCTATTCTGAATGGTTCAATGGGTAAATGATAGATGTGGGTGAATATGAGAATGATGCTAGATGATACAGGTACGTATATAAATTATATAAGTTTCAAATCGAGGAATCTTGCGAATGAAGTGTATACTCTCATAATTGAGTATTTGAAAGGTTTGTTAATTAATGTAAGATATATGTTGGTATATTCAATTTATTGAATTATATTTGTGAGATTGCATTGATTTGATTTCATACAAGCTTACTAAGCTTTATAGCTTACTTTGTTTATTTTTCCCGTGTTTTATAGTGTTATCAAAGCTAGCCCGGATTCGGGGATCGTCGGAGATCACTTCACATTATCTACCTATCTTTTGGTACCTATGAACTTTGGTATTTTAAGTATATGGCATGTATAGGGACTTTGAGTTATTTTGGTATTGTAGCATGATTTTGGCCATTTGTGTTGGAATTGTAAATATTTATGTCTTGGTATGTATATATAGCCATGAGTGATGGCTTATTTTATTCTATTTTGGTATGTTTGAATCATTTATATATATATATAATATATATGTTTATGTCTTCTGTAATGAGTTGGTTGATGGTTGTGGATGATTTATGGACATTGGTTTGTTTGTGAAACTAGGCTAAAAGATGTATATTTGGGAGAGTATAGTTAATTGAAGTGTATATGTGAATTTGGTAATATATTGTGGTAGTTTATGATTTGTATTGATGGGTAATGAAATGGTATGTAATATGCTTGATATGAGATTGATTTAATGCCTATTATGCCTTGTGTTGGTGTCTTTAAATTGTGGTGTAGGTACATGTATTTTGGATGGCAAAATGGCTTGGTAAATAGCCTATTTTTGTCCACACAGGCAGAGACACGGGCGTGTGTCTCAGTCGTGTGCGACACACGATCATGTTGCAGGGTCGTGTGTCCCCTGGTGTTGAAATTGAATCAAGTTAGTGTCCTCCACATGGCCTCACACACGGGCGAATGACTTGGTCGTATGGTATAAGTCGAGATTTACGGCCTACCTAGCACACACTGCACACGGTGTGTATGGCCATTTTAGGAACACAGGCGTGTGTGTTGGCCGTGTGACCTAAGTCGACAGATTTATGTAACCCCGATTTTGGGCCTAGTCAAATTGATGGTTTTGGGGCCACAAATTCGACTAGGAAATTTTAATTTTTATTATACTTTTATGGTCTATGATTTCACAGAAAGACTTCGTGAAAATTTCGTTCGAAAATTTTGACGTTTGGGCACTCAATTTAGTCAAAAGGACGAAATTGTAAATAATGCAAAAGTCAAGCTCCACATGTTATAAGTGTCCAATTTCTATGAAATTTTAAATTAGAGGTCCTTAAATGGTAATTAGACCATTGGTTAATTTGTTGGACAAAAATGGACATGAGATAAGTGAAGTATGATATTTTTAAGTTAGGGGCATTTTGGTAATTTGGTAATTAAATGGCCTAAAAGACAAAATAAAAGCCAAAAACCCTTGTCCATCTTTTTTCTTCGCCTAATTTAGCATGGGGGAAGCCATGGCTAGGGTTTTCAAGTTTTCAAGCTCAATAGTAAGTGCATTCAAACCCCATTTTTAATGTTCTTTATATTTTTGAGATCCCCGTAACTCGATTTAGCTATTTCTACCATTATTTTGAGCTAGGGTTTGTGTCTAAAAATTTACCCATGGATGACATGCATGTGCATTGATGTCTAATGGTAGAATATGAATGCTCGGTGTGTAGTAAACGACTTTTACTAAGCGATTTTTGATTAAATCGCATAAAAGGATTAGTTTGTAAAAAAGTTGAAAAATGTATGAAAATGTGTGAATGAATGAAAATTGTGGACTGTGATAGCTATGAAAATAGTTCGACTAGGCCTAAAATACAAGGAAATTGAATAAAAATCATTTTACGAGCCTAGGGGCAAAAGTGTAAATATGACAGTTTAGGGGCAAAAATATAATTTTTCCATAATATGATTTTTGGACTAAATTCAATAGTATAATAACTTAATAAGTCAAATGTGATATTTTAGATAAATAAAATGAGTTTCGGACTTAGAACGGGGGAAAGACGAATATTGAATGACTAGGTCCCTTTCGCCATTTTAAGTTGAGGTAAGTTCGTGTGTAAATAATACAACATTATATTATGTATTCAATATTTTGATATTGCATGAATTGTATATATATGTTCCTACAAATTCGATTGATGATGATTTGGTGAAGAATCGAAGAATGAGAATCCTGGTTGAACCTTAGGAATAGAAAGGATACCTTGTCACGACATTAGATTAATAAGGTCTCGTATAAGACCATATCTGGGATATGGCCTCGGCACCGAATTGAGATCCCGTGTAAAACCATATCTGGGATATGGCATTGGTATCGAATAGTGATTTTGTGTAAGACCATGTCTGGGACATGTCATCGATATACGATCTCATGTAATACCATATCTAGGATATGGCGTCGACATCAATATGAGAACCCGAATAAGACCATATCTGGGACATGGTATCGGCATCGACATGTGATCCCATATAAGACCATATTTGGGATATGGCATTGGCATCTTAATACGTGTATGATAATTGCCGAGTATCTTTCGATATTCCAAGTGGTTCAATGGGGTAAAGAAATTAAAGTTTTTGTTAAAGATGGAAAAAGGGCTAAAGTATGTGATGGAGTGATACAGGTACATATGCGAAATTCATGAGAAATGAGTTTGATATGTAATTTTGTATAAGACCATGTCAGGGACATGGCATCGATATGATATTTCATGTAAAACCATATCTAGGATATGGCGTTGATACAACACTATATGTATGAGATTCTCGAGTATCTTTTAGCATTTCGAGTGGTTCAATGGGTACGTTAAAAATGAGAAAGTAAGTGACTATGTTACGAGTGGTACAGGAATGTACATAGAACTCACGTGAAGTGAATTCGGTATATGATGAATTCTTGGGAAGAATGCACACGAACAAGTTATACTCGTGAAATATTGAGAACCTTGTGATTAGTGATCTACATTCATCATGAATGGATACATGATAGGATTTGATGAGGATCATGTGTAAGGCTTTTAGGCCAAATTAAATTGAGAAATGATATGTTCAAGTCTTTGTTGTTGATGTATAGATTAAATTGGCCAATGAGTGGCTTATAAATATTTGATAATGATTAGTTATTGGAATGGCTAACTATGGATATACTTTAGTGTTATATGTGTGTAAATGAGAATTAATACCAAGAAAGCATGATGGAGTAAATGTAGCAATAAAATAGTTTGGGCAGCAGGAGTTGTATCACTTTGAAAAATCATCAAATATGGAAATCGAATTTGAGGCTGAATAAGATATTAGATTAAATCTTATTGAGTCTATTTTCACATAAAATAAATAGAATAAGCAAAAGAATTTCATATGATGAGATATTTGGATTTTAGTGAGACAGGTTCAGAATGATTTCAGAATCCCCTGTTCCGACTTGGGAAATTCATTAAAAATTGTACAAAAATAATCAAGGGATAAATTTTATATTCTTGAATTTATTAATGAGTCTATTTTCTAGATGAACAAACATGAACATCATTAGAGTTCTGTACCACGAGAAAATAAATTTCTAGTGAAGAGGGGTCAGAACTGTTAGACAACGAAACAGGAGAGACTTTAAAGAATAAACTATACTGATTGGCTAAACCAAAAATTGTGAAATTTTTATGATAAGAAGATATATGAGTCTAGTTTCAAGGAAAATTAGTGGATCTTAATTTTGAGTTTCGTAGCTCTGCATAAAAATAATTTAGTGACTATAACCCGAGTAAACAAATCAAGATGAACATAAATGAATTGTGAAATTTTATACAATTATGATTTTATTACCTTGAGAACATATTGTGAGAATTGGCGAAAAACATGTTAATAAGTTTCTTATTATTTTCATACAAACTTACTAAGCATTATAGCTTACTCCCTTCCCTTTCTCATATCTTATAGGGTTTTATGCTAGCTCGAGTTGGAGATCGCTGGAGATGCTATTACACTATCAAGCTATCATCGTGGGGTAAAAGTGAATACAGACCTCTTAAGTTTATGGCATGTATAAGGACTTAGTAAATTGTGTATGTGTCATTTGATTTGGCCAAATATGTTGGTTCATAATGGTAATATGATTCATTTTGTATATGGCCATGATATGTGGCTCATATTGGTTAATGAGTTCTAATGCCTATTTATATGTGTGTGCTTATACTAAAGATTTCATGTGATGTGGTTATGTGTGTTTGGTATGGATAGATTGAGGATGTGTTGATGATAATCATGGCATGAAAGTTTGATAAGTTTAAGCTAGACAAAGTATGGTGCCTTATGCATGAATAAGATTATATGAATTCGCTATGATCATGACTTGCTTGATGATGTTTAAGTGCTCAATTATGCCATGAAAGATGCCATTGAAGTTGTGTTTAAGTATGTGCAAATGAGGGTGCCAAATGGTTTGGTAAATAGCCATTTTCTTGGCCACATGGGCAGAGACACGGCCTTGTGGATGACACGGCCCCGGTACATGGGCGTGTGCCCAGGGCGTGTAAAGTCTGCATCTATTTTTCGGAATTTAATTTGCCACATGGCCTAAGCACACAGGCATGTGATTTGGCCGTGTGACCCTATTTTGCTGATAACGTTATAAACAGAGAGTTACACGGGCTAAGGACATGGGCGTATGTGACCACACGGCTTACCCACATGGGTGTGTCCCAAGCCACATGGGCGTGTGACCCCTGTTTTGATGAAAAATTTTCTAAGTCTTCTTAAAGTTTCCTAAGTTCTCAGTTTAGTCCCGAACAGTTCCCAATTATTGTTTTGGGCCTCGTGGGCCCATATAAGGGACAATTTGCATATGAATGAGTGATTTTAAATAGAATGAAAATTTATAGCCCGATTTTGTATAAATGTTTATGTTTAAGTCTGGTAATTCCTCGTATCCTATCCCAGTGTCGGACACGGGTAAGGGGTGTTACACAGTTACACGGGGTCAGGCACGGACTGGGACACGGCCATGTGCTCCCATTTCGAATGTCCACACGGCTTGTAACATGGGCATGTCTGGTGGCCGTGTGAGACACACGGCCTGGCCACACGGGCGTGTGACCCCTATTTTGAGAAAAATTTTCCAAGTGTTCCAAATGTTTTAAAAGTTATCAGTTTAGCCCCGAACCACTCTTAATGCTTGTTTAGGGCCTTAGAGGCTCGTATTAGGGACGAAATATTTAGTTGTGATTAAATTATGTATGAATAATTAATGTATGTGAAAAGTATGTTTAAATGTGTTGCAAGTCCGATAATGCTCTGTTACCCTATTCTGGTGTTGAATATGGGTGAGGGGTGTTACAAATTTGTTCAAAAAATATAAGTATACATAGACAAAAAATACTACACTAAGGACATTAGATCCAACAGATATTGCTTTAATGGGTCGCCTCAAGCAGTTGTTGCCATTGACTACGTCATTTTGGTAGAGCAAATGATCTTAACCAATTTTTCCTTGAACCTTAATTTATTTCTTATTGCTTGATCTTGCAATTTAATATATGTTAATTCTATGTAGTTCCTGATATATAAGTTATGTGCTTAGAAGGAGTGGCTAAGGGAGTGGGCATTCCTTCAAGCACTATGATAAATAGTAACAAAACATGGGACACAAAAATTGTTTACGCAATTCGATTTCCCTACGTTGTGGAGCCTAACTTAGTGAGAAATATTCACTATCTTCAATACTTTTAACAAGTGATCCTAAACATATCACACACTCGTGACAATTTCCTCACCTTTGTACCTTGAAAACTAATACTCTCACCTCTAAATTCAACCTTGTGAACTTAGCAAGTAAAATCACTATACAACTGTTTTTACTAAATGCACTCATAAAATAGAATTCCTCACTTGAAGAGATTAAATGTTATATCTCTTTGTACCATATCGTATACAAGTCCTTCAATTATATAGAATATTTTGCAACTTGCTAACTTAAAGAAGATCTATTGCAATCCCTATTAAATGGCAATAAGATAAGTTGAATACAATAGAATAATAATAAACAAGGACTCTTGACAACTAAGAATACAACATTCCAATGCAATTCAATCCAATATCCACAATCCAATGGCTTAGATAAAAGTGATATGATTCGATCCGATCCGATCTTTCAATTATGTTTCTCTAAATAATATGATCTTCATTGATGGATTAGATGCAATCCACATAATCAACATACCTCATATTCTAATTTAATAAATTGTTAACAACACAAATATAAAAATTTCATAAACTGTTATAATTATTCAGGAAGCGAGCACTCCTCAAACATTCTTTTATACTTTCCATATTTTTCAAAATATATATTCATAGCATAACTAAATTGATTAGACTTAAAATAATAATAAAAATATTAAAAAGTAAAGCACTAGCATTGTTTTTTCAGATTTGAACTTTGGATTAAGATCAACAACTTTTATTATACCCACGTTCATTATTTATCATTGATTTTGAAAAAGTTTTAACGGCGAATTAGCAATGATTACAGGCCCTTTTTCACCTTTAGATTGTGGTTGACAACCTGTAATCAGAGGGCGGCCATGCCATGATATCACGTTCAAAGTTGTGGGGCATCTTCCGTCCCATGGCTCCATCTTCATGGCTATGTGAAATTGATTTTATCTGGTTTTACAAAATCGTTAGTATGATTCATTGCCTGATTGTCAATTTTCGGAAGTTAAGGTTTCATTTAGGCAACGTTAAATTGAATTGATTGAAAAATGGATTGATAAATTTTATTTTATTATTTTAATTCGATTTAACTTTCTTTTGAATTGAGTAAAATAAAATTTAAGTCAAGTCAAGTTAAATCGAGTAAAATTATTTGAGTTAAATTAAAAATTAAATATGTTAAATTAAAATCTTATTACAGTATAACTAATTACATATTAGAGTACATAAATTTAAAATAATATATATTTGAAAACTTTTAAAGCAAAATAATAATAAATACTTCTTAAATCACTAATTAACTTATGTATGTCCCAAAATTATTATTCTAAAATTTTTATTTTTTAACATTTTATATTTTTAGATTTTTTAAATTTTATAATTTCAAAAAATATAAAATTTTATAATTATTTTAAATTTTAAAATTATTTTGAAATTTTAAAATTATTTTGAATTTTTAAAATTTTTATTGATAGATATCAATTTGTTCGTTTTCAAACTTAACAAGATCAAACGAATATTTACACTAATCTGTTATTCAAATTGTACAATTCAACTCGGTTTGATCTCAAAACTCGAATTATTTATTTAATTTAACTCGAATAATTCGATTAACTCAAAATTTAATTTTATTTTTATTTTTTCAAATCGAATTAAATTTAACTCATCCTTTATTAGCTTCGCTTTGATTTGTTATAGATGATAAAAAGAAATGTTCTTACTGTTCAATATACATATCACCATGTTATGTAGCCACTTCAGACAAGAACAAGGTGGGAGGCCATTGAGAGAAGCAGCTAATGGGTGGATATATTTAAACCCCGTGAATGCACGGTGGGAACTGAAGCTCTATTTCATTTATTTTCAAAATAATTTCGACTTGAAAGTGATCCCATAACAGACATAATGACAAAACCATGCCAAAATGTAAAAATATTCAGACACGAACCAATCATCTGGATTAAGTTAAAGAGTTCTGCTTCACAACTATATAATACAAAAATACAATCTAAATTCATGGAGTGGGAACTGAGAACTGCAAAGCTTAACATGTTCAGTAAAGCAGTCGCGTTGTGCTGTTTCGGACCCGGAGACCATTGTAGATCTAAGTTCGTAACATCACAGTAAGTTAATTACAGCCCTAGCACAGCACAGCAGTGCCTAATCACACACGAGGAAATAAAACGGGGGGTCATTGCCCTTGGTGGGCACCAGCAAGCTTATTCAAGCAATCAGATGCTAGATTATACCTGTACCTATAATCAACATGTTGAGCCGAATCTCTTTCTGAATCCCACAACCCCTGAAAGGTTCTTCTGTTAGAACCATACTTGTCAAACTCTAGTCTCTGCCTTGGGGCACTCTGAGACCGATTCTTAGCCCGGAATGATTCCGTATTAGCCATGTAATTTGGGTGACCAGAAAATCCACTTAAATAGCCCCATGAGCATTCACTCCTTGCGAAAGGACTTCTTCTAGCACTACTTCCAGGTCTTGATGATGATGCAGAAAGTAATCGTGGGCTGTTGTCAATATCAGCAGTCCTAAAAATTGCTTCATCTTTCCTTCCAGGATGTTTCAGAGAGCTTAATGGTAAAACTTCTGCTGAAAAGTTATCTGGTATCTGATCCAAACCGTTTCCTGATTGTTTTCTAGGGGAGTCATATGCCATGTAGCTCTGGTTATAATCAAAAGCTGAGCCATGCTGAGATGTCCTAAAGTTCAGGTTACATGGTGGGCAGTTCAAGTTTGGTTTCCAAGTATCTACTTCAAGGATTTTATCACTCTTCTCATCATCAGCATGCCTATGTATAAGCGGAGAATCTCTATGGTTATTCCTTAAGCTTTCTTCCATCCAGTTGTCCAACCAATTCAAACCCATCCGTGCTTTCTCTAGATTGATGGTGTCCATTTGGTTTGAATTTGAACCACATCTCTGCATGAGAAGGAAGGAAAATTCGAGACTGATATGAATATCCAATTTTATAGCCAGTGCACTTAAACTCGTTATGGAGTAAGGTCCAGTGCTCAACTGATCAGGGAACCATACCTATGACTTTCAACTCATGTCTGAATCTAGTTTACCCTAACAACCCTAGCATCAAAAAGTTGAAGAATTTTGGAATCTGCAGTGCCAAACTGCTAATTAACACCTTTAGGATTGAGGACCCATCATATTTAGTACTAAAAACATGAAGCTGGCATTCATCTTTTAAAAAATGTGCATGGACCTGCAAGTATATGTAGGAAAAAGTACGAAACAAACAGAGTGAACATACAGAAAAGTTATTCCCAGTAAGTTCACATACTATTCCTCCCTACTGTACGTTATACTACACTGAAATGGTAACTTCCTTTCTATTCAAATTATAGACTCAGCTCGGTAAATTTTGTCTATACCAGAACGACGGTCATCCATTTGACCACAACTAGTCAAATTTTGTAGACTAATAGCAATCGAACTCCACTCAAAGATTTTCAAGTTAGATAAGCATATGGCTTGGGTTGATCCTTATGCTTGAAACTCATGCCTTTGGTCAATGACATGTCATGTGCATTCTCAAATTTTCTTTACGAAGAAGCAGTTTGGAAGCCAAAAATAAAAATAAAAAGTTTATGTGGCTTTAATCGCGTCTTTTAAACAGTGCCTTTAGTCAATGCAATAAAGTTCAAAATAAAGTCCTCCATAAAGAGACCATAACTTTAAGTTTTGGTAAAACAAGTGGTCCCTCAATATTTTAATCCATTAGCGCTTTAGGAATCATGTGAGCTTTAAAGAAAGCAGACGAAATGCCATGTTTTTAGCCTAAACCTCCTTCAAAATCATGTTTATATGCGAGTAGAGAAATTAAAATTGTGACTGAACATCAACAAGAGTAGAGGTCTGCTTACAGCATGCCGTGAATGGGATATCTTGCAGGTTGAATAGAAAGATTTTGTCATGTAAGAACGACTAGCACGGGCTCGAGCTTGAAGTCTGACCAATGTTTGCATGCGTCTGAGCATGTCTGCTGTTTGCTTCCTCACAATGTGACCTCTCACCAGTGCTTGAAGCTTCACCAATGCTTTCAATGCCCTCAGTGCCCTCCGTGCCTAAAGCAAGTGCCCGCAAAAGTAAAAGATCCAGCATCATTTCCATAAGAGACTATCCAAAACCATTCAATACCAACCAATTGACCGAATGATAACCTTTGTAAGATCTTTGCATAAGAAAAACAAAAGAAAGAAAAACAACAGACTGACATTTCATTAGTCCTGCCAGAAGCTAAAGCATGTAATAATGCATTAGCCCAGAGATTCTAAAAAATTATTCACGCCAGATCGACATCAATCCGGAAAAGAAACAGACAAATTGATAAAATCATTATCTATAGTGAAGTAACAGAAAAGAGAACAGCCTGTCCCACCTAGAGATCATACTAAATATTTCTTTTTAGTATTAACCAAGACTTTACAGCTTTCAAAAAAAGTTTAACCCTATTGTTTAATGAATAGCCATCTCAACAAAGTAAATTTGTCAATTAATTATTGCAAGCTGTGTTCATCTCATATCTTCTCCTCTAAGAACACTCCAGTTATATGGAAAACGTGAAGGAGGCCAAATGCAATGAATAGTCATGCATGTAACATCGGGAATACACAAGACATGGAAAAGAAACTTTAGCTGTTCTCTTTTCTTCATGATTTTTCATTTTTTTCCCTAAAGCATGCATTTGTGATATATCTGTGAAAATAAGGGTATGATGGCATGATCCTACTTATTAAAATGAGCATATTCGTCTTGCATAACTTTAATGTATGAGTTCAAACCTCAATAAACATTGAACCGGAGACAAATTTAAAATACAGGAATAGAATCTAAAAGAAATTCCAAAACTAACTAGCTTTCAAAGGAAAATTAATAATGAGTGATAAAGTTAATGTTATAACATATAAAAAGTAGCCATCTGAGTTGGAAGCATTATTTCAGTTTTGGTGGAATATGAAGATAAACATTATCTAGCCTGCATGTTAATAGTGAGAGATGTCTCAGAAAGCGAGCAACCAACTTTGGATGAAAATTTCTATAGAACAACCATTTGGGCAGAAATAATTTTGTCTGAATTCTTCTAAATCTTTTAACTGCTAGTCTTTAAAAACCAGTAGGAGACATGAGGGGAAAGACAAGATGAATTTAGTCAAACAAGTCTGTTGAGTATTTCAAATGGGTTAACTCTGTATTTATATGATATGATTACTATTCATGGACGTGATATCGATAGATACATGTTGATACGTACTCTACTCTAGGATTGACACATGTTTTCTAGATATGGGTTCGCTTACATAGTTTGCAAATCTACATCTTGCAGTCTCATAGAAGGGTACGAGCAACTTACATGCGAACTCAAAATGCAAACCGTACGATGTTTCACATGCTACAATTCGTTCTGGCCAAATCCACCTCCTTTTTATTTCCCATCACTACACTTACTTTTCTTTTTTAAGAATAGAAAGAAAAACCTCGTCTTCAATCTATCTAATTCTGTAAAGTTCCATTGAAGCAGTGTTTCATTCAGGTTTCTTTCAGCTTCTTTCCTAGGCCAGCTATACCCAAGCGCACTAGGAAGCACATGACGTCACACATACTCAATATGAAGTAGAACACACGTGTGGAAGACTTCCACGTACGCCATTACAATTTTGAAGGAATAAATGGACTTTTTTTTCTTTTAAATAATAAAAATAAAGAGAGAGAGAGAGAGAGAGAAATGACGAATAAGACAGTGAAGATGGTTAGAATGGTTTTAGAGGATAACAGGGAATCGCTTCTCGTCCCTTGTGACTTGCTACTTGTGAAAGAAAAGCCTGATGGCGAAAGAAAAGCCTGATGGCGAAATGACCACCTTTCATTGTCGTCGTTTGTTACTCGCCCTTTTCAACGCAGCTTTTTTTCTTTTTGTTCTTGTTTCCTTCTTCCTATGGGACCATCCATTCCCAGTTGAAGCCTTTGTCAAGATGGGTGTCCTAAATACACTCTCAAAGCAACCTTCTAAGCATCTTTAAGCTCTAAAACTATTTTTTTAAAAAAGGGGGCTTTTCAAGGTGTTTTTGAAATTTATAAAGGTGCAAGAGGGCTCAAAAGAATACCAACCACAGCTCTGTTTCCAGTTGAAAAAACTCAGGAAAATAACTTACAAGAATTCTTAGCCGTCATCGGCAATAAATGAACCTAAAGCCCCAATTTAGACAACGTAATAACAAAGTTCAAGCAAGAATAAAATAAAATTAAGAACAGAAGAAAATACTAACCAGATAACCTCGAAAAGCGGACTGTATCTTAACAGCCGCCAGTTCTTGTGGGAGGCGTCGGTTGCTCCCATCGGCGCTGCCAGCACCACCACTTGTCAGCCTAACAACCTCAGCCGCCGCATGCGCTGCAGCCAGAGCAGCCTCAGCTACGGCAGCAGTGGCGGCTGCTACAGCTATGGCGCGCTTGTTGGCATCCAATGTGCCATTGCATGGACCAGAAAGGGCATCAAGATGAGAAGTCGAAGACGTGGGATGGGAAGATCTGGTAAAGCTCCAACGCCTCCCGTCTTTGTCGGGGCGGGGTTGGGCAGGCTTCTTGGCGCCAAAGAGTCGCCGGAAAAGGCCCATGATTCATTGCCTGTGAACTAGACGAGCACTTGAAGGCATGGTTAATTGTAGTATAAGCATATTTTTCTTTTGTGGGTGAAAAACAACGAGAGGAAAAGAAAGGAGTTAAAAGGGAAGAGCCGGGGAAACTTGGGATTTTGTAGCTAACGAAACGAACCACAACTCACAACACCCAAACGATACGCATCTCTAAGACATCATGTATTACACGCGCATGGGTTTGCTCAACATTAGGGGTGAAATAGGAAAAAATCGAAAAAAGCTTCAAATTTCAAATTATAGTTAATTGAGTTATTCAAATTAAATTTGATTATTTTAAATTTTAAATTTAAGTCGAGTTAAATTTTTTAATTCGATTAACTCAAATAATTTGAATAAATTAAAATAATATTATATTATTTTAAATTTTAAATTTATATTATTTAGTCTTATTAATAATTATTTTAAATTTTTTCCCAAATCGTTTCACTTTCTCTCGTCTACCGCACCATTTTCATCCTTCTTTAGTTCTTTTTAATCAGTTTATGAGGTTAGGCAAATCCCTCACCCATTTCTGATCTCTTGTCCCTCATCGCAGCTATTGCTATTGAGTGTTGTTGATACCATTGTTGTAAAATTTATTCTTGTGGCAAAGGTTGTTGATGTTGTTATTGTAAAACAAACTGCCATTGGATCTCCGAAACTAGTGTTCCTTCTAGCCACTATGCTCTCTTCAGTATTCACTTTTCACCTCAACTTTTTTGCATCTCCTTATCCATATACCCAACAGTCTAGGTTTGGTTATGAAACACTTTTACTTTTATTTTAGATTACACCCTTAACCAATATCCGTCGCTGGAATAGGGTTACGGAGCATTACCAAAAATTTTCAGAACATTTACAAACATGTCATAATAATCACTATTCATTCACCGATATTATTCAAAATGTCCCTTAATTGAACCTTCGAGGTCCAATACAAGCATTAAAATCGAGTCGGGACTTAATCGGGAACTTTAAGAATTTTTCGCGAAATTTCAAAAATTTTCCAAGGTGTAGGGCTCACACGCCCGTGTGGTCCAAGGGACACGCCCGTGCTACAGGCCATGTTCGACCCCGTGTAACTCTCTGACTTGTGCACACGGCCATGCCACACGCCCGTGCGCTAAGCCGTGTGGTTAATTAATTTATTTTGAATTAGGTGCAAGTTTCACATGGCCAAAACACACGCCAATGTTCTAGGCCATATAGCACACACGGTTGTGACACACACCGTGTATCTGCCCGAGTGCTCAATTCTGAGCATTCTATTTCTCAAAATTAAGGTGCAGGGGACACACGGCCTAACTACACGCCCATGTACCAGGCCGTGTGTCACACACGGTCTAGACACACGCCCTCGCGTGTCTGCTCGTGTGGACAAAATAAAGCCATTTCTAGCTTCATTTCTCGCCCAAAATCACACCAAAGGCCTGCACTTAAAACTCACATCCAATTCCAACCATTTCAAGCATTTAAATTAAGCAAACTCCATCATTCAACAAGGCATATCATTACATGCATATGTGTCTATAAATTTACCTTGGGTTAACTTAGGCTTTAACGTCATTTGATGACATGTACTTAACATAACACATATAAATATATCATAATAGCCTACCTAGTCATACCAAAATAAGCCATTACTAGCCATTTCAATGACTAGGTTACAAAACATCATTTTCAAGCTACTAATGGCCAAGTTGTCTTACACATGCCATTATACCAAAATGATTTTTACTAAGTATACCCAAAATATCTAGTCGATAGTGTGACGATGCTTCAATGATGTAACACCTCTAACCTGTATCCGTCGGACTAGGGTTATGAGGTATTACCGATCAAAACATAACTTTTAACCTTCATAATTTATACAACATTAAATCATAATCAAACAATCTCATTAAGTCCCTTAATAAGATCTACGAGACCCTAAACATGCATTAGAAAAGGGTCGGGACTAAACCGAGCACATACAAATTTTTTTCGAAAACTTAACATTTTTTAAAGTTACAGAGGTAACACGCCCGTACGGGTAGGCCATGTGCCTCACACGGCCTCAGACACACCTGTGTGTCCAAGCCGTGGCAAAACAGGGCATACACACTGACTTGTCCACACGGCTGAAGACACGCCTGTGTGCTTAACCCATAGTCACCACTGACCTATTTCACACGGCCAGTCACACGTTCGTGTCCAGCCCGTGTACGAGTCTAACTTGCTTCGATTTGCAAACTTAAGAGACACGGTTGAGCCACACGCCCGTCTACTCAACCGTGCGAGCAAATATAGGCCATTTGCAAGGCCAATTTGCCACCCACACTTTGGATCACACTACAAGCATCAAACCATTCGAAAATCATACCTCAAATGCATCCAAAACATAGATTTTAACCATCATTTCCACCAACAATTCAAGCATAAAACATAAATTTTCATCTTCTCTAATTCATACCATAATAACCATTCACACAACCACATTTACACATTATAAACACCATCTTCACATACCTAAAATATATACTAAAAGCATTTATCTTTCAAGCCATATCACATGGCAAGAACTATACATCTTAAACATACCATGTCTCTAGCCTATACATGCCATATACCAAATATACAATTTCCGAAAGTACCAAAATAGATGACCGATAGTGTGATTGAGTCATTGATGATCCCCGGATCCGAGCTAGCTTTAATTTGTAAAACAGAGAAATACTTCACACAGTAAGCTTAAAAGCTTAGTAAGTTAAGTAATATAACAAAATTAACTCAACAATTCAAATTCAATATACAAAATTACCAACACCTAGTTCAATTCACCTCAATACTCAATTTTCATCCATAACAATTCCTCACTTTCATACATAACTATATGTTCAATGTACAAGCTTTTACCAAGATGTTTAATCTCATTCATTCCATCATTCATTCACATAACTATCCATTTTTCTCAAACACAACTTCATCAACCACATAGGTTATGTACGTACCTGTACCATCACGTATTCAATAACAACATTTAGCATTCAATGCTCCAAGCCATTACTCATTCAATTCTCTTTAAACCTTCGATGAATTCGCACACTCAGTGACATATAATTAGCCGAAGCCACAATATTATCGCACACTTAGTGCCATCACAGTAAACCGATGATGTATCGATATCTCACACATAGTGCCAACTAATATAGTCAATGCTTTCTTTAATTACACTTAGTGCAATACATCATTGTATTAATTACATTTACGCACACTTAGTGCCACATTCTTCAAACTCACAATTTGCATTACTAATTTATCAACCACATATTCATATGAACATGATTAAAATAATTCGTATTATACACGAACTTACCTCGGGCGTAGAAATAACGATTCAAGTCGATCAATCGAGCACTTTGTTCTTGCCTTGATCTAAGTCCGAATTTCTCTTTTCTTGATCTATACATATTCAAATTTAGCTCATTCATTCACCAAATCATTCAATTCAATCCAAATATACATCTTTAGGGCATTTTACAAAATAGCCTCACATTTTCACATTTTAACATTTAAGTCCCTATTTCATAAAATCACCAAATGCACATAATTTCATTATACACGTGCCTAGTCAATTTTCCTCTAGCTCATATAAGCCCACATATTTCATTTATTTCACATTCTAGTACCTTAATTTCTCATTTTCACAATTTAGCCCAAAATAGTCAAATTCATCAAAAATTTAAAGAAAAAATATGTTAATCTATCACATATCTTTCAAATTTCCTCATCAACTATCACAAAGCTCAAGCATTCATCAATGGAACATCTCAAAATCACTATCAAATTCTAAAATTAAAGCATGGTCTAGCTAAAACACAAAGCAATGATCACAAAAACCTAAAAATCACTAAAAATTGAGCTTAAAACATACCTTGATTGAGCTATACAAGTGTCGAATGTTTCAAAGCCCTAAATCTTTCTTTTTCTTTCAATTTTCGGCAATGGATGATGATCATGGAGCTTATTTTTATTTTTTATTAATATTTACATTAATATGCCATTTACCATTTTAACTTTAATTAATACATTATAACTTCATTCATTTAATGGCCTTTTATGTCCATTTCCACTATCAAAGGTCTAATTACAACATAAGGACTTCTCATTTGAGAAGCCATGCCAATTAAGCACCTTTAACAACTAGCACACAACTTTTTCATTTTACGCAATTAAGTCTTTTTTTTGCAAATTAAACACACAAACTGTAAAATTTTCACACAGAACTTTCACTGTAACACCTCTTACCCGTATTCAATGCCGGAATCGGGTACGAGGCATTACCAAACTTATCTTGCTTGAACGTGAAACTTTGGGCTATCAAATTTCATTCCAACTTAAAATTTATCATTCAAATTCATAACATCCTTATTATGGCCCTGCGAGGCCTTAAACATGCAAACGAAGGGTCTCAGAATCAAATCAAAAACTTTTGTATACTAAGAAATTTTTTGCCTAAACAAGGCCATACACCCGTGTGAAATGGGACACTCCCGTGTGGGCAGTCCGTGTGGTCACACACGCCCATGTCCCCACACATGTGGAATTTATTTTCTTTTCGAACCTACAAGGGTTTTCACACGGCGGACACACACCATGCCTTTGGCCCGTGTCCTCACCGTGTGTGAAAACACAGGTATACATTTACGACCTAGGTACACGCCTGTGTGTCTAGCCGTTGTAACACCCCTAACCCATATTCGCCGCCAGAGTTAGGGTTACGAGGCATTTTCAAAGAAAATATAACTTTCGTACTGTAATACCCTTTTCATTCAATATACTTCATCCTATTCTAAAACAACCAAATTAATACATGTTTAGATATATACTTCTCAAGCATATAACCCAATTTCATATTCATATCAATTTCATGAAATTTAAAATATGCCTAACATCTCTCTTTATTAACTTACCACATATATGCATGATTAAAATTCTAAGTATATTTGGTATAATCATCAACGAATACAGAATGATCAATCAATATACATTTCTTTAATAAAATCAACCACAAAACAAATACAAACACCTACTTAGCACCACCATCTACGCATTCATTTCATGCAACCATTCCTCATGTACAATCTTGTTTCGAACCAATGCACATTAAAACTTTATAGTTAGAAATACTAATAAGCATCATATGGTTACATGCATATATCACCCGTTTGCACACTTATAAACTAAGAAATAATATTCCTTTTACAATTACATATATCAGAATGCATCATCTTAGCTTTTAATGCCATAAACACAAATTAACTTTGCATGATATATGCATATGATCAAAGACCGAATATACTAATTAAACTTCCATAATTCATGAATTTTATGTCACGAATTTGTACACTATTGACCATTCATAAACGTAGATCTCAAACTAAATTAACATAGAATTATAAGCATATTTAATCATGCCTAGACCGAACCTTCCATACCACCTTTCCATACAATTTATAACTACCTATACTTATCAATAACAAATGAATCTAGCAAATCAACTTACATATACAAATTTTCATTATGAGATCATTATTACCACCTAACCGTAACAACCATATTTAACATTCAATAACCCAAGTTAAGATTTTACAACTATATACATAACACTCAAATCACCTACCACATTTCCAATAATATCTAAACTTCAACCGAATACAAACATTCATTAATAGCATGAGCAAGCCATTTCATCCAAGCATATTGATGAAGTTTAACCCAAAATAAGTAGCCATTTTTGCAAGGCTATAAATATATACACGATTAAGCATTAGTAGTAATACAGCTTAGTCTAACTATACATGCCTTTTGAGTTAAAAACCAAGTTTATCAGTACCAAAAGAAAGTGGATAGTGTGGTTAACTTCTTTGAAGATCCTTCGAGTCTATAGCTTGAATAAAAAATCTATAAAATAGAGGTAGACAAGAACACACACACACAGTAAGCTTGCTAGATTAGTAAGTCTTAAGCAAATATAAACGTAATGAACATACATTAAAACATGTTAATACCCAAGCTTATAGTATGGAACATAAATATTTCATTATGTAAAATGTACATAGCTGAATACTAGTAACGCTCTTGATTTAAATATCGTTGCTATGTCATCATGAACCTGTACATTATCAAATCACATGAATATCATCTTATATCGTATATTCCGAATCACATGAACCAATCTAGGCATCGATCTTCTATTTCTACTTATACACAAAAACAAACACTTTTGTCTCATTCATCACTGATCTTTAACTAAACAATAAGAATTTAGCTCACTTCATTCCTTACTAATATAGTAGGCTAATTCTTACCCGAACTTTTAGCACATAGCACTATATATATATATCTCACCTTGTTTGATTCTCAGAATCTCCATTTATAGCATATCACCGGCATAAAGCTTGCTAGGCATTAAAGCCCGAAATAAATCAAAAGACGAAGCTCGCTAGGCATTGAAGCTCGAAATAAATCAAACACGAAGCACGCTAGCAGAAAATAAATCACGAGTGCACGAAGCCTGCTAGGCATTGAAGCCCGAAATAAATCACTGGCACGAAGCCTGCTAGGCATTAAAGCCCGAATGTAATTATAGTTAATCTTTCATTTCACATTTCATAGTGCTAAATTCACCACCACTTATATTTCACATATTTTAATCATATAGCAAACCAAAAGCACTTATTCATATCACATTAAATAAAATTTCAACCAATCCAATTTATTATCATCACATTCGGCCAACTCATGACTTTATACTATAATTATACCAATTTTACCATACATTAGATTTATAAATAAACTTTTAACATATGTTCGCTTAAGGACTTACCTCGGTTGTCGATAGACCGTGCAAATCGGCTATTCAAGAACCTTCGTCTTTCCCCGATCTAAATCCATTTTTCTTTGCTCTTGATCTAAAACACATTAAAATTTAACTCATTCAAGTACATTTCATCACAATTTAGTCCCTAAGCACATAAATAGGTAATTTACCATTTTACCCCTACTATTTCACATTTTTGCATTTTAGTACTAATTGCACAAAACACAAAATACTCAAAATTTCCCACGCTACTCAAGAGATGAATCTTCCTAGGGACCTTACAAGTCCTTTTATTTCAATTATTTTGCAAATAAGTCCCTTTAAAATTTTATTATTATAATTTAGCCTAAATACAAAATTTTACCAAAATTTCTAATACAAAACTTGTAAATCTTTAACACATCTTTAATCTAAAACCATCAAATATCAAAACCATTTAAACATGTTAATGGTCAATCCTATTTACTTATGAATTTAAAAATTCAAGCATGGGTCGGAGTAATGTACTGAAAACGATCTCAAAAATATAGAAATTATTAAAACCAAGAAAACACACCTTGAATTTTAGCTAGATGATGGCCGAACCTTCCAAGCTTTTAAACCCTTATTTTCATGGCTAACTTTAGGCACTTCAAGATGAAGAACAAAAATATGGCTTTTAAATTTTATGTAATATAACATATAATAACATTTTCTTATGTTTTACCATTTTAACCTTTATTTAATAATAAAACAAATTATAACATAAGGTTATACTTGACCTTTGCCACCCACTAACTCATAAATGGGTTATTTACCCTTTTAATGCTCCACTTTAAAAAGCCATCATCAAATAGGCACTTTACACTATAGTTTGAGACTTTTAAAATTTACGCGATTAAGTCCTTTTTGTCAAATCGAGCACCCAAATGATGAAATTTTTTTACAAAACTTTCACACATTTTAATTCACACATAATAAACACAAAATAAAATATTAAAATATTTTTCAGACTCGGATTCGTGGTCCCGAAACCACCATTCCGATTAGGGTCAAATTCGATCATTACACCCGTGGTCGACACTGACTTGCATCATTGACATGCAGGGGACACACGGCTCAGTCGCATGACCATGGGACTGACCGTGTGTCACACACTGCCTAGACACACACCAATGTGCCTACCTGTGTGGACAAGAACAAGGATATTTGTCAAGCTCTTTTTATCACCCAAACTCCTACAACATAAATCACATTCAACCATTAATTAAACAATCCAATCATGCATCATACACATTCATGAATAACCTCATCTTTTCATATATTAAAAATAAAGAGCCATCAACTATGACTATCTACAAAAAGTTCATCTTTAAAGAAGCCAACACACTTGGCCAAAACAACAAGACATTTCACTAAGTCTAGCTCTTATAAATGCCATACTCAAAAATCTGAGTCTAAATATACCGAGATGAGCTGATAGTGTGGGTGATTTTTAGATTATATTCATATCCCAAGCTGGTTCTTTGACACTATAAAACAAGGGAAAAGAAAGGGAGTAAGCTTTAAGCTTAGTAAGTTTACATGTAAACTATAAATATCATAACATATGCCAATCAACCAACAATATTACATAATAAGCAAGAACAAATCACATTTCCATAATAATGCTTACTCATCTCATCTCTTACCACATTCCATCCATACTACAAATAAAATGCTCACATTTACTTGCACATCCCCTACACTCATCACCATAAACCACATGATATATTTACTTTGACAATTCCTTGATGAACCCTCAAAATGATACTATGTACCGTGGTTTCGCATACGACCCACCAATAGTTAATAATAGGGTGGTATCGCACATAGCCCACCAACAAGAATAATTACGGTGGTTTTGCACATAACCCACCAATTAACAATATAAATGATGGTATCGCATACGCCCCATCGTGAATAAATAGTAAGGTGGTATCGTACACGACCTACCAAAAGGATATTTATGGTGGTATCGATCATACCCACCAAAATGATATTTACTGGTGGTATCGCATACGACCCATTAAAAAGTTATTATGGATATTTTTCCGCACTTACATATTTATTCCGAGGTTCATACGAGAATTACTCACTATCTATCAATTCTAATCAATCACAATCATAATTGATCTCATTCATACAATGCACCAATAAGTAACATCATATGTATTAAAGATGTATCATTTACGCATAAACTTACATCGTGCAAAATGTACTAGTCGACGGTTTAGTCCGTAACCTTGCCTTTTCCTCGGTCAAAGTGGTTTCTTCGCTCTTCTTGATCTAAAATAATAAAATTCACTCATTCAATCACTTAATAATTCATAATACGTCAAACTTTCTTGTAACACCCATATCCGTCGTGTAATATCCCGGGTTAGGGGCTATTTTATTTTTGGCATTATTTGCATGTCTATGGTGTGCCATGTTGTTGTTTGTGTGGTTTCGGGGCTTAGTTGTAGGCTAGGAGTGTGCCTGAGTAGGTGGGAAAGTTTTTGTTTTGGGCTTTAGGGGATAGGAGCTGAAGGAGCTGGGGTTTATAATTAATCTAGGTGAATTTATAACACAAGAATTGAGTTGGTGGAGTGGCAAGCAAGGCGCCACTAGGAGTATGTGCTTGGCGTCAAATGCAAGGGGAGAAGTCACTGTTCGAGTTGCAAAATGCCCATTTTGGCTCCCATTTTGACGGCATGAAGGGAAGAGTTGTAGGAAGTTTGAACTCTATCATGGACCTTGTCAACTCTTTCAAACGGTGGGTGGAGAGCAAATGTGGGAGGGAGACTTGGTCAAGGGGATTTGAATTAGTGGCGTGGGAGTGAATGGGGGAGGTTGGCGGTTTGGTGAGAGTTTGGGGAAGGGAAAGAGTGGCGGTTGTTAGTGTGGGGTGAGCCGAATTTTCCTTTAGCATGTGTGTTTTTTTTTCCTTTATTCTTTTTACTTCTTTCGGTCAAATTCTCCTTGGTAAGCCTTCCATTTTGTCAAAAAGAACAAGCTGATTTCGTTAGTCAAAAGCTAGCAAAGCTCTTCACTTGCAAATAGCCTAAGCCAAAACCACATTTCTTTGCCATTCATCCTTGAAACCAAAACCCCAAGTGTTACCGAATTTGCTTGCTGTTTTTGTTTTGCTTCTTTATCTTTGTTTTAGCCGAACCAAGCATCCCATTATCATTTTTCTCTCTTTTGAAAAGCCTTGGTAGTCGAATGTGCATCCCTCTCCCTTTCTTCTCTTTTTGCTTGTAAACCTGAAACTAGCCTTCTTCTCTCCCTTCTTGACCGTAACACACTTCACCAAAAACCTACATCCTCCATCTTCTTCTTCATCTAAATCGAAAGCTACCACAATCATACCCTTGCCGATTTTGGTCATTAGTAGCCGAAAGTTCTTTTCTCTCCCACTTCCCTTTCTTTTGTTTATTTTGAGTAAGCTGAAACTTCACTCTCCAAGCACTTTCTCTCTTTTCTTTCACACAAACCGAAAGTAACCCCCCTCTACTCATCTCGCTTTATTTTCTTTTTGTTCCAAAACACATTAGCGAATCTTTCTTCTCTTCTAGTGGTGTTTGGTGGCGAATAGTGGGTGTTGGTAGGTCTTTGGTCTCCAATCGGTTGGTAGTGGTAAGAGCTTGGCCGAATGGCCATCTTTCTTTTTTTCGTTTTTATATTTGGTGGTTTAAATGAAGGCCGATTTGTTATTGGTTGAAGAATATTGATCTAATGTGTAGACCAATCTCTTTATAGGGCATTGATTTTGGGAACAAGTGGGAGGAGCCTTGTTATCGATAAGCAAGCGGTAAGTGGTGGTAAGAATGGGTGTTTGGTTCGATTTCGTTTAGTTTTCTTTAAGTTAAGTTTGGAAGAATTAACCACTTTCTTTTTAGGGTGAAGCCGATTTACGAAAGAACCATTGTTGGGTTCGGTTTGGTAGGAAACCAAATCAAGGCTAAGGTAAGGCTAACGCAACCCTTGGGTTACCTATTTTTGGCCGAATGGTATAGTGACTAATCCACTGTTGGCCGATTGTAGGATTGGGGTTGTTGAGGCGATCAAGGGATGTAGACCGATTCTTAGGATTAACATTTTCGCTATTCAGGTGTGTAAACCAACACACTATCTTAACTAAATAATGTGATAACCTGTTTGTGTAAATGAAACAGTGTGAGTGATTATTTCGATACCCATTGAGGTATGGATACGGATTCGGGTAAGTCCGTTTCACTATGAGTTATGTGATGATGATGATATCATGATTTTTGGATACTTTGAGATGCCATATTAAGCATGTGAGCATGATAGCATGATTGCACGATTTTGCATCTAGTATGATATGTGATTGGGTGATATGAGAGGAGGGGAGTATGATATCCGTGTCTTTGGGACCTTTGTGTCTTTGGGACACGGAGGTTTGGCACTTCCAAAGGGTTTGGTACCACAATGATATTTTGTGACTTTGGGTCACGGAGGTTTGGCACCTCGGCGTCTCGTCCTAGTGGCTTAGTACCACGATGGGTTGGCCCCACGTTGATTATCTGGGATTGGCGCCGGTGATTTGGTATCACACGATGGGTTGGCCCCATCATCGGATTTGTGACTACGGTCACCAGTGATTTGGTATCACATTGTGTCTTTGGGACACCAGAGGTTTGGCACCTTATTGTGACTCGTCCCTGTGGTTTGACACCACCGTGGGTTGGCCCCACTTATGAGATACGGGATCGTCGCTAGTGATTTGGTATCACACGATGGGTTGGCCCCATCATTGGATTATTTGTGACTTCGGGTCACCAGTGGTTTGGTACCACAGTATGGATATCGTGACTTTGGGTCACCAGTGGTTTGGCACCACCAGTGGTTTGGTACCACACGGGGTAGAAAAGGCGATATGGTTGGTTAGGATCGGGTGCATTACTTGCATTATTCTGTTATGATATGTGTGTTGGCATGTTATACCGGGAGAGGGAATTATACACTGAGTCTTGCGACTCACTCTCTCTCCTTTGACTTTTTCAGGTGACACTTAGACGCGGACATGGAGCCGGGATGGGCTCGAGGTGCTCATGCCATGCACAAATAAAGATTTACTCAGATTTTTATGAAATTTGGTACTTAAGTTTTATTACTATTTGGTTTTATTTGGGGTTTGTAAATGGCCTTTTTAAGTTATGTTTGGTTTATGATTAAAGTGGATTTATAATATGCCTTAACAAAATAATTGGGTTATAATGTGCTAAAATTTGGAAAGATAACGATTTCAAAACTACAAAAGCGACACTTTAAACTATACCATCGGGTATCACACTAAGACTTGGAATAAAGAAGAACTCAAATGTTTTCTAACTTAAACACGATTTTCTACTAAGACAGATGTTTTTGTAACAATAATAAACAACTCAAACATCTTAACGAGATAAACCTGTTTTGTCTACCCATCAGAGTAAGTTTTTAAAATTTTCCCGGGTTTTCAAATACATCATCAGATTTCAATCTACCCTACTCAAGTTTTCTTCTAATACAAAACTTTAGCGGAGTGTTTTCCTCAAACATTTAAACTCAAACCTAAACCTCTCAAAAACCTTTTTCCCTGTAACATACCAGATTCGGTCGTGGTGTATTGACCGGGTTTGGGGTGTTACACGTCGCAGGAGTAGGGTTGACTGATGCTACTTTACTAACCACCAAGTTCATTTAATCACTTAAATCTTAATACTTAATAAATGATATTTCAATAAACAAAACATCAATTTGATTATAATATCAATCACATTATACATAACAAAAGAAGTAAACTTATTTTATACTATAGAGCACTATTCATTTGGTCATTTCAAATAAGGTGGCCGAATATAAACTATTTTTCAAAGGTTAACTCACACCTATTTATCACATGTATATTCAATCACATGCAAACATAATTAGTTATTAACACAAATGAATACTAACCTTTAAAATTATCTTGACCGAATGCATAATTATGTTTAAAAAAATTCAAAATAATTATTACATCAACCAAGTTCATCAAACATGCATGTAATATCTACTTAAACTTATGGATAATGTCTCTATCAAGATTTTATAAATTTCCTATTCTTTAGCAAAATAAAATTCTATTACATCCGAATATGCACAAACATATATCACATTTCAAGCATACATATATAACTAACTAGACATATTCATGAGCAATGTACTTAAAATATACTTGTTTACTATGTCGAATTAACCTGTTTAAGAATCATGCAAAAAGACCAAATACAAACAAACCATAGCACCATAATTTGATCATTTCATCATCGAATCACCTCATTTGAACTTAAAAAGAAATACACATACCCAATATCTTTTATAACCTAACATTACTAACCTATGAACAAAACACAACTATGGTTCAATATAATCGAGTATACAATTAATTATTCATACCACATTACCCAACTCATATTTTCACTTCTCAATCACATATTTCCTTACCATATTCGAATTAAACCTTGATTGAGTTTGCGCAAACATTAACGATATAAACTGACTATTACATCAAAAGCATGATAAACATACTTAACCAAAAATTTAGCCATATTCGCATGGCTATTATATACATGAATAAAAAGTTTTCAACAAACAAGGTCATGTCTTTCCCATACATGCCTCTATCCAAAAACCAAAATGAAAGAGTACCAACATTAGATCGATAGTGTGGTCGACTGTCTTGATGATCCCGTTGAGCAGGTAGCCTTTACCTAATCTATAAAACAGAGGAGAACATTACACACAAATAAGTTTACTAACTTAGTAAGTCCCAAGCTCATAATAATACTACATTCAATTACTTAAACATTTAAATCATTCAACTCAACCATGTTATCATATTAAAATTTCTTTCACCTTTAGCACTACTATTTGAAAACCGAATCTCTATGATAGTACATTCAAGCTCAAACTCAGTCATATAACACTTGTGTACATCAATCGTAATCTCAAATGTACATAACACTGTACTCGTAATATTAGTTAAACTCTAGTAACATTAAACATATCATACCTTACTTACTTACCTGAGCCTTTAACTAGACACATTAGCTACGATTTACCTTGAACAACAATTCGATTTCTCCTTTGTAAAACACATCACCGGCATAAAGCCTGCTAGGCACGAAGCCCGAATATGTCACCGGCATTAAGCCTGCTAGGCACGAAGCCCGAATATGTCACCGACACTAAACCTGCTAGGCACGAAGCCCGAATATGTCACCGGCACTAAGCCTGCTAGGCACAAAGCCCGAATATGTCACCGGCACTAAGCCTGCTAGGCACGAAGCCCGAATATGTATAGATAATCTTTCATTTCACATTTCATTGTGCTAAATTCACCACCACTTATAATTCACGTATTATATCGAATAACAAACCAAAACACTTATTCACATCACTTTGAATAAAATTCCAACCAATCCATACCAATACTTTCACATTCGGCTAACACAAGGTTTTATACAAAATTCTATTAAATACTATCATTTAACACATTCATAAATAATTCGATAACCTATACTTGCTTAAGGACTTACCTCGGTTGTCGATATACCGTGCAAATCGGCTATTCGAGAACCTTCGTCTTTCCCCGATCTAAATCCATTTTTCTTTGCTCTTGATCTAAAACACATTAAAATTTAGCTCATTCAAGTCCATTTCATCTCAATTTGATCCTTAAACACATAATTTAACAAGACTTTTACAATGTTTACAATTAAGTCCTTATAGTTCAAAACACAAAATATCTAGAATTTGACCATATCACTTAAGGGCCGAATACTTATAGCCCTTCCATCAACTCAAATTTTCCCTTTTTGTTGATATTTAGTCCCTCCAAAATTTTTCTTTTTTACAAAATCACCCGTATACCAAAATCTATCAAAAGTTGTAAAGGAAATCTTATTAATCTAACTTATATATAACATATACTATCATTAATCATCCAAACACTCAAATTTCGTCCATGGCAATACTTGAAACATACCATAAAAATCAAAATTCAAACATGGGCTAGTAAATATACATGTCAACCACTTCAAAAATGTTAAAATTTACAAAAATTAAGCTTAATCACTAACCTTATTAGAACATGCAAGAATGCCGAAAGATGGAGAGCTTGAATATTTCTTTTCTCCTTTTATTTTCGGTGATATCAAAGTGAAGATGATAATGTTTGCTTTCTTTTATTTTAATGATATCACATTATTATTATATTATTTCATAATGCCTTATTTTATCAAATAAAATAAAAATTAAACCTTTCCTACTAACTATTTTATATCATTGCCGTCCACTACTAAAGAAATGGGCTAATTGTCCTTTTAGGACATCCACTTAAAAAGCCACAATCAAAAAGGTACATTTCACTTTAGCATGCCACTTTTACTCTTTATGCGATCAAGTCCTTTTTATCAAACTGAGCACTTAAACAATAAAATTTCTCTACGAAACTTTCACACCTTTTTAATTCACACATAATAGACACAAAATAAAATATTAAATTTTTTTCTCGGACTCGGATTCGTGGTCCCGAAACCACCATTCCGATTAGGGTCAAATTCGATGCATTACAACTCTCCCCATTAAGGATTTTCGTCCCGAAAATCTTACCATTAAACAACGTCGATATTGTTGCCTCATTGAATCTTCAGGCTCCCACGTAGCCTCTTCAACTCCGTGCCTTTTCCACAGTACTTTCACTAATGGAATTTTCTTGTTTCTTAACTCTTTCTCTTCCCGAGTTAAAATACGGATCGGTTCTTCCTCATACGTCATATCAGGTTGTATCTCAATCTCAGACGGAGCAGTCACATGTGACGGATCTGATTTGTATCTACGGAGCATAGAAACGTGAAATATGTCGTGTATCTTTTCTAATTCAGAGGGTAGCCTCAACCTATAAGCAATAGGCCCAACACGTTCAATGATTTCGTACGGTCCAATGAACCTCGGGCTCAACTTGCCTTTTCGGCCAAAACGGAGCACTTTCTTCCACGGAGAAACCTTTAAAAATACTCGTTCTCCGACTTGAAATTCAGTGTCTTTACGTTTCAAATCAGCATAAGACTTTTGACGATCCGAAGCAGCTTTCAAATTGTCTCTAATAATAGCTACTTTCAGTTTAATTTCTTTAATCAAATCAACCCCGTGTATCTTATTCTCGCTGAGCTCAGTCCAGTATAATGGTTTTCGACACTTTCGCCCGTACAAGGCTTCATAAGGCGCCATCTTGATACTAGATTGAAAACTGTTATTATAAGCAAATTCAATCAAAGGTAGGTATCGTTCCCATGTACCTTCAAACTCGAGAACGCAACATCTCAACATGTCCTCAAGTATCTCGAATAGTTCGCTCGGACCGGCCCGTGCATGCGTGGATGAAAAGTCGTACTAAAATGTAGTTTAGTACCTAAGGCATCTTGCAACTTCTTCCAAAACCGCGATGTAAATCTCGGTCTCTGTATCAAATAATGGAACTCGGTACACCATGCAATCTCACAATTTGCGATACATACAATTCAAAGAAGTTTATCGAGTGAAAAGTCTGCATTTAACCCAAGCACAAAATGAGCTGATTTAGTAAGTCTATCAACTATAACCCAGACGGCATCTTTCTTACTTTGTGTCATAGGAAGACCGGATACAAAATCCATTGTAATTCTATCCCATTTCCATTCAGGTATCATGATTGGCTTAAGTAATCCGGATGGCACTTGATGTTCAGCTTTTACTTGCTGACAAATTAAGCATTTCGAAACAAATTTAGATATATCCCGTTTCATGCCCGACCACCAATAGAACTGTTTCAAATCATTATACATCTTTGTGCTACCCGGATGAATTGATAATCGACCACTATGGGCCTCACTCGAATCACCAGATCAAATCGAGTTTTTGAACACACATTAGGCTTTTAAAATTCAAACAGTCATTTGCATCAATCTAAAAATCGACTCAGATCTTTCCACATCGAATTAAATCGGTGATCAAATCTTTGTCAACTTTCAGTGCATCACAAATTTGCTGAATAAACATCGGTCTTGCTTGTAACTCGGCTATGATCGAACCATCACCAGACATAGCTATCTGTGCGTTCATTGCACGAAGAGCAAACAATGATTTTCGACTTAACGCATCTGCAACGACGTTAGCTTTTCCCGAATGGTAGGCAATCACCAACTCATAGTCTTTCAACAATTCTAACCATCTGCGTTGTCTCAGATTTAGATCCTTCTAAGTCATTAAATACTTTAGACTTTTATGATCTGAATAAATGTGACGTTTCTCACCAAATAAATAGTGACGCCAAATTTTCAATGCGAAAACAATGGCTGCAAGTTCTAAGTCATGCGTCGGGTAATTTCTTTCGTGCGGCTTCAGTTGTCTTGAAGCGTAGGCTATGACTTTGCCTTCCTGCATCAAAACGCAGCCCAAACCATTTAAAGAAGCATCAGAATAAACAACAAATTCTTTACCCGATTCAGGCTGAACTAACACTAGAGCTTCTGTCAAAAGGGCTTTCAACTGATCAAAACTTTTCTAACACTTTTCTGACCACTCGAACCTGACATCTTTCTGCAATAACTTTGTCAACGGGGTAGCTATCATAGAAAAATCTTTCCCAAATCGTCGATAGTAACCCGCAAGTCCCAGAAAACTTCGAATCTCGAAAATGTTTTTCGGTGGCTTTCAATCAAGTATAGCCGAGATTTTGTTCGGATCAACTCGAATGCTTGATGCTGAAACAATATGTCCCAAAAAGCTGACCTCTTTCATCCAGAACTCACACTTACTAAACTTCGTGATACAAATTGATGATCTCGCAAAGTTTGTAGCACTAACCTCAAATGTTCAGCGTGTTCAATTTCATCTTTGGAGTAGATCAATATGTCATCAATAAACACCACCACAAATCGATCCAAAAGCGCCTAAAACCCGATTCATCAAATCCATAAAAATAGCAGGTGCATTAGTAAGCCCAAAAGGCATAACCAAAAACTCAAAATGTCCGTACCTCGTCCGGAATGCAGTCTTTGGCACATCTGTATCTCTAACTTGCAACTGATAATAACCCGATCTCAAATCTATTTTCGAAAATACTGAAGCCCCTTTCAACTGATCAAACAAATCATCAATCCGAGGTAACGGGTACTTATTCTTTATAGTTACCTTATTCAATTGCCGATAATCAATACACATTCGCATCGTTCCATCTTTCTTTCTCATAAAAAGAACTGGTGCACCCCAAGGAGAGAAACTTGGTCGTGCAAAGCCCCTATCTGTTAACTCTTGCAACTGTGCTTTCAACTCTTTTAGCTCAGTAGGTGCCATCCGATATGGAGCTATTGAGATCGGAGTCGTTCTCGGAGCTAATTCAATGCCAAACTCAATCTCTTGTACTGGGGGTAAACCCGGTAGTTCTTCAGGAAACACATCTGAGTATTCACATACAATCAGACAGATTCAATCATTTCTCGACAACTTATTATCCAATTACATAAGCCAAATAAGCTTCGCACCTTTTCTCATATACTTCACGGCTAACATTGAGGATATAATCGTAGGAAATCCACCTAAATCATCGGATTCAATTCTAATGATCTCACCGTTCTGGTGTCTCAAATCAATAAGCTTTCTTTTGCAATTCACCACTACATCATGCGATGTTAACCAGTCCATTCCCAAAATTACATCAAACTCATCGAAAGGCAACAACATTAAATCGACTGGGAAGCAAAAATCCCGAATCATCAATGGGCAACTTTTACACACTTTATTAACAAACACACATCTACCCAAAGGGTTGGATACGCGAATCACAAGCTCGATGAACTCAACTGGCGAGTCTTCTTGAATATCGAGTTTCACATACATATGAATGGGTCGAACCAGATCAATCAATGCAATCACGGTAGTATCATAAAGGGTGAAAGTACCAAGAATGACATCCGGAGAAGCGGCATCCTCCTAGCTCGAGTAACATAAGCTCTAGTGGAGCTCTAGCCTCGATCGAATCGCCGTGTTCTTCGTCCCTCTCGACTACCACCTACATTGCCGAATGCAGGGGTGGTCCGCCCGTCTTGATGCCTTTGCTTTGGTCTAGAGTTCTGCGCCGTCTTCTGTTCGGCTAACATTGGGCACTCTCGAATAAAATGGTCTAAGATCCACATTTAAAGCAGGACCGATCACGAACTCTACAACTCCCAGAATGCCATTTTCCACAATGTTTGCATTCAACTCGATACTGTGGAACGTTATCAACACCGGCCATCGAGGTAGCTCGGAGCCCACGGAAGGTCGATCATGTCTAGGTGAATCTGAAGTAGTTTTATGTCTACCAAGTCATCTCTAAACTTCTTAAATGTGGAATGGAATTTCCTACCCGACGGTCTTTTACGAGTGTCTCTAGCTTCATCTCGGCCTTTCTTTTCTCTTTCCCAAGCTCTTGACTTTGCAAGCTCGCTTCGACTAGTGTCACAAACTCTTTGATCTCAAGAATGCCAACTAGCAACTTTAAATCTTCATTCAAACCGCCTTCAAACCTTTTGCACATAATGGCTTCGGTTGATACACACTCTGAGCATATCGGCTCAATCTGATAAATTTTCGCTCATATTCAGTCACGGTCATTTTCCCTATTTCAATTCAAGAAATTCTTTTCGTTTCTGGTCGATGAACCTCTGACTCATATATTTCTTGCGGAATTCATTCGGAAGAAACCCCATGTCACTTTTTCTTTTGGAACCACCGATACTAGTGTATTCCACGGTGATAAGCGGTCCCAAGTAAGGATATAGCACATTTCAAACTTTAAATGCAGGTGGAGGATAGCTCATCAAGTACCGAATAGTGTTATCAAGCCACATTTCATTTCGCTTCTGCATCATCATCATCATTAGCCTTTAATTCCTCACCCCAAATTTCTTGATTTTATCAACAGGGGCCTACTAGATCTCATTGGATCTATCATCGAAGTCTTGAAGGTACGGGAGTTGGATTATTCGGGGTGGAGGTTGTTGTACAGTAGGATTATTCTGAACAAATTGGGTATACCATTCATTCATCATTTGGTAGAAGGCTTGTTTAGCCTCTCCTCTTGGTTACTAAATGGCGGTTGAGAGTCTAATGGTGCTGATCCATGTGCGAGACCAGCGCAACACTCTCCACATCATCGCCTACTCTCTACCGGATCTAATCCATTTACTATATTAAATACAATTGAAATCGTCAGAAGTCACCACACTATCACATATAAAATTCAGAGGCATGTATAGCTAGACTCTTACGTACTATAGTAGTCCTAGAACCGACTAAACCATAGCTCTGATACCAATAAAATGTAACACCCATATCCGTCGTCGGAGTAGGGTTGACTGATGCTACTTTACTAACCACCAAGTTCATTTAATCACTTGAATCTTAATACTTAATAAATGATATTTCAATAAACAAAACATCAATTTGATTATAATATCAATCACATTATACATAACAAAAGAAGTAAACTTATTTTATACTATAGAGCACTATTCATTTGGTCATTTCAAATAAGGTGGCCGAATATAAACTATTTTTCAAAGGTTAACTCACACCTATTTATCACATGTATATTCAATCACATGCAAACATAATTAGTTATTAACACAAATGAATACTAACCTTTAAAATTATCTTGACCGAATGCATAATTATGTTTAAAAAAATTCAAAATAATTATTACATCAACCAAGTTCATCAAACATGCATGTAATATCTACTTAAACTTATGGATAATGTCTCTATCAAGATTTTATAAATTTCCTATTCTTTAGCAAAAATAAAAATTCTATTACATCCGAATATGCACAAACATATATCACATTTCAAGCATACATATATAACTAACTAGACATATTCATGAGCAACGTACTTAAAATATACTTGTTTACTATGTCGAATTAACCTGTTTAAGAATCATGCAAAAAGACCAAATACAAACAAACCATAGCACCATAATTTGATCATTTCATCATCGAATCACCTCATTTGAACTTAAAAGAAATACACATACCCAATATCTTTTATAACCTAACATTACTAACCTATGAACAAAACACAACTATGGTTCAATATAATTGAGTATACAATTAATTATTCATACCACATTACCCAACTCATATTTTCACTTCTCAATCACATATTTCCTTACCATATTCAATTAAACCTTGATTGAGTTTGTGCAAACATTAACGATATAAACCGACTATTACATCAAAAGCATGATAAACATACTTAACCAAAAATTTAGCCATATTCGCATGGCTATTATATACATGAACAAAAGTTTTCAACAAACAAGGTCATGTCTTTCCTATACATGCCTCTATCCAAAAACCAAAATGAAAGAGTACCAACATTAGATCGATAGTGTGGTCGACTGTCTTGACGATCCCCTTGAGCAGGTAGCCTTTACTAATCTATAAAACAGAGGAAAACATTACACACAAGTAAGTTTACTAACTTAGTAAGTCCCAAGCTCATAATAATACTACATTCAATTACTTAAACATTTAAATCATTCAACTCAACCATGTTATCATATTAAAATTTCTTTCACCTTTAGCACTACTATTTGAAAACCGAATCTCCATGATAGTACATTCAAGCTCAAACTCAGTCATATAATACTTGTGCACATCAATCGTAATCTCAAATGTACATAACACTGTACTCGTAATATTAGTTAAACTCTAGTAACATTAAACATATCATACCTTACTTACTTACCTGAGCCTTTAACTAGACATATTAGCTACGATTTACCTTGAACAACTATTCGGTTTCTCCTTTGTAAAACACATCACCGGCATAAAGCCTGCTAGGCACGATGCCCGAATATGTCACCGGCACTAAGCCTGCTAGGCACGAAGCCCGAATATGTCACCGGCACTAAGCCTGCTAGGCACGAAGCCCGAATATGTCACCGGCACTAAGCCTGCTAGGCACGAAGCCCGAATATGTATAGATAATCTTTCATTTCACATTTCATTGTGCTAAATTCACCACCACTTATAATTCACGTATTATATCGAATAACAAACCAAAACACTTATTCACATCACTTTGAATAAAATTCCAACCAATCCATACCAATACTTTCACATTCGGCTAACACAAGGTTTTATACAAAATTCTATTGAATACCTATACTTGCTTAAGGATAATTGATTACTTGCTCTTACCTCGGTTGTCGATAGACCGCGGTAAATCGGCTATTCGAGAACCTTCATCTTTCCCGATCTAAATCCATTTTCTTTGCTCTTGATCTAAAACACATTAAAATTTAGCTCATTCAAGTCCATTTCATCTCAATTTGATCCTTAAACACATAATTTAATAAGTTACAAATTTACCCCTGACTTTTACAATGTTTACAATTAAGTCCTTATAGTTCAAAACACAAAATATCTAGAATTTGACCATATCACTTAAGGGCGAATACTTATAGCCCTTCCATCAACTCAATTTTTCCCTTTTGTTGATATTTAGTCCCTCCAAAATTTTTCTTTTACAAAATCACCCTTATACCAAAATCTATCAAAAGTTCTAAAGGAAATCTTATTAATCTAACTTATATATAACATATACTATCATTAATCATCCAAACACTCAAATTTCGTCCATGGCAATACTTGAAACATACCATAAAAATCAAAATTTGAACATGGGCTAGTAAATATACATGTCAACCACTTCAAAAATGTTAAAATTTACAAAATTAAGCTTAATCACTAACCTTATTAGAACATGCAAGAATGCTTAAAGATGGAGAGCTTGAATCCTTCTTTTCTCCTTTTATTTTCGGTGATATCAAAGTGAAGATGATAATGTTTGCTTTCTTTTATTTTAATGATATCACATTATTATTATATTATTTCATAATGCCTTATTTTATCAAATAAAATAAAAATTAAACCTTTCCCACTAACTATTTTATATCATTGCTTAGTCCACTACTAAAGAAATGGGCTAATTGTCCTTTTAGGACATCCACTTAAAAAGCCACAATCAAAAAGGTACATTTCACTTTAGCATGCCACTTTTACTCTTTATGCGATCAAGTCCTTTTTATCAAATTGAGCACTTAAACAATAAAATTTCTCTACGAAACTTTCACACCTTTTTAATTCACACATAATAGACACAAAATAAAATATTAAAATTTTTTCTTGGACTCGGATTCGTGGTCCCAAAACCACCGTTCCGATAAGGGTCAAATTCGGTCTGTTACATTTCTACTTAGGCAAAAATGACCATTTTACCCTCATACTTTGTCAAAATTACTATTTTGCCCTTAGGCTCGTAAATCATTTTTCATCACATTTTCTAATTAAACAAGCCTAGCTGAAAATTTATTTCTCTTACAACAACTCACAAAACCAATTATTTCATGCATTTATTACTCATTTACAACCTTTACAAATAAGTCCTATTTAGGTGTTTTCATATGGTAACAGCTTTCACAAAAGTTGTTCTTCAACATACTAACATTCATTTTCTTCCATAAAAACTCAGCAAACAACATGAACACTCTCATGGAAAGCCCTTAAACTTTCAACCATTTTTCAAATTAGTCCCATCATTAGCTAGCTTAAGTTTTGGGGGTTCTAAAAGTACAAAAATATCAAGAAAGACCTCAAAAATCACTCACTTGCAAGAGATTTGCTTGGGTAAAAATTTGAACTTCAAAATCCCTATTTCCTCTTCAATTTTTGGTGGAGAAGAAGTGTGAATATTGAAAGATGATATCTCTTTTATTTATCTTATTTTATTCATTTTAATCACCTAATTTCACCAAACTTTTGACCAAAATTAAAGCTCTTGTCTCCCTTGTTCCCTATGGTTGGCCACACCCTCTTAATGGCCTAATTGCACTTTAAGGACCTCCAATTTAATATTCTAAGGCTATTAGACACCTCTACCTTGTATAATAGAACTTTCACTCTTTATGCGATTTAGTCCTTTTTCACAATTAAGCATACAATTGCTAAAATTAATGCACCAAAATTTTCATACATCCATATAATTATGCCATAACACATAAAATAATATCAAAACAATTTTCTTCAACCTTAGATTAGTGGTCTCGAAACCACTGTTCCGACTAGCCCCAAAATCGGGCTGTTACAACTCTCCCCCTTTAGAGATTTTCGTCCTTGAAAATCTTACCGGTAAAAAGGTTTGGGTACTGTTCCCTCATGGCTTCTTCCGGTTCCCACGTAGCCTCTTCCACGCCGTGTTTTTACCATAATACTTTCACTAAAGCTATGCTCTTATTTCTCAACTGTTTAACCTCTCAAGCCAAAATTTTGACTGGTTCCTCTTCATAAGTCATATCCGGTCGTATCTCAATTTCCGTTGGAGGGATCACATGCGAAAGATCAGAACGATATCCCCGTAACATCGACACATGAAACACCTTGTGTATTCTCTCTAACTCCACTGGAAAAGCCAACTGGTAAGCTACTAGCTCAATCCTTTCAATAACCTCATACGTCCCTATGAATTGTGGACTCAATTTGCCCTTTCGACCAAATCTCAATATTTTCTTCCACGGGGATACTTTCAGAAATACTTTTTCGCCCACTTGAAACCCGATTTCTTTCCTTTTTAAATCTGCATATGATTTTTGTCGATCCGAAGTAGCTTTCAACTATCACGGATCACTTTCACTTTCTCTTTGGTCTTTTTAACTAGATCGACCTCGTGAATTTGCTTCTCACTAAGCTTGGTCCAATACAAGGAAGTCCAACACTTGCTACCATAAAAAGCTTCGTATGGTGCCATCCGTATACTCGACTGATAACTGTTGTTATAGGTAAATTCAACCAAAGGTAGATATCTTTCCCAACTACCTTCGAACTCTAACACACAGCATCGGAGCATATCCTCAAGAACTTGAATCACTCTTTCAGATTGGCCATCGGTTTGAGGATGGAACGTAGCACTAAAATTCAATCTTGTACCCAAGGCTTTTTGCAACTTCTTCCAAAGCCTCGAAGTAAATCTTGGGTCTCTATCCGAGATAATAGATATAGGCACCCCATGTAATCTCACCACCTCAGCAATATACAGCTCAGCCAACTTGTCAAGTGAGTAATCCACAGGCACCGGTATAAAGTGAGCCAATTTCATTAATCTATCAACAATAACCCACACAACATCTTTCTTTTTTTGGAGTTATAGGTAACCATGTTACGAAATCCATTGTGATTCGATCCCACTTCCACTCTAGAACCATCACTGGCTGAAGTAATCCCGAAGGTACTTGATGCTCAACTTTCACTTGTTGGTAGACCAAACACTTCGTAACAAGCTCGGAGATGTCTCTTTTCATACCCGACCACTAATATAATTTCTTCAAATCATTATACATTTTGATACTGCCAGGATATATTGACAAGCAACCACTATGTGCTTCATGTAAAATTTTTCAGATCAACTCATCATCCTTAGGTACACAAACCCTGTCATGAAACATCAAGCAACCATCTGAACTCACCCGAAAATCAGAGTCATTTCCCAATTCGTACTGAGTTCTCTTAGCTTGTATCTTACTATCATTCTTTTGGGCTTCATATATCTGCTGAATAAATAATGGTCTAGCCCTCAAATCAGCCAATATAGCACCATCATCAGACAATGCTAAGCTCATACTCATAGCTCTTAAAGCATACAGGGATTTTCTGCTCAAGGCATCCGCACTAACTCATAATCCTTCAACAATTCGAGCCACCACCATTGTCGCAAATTCAAATCCTTTTGATCCATCAAGTACTTCAAAATCTTGTGATTGGTGAATATTCAACACTTCTCACCATATAAATAATGACGTCGAATCTTTAAGGCAAAGACGATCGCAACCAATTCGAAATTGTGAGTCAGATAATTCTTCTCATGCAATTTTAGCTGTCTCAAGGAGTAAACTACTACCTTACCCTCTTGCATCAGCACACAACCAAGACCATTTAATGACGCATCACTATAGACCACAAACTCTTTCACTGACTCACGTTGTACTAAAATCGGTGTCTTAGTCCGCAGTGCTTTCAATCTCTCAAAACTCTATTCGTATTTCTCAGTCCATTCAAACTTAACATCTTTGTGCAATAGTTTCGTCATCGGGGTAGCAATCATGGAGAACCCCTTTATGAAATGTCTATAGTACCCCGCTAAACCCAAAAGGCTTCTAATTCTGACACATTCCTTGGTGGTTTCCACTCTATAATAGCTAAGATCTTACTCGAATCAACTCTAATGCCATCACCCGACACAATATGTTCTAAAAATTTGACTTCTCGGAGCCAAAACTCACTCTTGTTGAATTTAGCATATAACTGCTTGTCTCTTAAGGCCTGCAAGACAATTCTTAGATGCTCTGCATGCTCACTCTCATCCCAGGAATAAATTAATATGTCGTCAATAAAAACAACCACAAATTTATCCAAATACGGTCGGAAGATGCGGTTCATTAGTTCCATAAAAATTGAAGGAGCATTCGTTAAGCCAAATGGCATGACAAGAAACTCATAATGGCCATTACTTATCCGAAATGCGGTTTTCAACACATCTTGCTCCTTAACCCTCAACTAGTAATAGCCAGACCTTAGGTCTATCTTAGAGAACATCGTTGCTCCTTTCAATTGGTCAAATAAATCATCTATCCTTGGCAAAGGATACTTATTCTTCATTATTACCTTGTTGAGTTATCTGTAGTCTATGCACAATCTCATCGACCCATCTTTCTTCTTCACAAAAAGTACCGGAGCTCTCCATGGTAAATAGCTCGACCTCGCAAAACCCTTATCTGTTAACTCTTATAACTGAACTTTCAATTCTTTCAACTCCAATGGTGCCATCCTATACGGAGCAACCGAAATAGGTGCCGTACCTGGAACTAACTCTATCCCAAACTCGACCTCTCTAACTAGAGGCAATCTGGGTAACTCTTCCAGGAACACATCTGGATACTCGCATACCACCGACACTGATTCAATCTTTACCTCTGACTCTTGAGTATTCAGTCTGTAACACCCCTAACCTGAGACCGTCACCAGAATAGGGTTTAGAGGCATTACCGAATAATAGGATCATTTACATCGCATTCACGACACAAAGTCAATCATCATCAAACACATTCATATACAATCATAGTGTTCCTTAATCGAGTCATCAAGACCTTAAGCATACTTATAAACCGAGTCGGGACTAAACTGAAGCACATATAAAATTTCATGAAATTTTGAAACTTTTCTAGAATACAGGGGAGACACGCTCGTGGGGGTAGGTCGTGCCTCTCCCACGGCTACATGACACACCCATGTGAACTCCCCGTGGTTACATACTGCCAAAATCAACACGGCTAACAAGCACGCCGTTGTGCTAAGGCAGTGTCCTATAAGGTCATATACTGCCATTTCTCGCACGACCTGTAAGCACGCCTGTGTCATGGCCGTGTGCAATGTAAGCCACATTCTGCCAATTTACCCACGATCTAAGACAAAGCCCGTGTGCCCCAGCCGTGTGACATTATAGGCCATTTTTGCAAGGCCAACATGCCACCCACTTAGGGTCAAACCTACAAGCCAATCAACCAAACATCTCATGCACATATTACCATCTAAAAGCATACCAATTTAGCAATTTAAAACATACAATCAATACCAACTCTAATTAGACCCAATTCAATACCAATACTTATTCTATCACAAGCATAATTCATTCCCAAATCTCACTACTCATACTAGCATTTATCAACACAAAGTTACCACTTAATAGCAAATTTATCAATCTACAAATCATGCCAAATGATGCATTATATATATACCACATTCATTCATGCCAAACCTATCACATATCTAGCCACATCTCATGGCTACTTACAAATCTCAAACTTGATTCAATTTACTAGCCTATACATGCCATATTCTAGCTATATACATCTTTTTAAAAGTACCAAAATAGAATGCCGATAGTGTGATTGAGAAGCTGATGATCCCAGATCCGAGCTAGCTTTACTGACACTATAAGGTAGAGAAACAAATCACACAGTAAGCTTTCCAAAGCTTAGTAAGTTCGTAATATAATACATATTACTCAATACAAAAACATCGATATGTATATATATATGTACAATCACATAGATAAAGACACAACTAAGCACATTATCAATCTCAACCACATACTCAATTATCTATTCATTCAACTCTTAAATCTATCATCAACCACATAGGTTCAAACGTACCTTGATCAACACATAGTTACTTACCATTTATGCTACTCAATTGTTCGATATTACCTCTCGTTCAACCCTTGCTATTCCATTGGTTTATTCGCACACTTAGTGCCAATTTCATAACTGAAACATAATCATCACCGCACACTTAGTGCCAATACATTTAACCGAACTTATATCGGTATCGCACACACAGTGCCAAGTTGGTAAGTTGAAGGTTTTATCTTTTCGTACACACAGTGCCAATCATCTCTTTCTCATTTCAAATTTCGCACACTTAGTGCCCCTTTATCTCAATTCAGCACATAGCATTTCAAATCTCATAGATACATATACATCCATTCAATTTATATCACATAGATAAAGTTTACAACTAGTGTTATATCCGAACTTACCTCGGACGTCGAACTATCGATACGGTCGATTAATCGAGCACTTTATCTTTGCCTCGATCTCGATCCGAACCTCTCTTCTCTTGGTCTATACACATTCAAATTCAATCCATTCAATCATCAATTCATTCATTTTAATCCAAACACACATATTTAGGGCATTTTATAAAATAGCCCTTACATTTTCACATTTCGACACTTTAGTCCTTATCTCACAAAGTCATCAAATACTCAAAATTTCATTACACTACGCTCAGGCCAAATTCTCCTTAGTCTCATAGGAGTCCACACATTTCATTTATTTCACATTTTAGTCCTTTAATTTACATTTTTCACAATTTAGTCCAAAATATTCAATTTCATCAAAAATCCAAAGACAAAACATGTTAATCCAACACCAAGTATTCATATATCACTATCATCTGGCACATAGCTCACACATTTATCAATGGCTCATCACAAAAACATCATCAATTCACAAAATTACAACATGGGCTTGATTGTAGAAGAAGCAACGATTACAAAAACGTAGAAATTATCAAAAATCGAGCTCAAACATACCTTGAATTAAGCCAAGTTCTAGCCGAAAATTACAAAACTTCAAACCCTTATTCTTTCTCCAACTTTGGGCAATAAGAAAGATGATACATTCATCTTTTTCTTTCATTTACTTATTAATATTTAACATTTTACCTATTTGCCCTTTTTATTAAACATATAAAAGAAAAGAGCAATAAGGTTATTAAGTTATTTAAACATCCACTATCATAAAAATGGATCAATAACAACATAAGGCCTCCACCTTAAAAAGCCAACCACATTTAAGTACTCATAAATCAGAACACAATATTTTACTCTCTATGCAATTAAGTCTTTACTCTAAATTCGACACTAAAACGATCAAATCATCACACAAAATTTTCACACAGGCTATGTCACATATCATTCACACAGAAAATATCATTAAAATATTTTTACGACCTCAGATTTGTGGGCTCGAACCGCTGTTTTGACTAGGGTCTAAACCGGGCTGTTACATAGTCCGAAGGCAAGATAAGACTCGTACCCTTTCCTCAAGTATTTCTCAGCTGCTATAGATAAAATTATCACAGGCAAACCATCCGATCTACCCGATTCAACCCGAATGACATCTCCATTTACACATTTCAATTCAGTGAACTTACTACCACAGTTCACTAATACATTATGAGTAGTCAACCAATCCATACCAAGAATCAAATCAAATTCATCAAACGGAAACAACATGAGATTTGCCAGAAAATAATGACCTGTAATTGTCAAAGGACAGTTCCTACACACCTTATCAACTAACACCTGTTTGCCTAATGGGTTTGACACTTTTACTACAAATTCCATGACTCAACAATCATACTCATGCTAGATGCCAATTTCATGCAAATGTAAGAATGGGTAGACCTTGGATAAATCAAAGCAACAACAGAGATATCATGACCAGAAAAAGTACCTATTATCACATTTGGAGATGATGCCTCTTCGTGAGAGCACGAATGGCATAAGTCCTTACAAGTGCTCGACCCTCTGACCTCACAGCAAAGTCTCTAAGCGCACCTCTACTACTAGTCCCACCTCCCGGGTTCTTTTGCAATCTACCCCTCGAAGATTCATTGCTTGATCTTATTTCTTTCTTTCTTTCCTTCTCATCCCTCTCAAGATAATTTCGGATAAAATGATTAGGTAAACCACACTTGTAACAATTTTGATTATTTCCCCAACACTCTCAGTGTGTTGCCTACCATAATTTGGACACCCGATTTATTAGACTTTGGATTGCCTACGCTTGCCATCGAGGTGGCTTGAACTCTCGAGCCTGAGTATGTATTACCTCGATCTCGGTGTGAATATCCAACTGACGTAGTCGTCTGAGGGTTCATTTCCTTCGACATCTTTGATTGAGTTTGGTACGATTTACTCATTGGCCTCTTTCTTGCATCTCGGGCCTCACTCATGGATTTTCTCTTTTCTTTATTCAGCACCTCGTCCTTGCATGCCCTATCAACCAATACCACAAATTCTTTCTGTAATATCCTGACTTTGTGGGTCTATGCATTTGATGCATTGCATGGCTAAATTAGTAGGTGAAGGCTTTGAGGTGTGGATTGGGCTCAGGTTTAGGCTTAAAACTTGGGTTAAATTACTTATAAATAATGTTAGTGTATAAATTAAAAGTTAAGTGAGTATGTTTAGTAGCAAGTTGGGCTCGTGGCCCAAAGTTGGAGGTGCCATAAGTGGATATGTAGGTGGCGTCACAAGAGGGAGAAGTTTGGGCCTAGTATGGCCGCTTGGGGCCCAAGTTAGTGGGTCAAATATTCGGCACTTCAAAGGGGATGGGATGGACGGCACCTAGCTACAATTTTTAAGTGTTATTTCTTTTATTTTATGATTAAAAGGGGTGTTAATTAAGAGGGAAGATGTGGATTTTTAGGTGGCCTCTTTTAAAAGAGAGATAAAGGTTGGGTTATCAAGAGGGATAGAGGTTATTAGGAGGGAGAGAGTTGGCCGAAATTCCAACTCTGAGTGTATGCTTGTGTATTGTGAAATTTTGAAGCCTAGTGTTCATCTTTACCATTTGATTTCTTTTCTTTCTTTCTCATCTACTCTCTAGCTGAAACCTCTCTACCATTTTTCACCATTACCGCAACACCTTAAAACCTCACACTTCTCTTCTCTTTTGTTAAGGCCAAATCTCCCTCTTGTCACCAAGGCTGAATCGTATCAAATCTCAACCTTCTCACTTCTTTTCACGATTCATCAAAAGCCGAAAACATAATTGACCTTAGCCGAATCTATATCTCTTTGCTATTTTTTAAAAGTGAAAAGTTCACTTCTTTGTCACCTTTTGAAATCGATTCTATTCTAGTTATCTCTCAAAACCGAAAACCCTTCTCTTGTGGCTGAATCTCTCAGTAATCAAAGGGGGTGGTTGATCAGTTGATGCAAGCTATTCGATTGGTTCTAATAGTGGGGTAAGAAACTCTTTGTCATTTGATCTTCTTTTCTATACCTTCAATTAAGTCGACACTAAGGAAACTAATCCCTTTTATTCTTTTACCGAACTATGTAAGGGGTCTTTCGGGATTCTTATAGTTAACGTTTGGAGAAGTGATCATTCGGGATTTGAATATCCAAGGTAAGTGAAGTGTGATTTAGGCCGAAGGCCATTTACTTTGTTCATCAAATGTTAGAATTGAATCTAACATATACCCTATAGGGATTTCGACATCTCTAAGGACAAGTGATATTTCTGGGATTTAGACAATCAAGGTAAGGGATATTGATATTCGGCCAAGGCCATATTACTTATTAAGGGTGCCGATTCTAACTATGGTGTTTTAGGGGATTTCTGACAGATCTTCGGGATTTGGCTAAGCAATCTAGGTAAGGGTTCTAGTGATTCAGATCTATTTCTTATTCATTCAAAAGCCAAAAACTAATCGATTGAGTGTTCTAGTGCCTAGCCGATTGCAAGGGGGGATCATCACGAAGTTTTGAGATTTGGTTGGTAACCAAATCGGCAACAAGGTAAGGGTTTTGGTCTCGTTAACCCTTTGGGATTTGACTATTTAGCCGAATGGCTTTTTGCTAATATGCTTAGTGTTGGCCGAATGTAGGAAAAAGGGGACTAGTGCGTTAGATCGGGATCTTCAAGATTTCGATTAGATCTATGAATAACCAGGTGTGTAGCCCTACACTAATTCCCCTTAGGTTGATAATATTAGATATGTGTTAATGAAAATATGAAAATATGGCTAAGGGTACCATCCAATGGTACGAGTGCATTCAGGTACGTTACCCCTTTGACATTTATAGATAATGTTTAATAACATTGATGTGAAAATATGTGGATTCCCGTTATGATTTTGGGGTAAGGTAAATTGCATGACAAATAGCATCTTTTGTATATTTCATGGGCATATGGTTGATTATGTGAAAGGGGAAGTGACCTGGTGGTTCCTACCACAATATCTGGTGACTCTGTCACATTATCTGGTGACTATGTCACATATTATGAATCTGGTGACTCTGTCACATTATCTGGTGGCTATGCCACATTATAAGGGCGATGTGCGCTTGATCGCGGTGGCGCCTTCGATAGTGTGTAGTGGATGGAGGGTCGATTTAGTAATCCCCACGGTGTGATTGGTAGGTACGGGTGATGTGTAGAGGATGGATTTCTAGGTGGGTTGGGTTGCATCATTGCCTATTATTATTATATGTGAAATGATATGTTTTTTCGATTGGGAATCTGTGATGGTTGTTACACACTGAGTCTGTTGACTCACCCTTCGTGGGCTAACTTTTTGTAGATGGAACTCAGTGAATGGACCTGGTCGGCAGAAACTTAGAGGCGGCCATGCACAGCTCAAATTTTCAGTTTTCTTATTAAGTTTTCATCTATCTATTTTGGGTTACATTTTGATGTAATAAGGCCTTTATTACTTAACTGTTTAATTTTCTTTGCATTTTAAATTTCTGACACGATACGAACAACATCAATTGATTTGAAACTCAATTACCTATGATTTTTCAAGTTACAAAAAAAAAATAAACTCTAAAATTCAGCATTTCTTTTAACTTATAACATTTGAAATATGAAATTATCGATTTAGTACAAAATTAAATTACAACTCGATTTTTAATTTGAGAACAACCCGAATCTATTTTTCTTCAAACCACTGCAATTTTCAAAATGTCATACGAGACTTAACTATGCTTTGTTTAAGGAGCATGCCAGATCCGGTCAGGGCTTGTGGGTCGGGTTTGGGGTGTTTCAATTTGGTATCAGAGCCCGGTTCAAAACTCGACCTTGAGGGCTTTTTGGGCCCAAAATATTTTCTTTATTTGAAATTGAGTTTTACTAAAGAATGAGCAGGTTTTCTGGCATGGCACCTGAGTCTCCGGCCCGGAGTCCACCATGTAAGTACCCCTAACCCTTGGTGATTTGTATGTGGGAATTATAGGGACGTAGATTAGTAGATTAGGAGTTATTGAACCCTAGGATTAGCTTACTCCAACACCGAATTACATAAAATTTAAAGTCCAACCAAACAAACCTGTAAGTGAGTCACCGAGTTAAGGGTGTGGAAACTGTTGTGCGCATGTCTAGGATTGGATTCAAATTTAAGCAGTCCTAGTGACTCACCTCCTCTCCGCTCGAATCCTACCTGGTGCGTAGTGACGGTTCACCCTAACTAAGAGGATTCAATCACAGGCTAAATTTGATAATTAAAACCCAAAGGGACTAGTCACCTTGTTTTGTACAAACTTAATAGTAAACCTTGATTTGAAAAATGACCCAAATACCCCTGATTTACAAATTGACCAAATTACCCCTAACTTGTAAAATTATCAAGCTACCCACAAGATAGAAGGTTGTCAAGTACCCCAAATTGGAAATTTCAAAATACCCTTATTTTGTAAAATCATCTGAACCATATTTTACAAAATTACCGAAATACCTCGATTTGTAAAATTACAAAATACCTCGGTTTATAAAATTACCATATTACCCTTGAATCTTCTTACCAAGTATTCCTATTTTGCAAAAATACCAAAAATCTCTATTTTGTGAAATTTTCAAATACCCTGATTTAGGAAAATTACCAAAATACCCATATAGGACAAATTACGAAAATACCCTTGGGTAGTGGAGAACAACAACAATGACAACCACAACACTTTTCTGTAATGAACGCAAGTTCATGAATTCTGATGATTGGATGAATGAACTTGAGACTGTGTGTGTATGAATTCGAAAGAACCACTTTTTTTTTAGAACTATTAAACATAAGACTGATCGCGATAAATCAATGGAACAAAAACTAATTCATAAAATTCTTAATCAGATAAATACACCTCAGAAAGATGAGTTCTAGGGGACGTGGTCGTAATGTGCGTGGCTGTGGTAGAGGCCGAATGACCGTGTCAGAACCCGTTAGGTTTGGTCAAGGGTCCGAGAATGAAATGCCACCACCACTAGCTACTGGCGTTGAATATCAGGATCAGACGGGAGATGATGCAGTTTCGCAAGTGATGCTGCGAGTACTTGAGAGGGTGGTTGGAGTAGGTGGAGGTATAGGAGCTCAAAAATCTGTACCCGAGCGACTCCGAGCTAATGGAGCTGAGTTTTTTCGTGGTATATCTGGTGTGGTGCCCAATACGGCTAAGTATTGGTTAGAGGCGACGAGCAAATTATAGATTATTTAGACCTGTCTGCCGAGGAGAAACTGAAAGAGGTAGTGTCGCTTCTCTGTGATGAGTCATATCAATGGTGGCTCACGGTTAGGGATGGTGCTATGGCAGATGATCTCACCTGGGAGTATTTTAAGGTAGCGTATCAGAAGAAGTATATTGGAACCAGTTATGTTGATGCGCAGAGGAAGGCGTTTCTGAGGCTGGTTCATGGAAATAAGTCCGTAGCGGAGTATGAGGCAGAATTCCTAAGGTTGAGCCGATACGCTCGAGGTATAGTGGCTACGAAGCATGAACGATGTGTTCAGTTTGAGGATGGACTAAGGATGACCTGAGATTATTGATTGCCCCACAGCAGGAGCGAGAGTTTGCTGTGTTGGTGGAAAAGGCAAAGGTTGCTGAAGGAGTTAAAGAGTCTGTGAGATAGAACACGGACATGAATAAGGAAAAGAGAGGTTTCGATCATCAGAGTCATCTGGGAATATCCAAAAGAGACCTAGAACAGATGGGTCGCGAGGTCAGCAAGTTGCTACGGGAGGATAGTACCGTACTTGTGTTTAGTGTGGAAAGATGCACTAGGGAGAGTGTTGGAAGAAGACGGGAGGATGTTTCAAGTGTGGGTCCAAGGATCACATGATTAGGGACTGTCCTATGAAAATAGACGGGGCCACCAAGAAGTCGTGGTCCTAATCGTAGGAAGGGTGGACAAGAACCACCGCTGGTCGTGGTCCCACCGGCGAGGTAATGGTTCTTGAAGAGGTCGGGGAACACCGGCCAGAGGTGTTGGTAACACAGAGGCAAGATAATTTGGGTCTAGTGTATACTGATTAAATCGGAGGGAGGATGGTGATGCACTTGATGTTATAACGAGTATGTTCCTTATCTCTGGATTACCCTTTATTGCATTGATAGATATTGGGTCAACTCATTCATACATTGCTAGTAAGGTGTCTGGAACTCTGCATGTGAACTCTAAAACTGTACCTAGGAAGATGACTGTACTTAGTCCTTTAAGGCAATCAGTAGTATTAGACAAACTCTTTAGGGCAGTACCTTTGGAAGTTCAGGGGGCGCAATTTTCGGCTGACTTAATGGAGTTGCCATTTGAGGAGTTTGATCTAATCTTTGGCATGGATTGGTTAGTGAAGTACCATGCGAATGTGGATTGTGCTGCAAAGAGCATGTCATTAAGAACTCCTGACGATAAAGAAGTTGTAGTGATGGGCGAGAGACTGAATTGCTTGTCAATGTGGTATCCGCCTCTAAGGCGAAGAAGATGGTGAGAAAAGGTGTGTAGCTTTTCCGATGTTCATCGGTGCCTTGGAGGCTAAGGAAGTAGTTGTAGGAGGAGTTAGAACAGTAAGGGAATTTGTGGATGTCTTTTCGGAGGAGCTGCTTGGGTTACCCCCGGATAGGGAGGTAGAGTTCAGAATTAACTTATTACCGGGTACAGCTCTCGTGTCAATTGCTCCATACCGAATGGCACCAAAGGAGCTAGTAGAGCTCAAAGCCCAGATCCAAGAGTTACTCGATCGTGGGTTTATTCGACCTAGTGTGTCTCCATGGGGAGCACCGGTCCTATTTGTGAAGAAGAAGGACGGGACTATGCGCATGTGCATAGATTACCGGTAGTTGAATAAGTTGACCATCAAGAACAAGTATCCATTGCCAAGGATAGATGACTTGTTCGATCAGCTTAAGTGGGCCGCAGTATTTTCGAAGATAGATCTAAGATCAGGATATCATCAGCTTAAGGTGAAGGAGGCTGATATCCATAAGACAGCTTTCCGACAAGGTATGGGCATTATGAGTTCTTGGTAATGCCGTTCGGATTGACAAATGCCCCAGTCGCGTTCATGAACATGATGAACTGGGTTTTCCAACCCTACCTGGACCAGTTTGTTGTTGTGTTCATAGACGATATCCTAGTGTATTCCAAGTCTGAGGAAGAACATGATGAGCATCTCCGAGTTGCGCTACAAGTGTTAAGGGAAAAGAAGCTGTATGCCAAGTTCAGCAAGTGTGAATTTTGGCTGAAGGAAGTTACGTTCTTAGGGCATGTGGTGTCTGCCGAAGGAATAAGAGTGGATTCTCGAAAGATTGAGGCAGCATTGGATTGGAAACCACCTAAGTCTGTGGCGAAAGTTCGTAGTTTCTTGGGATTAGTAGGCTACTATAGGAGATTTGTTGAAGGATTCTCGTCGATAGCAGCACCTTTGACGAAGTTGTTGAGAAAGGAGGTACCTTTCATATGGGCGAATAAGCAGCAGGAGAGTTTCGAGAAGCTTAAGAAGGTATTGACAGAGGCTCCGGTTTTGATTCAGCCTGAAGTAGGGAAGGACTATGTGGTATATTGTGATGCTTCCCATACAGGATGGGGATGTGTCCTTATGCAAGACAGGAAGGTGGTCACTTATGCGTCTCAGTAATTGAGGCCACATAAGGTTAACTATTTGACGCATGATCTGGAGTTAGCGGCGGTGGTATTCGCTCTTAAGTTGTGGAGGCATTACTTATATGGAGAAAGGTCGGTGATCTACATGGATCACAAGAGCCTGAAGTATTTGCTGACTCAGAAGGAGCTGAATTTGAGACAGTGTAGGTGGGTGGAGTTGTTGAAAGATTACGATTGCTCAATAGAGTATCACCCGGGCAAGGCGAATGTTGTGGTGGATGCCCTAAGTCAGAAAGTAGTGTCGGAGTTAAGGGCGATGTTTTCACATTTGAGCCTCTATGATGATGGAAGCTTGCTAGCAAATTGCAAGTAAAGCCAACGTGGCTAGGTCAGGTTAAGGAGAAACAATTGTTAGATGGTGAACTAAGTGCTATGCTTCTACAAGTACAAAGTGGGGAATTGCAAAATTTTGGTGTAAACGGTGATGGAGTGCTATATTTTCGGGGCAAGGTCTGTATGCCGAAGGATGAGGAGTTAAGGCAAAGAATTCTTCAGGAATCGCATAGTAGCCCTTATGCTATGCATCCAGAGGAAGTAAGTTATATAGGGATCTACGGGATCAGTTTTGGTGGCCTGGTCTTAAGCGGGAAGTTACAGAGTTTGTAGGGAAGTGCTTAACGTGTCAGCAAGTCAAGGCTGAACACCAAGTACCGTCAGGGTTGCTTCAGTCGATAAAGATTCCGCAATGGAAGTGGGAGAGAATTACCGTGGACTTCGTTAGTGGGCTTCCCTTACGCCTACTAAGAAGGACTCTGTATGGGTGATAGTAGATCGATTGATGAAGTCTGCACATTTCATACCAGTGCGGGTTGACTATTCATTGTGAAAATTGGCAAAGTTGTATGTAGCAAAATAGTGAGGCTACACGGAGTGCCGGTGTCGATTATCTCGGATAGGGATCTGAGGTTTACGTCTCGATTTTGGAAGGCGCTACATCAAACTTTGGGCACCAAGTTGGATTTCAGTACGGCATTCCATCCACAGTTAGACGGTCAATCTGAGCGGGTAATTCAAGTCTTGGAGGATATGTTGAGGGGTTGCGTGATAGACTTTAGAGGGAGTTGGGAGGAGTTCTTGCCTTTAGCGAAATTTACGTACAATAATAGCTATCAAGCAAGTATTCAGATGGCGTCGTACGAAGCGCTGTATGGACAGAAGTGTCGCACTCCTACGTGTTGGACGAAATTGGGAGAACGTCAAGTTTTGGGTCCAGAGATTGTGGCAGAATCCGAAGAAAAGGTTAAAGTAATTTAGACACGGTTGAAGGAGGCATCCAACCGGCAAAATTCATACGCAGATCTTAAGCAGAAGGAGATTGAGTTTGCTGTGGGAGATTATGTGTTTCTAAAAGTTTCACCGTGGAAGAAGGTGATGAGATTTGGTCGCAAGGGAAAGTTAAGTCCCAGGTTTATAGGACCTTATCGGGTGTTGAAGCGGGTTGGACCAGTAGCGTATCAGTTAGAATTGCCTTCGAGTTGGAGCAAATACACAATGTGTTTCACGTTTCAATGCTACGTCATTATCGATCAGATCCATCTCACGTGATACCGGTTGAGGAGGTGGAGCTGAGACCAGATCTGAGTCCTAGAGGAAGAGCCGATTCAGATACTGGAACGGGATGTAAAGGTGCTTCAGAGGAAATCGGTCCCTCTAGTCAAAGTGTTATGGCGTAACCATGGATCGGAAGAAGCCTCGTGGGAGCGGAGGAAGCGATGCGACAAAGAATACCTCACTTATTCTAGCTGTAAATTTCGAGGCCAAAATTTATTTTAAGGGGTAGAACTGTAATATCCTGACTTTGTGGGTCTATGCATTTGATGCGTTGCATGGATAAATTAGTAGGTGAAGGCTTTGAGGTGTGGATTGGGCTCAGGTTTGGGCTTAAAACTTGGGTTAAATTGCTTATAAATAATGTTAGTGTATAAATTAAAAGTTAAGTGAGTATGTTTAGTAGCAAGTTGGGCTCGTGGCCCAAAGTTGGAGGTGCCATAAGTGGATATGTAGGTGGCGTCACAAGGGGGAGAAGTTTGGGCCTAGTATGGCCACTTGGGGCCCAAGTTAGTGGGTCAAATATTCGGCACTTCAAAGGGGAGGGGATGGACGGCACCTAGCTACAATTTTGGAGTGTTATTTCTTTTATTTTATGATTAAAAAGGTCATTAATTAAGAGGAATAGGTGGATTTTAGGTGGCCTCTTTTAAAGAGAGATAAAGGTTGGGTTATCAAGAGGGATAGAGGTTATCGGAGGAGAGAGTTGGCTGAAATTCCAATTACGAGTGTATGCTTGTGTATTGTCAAATTTTGAAGCCTAGTGTTCATCTTTACCATTTGATTTCTTTTTTCTTTCTCATCTACTCTCTAGTCAAACCTCTCTACCATTTTTCACCATTGCATAAACACCTTAAAACCTCATACTTCTCTCTCTTTGTTAAGGCCAAATCTCCTCTTGTCACCAAGGTTGAATCGCATCAAATCTCAACCTTCTCACTTCTTCTTTTCACGATTCATCAAAAGCTGAAAACACAATTGACCTTAGCCGAATCTATATCTCTTTGCTATTTTTTTTAAAGCTGAAAAGTTCACTTCTTTGTCACCTTTTGAAACCGATTCTCTTCTAGTTATCTCTCAAAATCGAAAACCCTTCTCCTGTGGCCGAATCTCTCAGTAATCAAAGGGGGTGGTTGATCAGTTGATGCAAGCTATTCGATTGGTTCTAATAGTGGGGTAAGGAACTCTTTGTCATTTGATCTTCTTTCCTATACCTTCAATTAAGTCGACACTAAGGAAACTAATCCCTTTTATTCCTTTTGCCGAACTATGTAAGGGGTCTTTCAGGATTTTTGTAGTTAACGTTTGAAGAAGTGATCATTCGGGATTTGAATATCCAAGGTAAGTGAAGTGTGATTTTAGGTCGAAGGCCATTTACTTTGTTCATCAAATGTTAGAATCGAATCTAACATATACCCTGTAGGGATTTCGACATCTCCAAGGACAAGTGATATTTTCGGGATTTAGACAATCAAGGTAAGGGATATTGATATTCGGCCAAGGCCATATTACTTATTAAGGGTTTCGATTCTAACTATGGTGTTTTAGGGGATTTCCGACAGATCTTCGGGATTTGGCTGAGCAATCTAGGTAAGGGTTCTAGTGATTCAGATTTGTTTCTTATTCGTTCAAAAGCTGAAAACTAATCAATTGAGTGTTCTAGTGCCTAGCCGATTGCAAGGAGGGATCATGAAGAAGTTTTGGGATTTGGTTGGTAACCAAATCGGTAGCAAGGTAAGGATTTTGGTCTCGTTAACCCTTTGGGATTTGACTGTTTAGCCGAATGGCTTTTTGCTAATATGCTTAGTGTTGGCGAATGTAGGAAAAAGGGGACTAGTGCATTAGATCGAGATTGTCGGTTTCGATTAGATCTCGAATAATCGGTGTGTAGCCCTACACTAATTCCCTTAGGTTGATAATATTAGATATGTGTTAATGAAAATATGAAAATATGGCTAAGGGTACCATCCAATGGTATGAGTGCATTCAGGTACGTTACCCCTTTAACATTTGTAGATAGTGTTTAATAACATTATGTGAAAATCTGTGGATTCCCGTTATGATTTTGGGGTAAGATAAATTGTATGACAAATAGCATGTTTTGTATGTTGCATGGGCATATGGGTGATTATGTGAAAGGGGAAGTGATCTGGTGGTTCCTACCACAATATTTGGTGACTCTGTCACATTATCTGGTGACTATGTCACATATTATGAATCTAGTGACTCTGTCACATCATCTGGTGGCTATGCCACATTATAAGGGCGATGTGCAGTTGACTGCAGTGACTGCCTTCGATGGTGTGTAGCGGATGGAGGGTCGATTTAGTAATCCCCACGGTGTGATTGGTAGGTACGGGTGATGTGTAGAGGATGGATTTCTAGGTGGGTTGGGTTGCATCATTTCCTATTATTATTATATGTGAAATGATATGTTTTATTGATTGGGAATCTGTGATGGTTGTCACACACTGAGTCTGTTGACTCACCCTTCGTGGGCTAACTTTTTGCAGATGGCACTCAGTGAATGGACCAGGTCGGCAGGAACTTAGAGGCGGCTATGCACAGCTCAAATTTTTAGTTTTCTTATTAAGTTTATATCTATCTATTTTGGGTTATATTTTGATGTAATAAGGCCCTTATTACTTAACTGTTTAATTTTCTTTGTGTTTTAAATTTCTGATACGATACGAACAACATCAATTGATTTGAAACTCAATTACCTACGATTTTTCAAGTTACAAAAAAAAAAAAAGAATAAACTCTAAAATTTGGCATTTCTTTTAACTTGTAACTTTTGAAATATGAAATTATCGACTTAGTACAAAATTAAATTACAACTCGATTTTTAATTTGAGAACAACCCGAATATATTTTTCTTCGAAACCACCGCGATTTTCAAAATGTCATACGAGACTTAACTATGCTTTGCTTAAGGAGCATGCCAGATCCGGTCAGGGCTTGTGGGCCGGGTTTAGGGTATTTCACTTTCAATTCTAGAATCCCAACTAGTATTCTAATATCCTCATTCAGCCCATCTTCGAACCTCTTGCACAAAATAGATTCCGTAGACAAACACTCTTGTGCATACTTGCTGAGCCTAACAAACTTGCGCTCATAATCTGCCACAGCATTTTGCCTTGCTTCAATTCAAGGAATTCTTTCCGTTTCTGGTCCACAAATCTCTGACTTATGTACTTCTTTTGGAACTCTTCCAAAAAGAAGTCCCACGTTACTCTCTCTCTTGGAACTACCGACGCCAATGTTTTCTACTAACGATAGGCCGAGTCCTTCAGCAAAGACACAACACATTTCAAGCCCTCCTTAGGTGTGCAAGAGAGTTCATCGAATACTCACATAGAGTTATCAAGCCAGAACTCCGCCCTCTCAGGGTCATAATCTATATTAGCTTTGAATTTCTCGGCTCCTTGCTTCCGAATCTTATCAACCGGGGGTTTAGTCACTCTTACCAAGTCTATACCTTGAGGAGCCACAGGAACTGGCTGAGGTATAAGAGGGGGTGTAGGAGGTTGAGCATTAGGGTTTGCTCACACATACTCGGTGTACCAATTACTCATCATTTGGAGAAAGGCTTCCCGAGCCTCTTCTCCTTCACCCATAATTTCGGGGTCTACTTTCTACATGCACGGTCACTTGCACAGGAGCCGACATGTTACTAGTAGTGTCATCAGTAGCTGCTCGGTCGGGATCCACTTACTATATAAAACAAAGTTTATAATTGTCAAAAGTCACCACACTATCAATATACGTTTATGGAATGTATAGCTAGACTCTTACATACGCTATGGTAGTTCTAGAACCAACTAAACTATAGCTTTGATACGACTAAATGTAACACCCCTTACCCATATTCAACATCGAAACCTGGTACAAGGCATTACTGAACTTCTCTTGCTTGAACGTGCAACTTTGGGCTATCAAATTTCATTCTAGCTTAAAACTTCTTATTCACATTCATAAAATCCTTATTATGGGCCTACGAGGCCTTAAACATGCAAACGGAGGGTCTCAGAATCAAACCGAAAACTTTTGTATACTTAGAAAATTTTTGCCTAAATAGGGCCACATGTCCGTGTGAAATTGGACACGCCCGTGTGGGCAGGCCGTGTGGTCACACATGCCCATGTCTCCAGCTTGTGTGGAATTTATTTTTCATTTTGAACCTACAGGGGTTTTCACACGGCCGGTCACACACCTGTGCCTTTGGCCCGTGTCCTTCACACGGCCTAGACACGTCTGTGTCCTCACCCGTGTGTGAAAACCTGGGTATTCTGTTTATGATGTCAGCAACCATATAAAGGGCACACAGCCTAGACTCACGCCCGTGTGCCTACCCATGTGTACAAGAACAAGGCTATTTTCCAAGCTCTTTTTAACACCCAAACTCTTACAACATAAATCACATTCAACCATTAATCAAACAATCCAATCATGCATCATACACATTCATGAATAACCTCATCTTTTCATATATTAATAATAATGAGCCATCAACTATGGCTATTTACAAAAAGTTTATCTTTAAAAGAGCCAACACACTTAACCAAAACAACAAGACATTTCACTAAGTCTAGCCCCTATACATGCCATACTCAAAATGCTGAGTCTAAATATATCGAGATGAGCTGATAGTGTGGGTGATTTTTAGATTATCTTCGTATCCCGAGCTGGTTCTTTGTCTCTATAAAAAAAGGGAAAAGAAAGGGAGTAAGCTTTAAGCTTAGTAAGTTTACATGTAAACTATAAACATCATAACATATGAAAATCAACCAACAACATTACATAATAAGCAAGAACAAATCACATTTCCATAATAATGTTTACTTATCTCATCTCTTATCATATTCCATCCATACTACAAATAAAATGCTTACATTTACTTACACACATCCCCTACACTCATCACCACAAACCACATGATATATTTACTTAGACAATTTCTCGATGAACCCCTCGAAATGATACTAAGTACTCAGTGGTTTCGCACACAACCCACCAATAGTTAATAATAGGGTGGTATCGCACATAGCCCACCAATAAGAATAATTATGGTGGTTTCGCACATAGCCCACCAATTAACAATATAAACGATGGTATCTCACATAGCCCATTATGAAAAAATAGTAAGGTGGTATCGTACACAGCCCACCAAAAAGGATATTTATGGTGGTATCACATACAACCCACCAAAAAGGATATTTATGGTGGTATCGCACACAGCCCACTAAAAAGTTATTACGGATATTTTTCCGCACTTACATATTTATTCCGAGGTTCATATGAGAATTACTCACTATCTATCAATTCCAATCAATCACAATCATAATTGATCTCATTCATACAATGCACCAATAAGTAACATCATATGTATTAAAGATGTATCATTTACATATAAACTTACCTCGGTGCAAAATGTACTAGTCGGGTTTAGTCTGTAACCTTGCCTTTTCCTCGGTCAAAGTGGTTTCTTCACTCTTCTTGATCTAAAATAATAAAATTCACTCACTTTATAATTCATAATGCATCAAAATTTCTACTTAGGCAAAAATAACCATTTTACCCTCATACTTTGGTAAAATTACTATTTTGCCCCTAGGCTCGTAAATCATTTTTCATCACATTTTCTCATTAAACAAGCCTAGCTGAACATTTATTTCTCTTAAAACAACTCACAAAACCAATTATTTCATGCATTTATCACTCATTTACAACCTTTACAAATAAGTCCTATTTAGGTGTTTTCATGGTAACACCATTCAGAAAAGTTGTTCCTCAACCTACTAACATTCAGTTTCTTCCATAAAAACTTAGTAAAGAACATGAACACTCTTACGGCAAGTCCCTAAACTTTCAACCATTTTGTAAATTAGTCCCATCATTAGCTAGCTTAAGCTTTGGGGGTTCCAAAAGTACAAAAATTATTATGAAAGACCTCAAAAATCACTTACTTTCAAGAGATTTGCTTGGCTGAAAATTTGAACTCCAAAATCCCCTATTTCCTCTTCAATTTTTGGTGGAGAAGAAGTGTGAATAGTGAAAGCTGATGCCTCTTTTATTTATCTTATTTTATTCATTTTTAATCACCTAATTTCACCAAAATTTTGACCAAAATTATTGCTCTTGTCTCCCTTGTTCCCTATGGCCAGCCACACCCTCTTAATGGTCTAATTGCACTTTAAAGACCTCCAATTTAATATTCTAAGCCTATTAGACACCTCTATCTTGTATAATAGAACTTTCACACTTTATGCGATTTAGTCCTCTTTCACAATTAAGCATACAATTTCTAAAATTAATGCACCAAACTTTTCATACATCCATATAATCATGCCATAACACATAAAAAAATATCAAAATAATTTTCTTCAACCTCGAATTAGCGGTCCTGAAACCATTATTTTGACTAGCCCCAAAATTCAGGCTATTACATTCCACATGCTTAATCATATATTGTAAACACAAAAAAAATATTAAAATATATTTTTGACCTCAGATTTATGGTCTTGAAACCACTATTCTGACTAGGGTCTAAACTGAGCTGTTACAGATGATCTCCAACCTTTGCGAGCTTTCGAGCACTATAAAACAGGGGAAAAATAAAACGAAGTAAGCATTACATGCTTAGTAAGTTCGTATAAGGAAACTAAACTTACCAATCCCATTTATTAATCTAAGCATACAATATCATGTTTTCCATCCATTAGCAAAATTGCCTAAACACATGCATTCAATCAACATGTTAGTCACCAAAATCTTCATATCAATCAAGTAAACATAGATGAGCTCATCAAGCAATATTCTTAAAAGTCATTATCATTTCATCTCAGAATTCTCATACCAGGTCAAGAGTTTTATGTCCGTTGAATAATTGAAATTTCGATGGATACTCAAGTAGTACACTTGTGGTGTACGATTCGATAATCCGTCAATTCTTATTCAAAAGTACCCATTAGGGCACTTAACCATGGAACACACTCTCGAGCCACATATTGTATAACAGGATTACCAACCCAGGTATGCTCAGAAGAGCTCTATTAGGATTACCAGTCCAGGCTAAACCCTAACCATAACGTATATTCGAGAGGTATTATATCAGGGTTACCCGTCCGAGATAAATCCTTTCTATAATGAGGTCAATAGGATTATTCATCCGAGCTAAATCCCATCCGCAACAAATGCAGAACCTCATCTATTTCGGGAAAGCACATATATTCATCGGAATTCAATATTCAATCGGAGCTTAACTCTTTATCACCATTCAAGCATGTATTAAATTTCTCCTTATAGCATTCAAGTAATGTACATCAATGTAAGTCACATTCCATACAAGCACAACAGTCAATTAAACATATTTACATGCCCGACTAAGTTACACGAACTTACCTCGACACTTTTTTGCGTAAATAATCTACTAATCCGAAACCTTTTCTTTTCCTCGATCTAAACTAGAATGTGAGTTGTTCGGATCTATATAAATAGCTTTAATCATCAATTTCTCATATTCTATACTCATTTGGACTCAATTTACATTCTAGGCACAATTACCATTTTGCCTCTAACTTTTACATAAATTCCCATTTTGTCCCTAGCATCGAAAAATGAAACTTGTGCAATTTACTCCCTATTCCTAGCTTAACCAAAATCCCATTAGAAAATTTACATCACATGTATTCATAAAGATTCAAAATTTTTCATCAACTTTCACAACTTTACATTTTAGTCCCTAAATCATGTTTTCATCAAAAATCGCTTTATAAAAGTTGTTTATCTATCAACAACCTTTCATTTTCTACCATAAGTTTCTAATTTTCAGCATATTCATCCATGACCCAAATTTCATACCTTGATAACTTTTCAAATTAATCCCCTAAATAGATAAATTAGAATATCCTAGTTTCAAAAATATCAAAATTACTAAAAACAAGACAAGGAAACTTACCCAATTAAGCCCTGAAAGTTTCTTCTCTCTCTCCTAGGGTTTCCATAAAATTTTGGGAAGATGACAAATAATAAGATGATATCTTTTATCATCTTTTTAATTAATCAATTATTTTAATTTCCAATTTAGTCCCTACTCTTTTCTAATTTTTCCATGGATGAGTCACCAAAAATCTACATACTTTTCTTTAATGGTCTAATTACCATATAAGGACATCTAGTTTTGAATTCCATGGCTATTTAATCCTTATACCTACTAGAATTTAACTTTCACATTTTATGCGATTTGTCTTTCTCGTAATTAAACACTTAATCGATAAAATTTTTATATCAAAAATTTCACACGACACGTCTGCCATAATACGAACCATATAATAAAATAAAAATAAACTTTATTTTTGCATCTGATTTGTTGTCCCGAAACCACTATTCTGATCTTACTGAAAAATAAGCTGTTACAACTCTCCCCCTTAAGGATTTTCATCCTCGAAAATCTTACCAGTAAAAAGATTCAGATATTGCTTCCTCATAGAATCCTCCAGTTCCCAGGTAGCCTCCTCTATACCATGTCGTTGCCAAAGAACTTTTACTATTGCTACCTTTTTATTTCTTAACTCTTTTGTTTCCCGAGCTAAGATTCTGATCGGTTCCTTACTATATGTCATATCAAGTTGAATCTCTACCTCTATCGATGAAATAATATGTGAAGGATCGGATCGGTATCGTCATAACACAGACACGTGAAAAATAATATGAATCCGATCAAGTTCTGGTGGTCAAGCTAACTAATATACAACCGGTCCAATTCTTTCTGTAATCTCATGTGGTACAATGAACTGTGGGCTCAGTTTTCCTTTGCGTCCAAATAGGAGAACTTTCTTCCAAGGTGATACTTTCAAAAATACCTTATCATCAACTTGAAATTCTATTTCTTTTCATTTCATATCAGCATAGGACTTTTGTCGATCAGAGGCTGCTTTCAAACTGTCCCAAATTACTTTCACTTTTTCCTCAGTATCTTGGACTAAGTCAACTTCGTGTAACTTTTTCTCACTAAGTTCTGTCCAGTATAAGGGAATTCTACATTTGTGACCATACAAGGCTTTGTACGGTGCCATTTTAATACTAGACTGATAACTGTTATTATAAGCAAATTCAACTAAAGTCAAATACTTTTCCCAGTTACCTTCTAACTCAAGTACACAACATCGAAGCATATCTTCCATGATCTGTATTACCCGTTTAGATTGACCATCTATTTGGTGATGAAATGCAGTGCTAAAGTGCAACTGAGTACCCAGAGCTTCTTACAATTTACTCTAGAATCGAGATGTAAAAACTAAGGGCCTCTATATGAAATAATGGAGACAGGCATTCCATGCAATCTGACAATCTCAGAAACATATAATTCAGCCAATCTATCCATGGAAAAAATCCATACGTACAGGAATAAAGTGTGCAGACTTTATCAACTGATCAACAATCACCCAAATGGCATCTTTCCTCTTTGGAGACAGGGGTAAACCCGATACAAAGTCCATAGTAATACTTTCACATTTCCATCCTGGTATCGTAACTGGCTGTAGTAGTCCAAAAGGCAACTGATGTTTAGCTTTTACTTGCTGGCATATCAAACATTTAGATACAAACTCAGTAATATCACGTTTTATTCCTGGCCACTAGTACATCTTTTTTAGATCATTATACATTTTATTGCTACCAGGATGGATATACATGTTACCATTATGAGCTTCATTCAAAATCTTCTGTACGAGTTCTGAACCTTTTGGTACACATACTCTGTCCTTATATAACAAACAATCATCGATCCCGATCTGAAATTCTGAGTCAGGAGTTGATTCGCTCTGTTTTTGTTTTGGTTGCAACTTACTATCATTTTTTTGAGCTTCAAAGATATGCTGCAAAAACGTTGGTCTAGCTTTTAACTCAGCTACAATTGAACCATCATTAGATAATGACAATCAAGTATTCATAGCTTACAAGGAAAATAGGGATTTTTTGCTCAAAGCATCAGCAACACATTGGCTTTTCCCAGATGATAATCAATAACAAGATCATAATCTTTCAATAATTCAAGCCACCTGCGCTATCTCAAATTCAAATCTTTTTATGACATCAAATATTTTAAACTTTTATGATCAGTGAATATGTGACATTTTTACCAAGCAAGTAATGCCGCTAGATTTTCAATGCAAACACAATGGCTGCAAATTCAAGATCATGTGTCGAGTAGTTTCTTTCATGTGGCTTTAGCTGTCTTGAAGCATAGGCTACTACTTTACCTTCTTGCATCAGAACACAGCCTAAACCATGCAGTGATGCATCACTGTAAATTGTAAATTCCTTGCCCGATTTAGGCTGAACTAACACTGGTGCTTCTGTTAAAAAAGCTTTTAATCTATCAAAACTCTGCTGACATTTATCAGTCCACTCAAACTTTACATCTTTCTATAGTAAACGAGTCATGGGAGAAGCTATCATTAAAAATTTTTTACAAACTTCCGATAATAACCAGCTAGTCCCAAAAAAAATTTAGACTTTTGACACATTTTTTGGTGGCTTCCAATTAACAATGGCTGAAATTTTATTCGGGTCTCATCTGATGCCTTCAGCACATACTATATGCCCAGAAAACTAACTTCCCGTAGCCAAATTCACATTTACTGAATTTGGCATACAATTGTTTCTCTCGTAGAGTTTGCAACACTATTCTCAAATTCTCGGCATGTTCATTTTCATCTCGGGAGTAAACCAAAATATAGTCTATAAATACCACCACAAACCTGTTTAAATATAGGCTGAAGATTTTGTTCATCAGATCCATAAACACTACAGGTGCATTTTTCAAGCCAAATGGCATCACAAGAAACTCATAGTGTCTATACCTGGTTCTAAAAGCTGTCTTTGGTACATCTGAATCTTTTACCCGTAGTTGATAGTAACCAAAACGGAGATCAATCTTTGAAAATACAGTGGCACATTTTAACTGATCAAACAAGTCATCAATACGAGGCAAGGATACTTGTTCTTTTTTGTAACCTTTTTGAGCTGTCTGTAATCAATACACAACCTCAACGATCTATCTTTCTTTTTTACAAATAGAATCGGTGCACCCCAAGGTGAGAAACTAGGTCTAGCAAAACCTCTATTAATCAATTCTTGCAACTGTATTTTCAGCTCTTTCAATTCAGTAGGAGCCATCCTGTAAGGTGCTATAGATATAGGTGTTGTACCCATAACAAGATCTATGGAGAATTCTACTTCTCTATCCATTGGTAAACCAGGTAATTCTTCTAGGAATACATCAGTAAATTCACTTACAATTGGCACTGACTGAATCTTTGACTTAGACACTTTAGTATCCAACACATATGCGAGATAAGCGTCATAACCTTTTCTGACATATTTCTATGATGATATTGCTGAAATCACATTAGGTAATCCATCCAGTTTATCAGATTCAACATGAAGTAATTCACCATTTTCACATTTCAATACAATATATTTCTACTTACAATTCACCACTACATCATATTGTGTTAACCAATCCATTCCCAAAATCACATCAAATTCATCGAATGGGAATAACATCAAGTCAGCTGAAAAGCAATAACCTTTTACCATTAACAGTCAGTTCTTACAAACTTTATCCACCATAACACGCTGGCCCAGGGGGTTTGAAAGTTTAACCACAAATTCAGTGAGTTCAACAGGTAAATTTTTAACAGTTACTAAGTTCATACATATGTATGAATGTGCGAAACTAGGATCAAACAAAGCAGTAATATCAATATCAAGTAGAGAAAATGTACTAGTAATGACACCTAGCACAGAGGCATCTTCTCTAACACGAATAGCATATGTCCTTGTAGGTGCTCATGCCTCAGATCTAACTACTATATCCTTGGTAATAACTTGACTAGCACCAACATTACTGGGATGATAGGGCGATTTGCCTCTCGAGGCAGGATTACTAGGCTTTGGAGCTAGTTCTATCTCTTTCTCAACTCTTTCGGGACAATCCTTGAGAAAATGGTCAAGTGAACCACATCCTAAACAAGCTCCACTTCTAGACTGACATTCCCCATGATGAAATTTGTTACAATGTTTACATTTCGATTTGGGATTACCAACACTACCCACATTGGTCACAGATGGAGATGAAGACCTCGGGTTAGAACATTGAGAGCCCCGCTCTCTTCCAGAATATCCCGTAGAGGTGGTCACACGATCATAATACTTCTTTAATTTCTTAGTAGCAAATGATTGTGACTTACTCATAGTTCTTTTTCTAGAAACTTGAGCCTCTCTTTCAGCTTGTTTCTTTTCTTTACTCAATTCCTATGCTTTATGTGCTCGACCAGCTAACACCACAAATTCCCTTATTTCAAAAATTCCAATCAATAACTTGATATCTTCATTTAAACCCTCTTCAAAGTGTTTACACATCTCAGACTCGATTAGAACCCATTCTCTGTCATATTTTCTCAACCAAACAAATTCCCATTCATATTCGAATACAGTCACGTTTCCCTGCTTGAGTTCTAAAAATTCTTTCTTCTTCTGATCCATGAATCTCTGACTAACACATTTCTTCCTGAATTCAGCTTGGAAGAATTCCCATGTAACATTCTCTCTCGATACAACTGAAGTTATGGTATTCCACCAATGGTAAGTTGTATCTTTTAGTAATGACATCACATATTTTAGACATTCGGCAGGTGTACAAGATAATTCATCAAAAACACGGATGGTATTTTTCAACCAAAATTTAGCCCTTTCCAGATCATCATCTATGGTAGCTCTAAATTCTTTCGCCCCATGCTTGCAGATTTTATCTATTAGAGGCTTACCAATTCTTACGGGTTCAGCACCCGATGGTACCTCAGGAACTAGTTGAGGAGTAGGTGGGGGAGGTCATTGTACTGTGGGATTTGTTCTTAAGTAACCACTCATTCATCAATTGAAAGAAGGCTATTTTGCCTCCTCACCTTGACCCTCAGATAGGGCCTTTCACTACCAAACCCAGACACAACTCTTTGAACTGAAGCTGAAGCATTGCTCTCAGCTTCCTCGGATTCAACTCTAGCTCGGTTGGATGACAGTACTATATGAAAAACTCATTTAAAATGATTAGGAGTCATCATACTATCACAAATTATATAATGACATTATAGCTAAACTCGTGTTTACTATGTCAAATCTGAGAATTGGCTAAACTGTAGCTCTGATACCACTAAATGCAACACCCCTAATCTGCATTCGTTGCCAGAATAAGGTTACAAAGCGTTACAAAAAATTTTAAAAACATATACAAACATGTCATATTAATCACTATTTATTCACCGATATTATTCAAAACATCCCTTAATTGGACCCTTGAGGTCCAATACAAGCATTAAAATCGAGTCGGACTTAACAGGAACTCTAAGAATTTTTTGCGAAATTTTAAAAATTTTCCAAGGTGTAGGGCTTACATGCCCGTATGGTCCAAGGAACACACCCGTGCTATAGGCTGTGTTCAACCCCATGTAACTCTCTAACTTGTGTACATGGCCATGCCACACGCCCGTGTGGTTAATTAATTTCTTTTGAATTAGGTGCAAGTTTCACACAGCCAAGACACACGCCCATGTTCTAGGCCATGTAGCACACACAGTTGTGGCACATACAAGTGTCTCTGCCCCTGTGCTCAATTCCAAGCATTCTGTTTCTCAAAATTAAGGTATAGGGGACACATGGCTTAACTACACGCCCATGTGCCAGGCCGTGTGTCACACACGGTCTAGACACACACCTGTGTGGACAAAATAAAGCCATTTTTAGTTTCATTTCTCACCCAAAATCACACCAAAGGCCTGCACTTAAAACTCACATCCAATACCAACCATTTCAAGCATTTAAATTAAGCAAACTCCATCATTCAACACCATATCATTACATGCATATGTGTTTATAAATTTACCTTGGATTAACTTAGGCTTTAACATCATTTGATGACATGTACTTAACATAACACATATGAGTATATCATAATAGCCTATTTAATATACCAAAATAAGCCATTACTAGCCATTCCAATGGCTAGGATACAAAACATCATTTTCAAGCCACTAATGGCCAAGTTGTCTTATACATGCTATTATACCAAAATGATTTTTACTAAGTATACCCAAAATATCTAGTTGATAGTGTGACGATGCTCCAATGATCTCCAACCTTCACGAGCTTCTAAGCACTATAAAATAGGGGAAAAATAAAATAGAGTAAGCATTACATGCTTAGTACGTTCGTATAATAGAAACTAAACTTACCAATCCCATTTATTAATCTAAGCATACAATATCATGTTTTCCATCCATTAGCAAAATTGCCTAAACACATGCATTCAATCAACATGTTAGTCACCAAAATCTTTATATCAATCAAGTAAACATAGATGAGCTCATCAAGCAATATTCTTACAAGTCATTATCATTTCATCTCAGAATTCTCATACTAGGTCAAGAGTTTTATGTTCGTTGAACCATTGAAATTTTGATGGATACTCAAGTAGTACATTTGTGGTGTACGATTCGATAATTCGTCAATTCTTATTCAAAAGTACCCATTAGGGCACTTAACCAAGGAACACACTCTCTAGCCACATATCGTATAACAGGATTACCATCCCAGGCTAAAGTTTTTATATAACATATGCTTAGAAGAGCTCGATTAGGATTACCAGTCCAGGCTAAACCCTAATCATAACGTATATTCGAGAGGTATTATATCAGGATTACCCATCCGAGATAAATCCTTTTTATAATGAGGTCAATAGGATTACTCATTCGAGCTAAATCCCGTCCACAACAAATGCAGGACATCATCCATTTCAGGAAAGCACATATATTCATCGGAATTCAATATTCAATCGAGGCTTAACCTTTATCACCATTCAAGCATGTATTAAATTTCTCCTTATAGCATTCAAGTAATGTACATCAATGTAAGTCACATTCCATATAAGCACAACAGTCAATTAAACATATTTACATGCCCGATTAAGTTACACGAACTTACCTCGACATTTTTTCGTAAGTAATCTACTAATCTGAAACCTTTTCTTTTGCTCGATCTAACCTCGAATGTGAGTTGTACGAATATATATAAATATATTAATCTTCTGTAACATCCTGAAAAGGGCCTATGCATTTTGGCCTAATTGTACCAAAAAACATCTTTTATGTGTTTTGGAATAAATTTGGAATGATTTTTGGAAACCTGAGAATGTATGGAAATGTTATGTTGGAAATAGGAAAATGACCATTTTTGGAAACCTAAGCAAATTAGGAAAGTGAACATTTTGGAAACCTAAGTAAATTAGGAAAGTGAACATTTTGGAAACTTGAACATTTTGAACAACATTTTTGAAATGATCCAAAAATGGAAACCTGAACATTTTGGAAACTTGAAAATGTAAGAAAAATGGCAAGTTACAGAGCCGATCGAAAATTTTAGGAAACTTAGAAATGATGCAGAAATGTCAAATTTTAAAGTTTAAAGTGGGAAATAAGGGCAAGATGGCCTTAAAGGAAAAAGTTGGTAAAGTTTGACACACAAAAGGCTTGGAAAAGTGGCTCAAGATGTCACTTAAGGCCTATGGAAATGGCGCCACATGCGTGGTGTTGGGCTGAGTTCGAGTCACTTGGGAAGCAAATAAAGGGAGTTTTCTTTTGCTTCCAAGGCTAAGGGGTGGATTTGCACAAGCCTCCTAGAAAGGAGGTGTTTTAATTCCATAAATATGTGAATAATAAGTGATAAATAAGGATTTTAAATTTGGATTATCCGAGGAGATAATTGATGGATTAAATGCTTTTATTTTTAGATAAAGGAGATAATATTATCTTAAGGAGAGTGGTGGCCAAGTCAAGGACTCTTGGCCTAGCAAATTGGCTATAAAAGGAGAGCCAAAGTCTTTTCTTTCATCTCTTCCAAGTTGCCGAAAATTCCTTGCTCTCTCCCCTCTCTCCTAATTTTTCTTTAAGCAAAATCCATCTCTTCTTCTTCTATTTTCTTCTCCTCTCCTTTGCTATTGTCGAGCCAAAACACTCGTGATCCCCGATTAAAACTCCATAGCCAAACTCTGTGACTCTAGGCAAGGAAGCAATTGATCAAAGCATTAAAGGTAAGGCTAAGCATTAATCAAGTTCTTTCTTTTTCTATTTGCCAAAAGAGAAGGGTCTAATCCTATTTTTGTCTTATGGTCAATCTATAAGGATCTCTCGTGTTCTTTTTACAACAGCTTGAATACAAGGAGGAATCTTTCGAGAAATTCGAGGATCTAAGGTAAGATAAATATATTTGGTTAAAGGTTATGATTTATATGTTAAATTAAATTTAACATATGATGCTAGGGATGTCGACATGCTATAAGGCTAGGAATCCTTTTCGATTTGGAATTTGTAAGGTAGGTGATATTCGCCAAGGCTTGTTTTTTTGATATTTAGGATTATTTCCCATTATTTCAAAAGCCAAAACCCACATGGTTACATGGCCGTGTTAGCCGATTTCAAGGAAAAGGAATACTAGCAATTTTGGGACTTGATTTACGACATCCAAATTTGGCAAACAAGGTAAGTAATACAAATCCTACTAGGATTTGGTTTTTTAAGCCAAATAGGTTTGTTAATATGCTTTAATGAATGGTCAATATAGGAGTTAAAAATATAGATCGGTAGATCGCTTCTTCTGGATCTCAAGGAACCCAATAAGTGAATCGTGTGTACGCACACTAACCTTCGATTTATCATATGGCAATTATTTTAATATATGAATATGCATAAGAATATGAATGTGGCTAAATACCACAAATGTGGTAAGAGTACCTGTGCACGCTTTCCTACTTCTGATAGGATTATGAATATGATATATTTTGCATATATGAATAAGAATTAAGTATGGCATGATATAAAATTTAAAGGGCATACGAGATTTATGTGAAAGGGGAAGAAGGTGTTGACTTCGGTCTCACCAACGATATATGGTGACCACGGTCACAAAAATTTGAATATGGTAACTCCGGTTACATTATCTGAATTTGGTAACTTCAGTTACATTATTTGAATATGGTGTCTAATGACACAAATTATATGGGCGATGAGCACGCCGATCGCAAATGATCGCCACGATGGTGTGTAGCGATGGAGGGTTGACTTAGTAGTCCCACTTGTGGACCGGCGGTGTACGGGTGGTGTGTAGCGGATGGACCATTTAGGCTTGGGTTTGGGTTGCATCATCATTTATTTTATATGAATGTGAATTTGATATGAACATGTATGCCGATTTGTTGAATGTTAGTATCAGTGTGCACATTGAGTCTGTTGACTCACCCTGCTGGGAAATATTTTCAGTGATGAACAAGGATTTGACCGGACGGAGACCTTGAGGTGGCCATGATCCATTTGAAGATTTTATTCGATTTGGACTTTATTATTTGTTCGGTTTTACTTGATGTAATAAGGCCATAAGGCCCAAAGTGGATTTTTCTTATTCGCTTTACTTTAAATTGTTATGTTACTTAACTATTATGACTAAAGTTAAGTGATTTTTTTAAAACCCTAAAATTATTTTGTCACCTTAACTAAAATTAGATTTTAGATTAATTAAATGGGTTTCCAATCTAAGCCCAATCCACAACAACATTTTTCTAAATATTTTACAAATTTTCCTAAGTAATGAAAATCTTTGAAACCGGTTTACTTTACTTAACATACCAGATCCGATTTAGGGTCGTGGGCAAAGTGGGTGTTTCAATTTTGTATCGAGCTGTTTTAAACTTCTCACTGGGCTAAGGCCCAAAACATTTTGAATTCGAGCCCAAATGATTTTCTTTTAAAATAAGGTGTTTTCGGCATGGCCCCTAAGTCTCCAATTCAATTCCACTAGGTAAGTACCCCTAACTATATGTGTGATTCTGTGAACTGTTAAAGGGTAGAAAAGGCATGGAACGTAGAATAGAATGATAGGAACTTGAACCCTAGGATTAGACTACTCAAACACAAAACCACATAAGACTTAATGTACTGAACAAACCTATGGCTAAGTCACTGAGCTAGTGGTGTGGTAACCCCTGTATGCATGTCTAGGATTGGATCCGAAAGAGCTTGGTATTTAAGCAGTCCTAGTGACTCACCTCCTCTTCGCAGGAATCCTACCTGGTGCGTAGCTTCGGTTCACCCTAACTCAGAGGGCTCAGTGGTGTGGCAACCTCTGTGCGCATGTCTAGGAATGGTTTCGGTGGGAGCTTGGTATTTAAGCAATCCAGTGACTCACCTCCTCTCCACTCGAATCCCGCCTGTGCGTAGCTTTGGTTCACCCCACCAAGAGGGCTCTCACATAGGCTAAACATAATGACTAAAACCCAAAAGGAACTAGCCATGTTTTTAAAAAAAGAGAGAGAACAAAACAACAAACCCCAGCTTTAAAATTCTCAAAACTTTCTTTGAAGTTGAGGAAACCATCTTTACAAAAAAAAAAAATTTGATTTGTGAAAATTACAAAAAATGCCCTAGTGGTAAAATTACCAAAATGCCCCTCGTTATAAAATGTTTAACTATTCAACAAATTTTACCAAAATGTCATTATTTTATAAACATTCAAAACCCTAATTTGTAAAATATCAAAATACCTTGATTTTAGAAAATTACAAAATTGCCCCTAACTTACAAAATTACCAAAATGACCTCGATTTCCAAAATTTTGCAACATCCCCATTTTGAAGGAATAATTTTGAAAAGAACCTCAAAGTTTTACAACTTTTGAAATACCTCTAATTTAATAAATTTACCTCGATTTGTGAAAATTACCAAAATACCTCGAGGTTAAAAATTATCGAAATACCCCTGATTTCAAAATTTTTCCAAATTACCCCAAGACTTTGAAATTTTAAAATAATTTTGACAAAACACCAAGGAACATTTTTCTTCTAAAAATTACGAAAATGCCCTCAGAGGACAAAATTACGAAAATACCCCTAGTAGTGGAAAAGCAAAGAACAACAAAACTACAACGTTTCTCTGAATGAACGAAAGTTCATACTTGTTTGATGAATGAATAGAAAAGACTATGTGTTTATATGAATACGAAAGAACCACTCTTAAATCCCTTTTCATAAAACTTCTTCGTTGGTAAATAAGTGGAACAATGACTAATCCATAAAATTTCTTAATCAGATCTCGACGCTAGAAAATGAGCTCTAGAGGACGTGGTCGTCGTGGTCGAGGTAGAGGAAGGATGACCGTGTCGGAACCCGTTAGATCGGGTCAAGGGTCCGATAATGAAATACCACCGCCACCACCACCCCCACCGTTAATGTTAAGCAAAGCAGTGCTCAGACGGGAAGATGTCGTGTCGCAAGTCGTGTACGAAGTTTTGGAATTGGTGGCGGTGCGGAGAGGAAATTCAAGAAATCGTAAGTCCAGGCTCGAACGGCCCGAGCTAATGGAGCCGAAATGTTTCGAGGAGTATTCGAGTGGCACCCAAGACAACCGAATCTCGGTTAGAAGTAACGAGCGCATCATGGATGAGCTCGATCCGACTCTGAGGAAAAGTTAAAGGATGGTGGCATTGTTACGCGATGAAGCGTATCGCTGGTGGTTAATCGTGCGAGATGGTGCTATGGCGGAGGATCCGACACAGGAATATGTTAAGGAGGCATTCCGAAGAAGTATGTGGGAACCGTATACGATCGAACAAAGGAAAGCTTTTCTGGGTGGTTCAAGGAACAAGTCCGTAGCGGAATATGAGGCGTAATTTCGAGGTTGAGTCGTTATGCTCGAGGTGTAGTGGCGATCAACATGAACGCTATGTCCGCTTTGAGGATGGACCGAGAGACGACCGAGATCGTTGATAGCACCGCATCGAGAGCGGAGTTTTCGCTTTAGTGGATAAGGCTAAAGTGGCCGAGGGAATTAAGGATTCTATCAAGCGTAACATTGATCAAATAGGCCGAAAGAGGTTTTGGATTGTCCGGATCATCGGGAATAAGAGGCCTAGAACCGATGGGTCAAGGATCGCAAGTTGGTACCAGAGGCGATGATCGCCCTTGTGAGCATTGTGGAAAGAAGCATTTAGGTGAGTGTTGGAGAAAGACAGAGCATGTCTTAAGTGTGGGTCCAAGGACCATATGCTCAAGGACTGTCCAAAATATCGATGACAAACAACCAAAGAACTCGTAATGTTAATCAGCCGGTAGGGAGGACAAGAGCCTCAACGAAGTCGAGGTTCAATAACAGAGGTAATGGTTCCGACAAGGTCGTGGAGCACCAAGCGGAGGTGTTGAAGGTTCGAAGCAAGGCGCCAAGGTTAGTTTATGCAATGACCGTCATGAGGATAGTGATGCGCACGAGACAACGAGTAAGTTTCTTATTTATGGATTATACTTCATTACTTTACTCACTATAAGATTAGTTCGATCTTATGTTGCTAATGAAGTGTATGGAACCTTGATTATGAACTTAGAGAATGTGCCTAGAAAGTATGATAGTTCTTTAAGATCGAGTCGCAAAGAATAGCGTAGTGTGGTGAGTTAGACTGATGGATGAACGATAGTAAGTAATTTCGAGGATGAAATTATTTTTAAGGGGTAGAACTATAACATCCTAAAAGGGCCTATGCATTTTGGCCTAATTGTACAAAAAACATCTTTTATGTGTTTTGGAATAAATTTGGAATGATTTTGGAAACCCGAGAATGTATGGAAATGTTATGTTGGAAATAGGAAAATGACCATTTTGGAAACCTAAGCAAATTAGGAAAGTGAACATTTTGGAAACCTAAGTAAATTAGGAAAGTGAACATTTTGGAAACTTGAACATTTTGAAACTGAACATTTTTGGAAATGATCCAAAATTGAAACCCTAACATTTTGGAAACTTGAAAATGTAAGAAAAATGGCAAGTTACAGAGCCGATCGAAAATTTTAGGAAACTTAGAAATGATGCGAAATGTCAAATTTTAAAGTTTAAAATGGGAAATAAGGGCAAGATGGCCTTAAAAGAAAAAGTTGGTAAAGTTTGACACACAAAAGGCTTGGAAAAGTGGCTCAAGATGTCACTTAGGGCCTATGGAAATGGCGCCACATGCAGGGTGTTGGGCCCGAGTTCGAGTCACTTGGGAAGCAAATAAAAGGGAGTTTTCTTTTTGCTTCCAAGGCTAAGGGGTGGACAGCACAAGCCTCCTAGAAAGGAGGTTTTTTAATTCCATAAATATGTGAATAATAAGTGATAAATAAGGGATTTTAAATTTGGATTATCTGAGGAGATAATTGATGGAATAAATGCTTTTATTTTTAGATAAAGGAGATAATATTATCTTAAGGGAGAGTGGTGGCCAAGTCATGGACTCTTGGCCTAGCAAATTCGGCTATAAAAGGAGAGCCAAAGTCTTTTTCTTTCATCTCTTCCAAGTTGCCAACAATTCCCTTGCTCTCTTCCCCTCTCTACCGAATTTTTCTTTAAGCAAAATCCATCTCTTCTTCTTCTATTTTCTTCTCCTCTCCTTTGCTATTGTCGAGCCAAAACACTTTGTGATCCCTGATTAAAACTCCATAGCCAAAACTCTGTGACTCTAGGCAAGGAAGCAATCGATCAAAGCATTAAAGGTAAGGCTAAGCATTAATCAAGTTCTTTCTTTTTCTATTTGCCAAAAGAGAAGGGTTTAATCCTATTTTTGTCTTATGGTCAATCTATAAGGATCTCTCGTGTTCTTTTTACAATAGTTGAATACAAGGAGGAATCTTTCGAGAAATTCGAGGATCTAAGGTAAGATAAATATATTTGGTTAAAGGTTATGATTTATATGTTAAATTAAATTTAACATATGATGCTAGGGATGTCGACAGTGTTATAAGGCTAGGAATCCTTTTCAGATTTGGAATTTGTAAGGTAGGTGATATTCGGCCAAGGCTTGTTTTTTTTGATATTTAGGATTATTTCACATTATTTCAAAAGCCGAAAACTGACATGGTTACATGGCCAGTGTTAGCCGATTTCAAGGAAAAGGAATACTAGCAATTTTTGGGACTTGATTTACAGACATCCAAATTCGGCAAACAAGGTAAGTAATACAAATCCTACTAGGATTTGGTTTTCTTTAAGCCAAATAGGTTTGTTAATATGCTTTAATGAATGGCTGAATATAGGAGTTAAAAATCTAGATCGGTAGATCGTTCTTTGAGATCTCAAGGAACCCAATAAGCGAATCAGGTGTGTACGCACACTAACCTTCGATTTATCATATGGCAATTATTTTAATATATGAATATGCATAAGAATATGAATGTGGCTAAATACCACAAATGTGGTAAGAGTACCAAGGTACGTTTCCTACTTCTGATAGGATTATGAATATGATATATTTTGCATATATGAATAAGAATTAAGTATGGCATGATATAAAATTTAAAGGGCATACGGGATTTATGTGAAAGGGGAAGAAGGTGTTGACTTCGGTCTCACCAACGATATATGGTGACCACGGTCACAAAAAAATGAATATGGTAACTCCGGTTACATTTTCTGATTTTGGTAACTTCGGTTACATTATTTGAATATGGTGTCTAATGGCACAAATTATATGGGCGATGAGCATGTCGACTGCAGTGACTGCCTTCGATGGTGTGTAGCGGATGGAGGGTTGACTTAGTAGTCCCCACGGTGTGACTGGAAGGTACGGGTGGTGTGTAGCGGATGGACCATTTAGGCTTGGGTTTGGGTTGCATCATCATTTATTTTATATGAATGTGAATTTGATATGAACATGTATGCCTGATTTGTTGAATGTTAGTACTGTGTGCACATTGAGTCTGTTGACTCACCCCGTTGTGGGAAATATTTTCAGTTATGAACAAGGATTTGACCGAGACTAGTAGACCTTGAGGTGGCCATGATCCATTTGAAGATTTTATTCGATTTGGACTTTATTATTTGTTTTGGGTTTTACTTGATGTAATAAGGCCATAAGGCCCAGTGGATTTTTCTTATTCTGCTTTACTTTAAATTGTTATGTTACGAACTATTATGACTAAAGTTAAGTGATTTTTTTTTTAAAACCCTAAAAATTATTTTGTCACCTTAACTAAAATTGGATTTCCAAGATTAATTAAATGGGTTTCCAATCTAAGCCCAATCCACAACAACATTTTTCTAAATATTTTACAAATTTTCCCTAAGTAACGAAAATCTTTGAAACCGGTTTACTTTAGGAACATACCAGATCCGGTTCAGGCTCGTGGGCCGGGTGTGGGGTGTTTCATCTTCAATTTCTCATATTCCATACTCATTTGGACTCAATTTATATTATAGTTAAAATTACCATTTTGCCCCTAACTTTTCCATAAATTCCCATTTCGTTCCTAAGCTCGAAAAATGAAACTTGCGCAATTTACTCCTTGTTCCTAGCCTAACCAAAATCCCATTACAAAATTTACAGCACATGTATTGTAACACCCCAAACCCGGTCAATACACCACCAATCAACTGTATGTTACAGGAAAAAGATTTTGAGAGGTTTAGGTTTGAGTTTAAAAGTTGGAGAAAAAAACACCTCGTTAGGTTGCGCATTTGAAGAAAGACTTGAGTAGGTTTGATTGAAATTGATGATGTATTTGAAAACCCGAAATTTTAAAGCTTAATCGGTTGTGTAGGCAAAACAGTTTATCTCGTTAAGAAGTTTGAGTTGTTGCTCATTGTTAAAAAACATTTTTGACTTAGTAGAAAAATGGAGTTTAAGTTGGAAAAACATTTGAGTTCTCACTGTCCCAGATTTGTGTGATACCCGATGGTATAGTTTAAAATATCGTTTTTTGTAGTTTTGAAATCGTTATCTTTCCAAATTTTAGCACATTTTAGCCCACTTAATTTGTTAAGACATATTAAAATCTACTTTAAACATAACATAGCAAAACATAACTTAAAACAAAAGGCCTTTTACAACCCAAATAAAACCAAATGTAAATAAATAACTTAAGTACCAAAATTTTATATAAGTCCGAGCAACTCCTTATTTAAGTATGGCATGAGCACCTCGAGTCCATCCGGCCCATGTCCGCCTAAGTGTCACCCGAAATAGTCAAAGGAGAGAGTGAGTCGCAAGACTCAAAGTATAATTCCCTCTCCCAGATAACATGCCAACACATATATCATAATGTAATAATGCAAATAATGCACCTGCTCCTAACCAACCATATCGCCTTTTCTACCCCGTGGTACCAAACCACCGGTGGTGCTAAACCACCGGTGACCCAAAGTCACGATATCCATACTGTGGTACCAAACCACCGGTGACCAAGTCACAATAATCCAATGATGGGGCCAACCCATCGTGTGATACCAAATCACTAGCGACGATCCCATATCTCATAAGTGGGGCCAACCCACGGTGGTGCCAAACCACGTGGACGAGTCGCAATGAGGTGCCAAACCTCCGTGTCCCAAAGACACAATGTGATACCAAATCACCGGTGACCGTAGTCACAAATCCGATGATGGGGCCAACCCATCGTGTGATACCAAATCATGGCGCCAATCCGTATAATCAATCAGTAGGGCCAACCCATCGTGGTACTAAGCCATGGGGACGAGACGCCGAGGTGCCAAACCTCCGTGACCCAAAGTCACAAAATACGTGGTACCAAACCACCGGAGGTGCCAAACCTCCGTGTCCCAAAGACACAGTGTCCCAAAGACACGGATATCATAGTCCCCTCCTCTCATATCACCCAATCACATATCATACTAGATGCAAAATCGTGCAATCATGCTATCATGCTCACATGCTTAATATGGCATCTCAAAGTATCAAAATCATGATATCATCATCATCACATAACTCATAATGAAACGGACTTACGAATCCGTATCCATACCTCAATGGGTATCGAATAATCAATCACACTCGTTTCATTTACACAAACAGTTATCACATTATTTAGTTAAGATAGTGTGTTGGTTTACACACCAATTAGCGGAGGTTTTAATACTAAGAACCGGCCTAAGACCCTCGACCACCTTGACAACTTTGATCCTAAAATCGACCAACCAAAGGGTTAGCGCACATATCATTTGGCCACAAACATTAAACCAAAAGGGTTTATCAAATAGCCCTTACCTTGCAAACGTTTGGCTTCCTACCAAACTTCGAACCACAAAGGTTCTTCTTTTACAAACGGCCTCCACCTAAAAAGAAAAGCCATTAATCCAATGAGACTTGCTTCAACGAGACTAAAAGAATGAAATAACAAAATACTCCTCTTACCACCACTTATCAATCGGTTAAAAGAGTTGGAAGACTCCTCTTGATTACTTCCAATATCCAAAGACCCTATACTGAAAAGATTAAACAAATGATTAACCCATTTCAATCTACAACCATCATAGGCCCTTAGTCAAACCGAAACAACACAAAGACTTAGAGAAGTGAGAAATGGCCATTCGACCAAGAACTTACCCCAACACCAACCACCAATCAATCAACCACACTAGGAGAGAACAACAAGAGATTCGCCAAGACTTGCACCAAAACAAGAACCAAAAGGTTCGCCAAGGTGTTTTATACCAAACCCAAAATTCTTGAGAGAAAGAAAAGGAAATCGAAATGCAAGAGGATAGGGGTTGATAATTGGCCAATAACGAAATGGGAAAAGGAACGAAAATGAAGAAAAAGAAAAGAAAAAAATAGAAGAATGATGTTTGACACAAAGCTTCAAGAAGAAAAGAGGTGAAAGAGGAGAGAACATTGGCTATTGAGAGTACCAAAAGAATAAGGCAAATTCGGTATATGCAACTTGGACTTTCGGTTTCAAGAAGGAAAATGGAAGAAACAAATGAAGTTTCGGCTACTATAGGGGCTTGGTGTTTTCGGTTTCAAGAAGTGCAAAAGATGAGAGAAATACCTTGAAAAGAATTCGCTAACAAAAACCAAAATGGGACTTTTGCTTTTCACTCAATGACCGAATATGCACCAAACGGAAAAATGCATTTCGGCACCTCCAACACCACACCAAGCCATCCACTCCCCACTCCAAACACCGCAAAATTCGCCATAATCCCCACAACACTCCACACCACTCAATTCAAATGAGTTTACCAAGTCTCCTCCTACTTTCACTCTCCACCCTCTTTGAATGTGAAGACTAAGTCCAAAGAAGAATTGAATTGCCTTCTACCTCTTCCTCCATGCCGTCCAAAATGGGAGCCAAAATGGGGAACTCATGACTTGAACTTGTGGTCTCTCCCCTTGTAGATGACGCCACACTCACTCTAAGTGGCACATGCCTTGCCACTTTGCCAACCTCATTTTCTTGTGTAACAAACTACCAAATAAAATACATATCCTCACTCCATCACCCCTACACCTAAAGCTCAAAACTAAATTTTTTCCATTCACTCAAGCATACTCCTAGCCTACAACCGAGCCCCTAAAACATCGAAATAGCAACATAGCACACCAACACATGCAATATCATGCAACAACAAAATAGCCCCTAACCCGGATATTACGCTTCTACCCTCTTAAAATAATTTCGACCTCGAAATTACCCGATCGAAGAGTTGCAGTATTGCTTTGTCTCATCACATCCTCGGGTTCCCACGTGGCTTCTTCCATGCCATGATTCCGCCAAAGAACCTTGACCAAAGGCACGACTTCTTCGCAGATACTTTTACATCCCGATCTAGAATCATGCATGTGCTCTTCCTCCAAGGTCATATCTGGTTTACCTCTATTTCTTCTCTCGTCACCACGTGCGATGGATCCGAGCGATAACGCCAAGCATCAAAACGTGGAACACGCCGTGGATCGACTTAGTTCTCATTGGTAACTCGAGCTGATATGCAAATCGTCCCACTCGCTTTGATTACCTTATACGCCCAATAAACCTCGGACTTAGCTTGCCTTTCTTCCCAAACCTTAATACTTTCTTCCACGGTGAGACCTTCAGAAAACCCGATCTCCCACACAGAAATTTAATATCTCTCTCTTAAGATCGGATAGGACTTCGCCGGTCCAAGCTTCCTTCAATCGAGCTCAATCAACTTAACCTTGTCTTCGGTCTCAAGAACCAACTCGTCCCAATAATCGACGCTCACTTAACTCGTCCAACAAGTGGGTGAGCGACACTTCCTACCGCATAACGCCTCATATGGTGCCATTTTGATGCTCGCTGGTAGCCGTTGTTGTCGATAAAACCACTACTGAACCGATCTAGATACTATTGGAACACCCTATTCATCGATCCATGAAGGTCACGGCATGTTAGTCAACCCGAACGGCATAACCAAGAACTCAAAATGCCCATACCGAGTACGAAATGCCGTCTTACAGATATCCGCCTCCTTTACCCTTAACTGGTGATACCCAGACCTTAAGTCGATCTTTGAGAAAATCGACGCCCCACCGATCAAGCAAGTCATCTATCCGAGGTAGTGGATACTTGTTTTTGATCGTCACTTATTCGGTTATGTAGTCTATACACATCCGCATAGTACCGCTTTTCTTCTTTACAAAGAGTAATCGGTGCTCCCCATGGTGAAATACTTGGCCCGATAAAGCCTCGGTCCAATAACTCCGGATCTCGAGCCTTAAGCTCCACTAATTCTTTAGGTGCCATCCTCAGACGGAGCAATAGATACAGCGCAGCTCCGCAATGATCTATCCCGAACTCTACCTCCGATCCGTGGCAAACCCGAAAGCTCCTCGAAACACATCCACAAATTCCCTAATCGTCCGAACTGCCTCCACAAGAGACTCCTTAGCCTCTAAGGCATACACATGAACCACATATGCTTCATAGCCCTTTCGACCATCTTCTGGCTTTGAGAGTAGATACCACATTGGATGATAATTCCTTCTATTACCGATCGAACTACCTCATCACCCTTAATGTTTCGTAACCATGCGCTTAGCCATGTGAGCCAACTTCGCTCGGTACTTAACCACCACCCATCCCGTAATCGATCGAACTCCCCAAACGGCGCTCCATCGATCGACCTCAAAAGATACCCCTTGAGTTCTAGAGGTATCGCCTCTATACGCTTTATCTACCATTACAGAGTGACCTAGAGGGCTTATTACGGTCATCCGCCTAGAAGATATTTCGAGTCTAAATCCATGGTCTTCACTATGCTACTTATGACATATGAATGTGTTGAACCCACATCAATTAAAGCAAGAAATGGAGAACCAAAGATTAAAACGCATCTGAATGACGTCCGGTGCGTCGCCTTCCTCTCGGCGCCGCAAAGATATACTAACCCCTACCGTCTGCCTCGAACTACTCAGACCTCCTTGCGTGCTCCACGGCCCGACCCAAACTATTACCTCCTCTCCATTACCTCGCCCCTCTGCGGTGGTCCATTATTTCAGATCGACACGCCGATTCTCTGATCAATCCTAGCCAACTTGCGCGACAGTCCCTCACACGGTGGTCCAATGAGCCACACTCAAAACAAATTCTACCATCACCCAACATCCTCCCCAATGGGCCTTCCTACAACGGTTACACTACGGCGGTCCCTCGCTTAGCAAAGAACAAACCTACTCGATCGATTCGCCCACTCGGTCTAGCTCTTTTCTCGTTGATTACCCGATGACCCCAAGACCCAAAACTCCTCTTGTGTCGATTCTGTCCATACCACCTCCTCACGATTCCTTAATGCCCTCGGCTACCTTCGCTTTTCAACTAGGACAAGAATTCACGCTCCTTTGGGCGCAATTATCAACCTTAATTGCCTGCAAGCCATCCTCGAACGAACGCACCTCTCATGTTCAAGAGCCACCATACCCCGGCATACCGACTCGACCGAGAAACTCGCCAGATTCCGACACGATTTGCTCCCCGAACTAACCTCGTAAATGCTTTCACGCTCATTAATGTAATTAGCCCCACATACTTTTTCTCGATAAGCGGCCAAAATAGTCCCAAGTTAGATCTTCAATTTGCAATATTGTCTCTAACAAAGAGCCACCACCGGTATGACTCATCTCGAGAAGTGATACGATCCCTTTAATTTCTCTTCAAGATTAGGTCCAGATCATCCATGATCCGCTCGATCGCTTCACCAATACTCAAGTGGTGCTAGGAGCAACACCCGAGACATCCCGAAAGAATTCAAATTTTGCCGAAGTCGCCAGCACGATTTTCTAGCTCCTACGCCTCCACCGCTCCACCTACTCGCTTAAAACCCGCAAAGATCGCTCAGTGACATCACGATCATCACCACCGCTCCTCGAACTCACCACCTCCAAATGGTGGCGGAACAAGTACCTCATTCTCTCAACCCCGACCGAACCTACGGGCTCGAAACTATCATCTTATCTGTGACCACGCCCACGACCACGCCCACCTCGGTACTCATGACTAAATCGCGTCGATTAAAGAATTTTATGTATCGATCATTATTCCACTATTTAAAGGCAAAGTCTTATGAATTTTAAAGAAGCTTTGTTTTCATGAGTCCACGAGTCCTATCGGTTTGCCTCTAAGGTAGTCTTATTAGCCATCCAATCATATCAATTAATATCACAATCAATAGTACGGGTACTTACTCGCGGATTGGTGTTTGAGACTCGGTGCCATGCCTTTCAAACCATACTTTTTAAAATGTAATACTTGAAAACTATAGTAGAAAACATTTTGGGCCTCGGGCCTACAGCTGAGCTTTTGAACTTGGCTTTGATACCACAAATGTAACACCCCAAACCCGGTCAATACACCACAATTGAATCTGGTATGTTACAGGGAAAAAGATTTTTGAGAGGTTTAGGTTTGAGTTTAAAAGTTGGAGAAAAAACACCTCGTTAGGTTGCGATTTGAAGAAAGACTTGAGTAAGTTTGATTGAAATTCGATGATGTATTTGAAAACCCAAAAATTTTAAAGCTTAATCAGTTGTGTAGGCAAAACAGGTTTATCTCGTTAAGAAGTTTGAGTTGTTGCTCATTGTTACAAAAACATTTTTGACTTAGTAGAAAAATGGAGTTTAAGTTGGAAAAACATTTGAGTTCTCACTGTCCCAGATTTGTGTGATACCCGATGGTATAGTTTAAAATATCATTTTTTGTAGTTTTGAAATCGTTATCTTTCCAAATTTTAGCACATTTTAGCCCACTTAATTTGTTAAGACATATTAAAAATCTACTTTAAACATAACATAGCAAAACACAACTTAAAACAAAAGGCCTTTTACAACCCAAATAAAACCAAACAGAAATAAATAACTTAAGTACCAAAATTTTATATAAGTCCGAGCAACTCCTTATTTAAGTATGGCATGAGCACCTCGAGTCCATCCCGGCCCATGTCCGCGCCTAAGTGTCACTTGAAATAGTCAAAGGAGAGAGTGAGTCGCAAGACTCAGTATAATTCCTCTCCCAGATAACATGCCAACACATATATTATAATGTAATAATGCAAATAATGCACCTGCTCCTAACCAACCATATCGCTTTTTCTACCCCGTGGTACCAAACCACCGGTGGTGCTAAACCACCGTGACCCAAAGTCACGATATCCATACTGTGGTACCAAACCACCGGTGACCAAGTCACAATAATCCAATGATGGGGCCAACCCATCGTGTGATACCAAATCACTAGCGACGATCCCATATCTCATAAGTGGGGCCAACCCACTGTGGTGCCAAACCACGTGGACGAGTCGCAATGAGGTGCCAAACCTCCGTGTCCCAAAGACACAATGTGATACTAAATCACCGTGACCGTAGTCACAAATCCGATGATGGGGCCAACCCATCATGTGATACCAAATCACCGGCCAATCTCAGATAATCAAATGTGGGGCCAACCCATCGTGGTACTAAGCCACCGGGACGAGACGCCGAGGTGCCAAACCTCCGTGACCCAAAGTCACAAAATACGTGGTACCAAACCACCGGAGGTGCCAAACCTCCGTGTCCCAAAGACACAAAGGTCCCAAAGACACGGATATCATAGTCCCCTCCTCTCATATCACCCAATCACATATCATACTAGATGCAAAATCGCAATCATGCTATCATGCTCACATGCTTAATATGGCATCTCAAAGTATCAAAATCATGATATCATCATCATCATCACATAACTCATAATGAAACGGACTTACCCGAATCCGTATCCATACCTCAATAGGTATCGAATAATCAATCACACTGCTTCATTTACACAAACAAAGTTATCACATTATTTAGTTAAGATAGTGTGTTGGTTTACACACCAATTAGCGGAGGTTTTAATACTAAGAACCGGCCTAAGACCTCGACCACCTTGACAACTTTGATCCTAAAATCGACCAACCAAAGGGTTAGCGCACATATCATTCGCCACAAGCATTAAACCAAAAGGGTTTATCAAATAGCCCTTACCTTGCAAACGCTTGGCTTCCTACCAAACTTTGAACCACAAAGGTTCCTCTTTACAAACGGCCTCCACCTAAAAAGAAAAGCCATTAATCCACCGAGACTTGCTTCAACGAGACTAAAAGAATGGACTAACAAAATACTCCTCTTACCACCACTTATCAATCGGTTAAAAGAGTTGGAAGACTCCTCTTGATTACTTCCAATATCCAAAGACCCTATACGAAAAGATTAAACAAATGATTAACCCATTTCAATCTACAACCATCATAGGCCCTTAGTCAAATTGAAAACAACATAGCACTTAGAGAAGTGAGAAATGGCCATTCGGCCAAGAACTTACCCCCAACACCAACCACCAATCGATCAACCACACTAGGAGAGAACAACAAGAGATTCGGCCAAGACTTGCACCAAAAGAAGAACCAAAAGGTTTGGCCAAGGTGTTTTATACCAAACCCAAAATTTGGTCAGAGAGAAAGAAAAGGAAATCGAAATGCAAGAGGATAGGGTTGATAATCTACCAATAACGGAAATGGGAAAAGGAACGAAATGAAGAAAAAGAAAAGAAAAAAATAGAAGAATGATGTTTCTACACAAGGCTTCAAGAAGAAAAAGAGGTGAAAGAGGAGAGAACATTCGCTATTGAGAGTACCAAAAGAATAAGGCAAATTCGGTATATGCAACTTGGACTTTCGGTTTTCAAGAAGGAAAATGGAAGAAACAAATGAAGTTTCTGCTACTATAGGGTTTGGTGTTTTAGTTTCAAGAAGTGCAAAAGATGAGAGAAATACCTTGAAAAGAATTCGCTAGCAAAAACCAAAATGGGACTTTTGCTTTTCACTCAATGACCGAATATGCACCAAACGGAAAAATGCATTTCGGCACCTCCAACACCACACCAAGCCGCTCACTCCCCACTCCAAACACCCCAAAAATTTAGCCATAATCCCCACAACACTCCACACCACTCAATTCAAATGAGTTTACCAAGTCTCCTCCTACTTTCACTCTCCACCCTCTTTGAATGTGAAGACTAAGTCCAAAGAAGAATTGGATTGCCTTCTACCTCTTCCTCCATGCCGTCAAAATGGGAGCCAAAATGGGAACTCATGACTTGAACTCGTGGTCTCTCCCTTGTAGATGACGCCACACTCAGCTCTAAGTGGCACATGCCTTGCCACTTTGCCAACCTCATTTTCTTGTGTAACAAACTACCAAATAAAATACATATCCCTCAGCTCCATCAGCTCCCTACACCTAAAGCTCAAAAACTAAATTTTTTTCCATTCACTCAAGCATACTCCTAGCCTACAACCGAGCCCCTAAAACATCGAAATAGCAACATAGCACACCAACACATGCAATATCATGCAACAACAAAATAGCCCCCCTAACCCGGGATATTACATGTATTCATAAAAATTCAAAATTTTTCATCAAATTTCACAACTTTATATTTTAGTCCCTAAATCATGTTTTCATCAAAATCACTTTGTAAAAGGTGTTCATCTATCAACAACCTTTCATTTTCTACCACAAGTTTCTAATTTTCAGCATATTCATTCATGACCCAAATTTCATACCTTGATAACTTTTCAAATTAATCACCCAAATATATAGATTAAACTATCCCGATTTCAAAAACATCAAAATTACTAAAAATGGGACAAGGAAACTTACTCAAAAAAGCCCTGAAAGTTTCTTCTCTCTCTCCTAGGGTTTCCATAAAATTTTGGGGTTGAAGATGACAAAATAATAAGATGATATCTTTTATCATCATTTTAATTAATTAATTATTTCAATTTCCAATTTAGTCCCTACTCTTTTCTAATTTTTCCATGGATGAGTCACCAAAATCTACATACTTTTCTTTAATGGTCTAATTACCATATAAGGACCTCTAGTTTTGAAATCCATAGCTATTTAATCCTTATAGCTACTAGAATTTAACTTTTGCATTTTATGTGATTTAGTCCTTCTCGTAATTAAACACTTAATCGATAAAATTTTTATTTCAAAATTTTCACACGACACATCTATCATAATACGGGCCATATAATAAAATAAAATAAACTTTATTTTTGAATCGAATTTGTGGTCTCGAAACCACTGTTCCGATCTCACTGAAAAATGGGCTATTACGGTTTGGCTTATTACCTCTTTCACTCACGAACTAACAAATTGCAAATTTGCTCAGCCCAAAGACGAAGAGTAGCAATTGACTTCTTTGTTCATTGCATTATTTTTTTTTCTTATAATTTATTATGGAAATGGAGACTTGAAGTTCAGTAATTTTTTAAATTTTTTTGGCCAGTAGTAATGTTTTAATTTACTAGTTTGGTGTATTGTTTTTTCCAATCTATTTATGTAAGTTTGAGGACCTTTGTTGAATCGAGGAAATCCCAATCTTAGAGATGTCTTCTTCAACTTTCAGAATGAAATGTAACCCTATAATATTTTTTTTACTATTATAGTTTGTTGATAAGCATCAATGTCTCTACCTATTGTTTATTATTTAAGTTGGAATAGCAACTGTGGATTTGGATCCTGTTTTGAATAAATTATGGAATTGTTCTTAAAGTTATTAATTAAAGGCTTTTAAGATGTTCCATCCCTAGTTTATTTTGAAATAACACGAAAGCCATTTTTTCAATTTAACTTAAAGAAATATATTCGATCCGATTCGAATTCCATCTCACTCGACTTGATTCGAGAAAATTTCAAATAGAGTTAGGATGATAAAATAGGATTCGTCAACTCAATTAACTCGAAATTATTTCATTTGATTCGATTCAATCGAACGCTAACCCCTACTCAACATTATGGTTTCGATAAGCTTAGATGTGTGTGTTTATTTTACAAAAGCTTTCGAAATCTTTTTATAATTTCCTTTTAAAAGGTAAATTGCATAAATAATCATTATAAAATTAGCTTTCAATGATTTTTTTTTTCAATTACGGAATCATCCTTAATATTATTGGATTGTTATAAAATAATCATTCATTCATTAATTATTGTTAATGGAGTAATGACAAATTAATATAATTAGTTAAATTTATGATATATTTTTCATGTATTTTGTTTCATAATTAATTTATATTTATTATATTTAATTAACAAATAAATCGGTTCTTACTCTTACAAACCCTAACTTCACACATTTTTATGGCCACCTATTTGTTTCTTTTCTCAACATTGAAGTGAAAAAGAAGAAGAAGAAAAGAAAGTAATGGAGCTATCCATTGTGATTCTAGAATGCTATTGTGGAAACCCAACTGCTTTTAAGAACTTCTCGGTCTAATAAAAATCTATGTATATTCTATTTTTGCAAAAACGATGGTTATGGGTATCACAAGCTCTATCTTCTCTTAGATGGTATAATCCACCTTTGACGGCTCATTATTTCATTGGGTTATAAGAAAAATGAAAACAATAAAGAGGAAAAAAAAGGAAAGAGAGAATAATGTGTGTAATGCCTTGGATTTTTCAGGAATCAAAAGAATCAGTTTTGATTCAATTTTTTAAACCGAGCTACGTCTCGATATGGTACAAATGGATGGTGCTACCGAAGCACTAACATGGAAAATACCTTTAATTTATTCAAGAAATTTTAAACTTGAAAACATTTTATAAAACTATAGAAAATATCTAAATTCTATTCAAAATGAGTTTTATGTTTTCCAAAACAAAGTTAAAAAATCTTACGATATCAATTAAAGCAAAAGAACTAAGTAATTTGTAAAATATAAGAATGTTACTTAATTTGTTAAAGGTTACTTTGATCCTTAAAGAATTTTATAAGAAATTAAATAAAACCAAAAGAGTAAAGTTATGTTCAACCACCACATAGGCAGTCAAAGCTCCTGCCTAGGTGGAATTGGAGTTATTAGTTTTATTTTCGATAAAGAGTCACTCAAGCGGCTTGAGCTATCTCTCAAGTGATAATGAAATTAATATTAATTTCGTTAAGTTGTCGTTTAGACAGTAATATAACCATTTATAATTTCATACTTCCATAAACATTGTCACATCATCTCAATGGTTTATGAAACAATATAAATCAATTTCCAAGCTCATTTAAACTTAAAATACATGGTATACCTACACTTGAGATGAATGGCGAAGTGGAACAACTCTAAGAAAACTGAAAGGAATTTGAGTTACAAATCAATTTTACAAATATTATTCAAAACTAAGTCCTTATGTATATGCCAAAATTCCCATACCATAATAAGATTTATAGATACATAATAGCCTCTAACGAAGGATGATTCGAAGCTCCCAAGCTTTGACCTTAAACTTCTTGTCAAATCTTTTGCCTACTCATTTTAAACAATTGTAACACTCCTTACCCAACCTGGTCGTTGGGTCTAAGCTACGGGATGCCACATTCATTGCCGGAGCAACTACAATCAAATATATCCAGTATTTGACCATAAACATCCAAATACAATCCTTTCATGCAAAAAACATGTTATATAAATATATTCAGGTCAAATATGAGCTTATGAAAGCTCAATACCATCTCAGGATCAACCAAGGACTGAACTGTAAAGTTTTTAAAATATCTCAGGTGAATGTCGCGACTTCTAGGGCTTGGTGTCGCAACATTGAAGACAGTAACCAAACTTTCCAACCTGAGGACCAAATTTTAAGATTTTCAAAATAAAATGAAGTCAGTGTCGTAAAATCAACAAGGGATGTCGCAACGAGGTAGCCTAATGTTGCTATATTCAGGGTGTGAAGTAGAAACTTTTCAAATAGTCTACTAACTTCAAATTTTCATTTTTTCTCCAGCCTAAGCCAACCATGCTTGGCCTTAAGGCCACAAATGCTAAATCAACACATATAACTGTTTAACAACTATTTCCAAAACATCAACACCATTCTCAAGCATAACTATTGACTATTTCATTCATTTACAATACCATTACTGTAACGCCCCAAACCTGGCGTAGACGTTACGACCGAATCTGACGTGTCACATCGAAGTGTTTTTCAAAATCAGGCTTGTTGAGAGAAAACTGTTTTTAATCAATTGCCATGTTTGTTACTGTTGGTTAAAAACCCACGGATGCTACTCTAATGAATGTCATTTTGAAGTTTGAAAATGTGTGTTTGTTTTTTTAAAATAGTTATTATTTATGAAAACTTGTTTGTATCAGTTTGGCAGCTTCCAAAATAAGAAATTAAACCCAATTAAAAGAAATTAAAATCACCAGAGGCCTTATTACATAAATATCAACCCAATATAAAAATTTAAATAACTAGGGCTAAAATAAAAATATTAGCGAATGTGTGGCCACCTTTGAGCCCCTCGTAGCTCCAAATCACCCAAGGCTAGGGATTACCTGTATAGTTAAAAGAAAAGGGTGAGTTACGAGAACTCAATGTAATCCCTATCATACAAGAATAGCTTTGGGCTGAGCCCTATTCAAGAGCGATGATTTGTGGCAAAGCCACCAATGTGAAGACACTTCCTCCATAACAGTATCCCAACCCCATGCAGTATGCCATGTCATAAATATCTCGTGTATGTAGTTTGTCCTACTTAGTACAGTCATAAAATAATATACATTCATCAGTCGACTTACCTTTAGGGGTAAAATGGTAATTTCTATCTATTAGGGGTAAAATAGTAATTTTACCCTTTAAAGGTATTTTGTTCATTTTACCTATTTTAGGGTTTCATGCAGATAACGGCCTTTCCAAAGGTCCACAGTCACCTTGAGTGACACGGATAACCTATATCATCAAAATGATGTAAATGGGCCCAAGGTCCAATATTCGACCCAAGTGGGCCCATACGCTCGTGTGGCCCATCTAGCCCAAATTCAGCCATAGCTATGCAAACAACATAGCCTAGTCTAGTGTTTGTCACTTGTCGTGTATTTACTCGATGTGGGGCACACGAGCCCATTGGGCCCATACAGCCCATTTTAGCCCAACGAGGCCCGTAACGACCTAAGAGCATGAGAATGCTCGTGGTGGCCTCTACAGTCTATCGCCCATAATTGTGGGCTCGATTTACCAAATGAGCATTTGCAAGCCCATGTGGCCTCAATCGTCGTATTTTTGGCTTTTCAGCTTTTACCGTGTTACAGTGAAATCAGGGTGTGTACACACCTGTTTGCGAACACTTGCAAAAACTCTTAAGCACCAACCTACATTCATTCCCACCTTCACTTAGTCTCTTACTTAATAGTGTTCATAGTCATCTAATCCCCAAACAAACTCCTGCTTACCTTGATCGAATGGAGTATGGCCAAATATACTTAGATCGTGGCTAGAACCAACCACACGTATCCTGATGCTTAACTGCACACACGACAGATAGATAGATAGAATCGATTAAAATGTAGCCCAAAACCTTATACATAACACTCCCAGAATCTAAGATTAATTGGCTTGTACCCAAAAACAAGGTGTCAAAAATACTTTAATCAAATATTGGGAGACAGGGTTTCGACAACTCGAGAACATTTGCACCTTTCACTCCTCAGTAATACCTGGAATAATAGCGAACTAGAGAAGGAACATACAAATGCCAACCGATTTCTTTGAAGTCTTATAAAATCAAAACCAAAATACCAAGGAGTAGTCGGCTTAGTATTTAAGAGGGAAAAAATAGAGTTTAAGGGACAAAAGATGTAACATCCTGAATTAATGGGCTTATGCGCCTAGTGTGTGTATATATTTAACGTGTTAATTTAATTGTTAAGGGTCCAAGTTGGGCTCAGAATGTGGTCAAGGCCTTGGTGAATTCTTGCTTGGGCACTATAAGGTTTAAAAGGTGGTATCTATGTTTAAAATATCAAAATGGGCTTGTGATCCAGTGGTCAGTGATGCCACTTAGGGAGCAAGGAGGTGACGCCATACAATGGGAGTAAGGGGCCCAAATTTAAGTTTCATGGAGCCCAATCTCTTTTAATTTAAGTTAGCTAATTTTCGGCATTCGGATTAGGTGGAGTGGACGGCTACAAGGCTCAAATGTAGGAGGATATATGTATAGGATAATGTAGATATTATAGTTGATAATATGAAAGATACAAGGGGAAAAAGATAGGAGCCATCTGCAAGGCTAGGTGTTGGCCGAAATTCCATCACCTAGAGGAGTGAAGAAATTGGCTTCTTTAATGGCAGGGGGTGCCAAAATTTCCATGCTATTTGATTAATTGATTGGTTATTAGGAAGAGTGTTTTCGATTTTAAGCAATAGGTGCCGAAATCTTATATAAATAGAGGGGATATCTCTTCAATTCTGGCATTTGGAACCCTATTCTTTTCTTCTTTTGTTGTGTCAAAATTCTTAGTATTCCTCTGAAATTCTTTTCTTTTGATTTCTTCAAAAGTCGAAACATCCTAATCTTCTCAACATCTTCCATTTCAAAAGTCAAAATCTTGAATTCTTTTCTCATCTCCATAGCCGAATATACCCTATTCCTTCTGTCGATTCCCTCAACTAAAAGTCGAAACTACTTAGATCTCTTCTTATTTTCTTCTCTTCTTGATCTCTTCAAAAGCCTAGAATTCCTAAGAGTTATCGAATTTCCTGTAAAGGTAAGTGTTGGCTAGTGCTATTATTCTTGTTATTTTTTTGGCTTTTAAGCCAAAACTGAATGGCTAGATGGTGTTTAGGACCATCCTTAGATTGACGTTCTCTTTTGATCTCGTGTTCTCTTTCTTTGGGCGGCATTCCAGGATTTATGGGGAATCAAATCGCCTAGGATTCTAAGTCAGAAGTTGGTAAGCATCCGAATCACGTTTTTGGGATTTAAGGTAAGGTGGTTTTCTCTAGATTTTCATTAGATTCATTTATCGTATGTGAGATCTTAACTTCATGATGTGGAGTAACGACCATGTGTTGTGATAGTGGTTCTGACAAGGACTTATGACGGATTTAAATATGGATCAGGCGAAGGAGAGAATCCCTAAGTTTAAGAAACAAGCAATATCTGCTGTTTGAGATTGGCCACCTAATTGTGGACCGGCTTCTAAACAACACCTTAGGCAGATAGTGGTGGTGTTGGCTACGGATAGAGTCGACTTAGAGGGTCTCGTTCTAACGGTAATAAGGTGTGTATATCTCTAACACACACTTTCTAATTGTTCTTCATGTGTTATGGGCTAAAAAGCCAGAAAGTGGCTGTGTAGACAACCAAATAAAGCCCTAAAAGGGTTAGGCAAGGATGCCAGGTAGGCAATCATAGAAATCACTATGTATGACGAAATATATGAAAGTTTGTATGAAGTTTTCCTTATGTATGTATGCATGGGAGGAATATGATAAGAAGGGGAAGTGCATGATGGGTCACATGATGACCGGTGGTAAAAATCTCACGGATATAAACATGGGTCACATGGTGACCGGTGGTAGAAATCCCACAAATAAAATGTTAGGTCACACAGTGATCGGTGGCAATGCCATGTTTAATGATTTTTAAATAACAGAAACAAACAGTTTGGCTGTCGTTATGGTGTGTAGCGAATGGAGGGTTGATTGTAGAAATCGCCAAGGAGTGACGGTTGGTACAGGTTGGTGTGTAGAGGATGGAATTCTAGGATGGGTTGGGCCATTCATTATGTATTACTTATCATGTAATATGATTGTTGCCTCTATGTACGGACCTAGGCCATAATGTGTTTGTGGGCCTCATGTCAGTGTGTTCAGAATTTATACACTGAGTCTTGGTGACTCACGCTTTCATTTTCTCTACTCTTTCAGATGAGCAGTAGATCGTGGACATGGGAGCCGAGACAGACTCGAGGGGCCATCAAGATTATTACTATTTCCATAGGCTATTTTTGGTTTTAGTTTTCATTTATGTTTTAATTTTTGGGAACATCTTTGTGTAACAAGGCCTCCATAACTTAGATTCTGATTTATTATCTTGTTATGTTGGGTTTTTACAAACTTATGTTTTTTTTAAAGTCTTAAATATAAAATGAAATGATAAACGGGCTTTTCAAAACCAATCAACGTAAGTATTAAAGTTATTTTGCAAAACCTCACATTTAACGGACTATTCGGCTAAAATAAGCTAAGTTTTTCCAAAACCCTTCAGTGTAAAGTTTTTAAGATTTAACCTGTAGCATACCAGATTCGGTAATGACGTATGGGCCTGGTTTGGTGTGTTACATTTTGGTATCAGAGCCCAGTTCAAAACTCGGGCTGTGAAATGGGTCTAATGATGTTTTAACATAGATTTGAAAAAAATTCTGGAAGATATGGCCTCAAGTCTACCGGCACCCAATCCACGCAGGTAAGTACCCTAACTCTTGTTGTGATATACTTATTAGGTTGATGGGCTTTATGGACGTAGAGTAGGATAATAATAGTGATTGACTCTAGGCCTAGTTAAACAACTTTTCAATTTCATAAGATTTAAATCCAACCAAACAAACCTGTGAACAAGTCGCGAGATTAGGGTGTGGCAACAAACATACGCATGTCTAGGATTGGATTCAGGGAGAGCTTGGTATTTAAGCAGCCCTAGTGACTCACCTCCTCTTCGCTAGAATCCTACCTAGTGCGTAGTGACTGTTCACCTTAGCCATGGGGACTTGTTGACGGGCCAAAATTTATAATTAAAACTCGAGAGGGACCAACCACCCTATTTTGTAAAATTACTAAAAAACCTCTAGTTTTGAAAATTTTTGAAATACCCCTGATTTGTAAAATTACTAAAATACCCCTGATGTGTAAAATGACCAAAATACCCCTATTTGTAAAATTATCAAAATACCCCTAGACCCTCAAATTACCAAAATACCCTTATCTTGAAAAATCACCAAGAAACCCTATTTTGAAAAAAAATTATTACGAAAATATCCCTGTAGGATAAAATTATGAAAATACCCCTGGGTAGTGAAATGATGAAATACCCCTAAGTGAGGAATGTGAGTTCATGAATGTTTGCTTGTGTAGTTGATGAATGTATGTGATGCTCTGATTGATGTGAAATGAATGAGAATTCTAGAATTACGAATACAGACTCAAGGACCGAACTTGGAGATAGAATACGAATTCGAAAGAACCATTGTTAAAACTACTTTCCATAAGACTGTCCGTCATTAATCAGTGGAAGAAAACTAATAAATCATAACATTTTTAATCAGATAAATCACGAATGGTAGAATGAGCACTAGAGGACGTGGTGTGCGTGGTGAGGTAGAGGCAGGATTGCCGTGTCAAAACCCATAGGGCCTGGTCACGAGTCCGGGAATGAGGTACCAGTGCCACCAGCTGTGGAGGCGGAATTTCAAGATCAAACGGTCGGAGATGATGCTGTATCTCAGGCTATGTTAAGGGTTTTGGAGAGAGTTGCTGGAGCAGGTGTGGACACAGGAGCCCGAAAATTTGTGCCGGAGCGACTTAAGAGCAATAGGGCAGAAGTGTTTAGGGGAATCTCTGGTATAGCCCTGAGCTCAGCTGAGTATTGGTTAGAGGCGGTTGAACGCATAATGGACGATCTGGATCTCATGGAAGAAGAGAAATTAAAAGGAGTTATCTCTCTCTTAAGGGATGAAGCCTACCAATGGTGGCTTATGGTTAAGGATGGTACGGTGGCTGACCGCATCACATGGGAGTTCTTCAAAATAGCGTTTCAGAACAAGTACATTGGATAGAGCTATGTAGATACGCAGTGCAGAGCATTCCTGAACCTAGTTCAAGGAAGCAGGTCCGTAGCGGCGTGCGAAGCTAAATTCTTACGCTTGAGCTGTTATGCTCGAGGGATAGTGGCCACGAAGCATGAGCGGTGTGTTCGATTTGAGGATGGCCTGAAGGACAAATTACGTGTGTTGATAGCTCCACAACGAGAGCGGGAATTTGTGGTACTTGTGGAGAAGGCTAAGATAGCGGAAGAGGTGAAACAGACGAAAAAGTTGAACTGGGATAGAGATAGGGGTAGAGGTAAGAGAAACTTTGGATCATCGGGGACAAATAAAAGTAATCAGAAAAGACCTAGGCCAGATGGGCCAAGATGAGATAATAGACCTGCTGCTAATCAGACACCAAAGTGTGCTCAAATCCCATGCAGGTGAGTGTAGAGCGGGCAGTGAAAAGTGCTTTAGGTGTAGGTCTTTTGACCATCAAGTTAGGAACTGTCCACAGCCAAAGGTAATGAGGGGCCCATGAGTTTAGGGAATGTCCAGCCTGGCAGAGAGGGTCATGGGGCAGCCAAAGGTGGTAACGGTTCCAGTCGGGGCCGTAAAGCAGCAGGCCGAGGGGCCAAAAATGCTGAAGCGAGATAGCCGGGGTTAGTCTATGCTGTCAGACACCGAGAGGAGGATGACGCACCGATGTTATAACCGGTACGTTCTTAATTTTTAGTTTGCCCTATATTGCATTAATTGACATCGGATCGGCACATTCATATGTCGCTAGTAGGGTATCTGAAACTTAAGTGAGATGTTGAGGTTTCTCTAGGGAAATGACTGTAGTAAGCCCATTAGGACATTCTGTGGTGGTTAATAAGCATTATCGGAAATACCTTTAGAGGTTCAAGGGATAGTTTTCTGAACGGATCTAATGGAATTACCGTTTGGGGAGTTTGATTTTGTAACACCCCAAACCGACCCATAAGCCCTGACTGGATCTGGCATGTCACGGAGTAAAAATGTTTTGAAAGATTTTGATCAACTGGTAGAAATCTGAAAATTTGCTGAGGGTATAAAATGGTGTCTATTAAAACTCAGGTGGAATGGATTTTAAAAACTTGGTGGAGTTGGAAGCCTTTGAAAATATTTGATCATTTAAACTTTTAGAACCATTTGGGTTATTGTAACTTGGTGAATTTTGTGATCCGATGGTAACATCTTTAGAAACTCGTAAAAATTTCCCATTTTGAAAATATCACTTTTAACTGATTCATTTAAACAATTTATAGGTTCATTAATAATATGGTAGAAGTGAAGTAAAACAACAATTTAAACACCCAAAATAATAATTAGCGGCCTTATTACAACCCAAACCAAAATTTAGTAAATAATAAACTTAAAACCGAGCTGAATAAAATTTTAAATCCAAGGAATAAGCATGGCCGCCTCGAGTCCTCTCGGCTCCATCCCCGCGAGCTACTCATCTGCAAAATGATATAGGAAGGGGTGAGTCACCAAGACTCAGTGTATAAATCCCCAACCCGAAAGTGCAAACTCAAACACAAAATATTAGTAAAACATGCAAACATGCAACCCAAAACTAACCATCCATACTCCTTTAACTACCTTGTGTAGTCAAAACCACTGGTGGTCAAAACCACTGGTGACCGGAGTTACAAATCAAGTGATGGGGCCAACCCATCGTGTGGTCAAAACCACTGATGACCATAGGTCACAATTATCACTATGTGGTCAAAACCACTGGTGGTACCAAACCACTGGGACTTAGTCACGATTTATATCAACGGTGTGGTCAAAACCACTGGTGACCGAAGTGACAATCAAACTAATGGGGCCAACCAATCTTGTGGTCAAAACCACTGGTGACAGTCCATAGAGAATATTCCCCCTCCTTTCTTCAATCCCATCGTCAACATGCTCACAACATAATTAACAAACTATCATAAATTATACACATAAGTCATGGCATAGCATCTTAACTATCATGTCATTCATATAACATATTTAAAGTCACAAGCGACTTGCCCGGGATCCATGCACAAGCTCACAAGGCAAATCACTATCACAAAAGTTAAGTGTAACATAATAAGCAATGCCAACTAATAAGTGCGTAAGAGTTTTACACATCTGTTTAACCGAAGATCTAAAGAGAAATCCCGAATCTATGCGTTATCACAAAATCTCGAAACGTATTCCCGTATTGCTCCTACAATCGGTAAACACCCAAACCTTTAGATCTAATAGCCATTCGGCTATACTAATAATCCCGAAGGATCATTTGCACCTGAAATATGGCCTTAGGCCGAACTTACTATTACTTACCAAGGCGAGTTTAAAACCCGAAAACCTTTGCTCCTAAAATCATAGCACACAATCGGTTACTATTTAAACACCATACATGGCCTATAGCCGAATATGATAGCCATTTACCTTGAAGAACCGAAACTTGAAAGACTCTTTCAAAGCACTCTAGCGTCGGCTACACACAAAAGGTATGATATTAGGACCATATACATATTCGGCCAACCTTACCAAGGCCTATTCGGCCATAGTAACTAAATCCCGAAGGCTCATTGTGGCACTTACCCTAAACCGATTTGGTTTTCAATCGAATCCCGAAGCCACACACACCACTTGTAATCGGCTACACCTTGAGATCACATGATAGTTAGTCTTCGGCTTTTCGAATAAGAAAAAGAATAGCCTACTAAAATGAGTCCTTACCACCACTTACTGTATTTGGAGAAGAACCAAAAAGTGATCCACTCTTGATTGATATTCGGCTAGAAGAAAGAAGAAGATTTTGGCATGGAGAAGAGAGAAGCAATAGAGATTTGGCTTAAGACAAAAAGGAGAGAAAAAGAAAGATTATGGCATTCGGCTACACAAGATGGAAGATGGAGTTTGGGTGGTACGGGGTGATAGGTTCGGCCAAGTTGAACCAAAAGGAGAGAGGGGTTTGAAGAAATTTTTGGGCAAAGGGGACTAGAGAGAAATTGGCCAAGAAAACAAATTGAAAAGAAAATCAACTAGGTGAATTTCGGCATCCCCCCTTTACTATACTCAACTGATGTGAAAGTCCCTGAGGAATCCTACATTCGGCCATCACTCACCCTTTTGTGATAAATTTTTATCTAATCACTTCTTCAAATAAAAAAAAATAATGTTCATCCCTATCCCTTAGAGAGTCCATGCATAGTCTACTAGCTCTCTCCCCCTTCACGCCAAAATAAAAAGAAATAACACATACCTTGCTTCCAACGTGACTCGAACTTGAGTCCTCTCTTTCCTGCTTGGGGCGGCATTCACCAAGGCCCTAAGAGGCGGCCCTAAGCCACTTTACCAATTCGACTTCCATGCCTAAAACCCTTACCATTTTATTTTTAAGGCCTTCCTAGCCCAACTTCCCCCACATAATGCAAAAATAAAAACTCCTAGGTGCTAATTCAACTCGAACCCTCCTTTGCCGCACCTTCCTAGCTCCTTAGGTAGCATCCCAAGCCACTCTATCACATGTTTCCTTGTGTCATGCTTCTCCTCAATTTCTCTTATCCCTATCTCACCTAGCTCCTCCTCTTTAGCACAAAAGAAATTTTCAGCCCTAAGTCGACCTAGCAGGGTTATGACTAGACCCTAGAACATGTCAAGCAATCACAAGATACATATTTCTTCAAGCACGTACATGGGAAAAATTAATTAAATTGCAAACAACCCCTACTTGAGATGTTACGCTTCTACCCCTTAAAAATAATTTCACCTCGAAATTACCCGGATCAAGAGTTGGGGTATTCTTTGCCAGATCGATCCTCGGGTCCCACGTGGCCTCCACCGTACCATAGTTTCGCCATAGCACCTTTACCAAAGATACTGACTTCCTCCTCAAAACCTTGACATCTCGATCCAAAATCTGTACCAGCTCTTCCTTGAAAGATAAGTCTGAGTTCACTTCAATTTCTGCAACCGGCACTACGTGTGATGGATCTGATCGATAGCGCCTCAGCATCGAAACATAGAAGACGTCATGGATCTGGCTCAACTCTACCGGCAACTCAAGCTGGTACGCTACCGGTCCCACACGTTTCAACACTATGTACGGCCCGATAAATCTAGGGCTTAGCTTGCCCTTCCGGCCAAACCTCAGCACCTTCTTTCAGGGTGATACCTTCAAGAAGACCTTATCACCCACTGCATACTCCACATCCCTGCGCTTAAGATCAACGTAGGATTTCTGCCTGTCCGATGCCTCTTTAAGACGAGCCCGAATTACTCTAACCTTATCTTCTGTCTCTGCTACTAACTCCGAACCCAACATCCGATGTTCTCCCAGTTCTGTCTAACACGTAGGAGTACGACATTTTCGACCATACAGCACCTCATACGGTGCCATCTGAATACTCGCTTGATAACTATTGTTATAAGTGAATTCTGCCAAAGGTAGGTACTCCTTCTAACTACCACGGAAGTCCAAAACACAGCCCCTTAACATATCTTCCAACACTTGGATTACCCTCTCAGATTGTCCATCAGACTACGGATGAAAAACCGTGCTGAAAGATTACCCTCTCAGATTGTCCATCAGACTACGGATGAAAAATCGTGCTAAAATTCAACTTCGTGCCTAACTCCTGATGTAAGGCCTTTTAGAATCTCGACGTGAACGGAGATCTCGAACTGAGATAATGGACACCGGTACTCCATGTAACCACACTATCTCTGTTATATACAGCTTGGCTAACCTTTGAAGCGAGTAGTCCACCCTTACCGGTATGAAATGGGCCGACTTAGTTAACCGGTCTACTATCACCCATATCGAGTCTTTCTTACTGGGCGTAAGGGGAAGCCCACTTACGAAATCCATCGTAATCCCCTCCCACTTCCACTGTGGGATTTTTACTGGCTGTAACAGCCCTGATGGCAATTGATGCTCAGCCTTAACTTGCTGGCATGTCAGACACTTGCCCACTAACTCGGTTACTTCCCGCTTAAGACTCGGCCACCAAAACTGCTCCCTTAAAACCCGATACATCTTGCTGCCTCTAGGATACATAGCGTACGGGCTGCTATTAGCTTCTTTAAGGATCTGCTACCTCAAATCATCATCCTTAGGCATACATACTCTCCCCTGAAAACACAACACTCCATCACTACCCAAGCTGAACCCTTCGGCCTCACCACTTTGTACTTGCAACCTCCGAGTACTCAAAACTTCATCGGTCATCTGCCTCTCTTTGACCTCATCAATCCAAGATGGATTTACTTGCAATTTTGCCAGAAGACTCCCATCCTCATAGAGACTTAGGTGAGCAAACATTGCTCGCAAATCTGCTACCACCTTACGGCTCAATGCATCAGCTACCACATTAGCCTTGCCCGAATGGTATTCGATTGAGCAGTAGTAGTCCTTCAGCAGCTCAATCCACCTCCGCTGCCTCAGATTTAAATCTTTTTGGGTCAAGAGGTACTTGTGCTCTTGTGATCCGTGTACACTACCGACTTCTCCCCATACGTATAGTGCCTCCAAATCTTCAAGGCAAAACCACAAAGACCAATTCCAAATCATGCGTAGGATAGTTACCTTCGTGAGGCCTCAACTGCCATGATGCATAAGCGACCACCTTCCCTTCTTGCATCAACACACATCCTAATCTAGTATGCGTTGCATCACAATACACAGTGAATTTCTTTCCTGCCTCAGGCTGAATCAAGACTGGTGCTTCTGTCAAAATCCTCTTCAGCTTGTTGAAACTTTCTTGCTGCTTCTCAGACCACACAAACAAAACTCCTTTTCTCAGTAGCTTAGTCAACGGTGCTGTGATTAAGGAAAAATTTTCCACGAATCTCCTGTAGTATCCTGCCAACCCCAGAAAACTCTGAATTTTCATAATCGACTTTGGTGGTTTCCACTCCAATACTGCCTCAATCTTACGGGGATCCACCCTGATTCCCTCAGCTGAAACAACATGCCCTAGGAAAGTCACCTCCTTAAGCCAAAACTCACACTTACTAAACTTGGCGTATAACTGGTTCTCCCTTAGAACTTGCAGAACCACATGAAGATGTGCGTCATGCTCCTCTTCTGACTTCGAGTACACCAAAATGTCATCTATGAACACCACGACAAATCGATCCAGATAGGGTTGAAAAACCTGGTTCATCATGTCCATAAACACGACTGGTGCATTCGTCAAACCAAAAGGCATTACCAGAAACTCGTAGTGCCCATACCGAGTACGGAATGCCGTCTTATGGATATCAGCCTCCTTCACCTTAAGTTGATGGTACCCTGACCTAAGGTCGATCTTAGAGAACACTGATGCACCCTTGAGTTGATCGAACAAATCATCAATCCTGGGTAAAGGATACCTATTTTTTATTGTCAGCTTGTTCAGCTGTCGATAGTCTATGCACATTCTCATTGTCCCATCCTTCTTCTTGACAAAAAGCATTGGAGCTCCCCAAGGTGATACACTTGGTCGAATGAACCCTCTATCCAACAATTCCTAGATCTGAGCCTTCAACTCTACCAATTCGTTCGACGCCATTCGATACGGAGCTATAGATACTGGCGCGATTCTGGGTAACAAATCTATACCAAATTCAACCTCACGATCCGGAGGTAGACCCGGGAGTTCCTCTGGAAACACATCCACATAATCCCTTATGGTCCGGATATCCCTCACAGCTGCACCCTTAGCTTCCAAAGCACAGACATGCACTACATATGCTTCACAACCTTTCCTAACCATTTTTCTGCCTTTAATGCAGAAACCAGATTAGATAGGTAATCTCTCCTTTTACCTATCATCACCACTTCTTCTCCTTCCATGGTCTTTAATACCATGCACTTAGTCATAATCCGTGCTAGCCTCGATACTTTACTAGCCAATCCATCCCGAGGATCGATCAAACTCCCAAATGGCGCTCCATCAAGTCACCAAGAACACGACCCCTTGGAGTTTTAGGGGTACATTCCTATAGAGTTTACTTACTTCTACGGAGTGACCTAGAGGACTTAACACAGTCATCTTCCTAGGAGTAAGCTCAGAGTCTAAGTTCAGAGTTTTCACTACGCCACTAGCAATGTATGAGTGAGTTGAGCCAATATCAATCAAGGTGCTATAGGGTACTCCAAAGATCAAAAACATACCGGTTATGACGTCCGGTGCATCGCCCTCCTCCTGACGCCTTGCGGCATAGACCAAACCAGGTTGCTTAGCCTCAGTACCTCCGGTACCTCCCCTCGGTGCCCCACGTCCTCTGCCAGCCCCATTACCTCCTCTACCTGCTCCCCGACCTCTTAGTGGCTGTTGGTTATCCCTCCTATTCAGTGCACGATCCTGACCCTCAGACCTTAGCCTAGTTGCCTTTTTTTGGACAATCCCTAAATCGATGTTCCATGGATCCACACTCGAAGCATCCCCGATTACCACTCCAACACTCCTCCGTGTGAGACTTTCCACACCGAGCACACCGTGGCGGCCATTGAGGATTAGCAGTAGCAGGTCTAGCAGCTTGATTTGACCTACCATACCTCGTCCTCTTCTGTTGATTACCAGAAAACCTCGAAGATCCGGAGCTCCTCTTATTCCAACTCCTATCCTGATTCCGCCTAACTGACTGTCTTACCCCTTCAGTAACCTTAGCCTTCTCCACTAGGACAGCGAACTCCCATTCCTGCTCAGTACCCACAATACCATGAGCATACCTGCTCAACCGGAGAAATTCGGCCTCATACTCCGCCACTGTCTTATTACCCTAAACCAGGTTTAAGAAAGCCTTCCGTTGCGCATCCACGTAGCTAGTTCCTATGTATTTCTTTTGGTAAGCAGCCTTAAAGAATTCCCATGTGAGATCCTCCGCTATTGCTCCATCCCTTACGGTGAGCCACCACTGGTATGACTCATCCCGAAGTAGAGAGATTATACCCTTCAGCTTTTCCTTAGCTGAAAAATCTAGGTCATTCATGATTGTCTCAGTTGATTCCAACCAATACTCTGCTGTACTGGGTGTCACACCTGATACACCCTGAAACACCTCAGCTCCATTGGCATGGAGTCACTCGGGTACAGATTTCTGAGTTCCCAAACCTCTACCTGCTCTAGCTACCATCTCAAGAACTCGTAACACAGCCTGCGATACTGCCTCACCCCCCGTCTGATCCTACTGCTCAACACCAAAAGTTTGGGCTGGTGGTGGCGGTGGTATCTCATTATCAGACCCTTGACCCGACCTAACGGGTTCTGACACGGTTATTCTCCCTCTACCGCGTCCACGACAGCCATGTCCTCTAGAACTCATTTCCTACGATTGTGCTTAAATCTGATTAAGAACTTTTATGGATTAGTACTTGTTTCACTGGTTATCTGCGAATAAATTTTATGAAGAGAGCTTAATAGGGATTCTTTTGATCATTAAAACTTTCAAGTTTTCTATCCTAATTCATAGAAAAACACATCCATTCCTTAGTATCTCCCATACACATTCACTCTTCGACATTTCTATCCGTTCCTATCCAGGGGTATTTTCGTCTTTTGTCCTACAGGGGTATTTTCATAATTTGTCAAAACAAAGTTCCTTGGTGATTTTTGTCAATAAGGGTATTTTGGAAATTTTGAAATTTTGAAGGTATTTCAGGAATTTTGAAATTTCGGGGCATTTCGGTAATTTTCCCGGGTAAATTTATAAATCTTAATAAATCCAGGGTATTTCAAGATTTGTAAAAACTTGAGGGTTCTTTTTTGGAGAATTTGTTTTCCAATTTGATAGTATTGCAAAAATTTTGAAAATCAGGGTCATTTTGGTAATTTGTAAGTTAGGGGCAATTTCGTAATTTTCCAAAATCATGATGTTTTTGATATTTTGCAAATTAAGGTTTTTGGACATTCTATAAGTAATGGAAATTTTGTTTGGAACTGTGGGTACTTTAGGAATTTCATAAACAAAGGGCGTTTTTATAATTTTACCATTAGGGGTATTTTTGTAATTTTCATAAATCGAACATTTTTTGAAAAATTTTGTAAAGTAGTTCTCGCAAGTTAAAAGGGTAATTTTAAGAGTTTTAAACCTAGGCTTTTTTTTTACAACAATACGGCTAGTTCCCTTTCGGGTTTTAGTTATTGGGTTTAGCCTATGAATAAGTCCTCCTAGTTAGGGTGAACCGAAGCTACGCACCATGTAGGATTCCTGCGAAGAGGAGGTGAGTCACTAGGACTGCTTAAGTACCAGGCTCTTCTGGATCCAATCCTAGACATGGGCACAAGGGTTACCACACTCTAACCCGGCGACTTAGTCATAGGTTTATTTAATTAAGCATTTAAAGTCTTATGTGATTGTTGGGGTAAGCTAGTCCTAGGGTTCATATACTTATCATGCTATCTAAGTTCCATTTCTACCCCTCTACAGATAATAGTTCATACAGTAGTTAGAAGTACTTACCTGGGCGGGTAGGTGTCGGAGACTCGATGCCATGCCGTTCAAACTAAAAACCATTTCATAATATTTCACAGAGGCCTACCAAAAACATTTTGGGCCCTGAGCCCCCACAGTCGAGTTTTAAATCGGGCTCTGATACCAAAAATGTAACACCCCAAACCCGGCCCATGAGCCCTGACCGGATTGGTATGTCACGGAGTAAAAATGTTTTGAAAGATTTTGATCAACTGGTAGAAATCTGAAAATTTGCTGAGGGTATAAAATGGTGTCAATTAAAACTCAGGTGGAATGGATTTTAAAAACTTGGTGGAGTTGGAAGCCTTTGAAAACATTTGATCATTTAAACTTTTAGAACCATCTGGGTTATTGTAACTTGGTGAATTTTGCTACCCGATGGTAACATCTGTAGAAACTCGTAAAAAATTTCCCATTTTGAAAACATCACTTTTAACCGATTCATTTAAACAATTTATAGGTTCATTAATAATATAGTAGAATTGAAGTAAAACAACAATTTAAACACCCAAAATAATAATTAGCGGCCTTACTACAACCCAAACCAAAATTTAGTAAATAATAAACTTAAACTGAGCTGAATAAAATTTTAAATCCAAGGAACAAGCATGGCCGCCTCGAGTCCTCTCCGGCTCCATCCCCGCGAGCTACTCATCTGCAAAATGATATAGGAAGGGGTGAGTCACCAAGATTCAATGTATAAATCCCCAACCCGAAAGTGCAAACTCATACACAAAATATTAGTAAAACATGCAAACATGCAACCCAAAACTAACCATCCATACTCCTTTAACTACCCCGTGTGGTCAAAACCACTGGTGGTTAAAACCACTAGTGACCGGAGTTACAAATCAAGTGATGGGGCCAACCCATCGTGTGGTCAAAACCACTGATGACCATAGTCACAATTATCAATATGTGGTCAAAACCACTGGTGGTACCAAACCACTGGGACTTAGTCACGATTTATATCAACGGTGTGGTCAAAACCACTGGTGACCGAAGTCACAATCAAACTGATGGGGCCAACCAATCTTGTGGTCAAAACCACTGGTGACAGTCCATAGAGAATATTCCCCCTCCTCTCTTCAATCCCATTGTCAACATGCTCACAACATATTAACAAACTATTATAAATTATACACATAAGTCATGGCATAGCATCTTAACTATCATGTCATTCATATAACATATTTAAAGTCACAAGCGACTTACCCGGGATCCATACACAAGCCCACAAGGCGAATCACTATCACAAAAGTTAAGTGTAACATAATAAGCAATGCCAACTAATAAGTGCGTAAGAGTTTTACACACCTATTTAACCGAAGATCTAAAGAGAAATCCCAAATCTATGCGTTATCACAAAATCCCAAAACGTATTCCCGTATTGCTCCTACAATCGGTAAACACCCAAACCTTTAGATCTAATAGCCATTTGGCTATACTAATAATCCCGAAGGATTATTTGCACCTGAAATATGGCCTTAGGTCAAACTTACTATTACTTACCAAAGCGAGTTTAAAACCCGAAAACCTTTGCTCCTAAAATCATAGCACACAATTGGTTACTATTTAAACACCATACATGGCCCATAGCCTAATATGATAGCCACTTACCTTGAAGAATCGAAACTTGAAAGACTCCTTCAAAGCACTCTAGCATCGGCTACACACAAAAGGTATGATATTAGGACCATATACACATTCGGCCAACCTTACCAAGGCCTATTCGGCCATAGTAACTAAATTTCGAAGGCTCATTTGTGGCACTTACCCTAAATCAATTTGGTTTCCAACTGAATCCCGAAGCCACACACACCACTTGTAATCGGCTACACCTTGAGATCACATAATAGTTAGTCTTCGGCTTTTCGAATAATAAAAAGAATGGCCTACTAAAACGAGTCCTTACCACCACTTACCGTATTTGGAGAAGAACCAAAAAGTGATCCACTCTTGATTGATATTCGGCTAGAAGAAAGAAGAAGATTTTGGCATGGAGAAGAGAGAAGCAATAGAGATTCGGCTTAAGACAAAAAGGAGAGAAAAAGAAAGATTATGGCATTCGGCTACACAAGATGGAAGATGGAGTTTGAGTGGTAAGGGGGTGATAGGTTCGGCCAAGTTGAACCAAAAGGAGAGAGGGGTTTGAAGAAATTTTTGGGCAAAGGGGACTAGAGAGAAATTGCCCAAGAAAACAAATTGAAAAGAAAATCAACTAGATGAATTTCGACATCCCCCCTTTACTATACTCAACCGATGTGAAAGTCCCTAAGGAATCCTACATTCGACCATCACTCACCCTTTTGTGATAAATTTTTATCTAATCACTTCTTCAAATAAAAAAAATAATGTTTATCCCTATCCCTTAGAGAGTCCATGCATAGTCCACTAGCTCTCTCCCCCTTCACGCCAAAATAAAAAGAAATAACACATACCTTGCTTCCAACGTGACTCGAACTTGAGTCTTCTCTTTCCTGCTTGGGGCAAAATTCACCAAGGCCCTAAGAGGCGGCCCTAAGCCACTTCACCAATCCGACTTCCATGCCTAAAACCCTTACCATTTTATTTTTAAGGCCTTCCTAGCCCAACTTCCCCACATAACGCAAAAATAAAAATTCCTAGGTGCTAATTCGGCAGCTCGAACCCTCCTTTGCCGCACCCTTCCTAGCTCCTTAGGTAGCGTCCCAAGCCACTCTATCACATGTTTCCTTGTGTCATGCTTCTCCCTCAATTTCTCTTATCCCCTATCTCACCTAGCTCCCTCCTCTTTAGCACAAAAAGAAATTTTCAGCCCTAAGTCAGACCTAGCCCGGGGTTATGACTAGACCCTAGAATATGTCAAGCAATCACAGCATACATATTTCTTCAAGCACGCACATGGGAAAAATTAATTAAATTGCAAAAAACCCCTACTTCAGGATGTTACAGATTTAATCCTAGGCATGGATTGGCTTATTAAGTATCAAGCTAATCTAGATTGTGCAGCTAAGCGTATGGTGTTAAAAACCCCTGAGGGTGACGAAGTGTTGGTAGTAGGAGAAAGGGGGAACTGTCTGTCGAACGTGGTAACCACCCTAATAGTAGAAAGGATGGTGAGAAAAGGGTGTGAGGCAGTCTTAATGTTTGTTCGAGCTATGGAAGCTACAGAACTAATAGTGGGAGACGCTAGGACGGTGAAGGAATTTCTTGATGTTTTCCCTGAAGAGCTTCTGGGATTACCTCTGGATCGTGAAGTGGAGTTTGGAATCTATCTTTTCTCGGGAACAGTGCCGGTATCGATAGCTCCATACTAAATGGCACCAAAAGAGTTGGTGGAGTTGAAAGCGCAGATTCAAGAGTTGTTAGACAAAGGGTTTATTCGACCTAGTGTGTCACCATGGGGAGCACCAGTTTTATTCGTTAAGAAGAAGGATGGGTCAATGCGTATGTGTATTGACTATCGCAAGTTGAATAAGTTAACGATCAAGAACAATTATCCGTTGCCAAGGATCGATGACTTGTTCGATCAGTTGAAGGGGGCCTCAGTCTTTTTGAAGATAGATCTGAGGTCAGGGTATCATCAGCTTAAGGTTAAGGAGGCTGATATTCATAGGACGGCCTTTAGGACTCGCTATGGTCACTATGAGTTTATGGTGATGCCATTTGGGTTGACCAATGCGCCGGCAACATTTATGGATATGATGAACCAAATGTTCCAACCCTACCTAGATCAGTTTGTTGTGGTTTTTATTGATGACATCTTGGTTTATTCAAGATCGGGGGAGGAGCATGACTCACATCTGCGAATAGTTTTGCAGATTCTAATGGAAAAGCAATTGTATGCCAAATTTAGTAAGTGTGAGTTTTGGCTAAAGGAGGTTACTTTTCTAGGGCACATTGTGTCGGCTGAGGGGATTAGGTTAGACCCTCAAAAGATTGAAGTGGTGTTGGAGTGGAAACCACCTATGTCCGTGGCTGAGATTCAGAGTTTTCTAGGTCTGGCTGGATACTATCGAAGGTTTGTCAAAGGATTCTCTTTAATTCCGGCACAATTGACCAAGTTGTTACGGAAAAGAGTTTCGTTTGTTTGGTCTGATAAGCAGCAGGAGAGTTTCGAGAAGTTAAAAGGATTTTAACGAAAGCTCGGTGTTGATTCAAATTTTAGGTCGGAAGGAATTTGTGATTTATTGTGATGCTTCACACACGGGATTAGGATGTGTGTTGATGCAAGATGGAAAGGTTGTAGCATACGCATCTCGACAGTTAAGACCGCATGAAGTAAATTATCTCACCCATGACCCGAAATTGGCGGCAGTGGTCTTTGCTTTGAAGATTTGGAGGCATTATCTTTACGGGGAGAAATCTGTCATTTTCACTGATCATAAGAGTTTGAAGTATCTTTTGACTCAGAAGGAGTTGAATTTAAGAAAGAGGAGGTGGATCGAGTTGTTAAAGGATTATGACTATTCGATCGAGTATCATCCAGGTAAGGCCAATGTGGTGGCAAATGCTCTAAGCCATAAGGTGATCTCTGACTTGAGAGCGATGTTTGCTCTCCTTAGTCTGTACGGCGATGGGAGTTTATTGGCGGAACTTTAAGTGAAACCCTCATGGGTCAGTCTGGTTAAGGAAAAGCAGCAAACAGATGAGTTGCTGAAGGGGAAGGTTCCGGATGGAGCAAGTGAAAAACCAACGGAGTTTAGTATGAATGAGGTCGGGCGGTCATGTTTCCAAGGAAGAGTGTACATGCCGAGGGATCCTGAGTTGAGGCGTAGGATTTTGCAAGAAGCGTATAGTAGTCTATACGCTATGCATCCTAGAGGGAGTAAGATGTATCGAGATTTATAGGAACAGTTTTGGTGGCCGAGCTTAAAATGAGAAGTGACCAAAGTAGTGGTGAAGTGTTTAACCTGTCAGCAAGTAAAGGCGAAGCATCATTTACCATATGGGTTGTTACAGCCAGTAAAGATCCCTCAGTGGAAATGGGAAGGAATCACAATGGACTTCGTTAGTGGGATACCTCTCATGCCTACTAAGAAAGATTCAATTTGGGTGATCGTTGATCGGTTGACAAAGTCCGCTCATTTTGTACCAGTTCGGGTCGATTATTCCTTACAAAGGTTGGCTAAGCTATATACAGTGGAGATTGAGAGGTTGCATGGAGTTACCCTTGGAGCTAAGTCAAATCCACAATGTATTTCATGTCTATATGTTAAGACGTTACCGTTTGGATCCATTTCATGTAGTGCCTGTGGAGGAAATCGTGGTAAGACCCGATCTATCCTTCGAAGAGGAACTGATGGAAATTTTGGATCGTGATATCAAGGTGTTACGAAGAAAAACGGTTCCATTGGTTAAGGTGTTGTGGCGGAACCATGGTTCTGAAGAGGCAACTTAGGAACCAGAGGAAGCGATGCAATAGCAATACCCTCATCTTTTCTGATCAGGTAATTTCGAGGCTGAAATTTCTTTAAGGGGGTAGAACTGTAACATCCTGAATTAATGGGCCTATGTGGCAAGTGTGTGCATATATTTAAGGTGTTAATTTAATTGATAGGGGTCCGAGTTGGGCTCAGAATGTGGTCAAGGCCTTGGTGAATTCTTGCTTGGGCACTATAAGGTTTAAAAGGTAGTATCTGTGTTTAAAATATCAAAATGGGATTGTGGCCCAGTGGTCAGTGACGCCACTTAGGGAGCAAGGAGGTGACGCCATACAAGGGGAGTAAGGGGCCCAAATTTAAGTTTCATAGAGCCTAATCTCTTTTAATTTAAGTTAGCCAATTTTCGGCATTAGGGTTAGGTGGAGTGGAGGGCTACAAGGCTCAAATGTAGGAGGATATATGTATAGGATAATGTAGATATTATAGTTGATAATATGAAAGATACAAGGGGGAAAAGATAGGAGCTATCTGCAAGGCTAGGTGTTGGCCGAAATTCCATCACCTAGAGGAGTGAAGAAATTGGCTTCTTTAATGGCAGGGGGTGCCGAAATTTCTATGCTATTTGATTAATTGATTGGTTATTAGGAAGGGTGTTTTCAGTTTTAAGCATTAGGTGCCGAAATCTTCTATAAATAGAGGGGATATCTCTTCAATTCCGGCATTTGGAACCCTATTCTTTTCTTCTTTTCTTGTGCTAAAATTCTCACTATTCCTCTAAAATTCTTTTCTTTTGATTTCTTCAAAAGCCAAAACCTCCCAATCTTCTCAACATATTCCATTTCAAAAGCTGAAATCCTGAATTCTTTTCTCATCTCCATAGCCGAATATACCCTATTCCTTCTGCCGATTCCCTCAACTAAAAGCCGAAACTACTTAGATCTCTTCTTATTTTCTTCTCTTCTTGATCTCCTCAAAAGCCTAGAATTCCTAAGAGTTGCTGAATTTCCTGTAAAGGTAAGTGTTGGCCAGTGCTATTATTCTTGTTATTTTTTGGCTTTTAAGCCAAAGCCGAATGGCTAGATGGTGTTTAGGACCATCCTTAGATTGACGTTCTCTTTCTGATCTCGTGTTCTCTTTCTTTGGGCGGCATTCCGAGATTTGTAGGGAATCAAATCGCCTAGGATTTTAAGTCAGAAGTTGGTAAGCATTCGAATCACGTTTTAAAATTTAAAGTAAGATGGTTTTCTCTAGATTTTCATTATATTCATTTATCGTATGTGAGATCTTAACTTCATGATGTGGAGTAACGACCATGTGTTGTGATAGTGGTTCTGACAAGGACTTATGACGGATTTAAATATGGATCAGGCGAAGGAGAGAATCCCTAAGTTTAAGAAATGAGCGGTATCTGCCGTTCGAGATTGGCCACATGGTTGTGGACCGGCTTCTAAACAACACCTTAGGCAGATAGCGGTGGTGTTGGCTATGGATAACGTCAACTTAGAGGGTCTCGTTCTAACGGTAATAAGGTGTGTAGATTTCTAACACACTTTCTAATTGCTATTCATGTGTTATGGGCTAAAAAGCCGGAAAGTGGCTGTGTAGATAGCCGAATAAAGCCCTAAAAGGATTAGGCAAGGATGCCAGGTACGCAATCATAGAAATCACTATGTATGACAAAATATATGAAAGTCTGTATGATGTTTTCCTTATGTATGTATGCACTCAGATATCGATGCCACTGTCCTAGACAGGGTCTTATACGAATCAATACGATGCCAATGTCCTAGACATGGTCTTACACGTAAAACTCATGTCGATGCCAACGTCCCAGACGTGGTCTTACTCATAAAGCTTATATCGAAGCCAACGTCCCAGACGTGGTCTTACACGAGATCACAAATCAATGCCAACGTCTCGGACGTGTTCTTACATGATGAAACAGAACAGATACCTATGTCATGACATAGCTAATCCTATCTATTCCTAGGTTCGATCGGGACTTTTCAGACTAAATCACTATGTCAGACTCATCTCAGAATTCATAAGTATATACTCTCATAGGTATACATTATCAACATTAGTCATACGAACAAGTATAATATCATATGAATACGTTTATTTGCATAGTAACTTACCTCGGATTCGATATATCGGAATGAAAACGGCTACTCGTTAACTTTCTCTTTCCCACCATCTAAGTCCGTTTTCCTCGGTTCTTGATCTAACCATATTCAGAATTAACCCTTTTATTCACTAATTCGTTCAATTCAATCCATACACACATATTTTGGGCTATTTACAAATTAGCCCTCACATTTGCACATTTTATCAATTCAGTCCATTTTACTAAAACCATCAAATTTCACAAGATCAATGCATACACAAGCTTAGCCGAATATATATACATTACATACAAGCCCACATTTCTCATCAAACTTGCAATTTAGTCTTTCAATTTACCATTTTCTCAATTTAGCCCTATTTAGCTAAATTCATCAAAACTTCAAGAACATAACATGTTCATCTAGCTCAAATCTTTCATTTTTCATTCTCAAACATCACAAAGTTTGCAAAATCATCAATGGCATATTTCACATACATCATCAAAACACAAAATCAAGGCATGGGTTTTATAGCTCTCAAAGCAACGATTACAAAAACGTAGAAATTATCAAGAACGAAAGTAAAAACATACCTTAATTTGAGCTCACAATAGCTGAATAACCTAACTAGATTTTCTCTTTTCTTTCTTTGCAAATTTCAGTCAAATGGAGAGAATGAAAAGATAAACACTCATCTTTTATTTCTAAACACTCATCTTTTTTTCTTTAATCTAATATTAATAATTAAGTTACCAAAATAGCCTTTATTCATAAAATTACAACTATTAAATAATGATGGCTTATTTGTCCAACTACAATCCACTATCTTAAAAGTGGTTTAATATCCATATAAGGCCTCTTCTTTTAAAAGCCACAACTTATAAGTGCTTTAGCAAATGGCAAGCTACTTCCACTTACAATGCAATTCAATCCTTTTGTCAAATTAATCACACGTAATTCTTAATTTAACATACGAAACTTTACCACATGCTTAATCACATATCAATGACACAGAAATTAATATTAAAATATTAAACGGACTCAAATTGGTGGTCTCGAAACCACTGTTCTGACTAGGGTATAAACCGGACTGTTACAATTCTCCCCCTTAGGGATTTTCGTCCCCAAAAATTTTACTGTTAAACAGAATCGAATATTGTTGTCTCATTGAGTCCTCTGACTCCCACGTAGCCTCTTCTATACCGTGACGATGCCACAATACTTTCACTAATGGAATTTTCTTGTTTCTTAACTCTTTCACTTCACGAGCTAAGATACGGATTGGTTCTTCTTCGTATGTCATATCAGATCGGATTTCAATTTTAGATGGGGAAATCACATGTGACGGATCAGACCGATATCTACGGAGCATCGAAATGTGAAATACATTGTGAATCTTTTCTAGTTCAGAGGGTAACTTCAATCTATATGCAACAGGCCTAACACGTTCAATGATCTCATACGGTCCTATGAATCTCGGACTTAACTTGCCTTTACGTTCGAATCGAAGCACTTTCTTCCACGGAGACACTTTCAGAAATACTTTGTCCCTGATCTGAAATCTATATCTTTTCGTTTTAAGTCTACATAGGACTTCTGACGATCAGATGCTACTTTCAAACAAACTCGGATCAGTTTCACTTTCTGTTCGGTATCTTTTATCAATCGACCCCGTGTAACTTATTCTCACTGGATTTAGTCCAATATAGACGTGTACGGCATTTACGTCCGTACAAATCTTCATATGGTGCCATTTTAATGCTCGACTGAAAACTATTATTATACGTAAATTCGATAAATGGCAGGTATTGTTCCCACGAATCATTAAACTCAAGTACATATCATCTTAACATATCTTCAAGAATCTGAATAATTCACTCAGATTGACCATCCGTTTGCGGATGAAAATAATACTAAAATGCAATTTCATACTCAAAGCGTCTTGCAATTTCTTCCAAAATCGCGATGTAAATCTCGGATCCCTATCTGACACAATAGATAGTGGCACCCCGTGCAATCTCACAAACTCAGAAATATAAAGCTCAGCTAATCTTTCAAGTGAGTAGTCAGATCTTACCGGAATAAAATGGGTTGATTTAGTTAATTAGTCAACTACGACCCATATTGCGTCTTTCTTTCTAAAAGTCAGAGGCAAACCAGAAACAAAGTCCATTGTTACTCTATCTCATGTCCACTCAGGAATCAGAATCGGCTGCAGCAATCCTGATGAAACTTGATGTTCGGCTTTCACTTGCTGACAAACTAAGCATTTTGAAACAAATTCAGAAATGCCCCATTTCATACCAGACCACCAGTAGTGTCGTTTCAAATCATGATACATTTTAGTACCCCCCGGATGAACAGATAGACGACTATTTTGCTAGCAATTCATTATCAGATTTCTGAGCATCACATATCTATTGTAAGAACAACGGCTTTGCTTTTAATTCAACTATCACAGAATTATCATCAGACAGATCTAACTGAGCTTTCAGAGTACTTAGTGCAAACAATGATTTGCTTTCCCCGGAAGATAATCTATCACCAGCTCATAATCTTTTAACTATTCAAGCCATCTTCTCTGATGCAGGTTCAAATCTTTCTGGGTCATTAGATATTTCAGACTTTTATGATTTGAAAACACATGACATTTCTCACTGTACAAATTATGACGCCAAATTTTAAGTGCAAACACAATCGCAGCGAGCTCAAGGTCGTGTGTCAAATAATTCTTTTCATGAGGCTTTAATTGTCTCGAAGCATAAGCTACCACTTTGCCCTCTTGCATCAAAACACATCCTAGACCATTTAATGAAGCATCACTATAATTAATAAATTCCTTACCCGATTCTGGCTGTACTAACACTAGAGCTTCTGTTAACAGAGTTTTCAATTGGTCAAAACTTTTTTTGACATTTGTCCGACCAATCAAATCTGACATCTTTTGAAGTAATCTAGTCAACGGAGTAGCTATAGTCGAGAAGCCTTTAATAAATCTGTGGTAATAACCAGCTAAACCTAGAAAACTACAAACTTCAGACACGTTCTTCAGAGGTTTCCAATTCAAAATAGCAGAATTCTTGCTCGGATCAACACGAATCCAAAAGCTGACACAATATGCCCCAAAAAACTGATCTCATTCAACCAGAATTCACATTTGCTGAATTTTGCGTACAATTGCTTTTCTCTCAAAGTTTGTAACATAATTTTCAAATGTTCTGCATGCTCATTCTCATCACGTGAGTAAATCAAAATGTCGTCAAATGAATACAACAACAAATTGATCCAGATACGGTCTAAAAATTCTGTTCATCAAGTCCATAAAAATAGTAGGAGCATTGGTTAGTCAGAATGGCATAACTAAAAACTCAAAATGCCCATACCTCGTTCTCAAAGCAGTTTTCGGAATATCTGAATCTTTAACTCTCAATTGGTAGTATCCCGATCTCAAATCAATCTTGGAAAACACAGTAGCTCCTTTTAACTGATCAAACAAATCATCAATTCTAGGAAATGGATATTTTTTCTTTATAGTCACCTTATTTAACTGACAGTAATCGATACACATTCTTATCGTGCCCGCTTTATTTTTCACAAATAGAACAGGAGCACCCCAAGGAGAAAAAATCGGTCTAGCAAACCCTCTATCAGTCAAATCTTGTAGCTGTAACTTTAACTCTTTCAACTCTGTTCGTGCCATTATATACGGAGCTATCAAAATAGCTGTCGTACCAGACAACAATTCAATACCAAATTCAACTTCACGAATCGGAGGTAAACCCAGTAACTCTTTAGGGAACACATCAGAAAAATCACAAACAATGGGTACTGATTTAACTTTCTTCTCGGATACTTTTGAATCAATCACATAAGCAAAATATGATTCATACCCTTTTTCACATAACTCTGAGCTTTCAAAACGGATATCACAATAGGCAATCCATTTAAATCATTAGACTCAATCCGTACAATCTCATCATTCGGACTTTTTAAATCTATGGTCTTTCTTTTACAGTTCACAACTGCATCATGCATAAATAACCAATCCATTCCCAAAATAATGTCAAATTCATCAAATGGCAGTAGCATTAGATCAGCAGGAAAATAGATATCTTGGAACATTGACGGACAATTCTTGCATACTTTGTCAACCAGGACACTTTTACCTAAGGGGTTCGATACTTTTATAGCAAACTCAGTAGACTCTACAGGCAAAGTCTTTCTGAATACTAAAATCATGCATATATATGAATACGTACAACCAGGGTCTATCAAAGCTATCACAGAAGTATCATAAAAAATAAAAGTACCCGTTATAACATCAGGCGATGAAGCTTCTTCACGGGCTCAGATAGCATACACTCTGACAGGCATTCTAGCTTCGGATCTGACAACATTGTCTCTCATAGCTCTCTAACTACCACTGACATTCTTTACATTCTTTGATGATCGACCTCTCGTAGGTACATTATCAGATCTCAGATTCTGAACAGTCTCTAGTTCGACAGGCTCGGGCAATCACGGATAAAATGATCAAGCGATTCACATCTGAAGCAAGCTCTGTCATTTAATCTACAGCTTCCCGGATGTCTTTTTCCACAATGTTTACATTTGGTTTTCTCAGACCAAACATTACCAACACTAGCCACTGAAGTTGCTGGGTTTTTGGAACTCATTTGCGATCTAGCTCTATGTTCAAATGTCCCGCATTTTCTCTGAACGACTTTGATCATCTCTGTATCTCTTCGAAGCAGACTGAAATGATTTATTCTAAAATCTCTTTCTTGTATCTCGAGCTTTAGACTCAGCTCTTCTTTTATCTTTCCCAAGTGCCTCAGCTTTGCATGCTTGGTCAACGAGTACTACGAACTCTTTTATTTCTAAAATTCCAACTAGCAAATGAATATCTTCATTCAGACCATCTGCGAATCTTTTGCACATTATAGCTTCAGATGATACGCATTCACGAGCGTACTGACTCAACCTGACAAATTCCCATTCATATTCTGTAACAGTCATATGGCCTGACTTTGGTTCCAGAAATTCTTTTCGTTTCTGATCGATGAATCTTTCACTAATATATTTCTTCTGGAACTCAATCTGAAAGAAATCCCATGTAACCTGTTCTCTCGAAACAATAGAAATTAAGGTTTTCCACCATTGATAAGCCGCATCTTGAAGCAAGGATACAACACACTTTATACATTCATCCGGAGTCAGAGACATTTCATCGAAAACTTGAATAGTATTTTCAATCCAGAACTCAGCCATTTCTGCATCATCAGTATTAGTAGCCCAGAATTCTTCAACCCCATACTTATGAATCTTATCAACTGGATGCTTATTTAATAGATTCGGATACATAGTTGGTGGTACAACTATAGTCTGAGGGGGTTTAACTGGGGGCGGGGGTTGCGAAACAGTCGGGTTATTTCTCATGAATAAAGTGAGTCGCTCACTCATCATCTGAAAGAAAGCTTGTTTAGCTTCTCCCTCTTGACCGCTCATAACCGGTCTCGAATCAGAAGGCTCTGTCCCTTGTGCGGAAGTAGGCACATTACTTTTACGTCATCAGCTACGGCTCTTTCGAGATCCATTGCTATACATAAATCACATTTTACACGTCAAGATTCATCACACTATCACAGTTCAAATATACAGCATGTATAGTTAGACTCTGACACGCTACATTAGTCTGAGAATCGACTAAACCATAGCTCTGATACCAATAAAATGTAACACCCCTAACCCAAAAACATCACCAGAATAGGGTTAAGAGGCATTACCGAACAATAGGATCATTTTACATCACATTCACTACACAAAGTCAATCGTCATCAAATACATTTAAATACAATCATAGAGTCCCTTAAATGAGTCATCAAGACCCTAAGCATGCCTATAAACCAAGTCGGGACTAAACCGAAACACATAAGTAATTTCATGAAAATTTGGAACTTTTCTAAAATACAGGGGACACACGGCAGTGGGGGTAGGCCGTGCCTCACCCACAGCTACTTGACACTTCCGTGTGTCCTCCCCGTGGTAGTATACTGCCAAAATTAACACGGCCACCAAGCACGCTTGTGTGCTAAGGCCGTGTACTTCTAGATCACATACTACCATTTCTCACATGGTCATCAAGCACACCCGTGTCGAGGCCGTGTGCAATTTAAGCCACATTCTTCCAATTTACCCACGGTCTTAGGCACACCCGTGTGCCTCAACCATGTGACATCATAGGCCATTTTACAAGGCCAATATGCCACCCACTTAGGGTTTTACCTACAAGCAATATAGGACACTCAAAACATACCAAATTGATCATTCAATTTATACATTCAATACCAGTTCCAACATGAAAATTCCAAAGAAATAAACTCATATCATTACAAGCATGATTCATTCATTTGCTCATTCAAAACTTGGCCATTTCACTTGCTTTCACCTTATCAAGATATGCATCATATATCACATTCATTTAAGCAAAATCTTATCTCATAAATAGCCAAATCACAAGGCTAAGATCACATAACAACTTATACCAACATACTAGCCTATACATGCTATATTTAGTTATATACACTTTCGAAAGGGTACCAAAAATTAGTTTAGTAGTGTGATGACGATCCTTGACGATCCCGAGCCTTCAGTAGCTTCCACGACCTATAAAACAGAGAAAACACACACACAGAGTAAGCTTTTTAAAAGCTTAGTAAGTCATATACAATTAAACACATTGGTACATATATCAATTACTTAGCAACTATCACATGTATAAAACTTGGTTCATAAACTTATGGCCACATTTGCCACATTCAACATTTCAAAATTCACATTTTCATTTCTAATAATACTTTCCTTCATATCAAATTCATATAGGTACTTACCTTTTATGCACACTTAATGTACATTCAATGTACCCGAAATGGATAATCATTCACTTATTTGCTCACAGCTCATATTTATGATTCGTTTCACAGACTTTCCCGTTGAACCTTTAGGAATCTAGTAGGATGCTCAGTAAGATCGAAATAGTTGTACAATGCCAATGTCCCAGACGAGGTCTTATATGCACTTGGATATTGATGCCACTGTCCCAGACAGTGTCTTATACGAATCAATACGATGCCAATGTCCTAGACATGGTCTTACACGTAAAACTCATGTCGATGCCAACGTCCCAGATGTGGTCTTATTCATAAAGCTTATATCGAAGCCAACGTCCCAGACGTTGTCTTACACGAGATTACAAATCAACGCCAACGTCCCAGATGTGTTCTTACATGATGAAATAGAACAGATACCTGTGTCATGACATAGCTAATCCTATCTATTCCTAGGTTCGATCAGGACTTCTCAGACTAAATCACTATGTTAGACTTATCTCGAAATTCATAAGTATATACTCTCATAGGTATACATTATCAACATTAGTCATACGAACAAGTATAATATCATACGAATACGTTTATTTGCATAGTGACTTACCTCGGATTCGATATATCGGAATGAAAACGACTACTCGTTAACTTTCTCTTTCCCGCCATCTAAGTCCGTTTTCCTCAGTTCTTGATCTAAACATATTCAGAATTAACCCTTTTATTCACTAATTCGTTCAATTCAATCCATACACACATATTTTGGGCTATTTACAAATTAGCCCTCATATTTGCACATTTTATCAATTCAGTCCATTTTATTCAAACCATCAAATTTTATGAGATCAATGCATACACAAGCTTAGCCGAATATATATACATTACATACAAGCTCACATTTCTTATCAAACTTGCAATTTAGTCCTTCAATTTACCATTTTCTCAATTTAGCCCTATTTAGCTAAATTAATCAAAACTTCAAGAACATAACATGTTCATCTAGCTCAAATCTTTCATTTTTCATTCTCAAACATCACAAAGTTTGCAAAATCATCAATGGCATATTTCACATACATTATCAAAACACAAAATCAAGGCATGGGTTTTATAGCTCTCAAAGAAACGATTACAACAACGTAAAAATTATCAAGAACCGAAGTAAAAACATACATTAATTTGAGCTCACAATAGCTGAATAACCTAACTAGATTTTATCTTTTCTTTCTTTGAAATTTCAGTCAAATGGAGAGAATGAAAAGGTAAACACTCATCTTTTATTTCTTTAATCTAATATTAATAATTAAGTTACCAAAATAGCCTTTATTCTTAAAATTACAACTATTAAACAATGATGGCTTATTTGTCCAAATACAATCCACTATCTTAAAAGTGGTTTAATATCCATATAAAGCCTCTTCTTTTAAAAGCCACAACTTATAAGTGCTTTAGCAAATGGCAAGCTACTTCCACTTACAATGCAATTCAATCATTTTGTCAAATTAATCACACAGACGGGCAATTTAACATACGAAACTTTACCATATGCTTAATCACATATCAATGACACAGAAATTAATATTAAAATATTATACGGACTCGAATTTGTGGTCCCAAAACCACTATTCTGACTAGGGTATAAATCGGACTGTTACAATTCTCACCCCTTAGGGATTTTTGTCCCCGAAAATCTTACCTTTAAACAGAATTGGATATTATTGTCTCATTGAGTCCTCAGACTCCACGTAGCGTCTTCTATACCATGGTGCTGCCACAATACTTTCACTAATGGAATTTTCTTGTTTCTTAACTCTTTCACTCCACGAGCTAAGATACGGATTGGTTCTTCTTCGTATGTCATATCAGATCAGATTTCAATTTTAGATGGGGAAATCACATGTGACGGATCAGACCGATATCTACGGAGCATCAAAATGTGAAATACATTGTGAATCTTTTCTAGTTCAGAGGGTAACTTCAATCTATATGCAACAGGCCCAACACGTTCAATGATCTCCTACGATCCGATGAATCTTGGACTTAACTTGCCTTTACGTCCAAATCGAAGCACTGTCTTCCACGGAGACACTTTCAGAAATACTTTGTCACCGATCTGAAATTCTATATCTTTTCATTTTAAGTCTGCATAGGACTCCTGACGATCAGATGCTACTTTCAAACAAACTCGGATCAGTTTCACTTTCTTTTTGGTATCTTTTATCAATCGACCCCGTGTAACCGATTCTCACTGAATTCAGTCCAATATAGACGTGTACAACATTTATGTCCGTATAAAGATTCATATGGTGTCATTTTAATGCTCGACTGAAAACTATTATTATACGCAAATTCTATAAATGGTAGGTATTGTTCCCACAAATCATTAAACTCAAGTACACATCATCTTAACATATCTTCGACAATCTGAATAATTCACTCGGATTGACCATCCGTTTGAGGATGAAAAATAGTACTGAAATGCAATTTCGTACCCAAAGCATCTTGCAATTTCTTCCAGAATTGCGATGTGAATCTCGGATCCCTATCTGACACAATAGATAGTGGCACCCCGTGCAATCTCACAATCTCAGAAATGTAAAGCTTAGCTAATCTTTCAAGTGAGTAGTCAGATCTTACTGGAATAAAATGGGTTGATTTAGTTAATCAGTCAACTACGACCCATATGCGTTTTTCTTTCTAAAAGTTAGAGGCAAACCAAAAACAAAGTCCATTGTTACTCTATCCCATTTCCACCCAGGAATTAGAATCGGCTGCAACAATCCCGACGAAACCTGATGTTCGGCTTTCACTTGCTGACAAACTAAGCATTTGGAAACAAATTTAGAAATGTCCCATTTCATACCGCCACCAGTAGTGTCATTTCAAATCATGATACATTTTAGTACTCCCCGGATGAACAGATAGATGACTATTATGTGCTTTGCTCAATATCATTCGAATCAACTCTAGATTTCTCAGAACACAGATACGATCTCGGAATCTCAAACAACCATCCACAATTTGAAATTCAGATTCAGAATTCACTTCACACAGAGTTTGTTTCGCTAGCAATTCATTATCAGATTTCTGAGCATAACATATCTGTTGTAAGAACAACGGCTTTGCTTTTAATTCAGCTATCACAGAATTATCATCGGACAGATCTAACTGAGCTTTCAGAGTACTTAGTGCAAACAATGATTTTCTACTCAGAGCATCTGCAACAACATTTGCTTTCCCCGGATGATAATCTATCACCAGCTCATAATCTTTTAACTATTCAAGCCATCTTCTCTGATGCAGGTTCAAATCTTTTGGGTCATTAGATATTTCAGACTTTTATGATCTGAAAACAAATGACATTTCTCACCGTACAAATAATGACGCCAAATTTTAAGTGCAAACACAATCGCAGCGAGCTCAAGGTCGTGTGTCGGATAATTCTTTTCATGAGGCTTTATTTGCCTCGAAGCATAAGCTACCACTTTGCCCTCTTGCATCAAAGCACATCCCAGACCGTTTAACAAAGCATCACTGTAATTAATAAATTCCTTACCTGATTCTGGCTGTACTAACACTAGAGCTTCTGTTAACAGAGTTTTCAATTTGTCAAAACTTTTTTGACATTTATCCGACCATTCAAATCTGACATCTTTCTGAAGTAATCTAGTTAATGGAGTAGCTATAGTCGAGAAGCCTTTAACAAATCTGCAGTAATAACCAGCTAAACCCAGAAAACTACGAACTTGGACACGTTCTTCAGAGGTTTCCAATTCAGAATAGCAGAATTCTTGCTCGGATCAACATGAATCCAGAAGCTGACACAATATGCCCCAGAAAACTGATCTCATTCAACCTAAATTCACATTTGTTGAATTTTGCATACAATTGCTTTTCTCTCAAAGTTTGTAACGCAATTTTTAAATGTTCTGCATGCTCATTCTCATCACGTTAGTAAATCAAAATTCGTCAATGAATACAACAACAAATTGATCCAGATACAGTCTGAAAATTTTGTTCATCAAGCCCATAAAAATAGCAGGAGCATTGGTTAGTCCGAATGGCATAACTAAAAACTCATAATGCCCATACCTCATTCTCAAAGCAGTTTTCAGAATATCTGAATTTATAACTCTCAATTGGTAGTATCCCGATCTCAAATCAATCTTGGAAAACACAGTAGCTCCTTTTAACTGATCAAACAAATCATCAATTCTGGGCAATGGATATTTGTTCTTTATAGTCACCTTATTTAACTGACGGTAATCGATACACATTCTTATCGTGCCCTCTTTCTTTTTCACAAACAGAACAGGAGCACCCAAAGGAGAAAAAATCGGTCTAGCAAACCCTCTATCAGTCAATTCTTGTAGTTGTAATTTAACTCTTTCAACTCTATTCGTGCCATTATATACGGAGCTATCAAAATAGGTGTCGTACCAGGCAACAATTCAATACCAAATTCAACTTCACGAATCGGAGGTAAACCCAATAAGTCTTCAGGCAGCACATCAGAAAAATCACAAACAATGGGTACTGATTCAACTTTCTTCTCGGATACTTTTGAATCAATCACATAAGCAAAATATGATTCATACCCCTTTTTCACATAACTCTGAGCTTTCAAAACGGATATCACAGTAGGCAATCCATTTAAATCATTAGACTCAATCCGTACAATCTCATCATTTGGACTTCTTAAATCTATAGTCTTTCTTTTACAGTTCACAACTGCATCATGCATAAACAACAAATCCATTTCCAAAATAATATCAAATTCATCAAATGGCAGTAGCATTAGATCAACAGGAAAACAGATATCTTGGAACATTGACGGGCAATTCTTGCATACTTTGTCAACCAGGACACTTTTACCTAAGGGGTTCGATACTTTTATAGCAAACTCAGTAGACTCTACAGGCAAAGTCTTGCTGAATACTAAATTCATGCATATATATGAATGCGTAGAACCAGGGTCTATCAAAGCTATCACAGAAGTATCATAAAGAATAAAAGTACCCATTATAACATCAAGTAATGAAGCTTCTTCACGGGCTCGGATAGCATACGCTCTGACATGCATTCTGGCTTTGGATCTGACAACATTGTCTCTTATAGCTCTCTGACTACCACTAACATTCTTTACATTCTTTGATGATTGACCTCTCGTAGGTACATTATTAGATCTCGAATTCTAAATATTCTCTGGTTCGACAGGCTCAGGGCAATCACGGATAAAATGATCAAGCGATCCATATCTGAAGCAAGCTCTGTCATTTAATCTATAGCTTCCCGAATGTCTTTTTGCACAATGTTTACATTTAGTTTTCTCAGATCAAACATTACCAACACTAGCAACTGAAGTTGCTGGGTTTTTGGAACTCATTTGCGATCTAGCTCTATTTTGGTTCAAATGTCCCGCATTTTCTCCATAACGACTTTGATCATCTCTGTATCTCTTCGAAGCAGACTGAAATGATTTATTCTGAAATCTCTTTCCTGTATCTCGAGCTTCAGACTCAGCTCTTCTTTTATCTTTCCCGAGTGCCTCAGCTTTGCATGCTTGGTCAATGAGTACTAAGAACTCTTTTATTTCTAAAATTCCAACTAGCAAGTAGATATCTTCATTCAGACCATCTTCAAATCTTTTGCACATTATAGCTTCAGATGATACGCATTCACGAGCGTACTGACTCAACCTGACAAATTCCCATTCATATTCTATAACAGTCATACGACCTTGCTTTAGTTCCAGAAATTCTTTTCATTTCTGATCGATGAATCTTTCACTGATATATTTCTTCCGGAACTTAATCTGAAAGAAATCCCATGTAACCCATTCTCTCGGAACAACAGAAATTAAAGTTTTCCACCATTGATAAGCCGCATCTCAAAGCAAGGATACAACACACTTTATACATTCATCCGGAGTCAAAGGCATTTCATCGAAAACTCGAATAGTATTTTCAATCCAGAACTCAGCCTTTTCTGCATCATCAGCATTAGTAGCCCATAATCCTTCAGCCCCATACTTATGAATCTTATCAACTGGAGGCTTATTTAACATATTCGGATACATAGCCGGTGGCATAACTGTAGTCTGAGGGGGTTTAACTGGGGGCGGGGGTTGCGAAACAGTCGTGTTATTTCTCATGAATTGAGTGAACCACTCACTCATCATCTGGAAGAAAGCTTGTTTAACTTCTCCCTACTGACCGCTCGTAACTGGTCTCGAATCAGAAGGCTCTGTCCCTTGCATGGGAGCAGGCGCATTACTTTCTACGTCGTCAGCTAAGGCTCTTTCGGGATCCATTACTATACATAAATCACATTTTACACGTCAGGATTCATTACACTATCACAGTTCAAATATATGGCATGTATAGCTAGACTCTTACATGCTACGTTAATTACGAGAATCGACTAAATCATAGCTCTGATACCAATAAAATATAACACCCTAACCCAAAAAATGTCACCAGAATAGGGTTAAGAGGTATTACCGAACAATAGGATCATTTTACACCATATTCACTACACAAAGTCAATCGTCGTCAAATACATTTAAATACAATCATAGAGTCCCTTAAATGAGTCATCAAGACCCTAAGCATGCCTATAAACCAAGTCGAGACTAAACCAAAACACATAAGCAATTTCATGAAAATTTGGAACTTTTCTAAAATACAGGGGGCACACGGCCGTGGGGGTAGGCCGTGCCTCACCCACGGCTACTTGACACTCCCCTATGTCCTCCCCGTGGTAGTATACTGCCAAAATCAACACGGTCACCAAGCACGCCCGTGTACTAAGGCCGTGTACTACTACATCACATACTGCCATTTCTCACACGGTCATCAAGCACACCCGTGTCGAGGCTGTGTGCAATTGAAGCCACATTCTGCCAATTTACCCACGGTCTTAGGCACGCCCATGTGCCTCAATCATGTGACATCATAGGCTATTTTACAAGGCCAATATGCCACCCACTTAGGGTCTTACCTACAAGCAATATATGACACTCAAAACATACCAAATTGATCATTCAATTTATACATTCAATACCAGTTCCAACATGAAAATTCCAAAGAAATAAACTCATATCATTACAAGCATGATTCATTCATTTGCTCATCCAAAACTTGGCCATTTCACATGCTTTCACCTTATCAAGATATGCATCATATATCACATTCATTTAAGCAAAGTCTTATATCATAAATAGACAAATCACAAGGCTAAGATCACATAACAACTTATACCAACATACTAGCCTATACATGCCATATTTAGTTATATACACTTTCGAAAGGGTACCAAAAATCAGTTTAGTAGTGTGATGACGATCCTTGATGATCTCGAGCCTTCAGTAGCTTTGACAACCTATAAAACAGAGAAAACACACACAGGGAGTAAGCTTTTTAAAAGCTTAGTAAGTCATATACAATTAAACACATTGGTACATATATCAATCACTTAGCAACTATCACATATATATAACTTGGTTCATAAACTTTTGGCCACATTTGCCACATTCAACATTTCAAAATTCACATTTTCATTTCCAATAATACTTTCCTTCATATCGAAGTCATATAGGTACTTACCTTTTATGCACACTTAGTGTACATTCAATGTACCTGGAATGGATAATCATTCACTTATTTGCTCACAGCTCGTATTTACGATTCATTTCACAGACTTGCCCGTTGAACCTTTAGGAATCTAGTAGGATGCTCAGTAAAATCGAAATAGTTGTACAATGCCAACGTCCCAGACAAGGTCTTATATGCACTCGGATATCGATGCCACTGTCCCGATAGGGTCTTATACGAATCAATATGATGCCAATGTCCTAGACATGGTCTTACACATAAAACTCATGTCGATGCCAACGTCCCAAACGTGGTCTTACTCATAATGCTTATATCGAAGCCAACATCCCAGACGTGGTCTTACACAAGATCACAAATCAACGCCAACATCCCGAAAGTGTTCTTACATGATGAAATAGAACAGATACCTATGTCATGACATAGCTAATCCTATCTATTCCTCGGTTCGATCGAGACTTCTCAGATTAAATCACTATGTCAGACTCATCTCGTAATTCATAATTATATACTCTCATAGGTATACATTATAAACATTAGTCATACGAACAAGTATAATATCATATGATTACATTTATTTGCATAGTGACTTACCTCGGATTCGATATATCGGAATGAAAACGGCTACTCATTAACTTTCGCTTTCCCGCAATCTAAGTCTGTTTTCCTCGGTTCTTGATCTAAACATATTCAGAATTAACCCTTTTATTCAGTAATTCATTCAATTCAATCCATACACACATATTTTGGGCTATTTACAAATTAGCCCTCACATTTGCATATTTTATCAATTCAGTCCATTTTACTCAAACCATCAAATTTCACAAGATCAATGCATACACAAGCTTAGCCGAATACATATACATCACATACAAGCCCACGTTTCTCATCAAACTTGCAATTTAGTCCTTCAATTTACCATTTTCTCAATTTAGCCCTATTTAGCTAAATTCATCAAAACTTCAAGAACATAACATGTTCATCTAGCTCAAATCTTTCATTTTTCATTCTCAAACATCACAAAGTTTGCAAAATCATCAATGGCATATTTCACATACATCATCAAAACACAAAATCAAGGCATGGGTTTTGTAGCTCTCAAAGCAACGATTACAAAAACATAGAAATTATCAAGAATCAAAGTAAAAACATACCTTAATTTGTGCTCACAATATCTGAATAACCTAACTAGATTTTATCTTTTCTTTCTTTGCAAATTTCGGTCAAATGGAGAGAATGAAAAGATGAACACTCATCTTTTATTTCTTGTATCTAATAATAATTAAGTTACCAAAATAGCCTTTATTCATAAAATTACAACAATTAAACAATGATGGCTTTTTTGTCCAACTACTATCCACTATCTTAAAAGTGGTTTAATATCCATATAAGGCCTCTTCTTTTAAAAGCCACAACTTATAAGTGCTTTAGCAAATGGCAAGCTACTTCCACTTACAATGCAATTCAATCCTTTTGTCAAATTAATCACACAGACGGGAAATTTAAAATATGAAACTTTACCACATGCTTAATCACATATCAATGACACAGAAATTAATATTAAAATATTATATAGACTCAGATTTGTGGTCCCAAAACTACTATTCCGACTAGGGTATAAACGGGACTATTGCAGGTTCTAGGTTTGAATCCCTTATTTGAATTTTTGTTATTTTTGTTTTAACCTCTGTCCCTGATCATCTGGAATAAGTAATATTTTTGGTCAACTGATGTTAAGAATGAGCCTACAAGTTTAGAGGTAAGGTGCCAACTTACCCTTGGGTCTTGTGTTCGAATCATTGCGTGAGCAAAATAGAATTATTTTTGCTTATTATGTTGTGTGCAGCCCATCCAGATGAATTTGGGTTAAATTTGAATTCTTCAAAATTATTTATGTAACATCCCGAATTAGGGCCTAGTCAGAACAGTGGTTTTGAGACCACAAATTCGACGTAAGAAAATTTATTTTTATTATATTTTTATGGTATACAATTCCATGGAATGATTTTGTGAAAATTTCGTTCAAAATTTTGACGTTTGGCCACTCAATTTAGTCAAAAGGACTAAATTGTAAAAATTACAAAACTTGAGTTCTAGAAGTTAGAGGTGTCAAATTGCTATGAATTTTTAAAGTAGAGGTTCTTAAATGGTAATTAGCCCATTGGTTAAATTTTTGGACAAAAATGGATATGGTATATGTTAGATAAGATATTTTTTTGTAAGGGCATTTTGGTCTTTTTGTAAATTAAATGAATTAAAAATAATATTAAAATGCTAAATTTGTCCATCTTCTCCATATGGACGAAATTTACCAAGAGAAGACATGGATAGGGTTTTCTCAACTTTCCAAGCTCATGGTAAGTCTGTTCTAGCCCCGTTTTTCAAGTTATTTATGGTTTTGGAGTCCCGGTAGCTCGATTTAGCTTATGCTACCAATAATTCATGCTAGGGTTCATCTTTGGAAAATTACCCATAGGTGAAAAGTGTGTATTTTGATGTTTTTTGGTAGAATATGAGGCTTGAATTTATGTTAAAGAACTTTTGTTAAGCGATTTTAAGTGAAAACGAGTAAAACAACATGATCGGTAAAAATACCTAATGTTCATAAGTGTATGTTAGAGTAAGAATTTGATGTTGCCATAGAAGGGAAAAATGATCAGCATGTTATAAAACATAAGACTACGAGTTGAAGTTTAATTTTTGAGCATTGGGGCAAAAGTGTAAATATGTAAAAGTTTAAGGGCAAAATTGTAATTTTGTAAAAGTTAAGGACTATTTTGAATAGTACATTAATTAAATAAGTGAAATGTGATGTTTTAGACCCTGAAAAATAAGATTTGGACCTAGAAGTGGAGGAAAATCGAAAATAGAGAAAGTTGGTAAAATAGTCGTTTCAGCATTCAAGATAAGTTGGTGTGTTAATAATAATGCAACACCATACTTGAATTGTAATTCTCTATTGATATGGCATAAATTTTATGATTTAATATGTTTTGGAGAAGTTGATGGATGGTATGTATGGTTTGGAAAATGTGATGTATATTGTGTCATATGAAATTGAATGGCAAATTAATGTTACAGGAATTGAATGTTAAATTAATATTAAATGGGTTGTATGAGTTGTTACACGGTTGTACCTAACGAGATTTCGACAAGAAAGTTTATATGTAAATAATCCATTTATTTTACTTGTACAATAATTATTTTGCTAGATATTATGGAAATCATTGGGTGATAACTAAAATATGAAAATGAATGGAATGGGAAATTCTCGATTGAACTTCGGAAAACTGAGAGATACGGACAATATGTAGCTAGGTCACACGAGTGATAAGGGACCTTCACCATGTGCACAAGAAAGCTACTAGATGGTAAAATTTGATATATAGCTAGGCCACATGGATGATAAGGGACTTTCACCATGTGTGCAAGAAAGCTACAGGATAATAATTTCATATGTAAGTAGGTCACATGTGTAATACTGTGTGTATACCATGTGTACAAGAAAGTTACGGGTTATGAGTAGCTAGGTCACATGAGTGGTTCCTAGTGTTGGATGCCATGTAGACAAGAAAGCTACGAGATGGAATGGCTAGGTCATATGGGTGATAAAGGACCTTTACCATGTGTACAAGAAAGCTGAATTATGTGTAGGTGGAGCTATGTGCTGAGACCACCGAGTATCGGGCATTTTGCGAAGGGGTTCAACGAGATAATTTACTAATGATGATTGGTACGATCATGTTATGAATAAGTGCAAGTGTGAATGTGACCAACTGAGAAATGTGGAAAATGTAAGTATGAACAATATGTTAGATATGTAATCAGAAATTGGAAAGGTTGGTATAAGCAAGTGATGAACACAACTAAAGTGAAAGAGAGAGCAAAAATTTATAATAAAACTGTTTGGACAGCAGTAGTGACATGAGTTTGAAAAATCACTAAAAATAGTAAAGATTGAATTATAAGTTGGATGAGATATTGATTTAAATGTAACATCCCAAACCCGATCTAGACATCACGACCAGATCTGGTATGTCACAGGGAAAAAGGTTGAAAAGAAACTTTGGAGATCTTGATGAAAACCGGAAGTTTGAAACTTATTATTTCAGGTGATGTTTTGAAAGCAGTGGTTTGCCGCTTAAGAAAAATTTCCAGGTTGGATTAACCGTTCATTTACTATCTATATTTGCACTTGTGAGAAAAACAGATATTTAGGTTGCAGTTATTTAGAAAACTTCTTTTTAACAATTAAGTTTAAGTCGTAAAATAATATTGTATCAAAGTGGAAATTATAATGAAAAACCAAATAGCAATTTGAAAAGGCCTTATTACATCAATTAAGATCCCAAATTAAAACGTCTTAAAAAGAAACTAAGTTTACTGAAAATAACAAGCTATGGCCTCCTCGAGTCTTTTCGGCTCCCAAGCCCACGTCTTACTGATCACTTGCAAGGTTAAGCATAGGGGTGAGTCACCAAGACTCAGTGTGTAAGTTCCCCCTTAAAAGAATTTAGATGGCCTCAAGCCCACAACCACATATTGGGCCTTAGCCCACTCAAAAATAGCATGTACAAGAATGGATGCAATGTACCCGGCCTAATCCTAGATTTCTATCCTCTACACACCACTCGTACCTGCCGATCACTCCGTGGGGATTTCTACAATCAACCCTCCATCCGCTACACTCCATATGTGGCATTTAGCCACTAGTGACAGAGTCACAAAATGTCATATGTGGGGCCAACCCATTTGTGGTACCAAACCACTAGTGACAATCCCGAATAATCATATATGTGGGGCCAACCCGCTGTGGTACCAAACCACTAGGACGATCACGAAATCATCAATATGTGGTTCCAAACCACGAGACTTAGTCACAATCAAGAATGTGGGGCCAACCCACGTGTGGTGCCAAACCACTAGTGATAATCTTACACTTCCCCTTTCATATCATATCCAACCCATGCATACAAATGTCAAATGAATGCAGTAATCTGTCAAGTGCACAATATCATTATGGCATACAATCATTAGCGCATACATAAACAACGGGGTATTTACCTGGTATTTCAGCCATGCCCGTAATGGCATAACGCTTATTCATCTAGCCATTTTGGCTTTTCAGCCCCAAAGAAATTAATAACACATAATTGTAATATTAAAGTGTGTAAATCTTACACACCTGGATACACACAACACTATGCTATCTATGTCGACACTATCACTATCGAAGACTACTGCTATCTGCCTCTTATTCTGCCCAGAAGCTAGCCCACAACCTCGTGGCCAATCTCGAACATCAGATACCGTACACCTCGTGAACTTAGGGGCTAGAACTATGGGTCCAACCCCTCCTTTCGCTAGGCTGACATTTGAGTCCATGAACAACCTTGGTCATTAGACCAGATTAAAGCAGCAAAATTGAATAAAAGCGAATAGACACTCAAAGCTAAGTGTCCATACCTAGATCGACAAATCCCAGAGATTAAGAATCTAAATTGACTAGAATCGATTGTCTCTTAAGACACTCCAATCAAAATCCAGAAGTAAGAAGAACGCGAAGATAAGCCCCCTACAAATGGCCAAGAGTTAAAAAATATAATTACTACCTTCGGCACTCCACCATGAGAAGAGATGATTGAACCAAAATGAAAACACTTACCACAACACTAGAGAAACCAATTGGGAGTGGTGAAGAACCGGTAACGACAATCCACTGGAACAAAAATCAAAAGAAAAGGATATGAATGTCAGAGGAATTCGGCTCTCTTTCAAAGAAATCAAGATAAGAAAAAGAGTGAGTAGATGTTTAGAGAGATTCGGCTAAACCAAAAAGAACTTACCAAATGCCGAAAATGTTCTGCTGTTGAAAAGAAAGAGATGTAGAAGAAAGGTGCTATCCATCAAAGGAGATTCGGCTATGGTGTTAGAGAGAAAAGAGAAGAAAATGCCAGAGTTTCAGTAGGAGATGAGGCTTCAGAGGATTTCGGCTTTGATGTTTATGGTAAAGAAAATGAAATGGAAGTAGAGAGTGGATGGTAATGTGAGTTTAAGCCAAGCACAAAAGAAGAAGAAAATACAAAAAGTATTGGGATGTGTTTCGGCTTCGGTGAATGGGAAAAAAGAAAATGAAAAAAAAAAGGTGTGAAAGTGTTTTGGTATTTGAGAGAAAAGCAAAAATGCAAAAAGTGGTATGGATGTTTCAGTTTTGACAAAAGGAATTGAACAAAGAATGCTCTTGGTTTCTCTAGCTAGCCGAAATTCTCAACACCCCTAATGCCATCATCTAACATTCGGCACCCCCTCAACAACACTAAATTGAACACACACACACACACACACACACACACACACACACACACACACACTTCCCACATTCGGCCAAACACTCTCCCTTTCTCCCAATCCCATGGTTTTCTCCACCGATCACTCTCCACTCTCCATTCAAACCTGTTGACCCCTTCTTCTTCCTTGAATTGCTCTCTTCCTTTCATTCAAATGTGTTGACCCATTCAACACTCATCCACCAGAGTCCAAGCCGAGAGCAATTCTCTCCCACCTTGGCGTCAAAAAGAAATCCCTCAAAGGGTATCTACGCAGCTCGAACCTGCTCCCTGCCAGCTTCCCTAAGGCGTCACCTTCCTAAGCTTTAAGTGGCACCTCCTTGCCACTTCACCAATAGACTCCTTGTGTCAAAACACACAAACAACAACCCTTAAGTCCAATCCCATTTAGCTCTCCCCTAAAGTGCCCAAAAAGTAAAATTTTTACTAAGGCTTCGGCTTACCCCTAAGCCATTCCTGGACCCCAAAACACCCTAAACTAGTATGACAAACACAACATTCACACACAAACACACAAATGCATAGCCCCTAATTTAGGATGTTACAGTTCTATCCCCTTTAAAACAAATTTCGGCCTCGAAATTACCTGGTCAAAAGAGATGAGGGTATCACTGCTGCATTGATTCCTCGGGTTCCCACGTAGCTTCCTTAGAACCGTGATTACGCCATAACACCTTAACCAACGGAATCATCTTCCTGCATAATACTTTGAGATCATGATCCAAAATTCAAACTGGTTCCTCCTCAAAGGATAGATCAGGTCTCACTTTGATCTCCTCCATGGACACCACGTAAGATGGATCCGAACGATAACGTCTTAGCATCGACACGTGAAACACATCGTGAATCTGACTTAACTCTACAGGAAACTCGAGTTGATAGGCTACTGCTCCCACACGCCTCACTATCTGATAAGGCCTAATAAACCTGGGGCTTAGCTTACCCTTCCGTCCAAACCTAACCACTTTCTTCCACGGTGACACCTTTAAGAACACCTGATCACCCACCTCAAACTCTATGTCTTTACTCTTTAGATTAGCATAGGACTTCTATCTGTCTGAAGCTTCCTTCAACCGAGCCCTAACTAGCTTAACCCTGTCTTCTGTTTCAGAGACCAATTCCAGACCCAACATCTGACGTTCACCCAACTCTGTCCAACAAGTGGGAGTGCGACACTTCCGACCATGCAACACCTCATACGGTGCCATCTTGATACTCGATTGGTAGCTGTTATTGTACGCGAATTCTACCAATGGTAAGAACTCTTCCCAACTACCTCTGAAGTCCATGACACAGCCTCTCAGCATATCCTTTAAGATTTGGATTACCCTTTTGACTGTCCGTTCAACTGTGGATGAAATGCTATACTGAAATCTAACTTTGTGCCCAACGCTTGATGCAACGCCTTCCAAAATCTTGATGAAAACCTAGGGTCTCTGTCTGAGATAATCGACACTAGCACCCCATGCAACCTTACAATCTCTGCTATATATATTTTAGCCAACTTCTGAAGAGAGTAGTCTACTCGCACCATTATGAAATGTGTAGACTTCGTCAAATGATCAACCACTACCCAAATTGAATCCTTTTTGGTAGGTGTAAGAGGCAGCCTACTAACGAAATCCATTGTGATCCTTTCCCACTTCTACTGCGAAATCTTCACCGGCTGCAACAAACCCCGAAGGCAACTGATGCTCTGCTTTCCCTGCTGACACATCAAACACTTACTTACATATTCAGTTATTTCTCGCTTCAGAACCGACCACCAGAACTATTCCCACAAATTCTGATACATCTTACTTCCTCCAGGATGCATAGCATATGGGCTGCTATGCACTTCCTACAAAATCTTACGCCTCAACTCTGAATGCTTTGGCATGCAAATCCTTCCCTAGAAAAACAAAACTCCCTCACTGCTCATATTATAATCCTTTACTTCACCATTCTAAACTTGAAGTAGTCTAGCACTCAAGACCTCATCCAGCAATTACTTCTCTCTGATCTGATCTATCCACATCGGTTTCACCTGAAGCTTAGCCAACAAACTGCCATCATCATATAAGCTAAGATGTACAAACATTGCCTCAAATTTGAGATTACCCTATGACTCAATGCATCTGCCACCACGTTAGCTTTACCCGGATGGTATTCGATTGAACAATCGTAATCCTTCAACAACTCGACCCATCGTCTCTGTCTTAAATTCAATTCCTTCTGGGTAAAGAGATACTTTAAGCTCTTATGATCTGTATAAATGACGGACTTCTCCCCATACAGATAATGTCTCTAAATTTTTAGAGCAAAAACCATCGCCGCCAACTCCAAGTCATGCGTGGGATAATTCAACTCATGCGCCCTTAACTGTCGAGACGCATATGTGACAACCTCTCCGTCTTGTATCAACATACATCCAAAACCCGTGTGTGATGCATCACAGTAAACTATGAACTCTTTCCGGCCTTTGACTGAATCAACACCAGAGCTTCCGTCAGAATCCTCTTTAGCTTCTCAAAACTTTCCTACTACTTATCAGACCAAACAAACGGAACCCCTTTCCACAACAACTTGGTTAATAGAGCCACGATCAAAGAGAATCCCTCAACGAATCTTCTATAATACCTAGCTAGACCAAGAAAACTCCTAATTTCTGCCACAGACTTAGGTGGCCTCTAATCTAGCACATCTTCGACCTTCCGGGGGTCAACCCTAAACCCCTCAGCAAACACAACATGACCCAAAAAGGTAACCTCTTTTAGCCAAAACTCACACTTACTAAATTTGGCGAACAGCTGCTTTTCCCTCAAAATTTGTAAGACCACACGAAGATGCGAGTCATGCTCCTCCTCTGATCTGGAATAGACCAAGATATCATCTATGAATACAATGACAAATCGGTCCAGATAGGGTTGGAAAACCCGATTCATCATGTCCATAAATGCTGCTGGTGCATTGGTAAAACCAAATGGCATCACCAGGAATTCGTAGTAGCCATAGTGAGCTCGAAATACCGTCTTATGAATGTTCGCCTCCCTGACCTTAAGCTGATGATAACCTGACCGCAAATCTATCTTCGAAAAGACTGAAGCCCATTTCAGTTGATCGAACAAGTCGTCTATCCTGGTAGCGGGTACTTATTCTTGATGGTCAGCTTGTTCAACTGTTAGTAGTCAATGCACATACGCATCGATCCGTCCTTCTTCTTGACGAATAACACCGGCGCTCCCCAAGGTGATACACTCGGTCGGATAAAACCCCGATCTAACAGTTCCTGAATCTGAGCCTTTAATTCCACCAATTCCTTGGGTGCCATCCTATATGGAGCAATCAATACAGGCGCTATCCCTGGATAAAGATCAATACCAAATTCCACCTCTCGGTCCAGAGGCAAACCCAAAAGCTCTTCTGAAAAAACATCAGAAAACTCATTCACTGTTCTAACATCCTCCACAGACAAATCCTTACCCTCCAAGGCACAAACCAAAGCTATGAATGCCTCACAACCTTTCTTCACCATTCGCTTAGCCTTTAAAGCAGATATCACATTAGATAAATAGTTCCTCCTCTCACCTATTAACGCCACTTCTTCATCCTCGAGAGTTCTTACTACCATGCGTCGGGCAGCACAATCCAGATTCGCTCGATACTTTCCTAGCCAGTCCATGCCTAATATCAGGTTAAACTCTTCGAACGGTAGTTCCATCAGATTAGCCGAAAAAACCATCCCTTGAACTTCTAGAGTTACACCCCCATAAAGTTTGTTTACCACTACCAATTGTCCTAGCGGGCTAACTATGATCATCTCCTTAGAGGCAATCTTAGAGGCAATCTTAGAGGCTATTCCTAGGGTTCTAGATATCCCACTAGCATTATAAGAATGTGTTGATCCTGTATCAATCAAGGGAGTATAAGGCATCCCATAAATAAGAAACGTTTCGGTTATGACGTCTGGTGCATCTCCCTCTTCTCAACACCTGACTGCATAGACCAGCCCCGGTCTCCTTGCATCACTACCCCCAACACCTCTGCCTGGTGCTCCACGACCACGATCGAAACCATTACCTCCTCTGACCGGACCTCGGCCTCTCTATGGTTGCTGGCCACCTCTACCTGACTAAACATAACCTTGACCCGTTGATTGTGCTTTGCCCCTCTCTTGTGGACAGTCCCTTATACGATGCTCAGTAGACCCACACTTGAAACAGCCTCTATTACCAACCCAACACTTACCAAAATGAAATTTATCACATCGAGTACACCTTGAAGGCTGACTATCAATAGTAGGTCTTACAACACGATTCGGCCCCTCAACCCTAGGCCTCTTCTGAAACCGCCCAACTGATCCTGACGAACCAAAATTCCTCTTATTCCTATTCCTCTCTAGATTCTATTTTTCAGAACGCTTCACCTCCTCGGCTATCTTAGCCTTTTCCACAAGAACAACAAATTCCCTCTCTCGCTGTGGGGCTATCAGCACATGCAGATCATCTCTCAATCTATTCTCGAATCGAACACAACGCTCGTGATCCGTGGCCACAATACCCTGGGCATAACGACTTAATCGTAAGAATTCTGCCTCAAACTTGGACACTGAATTACTCCCCTGAACCAGATTTAGGAATGCCTTACGCTGCGCATCCACATAACTCGACCCTACGTACTTCCCCTGGAATGCAGTCCTAAAGAAATCCCAGGTGATATGCTTAGCCACTGTACCATCCCTAATCGTGAGCCACCACTGATACGCCTCGTCTCGTAGGAGAGACACTACCCCTTTCAACTTTTCCTCTCCGTGAAGTCTAGATCATTCATTATGCGCTCACTCGCTTCTAACCAATACTCAGCTGTATTAGGGGCTATGCCAGAAACACCCCTAAACATCTCAGCTCCATTGGCTTCGACTCACTCAGACACTGATTTTCGAGCTCCTGTACCCATACCTACCCCAGCCACTCTCTCCAGGACCCGTAACATTGCCTGTGGCACCGTGTCATCCCTACCTGTTTGGTCCTAAAATTTTGCTTCCACTGCTGGCGACACTGGTATCTCACTTTCTGACCCAGGAGTAGATCCTACTGGTTTCGATACTATAGTTCTGCCCCTACCACGACCTCGTACATTACGTCCACGACCTCGAGTGCTCAGAACTAACGTTTGTGATTAATCTAATTAAAAAAGTTTTATGAGTTAGTTATTTCTTTCACTTTTTAATACCGAAGAATTTTACGGAAGAATAGTCTCAGAGAGTAGTTTTCGCAACACATATCAGAGTTTCAATCTCTATAATCTAAGTCCCCTAGAGCATACAACCATATTAACAATCGTTTCATGCATACCCCACCAAAAATTTTGAAACACTTACTTGGGTGGACTGGGTGCCGTCGGACTCGGATACCATGCTCCAAACAAACCATTCCTTCTAAATATCATTTAGACCAACTTAATAAAACATTGTTAAGCCCATTTTCATAGCCCGAGTTTTGCAACCTAGGATTTGATACCAAAATTGTAACATCCCAAACCCGGTATAGATGTCACGACCAGATTTGGTATGTCACATGGAAAAAGGTTGAAAAGAAACTTTGGGGATCTTGATGAAAACCAGAAGTTTGAAACTTTTTATTTCAAGTGATGTTTTGAAAGCAGTGGTTTGCCACTTAAGAAAAATTTCCAGGTTAGAGTAACTGTTCATTTACTCTCTATATTTGCACTTGTGAGAAAAATAAATATTTAGGTTACAGTTATTTAGAAATCTTCTTTTTAACAATTAAGTTTAAGTCATAAAATAATGTTGTATCAAAGTGGAAATTATATTGAAAAACCAAATAGTAATTTGAAAAGGCTTTATTACATCAATTTAAATCCCAAATTAAAACGTCTTAAAATGAAACTAAGTTTACTAAAAATAACAAGCTATGGCCTCCTCAAGTCTCTTCGACTCCCAAGCCCACGTCTTACTGATCACCTGCAAGGTTAAGCATAGGGGGTGAGTCACCAAGACTCAGTGTGTAAGTTCCCCCTTAAAACAATTTAAATGGCCTGAAGCCCACAACCACATATAGGGACTTAGCCCACTCAAAAATAGCATGTACAAGAATGGATGCAATGTACCCTACCCAATCCTAGATTTCCATCCTCTACACACCACCCGTACCAGCCGATCACTCCGTGGGGATTTCTACAATCAACCCTCCATTCGCTACACTCTATATGTGGCACCTAGCCACTAGTGACAGAGTCACAAAATATCATATGTGGGGCCAACCCACTTGTGGTACCAATGTAACATCCCCAAACCCGGCCCATTCGTTACTTAATTTAATCTGTTATGTTATTGTGGAAAAGACGGTTGAAAATCTTTGTTTACTTAGCATAAAGCATGAAAGAAATTATTGTTTTTTTTAAAACTTTATTCGCTTATTACCTTATGAAAACTTTAAAGTTATAAATTGACCTAATTAGAAAAACTTTATTAACCACATTCTTCATAAATAGGTTGCTTGGATTAAACTCATTTTCACATAGCAATTTAATTTAAATAAACCGTAGTTAAAGTAATACCAAAACATAAAATGGCCTTTGTTACAACCCAACAAATTCAAATAAAATACTTATATCGAAAACAAGCATAATATAATAAATCTTCATCTTCGCATGGGCCACCTTGTCCTCTCCGATCCCGGTCCACTTTATGCACTACTCCGAAAATGTTAAGGAAAAGGTGAGTCACCAAGACTCAAGAAGTGCTACCTTTTTCCCGGATTAGCAAAATATCACATTCGGACATAATCATGATCATCATGCATCCAAATCATATGCACCCAATCCTAACCGTCCATACACCTTTTCTACCCGTGTGGTACCAAACCACCGGTGGTGCCAAACCATCGTAACGATAGTCACAGATGTGATGCCAAATCACCGGAGGTGCCAAAACTCGTGTCCGAAGACATGAAGTGTGTTACTAAAACACCGGTGACCGAAGTCACAAATCAATTGATGGGGCCAACCCATCGTGGTGATACCAAATCACTAGCGATTCATCCTGTGTCTCAAAAGTGGGGCCAACCCACGGTGGTGTTAACCACGGGGATAAGTCGCTATGAGGTGCCAAACCTCCTGAGGTACCAAACCTCTGGTGACCGTAGTCACGGTGTGTTACCAAAACACGGTGCTCACAAGACAAAATATCACCGCCCCTCCACTGCATAACCCACATAGATAATGATATGCATTTTAACGGACTTATACCCACATGCTTGATTAGTAACATACATATTATTTATCACCATCCAACATCATAGCACACGTAATGTAAACATTATGCTTACCAAAAGCATCATAACGAGGACTTACCCGACCCGCGTGCCTATACCATAATGGTATTCAATCCACCTTTCCATGGAACCAACCACACACATCATATATATAAATACCATAATGTATAAGTGTGTAAATACACACAATTTAATAAGCACATAAATTACTAGAAGAGTGTGTGTGTGTACACCGTAAGCCTTAACCAAGAATCGATCTAACAACCTCGCTCCTACACGCTCTTGCACACTAGCCCACCACCAAGTGCTCTTGCTTTACTTGCCTACAATCGACAACCAACCAAAAGTAATAGCCTACGGCTTACCAATACCAAACGAATAGACCGATAAAGCAATCCCTTACCATCACTTGCCCAACGATCAATCCAAAGAATCGAGGCTACGCTTGACTGCTTCGAAACCCGGATGCCCTTCACCAACGATTGGAAATGAAACCCCAAAAATGAGCCACATCACCCCCTACTATTCGGCCAAGGTGACAGCACCTAGAAAAGGGAGATTCGGCACACAAGAGTAGGGAAGGTTCGGCTAGGATAATCAAGTAATTTCAGCACCAAAGTTTCAAGAAAGGGAGAAAGAAAGTATGAACGAAGAGGGTTATTAGTTTCGGCTTAACACCAATGGAAAAGAAAAGAGGGAGATAGTGAGTATATGGTTCAGCCAAGAGTAGAAGAGGAAGCAAAAATAAGCAAAGGCTTGAGAACCCAAATAGCATTCGACTACAAAAGAAAAATTAAGAGAGAAACAAATGAAGTTTCGGCAATGGTAAAGGTTACTTGGGATTTTCGATTTCAAGAAGCAAAAATGGGAGAGTTTGCTAAGAGAAAATCAACTTTTGGTGCACAAACAAAAGGCTGGTCGAAAGTACTCAAAAATGCCTAAGAACAAACGGCATTCTCCCTCCCTAATACTTCCAAAAATCGGCCATACCCCCCTCTCTTGAAGACTCCCACAACCGGCCACTTCCTAGAATCACTACAAGCCACAAATTTGAATTAACAACTCCCTTATTTTACTCTATTTTATCCCTTCAACACCCATTCAACTAACTAAAATAATCTAATATTTATCCCCATCCAGCCGAATTCCATAAACAAATTTAACTAATCATTATCCCAATTTAAAAATCCTTATCAATCAATAAAAAAAAATAAAACAAAGGAAGCCATGTGCCCTCAATTCCCTCCAAATTAATGTTCAACAAAGAAACAAAACCATGTGCAAAGCCACTCCATTTCACGCCAAAGAAAAGAAAATAGAACCCACTTGCAATGCCGAGATTCAAACCAAGACACATCTTGCAGCCTCCCTTAAGCGCCTGCACCATTCGCCAACTCCGCTTTTTATGACATAAAGCCACACCATTTAATCTTTAAAGGCTTCCTACCAAGCCCCTAGCCGCATAAGAAAAATAAAACACGAAAAAGTCGCCTGTCGCCGAACCAGTACCACGCCGCACCTCCAAATTTCTAAGTTTTGCACAGAACCACTTGGACAAGCCGCCGCTTGCGCCAAAACACGCCCCCTCTTTTTTTAAGGCCTCCCACCTTGCAACCGCCATTAGAGCTCTAAAATTAAAACCCAACTCGCGCCTTCTTGGATCGAACCTAAGACCTCAAAGGCGCTACCTCTAGCCCTTAAGTCACAGACAACCACTTTGCCAAAGCCTTACTTGTGCCAAAAATTACCAAAAATTAATCTTAAGGCCTCCCTTGGCCCAATTCCTTTTTACCCTAAAAATCTAAATTTATTTTCAAAGCCTTCCTTCATCCAAACATTCTAAAAACCCCAAAACACATCCAAGCACACCCAAGAACCTTCCAACACCTACATTATACTCAAATCGCATAGCCCCTAAACCAGGGTGTTACAACCAAACCACTAGTGACAATCTCGAATAATCATATTTGTGGGGCCAACCCACTGTGGTAGCAAACCACTGGGACGAGTCACGAAATCATCAATATGTGGTACCAAACCACTGGTGGTTCCAAACCACTGATACTTAGTCACGAATCAAGAATGTGGGGCCAACCCATGTGTGGTACCAAACCACTAGTGACAGTCTTACACTTTCCCTTTCATATCATATCCAACCCATGCATACAAATGTCAAATGAATGTAGCAAGCTATCAAGTGCACAATATCATTATGGCAAACAATCATTAGCACATACATAAACAACAGGGTACTTACCTGGTATTTCAACCATGCCCGTAATGGCATAACGCTTATTAATCTAGCCATTTTTACTTTTCAGCCCCAAAGAAATTAATAACACATAATTGTAATATTAAAGTGTGTAAATCTTACACACTTGGATGCGCACAGCACTATACTATCTATGTCAACACTATCACTATCGAAGACTACTGTTATCTGCCTCTTATTCTACTCTGAAGCTGGCCTATAACCTGGTGGCCAATCCCGAACAGCTGATACCGTGCGCTTCTTGAACTTAGGGGCTAGGACCGCGGGTCCAACCCCTCCTTTCCCTTAGCTGACATTTGAGTCCATGAACAACCTTGGTCACTAGCCCGGATTAAAGTAGTGAAATTGAATAAAAGCGAATAGACACTCAAAGCTAAGGGTCCTTACCTAGATTGACAAATCCCGAGATTAAGAATCTAAATTGACTAGAATCGATTGTCTCTTAACACACTCCAATTGAAATCCAGAAGCTGGAAGAACGCGAAGATAAACCCCCTACAAATGGCCAAGAGTTAAAGAATATGATTACTGCCTTCAGCACTCCACCATGAGAAGAGATGATTGAACCAAAATGAAAACACTTACCACAACTCTAGAGAAACCAATTGAGAGTGGTGAAGAATCGGTAACGACAATCCACTAGAACAAAAACCGAAAGAAAAGGGTATGAATGTTAGAGGAATTTGGCTCTCTTTCAAAGAAATCAAGATAAGAAAAAGAGTGAGTAGATTTTTAGAGAGATTCAGCTAAACCAAAAAGAACTTACCAAATGCCGAAAATGTTCTGCTCTTGAAAAGAAAGAGATGGAGAAGAAAAGTGCTATCCACCAAAGGAGATTCAGCTATGGTGTTAGAGAGAAAAGAGAATAAAATGCCAGAGTTTCGTGGGAGATGAGGCTTCAGAGGATTTCGGCTTTGATGTTTATGGCAAAGAAAATGAAATGGAAGTAGAGAGTCGATGGTAATGTGAGTTTCGGCCAAGCACAAAAGAAGAAGAAAATATGAAGAGTATTGAGAGGTGTTTCGGCTTTGGTGAATGAGAAAAAAGAAAATACAAAACAAAAGGTGTGAGAGTGTTTTGGTATTTGAAAGAAAAGCAAAAATGCACAAAGTGGTATGGATGTTTCGATTTTGACAAAAAAGAATTGAATAAAGAATGCTCTTGGTTTCTCTAGCTAGCCAAAATTCTCAACACCCCTAATGCCATCATCTAACATTCGACCACCCCCTTAACAACACTAAACTAAACCCACACACAACACACTTCCCACATTCAGCCAAACACTCTCCCTCTCTCCCAATCCCATGATTCTCTCCACCTATCACTCTCCACTCTCCATTCAAACCTGTTGACCCTTTCTTCCTCCTTGAATTGCTCTCTTCCTTTCATTCAAATGTGTTGATCAATTTAACACTCATCCACCATAGTCTAAGCTGAGAGCAACTCTCCCCCAACTTGGCGTTAAAAAGAAATCCCTCAAAGGAGATCTACGAAGCTCGAACCTACTCCCTGCCAGCTTCCCTGAGGTGTCATCTTCTTGAGCTTTAAGTGGCGCCTCCTTGCCATTTCATCAATAGACTCCTTGTGTCAGAACACACAAACAACAACCCTTAAGTCCTATCCCATTCAGATCTCCCCTAAAGTGCCCAAAAAGTAAAATTTTTACTAAGGCTCCGGGTTACCCCTAAGTCATTCCAGGACCCCAAAGCACCCTAAACTAGCATGACAAACATACCATTCACACATAAACACACAAATGCATAGCCCCTAATTTAGGATGTTACATTAAATCTTATTGAGTCTATTTTCATATAAAAGAAACATAGAAAACAAATGAGTCTATTTTCATATAAAAGAAACATAGAAAATAATTGATTTGTATTTTTTGAGATATTTGAATTTTGTGAGACTGGTTCAGAATTATTATGTGATCCCCTATTTTGCCTTGGAAAAATCATTAAAAATTGTACAAAAATAATTGTGGGATATAATTTATATTCTTGAAATCCTAAATGAGTCTATTTTCAAATGAACTAAATAATAAGGTCATATGAACTCTGTACGAGGAGAAAATTGATTCATAGTGAAGAGAGGGTAGAATAGTCAAATAGAAAAATAAGGGAATATTTAATGAATAAAATGTATTTATTGGCTAAACTAAAAATTTTGAAAATTTTATGGTAAGAAGATATGTGAGTCTAGTTTCATGGAAAATTAACGGATCTCAATTTGGAGTTTAGTAGCTCCAGATATAAATAATTTAGTGACTGTGACTTGAGTAGATAGCTTGAGATGAACATGAATAAAAAGTGGAACTATGTTCAATTATGATTGTATTATCTTGAGAACATATTGTGAAGATTTATAAAATCCTGTTAATAAATCACATATTATTTACATACTTACTTACTAAGCTTTGTAGCTTACTTCCCTTCATTTCCCATATCTTATAGGGTTGTATGCTAACTCGAGTTGGAGATTGTTGGAGATGTAATCACACTATCAAGCTATCATCTGGGGTAAAAGAGAATACAAACCTCTTAAGTTTATGGCATGTATAGGAGACTTAGTCATTTTTATAAGTCATAATTGGTTTGTCCTAAACTGTTGGCCTTTAATATTTAGAAGTTCATTTTTGTATAATTTGGATGAAATTTTATGACTCAGTTTAATACGTTTTCAAGTGTATGTGTTTTCGTAATACCTCGTACCCTATTCCGGCGTTGAATACAGGTAAGGGGTGTTACAGTTTAGATGAGGACCAGATAGTGGAGTTATGGGTAGTTGGGATTGGTTTTCAATTTAATTTTATTCTTTTAAAGTAAATAAATAAATAAAAACTTGTTTCTTAGATTTTCTTTTTCCAAATTTTGTTCTCACGTTCCCCACGTTACAAAATTCCTTTCCAATTTTTGTTTCTCCCTATCTTTTTAAAAAAATTGTTAGCACTCAAAACTATTGCTTTAAGTCCTTCTCTTTTTCTAAATTTGGTGCATTTTTATCGTTAAGGGTAAACTTTGTTGTTCTTTTTTGTTTGGTTTTAATTATTGATTAATAGGTTCTTTGTGAAGGAAGGGATTTTAATGTTTAGATTATGTACTATGTTGCAATTAAGAGAAGATTCTGTGACAGTTGATTCTCCGGTGAATTAAGTCCTCTTCTTATGTTGTCATTTTGATCAAGGGTAAGTAATTTCACTATTGTAGGAGCCATTTTGTTATATGATTTGGTTTGTTCGATGATGTTACACCGATTTGTTCAATCGGGTTTTGTAATATTAAGTTAATTAATTCTAGTGAGTGATCAATTTTAGGTTCTGGAATCCTATGGGTGAATTGGCATCAAGAACAAACAAGGTGTGTAATGAAAAATACAAAAAATAGAAAATGACACGAAGTCAAAATTGTGATTGTCGATGCCACACAGCGTGTGCCAGACCGTGTGAACTACATGGCCATGTGTGAGGTCGTGTGGACCATATGGGCTGGCCAATTGGCTTGTGTGGGCCACACGGGCTTATGGCCCTATTTTCTGAAAAATATCTATCTAGGCTCATTTTGACCTATGATACGTATTTAGACTCTTTGTAGGGTCCATACTGCATAAATAAGGCGTGAAAACATGATATTTCTTAATATGCTACCGTAGGTGATATAATTAAGGTATGTGAATTAAAGTACGCATGATCTGAATACTGTTAATTTTAATGGAATTGATCGCGTCAAACAGTCGAGTTTTAATATTTATAAAGAATGATCGAACCTGTAGACTAAATATGACAACGATTAAGGCAAGTGCACCTATTGACCAATAGTATAGTTTAGGCAAGCTTATTTTATCAAACCCAAATAAACCTAAAAGTACTACTACTCACTTTCTTTTCTATTATTTAGCCTAAAATATGGAATGATTGGTTTATTAATCTAAAAAACTAATGAAAAACTAAACTAGATGTAAAGACAAAAGAATGAAACTTTGGGAGAAGACTGTGGAAAAACACAGTTGATTACGACGATACCCTCAAGAAGAATCCACCTATGACTTCTCTTGTTATCTAACGTTTAATTCATGTGACTTCTTTACTTTGCTTGATCCGTGAGACTCCCTAACCTATATTAAACCCTCTCTTGAGGCGAATAATGTCTAACCTTAGGTTAATTAGTGGAACTCTCATTTTCTTATAATAACCCCCTAAGGAAGCAATAAATCGATCAATAGACTCCCATATTAGGTTTCACCCTAATCCGGCAAAATCTCGTCACCCTATCTCTAGGCGTGCGAACTTTGCTTAATTATGCTAGATCTACTTTTAGGCAGGGTCTATTCCTCCTCCACCTAAGCACATCAGATTAATTAAGCAACATAATTAAGAACAAACTAAGTACTTATCATATAATTTAGAAATCAAATAACAAAATCCATCATAGGTTTCATCCCCTTCAAGTATCTGAAGGGTTTAGTTCATAACAAAAAAAGAAAACATCTCAAGAGAAAAGATAAAACAAAACATAAGAAATCCCTAAAACCCCCTAAAGGAATTGAAGAGGAGATCCTCTGTCTTGAGTAGAACTCTGGCTTCTTGAGATGGATCAACTGGCTATCTTCGAGTAATTCCCTGAATAAAAGCTCTGGCAGAAAACTCTGCCTAAAACTTCCTCCTTTAGAACGGCTACCTTGGGTTGTTTGTATAGGCTCTTTAGATGCTTTACTTGGCTCCTAAGTACCTCCTTCAAGTAGAATTACTATTAAGGTGTTTAAGTGGTCTTAGGAGTATGTTTCTTTGGCTTCAAGCATCCAAATCTAAGTGAAATTGCTCATTCCCGTGGCAGGGGCACGCCCATGGTACACGCCTGTGTAAATTGTCTTCAGGCCGTGTCTCATTCTGTCGATTGGGGCACTACCGTGTAAATCGTGGCATGGCCATGTGAAGTAATTTGACGAGGCACGACCGTGTGGCTTGGAGTCCAAGCCATGTCGATTTCCTCTTTGGCCTAAATTGGCCCGTTTTAGGCCCGCTTCTCGTTCTTTTTGTCCTCATGTGCTTTCCTGAGTATAAACATGAAAAGAAAGGATGAAAATCATCTTTTTACATAAATCAAGAGCTAAATCATCAAAAAGCGTACTAAATATGGGGTTAAAATATGTTACTTTACGGTTTATCAAATACCCCCACACTTAAGCTTTTGCTTGTCCTCAAGCAAAATTCTCAACTTACAATTAAAATGAACTTTCTATAATTCATAATTCCTATCGACAATGTCTTATCATAATTCATAGATAATATATACATGGATAATTTAACTCAAAGAACCATAAAGATTCAATCAAGATAAGTCATACCTTTGTAGTACGAAAACATAGGTGTCTCCCCTTATTTAAGTGATTACCTTTAATTCAAAACCGACAAGGATTGACATCCTCACAAAAGATTCACCCAAATCACTCGAAGTGTTTAAGGTTTAAGAATAAGCACTCTAAGTCGAACCTGAAAGGTTAATCCCATAGGCTTGCCTGAAAATCAAATCTCCACCATTGTACATGAGATGACACATAAATAAAAAGGTCTTTAATCAGGGTTGTAACGGGGCTTGGGTTAAAAGGTGTGGATAAAGGCTGAATTAGAAGGTTAAAATTGAGACTAACTTGACAAATTACCTAACTAGAAACAATGAACTAAATATGAATATTTACATCGAATGAAAACTAATAATACCACTATTGATAATTATTCTATAATAAAGAGTATTTTCATCACTTAAAATTTGATAATACTTTAATACGAGCTTTTTCTTCAACAATTGGAATTTAAATGCTCTAAGGTTTTTTTTATATACTACTAAATTGAATATACTTGGTTTTTTTAAGAACAAGCTAAAATATTACATCATAAATGATAAATGTAACTACTGAACTAATATAATTCGGTAACTTAATCAAATCAAACCTCGATTAAATGTAGTCAAAATAAAGGGTGATAACAAATACAAAGGGGTTTTGGGTTAATATTAGTGGGTGAGTCAATAAAAAGGTTGTTAGGATTCAACGGGGTTTACTAGGGGTTAATTTGTGAAGGTAGGCTTTTTATGGAGTATGTGGGTTAAATTTTAGGTGCCTTTATCATCTTTGTATATCAAATCAAAAGTGTGGTCTCGACATGTATAAACGCGGCAAGTTCTAGAATAACAGTTCAAAGTTGACACACTCATAATCAATAAAGTAAGCATGAAAAAGAATATATGCTATGTAAGGCTCAAACTCTCACAAAAATTATGGGTGTTTTTGACATCAATCCTTATAAATTCCAAATTTCAAGGTAATACTCAAATTCAGTTCAACACCCTAGACAATTTTTTTGAAAAATAAACTTATCATGCTTGATTCTCTAGTATTCTTCACGTATAAATCATCAATGCACAATTATCAATGACTTACTCAAAAACATGTCAATAACAATCATAAATCATTAGAAATTTCACCTTAATTAATAATATGAGAAGATTTCTTATGGACAAGACTAAAATTCAGGATTTGAGAATAATAAAAAAAGTTTGACACTTTTACCCCCCACACTGAAGATGTATATTGCCCTCAATGTACAAAGATGAATAATGACAATTATGGGATAAATCAAAAGATAAAGGGTAAAGTGACACTTCCTGAAGTTTTGGATGGCTCCGGGGGTTGGCAGTGGTCGTGGTAGAATATAGTTGGAGGAGGTGGTGGTGGCGTCTTCTATGGTCCTGGTGGGGTGGCTACCAACGATCTCTACGCTAGATGAAGAAATTGGGGAGCTTGTAGAGAATTAGCTATGGATTATTAAGACATATTTAAAATAAACTATGTAAATATATGAAGATAAGAAAGAAGACGAGAATTAAAATAGACGAGAATTAAAATAGAAAACAATATAAAGTGAAAATAAAAAAAATAAATGGACTGTTAAGTCCTTATTGAAGGATGGTTCGCAAGGTGGGAATCAACACTAAGGTTGGGGATGTGATGGCGGTGGCAGATGTGATGAGGTTATCGTGGTGGTTGGTGTGACTCCCAAGCAGCCTAGCAGACCTGACACTAAAAAATTGAATTAAAATAAACTAAACTAAGCATAAGATTGCAAAAGAGAAGGAAATTGAAGCAAAAGAGAAAAAGAAAGTAAAAACTATATAGTCTCAAAGTCCCTTGGCTTAGTGTTTGAATGAAGAGGCCGGCATAAACTTATGTAGATCGGTCTCCCATAGGGAGATTATGCTTGCCTTTTTCCACTTCTTTGGCATGATTTTAGTGTTGCTCAAGAGTCTTGGACACTTTTCCTATGGAGAAAGAAAATTTTGAAAGAAAAGTGAAAGAGGGAAGAAGAGAAAACATGAGAAGAAGGGGAAGGGCTATGGGGTTTAAATAGTATCTCAAATCTGGCACGTTCACACGCCCATGGTCCAAGGGCGTGTCGAGTTACACAGCCACCTCGTACGGCCGTGGTGTGGAGCGTGTTACATTTCCCGTGCCCGTTCTTGATGTGCCATGTCCGTGTCTGAGTAGTTAGTGTCGACCATGGCCGCGTCGCACGGCCGTGGGTACAGGCGTGTTGAGTCTCCCACACCCATTTCTCAGTCAGCCACGCCCGTTGGGAGATAGTCAGTAGCTTCACACGGTTTTAGGGGCACAGCTGTGCTAATCTGTCAGTGCTCGTGGGTAAGGGTGGTTGGGCCCGTGACGTCTGACGGTGGTTGGCCTGAATTGCACGGCCTCTGCTCTGTCAGTGTGGTGGTTCAGTGGTCCACACAGCCATAGACATGGCCGTGTGGCTTGGAAATCTGTACTTTTGTGTTAGTTTACAACTAATTATTTAGAAAAGAAGGATGGAAAGAAAAGAAACTAAAAATAAATTTGAAAATAAATTGAGTTAGTGCCCGAGTTGCCTCCCGAGAAGCGCTCGTTTATAGTCTTAAGCTAGACTATTCTCGTATTTGAAATTTTTATGGAGGTTTAAAGGTTTGAATATCTTCCCTCATGCTCACATTGTGACAAAGTTGAAGTCGAGAAGTGTTTACCTTGAAATTGCCAAATATTGGATTGCTTACCTCTACTATTTCGTGTGGGAAGATATCGTGTACTTTAAGAAGAGTTTCTCCTTTTTCCCTTAGGTCTGTTGAAGTGATGTGGGGACCGGCTTTGTCTAATAGGACCTGGTCTCCTATTTTAAAGTGATTTGATGTCCCTACGAGCTTTTCTGGCAGTTCCTCTAGTTTTACTTCGTGTGGATCCGGCTTTTCTTTGACCTGTGTCTCCTACTCTTCTAAATTGTCGACCCTAAGATTTTGTTCCTTGTGTGATTCTTTTTTGTCGACTTGGGGGCTATGAGTTGGCTCAAGTTTGATGCCTTGTGATGTTTCCTGTAGTGAAGGTTGAACAATTTGATTATCTATTGAAGTGACTTTCTTACCTTCATCATCCGTTGTTCTGGCTGAGTCGAGAGCTTGAAGCTTAATCGATTCATCTCCTATGCGAAGTATGAGTTCACCTGTGGCAACATCAATTTTAGTTCTAGCAGTTTCTAGGAAAGGTTTTCCTAGAATTAAGGGGATTGAATTATCTTCATCCATGTCTAAAATAACAAAATCTACTGGGAAAACAAATTTATCGATTTTTAAAAGAACATCTTCAATAATGCCCTAGGAATTCTAATGCTTTATCACTAGTTGAATACTCATCCTAGTTTATTCGGGCTTCCCTAGACCTAGTCGTTTAAATAATGCATAAGGCATGACATTATACTTGCCCCTAGATCAGCTAACGCATTATCAATAGTTAAACTACCAATTAAGCATGGAATCGTAAAACTCCCTGGATCTTTTTGTTTCTGCTGTTGTCTATTCTGTAACATTGCCGAGCATGTTACGTTTAGTTCCATGTGGTGCTCTTCGTCTATTTTACTTTTGTTTGTCAAGAGTTGTTTTAAAATTTCCTCGAGTCTGGCATCTAGAAAAGAGCTTCAAGAAGGGGTAAGTTAATATGTAATTTCTTTAAGAGTTTAAGAAACTTACCGAACTCTTCCTCTGAATCATCTCCTTTCAATGCTTCGGGATAAGGTATGCGAGGTTTGTATTCTTTGATTATTGGTTTTGGCTTTTCGTGTGCTACCTCTATTTTACCTTTTTCTTCCTTGGTTTCTTGTGTCGTGGTCGGCTCATCTACCTTTGTACCCTCTTAAGCTGTGATGGCTTGGATCTGTTCTTTTGGGTTTATTCCTATGTTGCTTGGTAGCTGTCCTTGTTGACGTTCAGGAATTAGCTTTGTGAGATGTCCCACTGACCTAGTAAGTTCTCCAACTTGATTCTCAATCCCTTTGATCAATTTTTGTTGTTCATCAAGTGCTGCTTCAGTCTTTTGGAAACGAGAATCTGTGGCTGCCATGAATTTTGTCAGCATCTCTTCGAGGTTTGATTTATTCTCTTGTGGATATGACAGATTTTGATAATTTGGAGGAGGTTGCTACCTTTGATTTCCTTGATTTCCTTGTCCTACCCACGAAAAATTTGGGTGGTTCCTCCAACCTGGGTTATAAGTGTTACTATAAGGATTATTAGATCGGAAATTGTTACCTATATAGTTTGTCTGCTCATGTTCTACTCCTGGTTGGTAGGGTAGGTACTCAGGATTCACTACATTCCCACTCGTTTCACATTGCATTACTGGGTGTACCTGTGAAGAACATAAATTATCAAACTTTTTATTCATCATCTCCACCTGTGTTGACAGCATTATTACTGCGTCTATATTAAAAACTCCAGCTGATTTTGTCGGTTTGGCCCTTGTAATTTGCCATTGATAGGTATCCAATGACATCTCTTCAATAAAGTCATAAGCCGCTTCAAGAGTTTTGTTATTCAAAGTTCCACCGACTGATGAGTCAATCATTTGCCTCGTTGAAGAATTCACACCGTTGTAAAAAGTTTAGACTTGAAGCCACAAAGGTAATCCGTGGTGTGGACATCTTCTCAGGAGATCCTTATATCTTTCCCATGGATCTATAATGTTTCTGCATCATTCTGCACAAAAGAAGATATGTCATTCCTAAATTTGGCCGTTTTGGCTAGTGGAAAGTATTTTAAAAGAAATTTTTCGGTCATTTGATCCCATGTGGTGATTGACCCTCGTGGTAATGAGTTCAACCACTGCTTTGCTTTATTCCTTAATGAAAATGGAAATAACCGAAGACGTATGGCATTGTCAGAAACACCATTTATTTTGAAGGTATCACATAACTCTAAGAAATTAGCTATATGAGTATTTGGGTCTTTGTCCTGCAAACCATCAAATTGAACAAATTGTTGAATCATTTGTATTGTATTAGGCTTTAATTCAAAATTATTAGCAGCTATCGCAGGCCTAACAATACTAAATTCTGCTCCTGTCAAATTAGGTTTAGCATAATCATACATAATACGCGGAGCATTTTATTCTTGCACATTTGGCGGTGGATTGTTTTCGTCCATCCCTTCAGTAGGATAGGATCTGTCTTGTTCTTCTCTTAGGTAGTCTAGAGCTCGTCTAGTTTCTCTATAATTTCTGCGAGCGGTAGCTTCAATGTCACTTTAGTACGCTAAAGACCCTCTCGGGTTCCTTCTAGTCATAAACTAGAGGTTCCTACTAGGAGAAGAAAGAAAGAAATTTAGTGTACATAAAAATTTAACCTAAACTAAAAATAAAAGTAAATTGCAAAAAAATAATAAAATAATTGCTAAAGTAATAGAAATAGAGCTTTCTTAATATTTTAGTGTTCCCTGGCAACGACGCCAAAAGCTTGATCATGTCAAACAGTCGAGTTTTAATATTTATAAAGAATGATCGAACCTGTAGACTAACTATGACAACGATTGAGGCAAGTGCACCTATCGAACAATAGTATAGTTTAGGCAAGATTATTTTATCGAACCCCAAGGAACCTAAAAGTACTACTACTCACTTTCTTTCTATTATTTAGCCTAAAATATGGAGTGATTGGTTTATTAATCTAAAAAACTAATGTAAAACTAAACTAGATGCAAAGACAAAAGAATGAAACTTTGGGAGAAGACTGTGGAAAAACTCAGTTGATTACGACGATACCATCAGGAAGAATCCATCTATGACTTCTCTTGTTATCTAACTTTTAATTCATATGACTTCTTTACTTATTAAATTCGAACCTACAGGTGTAACACCCCTAACCCCGTATCTGTCGTCAGATTAGGGTTAAGAGGCATTACCGAACAAAAAAAATCTTTTACGGACATTTTATAACATAATTTATCAAATCCAATCCAAGTGTCCCTTAGATAGGTCAACGAGACCTCAAGCATGCTTTAAAATAGGGCTAGGACTAAACCGAACACATACAGAAATTTTTAGAAATTTAAAACTTTTTCTAAGTTACAGAGGTCACACACCCGTGTGGGCAGGCAGTGTGCTTCCCACGGCCTCAGGCACGCCCGTGTGTCTAAGCCATGCCAAAACAGGGCATACATACTGACTTGTCCACACGGCCATGGACACGCCCGTGGTCAATCCTGACTTGCACCACACGGCCAGTCACACGCCCGTGTGTCCAGCCCATGGTCGATCCTGACTTGTTTTTAATTTTAACTACGAGGGACATGGTCGAGCCACACGCCCGTGTGCTCAACCATGTGGGCAATTATGGGCCATTTTCAAGGCAAAATTGCTGCCCACACTTGGGTCATTCCTACAAGCATCATACCATTTCATTTCATACCAAAGTAACTAATTTTTTTAAGCATTCAAAAGCCTATCAAACTCAACAACTAATGCCACAATAGCTCAACTATATAACAATCATTTCCAAACACACTTCATCATATACATACCATTTCCTTATGATAACCATTCATCAAATACATGCTTACTAAGCATCCACAAACTTACCATTATTATGATCATTCCATAACCTTGTAAACATACCAAAATCAACTTCATATAGCATAGTATAATATACAAGACACAATAACTTATCTAGCAACATCACATGGCTATATATAACCATGTCTCAAATACAACTCCAAAATAACTAGCCTATACATGCTATACTTAGTAAATACATTTTCAAAAGGTACCAAAATAAGTTGGAGTAGTTGTGATGATAATCCTCAATGGTCCCTGAGCCTCTCGTAGCTTTAGCAATCTATAAAATAGAATAAACACACACAAAGTAAGCTTTCCAAAAGCTTAGTAAGCCATATACAAATAAACTTAACATATAACCATTCATAGCATAGCTATTTGCATTCATTATCATATCTTCATTTCAAACACATATATAATCTCTTTGGCTCATTTGGTTTGTCATTGGTTACCAATTCATCATATCTCAAACATTTCATTTGCTCATATTTCAATCATACACATATCTCAAATGTTCCTTTGCATCAATGCATATAAATACTCACCTTTCATGCTTATACAAAGCATGCATATCAACGTACCTGAAACGGATGTACAACTCACATAGTCTTTCGCTTCTCGAATTTTCTCGTTAAACCGTTCGGAATCTAATAGGATATTTAGAGTGCTTAGAATAGTCGTACAATTCCAAAGTCCTAGATGTGGTCTTACATGTATCCAGATATCGATGCCACTGTCCAGACAGGGTCTTACACGAATCAATACAATGCCAATGTCCCAGACATGGTCTTACACATAAATCTCATATCGATGCCAACGTCCAAGACGTGGTCTTACACGAAATCTCGAATCAATCCCAATGTCCTAGACGTGGTCTTACATGATATCAATAACGGACACCTATGCCATGACATACATAATTCCTATCTATTCCTAGGTTCATACAGGACTTCTCGGATATTGACTATTTCTTGATACTTTCTCAGAATCCATATATTCATCATTTCATACACATTCATCACAATGTAATCTCATATGAATATACATAATTTAATACAAATACATTTATTTGTATATAGACTTACCTCAGATTCGAATATTTGATCAGATTTGGTTATTCGACTACTTTTGATTTCCCGCGATCTAAGTCTGTTTTCCTCGGTTCTTGATCTATACATATTCAAATTTAACTCATTTATTCACCAAAACATTCAATTCAATCCAAGAACACACATTTAGGTCAATTTGCAAATTAGCCCTTACATTTTCACATTTGGACATTTTAGTCCATATTTCACAAAATTACAAAATACACATAATTTCAAGTTACCCATGCCTAGCCGAATTCTCATGCAGCTCATACAAGTCCATACATTTAATTTATTTCACAATTTGGTCCTTTAAAATACTATTTTCTCAATTAAGTCCAAAATACTCAAATTCATCAAAAACTCAAATACAAAATATGCTAATCAAACACATATATTCCCTATTTCATCATCAAATATTTCAAAGCTCATGTGTTCATCAAAGACACATTTCAAAATCATCATCAATTCTCAAAATTAAGACATGGGTTTTGTAGTTCTCGAAACAACGATTGTAAAAACGTATAAATTATCAAAAACCAAAGTCAAACATACCTTAAATCAAAGAAATTGATAACCGAATGCCCTAGCTTCTTATTTCTTTTTCTTTTGTTTGCTTTTCGGTGGAAGAACACATGAATTTCCACCATCTTTTAATTTGTTTTTATTATAATACATATTAATGCACAAATGACATTATTAACCTTTAATAATACTTATAAAAATAATGTATAAGATGGACATAAATGTCCACTATTATGAATAAAGGTATAATATCCACATAAGGACTCCAACTTTAATAAGCCATGATAAATAGATTTCTTTCCATAAAGCATGGTAATTTAGTATCTTTCACAATCAAGTCCTTATGCAAAATTAAGCACACATACGATTAAATTAAATCATAGAAATTTCACACATACCAACTCACATGCTGTAGACTCGAAAAATAATAAAAAATATTTTTCTGACTCGGATTTGTGGTCCTAAAACCACTGTTCTGACTAGGGTCTAAATTGGACTGCTACAAGAGGGGTTTTCACATGGCCTGGCACACGCCCATATCCATGGCCCTTGTCCCCCACATGGCCATGACACGCCCGTGTCTCAGCCCGTGTGTAAAAACCTTGACATTCTGTTTCTGACTTCATTAATCATTTAGGGTCACGCGGCCAAGGCACACGCCCGTGTGCAAGGCCGTGCAGAAATTCTAAATTCCACATTCAAGGTGCAGACTTCACACAGACTAGGCACATGCCTATGTCCTATGGCGGTGTCTTCCACACTATTGAGACAAACGACCATGTCTTAACCCGTGTGGTTACTACTGGGCATTCTGTTTTGCCAACTTGGGGTGTAGAGGGACACACGACCGAGCTACACACCCATGGGGCAGACCGTATGTCACACACGGCCTAGACACATACCTGTGTGTCTACCCATGTGTACAAAATCAAGGCTATTTACCAAGCCCTTTTTCCACCCTTACTTGCACCAACATAAGCCATAACCAAGACATACACACATCAAGGCCACTACACTCCATTCACAAGCAAGCTTATCACATACTTTATCAATCCAATATTCTTAATCATGAAAAACATCATCATTTGCATAAATCAGCAGCAAATATTAGCCATTATCCATGGCCTTAGACAAAATGGATCAACTTGATGACAAGCCAACACATATGGCCAAAACAATATGACACCTAACAAAAAGACCTAGTCCCTATACATGCCATACTTAAAATACTAAGGCTAACTATACCAAATGCTTCAATTGATAGTGTGATCAATGTCTCTGACGTCTGCTGATCCCTGGATTAGCTTGGCGGCACTATAAGAAAATGAAAAAGAGAGGGAGTAAGCATAAAGCTTAGTAAGTCGCATGTAAATAATCAACAACAATTACCATGCATTATCAAATGATTTAAGGCATAACTTACTCATTTTCATTCTTACTAATCATACAACATAAATCGAGCTCTTTTCTTATGAATTTCGTGTAGTTACCTGTATCACTTACAACATAGTTGTAACTTTTCTCACTTTTAACACAAGCTTTAAATTACCCGTTGAACCAGTTGGCATACCGAAGGATACCCAACAAGCCTCACACGAGAGGGTATGATGCCGATGCCATGTCATAGACATGGTCTTACACTGGCTCACATATCGAGGTCGATGCCATGTCCTAGACATGGTCTTACACTAGCTCTCATCTCAATGCCGACGCCATGTCCCAAACATGGTCTTACATTGGCTCTTATAATGTGGCCGATTCCATGTCCCAGACATGGTCTTACACTGGCTTACATATCGAGGCCGATGCCATGTCCCAGACATGGTCTTACACTAGCTCTCAAAGATCCCTAATGTCATGGCATGCATATCCGATCTATTCCTAAGGTTCAACCGAGAGTTTTTACTACATCAATTCTCATAATGCATATTCACAACAATAATCAAACATTTTATGCAATATCTATTGTTTAATGCATAATGACAATAGAGTTGTATTATTTACGTACAACTTACCTCGGTATACAAAATATAAGTGATTAGTTTGATTTAGTCCAACAGCTTGGTTTTCCCCCGGTCTAGGTTCGAATTCTATTTTTCTTGATCTAAAATGAAAAAGTTTACTTATGTAATCACCACATTAATCAAGACATTCCAAAATTCCTACTTTTGCAAAATAACCGTTTTGCCCTTAGACTTTCACATAATTATGATTTTGCCCCTAGGCTCGTAAAACGATTTTAATCAAATTTCCTCCTTTAACAAGTCTAGCCAAACCTTTATTACTCTTATAGAAGCAACTCACAATTCCAATTATTTCATACATTTACTACCCATTTTATATCTTTTACAAAATGGTCCCTTTAGGTGTTTTCATGAAAAATCCTTTCACGAAAGTTGTTTATTTAACAACCAAGATTCATTTTATTCCATAAAATTTCAACAAACAACATGAATACTCACATGGTAAAACCTTAAACTCTCAACCATTTTGCAAAATAGTCCCACCATTACTTAGCTTAAGCTACAAGGGTCACAAAAATACGAAAATCATTAAGCATGACCATCAAAAACACTTACTTGAAAGGGTGAAGAGTTGCTGAAATTTCAAGCTACCAAAACCCTTATTTTTGCTAAAATTTTGGTGGAGAGGAGGAAGATGAATGGTGATATCTTTTTATCTTTATTTTATTTTATTTTATCAATTAAGTCATCTAAAATCCACCTAACCTTTGACCAATTTCATTTCATTGTCCCTATGGCCAGCCATCACTCTCTTAAGGGTATATTTGCACATTAAGGACCTCCAATTTAAGGTTCTATAGCTATTTGACATCTTTAGCTTTAGAACAAAACTTTCACACTTTATGCGATTTAGTCCCTTTTCAAAATTAAGTATGAAATCACTAAAATTAATTCACCAAAATTTTCATACACTCATATAATCATGTTATAACACATAAAATAATATAAAAAATTAATTTCTCCAACCTTGGATTAGTGGTCTCGAAACCACTATTTCGACTAGCCCTAAAATCGGGATGTTACATTATTACTCTAAAAACACACAGTTTTGAATTCAAATTTTGGGTTTGAAATAAGTGATTTTGGACTTAACTGTTCTAAGTGTTACGAGAGTTTTGTCAAATTTTTTATGCTTTCGAAATGCACACTAAGTTTGATTAAGTCAAAAGTTTTTAAACAAATAATGTAATTCCTCAAAATTTGGTAATAACATCTAAGCTGGGTTTAGGGTGTTACATGCACAGAATAAACAAACCGTACGGTAAGCGATAGAGCTCAATGGTACTTTCATGATTCAAGATAACATAATATAGCATAACATTAAAATTTGCTCATTGTGAGTATAAATACATTGCCTATCCCAATTATGTTCCTACTAAGCTAAATAACTCCATGAGAAAGAAATATATGAATGCACATATGACAATTGGAAACTCAATTCATTCCACATTTACAAGAGAATTTACTAACACATGCTAATTTTCAAAAACCAATCTTCATGTCATATTCACTTCCCATACCAACCATGAAACATTGAAATACTTATATATAATTAGCATTTTGCCATTCCAATCCTTGTACAATCAACAACATTACACATTTTTATCATCTCGGGTTGTAACATCCCGAAATTGGGCCTAGTAGAATTTGGTCCATTGGGCCTTGAGCACAGAAGCATTTAAAATTTTTGGAGAACAAGAGAATGGCTTTATATCAAGTTCAACTTATTAGGAAGGTGATTTTGGAAAGTTACGGGGTTTCTAGGAAGTTCCAGGTTCAAGTTAGGCTAAAGGAAAATTTTAGTGTTTGAGTACTTTAAGGAGAAATGGTAAGTGGCATCAAGGTTTAAGGAAATAAGTATGTATTTAGCTAACACAAAAGAAGCTAGTAGCAAGGTGGTGAGGCATCACATGAAGGGCTTTAGGGGAAAAGGTTCGAATCCCACTTGGTGCAAATTTTGATTATTTTTTGTGCTATTCAGCCATAGTGTCGACCAAGGCTTCAATTATGGTAAGGAAGCCTTTTTCTTTTAGGAAAGATGGCTAAGGAAATAAGGAAAGGATGGGTGGAAAGAAAGAAGGAAAAAGAAAAGGAAAGAGTAGGGAACATGTTGGCCCAAAGTGAGGAAGATGTTTTGGAAAGGATTTTGGTCAACATTATTCCTTTAGGCAAAAGGCAATACACGGTTTTGTTAGGGAAAGGGAGAGTCAAATTTCTCTTGGCTATTTTGCAAAGCTTTGTTCATTTTGGCATTTTCTTTACCAACTACTTTTCTCTTGTTTTGGCTGAAATACCTATGGGTATTTTGGTCTCACGAAAACACCAATTGCTCACTGATCTTTAATTGCTGCTTTCACTCCCAGTTGATTTTCAGCAGACCAGTGTGGTGGGGATAGATTTTCACTGAACCTTGCTGCTAAACCAAACAGCACAGCAGTACGGTGGGCAGCAATTATTTAGGCCAATCTCACCTCTCTGGAGCCAAACGGGCATCCAAAGGGAGCCCTAGTCATTGTTCATTTTGTCCCCTTGTTGTGTCGTAACCCTCAATCCATCCTTTTCATTCTTCCTTTGTTTTACCGAAACTTTCAAGCCATTCTTTGCTGCTACTTATCGTTCTCTTGGCCTTGGTTTCGGAAGTTGATTGGTAAGTGGGTGATTATGCCGAATATTGGTGGTAAGATGTTACTCTTTATTTCGATGTTTTACACTGCTCATGTGATTCTATTTTGTGGTGATGATATCAATTTCTTGCTCTTGTGGAAAGGTCGAATATTGGATGAAGGGTAACCCTTTGGTACATCACTTATTTATTTTTAGGAACTCGTTGCAATAGCCAAAGTGCAAGGCTGGATTTTAGAACCTAGTAGAGAAGGATCACGATTGTGGGGGCAACGAAGAGTGGTTCTTTAGGAAATACGAATAAGGTGTGTAATCTCATACCCCTTCCGAATACATGTTTGAAATGGTGTGTAATCCCACACCTCTCTGAATATTTGCATGAAATATTTTGTTATTCGGTCGAAAGATCGAAAAACTGAAAACCGTAATTTGTGATCACTCAGGCGTGCGTATGTTTGTAGTGGAAACCATATTTTGCAATGAAATAGTTTTTGGTTAGCAGCAGAGATGTGATTTTGAAAAATCATGAAAAATAGTAGAAAGAGAATTAGAAAGTGAATAAGATATATAATTAAAGCTTATTGTGTCTATTTTTATATGAAAGAAACAAAGTAGGAAGAGTATTTTATATTCTGTGATATTTTAACTTTAGTGAGACTGGTTCTGAATGACTTCGTGATTCCCTGTTCTGTCTTGGAAAAATCATTAAAAATTTTATAAAATTATTTATGAGATATAATTTATATGTTTAGATTCTTTAGTGAGTATATTTTCAATAGAAAAAAGTGGGAGCAACATATGAAAACTGTACAATGAGATATTTGAATTTAGGGTAAGAAAGGTTAGAATCATTGGTCAGTGAAATAGGGGAGACTTTAATGAATAAACTGTACTAAATGGTTAAGCCAAAAATTCTGGAAAAATTGTATAAGAAGATATTTGAGTCTAGTTTCAAGGAAAATTTACGGATCTAAATTTCAAGTTTTATAACTCGAGTTATAGTCAACTTAGTCAACATGATGCTGATGGACAGTTTTAATTTTTATGCTCCAAATTAGTAGTTAAGTCTGGGGTTACGAAATTAGAAAATACCCTTGGAGGGTAAATTACCGAAAAACCCCTGGGTTGCGAGATTATCGAATTACCCTTAGTGGGTAAAATTACCGAATTTTTGAAATGCCCCTATGGGCCGAATTACGAAAATGCCCCTATGGGCTAATTACGAAAATGCCCCTATGGGCCAATTTATCGAAATGCCCCTATGGGTCGATTCATTAAAGTATACAATAGAATAATGGTTGATATTTATATGTGGATATTTTATATTATTATATATATGTTGCATCTCTACATATTGCATGGGATGGGAAAATTAAATGAAGAGAAAAGTAGACCGGTGGCATTGCCACAAATTCTGATAATGGCTATGTGCCAATTTAAATATGGATTTGTGCCATCGTAATTAAGGTTATGCGCCTATTAAATTACAATATGATTCTGGTGGCTCAGCCACAAATATTATAAATGACAGCTTGACTACAAATTGGAGAGACTGGCGGGGTGGGTTGACTTTGATCCCCACAGGAGAGATTGGTTGGTATGGGTGGAGAGATTGGCTGGATGGGATGGGTTGCATTCATATCATTTATTTATTACATGTAAGTGGGCTTAGGCCCAAGATTATGCTTAATGGGCTTGGGCCCAAGATATTGCTTTACAGGTTCAGGCCTAGTGGATAACGGTAAGGAGATTATACACTGAGTTCTTGTAACTCACTCCTTTTCCCTAATTCTTTCAGGTAATGCTCAGTAATGTGGACTTGGGCTATGGATGACTCGGTGGATGCCATACTTCAGAAATGGTGTTTATTGAAATTTAGATTTCTATTTACGGTTACTTTATTATTTTTACTATTTTGGGTTTAAAGTTGTAATAAGGCCTTTGGGGTAAAACTTTAATTTGCTTTATGTTTGAACGTATTTATTATTTTTCTTAAATTGTTTTAAATGGGGATTTTTCTAAAATCTTAAATAACGATTTCCAAAATTGATTTGATTAACAAATGGATTTCACAAAAATTTGTACAAATAATTTAACTCGAACTTTCTTTCAAATTATCAACGTCTTTTTTTAAAAGTCACGATTTTAAAATATCACGAATTTGAATATCAAATCTTCAATTAACCTCTCGAGATTCGTAGTATTTTATCGAAGGTTTCTATTTAAACTTGTTTTCTTCAATTACACCTATTTTAGTATGAATCACAAGATCATTTGAAACACCCCAAACCCGGCCCACAAGCCCTAACTGGATCTGGCATGCTCCTTAAGCAAAGCATAGTTAAGTCTCATATGACATTTTGAAAATCGCAGTGGTTTCGAAGAAAAATAGATTCGGGTTGTTCTCAAGTTAAAAATCGAGTTGTAATTTAATTTTGTACTAAATTGATAATTTCATATTTCAAAAGTTACAAGTTAAAAGAAATGTCGAATTTTAGAGTTTATTCTTTTTTTTTTGTAACTTGAAAATCCGTAGGTAATTGAGTTTCAAATCAATTGATGTTGTTCGTATCGTATCAGAAATTTAAAACGCAAAGAAAATTAAACAGTTAAGTAATAAGGGCCTTATTAGATCAAAATGTAACCCAAAATAGATAGATATAAACTTAAGAAAACTGAAAATTTGAGCTGTGCATGGCCGCCTCTAAGTTCCTACCGACCCGGTCCATTCACTGAGTGCCATCTGCAAAAAGTTAGCCCACGAAGGGTGAGTCAAAAGACTCAGTGTGTAACAACCATCACAGATTCCCAATCGATAAAACATATCATTTCACATATAATAATAATAGGCACTGATGCAACCCAACCCACCTAGAAATCCATCCTCTACACATCACCCGTACCTACCAATCACACCGTGGGGATTACTAAATCGACCCTCCATCCACTACACACCATCGAAGGTAGTCGCTGCAGTCAACTGCACATCGCCCTTATAATGTGGCATAGCCACCAGATAATGTGACAGAGTCACCAGATTCATATTATGTGACATAGTCACCTGATAATGTGATAGAGTCACCAGATATTGTGGTAGGAACCACCAGATCACTTCCCCTTTCACATAATCACCCATATGCCCATGCAACATACGAAACATGCTATTTTTCATGCCATTTACCTTACCCCAAAATCATAACGGGATTCCACATATTTTCACATCAATGTTATTAATCATTATTTACAAGTGTTAAGAGGTAACGTACCTGAATGCACTCGTACCATTGAATGGTACCCTTAGCTATATTTTCATATTTTCATTAGCACATAACTAATATTATCAACCTAGGGGGAATTAGTGTAGGGCTACACACCTGATTATTCGTAGATCTAATCAAATTCCCAAAAATCTCGATCTAACGCACTAGTCCCCTTTTTCCTTGCTGCCGATTTGGTTACCAACCAAATCCCAAACTTCGTGATGATCCTCCCTTGCAATCGGCTAGGCACTAGATTGCTTAGCCAAATCCCAAAGATCTGTCGGAAATCCCCTTGATTGTCTAAATCTCAAAATATCACTTGTCCTTGGAGATGTCGAAATCCCTTGGATACTCAAATCTCGAATGATCACTTCTCCAAATGTTAACTACAAGAATCTCGGAAGACCCCCCACTATTAGAACCGATCAAATAGCTTGCATCAACTGATCAACCACCCCCTTTGATTACTGAGAGATTCAACCACAGGAGAAGGGTTTTCGATTTTGAGAGATAACTAGAAAAGAATCAATTTCAAAAGGTGACAAATAAGTGAACTTTTTGGCTTTAAAAAAATAGCAAAGAGATATAGATTCGGCTAAGGTCAATTGTGTTTTCGGCTTTTGATGAATCGTGAAAAGAAGAAGTGAGAAGGTTGAGACTTGATGCGATTCAGCCTTGGTGATAAGAGGGAGATTTGGCCTTAACAAAAGAGAAGAGAAGTGTGAGGTTTTAAGGTGTTTCGGCAATGGTGAAAAATGGTAGAGAGGTTTCGGCTAGAGAGTAGATGAGAAAGAAAGAAAAGAAATCAAATGGTAAAGATAAACACTAGGCTTCAAAATTTCGGCAATACACAAGCATACACTCAGAGTTGGAATTTCGGCCAACTCTCTCCCTCCTGATAACCTCTATCCCTCTTGATAACCCAACTTTTATCTCTCTTTTAAAAGAGGCCACCTAAAATCCACCTCTTCCCTCTTAATTAACACCCTTTTTAATCATAAAATAAAAGAAATAACACTCCAAAATTATAGCTAGGTGCCGTCCATCCCCTCCCCTTTGAAGTGTCAAATATTTGACCCACTAACTTGGGCCCCAAGCAGCCATACTAGGCCCAAACTTCTCCCCCTTGTGATGCCACCTACATATCCACTTATGGCACCTCTAACTTTGGGCCACGAGCCCAACTTGCTACTAAACATACTCACTTAACTTTTAATTCATGCACTAACATTATTTATAAGCAATTTAACCCAAGTTTTAAGCCCAAACCTGAGCCCAATCCACACCTCAAAGCCTTCACCTACTAATTTAGCCATGCAACGCATCAAATGCACAGACCCACAAAGTCAGGATATTACATCCTTTATACGTTTTCTTCATTGTGACACACTAGATTCAGGCCTAAATTCTGGGCCGAGTTTGGGGTGTTACACGGGTGGCCTGACAACAATGGTTCACACTATTCAATAGTTTACCATCTTGGATGGCTCAACAATAGTAGTTTACACTATTTCAACATTTTACGATCTCGGATGACCCAACAACGATTATTTACACTATTTCAATATACTACCATCCACGATGACCCGGAAAAGATGGCTTTCCTTATTCTTATATTTTACCATATTGGATGCCTCGACAATGATGGCATTCATTATTTGAATATTTTACCATCCTGGATGGCCCGACAATGATTTTTTTCAACCTAAGCCAACTAATTCAATAGTACTCGGGACTGTTATTGTAACAGCCCAGTTTAGACCCTAGTCAGAACAGTGGTTTCGAGACCACAAATTTGAGGTCAAAAAATATTTTAATAATAATTTTGGTATTTACAATGTGTGATTAAGCATGTGTGAAAATTCTGTGTGAAAATTTTATCGATTGTGTGCTTAATTTGCAAAAAGGACTTAATCGCATAAAATGAAAAAGCTGTGTGCTAATTGTTAAAGTGCTTATCTGGCATGGCTTATTAAATGAAAGGTCCTTATGTCGATATTAGATCATTGATAGATGGGATGGGCAAAATGGGCTTAAGTTAGTGGATTTTAAATGAAATTAAAAAGGCTAAAATTGGTATTTGATATTTATGTTAATATAATTAAAGTAAAACAAAAAGATGCCCATTTTATCATCTTTCATGGACGAATGATGCAAAGAAGATAGCTAAAATAGGGCTTGAAATTTTGGCACTTGCATAGCTCAATCAAGGTATGTTTTGATCTTGGTTTTTAGTGATTTTTACGCTTTTGTGATCGTTGCTTAGTGTTCTAGCTAGCCCATGCTTTAATTTTAGAATTTGATGAAGATTTTGAGATGTGTTATTGATGAATGTTTGAGCTTTGTGATGGTTGATGACGAAATATGAAAGATATGTGATAGATTAACATACTTTGTCTTTGAATTTTTAGTGAAATTGAGTAATTTGAGCTAAATTGTGAAAATGAGAAATTGAAGGACTCACATAACCACTCATTTATCCATTTACATAATCATCAGCCACATAGGGTTCGTACATACCTTTGCCAACACTTAGTTAACGATCATTCTTGCTTCTTAATTCTTGATACCATATTTTGACCAATCTTCATTATTCATTCTATTTGGTCGCACACTTAGTGCCAATTTCTTAGCCGAAGATTAAATATCATCGCACACTTGGTGCCTTTAAGCTTTAAAGCTTATTGTGTGAAGTTTTCTCTATTTTACAGTGTATTTAAAGCTAGCTCGAATCCAAGGATTGTCAGTAACTCAATCACACTATCGGTTATTTATTTTGGTACTTCTGAAAGTTGTATATATTTGGTATATGGCATGTATAGGCTAGTGATTATGACATGTTTTGAAGTGTATAAGCTTTGCCATGTGATTTGGCTTGGTAGTTTGCTGGTTGGTATATGTTTTGAACATGTGAATAGAATGACTTACATGTGTATGTGTATGTTCTATATGAGTGATCGTTATGGTATAAATTAGCAAAATGGAAATGGTATGTTTCATGAGAGATTTGCTTAAGATTAAATGATGAATAACTTATATGCTTTGGGATGTGGAATTGATATTTTAGTTGGGCATGTTTGGGCTGAAATTGAGTATGGAAATAAATGGTGTAGTTGATATTTTATTGGTGCATATATTGGTATGTTTTGATTTCCATTTGAAGTATAAATGCATATGGTTTGATGCTTGTAGGTGAGACCCTAAGTGTGGGTGGCAAATTGGCCTTACAAGTGGCCCATATTTGCCCACACGGTTGAACACACGGGCGTGTGGCTCGACTGTCTCATTTAAGTTTGCTAATTGAAATAAGTCAGGCTTGCACATGGGCTAGACACACGGACGTGTGACTGGCCGTGTGGTGCAAGTCAGTGTTGACCACGGGTGAGGCACACGGGCGTGTCTCCGGTCGTGCGGACAACTCAGTATGTATGCCCCATTTTTCTACGGGTTGGACACACGGACGTGTTCGAGGCCATGTGAGGCACACGGCGTACCCATACAGGCGTGTGACCCCTGTAGCTTCGAAAAATGTAATGTTTTGGAAAATTTTTGTATGTGTTAAGTTTAGTCTCGACCCCTTTCTAATGCATGTTTAAGGTCTCGTAGACTTATTTAAGGGACTCTATGATCATGAATGATTAAGTTAAGATTAGAAATGATTATAAATGTTTTGAATGTTAGGTAATACCTCTTAACCCTATTTTGACGAAGATTACGGGTTAGGGGTGTTACATTTTATTTAATATTAGAGCTATGGTTTAGTCGATTCTAGGACTAACGTAGCGCGTGTGAGTCTAGCTATACATGCCATATATATTATTGTGATAGTGTGATGAATATTAACAGCTAAAAATATGTTTTCGTATAGTAAATGGATCCCGATCGAGCAGTTAACAGATGATGTTGAGAGCAATATGCCTGCTCCCGCTCAAAGGATAGCACCAACAGAATATACGTCGATTGCTAGTAGCCACAGGGAGAGGCTAAGCAAGCCTTCTTCCAAATGATGAGTGAGTGGTTTTCGGAGTTTGTTTGAATGAATCGACCGCTCAACAACCTCCACCCCCACAAGTACCTATAGTGCCACAAGTTTTAGATCTGATCCGATTGAGTAAGCCTCCTGTGGATAAAATCTAAAAATACGAATTTGAAAGAAATATATCAGTCAACGATTCATAAATCAGAAATGTAAAGAATTCCTAGAGCTGAAATAGGGCCATATGTCAATTACAAAATATAAATGGGAGTTTGTGAGATTAAGCCAGTATGTGTGAGAATGTGTTTCAACAGAAACTACCATGTGCAAATGATTTGTTGAAGGTTTGAATGAAGGCATTAAATTGTTGGTTGGAATACTTGATTTGAATGAATTTGTGGTGTTAGTTGAAAGAGCCTGCAAAGCCGATGAGCTTATTAAAGAAAAGAAGAAAGCAGATTTTGAAGCTAAAGATGAAAGAAAAAGATCAATGAGTAAGTAGTATCAACCTTCGTCGAAAAGATTCAGAGATGCAATTAATCGCTCAAATGTTCCGTTTGGACATTCAAGTAGAGATCGTGTGAAACAAAGTGTTGGCCTTAAACTCAAATTCTAATTGAATCGAGTGTTGGAAGTGTCAAAAGAAACAAGCCTGAGTGTAGACAGTGTGGGAGGCGACATGTTGGAGAATGCTGGGGCAAGTATAATAATAGAGTTTGCTATAAATGTGGATCATGAGATCTCTTCATTCGAGATTGCCTAGAGTTAGCTGAGAAAGATAATGTTCAGAATACGAGGCGGAGTAATACGATAGCTAGGGGTAGACCACCCATAAACACTGAAAATTTGAGTGGAAGTTAGAGAGGGACAATAGATATAGCAGTTAGATCCGAGGTGAGAGCACCTGCCTGAGCCTACGCTATTCGTGCTCGTGAAGAAGCGACATCTCTGAACGTCATAACTGGTACTTTTACTCTATTTGATACTGATGTGATTGCATTGATAGATCCAGGATCTACTCATTCATATGTGTGTGTAAATCTAGTATCTAGTAAGACTCTACCTGTTGAGTCTACTGAGTTCGTAATTAAAGTATCGAACCTCTTAGGCAAGTGTCTCTTGGTTGATAAAGTATGCAAGAATTGTCTGTTGATGTATCGGATAATTTTTTTGGCTAATTTGATGCTGTTACCCTTTGATGAATTTGATATAATTTTGGGTATGGATTGGCTAACCTTGCATCATGCTATTGTGAATTGTAAACGGAAGAGTATTGATTTGAGAAGTCAGAATGGTGAGATAGTTTGAATTGAATCTAGTGATTTAAATGGGCTACCGGCTGTTATAACATCGATGAAAGCTTTGAATTATGTGAAAAAGGGTTGTGAAGCTTATCTTGCATATGTGATAGATACAAAAGTGACAAAAAAGAAAGTTGAATATGTGCCTGTAGTTTTCAAGTTTCCAGATGTATTTCCTGAAGTATTGCTGGGATTACCTCCGATACGAGAATTCGAGTTTGGTATTGATTTAGTGCCTGGGACGGCTCCTATCTCAATAGCTCCGTATAGAATGGCACTGATATAATTGAAAGAGTTGAAGTATCAGTTGCAAGAGTTGACAGATAGAGGATTTGCACGACTGAGTTTCTCGCCCTGGGGTGCTCCTATGTTGTTTGTGAAAAAGAAAGATGGAACTATGATGATGTGTATTGACTACCGACAGTTGAACAAAGTGACAATAAAGAATAAATATCCTTTATGGAAAATTGATGATTTGTTTGATCAGTTGAGAGGAGCTATGGTGTTTTCAAAGATAGATTTGAGATCAGGCTACTATCACCTACGAGTTAAAGAATTAGATGTGTCGAAAATTGCTTTCAGAATGAGGTACATACATTATGAATCCTTAGTTATGCCTTTCAGACTAATGAATGCTCCTGAAGTATTTATGGATTTTATGAACTGAATATTTCGACCATATTTGGATCAATTTGTAGCTGTGTTTATTGATGACATTCTAATTTATTCTTGTGATGAGACGCAACATGCTGAGCATTTGAGAATTATGTTACAGACTTTGCGTGAAATATTTTCTCTTTTTCTAGTTCAGTTGTCGGGTTAACCCATGACCTCTCAGAATCAGAATAAAAAGAAATGCAGTGGTCTCTGGTTTGTTCCGCCATCCTCCCCAAGAAATCATTAGGATTCGTTTTTAATAGAATCCTCCGCATTTACAGGTTCTACAAAATTTAGTAAATGTAAGTTCTGGTTGCGTGTGGTTGGTTTTCTGGGACATATAGTGACAGTTGCAGGAATAAGAGTTGATTTTAACAAGATTTCAACAATTTTAGAGTGGAAACCCCCGTGAAATGTGTCTAAAGTCCACAGTTTTCTGGTGGGATATTATAGACTGTTTGTGAAAGGCTTCTCGATGATTGCGACTCCGTTGACAAAATTGCTACAAAGAGATGTTAAATTTGAATAGTCAAAAAAGTGTCAGCAGAGTTTTGAACAATTGAAAGCATTGTTAACAGAGGCACCAATGTTAGTTCAACCTGAATCGGGTAAATAATTTATAGTTTACAGTGATGCATCGTTGAACAGTTTGGGTTGTGTGTTGATGCAAGAGGGCAAAGTTATAGCTTATGCTTCGAGACAGTTAAAGTCGCATGAAAAGAACTACCCGACGCACGATCCTGAATTAGCCGCGTTTGTATTTGCGTTGAAGATTTGGCGTCACTACTTATTTGGTGAGAAGTGTCATATTTATACGGATCACAAGAGCTTGAAATATCTTATGACTCAAAAAGAATTGAATTTGAGACAGCGAAGATAGTTAGAATTGCTAAAAGACTATGAATTAGTGATTGATTATCATCCGGGTAAAGCTAATGTTGTTGCTGATGCTTTGCACTGAAAGTCTTTATTTGCTTTACGAGCAATGAATACTTAAATAGATCTGTGTGATGATGGTTCAGTTTTGGCTGAGTTGAAACTGAGGCCAATGTTTATATGTCAGATTTGTGAAGCTTAAAAAAGTGATGCTGAAATGATGGCAAAATGAGATTAGTGTGGTTTGAATTTTGATTCAGAATTTCGAGTTGATAATGATGATTGTTTGAGATTTTGAGATCGGATTTGTATTCCGAGAAATTCAGAGTTGATTCAGTTGATATTGAAGGAAGCTCATAATAGTCATTTTTCTGTTCATCTGGGAAGTACAAAAATGTATAATGATCTGAAACAGTATCATTGGTGGCATAGTACGAAACGAGATATCTCAGAGTTTGTTTCGAGATGTTTAGTTTGTTAGCAAGTTAAAGCTGAACATTAGGTGCCATCAGGTTTGTTACAACCAATAATGATTCCTAAGTGGAAATGGCAGAGAATCACAATGGACTTTGTGTCGGGATTACCTTTATCTCTGAGAAAGAAAGATGAAATTTGCGTAATAGTTGACAGATTGACCAAATCAGCTCATTTTGTTTCAGTGAGAACGAATTATTCGCTCGATAAGTTAGCTGAATTGTATATTTTTGAGACTGTGAAATTGCACAGAGTACCATTATCCATTGTATCTGACAGAGAGCCAAGGTTTACCTCATGATTTTGGAAGAAATTACAAGAAGCTCTAGGCACAAATGTAACTCCCCTTACCCGTATTCAACGCTGGAACCGGGTACGAGGCATTACCAAACTTATCTTGCTTGAACGTAAAACTTTGGGCTATCAAATTTCATTCCAACTTAAAACTTCTCATTCACATTCATACCATCCTTATTATGGGCCTACGAGGCCTTAAAGAAGCAAACAGAGAGACTCGGAATCAAATCGGGAACTTTTGTATACTTAGAAAATTTTTTGCCTAAATAGGGTCACACACCCATGTGAAATGGGACATGCCCATGTGGGTAGGCCTGTGTGGTCACACACGCCCATGTCCCTAGCCCGTGTGAGATTTATTTTTCATTTCGAACCTATAGGGGTTTTCACACAGCCGGACACATGCCCGTGCCTTTGCCCATGTCCTTCACACAGCCTAGACAAGCCCGTGTCCTCACCTGTGTGTGAAAACCTGGGTATTCTATTTATGACGTCAACAACCGTATAAAGGGCACCCAGCCTAGGCACACGCTCGTGTGTCTAGCCCAAGGTCGACACTGACTTGCAACACTAACATGCAGGGGACACACAACCTAGCCAAACACCCATGGGACTGTCTGTGTGTCACACACAACCTAGACACACGCTCGTGTACCTACCCGTGTGGACAAGAAAAAGGCTATTTGCCAAGCTCTTTTTATCACCCGAACCCCTACAACATAAATCATATTCAACCATTAATAAAACAATCCAATTATGCATCATACACATTCATGAATAATCTCATCTTTTCATATATTAATAATAATGAGCCATCATCTATGGCTATTTACAAAAAGTTCATCTTTAAAGGAGCCAACACACTTGGCCAAAACAACAAAGCATTTCACTAAGTCTAACCCATATACATGCCATACTCAAAATGCTGAGTCTAAATATACCGAGATGAGCTGATAGTGTGGGTGATCTTCATATTATCTTCGTATCGCGAGCTGGCTCTTTGACAATATAAAACAAGGGAAAAGAAAGGGAGTAAGCTTTAAGCTTAGTAAGTTTACATGTAAACTATAAACATCATAACATATGCCAATCAACCAACAACATTACATAATAAGTAAGAACAAATCACATTTCCATAATAATGCATACTCATCTCATCTCTTACCACAAATAAAATGCTCACATTTACTTGCACACATCCCCTGCACTCATCACCACAAACCACATATATTTACTTAAACAATTTCTCGATGAACCCCTCGAAATGATACTAAGTACCCGGTGGTTTCACACATAGCCCACCAATAGTTAATAATAGGGTGGTATTGCACATATCCTACCAACAAGAATAATTACGGTGGTTTTGCACATAGCCCACCAAATAAAATAAAACAATGGTATCACACACAGCCCATCGTGAATAAATAGTAATGTGGTATCGCACACAATCCACCAAAAAAATATTTACAGTGGTATCGCACACAGCCCACCAAATATTTATTATAGATATTTTTCCACATTTACATATTTATTTCGAGGTTCATACGAGAATTACTCACTATCCATCAATTCCAATCAATCACAATCATAATTGATCTCATTCATACAATGCACCAATAAGTAACAACATATGTATTAAATATGTATCGTTTACACATAAACTTACCTCGGTGCAAAATGTACTAGTCGACGATTTAGTTCGTAACCTTGCCTTTTCCTCGATCAAGGTGGTTTCCGCGCTCTTCTTAATCTATAATAATAAAATTCACTCATTCAATCACTTTATAATTCAAGATACATCAAAATTTCTACTTAGGTAAAAATGACCATTTTGCCCTCATACTTTAGTAAAATTATTATTTTGTCCCTAGGCTCGTAAATCATTTTTCATCACATTTTCTCATTAAACAAGCCTATCTGAACATTTTTTTGTCTGACAAAAACTCACAAAACCAATTATTTCATGCATTTATTACTCATTTACAACCTTTACAAATAAGTCCTATTTAGGTGTTTTCATGGTAACACCTTTCTCAAAAGTTGTTCCTCAACCTACTAACATTCATTTTCTTCCATAAAGAATCAGCAAACAACATGAAAACTGTCATGGAAAGTCTCTAAAGTTTCAACCATTTTGCAAATTAGTCCCCTTATTAGCTAGCTTAAGCTTTGGGGGGTCCAAAAGTATAAAAATTATCAAGAAAGACCCCTAAAATCACTTACTTGCAAGAGATTTGCTTGGCTGAAAGGTTGAACTCCAAAAACTCTTATTTCCTCTTCAATTTTCAGTGGTAGAAGAAGAATGAATAGTAAAAGATGATATCTTTCTCCTTTGTTTTATTTTATTCATTTTTAATCACCTAATTTCACAAAATTTTGACCAAAATTTAATGCCCTTTTCTTCTTGTCTCTATGGCCGGCCAACACACCCTTAATGGCCTAATTGCACTTTAAGGACTTCCAATTTAATATTTTATGGTTATTAGACACCTCTACCTTGTATAATAGAACTTTCACACTTTATGCGATTTAGTTTTTTTTTTTATAATTAAGCGTGAATTCACCAAAATTAATGCACCAAAATTTTCATGCATCTTCATAAACATGCTATAATACATAAAATAATATCAAAATAATTTTTCTTCAACCTCGAATTAGCGGTCCCGAAACCACTATTCCAACTAGCCCCAAAATTGGGCTGTTACAACTCTCTCCCCTTTAGAGATTTTCGTCCTCGAAAATCTTATCGGTAAAAAGATTTGGGAACTATTCCCTCATGGCTTCTTTCGGTTCCCACGTAGCCTCTTCCATACAATTTTTTCTATAACACTTTCACTAAGGCTATGCTCTTATTTCTCAACTGTTTAACCTCTTGAGCTAAAATTTTAACTGGTTCCTCTTCATAAGTCATGTCCTGTCGTATCTCAATTTCTGTTGGAGAGATCACATTGCCGCAACATCGACACATGGAACATTCTGTGTATTCTCTCTAATTCTGTCGACAAAGCCAACCGATATGCTTCTGGCCCAATCCTTTCAATAACCTCATATGGCCCTATGAATCGTAGACTCAATTTGCCCTTTCGACCAAATCTCAATATTTTCTTCCACGGGGATACTTTCAGAAATTCTTTGTCGCCCACTTGAAACTCGATTTCTTTCCTTTTTAAATCTGTGTATGACTTTTTTCGATCCGAAGTAGCTTTTAGACTATCACGGATCACTTTCACTTTCTCTTCGATCTCTTTAACTAGATCGACCCCGTGAATTTACTTCTCACTAAGCTCGGTCCAATACAAGAGAGTCCGACACTTGCGACCATACAAAGCTTTGTATGGTGCCATCCGTATACTCGATTGATAACTGTTGTTATATGCAAATTCAACCAAAGGTAGATATCTTTCCCAACTACCTTTGAACTCTAACACACAGTATCGAGCATATCCTCAAGAACTTGAAACACTCTTTCAGATTGGCCATCGACTTAAGGATAGAACGCAGTACTAAAATTCAATCTTGTACCCAAGGCTTCTTGCAACTTCTTCCAAAACCTCAAACTAAATCTTGGGTCTCTATCCGAGATACTAGATATAGACATCCCATACAATCTCACCACCTTATCAATATATAGCTCGGCCAACTTTTCAAGTGAATTATCCACACATACCGGTATAAAGTGAGCCGACTTCGTTAATCTATCAACAATAACCCACGCAACATCTTTCTTTTTCGGAGTCATAGGTAACCCCGTTGCGGAATCCATTATGATTCGATCCCACTTCCACTCTGGAACCATCATTTGTTGAAGTAATCCCGAAGGTACTTGATGTTCGGCTTTCACTTGTTGACAAACTGAACACTTCGTAACAAACTCGGAGATGTCTCTTTTCATACCCGGCCACCAATACAATTTCTTCAAATCGTTATACATTTTCGTACTGTCCAGATGTATTGACAAGCAACCACTGTGTGCTTCATGTAAAATTTTCCAGATCAACTTATCATCCTTAGGTACACAAACCCTGTCATGAAACATCAAGCAACCATCTGAACTCACCCGAAAATCAAAGTCATTTCCTAATTCGCACTGAGCTCTCTTAGCTTGCATCTTACTATCATTCTCTGATACCACTAAATGTAACACCCTTACCCGTATTCAATGCCGGAACTGGGTACGAGGCATTACCAAACTTATCTTGCTTGAACGTACAACTTTGGGCTATCAAATTTCATTCCAACTTAAAACTTCTCATTCACATTCATAACATCCTTATAATGGACCTACGAGGCCTTAAACATGCAAATGGAGGGTCTTAAAATCAAATCGAGAACTTTTGTATACTTAGAAAATTTTTGTCTAAATAGGGCCATATGCCCGTGTGAAATGGGACACGCCCGTGTCGGCAGGTCGTATGGTCACACACGCCCATGTTCCCAGCCTATGTGGGATTTATTTTTCATTTTGAGCCTACAAGGGTTTTCACACGGCCGTACATACGCCTGTGCCTTTGGCCCGTATCCTCACCCGTGTGTGAAAACCTGGGTATTCTATTTATAACGTCAGTAACCATATAAAGGGCACACAGCCTAGGCACGCGCTCGTGTGTCTAGCCCGTTGTCGACACTGACTTACAACACTAACATGCAGGGGACACACGGCCCAGCCACACGCTTATGGGACTGTCCGTGTGTCACACACAACCTAGACACACGCCCGTGTGCCTACCCGTGTGGACAAGAAAAAGGCTATTTGCCAAGCTCTTTTTATCACCCGAACTCCTACAACATAAATCATATTCAACCATTAATGAAACAATCCAATTATGCATCATACACATTCATGAATAATCTCATCTTTCATATATTAATAATAATAAGCCATCAACTATGGCTATTTACAAAAAGTTCATCTATAAAGGAGCCAACACACTTGGCCAAAACAACAAAACATTTCACTAAGTCTAGCCCCTATACATGCTATACTCAAAATGCTAAGTATAAATATACCGAGATGAGCTGATAGTGTGGGTGATCTTCAGATTATCTTCGTATCCCGAGTTGGCTCTTTGACAATATAAAACAAGGGAAAAGAAAGGGAGTAAGCTTTAAGCTTAGTAAGTTTACATGTAAACTATAAACATCATAACATATGCCAATCAACCAACAACATTACATAATAAGCAAGAACAAATCACATTTCCATAAAAATGCTTACTCATCTCATCTCTTACCACAAATAAAATGCTCACATTTACTTTCACACATCCCTTGCACTCATCACCACAAACCACATGATATATTTACTTAGACAATTTCTCGATAAACCCCTCGAAATGATAATAAGTACCTGTGGTTTCACACACAGCCCACCAATAGTTAATAAAAGGGTAGTATCACACATAGCCGACCAACAAGAATAATTACGGTGGTTTTGTACATAGCCCACCAAATAACAATATAAATGATGGTATCGCACACAGCCCACCAATAGTTATTATGGATATTTTTCTGCATTTATATATTTATTTCGAGGTTTATACGAGAATTACTCACCATCCATCAATTCCAATCAATCACAATCATAATTGATCTCATTCATACAATGCACCAATAAGTAACAGCATATAGTGACTATAAAGAACAAATATCTATTGCCCAGCATTGATGATTTGTTTGATCAACTAAAAGGAGCTACTGTGTTTTCCAAGATTGATTTGAGATCGGGATACTACCAATTGAGAGTTAAAGATTCAGACATTCTGAAAACTGCTTTTAGAACGAGGTACGGGCATTATGAGTTTTTAGTTATGCCATTCGGACTAACCAATGCTCCTGCTATTTTTATGGATTTGCTGAATAGAATTTTTAGATCGTATCTGGATCAATTTATTGTTGTATTCATTGATGACATTTTAATTTACTCACGTGATGAGAATGAGCATGCAAAACATTTGAAAATCGTGTTGCAAACTTTGAGAGAAAAGTAATTGCACGCAAAATTCAGCAAATGTGAATTCTGGTTGAATGAGGTCAGTTTTCTGGGGCATATTGTGTCAGCTTCCAGGATTCGTGTTGATCCTAGCAAGATTTCTGCTATTCTGAATTGGAAACCTCCAAAGAACATATCCAAAGATCATAGTTTTCTGGGTTTAGCTGGTTATTATCGCAGATTTGTTAAAGGCTTTTCGACTATAGCTACTCCATTGACTAGATTATTTCAGAAGGATGTTAGATTTGAATGGTCGGATAAATGTCAGAGAAGTTTTGATCGGTTCAAAACTCTGTTAACAGAAGCTCCAGTGCTAGTATAACCAGAATCGGGTAAGGAATTTGTTGTTTACAGTGATGCTTCGTTAAATGGACTGGGATGTGTTTTAATGCAAGAAGGCAAAGTTGTAGCTTATGCTTCGAGACAATTAAAGCCTCATGAAAATAATTGAAACATCCCAAACCTGGCCCACGAGCTTTGACCAGATTTGGTATGTTCCTCAAGTAAACTGGTTTCAAGTTCTTTTGTAACTTAGAGAAAACTTGTGTGATTTTAAGAAAAATTATTGCTTTGGGTTGGGCTTGTGTTGAAACGGATTCAATTTCATTTTGAAAACCCCTTTTTAATATTAGTGATAAAACCTATAGAGTATATTAAAAAGAATGAATTACTTAGTCTTTAACTCAATAAAAAATTGTAACATAATTAAACAATAAACAGAAATAATATGGCTCACCATGGCCTTATGGCCTTATTACATCAAACAATTCCAAATAGTTTAAAGTACTTAAATGAAATAAAATGTCCATTAAAAATAAAACTTCCAAGTTGAGCATGGCCACCACAAGTTCTGCCGTCGGGTCCATCACTGCTCATGACCAAACATGGTCCCATTAACGGGTGAGTCAACAGACTCAATGTGTACACAAAGACTAAATCATAATCGAATCAGTATAACAATTATGACACATTCATATCATATCATACAAATTATGATGCATTCCCAAAACCCAAACCTATTAAACCATCTGCTACACTCCCGCACCAACCTTTGTACACAGTGGGGACTACTAAGTCGACCCTCCTTCGCTACACTCCATATCGCGGTCTTAGGTCACCGTGATTCGTGGTCATAGGTCACAACGCTTCGATTTACGTGGTCTTAGGTTACCACATTCGATTACTATGGTCTTAGGTCACCACATTCAGATATCACGGTCTTAGGTCACCGTGTTTGTGGTCTTAGGTCACTACATTCACTTCCCCAAAAATAAACCCATATGCCCCATGTAATAGTAATATGCATAAATATGCCAGAGTTCACATTCTTATTCTTATTCTCATGTTACAATTAACATATTTCATAATCCTAGTAGGAGTAGGAAACATACCTGAGTATTTTGTACCATAACATGGTACCTTAGCCACTTTCATATTCTTAATATCACATATATTAATTAAACGTAGCCATAAAACATATTATGATATAATGTGGGGTGCACACCTGATTCGCTTAACGAATTCCTTGAAATCCCGAAAAAACTGATCTATTGCTTTAGATTTTTAAGTCCCTATATTTGGCCAACATGGTAATATTTAGCAAAGGCCTATTCGGCCAAACTTAGTGTTTTTATTTTAAAGCCTAATCAGCTATAACCCAAATCCCGAAGGGTTTATGCAGTCAACTTCTTACTTTTGGTGCCGATTTGATGACTACTCAAATCTCGAAATCGCTGCTATGTTTCTTCTTGTATTCAGCCAAGCCTTGAATCACTTAAATAGATTAGTTTCAACTTTTTAAACGATTATCAAATAGATCTAGATATCAAATCAGGCCTTGGCCGAATATACCTATGTGCTTACCTTCCAAATCTTAAATCCCGAAATTGATCTTTTGTCTTAGGTGCCTGTCAAATCCTTATAATCATATGTTAGATCTAATCTAATATTGAGTCATAATTATATAGCTAATGGCCAATGGTATTCATAGCTTACCTTAGATCTTAGAAATCCTTGAGAACTCCTTTTCTCTAGTCGACACCACCTAAATCTCAAATTCCTTCCATAGTTTCACCAAAATACAATATGAGGATTAGTCCCAAATTTTGACAAGCTTAAAAGAAAAGAATGGAAATCGAGTCTAGATCTTACCTCATCAAGAATTCGATGGAACTCTTGCTTGAACCCTTAGCACTATTCGGCTATGGCCCTGATATGTATCACAATTTCGGCTCTTGAGGCTTAGTGAGAAATCGGCTAGGGTTATTGGTACCTTTGGCTTTTGATTATGTTTGTAATAGAAGAAGAAAAGAAAAGAGAAAAAAAGAACAATGGCAGAGAGAATTCGGCAGAGAAAGGAAAGAAAAGAATGGAGAAATTTGCTAGAGAATTTCTAGAGGCTTTCTTGAAGAGAAAAGAATGAATGAAGAATGGCCTTATCTTCCTTCTATTGCGAAATTCCTATGCTAAAGTCCCTACTTGGCCACCACTCTTCCTATGTGATAATTATCACTTTATCAAAAGAATTCATCCAACAATTATCTCCTATTTAGCCTAAATTCTAAAGGAAATAAAACTCCTCTTTTAAGAGCCCTCATGCAATCCACCTCTCTGCTTTTGTAGCAAAATAAAACTTCTTTTATTTGCTTCCTAATCGACTCGATCCTGGCCCAAATACACTTGCATGTGGCGCCATTTCAGAGGCCCTAAGTGGCATCTTCGAGCCACTTTTCCAAGCCTGTTTGTGTGTCAAATTTCACATACTTTTTCTCTTAAGGCCACCTTGCCTTAATTTCCTCTTTAAACTTTAAAACTCGACATTTCTAAGTCATTTCTAAGTTTCCAAAAATTTTTGTTTGGCTCTTTAAACTTGACATTTCCTTACATTTTCCTATTTTCCATAAATGTTCACTTTCCTCTTTTTAACTTAGCATTTCCATACATTTTTCAGGTTTCCAAAAATGTTCAAAATTTATTATTAACACATAAAACATGTCACATCATACAATGAACCGAAAATGCATAGGCCCTTTTCAGGATGTTACAGTTCTACCCCCTTAAAATAATTTCATCCCTGAAATTTCCTAACTAAAATAATTGAGGGTATTGCTGTCGCATTGCTTCTTCTGGCTCCCACGAAGCTTCCTTCGATCCATGATTGTGCCATAACACTTTGACTAGAGGAACTGACTTCCTCCGTAGTACTTTCACATCACGTTCCAATATCTGAATCGGCTCTTCCTCGTAGGATAAGTCTGGCCTTAGCTCCACTTCTTCAACTGGTACTACGTGAGATGGATCCGATCGATAGCGACGTAGCATAGACACATGGAATATGTCGTGCATCTACTGCAACTCTGGTGGTAACTCTAGCTGGTATGCCACTGGTCCCACTAGCTTTAGTACCCGATAGGGCCATATAAACCTTGGGCTTAACTTCCCTTTCCGACCAAACCTCATCACCTTTTTCCATGGCGAGACTTTCAGAAACACTTGGTCTCCCACTTCAAACTCTATTTCCTTCCGCTTGAGGTCGACGTAAGACTTCTGCCTATCAGAGGCTTTCTTTAGCCGTGCTCGGACTATCTCAACCTTCTCCTCAGTTTCTGCCACCAACTCTGGTCCCAAAACTCGACGTTCTCCTAACTCAGTCTAACAAGTAGGAGTTCGACACTTCTGACCATACAATGCTTCATATGGTGCCATCCGAATGCTAGCCTGATAGCTTTTGTTGTAGACGAACTCTGCTAAAGGCAGGTAATCCTCCCAACTTCCTCGAAAATCCATCACACAGCCTCTCAACATATCCTCCAACACTTGTATTACTCATTCAGATTGCCCGTCCGACTGTGGATGAAAAGCCGTAGTGAAGTCCAACTTAGTGCCTAAAGCTTGATGAAGTGACCTCCAAAATCGAGATGTGAACCTTGGGTCTCTATCCGAAATAATTGACACCGGCACTCCGTGTAACCTTACAATCTCCGCCACGTATAATTTGGCTAACTTCTGAAGGGAATAATCCACTCTTATCGGGATGAAGTGCGCGAACTTGGTCAAACGGTCCACGATCACCCATACCGAGTCCTTCTTAGTAGGCGTAAGGGGAAGCCCACTAACGAAGTCCATGGTAATTCTTTCCCACTTCCACTGTGGAATCTGGATTGGTTGAAGCAATCCCGATGGAACTTGGTGTTCAGCCTTAACTTGCTGACACGTCAGACATTTTCCCACGAATTCAGTAACTTCTCGTTTAAGATCAGGCCACCAAAATTGTTCTCTTAGATCTCGGTACAACTTAATGCCTCCGGGATGCATAGCATATGGGCTACTATGCACTTCTCGAAGAATCATCTATCTTAACTCCTTGTCCCTCGGCATACAGACCTTTCCTTTGAAGCACAACATCCCCTCATCACTAACCTCATAGTCCTCTAACTCTCCGTTCTATGCTTGTTGCAACTTAACACTTAATTTCTCATCAACCAACTGGCCCTCTTTCACCTCCTTCAACCACGTTGGCTTGACTTGCAACTCAGCCAACAGGCTTCCATCCTCATACAAACTTAAATGGCCGAACATTGCCCTTAGATCCGACACCACCTTTCGACTTAGGGCATCCGCTACTACATTCGCCTTGCCCGAGTGATATTCTATTGAATAGTCATAGTCTTTCAGTAATTCAACCCACCTTCGCTGCCTCAAGTTTAACTCCTTCTGAGTCAACAGGTACTTGAGACTCTTATGGTATGTGTAGATTGTCGACTTTTCGCCATAAAGGTAGTGTCTCCACACCTTAAGAGCGAAAACCACTACTGCTAATTCCAAGTCGTGGGTTGGGTAGTTAACTTCATGTGGCCTTAACTGCCGAGACGCATAAGTGACTACTTTTTCATCTTGCATTAGAACACATCCTAATCCCGTATGCGAAGCGTCACAGTACACCACAAAATCCTTCCCTGCCTAGCTAAATTAACACTGGAGCTTCAGTCAACACCTACTTAAGTTTTTCAAAGCTCTCCTGTTGCTTATCCGTCCATACAAAGGGTACTTCCTTCCTCAACAACTTTGTTAAAGGCGTGGCTATTGACGAAAATCGTTCCACGAACCTTTTGTAATAGCCTACTAATCCCAAGAAACTACGAATCTCCGCCACTGACTTAGGTGGTTTCCAATCCAACATAGCTTCGATCTTCTTAGGATCCACCCTTATTCCTTCGGCAGACACCACGTGTCCTAGGAAAGCAACTTCCCTAAGCCAAAATTCACACTTGTCAATTTGGCATAAAGCTTCTTTTCCCTTAACACTTGCAACACAATCCAGAGATGCTCATCATGCTCCTCTTCAGTCTTAGAGTACACCAAGATATCGTGGATGAACACAACGACGAACCTATCCAAGTAAGGTTGGAAAACTCGATTCATCATATCCATGAATGCGGCTGGAGCATTCGTAAACCCAAACGGCATTACCATAAATTCAAAATGGTCGTATCTTGTCCTAAAAGCTGTCTTATGGACATCTGCCTCCTTCACCTTTAATTGATGATATCTCGAACTTAAGTCTATCTTCGAGAATACTGCGGCTCCCCTCAGCTGATCGAACAAGTCATCGATCCTTGGCAAAGGATACTTGTTCTTGATGGTTAACTTGTTCAACTGACGGTAATCTATGGACATACGCATAGTTCCGTCCTTCTTCTTTACAAATAAAATCGGTGCTCCCCACGGAGACACACTGGGCCGGATAAACCCACGGTCAAGTAATTCCTGGATTTGAGCCTTGAGTTCAACCAACTCTTTTGGCGCCATTCGGTATGGAGCGATTGACATAGGAGCTGTTCCCGGTAGCAAGTCTATTCCAAATTCCACCTCCCTATCTAGGGGTATTCCTGGTAATTCCTCTGGGAACACATCCTCAAAGTCCCTTACCATTCTAACTCCATTGACACCTTCCTCCTTTCCATCCAAAGCACTTACGAAGGCTAAAAATGCCTCCACCCTTTACGAACCATCTTTTCAGCCTTAAGCACCGAAACTAATTTAGACAAGTAGTTTCTTCTTTCTCCTATCATAATGACCACCTCATCCTCTGGGGTCCTTAATTCCATTCGTTTAGCCTCACAATCCAACACGGCTCGGTGTTCTATTAACCAATCCATACCAAGTATGAGGTCAAATTCTTCGAAGGGTAACTCCATCAAGTCAGCCCGAAAGCTCACTCCCTGAATTTCTAGGGATACATTCCAAAGATCTTATTCACCACTACGCTTTGGCCTAATGGGCTTACTACCGTCATCTCCCTATCAGAAACTTCAGAGTCTAGGCCTAGTGTTTCAACTACACTACAGGCAACATAAGAATGGGTCGAGCCCACATCAATTAAGGCATAATAAGGCTTGCCATGAATAAAGAACATACCGGTTATGACGTCCGGTGCGTCTCCATCCTCCCTTCGATGAACCGCATAAACCAAACTCAGCTACCTTGCCTCAGTATTAGCAGCTCCTTTTCCTTGTGTTCCGCGTCCTCTGCCAGTACCATTACCTCTGTTATTCGAACCACGACCTCATCGAGGTCATTGTCCTCCTCTACCACCGATTAACATTCGAGTCATTGATCGACTTTCATCTGGTTGCTTAGGACAATCCTTGATCACATGGTCCTTGGACCCATACCTAAAACATCCTCCGATTTTCTTCCAGCACTCTCCTAAGTGTTTCTTTCCACATACATCACAAGGACGATACTGCCCTCCAGAACCAACTTGCTGACCTCGTGGCCCATCAACTCTAGGCCTCTTATGAACCTTTCCAGACGATCCAAAACTTCTTTTGGGCCTATTCCGATCCATAGTCTGCTTTGTAGAATCCTTGATTCCTTCAGCCACTTTAGCCTTTTCCACCAAAGCAAAAAACTCCTGCTCCTGATGCGGTGCTATTAACAACCTCAGATCATCTCTTAGCCGTCCTTAAAATGGACATAGCGCTCATGCTCAGTTGCCACTACTCCTCGAGCATACCGGCTCAACCTCAGGAATTTAGCCTCATATTCCGCCACAGACTTGTTCCCTTGAACCAGCCCCAGAAAAGCTTTCCTCTACTCATCAATATATCGTGTGCCGACATACTTTTTCTGATATGCCTCCTTAGCATATTCCTAGGTTAGATCCTCAGCAGCGGCACCATCCCTCACTGTTAACCACCATTGATACGCTTCATCGCGTAGTAGTGCCACCATTCCTTTCAACTTCTCCTCCAGGGTCAGATCGAGCTCATCCATAATGCGCTCGGTTGCCTCCAACCAATATTTGGCCACATAGGTGCTACACCCGATACGCCACGAAACACCTCAGCTTCATTGGCTCAGAGTCACTCGGGTATAGATTTCCAAGCTCCCGTATTTCCACCCGTGCCAGCCACCATTTCCAAAACTCGCAAAGATAGCTCATGACATAGCATCATCCCGTCTTCGAGCTTGTCGCTCGACACCAACAAATTGGCGGTGGCGATGGTAATTCATTGTCGGACCCTTGACCCGACCTAACGTGTTCGACACGATCATTCTTCCTCTACTGCGTCCATGACGATCGCGTCCTCTAGAACTCATATCTAACGATGCGCTTTAATCTGATTAAGAAAGTTTTTATAAATTAGCCTTTATTCCACTGATTAACAGCAAAGAAGTTTTATAAAAAGAATTTTAGGAGTGGTTCTTTCGTATTCATACATGTACACAGTCTTCATATTCATACATTCATCAATCAATTATGAACTTCCGTTCATTTAGAGATATGTTGTAGTTTTTATTGTTGTTGTTTTTTTTTTCCCACTACCTAGGGGTATTTGCGTAATTTATCCTACAGGGGTATTTTCATAAATTTTCAAATAAGGTTCCTTGGTGATTTTGTCAAAAGTATTTTGGAAATTTTAAAATCCTGGGCTTCTCGGTAAATTTGGAAATTTCTAGGGGTATTTTGATAATTTTGAAATTTGGGGGTATTTAGTAATAAACCAGGGTAAATTTGTAAAGTTTAATAGTTCAGGGTTATTTCCAAATTTTCAAAACTTTGAGGGTTCTTTTGAGAAATTTATTTTCCAATACGATGAAGTTGCAAAAATTTTGGAAATCGTATCATTTTGGGAAATTTTGGTAAGTTAGGGCAATTTTGTAATTTTCCAAAATCAAGGTATTTTGATAATTTGCAAATAAGGGTTTTGGACTTGTTAGGAAATAATGAAAATGTTGATTAGAACTGTGGGTATTTTAGACATTTTTATAAACCAAGGACATTTTCGTAATTTTACCACTAAGGGTATTTTTGTAATTTTATAAATCAAAATTTTTGGAACATTGTGTAGAAAAGATAGTTTCCACGAATTATAGAAAAATAATTTTAAGAGTTTTTAACATTAGGGTTCTTATTAAAAAAACATGGCTAGTTCCCTTTCGGGTTTTAGTTATTGGGTTTAGCCTATGACCGAGTCTTCTTGGTCAGGGTGAACCGAAGCTACGCACCAGGCAGGATTCGAGTGGAGAGGAGGTGAGTCACACGGACTGCTTAAGTACCAAGCTCCCACTGAAACCATTCCTAGGCATGCGCACTGGGATTGCCACACCCACTAAGTCCTCTGGGTTAGGGTGAACCGAAGCTACGCACCAGGTAGGATTCCTGCGAAGAGGAGGTGAGTTACTAGGACTGGTTAAATACCAGGCTCTTTCGGATCCAATCCTAGACATGCGTACTATGGTTGCCACACCCTAACTCGATTGACTTAGCCATAGATTTGTTTAGTGTATTAAGTCTTATGTATTTGTGTTTGAGTAGACTAATCCTAGGGTTCAAGTTCCTATCATGCTATTCTACGTTCCATTCCTTTTCTACCCTTCTATAATTCACATAATCACACGTATAGTTGGGGTACTTACCGGTGGATCATGGTCGGAGACTTAGGTGCCATGCCAGAAAATCCTGCTTATTTCATAAGATACTTTATAGAGCTTATTTGGGCTCGATTTGAAAACGTTTTGGGCCTTAGCCCACAGGCCGAGAGTTTAAAATTGGGCTCTGATACCAAACTGAAACATCCCAAACCCGGCCCATGAGCTTTGACCAGATTTGGTATGTTCCTCAAGTAAACTGGTTTCAAGTTCTTTTGTAACTTAGAGAAAACTTGTGTGATTTTAAGAAAAATTATTGCTTTGGGTTGGGCTTGTGTTGAAATGGATTCAATTTCATTTTGAAAACCCCTTTTTAATATTAGTGATAAAACCTATAGAGTATATTAAAAAGAATGAATTACTTAGTCTTTAACTCAATAAAAATTTGTAACATAATTAAACAATAAACAGAAATAAAATGGCTCACCATGGCCTTATGGCCTTATTACATCAAACAATTCCAAATAGATGAAATAAAAATGTCCATTAAAAATAAAAACTTCCAGGTTGAGCATGGCCACCACAAGTTCTGCCGTCCCGATCCATCACTTTTTATCACCTGAAACATGGTCCCACAACGGGGTGAGTCAACAGACTCAATGTGTACATAGCACTAAATCATAATCAAATCAGGCATAACAATTATTACACATTCATATCATAGCATACAAATTATGATGCATTCCCAAAACCCAAACCTATTAAACCATCCGCTACACTCCCCCGTACCAACCTGTACACCGTGGGGACTACTAAGTCGACCCTCCTTCCGCTACACTCCATATCGCAGTCTTAGGTCACCATATTCGTGGTCTTAGGTCACCACGTTCAGATTTCTGTGGTCTTAGGTCACCACATTCAGATTACTGTGGTCTTAGGTCACCGCATTCAGATATCATGGTCTTAGGTCACCGTGTTTGTGGTCTTAGGTCACCACATTCACTTCCCCAAAAATAAACCCATATGCCCCATGTAATAGTAATATGCATAAATATGCCAGAGTTCACATTCTTATTCTTATTCTCATGTTACAATTAACATATTTCATAATCCTAGTAGGTGTAGGAAACACACCTGAGTACTTTGTACCATAACATGGTACCTTAGTCACTTTCAAATTCTTAATATCACATATATTAATTAAACGTAGCCATAAAACATATTATGATATAGTGTGGGGTACACACCTGATTCGCTTAACGAATTCCTTGAAATCCCGAAAAAATCGATCTATTGCTTTAGATTTTTAAGTCTCTACATTTGGCCAACATGGTAATATTTAGCAAAGGCCTATTCGGCCAAACTTAGTGTTTTTCTTTTAAAGCCTAATCGGCTATAACCCAAATCCTGAAGGATTTATGTAGTCAACTTCTTACCTTTGGTGCCGATTTGATGACTATTCAAATCCAAATTGTCGCTATGTTTCTTCTTGTATTCGCCAAGCCTTGAATCACTTAAATGATTAGTTTCGCTTTTAAACGATTATCAAATAGATCTAGATATCAAATCGCCTTGGCCTAATATACCTATGTGCTTACCTTCCAAATCTTAAATCTAAAATTGATCTTTTGTCTTAGGTGCTGTCAAATCCTTATAATCATATGTTAGATCTAATCTAACATTGAATCATAATTATATAGCTAATGGCCGAATGGTATTCATAGATTACCTTAGATCTTAGAAATCCCAGAGAACTCCTCTTTCTTTAGTCGACACCACCTAAATCCCAAAATTCCCTTCCATAGTTTCGGCCAAAATACAATACGAGGGATTAGTCCCTAAATTTTGACAGGCTTAAAAAGAAAAAAATGGAAACCGAGTCTAGATCTTACCCTTACCGAAGAATTCGATGGAACTCTTACTTGAACTCCTAGCACTATTCGGCTATGGCCCTGATATGTATCACAATTTTGGCTCTTGAGGCTTAGTGAGAAATTGATTAGGGTTATTGGCACCTTCGACTTTTGATTATGTTTGTAATAGAAGAAGAAAAGAAAGGAGAAAAATAGAACAATGGCAGAGAGAATTCGGTAGAGGAAGGAAAGAAAAGAATGGAGAAATGTGCTAGAGAATTTCGGTAGAGGCTTTCTTGAAGAGAAAAGTATGAATGAAGAATGGCCTTATCTTCCTTCTATTGTCAAAATTTCTAGGCTAAAGTCCCCTACTTGGCCACCACTCTTCCTATGTGATAATTATCACTTTATCAAAAGAATTAATCCAACAATTATCTCCTATTTACCCGAAATTCTAAAGGAAATAAAACTCCTCTTTTAAGAGCCCCCATGCTGTCCACCTCTCTGCTCTTTGTAGCAAAATAAAAACTTCTTTTATTTGCTTCCTAAGTGACTCGATCCCTGGCCCAAATACACTTGCATGTGGCGCCATTTCCAGAGGCCCTAAGTGGCATCTTCAGGCCACTTTTCCAAGCATGTTTGTGTGTCAAATTTCACATACTTTTTCTCTTAAGGCCACCTTGCCTTAATTTTCTCTTTTAAACTTTAAAACTCGACATTTCTAAGTCATTTCTAAGTTTCCAAAAATTTTCGTTTGGCTCTTTAAACTTGACATTTCCTTACATTTTCCTAGTTTCCATAAATGTTCACTTTCCTCTTTTTAACTTAGCATTTCCATACATTTTTCAGGTTTCCAAAAATGTTCAAAATTTATTATTAACACATAAAACATGTCACATCGTACAATGAAACCAAAAATGCATAGGCCCTTTTCAGGATGTTACAAGAATTATCCAACACATGACCTTGAGCTCGCTAGGATTGTTTTTGGACTTAAAATTTGGCGTCATTATTTGTACGGTGAGAAATGTCATGTGTTTTCAGATCTTAAAAGTCTGAAATATCTAATGACCCTGAAAGATTTGAATTTGTGTCAAAGAAGATGGTTAGAACTGTTAAAAGATTACGACCTTGTGATAGATTATCACCTGGGTAAAGCAAACGTGGTTGCTGATACATTGAGTAGAAAGTCATTGTTTGCACTATGTGCTTTGAATGCTTAGTTAGATTTGTCTGATGATAGTTCTGTGATAGCTGAATTGAGAGCGACACCATTATTTGTACAACAAATATGTGATGCTCAGAAGGTTGATAATGAATTGTTTTTGAAACGAGCTCAATATGAATTGAATTCTAAATTTGAATTTCGAGTTGTTGATGATTGTTTGAGATTCCGAGATTGAATCTGTGTTCCAAGAATTCAGAGTTGATTCAGTTGATTTTTGGTGAAGCATATAATAGTCGTCTATCTGTCCATCTGGGTTGTACAAATATGTATCATGATTTGAAGCAACACTATTGGTGGTTTAGCATGAAACGAGACATTTCTGAATTTGTTTCAAAATGCTTAGTTTGCCAGCAAGTGAAAGCCAAACATCAAGTTCCATCTAGGTTGTTACAGCCGGTTTTGATTCCTGAATGGAAATGAAATAGAGTAACTATGGACTTTGTTTCTGGGTTGCCTCTAACTCCGAGAAAGAAGAATGCGATATGGGTCGTAGTTGATTGATTAACTAAATCTGCCTATTTTATTCTCGTAAGATCTGATTACTTCCTTGAAAGATTAGCTGAACTTTATATTTTCGAGATTGTGAGATTACACGGGGTGCCACTATCTATTGTGCCAGAAAGGGATTCGAGATTCACATCGTGATTCTGGAAGAAATTGCAAGACGCTTTGGGTATGAAATTGCATTTCAATATAATATTTCATCTGCAAACGGATGGTCAATCCAAGTGAATTATTCAGATCTCGAAGATATGTTAAGATGATGTATATTAGAGTTTAATGGTTTGTGGGAACAATGCTTGCCATTGATTAAATTTGTGTATAACAATAATTTTTAGTCGAGCATCAAAATGGCACCATATGAAGCTTTGTACTGACGTAAATGTCGTACACCTCTATTTTGGACTGAACTCAGTGAGAATACATTACACGGGGTCGATTTGATAAAGGATACTAAATAGAAAGTGAAACTGATTCGAGATTGTATGAAAGCAGCATCTGATCGTCAGAAGTCCTATCCAGACTTAAAACAAAAAGATATAGAATTTGAGATCGGCGATAAAGTATTTCTGAAAGTGTCTCCGTGGAAGAAAGTGCTCCGATTCAGACGTGAAGGCAAGTTAAGTCCAAGATTCATCGGGTCGTATGAGATCATTGAATGTGTTGGGCTTGTTACATATAGATTGAAGTTACCCTATGAATTAGAAAAGATTCACAATGTATTTCACGTTTCGATGGTCCGTAGATATCGGTCTGATCCGTCACATGTGATTGCCCCATTTGAAATTGAAATCCGACCGATATGACATACGAAGAGGAACCGATCCGTATCTTAGCTCGTGAAGTGAAAGAGTTGAAAATAAGAAAATTTCATTAGTGAAAGTACTATGGCATCGTCACGGTATAGAAGAGGCTACGTGGGAGCCTGAGGACTCATTGAGACAACAATATCCGAATCTGTTTAACGGTAAGATTTTCGGGGACGAAAATCCCTAAGGGGGGAGAATTGTAACAGTCCAGTTTATACCCTAGTTAGAACAGTGGTTTCGGGACCACAAATCTGAGTCTGTATAATATTTTAATATTATTTTCTGTGCTGTTGATATGTGAATTAGCATGTGGTAAATTTCTGTAAGCGAATTTGTCTGTTTGCGTGTTTAATTTGACAAAAGGATGAAATTTCATTAAAGGTGAAAGTTGATTGCTAATTGTTAAAGTACTAATGTGATGTGGCTTTGCTAATATGGAGGCCTAATGTTGTTATTATACCACTTTATAGCTAGTGGATGAATGAAATACTAATATACCCTTATTACATGTTTGTTTTATTTATAAATTGGATGGGTATTTTGGTAAAAAGATTATTATTATATGTTTTAATGAAATAAACATGAAAGGTGGCCATTTTTATCCATCCACCACCAAAATTCATAAAAAAAAGAAAGGGTTTGAACTCTTCAAACATTTGGCTAAGTTTGATCCAAATTTAAGGTATTTTTTGCTTCAATTTTTGATAATTTATACATTTTTGAAATCATTGCTTCGAATGCTATCAAACCCATGTCTCAATTTGATGAATTGATAATGTTTGTGTGAGATGCCATTGATGCTATGTTGAGTTTTGTGATGTTTTATGATGTTAAATGGAAGATTTAAGCTTGATGAACATGTTTTGTTCTTGAAGTTTTGATGAATTTAGCTAAATAAGGCTAAATTATGAAAATGGTAAATTGAAGGACTAAATGGCAAATTTGATGAAATATTTGGGCTTATATAGTCCCTAGAGAGGTTCGGCCAAGCATGCGTGTGCGTGGATTTTGTGAATTTGATGTTTTGAGAAAAATAGACTAAATTGATAAAGTGTACAAATATGAGGGTTAAATTGTAAATAGCCTAAAATATATGTGTATGGAGTGAATTGAATGAAATAGTGAATAAAAAGGGTTAATTCTGAATATGTTTAGATCAAGAACTAAGGAAAATGGACTTAGATCGCGGGAAAGCGAAAGTTAACGAGTAGCCATTTTCATTCCGATAAACCGAATCTGAGGTAAGTCACTATGCAAATAAACTTATCTATATTGAATTGAATATATGTATTCATATGTCTATTGATGAAAATGAATGAGTATGAGATGCTAAGTGCATGAATTTCGACGTAAGTTTGACATAATGTTAAAGCCGAGAAGTCCCATATGAACCTAAGAATAGATAGGATTTAACCATGTCATGACATAGGTATCTGTTCTGTTTTATCATGTAAGATCACATCCGGGACGTTGGCATTGATTTGAAATTTCGTGTAAGACCTCGTCTGGGACGTAGGCATTGATATGAACTTTATGAGTAAGACCATGTCTGGGACATCAGCATCATATTGACTCGTGTAAGACCACGTCTGGGACGCCGGCATCGTTATGATCTCAGACGTAAGACCCTGTATGGGACAGTGGCATTGATATACGAGTGCATGTAAGACCTCATCTGGGACGTTGGCATTGTACTATTATTCCGAGCTTTCTGAGTATCCTACTAGGTTCCTAAGGGTTCGACGGGAAAGTCTGCAATACGAATGGTATATTCAAGCTATGATCCATTAAGTGAATAAATATCCGATTCAGGTACGTTTAATGTGCATTAAGTATGCATGAAAGGTAAGTACCTATATGAATTTGATATGAAGAAGAGTATGATTGAGAATGAGAATGTGAATCTCAAAATGTTGAATGTGGCAAATGTGACCATAAGTTTATGAACCAAGTTATATATGTGATAGTTGATAAGTGATCGATATATATATGTGCCAAGGTGTTTATTTATATATGACTTACTAAGCTTTTGGAAAGCTTACTCTGTGTGTGTGTTTTCTTTGTTTTATAGGTCGTCGAAGCTACTGAAGGCTCGAGATTGTCAAGGATCGTCATCACACTACAAAAACTTATTTTGGTACCCTTTTGAAAATGTATATGGCTAATTATGACATGTATAGGCTAGATAGGTGTATATGTTTATGAAGTGAGCATGGCCATGTGTATTGGCAAGCTTTTGAGTTGATAAATGTTTGAATGAATGAGTTATGAAGTATATATTTAGTATGTTTTGATGCATATGGAATGGTTAAGTTTTGGTTAAGCAAATGGATGATACATGTTTGCAATTTGGTGCGGATGGATTTGGTATTGGATGTATGAATGAAGTGAACCATTTGATATGTTTTGGTTGCCATATATGCATATTATGTTTTGGTATGTATTGCTAGTAGGTGAGACCCAAAATGGGTGGCATATTGGCCTTGTAAAATGGCCTATAATGTCGCACGGTTGAGGAACACAGGCGTGCCTAAGACTGTGGGTAAATTGGCAGAATGTGCCTTATATTGTACACTACCTCGACAGGTGTGCTTGGTGGCCGTATGGGAAATGGCGAGATGTGAACTATTGTACACTACCTTAGGACACAAGCGTGCTTGGTGATCTGTAACATCCCAAAAATGGGGTTATTTGGAATTTAATTATTTTCTTATGTAAGCTGCTATGTCATTATTTATGGAATAATAATGATCAATTTAAGGCTTTGTGTTGGCTCGATTGGTAGGAAATTTTAGTTTTTAACTTTTAAGGTAGGGAGCCTTGGCAAGAGGGTGTTATAAGAATAAATGGGGATAATTTGGACATAAAATGAGCTTAGACCAAGTGGCAAAGCAAGCCCACTTGAGAGCTACATGTGGCGCCACCAAGGGAGCAAGGAGAGCTTGTGTTAAGTCATGAAATCCCTCTTTTTGGCACTATGTTGGACGGCATAGGAAGGAGAGTTTCTTCTCTTTTTAAACTCTTTATTTTATGAGATAATTAAGGATTTTATTTAATATTAATTTCCAAGGATAATTAGGATGATATTAATTCATTTTGATAAACAAAATAAAAGGGTGATAAAGGAGATATTAGTTGATTTACTTGGGATTAATTCAAATTATTTTGAATTTAATTAAACAAGGGCTAGGAGTGATTCAAGGAAAATTTATGGATGTTGGACTCTTGGGAGAAGAGGTGGGCGGCAAGGACACTAGGGGGTGCCGAATGCTTATATAAGCACCTAATTGTTCACCCTATTTTCTCTTTTCCAAGTTTGCTAGTAGAATCTCTAAACCCTCTCATCTCATATTTTCTTTTCTTTTACATCCTCTCCAAAACCATAGCAAAACTCTCATTACTTACCCTTGCAAAACCTAATTCTTTAATCCCTCTTCTTCTATTTCCTACTAGCGAATCCTCCACATCTCCATAGCCATCTATTTCTTTTCTTCATAGAATCAAAACCCTATTGTCCTACCTCCAAATAGCGAATCTAATACCTATCAAGTCTTGAAATTCCTTCTCTTTTCTCTACTTGGCGAATAGTATAGTGGTTTGAGGATTTCTCCTACATCCAATTGAAGCGAGAGGTAAGGAGTATTAGCCAAATACTTTTCTTCTTCCCTTCTCTTGTGTGTCTCTGTCGACATCCATAAGGGGGTAAGTCTGATTTCAATAGTGTATTAACACCCTTGTGAAACCGATTTCTTTCTAGGGAACTCAGGGATCTCAAAGCGGGAAGGCGGATCTTCCATTCCTTAGTCAATCGATTGGTAAGTAGGGGTAAGGATGTATGGTAAATAGAGTGCTATTCTAGTAAGTCGATTAATGATTAAAAGCGAAGGCTATTGGTATTATTCTTGATCGATGGTGGTTGGCGAGAGCGAGAATCGGGAATTGAGTCTTGTGATTAGGAACCGAAAAGATAAAGGTAAGGTTCGGGTTCACAAGAATCCTCTCAAATTAATTGGTTTGGCGAATGGCCCATATTACTAACCTTGATAGTTGGCGAATATAGGGGCAAGGACTTGGAGGGTGGCGATTGATTATCTTGAGTTTAAGACTATCGTGGTAGCAGTGTGTACATACACACTATATAATATATTAAATATGCCTAACCTTGTGAATGCTCATTTTATGAATGTAGCATTGGAATGAATACCAAATCGGTATAAGTGGTGATTCGGTAAGTACACATTAATGTGATTTATTATTATTAATGCTTTTGGTAAGCATGATGTTTTGACACATGAAATTTAAGAATGTGATGGCATGAAATATATGTATGTTTATCTGTTGTGGGATTGATGAGTGGAGGCGGTGTTATTGTGCCAGCGGGCACCGGTGTTTTGGTAACACACCGTGACTATATGTCACCGGAGGTTTGGTACCTCGGAGGTTTGGTACCTCAATAGCGACTTGTCCACGTGGTTAACACCACCGTGGGTTGGCCCCACTTGAGATATGGGATCGTCTGCGGTGATTTGGTATCACACGATGGGTTGGCCCCATCACCCGATTTGTGTCTCGGACACGGTGTTTTAGTAACACATTGTGACTATATGTCACCGGTGGTTTGGCACCACCGGTGGTTTGGTACCACAACGGGTGAGCAGTGGCGTATGGTTGGCTAGGTTGGGTACACATTATTTTGCATATTGATTATTATATCTTGTGTATGAAAAATATTTTTTTAAAAGCGGGGAAGGGTTACATCTTGAGTCTTGGTGACTCACCTTCTCCATTAATTTTTCAGGTGATGCTTAGATCGCGGACATGGAGCCGGGAGGGACTTGAGGAGGCCATGCGGTGGATTTAAAACTAAATAGACTTTAATTTTAGTTATTTTAAATTTGGTTATTGGGTTGTTTATTTGGTTGTAATAAGGCCTCATATTACTTTACTTTGGTTTTTTTTATGTTGGATATTTTTATTTGTACTATGAAATTTGAATCACGCGTTTTATAAAATTAACACGAAAAATGTTTTATCGTGCCATCAGAACTGTCGAAAAAATTTGTGTAACAACTTGACTTAATTAAATGTTCAAATTGGACTAAGTATAATTTCAGCAAGATAACTTAAAATGAGCAGTTTTCAACAAAACTTAAGTGGATTTAGAAAATGGGTTTCAAAAACTTCTTCTTAGTAACGACCCATATTCGGTCCTAACGATTGGGCCGGGTTTGGGCTGTTACAAATTGGTATCAGAGCCCAGTTCAAAACTCGGCTGTGGGGGCCCAAGGCCCAAAAATGTTTTAGTAGGCCTTATTAATTGTTTTTGGGTTTTTAAAGCAGCATGGCCCAAGTCTCCGGCACCGATCCGCCCAGGTAAGTACCTCTAAACCTCTTTGTGAATTATATTTTGTAGAAGGGTAGGAAGCATGGAACGTAGATAGACTTATAGGAATTTGAACCCTAGGATTAGAATACTCAAACACACAAGCTAAACATAAGACTTAAAGAACTAAACCAATCTATGACTTAGTCACTGAGCTAGGGTGTGGTAACCCACATGCATGTCTAGGATTGGAGCAGGAAGAGCACAGTATTTAAGCGGTCAGAGTGACTCACCACCTCTTGGCAGTATCCTACAGTGCGTGGCTCGGGTTCACCCTAACTCGGAGGGCTCGGTGGTGTGGTAACCTCATGCGCATGTCTAGAAAGGTTCGGTGGGAGCTTGGTATTTAAGCGATCCGCGTGACTCACCTCCTCTCCACACGAAACACTGCACAGTGCGTAGCTTGGGTTCACTCGACCAAGAAGGTTCGGTCATAGGCTAAACCTAATGACTAAAACCGAAAGGAATTAGCCATGTTTTGAAAGGAGCGAAACAACGAAACCCTAATGTTTTCAAAATTTACGTAATAACTCTTTCAAATCGGAAAACATCATTTTACAACGTTTTCCTTGAAAAACTTGATTTACGGAAAAATTACAAAAATGCCCTTAGGGGTAAAATTACTAAAATACCTCGGTTCATAAAATATCAAATCAATGGTTTTGTCCAAAAATTTTAACTATTCTATAAATATTCAACAACTTAGCCATGAAAATCATCAAGAAAATATTTGGTTTTGGAAAATTTAAAGCATACCTCAAACATTAAAAATTACCAAAATGCCCCAGTACAAAATTTTTGCAACATCACCGTTTTAAGAAAAAAAATTCTCAAAAGGACCCTCAGAGTTTTACAATGGTTAAAACATCCTTGATTTACAAAATTACAAAATTACCCTTGGAGGACCAAATTACCAAAATACCCACGGTTTTGAAATAATGCCATAACTTCAAATCTTGTCAATTTTCAATAATACCCTCTAGTTTTGGGAACTTCAAACAATATACTCTACTAAAGTTTTAAATTTTCTTTTATTACGAAAATACCCACAGGGAAAATGGCGAAAATACCCACAGGTTAGAAATGGGCGAAATGTCCAGAAGAGTGAATAGGTATGGAAAGCATTAGGGAATGGATGCAAGAACTTCTTTGTGTGAACTAGGATAGAAAGATGAAACCTTGTTTGCACGAAAGAATCTCTATTAAACTTTATCCATAAAATTTCTTGCGAGTAATAAAGTGGAACAAATGCTAGCATAAAAATTTTCTTAATCAGTTAAAAGCGCAAGTAGATAGAATGAGTTCTAGAGGGCGTGGGCCGTGGGCCTTGGTAGGGGTAGGATGATGATTATACGAACCCGTCAGTCGGGACAAGGTTACAGCGATGTACCACCGCCACCACCACCTCCACTTTTGGGCGGAGGAGCGAGATCGAGGCGGGAGGAGGCGATGCTCATGGCGGTATTGCGAGTCCTCGAATTGGTGGTGAGGGTGGTGGAAATTTAGGAGCTCGAAATCTGTTCCCGGCGGATTGATCCACAGTTTGAGGTGTTAAAGGTGTGTCGAGTGGCACCAGTGTAGCAGTATTGGTTGGAATCTCTGAAAAGGGTAATGGATGAACTTGACTGACCGGGAGGAAAATCTGAAAGGCGATGTAAACTTCTAAAGGATGAAGCGTGCAGTGGTGGTGACGATTCGGGATGGAGCCACGGTGATGATCTTCGATGGGACTACTTTAAAACCGCCTTTCGGAAGAAGTATGTGGGCACCGGCTACACCGTGTGAGAGGAAGGCTTTTACGGGTCTAGTACAAGGAACTAAGTCCGTGGCAGAGTATGAAGCGGAGTTTTAAAGGTTGAGTAGGTATGCGGAGGAATCGTAGCCACTTGAACACATGTATGTGTCCGCTTTGAGGACGGACTCGAGATGACTTGAGGTTCTTGATTGCGCATGACAAGTTCGTGAGTTTTCATCTCTTGTGGAAAAGGCTAAAGTAGCCGGGGATCAAGGAGGTTTGAGGCGAATTATAGTAGAAATAATCGGAAGAGAGGATTTGGGTCAATTTGGATCCAGATGGTAATGATCGAGAAGAAGGCTAGGCGAATGGGCCGTCGGTGACAAGGCCGTAGCTACTAATCGAGGCCGGCTCGGTCAATCGTTGTGGGAAGTCCCATTGGGAGGTTGTTCGACCGGCGATAGGGATGTTTTGAGTGTGGGTCTTTAGAACATCGGGTCGAGATTGTCCCGAGCGAGCTCGAAATCAGCCGGAGAGTCGAGAACCGTACTCAGGACCGAAATGTGGGACCGCAGAGGGTCGTGGTAATGGCGAGAGAAGCAATGGTCCTAACAGAGGTCGAGGAACTCGAGGCGGAGGTTCGAGCAACACAGAGGCTAAGCGACTGGCTTAGTCTATCTGGCAAGGCGTCATGAGGAGGGTGGCCTTGCGGATGTCATAACAGATGCGTTTCGATTTTGGTCTTCCTTATTATGCATTAATTGATGTGGGGTCTACACACTCATACGTAGCCGATGAGTGTGGTAGAGACTTTGAACCTAGACTCGAGGCTAACGCTAGGGAGATGGTAGTAGTGAGTCCTTTAGGTCACTCTGTAGTGGTAGACAAACTTTTTAGGGACGTACCCCTAGAACTCCAAGGGGTCGTATTCGGGGCTGATCTGATGGAACTACCATTCGGGGAGTTCGATTTGATCCTTGGAATGGATTGGTGGCTAAGTATCGAGCAAATTTGGATTCTGCGACTAAGCGCATGGTTCTTAAGACGGCTGAGAATGGTGAAGTGGTTATGATAGGTGATAGAAGGAATTACCTATCCAATGTGGTGTCTGCCTTGAAGGCGGAAAAGATGGTCAAGAAGGGTTGTAAGGCGTATTTGGTTCAAATTTGTGCTTTGGAAGCTAAGGAGTCGATGGTTGGAAAGGTCCGAACGGTTGGGGAATTTGATGATGTGTTCCCGGAAGAACTTGGGTCTACCCCGAATCGGAAGTTGAATTGATATTGACTTGCTACGGAGCAGCTTTGTGTCTATAGCACCTTACCGAATGGCACCGAAGGAATTGGTGGAGTGAAGGCTCGATTCGAAAGCTCTTGGATAAGGGGTTTATTCGACCTAGTATATCTCCGTGGGGCGCTTTGTGTTGTTTGTCAAGAAGAAGGGCGGTTCTATGCGAATGTGCATCGACTACCGTCGATTAAACAAGTTAACGATCAAAAACAAGTACCCTTTGCCTCGGATCGATGACTTGTTTGACCGATTGAAGAAGCGTCGGTGTTTTCGAAGATAGACCTTAGGTCGGGTTACCATCAACTTAAGGTGAAGGGGCGATGTTCACAAGACGGCTTTTGAACTCGGTATGGGCATTACGAGTTTCTAGTGATGCCATTCGGGTTGACCAATGCCGTGGCGTTCATGGATCTCATGAACCGAGTTTTCAACGATACTTAGACCAATTCGTCGTGGTGTTCATCGGCGACATATTGGTTTACTCAAGGACGGAGGAAGAGCATGACAAGCATTTACGGATAGTTACGCAAGTGTTGAGGAAAAAGCGGTTGTATGCCAAATTGATGAAGTGCGAATTTTGGCTAAGGAGGTGGCTTTCTTAGGTCACGTAGTGTCGGCGGAAGGATTAGAGTGGATCCCATAAGATTGAAGCGGTATTGGAGTGGAAACCGCCTAAGTCGGTGGCGAGAATCTGAAGTTTTCTAGGTTTAGCGGGGTATTATCGGAGGTTTGTGGAAGGGTTCTCTCGATCGCATGCCGTAGTTGACTAAGTTACTAAGGAAAGGTGTTCCATTTGTATGGTCGGAGAAACACAAAAAAGTTTTGATAAGTGAGAAAGATTACGTGAAGCTCGGTTTTAGTACAACCCGAGGCGGGAAATTATTCACGATCTATTGTGATGCATCTCACACCGGTTTGGGGTGTGTGTTGATCTGAGATGGAAAGGTAGTAGCCTATCGTCCGGCAATGAGACCGCATGAGGTTAACTATCCAACTCACGACACAGGAGTTAGCGCGATCGTCTTCGCCTACGAAAGTATGGAGACATTATCTTTATGGGGAGAAGTCGGTAATTTACGGACCACAAAAGTTTGAGGTATCTCGACACGAAGGATCTGAATCGAGGCAGTAGCCGATGGATTGAGCTGTTGAAGGACTACATTTGTTCCATCGAGTATCATCCGGGTAAGGCTAACGTGGTGGTGACGCGTTGGCCGGAAGGTCGTGGCGATTTGAGAGCAATGTTTGCTCGATTGAGCTGTATATGTGATGGAAGCCTTTTGGCGAAACTTCATGTTAAGCCAACATGGATCGAGGAGATTAAGAGCAAGCAGATAATGGATGAAGGGCTAAATCGAAGAGAATACAAGTTCGAGAATGGTGGTGTAGAGGGTATAGTGTGATTGGTGACGGTGTGCTATGTTTTCGAGGGCGGCCTTGTATGCCAAAAGATATGGAGTTGAGGCGAAAATTCTCCGGGATGCTCATAGCAGCCCATCGCTATGCATCCGGGAGGAAGCAAGATGTATGGAGATCTCTGAAAGCGATTACGGTGGCGGGTTGAAGCGTGAGATAACGGAATTAAATAGGGAAGTGTTTGGCGTGTCGGCGAGTTAAAATGAACACCGATTACCATCGGGGTTACTTCAACCGGTAAAGATCCCTCAATGGAAGTGGGGCGGATCACTATGGATTTCGTCGGTGGTCTACCCTTACACCCAACAAGAAAGATGCGGTTTGGGTAATCGTGAGCCGTCGACTAAATCGACTCACTTCATCTGGGTGAGAATGGACTACTCACTCGAAATTAGCAAAGTTGTATGTGGCGAGATAGTCGATTACATGGTGTACTGTGTCGATTATCTCGAATAGGGACCCAAGGTTCACTTGAGGTTTTGGAAGCGTTACATCAAGCGTTGGTGCAGCGGTTGGATTCGATCTGACTTTCCATCCTCGAATGAACGAAGCGATCGAAAAGGGTCATCTGATCTTAGAAGATATCTTTGAGGGTTGTGTCTTGGAATTCGAGGTAGTTGGGAGGAATTCTTACCTCTAGCTGAGTTCGCCTACAACAATAGCTACCAAGCAAGTATTGAGATGGCACCATCTGAAGCCTTGTATGGGCGGAAATGCGAACCCGACATGTTGGACGGAGTTGGGTGAGCGACAAGTGTTGGGCCCAAATTGGTAACGAGGCGAAGACAAAGTTAAAGTGATTCGGTCTCGTCTCAAAGAAGCGTCGGATAAGCGAAGTCTTATCCGATCTCAAGCATAAGGAAATGGAGTATCTTTGTAGGAGACAAGGTCTTTCTAAAGGTGTCGCCTTGGAAGAAGGTACTAAGATTTGGGCGAAAAGGAAGGCCCAAGATTCATTGGCCCATATCTGATTACTAAGCGAGTAGGACGGTAGCTTATCGACTTGAACGCCAGTGAGTTAAGTCGATTCATGGCGTCTTTCACGTATCAATCTTTGAGGCGGTATCGGTCGAGATCCATCACATGTGGTGCCGTGTGAAATCGAAGTTAACGCGGACTTATCTTTTGAGGAAGAACACATTCGGATCTTGGATAGAGATATAAAGGTTCTACGTGGGAAGTCGATGCCCTTAGTGAAAGTGCTATGGCGGAATCATGGTCTTTGAGGAAGCTACGTGGGAACACGAGGATGTGATCTGGCGGCAATACCCTCATCTGTTTTAGTTATGTAATTTGGAATGAAATTTATTTTAAGGGGTAGAAGCGTAACATCCCAAAAATGGGGTTATTTGGAATTTAATTATTTTCTTATGTAAGAACTATATGTCATTATTTATGGAATAATAATGATCAATTTAAGGCTTTGTGTTGGCTCGATTGGTAGGAAATTTTAGTTTTAACTTTTAAGGTAGGGAGCCTTGGCAAGAGGGTGTTATAAGAATAAATGGGGATAATTTGGACATAAAATGAGCTTAGACCAAGTGGCAAAGCAAGCCCACTTGAGAGCTACATGTGGCGCCACCAAGGGAGCAAGGAGAGCTTGTGTTGAGTCATGAAATCCCTCTTTTGGCACTATGTTGGACGGCATAGGAAGGAGAGTTTCTTCTCTTTTAAACTCTTTATTTTATGAGATAATTAAGGATTTTATTTAATATTAATTTCCAAGGATAATTAGGATGATATTAATTCATTTTGATAAACAAAATAAAAGGGTGATAAAGGAGATATTAGTTGATTTACTTGGGATTAATTCAAATTATTTTGAATTTAATTAAACAAGGGCTAGGAGTGATTCAAGGAAAATTTATGGATGTTGGACTCTTGGGAGAAGAGGTGGGCGGCAAGGACACTAGGGGGTGCCGAATGCTTATATAAGCACCTAATTGTTCACCCTATTTTCTCTTTTCCAAGTTTGCTAGCCAATCTCTAAACCCTCTCATCTCATATTTTCTTTTCTTTTACATCCTCTCCAAAACCATAGCGAAACTCTCATTACTTACCCTTGCGAAACCTAATTCTTTAATCCCCTCTTCTTCTATTTCCTACTAGCGAATCCTCCACATCTCCATAGCCATCTATTTCTTTTCTTCATAGAATCAAAACCCTATTGTCCTACCTCCAAATAGCGAATCTAATACCTATCAAGTCTTGAAATTCCTTCTCTTTTCTCTACTTGGCGAATAGTATAGTGGTTTGGGATTTCTCCTACATCCAATTGAAGCGGTAAGGAGTATTAGCCAAATACTTTTCTTCTTCCCTTCTCTTGTGTGTCTCTGTCGACATCCATAAGGGGGTAAGTGCGATTTCAATAGTGTATTAACACCCTTGTGAAACCGATTTCTTTCTAGGGAACTCAGGGATCTCAAAGCGGGAAGGCGGATCTTCCATTCCTTAGTCAATCGATTGGTAAGTAGGGGTAAGGATGTATGGTAAATAGAGTGCTATTCTAGTAAGTCGATTAATGATTAAAAGCGAAGGCTATTGGTATTATTCTTGATCGATGGTGGTTGGCGAGCGAGAATCGGGAATTGAGTCTTGTGATTAGGAACCGAAAAGATAAAGGTAAGGTTCGGGTTCACAGAATCCTCTCAAATTAATTGGTTTGGCGAATGGCCCATATTACTAACCTTGATAGTTGGCGAATATAGGGGCAAGGACTTGGAGGGTGGCCGATTGATTATCTTGAGTTTAAGACTATCGTGGTAACAGTGTGTACATACACACTATATAATATATTAAATATGCCTAACCTTGTGAATGCTCATTTTTATGAATGTAGCATTGGAATGAATACCAAATCGGTATAAGTGGTGATTCGGTAAGTACACATTAATGTGATTTATTATTATTAATGCTTTTGGTAAGCATGATGTTTTGACACATGAAATTTAAGAATGTGATGGCATGAAACATATGAATGTTTATCTGTTGTGGGATTGATGAGTGGAGGCGGTGTTATTGTGCCGACGGGCACCGATGCTTTAGTAGCACACCGTGACTATATGTCACCAGGAGGTTTGGTACCTCGGAGGTTTGGTACCTCAATAGCGACTTGTCCTGTGGTTAACACCACCGTGGGTTGGCCCCACTTGAGATATGGGATCGTCTGCCGGTGATTTGGTATCACACGATGGGTTGGCCCCATCACCCGATTTGTGTCTCGGACACGGTGTTTTGGTAACACATTGTGACTATATGTCACCGGTGGTTTAGCACCACCGGTGGTTTGGTACCACAGCAGGGTGAGCAGTGGCGTATGGTTGGCTAGGTTGGGTACACATTATTTTGCATATTGATTATTATATGCTGTGTATGAAAAATATTTTTTTAAAACGGGGGAAGGGTTACATACTGAGTCTTGGTGACTCACCTTCTCCATTAATTTTTCAGGTGATGCTTAGATCGCGGACATGGAGCCGGAGGGACTTGAGGAGGCCATGCGGTGGATTTAAAACTAAATAGACTTTAATTTTAGTTATTTTAAATTTGGTTATTGGGTTGTTTATTTCGGTTGTAATAAGGCCTCATATTACTTTACTTTGGTTTTTTTTATGTTGGATATTTTTATTTGTACTATGAAATTTGAATCACGCGTTTTATAAAATTAACACGAAAAATGTTTTATCGTGCCATCGGGCACATCTGAAAATTTGTGTAACAACTTGACTTAATTAAATGTTCAAATTGGACTAAGTATAATTTCAGCAAGATAACTTAAAATGAGCAGTTTTCAACAAAACTTAAGTGGATTTAGAAAATGGGTTTCAAAAACTTCTTCTTAGTAACGACCCATATTCGGTCCTAACGATTGGGCGGGTTTGAAATGTGTGTCCCCTGTACTTTAGAAAAGTTTTAAATTTTCATGAAATCTCGTATGTGGTTCGATTTAGTCCTGACTTGGCTTACAAGCATGTTTAAGGTCTCGATGACCTTCTTAAGGGACTCTATGTTTAAGATTGATAAATGACTATGTGGTAATTCTAAAAAATATTTTTGATCTGTCCGGTACGCCTTTAACCCTAATCCGATGATCGGACACTGGATAGGGGTGTTACATGGAAAGTCACTAAAATTTCAACCATTTTGCAAATTAGTCCTCTCATTAGCTAGCTTAAGTTTTGGGGGTTCCAAAAGTACAAAAATTTTTAAGAAAGACCCCTAAAATCACTTACTTGCAAGAGATTTGCTTGGCTGAAAGTTTGAACTCTAAAAACTCTTATATTTCCTCTTCAATTTTCGGTGGTAGAAGAAGAATGAATAGTAAAGGATGGTATCTTTCTCCTTTGTCTTATTTTATTCATTTTTAATCACCTAATTTCACCAAAATTTGACCAAAATTTAATGCCCTTGTCTCCTTGTCTCTATGGCCAGCCAACACACCCTTAATGGCCTAATTGCACTTTAAGGACCACAAATTTAAGATTATATGGCTATTAGACACCCCTACCTTGTATAATAGAAGTTTCACACTTTATGCGGTTTAGTCCTTTTTCATAATTAAGCATGAATTCACCAAAAGTAATGCACCAACATTTTCATACATCCTTATAAACATGCTATAACACATAAAATAATATCACAATAATTTTTTTCAACCTCAAATTAGCGGTCTCGAAACCACTGTTCTGACTAGCCCCAAAATCGGGATATTACAACAAAGCTACATTTCAGTACTGCATTTCATCCGCAAACGGATGGTCAATCTGAGTGGATCATTCAGACTCTTGAAGATATGTTGAGAGGCTGCATTTTTGAGTTTGAAAATACATGTGAAAAGCATTTTCCATTGATTGAATTCGCATACAAAAATAATTTTCAATCAAGTATCAAAATGGCACCATATGAGGCTCTTTACGGTCGTAAATGCAGAACTCCATTATATTGGACTAAGCTTAGTGAAGATAAGATTCATAGAGTTGATTTCATAAAGAAACTGAACAGAAAGTGAAAGTGATTCGTGACAGTTTGAAAAATGGCTTCAAATCGTTAGAAGTCTTACGCAGATTTGAAACGGAAAGATATTGAATTTGAGATTGGTGATAAAGTGTTTTTAAAGGTGTCTCCGTGGAAGAAAATACTTCGTTTTGGTAAAAAGGGAAAATTGAGTCTGAGATTCATCGGGCCGTATGAAATTATTGAGCGTATTGGACTGTTGCATATAGATTGTTGTTGCCACTTGAGTTAGAGAATATTCATGATGTGTTTCACGTATCGATGCTTCAACGATATAGATCTGATCCATCGTATGTGATTGCTCCTACTGAGGCTGAGATTCAGTCAGATTTGTCGTATAGTGAAGAACTGATTCAAATTCTGGCACATGAGATAAAAGAGTTGAGAAATAAATAGTGAAAGTGCTGTAGCACAAACATGGAATTGAATAGGCTACGTGGGAGCCCGAAGATGTGATGAGAGAGCAATCTCCGAACCTATTCACTGGTAAGATTTTTCAGGACGAAAATCCCTAAAGGGGGAGAGTTATAACAACCCAATTTAGACTTAGTCGGAATAGTGATTTTGAGACCAGAAATCTGAGGTCAGAAAAATATTTTCATAATATTTTCTATGTTTACAGTGTGTGATTAAGCATGTGTGAAAATTCTATATGAAAATTTTATCGATTGTGTGCTTAATTTGCAAAAAGGACTTAATCGCATAAAATGCAAAAGCTATGTGCTGATTGTTAAAGTCTTATTTGGCATGGCTTATTAAATGAAAGGTCTTTATGTTGATATTAGACCATTGATAGATGGGATGAACAAAAATGGGCTTAAGTTAGTGGATTTTAAATGAAATTAAAAAGGCTAAAATTGGTATTTGATATTTATGTTAATATAATTAAAATAAAACAAAAATATGGCCATTTTATCATCTTTCATGGCCGAATGAAGCAAAGAAGATAGCTAAAATAGGGCTTGAAATTTTGACAGTTGCATAGCTCAATAAAAGGTATGTTTTGAGCTCGATTTTTAGTAATTTTTACATTTTTGTGATCGTTGCTTAGTGATTTAGCTAGCCCATTCTTTAATTTTAGAATTTGATGAAGATTTTGAGATGTGTTATTGATGAATGTTTGAGCTTTGTGATGGTTGATGATGAAATATGAAAGATATGTGATAGATTAACATATTTTGTCTTTGAATTTTTAGTGAAATTGAGTAATTTGGGCTAAATTGTGAAAATGAGAAATTGAAGGGCTAAAATGTGAAATAAATGAAATATATGGGCTTGTATCAGCATAAGGAAAATTCGTCTAGGCACGTGTGAAGTGAAATTATGTGAATTTGATGATTTTATGAAATAGGGACTTAAGTGTCAAAATGTGAAAATGTGAGGGCTATTTTGTTAAATGTCCTAAATATGTGTGTTGGAATAAATTCAATAATTTGGTGATTGAATGTGTAACACCCCAAACCCGGCTTAGATGTTATGGCAGAATCTGGCGTTGTCACATTAGAGTGCTTTTTGGAAATCATTTTTCTTGTTGATAAAACAAAAAAAAAACTTGTTTGCAGGTTGAAGCCGCTTTGTTATAACTCATATTATACAAGAATTTTGTTAATCATTTTAAATCATCATTACTTCTAAAACCTTGTTTGTTGCGGAAGCTTAAAAATTGTTGCGAAAACATAGTGTTTTGAAAATAGTTATCATTTTGGGAAAACCACGTTCTACTTCTAACAAGTACAAATCATAATAATTAAAATCTTAGATCTAAAGCTATAAAATTGGAGAGGCCTTATTAAAAATATAAAAATCCTGACGAAAATTAATAGTAACTAAGAGCCAAGTAAAAGAAAACATGAGCAGTAGTGTCGCCATCTCCGAGTCCCTCACAGCATCGAACCATCTAATGCTGGAGATTTCCTGAAAGGTTAAAAATGGGGTGAGTTTACGAAAAACTCAGTGTGTAATCCCCTTATCAAAGAAACAATCAGTATACCGAAACATAATTAGTCTAGGCCTATGCCTTTTAATAGTAACAGTACAGTGTGGGCTTTAACCCGAAACAGTAACAGTATAGTGTGGGTCGTAGCCCATTACAGTATCAGAATTAGAAACATAATACATGTGGGCCTAAGCCCAATACAGTGATAGTATCAGTAATAGAAAGGCAACAATGGAATCATGCAGCCCATCCCAATCCAGCCAACACACCACCCGTACCAACCATTACACCATGTGGGAATAAAATCGACCCACCCAGCCAACACACCAATATCAGCACCGATTGCGGCACTAATCAGTATCGCAGCAAAGCTGCTAGTAATCAGAATAAGCTAAGAGTCAAAAACATGATAGCTATAACACCATGAGTATAGTAATATGATTGGCACAAAGCCATCGGTAGTAGTAATATGATCGACACATAGCCATTAGTAACGGTAATATGATCAGCACACAGCCATCAATAACGGTGATATGATCGGTATACAACCATCAGTAATAGTAATATGATCGGTACAAAGCCATCAATAGCAGTGATATGGCTGACACACAGCCATCAGTAGCATTGCTGCAAAGCTGCCAGAACGGTATCGTAGCAAAGCTGGTAGTAACACTATTGGAGTAAAGCTGGCAGTAACACTGTCGCAGCAAAGTTGCTAGTAACAATGATTGTGGTTGAGCCACCAGTACAGCACTTCCTCCATAACAATATCCCAACCTCATGCAGTATGTTGTGTATGCAAAATGCCATGCTCAGAATCAGTCATACAATCACAGACAGATCGGTTATTTATGTCACAGACAAATCAAACATTTACATCACAGACAAATCAATCATTTACCTTTGAGGGGCAAAATAGTCATTTTACCCTTTGGAGGAATATCAGTCAATTCACTTAACAGAGGTATTACAGTCATTTTACCTACAGGGGCATCACGGTCATTTTACCCTACAAGGGTATTACGATCATTTTACCCTATAGGGGTACCATGGTCATTTTACCCTATAGGGGTATTACGATCATTTTATCCTATAGGAATATTATGGTTATTTTACCCTACAGGGGCATTACAGTCATTTTACCCTATAAGGGTATTACAGTTATTTTACCCCATAGGTGTATTACGGTCATTTTATCCTACAGGGGCATTTTAGTCACTTTACTTATTTTTGGGGTCTCGGTGCAGATAACAACCTCTCCGAAGGTCTACAGTCGCCTCGAGCAACACAAAAACCTAAATGGTCATAACGGTGTAAATGGGCCCAAGGCCCCTTATTCAGTCCACGTGGGCCCACACACTCGCATGGCCCATTTAGCCCAAATTCAATCACGGTTATGCGAACTACATAGCCTAGTCCAATATTTGCCACTTATCGTGGATTTCATCCGCGTGGGGCCCAGAGCCCATTGGGCCCAAATGACTCGTTTCAGCCAAACGAGGCCCAAGTTCACGAGAACACTCGTAGTGGCCATTACAATATATCGTCCATGATTGTAGGCTTGGTTTACCGAACGAGCGATCCCACGCTCGTGAGGCCTTTAATGCTGAAGTTTTGGCTTTTTGGCATTTCACTTTTGTCGACTCATAAAAATGATAATGTGATTACACACCTTTATATGGAGTCGTTCCAAGATCTTCGAGCACCCAACCTAGATTCATCGAGATCCAATGTTAGTCCTTAATTTTTAGGGTAACACACTCTTAATAACACTTAATCCGAAATGCCCTTCTTACCTTGTTTGAATGAGGAAGACCTTAATCCCTCAAAGGTCGCTATTCAAAAATGATCACACGCGTTCACTACTTTCCTAAAGGACAGTCAAGAATCGATTAGTAAGTGGTAGGGCATATTCGACCAACCCCAAAAGCATGAGGTAACTTTATTCCCTTACTGGACATTTGAGAACGAAAGTGTGACCCCTCTAAATCGTTCACACTTCACCACTCCTTGAGGAAGACCTTGGGATCGCAATGAGCACAGTACGTGAAGAATGAAATAACAATCGGTCAATAGGGTTATTTGGTTTTAAACAATAAAACAAAGGATGGATTTGAACACTTACCGATTGTGAGAACCATTGTAGTAAATCGACGCAGAGAGGGGTTAACAACTGCAATATTTGGCCAGCCTAGATTAAAGGATGAACAGAAGTTAAAGAAGGGAAATGAAAGGTTCAACCTTTAGAGAAAAATAGAAGAGTGGAGGGGAAGAGAAGAGAAGTGCACTGGTAGGAGAGTAGAGGATCAGCAAAGAAAGGAAAAAGAGACCACAATGAAAAATACCTATTCGGTAGTTTGTAACATTCCAAAATTGGGCCTAGTAGGATTGGGCCCAATGGGCCTTTGGCATAGGAATGTTTAAAATTTTGAGAACAAGAGAATGGCATTATTGCAAATTGGACTTATTAGTTAAGTGAATTTGGAAGGTTACAAGGTTTCTATGAAGTCTCGGGTTTAATTGGGCCTTAGGAAAAATTGGATATTTTAGCACTTTAAGGAGAGATGGTAAGTCGCTTCAAAGCTTATAGAAATAAATAAGTAATGTGCTTGCATAAATGAGCTATTGATAAAGAGGTTATGGCATTAAGTGAAGTACCTTGAGGGAAGAGGTTCAAATCCCTTTGTGTGCAATTTTTGACTAATATTTTTGCATTCTTTCCTTAAGTGTCCGCCAAGTGGTATTTATGGCAAGTTTGACTTCTTTATGTTTGGGATGTTTTTATTATTCTTCTTAAATTGTTTAAAAAGGAATTTTCTAAAAATATAAATAATGGTTTTCAAAATTGATTAATAAATGGATTTTATAGCAAACTTTTACAAATAATTTAACTCAGATTCTCTTTTAAAATTTCAACGTCATTTTCAAAGGTCTTGATTTTAAAGTCCACTACTTTGATTTTCGACTCATCAACCAACCTCTCAAAAATACTTGTATTTTATCTACGTTTCCTCAATGTTTTCAAAATGTTCAGAACTCTATTTCCAAATGTCATATTTTAAGTAAATTGTTATTTCAAACATGTTTTCGCGACCAAAAGGTTTTAAAGATAATTACGTTTTCAAGTAGATAACAATTGCTTAAGTGTTTTGGGTTTTAACAAAGAGGCTGTAATTCTCAAAAAAGTTTTTAACAATCGCAAAGATGGTTTTGAAAAGAGAAAAAAAAACACTTTCATGTGACACGCCATATTCAGGCCTAACTTCTAGGCCGAGTTTGGGGTGTTACATTTTATGGTATTAGAGCCCAGTTGCAAAACTTGGCCGTGGTTTGGGTTCAAAAGCGTTTTCCAAAGCTGTTTAGAATTTTGATTTATAAATATATGTTCTAAAGGAAGTATGGCACCTCGAGTATCCGACACCAAGTCAAGTAAGTATTTGTTTTCATTTTATGATTATTGTGTTACAAAAATTCTACAAAGTAGAATACTTTAGAAATGTTAGCTTTAGGAGTTGAAACTATAGAGACTGAGACTCTAGGATGCGGATTTGACTCTCGAAAATAACTTTTCTACTCATAATCCATAAAACATCATTTAATAAACATCGGATAGCATAATTATTCATAAAACTCTTAATCAGATTATATCGACTTAGTGAACATGAGCACTAGAAGACACAGACGCGGTAGATGTGGACGCGGTAGAGGCCGAGGTGCTAGGGCTAGATCTTCGACACCAAGACATGTGCCCGAAAGGGAGGCACAGACATCGTTAGTGGCTGAGACGGGATCTCATGATCGAGTTGGGGTTGATGAGCTGACTCAGATAGTTAAGAAGGTATTGAAGGAGGTTAAGGAAATCAGTGAAGCACTTTGAGTTGGGTCTGTGGACTTTAAGAAGAAAGGAGATCGTGGTTCTTTTGGATCGCAGTCTCGTTCCGTAAAGCGTGTTAAGGCACGTACAAACTTTTCTGCTTACGATCATTGCAGAAGGCATTATCCGGGGGAATGCTGGAGGAGGTCAGGAGGATGCTTGAGATGCGGGTTTAAGGAGCATAAGGCTCGGGATTGTTACATCACCATCAAGTTAGGTATGTTTTGGTTGGACGTAATAATTGAATGTAGAAAATTCTAAGTATAAATGGTAGACAACTGATTGCTTTTGTGGTTAGATGTTTGGTTGTGTGAAAGAGGATTCATGATTTTGTTAAAAGTACATTGTATTTTTTTAGATCAGAGTGCGCAGTGAAAGCTTAGTGGTGTGATTTGAGTGATGCGTTTAGTAGATGGTTGGAAATTTTGAGGATGAAATTTCTTTAAGGAGGGTAGAATTGTAACATCCTAAAATTGCGCCTAGTAGGATTGGGCCCAATGGGCCTTGGGCGTAGGAATGTTTAAAATTTTGAGAACAAGAGAATGGAATTATTGCAAATTGGACTTATTAGTTAAGTGAATTTAGAAGGTTACAAGGTTTCTATAAAGTCTCGGGTTTAATTGGGCCTTATGAAAAATTGGGTATTTTAGAACTTTAAGGAGAGATGGTAAGTAGCTTCAAAGCTTATAGAAATAAATAAGTAATGTGCTTGCATAAATGAGCTATTGGTAAATAGGTTATGACATCAAGTGAAGTACCTTGAGGGAAGAGGATCAAATCCCTTTGTGTGCAATTTTTGACTAATATTTTTACACTCTTTCCTTAAGTGTCAGCCAAGAGGTATTTATGGTAAGTTTGACTTCTTTATTTTTTCTATGGTGGCTGAAGAATTAAGGAAAGGTTGAGGTTGGGGAAAGGAATCAAAAGGAAAAGGCAAGTAAGGGGAACAAGTGGCTTATTTCATGGAGAATGCTATGGAAAGTATGGTTGGCAAAATTTTGACCCTTATACTATGCATGTGGACGATTTTGAGGGTAGATAGGTAGCTGAAATTTTACTTTGGCATTTGGTAGGGTCTTGGTATTGTTTTGGCCAAAAATCACATTTGCAACTTTAGTGTCATCTTCTCCCAATTTGCTATTCTCTTTGCTGAAATCTTCTAGCACAATAGTGCATTTTTCTTCTCTTTGGATTGGTTTCATATTCACCTTTTGTCCATCTTCCTTGGTAGCTGAATATCAACATACAATTTCCTCCATAACTGAACTTTCATCTTTTCTCTATTTCTTCTTCTCATCCATATTAACATCCGTTTCTTGATCAATCGGTAAGTATTCTTCTCAATATTTTATTTTCTTTGGTTTTGGATGGTCATTTTGACCTAGACCATCACTTTACTTTCCCTCATTCGAAATTATTTTTCTTCCTCGCAGAGATATAGTGGAAGACCAAAACTTGGATTTTTTCGAAGTCATCGTATAATCGCTAGAAATTGGATCCAACATTAATAAAGTAATGAGTTCTTATGGATTATTGATATTATTCAATATTCGATTGGTTGCTAACGGAGTAATAATGTGAAATAATCGACTACATGTTTTAGGGACAAATCACTCGATATATTCTACCTTCGGACATAGTGGTAAGTGATTCAAGTGTAAGTGATACAAAATCTTTTGGAAATCCGAGGCTAACTTTTGGTTGGTATTGTTCTAGCTCAATGACGAGTGGTTCGTTAGGAAATCAAAATTAGGCGTGTAATCCCGTACCTTTCTTATACATATCTGAAATGGTGTGTAATCTCACACTTCTCAGAAAGTTTGTATGAAATATTCTGTGAATCGGTCGAACTACCAAAGAAAATCAGAAACCGGCATCCGTGATCACTCGGGCGTGCGTATGATCGTAGTGGCAAACGTATTTTGTAATAAAACAGTTTCGCTTAGAAGCAGTGATGCGTTTTTGAAAAATCACGAAAATAGAAGCAAGGAAATTGGAAAGTGAATGAGATATCAAATAAAAGCTTACTGTGTCTATTTTGATAAGGAAGAAACAGAGAAGGAAAAGGAATTTTATATTCTAAGATATGTTAATTTTAGTGAGACTGGTTCTAAATGATTTTGTGGTTCCCTGATCTATCTTGGAAAAATCGTATAAAATTGTACAAAGTGAATTAAGAGTTATAGTTTATATGTAAAGATTTCTTAGTGAGTTTATTTTCAATAGAAACAAGTGGGAACAACATATGAAAACTGTATAGTGAGATATTTGAATTTTGGATAAGAGAGGTTAGAATCATTGGACAGTGAAACAAGGGAAAATTTAAGGAATAAACTGTACTAAATGGTTAAGACAAAAATTCTGGAAAAATTTAAGTAAGAAGATATATGAGTTTAGTTTCAAGGAAAATTTATGGATTTAGATTTCGAGATTTCTAACCCAAGTTATAGTCAATTTTGTTAGTACGACGCAGATGGACAGTTTAAATTGTTATGCCAAAATTAGTAGTCCAGTCTGGATTGTACAATTACCGGCCGAATTACGAAAATGCCTCTAAAGGGCCGAAATATGAAAATGCCCCTAATGGGCCGATTTACAAAAGTGTTAATGGGCCAATCTGTTATTTTGATAAATGGGCCAATCTGATATTTTGATAAATGGGCCAATCTGTTATTTTGATAAATGGGCCAATATGATATTTTGATAAATGGGCCAATATGATATTTTGCTAAATGGGCCAATCTGATATTTTACTAAATGGGCTAATTTGATATTTTGCTATATGGGCCTAATTGATAATTTGTTATAATGAGCCGTGCTTTTGTAATAAATATCTGAATAAATTATTGTGATTTGTTATACATTATATACATGATTTGCATGGGATGGGATAATGATGAAGAGAAGCTCTGATAGCTATGCTACATAAATCTGGTAGCTCTGCCACAAATCTGAAAAATGGCAATGCCATGTAAATTCTGTTAATCTGGTGGCTTGTCCACAAATTTGATATAAATGGCTTAATGCCTACGTTTGGTGTGTTGGCGGGGTAGGTTGACTAAAGATCACCCACAGGTGTGTTGGTTGGTACGGATGGTTTGTAGTGGATGGAAAACTAGGATTTGGTTTGGGAATTGCATATCGTATGCATATTATATATGATACATTTATATTATTGTAAGGGCTTTAGCCCAATTAATTGCTTAATGGGATTTTGGCCCAGTGAACAATGGTAAGTGGATTATACACCGAGTTCTTGTAACTCACCCCTTCTCTTAACCCTTGTAGGTAATGCTCGATGATTTGGACTTGGAGCCATGGATGACTCGGTGGAGGCCATGCTTGAAATAACATTTTGAATATTAGTAAACTATCTTTCTATTTTATTTGATTACTTTTATTGTTTGGGTTTTAAAGTTGTAATAAGGCCTCGGACTATTTTTATTTTGCTCTATGTTTGGGATGTTTTATTATTCTTCTTAAATTGTTTAAAATGAATTTTCTAAAAATATAAATAATGGTTTTCAAAATTGATTAATAAATGGATTTTATAGCAAACCTTTACAAATAATTTAAATCGGAGTCTCTTTCAAAATTTCAACGTCATTTTTAAAGGTCCTTATTTTAAAGTCCACTACTTCGATTTTCGACTCATCAACCAACCTCTCAAAAATACTTGTATTTTATCTATGTTTCCGCAATGTTTTCAAAATGCTTCTGTAACTCTATTTCCAAACGTCATATTTTCATAAATTGTTATTTCGAATATGTTTTCGCAACCAAAAAGGTTTTTAAAGATAATTACATTTTCAAGTAGATAACAATTGCTTAAGTGTTTTGGGTTTTAACAAAGAGGCTATAATTCTCAAACAAGTTTTTAACAATCGCAAAGATGGTTTTAAAAAGAAAAAAAATACTTTCATGTGACACGCTAGATTCGGGCCTAACTTCTAGGCTGGGTTTGGGGTGTTACATAGTTTGTGGAAAAAGGGAGAGAGTAGAAGCAATTTTGGTCACTTCAATTGCTAAAACGTAAAACCTAAAATGTAAAAAACAAATGGACAATGAAGCAGTTAGCAAGAGAAATCTGGAATTCTACTCTCAAAACCGAAACAAAGGAGTGCTTAGTGCCGAAAATGCTCCTTATTTCTCCTTTTAGCCGAATTCCACTAAGCTTAGAGTCCCAATCGTCCCTACACTCTACCAACCTCCCACTTTTGAAAATCCTTGATTTTTTCCCCAATCTCCTCCTTGATTTGCTCCACAATTCCTTCCAAGACCAATTCAAATTTCATCTTATAGAGTTTCAGTCCAACTCTTCCACTTACACGGCACAAACAGCAAAATGAACACCCAATGTGTAACCCATGACTTGAACCATAGACCTCACAGTTGCACAACACGCCACGTTGCCACTAGACTACCAACTCTTCTTGTGTCATAAAACAAACATTATTATCTATAAAGCCTATATGCCAGTGTCCAGATTCATTTAAAGGAAAAACTAAAAATTTTACAAAAGCCAATACTTGAACCCAGGCTTCTCAAATTCCCCTATACACACCTAAATCGCTTAGCCATTAAAGCAAACAAGCAATTTGTGCCATTTTCTTGCACACATAAATATTTATGTGCAGGCTCCTAGCTGATCCTACACTCAAGGCCCAAATTCAGGGCGTTATAATTCACCCCTCCTTAAAGAAATTTTGTCCTTAAAATTTCCAACTACCAGAATAGTCGCAAAACACAAACTTAATCACCACGCTCCTTTTGTGCACTCTAATTTCAAAACATTATTATAGCCTCTTGAACCACGTTTGCGTGTATCTATTGTGCTCATTGTCTATTCGTGTTTTATCAGAACTAACAGTTGAATGCAGATCGAAGTTTCACTATAGTTTCAGTCCACTATAGTTTCAGTTTGCTCTATGTAGAGTGGTAGAGTCTAATTTCTAAAGTATTCACAGTATTTCCTTACTTACCTCATTTCAATTTCTAAATAGACAAAAGTATTCAGAAAATTTACAGATTCAATGCCGGAGACTCGGTGTGCCACACTTTTTAGAAGAAGTATCTCAAAACACTTCACACATTCGAAAACAGCCTTTTGAAACCCAAAAATTTGAAAACCCATTCCACAATCGAGTTTTGCAATATGGCTCTGATACCACTAAATGTAACACCCCAAACCTGACTTAGATGTTATGGTTGAATCTAGCGGTGTCACATTGGAGTGTTTTTTGGAAACCATTTGAAACACCCCAAACCCGGCCCACGAGAATGGACTGGATCTGGTATGTTCCTTGAAGTAACCCGGTTCAAATTCATTCGATTGTTTTGAAAACTATGAGTTTTTGGAAGATAGCTCGTTGTGGGTTGGGCTTGAGTTGAAAACAAATTTATTTTTATAACAAAAACCCATTTGCTTCAAGTGATAAAAATATTCAAACTTATTTCATACTAAGTGGGCTTACTCTTTATAAAGCCCTAAACTCATAACATAGTAATTATAGTAAAAATAAAAATTCGTCACGGTGGCCTTATTACATAAAATGAAACCCAAAATAATAAAATGTATAGTACTTTAAAATAAAATAAATATTCAATTTAAACTGAACTTCAAGTCGATCATGGCCACCACAAGTTCTGCCGTCCCAGTCCATTACTGCTCATCACCTGAAACATATTCCCACAACGGGGTGAGTCGATAGACTCAGTGTGTAACCAACACTAAACGTAATAGAAATAGGCACACCATAAAAATCATATGCATATAACAATTTCAAGGTAATGATGCAAACCCGAACCCAAACCTATATGCCATCCGCTACACTCCACCCGTACCAACTTTGTGCAGTGGGGACTACTAAGTCAACCTCCTTCCGCTACACTCCATCAAGGCGATCATCGCAATCGGCGTGCTCATCGCCCATCGATAATATTGTGGCATAGCCACCATCGTAATGTAACCGGTTACCACTTAGTGAGACCAAGTCATCACATTCACTTAGTGAGACCAAGTCATCACATTCACTTAGTGAGACCAAGTCATCACTTTCACTTATAACGTTGGTGAGACCGTAGTCAACACCTTCTTCCCTTTCACATAAATCCCAATGCCCCAAATTATAAATATCATGCATAACATATTTTTATTTCACTTTCACATCACTTTTCACTTGTATAACATTTATTTGAAATCCTAGTAGGAGTAGGAAACGCGTGCACGAATACTTTGTACCATAACATGGCACTTTAGCCACTTTCTTTCACTTTCATATTAACATATATAACATATTTAAACCATAAAACTATTAAGAATAGTGTGGAATACACACGGTACCTTAGCCATATTCTTACACTTTCATATTAACACATATATTGAATTAAAGCAGAAATCTATCAAGATTTAGTGTAGGTACACACGATTAAACAACGAATTCCTTGAAATCCGAAATCGATCTCTCGCCTTAGATCTCAAATTCCTACATTTGATTAATCACTTACTACTTTAATAAAAGCCATTCGCCATAAATCCAAATCCTAGTAAGATTTGTAAAAGGACTTACCTTTGATGCCGATTTGGTGTTTATTCAAATCCAAAACTTGGTTTTCCTTCACTTGATTTTCGGCCAACCTTGAATCTCAATATGGGTTAGTTTTAGGCTTTTTAATAATTAAAGAACTGATCTAGATAATCATACAAGCCTTGGCGAATACTTTTAGGTGCTTACCTTGTGGATTTTAAATCCAAAATTCACCGAATAACTAGGAACACATGGCCAATGGTGTACCTTCGGAAAAGAACTTCTCCTTCCATGATTCGCCAAGATTAATAATTGAAATTAGTCCCTAAATTTCGATAAGTCTAAAATATAAAAGAATGGAAACTAAACTTGGATCTTACCCTTATTTAAAGGAATCGGTTGCACCTTCACTTCAACCTTCAGAGATTCAGCTTAGAGACTTGATGAACAATTGGCTATGATTCCCTTATGTATTCGGCTTCAAAGATGAAATAAGAGAGGAATAATAGGCTTAGAAGGAAATCGCTAGGAGGCTTAAAAGAAAAGAAGAAAAAGAATGGATGCTCAAGAAGAATATTCTGCAGAGGAAAGAGAGGAGAATGAATAATGAATGGCCCTAGTCCCTCCTTTTATAGCCAAATTTACTAGGCCAAGAATCCTTTGCTTGGCCACCACTCTTCCTCATTCTCCTAATTAAAGAATAATTCTTCATTTATCCACCTATTTAGTAAAATTCTAAAGGAATAAAACTCCTCTCCTCGAGTCCCTATTGCCGTCCATTGCTTCCTCTCTAAGTAATTAAATTAAAAAAAATCACTTAAAGCTTTAGCTAGGTGCCGTCCAACTTTCTTCTTATGGAAGCAAAATAAAACTTCTTTTATTTGCTTCCTAGATGACTCGAACTCAGGCCCAAAACCTTTTGCATGTGGGCTATTTCCTAAGGCCTATGTGGCATCTTCAGGCCACATTTCCAAGCCCGTTATTGGGTCAAATTTCATGTACTTTATATCTTTAGGGTCACTTGGCCCTAAGTTCCCCTTTGGGCTCTAAAATTCGACATTCCGGGGTCATTTTTAAGTTTCCAAAAATTTTCGCGCGGCTCTGTATTTTCCAAGTTTCCAAAATGTTTAGTTTCCTATTTTGGCTTGGTTTCCAAAATGTTTAGTTTCCTATTTTGGTTTGGTTTCCAAAATGTTTAGTTTCCTATTTTGGCTTGGTTTCCAAAATGTTCACTTTCCTAATTTTCTTAGGTTTCCTCTTTTAACTAATCGTTCCATACATTTCCTTACATTTCCATACATTTCCATACATTTCCATACATTTCCATACATTTCCATACATTTCCTTACATTTCCATTCATTTCCTTACATCTCCATACATTTCTATACATTTCCATACATTTCCTTTCATTTCCTTTCATTTCCTTTCATTTCCTTATATTTCCTTACATTTCCTTTCATTTCCTTTCATTTCCTTTCATTTCCTTTCATTTCTTTTCATTTCCTTTCATTTCCTTTCATTTCCTTACATTTTCCTTATATTTCCTTACATTTCCTACATTTCCTTTCATTTCCTTACATTTCCTTACATTTCTTTTCATCTTAGGGTTCTTGAAACTCTTGAAACACATCCAACACACCCAGATCCCACTATCTCATGAATTACGCATGAACGCATAACCCTAATCTAGGATGTTACGGTTCTACCCCTTAAAATAATTTCATCCTCGAAATTACTTACTATCATTCATCCGCATCTTAACTCACCACACTCGCTATTCTCAAAGACTCGATCTTAAAGAACTATCATACTTTCTAGGCACATTATTTATTTTTCTTTTTTTTGTTCATGTTCCTAGAACTCATTTCTAACGTCACGATTTAATCGATTAAAGAGTTTTATGCATTAGTACTTTGTTCCTTTGTTTAACCGCGAACAATTTTATGAAAAGGAGTTTAGGAGTGGTTCTTTCGTATTCATACACGCATACAGATCTTTTCATGCACTCATACATCCATCAAACAATTATGAACCTTAGTTCATTCGGAGAAATGTTGTAGTTTTCATTTGTTGTTGTTTTTCCACTACCCGGGGGTATTTTCGTAATTTGTCCTATAGGGGTATTTTCGTAATTTGTCAAAATAAGGTTTCTTGATGATTTTGTCACAAAGTATCTTTGGTATTTTAAGTTCCTGGGTATTTTGGAAGTTTTTTTTGAGATCAGGGTATTTTAGAAATTTTTAGACCTTGGGGTATTTTGGTAATTTTTCCACAAACCGGGTAAATTGTAAAATTTTAATAAATCGGGATATTTCGAAGTTGCAAAACTTTGAGGGTTCTTTTGAGAAATTTATTTTCCAGCATGATGAAGTTGCAAAATTTTGGAAATCGAGGTCATTTTGAAAATTTTGGTAAGTTAGAGGCAATTTGTAATTTTCCAAAATTCACGGTATTTTTGATAGTTTGTAAATTAGGGTTTTGGACTTTTGTAACATAATGAAATTTTGGTAAAACTATTGAGTAGTTGGACATCTTATAAACCAAGGGCATTTTTGTAATTTTATCATTAGGGGTATTTTAGTAAATTTGTAAATCGAAATATTTCAGAAAATTTATAAAATATTCTTTTCAAATCAAGAGGGTAATTTAGAAATTTTAAAATTAGGGTTTCGGAAAAATCGGCTAGTCCCTTTCGGGTTTTAGTTATTGGGTTTAGCTTGTGACTAAGTCCTCTTGGTTAGGGTGAGCAGTTACTACGCACTGGTAGGATTCGAGTAAAGAGGAGGTGAGTCACTAGGGCTTGCTTAAATACCAAGCTCTTCTTGGATCCACTCCTAGACATGCGCTTTGATTACCACACCCTAGCTCGGTGACTTAATCACGAGTTTGTCTAGTGTATTAAGTCTTATGTATTTGTGTTTGAGTAGACTAATCCTGGGTTCAAGTTCCTATCATGCTATTCTACGTTCCATGCCTTTTCTACCCTTAAACAATTCACGAAATCACACATATAGTTAGGGTACTTACCGGTGGATCATGGGTTGGAGACTTAGGTGCCATGCCATAAAACACCTTATGTTTCAAAGAAAAAATCATTTGGCTCGCTTTGAAAGCGTTTTGGGCCTTAGCCCACGTGGCCGAAGTTTAAAATGGGCTCGATACTAAATCGAAACACCCCAAACCCGCCCCAGAATGGATGGATCTGGTATGTTCCTTGAAGTAACCCGGTTCAAATTCATTCGATTGTTTTGAAAACTATGAGTTTTTGGAAGATAGCTCGTTGTGGGTTGGGCTTGAGTTGAAAACAAATTTATTTTTATAACAAAAACCCATTTGCTTCAAGTGATAAAAATATTCAAACTTATTTCATACTAAGTGGGCTTACTCTTTATAAAGCCCTAAACTCATAACATAGTAATTATAGTAAAAATAAAAATTAAATCACGGTGGCCTTATTACATAAAATGAAACCCAAAATAATAAAATGTATAGTACTTTAAAATAAAATAAATATTCAATTTAAACCCGAACTTCAAATCGATCATGGCCACCACAAGTTCTCGCCAGTCCCACCATTTCTTGCTCATCACACAAACATATTCCCACAGCGGGGTGAGTCGATAGACTCGGTGTGTAACCAACACTAAACGTAATAGAAATAGGCACACCATAAAAATCATATGCATATAACAATTTCAAGGTAATGATGCAAACCCGAACCCAAACCTATATGCCATCCGCTACACTCCACCGTACCAACACAGCATGCAGTGGGGACTACTAAGTCAACCTCCTTCCGCTACACTCCATCGAAGGCGTCATTGCAATCGGCGTGCTCATCGCCCATCGATAATATTGTGGCATAGCCACCATCGTAATGTAACCGGTTACCACTTAGTGAGACCGAAAGTCATCACATTCACTTAGTGAGACCAAGTCATCACATTCACTTAGTGAGACCAAGTCATCACTTTCACTTATAACGTTGGTGAGACCGTAGTCAACACCTTCTTCCCTTTCACATAAATCCCGAATGCCCCAAATTATAAATATCATGCATAACATATTTTTATTTCACTTTCACATCACTTTTCACTTGCATAACATTTATTTGAAATCCTAGTAGGAGTAGGAAACGTACCTGAATACTTTGTACCATAACATGGCACTTTAGCCACTTTCTTTCACTTTCATATTAACATATATAACATATTTAAACCATAAAACTATTAAGAATAGTGTGGAATACACACGGTACCTTAGCCATATTCTTACACTTTCATATTAACACATATATTGAATTAAAGCCGTAAATCTATCAAGATTTAGTGTAGGTACACACCGATTTGCTTTAACGAATTCCTTGAAATCCAAAATCGATCTCGCCTTGGATCTCAAATTCCTACATTTGATTAATCACTTACTACTTTAATAAAAAGCCATTCGGCCATAAATCCAAATCCTAGTAAGATTTGTAAAAAGGACTTACCTTTGATGCCGATTTGGTGTTTATTCAAATCCTGAAAACTTGGTTTTCCTTCACTTGATTTTCGGCCAACCTTGAATCTCAATATGGGTTAGTTTTAGGCTTTTTAATAATTAAAGAACTGATCTAGATAATCATACAAGCCTTGGCCGAATACTTTTAGGTGCTTACCTTGTGGATTTTAAATCCCGAAATTCACCGAATAACTAGGGAACACATGGCCAATGGTGTACCTTCGGGAAAAGAACTTCTCCTTCCATGATTCGGCCAAGATTAATAATCGAAATTAGTCCCTAAATTTGATAAGTCTAAAATATAAAAGAATGGAAACTAAACTTGGATCTTACCCTTATTTAAAGGAATCGGTTGCACCTTCACTTCAACCTTGAGATTCACTTAGAGACTTGATGAACAATTGGCTATGATTCCCTTATGTATTCGGCTTCAAAGATGAAATAAGAGAGGAATAATAGGCTTAGAAGGAAATCGGCTAGGAGGCTTAAAAGAAAAGAAGAAAAGAATGGATGCTCAAGAAGAATATTCGGCAGAGGAAAAGAGAGGAGAATGAATAATGAATGGCCTAGTCCCTCCTTTTATAGCCGAATTTACTAGGCCAAGAATCCTTTGCTTGGCCACCACTCTTCCCTCATTCTCCTAATTAAAGAATAATTCTTCATTTATCCACCTATTTAGCCGAAATTCTAAAGGGAATAAAACTCCTCTCCTCAGAGTCCCTATTGCCGTCCATTGCTTCCTCTCTAAGTAATTAAATTAAAAAAAATCACTTAAAGCTTTAGCTAGGTGCCGTCCAACTTTCTTCTTATGGAAGCAAAATAAAACTTCTTTTATTTGCTTCCTAGATGACTCGAACTCAGGCCCAAAACCTTTTGCATGTGGGCTATTTCCTAAGGCCTATGTGGCATCTTCAGGCCACATTTCCAAGCCCGTTATTGGGTCAAATTTCATGTACTTTATATCTTTAGGGTCACTTGGCCCTAAGTTCCCCTTTGGGCTCTAAAATTCGACATTAAGGGTCATTTTAAGTTTCCAAAAATTTTCAGTGACTCTGTATTTTCCAAGTTTCCAAAATGTTTAGTTTCCTATTTTGGCTTGGTTTCCAAAATGTTTAGTTTCCTATTTTGGTTTGGTTTCCAAAATGTTTAGTTTCCTATTTTGGCTTGGTTTCCAAAATGTTCACTTTCCTAATTTTCTTAGGTTTCCTCTTTTAACTAATCGTTCCATACATTTCCTTACATTTCCATACATTTCCATACATTTCCATACATTTCCATACATTTCCATACATTTCCTTACATTTCCATTCATTTCCTTACATCTCCATACATTTCTATACATTTCCATACATTTCCTTTCATTTCCTTTCATTTCCTTTCATTTCCTTATATTTCCTTACATTTCCTTTCATTTCCTTTCATTTCCTTTCATTTCCTTTCATTTCTTTTCATTTCCTTTCATTTCCTTTCATTTCCTTACATTTTCCTTATATTTCCTTATATTTCCCTACATTTCCTTTCATTTCCTTACATTTCCTTACATTTCTTTTCATCTTAGGGTTCTTGAAACTCTTCAGAACACATCCAACACACCCACTGATCCCACTATCTCATGAATTACACACCTAACGCATAACCCCTAATCTAGGATGTTACACCATTTTTCTTGTTGATAAAAAAACTCGTTTGGAGGATGAAGCCTCTTTGTTAGAACTCATATTATACCAGCATTTTGTTAATCATTTTAAATCGTCATTACTTTTAAAACCTTGTTTGTTATGGAAGCTTAAAAATTGTTACGAAACATAGTGTTTTGAAAACAGTTATCGTTTTGGGAAACGTTCTACTTCTAACAAGTATAAATCATAATAATTAAAATCTCAGATCGAAAGCTATAAAATTGGAAAGGCTTTATTACAAATATAAAAACCCAGATGAAAACTAATAGTAACTAAAAGCCAAGTAAACAAAAACATGAGCAGTAGTGTGGCCATCTCCGATCCCTCGTAGTACCGAACCATCTAACGCTGGGGATTTCCTGAAAGGTTAAAAATGGGGTGAGTTTGCAAAAAACTCAAGGTGTAATCCTTTATCAAAGAAACAATCAGTATGCAGAAACAGAATTAGTCTAGGCCTGAGCTCTTTAATAGTAATAGTACAATGTGGACTTCAACCCAAAATAGTAACAGTGTAGTGTGGGCCTTAGCCCATTACAGTATCAGAATTAGAAACACAATACATGTAGGCCTAAGCCCAATATAGTGACAGTATCAGTAACAGAAAGGCAACAATGCAATCATGCAACCCATCCCAATCCAGCCAACACACCACCCGTACCAACCATCACACCATGTGGGGATAAAATTGACCCACTCAGCCAATGCACCAATATCAGCACCGGTTGTGGCACTAACCAGTATCGTAAAAAAGCTGCTAGTAATCAGAATGGATGAGAGCAGTAAATAGGATAGCTATAACGCCATAAGTACAGTAATATGGTTGGCACAAAGCCATTGGTAGTAGTAATATGATCAAGACACAAAGATCGATGCTGTAATATGATCGAAACACGACCATCGATGAATTCGTAATATGATCAACACAAAGCCATCAGTAACGGTAATCTGATCGGTACAAAGCCATCAGTAGCAGTGATATGATCGGTACAAAACCATCAGTCACATCACAGCAAAGCTGCCAGCAATGGTATCACAGCAAAGCTGTCAGTAATAGTATATGTGGCAAAGCCACCAATAATAGTGATTGTGGCAGAGCCACCAGTACAGTACTTTTGCCATAATAGTATACAATCACAGACAGATATGTTATTTACGTCAAAGACAAATTAATCATTTACATCGCAGACAAATTAATCATTTACCCTCGAGGGGCAAAATAATCACTTTACCCTTTGGGGGTATATCAGTCAATTCACCTAACAGAGGTATTACAATAATTTTACCTACAGAGGCATCACGATCATTTTATCCTACAGGGGTATTACGATCATTTTACCCTATAGAGGTACCATGATCATTTTACCCTACAGAGGTATTACGGTCATTTTACCCTACAGGGGTATTACAGTCATTTTATGCTACAAGGGCATTACGGTCATTTTACCCTAAAGGGGCATTATAGTCATTTTACCTTACAAGTGTATTACGGTCATTTGAGCACACGGTTAAGCACACGGGCTTGTGGCTCGATCGTATTATTTGAGTTTTCCAAGTGAAACAAGTCAGGATCGACCACGGGTTGGACACACAGGTTTGTAACTGGCCGTGTGGTGCAAGTCAGGATCGGCCACAGGTGAGGCACACAGGCGTGTGTCAGGCCGTGTAGAAAAGTCAGTAGGTATGCCCTATTTTGCCATGGCTTGGACACATGAGCGTGTCCGAGGCCGTGTGAGGCACATGGCCTACCCACACGGGCGTGTGACCTCTGTAACTTAGAAAAATGTTTGAACTTCAAAAACTTTTGTAAGTGTTCGGCTTAGTCCTGGCCCTATTCTAAAGCATGTTTAAGGTATCGATGACCGCACTAAGGGACTATATGATTATGTTTGAATATGATTGATTGATAATTGACTTGGTGTCACCAAATGGATATAAAATGTTTCGATTGTTTAGTAATGCCTCTTAACCATATTCTGGCGACGGTTTTGGGTTAGGGGTGTTACATTTTATTAGTATCAAAACTACAGTTTAGTCAATTCTTGGACTAACGTAGCGTGTTTGAGTCTAGCTATAAATGCCATATATATAATTGCGATAGTGTGATAAATCCTGACAGTTAAAAATATGTTTTCATATAGTAATGGATCTCGATCAAGCAGTTGCTGATGATGTAGAGAGTAACGCGCCTGCTGACGCTCAAGGGACAGCGCTGGCCACATCTAGGCCAAATGATAGTATTGAGGGAGGAGAGGCTAAGCAAGCCTTCTTCTAAATGATGAGCGAGTGGTTTTTAGAGATCGTTCGAATGAATCTGGCTGCTCCACAACCTCCACCCCCACAAGTGCCTATTATGCCACAAGTTGTAGATCTGAATTAATTGAATAAACCTCCTGTGGATAAAATCTGAAAGTACGGAGATGAAGATTTTAGGGCCACCATTGATGATGATGCTGAGCGAGCTGAGTTTTGGCTCGAGAATATAATCTGAGTGTTCAATAAGATGTCATTGACCTCTGATGAATGAATTAAGTGTGCAGTTTCCTTGTTGAGAGATACGATTTATAACTAATGGAAGACGTTGGCATCAGTGGTTCTAAAAGAGAGAATCACCTAGGATTTCTTTCAAGTTGAATTCAGAAAGAAGTATATTAGTCAATGATTCATAGATAAAAAATGTAAAGAATTTCTTGAGCTGAAACAAAGTCGTATGAAAGTTACGAAATATGAACGGGAGTTTGTGAAACTGATCTAATATTCGCGATAATGTGTTTCAACCGAAGCTACTATGTGCAAACATTTCATTGAAGGGCTGAATGAAGACATTAAATTATTTGTTGGAATACTTAACATAAATGAATTTGTTGTGTTAGTTGAAAGAGCCTGCAAAGTCGATAAGCTTAGTAAAGAAAAGAAGAAAGCCAATTCTGAGGCTAGAGATGAAAGAAAAAGATCAATGAGTAAGTTTTCTCAACCTTCAAAAAAAAAGATTTAGAGATGCAAGCAATCAATCAAATGCTTAGCTTGGACATTCAAATAGAGACCGAGTGAGACAATGTATTGGTTCGAGAATTCAAGCTCCAATTGAATCAAATGTTGGTAGTGCTAAAAGAAACAAACTTGAGTGTAGAAAGTGCAGAAGAAGACATGTTGGAGAATGATGGGGCAAGTATAGTAATAGAACTTGTTATAAGTGTGGATCACGAGATCACTTCACTCTAGATTACCCAAAGTTAGCTGAGGAAGAAAATGTTGAGAGTGTGAGACCGAGTAATGTGACAGCTAGGGTTAGACCACCCAGAAACACCAGAAATGTGAGTGAAAGTTAGAGAGGGACTACAGATACAGATGTGAGATCCAAGGAGAGAGCACCTGCCCAAGCCTATGCTATACGCACACGAGAGGAAGCGTCATTACTAGTACTTTCACTCTATTTGATACTGATGTGATTGCATTGATAGATCTAGGTTCTACTCATTCCTATGTGTGTGTGAATCTAGTATCAAGTAAGAATCTACCTGTTGAGTTTACTGAATTTGTGATTAGAGTATTGAACCCCTTAGCCAAGTGTGTCTTAGTGGATAAAGTGTGCAAGAACTGTCCATTGATGTTTTGGGATGTTTATTTTCTGGCTAATTTGATATTGCTACCATTCGATGAATTTGATATAATTCTTGGTATGGATTGGATCACTTTACATAATGCTATTATGAATTGTAAAAGAAATAGTATTGATTTGAAAAGTCAGAATGGTGAGATAGTTCGAGTTGAATCTAGTGATTTGAGTGGTTACCAGTTGTTATATCATCTATGAAAGCTTTGAACAATTTGAAAAAGGGTTGCAAAGCTTATTTTGCATATGTGATTGATACAAAAGTGTCTGAAAAGAAAGTTGAATCTGTACCAGTAGTTTGTGAATTTCCAGATGTGTTTCCTGAAGAACTACTAGGATTACCTCCGATTCAAGAAGTTGAATTTGGAATTGAATTGGTGCCGGGAACGACTCCTATCTCAATAGCTCCGTATAGAATGGCACCAACAGAATTAAAAGAGTTGAAGTCTCAGTTGCAAGAGTTGACTGATAGAGGATTTACTCGACCGATTTTCTCAACTTGAGGTGCTCTGTGTTGTTTGTGAAAAAGAAAGATGGCACTATGAGGATGTGTATTGACTATAGACAATTGAACAAAGTGACGACAAAGAAAAAATATTCGTTGCCTCGTATTGATGATTTGTTTGATCAGTTGAAAGGAGCTACAGTATTTTATACGATAGATTTGAGATCGGGTTATTATCAACTACGAGTCAAAGAGTCAGATGTACTGAAGACTGCTTTTAGAACGAGGTACAGACACTATGAATTTTTAGTTATGCCTTTCAGACTAACGAATGCTCCTACAGTGTTTATGGACTTGATGAACTGGATATTAAGACCATATTTGGATCATTTTATTGTAGTGTTCATTGATGATATTTTGATTTACTCATGTGATGAGACGCATCATGCCGAGCATTTAAGAATTATGCTACGGACTCTGCGTGAGAAGCAATTGTATGCAAAATTCAGCAAATGTGAGTTTGGTTGTGTGAGGTTGGATTTCTGAGGCATTTTGTATTAGCTGCGGGAATACGAGTTGATCTGAGTAAAATTTCAGTCATTTTAGAATGGAAGCCTCCGAGAAATGTGTCTGAAGTTCGTAGTTTTTGGGACTAGCGGGATACTATAGATGGTTTGTGAAAGGCTTCTCGATGATTGCGACTCCGTTGACGAAGTTGTTATAGAAAGATGTTAAATTTGAGTGGTCAGAAAAATGCCAACAAAGTTTTGAACAGTTAAATGCATCGTTGACAGAGGCACCTGTTTTAGTTCAACCTGAGTCCGGGAAAGAATTCATAGTTTACAGTGATGCATTGTTGAATGGTTTGGGTTGTGTGCCGGTGCAAGAAGGCAAAGTCATCGCTTATGCTTCGAGACAGTTAAAGCCACATGAAAAGAATTATCCAACGCATGATCTTGAATAAGCTGCAATTGTATTTGCATTAAAGATTTGACGTCACTACCTATTTGGTGAAAATGTCACATTTATACCAATCACAAGAGCTTGAAGTACTTAATGACTCAGAAAGAATTGAATTTGCGACAGAGAAGATGGTTAGAATTATTGAAAGACTGCATTGATAGATCTGTGTGATGATTTAGTTTTGGCTAAGTTAAAAGTGAGACCGATGTTCATACGTCAGATTTGCAATGCCTAAAAAGGTGATGTTGAAAAGATGGCCAACGAGATCAATGTGAATTGAATGTTGATTCAGAATTTTGAGTTGATAGTGATGATTGTTTGAGATTCAGAGATCGGATTTGTGTTTTGAAGAATTCAAAGTTGATTTAGATGATTTTGAATGAAGCTCACAATAGTCGTTTGGCTGTACATCCGGGGAGTACAAAATTGTATAATGATTTGAAATAGTTTTATTGGTGGCATGGTATAAAACGGGACATCTCTGGCTTTGTGTCGAAATGTTTAATATGCCAGAAAGTTAAAGCTGAACATTAGGCTCCGTCCGGTTTGTTACAGCTGATTACGATTCCTGAGTGGAAATAGGAAAGGATCACGATGGACTATGTGTCAAGATTGCCTTTATCTCTGGGAAAGAAAGATGCGATCTGGGTGATAGTTGATAGATTGACGAAATCAGCCCATTTTGTTTCTGTGAGAACAAATTATTCACTTAATAAGTTAGCTGAATTGTATATTGTAGAAATTGTGAAATTGCACGGGGTGCCACTATCTATTGTGTCTGACAGAGACCGTAGATTTACCTCGTAGTTTTGGAAGTGTAACATCCTGAATTGGGGGTTGCTTGCAATTTAATTATTTTCATGTGCTTGCTTGAAAAAAAATGAATGCTAGGATTGCTAGGCATGTTCTAGGGTCTAGAAATAATCTCGGGTTAGGCCTGACTTAAGGCTAGAATTTTTTTTTAGCACTTGAGAAGAGGAAGCTAAGTGAGTGAGGCTTTAAAAATTATTTGGTGCGAAACATGACAAAGATATCATGTGATAAGTTGGCTTGGGACGCAACCTTAAGGGCTTGGGAAGGTGGCGTCAAAGGGGAGCTTCAGGGGAAGAGGTTTGAATCTTGGGAGTTACAAGGGGGATGCGTTTCATTTTTTTTTTTGGGGTTTTTGGCATTAAAGAAAGGGGGCTAAGTTAAGAAGGCTTTAAAAGATTTTTGTGGATGAGGTTGGACATGAAAGTCTATTTGGTGGAGTGGCTTGGGGCGCCACTTAAGGGTCTTGGCGAATAGACTCAAGTTCGAGTCACGATGGTAGCATAAGGTTTTTATTTTTTTATTTTTGAAAGTTGCCGCCATGAAGAGGGAAGAGTTGGACGGCATTTGGGACTTTGGAAAGGATGGGATAAGCCTTCATTTTTGATAATTTCGGCTAAAAAGGGATAGAAGATAGGTGTTGTTTTAAATTAATTAAAAGGGTGATAATCAAAGATAGGATTTATCACAATGGGAAGTAATGGCCAAATGTAGGACTCCTTAGGGCCATCGGTTTTAGGGGATTTCTTCTAGTATGGCCGAATGTCTTAGACTCATTGGTTGTTGTTTCTTTTTCCTCTCTTTTCTCTCAAATACTTAGCCGAAACTCCCATCACCCCCATCTCCCTCTTTTCTATTTTGTTTCGAAAGTCGAAAGCCATTGTTTCTCTATCGGTTTCAACAGAGCTTTGGCCGAATACCCTCTCTTTTCTTTTTGTGTTTTCTCATCATCACATCAAGAGCCGAAATCTAACTCTCCATTTGGGTTAGCCAAATCATTTGGTAAGTAGATCTTTTCCATCTTTCTTTCTATTATAGATCTATATGTTAAACCTACTCTTATTCCTTAAAGGTATCCGAAACCCCTAACATCACCAAGTGGTGCCGACTTGTGGTGTTTAAAGGCCGAGATAGTCATCAAGGTAAGGGGCGACAACTTCTTTTAGGTTTATGGTTATGGCCGAATGGCCTTTAGCTCTCTAATAAAGTGATTAAACCGATTGTAAGGAGGCCATAGCCGATTGAAGGAAGCTTTCGGGATTTGATTCCCCAAGGTAAGGTGATTAGTTATATTCGCCAAAGGCCATTTTGGTACCTAAAGTATAACCGATTGTGTGCCATGGATCTAGGGACTAATCGGCCAAGGCAAACAAAGGCTTAGGATTTCGATTTGCTTTGGTAAGTGATGGTAAGATTCGGCCTAGGGCCATATTTTGGTTATGAGCGCGATTAATCCTTCGAGATCTTTAGTTTAGCCGAATGGCTAATAGATCTAAGAATTTATGTGTTGGCCGATTGTAGGGGGAACAACCTCTCGGGATTTCGCTAGTATATTCGGGATTTGCTAGTCTCACGAGTAAACAGGTGTGTAAACTCTTACACATTTTATTAGCATAGACTGTTTATTATGTTGCTGTATAACCTCTCGTGTTGTAACTTTTCCTTGTGGGCTTGAGCATGGATTCGGGTAAGTCACCTATTACGAGATCTATGATGTATGTTTGTGTATGCCATCATATGTTGTTGAATGCTATGATATACATAAATGCATGATATACGGGATTATGATATTTGTTATGTAAGCATGATGATGGTGGGATTAATGAGAGGAGGGGGATGATCTCTATGGACTGTCACCAGTGGTTTTGACCACAAGATGGGTTGGCCCCATCAGTTTAATTGTGACTTCGGTCACCAGTGGTTTTGACCACACCGTTGATAAATTGTGACTAAGTCCCAGTGGTTTGGCACCACCAGTGGTTTTGACCACATATTGTTAAATTGTGACCTTTGGTCATCAGTGGTTTTGACCACACGATGGGTTGGCCCCATCACTTGATTTGTGACTTCGGTCACCAGTGGTTTTGACCACAAGTGGTTTTGACCACATGGGGTAGAAAAAGGAGTATGGATGGTTAGTTTGGGTTGCATGTCTGCATGTTTACTAATAAACGTGTATGAGTTGCATTTAGGGTAGGGGATTTATACTTTGAGTCTTGGTGACTCACCCTTCCCATATTATTTTGCGATGAGTAGTTCATGGAGATGGAGCCGAGAGGACTCGAGGCGCCATGCTGTTCCTTGGATATATGGAATTTATTTAATCTGATTTAAGTTTTTTATTTACTAAATTTTTATTTTGGGTTGTAATAAGGCCACTAATTATTATTTGGATGTTTACATAGTTGTTTTTACTTTACTTATACTATATCACAAATGAAATTATAAATGTTAAGTGAATCGGTTAAAAGTAACATTTTCAAAATTAAGTAACTTTTACGAGTTTTCAAAGATGTTACCATCGGGTAGCAAATAACATCTGATGACTTTAAAATTTTAAATGATCAAATGTTTTCAAAGGATTTTCAACACAACCATGTTTATAAAAATCAATCATTTTCTCCTGAGTTTTATCAAACACTGTTTTAAAACCTTAGCAGAATTTTGAAATTTTTCATCAGAAAATCAGAATCTTTCAAACATTTTTACTCCGTGACATACCAGATCCGGTCAGGGCTCATGGGCCGGGTTTGGGGTGTTACAGGAAGAAATTGCAAGAAGCTTTAGGCACAAAGTTGCATTTCAGTACTGCTTTTCATTCGCAAATGGATGGACAATCCAAACGAATCAATCAGGTTCTCGAAGATATGTTGAGATGTTGTATTCTTAAGTTTGAAGGTACATGGGAAAAGCATTTACCATTGATTGAATTCACATACAGTAACAATTTTCAATCTAGTATTAAAATGGCACCGTATGAGGCTCTTTATGGTAGAAAAAATCGAACACCATTGTATTGGACAGAACTGAGTGAGAATAAGATTCACGGGGTTGATTTGATAAAAGAGACTGAGCAAAAAGTAAAGGTGATTCGTGATAGTGTGAAAGTGGCCTCAGATCGTCAGAAGTCTTATGCAGACTTGAAACGAAAAGATATTGAATTCAAAGTTGGTGACAAAGTGTTTTTGAAAGTGTCTCCATGGAAGAAAATACTTCGATTTGGTCGAAAAGGTAAGCTGAGTCCAAGGTTCAGTGGACCGTATGAAATCATCGAAAGAATTGGATCGGTTGCTTATAGATTGTTGTTTCCATCTGAGTTAGAAAAGATTCATAACGTGTTTCATGTGTCGATGCGTTGACGATACCGATTTGATCCGCCTCATGTGATTGGTCCTATTGAGGTTGAGATTCAGTCAGACTTGTCGTATAGTGAAGAACCGATCCGAATTTTGGCACGTGAAATCAAAGAGTTGAGAAACAAAAGAATTTCCTTAGTGAAAGTGTTGTGGCACAAACACAGAGTTGAACAGGCTACGTGGGAGCTTGAGAATGTTATGTGAGAGCAATATCCACACTTATTCACTGATAAGATTTTCGGGGACAAAAATCCCTAAGAGGGGAGAGTTGTAATAGCTTGGTTTAGACCCTAGTCGGAACAGTGGTTTTGAGACCACAAATTTGAGGTCGAGAAAATGTTTTAATATTATTTTATGTGTTTACAGTATGTGATTGAGCATGTGTGAGAATTTTGTGTGAAAATTTTATCGATTGTGTGATAAATTATGAGAAAGGACTTAATCGCGTAAATTGTAAAATCTATGTGCTGATTGTTAAAGTGCTAATTTGACATGACTTATTGAAGGAGAGGCCGTTATGTTGATATTATACCATTAAATAGTTAGTGGAAGATGATAGCATGGTTTTGTTATTATTAATAAATTTCACTGAGGGCAAAATGGTAATTGGTGTATTAATGATAATAAAAATAAAACAAAACACATATTGTTCATCTTTTCATCGCCATTGCAGAAATTTGCTAAAGAAAAAGAAAGGAAAAGAGCTTTAGGGTTTGGCCAATTGAGTTCTTGATTAAGGTATGATTTTCGATTGATTTTTGATAATTTCTACGTTTTCATGATCGTTGCTTAGTGTTCTAGCTAGCCCATGCTTTAATTTTAGAGTTTAATGGTGGTTATGAGATATGCCATTGATGAATGTTTGAGATTTGTGATAGTTGATGATGAAATATGAAAATTTTGTGAAGGATGAACATGTTTTATCTTTGAATTTTTAATGAAATTGAGTAATTTAGGCTTAATTGTGAAAATAATATTTTGAGGGACTAAAATGTGAAATAAATTAAATGTGTGGGCTTGAATGGATATGGGGAAAATTCGGCTAAGCATAAGTGAAGAGAAATTATATGTATTTTGTGATTTGATGAAATAGGGACTAAAGTGTCAAAATGTGAAAATGTGAGGGCTATCTTGTAAAATGCCCTAAATAGGTGTGTGTGTGTGGATGAAATTGAATTAATTAGTGATTGAATGTGTTAATTTTAAATGTGTATAGACCAAGAAAGGAGAGGTTCGGATCGAGATCAAGGCAAAGATAAAGTGCTCGATTAATTGACCGTTTCAGTATTTCGACGTCCGAGGTAAGTTCGGATATATTACATGTTGTCAAAATATGTTTTAGTATATTGGAATGAATATGTATGTGATTATGAGATTTGAAATGCTATGTGCAAAATTGAATTAGATGGCACTAAGTGTGTGAAATTGAAATCGAAACAGAGATGAATAACAATGTGTGTGCGAAGTTATGAAAGCTTCGGCTTATTGATTTGGCACTGTGTGTGTGATACCGAGATAAGTCGGTTGAAAGAATAGGCACTAAGTGTGCGATGATGAATATGCTTTGGTTATGTATATTGTAACAGCCCGATTCAGGGGCTAGTCGGAACAGTGATCTCGAAATCACTAATTCGAGGTTAGAGAAAATTATTTTCATGTTACATTATGTGTTATAACATGTTTATAAGGATGCATGAAAATTTTGGTGCCTTAATTTTAGCAATTTCTAGCTATTGTGAAAAAGGACTAAATCGCATAAAGTGTGAAAGTTTTGGTTTATTTGCAAAAGGTGCCAAATAGCTACGGGCTATTAATTGGAGGCCCCAATTGTGCAATTTAGCCTTGTTTTAAGTGAGTAGGCTGGCCATGTGACATAGGGGACAAGAATTTTTAATTTTGGTCAAAATAGGAGGGAATTAGGTGATAAAAATAAATAAAATAAGATGAGTAAAAGATGTTATCATCTTTCACTATTCATCTATCTTCTCTCCACCGAAAATTGAAAAAGAAATGGAGCTTTGGGGTTTGAACCTTCAGCCAAGCTATCTCCCTTATTAGTAAGTGATTTTGATGGCTTTTCTTAATAAAAATTGTACTTTTGGAGTCCCCAAAGCTTAAGCTAGCTAATGAGGGGACTATTTTGCAATATGGTTGAGAGTCTAGGGACTTTCTATTAGAGAGTTTATGCTGGTTGCTGAGTTTTTATGGAAGAAAATGAATGATAAGATGATGAGAAACAACTTTTGTGAAGGGTGTTGTCATAAAAACACCTAATTTAGGCTAAAATGCAAAAGTTGTAATTTATTCATTAAGGTATGAAATAGTTGGAACTGAGGATAGTTGTCAGAGGATTAAATGTTCAGATAGGCTTGTTTAGCAATGAAATGTGATAAAAAAATTTTACGAGCCTAGGGGTAAAATCGTAATTTTGCCAAAGTGTAGGGGCAAAATAATCATTTTTTCCTAAAGCGTAGATTATGGTGTATTATGTTTTGTAAGTGATTAAATCACTAAATTTCATTGTTCTAGATCAAAGAAAATAAGTTTAGACCTAGAACGAGTGAAAAGAGAAATGTGGGCAAGCAAAAAGGTCCCTTTCGGCCCTTTTGTCATCGAGGTAAGTTCATGTGCAAATGTGGTAATTACGTATGAGTTATTTTAATATTCCAATGTTGTAGGGAATGTATAATTATGCAATGATTATATTAAATAAGTGTTGATGAGTTGTTAAGAGAATTGGAAATCTAAGAATAGTAAGAAATGCAAATAGTATGAAATGATGATAGCTAGGGTTTCGTGTAAGACCATATTGAAATATGGCCTCAGTGAGAGATTTTGTATAAGACCATGTCAGGGACATGACATCGATAGGTTAATTCATGTATGATCTTATCGAGGGCATGATGTCAGTGTGACATTATATGTACGAGACTTAAAGGGAGTTACTTAACAATTCTAGTAACTCAATAAGTATTTTGAAAATTGAGAATGAACGTGTTGTACCAGGAAAGGTATAGGTACGTGTTAGAACTGATTTGAGATGGATTCAGTACATGATGAATCCCTAGCGGGTTATGTATGATCAATGTGTTTTAAGTGCATAAGATAGAGTTATTTATGCATGGTAGGAATGCAAATGATTATCGTGAAAGGTTAAGTAAGAAAAGTAGTGCGTGAGGATGTTCTCGAGTGAACATTAGAATAGAGAATATATGTGGATTATTATCCATGAATGAAAAATAATGGTGAGCTGTGGGCGATATCACCTTATTGATGTTAATGATGGACTATGTGCGATACCATCAATTATACTATTATCGGTGGGCTATGTGCATTACCACTTGATTAATTAGTAATCGATGGACTGTGTGCAATACCATCAATTATACTATTATTGGTGGGCTATGTGCGTTACCACTTGATTAGTTAGTAATCGATGGGCTGTGTGCGATACCATCAATTATACTATTATTGGTGGGCTATGTGCGTTACCACCTAATTAATTAGTAATCGATGGGCTATGTGCGATACCATCAACTATATTATCAATTGGTGGGCTAAGTGCGATACCACCACAAGTATAAATAACTGGTGGGCTAGGTGCAAAACCACCGAGAGATTTGTAGTATGAGTGGCTTAGTGAAAAATGTTTGATGTGTTGTTTCATATGATCATGTAGTGATCAGTGCAGGATTGTATGTTAATTAAATGAGCAATTAGCTTGTGGCCCAGTTATGATGCGGTAAGAGATAGAGTGAGTAAGCTTCAAGAATGGTCAAGTAAGCAACCATGAGATAATGAGAAAAACTCATTAAAATGCCTTGTAGTTGTGTATATTCAATGAATATCAGTATTTATCAGTTATATGTAGATGAACTTACTAAGCATTATTGCTTACTCCATTTTCTTTTTCTCATCTTTCATAGGTTAATTTATCTAGCTCGGGTTGGAGATCGCCGGAGATGTTTTCACACTATCGATCAAACACTTGGTATGAGGTATCAAGTCCTTATGAGTCATAGCATGTATAGGGCTAGTACTTGAGGTTGACTAAGTCTTGTGAATGTAGCCAAACTGTATTGGCCTAAGAGAACTTATAGTTGTTTGTGTATAGCCATAGATAATGGCTTAAGTTGGTTGTAATTATATGAGAAATAGCTCCCTTAGTGTATGGATTGCAGACTTTACTTCTCTTGTCTTTAAATGTCTTTAAACTAAGAATTATAATGATATTACTAGAATTGAAGTGATGATGAATGAATGTATGCAACTGAGGGTGGTGATTGGCTTGGAAAATAGCCTTCATGTGCTCACACGGGTAAACACACGGCGTGTGTCTAGGCCGTGCGTAACCTGCACCTTATTATTTTAAGTCAGGATAGGCCACGGTCAAACTCCACGGCTGTTTGTATGAGTCGTGTAAGCCACACGGTTTGGACATGGGCGTGTGCCCCATACCGTGTGAACAAGTCAGTATACCAAGGATTAACACACGGTCTAGGCCTACGGGCATGTCAAGGCCATGTGAATATAGTCAGTAACTCCCCACGGTTCAAAGCCACGGGCATGTTGTGAGGGTACACGGGCATGCCCCCATTCCACACAGGTGTGTGCCCTAACCGTCACTACACCAAAATAGACTTTTAGCGGCATTTTTTATGGCTTTTAGCGGCATTTTTAAGTGTCACTAATACTATTTGCGGTGCTTTTGAAAGTGTCGCAAAAAACGCCACTAAAACACGCGCTGCAAAAGTTAGCGGCGTTTATTGTGAAAAAATGCCGCTAAAGATGGGGTCTTTTAGCGGCGTTTTCTATAAAAGCGTCGCTAAAATACCACGCCTTTAGCGGCGCTCTTATAAGAAACGCCGCTAAAATACCCCACCTTTAACGGCGCTTTTTTATAAAACGACGCTAAAGGTTGGGCCTTTTAGCGGCGTTTCTTAGAAAAGCACCGCTAAATGCGGGGTCTTTTAGCAGCGTTTATTATAAAAGCGCCGCTAAAGGTGTGGTCTTTCAGCGGCGTTTCTTATAAAAGCACCGCTAAAGTTGTGGTATTTTAGCGGCGTTTCTTATAAAAGCGCCGCTAAAGGTATGGTATTTTAGCGGCATTTCTTATAAAAGCGCCGCTAAAGGTGTGGTCTTTTAGCGGTGTTTCTTGTAAAAGCGCCGCTAAAAGTGGGGTCTTTTAGCGGCATTTCTAACAAAAACACCACTAATTTGCACAGATTTGCAGTGCTATTTTTCTGCAATATCCTACCCTCCCTGCATTAAAAACCAACCAAAAACAGCAGCAATTGCATATAATTCCAACCCAAGGCAGCAAATAAAACATTTAAATCTCACCAAAAGCATTAAATCTAAACGATACTTCAAATTTAATAAAAGATATATGATATTTATTAATAAATGAAGCATAATTCAAACAATTTTACAATAATATTAACTATAACAATGTTAAAAAAAATCTTGCAACAATAAAACAAATGTCTAAGAGGGCGGCCTCTGCATTCGTTCTTGAACAATTGCATCATAGTCTGCAATGTAGGCTGGAGTTCTTCATCTTCGCTCGCCTCTGCCTCCCCGCCTTCTTGCCTCCGCTCTAAGTTGAGCAATATGCTCCGCCTCCCTCGCTGCTGCCTCCGCTCTAAGCTGAGAAATTTGCTTAGCTGTGCTCACTTCCATCAGAGATATCTGGTCTTTCAGTCTCTGAACTTCAGCACGAGATCGACTCCCAGAAGGCATGTATTGCCGGGAGCCGAATCCAAAATATTGAGTCGGGGTAACACCTGATCCTTGACATCGAACCCGACCATACCTTGTAAGACCCAAAACATTAGTGATAATTTTATTATAAACATACTCAAGATTAACAAAACTATCAATCGAAGCAGTCGTACCTTTTAGGACCCAAAATATCAGTAATAATTCTGTTATCAATCTCCTCGAGATTAACAGAACCGTCAGACGAAGCAACCGCTTCATACTCCGCCTTCTTCTCATTTAGTTTATTCTAATAAATCAATAAAAAAGTTAGAAATGAAATATATAATAAAAAGGAATGGAACATAACTTAAAATTATAAATTTAAAACTACAAACGATGAATTAAACTATTGTAATTAAACATTATAAATATTTATAATAAATCAAATTTTATTAAGTAAATATACCAAAATTTCTGCAGCCTTAGATGTCATCGGAGATCCATCCTTCTACCTATGCATAATGCCAAAAAGCTGAAGGCGTCCAACTTTTTGACCTGACAAAACTTCCTACATTATAGTAGAAAAATATAATTTAATAGTATAAAGTAATAAATATTTGAAAGAAGTAATAAATTATAATACCTCGGCCTCAACTACACGAGCAAAACTTCTGGAACCTGCCATGTGCGTGAATTGTTGTTTCATCTCATCGTTTGTTCCAACTCGCTCACGGTCCTACATAATGGAATTTGAATTATGTATATAGTAAATCGATAAACTAAAAATTTATAAGACTTTGAAAGTCGTAATACCTCTCCTTTCTTTGAATTCCGAATCTAACTTGATCTTCCCATTGGTACCTCAACATTCCGGAGGACATTTCGCAATTTTTCGTCGAGGCTTATGTCTTTCTTAAAATATTATTTTTAGGGTGCTTTTATTGTCTCTCCATTTTTACCCAACGCCTTCTTAACATAGTCACGGATACCTCTAAAGAAAATTTACCCTAGAATTTTTTTTAAAAAGTTAATATAAATGAAGGTTAAATTAAAATATTATAAATTACATTCACCTTTTATTACCTTAATATTATCGAGAGCTCGATTTTTGTTGGCATCGAACACGTGATGCCATGATTAGTAGTTAACGGGCAACATATTCGCATTTTGTGCTATAATGCCCAAATAGCCTGCCAACAGTCGAGCTTCAGATCCGATAGGCTGGCCATGATTGTTTCTCCTTACTTGAACACGCTCAGTAGGCTCTAAGTCGTATAAATCTGTAAGTAATGTACGTCCTCGAGCTCTGCTCGTCCCACCACCCTCAGCTGAAAAATGATATATTATTATATTAAAATCGAAAAATGAATCAATAATAAAATTCAACATGCATGTAAAGTAAACTTAACATTACTTTGGAATTGTCCATGCTCGTCATCTATGTTCGGCAGACTAGAATATCCAACAACTGTATCCTGTCCACTATTACTTCTTCTGGATTTAGAGTATTCTGGACAATATTTAAACCTCGTAATCGTCTTCTAGGCATTTTCCCTGCAATACACATAAAATAGTTCAAAATTTTAGTAACAAATAACAACAATAATAGGACATTTAAAACAGTTAAATTATATAACATGACCAACATGAAAATTATAATATAACATATAAATAATAAATCGTTAAATCTTACTACATCATATTTCGTAAATATCTTCATCCACATCCTGACAAACCCATTGAAATTGTTGACTAGTACTAGGGATATTTTCAGTAAAGTCTTGTTCTGGAAAAGGCAAAGTTTCTGATCTTTCGACTATGTCATCTCTACTTCCACTGCCAATGTCAAACAAGTCTCTAGAGGTGTTTTGAAGTACAACGTACCAACCCTCATCAGTTGGATCTTCGGAGTAAAAAACTTGTTTAACTTGAGAAGAAAACACATACGGCTCGTCCATCGCTTGTTCTCCGTGTGAATCAATCGAGAGAAATTCACCATTGTAAAGCCATATTGATCGTTTTTAATTCCGCGAGCCGTATTCACATCAGCCCAATCACCTCGAAATAAGACAACTTTGCATTTGTCATAATAATCCAACTCAATGATGTCAGTAATAAGTCCGTAATATTCCAAATTCCCCTTGACCGGATTACTGTCCCTAGCACTAGCATAACTTGTAATCGAAGAATTAACAGCAATTTCGCAATTTTGGGTTCTCCTCAATCTCTCGCGATACCTTGTATGAAATCTGTATCCGTTAATGAGGAAGCCACTATATCTTTTAACTATTCTGTTTGGACCTTATGAAAGCCATTTAACGTCGTCATTTACTTCATTCTGACTCCAAACCTATTGAGTCGAAAGTAAATCGAGTAATTATAAACGTTATATTATTACTTGTCAATGAAAATTTAAATTGCATACCATTTGGCTTAACCATTCATGGAATGATTCTACGAACAACTTATTAATTTCTCGTCGATTTAATCTTCAGGATCGTGAATGAGCTCTCAATATTTGTTTGTACTCACTACGGTAAAAAAGGTTTTACTTTGTTAGAAGACAAATAAATTATAATTGATGAGTATTTATCAAAGTCTAGAACTTACTTAGGAAATGGTTCCACTGAATCGTGATGAAAAAGAATGTAACGATGTGCTTGGACCCATGATCTATCGTCTAATTCTATAATTTTGACTTTGCCGATCGGTTCTCCGAAACTTTGAAATAAATAAGTTTCGGCCAAATTATGATCTGTGAGCCCAACATTTCTACTTAGTCTGTTCATTCTTGTTTCAACATCTCCCAAACCTCGAACAAAAAGTCATACATTCCTCTGCCAAGTAGCCCTCGGCAATTGATCCTTTCAGATAACGCTTATTGCGGCAGTATGACTTCAATTTGGAAAGGAACCTAAACACGGTATACAACATTACCAAAAGTTGCAACTAAAGGCATTGAGCTGAATGAAGGAATATTTTGCAAATAAAGTAATACCTTTTAATGGGATACATCCATCGATAGAAAACGGGTCCACCAAGAAGTGCTTCACGCGGGAGATGAATTAACAAGTGCACCATAATAGTAAAGAAGGAAGGCGGGAATATCTTCTCTAGATTGCATAAAGTCAATGCGGCTCAATCTTGTAGTCTCTCTAATTCTTGAACATTCAAAACTTTACCACAAATGCCTTTCATTATATTCGACAGTTCAATTACAGGAACCGTCACCTTTTTCAACATACAACACCGCATAGCAACTGGCAGTAAGTCTTGCATCAAGATGTGATAGTCATGCGATTTTAAGCCATATAGTCTTCGATCCTTAAGACTCACACATCGCAATATATTTGATACATACGCATCCGGGACCTTTATATCCTTCAACACCGTACAAAACACTTCTTTCTCTGTCTTCGACATTAAAAAAATAGTAGGCGGTAACCGATATTTCATATTCGAAAGTGCTCGGGGATGAAGCTCACGCCGAATTCCCATGTGGACTAAATCAAGTCGACTCTGAAGATTATCTTTCGATTTTCCATCGATATTCAAAATAGTCCCAATGATGTTCTCGCAGACATTTTTCTCTATGTGCATGGCATCAAGATTGTTGAAACACCCCAAACCCGGCCCAAAAAGCCTAACCGAATTTGGTATGTTCCTCGAGTAAAACTTTAGCGGAACTCCATTGTAAAGAAATTTTGTCTTTTAAAACATTATTTTTAGGAGAAATTAATAAAATCAAAAGGAAATCAAACTTAAGAAAATTTCCTTGAAAACATTTATATATTAGAGACAAAAACCTTTTTAAATAATTATCGAAAACCAATTTAGTTATTTAATAGATATTTGTTCAAGCCAAAATAAAAGTAAATTCAAACACGAAATGAAAGATAGTTTATAGTGGCCTTATTACATAAAATTGGCAAATCCATAATAAAGTCTAAGTAATAAAATTTAACTTAAAGAGTTTAAGTTGGAAAATCTCCACAATACTTGATACGAGCATCGCCACCTCGAAATCCTTCTTTGCCTGATCCATCGCACTATGAGTTATCTGAAAAGTTATCCCATAAAAATGGGTGAGTTATAAACTCAATGTATAACACATACACTAAAAAGTCCATTTTATCATATGCTTTAAAGCCCATAAATTTCACATATGGCCATAGGCCCATTTAATCAAATATTTAGCCCAAAGGCCCATTTAACTCATATTTAGCCCAAAGGCCCATTTCATAACAGATCAATTAATAATCATACAATATTACATAGTTATGTATATGAAATGAAATGCAAGCCCGCCCAATCTAATTATCCATCCGCTACACACCCGTACCAACCAACACACCGTGGGGATTACTAAATCGACCCTCCATCCGCTACACACCATCGAAGGCGATTCTTTGCGGTCAACATGCACATCGCCCATATTGTGGCAAAGCCACCAAAACAAATGTGACCAAGTCACCGATCAAGTCCAAATTTTAAATACGTGACCGAAGTCACCGGAGCCAAATATGTGACCGAAGTCACCGGAGCCAAATATGTGACCGAAGCCACCGGAGTCAAATATGTGACCGAAGCCACCAGAGTCAAATATGTGACCGAAGTCACCAATTTCACATATGTGACCGAAGTCACCAGAAATGTGGTAAAACCACCAGAATACTTCCTCCTTTATTAAACATACCCATATGCCCATGCACATACATATCAAATCAGATTTTCATGCTATTTACCCACAAATCATAATATAGTCATGCTTATTTCATATTGATGCATATAGCAAAAGTCAACGAAATATTGGGTAACGTGCACGAATTTTGTATACCAATGCTTGGTATCCACAAACAAAACATACTATCACATAATCACTTTTAACAATATAAATCTATGGAAATTTTAATGTATGGTTACACACCTAGTAACAGTGAGAACAATACCCTCTTGCTCGTCCACACCTAATTGATTAATACACTCGGTTAGTATAAACTATTGTTAACAAAACTATACTTATAAACGATGGATCTAAATCCTTACCCTCAGATTCACGAATGACGAGTTATTTGTGGTTTTCTCCACTAGATGGATCAAAACCCGCGATATTCCACCAACGTAAAGTGGTTCGGTTGTACGCACTACTTGAATAACCGATCCTCGTTAGCGAAAGGTCCACAACCCGTGGAAAATCTCTAACCCCCGATACTGCTCTTCGTTTGTAGTTCGATGGTAAAGGAATACCTCCTCTCTTCCAAACACTTCGCACAGCCCTTTTCTTACCTATCTTCTTGATCTTAGATCGCCCCTAAAATAACGTAGATTAGTGATCCATCTAAAGAAATTGATATTATCTAAAATAGTAATCTTACCTCGATGATTCGAATGGTCACTTAAAGGTTGTCTTCAACAAGGATCATTCAAAAATCTTTTCAAAAGATTCGGCCTAGGAGAGAAAATAAAAGATTATAGTTCTAAATTTACTTAAGTGAAAAGAAATGATAAAAATAATTGATAGAATTCTTACTTAAGTCCTTCAAGATTCGGCTTTAACAAAAAGAGAAAAGAAATGGTGGTTTCGATTTGAGGGAAAAGAAGAAAGGGAAAAGAAAAGAGAAGGAAAGGAAGAAGGAAGAAAAGAGAAAGAGGAGAAGAAGATGATTATGGTGATTTCTCAAAAGAAAAGAGATGATTAGGAACTTTTGCACATTCGGCCAAGGAGGAGATTCTTGATCCTATGTGGTTTCGGCAATGAGAGGAAAAGAAGAGAGAAATAAAGTGAAAAGAAAAAGAAAAGAGAATATGATCAAAGAGAAGGGAGATTAGTTTTGAGACTTAGATGCATTCGGCTAAAGAAGAGAAACGAAGAATTTGGTTCTTTGAACTTTGTAGTTTCGGTTTCAAAAAGAAAGAGGGAAGAACAAAAATTGTATTTGGTTCAAATACAATCGAGGACTAAATCAAAAGTAAAAGTGTACCAAAGTGTCTAAGGTACATTCGGCCAAAGTAGAAGTTTTGGAGAAAATTGGTCAAAAGAAAACTAAAACAAAGAGAAGATTTTACCTAAACTCAATGTCAATTTCACTAGGAGAGAACTTTTGGTGAAAATGAGAAAAGATGGACAAAAGGTTGTGTAAGACTTTTGGCTAACTCCCCTAATGGCAAAGCACAAATTCGCCAAATCAAGGCCAACATATCCCCTTTTTCCTCCTTGTTTCTTCCCCATCATATCCAAAATTTGCTACACAATTAAGCCACTCCTTTAGCCTTCATGCCGTCTAGGTTCATGGTCAAATGACCATGAACACATCCCCAAAACATAGCCAAATATCATGCCTTTGTCCCCCTCATCTTATCATGAACTTAAGATTCCATGCCTTAAGTTCTTTGCTTCCTTTTTCACATGGTCAACTAGCTAAAAATGAATGAAAGCTCATCCACTCTAGAACTTTCTTGGCTGATACTTATAAGGAAGAAAACAAAAATTTAAAATCCTCCCCCTAATGCTAGCTAGGAGATTCGAACCTTACACCTCAAGCACACATCCATGCATCTTAACCACTTTGCCAATTACTTAACTTATGCTTGAAATTCCTTGTCATTAATTCTTAAGGCCTAATTTACTTAGCTCTCTCTCTTAATAAAATTAAAAGTTTTACTAAGCCTTCACTTAATTAATGAAGCTTAAAATAACTTCCAAAGTACACTTAATAATAATTAAGCATGCAACATCATTCAATTAAGTAAAATGCATAGCCCCTAATTATCAGGATGTTACAGTTCTACCCCCTTAAAATAATTTCGTCCTCAAAATTACCTGGCTGAAATAAGTGAGGGTATTGCTGTTGCATCGCTTCCTCCGGTTCCCACGAAGCTTCTTCTTCTCCATGATCACGCCATAATACCTTAACGAGAGAACTGATTTTCTCCATAAAACCTTTACATCCCGCTCCGAATTTGAATTGGCCCTCTTCATATGACAAATCGATCTTAATTCCACCTCCTCAATCGGTACTACATGAGATGGATCCGACCCGAATTGGCGTAACATTGAAACATGGAACACATCGTGCATTTGCTTCAATTTCAAGGCAAATCTAAGCGATATGCCACAGATCCGACCCGCTTCACAATCCGATAAGGTCCAATGAACACAGGACTTAGTTTCCTTTGCGTCCAAATCTCATCACCTTTTTCCAAGGTGAAACCTTTAGGAAAACTTGGTCTCCCATCGCATACTCTATTTCTTTCCGCTTTAAATCTGCGTCGATGTTTGTCATCCGACGCTTCCTTTAACCGAGCCCGGATTACCTTAACCTTTTCTTGATTCACCACTATTTCGGACCCAAAATCGACGTTCCCTAATTACATCCAACACGTAGGAGTGCGACACTTTCGTCCATATAGTGCTTCATATGGTGCCATCCGAATCTCGGATTGGAAAGCTGTTGTTGTCATAAATTCGCCAACGGTAAGAATTCCTCCCAACTTCCTTGAAATATATCACACATCCCTTAACATATCTTCTAATACGGATTACTCTTTGGATGACCGTCCGATCGAGGATAAAATGCCGCACTAAAGTCCAATCGGTGCCCAAAGCACGATGCAATGCTTTCCAAAATCGTGACGTAAACCTTGGGTCTCATCCAAATTATCGACAACGACACTCCATGCAATCTCACAATTTCACTACATATAACTTTGCCAATTTACGCAAAGAGTAATCAATCCGAATCGGATAAAATGTGCGATTTTGTCAATCGGTCCACTATCACCCATACTAATCTTTCTTAGTAGGCGTAAGAGGAAGCCCACTAACAAAGTCCATGGTGATTCTCTCCCACTTCCATTGCGGAATCTTTATTGGTTGTAGCAATCCAGAAGGTACTTGATGTTCAGCCTTAACTTGCTGACACGTCAAGCACTTCCCTACAAATTCAGTAACTTCTCGTTTAAGACCAGGCCACCAAAATTGATCTCGCAAATCTCGGTATAACTTACTTCCTCCGGATGCATAGCATAGGGCTACCATGCGATTCTCAAGTATCTTTTGTCTCAACTCCGATCCTTGACATCGAGACTTTACCTTTGAAACACAATACCCGTCATCATTAATACTAAAATCTTCCAATTTCCCACTGCACTGTCAAGCTTTTCACTCAGATCTTCATCTATTAACTGCCTCTCTTTCACTTGACTTAACCATGTCGGCTTAATCTGAAGTTCTGCCAACAAGCTTCCGTCATCGAAAAGACTAAGATGTGCAAACATCGCTCTCAAATCTGACACCACTTTTTAACTTAGAGCATCTGCCACCACATTCACCTTACCCGGGTGGTACTCGATAGAATAGTCGTAGTCTTTCAACAACTCTATCCACCTTCACGCCTCGATTCGGTTCTTTACGAGTCGTAGATATTTCAGACTTTTGTGGTCCGTATATATCACCGACTTTTCTCCATATAAGTAATGTCTCCAAACCTTAAGGGCAAAGACTACATTTGCCAACTCCAAGTCATGCGTCGAGCAATTAACTTCATGCGGTCTCAACTGCCAAGACGCATACGCAACTACCTTTCCGCCTTGCATCAGAACACATCCTAATCCCGTGTGAGAAGCATCACAATACACGACGAAATCCTTTCCTGCTTGGTGAATCAAAACAGGAGCTTACGTCAAAACTTTCTTGAGCTTCTCAAAACTCTCTTGTTGCTTATCATCCCACACGAAAGATACCTCCTTCCTCAGCAATTTCGTTAAAGGTGCAGCTATCGATGAAAATCCTTCGATGAATCTTCGGTAATATTCGGCTAAACCCAAGAAACTGCGAACCTCGATTCTGGACTTAGGTGGTTTCCAATCTATCTGACCTCGATCTTCCGAGGATCCACCCTAATCCCTTCTGCAGATACCACATGTCCTAAAATGCAACTTCTTTCAGCCAAAATTCACACTTGCTAAATTTGGCGTACAGTTTCTTCTCCCTTAAAACTTGTAACACAATCCAGAGATGCTCATCATGTTCTACTTGGACTTAGAATACACCAAGATGTCGTCTATGAATACCACTACTGACCGATCCAAGTAGGGCTGAAAATCCGATTCATCATATCCATAAATGCAAGCTGGGCATTCGTCAATCCGAATGGCATTACCGTAAATTCATAATGCCCATATCTAGTTCGAAAAGTCGCCTTATGGATATCCGCTTCCTTCACTTTAAGCTGATGATACCCCGATCTTAGATCAATTTTAGAGAATACCGTAGCTCCCTTAAGCTGATCAAACAAGTCGTCGATCCTTGGCAAAGGATACTTGTTCTTGATGGTTAGCTTATTCAATGCCGGTAGTCTATACACATCCTCATCGATCCGTCCTTCTTCTTCACGAATAGGACCGGTGCTCCCCATGGAGACACACTAGGTCGGATGAATCCATGATCAAGCAACTCCTGAATCTGAGCCTTAAGCTCAACCAATTCCTTCGGTGCCATTCTATATGAAGCAATAGAAACTGGCGCCGTTCCAGGCAATAGGTCTATCCCGAATTCTACCTCACGATCCGAAGGCAAACCTGGAAGTTCTTCCGGAAAAACATCTACAAATTCATTCACCGTCCTGACTTCATTAACAGTTGCTTCCTTAGCCTCCAAAGCATTCACCAACATCAGAAAAGCTTCGCATCCTTTCCTAATCATCTTTTTCGCCTTAAGAGTGGATACTACATTAGATAAGTAGTTCCATCTCTCGCCCATCACTACAACTTCCTTGTCATCAAAAGTTCTTAAGGACATTCTCTTAGCAACACAATCCACATTTGCACGGTACTTCACAAGCCAGTCCATGCCTAAGATTAGATCAATTCTCGAATGGCAATTCCATTAAATCACCGAAAGCTGTATTCCTTGGACTTCAGAGGCACTTCCTTAAAAAGTTTGTCTACAACTCATATGCATCCTGAGGACTAAATCGATCATCTTTCTAGGTACAGTTTTAGAAGTCACATGCAAAGTCCCAGATACTTCACTAGCGATATAGGAATGAGTTGACCCTATATCTATCAAAGCAATAAAGGGCAACCCAGAAATCAAAAACGTACCCGTGATAACATCAGGTACGTCACTGTCTTCTCTGCGACGAACAGCATACACCAAACCTGGTTGTCTCGCCTCAGAGCTTCCACTGTCTCTGCCTGAAGTTCCGCGTCCTCTACCAGAACCATTTCCCCTTCCATTTGAACCACGACCTCTTATCTGCTGCTGTCCACCTCTGTCAGCCTGATTAGCACCCTGACTTGCTGAACGGTTCTTCTTCGAGTTCATCGGGCAATCTTTGATCATGTGATCCTTCGAACCGCACTTGAAACATCCTCCAGTCTTTTTCCAGTATTCTTCTAAGTACATTTTCCCACATTGAGAACACGTACGACTTTGTACACCCGTAGTAGTCTGTTGACCTCGCGGTCCATCATTCCTTGATTTCTTCTGAAAGTTTTCGGACGACCCCGAAGACCCAAAGCTTCTCTTATTCTTGCTCTAACCTCTGTCCCGATTCTGTCTCTCAGTCCGTTTAGCCTCTTCAGCAATTCTTGCCCTTTCCACTAGGATTGCAAAATCTCTTTCACGGTGTGGAGCAATCATCACTCTTAGCTCATCTCTAAGTCCATCTTCAAATCTGATACACCGTTCATATTCCGTAGCCACTCTCCCTCTGGCATAACGGCTAAGTCGTAAAAATTTCGCTTCATATTCAGCTATCGACTTGTTTCCTTGTACTAGATTTAGAAATGTCTTCCTCTGGGAGTCGATATAGCTAGCTCCAACATATTTTCCTTCGAATTTCACTTTAAAATACCCCCAATCCAGACGATCCACAGGGGTACTTTCCTTGATAGTGAGCCACCACTGGTAGGCTTCATCACGAAGAAGTGAAATAGCACCTTTCAATTTCTCTTCATCAGTGCAATCTATATCATCCATGATCCTTTCGACTGCCTCCAACCAATATTCAGCTACGTTTGGAGCTACTCTAGATACTCCTCTGAAAACCTCAGCTCCATTCGATCTTAGTCTCTCAGCTACAGACTTTCGATACCCATTTCCAGAACTAGCTTCTGCTACTCGTTCCAAAACTCGCAGCACAGCTTGTGATACTGCGTCACCACCTTCATTTTGTTCTTGAAAGCCCGCCCAACAAATGGTGGTGGAGCTTCATTCTCGAACCTTGACGGATCGAATCGGTTCAAACAGTCATCATTCCTCTTCCATGTCCACGACGACCTCGCCCCTAGAGCTCATGTCTACTACGTATCTTATCTGTTTTTACGAAAAGTCTTATGTATTAGAATCTTTTCACTTCTTATTAAAATAAAGTTTTATGAAACAGATATTTAGTAGTTTTTTCGTAGTAGCACACATACACCTAAGGTCCATGTCTCTAAAGTTTCCTTAGGCTTATCAAACATTCATATCATTTATCAAATGAAGGTACATACCGATGGATCTGGTAGAGAATTCGAGTGCCATGCTCTTATAAAACCATTTAACTTAAGAAAACTTTCAAAAAGTCATTTGGGCCAACTTTTAAAAACATTGTGAGCTTCAAAACCCAAGGCCGAGAGTTTAAAACTGGGCTCTGATACCAAGTTGAAACACCACAAACTCGGCCCAAAAAGTCTAACCGGATTTGGTATGTTCCTCGAGTAAAACTTTAGCGGAATTCCATTATAAAGAAATTTTGTCTTTTAAAACATTATTTTTAGGAGAAATTAATAAAATCAAAAGGAAATCAAACTTAAGAAAATTTCCTTGAAAATATTTATATATTAGAGACAAAAACCTTTTAAATAATTATCGAAAACCAATTTAGTTATTTAATAGATATTTGTTCATGGCAAAATAAAAGTAAATTCAAACACGAAATGAAAGATAGTTTATAGTGGCCTTATTACATAAAATTGGCAAATCCATAATAAAGTCTAAGTAATAAAATTTAACTTAAAGAGTTTAAGTTGGAAAATCTCCACAATACTTGATACTGAGCATCGCCACCTCAAAATCCTTGTCGCCTCGATCCATCGCACTTTCGAGTTATCTGAAAAGTTATCCCATAAAAATGGGTGAGTTATAAACTCAATGTATAACACATACACTAAAAAGTCCATTTTATCATATGCTTTAAAGCCCATAATTTCACATATGGCCATAGGCCCATTTAATCAAATATTTAGCCCAAAGGCCCATTTAACTCATATTTAGCCCAAAGGCCCATTTAACTCATATTTAGCCCAAAGGCCCATTCCATAATGTATCAATTAATAATCATACAATATTACATAGTTATGTATATGAAATGAAATGCAAGCCCGCCCAACCTAATTATCCATCCGCTACACACCCCTGCACCAACCAACACACCGTGGGATTACTAAATCAACCTCCATTCGCTACACACCATCGAAGGCGATTCTTTGCAGTCAACATGCACATCGCTTTTATTGTGGCAAAGCCACCAAAACAGATGTGACCAAGTCACCGATCAAGTCCAAATTTCAAATACGTGACCAAGTCACCGAGCCAAATATGTGACCAAGTCACCGGAGCCAAATATGTGACCGGCCACCGGAGTCAAATATGTGACCGGCCACTGAGTCAAATATGTGACCAAGTCACCAATTTCACATATGTGGCCAAGTCACCGTAATTGTGGTAAAACCACCGAATACTTCCTCCTTTATTAAACATACCCATATGCCCATGCACATACATATCAAATCGATTTTCATGCTATTTACCCACAAATCATAATATAGTCATGCTTATTTCACATTGATGCATATAGCAAAAATAAACGAAATATTGGGTAACGACTCGAATTTTGTATACCAATGCTTGGTATCCACAAACAAAACATACTATCACATAATCACTTTTTAACAATATAAATCTATGGAAATTTTTAATGTATGGTTACACACCTAGTAACAAAGGAGAACAATACCCTCTTGCTCGTCCACACCTAATTGATTAATACACTCGGTTAGTATAAACTATTGTTAACAAAGCTATACTTATAAACGATGGATCTAAATCCTTACCCTCGATTCACGAATGACAGTTATTTGTGGTTTTCTCCACTAGATGGATCAAAACCCGTCGATATTCCACCAACATAAAGTGGTTCGGTTGTATGCGCGACTACTTGAATAACCGATCCTCGTTAGCGAAGGTCCACAACCCGGTGGAAAATCTCTAACCCACGATATCGCTTCTTCGCTTGTTGTTCGATGGTAAAGGAATACCTCCTCTCTTCCAAACACTTCTCACACCCTTTTCTTACCTATCTTGTTGATCTTAGATCGCCCTAAAATAACGTAGATTAGTGATCCATCTAAAGAAATTGATATTATCTAAAATAGTAATCTTACCTTGATGATTCGAATGGTCACTTAAAGGTTGTCTTCAACAAGGATCATTGAAAATCTTTTCAAAAGATTGACCTAGGAGAGAAAATAAAAGATTATAGTTCTAAATTTACTAAAGTGAAAGGAAATGATAAAAATAATTGATAGAATTCTTACTTGAGTCCTTCAAGATTCGGCTTTAATAAAAGAGAAAAGAAATGGTGGTTTTGGTTTGAGGAAAAGAAGAAAGGAAAAGAAAAGAGAAGGAAAGGAAGAAGGAAGAAAAGAGAAAGAGGAGAAGAAGATGATTATGGTGATTTCTCAAAAGAAAAGAGATGATTAGAAACTTTTGCACATTCGCCAAGGAGGAGATTCTTGATCCTATGTGGTTTCAACAATGAGAGGAAAAGAAGAGAGAAATAAAGTGAAAAGAAAAGAAAAGAGAATATGATCAAAGAGAAGGAGATTAGTTTTGAGACTTAGATGCATTCGGCTAAAGAAGAGAAATGAAGAATTTGGTTCTTTGAACTTTGTAGTTTCGGTTTCAAAAAGAAAGAGGGAAGAACGAAAATTGTATTTGGTTCAAATACAATCGAGGACTAAATCAAAAGTAAAAGTGTACCAAAGTGTCTAAGGTGCATTCGGCCAAAGTAGAAGTTTTTGGAGAAAAATTGGTCAAAAGAAAACTAAAACAAAGAGAAGATTTTTACCTAAACTCAATGTCAATTTCAGCTAGGAGAGAACTTTTGGTGAAAATGAGAAAAGATGGACAAAAGGTTGTGTAAGACTTTTGGCTAACTCCCCCCTAATGGCAAAGCACAAATTCGGCCAAATCAAGGCCAACATATCCCCCTTTTTCCTCCTTGTTTCTTCCCCATCATATCCAAAAATTTGCTACACAATTAAGCCACTCCCTTTAGCCTTCATGCCGTCTAGGTTCATGGTCAAATGACCATGAACACATCCCCAAAACATAGCCAAATATCATGCCTTTGTCCCCCTCATCTTATCATGAACTTAAGATTCCATGCCTTAAGTTCTTTGCTTCCTTTTTCACATGGTCAACTAGCTAAAAATGAATGAAAGCTCATCCACTCTAGAACTTTCTTGGCCGACACTTATAAGGAAGAAAACAAAAATTTAAAATCCTCCCCTAATGCTAGCTAGAGATTCAAACCTTACACCTCAAGCACACATCCATGCATCTTAACCACTTTGCCAATTACTTAACTTATGCTTGAAATTCCTTGTCATTAATTCTTAAGGCCTAATTTACTTAGCTCTCTCTCTCTTAATAAAAATTAAAAGTTTTACTAAGCCTTCACTTAATTAATGAAGCTTAAAATAACTTCCAAAGTACACTTAATAATAATTAAGCATGCAACATCATTCAATTAAGTAAAATGCATAGCCCCTAATTATCAGGATGTTACAATTGTGACGTAAAATATGATGCTCCCAATAAGGCAACTCAAAAAATACTTTTTTTTTTCCACAAGTCCGCCTCATTAGGATCATCCTCTTCATCAGATTCATCATCAGATTCATCCCTAGATCTTCTATTTCTTTGTGGGTTGGCCAGTTGATTCATCTTCCCATAAATGAAATTCATATCTTTCAACATTAAGAATATTTCGGATCCACCGGTCTATGAAAGAGCTGGTCTGAACTCTTTAGTACCATCAAACTGAGCACTCTGAAATCTAAATGTATGATTTTTTGGTAACCACCGACGATGCCCCATGTAAGAGAACTTCTTCCCATTATATAACCATTGCGAACATGCCTGCGCAGCACAACACGGACAAGCATAACGTCCCCTGGTACTCTAACCAGATAAATTAGCATAAGCCGGGAAGTCGATAATAGTCCACATTAAAGCCACATGTAAATTAAAGTTCTCTTTTCTCATTGCATCGTATGTCTGAACACCAGCCCATAGTTGTTTTAACTCGTCAACAAGTGGCTGCAAATATACGTCAATATCATTCCCCGGCCCTTTCTCTCCAGGTATAATCATAGACAAGATAAAAGAAGAATGTTTCATGCAAACCCATGGAGGCAAATTGTAGGGAACAAGCACCACATGCCAAGTACTGTACGTTGTGCTCATGAGTTTGTAAGGGTTAAATCCACCAGATGCTAGCCCAAGCCTCACACTCTGAGGATCGCTTGCAAAGCTTGGAAATTTGGAGTCAAAAGATTTCCAAGCTAAAGAATCTGTGGGATGCCTTAACAACCCATCATCTGTTCGTCCATCACGGTGCCACGTCATTGATTCGGTTGTCTTCGACGACATGAAAAGTCGTTGAAGCCTTGGTATTAGTAGAAAATACCGTAAAATCTTAACTGGCTGCTTCCTTAACTGTGTATCGTGTTCATCCTCATTACCGTCCTCTGTATTTCTATTAATCCAACGGGATTGGTCGCAGACATGACAGCACTATTGGTTTATCCGGTCGCCCCAATACAACATGCAGTCATTTGGGCAACTGTGAATTTTGTTGTAGCCAATGCCCAAATCCTTTATCAATTTCTTCATGTCTTTGGAAGATTGAGGGATTTTTGCAAACGGGAACATTTCTTGCAGAAACTCTAACAGCATTGTCAACGATTTTTCGGTCCACCCCCCAAACATTTCAAGTGAAAAAGATGAATAAAAAATGATAGTTTGGAAAATTTTGATCCCTCATACAATTCTTCATTCATTTCACCAAGTAAAGTATAGAACCTCGCCGCTTCTTCATTTGGCTATTCATCCGGTACACTTCTTCTTGTTTAAGTGAAAGTATTTCCACCAAAATTATGATTATCGGTTGTACCCAAGTGAGGTGAAAATGACCCAAAACCATCACTGCGCATATTAAAAGCATCCCGCAACATGCCTTCCATGTTATCGTCTCTAACATTCTGACTGAAAGCACTATGAGGATACCCCAAATTCATCGATGAAGATGCTCCACTAGATGTACACTCTCCATGAAAAAACCATTTTTTGTACCCCCGGACAAAGCCATTAACAACTAGATGTTCGTAGACCACTTCACGATAATGCCAATTAATATTGCAACACATTTTACACGGGCAAAGAATCATATTCTCTTGGCTTGCATTTTGAAATGCAAAATTCAGAAAAGTTTCTACTCCATTTCGATAGCCGTTGCTTACCCTTGACAATTTCATCGAACTCCTATCCATTTCGTAGTTGTTGAAGTCTAAAGTTGACAATAAATTACACGGCTAAATCATTAATTAATAATTTATGTAAGTAATGATATGATCATATATATAACTGAGTACTATGTAAGTTATGTAAATTATGTAAGTTATGAAGTTTAATCTTAACTTAAAATTATGTAAGTTATGAAATTTGATTTTAAACTTATGTAAGTTATGAAATTTGATCTTAAAATTAAGTAAGTTATGTATTCTTTAAGATTCATCATACGTGGCATTGTTACACCTAGGAGGATTCATTATATCTAACTATGATATATAAGGCAACCCGTCAGTTTCTAGCCTATATACTTTGAATTTTTTTCTATACAAGTATTATGCAAGTTATGAAGTTTGATCTTAACTTAAAATTATGTAAGTTATGAAATTTGATCTTAAACTTATGTACGTTATGAAATTTGATCTTAAAATTAAGTAAGTTATGTATTTTTAAGATTCATCATACGTGGCATTGTTACACCTAGGGAGGATCCATTCTATCTAACTTTGAGATATAAGGCAACCCGTCAGGTTTCCAGCCTATATACTTTGAATCTTTTTTTTCTATACAAGTATTATGTAAGTTATGAAGTTTGATCTTAACTTAAAATTATGTAAGTTATGAAATTTGATCTTAAACTTATGTATGTTATGATATTTGATCTTAAAATTAAGTAAGTTATGTATTCTTTAAGATTCATCATACGTGGCATTGTTGCACCTAGGGAGGATCCATTATATCTAAATGTGAGATATAAAGCAACTCGTCAAAGTTCCAATTTATATACTTTGAATTTTTTTTTCTATACAAGTATTATGTAAGTTATGAAGTTTGATCTTAACTAAAATTATGTAAGTTATGAAATTTGATCTTAAACTTATGTATGTTATGAAATTTGATCTTAAAATTAAGTATATTCTTTAAGATTCATCTTTGAATCTTTTTTTCTATACAAGTATTATGTAAGTTATGAAGTTTGATCTTAACTTAAAATTATGTAAGTTATGAAATTTGATCTTAAACTTATGTACATTATGAAATTTGATCTTAAAATTAAGTAAGTTATGTATTCTTTAAGATTCATCATACATGGCATTGTTACACCTAGGAGGATCCATTATATCCAATCTGTGAGATATAAGGCAACCCGTCAGTTTCCATTTATATACTTTGAATCTTTTTTTCTATACAAGTATTATGTAAGTTATGAAGTTTGATCTTAACTTAAAATTATGTAAGCTATGAAATTTGATCTTAAACTTATGTACGTTATGATATTTGATCTTAAAATTAAGTAAGTTATGTATTCTTTAAGATTCATCATACGTGGCATTGTTACACCTTGGGAGGATCCATTATATCTAATAAGGAGATATAAGGCAACCCGTCGTGTTTCAAATTATATACTTTGAATCTTTTTTATCTATACAAGTATTATATAAGTTATGTATTATGTAAGTTATGTATTATGTAAGTTAAATAATTTGATGAAAGCTATGTAAGTTATGTATTATGTAAGTTAAATAATTTTATGTAAGTTATGTATTATGTATTATGTAAGTTAAATTAAAATTTCAAATCGAGAATCAGTTGATGTGTGAACATATATGGCATGCATTACATTGTAGTTTTTTAAAATATTAATTGGTTTTAGTTTTTCGCTTGAGGTAGGTGGAAAATGTTATTATATGTTTTTTATAATCGTAATTTGGTGTGATGTTAAATTTGAAAAGTTTTAAACTACTTCTTTTAAAAAAGAATTTATTTATTTTTCTAATAAAACATATTTAAATAATTATCAATATTATTATTATATTGATAACAAAATATTATTACCATTTTGGAAAACATTAAAATATTAAATATTAAAATCAAACATTAATATAAAAATAGTAATTAATAATTAGTAATTTTCATTTTAAGAAGTTTTTAAATTATTTTTTAAAAAGAATTGATTTTATATTAATAAAGATATATTTAAATAATGATCATTATTATTATATTGATAAAAAATTATAAGTTTTAAAAACAATTAAAATATTAAATATTGAAATCAAACATTATTAATATAAAAATTAGTAATTTGATTTTTATATGAAAATATATTTAAATAATGAAAAACCATTTTAAGAATTTTATGTTGGGGTTTGACTAAAACAAAATCGATTTCTAAAAAGAAATTTAATTTTAGCATATTCGAATATTTAAGATGTTGGTATCAAATTATAAACCAATGTTGTTTTCATAAAATATTGGAAGCTTAATCACTATCAAAATATTCATGGATCATAATTTGTTTGTTATCGTAATTGATTTTTATATTAAAAAGAAACCGTAAGAAAACTATCTAAAATGCTTAACATCACATTTTATAATATATTGCTTAACATTTTATAATATATTGCTTAACATCATAAACCAAACTGGATGATGAGTTGTTAAATTTATTACTTGAGTACAAGTTGAAACAATATAATATACATCAATTTTTCCAAAATCATCATGCTATAATAAACAAAGAATATAATAAATAAGATATATACCAACCAATCGGGTTAGTAAATGAATTTGGACAAACAATTTGACGGACATTTTTGAAGATTCATCATACGTGGCATTGTTACACCTGGGGAGGGTCCATTATATCTTACAATGAGATATAAGGCAACCCATTATGTTTCCAACCTATATACCTTGAATCTTTTTTTTGGACAAGAAGATAATAAACAAAGATATATACCAACCAAGCGTGATAATAAGCGACATATGAATTACCAACAAATCCAATCCAACAACATATATACCAACCAAGCGAGTAATAAACAAAGATATGAATTACCAACAAATCCAATCCAACAAAGATATATACATTAAGTTATTACCAACAAATCAAATCCAACAGTTGTAGGAGCAAGGTGAGAAGCAAGAATCAAATACAAACAACATATGAATGAACAAGTGCTATTGATTAATAATGCTATTTACTAAAACTAATACTCACATTATTTTACTAAAAGAAAAATAGTCAATTCAAGAGTCGAACTAAGTCCTCTTCAATTCTACTCACTTGCAAAGTACGGATACCTTTCTCAATACAAATCAGAATAAATACATATGAAATTTATTAAAACAAAAGTCTATTCACATACATTATTAAACACTAATATGAAATTACAGCAATTTAAACACCTCAATTAACAACATATTTAGACCTCAATTACAACAATAAAACATCTCAATTTCCAGCAAATAAACAATTCTAATTGACAAGCCTTTACATTTAGTTCACAAAATGCATCAACTATTTCAGAAAGTAATTTATGCAACCAGTCCAACAATTAAGAATGCCCCAATAACAAAATTTTAGAATGTATCCAAGCATGCTATAAACACTTTCAGCATAGTAGCTACATATCAGAATTTATAAACAATATAAGAACAAAACAAGGAAATTAACTCATCATTACGTACATAAGCAACTAAAAACACACAAAAATCATGCCGCATAGGAATAAGTGTGGTTCATTAGATTTATAAACAATATAAGAACAAAACTAATATATTTTCACTATGTTTGGTTCATTAGAATTTAAAGGATATTGGAATATAATAAAATATATACCTTACTAGAATAAAGGTTATTGGGGTATTATTTTCCTAAAATGTTTAAATTTTATATCCCTATAACATCTATCATATTTATTACATGAAAGTAATATTTGATAACTAGAATTACGTTTGTAAATTTTATTAAATATATTATTTAGATTTTATTAATTAATATTATTGATATATTATAGTCTTTTTATTTGGAAATTTAAAATATTTAAATCTCAAATATTATTATAGGTGTGTAATAATTAATTCTCTCTAACATTCAATATTTTGATAGAAAAATTGAATTGTTATAGAGGAAATAGACTATAATATATAATACTATTAAATATTAAAATAAAATAATATAATTTTTTCAAAAATTAAAATAATATAAATAAGAAAATGAGTTTAAATTAATTATTTACATGTACAAATGATCCTTTATAAAATTTTAAACTAATATTTTGTATTGAATCGAAAAAACATGAATTAAATGTGTTAAAGTTATGGTTAAACTAATTTCAATCCAAATTTTACCAACTCATAATTGTTATGTATGCGTCTCTCCCAAGCCCGTTAAACTTTAATAATTAATATTTGGCGAAGATTTTTTTTATTTTTTATTTTTTCTAAAATAGGTGACTAAAATGCAAATCTCCATTCTACTGCTACACAACGGCTAGCTTATCCAACGGTTCAAAAATATAGTGCACTTTAAATTTTCAAATACATCTCTCCCAACGGTCACCAAATTTCATTTTGTACGTTCTTTCTTCCCGATCGCCTCGCATTCACAAGCAAAACAACTCCAAAAATTCATTTCCAATCAAAAGCAAAAAAGATGAAAGGTTCGAGAGAAAAGTCTCTTTCTCGTCTCCTCCTATCAAATCATATGCTTCTCCCAATGGTAAACTTCTCTCTCGACTCTTTACCTGCTTGTTTTGTTTGTTGCCTCCCCCAACAAAGAACATTAAGTTATAGTCTTTGAATTCAGATTTGTTTTGATTTGTTTAGTTTGGGATTTTAATAGGTTCGGATGAAAATGATAGAAGCAATCAAGAAATAGGTTTGAATCGCAATCATAGAAAAAGCAAGTGGGAAGACTTTCATGTCACCCACCATTTGTGCAGACTTCAAAGGTTAGTTTTCCAAGAAAGAAAGTCTTAGCTGAAAGAAATGAATCTCTAGGATCCAAGTCCTCCAATACCCATTTCTCCAAATCCCTTGTCTTGATTCTAAGCCCTCCCAAAGATCATTTCTAAAGCTTGCCGAATAATTCCCCAAATCTTGATCCCAAAGTTGCTTCTAAAGACCCTTCCTCTCACAACACACCCTTATCTTACAATTTCAGAGATGGGACACCCTCACTGTGGCCTTATGACCCATTAAACAATTACCTTTCCCAAGGCCTCAATTCCTAAGGTATAATCCTAGCAGGCCAAAGGAGATCTTTTACGCCTTAAAATGGAGGGAAAAGAAGGAGATGATGAAGGCGACATCAGATCTAGTGACAATTATTCTCCGCCTCTTCTCCTTCACAAGAAGATGAAGAAATCGGTGATTTAATATGAGAGTCTTTTGGAGCAAGAAGATGAAGAATCTGACGCTAAATGTGAAGAAGAGGTAGAGGTGGAAGTAGCATGGAGTTTGAAAGGAGTGTTGAAATATTTCCTTTTGTCGGTTGTGTTATTACTAAGTACATCATATATTTCCTCCATGAATTACTCCGTCTTTGCACCAGCTTTTGAGGCCCTAATACTTGGTTTTCATAATATCTCCTTTTGGAATAGGTGAGGGTTTTGAGGTTGGATACAAGTTCTTGGATGGAAAATAGGAGATTTAGGTTTACCGAGCTTTACCCAAGCTACTGCGGATGAGGTAATTGAGGAAGAGATGACAAAAAATGCTAGCATGGGACACATTGTTAATGTTAGCTTGCTGCTAGAGGATAGAACTGTTGAAGCTAAAGATATGGTTGAAGAAGAAAACAAAAAGGCATGTGAAGAAGAATTGATTATGATAGAAGAAGCTTTTGAGGAACTTGCTGAGAATATTGAATTGCAGGAGATAGAAGAATCTGGGGAGCAGATTGAAGATGTAAAGGAAGATGGTGAAACACATGCTATTATTGAAGAGGAATTGGTGGAAACATGAGAAGTTTTAGATGAGATGCCGACATTAAATTTCAGGCTACCAAATTTCATGTTCAAAACCAATTGGTATTTCAATTTAACAAGCTACCAAATTGATATTCTAATTTGAACCGTAGGCAAAAGCAAACCAACTCTTTTTATTCAACCATTTGTATATAAATGATAGATCCCGAGTAAAAAACACTGGTCTCGGACTAATGGCTACTTATAGATTGCATCGTCAAGCCTTCTTTCAATATGAAAGACATGCTAATCTCATGATTATAAGTTAATTAATCCTTATTCATAAAACAATATTAATTTTAAATTTATGTTTCACCTCATGTTGAAACAGCAGATAAAACAACAATATTGGTGTAGTCAAAGTTTTTGAGTTGGCATGTTTTATTTTTTTAATCATATAACTTATGATTTAATTTTGTTGAGCAGCAAATAAGGTAAAGAAAACATTCTACATAAGGTAAAGAAATTTTAATTAAAGTGGTGGCTTGTGTAGTGTTTTTCCTATTCAATTTTATGTTCAAAGCTTCTTAAAGAAACGTTGATTTGATAACTCAACAATGGCTAATTACTAGTAGGGACTAAAGGAAAATGAAATAAATATCTCAATGAATGCTTCACCTTTAAGTAAATATAGAATGTCTAACCTAAACCTAAAACTTTAACCCCTAAATGTATTTCAATCTACTAAATAGACCTATTAATCTAAACAAAGCTTGATCTAAGCCTTTCATCCCTCCCTTGGCTGAAGGATATTATTCACTCACGGAGTAACATATCCACACCACTCACAATCAAGAGGTTACCTTTTATTAATTTTGGTACTTCAACTACTTGAACCTAGATGGGTTCTATAGGGATGAATTGGTTGTAGTTTACAATTTTTTCCTTTTGTATGTTTAAGAGAATGAACACCATTGTTGATTGTTGGAGAAAAATATGTGAAAGACATGAAAACTCAGTTTCTTGAAATGTTTTCAGTAAAGGGAAGTTTTTTTCGATTGTTTAAAATAATATAAAAGTGAAAGAATACGTACCTTGTTCGTTACAGTTGTAATTGCAGTCAACCAAATGGGCATGCTTCAATTGCGAGTAGTAATGCATGGATTTACATAAAAGAACGGATCAGAAATGTAACATCCTGAAAAGGGCCTATGTATTTTCGGTTTAATTGTACGAAATGACATGTCTTATGTGTTATTAATGTATTATGAACATTTTTGTAAACTTGGAAATGTAAGAAATGATTTAGAAATGTTAAGTTTCAAAAAGAGGAAAGTGAACATTTTGGAAACTTAAGCTAAAAGAGGAAAGTGAACATTTTGGAAACTTAAGTTAAAAGAGGAAAGTGAACATTTTGGAAACCTAGAAAATGTATGGAAATGTTAAGTTTAAAAATAGGAAACTAAGGCAAGGTGGCCTTAAGAAAATTAATAGGAGGAATTTGACACACAAACAGGCTTGTCAAAGTGGCTTGAAGGCACCACTTAAAAGCCCAGCAAGTGACGCCACAAGTGTAACACCCCAAACCCGGTCTATGCATTAAGACTGGATTTGGTTTGTTACATGAATCGAGCTATCTTAAAAATTACAGTGAGTCGAAATCTACAATATTATTTTTTAGTACAAGGTTTAGTAAATATCAAAAGAGTATTTTAAATTTGATGTATATTAGAAAACATTAGTTGAAAACATCAATAATATTGTATTATCAAAAATCCTTAAGTAAATTATATAAAAGATAAAAATACTAAAAATATTTATAAAAGAATTTCGATATTTGAAAACCCCAATTTATTTTAAGAAAACATCATATAATCATCACTCATAATAAAATGTCCAAAATATAATTTAATCCAACCACACATAAAAATCCATGAAGTATTAATAGAGGCCCTTATTACATCAACCCAAAATAGTAAAAAAATACTTATTAAAAGTTCAAGTTTAATAAACCATGTTTTGCAAGATGGCCTCCACAAAGTCATCCTCGCCCAAGTCCACGCGGGCCCATTACCCGAGATGAAAATTTTGAGGAGTGAGTTACTTAGAACTCAATGTATAACTTACTTACTTGTTCACCGGGCCGATTATCAAGTTATGGATTTGGGCTTCAGCCCATTAGCAGAATTAACAACATGAATAATAATGTGCATGCAAAATGAATTTTCCCTCCCAAACCTAATTTCCATCCGCTACACACCCCCGTACCAACCAACACACCTGTGGGGATCAAGTCAACCCACCCCGCCATCACACCAATCGTAGGCATTAAGCCTTTTTATATTTGTAGCGAGCCATCGAACTAGATTGTGACAAAGTCACCGAACTAGAGGCATTGAGCCAATTATTATTTGTGGCAGAGCCACCGAACTAGAGGGAAATGGCCATAATTTTGTGGCAGAGCCACCGAACTAGAGGCAATTAGCCATAATTTTGTGGCAGAGCCACCGAACTAGATTTTGGCAACAGGCCTTCTTCTCTTCATCGATTTCCCAACCCATGCCATATGTATGCAAGGTAGATTATGATCATACAATGATTTTATTAAAAAGGCCCATTAACAAGAGTTAATATTTCCAATTTTTATTAAGACCCAAAAATAACATTTGGTTCAATTAGCTATATAACATCTTAGGCCCAAATTTACGATCTAGCAAGAGTTCGGCCCATTTATCGATCTAGCAGGGATTTCAGCCCGTTTAACAATTTAATAGAGATTAAGGTCCATTTATCGATCTAGCAGGATTTCACCGCTTTAAGAATTTAATGAGATTACGGCCCATTTACGATCTAGCGAGAGTTCATTGATTATCGATCTAGTAGAGATTTTGGCCCAATTATTAATCTAGCAGAGATTTTGGCCCATTCATCAATTTATCAGGCTTTTAGGCCCATTCTTACGAGACATACAATTTACATATTAACAACTAATTTCTCGAGGGCATTTTCGTAATTTTCACAATTTTAGTCATTTTCGTGTATTTTCGACAAAATACCAGTTATTCCGTTTTATACCGATCTAGTCATTTTTACGATCTTACTCAATACCGCAATTGACATCCAACCCGAGAAAAGTGTGAAGTTACACACCTCGATATCGTGAGTACTAATCCTTCTCACTCCTCGACACCTAAATCATATTTCGATCCGTTAGAACACTATGATGTGTAAAAATACATTATCGATATTCGATCCAAAACCTTACCCTCTTGATTTTGAATCACTTCAATTTTTGTTTCTCCTCGTTTATCGTTTCGTTATTCACGAGAATCCACTAACGCACAAAGGCTCGGGAGTTCTAACTACTTGAATAATTGATTTCCTTCTAGATGGTCCGCAACCCTGGAAAATCCGGACTATCAAATCGCCTTCGCTTATACTTAGGGAAATAGTGGATCCGCCTCTTACGATAACTAAACACCGCCCTTTTCTTCCCTATTTTGAAAATCTTCAATATCAAAAGATCGTTAATCCTAATAATATATCGAAAAATATACTAAAGATCTTATAGGCGAGATTTCCTTACCACAAAGATTCTTGCTTCTCAAAAGAGAGTCGACCAAAACGCTCCAAGATGCACATGAACACTCGATTTTCGATCTTCCGTTATCGCACTAAAGTAAAATAAAGAGAAACGTTAATAGAATGAACGGTATTTCGATTCAAGAAATTCTCCTTAACACCATCCATAATCGCCAACACCACCATAAAAAAATTAACTAAAAGAACTCTTACCTATTCTCCACGATTGAAAAGAGATGATTGAGAAAATGCTTATGAAAAGAGAGATATTCGGCTATGAAAATCAAAGAGAAAAGATATTGATAATATGGTTCGGCAAGGCACACTAACATTCAGCCATGAAAGATTTTTTTATGGAGATAGTATGATTGAAAAGAAAATTAAAGGATAAGAGTAAGAGATGATGATAATGATGAGGATTTGGTTTTCAAAAGAAGAAAAGAGGAAGTAGAGATATGTTTAGAACATGGTACATTCGGCAATGGAGGAAGGAAGAAAAAGAATGTCTTTTGGTGTTGTATTTTCGGCACAATGAAAAGGCATACAAAGAAATGTGATAGCAAAATAAAATGACCAAATGGTCAAAAGAGTTTTTTGCAAACCAAAAGCACAAAGTCGGCCAAAGAGAAGGTTGAGAGAAAAAAATGAAAATCCAAGTTGCACAAGATGCTAAGAATGACCAAAACAAATTCCTACCCTAGCAAAGCTACTAGCAAAAATCGGCCAACCTCCCCTAGCCATATTGCCGTCCAAGTTCATTGGTCAAATGACCATGAATTTGTTTCCAAAACATCTTCCTTGATACTAGCCTCATGTTCCCATATCTTTCCAAATTCCTTTGATTCCATACCATAAGTTAAAAATTACCTTTTTCCTTTAGTCTTACTTACCAAAAATAAAACAACACAACTCATCCATCCTTATCCCCTTGCCGACACATGCATGAATTAAAGCCAAAAAATAAAATTTCTAGATGCTAACCAAGGATTCAACCACTCCCTCATGCCATAACTCATGCGCCATCACCACCTTACCATTTACTCATCTTATGCTTCACTTTGACACTTATTTTTACTTAAGTATTAATGTCACTTAGTCCACTTCATTATACTCTCAAAAAAAAAAATTATTCTACTCCCGAAAAATTCTATACTCTTCTTCAAGACTATAATAACTACGAGAAGAAATAAGAATTTTTTTTCTTCATAAATTAAGCACCAAAAACATGCATTAAAATTGATACTCAAATTTTAGGGTGTTATAACAAGCTTGTGTATTCGGGCCAGGGATCGAGTCACTTGGGAAGCAAATAAAAGAAATTTTATTTTTGCTTCTAGAAGCAAAAGAGGTGGACGGCACAAGGGAACCTAAGTGAAGAGTTTAATTCTCTTTAAAATTCGACTAAATAGGTGGATAAATGATGGATAATTATTGTTATTTTTATTAGGAGATAAGAGATAATTGAGGGATTAAGTCTATTATTGATTAAAGTGATAATTAAAAGATAAGAATTTATCATATAGGAAGAGTTGGCCGATTGGGGGAGACTAAGGCTATTATTTTTGGCAAATAGGAGAAAACAAGGCCATTCTTCACACTTTTCTTCCCTCCTATTCTCTGCCGAATTCCCTAAGCAACATTCTCTCTTCTCTTTTTTTTTTTGTCAATCCGAAATCTACTTCTTCTTTATCCACCATTGTTAATTCTTTAAGCCTCAAGAATCAAAAGTGTTGACACACCTCTAGGCCATAGTCGACTAGTCTTCAAGACCCCATAGCCAATCTTTGAGAGACACCAAACAAAGGGGTCATTAATTCTTCAATAGAGATAAAAAAAACAAGTTGGATTTCTATTCTTTTCTTTAAGGACTTGTTGAAAATTAAAGACTAATCCTTACTATTATTCTTTGACCGAAATCTTAAGGAGAGATTCGGGATTTTGGCCTATCGTCGATTTCTAGGAGGAAGATTTTCGGGATTTAAGATTTGAAAGGTAAGTACATTCGGCCAAGGGTCTATTTCAGTATTTAGACTTGTTTCTTATCTATTCAAACCGAAAACTAATAAGTTAATAGATCTAAGGAGCAGCAGATTACAAGGAAGGAGAAGTTCTTTTCCCAAAGGTACACCATAGGCCGCTTATTCCCTAGTTATTCGGTGAGTTTCGGGATTTAAGATTTTCAAGGTAAGTAACTATGAATATTCAGCCAAGGCCTTATTTTACTACATAGATCTATTCCTTTATTATCTTAAAAGCTGAAAACTAACCTATGTAAAGATTTAGGATTTGGCCGAATACAAGGAGAAGAAAAGCAAAGTTTTGGATTTGAGTGATAAGCAAATCGGCATTAAGGTAATTTTTAGTGCACAAATCCTACTAGGATTTGGTTTTGTGGCCGAATGAGTTTCTCATTAAACTTTTAAATGGGCTGAATGTAGGGAGTTAAAGATCTAAGGCAGTAGATCGAATTTCGGGATTTCAAGTGAAATTTTTAAGCTAATCAGGTGTGTACCCCACACTACTTTTTAATAAGATTCATCGCTATGTTAAATATATACATGTTTATAAGAATGTGGATATGGCTAAGGTACCATGTTATGGTACAAAGTACTCAGCTACGTTTCCTACTCCTACTAGGATTACGAAATATGTTATATTTAACATGTGGAAAGTGACATGAATGTGAATTTAAGTATGATATGCATGATATGAATAATATGGGGCATTCGGGTTATATGAGAAAGGGGAAGTGAATATGGTGACTTCGGTCTCACTATCTGAATGTGGTGACTTTGGTCACATTATCTGAATGTGGTAACTTCGGTTACATTATCTGAATGTGGTGTCTCATGACACAATTATTTAATCTGGTGGCTATGCCACCAATTTTATATGGGCGATGAGCACGTCGACTACAAATGATCGCCTTCGATGGTGTGTAGTAGATGGAGGGTTGACTTAGTAGTCCCCACTTGCAAAGTGTTGGTACGGGATGTGTAGCGGATGGTATCTAGGTGTGGGTTCGGGATTGCATCATTATTATTATGTGAACATGATATGTATGGTATGCCTAAATCTGTTAAATTTTAGTGTTGGTTACACATTGAGTCTGTTGACTCACCCCGTTATGGGAACATGTTTCAGGTGATGAACAGCGATGGACCGGGACGGCGGAACTTGTGGTGGCCATGCTCAGCTTAAAGTTTTATTGAATTTGGACATTTTATTTTATTTAAGTACTCTACAATTTTATGTTGGGTTTTTTTTATGTAATAAGGCCATGGTGATGATTTTATTGTTGTTTTAATTACAATGTTACGAATTTATGTTATTTAAAGATTAAGTCAATTTAATTTAAACTAAACTTTAAAATTTTTGTCACCTGAAATAAATGGGTTTTCAATATAAAAAAATAAACTTGTTTTCAACTTGAGCCCAACCCACAAACAAACTATCTTCAAGACACACAGTTTTCAAAGTAACAAAAGAGTTTTGAACCCAGTTTACATCGAGGAACATACCAAATCTAGTCCAGGCTCGTGGGCCAGGTGTGAGGTGTTTCAATTTGGTATCAGAGCCTAGTTTTAAACTCTAGGCCTATGGTCAAGGTCAAAAACGTTTTCAAATCGAGCCCAAATGAGTTTTATGTAAGTATTTCTGAAAATAGGCAGGTTTGATGGCATGGCGCCTAAGTCTCCGACCCACAGTCCACCAGGTAAGTACCCCTTAACCATCTGTGTGATTATGTGATTTATAGAAGGGTAGAAAAGGAATAGAACGTAGAATAGAATGATAGGTACTTGAACCCTAGGACTAGTCTACCCCAACTACTACATAAAACTTAAATGCCTAACTAAACAAACCTATGGCTAAGTCAACTGAGTTAGGGTGTGGTAACCACTGTGTGCATGTCTAGGATTGGATCCGAAAGAGCCTGGTATTTAAGCAGTCCTAGTGACTCACCTCCTCTTCGCAGGAATCCTACCTGGTGTGTAGCTTCGGTTCACCCTAACCCAGAAGACTTAGTGGGTGTGGCAACCCCTATGCGCATGCCTAGGAATGGTTTTAGTGGGAGCTTGGTATTTAAGAAGTCCGTGTGACTCACTTACTCTCCATTCGAATCCTATCTGGTGCGTAGCTTTGGTTCACCCTGATCAAGAAGACTCGGTCATAGGCTAAACCCAATAACTAAAACCCGAAAGGGAACTAGCCATGTTTTTTTTATAAGAACCCTAATTTTAAAAACTCTTAAAATCATTTTTCTTTAATTCGTGGAGACTATCTTTTCTACACAATTCTCCGAAAAATTTTGATTTATAAAATTACAAAAATACCCCTAGTGGTAAAATTACAAAAAATGCCCTTGGTTTATAAAAATGTCTAAAATACCCACAGTTTTAATCAACATTATCATTATCTTATAACAAGTCCAAAAACCCTTATTTGCAAATTATCAAAAATACCTTGATTTTTGGAAAATTACAAAATTACCCCTAACCTACCAAAATTTCCAAAATGACCCTGATTCCCAAAATCTTTCGCAACTTCATCGTTTTGGAAAATAAATTTCTCAAAAAGAACCCTCAAAGTTTTGCAAATTTTGAAATATCCCTGAATTATTAAACTTTAGAAATCTACCCTAGTTTATTACCAAAATACCCCAGAAATTCAAAATTACCGAAATACTCTCGAAATTTCCAATTTATCAAAAGCCCTGGATTTTAAAATTTCCAAAATACTTTTTGACAAAATCACCAAGGAACCTTATTTGACAAATTACAAAAATACCCCTATAGGGCAAATTACGAAAATACTCATGGGCAGTGGAAAAACAACAACAATGAAAACTACAACATTTCTCTGAATGAACTAAAGTTCATAATTGATTGATGAATATATGAATGTGAAGACTGTGTGCATGTATGAATACGAAAGAACCACTCCTAAAATTCTTTTCATAAAACTTCTTCGCGGTTAATCAGTGGAATAAAGGCTAATTTATAAAAACTTTCTTAAATCAGATTAAAGCGCATCGTTAGATATGAATTCTAGAGGACGCGATCGTCAAGGACGCGGTAGAGGAAGAATGGCTGTGTCAGAACTCGTTAGATCGGGCCAAGGGTCTGACAATGAGTTACCACCGCCACCACTACCCCCAGCTGTCGGTGTCGAGCAGCAAGCTCAGACGGGGGATGATGCTGTATCACAGGCTATGCTGCGAGTTCTTGAAATGGTGGCTGGCGCGTGTGGAAATACGGGAGCTTAGAAATCTGTACCCAAGCGACTCCGAGCCAACGGAGCTGAGGTGTTTCGTGGAGTATCTGGTGTGGCACCCAGTACAGCTGAATACTGGTTGGAAGCAACCGAACGCATTGTGGATGAGCTCGATCTGACCCCGGAGGAGAAGTTGAAAGGAATGGTGGCACTACTACGTGATGAAGCGTATCAATGGTGGTTAACAGTGAGGGATGGTGCCGCTCCTGAGGATCTGACCTGGGAGTATGCTAAGGAGGCATATCAGAAAAAGTATGTCGGCACGATATATTGATGAGCAGAGGAAAGCTTTTCCGGGGCTGGTTCGAGGGAACAAGTCGGTAGTAGCGTATGAAGCTAAATTTTTGAGGTTAAACCGATATGCTCGAGGAATAGTGGCTACAAAGCATGAGCGGTGTGTACGGTTTGAAGACGGTTTAAGGGATGACATAAGGTTACTGATAGCTCCACATCAAGAGCGGGAGTTTTTCGCGTTAGTAGAAAAGGCCAAGGTAGCCGAGGGAATCAAGGACTCGATTAAGCAGAGCTCTGATAGGAATAGACCCAATAGGGGTTATGGGTCATCAGGATCATCAAAAAATGTGCAGAAAAGGCCAGAACAGATAGGCCAAAGGGTCAGCAAGTTGGTACAGGATGACAGTATCGTCCTTGTGATAATTGTGGAAAGAAGCACTTAGGGGAGTGCTGGAAAAAGACGGGAGGATGTTTTAGGTGTGGGTCCAAGGGCCATATGCTCAAAGATTGTCCTAAGAAACCAAATGAAAGTCGATCAACAGCTCGGAATGTTAATCAGGCTAGTAGAGGAGGACAGCAGCCTCAATGAGGTCGTGGTTCGAATAATAGAGGTAATGGTACTGGCAGAGGACGTAGAACACAAGGCAGAGGAGCTACTAATACTGAGGCAAGGCAGTCGGGTTTGGTTTATGCGGTTCACCGAAGGGAGGATGGAGACGCACCGGATGTCATAACAAGTACATTTTTATTTATGGCAAGCCTTATTATGTCTTAATTGATGTGGGCTCGGCCCATTCTTTTGTTGCCTGTAGTGTAGTTGAAACACTAGGCCTAGACTCTGAACTTTCTGATAGGCAGATGACTGTAGTAAGCCCATTAGGCCAAACTGTAGTGGTGGATAAGATCTTTCGGAGTGTACCCCTAGAAATTCAGGGAGTGAGCTTTCGGGCTAACTTAATGGAGTTACCCTTCAGAGAATTTGACCTCATACTTGGTATGGATTGGTTAACACCGAGCCGTGTTGGATTGTGCAGCTAAACGAATAGAACTAAGGACCCCAGATGATGAAGTAGTGGTAATGATCGGAGAAAGAAGAAACTACATGTCTAACATAGTCTCGGCATTAAAGGCTGAGAAAATGGTTAGGAAAGGGTACAAGGCATTTCTGGCTTTCGTTAGTGATGTAGACGCAAAAGAAGGGGGAGTTAATGGAGTTAGAATAGTAAAGGACTTTAAAGACGTATTTTCGGAGGAATTACCAGGAATACCCCTAGATAGGGAGGTGAAATTTGGAATAGATTTGCTACCGGGAATAGCTCCTGTGTCAATCGCTCCATACCGAATGGCGCCAAAAGAGTTGGTTGAGCTCAAGGCTCAAATCTAGGAATTACTTGACCGTGGGTTTATCTGGCCTAGTGTGTCTCCATGGGGAGCACTGGTTTTGTTTGTAAAGAAAAAGGATGGAACTATGCGTATGTGCATAAACTATCGTCAGTTGAATAAGCTGACCATCAAGAACAAGTATCCTTTGCCAAGGATTGATGACTTGTTCGATCAGCTGAAAGGGGCCGCGATATTCTCAAAGATAGACTTGAGGTCGGGATATCATCAGTTGAAGGTGAAGGAGGCAAATATCCATAAGATAGCTTTTAGGACAAGATACGGCCACTATGAGTTTGTGGTAATGTCATTCGGCTTGACAAACGCCCCAGCCGCATTCATGGATATGATGAACCAAGTTTTCCAACCTTACTTGGATAGGTTCGTCGTCGTGTTCATCGACGATATTTTGGTGTATTCTGAGTCTGAAGAGGAGCATGATGAGCATCTCCGAGTTGTGCTGCAAGTGTTAAGGGAGAAGAAGATCTATGCCAAATTCAGCAAGTGTGAATTTTGGCTCAAGGAGGTGGCATTCTTAGGGCATGTGGTATCCGCAGAGGGAATAAGAGTGGATCCTAGAAAGATCAAAGTTGTGTTGGATTGGAAACCACCTAGGTCCGTGGCTGAGATTCGAAGTTTCTTAGGTTTGGTAGGCTATTACAGAAGGTTTGTGGAAGGGTTATCGTCTATAGCCGCGCCTTTGACAAAGTTGTTGAGGAAGAAAGTACCCTTTGTATGGTCGGATAAGCAACAGGAGAGCTTTGAGAAGCTTAAGAAGGTCTTAACGGAAGCTCCAGTATTGATTCAGCCAGAGGCAGGAAAGGAATTCACGGTGTATTGTGATGCTTCCCATACAGGTTTAGGATGTGTATTGATGCAAGACGGAAAGGTAGTCGCATATGCATCTCGGTAGTTAAGGCCGCATGAGGTTAACTACCCAACCCATGACTTGGAATTGGCAGCAGTGGTTTTCGCCCTTAAGGTGTGGAGGCACTATCTCTATGGAGAAAGGTTAGTGATCTGTAATATCCCTGTTAAGGGTTAGACCACAAGAGCCTTATTGCTCCTTGAAACCGAAGCACAAAGCAACTTCAAGCCAATCTTGCACTCTTCTTCTGCGTTTTCTTCTTTTACCTTTTGTGTCAACCGAAACCTCAAGCACCCTTATTGCCGAAATCCCACCTTGTTCTTCTTTCTTCTTTTTATGGTGCAAGGTCAAACTAGTGATCTTCCTTCTCAATTTCTTTCTTTTATTTTACAACCCTTGTGCCAATTTTCTCATCTGTTCCATACCATATCTCTAAACCGAAACTAGCCTTCTTCTTTTCCTTTTTGACCGTAACACCTTTCACTAAAAACCTATATCCTCCATCTTTTTCATCTAAACCGAAAGCTACCACAAGCAAGCCCTTGCGATCTTGGTCATTTGTAGCCAAAACTCTTTCTCACCTACTTCCCCTTTTCTTTTGTTCATTTGGTGTAGGCTGAAACTTCATTTTCCCAAACACTTCCCCCTACTTCATTCATTCAAACCGAGAGCACTCTTTCTTCCTTGGTTTTCTTTTTAAACTCTTCTTTTCGGGATTAAGGGTGATAGCCGAACCTCCCTTGGTATTGGCCGAATTTTGGGTGTTGTTAGGTGCCGATTTCCAATCGTTGGTAGTGGGTAAGTGTTGGCCGAATGGCCTTTCTCCTTTCATTGGTACTTTGTCGATTCTTGGTATGTTAAGGCCGCTATCGATATTGGTTAAAAAAAAAGGGGTTTTAACTTCTTGTTTAATCTTTTCGTATAGGATCTTTGGACGTTGGAAATAATCAAAGGGAGTCTTCCAACTCTTTTAGCCGATTGTTAAGTGGTGGTAAGAGAAATATTTTGTTAATCCATTCTTTTAGCCTCGTTAAAGTAAGTCTCAATGGATTAATAGATTCCTTTTTAGGTGGAGACCGTTTGTAAAAGAGAAACCTTTGTGGTTCGAGGTTGGTAGGAAGCCAAACGTTTGCAAGGTAAGGACTATTTGATAAACCCTTTTTGGGTTAATGCTTGTGGCCGAATGGTATGATGGTTAATCCATTTGTTGGTCGATTGTAGGACTCGAGTTGTAGAAGTGTTCGAGGGCGAATCGATTTTAGGATAAATACCTTCGCTAATTCAGGTGTGTAAACTAACACACTTCTATTTAGTAATATGATTGATAACCTGTGTGAAGATTAAATGAAACAGTGATGATTGATGTGATACCTAATGGGTATGATTCTGGACTCGGGTAAGTCAGTATTATTATTATGTGTTTACTGATGATCTATATGATACCATGGTTGTGGATATATGTGACATGGGGTATGAGATTAGACATATTAGCATGATATGCATGATTATATGATATGCATGATTACATGAGTGTGGTATGTTGATGGGTGATACGAGTGGAGGGAGCAGTGATATTTTGTGCTGACGAGCACCAGTGTTTTGGTAACACACTTTGTGACTTTGGGTCACCAGAGGTTTGGCACCTCCAGAGGTTTGGTACCTCAGCGTCTCGTCCCTGTGGTTAACACCACCGTGGGTTGGCCCCACTTGTGAGATATGGGATTGACGCCAGTGATTTGGTATCACACGATGGGTTGGCCCCATCATTGATTTGTGACTACGGTCACCAGTGCTTTGGTAGCACAATTGTGTCTTTGGGACACCGAGGTTTGGCACCTCATTGCGACTTGTCCCCGTGGTTTAACCACAGTGGGTTGGCCCCACATGAGATATGGGATCGCCTGCTAGTGATTTGGTATCACACGATGGGTTGGCCCCATCATTGGATTTGTGACTTCACCACCGGTGCTTTGGTAGCACAATTGTGTCTTTGAGACACCGGTGTTTTAGTAACACATTGTGACTATATGTCACCAAAGGGTTGGTACCACACCTGGTAGAAAAGGCGATATGGATGGTTAGGATCGGGTTGCATTAATTATGTTGCTTTGTATGATGTGTGTTAGCATGTTGTTCTTCTAGAGCGGATTTACACATCGAGTCACTCGACTCACCCTCTCCTTTGACATTTCAGTGACTCGTGACGCGGACATGGAGCCGGATGGACTCGGGATGCACATGCCATGCTTTAATAAAAGTGTTGCTCAAAGCTATTGAATTTGGGTACTTTAGCTTATTTACTTTACTTGGGTTTTATATTGGATTTGTAAAAGGCCTTTAATTTGTGTTTTGGTGATGTTTATGTTTTAATTAGATTTTAATATGCCTTAACAAAACAAGTTGGTATGAATTTTACTAAAACACGGAAAGATAATGATTTCAAAATTATGACGAATGTGTTTTTAAACCATACCATCGGGTATTACACTATGTCTTTCAAAGAGCAAATTCAAATGATTTTCAAATCAAACTTGTATTACTCCTAAGTCTAAAAAGGGTTTTAAGTAACACTAAGAAACTACTAAGGTTTAAAATGGTTTAAACTCGCTTAACCACACATTACGTTAGGATTTCAAAATCTCCTGTTTCAAATACTTCATCCGATTTCAAACAAGTCTACTCAAATTGTCTCCCAAAATACACCGTGTTTCCACTCGGCTTTTAACGAAAATTTAACCTCTCACAAACATGTTTTCCGTAACATACCGTATTCGGACATGGTGTCTTGTCCAGGTTTGGGGTGTTACATTTGTGGTATCGAGCCAAGTTCAAAGTTTCTACTGTGGCCCGAGGCCCAAAATGTTTTAAAACTATAGTTCTCAAGTATTCTGCTTTAAAAGTATGATTTGAAGGGCATGGCACCGAGTCACCCAAGCACTGGGCCGCCTGTGTAAGTACCCGTACTATTTGTTGTGATATTGATTGATATGATTGGTGGCTAGTAAGACTACTTTAGAGACCGAAACTAATAGGACTCTGTGGACTCATGAAACAAAGCTTCTTTAAAATTTCATAAGACTTTGCTTTAAACACGTTGAAATAATGACCGATACATAAAATTCTTTAATCGTGACGAGATTTAGTCATGAGTACCCAGGTGGACGTGGTCGTGGGCGTGGTCGCCAGAGGATGATATTTCGAGCCCGTAGGTTCAAGGTGGTTCAGAATGAGGTACTGCCCGCCACCAGCTGGAGGTGGTGAGTTTCAGGAGCATACCGGCGATGATGCAGTGTCACAGGCGATGCTGCGGGTTTTAGAGAGGGTAGCTGGAGCAGGTGGAGGAGTAGGAGCTAGGAAATCTGTGCCTGAGCGACTTCGGGCAAATGGGGCAATTCTTCCAGGGTGTCTCGGGTGTTGCTCCTAGCACCGCCGAAAGTATCGCTAGAAGCGACGAATGGATCATGGACGATCCGGACCTAATCGCCGAGGAGAAGTTAAAGGGATCGATCACTTCTCGGATGAGTCATACCGCAGGTGGCTCACGGTCCGTGATGAGGCTGCAACCAAGATCCGACATGGGACTATTTTCGAAATGCTTATCGGAAGAAGCACGTCGAGCTAATTATATTAATGAGCGCGGAAAGCATTTTGAGGTTAGTGCGAGGGGCAAATCAGACGGATACGAGGCCGAAGCTTCGAGGTCGAGCCGGTATGCTGGGGTATGGTGGCTACCGAACAGAAAGGTGTGTTCGTTTCAAGATGGCCCGCGAGACGAACTAAGGTCGATAATTGCGCCAAACAGAGCGTGAATTTGCGCTCGCTGAAAAGGCGAAGGTTGCCGAGGGCATTAAAGAGTCTGTGAGGCGGTGGTATGGATAGAAACCGTCATAAACGGAGTTTTGGATCTTCCGGTCGTCGGGTAATCGCCAGAAAAGGGCTAGACCGAAAATAATCGGTCGTAGGTTTGTTGTCGCTAGGCGTGGACCGCCGCATTGTAACCGCTTAGGGAAGGCTCATTGGGAGGATATTGGACCAAGGCGAGGTCGCTTTTGAGTGTGGCTCACCGGACCACCGAGTGAGGGACTGTCTGCGTAAGTTAGCTAGGATTCAATCGGAGAATCGTATGTAATCAAGACAGTAAATAATGGACCACCGCAGAGGGGCCGAGGTAATGGCGAGGAGGTAATAGCTCTGGTGGGCCGTGGAGCACCGGCGAGAGGTGCGTAGTTCGAGGCCGCATGCCGGATTGGTATATGTCATGAGGCGCCGAGAGAGGCGGCACGACCGGACGTCATAACCGATGCGTTTTGATTTTTGGTTCTCCTTATAACGCTTTAATTGATGTGGGTTCTACGACTCTTATGTTGCCGAGGTATAGTAGAGACAATGGATTTAGACTCGAGATATCTTCTAGATGATGATTGTAATAAGCCCTCTAGGTCACTCAGAGTGGTAGATAAACCGTAGAGAGAGACGCACTCTAGAACTCCAAGGGTAATATTCGAGGTCGATCTCGATGAAACCGCCATTCGGGAGTTCGATCTAATTCTCGAAATGGACCGGCCGGGTAAGTATCGGCGAAGTTGATCAAGGCAAAGCGCATGGTTCTGAGCTCAGCTGAGGGTGATGAAGTGGTTCTGATCGGTAATAGGAGAAACTATCTGTCTAATGTGGTATCTGCTCCCAAAGTCGGAAGATGGTCAGGAAGGGTTGCGAAGCATATATGGTGCATGTGTATGCCTTGGAGGCTAAGGAGTCTCACGTGGAGACGGTTTGGACAGCTTAGGAATTTGTTGATGTGTTTCGAGGAGCTTCCGGTTTGCCACCGGATCGGGAGGTAGAGTTCGGGATAGATCATTACGGAACCGCGCCATCTCTATTGTCCGCATGTGATGGCACCTAAAGAGTTAGTGGAGCTTAAGGCTCAAATCCAGAGTTATTGGACCGAGGCTTTATCGTGCCAAGTATTTCGCCATGGGGAGCGCCTTACATTTTGTAAAGAAGAAAGACGGTATTATGCGGATGTGCATAGACTACCGCCAACTAAATAAATCGACGATCAAAACAAGTATCCACTACCTCGGATAGATGACTTGTTTGATCACCGGGGGGCGCCGGTTTTCTCAAGATCGACCTAAGGTCCGGTATCACCGCTTGAAGGTAAAAGAGGCGGATATCTCAGAAACGGCATTCCGCACTTCGGTATGGGCACTTTGAGTTCTTGGTTATGCCGTCGGGTTGACTAACGACCGCAACTTTCATGGATCTGATGAATAGGTGTGTTCCAACAAGATTTCCTAGATCGCCAGTGGTGGTTTTTATCAAGACATCTTGGTATACTCAAGGACGAGGAAGAGCATGATGCTCATTTACGGGTGGTATTGCGATTCTAAGGAGAAACAAATGGCGCGAAGTTCAAGAATGCGAGTTCGCTTAGGAGGTGATGTTTTTGGGTCATGTAGTATCGGCTGAGGGGATTAGAGTGGACCCCCGTAAGATAGAAGCGGTTTTGGATTGGAAGCCGCCTAAGTCAGTAGCGGAGATTCGGAGTTTTCTGGGGTTGGCAGGATACTACCGAAGATTTGTAGAGGGTTTCTCGTTAATTGCGGCACCGATGACCAAATTATTGAGAAAGGGAGTTCCGTTTATTTGGACTGAGAAGCAACAGGAGAGCTTCGACAAGTTGAAGAAGATTTTGACTGAAGCACCGGTTCTGATTCAACCTGAGGCTGGTAAGGAATTTACAGTGTACTGCGATGCATCACATACAGGCTTGGGTTGTGTGCTGATGCAGGAAGGGAAGGTGGTGGCTTACGCATCCCGACAGCTGAGGCCACATGAGGTAAATTATCCTACGCACGATCTGGAGTTAGCAGCTATAGTATTTGCCTTAAAGATATGGAGGCATTACTTGTACGGAGAAAGATCGATAGTCTTTACGGACCATAAGAGTCTCAAGTACCTTCCGACTCGTAAAGACTTGAATCGAGACGTCGTGGCGGATTGAGTCCGAAAGACTACGATTGCTCAATTGAGTATCATCCGGTAAGGCTAATGTTGTGGCGCATTTATTGAGCCGTAAGGTTATTTCGGATTTGAGGCGTTGTTTGCCCACTTGAGTTTGTATGATGACGGGAGTATTCTCGGCAGAGCTGCGAGTTAAGCCTACTTGGGTTGAGCGGATCGAGAAAAGCGCTTGTTGGATGAAGTTTTGAGGCGCAGAGGACACAAGTGCGTAATGATGGTTTGAAGGGTTACACTTGTCCAAAGATGGGGTTCGTGTTTTCGGGGAAGGCTTGTATGCCGAGAGATGCTGAATTGAGGCAAAAGATTCTTCAGATGCTCATAGAAATTTCTACGCTATGCATCCCGGAGGTAGCAAAATGTATAAGGATCTCGGGGACAGCTTAAGTGGCCGGGTCTCAAAAAGGAGGTGATGAATTTGTAGGAAAGTGTCGACATGTCGCAGTCAAGGCCGAGCATCGCTGTCAGTCTGGGTTGCTTCACCAAATAAGATTCCACAGTGGAAGTGGAAAGGATCACTATGGATTTCGCGGTGGATTACCGCTACACCGAGCAAGAAGGATTCACCTGGTAATTGTGGATCTACCGACTAAATCCGCCACTTTATTCCATGAGGTGGATTACTCACTCGGAGGTTGGCGGCTATATGTGTCGAGATAGTGAGACCGCACGGGTGCCGCTCTCGATCATCTCGGATAGGGATCCAGATTCACGCCAAGGTTCGGAAGGCGCTACATCGAGCTCGGGTACACTTAGATTTCAAACAAGATTTCATCCGCAGATCGACGGGCAATCGAAAGGGTTATATGATTTTGGAGGATATGCTTCGAGGTTGTGTATTGGACTTCGTGGGTAGTTGGGAGGAGTATCTACCGCTATCGAGTTCGCCACAACAACAGCTACCAAGCGAGCATCAAGATGGCACCTTATGAGGCGCTATATGGTAGAAAGTGTCGCTCACCAACGTGTTGGACAGAGTTAAGTGAACGCCGCTTATTGGGACCAGTTGGTTGTTGAGACCAAGACAAGGTTAAGTTGATATGAGCTCGATTGAAGGAAGCTTCGACCGGCGTAAGTCCTATGCCGATCTTAAACGGAGATATTGAATTTCTTTGTGGAGATCGGGTTTTCTGAAGGTCTCACCGTGGAAGAAAGTATTAAGGTTCGGAAGAAAGGCAAGCTTAGTCCGAGGTTTATTGGGCCATATAAGGTACTAAGACGAGTGGGACCAGCTATGATCACCGAGTTGCCGCCTAAGCTAGGTCAAATTCACGACGTGTTCCACGTTTCGATGCTTCGGCGATATCGTTCCGATCCATCACATGTGGTAACAGTAGAGGAGATCGAGGTAAATCCCGATATGTCCATGGAGGAAGAGCCTGTACAGATTTTAGATCGGGATGTGAAGGTTCTGCGCAGGAAGTCTGTGCCTCTGGTTAAGGTCCTTTGGCGGAATCATGGCGTGGAAGAAGCGACATGGGAACCCGAGGATATGATGAGACAGCAATACCCGCAACTCTTCCCCACTGTGTATTTCGAGGTCAAAATTATTTTAAGGGGTAGAACCGTAATATCCGGGTTAAGGGGTTAATTTATTTCGCAATTGTTGCATGTTTATTGCTTGCTATGATGTTGTTTGGGTGTTTTGGGCTTAGGCAGTAGGCTAGGAGTGTGCCCGAGTAGGTGGATAAGTTTTTTTTTGGGCTTTAGGGATAGGAGTCAAGGAGATGGGGTTTTAATTAAATTAAGTGAAATTATAACACAAATAAGGAGCTAGCAAAGTGGCAAGCATGCGCCACATGGAGAGTGTGTGTGGCGCCATCTACAAGGGGAGGTCTTGTGTTCAAGTCATGAGAATCCCACCCCTTTGGCTCCCATTTTGACCAGCATGGAGGAAGAGGTTGTGGGCAACTTGAACTCTACCATGGACTTGGTCAACATATTCAAACGATGGATGGAGAGCAAATGTAGGAGGGAGACTTGGTCTTTGCCATTCAATTAGTGGTGTGAGAGTAAATGGGGAGTTACTTGATTTGGTGAGAGTTTGGGGAGAGAGAGTGTGGCCGGTTGGTAAGCTTGTGGGAGAGTGCCAAAGTTTCCACTAAGGCAATTGGGTAGGTTCTGGTCAAATTTTGTTTTGGGGAAGTTAATGTTTTTCTTTGTTTAATCAAAAGCTAGTAAACTTCGCTTGCAAATAGCTTTAGCTAAAAATAGAGAGAAAACCTTCCATTCTTGCTCCTTGAAACCGAAGCACAAAGCAACTTCAAGCCAATCTTGCACTCTTCTTCTGCGTTTTCTTCTTTTACCTTTTGTGTCAACCGAAACCTCAAGCACCCTTATTGCCGAAATCCCACCTTGTTCTTCTTTCTTCTTTTTATGGTGCAAGGCCGAAACTAGTGATCTTCCCTTCTCAATTTCTTTCTTTTATTTTACAACCCTTGTGCCGATTTTCTCATCTGTTCCATACCATATCTCTAAACCGAAACTAGCCTTCTTCTTTTCCTTTTTTGATCGTAACACCTTTCACTAAAAACCTATATCCTCCATCTTTTTCATCTAAACCGAAAGCTACCACAAGCAAGCCCTTGCCGATCTTGGTCATTTGTAGCCGAAAACTCTTTCTCACCTACTTCCCCTTTTCTTTTGTTCATTTGGTGTAGGCTGAAACTTCATTTTCCCAAACACTTCCCCCTACTTCATTCATTCAAACCGAGAGCACTCTTTCTTCCTTGGTTTTCTTTTTAAACTCTTCTTTTCGGATTAAGGGTGATAGCGAACCTCCCTTGGTATTGGCGAATTTTGGGTGTTGTTAGTGCCGGTTTCCAATCGCTGGTAGTGGGTAAGTGTTGGCGAATGGCCTTTCTCCTTTCATTGGTAATTTGTCGATTCTTGGTATGTTAAGGCCGCTTATCGATATTGGTTAAAAAAAGGGTTTTAACTTCTTGTTTAATCTTTTCAGATAGGATCTTTGGACGTTGGAAATAATCAAAGGAGTCTTCCAACTCTTTTAGCCGATTGTTAAGTGGTGGTAAGAGAAATATTTTGTTAATCCATTCTTTAGCCTCGTTAAAGTAAGTCTCAATGGATTAATGGATTCCTTTTAGGTGGAGACCGTTTGTAAAAAGAGAAACCTTTGTGGTTCGAGGTTGGTAGGAAGCCAAACGTTTGCAAGGTAAGGACTATTTGATAAACCCTTTTTGGGTTAATGCTTGTGGCCGAATGGTATGATGGTTAATCCATTTGTTGGTCGATTGTAGGACTCGAGTTGTAGAAGTGTTCGAGGGACGTAAATCGATTTTAGGGATTAATACCTTCGCTAATTCAGGTGTGTAAACTAACACACTTCTATTTAGTAATATGATTGATAACCTGTGTGATGATTAATGAAACAGTGATGATTGATGTGATACCCTAATGGGTATGATTCGACTCGGGTAAGTCAAGATATTATTATGTGTTTATCGATGATCTATATGATACCATGGTTGTGGATATATGTGACATGGGGTATGAGATTAGACATATTAGCATGATATGCATGATTATATGATATGCATGATTACATGAGTGTGGTATGTTGATGGGTGATACGAGTGGAGGGAGCAAAGGATATTTTGTCCGACGAGCACCAAAGTGTTTTGGTAACACACTTTGTGACTTTGGGTCACAGAGGTTTGGCACCTCCAGAGGTTTGGTACCTCAAATGCCTCGTCTCCTGTGGTTAACACCACCGGGTTGGCCCCACTTGTGAGATATGGGATTGACGCTAGTGATTTGGTATCACACGATGGGTTGGCCCCATCAATGCATTTGTGACTACGGTCACCAAAGGCTTTGGTAGCACAATTGTGTCTTTGGGACACCAGAGGTTTGGCACCTCATTGCGACTTGTCCTCGTGGTTTAACCACCGCGGGTTGGCCCCACATGAGATATGGGATCGCCTGCTAGTGATTTGGTATCACACGATGGGTTGGCCCCATCATTGATTTGTGACTTCGGTCACCGGTGCTTTGGTAGCACAATTGTGTCTTTGAGACACCAAAGTTTTGGTAACACATTGTGACTATATGTCACCAAGGGTTGGTACCACACGGGTAGAAAAGGCGATATGGATGGTTAGGATCGGTTGCATTAATTATGTTGCTTTGTATGATGTGTGTTAGCATGTTGTTCTTCTGAGCGGGATTTACACATCGAGTCACTCGACTCACCCTCGAATTTGGGTACTTTAGATTTACTTTACTTGGGTTTTATATTGGATTTGTAAAAGGCCTTTAATTTGTGTTTTGGTGATGTTTATGTTTTAATTAGATTTTAATATGCCTTAACAAAACAAGTTGGTATGAAGGAGTTGAACTTGAGGCCATACCATCGAAGGTGGGTGGAGTTATTGAAGGATTATGATTGCTCGAAATAGAGTACCACCCGCAAGGCGAATGTGGTAGTCCGATGCCCTAAGTCGAAGGTTGTGTCGATCTAAGGGCTATGTTCGCCACTTAAGTTTGTATGATGATGGAAGCTTTGTATGATGATGGAAGCGAGTTACAAGTCAAACCCACATGGTGAATGAGGTAAAAAGGGGACAGTTGACTGATAAGGACCTAAGTGCTAAGTTACAGCAAGTACAGAACGGAGAGTTAGAGGATTATAGCGCTAAAGGTGAAGGAGTATTGTGCTACAAAGGAAAAGTCTGTATGCCGAGGGACAAGGAGTTAAGACAGAGGATTCTTCGGGAAGCGCATAGTAGCCCTTATGCTATGCATCCCGGAGGCACTAAGTTGTACAGAGATTTAAGAGAACAATTTTGGTGGCCTGATCTTAAACGGGAGGTTACTGAATTCATGGGAAAATGTCTGATGTGTCAGCAAGTTAAGGCTGAACACCAAGTCCCATCGGGATTGCTTCAGCCAATCGAGATTCCACAGTGGAAGTGGGAAAGAATTACCATGGACTTCGTTAGTGGGCTTCCCCTTACACCTACTAAGAAGGACTCGGTATGGGTAATAGTGGATCATTTGACTAAGTCCACACATTTCATCTCGGTAAGAGTGGATTATTCCCTTCAGAAGTTAGCCAAGTTATATGTGGCGGAAATCGTGAGACTACACGGAGTGCCGGTGTCTATCATTTCGGATAGAGACCCAAGATTTACGTCTTGGTTTTGGAGGGCACTTCATTAAGCTTTAGGCACTAAGTTGGACTTCACTATGGCTTTTCATCCACAATCAGACGGGCAGTCTGAACGGGTGATACAAGTGTTGGAGCATATGTTGAGAGGCTGTGTGATGGATTTTCGAGGAAGTTGGGAGGATTACTTACCTTTAGCAGAGTTCACCTACAACAACAGTTATCAAGCTAGCATTCGGATGGCACCATATGAAGCATTGTACGGTCGAAAGTGTCGAACTCCTACTTGTTGGACTGAGTTAGGAGAACGTCGAGTTTTGGGACCAGAGTTGGTGGCAGAAACTGAAGAGAAGGTTGAGATAATCCGAGCACGGTTAAAGGAAGCCTCTGATAGGCAGAAGTCTTACGCCAACCTCAAGCGAAAGGAAATAGAGTTTGAAGTGGGAGACCAAGTGTTTCTGAAAGTCTCGCCTTGGAAGAAGGTGATGAGGGTTGGTTGGAAAGGGAAGTTAAGCCCAAGGTTTATAGGGCCCTATCGGGTACTAAAGCGAGTTGGGCCAGTGGCATATCAGCTAGAGTTGCCACCAAAATTGCAGCAGATGCACGATGTATTCCATGTATCCATGCTACGTCGATATCGATCTGATCCATCTCACGTGGTACTAGTTGAAGAAGTGGAGCTAAGGCCAGATCTATCCTACGAGAAAGAGCCAATTCAGATATTGGAACGTGATGTGAAAGTGCTACGAAGGAAGTCAGTTCCACTAGTCAAGGTGTTATGGCGCAATCATGGATCGAAGGAAGCTTCATGGGAACTAGAGGAGGCAATGCGACAGTAATACCCTCAATTATTTTAGCTAGGAAATTTTGAGGATGAAATTATTTTAAGGGGTAGAACTGTAACATCCTGAAAAGGGCCAATGTATTTTCGGTTTAATTGTATGAAATGACATGTCTTATGTGTTATAAATGTATTATGAACATTTTTGGAAACTTGGAAATGTAAGAAATGATTTAGAAATGTTAAGTTTCAAAAAGAGGAAAGTGAACATTTCAGAAACTTGGAAATGTTAAGTTAAAAGAGGAAAGTGAACATTTTGGAAACTTAAGCTAAAAGAGGAAAGTCAACATTTCGGAAACTTAAGTTAAAAGAGGAAAGTGAACATTTTGGAAACCTGGAAAATGTATGGAATTGTTAAGTTTAAAAAGAGGAAACTAAGGCAAGGTGGCCTTAATAAAATTAATAGGAGGAATTTGACACACAAACAAGCTTGTCAAAGTGGCTTGAAGGCACCACTTAAAAGCCCAAAGAAGTGACGCCACAAGCTTGTGTATTTGGGCCGTGGATCGAGTCACTTGGGAAGCAAATAAAGAAATTTTATTTTTGCTTCTAGAAGCAAAAGAGGTGGACGACACAAGGAACCTAAGTGAAGAGTTTAATTCTCTTTAAAATTCGCTAAATAGGTGGATAAATTATGGATAATTATTGTTATTTTTATTAGAGATAAGAGATAATTGAGGATTAAGTCTATTATTGATTAAAGTGATAATTAAAAGATAAAATTTATCACATAAGAAGAGTTGGCGATTGGGGAGACTAAGGCTAGTATTTTCTAAATAGGAGAAAACAAGGCCATTCTTCACACTTTTCTTCCCTCCTATTCTCTCGTCAATTCCCTAAGCAATATTGTCTCTTCTCTTTTTTTTTTTGTCAATCCAAAATCTACTTCTTCTTTATCCACCATTGTTAATTCTTTAAGCCTCAAGAATCAAAAGTGTTGACACACCTCTAGGCCATAGTCGACTAGTCTTCAAGACCCCATAGCCGAATCTTTGAGAGACACTAAAAAAAGGGGCTGTCGAATTCTTCAATAGAGGTAAAAAAAAGAAGAAGTTGGATTTCTATTCTTTTCTTTAAGGACTTGTCGAAAATTAAAGACTAGTCCTTACTATTATTCTTTGACCGAAATCTTAAGGAGAGATTCAGGATTTTGGCTTATCGTCGATTTCTAGGAGGAAAATTTTCGGGATTTAAGATTTGGAAGGTAAGTACATTCAGCCAAGGGTCTATTTCAGTATTTAGACTTGTTTCTTATCTATTCAAACCGAAAACTAATAAGTTAATAGATCTAAGGAGCAGCCGATTACAAGGAAGGAGAAGTTCTTTTCCCGAAGGTACACCATAGGCCGCATATTCCCTAGTTATTCGGTGAGTTTCGGGATTTAAGATTTTCAAGGTAAGTAACTATGAATATTTGGCCAAGGCCTTATTTTAGTACATAGATCTACTCCCTTATTATCTTAAAAGCCGAAAACTAACCTATGTAAAGATTTAGGATTTGGCCGAATACAAGGAGAAGAAAAACAAAGTTTTCGGGATTTGAGTGATAAGAAAATCGGCATTAAGGTAAGTTTTAGTGCACAAATCCTACTAGGATTTGGTTTTGTGGCCGAATGAGTTTCTCATTAAATCGTTAAATGGGCCGAATGTAGGGAGTTAAAGATCTAAGGCAGTAGATCGAATTTCGAGATTTCAAGTGAAATTATTAAGCGAATCAGGTGTGTACCCCACACTACTTTTTAATAAGATTCATGGCTATGTTAAATATATACATGTTTATAAGAATGTGAATATGACTAAGGTACCATGTTATGATACAAAGTACTCAGGTACGTTTCCTACTCCTACTAGGATTACGAAATATGTTATATTTAACATGTGGAAAGTGACATGAATGTGAATTTAAGTATGATATGCATGATATGAATAATATGGGGCATTCGGGTTATATGAGAAAGGGGAAGTGAATATGGTGACTTTGGTCTCACTATCTGAATGTGGTGACCTCGGTCACATTATCCAATGTTGTAACCGGTTACATTATTCGAATGTGGTGTCTCATGACACAATTATTTAATCTGGTGGCTATGCCACTAATTTTATATAGGCGATGAGCACGCCGACCGCAATGACTACCTTCGATGGTGTTTAGCGGATGGAGGGTTGACTTAGTAGTCCCCACTGCAGCGTGTTGGTACGGGATGTGTAGCGGATGGTATCTAGGTGTGGGTTCGGATTGCATCATTATTATTATGTGAACATGATATGTATGGTATGCCTAAATCATTAAATTTTAGTGTTGGTTACACATTGAGTCTGTTGACTCACCCTGCTAGGGAACATGTTTCGTGATGAACAAGTGGTGGATCGGACTGGCAGAACTTGTGGTGGCCATGCTCACTTTTAAAGTTTTATTGAATTTGGACATTTTATTTTATTTAAGTACTCTACAATTTTATGATGGGTTTTGTTTTATGTAATAAGGCCATGGTGATGATTTTATTGTTGTTTTAATTACTATGTTACGAATTTATGTTATTTAAAAATTAAGTCAATTTAATTTAAACTTAACTTTAAAATTTTTGTCACCTAAAATAAATGGGTTTTCAATATAAAAAAAAATAAACTTGTTTTCAACTCGAGCCCAACCCACAAACAAACTATCTTCAAAACACACAGTTTTCAAAGTAACAAAAGAGTTTTGAACCCGGTTTACATCGAGGAACATACCAGATCCGGTCCAGGCTCGTGGGCCGAATGTGGGGTGTTTCAAGAAATAGGCAACCCTAAAACATTAAAAAGTTCTTAAGATGGAGAAAAAAATATGTGTATGTACATGATAAAAAAGAATGAATAAGAACAGAAAACATGAAGGTGTACCCTACCTTTCACCACCGATTTTCCTTCTCACGGTCAAGGAAGAGAAATTTTAACTTGTAGGTTTCTCCTTCAAGTTCTCGGACTTTTTGGGGAAGATGGAGAGAACAAAACAGTAGCAAAATAGTAGGCAGCAAAAATTTCTATACAGATTCAATCACGAAATTGGGGAAGTGGGGAAGAAGAGGTTGGGAGAAATTGGGAAATTTGGGCGAGAAAATTTTAGGAACTTAGGCTGAAAAAATCAGGGGATTAATCTGACTTGAAATTTGGGGGATAAAAAAACGACGTAGATTAAGTTAGGTGAGTGAAAATTTGCAGCGCTTATGATAAAACGCCACTAATGACAACTTATTTATATGCGTTTTATAAAAAACGCCACTAAAAACCTATGTTTGATATATTTTTGTGGCATTTTGAACAAAGCGCCACTAATAACACATATAAAATTGTGTCGTTTAATCATATAATAATTTCTTACGGTATTTTTTTAAAAAATGCCACTAAAAATTCAAAATGAAACAGCTACCAGTATTGCTCTATGTTTGTGCCTTTTATTATTTTAATTGTTATTGGATGATTTTTATTTGTATGTGAATATATTATATGATTATTATTGTAACTATCAACAAATAAAAATAAAGTATATCGTAGTAGTGAATAAACTATGATATTTAAAAAAATTACTATTAATATTATTATGTACTTCAATATTTTTATTTGTAATATACATATTTTAGTCAGCGAGTAAAGGTAACGCCTTTAAATTTATATAATATTTTCATTTTAATACTTATTTTATTTTAGTTAATGTTCACCTCAATTTTTAAATAGTTTAATTTAAATTATTAATTTAAGAAAAACAAAATTAAACTATTATTTTGTAAAAGGAAATAATGATGACTTAGACTTTTAAATTTTTAAACATAACAACTTGTATGACAATTTCCATGTATTTCATTTTTTTATTTTTATAAACTTTTTATTTTTGAGTTTTATTTTTTTCTTGATTTTTAACATTTCAAATAATTTTATCATTTTACAAATCTAAATTAAACCTTAAAACCTAAACCATTTAATATATATAAAGTTTATATATTTATCTATTAAATAATTTAAACTATATATAATCATAATATTAGTATATTAAACTAAACCTTAACGCCTACCTTTGTACCACTAGTCCTTGAACCTTAAACCCATAACTTTTAACCCTTAAACCCCATAACCTTTAACCCTTAGATATTAAACTTTAACACTTAAACCCTATAACCATTAACTCTTAAACATTAAACCACAACCCTTAAACCATATAATCCCTAAATCATATAACCCCTAAATTATACACCTTAATTCATATATATATTACATTGCAGAAGTAATTAAAGAAATAACTTAATCTAAAACCTAAACCCTAAAATAATATAATTTTATCTATTTTATCAAAATCCCTAATACTTAAATCCCTAAATACTAAGATCAGAACTTTATTATTCGATATGGTTTAAGCACTAAACCCAAAATCCCATACTCTAAAATAATAAACCCTAAACTATAAACTCGACCAAAACCCTAACCTAACCCTAAATCATAACACATAAAACCTTAATCCCTAACCCTAAATCCTTAGCCTATTAACCCCAAACCCTCAACCATTTACCTTTAAACCCATCAACCCAATAAACTTTTAACCCATGAAACCCTAATAAAACCCCCTTAAACCTTAAACTGCAAATCATAAACCATAATCCCTAAACATTAAAATAGTAACTCGTAAACCTTACACCTTAAACTATATATGCTAAACCATAAACTATAATAGTAATTAATTTAATATTTTAAAATTAATATATCTCTTTTACGATTATATAAGAAATTATTTAATATATAAATTTAAAAATAGTCAGACTTTTAGCGGCGTTTTTACAAAAGCGCCGCTAATGCTCAAACTTTTAGCGGTGTTTTTACATAAGCGACGCTAATGCTCAGACTTTTAGCGGCGTTTTTACATAAGCGACGCTAATGCTCAGACTTTTAGCGGCATTTTTACATAAGCGCTGCTAATGCTCAAACTTTTAGCGGCGTTTTTACAAAAGCGCCGCTAATGCTCAGACTTTTAGTGGCGTTTTATGAATAAACTCTGTTATTTATCATTTTTAGCGGCATTTTGTAAATAAACGCTGCTACTGCTCATTTTTTTGCGGCGTTTTCCTTCAAACGCCGCTAATGTATAATATTTGCGGCGTTTTCCTTTAAAACGCCACTAAAAATGCCGCTAAAAGTCTGTTTTGCTGTAGTGCGTGGGAGTTTTGGAAGAATGTTGGGATTTTTGAGCACGGTGTGAGCACATGGTCGTGTGTGAGCACATGGTCATGTGTGACTACACATGGGCGTGTGCATCATCTAACACGGGCGTGTACATCCTGTTTAAATGGGAAAGAAATTTTACGGATCGTAAGAGTTCCTGATATAGTCTCGAGAGCCTACACATGAGTGGTTGAGGTCTTGTAAGTCAAAAAGAAGTTGTATTGACATCAAGAAGAGTAGTCGCATTGAGCCTCAGTGGTGTTCAAGTAGTTTTTTACGGTAACGCCTCGTGCTCGATTCCGATAGGGATTACGGGTAAGGGGTGTTACATATATGGCACTGAGTGTGCAATTAAATTAAAAAAATATCAGAGGATAATCAAAATGTAATATCGAGCATTGAGTAGCCTAGAAGTTGAATAACTATGTGTTAGCTAAGGTGTAACACCCCAAACCCAGCCTAGACATTTCGATAGGATCTGGCATGTCACATGGAAGGGTTGTTTAAAACTACGCGTTCGATAAATCCTCGTAACTTTTTAAAACTCCGAATTTAGTTGTTTGTTCATGAAAGTCCATTTATCCATTGTCTATTTTAGAAAAGTTGTGGTTGATTAGTAAAACAGCATTAACAAATAGATTCGAGTTGGAATTGTTGGTAAAAACTTGTTTAAAACTGAATTTAGCTTCATTGAATTTTGAAGATGTGCTACTTTGAAAACTGTTACCAAGTTTAAGAGAACCCAGTGTTTGATAAATTTTTAGTTTGAGAAATCGTTTGTTAAACTTTTGGGAAAACGGCTATTAATGTTTTAGAAGGAAAGTCCCATATTGCAGGTTTAACAGAGAATAACAACCGTATTAAAAAGTAAAACCAAAATAAATCTCAGAGGCCTTATTACAAAACATAATCCAAATTTTAAAATAAAACTTAAAGTAAGTAACACGAAATTTACTAAGTAACATCGTATGGCCACCCCAGAGTTCTCCACGGCCCCTAAATCCTCACTGCTAGGAATTACCTGCAAAATTAAGCAGAAGGGTGAGTTACTAGAACTCAGTGTGCAAATCCCCAAAATGAATACTATCTGGGGCCGAGGCCAAGCGGATGCAAATTAGGCCTTAGCCCTTACGAAATCAAACTGGGCGAAGCCCATACAAAAATGAACTGGGCTTGAGCCCTTTTTACATGGTAAATCAGATAACTGCATGCAATACAACCCAGCCCAACATAGAATCCATCCGCTACACACTGCCCGTTCCAACCATAACACACCGGTAGGGATTTCTACAATCAACCCTTATCCGCTACACACCATGATGGCAGTCACGCTGCTCATCCCGAAATTGTGGCAGTGCCATTGAAATAATGGGACAGAATCACCAAAATACACTTCCCCTTTCATTAATATCATATCCCTTTCCTATGCAACATGTCGTAACATCATAATGTGATGGATGCAAACATATACATAAAAGTATGTCAGATAATCAGAACACCTCTAATCAAGCTAACTTACACATAATAGTATAGCCATGAATTTACTTACTTGGTATATCTCCAACAATATCCATTAGGATATCTCAACTGCATTCTCATTACAACATTTTGGCTTTAGCTGACACATAATAGAACATAAAAAAATCAAACTAGGGTGTGAGATTTACACACCTAATTATGCGAAGAACTATACACTCCTGATCGTCGTCACCCTCACTTTCACGAACAAGTACAATCTGTCTATTCAGATCAGATGTCGCCTCTCTTCCACAACCCAGTAAAAAATCCCAAATTGTTGACACTACATGCCGTTTGAACTTAGGAGCGGAGACTGTGAGTCCACTCCCTTTGGCCTCCTTAGATCGGCTAGCACTCACATCCATGGAGAGAGTCTCAATCAGAAAGGTATCGCAGTGAAAACGATGATTGTCTAACAAGAGGTTTCGGCCCTTACCACCACTTCCCGAAGTCTGACAAATTAATGATCAAGAATGAGAGTTGCTTGATCCCAACGATACTCGTCCTAGGCAGAGATGTAAGTTTGATTAAAGTAGAGAGAAAGAAAAGAGAATAAATGTACCAAAATCAGCGAGAAAAATTCCCTACCTTGATTAATGGTGAACTGACCAATGTCAGATTCGGTTGTGACATGTTGGAAGAAGACGAAAGGAAATTAGTCAAAATCTAAAATTTAGAGAAATAGCCACCTCGGCTGTTAGCAGCAAAGGACAGAAAAGAAGAGAGTGAAACACTTACTAGTACCTTGTGGCTACAGATTATTCGAACAACTAAGATGGATTCGATGGTCACCAAGATGCCCCCTTGAAGATACCAGCATTTGACTATAGGAAAAAATGAAAGAAACGGATTCAATTGACACAAGAAGAGATTCAACTTGGAAAAAAGGAACAAATAGAGAAAAAAGAAGAAGTAAAGAAGGAGAACAAGATTCGGCTATGGCACACCCTCAAAAGGGAATCAATTCAAAATGGCTACCAGGAATGTTCGGCTATGGAGGAGAAACAAATAGCAAAAGGTGGGAAAAAGAGAGGTTTGGTTGAATAAGAAAATAGTAGAAAGGTGGTGAGAGTTGATGAGAATGGATGAAGGGAGAAAGAATGCACAAGTGACCACTCTAAGGTTCGACTAATACCAAAGAGACAAGAAGAAGAAAAAATAGAAGTAAAAGTGTTGCAATTTTGGTAAAGAAAAAGTGAATCAAGGTAACTGAAATGCAAAATAAAGGGAAGACTTCTAAAATGGTTTCAGTTTTACCCTTCTCTCAAAAGACACATTAAAAAAAATGGCACTCCACTACCCCTTATGACCGAATGTTGAAAGAATGCCTAAAAGGGTCCAAAAAGAAACGGCACACACCCACACTAGCTCAGAACTAAAATTGCTCCCTCTTTAGCACCACCCAACTTTCGGCCAAACACTACACACACCCACACCCCACGATTCTCTCCTTGATTCCCTACCCCACTCACTCTCCATCCACCATTTGAAATGGTTGACCACTTCAAACTCCCCAAGCTCCTCTCCTCCACTTATTTTAAATTGTTTCTCATTCAACAACCACCTTGGTAGAGTCCCAACCGAAAGCCACCTCTTCCCCACCTTGAGCACAAAAATTAAAGCTCCATAATGCTACAAATGAGATTCGAACTCCTCCCCCTTAGCTCTACCAGTGACGCCACATCCACTTCACCTTATGCTCTCTTTTGTTTCATCAAACAAAAATAATTATCCCTAAGGCCTGCTTCCATAGACTCTCTCTTCTTATGCCCAAAAAGAAAAATTTTACCAAGGCTCTAGCTCAAACCCGAGCCTCCCAAGACCGCCAAACACACCCAAACAATAAGCTAATCGAACCCAATACATAGAATAGTGTAATAATGCAGGACCCCCAATTTTAGGATGTTACAGTTCTACCCCCTTAAAGAAATTATGGCCTCGAAATTTACTTGATTAAAAGAGATGAGGATACTGTTGTCGAATTGCCTTCTCCGGCTCCCACGTGGCTTCCTCTGAACTATGATTACGCCATAATACTTTAACCAACGAAACAGACTTTCTTCTCAACACCTTCACATCCCGATCTAAAATCTGCACTGGTTCTTTTTTAAAAGACAGATCAGGTCTAACCTCAATTTCTTCTATCGGCACTATGTGAGATGGATCTGAACGATAGCGCCTTAGCATCAAAACATGGAATCCATTATGTATCTGACTCAACTCTGGGTGTAACTCAAGTTGATAAGCCACTGGTCCCACACATTTCAACACCCGATAAGGCCCGATGAATCTGGGGCTCAACTTTCCCTTCTGCCCAAATCTTAGAACCTTCTTCCAAGGTGAGACTTTGAAGAAAACGCGATCCCCCACAGAATTGAAGAAAATGCGATCCCCCACAAAAATTCTATCCCTTTACGCTTCAGATCTGCATACGATTTCTGTCTATCCGAAGCTTCTTTTAACCGTTCTCGAATCAGCTTAACCTTTTCCTTCATTTTTTAGATCAATTTCGGACCCAACAACTGCTGCTCACCTAACTCTGTCCAACAAGTAAGGGCACAACACCTACGACCATACAATGCCTTGTAGGGTGCCATCTGAATGCTGGACTGATAGCTGTTATTATACGTAAATTCTGCCAACGGTAAATAATCTTCCCAACTACCCCTAAAGTCAATCACACAACCCCTTAACATGTCTTCCAGAATCTGAATTACCCTTTCCGACTGACCATCAGTTTATTGGTAGAATGCTGTGCTGAAATCTAGCCTTGTACCCAAAGCTTCATGCAATGCCTTCCAGAACCGCGATGTAAACCTAGGATCCTGTTTGATATGATAGACACAGGTACGCCATGCAACCTCACAATTTCTATCACATACAGTTTGGCTAACTTCATAACGAATAGTCGATACGAACCGGTATGAAGTGTGCAGACTTAGTCAACCAGTCAATGATTACCCACACTGAATCCTTCTTAGTAGGTGTTAGGGGCAGCCCACAAACAAAGTCCATCGTTATCCTCTCCTATTTCCAAAGTGGAATCTTCATTGGTTGCAGCAACCCCAAAGGGAACAGATGTTCTGCTTTCACCTACTGACATGTCAAACACTTACTCATAAACTCAGTAACTTTCCACTTCAAACCAGGCCACCAATACTGCTCATGTAGATCTTGATACATTTTGCTTTCACTGAGATGCATAGCGTATGGGCTACTATGCACTTTTCGCAGAATCAACTGCCTCAACATAGAGTCTTTCGACATAAAAATTCTTCCACGAAAACACAATACCCCTTCACTATTCAACCCAAACTCCACTGTCTTTTTTTTTCCACTTGCTGAAATCGAGAATTTAATGACTCATCTCGCAGTTGCTTCCCTTTAATCTGTCTTACCCATGTCAGCTTTATTTGAAGTTCTGCTAATAGACTACCATCCTCATAAAGACTGAGATGAGCAAACATTGCCCTCAAATTCGATATCACCTTATGAATTAACGCATCTACCACCACATTAGCTCTTCCCGGGTGATATTTGATTGAACAATCATAGTCTTTCAGCAATTCTATCCACCTCCGCTACCTTAAATTCAACTCCTTCTAAGTAAGGAGATATTCAGACTCTTATGATCCGTATAGATAACGGACTTTTCTCTGTACATGTAGTGCCTCCATATCTTTAGGGCAAACACCACTACAGCTAACTCCAAGTCATGAGTGGGATAATTCATCTCATGCGGCCTTAGTTGACGAGATGCATACGCTACCACCTTCCCCTCCTACATTAACACACATCCCAAACCTGTGTACGATGCATCACAATAGACGACAAATTCCTTCCCAGCCTTAGGCTGAATCAACACCGACGCATCAGTCAAAATCCTCTTTAGCTTCTTAAAGCTTTCCTGTTGCTTACTAGCCCAAACAAACGGTACTCCTTTTCGTAACAACTTGGTTAAAAGTGCAGCAATCAGTGAGAGCCTTATCAAATCTTTTGTAGTACCCAGCCAAACCAAGACAACTTTGAATTTTTGACACAGACTTCGACGATTTCCAGTCCAGAACAGTTTTGATCTTTCGGGGATCAACCCTAATACCCTCAGCAGAAACAACGTGCCCCAAAAATGTCACTTCCTTCAGCCAAAATTCACACTTGCTGAATTTGGCATACAGTTACTTTTCTCTTAATATCTGCAGAACAACATAGAGATGCGAATCATGCTCCTCTTCAGTCCTTGAGTACACCAAGATGTCATCTATGAATACCACCACGAATTGATCTAGATCAGGTTGGAATACCCAGTTCATCATATCCATAAATACGGTCGGTGCATTTTTCAAGCCGAATGGCATCACTAGAAACTCATAATACCCATACCGAGTTTGGAACGCAGTCTTATGAATATCCGTCTCCTTGACCTTTAGTTGATGGTACACAGATCTCAAGTCTATCTTCGAGAAAATCGAAGCTCTCGTAGCTGATTGAACAAGTCGTCAATCCTTGGTAACGGGTATTTGTTCTTGATCGTTAACTTATTCAGCTGGTGATATCAATGCACATACATATCGACCTATCCTTCTTCTTTACGAACAATACCGGTGCTCCCTACGGAGACACACTTGGTTGGATAAACCCTCGGTCCAAAAATTCTTGAATTTGAGCCTTTAGTTCTGCCAGCTCCTTCGGCGCCATTCTATAAGGAGCGATGGACACTGGAGTCGTTCCCTGAAGTAGCTCAATGCCAAATTCCACCTCGCGATCTGGTGCTAACCCTGAAAGCTCTTCAGAAAGACGTCTGAAAACTCTTTCACTATTCTAACATCCCCTATAGGCAATTCCTTGGCATCCAAAGCGCTGATAAAAGCTAGAAACACCCTACACCTTTTTCGCACCATCCTCTCAGCCTTTAGTGTCGAAATCATATAAGACAGGTAATCTCTCCTTTTTCCTATCACAACTACTTCTTTATCCTCGGAGTTCTTAAAACCATACGCTTAGTAGCGCAATCCAAGTTTGCACGATGCTTAACTAGCCAGTCCATGCCTAAGATCAAATCAAACTTGTCGAACGGTAGTTCCATCAAGTCTGCCGAAAATATTACTCCTTGAACTTATAAAGGCAAATTCCTAAATAGTTTGTTCACTACTACCGGTTGTCCTAGAGGGCTAATCACAGACATAACTCTAGCAGTAATCTCATATTTAATGGTCAAAGTCCTAGATACAGTACAGGCAATATATGAATGTGTAGACCCAATATCTATCAAAGATGTAAGGGGTGCATCAAATATAAGAAACGTACCGATTATGACCTCCGGTGCATCGCCATCCTCATGCCGTCGAGCAGCATAAACTAACCCCGACTGTCTTGCATCTGTATTACCAGCACCTCTGCCCAGTGCTCCACGACCTCAGCCAAAACCATTTCCTCCTCTGACCGGCCCACGACCTCTCAGCAGCTGCTGACCACCTCCCCTTGCTTGAGCAAAACCCTGACCTAACGTCTGTATCCTCTCCAACTCTTTTGGACAGTCTTTTATCAGATGATCCCTAGATCCACATTTAAAACATCCTCCAGTTCTTCTCCAACACTCTCCCGGATGCAATCTCCTATACTATGCACAAGGTCGCAGTTGACCTGCAGCAACTGGCATCGCAACTTGAGTTGGCCCCTCTAACCTAGGCATCTTTTGGAAACCCCCAAATGATCCTGCCGACCCAAAATGGCTACAAGGAATGTTCGGCTATGGAGGAGAAACAAATAGCAAGAGGTGGGAAAAAGAGAGGTTTGGTCGAATAAGAAAATAGTAGAAAGGTGGTGAGAGTTGATGAGAATGGATGAAGGGAGAAAGAATGCACAAGTGGCCACTCTAAGGTTCGACTAATACCAATGTGACATGAAGAAGAAAAATAGAAGTAAAACTACTGTGGTTTTGGTAAAGAAGAAGTGAATCAAGGTGACTAAAATGCAAAATAAAGGGAAGACTTCTAAAATGGTTTCGGTTTTACCCATCTTTCAAAAGACACTTTAAAAAAAACGGCACTCCACTACCCCTTATAACTGAATTTTGAAAGAATGCCTAAAAGGGTCCAAAAAGAAACGACACACACCCAGACTAGCGCAAAACCGAAATTGCTCCCCTTAACACCACCCCACTTTCGAGCAAACACTACACACACCTACACCCCACGATTCTCTCCTTGATTCCCTACCCCACTCACTCTCCATCCACCATTTGAAATGGTTGACCACTTCAAACTCCCCAAGCTCCTCTCCTCCACTCATTTCAAATTGTTTGACTCATTCAACAACCACCTTGGTAGACTCCTAACCGAAAGCCACCTCTTTCCCACCTTGAGCACAAAAATTAAAGCTCCATAATGCTGCAGATGAGATTCGAACTCCTCCCCTTAGCTCTACCAATGACACCACATCCACTTCACCTTATGCTCTCTTTTGTGTCATCAAACACAAATAATTATCCCTAAGGTCTTCTTCCATAGACTCTCTCCCCTTATGTCCAAAAAAAAAAAAATTTACCAAGGCTCTAGCTCAAACCTGAGCCTCCCCAAGACCCCCAAAAACACCCAAACAACAAGCTAATCGAACCCAATACAGAATAGTGCAATAATGCAGGACCTCCAATTCTAGGATGTTACAGTTCTACCCTCTTAAAGAAATTTCGGCCTCAAAATTTACCTGATTGAAGGAGATGAGGATACTGCTGTCGAATTGCCTCCTCCGGCTCCTACGTGGCTTCCTCTAAATTGTGATTACGCCATAATACTTTAACCAATGGAATAGACTTTCTTCTCAACACCTTTACATCCCGATCTAAAATCTGCACTGGTTCTTTTTCAAAAGACAGATTAGGTCTAACCTCAATTTCTTTCACCGGCACTATGTGATATGGATCTAAACGATAGCGACTTAGCATCGAAACATGGAATCCATTATGTATCTGACTCAACTCCGGGTGTAACTCAAGTTGATAAGCCACTGGTCCCATATGTTTCAACACCCGATAAGGCCCGATGACTCTGGGGCTCAACTTTCCCTTCTGCCCAAATCTTAGAACCTTCTTCCAAGATGAGACTTTCAAGAAAATGCGATCCCCCACAGAAAATTCTATCTCTCTATGCTTCAGATCTGCATATGATTTCTGTCTATTTGAAGCTTCTTTTAATCGGTCCCCAATCAGCTTAACCTTTTCCTCTATTTTTGAGATCAACCCAGACCCAACAACTACCGCTTACCTAACTCTGTCCAACAGGTAGGGGTACGACTCCTACAACCATACAATGCCTTGTAGGGTGCCATCTGAATGCTGGACTGATAGCTGTTATTATACGAAAATTCTACCAATGGTAAGTAATCTTCCCAACTACCCCTAAAGTCAATCACACAACCCCTTAACATGTCTTCCAGAATCTAAATTACCCTTTCCGACTGACCATCAGTTTTTGGGTAGAATGCTGTGCTGAAATCTAGCCTTGTACCCAAAGCTTCATGAAATGCCTTCCAGAACCGCGATGTAAACCTAGGATCCCTGTTTGATATGATAGACACAGGTATGCCATGTAACCTCACAATTTCTGCCATATACATCTTGGCTAACTTCTGTAACGAATAGTCGATACGAACCGGTATGAAGTGTACGCAGACTTAGTCAACCAGTCAATGATTACCCACACTGAATCCTTCTTAGTAGGCTTTAAGGGTAGCCCACAAAAAAAGTCCATCGTTATCCTCTCCCATTTCCAAAGTGGAATCTTCACTGGTTGCAGGAACCCCGAAGGCAACTGATGTTCTGCTTTCACCTACTGACATGTCAAACACTTACTCACAAACTCAGTAACTTCCCGCTTCAAATAAGGCTACCAATATTGCTCACGTAGATCTTGATAAATTTTGCTTCCACCGGGATAAATAGTGTATAGGCTACTATGTGTTTCTCGTAGAATCAACTACTTCAACTTAGAGTCTTTCGGCATACAAATTCTTCCACGAAAACACAATACCCCTTCACTGTTCAACCCAAACCCCACTGTTTTTTTTTTCCACTTGCTGAAATCGAGAACTTAACGACTCATCCCGTAATTACTTCCCTTTAATCTGTCTTACCCATGTCAGCTTTATCTGAAGTTCTGCTAATAGACTACCATCCTCATAAAGACTGAGATGAGCAAACATTGCTCTCAAATTCGATATCACCTTACGACTCAATGCATCCGCCACCACGTTAGCTCTTTTCGGGTGATATTCGATTGAACAATCATAGTCTTTCAGCAATTCTATCCACCTCCACTGCCTTAAATTCAACTCCTTCTGGGTAAGAAGATATTTTAGACTCTTATGATTCGTATAGATAACAGACTTTTCTCCGTACATATAGTGCCTCCATATCTTTAGGGCAAACTCCACTACAGCTAACTCCAAGTCATGAGTGGGATAATTCATTTCATGTAGCCTTAGTTGGCGAGATGCATACGCTACCACCTTCCCCTCCTACATTAACACACATCCCAAACTTGTGTGTGATGCATCACAATAGATGACAAATTCCTTCCCATCCTCAGGCTGAATCAACACCGGCGCCTCAGTCAAAATCCTCTTTAGCTTCTCAAAGCTTTCCTATTGCTTACCGGCCCAAATAAATGGTACTCATTTTTAGAACAACTTGGTTAAAAGTGCAGCAATCAGCGAGAACCCTCAACAAATCTTTTGTAGTGCCCAACCAAACCAAGAAAACTTCAAAGTTTTGACACAGACTTCAGCGGGTTCCAGTCTAAAATAGTTTCGATCTTTTGGGGATCAACCGTAATACCCTCAGTAGAAACAACATGCCCCAAAAATGTCACTTCCTTCAGCCAAAATTCATACTTGCTGAATTTAGCATACAGTTGCTTTTCTCTTAATATCTGCAGAACAACCTAGAGATGCGGATCATGCTCCTCTTCAGTCCTTGAGTACACCAATATTTCATCTATGAATACCACCACGAACCAATCTAGATAGGGTTGGAATTACCGGTTCATCATATCCATAAATGCGACCGATGCATTCGTCAATCTGAACGGCATCACCAGAAACTCGTAATGCCCATACCGAGTTTGAAACACACTTATGAATACCCGTCTCCTTGACCTTTAGTTGATGGTACACAGATCTCAAGTCTATCTTCGAGAAAATTGAAGCTCCTCGTAGCTGATTGAACAGGTCATCAATCCTTGGTAACGGGTATTTGTTCTTGATCGTTAACTTGTTCAGCTGGTGATAGTCAATGCACATATGCATCAACCCATCCTTCTTCTTTACAAACAATACCGGTGCTCCCCATGGAGACACACTTGGTCAAATAAACCCTCGGTCCAACAATTCTTGAATTTGAGCCTTTAGTTCTGCCAGCTCCTTCAACGTCATCCTATAAGGAGCGATGGACACTAGAGCCGTTCCCTGAAGTAGCTGAATGCCAAATTCCACCTCTCGATTTGGAGGTAACCCTGAAAGCTCTTCAGAAAAGACGTCTCAGAATTCTTTCACCATTCTAACATCCTCTATAAACAATTCTTTAGCATCCAAAGTGCTGATAAAAGCTAGAAATGCCCTACACCCTTTTCACACCATCCTCTCAGCCTTCAGTGCCAAATCATATAAGATAGGTAATCTCTTCTTTTTCCTATCACAACTACTTCTTTATCCTCTAGAGTTCTTAAAACCATATGCTTAGCAGCGCAATCCAAATTTACACGATGCTTAACTAGCCAGTCCATGCCTAAATCAAATCGAACTCGCCGAATGGTAGTTCCATCAAGTCTGTCAAAATATTACCCCTTGAACTTATAAAGGCAAATTCCTAAATAGTTTGTTCACTATTATCGATTGTCCTAGAGGGCTAATCACAGACATAACTCTAGTAGCAATCTCATATTTAATGCTCAAAGTCCTAGATACAGTACAGGCAATATATGAATGTGTAGACCTAATATCTATCAAAGATGTAAAGGGTGCATCAAATATAAGAAACGTACCAGTTAAGAAGTCCGGTGCGTCGCCATCCTCACACCGTCGAGTTGCATAGACTAACTTCAGCTGTCTTGCATCTGTATTACCAGCACCTCTGTCAAGTTCTCCACGACCTCAGCCAAAACCATTTCTTCCTCTGACCGGCCCACGACCTCTCGGCGGCTGCTGACCACCTGCCATTGCCTGAGCAAAACCCTGACCTAACGTCTGTATCCTCTCCAACTCTTGTGGACTGTCTTTTATCAGATGATCCCTAGATCCACATTTAAAACATCCTTCAGTTCTTCTCCAGCACTCTCCCAGATGCAATCTTCCATACTGTGCACAAGGTCGCAATTGACCTGCATCAATTGGCATCACAACTTGAGTTGGCCCCTCTAACCTAGCCCTCTTTTGGAAACCCCCAGATGATCTTGTCGACCTCAAATTTCTCTTAGTTTTACCCGTATCCTTATCCCAATTTTGCCCCTCAGATCGTTTCACTTCTTCGGCTAATTTTTCTTTCTCGACCAAAATGGAAAAATCTCTCTCCCTCTGAGGAGCTATTAATACCCTCAACTCATCCCTTAGACCATCCTCGAACCGTACATAACACTCATAATCGATTGCGGCTATGCCCCGAGCGTAACAACTTAGGCACAGGAATTTTACCTTGTATTAAGCCATGGATTTACCTACTTGAACTAAATTCAAAAATGATTTTCTCTGGGCGTCCACATAGGTGGTCCCAACATACTTTCCCTGAAACGTTGTCTTAAAGAAGTCCCAGGTGATATGATCTGCCAGAGTGCCTTCCCTTATTGTGAGCCACCACTAGTATGCCTCATCTCAAAGGAGAGACACTACTCTTTTTAATTTTTCCTCTGCTGAGTAGTCCAGGCCATCCATAATCCGTTCAACAGCTTCCAACCAGTACTCAGCTATGTTTGGGGCCACACTAAAAATACCCCTAAATATCTTAGCCCCATTTGCCCGAAGTTGCTCAGGGATAGATTTCCTAGCTACCGATCTAGTACTTGCCCCAGTAACCCGTTCCAAGACTCGTAACTTAGCTTGGGACAAAGCATATTCCTTTGTAGCTCAATCATAGGACCCCATCTCGGTCACCAGCGATGTAAGTGCTTCAATTTCTGGCATGTGCCCCGGTGCCTCAGATCCAACCCCAGCACCTCGGCCTCTACCTTGGCTACATCTACCACGTCCACATCTTCTCATACTCATATTCGCTGGATCGAATTAATCTGAATACAAATTTTATGGATTAGTATTTCACTTCAATGTTTATTAACAATTTTTTATGCAAAATGAGTATAGTAGTTGTTTTCGCGAATCGAATTTCCTAATGTCTCAGTCTCTAAAGTCTTAACTCTTATTGCTAGTATTATATTACACTGATTCTAATATCATTTCATAATAACAAATAAATCTAAAAGACTTACGAATTTGGTGCCAGAGACTTGGGTGCCATAATTCCAGAAAGACATATATTTCTTAAACCAGATTTCAAACCAATTTTGGAAAATATTTCTGAAACCCAATCCACAAGCAAGTTTTGTAACCTGGCTTTGATACCACAAAATGTAACACTGTAACATCCCGAGTTGTTAGGCTTATGTGTTTAATGTGTGATTGTGTTTAATATGTTGATTAGAGTGTTAGGGGTTCAAATTAGGCTCGAGGTTGGGATAAGGCCTTAGCAGAATTAGTTTCTGGACACTCTAGAGGGAAGACTGATAAGATAGGGATTAAAAGATGTTAATTGTGTTTTGAAATACAAGGTGGGCTTATGGCCCAGTGGAAAAATGGCGCCACTTAAAGAGTAAGGAGGTGGCATCAACTGAGGAGGCCCAAACTCAAGTAGCATGCAGGCCAATTCTTTTAATAAAAGTTAGCTAAATTTTGGCATTTAGGTGGATAAGGTTGGACGGCAGCAAGGCTTAGAAATAGGGGGATTTTATGTGGATAATAAGTTTGATAATGTGCTAATAAAGGGAGAAAGAGATGGTGTTGTCTAGGCCTCTTTTGGAGGTGTGCTTAGATAAAGATAAGGGAGAAAGTTTAGGAGCTATCTAGGAAGCAAGTGGTGGCCGAATTTGGGACATTGTGTGCAAGAGGGGGACGACTAGATAGGATTAAGAGGTGCCAAAATTTCCCATTGTTTATTAATTAGTTTTAGTTTTCAAAAGAGGGCAATCCCGACATTTGATTGTGTGGGTGCCGAAATTCTCTTTAAATAAAGGGATATCTCTTCAATTCCAGTATTTGGTCCCTATTTTCTTTTCCATTCTCTCATCCTCACTTTTATGCAAAAGCCGAAAGTCCATTATTCTGTTCTCTATTCTTTTTCTTTTTTCTTTCAAAAGTCGAAATCTCTAAATTATTCTCAACATCTTTTTCTTTCAAAAGCCCAAACTCTGAACTCTCTTCTCATCCACATAGCCGAATACTCTAGTGTCCATTCTTTTCCTTTTTTCTTCTTCCTACCGACTTCTTCAGTAAAAGCTAAAATCTTCTTGCCGATTCTTTCTTTAAAACCCAAAAACTACATAGGTTTCTTTGAATCATCTCTCTTTCTGATTTTTACAAAAAGCTAGAATCTTCTCTCAAGAGTTAGCCGAAATCCCCATATTGAGGTAAATGTTGACTCTTGTTATTCCTTAAGCTCTCTTTCAATTTTTAGGGGCCAAGACCGAATGGCCACTTAGTTTGTTAAGGCTGTCGATTAGACTAATACTTCCTATCTTTTTACGTGTTGGGTGACATTCGAAAAGTAAGAAGATCGCGTAGATCTAAAAGCTGAAATCGTTAGTTCTTGAATCTCATATATCTCTCTTTTTGGGATTTCAAGGTAAGGGGTTCTCTTTAGATTTCCGTTAGATTCGCTATCGTAATTGTGATCTTAACCAAATGTTGATGGTAGAACCTGATAAGGCCTTTTGATGGAATCAAATATTGATCAGGTGAAGGAGGGGACTGGATCTGTTAAACCAATCCATAAGTTTAAGAAGCGAGCGATGTCAGCAGTTCTGGATTGGCCACCTGGTTGTAGACCAGCTTCAGAACAAAATCTTATACTGTTAGTAGTCGTAGTGGCTACTGATAGTGTCAACATAGAAAGTACTATCTTATCGGTAACCAGGTGTGTAGATCTCTATCACACTAGTTAAGCTATATCATATGTATGTTATGGGCTAAAAGCCGAAAATAGGCTATATGAACAGTCGTGTTACCTGAAAAGGGTAGGCAAAGGATGCCAGGTATGTAATCATAGAAACTTCTCTATGTGTATCAAAGTATGTGAAAGTATGTGATCTATTTAGATAGTTTAATGTTTTGATTTTCGCATGTATGTATGCATGGGATGAGATTGATATGATGAGGGGGAGCAGGTCGCGAGGCGATCAATGGCTTTGCCACATAGGTCACATAGTGATCGATCTTTATAACAGGCAGTGCAGCTGTCGATACATATTATTAAGGTCGCATAGTGATCGATATGGTGCGTAGCAGATGGAGGGTTGATTGTAGAAATCCCTACGGTGTGATGGTTTGTACGGGGGTGTGTAGGGGATGGACTTTTAGGTTTGGGAAGGGCCATGTTGCATGTAATATATTATGTGCCATTGTGAATGGGCCTATGCCCATAATGTGTTTGTGGGCCCAAGGCATTTATATGTTTTCAGGATTTGCACACTGAGTCTTGGTGACTCACCTGTTTATTTTTCCCAAATTTCAGATGAGCAATAGATCGTGGTCATGGGAGCCGAGGCGGACTCGAGGGGCCATCAAGTTTTTTTATCTTCATAGACTATCTTCGATTTTTCTTTACGTTTAAAATTGGGACTATTTTTTTGTAATAAGGCCTCCATAACTTAGGTTATCGTTTAATATATATTTTTATTCTATTTATTCTATACATCTCACAACTTTATCATTTTCGAAGTCTTAATTATAAAGTGAAATTAAAATGGGTTTCTCATGCATGTTCAATGCAAAATTTTAAAGTTTCTCAAAATATCACAAATAAATGATGAATCAGTTAAGATAAGCTGAGAATTTTCAAAACCCTATAAAGCAAAGTTTTCAACATTCAACCCGTAGCATACCAGATCAGGTCATGACGTATGGGCCAAGTTTGGGGTGTTACATTTTTGGTATGAGAGCTCAGTTCAAAACTCGAGCTGTGAAGTGGGTCTAGTGGTGATTTGTAAAAGTGATTTAAGTTAGGAAAAGTTCGGTTGAGATATGGCCTTCGAGTCTACCAGCACTTGATCCACGCATGTAAGTATACTAAACTCTTGATATGATATGTATGTTGAGTTTCATGGGTTTCATGGACGTAGACTAGTATGATAATATTAATGGACCTTAGGCCTAGATTAAACAATTCTTCAAATCTCATAAGAGTTAATTCTAATTAAACATGTCTGTGAATGAGTCACTGGGTTAGGGTGTGGTAACAGGCATACGCATGTCTAGGATTGGATCCAGGGAGAGCTTGGTATTTAAGCAGCCTTAGCGGCTCACCTCCTCTTTTCTAGAATCCTACCTGGTGCATAGTGTTTGTTCACTCTAACCGAGAGGGCTTGTCAACGGGCCAAAATTTATAACTAAAACTCGAAAGGGACCAGCCACTCTATTTTTGTAAAATTAACCTTAGTTTTGTAAAATTTTCGAAATCCCCATGATTTGTAAAAAAATTACCAAAATTTGTAAAATTACCAAAATACCCTTATTTTGTAAAATAACCAAGAAACCCTATTTTGAAAAATTACCAAAATACCCTTATAGGATAAAATTACAAAATACCCCTAGGTAGTGAAATGACAAAAATACCCTTAGGTGATGAATGTGAGTTCATGGATGCTACTTGTATGTTGATGTGTGATGATTGAATATATGTGGATCCTAGAGCTAGGAAGTACAGGCCTGAGAACTGAACCTTGTAGATAGAGTACGAATTCGAAAGAACTATTGTTAAAACTACTTTTCACAAGATTGTTCATTAATAATCAGTGAAAAAATTAATAATTCATAAAATTCCTAATCAGATAAACACGAACCGGTAGAATGACCACTAGAGGACGTGGTGTGCGTGGTCGAGGTAGAGGCAAGATTACTGTGTCGGAATCGGTAGGGTCCGATCACGAGTCGGGGAATGAGGTACCAGTGCCACCGCCAGGAGGTAGAATTTCAGATCGAACTGACCAGAGATGATGTAGTATCTCAGGCGATGTTGAGGGTTTTAGAGAGGGTAGCTGGGCAAGCATGGGCACAGGAGCCCAAAAATTTGTGTCGGAGCGACTTAGAGCCAATGGGGCAGAAGTGTTTAAGAGAATTTCTGGTGTAGCCCCTAGTACAGCTGAGTATTGGTTGGAGGCGGTCGAACGCATAATAGATGATTTGGATTTTATGGGGGAAGAGAAGCTGAAAGGAGTAGTGTCCCTTCTTCGGGACGAAGAGTATCAATGGTGGCTTACAGTTAAGGATGGTACCATGGCTGTCCGTATCACATGGGATTACTTCAAAGCGGCGTTCCAGAACAAGTACATTGGAACGAGTTATGTGGATGCGCAGCGCAGAGCGTTCTTGAATTTGGCTCAGGAAAGTAGGTCGGTGGCGGCGTATGAAGCGAAATTCTTGCGCTTGAGCTGATATGCTCGAGGGCTGGTGCCAACAGAACATGAACGGTGTGTTCGATTTGAGGATGGCCTGAGGGATGATTTACGTGTTTTGATAGCTCCACAGCGGGAGAGGGAATTTGTTGTGCTTGTGGAGAAAGCTAAGATAGCTGAGGAGGTAAAGCGAACGGAGAAACTGAACCGGGATAGAGATAAGGTTAGAGGTAAGAGAAATTTTGGATCATCAGGGACAACTAGGAGTACTCAGAAAAGACCTAGATCGAATGGACCGAGATGGGCTGAGAGACCTGCTACTGCTAGCCAAACACCGAAGTGTGCTCAATGTGGTAAATTCCATGTAGGTGAGTGCTGGGCAGGTAGTGGGAAGTGCTTTAGGTGTGGATCTTTGGATCATCAAATTAAAGACTGTCCACAGCCACGGAGCGATGTAGGACCCGTCGGGTAGGAGAATGCTCAACCGGGTAGAGGAGGTCAGCAGCCGCAAAGAGGTCGTGGTCCAACTAAAGGTGGTAACAGTTTCAGTCGGGGCCGTGGAGCACCAGGCCGAGGGATAGGAACCACAGAGGCGAGGTAGCCGAAATTGGTCTATGCTGTCAGACATCGTGAGGCTAACTCATCGAATGTTATAACTGGTACATTTTTAATATTAGGTTTGCCTTACACTGCATTGATTGACATTGGGCCGACACATTCATATGTTGCTAGTAGTGTGTCTGGAACCTTAAGTTTATATTCCGAGATTACCCCTAGGGCAATGATTGTAATTAGCCCATTAGGACAATCTGTGGTAGTAGATAAACTTTATCGGGAGGTACCCTTAGAAGTTTAGGGAATAGTTTTCTTGATGGATCTGATGGAATTACCATTCGAGGAATTCGACTTAATATTAGGCATGGACTGGTTGGTGAAGTACCAAGCTAATTTAGATTGTGCAGCCAAGCGTATAGTGTTAAGAACCCCCGAGGGTGGTGAAGTGTTGGTAAAAGGAGAAAGGTGGAACTATTCGTCGAACGTAGTGACTGCCCTAAGAGCAGAAAGGATGGTGAGAAAAGGACGAGAGACAGTATTAATGTTTGTTCGGGCTCTGGAAGCCAATGACCTAACTATTGGGGACATTAGGACGGTGAAGGAATTTCCTGATGTTTTCCCAGAAAAGCTTCTAGGATTACCTCCAGACCGTGAAGTGGAGTTTGGAATTGATCTTCTTCCAGGAATAGCACTAGTATCTATTTCTCCGATAGAATGGCGCCAAAGGAGTTGGTGGAATTGAAAGCGCAGATTCAATAGTTGTTAGATAAAGATTTATTCAACCAAGTGTGTCGCCTTGGGGAGCGCTGGTGTTCTTTGTCAAGAAGAAGGATGGATCAATGCGTATGTGCATTGACTACCGTCAGCTGAATAAGTTGACTATCAAGAACAAGTATCCGTTGCCAAGGATTGATGACTTGTTCGATCAACTGAGAGGGACGTCAGTGTTCTCAAAGATAGATTTGAGATCAGGATACCATTAGCTTAGGGTCAAAGAATCAGATATTCATAAGACAGCTTTCAGGACCCGTTATGGCCATTATAAATTTTTGGTAATGCCATTTGGGTTAACTAACACACCAGTGGCGTTTATGGATTTGATGAACAGAGTGTTCCAACCCTACTTGGATCGATTTGTCGTGGTATTTATAGATGATATCTTGGTTTACTCAAGGTCGAAAGAGGAGCATGATTCCCATCTGCAAGTGGTTTTATAGATTCTGAGGGAGAAGTAGTTGTATGCCAAAATTTAGTAAGTGCGAAATTTGGCTAAATGAAGTTACTTTTTTAGGCCACGTTGTGTCGGCAGAGGGGATTAGGGTTGACCCTCGAAAAATTGAAGCAGTATTGGATTGGAAGCCGCCTAAGTTTGTGGCAGAAATTCAGAGTTTTCTTGGTCTGGCAGGGTACTATCGATGGTTTGTTGAAGGGTTTTCTTTAATAGCAACACCATTGACTAAGTTATTATAGAAAGGAGTTCCGTTTATTTGGTCTAGCAGGTAGCAAGAGAGTTTTGAGAAGTTGAAAAGGATTTTGATGGAAGCTCCGGTATTGATTCAACCGAAGGTTGGAAAATAATTCATAATTTACTGTGATGCGTCACACACAAGACTAGGATGCGTGTTGATGCAAGACGGAAAGGTTGTTGCATATGTATCTCGACAGTTAAGACCGCACGAAGCAAATTATCCCACCCATGACTTGGAGTTGGCTGTGGTGGTTTTTGATCTAAAGATTTGGAGACATTATCTGTACGGGGAGAAATCTGTTATCTATACTAATCATAAGAGCCTAAAATACCTCTTGACCCATAAGGAGTTGAATCTAAGGTAGTGGAGGTGGATCAAATTGTTAAAGGATTATGATTGCTCGATTGAGTATCATCCGGGTAGAGCTAATGTGGTGGCGAATGCCTTAAGTCGTAAAGTAATCTCTGACTTGAGGGCAATGTTTGCTCACCTTAGTTTGTACGATGATGGGAGTTTATTGGTTAAACTTCAAGTGAAACTCTCTTGGGTCAATCAGGTTAAAGAGAAGCAGTGGACCGATGAGTTGCTAAATGAGAAGTTTCATGTAGGAGCAAGTGAGGGATTGACAGACTTCAATATGAATGAGGAAGGACTGTTATGTTTTCAAAGGAGAGTTTGCATGGCAAAAGATCCAGAATTGAGGCATAGGATTTTGCAAGAGGTGCATGGAAGTTCATACGCTATGCACCCCGAAGGAAGTAAGATGTATCGGGATTTATGGGACCAATTTTGGTGGTCGGGCTTGAAGCGTGAGGTAACTGAATTATGAGTAAGTGTTTGACCTGTCAGCAGGTAAAGGCAGAGCATCAGTTATCATCAGGGTTGTTGCAGCCAGTGAAGATTCCATAATGGAAGTGGGAAAGGATCACAATGGACTTTGTTAGTCGGCTACCCCTCACGCCTACTAAGAAAGATTCGGTCTGGGTAATTGTTGATCGCTTGACGAAGTCTGCTCATTTCATACCTGTATGTGTCAATTACTCTTTGCAGAAATTGGCTAAGCTGTATATAGTGGAGGTAGTGAGACTGCATGGGGTACCAGCATCAATCATATCGGACAGGGACCCAAGGTTCACGTCACGATTTTGGAAAGCTTTGCATCAAGCATTGGGTACGAAGTTGGATTTTAGTACAGCGTTTCATCCTCAGACAGATGGATAGTCTGAGCGAGTAATTCAGATTCTGGAGGACATGTTGAAGGGATGTGTCATTGATTTCAGAGGTAATTGGGAAGAGTTTTTACCGTTGGCGGAATTTGCTTACAACAATAGCTACCAGTCTAGTATTCAGATGGCACCCTATGAAGCATTGTATGGGCAGAAGTGTCGTACTACTACCTGTTGGACAAAATTAGGGGAACGTCAGATTTTGGGTCTGAAGTTGGTTATCGATACAGAGAAGAAGGTTGAGTTAATTCGAGCTTGTCTAAAGGAAGTGTCAGATAGACAAAAGTCCTATTCTGATTTGAAGCGTAAGGACATGGAGTTTGCAGTGGGTGATAAGATGTTCTTGAAGGTGTCACTGTGGAAGAAAGTGCTGAGGTTTGGATGGAAGGGTAAATTAAGTCCCAGGTTTATCAGACCTTATCGAGTGTTGAAATGAGTAGGGTCAGTAGCCTATCAGCTAGAGCTACCTTCAGAGTTAAGCCAGATCCACAATGTGTTTCATGTCTCTATGTTAAGACGATACCGTTCGGATCCGTCTTATGTGGTGCCTGTGGAAGAAATCGAGGTGAGACCTGACCTATCCTTTGAGGAGGAATCGGTGGAAATCCTGGATCGTAATGTCAAAGTGTTGCGAAGGAAGACGGTTCCGTTGGTTAAGGTTCTATGGCGGAATCACAGTTCTGAGGAGGCTACTTGGGAACCAGAGGAGACAATGCGGCAATAGTACCCGCATCTATTTTGATCAGGTAATTTTGAGGATGAAATTTCTTTAAGGGGTAGAACTGTAACATCCCGAGTTGTTGGGCTTATGCGTTAAATGTGTGATTGGGTTTAATGTGTTAATTATAGTGTTAGGGGTCCAGATTGGGCTCGAGGTTGGCTAAGGCCTTAGTAGAATTAGTTTTTGGACACTCTAGAGGAAAGCCTGATAAGATAGGGCTTAAAAGATGTTAATTGTGTTTGAAATACAAGGTGGGCTTGTGGCCCAGTGGCAAAATGACACCACATAAGAGCAAAGAGGTGGCATCAACTGAGAAGGCCCAAACTCAGGTAGCATACAGCCCAATTCTTTTAATTAAAGTTAGCTAAATTTTGACATTTAGGTGGACAAGGTTGGACGGCAACAAGGCTTAGAAATAAGGGGATTTTATGTGGATAATAAGTTTGGTAATGTGCTTATAAAGGGAGGAAGAGATAGTGTTGTCTAGGCCTCTTTTGGAGGTGTGCTTGGATAAAGATAAGGGAGAAAATTTTGGAGCTATCTAGGAAGCAAGTGGTGGCCAAATTTGGGACACTGTGTGCAAGAGGGGGACGGCTAGATAGGATTAAGGGGTGCCGAAATTTCCCCTTGTTTATTAATTAGTTTTAGTTTTCAAAAGAGGGCAATCCCAACATTTGGTTGTGTGGGTGCCGAAATTCTCTTTAAATAGAGGGGATATCTCTTCAATTCCGGTATTTGGTCCCTATTTTTCTTTTCCATTCTCCCATCCTCACTTTTATGCAAAAGCCGAAAGTCTATTATTCTATTCTCTATTCTTTTTCTTTTTTCTTTCAAAAGACAAAATCTCCCAATTATTCTCAACATCTTTTTCTTTCAAAAGTCGAAACTCTGAACTCTATTCTCATCCCCATAGCCAAATACCCTAGTGTCCATTCTTTTCCTTTCTTTTTCTTCCTGCCGACTTCTTCAGTAAAAGCCGAAATCTTCTTGCCGATTCTTTCTTTAAAAGCCAAAAACTCCATAGGTTTCTTTGAATCATCTCTTTTTTTGATTGTCGCAAAAAGCTAGAATCTTCTCTCAAGAGTTAGCCGAAACCCCCATATTGAGGTAAGTGTCGACTCTTGTTATTCCTTAAGATCTCTTTCGGTTTTTAGAGGCCAAGGCTGAATGGCCACTTGGTTTGTTAAGGCTGTCGATTAGACTAATACTTCCTATCTTTTTACGTGTTGGGCGACATTTGAGAAGTGAAGAAGTTTGCGTAGACCTAAAAGCCAGAATCATTAGTTCCTGAATCTCATAAATCTCTCTTTTTGGGATTTCAAGGTAAGGGGTTCTCTTTATATTTCTGTTAGATTCACTATCGTAATTGTGATCTTAACCAGATGTTGATGGTAGCAACTGATAAGGCCTTTTGATGGAATCAAATATCGATCAGGCGAATGAGGGGATTGGATCTGTTAAACCAATCCCTAAGTTTAAGAAGCGAGCGGTGTCAGTCAGTTCGGGATTGGCCACCGCGTTGTGGACCAGCTTCAAAACAAAATCTTAGACTGTTACCAGTCGTAGCGGCTACTGATAGTGTCGACATAAAAAGTACTGTCCTTTCGGTAACCAGGTGTGTAGATCTCTATCATACTAGTTAAGCTATATCATATGTTTGTTATGGGCTAAAAGCAAGAAATAGGCTGTATGAACAGTCGTGTTACCCAAAAAGGGTAGGCAAAGGATGGCAGGTACGTAATCATAGAAACTTCTCTATGTGTATCGAAATATTTGAAAGAATATGATCTCTTTAGATAGTTTAATGTTCTGATTTTTCGCTTGTATGTATGCATGGGATGGGATTGATATGATGAAGGGGAGTAGGTCGCGAGGCGATCGGTGGCTTTCCCACATAGGTCACATAGTGATCGGTCTTTATGACAGGCAGCACAGCTATCGATATATATTATTAAGGTCACATAGTGACCGATGGCTTTGCGACATAGGTCACTTAGTGATCGATATGGTGTGTAGCGGATGGAGGGTTGATTGTAGAAATTCTCATGGTGTGATGGTTGGTATGGGGGTGTGTAGAGGATGGACTTTTAGGTTTGGGATGGGCCATGTTGCATGTAATATATTCTGTGCCATTATGAATGGGCCTAGGCCCATAATGTGTTTGTGGGCCCAAGGCATTTATGTGTTTTCGGATTTGGACACTGAGTCATGGTGACTCACCCGTTTATTTTTCCCAACATTTCAGATGAGCAGTAGATCATGGACATGGGAGCCGAGGCGGACTCGAGGGCCATCAAGTTTTTTTTTTCTTCATAGACTATCTTCGGTTTTTCTTTAAGTTTAAATTTGGGACTATTTTTTTGTAATAAGGCCTCCATAACTTAGGTTATCGTTTAATATTATTTTATTTTATTTACTCTATACATCTCACGACCTTATGTTTTCGAAGTCTTAATTATAAAGTGAAATTAAAATGGGTTTCTCAAGCATGTTCAATGCAAAATTTTAAAGTTTCTCAAAATATCACAAATAAATGATGAATCGATTAAAATAAACTGAGATTTTTCAAAACCCTACAAAGCAAAGTTTTTAACATTCAACCAATAGCATACCAGATCCGGTCATGACGTGTAACACCCCAAACCTGACCTAGACATTACGATCGGATCTGGCATGTCACATGGAAGGGTTGTTAAAAGCCGCGCGTTCGATAAATCCTCGTAACCTTTTTGAAACTCTGAGTTTAGTTGTTTGTTCATGAAAGTTCGTTTATCCAATGCTTATTTTAGAAAAGTTGAGGTTCATTAATAAATCAGTATTAACAAATATATTTGAGTTGGAATTATTGGTAAAAACTTGTTTAAAATTGAATCTAGCTTCATTGAATTTTGAAGATGTAATACTTTGAAAACTGATTCAAAGTTTGAGAGAACCCAGTTTTTGATAAATTTTTAGTTTGAGAAATTGTTTGTTTAACTTTTGGGAAAGCGGCTATTAATATTTTAGAAGGAAAGTCTCGTATTGCAGGTTTAACAGTGAATAACAACCGTATTAAAAAGTAAAACCAAAATAAATCTCAGAGGCTTTATTACAAAACATAATCTAAATTTTAAAGTAAAACTTAAAGTAAGTAAAATGAAATTTACTAAGTAACATCGTATGGCCACCTAGAGTTCTCCACGGCCCCCAAATCCTCACTGCTGGAACTTGCCTACAAAATTAAGCATAAGGATGAGTTACTAGAACTCAGTGTACAAATCCCCAAAACGAATACTATCTGGGCCCGAGGCCAAGCAGATGCAAATTGGGCCTTAGCCCTTACGAAATCAAACTGGGCGAAGCCCATACGGAAATGAACTGGGCCTGAGCCCTTTTTACATGGTAAATCAGATAACTGTATGCAATGCAACCCAGCCCAACCTAGAATCCATCCGCTACACACCGCCTGTTCCAACCATAACACACAGGTGGGGATTTCTACAATCAACCCTCATCTGCTACACACCATGATGGCAGTCACACTGCTCATCAGGAAATTGTGGCAGTGCTATCGAAATAATGTGACAGAGTCACCGAAATGCACTTCCCTTTCATCAATACCATATCCCTTTTCCATGCAACATGTCATAACATCATAATGTGACGGATGCAAACATATATATAAAAGTACATCAGATAATCAGAACACCTCTAATCATGCTAACTTACACATAATAGTATAGCCATGAATTTACTTACCTGGTATATCTCCAACAATATCCATTAGGTTATCTCAACTGCATTTTCATTACGGCATTTTGGCTTTAGCCAACACATAATACAACACAAACAAATGAAACTAAGGAGTGAGATTTACACACTTGATTGCGCGAAGAACTATACACTTCTGATTGTCATCACCCTCACTTTCACGAACAACTACAATCTATCTATTCAGATTTGATGTTGCCTCTCTCCCACAACTCGACGAAAAATCCTAGATTCCTAATACTACACGCCGTTTGAATTTAGGAGTAGAGACTACGAGTCCACTCCCTTAGGCCTCCTTAGATCGGCTAGCACTAGCATCCATGGAGAGAGTCTTAATCAGAAAGGTATCATAGTAAAAATGGTGATTGTCTAACAAGAGGATTTGGCTCTTACCACCATTTCTCGAAGTCCGACAAATTAATGATCAAGAATGAGATTTGCTTGATCCCAACGATACTTGGCCTAGGCAGAGATGTAGGTTCTGTTAAAGTGGAGAGAAAGAAAAGAGAATAAATGTACCAAAATCAGCGAGAAAAATTCCCTACCTTGATCAATGGAGAACTAACCAAGGTCAGATTCGATTGTGACATGTTGGAATAAGGCGAAAGGAAATTAGTCAAAATCTAAAATTTAGAGAAATAGCCACCACGGCTGTTAGCAGCAAAGGACCGAAAAAAAGAGAGTGAAATACTTACTAGTACCTTGTGGCTACAGATTATTCGAACAACTAAGATGGATTCGATGGTCACCAAGATGCCCCCTTGAAGCTACCAACATTTGACTATAGGAAAAAATGAAAGAAACGGATTCAGTTGACAGAAGAAGAGATTCAGCTTGCAAAAAGGGAACGAATAGAGAAGAAAGAAGAAGTAAAGAAGGAGAACAAGATTCAGCTATGGCACACCCTCAAAAGGGAATCAATTGAAAATGGCTACCAGGAATATTTTGCTATAGAGGAGAAACAAATATCAATATATGGGGAAAAGAGAGGTTTGGTCGAAGAAGAAAATAGTAGAAAGGTGGTGAGAGTTGATGGGAATGGATGAAGGGAGAAAGAATGCACAAGTGACCACTCTAAGGTGAAACTAATACCAAAAAGACAAGAAGAAGAAAAAATAGAAGTAAATGTGCTACGATTTTGGTAAAGAAGAAGTGGATCAAGGTGACTGAAATGCAAAAGAAAGGGAAGACTTCTAAAATGGTGTAAGTTTTACCCTTCTCTCAAAAGACACTTCAAAAAAAAAAATGGCACTCCACTACCCCTTATGACCAAATGTTGAAAGAATACCTAAAAGGGTCAAAAAAGAAACGACACACACCCACACTAGCTCAAAACTAAAATTTTCGGCCAAACATTACAGACACCCACACCCCACGATTCTCTTCTTGACTCCCTCTCCCACTCACTCTCTATCCACCATTTGAAATGGTTGACCACTTTAAACTCCCCAAGCTCCTCTCCTCTACTCATTTCAAATTGTTTGACTCATTCAACAACCACCTTGGTAGAGTCCCAACCAAAAGCCACCTCTTCCCCATCTTGAGCACAAAAATTAAAGCTCCATAATAATGCAGATGAGATTCAAACACCTCCCCTTTAGCTCTACCAGTAACGCCACATCCACTCCACCTTATGCTCTTTTTTGTGTCATCAAACACAAATAATTATCCCTAAGGCCTGCTTCCATAGACTCTCTCCCCTTATGCCCAAAAAGAAAAAATTTTACCAAGGCTCTAGCTCGAACCTGAGCCTCCCCAAGACCCCCAAACACACCCAAACAACAAGCTAATCGAACCCAACACATAGAATAGTGCAATAATGTAGGACCTCCAATTCTAAGATGTTACATAAGGTATGTATTGAACCTTTGTGGTTGATGAGTTTATAGATGAAGCTATGAATGGATGAATGAGTATTTTAGCAATGGATGATATGGTTTGAATATTTGAGAACTGATCTATGTGATGGATTTAATTATTTAATGAGCTTGGTTTGTTAATTTGAATGTATTATGTTACAAACTTACTAAGCTTTTGAAAGCTTACTGTGTGATTTGTTTCTCTGTTTTATGGTGTTAGTAAATCTAACTTGAATTCGGGAATTGTCAGCATCTCTATCACACTATTGGCTATATATTTTAGGTACTTTTTAAAGGTGTTTATAGTTGGTATATGGCATGTATAGGCTAGTTGATATAGTATATTTTGAGATGTTTGGTCTATGCCATGTGATATGGCTTGGAAATTTAATGATGTTGGTACATATAGATAGACTATGAATATGATGAATGAGATATGAAATAGTGAGAATGGAAAGGACATATATTATGTTTGAATTGGTTGATGAGAATGACAAATAAAATGTGCATGGTGGTAAGGTTTATATGATGTTTGGTCCATATGTTTGAGATATAAATTTTGGTACTTTGGTTGAACCAATGTGAGATGAAATTGAGTATTATTATAGATGGTATAGTTGGTGATTAATTGGTATATGAAATGGTATGTTTGAATGCATTTTGAGGCATGAATTGGTATTGCATAGAAGCTTCCTAAGTGTGGGTGGAAAATTTGGCCTTGAAAATGGCCTATAATTGCCCACACAGTTGAGCACATGGGCGTGTGGCTCAACCGTGTTGTCTGAGTTTGCCCAGTGAAACAAGTCAGGATCGACCACGGGCTGAACACACGGGCGTGTGACTGGCCGTGTGGTGCAAGTTAGGATCGACCATGGGTGAGGTACACGGACGTGTCTCAGGCAGTGTGGACAAGTTAGTAGGTATGCCCTATTTTTCCACAGCTTGAACACATGGGCGTGTCCAAGGCCGTGTGAGGCACACGGCCTACCCACAGGGGCATGTGACCTCTGTAACTTAGAAAATTATTTGAATTTTAGAAATTTTTGTAAGTGTTCAGTTTAGTCTCGGCCCTATTCTAAAGCATGTTTAAGGTATCGATGACCGCACTAAGGGACTATATGATTATGTTTGAATATGATTGATTGATAATTTACTTGGTGTCACAAAACAGATATAAAATGTTTCGATTGTTCGGTAATACCTCTTAATCCTATTTCGACGACGATTTTGGGTTAGGGGTGTTATAGTGTGACCCCTCCAAACCGTTCACACTTCACCACTCCTTAGGGAAGACCCTGGAATCGTAATGAGCACAGTACGTGAAGAATGAAATAATAATCGGTTAATAGGGTTATTTGATTTTAAACAATAAAATAAAGGATGGATTTGAACACTTACCGATTGTGGGAACCATTGCAGTAAACTGATGCAGAGAGGGGTTAACAACTGCAATATTTGGCCAGCCTAGATTAAAGGATGAGCAAAAGTTAAAGAAGGAGAAGGAAAGGTTCGGCCTTTAGAGAAAAATAGAAGAGTGGAGGGGAAGAGAAGTGAAGTGCACTGGTAGGAGAGTAGAGGACCGGCAAAGAAAGGAAAAAGAGACCACAATGAAAGATGCCTATTCGATAGTTTGTGGAAAAAGGGAGAGAGTAGAAGCAATTTTGGTCACTTCAATAGCTAAAACATAAAACCCGAAAAGTAAAAAAAATGGAAAACTGAGCAGTCAGTAAGAGAAATTGACAATTTTACTCTCAAATGCCACAAAACTGAAACAAAGGAGTGATTAGTGCCAAAAATGCTCCCTATTTCTCCCTTTAGCCAAATTCCACTAAGCCTTAGAGTCCCAATCGGCCACACACTCTACCAACTTCCCACTTTTAAAAATCCTTGATTTTCTCCCAAATCTCCTCCTTGATTTGCTCCACAATTCCTTCCAGGACCAATTCAAATTTCATCTTACAAAGTTTCAGTCCAACTCTTCCACCTACATGGCACAAGCAGCAAAATGAACACCCAATGCGTAACCCAGGACTTGAACCTCAGACCTCATAGTTGTACAACACTCTACCTTACCACTAGACCACAAACTCTTCTTGTGCCATAAAACCAACATTATTATTTATAAAGCCTATATGCCAGTGTCCAGATTCATTTAAGAGAAAAACTAAAAATTATGCAAAAGCCAAGACTTGAACCCAGGCTTTTCAAATACCCCCATACACATCCAAATCGCTTAGCCATTAAAGCAAACAAGCAATTTGTGCCATTTTCTTGCACACATAAATATTTATGTGCAGTCTCTTAGCTGATCCCACACTCAAGGCCCATTCCTTCTAGGCCCAAATTCAGGGCGTTACAGAATGAGCTAAATTTGAATATGTATAGATCAAGAAAAGAGAGATTTGGATCAAGATTGAGGCAAAGATAAAGTGCCCGATTAATTAACTTGTTTTGTTATTCAGACGTCTGAGGTAAGTTCATTTATAATACGAATTGTTTAACTTATGCTCATGTGCAATGTAATGAAAGAATATGTGGTTGATGAATTAGTTATGTTAGTTGTGGATTTGAGAGATGTGGCACTAAGTGTGCGAAATAGAATTGATACAATGGAGAACGACACTATGTGTACGAAATAAAGAATGTATCGACTACTTCGATTGGCACTATGTGTGCGATACTGAGTTAAATTCGATTTATAGTAAAGACACTAAGTGTGCGATGATATTTAAACTTTGGCTAATAAATTGGCACTAAGTGTGCGACCAAGTAGAATGAATAATGAAGATTGGTCAAAATGTGGTATCGAGCATTAAAAAGCAAGAATGATCGTTAACTAAGTGTTGGCAAAGGTATGTACGAAACCTATGTGGTTGATGATTATATAAATGGATAAATGAGTGGTTATGTGATTATTGAATAATGATGAAATTTTGTATTATTGTGAATTGATCTATGTGATGGTTTATTTTACATATTGAATTTGAATCAATGAGATAAATGTATTATATTACGAACTTACTTGTGAGATTTTCTCTGTTTTACAGTGTATTTAAAGCTAGCTCAGATCTGGGGATTGTTAGCGTCTCAATCACACTATCGGCTATCTATTTTGGTACTTTTGGAAGTTGTATATATTTGTTATATGGCATGTATAGGCTAGTGATTATGACATGTTTTGAAGTGTATAAGCTTTGCCATGTGATTTGGCTTAGTAGTTTGATGGTTGGTATATGTTTTGAACATGTGAAAAGAATGACTTACATGTGTATGTGTATGTTCTATGTGAGTGATCATTATGGTATAAATTAGCAAAATAGAAATGGTATGTTTCATGAGAGATTTGCTTAAGATTAAATGATGAATAGATTATATGCTTTGGGATGTGGAATTGATATTTTAGTTGGACGTGTTTGGGTTGAAATTGAGTATGGAAAGAAATGGTGTAGTTGATGTTTAATTGGTGCATATATTGGTATGTTTTGGTTGCCATTTGAAGTATAAATGCATATGGTTTGATGCTTGTAGGTGAGACCCTAAGTGTGGGTTGAAAATTGGCCTTGCAAATAAGTCAGTGTGACTGGCCATATGGTGCAAGTCAGTGTCGACCACGGGTGAGGCACATGGACGTGTCTCTGGTCGTGCAGACAAGTCAGTATGTATGCCCTGTTTTGCCACAGCTTGGACACACGGGCGTGTTCGAGGTCGTGTGCCTACCCACACGGGCGTGTGACCCCTGTAGCTTAGAAAAATGTTATGTTTTGGAAAAATTTTGTATGTGTTTGGTTTAGTCCCAACCCATTCTAATGCATGTTTAAGGTCTCGTAGACTTATTTAAGGGACTCTATGATCGTGAATGATTAAGTTAAGATTAGAAATGATTATAAATATTTCAAATGTTCGGTAATACCTCTTAACCCTATTTTGGCGACGGTTACGGGTTAGTGGTGTTACAGTTATTAGAGTAACACTGAATCAATATACATTATAATCACATATTGCATTTCAATCTCATCATCAACTCATATCATACCTCATATATCGTTTAGCAAATCATAGAGTACTTATTTTTCCTATATTTAGACCAATTCACCATTTTGACATTCAATACCGTCACACAATTCAATTTAATCTAATATCTCGATATTCAATATCAATCACAACAATTCAATTCATTCAATCATTTTATACTCGCCTTTATATTCAATCATGCAATTAACATATATATATATATATATATATATATATATATATAATATTTAAACCGATCCCGAATCATAAAAGTAACAAACCGGGGGTCTCACGTCACTTATCGATAGATCTCGTGTTTCCTTTCCTTCTCGATGGCTTAGTGTCGACGTTAGCTACCTATAGCAAAAAAACATATAACATTGTCAATTTCCATCCAATTCACAATCAAATATCAAATCATGCATACTTTCTAATTTATTCAATTTAGTCCCTAAACTCGAGACGAGCATAACTTTCGATCTAAAGCTTCGAATTAAAACTCGATTGCACATTTACTTATTAGGGACCTTCTATTTTCTATTCCTACCAAAATTTCATAACAAATTTGCATTTTATTCAATTTTTTCCCTAATGTAACAAAATTAACAATCAAGCTTGTTAAGCTTTACAATTTCTTAACAATGACATCATGCTAAAAACATAATAATTACACAAATTGATACATATACTAACTAAATCAAGATCCCATGATCATAAAACTATTAAAATTACAAGGAAAAGGAATTTTTACCATATTTGATTGATAGTCGAATGTAATGAAAATGTTTAAAGCATTTCTTTCTTTTTCATCAATGGAGGATGGTTTGGGAGAAAAATGATAATGCCTTCTCTTTCATCCCACTTAGTTTAGTATATATAGTGTAATTAGCATCTTAATTAAATTAATTAAGTTTTTAATTAATAATCAAAACATGTTTTATTTAATTTAATTATAAATTATGCTTAATGGAATCATCATCATTTTCCACTATCAATACATTTATAATTGGTTATATATTTAGTCCTTCGGATAATTGCTATCTAAGTCCTCAAGTATTTTCTAAATTAAAACTTAATAATGATTGGGCTTTTACAATTTAGTCTCTAGGCCTTAATCATATTTTTGGCTAAATTACTTAACCAAATTTCAATCAGTCTACTAACTCCATAAATATCTCTATTTAATATTTATGAAAATAAGGTTTCGAAATTACATTTTCCAACACTATTAAAAGTTGGGTCGTTATAACAACTAACGCGTGAGCTTGAAAAGCTCAGCAAGTAGCAATCGATAAACCTACTTATCCTATACTTTGTTAGTGTTGAGCCCTTCTTAACCATGCTATACCATTACATTCAACATGTATTTTAGTACCATTAATGGATTAGTTTGAACTAATCAACTTGTTGGGATCAACTTACATATTAAGGTTTGTTAACCAATCATATTATGAAATTAATACTTAATACTCTCATGAAGGTTTCACATAGTATTTATTTCAATATATCATTTCTTTTATACCAACTTCCCAATATTTTTCATATTTGCATTAAAAAATGTAGGCATCCATACATACTTTTATGTACCATGTACCAAACAATTTAATATCAGTCTCTTTATTAAGGCATACATGGATATCACTTAATTTAACATTATTAGGGATAGGTCCCTTAAGCCGCATATATAAATAAAACTCATTATCATTTTGATTTCATATTAGCATATTTTGATCAAGCACCTTATAGTCATGATTTTCTATTTTTATTTTTAATTCTTATCACATTTCAAAAGTTGATGCCCATTGCAATCCAGGTAAAAACAAGACTCGAACAGTACGAGGCTCTATATACACTAGTAAGCATAAAGCCTAATACTAGAAGGCAACAGAACTCCAATGTATCACATATGCCCAGTGGTTAGTAATAGATGCTCGACCAAAGGTATCATAACAGAACTCTAGAAATCAAACCTCTCAACTCCAAACCCCACATAACACCAAAATAGAACTCCAATTAAAATCATACAGATAAGACCCTAATTGGCATGCCAATCATGTCTTAACATTTCTACTAAGTTACATGGGCTTAAACATTCATGAAAAAAGTTCATAGTTCCATATGTCCTTAACATTCCCCACAAGGGATCATATTGTTTGCATTTCACATTAGAAGGGCCATCAAACCTCACATAATCAAAGTCACAATTTTTTATATAACAAAAATCATATTCCCATACCATGCTACACATCATTCACATATTCATTAACTACATATAGTAATTTTAAGTTTTTACTTTTGATTTTATCGACAATTTTCAAAAACTAGCTATTCATATACACGACATAAGAAAATTAGTAATAATTTTATCTAATCAATATAATTCATTCATGTTTTTGTACATCCAATTATACTCATAGCAACCAAAATATTTGTAACACATAATTGATTTATAACATCTCTTTGTTAAGCATTTTCACCATAACAAATTAATGACTTGTTTCATAATTCACACATTTTACTAAAAAATCAAACTCATTCACACAATCTTATTATCCTAATCTTCTAAGTTCCAAAGCATAAGAAAAGTACGAGTATCCATGGCACTTACCTTTGGATGCTCTTGCACACATAATCGAGCTTCCAAATACTTATTCCATCATCAACTAAGCTTGGAAGCCCTATTTTAATATTTCTTTATTTTTTCGTACACATAATAAAAAAAAGTCCAAAATTAATATCAAGAGTTTTACTTAACAACTAAAATCAAATAACAAGCTAGGAAATATGGAAATCACAATTACTAACCTTAATGAAGCTTTCTATGTCAAGCTCCCATTTTCTTTCTCATAAAGCCATAAAAAATCTTGCTGAAAATGGCTTTGTTAAACTAAGCTTTATTTGATAAAATGTTTTGGTATAACAAATTAAAGTGTTTTTGAAAAAAAGTTAAAATTTAACAAAATTGATGAAATGATTCTTCAAATTGAAGTCTAAGAGATAAACTTTTAAATCTTAGAAATTTTTTGAAACAACTTTAAAATCAAGTTAAAATGATTTTAACCAAGTTAAAAAGTCTTTTAACAAATCAAACTAATTTTCAAACAAGTTAGAATTGTTCCACCCAAAAAGTATCCATACCTTTTTGGCCAAGTATAAGTATTTTTGAAATATCGATACCCTTAAGATAAATAATACCAAATTAGCATTCTATTTTTCACAAAATCAACTAAGTATCTGTAATAGCCCGGTTTAGACCCTAGCTAGAACAATGGTTTTGAGACCACAAATTCGAGGTCGAAATGATAATTTAATAATATATTCTGTGTGAATAGTATGTGATTTAGCCAAAATTTCTGTGTGATAATTTTATCGACTGTGTGTCAAATTGGGAGAAAGGACTTAATTGCATAAAGTGTAAAATGTTGTGTGCTGATTGTTAAGTGTTCAATTGTTGATGTCTTTATTATGTGAAGTCCTCAAAAGGCAATTAGCCCAATATTAATATAGTGGATGGCTAAATGACATGTAAACCATAATGTTTATTTGACTCAAATGTTTAATGAAAGGACAAATTGGTAAAATGTTTAATAAGGTATTAATAGTAAAACAAAAGCACGGAAATGGATGATTGTTCATCTTTCACTCACCGAAAATAGAAAAGAAAATAAGGAAGAAAAAGCTTTGAAATTTCAGCTAGGGCTAAGCTTGATTCAAGGTATGTTTGAGCTCGATTTTTGATAATCTCTACGTTTTCATAATCGTTGCTTCGTGCTTTAGCTAACCCATATTGTTATTTTGTTAATTGATGATGTTTTTGTGATGATTCATTGATGAACACTTGAGCTATGTGTTAGTTGATAGTGAAACATGGAAACTTGGTGTTGGATTAACAAAGTTTGTATTGGGATTTTTAGAGAAATTGAGTATTTTGGACTTAATTGAGAAAATGAGAAATTGAAGGGTTAAATTGTGAAATAAATGAAATGTATGAGCTTGTATTAGCATGGGAAGAATTTGGCTAGCACATGTGTTTTAAAATTTTGTGTATTTGATGATTTTGTGAAATAGGGATTAAAGTGTCAAAATGTGAAATTATGAGGGCTATTTTGAAAAATTCCCTAAACGTGTGTGTGTGGATTAAATTGAATGAGTTGGTGATTGGATGAATTAAATTTGAATGTGTATAGACCAAGGCAGGAGAGGTTCGGATCGAGATCGAGGCAAAGATAAAGTGCTCGATTAATCGACCATTTTGATAGTTCAACGTCTGAGGTAAGTTCAGATATAATACATGTTATTAAGATATGTTTTAGTATTATGGAATGAATATGATTATGATTATGAGATTTGAGATGTTATGTGTAAAATTAAATTAGATGGCACTAAGTGAGCGAAATTGAAATCGAAATAGAGATGAATAGCACTGTGTGTGTGATGTTATGAAAGCTTCGGCTTATTGATTTGGCACTGTGTGTGTGATACCGAGATAAGTCGATTAAAAGAATAGGCACTAAGTGTACGATGATGAATATGCTTCGATCATGTATATGGCACTGAGTGTGCGATTAAATTAAACGAATATCAGAGGATGATCGACATGTAATATGGAGCATTGAATAGCTTGGAAATTGATCTACGTGATGGTTTATTATATAAATTGGTTTGATTTGATGAGATAATTGTATTCTATTTCAAACTTACTAAGCTTTGGAAAGCTTACTGTGTGATTTGTTTCTCTTCTTTGCAGTGTCAGTAAAGCTAGCTCGGATCTAGGGATTTTCAGCATCTCAATCACACTATCGACAATCTATTTTGGTACTTTTGGAAAGATATACATAGTTGAAATATGGCATGTATAGGCTAGTTATGTAAATTATGTATGAGATGTGTAAATAGCCATGTGAGGTGGCTAAATAAATGTTTGAAATATGCTTGTGTGGATTTGGTATGTGAAGTGAGATTTGGTATGTTTTGATGGCAATGAATATGTCTTATAAATGGTAATCTTGATGATAAGTTGATGCTAGTATGATCTAGTGAATATATCTTTCTTTTACTCAACTGTATTCTTGTATATTTGTGCTTAATTGGCAAACATTATGGTCTTATTAGGATTATTTCTTTGTTTGCTTCTTTGTAATTCTTTGAGAGGGTTTATATTAAGATTTGGGTGGAAATATTAAGAGAGTTGTAAGGTTAAACCTTGTCCTCAAAGGTAGAACAAATTAGTTAATTTGAGAAAATCCTTAGTTGTGGAAAGCTAAGGTAGTGGAGTAGGCAATTGGGGCCGAACCACTCTAAATATTTGTGTTCATTGTTTCATATTCTTTCTTTGCTTCCACCAAAATTTTTAAAGGCCAATTCACCCCTATTGAAAATTTTGGTTTGATTAATCGAACTAACAATTGGTATCATAGTTAGTCTCTAAAAGACGGTCTAACTACCGAGAGAAGATCCTTGAGGTAGCTCAAATTCCTTCTATTCAAACCGTGCAAAATGATGTCTTCATCCAGCTCTATTATGGTTGGTGAGTCTCAATTCATTAATAAACCTCCTTACTTCAATGGTGCAAATTATTCATATTGGAATACTAGAATGATGTTGTTCATACAAGCCAACTATCTTACCTTATGGGACATCATCATGGATTGTCTATCCATACCTCAAAAGTAAAAAAAAAAAAAAAAAAAAAAGAGAGAGAGAGGTCTTAGTTCCAAAGAGCAAGAATGAATGGAACGAGGAAGATAGAAGAAGCATACAACTCAACACCAAGGCCATGCACACTCTCTTTTGTACAGTTGGTCTGAAAAAGTATAGTAGGGTATCATTATGTGCCAATGCCAAGGAAATTTGGGACAAATTGGAGGTATCTCATGAGGGTACTGATCAAGTTAAAAAAATCAAATGTGGGAATTCTCACTCTAAATTATGAGATGTTTATGATGAATCCCAATGAAGACATCAAAGCTATGTCCAATTGATTCACCATCATCATCAATGAGCTCAAATATTATGGGAAGACCTATCCCAATGAAGAGGTTGTAACACCCTTTACCCCTATCCGACGTCGGGACAGGATACGAGACATTACCAGACTCAAACATAAACATTTATACAAAATCGAGCTATAAAATTTCATTAAATTTTAAATTACTCATTCACATGCAAATTGTCCCTTATCTGGGCCCATGAGGCCCAAAACAATCATTGGGAACTATTCGGGACTAAACCAAGAACTTAGGAAACTTAAGAAGACTTAGAAAATTTTTCATCAAAACAGGGGTCACACGCCCGTGTGGCTTGGGACACGCTCATGTGGGTAGGCCGTGTGGTCACACACGCCCATGTCCTCAACCCGTGTAACTCTCTGTTTATGACATCATCAACGAAATAGGGTCACACGGCCAAGTCACACGCCCGTGTCCTTAGGCCATGTGGCGAATTAAATTCCTAAAAATAAATGTAGACTTCACATGCCCTGGGCACATGCCCATGTCCCGGGGCCGTGTCCTCCACAATGCTGAGACACACGGCCGTGTCTCTGCCCATATGGCCAAGAAAATGACTATTTACCAAACCAATTGGCACTCTCATTTGCACATACTTAAACAGAACTTTAATGGCATCTTTCATGGCATAATTAAGCACTTAAACATCATCAAACAAGTCATGATCATATCGAATTCATATAATCTTATTCATGCATAAGGCACTACTTAAACATCATCAAACAAGTCATGATCATAGCGAGTTCATATAATCTTATTCATGCACAAGGCACCATGCTTTGCCTAGCTTAAACTTATCAAACTTTCATCCCATAATTATCATCAACACATCCCCAATCCATGCATACCAAACACACATAACCACATCACACGAAACCTTTAGTATAAGCACACACATATAAATAGGCATTCCAACTCATTAACCAATATGAGCCACATCTCATGGCCATATACGAAATGAATCATATTACCATTATGAACCAAAACCTATCAAATGAAATATACACAATTGACTAAGTCCTTATACATGCCATAAACTTAGGAGGTCTGTATTCACTTTTACCCCACGATGATAGCTTGATAGTGTGATAGCATCTCCAGCGATCTCCAGCTCGAGCTAGCATAAGACCCTATAAGATATGAGAAAGGAAGGGAAGTAAGCTACAATGTTTAGCAAGTTTGTATGCAAATGATAAGCAACTTATTAACATGTTTTTCACAAATTCTCACAATTCATTTATGTCCATCTTGAGCTGTCTACTCGCGTTACAGTTACTAGATTATTTTTATCCAGAGCTACGGAACTCCAAATTAAGATCCGCTAATTTTCTTGAAACTAGACTTGTATATATTCTTACCATAAAATTTCAATAATTTTTTGTTCATCCAATCAGTATAGTTTATTCTTTAAAGTCTCCCCTATTTCTCTTTCCAACAGTTCTGACCCCTCTTCACTAAAAATTTAGTTTCTCATGGTACAGAACTCGAATGATGTTACCATTTATTTTTCTTAAAAATAGACTCATTAAGAAATTAAAGAATATAAATTTTATCCCTTTACTATTATTTTACAATTTTTAATGAATTTCCCAAGTCAGAACAGGGGATTAAGAAATCACTCTAACCCTGTCTTATAAAAATTAAAATATCTCATAATATAAAATTCTTTTTCTTTCACCGTTTATTTTATGAAAAAGTAAACTCAATAAGCTTTAATTTCATATCTTATTGAACTTCTAATTCAATTTGCACCATATTTGGTAAATTTTCAAGTGATACAACTACTGCTATCCAAACTGTTTATTGCTAACTTTACTCTATCATGTTTTCTTTATATTAATTCTCATTTACACACACATAACACTACAATATATCCATAGTTAGCCATGCCAACATGCTAGTCATCATCAAATATTTTCAAGCCATTCATTGGCCAATTTAACTACTAGACCCATTTCACATATTAATTTTTAAACTGGGCTCTGATACCAAAATGTAACACTCCAAACCCGGCTCATACGTCATGATCGAATCTTGTATGCTACGGGTTGAATGTTGAAAACTTTGCTTGAAGGGTTTTAAAGAATCTCAGTTTATTTTAACCGATTAATTATTAATTATGATATTTTGAAGAAGCTTTAACATTTACATTGGACACATTTGGAAAACCCATTTGGTTTCACTTTATAATTAAGACTTTGGAAATATAGGTTTGTAAGACGTATAGAATAAATAAAGGAAAAAATGTAAAACGATAACCTAAGTTATGGGTGCCTTATTACAAAAATAATCCCAAATTTAAACTTAAAGAAAAAAATAGAAATAGTCTATAAAGATAAAAAAAAAACTTGATGGCCCCTCGAGTCCGCCTCGGCTCCCATGTCCACGATCTACTGCTCATCTAGAAAGTTGGGAACAAATAAAAGGGTGAGTCACCAAGACTCAGTGTGCAAATCCCAAAAACACATAAATGCCTTGGGGCCACAAACACATTATGGGCCTAGGCCCATTCACAATGGCACAGAATATATATTACATGCAACATGGCCCATCCCAAACCTAAAAGTCCATCCTCTACACACCCCTGTACCAACCATCACACCGTGGGGATTTCTACAATCAACCCTCCATCCGCTACACACCATATCGATAGCTGTGCTATCTGTCATAACGACTGATCACTATGTGACCTATGTGGCAAAGCCACCAATCGCTATGTGACCTTAATAATATATATCGACAGCTGTGCTGCCTGTCATAAAGATTGATCCCTATGTGACCTATGTGGCAAAGCCATCGATCGCCTCGCGACCTGCTCCCCTTCATCATATCAATCCCATCCCATGCATACATACATGCAAGAATCAGGACATTAAACTATCTAAATAGATCACATACTTTCACATACTTCGATACACATAGAGAAGTTTCTATGATTACGTACCTGGCATCCCTTGCCTCCCTTTTTGGGTATCATGACTGTTCATACAACCTCAATTTTCGCTTTTAGCCCATAACATATACATATTACAGTTTAACTAGTGTGATAGAGATCTACACACCTGATTACCAACAGGACAGTACTTTATATGTCGACAAGATCATAAGTCAAAACGACTGCTAATTGCCTAAGGTTTTGCTCCGAAGCCAGTCCACAACCCGGTGGCCAATCCCGAACCACTGACACCGTGCGCGTTTCTTGAACTTTGGGGCTAAAACTACAGATCCAAGCCTTTTCTTTGATTTGCTGACATTCGAGTCCAAGAGTGATCTTTGGTCAGAAGATACTATGATGATTGCTTAACGCAACATTAGGTTAAGGCATAATAATGAAAAAGAACCCGATTAAACAACATAGGAAGAATTGAACCCTCACCTTGAAATCTCGAAAAGAGATTAAGACTCCAAGACTAGTATTTTCGGCTTTTAAATCTAGGCGATCTACCTAAATGCCCAACACGAAATTATACAAAACCATTAAACCATTAGCTTTTCGGCTTTGTCTTCCAAAAACTGAAAGAGAAAGTGAAGAGATAGGAAAATTGTCACTCACCATAACATAAAGAATTTGACTACCCCTGAGAGATTCTGGCTTTTGAGAATATCAGAAGAAAAGATGATAGGAAGAAGTCTATGTAGATTCAGCTTTAGTGAATAAATCGAAAAAAAGGGATAGGAAGTATTCGGCTATGGGGATGAGAAGAGAGTTCAGAGTTTTGGCTTTTGAAAGAAAAGATTTTGAGAACAATTGAGAGGTTTTAGCTTTTGAAAGAAAAAAGAAAAAGAAAAGAGAACAGAATAATGGACTTTTGGCTTTTGCATAAAAGTGAGGATGAGAGGATGGAAAAAGAAAATAGGGACCAAATACCGGAATTGAAGCTATTTAAAGAGAATTTCGGCACCCCCTAGAGTTGGAAATTCAGCCACCACTGTGCTTAGCGGATAACTCCTAAACTTCCTCCCTTATCTTTATCCGATCACTTCTTCAAAAAAGGCCTAGATAGCACCACCTCTTCCTCTTTTTATCAGCACATTATCCACATATTATTATCCTCCTATTTTCAAGCCCCTATGTCGTCCCTCTCTATCAATTTAAAAGCCAAAAATTAGCTAAACTTGTATTAAAAGAATTGAGCTTCAAGTGACTCAAACTTGGGCCCTCTTCTTCTGCTAATGACGTCACCCCATGGTTCCATGTAGTGCCACTTAACCTTGGGCCACAAGCCCATTTTGGTACTTTAAACACTGATAACATTTTTAAAGTCCTAACTGAACTGGCTTTCCACAAGAGTGTCCAATAACTAATTCTGCTAAGGCCTTAGCCCAACCTCGAGCCCAATCTGGACCCCTAACACTCTAATTAACACATTACACATAACCACACATTAAACGCATAGGCCCATTAATTCAGGATGTTACAGTTCTACCCCCTTAAAGAAATTTCAACCTTGAAATTACCTGATCAGAATAGATGGGGGTACTGCTGCTGCATCGTTTCTTCTGGTTCCCATGTAGCCTCCTCTGTATTGTGATTTTGCCATAAAACCTTAACCAACGAAACCGTCTTCCTTCGCAACACTTTGACATCACGATCTAGGATTTCCACCAGTTCCTTTTCAAAGGATATGTCAGGTCTCACCTCGATTTCTTTCACAGGCACCACATGAGACAGATTCGAATGGTAACATCTTAACATAGAGACGTGGAATACATTGTGAATCTGGCTTAGCTCAAAAGGTAGCCCTAGCTGATAGGCTACCGCCTTACTCGTTTTAACACCTGATAAGGCCCAATAAATCTGGGACTTAATTTACCCTTCCATCCAAACCTCAGTACTTTCTTCCATGGTGACACGTTCAAGAACACCTTGTCACCCACCGTAAACTCTATGTCCTTATGCTTCAAGTCTGCATAGGACTTCTGTCGGTCCGACGCTTCCTTTAGTCGAGCTCAAATTAACTCAACCTTCTCTTACATCTCAAGAACCAACTCGACCCAAAATTGACGTTCCCTAATTACATCCAACAAGTTGGAGTACGACACTTCCGCCTGTACAATGCTTCATAGGGCACCATCTGAATACTAGACTGGTAGATGTTATTGTATGCAAATTCCGCCAATGGTGAAAACTCTTCCCAACTACCTCTAAAATCAATGACACATTCCCTCAACATGTCCTCCAAATCTTTAAAGCAAAAACCACCGCCGCCAACTCCAAGTCATGGGTAGGATAATTTACTTCGTGCGGTCTTAACTACCGAGATGCATACGCAACAACCTTTTCATCTTGCATCAACATGCATCCTAGTCTCATGTGTGACGCATCACATTAAATTACGAATTCCTTTCCAGCCTCCGATTGAATCATTAACGGAGCCTCCGTCAAAATCCTTTTCAACTTCTCGAAACTCTTCTGCTGCTTGCTAAACCAAATAAACGGAACTCCTTTCTATAATAACTTAGTCAATGGTGCCGCGATTAAAGAAAATCCTTCAACAAACCTTCGATAGTACCCCGCCAGGCCAAGAAAACTCTAAATTTTTGCCACAGACCTAGGCGGCTTCCAATCCAATACCGCTTCAATTTTTTGAGGGTCAACCCTAATCCCCTCTACCGACACAACGTGGCCTAAAATGTAACTTCACTTAGCCAAAATTCACACTTACTGAATTTGGCATACAACTGCTTCTCCCTCGAATCTGTAAAACCACTCGCAGATGTGAATCATGCTCCTCTTCCCATCTTGAGAAAACTAGGATATCATCTATAAATACCACAACAAACTGATCCAAGTAGGGTTGAAACACTCGATTCATCATATCCATAAATACTACTGGCGCGTTGGTCAATCCAAATGGCATCACCATGAAATCGTAATGACCGTAGCAAGTCCTGAATGTCGTCTTATGAATATCTACCTTCTTGACCTTAAGCTGATGGTATCCTGACCTCAGATCTATCCTTGAGAACACTGACGCCCCTTTCAGTTGATCGAACAAGACAACAATCCTTGGCAACGGATAGTTGTACTTGATAGGCAACTTATTCAGCTGACGATAGTCAATGCACATACGCATTGACCCATCATTCTTCTTAACAACCGACACCGGTGCTCCCCAAGGCAACACACTTGGTCGAATAAATCCTTTATCTGACAACTCTTGTATTTGTGCTTTCAACTCTACCAGCTCCTTTGGCGCCATCTTATATGGAGTGATAGACACTGGTGCTGTTCCTAGAAGAAGATCGATACCAAACTCCACTTCACGATCCAGAGGTAATCCGGAAGCTCTTTTGGGAAAACATTAGGAAACTCCTTCACCATCCTAACGTCCCCAACAGTTAAGTCCTGGGCTTCCAAAGCTCAAACAAACATTAAAACTACCTCGCATCCTTTTCTCACCATTCTTTCTTCTCTTAAGGTAGTCACCACATTTGACAAACAATTCCCCCTTTGTCCTATCACCAGCACTTCACCCCCTCGGGGGTTCTTAATACCAAACGCTTGGCTACACAATTTAAATTAGCTTGGTACTTCACCAACCAATCCATGCCTAATATTAAGTCAAACTCCTCGAACGGTAATTCCATCAAATATGTCACAAAAACTATTCCCTGAACTTCTAAGCGTACCTCCCAATAAAGTTTATCTACTACCATAGATTGTCCTAATAGGCTAATTACAATCATCGCCCTAGGGGTAATCTCGAAAACTAAACTTAAATTTCTAGACACACTACTAGCAACATATGAATGTGTCGACCCAATGTCATTTAATGCAGTGTAAGGCAAACCAAATATTAAAAATGTACCGGTTATAACATCCGGTGCGTCAGCCTCCTCTCGACGTCTGGTAGCATAGACTAACCCTGGCTATCTCGCCTCGGCATTTCCTATCCCTCGACCCAGTGCTTCACAGCCCGACCGAAACCATTACCACCTCTAACTGGACCCCGACCCCTCTGCGGCTACTAACCTCCTCTGCCCGGCTGAGCATTGCCCTGCCCTGTAGGTCCTACATCACTTCGTGGCTGTGGATAGTCTTTAATCTGATGGTCCAAAGATCCACACCTAAAGCACTTCCCACTGCCTACCAAACACTCACCTACATGGAATTTACCACATTGAGCACACTTCCGAGTTTGGCTAGCAGGAGCAGGTCTCTCAACTCATCTCGGTCCATCCGATCTAGGTCTTTTCTGAGTACTCCCAGTTGTCCATGATGATCCAAAATTTCTCTTACCTCCACCCCTATCTCTATCCCGGTTCAATTTTTTCGTCCGTCTCACCTCCTTAGCTATTTTAGCTTTCTCCACAAGCATAGTAAATTCCCTCTCTCGCTGTGGAGGTATCAAAACACGTAGGTCATCCTTCAGGCCATCTTCAAATCGAACACACCATTCATGTTCTGTGGCCACCATCCCTCGAGTATAATGGCTCAAGCATAAGAATTTTGCTTCGTACACCGCCACCGACCTACTCCCTTGAACCAGATTCAGGAACGCTCTACGCTGCGCATCCACATAACTCGTTCCAATGTACTTACTCTAGAATGCCACTCTGAGGTAATCCCAGGTGATACAGTCAGCCATGGTACCATCCTTAACTGTAAGCCACCATTGATACTATTCGTCCCGAAGAAGGGACACTACTCCTTTCAGCTTTTCTTCTCCCGTAAAATCCAAATCATCCATTATGCGTTCGACTGCCTCCAACCAATACTCAGCTGTACTCAGGGCTATCCCAGAAATTCCCCTAAACACTTCTTCCCCATTAGCTTTAAGTCGCTCCGGTATAGATTTTCGGGCTCCTGTTCCTATGCCTGCCCCAACAACCCTCTCTAAAACCCTTAATATCGCCTGAGATACCACATCATCTCCGGCACCGTCTGATCCTAGAATTCTGCCTCCATAGCGTGTGGCACTGGTACCTCATTCCTTGACTCATGATCGAACCCTATCAATTTCGACACAGCAATCCTGCCTCTACCTCGGTCACACACCACATCCTCTAGTGCTCATTCTACCGATTCACGTTTATCTGATTAGGAATTTTATGAATTATTAATTTCTTCCACTGATTGATAATGAAAAATCTTATAGAAATTAGTTTTAACAGTAGTTCTTTCAAATTCAAACTCTATCTACAAGGTTCAGTTCCCAAGCCTATATTTCCTAACTCTAGAATCCACATACATTCCACCATCACACATCAACATACAAGTAGCATCCATGAACTCACATTCATCACGTAAGGGTATTTTTGTCATTTCACTACCCAGGGGTATTTTCGTAATTTTATCCTACAGGGGTATTTTTGTAATTTTCCAAAATAGGGTTTCTTGGTGATTTTACAAAATAAGGGTATTTTGGTAATTTTGCAATCTAGGGGTATTTTGATAATTTTGTCAACCAGAGGTATTTCGGTAATTTTACAAATCCGGTATTTTAGGAAGTTTTCACAAATCAAGGGGATTTTAAAAATTTTACAAAACTGGGGACATAAGTAATTTTTACTAAAATAGGGTGGCTGGTCCTTTCGGGTTTTAGTTATAAGTTTTGGCCCATCAACAAGCCCTCTCGGTTAGAGTGAACAAACACCACGCACCAGGTAGAATTCCAGAAAAGAGGAGGTGAGCCGCTAAGGCCGCTTAAATACCAAGCTCTTCCTGGATCAAATCCTAGACATACGTATGCCTGTTACCACACCCTAACCTTGTGACTTGTTCACAGACATGTTTAATTAGAGATTAAGTCTTATGAGATTTAAGAGTTGTTCAAAACTAGGCCTAAGGTTCATAAATTCTAGTATACTTGTCTACGTCCCATAAAGCCCATCAAGCCCAACATGCACATCACATAGTGAGTTTAGAATACTTACCTGCGTCGATCGGGTGCCGATAGACTCGAAGGCCATATCTCAACTGAACTTTTGTTAAATTACATCACTTTTATAAATCACTATTGGACCCATTTCACAGCCCGAGTTTCAAATTGGGCTCTGATACCAAAATGTAACACCCCAAACCCGAACCATACGTCATGGCCGGATCTGGTATGCTACGGGTTGAATGTTGAAAACTTTGATTGAAGGGTTTTGAATAATCTCAGTCTATTTTAACCGATTAATCATTAATTATGATATTTTGAAGAAGCTTTAACATTTGCGTTGGACACATTTGGAAAACCCATTTGGTTTCACATTATAATTAAGACTTTGGAAATATAGGTTTGTATGACGTATAGAATAATAAAGGAAAAAAATGTAAAACGGTAACCTAAGTTATGGGGGCCTTGTTACAAAAATAATCCCAAATTTAAACTTAAAGAAAAAAACAGAAATAGTCTATAAAGATAAAAAAAATTGATGGCCCCTCGAGTCCGCCTCGGCTCCCATGTCCACGATCTACTGCTCATCTGGAAAGTTGGGAAAAATAAAAGGGTGAGTCACCAAGACTCAGTGTGCAAATCCAAAAACACATAAACGCCTTGGGCCCACAAACACATTATGGGCCTAGGCCCATTCACAATGGCACAGAATATATATTATATGCAACATGGCCCATCCCAAACCTAAAATTCCATTCTCTACACACTCCGTACCAACCATCACACCGTGGGGATTTCTACAATCAACCCTCCATCCGCTACATACCATATCGACAGCTATGCTATCTGTCATAAAGACCGATCACCATGTGACCTATGTGGCAAAGCCACCGATCGCTATGCGACCTTAATAATACATATTGACAGCTTGTGCTGCCTGTCATAAAGATCGATCACTATGTGACCTATGTGGCAAAGCCACCGATCGCCTCACGACCTACTCCCCTTCATCATATCAATCCCATCCCATGCATACATACATGTAAGAATCAAAACATTAAACTATCTAAACAGATCACATACTTTCACATACTTCGATACACATAGAGAAGTTTCTATGATTACATACCTCGCATCCCTTGCCTACCCTTTTTGGGTATTGCGACTGTTCATACAGCCTCAATTTCTGGCTTTTAGCCCATAACATATACATAGTACAGTTTAACTAGTATGATAGAGATCTACACACTTGATTACCAACAGGACAGTACTTTCTATGTCGACAATATCAGAAGTCGATACGACTGCTAGCTACCTAAGGTTTTGCTCCGAAGCCAGTCCATAACCCGGCGGCCAATCCCGAACAGCTGACACCGCACGTTTCTTGAACTTTGGGGCTGAAACTACAGATCCAACCCCTTCCTTTGATTTGCTGACATTCGAGTCCATGAGTGATCTTTGGTCAGAAGATACTATGATGATTGCTTAACGCAATATTAGGTTAATGCACGAATAATGAAAAATAACCGATTAAACAACATAGGAAGAATTGAACCCTTACCTTGAACTCCCGAAAAGAGATTGAGACTCCGAGACTAGCATTTTTGGCTTTTAAATCTAGGCGATCTACCTAAATGCCCAACACGAAATTATACAAAACCATTAAATCATTAGCTTTTTGGCTTTGTCTTCTAAAAATCGAAAGAGAAAGTGAAGAGATAGGAAAATTGGCACTCACCTTAACACAAGGAATTCGACTACCCCTTAGAGATTTTGGCTTTTGAGAAGATCAGAAGAAAAGATGATAGGAAGAAGTCTATGTAGATTCGGCTTTAGTGAATAAATCGAAAAAAGGGAATATGAGGTATTCGGCTATGGGGATGAGAAGAGAGTTTAAAGTTTCAACTTTTGAAAGAAAAGATGCTGAGAATAATTGGGAGGTTTTGGCTTTTGAAAGAAAAAAGAAAAAGAAAAGAGAACAGAATAATGGACTTTTGGCTGTTGCATAAAAGTGAGGATGAAAGAATGGAAAAAGAAAATAGGGACTAAATACCGAAATTGAAGAGATATCCCCTCTATTTAAAGAGAATTTCGGCACCCCCTAGAGTTGGAAATTCGGCCACCACTGTGCTTAGCAGATAACTCCTAAACTTCCTCCCTTATCTTTATCCAGTCACTTCTTCAAAAGAGGAATAGATAGCACCACCTCTTCCTCCCTTTATCAGCACATTATTCACATGTTATTATCCTCCTATTTTCAAGCCCCTATGCCGTCCCTCTCTATCCATTTAAAAGCCAAAAATTAGCTAAAATTGTATTAAAAGAATTGAGCTTCAAGTGACTCAGACTTGGGCCCTCTTCATCTGCTAATGATGCTACCCCATGGTTCCATGTAGCGCCACTTAACCTTGGGCCACAAGCCCATTTTGGTACTTTAAACACTGATAACATTTTTAAAGTCCTAACTGAACTGGCTTTCCACTAGAGTGTCCAATAACTAATTTTTCTAAGGCCTTAGCCCAACCTCGAGCCCAATCTGGACCCCTAACACTCTAATTAACACATTACACATAACCACACATTAAACGCATAGGCCTATTAATTCAGGATGTTACACTTACTATTGAGCTTGAAAGCTTTAAAACCCTAGCCATGGCTTCCCCCATGCTAAATTCAGCCAAGAAAGAAGATGGACAAGGTTTTTGGTTTTTATTTTGTCTTTTAGTCCATTTAATTACAAAATTACCAAAATGCCCCTAAATTAAAATATTCTATTTCACTTATCTCATGTCCATTTTTGTCCAAAAATTTAACCAATGGTCTAATTACAATTTAAGAACCTCCAATTTAAAATTTCATAGAAATTGGACACTTCTATCATGTGGAACTCAACTTTTGGCACTATTTACAATTTAGTCCTTTTGACTAAATTGAATGCCCAAACGTCAAAATTTTCGAACGAAATTTTCACGAAATCTTCTCGTAAAATCGTAAACCATAAAAATATAATAAAAATAAGATTTTCCTAATCAAATTTGTGGCCCCAAAACCACTATTTTGACTAGGCCTAAAATCGGGTTGTTACAATTCTCCCCCTATTTAGGGATTTTCCCCGAAAATCTTACCAGAAGAAGTTTTTTTCAACTATCCTGAAACACTTTCACTAATCTTATCAGAATTACAAATTGATTTTAATTCCATATATCTCTTTCCAATATCCTTTAAACTTTAGCACAAAGTGCCAGAGTACACTGTCAAAATCTAAACTACTCTCTTAGACTTATCATTGATATAAAAGCAAATTATTGTGCCAAAATGCAACTGCATACTCAGAGTTTCCTATGGCTCATCCCATAATTGCGATGTAATCTTTAGATCTCTATTGAACATAATGGAACTGGCACCCTACATAATCGAATAATCTCAGAAACATATTACTCGGCTAATCTATCAAATAAGAAATCTGTACATAATGAAATGATCATACGTATCTTTCTTTATCAAATGATCAACCATAAACCAATTAACATCTTCCTTTTCGGGGACAATGACAATCCCAATATAAAATCTATTGTAACTCTATCTCATTATCACTCTCGTACAACCACTAACTGCATTAGTCCTGAATACACTTGATTTTTGACTTTTAGCTATTAACATATCGTCATCTGAATACGGATCCAAGATATCATATAACATACACAATCATTAGCACATCTACTTTATATGACTGCATAGTTTATTACTCTTGGATGAACCGATGAGCTACTATTGAGTCTCGTACAAAACTTCCGTACAAACTCTAGATTACCCAGTTCTATCTCAGAACAATAATAATAACAGGAACCAGGTCCAACCTAAAATTTGGAATAGAAAGTCATTTCACACTGTATTTGTTTAGTTTACCACTCTCTATCACACTTCTGAGCTTCTCAATTCACAAAAAAAAAAAAGCATTGCTTAAGCTTTTAACTAAGCTAAAACTAGTCCATCATCAAATAAGATCAATCAAGTAACCAGTACTCACAAAAATAAACAATGACTTTTCATTCAAGCATTTGTAACCATACTTGCTTTCCAAAAGGTAAGTCAATAATTACTCACAGTCTTTTAACATCTCAAAACATTCATGTTTTCTTAATTTCAGATCTTTTTGTGACATTAGATACTTTAACCCATTAGGATCAGGAAGCATATGACATTTTTCATCGAACATACAAAATCATCCAATTCACAACACGGATATAAAAGTGGCCGTCTCTAAATCATTAGTCGAACAGTTCTTTTTCATATGACTTTAACCGTCTACATGTGCAAACTACTTTTTACTTTCTTGTATTAAAACATATTCTGATCTGTTGAATAGTACATCATTGAAAAATCTCAATTTTCCTTACCCAATTTAAACTGAACTCAGAACTAGAGCTTCGGTTAATAATACTTTCAACTGTTTAGAACTTTGCTAACATGCATAGATCATTCAAATATTTATAAATGTGATGACTTTATCAATCGATATAGCTTTAACTCATAATAACATCATTTGATTAGAACAATCCAATAGGCATATCTCAGTATCATACTTTCTGAATATAATTTTCTCATTCAGACTATCTATCTATAAACTCGTGAATGCACAAAATTCATTACTATACTTGAGGATACTTTAAATACACATAACTCAAATAAGTTAAATAGTCGATACTAGCTTCTTCTTTATCTGTGACATTGCATAATCTATGTAATCTTTAAAACATTCTGATATTTCTTCTAAAGTTGTTTTCACTTTCCAAACTATTCTCATATCTATATAAATTACTAATTATTTCATCAATGAACTCTTTAGTTTTCCACTTATGAACTTATTCAACATGGTTCTCGTAAATTTTCGTCATAAAGCATCACTGGTAAGGGGGTGAGGTCGTAAAGCCTCTAACTTGACTATCATAAATACATACATATGACTTAGCATTCATCTTTAACGTAATATCATCATAATCACATAATTCACTTCAGAAAGTTTAATATACTTATTCATTTTACGAATGTTTTCTATAATCCACAATTTCAAACAATGAATTTACTTACTAACAATTGTCAAATTAGAGAACACCTTATGGGTTTGAGTACGTCGTTTACTTGATGCCATAGTCCAACTATGGTCTTACACGTACACACATGTACTGCCATGGTCCAACCATGGTCTTACGTCCACAATGCCATAATCCAATTATGGTCTTTTCACTGAAATGCCATAGCCCAGCTATGGTCTTACATTCCATACTTTGCCAAGGTGCAACCATGGTCTTATCCATTAATTCATCATTGAACGATCACACTCATTTCCTACGTTCTACTCAATTTGATCTTTCCAATTCAATTTTTATACCATTACAATATTCATGGTTCAATAAAAAAGACATAAAGCATAACATCATATTATTTCTAATTTAATAAGTAAACATAAAATTCAACCACATTAACATATTGATTTCACTAATTCAAACAAGTGTACATAAACACACATTTCGTCAATTTGTGTAAGTGTACTTATCATATTCACTTAATCAAATAGGTTGGGCAAATAACATCATATGCATGCCAAGCAAACATGAATGGGCTTATCACCACATAAATTTCCATTTTATTCCACGTTTCCACAATTCTCAACTCATGGTTATCTCACTTCGTACATTAACACATACATATCATGAACTTCTATTTATACCTTTCTAAGTTTCGTCTCATCACAAACACATTTCAATTACCTAAATATCATTTTTATCATTATCAAAAAATAGCTCGATTGGAAATTGTAACGCCTCAAATTTAGCCCTAGAAAAATTGGGCCTATTGGGCTTTGGGTCACAGAAAAATTTTAAGTGAGCGAGAAAATGGCATTAGGCATGTGGGCTTTGATGGTTAATTAATTTGGAGTGTTTAGGGGTCTTGGAGATGTCCTGGGATCAAGTAAGGGTATAGGAAAAAATGTGGTTTTAGCCCTAGGGAACAGTGACTCCAGTTAGTAGGTCTTTTAAGTAAATGAAGAAGAAATAGGACACAAATGGGCTTGTGGTCCAGTGGCAAGTGGCGTCACTTGGGAGCTATAAGGTGGCATGTGTGTAAGTTGAAGAGGCCCAAGGTTCGAGCATTAGGAGTGTATTTTTGGAGTGTTTTATTTTACATAGGTGGACGGCAAGAGTTGTGTTGGTTTTGAACTCTTGCCATGGAGAGTTTGAAGTAAGCAGGTGTGATGGATGTGGAGGAAATTTTAGATAAGGCTAAGGAGTTATCAGGGAGGACAGTTAGGAGATGAGGAGTGTGAAGTGTTGGTGCCGAATGGGACTGTGGGGGAAAGGTAGGATTCGGCTTTGGCTATAAAAAGAGGGTGTCGAATCCCTTTAAGAGGTTCTTGGAAATTTTATTTTCTCCCCCTCAGCCGAATTCTCCTATTTGACGAAAAAAAACCCATCATTCTTTTTGCCGAAATTCCCATTAGTGTAGTGTTCTTTTCTTTCTCCAGAATCCGAATACAACTTTATATAAAATAGCTATACTTGTGTCGATTCTTAGTTATTTTTCCTTCATCACAAATCGATTGTTACCCACTCTTAGTCAAGTTTAAAAGCCAAATCTTGTTCAGTAGTTGTCTAGGCCTCAAGATCAAAGAAGGATTTCGGTAAGTACTTAGTCAATCTTCTTAGTGTGTTTTGTTAGAATCCAAAGGGCTATATAACTTCTCATTGTCGTTAACTTTGTATTAACAAGGGTAAGGTTTAGAGATCGCAAGCGTGGTAAGGATCGTTAGCAAAGTGGTAAGTGTTGTCGACTCAGTTATGGTTTAGTGGATGGCCAAATATAAGTATGGCCTATAGGGGTGACTTATGTGGAATATGAGTCACTTGTTTTGATAATTTATGTTTGAGTGCAAATCTAAGGGATATTCATGAATAGTAGCTAAGGAAGGGCTACCAGAATGTGTGGCACGCGGTAAGGTTACGGTAAGGCTTCGACTTTTGGTAAATGTGTTGATTTAGTGGTTGATTGAAGGTTGGTTGGTTGTAGGCTCAAGGCCAAGGATAGAATATCACATCACAGTAACCAGGTGTGTACAAATACTACACACACAAAATATCGACAATTTTGAAAATCTGAAAAGAAAAAGTCGAAAGTGGTTAAATGGGCCCGATGGGCCCTGAGGCTAAGTTTGATGAAATTGTTTGGTTGGTTATACGAATTGAGTTAGTCATGCATGTTACATGATCTGGAATTACTTTGGGCCTAATAGGCCATATGGATAAGATTTGGGCCTAATGGGCCGTAAGGATGTGATTTGGGCTTGATGGGCTTTATGGGGACGTAGAAAGTATGTTAAGGTTTAATGGACTTTAGGCCTACTTCTGAACAACCCTTAAACCGCGTAAGACTTAATCTAATAATTAAACATGTCAGTGGACAAGTCGCTGGGTTAGAGTGTGGCAACGGACATATACATGTCTAGGATTAGATCTAGGGAGAGCTTGGTACTTAAGTGGTCCTAGTGGCCCACCTCCTCTTATCTGGAATCCTACCTGGTGCATAGTGTCTGTTCGCTTTCGCCGAAAGGACTTGTTAATGGGCCAAATTTTATAACTAAAACCTGAGAGGGACTGAATACCCTGATTTGGAAATTACCGAAATATCCTTAGATTTGTAAAATTACTAAGCTACCCCTGATTTAGAAATTATCGAAATATTCTTAGATTTGTAAAATTACTAAGGTACCACTAATTTGGAAATTACCAAAATATCCTTAAATTTGTAAAATTACTAAAATATGCCTAAATTGTAAAATTACTAAAATACCCCTGTTTTACAAAATTACCAAAATGCCATTAGTTTGGAAAATTACCAAAATACCCTTAGTTTGGAAAATTACCATAATACCCTTGATTTATAAAATTATCAAAATACCCTTAATTTGTAGAATTACCAAAATACCCTCGATTTGGAAATTTACGATAATAGCCCCATAGGGTAGAATTACAGTAATACCCCTGTAGGGTAGAATTACGATAATACCCGGTAGGGTAAAATTACGATAATACCCATGTAGGGTAGAATTACGAAAATACCCTTGATTGTGAAATGACTAAAATACCCCTATGTGATGAGTTTGAGTTTTTATGGATGTTACTTATGTGTTTGTTGCATTCATATGATATTCTGTTTAGGATGCATATGGGTGCAAATTATGGTACGGAGGAAGAATTTGAGGATTGCGTAGTCGCTTGATGACTGTGGATGCACTGGTGGCTTTAAGCCCATTATATGATTAGCAGCTTTGCTGCAACGTTGAGTATTATTGCTGTATGTGCTACCATTGGAGTGTAGCAGAGGGGTGAGTCAAGCTAGAATTCCCTATAGGTGTATAAGGTTGGAAGGGAAATGGTGTGTGTAGCGGATGGATTTTTGGGAAGGGTTTTGCATTACCTTGTTTTGCATATGATATGATATGATATGTTATGATATGAGGTCATTGTGGGCTAAGGCCAAGACCACCGATTTTGATAGGGCTTAGGCCCAATGTGAATATTTGTATGTTGATTTGATTGCCAAGGGTTGTACACACTGAGTTTTGAAATTCACACCCTTTATTTAATGTTTCAGGTTGTCCTCAGTAGACAGCTCGACGTGGGAGAGGACTCAGAGATGGCCACACTATGAGATGTTAAAATTTTTATTTATTTGTTTAAAAAAAACATAGTTTTAATTGCTTTATTTTAGTTGGATGTAATAAAGCCTTGTACTTCGATTTGACTTTGGATTTTGGGTTTGCTATTTTCAACTGATTACTTAAGTATTAAACCTAAGTAAAATTCATATGTTTAAACTTGGTTTTCGAAATCCTTAAAATAATAAAATGGGCTTTTATCATTACTTAACAAGACTCAAGTATTTTCGGCTTTTGGGCCTTAAATTATTAATTAGCAAAATCATTTTGAATTGTGCCTTTAATGTGATATTTCAGATTTGAGCCTAACTCCTAGGCTGGGTTTGGGGTATTTCATTTAGTGGTATCAGAGCCCGGTTGCAAAGCTCAGTTGTGAAATGGGCCTTAGATTTTGGATTTTTTTAAACAAGTAGATTAAAATTTTTTGTAGGATCTTGTAATGTGGTTCATCGAGCCCTTGACGACGAGCCAAGTAAGTGTTTCTATTATTCTACTTGTTTAAATTATTGAACTGTATTTAAATATTGGGATACTTTAATATAGGTTTTTAGAGACTAAAGCCCGTAGGAGACTTAAGCCTACAGTGGATTCTCGACCGCGGAATAACTTTTAAATTGTTATTTACATAATACGTGTTCTCTAAAAAAGTGGAACTATGAACTAAATTCATAAAATTCCTAATTCAGATAATATGAGAATCAGCGATGAGCGCTAGAAGAAGTGCAAGAGGTCAAGGCAGAGGCCATGGAAATGTTTGGGCTGATGTGCTGACTCAGCTAGTTAGGGAGGTATTGGAGGAGGTTAAAGAATTTGGTGAAACACTTCGAGTTAGGTGTGTGGACTGTAAGAAAAAAAGAGATCGCAGTTTTTTAGGGCCATCGTCTTGTTCTGTGAAGCATGTTAAGGTACGTCCAAAATTTTTGGCTTGCGAGTATTCCAGAGGGCGTCATCCGGGTGAATACTAGAGGAAGTCAGGAGCGTGTTTCAGATACGGGTCTGAGTAGCATAAGGCTTGGGATTGTTCAATCACCATTAAGTCGGGTATGTTTTGTGTGGATGCGATATTTTTGGGTATAGAAACTGTATGCGTGCAATGTTTATGTGTTATTAAATCAGAGTGCGCAGTGAAAGCATAGTTGTGTGACTTGAGCGGTGCGTTTAGTAGTTAGTTGAAAATTTCGAGGATGAAATTTATTTAAGGGGGTAGAATTGTAACGCCCCGAATTTGGGCCTAGAAGAATTGGGCTTATTAGGCTTTGGGTCTTAGAAAAATTTTAAGAATGAGAAAATGACATTTGGCATGTGGGCTTTGATGGTTAATGAATTTAGAGTGTCTAGGGGTGTTGGAGATGTCCTGAGATCAAGTAAGGGTATAGGAAAAATTTTTGTTTTATCCCTAGGGAAGAGTGACTCCAGTTAGTAGGCCTTTTAAGTAAATGAAGAAGAAATAGCACACAAATGGCTTGTGGTCCAGTGGCAAGTGGCGTCACTTAGGAGCTATAAGGTGGCGTGTGTGTAAGCTGAAGAGGCCCAAGGTTCGACCATTAAGAGTTTATCTTTAGAGTGCTTTATTTTGCATAGGTCGATGGTAAGAGTTGTATTGGTTTTGACCTCTTGCCGTGGAGAGTTTGAAGTAACCAGGTGTGATGGATGTGGAGAAAATTTTGGATAAGGCTAAGGTGTTATCAGGGGGGAAAGTTAGGAGATGAGGAGTGTGAAGTGTTGGTTCTGAATGGGACTGTGGGGTAAAGGTAGGATTCGTATTTGGCTATAAAAATGAGTGTGTCGAATCCCTTTAAGAGGTTTTTGGAAATTTTATTTTCTCCTCCATCACCAATTCTCCCATTTACCGAAAAAACCTATCATTCCTTTTTGCCAAATTCCTATTAATGTCGTGTTCTTTTCTTTCTCCAGAAGCTAAATACAACTTTATATCAAATAGCTATACTTGTGTAGATTCTTAGTTATTTTTCCTTCATCACAAATTGATTGTTACCCACTCTTAGTCAAGTTTAAAAGTCGAATCTTGTTCAGTAGTTGTCTAGGTCGCAGGATCAAAGGAGGATTTTAGTAAGTACATAGTCAATCTTCTTAGTGTGTTTTGTTAAAAGCCAAAGGGCTATCTAACTTCTCATTCTCATTAATTTTGTATTAACAAGGGTAAGGTTCAGAGATCGTAAGCGTGGTAAGGATCGTTAGCAAAGTGGTAAGTGTTCTCGACTCAGTTATGATTTAGCGGATGGCCGAATGTAAGTATGGCCTATAGGGGTGACTTATGTGGAATATGAGTCACTTGTTTTGAAGATATATGTTTGAGTGTAGATCTAGGGGATATTCGTGAATAGTAGCTAAAGAAAGGCTACTAGAATGTGTGGCACGCGATATGGTTACGGTTATGCTTCGGCTTTTGGTAAATGTGTTGATTTAGTGGTTGATTGAAGGTTGGTTGGTTGTAGGTTCAAGACCTAGGATAGAATAGCAAGTCGAATAACCAGGTGTGTACAAACACTACACACACACAATATCAGCAATGCCGGAAAGTTGAAAAGAAAAAATCAAAAGTGGCTAAATGGGCCCGATGGGCCCTAAGGCTAAGTTTGATTAAATTGTTTTGTTGGTTATACGAATTGAGTTAGTCATGCCTGTTACATGATCAGGAATTGCTTTGGGCCTACTAGGCCATATGGATGAGATATGGGCCTAATGGGTCGTAATGATGTGATTTGGGCTTGATGAGCTTTATGGGGACGTAGAAAAGTATGCTAGGGTTTAATGGACTTTAGGCCTAGTTCTGAACAACTCTTAAACCGCGTAAGACTTAATCTAATAATTAAACATGCCAGTGGACAAGTCACTGGGTTAGAGTGTGGCAACGGACATATGCATGTCTAGGATTGGATCTAGGGAGAGCTTGGTACTTAAGCGGTCCTTGTGGCCCACCTCCTCTTTTCTAGAATCCTACCTGGTGCATAGTGTCTATTCGCTTTAGCCCCAAGGAATTGTTAATGGGCCAAAGTTTATAACTAAAACCCGAGAGGGATCGAATACCCTGATTTAGAATTTACCGAAATATCCTTAGATTTGTACAAGTACTAAGGTACCCCTGATTTGGAAATTACCAAAATATCCTTAGATTTGTAAAATTACTAAGGTACCCCTAATTTGGAAATTACCAAAATATCCTTAGATTTGTAAAATTACTAAAATACCCCTAAATTGTAAAATTACTAAAATACTTTTATTTTTCAAAATTACCAAAATACCCTTAGTTTGAAAAATTACCATAATACCCTTGATTTACGAAATTACCAAACCAAAATACCCTTTATTTGGAAATTTACGATAATACCCCAATAGGGTAGAATTATGATAATACCCCTTTAGGGTAAAATTACGATAATACCTCGATAGAGTAGAATTACGATAATACCTTTGTAGGGTAGAACTACAGAAATACACTTGATTGTGAAATGACTAAAATACCCCTATGTGATGAATATGCGTTTTTATGGATGTTACTTATGTGTTTGTTGCATTCATATGATATTCAGTTTGGTGTGCATATGGGTGGGAATTATGGTACATAGGAAGAATTTGAGGATCGCATAGTTGCTTGACGACCGTGGATCACCGGTGGCTTTAAGTCCATTATATGATTAGCAGCTTTGCTGCAACATTAAGTAGTGTCGTTGTGAGTGCTACCACTGGAGTGTGGTGGAGGGGTGGGTCGAGCTAGAATTCCCCACGGGTGTATAAGGTTGGAAGGGAAATGATATGTGTAGCGGATGGATTTTTGGGGGGTTTTGCATTACATTGTTTTGCATTACATTGTTTTGCATATGATATGATATGATATGATATGATATGATATGATATGACATGATATGATATGATATGAGGTCATTGTGGGCTAAGGCCACGACCACCAGTTTTGATAGGGCTTAGGCCCAATGTGAATATTTGTATGTTGATTTGATTGCCAAGGGTTACACACACTGAGTTTCGAAACTCACACCCTTTATTTAATATTTCATGTGGTCCTCAGTAGACGGCTCGACGTGGGAGAGGACTCAAGATGGCCACACTGCAAGATGTTAAATATTTTATTTATTTGTTTCAAAAAAATATGGTTTTAATTGCTTCATTTTAGTTGGATGTAATAAGGCCTTGTACTCCGATTTGACTTTGGATTTTGGGTTTTCTGTTTTCAACTGATTACTTAAGTATTAAACATAAGTAAATTTCATATGTTTAAACTTGGTTTCCGAAATGCTTAAAATAATAAAATGGGCTTTTATCATTACTTAACAAGATTTAAGGTTTTTGGGCTTTTGGGCCTTAAATTGTTAATTAGCAAAAATCATTTTGAATTGTGCCTTTAATGTGAAATTTAGGATTCAGGCCTAACTTCGAGGCCGAGTTTGGGGTGTTGCAGAAGTCATCTCTATCTTAACAAAACAATTTTGTTAGAGCCGGGAGATATCACATTATCACGAGTAGTAATATGGCATGTATAGCTAGACTCACATACACTAGGTTAGTTTGAAAATTGACAAAACCATAGCTCTAATACCACTAAATGTAATACCCCTTACCCGTGTCCGACGCCAGGACAAGATACGAGGCATTACCGGAGTCAAACATAAACATTTATACAAAATCGGGCCATAAAATTTCATTAAATTTTAAATCACTCATTCACATGCAAATCGTCCCTTATATGGGCCCATGAGGCCCAAAATAATCATTGGGAACTATTCGGGACTAAACCAAGAATTTAGAAAACTTTAAGAAAACTTAGAAAAATTTTCATCAAAATAGGGGTCACACGTCCGTGTGGCTTGGGACATGCCCATGTGGTCACACACGCCTATGTCCTCAGCCCTTGTAACTCTCTATTTATGACATCATCAATGAAATAGGGTCACACGGCCAAGTCACACGCTCGTGTGGTGAATTAAATTCTGAAAAATTAATGCAGACTTCACACGCCCTGGGCACATGCCCATGTCTCGGGGTTGTGTCCTCCACACGACTGAGACACACGGCCATGTCTCTGCCCGTGTGGCCAAGAAAATGTCTATTTACCAAACCAATTGGCACCCGCATTTGCACATACTGAAACACAACTTCAATTGCATCTTTCATGACATAATTGAGCACTTAAACATCATCAAACAAGTCATGATTATAGCGAATTCATATAATATTATTCATGCATAAGGCACCATACTTTGCCTAGCTTAAAATTATCAAACTTTCATGCCATCATTATCATCAACACATCCTCAATCCATTCATACCAAACAAACATAACCACATCACATGATGTAACATCCCAAAATTGGGCCTAGTAGGATTGGGCCCATTGGGCCTCGAGCACGGAAGTGTTTAAAAATTTGAGAACAAGAGAATGGCATTATTGCAAATTGGATTTTTTTAGCTAAGTGAATTTAGAAGGTCACGAAGTTTCTATGAAGTCTCAGGTTTAATTGGGCCTTAGGAAAAATTTGGTATTTTAGCACTTTAAGGAGATGGAGTAAGTGACCTTAAAGCATATGGAAATAATTGATTAAATAGCTAGCATAAAAGAACTATTAGTAGAGAGGATATGGCGCCACTTGTAGTACTTTGAGGGAAGAGGTTCAAATCCCTCTGTGTGCAATGTTTGGCTAATATTTTTGCACTATTTCCTTAAGTGTCGGCCAAGGACTATTTATGGCAAGGGTGGACTTCATTATTTTTGGTATGATGGCTAAAAGAATAAGGCAAGGTTGAAGTTGGGGAAAGGAATCGTGAGAAATAGGTAAGTAAGGGGGACAAGGGGCTTATTTTGAGGATGGTGTTTTGGAAAGCTTGGGTGGCCAAACTCTTATCCTAAGGGGGGATGCATGTGGACGGTTTTGAGGTAGATAGGTGGCTGAAAATTTTACCTTGGCATTTGGTAAGGTCTTGGTTTTGTTTTTGGCAAAATTTCCCTTTGACAACTTTGTGTCATCTCTCCCATTTTGCAACTCTCCTTGCCGAAACATATTAGCACAATAGTGCATCTTCGCTTCTCTTGAATTGGTTACATATTCATCTTTTGTCTAATCTCCTTGATAGCCGAATATCATTGTTCATTCTCCTCCATAACCGAAACCTTTCCATCGTTCTTTCTTTCTCATTCCTTAAGTAATTGGTGTATTCTTTCCAATGTTTTATTTTCTTCTCTTATGACCAAATCCATACTTTAGTTTTTGGATGGTCAGTTTGACCGAGACCATCACCTTACTTTCTCTCATACGATATCATTTTCTTCTTCATAGTGATATAGAGGGAGGTCGAATACCACAACATCGCCTAATCATCTCTAGTCATAGGACGATCGTGAGAAACGGGATTATAATCGATTAAGGTAAGGAAGATCTTTCTAGTCCATTCAATATCTCCATTTGGTTATTGAGTTAATCAGATTGAAGCTTGGCTAATTGATATTGTTGGTAGGATCGATTCTTGGTGCATCAAGGGAGATCACAGTCGTGGTGTTGAAATCGGTAGAAAGCACAACTCGTAATCAAGGTGTGTAATCCTGTACCTTTCCGAATATATGTTTGAAAAGGTGAGTAAATCTCACATATCTCTGAAAGTTTACATGAAATATTCTGTGATTCGATAGAAATACCGAAGAAAACCAATAACCGGCATCCATGATCACTCGGACGTGCGTATGCTCGTAGTGGTAATCATGTTTTGTAATGAAATAGTTTCGATCAGAAATAGTGATGTGTAATTGAAAAATCATGAAAAATTGGATAAAAGGAATTACAAAGTGAATGAGATATAAGATTAAAGGTTACTGTGTCTACTTTAATTTGAAAGAAACGGAGAAGGAAAAGGAATATTATATTCTAAGATATGTTAATTTTAGTGAGACTGGTTCTTAATGACTTCGGGGTATTCTGTTTTGTATTGGAAAAATCATATAAAATTGTAAAAAGTGAATTATGGGACATAATTTATATGTATGGATTCCTTAGTGAGCCTATTATTAATATAGACAAGTGGGAGCAGTATATGAAAACTATACAGTCAGATATTTGGATTTTGGGTAAGAGAGTTCAGAATCGTTGGACAGTGAAACAAGGGAAAATTTAAGGAATAAATTGTACTAAATGGTTAAGGTAAAAATTCTATAAAATTTGTAGTAAGAAGAAATATGAGTCTAGTTTCAAGGAAAATTTACGGATTTAGATTTTGAGATTCCTAACATGAGTTATGGTCAATTTAGTCAGTATGACGCAGATGGACAGTTTCGATTTTATGCCCCAAATTAGTAGTTAAACCTAGGTTGTGAAATTACCATAATACCCTTAGAGGGTAAATTATCGAAATACCCATAGGTTGCGAGATTACCGAATTACCCTAGATGGGTAAAATTACGAAAAATACCCTTATGGGCCAAATTACGAAAATGCCCTTATGGGCCGAATTACAGAATTACCCTCAATGGACTAAATTGATAAAAGTGATATTGTAACATCCTAGATTAGGGGTTATGCGTTCGTGCATAATTCATGAGATAGTGGGATCAGTGGGCGTGATGGATGTGTTCTAAAGAGTTTCAAGAACCCTAAGATGAAAGAAAATGAAAGGAAATGTAAGGAAATGTAAGGAAATGTAGGGAAATGTAAGGAAAAGTAAGGAAAATGTAAGGAAATGAAAGGAAATGAAAGGAAATGAAAGGAAGGAAATGAAAGGAAATGAAAGAAAATGAAAGGAAATGAAAGGAAATGTAAGGAAATGAAAGGAAATGTAAGGAAATGTATGGAAATGTATGGAAATGTATGGAAATATATGGAAATGAAAGGAAATGTATGGAAATGTATGGAAATGTGTGGAAATGTAAGGAGATGTATGGAAATGTAAGGAAATGCTTTAGAAATGTTATGTTTTGGAAACTAAACTAAAATAGGAAAGTGACCATTTTGGAAACCGAAGTAAATTAGGAAACTAAACATTTTGGAAACTAAGCCAAAATAGGAAACTAAACATTTTGGAAACCTGGAAAATACAGAGCCGCGCGAAAATTTTAGGAAACTTAAAAATGACCCCGGAATGTCGAATTTAAGAGCCCAAAGGGGAACTTAGGGCCAAGTGACCCTAAAAATATAAAGTACATGAAATTTGACCCAATAACGGACTTGGAAATGTGGCCTGAAGATGCCACCCAAGGCCTTAGAAAATGGCCCACATGCAAAAGGTTTTTGGGCCTGAGTTTGAGTCATCCAGGAAGCAAATAATGAAGGCTTTATTTTTGCTTCGGAAAATTGAGATGGACGGCATGGGTTTCTAGAAAAGGAAGAGTTTTATTCACATAAATATGTGAATAATAAGAGATAAATAAAGGAGTTTTATTCACATAAATATGTGAATAATAAGAGATAAATAAGGAGTTTTATTCACATAAATATGTGAATAATAAGAGATAAATGAAGAATTATTCTTTAAATAGGAAAATAAGGAAGAGTGGTGGCCAAGTTAAGGATTCTTGGCCTAGTAATTTCGGCTATAAAAGGATGAGACTAGGGCCATTCATTATTCATTCTCCTCTCTTTTCTTTCCTTTGAATATTCTTCTTGAGCATCCATTCTTTTCTTCTTTTCTTTTAGCCTCCTAGCCGATTCCTTCTAAGCCTATTACTCCTCTCTTCTTTCATCTTTGAAATCGAATACATAAGGGAATCATAGCCGATTGTTCATCAAGTCTCTAAGTCAATTTCGAAGGTTGAAGCGAAGGTGCAATCGATTCCTTCAAATAAGGGTAAGATCTAAGTTTAGTTTGATTTCTTTTATATTTTAGACTTATCGAAATCTAGGGCTAATCCCATTAATGTTCATGGTTTCGAAACTTTGAAGAGATCTTTCGGGATTTACTAAGTGTAGGCTACAAGGAAGGAGAAGTTCTTTTCCAAGGTACACCATAGGCCACGTGTTCCTAGTTATTCGGTGAGTTTGGGATTTAAAATCCACAAGGTAAGTGTCTATAGCTTTCAGCTAAGGCCTATTTTGATAATTAGATCTAATTCTTGTTTGTTTAAAAGCGAAACTAACCTTGGATGAGATTTAGTGCTTGGCCAAATACAAGGAGGAGCATAGCATAGATTTCGGGATTCGATTAGTATTGAATTCGGCAACAAGGTAAGTAATACAAATCCTACTAGGATTTGGTTTTTAAGCCAAATAGGTTTGTTAATATGTTTTAATATTTGGCCGAATTTAGGAGATAAAGATCTAGATCGGTAGATCGTTCTTCGGGATTTCAAGGAATCTATTAAGCAAATCAGGTGTGTACCCTTACTATCCTTCGATATTTTATGGCTAAATATTTTAAATATATGATATGAATAATAATGTGAATGTGGCTATGTACCACAAATGTGGCAAAAGTACCCAGGTACGTTTCCTACTTCTGATAGGATTATGAAAAATGTTATTTTATAACATGCGAATATATGTATATGAACATGAAATTAGTTATGTACAATATATATATTTTTGGGGCATTCGGATTTATGTGAAAGGGGAGAACAGTGTTGACTTGGTCTCACCAACGAAGGTGTTGACTTGGTCTCACCAACTAAATATGTTGACTACTATCACATTGCGAAATTTTGGTAACTTCGTACAATAGTGTCAAATGACACAACGTTTAAATTATAGTGTCTAATGACACAACGTGGAGAGTAGCGGATGGAGGGTTGACTTAGTAGTCCCTACGGTGTGAATGGCAAGTACTGGTGGAGAGTAGCGGATGGACCATTAGGATTGGGTTTGGGTTGCATCATAATTTCATTATTATATGGACTTGATGATTTAAACATGAATGCCTGATTTGTTGAATGATAGTATTGTGTGCACATTGAGTCTGTTGACTCACCCGTTGTGGGAACTATTTTCGTGTGATGAGCAAGGATTTGACCGGCCAGTAGACCATGAGGAGGCCATGCATCACTTGAAGAATTTATTCAGAATTTGGACTTTATTTAATTTTAATATTTTTTTTATTTTATTTTGGGTTTATTTGATGTAATAAGGCCATAAGGCCCAGTGGATTATTCTTTGTTTTTACATTACTTTTTAATATTTTGCTAAGAACTATTTTGGACATGTTACATCAAGTTGGATTTACAAGATTAAATAAATGGGTTTTCAATCTAAGCCCAACTCAAATAATAGTTTTCTAAAATCTACAATTTTCTAAGTATCGAATGTTTTTGAGATCGGTTTACTTTAGGAACATACCAGATCCGGTTCAGGCTCGTGGTAGGGTGTGGGTGTTTCAATTGGTATCGAGCCCGCCAGACTCTCGACACATGGGCTAAGGCCCAAACGTTTTCAAAGCGAGCCAAATGATTATCTTTGAAAAAATAAGCGTGTTTTCCGGCATGGCACCTAAGTCTCAGACCATGATCCACCGTAAGTACTTCTATCCATTGTATGATTTATATTATGATTTGTAGAAGGGTAGAAATGGAATGGAACGTAGAATAGAGATTAAGTACTTGAACCCTAGGACTAGTTACCCCAACAATTACATAAGACTTAAATGCCTAATCAAACAAACCTATGATTAAGTCACCGAGCTAGGTGTCGAATCACAAGCGATGTCTAGGAGTGGATTCAAGAAGAGCTTGGTATTTAAGCGATCTAGTGACTCACCTCCTCTTTACTCGAATCCTACCAGTGCGTAGTAACTGTTCACCCTAATCAAGAGGACTTAGTCACGGCTAAACCAATAACTAAAACCCGAAAGGGACTAGCCGTATTTTATGGAAACCCTAATTTTAAAATTTCTAAATTACCCTCTTGATTTGAAAAGAATATTTTTATAAATTTTCCTAAAATATTTCTGATTTACAAATTTACTAAAATACCCTTAGTGGTAAAATTACAAAAATGCCCTTGGTTTATAAAATGCTCAACTACTCAACAGCTTTACCAAAATTTCAACATTTCATAAACATTCAAAAACCCTAATTTGTAAAATATCAAAATACCGTAATTTTGGAAAAATTACAAAACTGCCCCTAACTTACAAAGTTACCAAAATGACCCTAATTTCCAAAATTTTTGCAACATCCCCATTTTTGAAGGAACACTTTTCGAAAAGAACCCTCAAAGTTTTACAACTTTTGAAATACGCTAAATCTATAAAATTTTACAAATTTACTCCAATTTGTGAAAAAAAAATTACCAAAATACCCCCGGATTTCAAAATTTTTCAAATCACCCCTAGACTTCAAAATTTTCAAGAATAACTTTTGACAAAAACCCCAAGAAATGATTTTTTTCTTTTTTTTCCTAAAAATTACGAAAATACCCTGTAGGACAAAATTACGAAAATACCCCCGGGTAGTGGAAAACAACAACAAATGAAAAAAAAACTACAACGTTTCTCTGAATGAACTAAGGTTCATAATTGTTTGATGGATGTGTGAATGAATGAAAAGACTGTGTGCATGTATGAATACTGAAAGAACCACTTCTAAAAATTCTTTCCATAAAACTTCTTCATGGGTAATCAAGTAAAACAAGGACTAATTCATAAAACTTTTAATTAAATCATGACGTTAGAAATGAGTTCTAAGGAACGTGAACTTAGAGAATGTGCCTAGAAAGTATGATAGTTCTTTAAGATCGAGTCTTGCAACAATAGCGTAGTGTGGTGAGTTAGACTCATGCGGATGAACGATAGTAAGTAATTTCGAGGACGAAATTATTTTTAAGGGGGGTAGAACTGTAACATCCTAGATTAGGGGTTATGCGTTCGTGCATAATTCATGAGATAGTGGGATCAGTGGGTGTGATGGATGTGTTCTAAAGAGTTTCAAGAACCCTAAGATGAAAGAAAATGAAAGGAAATGTAAGGAAATGTAAGGAAATGTAGGGAAATGTAAGGAAAAGTAAGGAAAATGTAAGGAAATGAAAGGAAATGAAAGGAAATGAAAGGAAATGAAAGGAAATGTAAGGAAATGAAAGGAAATGTAAGGAAATGTATGGAAATGTATGGAAATGTATGGAAATATATGGAAATGAAAAGAAATGTATGGAAATGTATGGAAATGTGTGGAAATGTAAGGAGATGTATGGAAATGTAAGGACATGCTTTAGAAATGTTAAGTTTTGGAAACTAAACTAAAATAGGAAAGTGACCATTTTGGAAACCGAAGTAAATTAGGAAACTAAACATTTTGGAAACTAAGCCAAAATAGGAAACTAAACATTTTGGAAACCTGGAAAATACAGAGCCGCGCGAAAATTTTAGGAAACTTAAAAATGACCCCGGAATGTCGAATTTAAGAGCCAAAGGGAACTTAGGGCCAAGTGACCCTAAAATATAAAGTACATGAAATTTGACCCAATAACGGACTTGGAAATGTGGCCTGAAGATGCCACCCAAGGCCTTAGAAAATGGCCCACATGCAAAAGGTTTTTGGGCCTGAGTTTGAGTCATCCAGGAAGCAAATAATGAAGGCTTTATTTTTGCTTCCAGAAGGCTGAGATGGACGGCATGGGTTTCTAGAAAAGGAAGAGTTTTATTCACATAAATATGTGAATAATAAGAGATAAATAAAGGAGTTTTATTCACATAAATATGTGAATAATAAGAGATAAATAAAGGAGTTTTATTCACATAAATATGTGAATAATAAGAGATAAATGAAGAATTATTCTTTAAATAGGAAAATAAGGAAGAGTGGTGGCCAAGTTAAGGATTCTTGGCCTAGTAATTTCAGCTATAAAAGGATGAGACTAGGGCCATTCATTATTCATTCTCCCTCTCTCTTTTCTTCTGCCGAATATTCTTCTTGAGCATCCATTCTTTTTCTTCTTTTCTTTTAGCCTCCTAGCCGATTCCTTCTAAGCCTATTACTCCTCTCTTCTTTCATCTTTGAAATCGAATACATAAGGGAATCATAGCCGATTGTTCATCAAGTCTCTGTCGAATTTCAAGGTTGAGCGAAGGTGCAATCGATTCCTTCAAATAAGGGTAAGATCTAAGTTTAGTTTGATTTCTTTTATATTTTAGACTTATCGAAATCTAGGGCTAATCCCATTAATGTTCATGGTTGCGAAACTTTGAAGAGATCTTTGGGATTTACTAAGTGTAGGCTACAAGGAAGGAGAAGTTCTTTTCCGAAGGTACACCATAGGCCACGTGTTCCCTAGTTATTCGGTGAGTTTGGATTTAAAATCCACAAGGTAAGTGTCTATAGCTTTCAGCTAAGGCCTATTTTGATAATTAGATCTAATTCTTGTTTGTTTAAAAGCAAACTAACCTTGGATGAGATTTAGTGCTTGGCGAATACAAGGAGGAGCATAGCATAGATTTCGTGGATTCGATTAGTATTGAATTGACAACAAGGTAAGTAATACAAATCCTACTAGGATTTGGTTTTAAGCCAAATAGGTTTGTTAATATGTTTTAATATTTGGCGAATTTAGGAGATAAAGATCTAGATCGGTAGATCGTTCTTGAGGATTTCAAGGAATCTATTAAGCAAATCGGTGTGTACCCTTACTATCCTTCGATATTTTATGGCTAAATATTTTAAATATATGATATGAAGAATAATGTGAATGTGGCTATGTACCACAAATGTGGCAAAAGTACCAGTGCACGTTTCCTACTCGATAGGATTATGAAAATGTTATTTTATAACATGCGAATATATGTATATGAACATGAAATTAGTTATGTACAATATATATATTTTTGGGGCATTCGGGATTTATGTGAAAGGGGAGAACAGGTGTTGACTTGGTCTCAATGGGCCAAATGTGATATTTGCTATATGGGCCAAAATGTGATATGGGCGATTGTTTAAATTTTTTATAATGGGCCATATGTTTGTAATAATTATATGAATGAATTATTGTAAATGAATATGCATACATGATTTGCATGGGTTGGGATATTTGACGAAGAGAAGTTCTGGTAGCTTTGCTACAAAATTCTGGTGGCTTGTCCACAAATTGATATATGGCTTAGTACCCAGTTGGATATATGGCTTCGTATGCCTGCGATTATAAATGGCCACTGGCCTGCTAATTATTGTTATAAATGGCTAAATGCCTGCGATTATAAATGGCCACTGGCCTGCGAATTATTGTTATAAATGGCTAAATGCCTGCGATTATAAATGGCCACTGGCCTGCGAATTATTTTTATAAATGGCTTAATGCCTGCGATTGGTGTGTTGGCGGGGTGGGTTGACTGATGATCCCCACAGGTGTGTTGGTTGGTAGGGTGGTGTGTAGCGGATGGAAAACTAGGTTTGGTTGGGAAATTGCATTTCATACACATGTTATATTTGATACATTATTGTTGTTGTAAATGGGCTTAGGCCCAAAATATTGCTATGTGTGTTCTGACCCAGTAGATGATGGTAAGGGGATTTCACACTGAGTTCTTGTAACTCACCCCCCTTTTCTCTTAACCCTTGTAAGTAATACTCAGTGACGAAAACTTGGGCCCATGGACGACTTGGTGTAGGCCATACTTCAGAAATGGTTTTATTTGGACTTTAGTTTCTTACTTCGTTTACTTTATTACTTTACTATTTTGGGTTATGTGTTGTAATAAGGCCTCTGGATTATTTTATTTTGCTTTATGTTTGACGTGTTTATATTTTACTCAAATTATTTTAAATGGGATTTTCTAAAATCATAATAAAGGTTTTCCAAAATCGATTAACAAATGAATTTCAAAATAAACTTTTACAAATATTTTAATACGAAATTTCTAACTATCAACGATATTTCCAAAAGTCACGGTTTTATAAAATTATTACTTCAAATTTAATCGATCAATCTTTAAATTAGTAGTATTTTATTAAATATCTCAAGTCAAACTTGATTTTCTTGATGTTAACAAATCAACATCAATTTTTGTACGAATAGAAAAGGATCTAACATTTTTTTTATCTCATTTAACATGTTTTCTTTATACGTTATCGAAAAACTTTTTAGTGTGACACACCGGATTCGGGCCTAACTTCTAGGCCGAGTTTGGGGTATTACACATGAAACCTTTAGTATAAGCACAAACATATAAATAGGCATTACAACTCATTAACCAATATGAGCCACATCTCATGGCCATATACAAAATGAATCATATTACCATTATGAACCAACACATATCAAATGACACATACACAATTGGCTATGTCCCTATACATGCCATAAACTTAAGAGGTCTGTATTCACTTTTACCCCATGATGATAGCTTGATCGTGTGATAGCATCTCCAGCGATCTCCTACTCAAGCTAGCATAAAACCCTATAAGATATGAGAAAGGAAGGGAAGTAAGCTACAATGCTTAGTAAGTTTGTATGCAAATAATAAGCAACTTATTAACATGTTTTTCACAAATTCTCACAATTCATTTATGTCCATCTTGAGCTGCCTACTCGCGTTATAGTCACTAAATTATTTTTACCAGAGCTGCGAAACTCCAAACTAAGATCTGCTACTTTTCATTGAAACTAGACTCGTATATCTTCTTACCATAAAATTTCCAAAATTTCTGGTTTAGCCAATAAGTACAGTTTATTCTTTAAAGTCTCCCCTATTTTGCTGTCTAACAGTTCTGACCCCTCTTCACTAAAAAAATTATTTTCTCATGGTACAGAACTCAAATGATGTTCTCGTTTATTTCTCTTGAAAATAAAATCATTAAGAAATTTAAGCATATAAATTTTATCCCTTGATTTTTTTTACAATATTTAATGAATTTCTCGAGTCAAAACAGGGGATTATGAAATCACTCTGACCTGTATTATAAAAATTCAAATATCTAATAATATGAAATTCTTTTGCTTGAACCATTTATTTTATGAAAAAATAGACTTAATAAGCTTTAAATTCATATCTTATTAAATTTCTAATTGAATTTCCACCATTTTTGGTAAATTTTCAAAGTGATACAACTGCTGTTGTCCAAACTGTTTGTTGCTAACTGTACTCTATCATGTTTTCTTTGCATTAATTCTCATTTACACACTCATAACACTACAATATATCCATAGTTAGCCATGCCAACATGCTAGTCATCATCAAATATTTACAAGCCATTCACTGGCCAATTTAACTTATACATCAGCAATAAAGACCTGAACATTTCGTTTCTCAATTTAATTTGGCTTAAAAGCCTCACACATGATCATCATCAAATCTTATCATGTATCCATTCATCTCATTGGATAATACACAAGTTCTCAACAAATCAACATAACTTACTCATGCATATTCTTACCAAATTACACATCACATTTTGCATTCATTTCACGTAAGATACTCAAGGGTACCTGTATCACTTCCTCACATAACTTTAGTACATTTATACTCTTTAAACATAGACTTAGCTTTTTGTTCATCTGTACACAAAAACTTAGCTCTTTTCCCGTTGAACTACTCGGAATATCGGAGGATACTCAATTTCATCATACATGTATCATGATGCCAATGCTATATCCCAGATATGGTCTTCCATGAGATCACATCTTGATGTCGATACCATATCCCAGATATGGTCTTACACGAGATCTTCCTTTGGTGCCGAGGCCATGTCCCAGATATGGTCTAATATAGGACCTTCCTTATTTAGTGCCGATGCCAAGTCCCACACATGGTCTTATATAGGACCTTTCTTATTTAGTGATGATGCCATGTCCCAGACATGGTCTTATATGGGACCTTCCTTATCTCATGTCGTGACATAGGTATCCTTGTTATTTTGAATGTTCAACCGGGACTTCAACTTAACATATTTTCATCTTATTTTCATCAAGGCATTATCAGTCTATTTTCATGGAAATGAAATTCATTTGTAGTAATATCAAGAAATTTAGAATATAAGAACATTACGTAACTTTAATTTCACACAAACTTACCTCGACACCAAAATTGTAACACCCCAAACCCGGTCAAAACGCTACGACCGAATCTGGTATGTTACAGGGAAGAAAACATTTGAAAACCCGTTTGTCGACTCAAGTTAGAAAGTAAACCTTTGCTTTTATGGGAGAACCTAGTATATATATTGTATAAACCAGAAAAACAATTTAACCCTTAGTCTTAAGATATTAGAGTGGCCGTGTTGTTATTACTAGTTAATCAGTTACCCGAGGGTAAAAATAGGAAAAATCCTGAAAGTTTATTTAGTTTTGAAAACGTCCATTTATAACTTACTAAGCATGCTTTCAGTAATTAAACAAAATTGTAAAGAAATTCTACCCAAAAGAGTAGTCCCAAAGAAAAACTAAGTGGCCTTATTACATAACTGATAACCCAAATTAGAATAAAATAAATCTGAAATAACCATTTAAAATAAAAGAAACGTAATCTTGAGCATGGCCACCTCGAGTCCTCCCGGCTCTATATCCACGGTCTAGGAATTACCTGCAAAATGATAATGGAAGGGGTGAGTCACCAAGACCTAGTGTGTAAACCCCGTCCCGAAGGTATTAAACTTTTACACAGTTTCATATGCCAATACGTATGTCATGCAACCCATCCAACCTATCCAACTGAACTCCCAGTTCTACCCCTTGTGGCACCTAGCCACTGGTGGTACCTAACCACTGGTGGTTCCAAACCATTGGTGACCAAAGTCACAAATAATCATTAGTGGGGCCAACCCACTGTGTGGTACCTAACCACTGGTGACGATCCCTTATCTCGATATGTGGGGCCAACCCATCGTGGTACCAAACCACCGGACGACTCACGAAATATAGATATGTGGTACCTAACCACTAGTGGTTCCAAACCACCGAGACTTAGTCACAAGATCATAGTAAGCGGGCCAACCCAATCGTGTGGTACCTAACCACCGTGACAAATCAAAATATTCCTTCCCCCTCCTCTCATCACCAATTTCTCATGTACATGTTTGCCACCAAGTATTATCATGCTTAACATATAGAATAACATATGTAAAATAACATGGCACTAACAGATTCCAATATATGCAATTAAAGTTTGCAGCCATAGCAACTTACCCGGCATCCTTGCTTTTACCCACATAGGTAAATTTGTGATCTCTGCCGTTATACCGGCTTTTATCAATACATAACAAATAGCATATTAAACAAAGAAAGTTTGTAAGAGCTACACACCTGATTACTCGTAACACTACGCTTTCTACGTCGACACTGTCGTTAACTGACACTACGGCTATTTGCCTACTTTCCTGTTCAGAGGCTGGCCCACAACCCGATGGCCAATCCCTCACCGCTGACACTACCCGCTTCTTGAACTTAGGGGCTGGGTTCACCGATCCAACCCCTCCTAACGCTTGGCTAGCATTCGAGTCCATAATAATCCTTGGTCACTAAATCAGGTTAAAGCAACAAGATTAAATCTAAAAGAGTAGTACATCACTTAAAGCAAATGCTCTTACCTAGATCATTAAATCTCGGGCTCAAGATCTAATCCATAGACCAATGAATCCTGAAAACCAATTGAGTGCATCACCCCCTCCTTCATTCGGCCAAACAACACACCATTAGGCCAAGTAGCCATTCGGCTTTGGCATGAAAACCCCAACTAGATAATACAAAATAAAGAAATCGCCCCTTACCTTCCTGATAAACTCGATCACCCTCCAGCAAGATTTGGCAAAGGCTAAAACAAAAAAGAGACCAAATAAGAAATCAAAACTAGACGTATAGACCCTCTACAAAACACATAGGGGTTTCGACTTTCCTTCCCATAGTAATCAAAATAGAGAACAGAGATGTGTGAATGCTAGGGAGATTCGGCCATAAACCAAAAGGGAAAGAAAGAGAAGAAAAAGAAAGAAGAAAGCAAAGAGATCTTACCTGATTATGGGTTGAGATTTCAGCTTTGAGAACTAGAGAAGGGAAAATATATTTCAGTAACCAAGTTGATTATTGCAAGAAGTATTCGGCTAAAGTGTTGAATGAGAAGAGAAGAGTAGCAGAGCTTTCGACAAAGGATGAAGCTTTTAGAAGAATTCGGCTAACAACAAACTAAAAGTGAAAAAGATGAAGAGGTAGAATGGTAGATGAGGTTTCGATTCTTAAGGAAATAGCAAGAAAATGAATTACAAACGATGAGTGGAGAGCAAGGTGGATTCGGCTAAACACAAAAGAAGCAGAGAGAAGAAAAAGAAACGAAAAGAGATTTAGAAGAGATTTTGATTTTGGTACCTGATAGAAAAGAAAACGCAACAAAGATGCTATGAGGTATTTTGGTTTGTCAAAAAGAGATGGAGCAAAAGAATGCTCTTAGCCTTTCTTAGCTAGTGAAAATGCTCTCCTAAATTACTATTGAAATTCAACACCCCCCTTAAGCTACCCCAAACCGATTTCTTCCGTCTCCCTTAGTGTTTGACATACGGCCAACTCTAAGCTCAAGTGCCCATCCCCCTTTTTCCTCCACAATTTCCTCCTGACCACACATTCAAATCTGTTTGAATGTTTCCAACTCCTCAGATTTCTCTCTTCCACTTATTTAAATCTGTTGACTCTTTCAACACTCATCCACCAGAGTCCTACCTTAGTGCAACTCTCCCCTGTCCTGGCGTTAAAAATAACAAGCAGAAAGGGGATTTCTGCTGCTCAAACCAAGGCTCCCTCACTCCCCTGAGGCGTCACTTCACTAAGCCTTATGTGGTTCCCCCTTGCCACTTTACCAAGGTACTCCTTGTGTCACAACCTACCATCCGCTACCTTTAACCCCTAACTCAAATAGCTCCCCCTTCTAAGTACCTAAAAACAAAAATTTTGCTAAGGTTCTAGCCTATCCCTGGCTCATGCCTAGAGCCTAAGATAGCCTAAACTAGCATGACAACCATACTATTTACATGCAAGCAGGTAAAATGCAAAGACCCTGATTTAAGGATGTTGCAGTTCTACCCCCTTAAAATAATTTCGGCCTCAAAATTACCTGGTCAAAAGAGTTGAGGGTATTGTTGTCGCATCACGTCCTCGAGCTCCCACGTGGCTTCTTCTGCCCCATGATTCCGCCATAACACCTTCACCAAAGGAATCGATTTCCTACGCAAGACTTTGACAACCCGCTCTAGAATCTGCACTGGTTCCTCATCAAAAGACAAATCCGGGCTCACTTCAATTTCTTCCACCGACACCATATGTGACGGATCCAAACGATAGCGTCTAAGCATGGAAACATGAAAAACGTTATGGATCTATCTCAATTCTGATGGTAACTCGAGCTGGTAAGCTACCGATCCCACACGCTTCAACACCTTATAAGGCCCGATAAACTTAGGGCTCTGCTTGCCCTTCCGACCAAATCTCAACACCTTCTTCCACGATGACACCTTCAGGAAAACCTTGTTACCCACTGTAAACTCTATATCCCTTTGCTTGAGATCGGCATAGGACTTTTACCTGTCTGAAGCTTCCTTTAAATGAGCTTGAATCAGCTTAACCTTGTCCTCCGTTTCAGAAACCAACTTTGGACCCAACAATTGACGTTTACCCAACTCTGTCCAACATGTAGGGGTTCGACACTTTTGCCCATATAGTGCTTTATACGGTGCCATCTGAATACTTGGTTGGTAACTATTGTTGTATGCGAACTCTGCCAAAGGTAGAAATTCCTCCCAACTACCTCTGAATTCCAAGACACAGCCCCTCAGCATATCCTCTAAAATCTGAATCACCCTCTCTGATTGCCCATCTGACTACGGAATGAAACGCCGTATTGAAATCCAACCTTGTACCCAATGCCTGATGCAACGCCTTCTAGAACCTTGACGTGAATCTAGGATCCCTATCTGAGATAATTGACACTGGCACTCCATGCAATCTCATGATTTCTGCCACATACAACTTAGCCAACCTTTGGAGTGAATAGTCAATCTGAACTGGTATAAAATGATCCGATTTTGTCTAACGATCCACAATTACCCAAACCGAATCCTTTTTAGTAGGCATGAGGGGTAGCCTTTTGACAAAATCCATCGCAATCTTCTCCCCATTGCAAAATCTTTATCGGTTGCAACAGACCCGAAGGTAACTGGTGTTCGGCTTTGACTTGCTGACACGTCAGACACTTACTTACAAATTCTGTTACCTCCCGCTTTAGACCCGGCCACCAAAACTGCTCCTGCAAATCTCGGTACATCTTACTAGCTCCCGGATGCATAGCGTATGGACTGCTATGTGCCTCCTGAAGAATCTTTTGTCTCAACTCCACATCCTTCAGCATGCAAACCTTTCCCTGAAAACACAACACACCTTCACTGCTCAAACTGTACCCCTCTAATCCACCATTCTGCACTTGCAAACATCGGGCACTTAAAACTTCATCTACCAATTGCTTTTCCTTAACCTGGTTTACCCACGACGGCTTCATTTGCAGTTCCTCTAGCAAACTTCCATCATCATACAGGCTAAGGTGAGCAAACATTGCTCTCAAATCTAACACCACCTTATGGCTCAACGCGTCTGCTACCACATTGGCTTTCCCTAGATGGTACTCAATCGAGCAGTCATAGTCTTTCAGCAACTCGATCCACCTTCGCTGCCTCAAATTCAACTCTTTCTGAACAAGGAGGTATTTCAGACTCTTGTGATCCGTGTAGACAACAGACTTCTCCCCATACAAGTAATGCCTCCAAATCTTCAGAGCGAAGACCACTGCGACTAACTCCAGATCATGAGTCAGATAGTTCATGTCGTGAGGTCTCAACTGTTGAGAAGCATACGCTACCACTTTCCCCTCCTGCATCAGCACACATCCTAACCCAGTATGTGACGCATCACAATAAACCGTAAACTCTTTCCCTGCCTCAAGTTGTATTAAAACTGGAGCTTCTGTCAAAACCCTCTTTAGCTTCTCAAAACTTTTTTGTTGCAGGTCTGACCATACAAACGAAACTCTCTTCCTTAACAACTTGGTTAACGGCACTACAATTAAAGAAAACCCTTCCACGAATCTTCTGTACTACCCTGCTAAACCTAAAAAAACTCAAAATTTTTGCCACAGACTTAGGTGGTTACCAGTCTAATACCGCTTCAATCTTCTGAGGGTCCACCCTAATCCCCTCAACTGACACCACATGACCCAAGAAGGTCACTTCCTTTAACCAAAACTCACACTTACTAAATTTTGCGAACAACTGCTTCTCCATCAAAATCTATAAAATCACACGTAGATGCGCATCATACTCCCCCTCAGATTTTGAGTACACTAGAATGTTGTCTATAAACACTACGATGAACTGATCTAAATACGGTTGAAAAACTTGATTCATCATATTCATAAACGCTGCTGGCGCGTTGGTCAACCTAAACAACATTACCAAAAACTCGTAGTGACCATAACGAGTACGAAACGCCATCTTATGAATATCTGCCTCCTTCACCTTAAATTGGTGATACCCCGGCCTCAGATCTATCTTGGAGAAAACTGATGCTCCCTTAAGTTGATCAAACAGGTTATCTATCCTCGGCAATGGATACTTGTTCTTAATTGTCAACTTATTCAGCTGACGGTAATCAATACACATCCGCATTGATCCGTCTTTCTTCTTAACAAAAAGCACAGGCACTTTCCAAGGTGATACACTCAGCCAGATAAAACCTCGATCTAGTAATTCTTGAATCTGTGCTTTTAGCTCCACTAAATCCTTCGGCGCCATTCTATATGGGGCAATAGACACTGGCGCGGTCCCCGATAATAAATATATACCAAACTCAACTTTGCAATATGGAGGCAAACCCGAAAGCTCTTTTGAAAACACATCGGTAAAATCCTTTACTGTTCGGACATCCCCCACAGCTGAGTCCTTGACCTTCAAGGCACACACATGAACCATGAATGCCTCACATCCTTTCTTCACCATTTTCTCAGCCTTCAAAGTGGATACCACATTGGATAAGTAATTCCTTCTATCACCTATCATCACAACCCCTTCACCCTCAACAAATCTCAAAACCATACATTTAGCTGCACAATCCAGACTTGCCTGATACCTCACTAGCCAGTCCATCCCTAAGATCAAATTGAACTCCCTGAATGACAGTTCCATCAGATCAGCCGAAAACACTACCCCTTGAAGTTCTAGGGGTACATCTCTATACAATTTGTTTACTTCTACAGAGTGACCTAAAGGGCTGATTACAGTCATCTCCCTAGAAGAAGTCTCATATACTAAGTTCAGAGTTCCCACTATACTACTAGCAACATAGGAGTGTGTCGAACCAATATCTATCAAAGTAGTATAAGGCAATCCAAAAATTAAGAACATACCGATTATGACATTCGGTGTGCCACCCTCCTCTCGATGCCTCGCTGCATAGACCAACCTAGGCTGCCTTACATCAGTATTCCCAGTACCTCTGCCCGGTGCTCTACAACCTCGCCCATTATCATTACCTCCCCTGGATGAACCTCGACCCCTCTAGGGTTGCTGACCATCTCTCCTGAATTAAGTACGTCCTTGACCCTCAGACTGAATCCTGACTGGCCTCTACAGACAATCTCTTATCCGGTAATCCATTGACTCGCACTCGAAACACCCTTTGTTACCTGTCTAACATTCCCCCGAATTAGACTTCCCACATCGAACACACCATGGCAGCCACTGAGTAGCAGCAGCAGGCCTTGCAGCCTGACTCGGTCCACCAAATCTAGCCCTTTTCTAGGGATCCCAGCAGACCCTGATGGCCCAAAACTCCTCCTTTCCCTATTCCTACTCAGATTCTGCTTCTCGGTTCGCTTCACCTCCTCAGCTATTTTGGCCTTCTCCATCAAGACAGCAAATTCCCTCTCTCACTGTGGAGCAATCAACACCCGCAGTTCATCTCTCAGCCCGTCCTCAAACATGGCACTGCGCTTATTTTCCGTAGCCATAATATCCCGAGCATAACAGCTCAACCTTAAGAATTCTGCCTCGTATTCAAATACTGACTTACTCCCCTACACCAGGTTTAAAAATGCCCTATGCTGCGCATTTATGTAACTAGACCCGACGTACTTCCTCTGACAAGCCGCCCTAAAAAAATCCCAAGTGAGATCATCGACCACCGCACCATCCCTGATTGTGAGCCACCACTGATAAGACTCATCCCAAAGAAGAGACACTACCCCTTTCAATTTCTTCTCGACCGTGAAGTCTAAATCGTCCATTATACGTTTAGTCACCTCCAACCAGTACTCAGCTGCACTAGGAGCCACCCCAGAAACACCCCTGAATACTTCTGCTCTATTAGCTCGGAGTCATTCAGGCACGAATTTTTTATTCCCCGTCCCTACGCCTACTCCAGCAACTCTTTCTAGGACTCGTAGCATAGCTTGCGATACTACATCATCACCACCTGCCTGCTCCTGATAATCGACGCCTACAATTGGTGGCGGCGGTACCTCATTCTCTGACCCATAATCGGACCATACCGGTTTCGACACAGTTGTCTTAGCCCTACCTCGTCCGTGCGCAATACGCCCATGACCTCGAGTGCTCGTTCTACCATTCGCGATTTGATCTGATTAGATATTTTATGGGTTAATGCATTTTTCTTTCAATGATTAACAATGGACTACATTATGGAAAGAAGTTTTTAACAGTGGCTCTTTCGAATTTGAACTATGTCGACATAGTTCGATTCTTAAGTCGGTATTCCCTAATTCTAGAGTTCCTACTCAATCAGCATCCAATGGAACACCACACATATGCATCAACCACACTAGTACCTTCATGGACCTATATTCATTGCCTAAGGGTATTTTCATCATTTCACTACCCAGGGTTATTTTCGTAATGTTAACCTATAGGGGTATTTTTGTAATTTTCCAAAATAGGGGTATCTTGGTAATTTTACAAACCGAGGGTATTTTAGTAATTTTGCAATCTAGGGGTATTTTGGTAATTTTATAAATCAGGGGTATTTCAGTAATTTTATAAATCAGGGGTATTTTGATAATTTCATAAACTAGGGGTATTTTGGTAATTTTATAAAGTAAGGGTATTTTGGTAGTTTTACAAATCAGGGTTATATAAGTAATTTTGCAAAAGTAGGGTACGGGTCCTTTTCGGGTTTTAGTTAAAATTTTGGCCTGTTAACAAGTCCTCACGATTAAGGTGAACAGTCACTACGCACCAGGTAGGATCCCAGTAAAGAGGAGGTGAGTCACTGGGACTGTTTAAATACCAAGCTCTTCTTGAATCCAATCCTAGACATGCGTATGCCTGTTACCACATCCTTGTCCTTCTAACTTGCTCACAAACATATTTATTTAGGGAAGTTAATTTTTATGCAAGAGTTTGTGTAACTAGGCCTAAGGTCCACAAACCCTAACATATCTATCTACGTCCCTTTAAACCCATTAACCCTATCACGATATATATATATCTCATCAGGGATTAGGATACTTACAGGTGGATCATTGCGAGACTCAAAGCCATGCTCTTTCAAATTATGCATCTCCCAAAAAATCATTTTACAAACCCTTTTATTGAAAATATCTTGGGCCTTATAACTATAGCCGAGCTTTTGAACTAGGCTCTAATACCACAATTGTAACACCCCAAATCCGGTCAAAACGTTACGACCGAATCTGGTATGTCACAAGGAAGAAAACATTTGAAAACCTGTTTGTCGACTGAAGTTAGAAAGTAAACGTTTGATTTTACGGGAGAACCTAATATATATATTGTATAAACCGGAAAAACATTTTCACCCTTAGTCTTAAGATATTAGAGTGGTCGTGTTGTTCTTACTAGTTAATTAGTTACCCGAGGGTAAAATTAGGATAAATCCCAAAAGTTTATTTATTTTTGAAAACGTCCATTTATAACTTACTAAGCATGCTTTCAGTAATTGAACAAAATTGTAAAGAAATTCTACCCAAAAGAGTAGTCCCAAAGAAAAACTACGTGTCCTTATTACATAACTGATAACCCAAATTAAAATAAAATAAATCTGAAATAACAATTTAAAATAAAAGAAACGTAATCTTGAGCATGGCCACCTCAAGTCCTCCCGGCTCCATATCCACGGTCAAGGAATTTCCTGCAAAATGATTATGAAAGAGGTGAGTTAGCAAGACTCAGTGTGTAAATCCTCATCCCGAAGGTATTAAACTTTTACACAGTTTCATATGCCAATACGTATGTCATGCAACCCATCCAACCTATCCAACCAAACTCCCAATTCTACCCCTTGTGGCACCTAGCCATTGGTGGTACCTAACCACTGATGGTTCCAAACCACTAGTGACTGAAGTCACAAATAGTCATTAGGGGGGCCAACCCACTGTGTGGTACCTAACCACTGGTGATGATCCCTTATCTAGATATGTAGGGCCAACCCACTGTGGTACCAAACCACTAGGACGACTCACAGAAATATAGATATGTGGTACCTAACCACTGGTGGTTCCAAACCACTGAGACTTAGTCACAGCATCATAGTAAGCGGGCCAACCCAATCGTGTGGTACCTAACCACCGTGACAATCAAAATATTCCTTCCCCATCCTCTCATCACCCATTTCTCATGTACATGTTTGCCACCAAGTATTATCATGCTTAACATATAGAATAACATATGTAAAATAACATGGCACTGACAGATTCCAATATATGCAATTAACGTTTGCAGCCATAGCAACTTACCCGGCATCCTTGCTTTTACCCACACAGGTAAATTTGTGATCTCTGCCATTATACCAGCTTTTATCAATACATAACAAATAGGATATTAAACAAAGAAAGTGTGTAAGAGCTACACATCTAATTACTCGTAACACTACGCTTTCTACGTGGACACTGTCGTTAACTAACACTACCGCTATCTGCCTACTTTCCTGTTCAGAGGCTGGCCCACAACCCAGTGGCCAATCCCTCACCGTTGATACTGCCCGCTTCCTGAACTTAGGGGCTGGGTTCACCGATCCAACCCCTCCTAACGCTTTGCTGGCATTCGAGTCCATAATAATCCATGGTCACTAAATCGGGTTAAAGCAACAAGATTAAATCTAAAAGAGTAGCACATCACTTAAAGCAAAGGCTCTTACCTAGATCGACAAATCCCGAGGCTCAAGATCTAATCCACAGATCAATGAATCCCGAAAATCAATTGAGTGCATCACCCCCTCCTTCATTCAGCCAAACAACTCACCATTAGGCCAAGTAGCCATTCGGCTTTGGCATGAAAACCCGAACTAGATAATACAAAGTAAAGAAATCGTCCCTTACCTTCCTAATAAACTCGATCACCCTCCAATAAGATTCGGCAAACGCTAAAAAAAAGGGAGACCAAATAAGAAACTAAAACTAGACGTATAAACTCTCTACAAAACACATAGGGTTTTCGGCTTTCCTTCCCATAGCAATCAAAATAGAGAACAGAGATGTGTGAATGCTAGGGAGATTCGGCCATAAACCAAAAGGGAAAGAAAGAGAATAAAAAGAAAGAAGAAAGCAAAGAGATCTTACCTGATTATGGGTTGAGATTTCGGCTTTAAGAACTAGAGAAGGGAAAATTGATTTCGGCAACCAAGGTGATTATGGCAAGAAGTATTTGGCTAAAGTGTTGAGTGAGAAGAGAAGAGTAGCAGAGGTTTCGGCAAAGGATAAAGCTTTTAGAAGAATTCGGCTAACAACAAACTAAAAGTGAAAAAGATGAAGAGGAAGAATGGTAGATGAGGTTTCGGTTCTTAAGGAAATAGCAAGAAAATGAATTACAAATGATGAGTGGAGAGCAAGGTGGATTCGGCCAAACACAAAAGAAGCAGAGAGAAGAAAAAGAAATGGAAAGAGATTTATGAGAGATTTCGGTTTTGGTACCTGAGAGAAAAGAAAACGCAACAAAGGTTCTATGGGGTATTTCGGTTTGTCAAAAAGAGATGGAGCAAAAGAATGCTCTTAGCCTTTCTTAGCTAGCCAAAAATGCTCTCCTAAGTTACTATTGAAATTCGGCACCCCCTTAAGCTACTCCAAATCGATTTCTCCCATGCCCCTTAGTGTTTGACATACGGCCAACTCTAACCTCAGGTGCCCATCCTCCTTTTTCCTCCACAATTTCCTCCTGACCACACATTCAAATCTGTTTGAATGTTTCCAACTCCTTAAATTTCTCTCTTCCACTTATTTGAATCTGTTGACTCTTTCAACACTCATCCACTAGAGTCCTACCTAAGTGCAACTCTCCCTTGTCCTAGCGTCAAAAATAACAAGCAGAAAGGGGATTTCTTCTGTTCAAACCAAGGCTCCCTCACTCCTCTGAGGCGTCACTTCACTAAGCCTTAAGTGGCGCCCCCTTGCCACTTTACGAAGGCACTCCTTGCGTCACAACCTACCACCAGCTACCTTTAACCCCTAACTCAAACAGCTCCCCCTTCTAAGTACCCAAAAACAAAAAATTTTGCTAAGGCTCTAGCCTATCCCTGGCTCATTCCTAGAGCCTAAAATAGCCTAAACTAGCATGACAACTATACTATTTTCATACAAGTAGATAAAATGCAAAGACCCCAATTTAAGGATGTTACAAAAATGGCAAAAAGGGACCTAACCGTCAGTTACTCGTTTTTCCCTCGTTCTAAGTATGAACCTTGTTTTCTTTGATCTATAACATCACACTTAGCTTACTTATTAGTCACATTATTCTTAGTGACCAAAAAATCATACTATGGAAAAATTACATTTTTGCCCCTAAATTTTATCATATTTACACTTTTTCCCCTAGGCTCGTAAAGTGATTTTTATTCAATTTCCTTGTATTTTATGCCTAGACGAACCATTTTCATAACTATAGAAGTCTAAAATTTTCATTCATTTACACATTTTCATACATTTTCAACTTTTTACAAACTAGTCCTTTTATACGATTTCATCAAAAATCACTTAGTAAAAGTCGTTTACTACACACCAAGAATTCATATTCTACCATTAGACATTAAAGCACATGCATATCATCCATGGGTAAATTTTTAAACTCAAACCTTATCTCAAAAGAATGGTAGAAATAGCTAAATCGAGTTACGGGAATCTCAAAAATTTAAAGAACATTAAAAACATGGCTTGGATGCACTTACTATTGAGCTTGAAAGCTTAAAAACCCTAGCCATGGCTTCCCCCATTCTAAATTTGGCCAAGCAAGAAGATGGACAAGGGTTTTTGGCTTTTATTTTGTCTTTTAGTCCATTTAATTACTCAATTACCAAAATGCCCCTAACTTAAAATATCCTGTTTCACTTATATCATGTCCATTTTTGTCCAACAATTTAACCAATGGTCTAATTACCATTTAAGAACCTCCAATTTAAAATTTCATAGAAATTGGACATTCTAACATGTGGAACTCAACTTTTGCACTATTTACAATTTAATTCTTTTGACTAAATTGAGTGCCCAAACGTCGAAATTTTCGAACGAAATTTTCACGAAATCTTTCTGTAAAATCGTAAATCATAAAAATATAATAAAAATAAGATTTTCCTCGTCGGATTTGTGGCCTCAAAACCACTGTTCCAACTAGGCCCAAAATCGGGCTGTTACAGAGGTAGTGAGGAAAATTCTTAGAAGCCTACCAATGTCTTAAGATGCCAAAGTTACAGCCATAGAGGAAGCTAAAAATTTGGAGACTCTTTCATCAGATGAGCTAATTGGTTCTTTGCTCACTTATGAAATGAGAATAAAAGGAGTGTATAAAGGAGAAGAAAAAGTTGAAAAGAAGCAGGTTGGTATTGCCCTGAAGTCTACAAATAAAAGAAGGTGATTCTAATGAAGATGTGGATATGGATCAAGAGATTGCCATGTTTGCAAAAAGATTCAAGAGGTTCAGGAGGTCTAATAAAGGAAGAAAACTTCAAAAGAAGGAAGGACTTACGATTGAATCTACCCAGGAGAAGAACCTTTTCATATGCTATAAATGCAAGAAGCCAGAACACATCAAGTTTGGTTATCCTCAATGGAAGAAAAAAGGGTCAAGAAAATAAAAACTCAAGGCCCATGTTGCTATTTGGAGTGATGAATATTCATGGGACAATGAAGATTAAGAATTAGCCAACCTTTTTCTTATGGCCCCCGATGACTCTAAGGTAACTTCTAACTCATCTAATTCAAATTCTTATCCTTTTGATGAGTTACAATATGCCTATGATGAGTTGGGTTTGGAGTTTGAATTAATGCTTTCAAAATATAGATAAACTATTTCATAAATAAAAGATGAAAATAATTCACTCTCCAAAGTCAAGCATGAATTTGAAAGTAAAATAAATTATCTGGAAGCTAGTATAAATGATTTTGAGAAAAAGAATTTTGACTTGATTAATTTGCTTTCTAAAGTTCATAATGATCATCAAAAGAAACTTGAGTTTCTTAAGAGTGAAAAGCTCACTCTAAAAAAGTTTTAGCAAAAAGAATTTTTTAGAGGATAAAGCTCAAAATGAAAATTTGTCAAAGCCAGCTTTAATATCTATAAACATAGAGGTCCGCAAAATTTTTACAAATGACAACTTATTAAAAGTATATGTGTTCCCAAAGGACTCATAAGTTCTCAAGATAAAGACATCCTTTCAAAATGGATACCTAAAGGGACTAAAATTATAGGAACTAATGCTTATGGACCCAAAAGAATTTGGGTACCAAAAATCATGGCTTAATTCTATGTTTTTAGGAAAATGAACATTACTTCAAGGTGGAGAATTCACTCAAAAACTCAAGATACCTTGATAGTGCATGCTCAAGCATAGGAATGGTGACAAGAACCAATTTGTCAATTTGAAGCCTAAAAATGGAGGAGTAGTTACATTTGGTGACAACTCTAAATGACAAGTAGAAGGAATCGTATTGGTAAAAACTCTTTAATTCTTATTGAAAATGTTCTTTATGTCAATGGTCTTAAGCATAATCAACTTATCATTAGCCAATTGTGTGATAGTTGTTTCAATGTTATTTTTTAGTCTAATGGTTGTAAAATAGTTGACATTGTGTCTAACAAGATTGTGCTTGTAGGACATAGGATGAGAAATGCTTATATGGTGCATTTTAAATATTTGCATGATTCACTCATATGCCTTGTTGCTAAAAATGGAAATAATTCTTTATTATGGCATAGAAAACTAGGACATGCTAGCATGGGCATATTGTATAAACTAGTTAAAATTGACTTAGTGAGAGGACTGCATAAAATTGATTTTGAATTAGATAAAGTTTGTGATGCATATGTTAAGGGTAAACATAAAAGAGTTTCCTTTAAACCTATTAATGATGTATCAACTAGTAGAGCTCTTCAACTAATTCTCTAGACTTATTTGGTCCTATTTGGACAACTAGACTGGGTGGAAAAAATATGCATTTGTGCTTGTTGATGACTTTTCTATATTTACTTGAGTTAATTTCTTAAGTACTAAAGATGAAAATTTAGAAAAATTCATCACATTTTAAAAAATGAATTAAAATGAAAAAGGTTACTCTATCACTAGTGTTAGAAGTGATCATTGAACCGAATTTCAAAATTTTGGTTTTAAAAATTTTTGCAACTCAAATGGAATTAGCCATAATTTTTTTGCACCTAGAACCATTCAACAAAATGTAGTTGTTGAGAGGAAAAATAGAACTTTAGAAGAAATGGCTAGCACCATGCTTTGTGAAAATAATTTACCAAAATAATTTTGGATGGAAGCCAAAAACACCGCTTTCTATATTTTTAATAAAGTAATGATTAGGCCTATTTTAAAGAAAACTCCATATGAACTTTTCAAAAATAAAAAGCCTAACATTAGCTATTTTAATCCATTTGAATGCAAGTGTTTTATTTTAAACAATGACAAAGATAGTCTTGGTAAATTTGATGCAAAAAGAGATGATGGATTTTTTTCTTGGCTATTCTTTAAATTCTAAAGCTTTTCTAGTGTTTAATAAAAGAACTTTAGTAGTAGAAGAGTCTATACATGTTATTTTTGATAACTCTAACCCTCCTCTTAAAAAGGATTCTTATGTTGATGATGACTATGTAAATTTTTCTAATAATAATGATAAAGAGTATCAATCATCAAGTGAGAAGATTCAAGAACAAACACAAGATACGGAATAGCAAGCCTAGATATGGAATGCCACATGTAACACACCTAACCCGTATCCATCAGCGAAACAAGGTTATAGAGCATTACTGAAGTTTTACAGAACAATTACAAGTAATTCAAGACATTTACTATTCATATCCAAAAATAATCATATCCTCCCTTAGATGGACCCTCGAGGCACAATTTAAGCATTAGAAATAAGTCGGGACTAAATCGGGGACTCAGAATTTTTTTTTGTGAAATTTCAAAATTTTTCTTATGGAAAGGGGTCACATGCCCATGTGAATAGGCCGTGTGCCTCACACGGCCAAGTGACATGCCCACGGCCAAGTGACATGCCCATGTCTCAGGCCGTGTGGCTCACACGACCAAGTGACATGCCCATGTCTCAGGCCGTGTGGGCATTCAATATGAGGCACACGGCTGTGTCCTAGCCCTTGTCCTTACATGTGTAACTCTCTGACTTAGGTTAGACGGCCAGCCACACGCCCGTGTGCTAGGCCATGTGTCACACACGGCTGAGACACACGCTCATGTCTCTGCCTGTGTACCTAATTTTGAGCATTCTGTTTCTCAATTTTAAGATGCAGGACACATGGCCAAACCACATGCCCATGTGTCAGACAGTGTATCACACACGGTCAAGACACATGTCTATGTGTCTACCCGTGTGGACAAAATAAAGTCATTTCCTAGCTTTATTTGTCATCCAAATTTGCCAACAACCTACACCAATACTTGCAGCCATATTCCAACCAATTCAAGCATTTTAAGCAAGCTAACTTTAACATTTAACATAATATACCATCACATACGTTCATGTTTATAATCTTACCTTTTTATAAACTTACATGTTTAACATAACTCAATTAAACCATACTAAACACATGTATTTACTTCGATACACCTTATAAATGTGTCAAAACAAGCCATCACTAGCCATTCTAATGGCTAGATTACAATCAACCATTTACAAGCCAACAATTAGCCAAGTTAACCTATACATGCCATTTTATCAAAATAAGTTTACTATTTATACCAAAACGAGCTAGTGGATAGTGTGATGATACTCTAACTGATTTCCAAAGTTTATGAGTTTTTGAGCACTACAAAATAGAGAAAAGAAAACCTAGTAAGAATTTAATGCGTAGTAAGTTCGTATAATAGGAATTAAACTTACCAATCATATTCAATTAAATAAGCATAACAATACCATGCTTCCCAACACATTGGCAATTTGCCTAATCACATACACTCAATTAAGAAAGTTAGTCACATAATTCACATGTACATCAAATAAACATGGATGAGCTCATCATGTTTCACACTTTCAAGTATTTCAGAAGCAATAAAGACATAATTCTTTTAATCTCATAATTTCTCATGTCAGGAGTTTTATCCGTTGAATTATTGAAATAACGATGGATACTCAAGTAGTACACACAAGGTTTACAAAACTGTAAATCATCAACTCATAATCAAGGGTACCCATTAGGGCATATAATAATGGAGCACACTCTCGAGCCACATATCAAGAAGCTCAGATGAGCCATGTAACAGGATGCTTATCTGGGCTAAACAGGAAAGTCATAAGATTTTTAATCAGAGAGCTCATAGAGATTTACAGGTAACTCTGAAGAGTTATTATCAGGGAGCACCAGATAAGGCAATCGGGAGTTTAAGCGAGCCATGTCAGGAAGCTCATAAGAGCCTACATCAGGACGCTCACGAAGGCCTGCGTTTGTGTCCGCATTAATCCCTACCGATTAGGATGCTTGTAGGAACTATATAACAGGATGTTCGATAGGGCTTTTAACAGGATTTCTTATCCGAGCTATATTCTATCTGCAACATATACAATACCACATTCAATACGGGAAATCCATCAAAATTCATTATTCAACCGAACTTATCATTTATCAAGTAGTATTGGACATATGATTATGTTCATACATTAAACATTTATATAATTCATCCAAAAACATCACTCAATTTCAAACATATTAATATGCATAATTAAGTTACAAGAACTTACCTCGACACTTGTTCGTATTTAAAAGTTTTCTAATCCGACACCTTTCCTTTTCCTCGATCTAACTTCAAATTTGAGTTATCTGGATCTATATAAATGAATTTAATCATCAATTTAATACAATTCATATTCAATTTACACCCTAGGCAAAATTACTATTTTCCCCTATACTTTTCATAAATTCCAATTTCATCCCTAGGCTTGGAAAATGAATTTCATGCGATTTAATCCTTATTCCAAGCCTAACCAAAATTTTCATATAACATTTACAACACATGTATTTCATGAAATTTTAGAATTTTGAAAACTTTTACATCTTTACATTTTAATCTATAAATCATAATTTCATCAAAATCACTTTGTAAAAGTTGTTTATCTACCAACAACCTTTCATTTTTACCATAAATTTCAATATTTCAGCATATTCATCCATGGAAATTTTTCTATACTTTAATATCTTTGCAAATTAATCCCCAAAATAGATAGATTAAACTATACCGATATCAAAACATAAAAATTACTAAAAACGGAGAATAAGTCATACCTAATTAAGCTTGATTAGTTTCCTTTCTCTCTTAGGGTTTCCATAGATTTTTGGGGATGAAGATGATAATAATATGATGATATTTCCTTTTTCAATTATTTATCATCCTTTAATTATTTAAATTTCCAATTTAGTCATTTTCTTTTTCTAATTGTCCATGGATGAATCATAAAAAATATCTACTAACTTTTCTTTAATGGTCTAATTACCATATAAGGACCTCACGTTTTGAATTCCATAGCTATTTGATCTTTCTAGCTACTAGAGTTCAACTTTTGCATTTTATGCAATTTGGTCTTTTCCATAATTAAACACATAATCGGGAAAATTTTCTTATCAGAATTTTTATAACCTGTAATAATATTAAAATAAATTTTCTTTTAGGCTCAGATTTTTGGTCCCGAGACCACTATTTCAATTTCACTGAAAATGGGTTGTTACAACTCTCTCCCCTTAAAGAATTTTCGTCTTCAAAATCTTACCAGTAAAGAGATCTGGATATTGCTTTCTCATGGTATCCTCTGGTTCTCAGGTAGCTTCTTCTATACCAAGTCGTTGCTAGAGAACTTTCATTAAAGCTACCTTTTTATTTCTTAACTCTTTTGTCTCACGTGCTAAAATTTTGATCGGTTCCTCACTGTATGTCATGTCAGGTTGAATATCAACTTCTGTCGGAGAAATAACATGTGAAGGATCCGCCCAATATCGTCGCAATATAGATACATGAAAAGCATTATGAATTCTGTCAAGTTCTGTTGGTAATGCCAACCGATATACAACATGTTCGATTCTTTCAGTAATCTCATATGGCCTGATGAATCGTGGACTCAATTTTCCTTTTCGACCAAACTGAAAAACTTTCTTCCAAGGTGATACTTTTAAGAATAACTTATCAGCAACCTGAAATTATATCTCTTTTTATTTAAGATCGCCATAAGACTTTTGACGATCTGAGGCTGCTTTCAAACTATCCCGAATCACCTTTATTGTAACATCCTGAATTAATGGGCCTTTACATTTGATGTGTATTACGTTCAATGTGTTAATTAGAGTATTTAAGGGGCTCAGATTGGGCCGAGGCCTTGGTTAAATTTTTTGTTTGGACATTAGAGGGTTTAAAAGATGTTATCTGTGTTTCAATCACAAGTGGGCTTATGGCCCAGTGGCAAATGGTGCCACTTAGAGAGCAAGGAGGTGGCGTCAACTAAGGAGGCCCAAACGCAAGGGGCATGAAACTTAATTCCTTTAACTGTAATTAACTAAATTTTGGCATGTAGGTGGGTATGGTTGGACGGCAACAAGGCTTAAAAATAGGGAGATTTATCTGTTGGATAATATAGATAATTGTGCTGATATTAGTTATGACTAGATTAAGGAGAAAAGATGGGAGTTATCTGCTGTAGGCAGAGTTGGCCAAAATACCAACTCTGAGGGGAGGAGTTGGCCGAAATTCCAACTCTAAGGGGAGGAAGAATCGGTTTTGATGTGGCATAAGGGGTGCCAAAATTCCCCATGTTTGTCAATTAGTCTCGATTTTTAGAAGAGGGTAATTCCAGCATTTGATAGGTAAGTGCCGAAATCCCCTATAAATAGGAGTGTATCTCTTCAAATTCCAGCATTTGAACCTTAGTCTTTGTGTCGAAATTCTCAGTCCTTCTCTACACTTTCTATTCTGTTTTTTTTTCCAAAAACTGAAACCTCTCAACTTTCTTCTCATCTCCATAATCGAATACCTTTGATTATTTTTTTCTTTTTTTTTCTCTCTGTCGATTTCCCTACTAAAAGCCAATTTTTTTTAATTCACTTTCTTTTTCCATTCTTTTCCTCTTGTGCCGATTTCTCCATAAACCAGGATTTTCTAGAAGTGCCGATTTCTCTGTAAAGGTAAGAATCGAATTCTTTTCTCTTTCAGTTTTAAGACTATAGCCGAATGGCTAGTAGATTGATAGGCTATATTTAGTTTGACTCTTTCATTAATCGCATGTTCTTTTGGCTGGCACTCCGAGAAATCATAGTAGATCAAATCATCCAGATCTCAAAAAGCCAGGAACCATTAATCTCTAGTATCCTATCAATTTCGGGATCTCAAGGTAAGGGATTTCTTTAGATTCCCATTAAGGTTCGCTATCATAATTGAGTTATTAACTCATATGATATGGTTTAACCCTATTTCGCTATAGTAGTTCTGACAAGGACTTTGTGGATGGAATCAAATATGTATTAGGCAAAAGAGAAGGTTGGGTCCATAAACCCAATCCCTAAGTTTAAGAAACGAGCAGTGCCTACTGTTCGAGATTGGCCGTCGGGTTGTGGATCTGCTTCGAACAACATCTTAGGCGTATAGTAGTCGACGGCTCGACAAAGGCGATTTCGACATAGAGGTGTCGTCTTAATAGTAATAAGGTGTGTAGATTCTTAACACATAAGCATTTATACATTATATGTATGCTAAGGGCTAAAAGCCTAAAGAAAGGTGCATGAACAATCAGATTACCTGTAAGGGTAGGCATGGGATGCCAGGTACGTACCCATAGAAACTTTTCTATGTGAATCGTAACATATGAAAGTATGAGATCTGTTAGATGGCTTGATGACTTGTTTCTTGTATGTATGCATGCATGGGATAGGATTGATTGAAGGATTTATGGTAGGGGAGCATGGTCGCGAGGCGATCGTGGCTTTGCCACAAGGATAGCTGTTGAATACTATATATATTTCTGAGGTTCGCGTAAGCTATCGATCTATACGACAAGCAGCATAGCTACCGAATACTATATGTATTTTGAGGTTCGCGTAAGCGAGTGGTCTATATGACAGGCAGCACAGCTGCCGATATGATGTGTAGCAGATGGAGGGTTGATTGTCGAAATCACCACTTATGTTTTGCTTCAAAGTCTCAAATATAAAATTAAAAGGAAAATGGGCTTTTCAAACCCAATCAATGCATTTTAAAAAGTTAGTCTTTTTAAAACCCCACATTTAATGGATTATTCGGCTATAATAAACTAGTTTTTCCAAAACCCATCAAAGCAACGTTTTCAAGAATTAAACCCATAGAAAACCAAATCTGGTAACGACGTATGGGCCAGGTTTGGGGTGTTACATTTACCTTTTCTTTACTCTCATAGACTAAATCAACTCCGTGTATCTTTTTCTCACTAAGTTCTGTCCAGTACAATGGTGTTCTACATTTACGACCATACAGAGCCTCGTACGGTGCCATTTTAATACTCGACTGATAACTATTATTATATGCAAATTCAACCTAAGGTAGATATTTTTCCCAGTTACCTTCGAATTCCAAAATACAACACTAGAGCATATCCTCTAAAATTTGTATTTCACGTTCGGATTGTCCATCAGTCTGAGGATGAAATGCAATATTGAAATGTAACTGTGTACCCAGAGCTTCTTGCAATTTATTCCAAAATCGAGGCGTAAATCGAGGAACTTTGTTTGAAATAATGGAGATAGGCACTCCATGCAATCTGACAATCTTAGAAATATATAATTCAGCCAATCTATCCAAGGAAAAATCATACGTACTAGAATAAAGTGTGCATACTTTGTCAACCGGTCGATGATTACCCAAATGGCATCTTTTTTTCTTCGGAGACAGGGGTAATCCAGATACAAAATCCATAGTAATTCTTTCCCATTTTCATTCCAGAAGCGTAACTGGCTGTAATAATCTCGAAAGCACCTATTGTTCATCTTTCACTTACTGACATATCAAACATTTAGATACAAGTTTAGAAATATCCCGTTTCATTCTCGGCCACCGGTACATCTTTTTCAAATCGTTGTACATTTTGTTACTACCAGGATGAATAGACATGGTACCATTATGAGCTTCATGTAGAATCTTTTGTACCAGTTCCAAGTTCTTCGGTACACATATTCTACCTCTGAATAACAAAAAACTATTAGGCCCAATCTAAAATTTTGAATCAGGATTCAACTCACAATATTCTTGTTTAGCTTGTAATTCTTCATCACCCTTCTGAGTTTCACAAATCTGTTGCAAAAATGTAACATCCCAAAATTAGGGGTTTGTCATATCTGTGTAATTGCATGTTATGCTTGCTCTACGAGTTGTTTAAGGGTGTTTAGGCCTCTAGAGAGGCCTGGGCTCGAGTTTGAGTCCTGGTAAAATGTTAGTTTTGGGGTACTTTTGGGGGGACGACTATTGGGAGCGGGACTTATATTTATTAGAGTGTGTTTGTTCAACACAAAGGAGCTTGTGGTAGAGTGGCGGTGGCATCACTTGTGAGGCAAGGGGAGAGGGGTTCGAATCCCACAATTGGTAAATCAAGACTTCTATTTTTGTGTCAAGTGGGTGGAAGAAGTAGAGTTTAGATAGAACTCTGAAAGGGGAGAGTGGAGACTCAGTCAAACAGTTTGAATGGGTGGTGGAGAGTGAATAGTGGAGCAAAAAGAGGAGAGAATCATGGGATATGGGAGAGTGGTGGAGTTTGGCCGAATGTGGGGTGTGTGAAGGAGTGGTGCCTTGTGTGGGATGTGGTCATTTGTGAAGGCATATCCAGTTTGAGTCGGGGGAGGTAGTGCCATTTTTTTCAAATTCATTTTGGAGAGTGTTGCATTTTGGTGTTTTGACTATAGGAATTCGGGTTTTCCTATTCTCATTTTACTATTGCCAAATTATTTTTAGCTTCACCTTTCCTCTTTTTCACTCGGTTTTCATATTTTTTTTCTTTTTCTGTTACCTATTCACTTCTTGGCCGAAACTCACCCTCCATCTCCTCCCATTGGTTCTTTGCTACACTATAGCCAAAACCTCAACCCCTCTTCTTCTTCTAGTCTTCAACTGGCTTACTTCTTCTCTTTCCCACCATTGAATCTTCATTTCAGTTTACTCCATAACTGAGACGGGTTCTTTTGTTTGGCTGTCCACTGTCGAAAGGTTTCTTCCTAAATTTATGTTGCTATTCTCAATTGTCGAGCCTTCTTTTCAATTTGGTTTTTCTTTGATCGAGGTAGTGGTTTTTTTTTCTCATCTTCTTCTCCTCTCTCTTTATTAAGTCAAAATCAAAACTCCTAACTCCAATTCTCTTCGCCTAGGTTGATTTTGTTGGGGATTGATCTTACCTTCTTCTCTATTCTTTCAAACATTCAGGTTTCGAGAAGTAATTGGTAAATGAAGCTATGGCCAAATAGGGGGTTGGAAATTCTTGTAGTATTTTATGAATTTCTTAGGGTCGAATAGCCATTTCTTTATGGACTTGGAGCAACATTGCTAACTTGTGTTTTTGCTAGGGGCTCAAGTTCGTAATCGAAGGGAGTGACCAAAAGTTCTAGCATAGTAAGAGGGTGCCGTCATTGTTGGTAAGTATTGTGGATTGTTTATCAATCTCAAATCTGGGAGTATTGTGGATTAAGACTAACTATTAGTAAATTATGATCTCAGGTGTTGGGAAAGTACCGAGTATCGCAAATAGTAAACAGGTGTGTAATCTCACACCAAACTTGATGATTGCATGCGATGCACTAAGAATCGGCCAAAGGCCGAAAAATCAAAAAACTAGCAAATCGTGACCACTCGAGCGTGCGAACGCTCATAGCGTTCAACTGAGACACGAATGATGACAATAGATCATTGAGAGTGTCATGAGAACTCCCGCAAAATTGAGGCTGTAACGGACCTGATTGAGCCAAAACGGGCCCAATAGGCAAACGGGCCCACATGAACAAAATTGATAGAAAATGACCGAATAATAGATGTGACAGCGAAAACTACAAAACTGAGACCGAAACCTTGCATAATGGGCCACACGAGTGTGTGGGCCCATTTTGGCCTGAAACGAATTTTAGGCCCAATTGTAATGTGGAGACCCAAAAAGGGGTCCCATGTCGCTCGAGGCGACAATAGGCCTCCAGAAAGGCAATTAGACGACAAAATTATTGAAATACCCTTAATGGGTAAATTATTGAGATACCATTAATAGGTAAATTGCTTAAATACCCTTAATGGCTGAAATACCCTTAGAGGGTAAATTACTGATATACCTTCGGTGAGTAAAATTACTAAAATGCCCTTGTTGGGCAAAATTATTGTTATACCCTTAGGGGCAATTTGGTATGTTTGTGTATAATTTGAGTAATTGCCATGATGATACATTATTGCATACACTGAATTATTATGCCATGACATGTTGCATTGGGTTGGGTTGTATTGATGGAGGAAGTATTGTACTGGTGGCTATGCCATGTTATACTGATTTTAGTGGCTCAGCCACATATACTGTTACTAGTAGCCTTGCTGCGTTTATACTGGCAGCTCAGTTGCATTCTTGGAGTGTAGGGCTGGGTGGGTTGACTTTGTCCCCACATGAAGTGTAGGGCTGGATTGGGGTGGGTTACATTCTTTATTTGCATTACCATGATCTTAGGGTCGTAGGCCCAAAATGAGATTGTATAGGGCTTAGGCCCAAACTGAGACTATGATTGTGACTAAAAATGGGATTACACACTGAGTTCTCTTAACTCACCCCTTTTCCCCATAACCTTGCAGGTAATCCCCAGTGTTAGAGGATTTGGGCGCTGCGGAGAACTCGGTGGTGGCTATACATCGAGTTGTTCCTCACGAAACTCAATAATTTTGGTTTTTATCCTATTTACAAGATTAATTAATGTGGGTTATTGTTTTGTAATAAGGCCATTGGATTTGTTTTGCTCTTTAAACTTTCATTTCGGTATTTACTAAACTGTTAATCATTTAAAAATGGGGTTTCTTAAAACATTAATAATCGCTTTTCAAAATAGCATTTTTCCTCAACTATTCAAGTTCGATTTTCACAACTGAAAAAGTAGTTTTTTCAAAATAATAACAACTTCATAAAAATAGATATAAAGCAAATCGTGTTCTTACAAGCAAACAACGAAGCTCAGAGTTTCAAAAGAGAAGCAACATTTTTAATAATCGCTTAGCTTTTCAACTACCTGTTGATGTGACATGCTAGATCCAGCCATAACATCTAGACCGGGTTTGGGGTGTTACAAGAAATGTCAGTTTAGCTTTTAACTTAGCTATAATTGTACTGTCATCTGATAATGACAACTGAGTATTCATTGCTCACACGACGAATAAAGACTTTCTACTTAAAGCATATGCAATCACATTAGCTTTTCCCGGATGATAGTCAATAACAAGATTATAATCTTTCAATAATTCAAGCCACCTGGGCTATCTTAAGTTCAAGTCTTTTGCGAAATCAGATACTTCAAACTTTTATAATCGATGAATATGTGACACTTTTCACCAAATAGGTAATGTCGCCAAATTTTCAATGCAAAAACAATGGCTGCCAAATCTAAATCATGTATTGGATAATTTTTTTCATGTGGTTTATCTATCTAGAAGCATAGGCTATTACTTTACCTTCTAGCATAAATACACAACCTAAACCATTTAATGAAGCATCATTGTAAATTATAAATTCTTTACCTGATTCAGGTTGAACTAACACAGGTGCTTCAGTCAACAAGGTTTTTAATCTGTCAAAACTCTATTGGCATTTATCAGACCACTCAAATTTTACATCTTTCTACAATAATCGAGTCATCGGAGAAGCTATCATTGAGAACCATTTAACAAACCTCCAATAATATCCCGCTAGTCCCAAAAAACTTCTGACTTCAGACACATTCTTTGGTGGTTTCCAATTAACAATTGCTGAAGTTTTATTCAGATCCACCCTGATACCTTCAGCAAATACTATATCTCCGAGAAAACCAACTTCCTGTATCCAAAAATCACATTTACTAAATTTGGTAAATAATTGTTTATCACGCAGAGTTTGTAACACAATTCTCAGATAATCATCATGTAATAGCCCGATTTTAGGACTAGTCAGAACAGTGGTCTTGGGACCACTAAACCGAGGTTAAGGAAAATTATTTTAGTATTATTTTATGTATTATGGTATTAATATATGGATATATGGAAATTTTGGTGCTTTAATTCTAGCAATAGCATGCTTAATTGTGAAAAAGGGCAAAATCGCATAAGATGCAAAAGTTTTATTTTATAAGATAAAGGTACCTAATAGCTATATAATGTAATTTGGAGGATTTTAAAGTGCAATTAGGCCATATTGAGGGTGTTGGCCGGCCATAGGAAGCTAGGGGGACAAGTGCATTAAATTTTGGTCAAATTTGATGATGTAAGGTGGCTAATTAATAAAATAAGATGAGTAAAAGAAGTTATCATCTTTCACTATTCACCCTCCTTCTTCCAACCAAAAATTGAAGAGAAAATAGAGCTTTTTTGGGGCTGAAACTTTCAGCCAATCTATCTCCTTGCTAGTAAGTGATTTAGGTGGTTTTAATTGATTATTTTTGTATTTTTAGAGTCCCCAAAGCTTAAGCTAGCTAATGATGGGACCAATTTCCAATATGGTTGAAAGTATAGGGACTTTCCATGGGAGTATTTATGATTTTAACTGAGGTTTATGGGAGAAAATGAAAGTTAGGGAGATGAGAAACAACTTTTGTGAAAGATGTTTGCATGAAAACACCTAAGTAGGACTTAAATGCAAAGAGTGAGATTGTGTCATAAATGCATGAAATAGTTGGAATTTTGAGTAGTTGTAAGAGAAATAAATTTTCAGCTAGGCTTTTTTAATGAGAAAATGTGTTGAAAAATAAATTACGAGCCTAGGGACAAAATCATAATTTTGCCAATGTACAAGGGCAAAATGGTTATTTTTGCCCAATTGTAGAAATTGATGTACTATAATCATAGAATGATCTAAACGAATGAATTTCATTGTTATAGATCAAGAAGAGCATGGAATCAACCTTGACCGTAGGAAAGGCAAGGTGATTGAGTAAATCGTCAGTTAACACGTTTTGCATCGAGCTAAGTTTATGTGTAAACAATACAATTTACTTATATACATTGTGCTGCTAATTGGTTATGACATGATTGAGAACATATATGATTCAAGTGGATTGAATGTGGTAGTCATTGAATAATTAACTTATGAATGAAGGAATAATCGTATAAAAGTGTAAAGACAACACTTGATGGTGGGCTAAGTGCGATACCCCCTTATTGCTTAATTACGATGGGCTTTGTGCGATACCATCATCTATTTATCTTTTGGTGGGCGAAGTGCGATACCACCTTATTGATTATTTACGATGGGCTTTGTGCGATACCATCGTCTACCTATCATTTGGTGGGCTATGTGCGATACCATCGTAACCAACCTTTTCGTGGGCTAAGTGCATTACCACCCTAATAAAAACTAATGGTGGGCTAAGTGCGGAACCATCAAATAAATTTACTCTAAGCAATAGACTCAGAGATTGTGATGTGCTGCATATTGTAACATTATGATGCTAAGTGCAAGGGAACCTGTCATTGAATGTATGCATTATGCTAGTGATATGGTTGGAATGTATGAATAGAGGAATTGAGTAAGCATGATCATGAATGTAGATTGTTTCTTGCTTAGTATATAAAGCTATGAAATTGTTGAATACATGTTAAAATGTTATATTGTTTACCTGTAAACTTACTAAGCTTAAAGCTTACCCCACTTTCTTTCCCTTGTTTTATAGAGCTAAAGAGTCGAGCCAGGATACGTCGATAACCAGGAGTCCGTCCACACTATCTGCTCACCTCGATATATTTAGACTTAGTGATTTTTTGTATGGGATGTATATGGGCTAGACTAGTTAGATTATTTTGTTATTTTGGCCAAAGGTGTATTGGTTCTTATTAAGACAATTATTTTGTAACTTGCCAAGGTTGATGGCTCACCTTATCATTTAAATTATGAGTTACTTATGGGAGTTTATATTGAAATCATGAATTTTTTATTTGTAGGATGAATAAAGTTATGTGGTAGAGCTAGGGGAATGTAAAGAACTTGGCAAACAGCCTCATTCTCGTCCACATGGGTAGGCACACGGGCATGTCTCTAGGCCATGTGTGACACACGGTCAGCCCACGGGCGTGCATCCTGGCCGTGTGTCCCCTATATGTTAGCATTTTAAGTCAGGATACAACACAAACTAACCACACAGGCATGTCCAGGCCGTGTAAAATTTGTCAGTGTCGACCACGGATGGAAGACACGGGCATGTCTTGAGGGTACACAGACGTGTCTTATTCCACATGGGCGTGTGCCCTAGCCATGGGACTTTGGCAGAATGATGAGGTTTTTAGGCACGGTTTGGGCATGAGGGCATGTAAGACTACACACGAGCGTGTGTGTCTTCTAACAAGGGCATGTACTCCCTGTTTAGTTGAAAAATAAATTTTATGGATCGTAGGAGTTTTCGATATAGCCTCAAGAGCCCTCGTATGTACGAGTGGGGTCTCGTAAGTCAAAAATGAGGTTGTTGTAGTTACTCAAGGAGAGTAGTCGCATTGAGCCTAAGTGACGATCAAGTTGTTTTGTACGATAACGCCTCGTGCTCGATTCTGGCAGGGATTATGGGTAAGGGATGTTACATTTAGTGGTATCAGAGCTATGGTGTATAGGAGTCTAGCTATACATGCCATAAGCTTATGATGATAGTTTGGTGACTTCTGATGATTTTAAATTTGTTCTATCTAGTATATGGATCCCGATCAATCAGCTGCTGATGATGCAGTTAGTAATGCGTTGGCTCCCGCGTAAGGGACCGCACCTTTATAGAGTGAACCCGAGACTAGGGGTTAAGGAGAAGAGGCTCGGGAAGCCTTTCTTAAAATGATGAGTAACCGGTATACTAAGAATGTACAAGCAAACCCCAATGCTCAACCTCCTCCACCGCCTCCTATACCTCAGCCCGTACTTGTGGCTCCCCAAGGTGTAGAAATGGTAGGGACAACTAAGCCCCTAGTAGACAAAATTCAGAAGCAATGGGCTAAAGATTTTCGAGCTAATATAGATGATGACCCTGAGCGGGCGGATTTCTGGCTTGAAAACTCAATGAGGGTTTTTGATGAACTCTCTTGTACACTTGAGGAAAGCTTAAAGTGCACTGTGTCTTCGCTGAGAGACTCGGCATACCGTTGGTAGAAAACATTGACCTTAGTGGTTCCTAAAGATAGGGTAATGTGGGACTTCTTTTTGGAGGAGTTCTTAAAGAAGTATATAAGTCAATGGTTTGTGGATCAAAAGCGGAAGGAATTCCTTGAGCTGAAGCAAGGAAAAATGACTGTGGCGGAATATGAGCGTGAATTTGTTCAGCTCAATAAGTACGCACATGAATGTGTGTACACGGAAGCTATCCTATGCAAGAGATTTGAAGATGGGTTGAATGAATATGTCAGACTCTTAGTCGGGACTTTGGAGCTAAAGGAGTTTGTGGTATTGGTGGACAAGGCCAGTAAGGCCGAAGAATTGAGTAAGGAAAACAAGAAGGCCATGAGTGAGGCCCGAGACGCGAGAAAAAGATCGATGAGTAAATATTACCAAGCTTAATATAAGAGGTCCAAGGAAGTGAACCCTCGGGTGACTGCATCAGTCAGGTATTTGTAAAAGGAGCGAGGCAATAATTACTCAGGTTCAAGAGTTCATGCCACCTCGATGGCAAGTGTGGGCAATCCAAAGTCCAAACCGGGGTGCCCAAGTTGTGGCAGACATCACATTGGGAATGTGTTGGGGAAACAATCAAAATTATTACAAATGTGGTTCCCCTGACCATTTCATCCAAAATTGCCCTGAAAAAGATGATAAAGAGAAAAAGAAAGAGGCGAGATCAAGCAATGTATCCTCTAGAGGTAGGCCACAAAAGAACTTGGGAGGTGGGACTAGTGGTAGAGGTGTATCACGAGACTCTATTGTGAGCTCAGAGGGCTAGACGCTAGTAAAACCTATGCTATTCACGCTCGAGGAGAGGCATCATCGCCAAATGTAATAACGGGTACTTTTTCTCTTCATGACACCTTTTTTATTGATTTGATTGACCCGGGGTCGACCCATTCTTATATTTGTATGAGATTGGCATCTAGTTTGAATATGACTATTGAGTCTAGTAAATTTGTGTTAAAGGTGTCCAGCCCGTTAGGAAAACATCTGTTAGTGGACAAGGTTTGTAGGAACTGTCCCTTGACAGTTAGGGGTCATTATTTTTCGGCAAACCTTATGTTGTTGCCATTTGATGATTTTGATCTAATTCTTGGTATGGATTGGTTGAATACCCATAGTGTTTTCGTGAATTGTGGTAGCAAATTCATTGAATTGAAATGTGAAAATAGATATGTTATTCGAGTTGAATCAGGTGAGTCAGATAATTTACCGATGATGATCTCTTCCTTGGTGGCTGAGAAGTATTTGAGAAAATGATGTGAGTCATATGTCACTTTTGTACTGAACACCCAAGAGTCTGAAGCGAAGATTGAAACAGTGCCGGTTGTTTGTGAGTATTTGGATGTATTTCCAGAAGAGTTACCCAGATTGCCCCCGATTAGAGAGGTCGAGTTTGGAATTGAGCTGGTTCCGGGAACGACACCAATTTTCGTTACTCCGTATAGGATGGCCCCACTAGAGTTGAAAGAACTGAAGGTTCAGTTGCAAGAGTTAACAGATAAGGGTTTTGCAAGACCGGGTTATTCATCGTGGGGTGCTCCAGTACTTTTTGTAAAAAAGAAGGAGGGGATGATGAAATTGTGTATAGACTATAGACAGCTCAACAAAGTAACTGTGAAGAACAAGTATCCTTTACCATGGATAGATGATCTATTTGATCAACTAAAGGGGCTACGGTGCTCTCCAAGATTGACCTGAGATTTGATTATTACCAGTTGAGGGTTAAGGAGTAAGATGTTCTGAAAATGGCATTTCGGACGAGATATGGCCATTATGAGTTTCTGGTCATGCCGTTTGGTTTAACGAATGCTCTTGCAATTTTTATGGACTTAATGAATCGTGTCTTCCGATCGTATTTGGACAAGTTCGTAGTTGTTTTTATTGATGACATATTGGTTTACTCTCGAGATGAGAGTGATCATGCAGAGCATCTAAGGATTGTCTAATAGATTTTGAGAGACAAGCAGTTATATGCTAAATTTCGTAAGAGTGAGTTTTGGGTTCGAGAGGTTGGATTCTTAGGACACATTGTGTCAGGTGAGGGTATTAGAGTTGATCCGGGAAAGGTCTCGGCTATTATAGAGTGGAAACCATCGAAAAACATGTCAGAAGTCAAAAGCTTTTTGGGTTTAGCGGGGTACTATAGGCGATTCATGAAATGATTCTCTATGATTGCTACTCTGATGACGAAACTATTGCACAAGAATGTTAAGTTTGAATGGACTGAAAAATGCCAACAGAGTTTCGAGAGATTGAAAATATTGTTGGCAGAGGCACGAGTTTTGGTACAACCTGAGTCAGAAAAAGAGTTTGTGGTCTACAGTGACGCATCGTTCAATGGTCTCAGTTGTGTGTTGATGCAAGAGGGTAAGGTAGTCGCTTAAGCCTCGAGACAGCTAAAACCACATGAGAAGAATTACCCGACTCATGATTTGGAGTTGGCCGCAATTGTTTTCACGTTGAAGATTTGGCGACATTACTTATACAGTAAGAAGTGTCGAACCTTCACGGATCATAAGAGTTTGAGGTATTTGATGAATCAAAAGGAGTTAAATTTACGGCAACGACGATGGCTTGAATTATTGAAGGACTGCGAGCTAGTGATTGATTTACCACCTGGGGCAAGTGAATGTCGTTACAGATGCTTTAAGTAGAAAATCCTTGTATGCTTTGAGAGCTATGAACACGAGTTTGTCATTATCCAATGATGGTGCTATACTGACCGAGTTGAGAGCTAGACCACTATTTTTCAACAAATATGTGAAACAAAGGAATGATAGCGAGATACTAGCTAAAAGAGCTAAGTGTGAATCAGGAGCTGATTCTGAATTTCGGGTAAGTTTGGATGGTTGCTTAATGTTCCATGATAGAATTTGTGTACCCAGAGATGACGAGTTAATCCATAAAATTTTACAAGAGGCACTTAGTAGCTATTTGTCAGTACACCCGGGCAGTACGAAAATGTACAAGATCTGAAGAAATTTTATTGGCGGCCAGGAATGAAAAGAGATATCTTAGAGTATGTAACAAAATGTCTGATTTGTCAACAAGTGAAAATTGAACATCAAGTGCCTTCGGGATTACTTCAACCAGTGATGGTTCTCAAGTGGACGTGGGATCGGGTCACATGGACTTTATGACGGGGTTCCCTATGACTTCGAAAAAGAAAGATGCTATGTAGGTTATCGTTGATAGATTAACAAAGTCGGCTCACTTTATACCGGTGCGTATTGATTATTCTCTGAAAAGGTTAGCTGAGTTGTATATTGTGGAGGTAGTAAGGTTACATGGAGTACCTGTATCTATTATCTCAGACAGAGACCCGAGATTTACTTCGAGGTTTTGAAAGAAGTTACAGGAGGCCTTGGGTAAAAGATTGATCTTTAGCACTGCATTCCATCCTCAGACTGATGGTCAATCTGAGAGAGTAATTCAATTTCTTGAAGATGTACTCAGATGCTGTGTGTTAGAATTTGAAGGTAGTTGAAAAAGATAACTACCCTTGGTCGAATTCGCATACAACAATAGTTATCAATCGAGCATACGGATGGCACCGTATGAAGCCTTATATGGTCGTAAGTGTCGGACTCCCTTGTATTGGACCGAGCTGAGTGAAAAACAAATCCATAGGTTTGATTTAGCTAAAGAGACTAAAGGGAAGGTGAAGGTTATTTAGGATAGTCTAAAAGCTGCTTCAGACCCACAAAAGTCGTACGCAGATTTGAAAAAGAAAAGAAATTGAGTTTCAAGTGGGGTACAAAGTATTTTTGAAAGTGTCCCCGTGGAAGAAAATATTGAGATTTGGTCGAAAGGGTAAATTGAGTCCGAGGTTCATAGGGCTGTATGAGATTACTGAAAGGATTGGGCCAGTGGCATATCGGTTGGCTTTACCGGCAGAGTTAGACAAAAACCACAACGTGTTTTATGTATCAATGTTAAGGCATTATCGCTCTGATCCTTCACATGTGATTCCTCCAACAGAAGTTGAGATACGACCGGATATGACATATGAGGAAGAGCCGATTAAAATCTTAGCTTGAGAAGTGAAACAGTTGAGGAATAAAGGCATAGCCTTAGTAAAAGTGTTGTTGCAAAGACACAGTGTAGAAGAGGCTACGTGGGAACCGGAAGAAGCCATGAGAGAGCAATATCCAAACCTCTTTACCGGTAAGATTTTCGAGAGCGAAAATACCTAAAGGGGGAGAGTTGTAACAACCCAATTTTGGGGCTAATCAGAATAGTGGTCTTGGGACCACTAAACCGAGGTTGAGGAAAATTATTTTAGTATTATTTTATGTATTATGGTATTAATATATGGCTATATGGAAATTTTGGTGCTTTAATTCTATTAATAGCATGCTTAATTGTGAAAAAGGACTAAGTCGCATAAGATGCAAAAGTTCTATTTTATAAGATAAAGGTACCTAATAGCTATAGAATGTAATTTGGAGGATTTTAAAGTGTAATTAGGCCATATTGAGGGTTTTGGTTGGCCATAGGAAGCTAGGGGGACAAGTGCGTTAAATTTTGGTCAAATTTGATGATGTAAGGTGGCTAATAAATAAAATAAGATGAGTAAAAGATGTTATCATCATTCACTATTCACCCTCCTTCTTCCCACCAAAAATTAAAGAGAAAATGGAGCTTTTGGGGGTTGAAACTTTTAGCCAATCTATCTCCTTACTAGTAAGTGATTTAGGTGGTTTTAATTGATGATTTTTTGTATTTTTGGAGTCCCCAAAGCTTAAGCTAGCTAATGAGGGGACCAATTTTCAATGTGGTTGAAAGTATAGGGACTTTCCATGGGAGTATTTATGATGTTAACTAAGTTTTTATTGGAGAAAATGAAAGTTAGGGAGATGAGAAACAACTTTTGTGAAAGATGTTTGCATGAAAACACCTAAGTAGGACTTAAATGCAAAGAGTGAGATTGTGTCATAAATGCATGAAATAGTTGGAATTTTGAGTAGTTGTAAGAGAAATAAATTTTCAGCTAGGCTTTTTAATGAGAAAATGTGTTGAAAACTAAATTACGAGCCTAGAGGCAAAATCGTAATTTTGCCAATGTACAAGGGCAAAATGGTCATTTTTGCCCAATTATAGAAATTGGTGTACTATGATCATAGAATGATCTAAATGAATGAATTTCATTGTTATAGATCAAGAAGAGTGCGGAATCAACCTTGACCATAGGAAAGGCAAGGTGATTGAGTAAATCGCCAGTTAGCACATTTTGCATCGAGGTAAGTTTATGTGTAAACATTACAATTTACTTATATACATTGTGCTGCTAATTGGTTTATGAAATGATTGAGAACATATATGATTCAAGTGTATTAAATGTGGTAGTCATTGAATAATTAATGTATGAATGAAGGAATAATCGTATAAAAGTGTAAAGACAACAATTAATGGTGGGCTAAGTGCGATACCACCATATTGCTTAATTACGATGGGCTTTGTGTGATACCATCGTCTATTTATCTTTTGGTGGGCAAAGTGCGATACCACCTTATTGCTTATTTACGATAGGATTTGTGCAATACCATCGTCTACTTATCATTTGGTGGGCTATGTGTGATACCACTGTAACCAACCTTTTGGTGGGCTAAGTGCATTACCACCCCAAGAGAAGCTAATTGTGGACTAAGTACGGAACCATCAAATAAATTAACTCTAAGTAATAGACTAAGAGATTGTGATGTGCTCTATATTGTAACATTGTGATGCTAAGTGGAGGGGAACCTGTCAATGAATGTATGCATTATGCTAGTGATATGGTTGGAATGTGTGAATGGAGGAATTAAGTAAGCATGATCATGAATGTAGATTGTTTCTTGCTTAGTATATAAAGCTATGAAATTGTTGAGTACATGTTAAAATTTTATATTATTTACTTGTAAACTTATTAAGCTTAAAGCTTACTCCCCATTCTTTCCCTTATTTTATAGAGCTAAAGAGTCGAGCCGAGATATGTCGATAACCAGGAGTCCGCCCACACTATCTGCTCACCTCGATATATTTAGACTTATTGATTTTGTGTATGGCATGTATATGGGCTAGACTAGTTAGATTATTTTGTTATTTTGGCCAAAGGTGTATTGGTTCTTGTTAAGACAATTATTTTGTAACTTGCCAAGGTTGATGGCTCACCTTATCAATTATGAAATTATGAGTTACTTATGGGAGTTTATACTGAAATCATGAATTTTTTATTAGTATGATGAATAAAGTTTTGTGGTATGAGCTAAGGGAATGTAAAGAACTTGGGAAACATCCTCGTTCTTGTCCACATGGGTAGGCACACGGGTGTGTGTCTAAGCCATGTGTGACACACGGTCAGCCCACGGGCATGCAACATGGCCGTGTGTCCCCTACATGTTAGCATTTTAAGTCAGGATAAACCACGAACCAACCACACGGGCGTGTCCAGGCCTGTGAAATTTGTCAGTGTCGACCACGGGTGGAAGACACGGGCATGTCTTGATGGTACATGAGCGTGTCTTATTTCACATGAGCGTGTGCCCTAACTGTGGGACTTTGGTAGAATGATAAGGTTTTTAGGCACTGTTTGGGCACAAGGGCGTGTGAGACTACACACGGGCGTGTGTGTCTTCTAACATGGGTGTGTACTCCCTGTTTAGTTGAGAAAAAAATTTTATGGATCGTAAGAGTTTTCGATATAGCCTCGAGAACCCTCGTATGTACGAGTGAGGTCTCATAAGTCGAAAATGAGGCTGTTGTAGTGACTCAAGGAGAGTAGTCACGTTGAGCCTAAGTGGCAATCAAGTAGTTTTGTATGGTAACGCCTCGTCCTCGATTCCGGTGGGGATTACGGGTAAGGGATGTTACACATCATGTTCATTTTCATCTCGAGAATAGCCTAAGATATCATCAATAAATACCACCACAATCATGTCTACATACGGTCTAAAAATTCTGTTCATCCAATCCATGAATACTATAGGTGCATTTGTCAAGCCAAACTGCATTACAAGAAACTCATAGTGGCCATACCTGGTTCCAAAAGTTGTCTTTGGAACATTTGATTCTTCTACCCTTAGCTAAAAGTAACCGGAATGAAGATCAATATTCAAAAATATAGTGACACCTTTCAGTTGATCAAATAGGTCATCAATACGAGGTAATGGATACTTGTTCTTTATTGTAACTTTATTGAGCTGCCTATAATCAATACTTAATCTCAACGATCCATCTTTCTTCTTTACTAGCAGAACCGGTGCACCCTAAGGTGAGAAACTGGGTCAAGCAAAGCTTCTATCAATCAATTCTTGCAACTGTGCTTTTAATTCTTTTAACTCTGTTGGGGCCAATCTATAAGGTGCTATTGATATTGGAGTTGTTTCGGGAATAAGATCTATAGAAAGTTCCACCTCTCTGACTGGCGGTAATCCGGGTAATTTTTTTGAAAACACATAAGGAAACTCACAAACAACTACCACTGACTTAATCTTCGACTCAGATACTTTAGTATCCAACACATATACAAGATAAGCATCATACCCCTTTCTTATATATTTTTGTGCTGATATTGCTGAGATCACAATAAATAACTCATCCAGTTTATCAGATTCAACATGAAGTAACTTACCATTCTAACATTTCAACATAATATATTTTTGTTTACAATTCATGACTGCATCATTCTGAGTTAGCCAGTCCATTCCCAAAGTCACATCAAATTCATCAAATGGGCAACAACATCAAATCAGCCAAGAAATAATAACCCTTTACCATTAACGAACAATTTTTACAAACTTTATCCACCATAACATACTGGTCCAGGGGGTTTGAAACTTTAACCACAAATTTAGTGAATTCAATAGGTAAATTTTTAACAGACACTAATTTTGTGCATATGTATGAATGCATTGAACCGAGATCAATCAAAGCAGTAATATTAGTATTAAGAAGAGAAAATGTACCAGTAATGACATCTGGTGCAAAAGAATCCACTCTAGCACAAATAGCATATGTCCTTGTTGGTGTTCGTGCTTCAGATTTAACTGTTGAGTCTTTTGTAGCCCCTCGACTACCACTACATTGCCGAAGTGACGAGGTGGTCTGCCTCTCGAGATGGGATTACTCGACTTGAAAATCTGATTAGTATCTTTTTCAATCCCTTTCAGAAAATCTTTAAGAAAATGATCAAGAGAACCACATCTATAGCAAGCCCCACTTCTCAAACAACATTCCCCAAAATAAAATTTATTATAGTGTTTACACCTCAGTTTGGGGTTACCAACACATCCAACACTTGTTATATATGGAGACGAAGATCACTGGTTAGAACGTTGAGAGCCTCACTCTTTTCTGGGATATACCACAGATGCAGTAAAACGATCATGGTATTTCTTTTATTTCTTTAAAGTAGATGATTGTGACTTGCCAATAAATCTTTTTCCAGAAATCCAGGCTTTTCTTTGTGCTTATTTCTTTTCTTTACTTAATTCTTTGGCTTTGTTTGCTCAATTAGGCAGTACCACAAATTATTTTAATTCAAGAATCCCAATCAACAACTTGATATCCTCATTTAAGCCCTCTTCAAAACATCTACATATATCAGCCTTGGTTGGAATCCATTCTCTAGCATACTTGCTCAATTAACAAATTCTCATTCGTATTTAGATACTATCATGTTTCCCTGTTTGAGCTCTAAACATTCTTTCTTTCTTTGATCCAGAAATCTCTGGCTAATATACTTCCTTATGAATTCTGTTTGGAAAAACTCCCATGTAACATTTTCCCATGGCATAACAAAAATCAAAGTATTCCACCACTGATAAGCTGAATCTTTTAACAATGATACGACACATTTTAGACATTCAGCTGGTGTACATGATAATTCACCTAAAACCCTAATAGTATTTTTCAGCCAAAATTTAGCGCTCTCTAGATCATCATCGGTAGTAGCCCCAAATTCCTCTTCCCCATACTTACGAATTTTATCTACCGGAGGCTTACTAGTTCTAACAGGTTCAGCACCCTGTGGCATCTTTGGGACCGATTGAGGAGCAGGTGGGGGAGGTTGTTGTACAATAGGATTTGTTCTCAAGTATTCACTGAACCACTCAATCATCATTCGAAAGAAGGCTTCTTTTGCCTCCTCCCCTCGGCCCTCAGATACGGGCCTTCTACTACTACTAGATATAGCTGGTTGAACAAAAGCTTGAGCAGTGCTCTCAGCTTCCTCAAATTCAGCTCTAGCTTGATTGGATGAATTACTATATGAAAATCACATTTAAAAATGATCAGGAGATATCACACTATCAAAAATTATATAATGGCATGTATAGCTAAACTCATACTTGTTACATTAGTCCCAGAATCGGCTAAACCGTAGCTCTGATACAAATAAATGTAACCCCTCTAACTCGTATCCATCACCAAAATAGAGTTATAAAAAATTACCAGAGTTTATAGAAAAATTATAGGTAATTCTAGGCATTTACTATTCATATCTGAAACCACTCATATCGTCCCTTAGATGGACCCTCGAGGCCCAATTTAAGCATTAGAAATATGTCGGGACTAATCGGGGACTTAGAAAATTTTTCATGAAATTTCAAAAATTTTCTTATGTACCAGGGTCACACACCCGTGTCAGTAGGCTGTGTGGCTCATAGGGCCAAGTGACATGTAACAGCTCGATTTTGGGTCTATTCGAAACAATGGTTTTGGAACTACAAATCTGACGCAGTAAAATTTACTTTTATTATATTTTATGGTCTAGAATTTTATGGAATTATTTCGTGAAAATTTTGTTCGAAAATTTTGATGTTTGGGCACTCAATTTAGTAAAGGGACTAAATTACAAAAAGTGAAAAATTTTAGTTCTATATGTTAAAGGTGTCCAATTGCTATGAGATCTTAAATTACTGGTCCTTAGATGGTAATTAGACTATTGGTTAAGTTGGTGCACAAAAATGGACATGGTTAGGTGAAATTTAAAAGTTATTCGTTAAGGGCATTTTGATCATTTGGTAAATAAAGATAAAATAAAACAAATAAAAAGATGTCATCTTCTTCAATTGAGTCCCTTAGTGCTGAAATTTGAAGGTAGTCCATAGCTACGGTTTGGCCATCTTTCAAGCTCAATTGTAAGTCTGCTCTTACCCCGTTTTTCATGATTTTTATATTTTTGAAGTTGTCTCAACCTAATATAGCCTTTTCAAGGACTAATTTGAAAGAAAATCAAACTGTAAAATTTCAACCATGTTAGATATTTGTCTATTTTGATGTTTAATGGTATAAAATGTATGTTTGGCGTTAGATAAACAACATTTATCGAGTGATTTTAGATGAGAATGTCAAAAAGGGCTTATTTGTAAAAAGTTATAAAATGAGTAGTAAAAGTGTGATTAAATGGAAAATGTCGTTTGTTATGAGTATGAATAAGTTTTGGCTAGGCTTGGGTTTTAAAGAAATTAAATATATTTCATTTTACGAGCCTAGGGACTAAAGTGTAAAATGTTGAAAGTTAGGGGCAAAAATGTAATTTTTCCATAATATGATTTTTTGGCTGAATTGAATAACGTGAGTATTAAATGAATTAAATTTGCTATTATAGATCAAGAAAAATGAAGTTCAGACCTAGATCGGGAAAAAATAAAGTGTTTGACGATTAGGTCCATTTCTACTATTTTTGTACCGAGGTAAGTTCGTATGTTAATAATGCAATGTCATATTTGTTTTTTAATGTCTTGATATTGCATGAATTGTATGATTGATTCTATGAGCATATTCGACAAAGTTTCGACAAGCAAGAAAATCCCGGCTGAACCTTAGGAATAGATTAGGATACAAGTGACATGTCACTAGGAACCCATGTGAATATGTAATTATGTGATTCATGTGTCTCGGGTGCTAGTCCTGTACGTTCTACCTGTGGCTGGGTATACCGACATATGTTACAGATACCTGACAGCTTGTGTGAGCAGCACCGTGTATCTACGTCTTGATTGACAGCTTGTGTGAGCAGGCCCGTGGATAGCTCGAGAGCGAGCCTATATGTGTTATGAGATTTGTGGTAGCATTGGCTACGTATATGGCAATTATGTGCAAAGTTTTCCATGTATCCGATAGTATTCCAAGTGGTTCAACAGGTATGTCAAAGAAAACAACGTATGTGAATATGTCACGAGTTGGTACAGGTATGCATGTAAAATTCAAAGGCAAATAACTTGGTATATGATGAACTATTGGTAAGGATGTGATTGAGTAAATTGTGCTTATGAAGTTTTAATGACATTTTTGTTAGTATATATTAAGTTATTTATATGCCAAATGTATGAATAATGTTCTGTATTATTTGTATATGAACTTACTAAGCTATATAGTTTACCCCCTTTCTTTCCTTTTTCTTATAGTGTCGCCAAGCTAGCTCGAGATCGGAGATCGTCAGAGATCCATTCACACTATCAATCATTATTTTGGGAACCACTAAAATGTAAATATTTTGAGTTATGGCATGTATAAGGACTTGGTCATTTTTTATATGTGTCATTGGTAATGTGGCCAAATGTATTGGCTTATAATGGTTAATGAATTCATTTTGTATATGACCATGTAAGTTGGCTAATGTTGGTTATGAGTATATTTATATGTTGATACCATTCATGAATATATAAACTTGCATGATTTGTGTTGATAAATTATGATGTTAAAGTATGTTAGATGTTAGCATGTGGATGTAATGTTTATACCTTGGTTGTGGATGTTTTGGTTGCCTAAGTATGCTATGAATTGTGCCATTGAATTGGTGTAATTGTAGGTGTAAATGAGGGTGGAAAATACTTGGTAAATAGCCTTATTTTTTCCCACATGGGTAGACATAGGGGTGTGTGTCTAGGCCACAAGCATGTGTTTCAGCCGTGTGTCCCTTGCACCTTAATTTTGTGAAACAAAATGTCTAGAATTGAGCACACGGGCAGAGACACGGGCGTGTGTCTTGACCATGTGAAACCTACACCTAATTCAAATTAAATTAATTAATCGCATGGCCTAGCACACGGGCGTGTGGCACAAGTCAGAGAGCACCCTAAATTGAACATGGCTTGAAGCATGGGTGTGTCCCATTGTCACATGTGCATGTCCCTTGGACCACACAGGCATGTGAGCCCTATTTCTAGCAAAAAATTTTTAAGTCTTGTAAAAATTCCCTGAGTTCTCAGTTTAGTTCCAGACCACTACTAAAGCATGTTTTAGGCCTCGTAGGCTCGTAATAGGGACTTTATGATTGAATTTGAATGGTTTTAATTTGGACGCAAATTTATGACTCGAAATTATGTGAATGCTTGTGTTATAAGTCTGGTAATGCCTCGAGCCTTGTTTCGACATTGAATACAGGTAAGGGGTGTTACATTTAGTGGTTTTAGAGCTAGGTTTAGTCTATTCTCGGACTAACGTTGCATGAGTAAGAGTCTAGCTATACATGCCATAAATAAATTGTGATAGTGTGATGACTCCTAAAAATTTTAAAATGTGTTTTCATATAGTAAATGGATCCCAATTGAGCTGAAGCTGATGACGTAGAAAGTAATGTGCTGGCTCCCACTTAAGGGGTAGCGCCATCTGAAAGTAGACCTCCCACGGTTAGTCAGGGAGGAAGACTAGGGGCTAGCGAAGCCTTCCTCCACATGATGAACGAGTGGTATTCAGATTTTGTTCGAACAAATCTGACTCCTCAACCCCCTCCACCCCCACCTATTCCTCAACCGGTTCCCATAGCTCCACAAGGTATGGAATTTGTAAGATTGAATAAGCCTCCGGTTGATAAGATCCAAAAGCATGAGGCTGAAGATTTCAGAGCTAGTATTGATAATGATTCCGAGAGAGTCAAATTTTTTCTCGAAAACTTTATCAGGGTATTTGATGAACTGTCTTGCACATCGAATGAATGTTTGAAATGTGTTTTATCGCTTTTGAGAGATTCAGCATACCGGTGGTGGAAAACTCTTGTGTCAGTAGTACCAAGAGACAGGGTTAACTGGGAATTCTTCCAAGATGAATTTAGGAAGAAATATATCAGTCAATGGTTCATTGATCAAAATGTAAGGAGTTTTTAGAGCTGAAACAGGGCCGAATGTCTTTAATGGAGTACGAACGAGAGTTTGTCAGGCTCAGTAAGTATGCTCAGGAGTGTGTTTCCATCGAAGCTATCATGTGCAAAAGGTTCGAAGATGGGTTGAATGAGGATATCCAATTTTTAGTTGGAGTTCTTGAGCTGAAAGAATTTGTGGTGCTATTCGATCGAGCTTGTAAAGCTAAAGAATTAAGCAAGGAGAAGAAAAGAGCTTATTCGAGAAAGAGGCCGATAAGTAAGTCATTTCAGCCTCAGTCAAAGAAATTGATAGATTTGTATACTTGTTTGAGTGCTTTAGCTGGGTATCCCAATAGAGATCGTGGGAAGCAATACTCGGGTTCTAAAGCCCAAACTACGCCAGTAGCAAGTGTTAGTAACGCTAGGTCTAGTAGGCCTGAATGTCATCACTGTGGCAGACGACATCTCGTTGAATGTAGAATGAATGACTGGACTTGTTTTAAGTGTGGCTCTCAAGACCACTTTATTCGGGACTGCCAGGATGAATGAGAAAGAAAAGATTTAGAATGCAAGATCGAGAAAAGATTCAGAATACAAGATCGGGCAATGCTACCACTAGAGGGAGAGCCCCAATGAATGCGGGGAATCCGACTAGTTGTAAGGGCGCAACCAAAGATACGACTATAAGATTCGAGGCTAGAACACCTGCTAGAGCGTATGCTATCCGTGCTCTCAAAGAAGCGACATCTCCCGATGTTATCACTAGTACTTTTTCTCTCTATAATACTAATGTAGTTGCATTGATTGATCTTGGATCAACTTATTCTTATGTTTGCATGAAATTGGTAGCTAGTAAGAGCTTGCCTGTTGAGTTTACTGAGTTTGTGATTAAAGTGTCAAACCCCTTAGGCAAACATGATTAGTTGATAGAGTTTGCAAGTATTGTCCCTTGATGATTTGAGGTCACTATTTTTTGGTTGATTTAATGTTGTTTCCATTTGATGAGTTTGATGTTATTTTGGTAGGGATTGGTTGACACTACATGATGATGTAGTGAATTGCAGACTGAAAATTATTGAATTGAAATGTGAAAATGGTGAAATTCTTCAGATTGATTCAGATGAATCGGGTGAGTTACCTGTTGTAATTTCTTCAATGTCTGCCTAGAGATATGTGAGAAAGGGTTGTGAAGCTTATCTAGCTTACGTGTTGATTACAAAAGTGTCTAAAATGAAAATTGAATCAGTGCTAGTAGTTTGTGAATACCCGGATGTTTTTAGAAGAGTTGCCTAGGTTACCACCGATTAGAGAAGTTGAGTTTGGTATTAATTTAGTACCATGGACTTCACCGATATCGATAACTCCGTCTAGAATGGTTCCGACTGAATTGAAAGAATTGAAAGCTCAGCTGTAAGAGTTGACATATAAGGGTTTTGCAAGACCGAGTTTTTCTCCCTGGGGTATACCAATATTATTTGTAAAGAGGAAAGACGAATCTGTGAGACTTTGTATCGATTATCGACAGCTCAACAAAGTAATGATAAAGAATAAGTATCTTTTACCGAGAATTGATGACTTGTTTGACTAGTTGAAAGGGGCAACAATATTTTTGAAGATAGATTTGAGATCCGACTATTATTAGTTGAGAGTTAAAGACTCGATGTGCCGAAAACCACTTTCAAAACAAGGTACGGACATTATGAATTTCTTATCATGCCTTTCGAACTAATTAATGCTCTTGCTATTTTTATAGACTTGATGAACTGAATCTTCAGACCGTATTTAGATAAATTCGTTGTGTTTATTGATGACATTCTAATTTATCCTCAAGATGAAACTGAGCATGCTGAGCACTTAAGAACTGTATTACAGACATTGAGAGATAAGAAATTATTTGCTAAATTCAGTAATACTAATTTTTGGCTTCAAGAAGTCAGATTTTTGGGACATTTTGTTTTAGAAGATGGTATTCGGGTTGATCCGAGTAAGATTTTGACAATTGTTGATTGGAATTCGCAGAGAAATGTATCAGAGGTTAGAAGCTTTTTGGGCTTAGCCGATTACTATCGACGTTTTGTTAAGGGTTTTTCGGTGATTGCTACTTTTACGACTAAGTTGTTGCAAAAAGATGTTAAGTTTGAATGGTCCAAAAAATGTCAGCGAAGTTTTGAGCAGTTAAAAGCCTTATTGGCTGAGGCACTAGTCTTAGTGCAACCTAAACAGGGGAAAGAGTTTGTGATTTATAGCGACGCGTCACTAAATGGATTAGGATGTGTGTTGTTGCAAGAGGGAAAAGTGATAGCCTATGCCTTGAGAAAGTTGAAACCGCTTGAGAAGAATTATCTGACGCACGATCTAGAATTGGCTACCATAGTGTTTGCTTTGAAGATTTGGAGACATCACTTGTATGGTGAGAAATGTCATGTCTTTTTGGATCATAAAAGTTTAAAGTATTTGATGACTCAGAAAGATTTGAATTGGCGGCAACGAAGATGGCTCGAGCTACTGAAAGATTATGAGTTAGTGATTGACTACCATCTCGGAAAGGCGAACATAGTCGTAAATGCTTTGAGTAGAAAGTCCTTGTTTGCCTTGAGAGCTATGAATACGAGATTGAATTCATCTAAGGATGGTTTGATTTTAGCGGAGTTGAAGGCTAGACCAGCATTTCGTCAACAAATTTGTAAGCTCAGAAAAGTGATAATGAATTGCAAGCTAAAAGAACTCAGTGTGAATCGAGTAGTGATTCAAACTTTCAGATCGATTTTAATGATTGCTTGATGTTACGAGATAAAGTATGGGTACCAAAAAATGATGAGATTATTCAGAAAATTCTTTATAAGGCACATAATGGTTGTTTATCCGTTCATCTGGTCAATACAAAAATGTATAATGATTTGAAGAAATTGTATTGGTGGTCGGGTATGAAACGAGACATTTCAAAATTTGTTTCGAGATGCTTGATTTGTTAATAAGTAAAAGCCAAACACCAAGCACCTTCGGGTTTACTTCAGCCGGTGATGGTACCAGAATGAAAATGGAATAGGATTATAATGGATTTCGTAACTGGATTACCTTTGACTCCAAAGAAGAAAGATGCCGTTTGGGATGTTATTGATAGATTTACAAAATCGGCTCATTTTATTTCGATACGTATCGACTATTCACTTGATAAGCTAGCTGAATTGTACATTTCTGAGGTTGTTAGATTGCACGGGTGCCTATTTCTATTATTTCGGATAGAGATTCGAGGTTTGCGTCGAGATTTTGGAAAAAGTTGCAAGAAGCTTTGGGTACGAAGTTGAACTTTAGTACTGCTTTTCATCCACAAACCGACGGTCAATCCGAAAGAGTAATACAGATTCTTGAAGATATGCTCCGATATTGTGTTTTGGAGTTCGAAGGTAGTTGGGAAAAATATCTACTATTAGTCAAATTTGTATATAGCAATAGTTTTCAGTCGAGTATAAAGATGGCATCGTATAAGGCATTGTATGGCTGCAAGTGTCGGACTCTGCTGTACTGGACCGAGCTCAGTGAAAGGTAGATTCACAGGGTTGATTTGGTTAGAGAAACGGAAGAAAAGTGAAAGTAATTCATGATTGTTTGAAAGCAGCTTCGGATAGATAGAAATTCTATGAGGAATTGAAACGAAAGGAGATTGAATTGTAGATAGGTGATAAAGTATTTTTGAAAGTATCTCCGTGGAAGAAAATTCTGAGATTTGGTCACAAAGGCAAGTTGAGTCCGTGTTTCATTGGGTCGTATGAGGTTATTGAAAGAATAGGGCCAGTGGCATATTAGTTAGCTTTATCGACAGAGTTGGAAAGGATTCACAATGTGTTTTATGTGTCTATGTTACGACGATACTGATCAGATCCTTCACACATAATTTCACCGGCAGATGTTGAGATTCAACCCGATATGACTTGTGGTGAAAAACCGATCAAGATTTTGGCTCGGGAAGTTAAACAGTTGAGAAATAAAGCCCAAGTTAAAGTTTTGTGGCAAAGGAATGGGGTCGAAGAGGCTACGTGGGAACCCGAGGAAGCAATGAGAAAATAGTACCCAAACCTCTTTTTCAGTAAGATTTTCGGGGACGAAAATCCTAAAGGGGGAGAGTTGTAACAGCTCGATTTTGGGTCTAGTCAGAACAGTGATTTCGGGACAAAAATCTGACGTAGTAAAATTTATTTTTATTATATTTTTATGATCTACAGTTTTATGGAATGGTTTCGTGAAAATTTCGTTCAAAAATTTTAATGTTTGGGCACTCAATTTAGTAAAGGGACTAAATTGTAAAATGTGCAAATTTTGATTTCTATATGTTAAAGGTGTCCAATTGCTATGAGATCTTAAATTAGAGGTCCTTAGATGGTAATTAGACCATTGGTTAAGTTGGTGGACAAAAATGGACATGGTTAGGTGAAATTTCAAAGTTATGCATTAAGGGCATTTTGGTCATTTTGTAAATAAAGATAACATAAAATAAACAAAAAGATGTTATCTTCTTCAATTGAGTCCTTTAGTGCCAAAATTTCAAGGGAGTCCATAGCTAAGGTTTGTCCATCTTTCAAGCTCGATTGTAAGTCCGTTCTTGCCCTATTTTTCATGAATTTTATGTTTTTGAAGTCTCAACCTAATCTAGCCTTTCCAAGGACTAATTTCAAAGAAAATCAAAGTCTAAAATTTTACCCATGTTAGATATTTGTGTATTTTGATGTTTAATGGTAGAAAATGTATGTTTGGTATTAAATAAACAACATTTACCAAGTGATTTTTGATGAAAATGTAAAAAAGGGCTTATTTGTAAAAAGTTATAAAATGAGAAGTAAAAGTGTGATTAAATGGAAAATGTGGGCTGTTATGAGTATGAATAAGTTTCACCTAGGCTTGGGTTTTGAAGAAATTGAGCACATTTCATTTTACAGCCTAAGGACTAAAGTGTAAAATGTTAAAAAGTTAGGGGCAAAAATGTAATTTTTCCATAATGTTATTTTTTGGCTGAATTGAATAATGTGAGTATTAAATGAATTAGATTTGCTATTATAGATCAAGAAAAATGAAGTTCAGACCTAGATCGGGGGAAAAATAAAGTGTTTGACCATTAGGTCCATTTCTACTATTTTTTTACCGAGGCAAGTTCGTATGTTAATAATACAATGTTATATTTGTATTATAATGTCTTGATATTGCATGAATTGTATGATTGATTCTATGAGCATATTCGACAAAGTTTTGACAAGCGAGAAAATCCCGGTTGAACCTTAGGAATAGATTAGGATACAAGTGACATGTCACTAGGAACCCATGTGAATATGTAATTATGTGATTTATGTGTCCCGGTGCTGGTCTTGTATGTCCTACCGGTGGCTGGGTATACCAGCATATGTTGTAGATACTTGACAGCTTCTGTGAGCAGCATCGTGTAGCTACGTCTTGATTGACAGCTTGTGTGAGCAGGCCTGTGGATAGCTCGAAAGCGAGCCTATATGTGTTATGATATTTGTGGTAGCATTGGCTACATATGTGGCACTTAGGTGCAAAGTTTTTCGTGTATCCGATAGTATTCCAAGTGGTTCAATAGGTATGTCAAATATGAGAACGTATGTGAATATGTCACGAGTTGGTACAGGTATGTACGTAAAACTCAAAGGCAAAGAACTCGGTATATGATGAACTATTGGTAAGAATGTGATTGAGTAAGTTGTGCTTATGAAGTTTTAATGAAATTTATGTTAGTATATATTAAGTTATTTATATGACAAATGTATGAATAATGTTCTGCATTATTTGCATATGAACTTACTAAGCTATATAGCTTACCCCCTTTCTTTCCCTTTTCTCAAAGTGTCACCAAGCTAGCTCGAGATTGGATATCGTCGGAGGTCCATTCACACTATCAATCATTATTTTGGGTACCATTGAAGTGTCAATTATAACATCCTAAAATTATGGGTTGTCATTTTTGTGTAATTGCATGTTATGCTGATTCCGTGTGATGTCTAAGGGTGTTTAGGGGCCCTAGGGAGGCCTGGGGTCGAGTTGGAGCCCTAGTGAAATTTTGGTTTTTGAGCCCTTAAGTAGGGAGAGCTAGTTGAAGCAGGGCTTAAGGTTAATTAAATTTGTTTGCTAACACAAGTGGCCACAATGGTGGAGTGGTGGTGGCGTCAACATGGAAGCAATAGGAGTGGGGTTTGAATCCCGCAAGTAGCATTTGGGGAGTTTTATTTTATGCTATGGAGAGGGGAGAGGTGAAGTTGGATTAGGACTTTGCAGGAGAGATAGGGGACTTGGTCAAATTTGTTTGAATGGAAGGTGGAGAGTGGATGGTGGAGCTAAATAAGGAGAAAATCAGGGGATTTGGGGGTGTGAGGTAGTGCTTGGCCGAACGTGGGATGTGGGGAGGAGAAATTCGGCTAAAGGTTGATGTTGGCATGAAATTTGGCATTTGGTGAGTAGCAAAAGAATAAAAATTGAAACCTATTGGAGTGTGTGCAGAAATTCTCTAGTGTTCTTCGCTTTTTTTTTTTTGACATTTTAGGCTTTCTCCTTAGACATTTCGCGTTCTTTGTTTTTCATGTTTCCTTCTATTCTCTTTTGCACGTTCTTTTCTACTCTCCCCTCAATTGTTCTCTTTTGTGCTCTCCATAACCGAAACTTCTCTTCTTTTTTATTGTGTTTCTACTATTTTCTCCATAAGCCAAATTTCCTTTTTTCCCATTTGAATCAGTTTCCTTTTCTTTTGCCATTAGCCTAACTTGGCCTAGTCTAAAGCGTAGTGGGTTTGTGAACATCGAATCTCCTTTTTCATTCGGTTTTCCTTTAGTTGCAAGGTAATAGTCTCTTTTCTTTTTATGTTCTCTTTCTTTTTTCTCTCTTAAAGGACCGAAACACTCATCTTCTAACCCTTTTAATGAGACCGAATATATATTTCCCTAGCACCCCTCCATCTTTTACTCTCTTTGTGATCAAACCGGTGCTAATGTCTCCTTTTTCTAGGTGGTGGTCATCCTTGAGGGCCGAATACTGTAGTAGCAATCTTGGGTTTGCTAATCGTTGGTAAGTGCCTGCAACCAATAAAGAGGTTTGTTATATCTCTTTTTCTCAAATGGGTTCTTTAAGCCGAAGGGCTGATTCTTAAGGGGAGTAACGTTTTAATGTGTTATAGTTGGCAACCAATGTTAGGGAACCAGTATCTCTGAACCTCAGATTAAAACCGATTACTTCAATATTGGGGAAATTTTATCACTTGGTAAGTGAGGCTTGTCCTGTTGAGTACATCGATATGTTGATTTTCATGAAGTGGTCATTAACAGTTGTCTAAACATTGTTCTAGGTGTTTGGAAAGGGGCAAAAATCACAACTCATTCACAGGTGTGTAATCTCACACCCTTCCGATAAATGCTTGTGATATTTTGCGTGACGTCGAAAAGTCGAAAAGCCGGCAACTGTGACCACTCGAGCGTGCAAGCGCTCGTAGTGGTTAATCGAGATGCAAATAGTGTCGTTAAGAGTGTTGTGAACACCCTTGCGATACCGAGGTTGTAACGGGCCTAATCGAGCCGAAACGGGCCAAATGGGCCCAACGGGCTAACCAGCCCACTTGGGCAAAACTGTCAGAAAATGACAGGCCCGAATGCGAAATCTGCAAAACAAAAACCAAAATCATGCGTTGTGGGCTACACAAGCGTGTGGGCCTGTTTGGGCCTAAAATGGATTTTAGGCCCAATAGTTCCATAAAGACCCAAAAAGGGTTCCCGAGTCGCTCGAGGTGATAGTAGGCCTCCAGAAAGGCCGTAAAATGTGAAAATTACTAAAATACCCTTGGGTTACGAAATTACTAAAATACCCTTACAAGGTAAATTACTGAAATACCCCTAGGTTGCGAAATTACCAAAATACCCTCAATGGGTAGAATGACTGTAATACCCTTCATTGTGGTTGAGTATCGTGGGTATGATTTTATTATACTCTCATATGTGGGCATATATATTGCATGTTATCATATTGCATGGGGCGAGATAATGATTGAAGAGTAGTGTAGACCGGTGGCTCTACCACATACTATTTTGGTGGCTCTACCACATATATATATATATATACGTATTATAACCTCGGTAGCTCAGCTACAAATATTGTGATTAGCAGCTTAACTGCATTATTGGTGTGATTGGCGGGGTGGGTTGACTTGATCCCCACAGGTGACGATTGGTTGGTAAGGGGTGTGATTGGATGGATTGGGTTGTGTTGCATTACATTATCTGTATTTCATCATTGTATTACCAAGATTATAGGGCTTGGGCCCAAACTTGTTATCGTGAGGGCTAAGGCCCAATTAGAGATTGTTTAAGAGACTGCTCACTGAGTTCTCGTAACTCACCCTCTTTTTCCCTTAACCTTGCAAGAAAATACCAGTGATAGAGGGCTAGGAGCCTTGGAGGACTCGGTGGTGGCCATACACTGTGAACTTTAGTAAAATTTCATTTCGCTTTAATTTTAAGATTTTATTTAACTTGGGTTTATTATTGTAATAAGACCTTTGGATTTAAATTTTCTTTTAAGCTTCCATTTCTGTTATTATTTATTATTAAATTTTAATATGGGGGTTTTCCTAGAACTTTAATAATTGTTTTCCAAATTATCACTTTACCACAAATATTCAAATTTCAATTTTTCATAACAAAAGTGGTTTGCAAAATAATAACAACTTTTTAAAAGAGACATTTAGTAAATCGGGGCTTTTATTAACAAACATCGGAACTCGATGTTTTAAAAAGAATACGAACTTTTTAATGAACGCGTATTTAGTTTTTAAACAACCTCTCTATGTGACATGCCAGATCCGGTAGTAACGTCTAGGCCGAATTTGGGGTGTTACATCAATATTTTGAGTTATGGCATGTATAGGGACTTGGTCATTCTTTTATATGGCTCATTGGTAATGTGGCCAAATGTATTGGCTTATAATGGTTAATGATTTCATTTTGTATATGACCATGTAAGTTGGCTAATGTTGGTTATGAGTATATTTATATGTTGATACCATTCATGAATATGGAAACTTACATGATTTGTGTTGATAAATTATGATGTTAAAGTATGTTAGATGTTCGCATGTGGATGTAATGTTAATACCTTGGTTGTGTATGTTTTGGTTGCCTAAGTATGCTATGAATTGTGGCATTGAATTTGTGTAAGTGTAGGTGTAATTGAGGGTGGCAAATGGTTTGGTAAATAGCCTTATTTTTGTCCACACGGGTAGACACACGGGAGTGTGTTTAGGCCACGGGCATGTACTTCAGCCGTATGTCCCCTGCACCTTAATTTTGAGAAATAGAATGTCTAGAATTGAGCACACGGGTAGAGACACGGGCGTGTGTCTCGGCCGTGTGTAACACCCCAAACTCGGCCTATGCGTTTAAGACCAGACTTGGCATGCCACACAATTCGAACTTATGTCCAGTCATCAATGCTTTTAATGAAAACAATTCTTCAAAACGATTTTAAAGATGGAGTTTATCAAAAATTGAGATTTATTTGAAAACCATGATTTTAAAACATAAGAGTTTACAATTTGATTTTCAGAGAAATAATTGGTTAAAACTGAAATAATTGGTTGAAATAAATTTATAAATGAGTTTTCACAAAATTTTATGAGTGAGTGATATTTAAGAAAAAAACCCTTTTATACGCAAGTTTAAGAAAACATTTATAAAAAAAACTAAACAACCCCATTTAAGTAACTAAAACATATTAAAATCCATCCACGCAAAAAATCCATAAAAATAATCCGAGGGCCTTATTACATCGCAATTGAAATAGTACTTAAATAAAAATACTTAAAAGAAGTTCAAAGTTTTATAACTCATCATTCATAGTATGGCCTCCACACGAAGTCATCCCCCCCAAGCCTCCATCATTTATTATTACCCGAGAAGGGTAAGAAAATGGGTGAGTTACTTAGAACTCAATGTGTAACCCACTTCATCGAGTTCACTGGCCAAAACCATTTAAGCAATTAGTTGGGCTTGAGCCCATTTACAAATGTACAATATAAAAATAATGCATGTGAAATGCAATTCCCAACCAAGCTTAATTTCCATCCGCTACACACCACCCGTACCAACCAACACACCTGTGGGGATCAAGTCAACCCACCCCGCCAACACACCAATAGCAGGCATTAAGCCAATTATAATATTTGTGGTAGAGCCACCAAACTAGATTGTGACAGAGTCACTGAACTAGATTTTGGCAACAGACCTTTCTTCTCTTCGTCAATTACCCCAACCCATGCAGTCATGTATATATAGATAATGCATAACAATATATTCATAAGGTAAATTTCAACAAAAAGCCCATATTACAAGTTATCAATTTGGCCCATTAGTCAAAATAGAAATTTTGGCCCATTTAAGGATCTAACAAACTTTGGCCCATTTAACGACCTAGCAAATTTTGGCCCATTTAACATATGAGGCCCTTTTTGAAATTTTCTCACTTGGTCAGCTTATCAAAAATAATCCATAAGGCCCAAAATGTCATTTTTTTACAATATAGCCCATTAAGGGCAAATCCGTAATTTTTCCACAACTTTAATACCGTTTTCATGCATTCACACAAAAAGTTCTAATATTTCGTATTTTCTAATTTTATTGATTTTACGATTTTATTCTATGCTTACGGTATAATATAACCCATGAGATAAGTGTGAAGTTACACACCTGATTACGGTGAGAACTATACCTTCCCGCTCGTCGATACCTAAATATTTATCATGCTTGATTAGAACACTAATATTTAATAAAAACTATACTATAAATGATCTAGATCTTTACCCTTGAAATCTCGAATGACAATTATTTGTCAGTTCTCCCCGGTTGACGGTTCACAACCCAATGGGAAATCCCGAACCACTAATGGCTCCGAACTACGAACAACTTCAAATTATCGATTCTTCTCAAATGAGGGTCCACAACTCGATGGAAAGTCTCGGATTTGCGAAACAGCCCTTCACTTGAATTTAGGGGGAATAGCGGAACCACCCCCTTCCAAACACTATTAACAACTCTTTTCGTCCCTATCTTGCTTGCCTCAATTGACAAAGGATTATTAGTCCTACAATATATCAAAAATTTTAATACTAATGGCTTAAAAGGGCGAACTCAGCTTACCTTAAAATCCTGAGTGATTTCTAAAGGATTCCTATACGTGAAAACTTTCGGTTATAACAAATCCCAATGATAGTCATTGATAAATATGAGAGTGATCAAAAATCCTTGAGGAGTTCCTTCTTACCTTGCTAAATATGATCCAAACTTGAATAACTTTCAAGATGACTTGACAAGATGGTAGTTCGATCCTCCACTATCTTATGATTATCCAAAGCTTAATAAAAGAAATGATTAAGAACAAGGTCAAAGAAGAATAAGAGATTTGGCTATGATATAATAGATAGGAAAATAAATTTCAGCTATGGGGATGGTTACAAGCATTCGGCCATGGAAGGAAAATGAAGGAAGGATATGTTTGAATGGTAAATAAAATGGAGAGGAAAAGAGAATAGAGAGAAGAGAAAAGAAAATAGAGATGAGAGGTTTGTATTTCGGTTCTCAATGATGAAAGATGAATCAAAAAGAAACTTTGAGACCAAAATGCATTCAAAATGAAGAGGAAAAAGAGAAGAAAATAAATGGTCCTTGATGGCTATGTGGTTTCGGTCACAAAGAGAAGAAAAAGGTTTGGAGAGAATGAACAACCTAAGACCGAAATGGTCAAAAGAAATGGCAAAAAGAAACAATTGCTTACTCAAAGTTTATGGCACATTCGGCTAGGGAGAGGGAAAATTAGAGAGAAAAAAATTTGATAAAAGCACCAAATGACCAAATGGAAAATGTGCTCATCAAGCACCTAATCTTACCAAACTAACACCAAAAACCAGCCATCCCCCCTAGCCCCCTATCCCATCCACATTCATGGTCAAAAAGGCCATTCAAAAGTTTCCAAAACACCTTCCCTTATTTCAAGCCTTATGCCCCCCTTACATACCAAAACCTTTTGATTCCTTACCTTAAGTTAACACTTGCCTTTTTCCCTTAGTCTACTTTCCATAAAAGAATTAGTCCAACCTTACCATAAGTAAGGCTTGACCGACACATGCCATATAGGTGCAAAAATAAAAGTCACCAAAATGCTATCCATGGGATTCAAACCTCTCCCCTCAAGCAATCACTCATGCGCCAACACCACCTTGCTACTAGTTCATCTTATGCTAGCTTTCTACACTTAAATTACCTTAAGCATTAGGATCACTTATTCCACTTCAATAACATTCTCATTACTAAAAATTATTCTACTTCTGAATAATTTCGTGCCTTCTCAAGGCTATATTAAACACAGAAAATTTAACCATTCACAAGCTAAACACCAAAACATGCAACATATCGATACTCAGATTTTTAGGATGTTACACCGTGTGTGCTACACGGCCTATAACACGAGCATGTGTCTTGCCCATGTGAAACCCACACCTAAATTGAATTAAATTAATTAACCGTACAGCCTAGCACAAGGGTGTATGGCATGACCGTGTGGCACAAGTTAGAGAGCACCCTAAATTGAACACGACCTGAAGCATAGGTGTGTCCTTGACCACACATGCATGCGAGCCCTATTTCTAGCAAAAATTTTCTGTCTTGTAAAAATTCCCTGAGTTCTCGTTTTAGTCCCAAACCACTACTAAAGCATGTTTTGGGCCTCGTAGGCTCGTAATAGGGACTTTATGATTGAATACAAATGATTTTTATTTGGATGCAAATTTATGACTCAGAATTGTATGAGTGCTTGTTTTATAAGTCTGGTAATGCCTTGAGCTCTTTTGGTGTTGAATACAGGAAAGAGGTATTACATTTAGTGGTATCAGAGCTAGGTTTAGTTGATTCTTAGACTAACGTAGCGTGTGTAAGATCTAGCTATACATGCCATAAATAAATTGTGATAGTGTGATACTCTGACAATTTTAAAACGTGTTTTCATATAGTAAATGGATCCCAATCAAGCTGAAGCTGATGACGTAGAAAGTAATGTGCCGCCCCACTCAAGGGGCAGCACCATCTGAAAGTAGACCTCCCACGGTTAGTTAGGGAGGAGGACTAGGGGCTAGGGAAGCCTTCCTCCACATGATGAACGAGTGGTATTCAGAATTTGTTCGAATAAATCTGACTGCTCATCCCCCTCCACCCCCACCTATTCCTCAGCCGGTTCCCATAGCTCCACAAGGTATGGAATTTGTAAGATTGAATAAGCATCTGGTTGATAAGATTCGAAAGCATAGGGCTGAAGATTTCAGAGCTCGTAATAGGGACTTTATGACTGAATATGAATGGTTTTAATTTGGACACAAATTTCTGACTTGGAATTGTGTGAATGCTTGTGTGATAAGTCTGGTAATGCCTCAAGCCCTGTTTCGGCATTGAATACGGGTAGGGGTGTTACATGACATGCCCATGTCTTAGGCCGTGTGGCATTCAATATGAGGCACACAGCCGTGTCCTAGCCCATGTCCTTACCTATGTAACTCTTTGATTTAGGTCACATGGCTAGCCACATGCTCGTGTGCTAGGCCATGTGTCACACATGACTGAGACACACGCTCGTGTCTCTACCTGTGTACTTAATTTTGAGCATTTTATTTTTCAATTTTAAGATACTGGGGACACACGACCAAACCACATGCCCATGTGTCAGGCCGTGTGTCAAATGGGGTCAAGACACACGCCCGTGTGGACAAAATAAAGCCATTTCCTAGCTTTATTTCTCACCCAAATTTTCCAACAACCTATAGCAATACTTGAAAACATATTCCATGTAACAGCCCATTTTTCAGTGAGATCGGAACAGTGGTTTTGGGGCCACAAATTTGATCCAAAAATAAAGTTTATTTTTATTTTATTATATGGTCTGTATTATGATAGACATGTTGTATAAATATTTTGATACGAAAATTTCATTGATTAAGTGCTTAATTACGAGAAGGATTAAATAGCATAAAATGTAAAAGTTGAATTCTAGTAGCTATAAGGATTAAATAGCTATGGAATTCAAAAATAGAGGCCCTTATATAGTAATTAGACCATTAATAAAAGTATGTAGATTTTCTTGGTGACGGGCTCAATGTGGTAGCATCGCCCTTTGTAACGATCAAGGCTGGTACATCCATAGAAATATAGAAAAAAGGTAAGGACTAAATTGGGAATTTAAATAATTTAATTAATTAAAAGATGATAAAAACAAATATCATCTTATTTTGTCATCTTCAACCTTAAAAATACATGGAAACCTTAGGAGAGAGAGAGAAGAAACTTTCAAGGCCTAATTGGGTAAGTTTTCTTGTCCCATTTTTAGTAATTTTGATATTTTTGAAACCGAGATAATCTAGTCTATCTATTTGGGGGATTAATTTGAAAAGTTATCAAATTATGGAAAATGGGTCATGGATGTATGTGCGGAAAATTAGAAATTTATGGTAAAAAATGAAAGGTTGTTGATAGATAAATAACTTTTACAAAGTGATTTTTGATGAAAACATGATTTAGGGACTAAATTGTAAAGTTGTAAAATTTGATGAAAAATTTTAAATTTTTATGAATACATGTGTAACATCCCAAAAATGGGGTTATTTGGAATTTAATCATTTTTCTTATGTATGAATTGTTGAGACATTATTTATGGAATAATAGAGTTTAATTAAAGACCTTGAGTTGGCTTGGAAAGGTAGAAATAAATATATTATTTGCGTAAAAGGTGGATAGCCTTAGTGAGTAGGGGTTATAAGGATAAATAAGGGAGCTTTTGTCATAAAATAAGCCTAGACAAAGTGGCAAAAGTGAGGCCACTTAGGAACTTGTGTGACGCCACCAAGGAGCAAGGAGAGCCTTGGTTCGAGTCACAAGAATCCTTCTTTTGCATTATGGTGGAATGGCAACAAGGAGAGAGAGTCCTTTCTCTTTAAACTCTAATTATTATTTAGATAATAGGATAATGTGAGCTTTTAATTGGATTTTAATTGCTTAAATATAAGGAAAATGGGAGATAAATGAGGATATTACATGGATTATTAAATAGATATTATTGAAGTTTTATGTTGAGGATAATCAAGGATATTATTTGATTAAAAGGATTATTTGGCTATTATTGGGAATTATTAGGTGATTATTATTTGAATTAAATCAATTTAGTGGTTATGAGAAAAACAAGGAGTTGGCTAAGCCTTGAACTCCTTGGACGGTAAGCTTAGGGAGGGAGTGCCAATGCTTATAAAAGCCTTCAAGCTATCACTTGTTTTCTTTTTTTCCATCTTTGCTTGTGGTCAAAACTCTCAACCCTCCCATCTTTTATTCTTTCTCTTTGAAGACTAAAAGCCATCAATTTTTTCAATCTTTGGTCAATCCTCCACATCTCCATAGCCCATCTATTTCTTTTCTTCATAGATCAAAACCCTATTGTCCTACCTCCAAATAGCCGGATATACCCTCTTGAAGTGCCAAACCTCACATTCCTCCTTGGTTGCACTTTGGCCGAATGGTGCAAAGGGCATTGATACTCCGGACTTCTTTGTAATTCAATCGATTATCAAGGTAAGGGATGGCCAACCCTCCTTCAGATTTTCTTTTTCTTGTCGACTTATGGGATTGAATGGAAGCCAAGTTTTGCAACTAGTAGCAAGAGTTCTAACCAAAGGTTGAAATCGATGATAGGCACTTCGGGATCTCAAAACAGAGAGATCGGATCCGGCATTCTCGACATTCGGTTTTGGGTAGGTGGTGGTAAGTGTCAACTTATAAAAGATTGCTCCTCTAATGATTAAGAAAAGCCAAAGCTATGGTTGCTAATATTGACCAACCTGTAGTTTATGAACCGATTTGCGATTCGGGTGCAAGCTAGGATTCAAGCGATTAGGTAAGGATGCGGTACAAAATATGACCCTTTAAATTATTTGGTTTGGCCGAATGGCCATATTACTAACCTTGATAGTTGGTCAATATAGGGGCAAGGACTTAGAGTGTGGCGATTGATTATCTTCTGGATTTAAGACTATCGTGGTAACAGTGTGTACATACACACATATAATTTGTTAATATGTTTGTTGTTGTGAATGCTAACTTGATTTCTATGTAGCATTGATAATATACCATATCGGTATAGTTGGCAATCTGGTAAGTCCCTAAAATGTGTACTTGTTATTTGATGCTTTTGGTAAGTATGATGCATTATTATATGAGATTCAAGTATGTGATTGATGTGGGATTAGTGAGTGGAGGGGCAGATTAATCGTGTTGACGGGCACCAGAGTTTTGGTAACACACCGTGACTATATGTCACTAGAGGTTTGGTACCTCCAGAGGTTTGGTACCTCATAGCGACTTGTCCTCGTGGTTAACACCACCGTGGGTTGGCCCCACTTGAGATATGGGATCGCCTCGCAGTTGATTTGGTATCACACGATGGGTTGGCCCCATCAAATGATCTCAGTCCACGGACACCGTTGTTTTGGTAACACATTGTGACTATATGTCACCGGTGGTTTGGCACCACCAAAGGTTTGGTACCACAACGGGTAGACAGCATGGCGTTTGGATGGCTAGGTCGGGAATTAAATATTCTGCATATTAATTGTTATATGTTGTGTATGAAAAATATTTTAAAACGGGGGAAGGGTTACATACTGAGTCTTGGTGACTCACCTTCTCCATTATTATTTTTCCAGGTGATGCTTAGATCGCGGACATGGAGCCGGAGGGACTTGAGGAGGCCATGCGGTGGATTTAAAATTAAATGAACTTTAATTTTGGTTATTATAAATTTTGTTATTTGGTTGATTTATTTTGGATGTAATAAGGCCTCATTTTACTTTACTTTAGCTATTTTCTTTTATGTTGGACATTTTGTTTTAATTATAAATTCGAATCACACATTTTCTAAATTAATTCGGAAAAAATTTTATCGTGCCATCGGGCACATCTGAAATTTGTATAACAACTTGACTTAATTAAATTTTCGAATTTGGACTAAGTATATTTTCAGCAAGATAACTTCAAACGAGCAAGTTTTCAACAAAACTTAAGTGGATTTTGAAAATGGGTTTCAAAAAGTTCCTCTTCGTAACGACCCATATTCGGTCCTAACTTTTGGGCCGGGTTTGAATGTTACAAATTGGTATCGAGCCCAGCTCAAAACTCTCATTGGGGCCCAAGGCCCAAAAATGTTTTAGTAGGCCTTATTAATTGTTTTGGATTTTAAAGAAGATGGCCCGAGTCTCCCAGACCGATCCGCCTGTAAGTACCTCTAAACTTCTTTGTGAATTATATTCTAGAAGGGTAGGAAGCATGGAACGTAGATAGACTTATAGGAATTTGAACCCTAGGATTAGATTACTCAAACACACAAGCTAAACATAAGACTTAAAGAACTAAACCAATCTATGACTTAGTCATCGAGCTAGGGTGTGGTAACCCAGACGCATGTCTAGGATAGGAACCCAAGAGCCTGGTATTTAAGCGATCGAGTGACTCACCACCTCTTCGCAGTATCCTACAGTGCGTAGCTTGGGTTCACCCTAACTCGGAGGGCTCGATGGTGTGGTAACCTCTGTCGCATGTCTAGAAAGGTTCGGTGGGAGCTTGGTATTTAAGCAATCCGCATGACTCACCTCCTCTCCACACGAAACCCCGCCTGTGCGTAGCTTGGGTTCACTCGACCAAGAAGGTTCTACATAGGCTAAACATAATGACTAAAACCCGAAAGGAAATTAGCCTTGATTTTTGAAAAGGAAGGAAACAACAAAACTCGGTTTTAAAACTTTTCAAATCACTCCTTCAAACGTAAGAACAACTCTTTTTGCAATGTTTTCCCCGAAAAGTTCGATTTGTGGAAAATTACGAAAATGCCCTTAGGGGTAAAATTACTAAAATGCCCTTGGTTCATAAAACATCAACTCAATGATTTTGTCCAAAATTTTAACTACTTCTCCAATATTCAACTCGACTTTGGAAATCCTCAATGAAACACTTTGGTTTTGAAAAAATTACGAAAATGCCTCAACTTATAAAATTATTAAATGCCCCGAGTACAAAATTTTGCAATATCACCGCTTTAAGAAAGAAAAATTCTCAAAAGGGACCCTCAGAGTTTTACAATGGTTAAAACATCCTTGATTTACAAAATTACAAAATTACCCCTGGAGGACCAAATTACCAAAATACCCCTGGTTTTCGAAATAATGCCATAACTTCAAATCTTATCAATTTTTAATAATACCCTCCAGTGTTGAGAATTGCAAAACAACCTACTCTACTAAAGTTTTAAAATCTCTTTTATTACGAAAATACCCCTGTAGGAAAATGACGAAAATACCCCTGGGTTAGAAATGGGCAGAAATGTCCGAAGAGCGAATAGGTATGGAAAGTATTAAGGAATGGATGCAAGAACTTCTTTGTGTGAACTAGGATAGAAGACTGAAACCTTGTTTGCACGAAAGAATCCCTAATTAAAATTTCTTCATAAAATTTCTTCGCGAGTAATGAAGTGGAACAAACGCTAATACATAAAATTTCTCTTAATCAGATTAAAAGCGCAGAGATAGAATGAGTTCTAGAGGACGTGGACGCCTGTGGACGCAGTAGGGGTAGGATGATGGTGTCTGAACCCGCAGTCGGGACAAGGTTCTCCAAAACGATGTACCGCCGCCACCACCACCTCCAACTTTTGGAGCAGAGGAGCAGGATCGACGGAGGAGAGGCGATCTCAAGCGGTGTTGCAGTACTCGAATTGGTGGTCAATGGTGGTGAATTTAGGAGCTCAAAATCTATTCCCGAGTGGATTCGTCCAACGAGCTGAGGTGTTCCGGTGTGTCGAGTGGCACCCAGTGTAGCAGTATTACCGGAATCTACGAAAGGATAATGGATGATCTTGACCACCGAGGGGAAAAGTTGAAAGGGCGGTGTCGCTTCTAAAGGATGAAGCGTACAGCTGGTGGTCGACGTTCGGGATGGAGCCACAATGATGACCTTACGTGGGGTTACTTTAAAACCGCTTTTGAAGAAGATGTGGGCACCACTACATCGACGCACGAGGAAGGCTTTTACGGGTCTAGTACAAGGAACTAAGTCCGTGGGTGAGTATGAGGCGGAGTTTTAAGACCGGTAGGTATGCAAGAGGCATCGTGGCTACTAAACACGAGCGCCTGTGGTCCGCTTTGAGGACGGACTCGAGATGATTTGAGATTACCGATTGCCCATGCAAAAGTCCGTGAGTTTTCATCTCTTGTGGAAAAGGCTAAGGTAGCCGAGGGATCAAGGAGGTCGAGACAAAATTATAGTAGGAATAATCAAAAGAGAGGCTTTGGATCGCCTGGATCGGGCAGTAATGTGGAGAAGAGGGCTAAATTTGGGGAATCAGAAAGAGCCACAAAGCCTACTCAGTGGCCACCTCAGTGTGTTAGATGCGGGAAATCCCATTCAGGAGAATGTTTGGCTGGAAGTAAAGGGTGCTTTGAATGTGGGTCATTCGATCACCGTGTAAGGGATTGTCCTCGGAAGTTAGCTAAGAATCAACCAGAGGGTCGAAACCGTGCTCAGGATAGAAACGAAGGACCACCACAGAGGGGTCGAGGTGCAGCTAGAGGTAATGGAAATGGTAACGGGCGTGGTCGAGGTACTGAAGGTGCAGAGGCGAGGCAACCAAGGTTGGTTTATGCAGTTGGCCGTCGCGAGGAGGAAGATGTGCCAGACTTGACAACGGGTAAGTTTCTTATTTTCGGAATACCCTTATTTGTCTTGGTTATGGTTACGTTAATTCACTCTTAGGTTGCTAGTAAAGTGTATGGAACTTGGATTATGAACGTAGGGAATGTTTCTAGGAAGTATGATAGTTCTTTAAGATCAGAGTGCGCAGCAGTAGCGTAGTGTGATGAGTTAAGGATGCACGATTGAACGATAGTAAGTAATTTCGGGACGAAATTTATTTTAAGGGGGGTAGAACTGTAACATCCCAAAAATGGGGTTATTTGGAATTTAATCATTTTTCTTATGTATGAATTGTTGAGACATTATTTATGGAATAATAGAGTTTAATTAAAGACCTTGAGTTGGCTCGGAAAGGTAGAAATAAATATATTATTTGCGTAAAAGGTGAATAGCCTTAGTGAGTAGGGGTTATAAGGATAAATAAGGAGCTTTTGTCATAAAATAAGCCTAGACAAAGTGGCAAAAGTGAGGCCACTTAGGAACTTGTGTGACGCCACCAAGGGAGCAAGGAGAGCCTTGGTTCGAGTCACAAGAATCCTTCTTTTGCATTATGGTGGGGCGGCAACAAGGAGAGAGAGTCCTTTCTCTTTAAACTCTAATTATTATTTAGATAATAGGATAATGTGAGCTTTTAATTGGATTTTAATTGCTTAAATCTAAGGAAAATGGGAGATAAATGAGGATATTACATGGATTATTAAATAGATATTATTGAAGTTTTATGTTGAGGATAATCAAGGATATTATTTGATTAAAAGGATTATTTGGCTATTATTGGGAATTATTAGGTGATTATTATTTGAATTAAATCAATTTAGTGGTTATGAGAAAAACAAGGAGTTGGCTAAGCCTTGAACTCCTTGGACGGTAAGCTTAGGGAGGGAGTGCCAATGCTTATAAAAGCCTTCAAGCTATTACTTGTTTTCTTTTTTTCCATCTTTGCTTGTGGTCAAACTCTCAACCCTCCCATCTTTTATTCTTTCTCTTTGAAGACTAAAAGCCATCAATTTTTTCAATCTTTGGTCAATCCTCCACATCTCCATAGCCCATCTATTTCTTTTCTTCATAGATCAAAACCCCTATTGTCCTACCTCCAAATAGCCGGATATACCCTCTTGAAGTGCCGAAACCTCACATTCCTCCTTGGTTGCACTTTGGCCGAATGGTGCAGTGGCATTGATACTCCGGGACTTCTTTGTAATTCAATCGATTATCAAGGTAAGGGATGGCCGAACCCTCCTTCTGTATTTTCTTTTTCTTGTCGACTTATGGGATTGAATGGAAGCCGAAGTTTCGGCAACTAGTAGCAAGAGTTCTAACCAGTGTTGAAATCGATGATAGGCACTTCGGATCTCAAAAGCAGAGATCGGATCGGCATTCTCGACATTCGGTTTTGGGTAGGTGGTGGTAAGTGTCAACTTATAAAAGATTACTCCTCTAATGATTAAGAAAAGCCGAAAGCTATGGTTGCTAATATTGACCAACTGTAGTTTATGAACCAGATTTGCGATTCGGGTGCCGAAGCTAGGATTCAAGCGATTAGGTAAGGATGCGGGTACAAAATATGACCCCTTTAAATTATTTGGTTTGGCCGAATGGCCATATTACTAACCTTGATAGTTGGCCGAATATAGGGGCAAGGACTTAGAGTGTGGCCGATTGATTATCTTCGGGATTTAAGACTATCGTGGTAACAGGTGTGTACATACACACATATAATTTGTTAATATGCTGTTGTTGTGAATGCTAACTTGATTTCTATGTAGCATTGATAATATACCATATCGGTATAGTTGGCAATCCGGGTAAGTCCCTGAAAATGTGTACTTGTTATTTGATGCTTTTGGTAAGCATGATGCATTATTATATGAGATTCAAGTATGTGATTGATGTGGGATTAGTGAGTGGAGGGGGCAGTATTAATCGTGCCGACGGGCACCAGTGTTTTGGTAACACACCGTGACTATATGTCACCAGAGGTTTGGTACCTCCAGAGGTTTGGTACCTCATAGCGACTTGTCCCTGTGGTTAACACCACCGTGGGTTGGCCCCACTTGAGATATGGGATCGTCTGCCAGTGATTTGGTATCACACGATGGGTTGGCCCCATCAAATGATCTGTGTCCACGGACACCAGTGTTTTGGTAACACATTGTGACTATATGTCACGGTGGTTTGGCACCACCAAGGGTTTGGTACCACAACAGGGTAGACAAGTGGCGTTTGGATGGCTAGGTCGGAATTAAATATTCGCATATTAATTGTTATATGTTGTGTATGAAAATATTTTAAAATGGGGAAGGGTTACATCTGAGTCTTGGTGACTCACCTTCTCCATTATTATTTTTCCAGTGAACTTGAGGAGGCCATGCGGTGGATTTAAAATTAAATGAACTTTAAATTTTGTAATGGGGCTTTGGTTAGGCTTGGAAAAGGAGTAATTTGTATAACACAAGTTTCATTTTTCGAGCCTTCAAGGACAAGTTTTCAAAAAACTTAAATTTATGGAAAAGTTCCTCTTAATTGGGGCAAATGGTAATTTTGCCTAGGACGTTTCAAATTGAGTCCCAATGAGTATAAAATCTATGAAATTGACGATTAAAGCTATTTATATGGATCCAAACAACACAAATTCGAGGTTAGATCGAGGAAAAGAAAATGTTTCGGATTAGTAGATTTAATACGCGAATAAATGTCGAGGTAAGTTCGTGTAACTTAATCGAGCATGTAATTTTGTTAATTGAATGTTGTGTTTGTGTGTATTGTAATTTATATTGATGTGCATTACTTGTATGTTATGATGGAAAATTTAATACTTGCTTGTAATTGTGAAAAAGGGGTAAGTCCCAATTGAATATTGAATTTTGATGAATATACGCGCTTTCCCGAAATAGATGAAGTCTGGCATTTGTTGCGGATGGGATTTAACTCAGATGAGTAATCCTATTGACCTCATTATAGAAAGTATTTAGCCCAGACAGGTAATCCAGATATAATACCTCTCGATTATACGTTATGATTAGGGTTTAGCCTGGACTGGTAATCCTAATGGAGCTCTTTTGAGCATACGTTATATAAGAGATTTAGACTAGACTGGTAATCCTAATCGAGCTCTTCTGAGCATACGTTATATAAAGAATTTAGCTTGGACTGGTAATCCTATTATACAATATGTGGCTCGAGAGTGTGTTCCTTAGTTAAGTGCCCTAATGGGTATAACTGAATAAGAATTGACAGATTATCGAATTGTACACCTCAAGTGTACTACTTGAGCATCCATTAGAATTTCAATGATTCAATGGACATAACTCTTGACACGACATGAGGATTATAAGATGGAATGATAATGACTTGAAAAATTTTGCTTTATGAGCTCATCATGTTTACTTGATTGATATGAAGATTTTGGTGACTAACATGTTTGATTGAATGAATGTTTTTTAGGCTATTGTATGCTCAGAATTAATAAAAGGGATTGGTTAGTTTAGTTTCCGTTATACAAACTTACTAAGCATGTAATGCTTGCTCTGTTTATTTCCCCTGTTTTATAATGCTCGGAAGCTCGCGAAGGTTGGAGATCATTGGAGCACCGTCACACTATCAACTAGTCATTATGGGTATACTTAGTAAAATCATTTTGGTATAATGGCATGTATAGGACAACTTGGCAAAGGGTGGCTTGAGAATGATGTTTTGTATCCTAGCCATTGAAATGGCTAGTAAAAGTTCATTTTGGTATGACTAAGTGGGTTAATATGATATATATATATATATATATATAAACATGTGTTGTGCTAAGTATATGTGATCAAATGATGTTAATGTCTAAGTTTAACCCAAGTTTATAAACACTTGTGCTTGAAATAATATGCCATGTTGAATGATGGAATTGCTTATTTTGAATACTTGAAATGGTTGGTATTGGATGTGTGTTTCAAGTGTAGGTCATGGGTGTGATTTTTGGTTAGAAATGAAGCTAGAAATGGCTTTATTTTTTCCACACGGGCAGACACACGGGCATGTGTCTAGACCATGTGTGACACACAACCTGGTACATGTGCGTGTAGTTAGGCCGTGTGTCCCTTGCACCTTAATTTTGAGAAATAGAATGCTTAGAATTGAGCACACGGGCAGAGACACGGGTGTGTGTCTCAGCCTTGTGTGCTATACGGCCTAGAACATGCGCGTGTGTCTTGGCCGTGTGAAATATGCACCTAATTCGAATTGAATTAATTAACCACATAGCCTAGCACATGGGCGTGTGGCATGGCCGTGTAGTGCAGGTCAGAGAGCTACCTGATTCGAACACGGCCTGCTGCACGGGCATGTCCCAGGGTCACACGGGCGTGTGAGCCTTGCACCTTAAATTTTTTTTTGTAATTTTGGGAAAAATTCTTAGAGGTTTTGATTAAGTCCTGACTCATTTTTAATGCTTGTATTGGGCCTCGAGGATCCATTTAAGGGGCGTTATGAATAATCTCAGTTAATGAATAGTAAGTTGCATGGATTATCTGTAAATGTTTCTGAATGTTCCAGTAAAGCTCCATAATCATGTTCTAGCAACGGACATGGGTTAAGGGTGTTACATTCTAACCAATTCAAGCATTTTAAACAAGCTAACTTTAACATTTAACATAATATACCATCACATGCATTAATGTTTATAATCTTCCCTTTTATAAACATACATGTTTAACATAACTCAATTAAACCATACTAAACACATGTGTATTTACTTTGATATACATTATAAATGTGTCAAAACAAACCATCACTAGCCATTCCAATGCTAGATCACAATCAACCATTTACAAGCCAACAACCTATACATGCCATTATATCAAAATAAGTTTACTATTTATACCAAAATGAGCTAGTGGATAGTGTGATGATAATCTGATCGATTTCCAACCTTTGTGAGCTTCCGAGCACTATAAAATAGAGAAAAGAAAACCTAGTAAGCATTTAATTCTTAGTAAGTTCGTATAACAGGAATGAAACTTACCAATCATATTCAATTAAATAAGCATAACAATAACATGTTTCCCAACAAATTGGAAATTTGCCTAATCACATACACTCAATTAAGCAATTTAGTCACATAATTCACATGTACATCAAACAAACATGGATGAGCTCATCATGTTTCACACTTTTAGGTATTTCAAAAGAAACAAAGACATAATTCTTTTAATCTCATAATTTCTCATGTCAGGAGTTTTATCCGTTGAATTATTGAAACAACGATGGATACTCAGGTAGTACACACAAGGTGTACAAAGCTGTAAACCATCAACTCATAATCAGGGGTACCCATTAGGGCACATAATTAGGGAGCACACTCTCGAGCCACATATCAGGATGCACAGATGCGCCATGTAATAGGACACTTATTCGGGCTAAATAGGAAACTCATAAGAGTTTTAATTAGAAAGCTCATAGAGCTTTACAGGTAACTCCGAAGAGTTATTATCAGGGAGCACAGGATAAGTTAACAAAGATTTCAAGCAAGCCATGTCAAGAAGCTCATAAGAACCTATATCAACACGCTCACGAAAAGCTACGTTTGTGTCCGCATTAAATGCTGGATCACAATCGATCAAATCATGTAACATGACGCTCACAAAGAGTTGCAGTAACGTGCAACACATGCAAAATCACTACCAATCAGGATGCTCCCAGGAACTATATAACAGGATGCTTGAGAGGGCTTTTAACAGGATTGCTCGTCCGAGCTATATTCTGTCCGCAACTTATGCAAGACCACATTCAATACTGGAAATCATGTATCCATCGAAATTCATTATTCAACGGAACTTATCATTTATCAAGTAGTATTGGACATATGATTAATTTCATACATTAAACATTTATATAATTCATACAAAAACATTATTTAATTTCAAACATATTAATATGCATAATTAAGTTACACGAACTTAGCTCGACACTTGTTCATATTTAAAAGTATATTAATCTGACACATTTTCTTTTCCTCGATCTAACATCAAATTTGAGTTATCCGAATTTATATAAATGAATTTAATCATCAATTTAATACAATTCATATTCAATTTACACTCAAGGAAAAATTACTATTTTGCCCCTATACTTTTCATAAATTCCAATTTCGTCCCTAGGCTCGGAAAATGAATTTCATGCGATTTAATCCTTATTCCAAGCCCAATCAAAATTTTCATATAACATTTACAGCACATGTATTTCAAAAAATTTCATAAATTTCCATAACTTTTACATCTTTACAATTGAATCCCTAAATCATAGTTTCATCAAAATTCACTTTGTAAAAGTTGTTTATCTACCAATAACCTTTCATTTTCTACCATAAATTTCAAAATTTCAGCATACTCACCCATGGAAAAATTTCTATACTTTGATATCTTTGCAAATTAATCTCCAAAATAGATAGATTAAGCTATACTGATATCAAAAATATAAAAATTGCTAAAAACGGAACAAGAATTCATACCTAATTAAGCTTGATTAGTTTCCTTTCTCTCTTTTAGGGTTTCCATAGAATTTTGAGGATAAAGATGAAAATAATATGATGATATTTCCTTTTTCAATTATTTATCATCCTTTAATTATTTACATTTCCAATTTAGTCCTTTTCTTTTTCTAATTTTCCATGGATGAATCATCAAAATATCCACTAAATTTTCTTTAATGGTCTAATTACAATATAAGGACCTCAAGTTTTGAATTCCATAGCTATTTGGTCCTTCTAGCTACTAGAGCTCAACTTTTGCATTATATGCAATTTGGTCGTTTCCATAATTAAACACATAATCGGTAAAATTTTCTTATCAGAATTTTCATATAACATTCCTATCATAATGTATACCATGCAATAATATTAAAATAAATTTTCTTTCTGGCTCGAATTTGTGGTCCTGAAACCATTATTCCGATTTCATTGAAAATGGGTTGTTACACCACACCACCATCTCATTTCATGTACATAATTGGGAAACTAGATCCAAGCAAATCGATCACCTTTTTTTGACCCATTACAAGTGTTAAGTTGTCTAAATAGTTAATTAACATTTTTACATGCAAATTATTCGTTAATTTGTTCTACACTCAACTAGAATCATGCATAAGGGCTAATTAAAAAAATTCCATAAAAATGTCCGTAGGTATCGGTACTGATATCCAAGTATTGATAATTCCCTTGAGTGGTATCGATACCACTTGGAAAAACGATACCAAATGAGCATACTATTTCTCGATTAAAAACCCAACTATTAAAAAAATTAGTACCACCGAACAAAGTATCGATATTTATTCCCATAGTATCGATACTCGAGCAAAGGTATCAATACCAAATCTCTATTCTATTTCCTGTACGTTTTAATTCACAAAGGTATCGGCTTTCAAAGCCCAATATTGATACCTTTGCTATTAAAGCTAAAAATGCAATATAGAAGAACAAATAATTCATCTCAAATAGTTCCTAAACAACATGCATCAAGTACTAAGTTTAATAACCAATCATATGGCTTAAGCAATAGTACAAAATACCAAAAACAAGTTCGAACAAATATCAACGTGCCAACTTTAATGTCTTCAATCCTAAGAAATAGTAATAACACAATATTCTTAGAAACCAAGACATTTGTTTAGAAATCACGTAACCATAATAAGTCTACCACATTGCCAGTTTCCCCAAAATAAATAAATAATAATAAAGCACTTACAAATAATAACCAGACTTCCTTGAATCACTCCCTCGGAAACCACACCGCCTACACCGTGACATCACTAATCTGGATGTATTGAAATGAGTGGGTGAGATTTAACAAGCTTAGTGAATGCAAGAATTTCCACAACGTAAACATGTCATTGTGCAACACAACCAATCAATTATTCACAAGCACCTTATTCATAAGTCTAACATCATATAGTATTAAGTCATGCATCATATATATTTCATTCTCACAATGCATACATACTCACTGAAGGATACATCACATAACATATAGATACATATTTCATAGTTTGAAAAGATAATATAGATTGACACTTGAGTTATGAAAGATATAGTGAGCTCTATCATCATTTATCAGATACACGGATCTCCAACACACCAAACATAGACTCGTAGAGTCAAGCATGTCCTAGAAGTGAAGTATGTAGCTAACACTCTCCTTATTCCCCCTTATATATCCTGTTGAATGGAGCTTAGCTCACATTCCCTTATCCCTCTAACCTATCCCAGGGCCTTAACGGCCTAAATCACTAAACATATACGTGAGTACTCATAATCTTATGGCATGCCAACTATATCCAATGGTTCCAAAATCACAAGGCCAAAATATCTGAAAAACAACACATATTACTTACCGATTAACTGTGCACTATCACTGCATATTAGCATATTTTGCAAATCACTAGCAAAGTCATAGAACATATATATTACACATTTATTTCATGTATATGATTGCACTTTACACAATAGTCACTGTATTCACATACCACTTTTCATGCACAATACATAATCACAAAGTCACAAGATAATTATAGATTTCAAGGAAACTTGCACTCGGAACTTAGAGTAGGGGTTTATGCTACATCTAAGTTCCCAAATAACACATGACTCGTGTTTATGAGTAGCAATTCCATATACTCGCCACTTTATACTTTTTCCAAAAGCTCAATAATGCTTCCCTAGCTCGTAGCAAGCTCTAACGAATCCAAAGCTTTGTACACAAAAATCATGCAATAACCACATTTAAATAACAACCAAGAATTCACTCAAGCCAACTAAAACACGAGCTTTAAACTAAGTTCCCATGTAACTTAAACTATTAATACATCAAAGTTTAAATTCTAATATCTCAGTCTATACTCCATGTTTATTCCTAAAATTAGTTTTTTTCATCTAATTAATCATGAACGCCTAATTTATAGCCTTCGAACTAGACAAATTGTCTCAATTCATGGTATCGACATTTTTTGACGTCCTTTAGGCAATTTTCACAAAATGCATTAAAACATGAGAAATCTTTAGTGGAACTTCAAGATAAGTTTAAAAACCTTCGAATCATACTAAAACAAGTTAAAAAACTGTAGCATCCATAACCTATATTCATCGTTGGAATAGGGTTACGGAGCATTACCAGACTTATTACACAAATAAACATACATTTCTCATACATTTTTCAAATCTAAATCATAATCATTCATAATCAATCACATTGTCCCTAATACGAGCCTACGAGGCCCAAAACATGCATTCGAAGTGATTCAGGACTAAACTGATAACTTAATTTTTTTTTTGAAAACTTAGAAATTTTTTTCAAAATACTGGGGACACACGCCCGTGTCATAGGCTGTGTGGACATTAAAAATGGGATCAGGTGGTCGTGTCCTAGCCCGTGTCTGACCCCGTGTAACTCTCTGACTTGGGTTACATGGCCAACACACTCGCTCGTGTGGCTAGCTTGTGTGCCCTTCGAAATGGCAACACATGTAACAACCAATTTCAATGAAGTCGAAATAGTGGTTTTGTAACCACAAATCTGAGCTGAAAAGATAAAATATTTTAATATTATGAAATGATTAGCAACATGCTGGAAAAATTTCATGAGAATTTTGATAAGAAAATTTTATCAATTAGGGGCTTAATTGTAGAAAGGACTAAATTACATAAAATGTCAAATTAGAATTCTAGTAGCTATAAAGATTAAATAGCTATAGAATTTAAAATGTGAGGTCCTTAAATGGTAATTATACCATTGATGAAAAATATGTAGATATTTTTGGTGAATCATCCATGGAAAAATTAGAAAAGGTTAAGGACTAAATTGGAAATGAGGAAAATTAAAAAGATGATAATTGAATTAAAATGAAATATCATCATTTTATATCATCTTCTTCAACCTAAAATCCATGGAAGCCCTAGGAGAGAGAAAACAAGCTTTCCAAGCATAAATTGGTAAGTTCCTATGTCCTATTTTTAGTAATTTTTATATTTTTGAGATCGGGAAAGCTTAATTTCTCTATTTGGGAGGTTAATTTGAATAGATATCAAAGTATAGAAAATTTTCCATGGATGAACATGCTAAAATTTAAAATTTTATGGTAGAAAATGAAAATTTCTTGATAGATAAACAACTTTTAAAAAGGGAAATTTGATAGAAACTTGATTTAGGGACTAAATTGAAAATTGGTAAAACACATGGAAAATTCTAAAATTTTGAGAATACATGTGCTATAAAAGTTATATTAGAATTTTTATTTGGCTTGGAGTAAGGATTAAATTGCATGAATTTCAATTTCTGAACCTAGGGACGAAATTGGAATTAATCAAAAGTATAGGGGCAAAATGGTACTTTTGCCTAGATAGTAAATTGAGTTCAATAGAATATGAAATAGATTGAATTGATGATTAAATTCATTTATATAGATCCAGAAGTACCAAACAAAAAGCTAGATCAAGGAAAGGAAAAGATTTCAGATTAGTAAATTTTAGTTACAAACAAATATCAAGGTAAATTCGTATAACTTAAATGAACATAGAAATGTGTTGTGGTGAATGCTATATTACATTGAATATGTTGTATGAAATTTTTATATATGAAGTATATGGAAATTGTAATGGATGGAATGGTATATAATAGAAATTTATTGATAGAGGGTAAAATTTCGTATGAAAATTGAATTCTGATGGATAAATGTGATTTCTCAGATAAAACTGCACGTGTTACAGAATGGATTTATGTAACATCCTAGAATTAGGGGTTCTGCATTTTATGCTATTATTTGTGTTTGGCTTGTTTAGCATGTTATTTTGGTGTGTTTGGGGGTCTTGGGGAGGCTCGGGTTCGAGCTAGAGCTTTATAAAATTTTTACTTTTTCGACACTTTAAGGGGGAGAGCTAGTGAAGGCAGGCTTTAAGAATATTTACCTGTGTTTGTTGACACAAAAGGAGTGTGGTGTGGTGGCAAGGTGATGCCACTTAGGGGGCAAGGGAGTTGCGTCACAAGGGAGTAGGAGGGGGGAAGGAATTCAAGTCTCATCTGCAGCATGTGGAACTTTATTTTTGTGCTCCAAGAGAGGAGAAGTGGCATTCGACTGGGACTCTTCAAGGTGGTTTTTGAAGGAGTCAACAAGTTCAAAATGGATGGATGAGAGGTGATGGGGGAGTTGAAGTGGTCAAATCGATTTGAATGGGTGTTGGGGAACAATTTATGGATGAAAATAAGGGATTTGGAGTGTGGTGGAGGTGTTGGCTGAATGGGGGGTCTTGGAGGGGAGAATTTCGGTCATGTAAGGGGTTATGGGAGTGTTTTAGTTTTGGTGGAAGTAGTGTGAGTGTGTGCCGAAAGTGTAGAAGCTTTTCTTAGCTTTGGTGCCGTTTATGCCATTTAGGAAAAAAAAGAGTGTAACCGAAACTCTTTTAGAAGCTTTTCTTTCTTTTGTATTTGGAGTTTCATTCATTATCACCGTGGGGAGCGCCGGTCTTGTTCATTAAGAAGAAGGACAGGTCGATGCGTATGTGCATCGATTATAGATAGTTGAATAAGTTGACAATCAAGAATAAGTATCTGTTACTAAGGATCAATGTCTGTTCGATCAGTTGCGAGGAGCTTCAGATTTCTCGAAGATAGACTTGAGATCGGGGTATCACCAATTAAAAGTCAACAAGGTGAATATTCATAAGACTACGTTTCCAACTCATTATGGACATTACGAGTTCTTAGTGATGCTGTTTGGGTTGACTAATGCACCAGCTGCATTTATGGACATGATGAACTGGGTCTTCTAACCCTATCTAGACCGGTTTTTGGTGGTGTTCATAAATGAGATCTTGGTGTACTCAAAGATTGAAGAAGAGCATGATTCGCATCTACGAGTTATATTGTAGATATTAAGAGAGAAGCAACTATATGCCAAATTCAGTAGTGTGAATTTTGGCTGAAGAAAGTGACCTTTTTGGGGATTGTTGTGTCTGCCAAAGGAATTAGAGTGGATCTCCGAAAGGTCGAGGCTGTATTGGATTGGAAGCCATCGAAGTCAGTGGCTGAAATTTAGAGTTTTCTAGGTTTGGCTAGTTATTACAGGTGTTTTGTTGAGAGGTTTTCGTTGATTGTTGCACCCCTAACTAAGCTATTGCGTAAGGGAGTACCGTTTGTGTGGTCAGATAAGCAACAAGAGAGCTTTGAGAAATTGAAGAAGATTCTAACGGAAGCGCCAGTATTGATTCAACCTGAGGCTGGTAAGGAATTTATTTTCTATTGTGATGCTTCACACACGGGCTTGGGATGTGTGTTGATGCAAGGGGAAAAGTAGTGGCTTATGCATCTCGTCAATTAAGGCCGCATGAGATGAATTATCCCACTCATGATTTGGAGTTAGCTGCAGTGGTGTTTGCTCTAAAGATTTGGATACACTATCTGTGTAGGGAGAAGTCAATTATCTATACAGATCATAAGAGTCTGAAGTACCTCCTTACCCAAAATGAGTTGAACTTAAGACAGTGAAGGTGGATAGAACTATTGAAAGATTATGACTTCTCAATCGAGTATCATCCAAGAAAGGCTAACGTGGTGGCAGATGCATTAAGTCGTAAGGTGATATCGGATTTGAGAGTGATGTTTGCTCATCTCAGCCTTTATGAAGATGGTAGCCTATTAGCCAAACTTCAAGTAAAGCCTGCATGGGTAAATCAATTAAGGAAAAGTAGTTGTTAGATGAAGTGTCGGGTTCTCGACTTCAGCAAGTGAAAGGTGGTGAGATAGGGGATTTTGTATTGAATAGTGATGGAGTATTGTGTTTCCACGGAAGAGTTTGTATGCCCAGGGATTCAGAATTGAGACAAATGATTCTACATGAGGCGCATTGTAGCCCATATGCTATGTACCCCAAGGGAAATAAGATGTACCAAGAGCTTTGTGAGCAGTATTGGTGGCCAGGGTTGGAACAGGAGGTTACTGATTTCGTGAGTAAGTGTTTGACATGTCAGCAGGTGAAGGCAGAACATCAATTACCTTTAGGGTTACTGCAATCGGTGAAAATTCCATTATGGAAATAGGAAAGGATAACGATGGACTTTGTTAGTGGGTTACCTTTAATGCCTACTAAGAAAGATTCGGTATGGGTGATAGTGGATCGGCTAATGAAGACTGCTTATTTCTTGCCTGTTCATACGGATTATTCATTGTAGAAGTTGGCCAAGTTGTATATGCAAAAGTCGTGAGGTTGCATGGGGTACCAGTGTCTATTATATCAGACAGGGATCCTAGGTTCACATCACGATTCTGGAAGGCTCTACATGAAGCTTTGGGTACAAGGCTAAATTTCAAAGACGCATTTCATCCATGATGATGGTCGATTAGAGATAGTAATCCAGATTCTAGAAGACATGTTAAGGGGCTGTGTGATCAACTTCAGGGGTAGTTGGGAAGATTTTCTACCATTGGCAGAGTTTGCATACAACAGCAGCTATCAGTTTAGAATACAGATGGCACCTTACGAAGCATTGTATGGTCGTAGGTGTCGTACTCCTACTTGTTGGACTGAGCTAGGAGAGTGATAGTTGTTGGGTCCTGAATTGATCTCGGAGACAGAGGAAAAAGTTAAAGTAATTTGGGCCCGATTAAAGGAAGCTTCATATAGGCAGAAATCATACGCGGATTTAAAGCATAAGGATATAGAGTTCTCTGTGGGAGATCAGGTCTTTTTGAAGGTCTCACCTTGGAAGAAGATCTTAAGATTTGGGCAGAAAGGCAAGCCAAGCCTTAGGTTCATTGGACCATACCGTGTACTAAGGGTGTTGGGCTAGTGGCTTATTAGCTAAAGCTACCTCCAGAGTTAAGTCAGATACATAGCGTATTTCATGTCTCGATGTTAAGGCTTTATCGCTCGGATCCATCTCATATCATACTAGTGGAAGAAGTTGAGATAAGACCTGACTTGTCTTTTGAAGAGGAGCCAGTACAAATTTTAGATCGGGATATTAAGGTGCTAAGAAGGAAGTCGATTTCGCTAGTCAAAGTTTTATGGCATAATCACGGCACAGAGGAAGCTATATGGGAGACAGAGGACACGATTCGGCAACAATATCCTCATCTCTTTTAATCAGGTAAATTTTGAGGCCGAAATTTCTTTAAGGGGGTAGAATTGTAACATCCTGAAATTTAGAATTTTATGTTTTGAAGTATATCTTGCATTAGGCTAGTTAAAAATGTTAATTTTGTTTGTTTAGGGGTCCTAAGAAGGCTTGGGATTGAGTTGGGCCATAGTAAAAATCTCTATTTAAGCAATTTAAGGAGAGAAGGTAAATGGCATCAATGCTTAAGGAAATAAGTATGTTTGTTGCTAGCATAAGTGAGCTTATGACAAGCAGGTTGTGGCATCACATGAAGGGCTTTAGGGGAGGAGTTCGAGTCCCACCTAGTGCAAAAATTTTGATTAAATTTTTGTGCTTCCCTTCCTAGTGTCGTCCATGGTCTTAAATAAGGTAAGGAAGACTTTTTATTTTTGGAAAGATGGCTAAGGATTATGGTAAGGAGGAAAACAAGGGAAAATGAAGGAAAAAATCAAAAGAAAAAGGTAAGAGAAGGGAACATGTTGGCCTATTATGTGGAGGATGTTTTGGAAAGAATATTTGGGTCAACACTCATCTTTTGGTAAAAATGATACACGGTTTTGGTTAGGGGAATAGGGAGAGCCAAAATTCCTATTGCATTTTGGCAAATATTGTGCATGAAAAGTTTTGTTTCTTCTTAACATTTTGGCATTTTCTTTTTCCAACTTCTTTTCCTTTGTTTTGGCTGAATTACTATAGCCTTTTGTTCTTTTCTCCTTTCTTTTGTTTTGCCAAAACACTCAATCCAATTTGGTTCATTTTCTTTTGGTAATAGTCGAACCTCTATACCCCTTTGTCCATCATTTCTTTTCTTCTTCTCCATCTCCTCAACTATTCTCCCTTTCTCTTTAATCAACATAATTTTGTTTGGCCAAATCTTTTTTATTCTTTTCTTATCAATAGCCGAACTTCTATCATCTTTTCTTCTCCATCTTGCGAGTTGAGATTCTCTTCTTTGATTGAATCTGTAAGTGGCTCTATTCTATCCTTGCATTTTCTTTTCTTCATGCCGAATATGCTCCTTCTCTTTGAATGGTTCTCTAAACTGAAACATTCCTCTCTTTTACTGTAATAGCCCGAATTTTCAGTTGTGTCGGAATGGTGATTCGAGGTCACTAAATCCGACAAATGAGTAGAAAATACTATTAATTTAGTGAGTATAAGTTAAATGTGAAGTTAGGAAAAAATTTTGAAATAGTAAATAGTGTATTAGAAAAAATAAAAAAAATAATTAGAATCGAAAACGAGGTATCGAGACCTCGTAGATTTCTTTAATCTAGCCATAAATATTTTATAAATATTCATGGAGTGTTAATAAGTTAGTATTAAAGTTTCGTCAAGAAATTTTAAAGTTCCGATAGTTAATTGAACAAAAAGGACTAAGTTATAACAAATGTAAAGTTATGAGAAATGATTAAATAGCTTAAATGATAAAAGAAAGAGGGCTTAAAAATCAAATAGACCCAACGTATATTTGGGCTGGACGGCAAGGGCATGAAATCAGCAAGAAAATAAGGAGAATTAAGGGAGAATTGGAATATTGCAAAATTTACTTAATAAAGCTAGGACTAAAGTGGAATTATCTAGATTTCTCTTTATTTTTCTGCATTCTCATCAGAAAAAACACCATAGAAGGGTTTCTCTAAGCTGATTTTTCATATTTTTACTGCAAGTAAGTTCAATTCTTGATTATTTCTTGAAATTTTTGTGTTTTTGTGACTTTTACAACTAAGTCCACTTATTGAATTCATCAGTTTTAGATTTTATGAATGAAGTTGGAAGTTGCTATGAATATGTGCTGGAAGTATAGGATAAATTAGCATGGAATTAGAATTTTAAATTGTTTATATGCTGATTTTAGTGAAAGAATTGAATAGAAAGTGAATGTTTGGGACCTAACTTTAAAAGAATTTGAAGTTAGGGTTTTTATATGGAAATTCTGAATTCCAAAAGTTGTGAAATAACTTATAATGACTAGGTAAAGTATTAATTTAGAAAATTTTAGCTTAATTGAGAGGTTAATTGATCAAGGATTGAATTGTATGTACTGTGAAATTTGGGGCAAAATGGAAATTAACACTTTGCACTAAAATAGTTTTGGACAGCAGCAGTAGTCTAACTTTGAAAAATCATAAAACTTTGTATAAAAATAATTAGGGACTTAAATTTATATTCTTACAATCATGAATGAGTCTATTTTAAATAGAAACAAACGGTAACATCATTCGAGTCTCATACATGGAGATAATTAAAATTTAGTGAAGAGGGGTCGGAACTGTCAGACAGCAGAACAGGGGTGACTTTAAAGAATAAACTGAATTTATTGGATAAATAAAAAATACTAAAAATTTTATGGTAAGAATACATGTGAGTCTAGTTTCAGGGAAAATTAGCGGATATTAATTTGAAGTTCTTTAGCTCAAGCTAAAAATAATTTAGTGACTATGACACGGATGGACAGCTTGAATATCCATATAAGTAAATAGTGAAATTATAAATAATGTTACTTATGTGTGGGTTATAATCATTAAGGATGTGAAATAGAGTAAAGGTGAAATCAATACTGATAAGTGAATGATTTTACAATGATAGATCGAGAACCCGAAGCAAGTCGAGGAAAAGAAAGAGTAGCTGATTAGCCCCTAAATTTTCTCAAATTCTGCAAATCAACCCAGGTAAGTTGATATGGCTAAAAATTAATGATTAAATGTTAATTTCATGAATTATATAATGTATAATGAGATATATTTATTGATGAATTGAGAATAAAACAATAATGCAAAAATCGAATAAATGGTCAAATTGAGCGGAACATCGGATTTGAGTACTTCTGATCATGACAAGTGATAAGTGGTAGCTTTAGCTACACTTATCTGATCAATGACAAGTGACAAGTGATAAGTGATAGCTTTAGCTACGCTTATCTGATCAGTGGCAAGTGACAAGTGATAAGCGGTAGCTTTAGCTGCGCTTATCTGATCAGTGATAAGTGACAAGTGATAAATGTGATCCGTGTAAGACCGTTGCAGGGCTATGGCTTCGAAAAATGATAAGTGATCATACGTAAGACCATAGTTATACTATGGCAAAGTGAAAGTGAAGTACTCAATTTTTCGTAATCGTTCCCTAATTTGATTAATAATGGTAAGTGACAAAAGGGCCTAAAAGAGGTAAATGGATAAGTGGTAGTGAGTTCATATAAGAGGACTCACCAAACTGTGGTTGACAGGTGAACTTAGTAATTGTGTATAATGCATAAGTGTATGAATGTTTGGTAAGATTTATATTTTATGCCTTTGAACTTACTAAGTTTCTAGAAACTTACTTGAGTGTATTCAATGTCTTATGTAGATTGACGTATAAATATAAGGAGCATCAGATCAACACTGAGGATCACACTATCGAGATTATCTCCGGTAGCTTTTGTAAATTTCGTTTTGATTTATATGAAATGTACATGTATGATGATTATATAAATACCAAAACTTGTTTAATGAATATGTATTAAAGTAAAGAGTGATGAATATGCTAATTAATATAATTATAATAGAAGTATGATTTGGTATCAAATTGATTGAATTGGATTGGATTGGTTGGTTTTAAAGTAACAGGGAAGATTGGATATTTATAAAGGGACTATATGACTTCATAATAAAAATAATATTAATTCATTAAACTTTGGTATGGCGACGAATACGGGTAAGGGGCATTACATTTAGTGGTATCAGAGCCCGGTTTAGTCGGTTCTCAGAAAAATTATGATGTATAAAGTGTTTAGAAATACATGCCATATAAATCTGTGATAGTGTGATATGTATGATTCGATCCCATATTTGTTATTTTTATAAGTACTCTTTAATTATAAAGATGTCAGATAGACCTGAACGTACTAAGCAGGAAGAAGTTAATAGTAGAATACAGATTTTTGAACGAGCAACAAGCAGTGATGTTCCGATTTCCTTAACGCGAGAAAAAGAATTAAAGAATATGATTTATGGGATTATGAATCAGTGGTATACTGAAACGATTCAAGAAAGAAATCAAGCTCAGCCACCTCCTCCCACCGCTGCTCCATCAGTGATACCCTCGGTTTGTAACACCCCAAACTCGACCCAAACACCATGACCCCCATAGCCACAAGCTTAGCTACTGCCATCTGATTGGTCATCAAGGTACCCATTTTATCAGAGCAAAATCACAGTAGTAGCATGAGTACAAGAGGTCGTGGATGTCCGTCGTGTGGTCGTGGTAGGGGCAGGATGACCGTGTCAAAGCCAGTAGGGTCTGGTCACGGGTCAGGAAACGAGATGTCGAAACTACCAGCTGTGAAGAGAGAATTTTATGACCAAACGGGTAGAGATGATGCAGTGTCCCAGGTGATGCTACGGGTCCTTGAAAGAGTAACTGGAGTAGGCACGGGTTTAGGAGCTTGGAAGTCTATTTCTGAACGACTCCGAGCCAAAGGTGCGGAGATGTTTAGGGGAGTTTCTGGCGTAGCCCCTAACATAGCTGAGTATTGGTTGGAGGCAACTGAGCGCATAATGGATGACCTTGACTTCACTGTGGGGGAGAAGTTGAAGGGGGTCGTGTCTCTTCTTCAAGACGAGGCCTACCAATGGTGGCTCACGATGAAGAAGGGTACTTCTGCAGATCGTATTGATTGGGACTTCATTAAAGTGTCGTTTCAAGGAAAGTACATCGGGGCCAGCTATGTGGATGTGTAGAGGAAGGCATTCCTGAACTTGGTACAGGGAAGTAAGTCCTTGTCTGAATACGAGGCAGAGTTTCTGCGATTGAGCCGTTACGCTTAAGGGATTGTGATGACTGACTATGCGCTTTGCGTACAGTTCGAGGATGGACTAAAGGATGAGCTGAGGGCATTAGTAGCACCGCAGCGAGAAAGGGACTTTGTGATTTAGGTTGAGAAAGCTAAGATATCTGAGGACGTTAAGCAGACTGAGAAGCAAAATAAGGACAAGGATAGGAATAGGATAAGAGGAATTTTGAGTCGTCAAAATCATCCACAAATTTTCTGAAAAGGCCTAGGTTTGATGGGCCAGCTCGTGCTCCAACGGGTCAGAATCGGTCATGTCCTTCATGTGGGAAGGTGCATTATGGGAAGTGTAGATGGAGAACCGGTGGATGATTTAGATGTGGATCCACGGAGCATATGATTAAGGACTGTCCACAGGTGGAGTAGGCACAGCCCGTGGGACGAGGTTCTGATCAGGTTAGGAGAGGTCGTCAGCAACCACCAAGGGGCCGTGGACAAGCCAGGGGCAATGTTGGCAATGAACGCGGTCGTGGAGCATCAGGTAGAGGACCAGGTTATGCTGAGGTGAGCCAGCCAGCTTTGGTTTATGCAGCACATCGCCAAGGGGACGAAGACGCTCCAGATGCGAATAATGGTGCGTATCTTACCATAGTATACTAAGTGTTTATTTTGGCTTTGGAATTAGAGTGCAAAGCGAAAGCATAGTGGTGAGACTTAGGTGGTATGATTACTAGTTAATTGGAAATTTCGAGGACAAAATTTCTTTAAGGAGGGTAGAACTGTAACATCCTAAATTTTTGGGCCTAAGCATTTAGTGTGTGTATATGTTTAAAGTGTTAATTTAACTGTTAAGGGTCTAAATTGGGCTCAAGCTTAGGCAGAGGCCTTGATTAAAATTTTCTTTTTGGGTATTATAGGTGTTAAAAGGTAGTACCCGTGTTTAAAATATCAAAATGGGCTTGTGGCCTAGTGGTCAGTAGCGCCACTTAGTGAACAAGGAGGTGACGCCACACCAGGGAGTTAGGGGCCCAAATTTAAGTTTCAAGGAGCCCAATTCCTTGGATTCAAGTTAGCTAATTTTTGGCATTAGGATTAGGTGGAGTGGACGGCTACAAGGCTCAAAAATAGGAGGATTTATGTGAATGGGATAATGTAGATAATATAGTTGATAATATGGTAGATAAAAGGAGAAAAAAACTAGGAGCTATCTGCTAAGATCAGAGTTGGCCGAAATTCCATCACCTAGAGGAGTAAAGAAATCGGTTTCTAATAGCCATAGGGGTGCTGAATTCTCTATAAATAGGGGTAATAGCTCATCAATTCTGGCATTTGAACCCTACTCTTTTCTTCCTTCTTTGTGCCGAAAATCTGAAGGCCATCTTAGTTGTTTTTCTTTTCTCATCTTTTCTCTTCTAAAAGCTGAAAATCACCACCTCCCTCACCATTTTCCTTTTCTTTTTCTTTGAACCTCCTTCTAGCCGAATCTTTTGATCCCCATTGTTATTCTTCTCCCATTCACTAAAAATCGAAACTACGTTCTTGTTTGTTCTTGTAGCTGAAATCTCTAAGCCTTTCCTTGATTTTTTTTTTACTTTCTTTCTAAGCCAAAGCCGAAACACTTTACTCAGACCTTATAAAAGCCAAAAGCACATCAGTTCATCTTCTCCGGGATTTTCATAAAAGCCAAAATCCCTAGATCTCATCTCCTGTGTTTGCCAAATTCTCTCTGAGGTGTCCGCTTGTGCCGAATCTTGAAGAAAACTCAGGGTAAGTGTCGATTCGTGAGATTTCAATCTTTTTTGGCTTTTTAGAGATCTTAGCCGAATGGCTATATGGTTAACTAATCAGGTGTTTTCTTTAATTTGCGACATTCTGGGATTTGAAGGGGAGTCAATCACTTAGACTTCTAAGTCAGACTTCAGTAGCACTCGAATCGTGTTACTTTCGGGAATTCAAGGTAAGGAGATCTGCTAATTTTAAGCGTGTAGATTCGGGTATACACTAACCCTTGGCCAAATGTAGGAATGCCTTATCTTTGTGTTCTTCCGGCTTTTGAGCAGAGTTGTAGTCAAAGGGCAATAGATCTGATTAACAAGGGTATCGACGTAGAGGGTAGTCCTACGTATTTATCAGGTGTGTAACTTTTCACACCATTAGATTGTTTGTTAATATGTGTTAATAAATCTGCTTACATTATATTAAATGCTGAAATCTCAGCATAACGTTTGAAACCCGAGGAGGGTAAAAGCAAATCACCAGGTTAGTGATCTCTGCCATTCTTCAGTGAATGTTCCTGTTAAGATGATATGTTTTATAAGTATGCTGATTTATGTGATCGCACGGGGTTGGGTTTGATGAAAGGGGAAGTGTTCTGTGTACTGGCTTTTTCCATGATCTATTGTAGTGGCTTTTGCCATGATCTGTTGTAGTGGCTTTTGCCATGATCTGTTGTAGTGGCTTTTGCCATGATCTGTTGTAGTGGCTATTGCCATAATCTGACGATGAGCAGCATGACTGCCATCAATGGTGTGTACCAGTGTGGGTTGATTGTAGAAATCCCCAATGGTGTGACTGGCAGGTAAGGGTGACGTGTAGCGGATGGAAACCTATGATTTGGGTTGGGCTTTGCATATTTTCATATATAATATGTTCTGTTATTCTGTTCTGTGGGGCTAAGGCCCAAATCTAAAGGTGCATGAGGGTTACACACTGAGTCTCATGACTCAACCTATTATTTAACATTTTTCATGTAGCATCTAGTGCTTCGGACCGGGCTGGAGAGGACCGTAAGGTGGTCATGCAAAAGAACATTCTGATTCAGAAAACAAAAGACTTTAGTTTATTAGTTTATATTTTTTATTTAAAGGGTTTTAAATTTCAATGTAATAAGGCCATGGGCCAGTAGACTTTATCATTTTGGGTTTTATGTTGGGTTTTATTGTTAGTAAACATTTAAATTTTTTTTGTTTAAATTAAGTTAAGGCATGTGACAAATTATTAAATTTTTGGCATAAATTTTTAGACCTGATAATTGTTTTTCCAAAGTGCCACAAGTTTTATAAAATCTCCTTAGTGACATACCAGATCCGATTGTAGTGTTTGGGCCGGGTTTGGGGTGTTACAAATTGGTATCAGAGCCCAGTTTAAAACTCGACTTTGGGGTTTGTGGGCTCAAAACGTTGTGTAGAAATGGGCTTTTGAAACATGCATGTTTATGAATGATAATAGGTTTGTTAGCAGCATGGCACCTGCGTCTCCGGTCTAAGTCCGCCAGGTAAGTACTCTAAACCATTATGTGATATATATATGTGGGTTTGATGGGCTTTATGGGACGTAGGCTAGTTTAATTAGACTTTGATGGACTATAGGCTTAGCTTAAACAACTTCCTAAATTTCATAAGACTTAATTTATCCAAACAAACTCGTGAACTAGTCACCGAAGTTAGGGTGTGGCAACAGCATACGCATGTCTAGGATTGGATTCGTGGAGAGCTTGGTATTTAAGCGCCTTAGTGACTCACCTCCTCTTCATCGAATCCTACCGTGCGTAGTGATTGTTCACCCTAACCATGAGGACGTGTTGACAGGCCAAAACTTATAATTAAAACCCGAAAGGGACCAGCCACCCTATTTTGTAAAATCCTAAAGTAAACCCTAGTTTGCAAAAATTACCGAATTACCCCTAGTTTGTAAAATTAACGAATTACCCTTGGTTTACGGAATTACCAAATTACCCCGTACTTTATAAAATTATTGAAATACCCCCGAGTTAAAAATTACCAAAATATCCTTATTTTGCAAAACCACTCGAAACCTTATTTTGTAAAATTACAAAATACCCATGTAGGTTAAAATTACGAAAATACCCTTGGGTAGTGAAATGATGAAAATACCCATACACGTTGAATGTGGCTCTGTGGATGTTGTTTGTATGATTGAATATGAACTTTAGAACTAGGAAAGACTGATTTGAGAACTGAACTGGTGGATAGAATTCGAGATTGAAAGAACCACTATCAACCGGCTTTTTCATAAAATTGTTCGTGGATAATCAGTGGAAAGAGTTAATAATTCATAAAATTTTTATCAGATAAATCGCGAACGGTAGCATGAGTACAAGAGGTTGTAGACGTCTGCTCGTGGTCGTGGTAGGGGTAGGATGACCGTGTTAGAGCCAGTAGGGTCTAGTCACGGGTCAGGAAACGAGATGCCAAAACTGCCAGCTGTGGAGGGAGAATTTCAAGACCAAACGGGTGGAGATGATGCAGTGTCTCAGGCAACACTACGGGTCCTTGAAAGAGTGGCTGGAGTAGGCACAGGTTCAGGAGCTTGGAAGTCTATGTCTGAACGACTTCGAGCCAACGGATGGGAGATGTTTAGGGGAGTTTCTGGCGTAGCCCCTAACACAACTGAGTATTGGTTGGAGGCAACTGAGCTTATAATGGATGACCTTGACTTCACTGTGAAGGAGAAGTTGAAGAGGGTCGTGTCTTTTCTTTGAGACGAGGCCGACCAGTGGTGGCTCACGGTGAAGGAGGGTACTTCCGTAGATCGTATTGATGGGGACTTCTTTAAAGAGTTGTTTCAAGGAAAGTACATCAGGGCCAGCTATGTGGATGCACAGAGGAAGGCATTCCTGAATTGGTACAGGGAAGTAAGTCTGTGTCTGAATACGAGGCAGAATTTCTGCGGTTGAGCCATTATGCTCGAGGGATTGTGATGACTGACTATGAGCATTGCGTACGGTTCGAGGATGGACTAAGGGATGAGCTGAGGGTATTAGTAGCACCGCAGTGAGAAAGGGACTTTTCGATTTTGGTTGAGAAAGCTAAGATATCCGAGGAGGTTAAGCGGACTGAGAAGCAGAATAAGGACAAGGATAGGAATAGGAATAAGAGGAATTTTGAGTTGTCAGAATCATCCAAAAATTTTCTAAAAAGGCCTAGGTTTGATGGGCCAACTCGTGCTCCGATGGGTCAGAATCGGTCAAGTCCTTCGTGTGGGAAGGTGCATTATGGGGAGTGTAGATGGAGAACCAGTGGATGCTTTAGGTGTGGATCCATGGAGCATATGATTAAGGACTGTCCAAAGGTGGAGCAGGCACAGCTCGCGGGACGAGGTTCTGATCAGGTTAGGAGAGGTGGTCAGCAACCACCAAGGGGCCGTGGACAAGCTAGGGGCGATGTTGGCAATGAACGCGGTCGTGGAGCATCAGGTAGAGGTGCAGGTTATGCTGAAGTGAGCCAGCCAGTTTTGGTTTATGCAGCACATTACCAAGAGGACGAAGACGCTCCAGATGCAAATAATGGTGCATATCTTACCATAGTATACTAAGTGTTTATTTTGGCTTTAGAATTAGAGTGTGCAGTGAAAGCATAGTGGTGAGACTTAGGTGGTATGATTGCTGGTTAATTGGAAATTTCGAGGATGAAATTTCTTTAAGGAGGGCAGAACTGTAACATCCTGTATTTTTGGGCCTAAGCATTTAGTGTGTGTATATGTTTAAAGTGTTAATTTAACTGTTAATGGTCTAAATTGGGCTCAAGCTTAGGCAGAGGCCTTGATTAAAATTTTCTGTTTGGCCATTATCGGACTTAAAAGGTAGTACTTGTGTTTAAAATATCAAAATGGGCTTGTGGCCCAGTGGTCAGTAGCGCCACTTAGTGAACAAGGAGGTGACGCCACACCAGGGAGTTAGGTGCCCAAATTTAAGTTTCAAGGAGCCCAATTCCTTAGATTCAAATTAGCTAATTTTTGACATTAGGGTTAGGTGGAGTGGATGGCTACAAGGCTCAAAAATAGGAGGATTTATGTGAATGGGATAATGTAGATAATATAGTTGATAATATGGTAGATAAAAGGAGAAAGAAATTAGGAGCTATCTGCTGAGAGCAGAGTTGGCCGAATTTCCATCACCTAGAGGAGTAAAGAAATCAGTTTCTATTAGCCATAGGGGTTGCCAAATTCTCTATAAATAAGGGGAATAGCTCATCAATTCTGGCATCTGAACCCCGACATTTGAACCCTACTCTTTTCTTCCTTCTTTGTGCCAAAAATCTGGAGGCCATCTTAGTTGTTTTTCTTTTCTCATCTTTTCTCTTCCAAAAGCTAAAAATCACCACCTCCCTCACCCTTTTCTTTTTCTTTGAAACCTCCTTCTAGCCGAATCTTTTGATCCCCATTGCTATTCTTCTCCCATTCACTAAAAGTCGAAACTACATTCTTTTTTGTTCTTGTAGCCGAAATCTCTAAGCTTTTCCTTGATTTCTTTTTTACTTTCTTTCTAAGCCAAAGCCGAAACACTTTACTCAGACCTTCTAAAAGTTGAAAGTGCATCAGTTCATCTTCTATGGGATTTTCATAAAAGTCAAATCCTTATATTTCATCTCTTGTGTTTGCTGAATTCTCTCTGAGGTGTCTGCTTGTGCCGAATCTTGAAGAAAACTCAGGGTAAGTGTCGATTTGTGAGATTTCAGTCTTTTTTGGATTTTTAGAGATCTTAGCCGAATGGCTATATGGTTAACTAATCGGGTGTTTTCTTTAATTTGTGGTATTTCGGGATTTGAAGGGGAGTCAATCGCTTAGAATTCTAAGTCAGACTTTAGTGGCACTCGAATCGTGTTACTTTTGAGAATTCAAGGTAAGGAGATCTTCTAATTTTAAGCGTGTAGATTCGGGTATACACTAACCCTTGGTCGACTGTAGGAAGGCCTTATGTTTGTGTTCTTTCAGCTTTTAAGCAGAGTTGTAGTCAAAGGGCAGTAGATCTGATTAGCGAGGGTATCGACTTAGAGGGTAGTCCTACATATTAATCGGGTGTGTAACTTTTCACAACATTAGATTATCTGTTAATATGTGTTAATAAATCTACTTACATTCTGTTAAATGCCAAAATCCCGGCATAACGTTCGAAACCCGAGAAGGGTAAAAGCGAATCACCAGGTTAGTAATCTCTATCATTCTTCAGTGAATGTTCCTATTAAGATGATATGTTTTATAAGTATGCTGATATCTATGATTGCACGGGGTTGGGTTTGATGAAAGGGGAAGTGCTCTGTGTAGTGGCTTTTGCCATGATCTGTTGTAGTGGCTTTTGCCATGATCTATTGTAGTGGCTTTTTCCATGATCTGTTGTAGTGGCTATTGACATGATCTGATGATGAGCAGCATGATTACCATCAATGGCGTGTAGCGGTGTGGGTTGATTGTAAAATCCCCAATGGTGTGACTAGCAGGTAAGAGTGGCGTGTAGCGGATGGAAACCTAGGATTTGGGTTGGGCTTTGTATATTTTCATATATAAAATGTTCTTTTATTCTGTTCTGTGGGGCTAAGGCCCAAATCTAAAGGTGCATGAGGGTTGCACACTGAGTCTGTAACATCCTGAAAATGGGCCTATGCATTCTTGATTTAATTATACGAAATGGCAGGTCTTATGTGTTATGAATGTATTATGAACATTTTTTGGAAACTTGGAAATGTAAGAAATGATTTAGAAATGTTAAGTTTCAAAAAGAGGAAAGTGAACATTTTGGAAACTTGGAAATGTAAGGAAATGTCCCAGAAATGTCCCGGAAATGTCTTGTCTTGGAAATGTAAGGAAATGTCTTGTCCTGGAAATGTAAGGAAATGTCTTGTCTTGGAAATGTAAGGAAATGTCCTGGAAATGTAAGGAAATGCTTTAGAAGTGTTAAGTTAAAAGAAGGGAACTAAGGCAAGGTGATCTTAAGAAAATTTATGGAGGAAATATGACATGAAATTGGGCTTGAAAAAGTGGCCTGGAGATGCCTCTGGAAATGACGCCACATACAGGGGTATTGGGCCAAGGTTCGAGCTGCAGGGGGAGCAAAATAAAAATTTTATTTTGCAGCAGAGATTAGCAGTAAGGGACGGCACAAGGCTATAATTTAGGAGCTTTTATTCTTTTATTTTTAAGAGATAAATGGTGGATAAATAAGGGATAAATAATGGATTTATTTTAAGAGATAATTGATGGATTATTGGTAATTTAAATAAAGAGATAAAGAGGAAAATAAGGGAGGAGTGATGGCCAAGTAAGGGACTCTAAGCTTAGTAATTTCGACTAAGCTAGAAGAAGGATAATAAATATCATTCATACTTTTGCCTCTCTTCAAGCACTCTTTTCTCCAAGTTATCATCTTCTTCTTCTTTTCTTTTATCTATTCTAGCCGAACTTCCCATTCCCTATTTTCACCATTTCGCTACCCTTAATACTCCATACCCTTTTCTTTTGTGACCCTTGTGGAAGCCTAATCCATAACCCTTATTACTCCTTTCAAGAGCCGAATATATAGGGTACTTCTAGTCGAATTTTATCAAGTTTAAAGTCGAATATCTCAAAGGAGATTGACATAGTCTTTGTCAAATTCTTCAAGAAGGGTAAGATCTCATTCAATTTCATCCTTTTCTTTTAAGATTTACCAAATCTAGGACTAACCCCATTAATATCTTGTTTCAAACTTTGAAGAGATCTTTCGAGATTTACTAAGTGTCAACTACAAGGAAGGAGAAATTCTTTTCCGGAGGTACACCATAGGCCGTGTGTTCCTAGTTATTCTATGAGTTTCGTGATTTAAAATCCACAAGGTAAGTATCTATAGCATTCGCCAATGCCATGTTGAGTAAAAAGATGTGTTTCATTAATATTTAAAAGTGAAACCGATCTATTCAAGTAATCTAATGATTGCCGATTTCAAGAAAGAAGGATACAAAGTTTTCGCATTTGATTAGACATCAATCGCAACAAGGTAAGGATTTAAGTGTACTAATCCTCATCGATTTGGTTTTATGGCGAATGGCTCTTTACTAAGTATTAAGTGATTGATCAAATGTAGAGATTTAAGATCTAAGGCATTAGATCAAGCTTTTGGGGATTTGGAGTGAACTTGCTAAAGCGAATCAGGTGTATACCCCACACTATTTCTCAATAAGTTTTATGGCAATGTTTAATATAAGTATGTGTATAAGAATGTGAATATGGCTAAGGTACCATGTCATGGTACAAAGTACTCAGGTACGTTTCCTACTCCTACTAGGATTATGTTAAATATCTGTTACGACACACATATGACATTATAAGAATGTGAAATAAGAATTTGGCATGTTAATGCATGATATGTATGATATGGGGCATATGGGTTATATGAAAAGGGGAAGTGAATGTGGTGACCTAAGACCACGATATCTAAATGTGGTGACCTAAGACCACGAATCTGAATGTAGTGACCTAAGACCATGAATTTTATAAGGGCGATAAGCACGTCGACCGCAGCGACTGCCTTCGATGGTGTGTAGCGGATGGAGGGTTGACTTAGTAGTCCCTACGGTGTGCAGGTTGGTACGGGGGACGTGTAGCGGATGGCTATCTAGGTTTGGGTTTGGGTTGCATCATTTTTTTTATGATATAAAAATATGTATGCTCTGAAATGTCTGAATTTGTTATGACTTAGTGTTGTGGTTACACATTGAGTCTGTTTGACTCACCCCGTTGTGGGAACATTTTTCGGGTGATGATTAGTGATGGACCGGGCCGCAGATGCTTAGGGTTGGCCATGCTCAGCAAGAAGTTCATTTTTATTTGAGCTATTTTATTTTAAGTATTTTGAATTTAAATTTTGGGAATTATTAGATGTAATAAGGCCATAGTAGAACTACTTTACTTTGCTTTCATTTATCACGTTTACAAACTTTTATTTATTAAAAGATTAAGTAAATTTATTTTAAAACAAAGCCCAAACGTTTTGTCACCTAAAGTAAAGGATGTTAATAATGAAATAAACTTGTTTTCAACTCAAGCCCAACCCAAAACAATCTTTCTTTCAAAACACACAAGTTTTTCCTAAGTAACAAAAGAATTTGAAGCGGTTTACACCGGGGAACATACCAGATCCGGTTAAGGCTCGTGGGCCGGGTTTGGGGTGTTTCAGAGTCTCGCGACTCAACCTATTATTTAACATTTTTTTCAGGTAGCACCTAGTGCTTAGGACCAGGCTGGAGAGGAGCACAAGGTGGCCATGCAAAAGAACATTTGGATTCAGAAAAGAAAAGACTTTAGTTTGTTATTTTATATTTGTATTTAAAGGGTTTTAAATTTCAATGTAATAAGGACATGGGCCAGTAGACTTTATCATTTTGGGTTTTATGTTGGGTTTTATTGTTAGTAAACATTTAATTTTTTTTTGTTTAAATTAAGTTAAGGCATGTGACAAATTATTAATTTTTCGGTATAAATGTTTAGACCTGATAATTATTTTTCCAAAGTGCCACAAGTTTTATAAAATCTCCTTAGTGACATACCAGATCATGTTGTAGTATTTGGGTCGGGTTTGGAGTGCTACACGGTTGCTCTTCCACCTCCTAAAATGACTGAATTCAGTAAGCGTTCTCCATTGGAAAGGCTTAGAAAACTTGGAGATGAAGAATTTCAGGGAAGGACTGATGATGACCCAGTCAAAGTTGAATACTAGTTACAGAGTTTGATAAGAATTTTTAAAGAAATGGCTTGCTCACCAGATGATTATTTGAGATGTACTGTGTCCCTACTGAAAGAAGAAGCTTATAGTTGGTGGGAAACGATTGAGGCCGTGGTACCAGCAGAGAAAATTTCTTGGGAATTTTTCCAAAATTAATTTAATAAGAAATATGTGGGCAGACGGTATTTGGATGAACAGAAAAGGGAATTCCTTGATCTACGGCAGGGAAATAAGTTAGTGGCTGAATACAAAAGAGAATTTGTCTACCTCAGGAAATGTGCCCGAGACATTGTACATACTAAAGAAGAAATGTGTATCAAATTTGAAGAAGGGTTAAATGATGAGATTAGAATGGTGATTGAGGGCAATGAAATACGGGAGTTTGTTGTTTTGTCAGACCGTGCTCAAAAGCTCGAAGAAGTATATAACAGAAAAATGCAGTGGGATCGAAAAAGTAAAGAGTCATTCAAAAGAGGTGCTTCTAAGTCATTTTCAGATTTGCCGGTAAAGAAATTTAAAGAAGAAATTAGTCGAACTACATCAGTGTCGAGAAAATCGGGTAGAGGTAGATCAAGACAATCTGATTTCAAGGTATTTGATAGACCTGCAGCAAGTGTGAGAAGTGTTCGGAATACTCCCCGACCTAAGTGACAATAATGTGGAAGACATCATTTCAGTGAATGCAGGACTAGGATGGGGGCTTGTTATAAATGTGGGGCTACTGATCATCTTATTCAAGATTGTCTCCAGCTGCAAAAAGATGAAGTGGAATAGAAAGAGATACAGAGAATCACTCCCCAAAGAAGTAGACGTTCGGGCCAGAGCAGTGCTACAGGGACTACCCGTTCGGGTATGAGAGAATCAGTTAGTCGATCAGAGAATAGAGCACCAGCACATACTTACACTATTCGAGCAAGGAAAGAGGCAACAACTCTTGATGTAATTGCTGGTACTTTCTATCTTTATGATGTTACTATTTATGCATTAATAGACCCTAGGTCTACTCATTCATATATTTGTGCTATGCTAGCATCTGAAAAGAAACTTTCTGTTGAGTCCACTAAATTTGATATACAAGTCACTAATCCATCAGGTCAAAGTGTAATAATTAATTTGATATGTCGAAATTGTCCATTGATAGTGAAAGGCTATGAATTCCCCGCTGATTTGATGTTGTTACCCTTTCGGGAATTTGATATTATTTTGGGGATGGACTGGTTAATCAAACATGATGTGGTAGTGAATTGTCGTGATAAACATATCAATTTGAAATGTCAAACAGGGGATGTAATTTCAGTTGGGTCTGAAAATATAGGTGATACAGTCAGAATTATTTCAGCTCTCTCTGCTTAGAGGTTATTACAAAAATGCAACGAAGCATTCTTGGCCTATATTCTTGATACTCGGGGTTTTGATTTAAAGCTCAAACAAGTACCACTAGTGAATGAATTTTCTGATGTGATTTCGGAAGAATTACCTGGTTTACCACCTGATAGGGAAGTTCAATTTGTAATTGATGTCATTCCCGGAACATCTCCTATCTTAGTAACACCGTACAGAATGGCTCCAGCAGAATTAAGAGAGTTGAAGACACAGTTGCAAGAGTTATTAGATAAAGGGTTCATCAGATCGAGTATGTCGCCCTGGGGTGCACCTGTCTTGTTTGTGAAAAAGAAGGATGGTTCTTTAAGACTGTGTATAGATTACAAGCAGTTAAATAAGGTAACGATAAAGAATAAATATCCTTTTCCTCGTATTGATGATCTATTTGATCAATTGAAAGGTGTTGTAGTATTTTCCCAGATAGACCTTCGATCTGGGTATTATCATTTGAAAGTTAAAGAGTGTGATGTGACGAAAATTGCCTTCCAAACCCGGTATGGTCACTATGAATTTTTGTTGATGCCATTTGGTTTAACCAATGCTCCTGCTGCCTTTATGGATTTGATGAATCGAATTTTTCAATCATATTTTGATATATTTGTGGTTGTGTTCATTGATGATATATTGATTTTTTCAAAGGCAGAGTCTGAACATGCACAACATTTAAGGATTGTATTACATATTTTGCGGGAGAAACAGTTGTATGCGAAATTCAGCAAATGTGAATTTTTGCTCCATGAACTTGCGTTTTTGGGTCATATTGTATCAACTGATGGAATTAGAGTGGATCCAAGTAAGGTAGCGGCAGTGATAAATTGGAAAGTTCTGAAGAATGTTACTGAAGTACGGAGTTTTCTAGGATTGGCAGGTTATTAGCATCGATTTGTCAAAGATTTCTCAAGGATTACTTTACCATTGACTCGATTACTACAAAAGAATGTTGAATTTATATGGTCAAGTGAATGTCAGCAAAGTTTCGATCAGTTGAAAAAGATGTTGACAGAGGCTTCAGTATTGACTCAACCAGAATCGGGTGTACCGTTTGTGGTATATAGTGATGCGTCTCTGAATGGTTTGGGTTGTGTACTTATGTAGTCAGGCAAAGTGGTGGCATATGCATCTTGGAAACTGAAACTGCATGCGAAGAATTATCCTACATGATTTGGAATTGGCAACGATCGTGTTTGTTTTGAAGATATGAAGACATTACTTATATGGTGAGAAATGTTACGTGTATACTGATCATAAAAGCTTGAAGTATTTAATGAATCAGAAAGAGTTAAATCTGAGACAGAGACGACGGTTAGAGTTGCTGAAAGATTATGATCTTGTCATTGACTATCATCTAGGGAAAGCAAATGTCGTAGCAGATGCACTTAGTCAAAAATCATCATTATTTGCATTACGGGCATTGAATGCTCATTTATCTATTAATGAAGATGATTCTGTATTAGAAGAATTAAAAGCTAAACCTATGTTCTTTCAACGGATTCGGGAGCTACAAGATGAAGACCCAAAGTTGATGTCAAAATGATAGATGGTTCAAGATGAGTTAAACTCAAAATACTCCATTGATGAAAATGGTATGTTATATTATCGTAATAGAATATGTGTTCCGAATAACTTAGACTTGAAAAATGATATTTTATCAGAGGCTCATAGTGGCATGTGTTCTATTCACCCGAGTAGTACGAAAATGTATTGTGATTTGAAGAAAATGTATTGGTGGCCCAAAATGAAAGGAGAAATTTGTGAGTATGTAGCAAGATGTTTAATTTGTCAACAACTGAAAGCCGAGCATCAAGTGCCGACAGGGTTGTTACAGCCCATTATGATTCCAGAGTGGAAGTGGAAACATGTCACAATGGATTTTGTATCTGGATTACCAGTAACTCCGAAGAAGAAAGATTCGATTTCGGTGATTGTTGATCGATTAACTAAATTAACACATTTTATTCTGGTCAGAGTACATTATCCGCTTGAAAAGTTAGTGGAGTTATATGTGTCAGAGATAGTGAGATTACATGGGGTGCCAATATCTATTATTTAAGATCGAGATCCGAGATTTACCTTGAGATTTTAGGGTAAACTACAAGAAGCTTTGGGCATCAAATTAAATTTCAGCACAACTTTTCATCCCCAAAAAGACGGACAGTCAGTGTGAGTGAATCAGATTTTAGAACATATGTTAAGGTGCTGTATACTTGAGTTTGGCGGCAGCTGGGAAAGGTATTGACCTTTAACTGAGTTTCCTTATAATAATAGTTATCAAACTAGTATTAAAATGACACCGTTTGAAGCTTTGTATGGAAGAAAGTGTAGAACTCCATTATATTGGTCTGAATTAAGTGAATCGAAACTAGTGGGTGTGGACTTGATTCGTGAAACCGAAGAAAAAGTTCGTATTATTCGAGAATGTTTAGAAGCTGCATCCGATCGACAAAAATCATATGCAGATTTGAAGAGAAGAGATATAGAGCTTAACGTGGGTGATCGTGTATTTTTGAAAGTGTGACCATGGAAGAAAGTTTTGCGGTTCGACAAAAAGGGAAAACATAACACAGGATTTATCGGGCCATATGAAATCATTGAAAGAATCGGTCCGGTAGCTTATAGATTGGCTTTGCCTCCGGAGCTTGAAAAGATTCATAACGTGTTTCATGTATCTATGTTGAGACGATACAGATCAGAACCATCACATGTAATTCCTCATACGGAAATAGAGCTTCAACCCGACATGACTTATTCAAAGGAACCGGTGAAAATTCTAGCTCGGGAAGTTAAAGAGTTGAGAAATAAACGTGTACCACTAGTTAAACTGTTATGGAATGGACATGGATCGGAGGAGGCAACCTGGGAGACGGAGGAATTCATGAGATTTCAGTATCCGAATTTATTTACAGCTACAAAATTTCGAGGACGAAATTTCTTAAAAGGGGGGAGAGTTGTAATAGCCTGAATTTTCAGTGGTGTCGGGATGGTGATTCGAGGTCACTAAATCCGACAAGTGAGTAGAAAATACTATTAATTTAGTGAGTATAAGTTAAATGTGAAGTTAGGAAAAAATTTTGAAATAGTAAATAGTGTATTAGAAAAAAATAAAAAAATAATTAGAATAAAAATGATGTATCGAGCCCTCGAGATTTCTTTAATCTAGCCATAAATATTTTATAAATATTTATGGAGTGTTAATAAGTTAGTATTAAAGTTTCACAAGAAATTTTAAAGTTCCGATAGTTAATTGAACAAAAAGCTCTAAATTGTAACAAATGCAAAGTTATGAGAAATGATTAAATAGCTTAAATGATAAAAGAAAGAGGGCTTAAAAAGCAAACAGACCCAAGGTATATTTTGGCTAGACGGCAAGGGCATGAAATCAGCAAGAAAATAAGGATAATTAAGGGCAGAATTGGAATATTGCAAAATTTATTTAATAAAGCTAGGACTAAAGTGGAATTATCTAGATTTCTCTTTATTTTTTTGCATCCTCATCAGCAAAAACACCATAGAAGGGTTCCTCTAAGCTGGTTTTTCATATTTTTACTGCAAGTAAGTTGAATTCTTGATTATTTGTTGAAATTTTTGTGTTTTTGTGACTTTTACAACTAGGTCCACTTGTTGAATTCATTAGTTTTAGATTTTATGAATGAAGTTGGAAGTGGCTATGAATATGTGCTGGAAGTATATGATAATTTAGCATGGAATTAGAACTTTAAATTTTTTATATGCTGATTTTATTGAAAGAATTGAATAGAAAGTGAATGTTTGGGACCTAACTTTAAACGAATTTGAAGTTAGGGTTCTTATGTGGAATTTTTGAATTCCAAAAGTTGTGAAATAACTTATAATGACTAGGTAAAGTATTAATTTAGAAAATTTTAGCTTAATTGAGAGGTTAATTGATCAAGGACTGAATAGTATGAACTGTGAAATTTGGGGAAAAAATTGAAATTAACACTTTGCACTAAAACAGTTTTGGACAGCAGCAGTAATCTAACTTTGAAAAATCATCAAAATTGTATAAAAATAATTAGAGACTTAAATTTATATCCTTAAAATCCGAAATGAGTCAATTTTCAATAGAAACAAACAGTAACATCATCTGAATCTCGTACAAGGAGATAATTAAAATTTAGTGAAGAAGGGTCGGAACTGTCAGACAGCAGAACGGGAGTGACTTTAAAGAACAAACTGTATTTATTGGCTAAACAAAAAATTCTAAAAATTTTATGGTAATAAGATATGTGAGTCTAGTTTCAGGGAAAATTAGCGGATCTTAATTTGAAGTTCTGTAGCTCATGTTAAAAATAATTTCATGACTATGACACGGATGGACAGCTTGAAAATCCATATAAGTAAATAGCGAAATTATAGATAATGTTACTTATATGTGGGTTATAATCACTAAGGATGTGAAATAGAGTAAAGGTGAAATCAATACTGATAAGTGAATGATTTTACAATGATAGATCGAGAAGCCGAAGCAAGTCAAGGAAAAGAAAAAGTAGCTGATTAGCCCCTGAATTTTCTCAAATTCTACAAATCAACCTAGGTAAGTTCACATGGCTGAAAACTAATGATTAAATGTTAATTTCATGAATTATATAATGTATGATGAGATATATTTATTGATTAATTGAGAATAAAACAACAATGTAAAAATCGAATAAATGATCAAATTGAGCGGAACATCGGATTTGTGTACTTCTAATCAGTGACAAGTGATAAGTGGTAGCTTTAGCTACACTTATCTAATCAATGACAAGTGACAAGTGATAAGTGATAGCTTTAGCTACGCTTATCTGATCAGTGGCAAGTGACAAGTGATAAGTGGTAGCTTTAGCTACGCTTATCTAATCAGTGATAAGTGACAAGTGATAAATGTGATCCGTGGAAGATCGTGGCAGGGCTATGGCTTTGGAAAATGATAAGTGATCATACGTAAGACCATAGTTATACTATGGTAAAGTGAAAGTGAAGTACTCAATTTTTCGTAATCGTTCCCTAATTTGATTAATGATGGTAAGTGACAAAATGGCCCAAAAGAGGTAAATGGATAAGTGGTAGTAAGTTCATACAAGAGGACTCACCAAACTGTGGTTGACAGGTGAACTCAGTAATTGTGTATAATGCATAAGTGTATGAATGTTTGGTAAGATTTATATTTTATGCCTATGAACTTACTAAATTTCTATAAACTTACATGAGTGTATTCAATGTCTCATGTATATTGATGTAACATCCTAAATTTTTGGGCCTATGCGTTTAATGGGTGAATATGTGGAATGAGTTAATTTAAGTGTTAGGGGTCCAAATTGGGCTCAGGCTTAGGTAGAGGCCTTGATTAAAATTATCTGTTTGGGCATTATAGGGTTTAAAAGGTAGTATCTATGTTTAAAATACCAAAGTGGGCTTGTGGCCCAACTTAGGAGGTGACACCACACACAAGGAGTAAGGGGCCCAAATTTAAGTTTCATGGAGCCCAATTCTTTTAATTTAAGTTAGTAAAATTTTGGGCATTAGGATTAGGTGGAGTGGATGGAAACAATGCTAAAATTTAGGGGTTTTAATGTTTAAAATATGTGGATAATAAGCAGATAAACGCTATTATTTAGGAATTTATTTTATGTGGATAATAAGCAGATAAAGGCTAAGATCTAGGGATTTTTATGATTAAAATATGCGGATAATATACTGATAAAGGAGGGAGGAGTTAGAGATAATTAAGTCTCTTTTAGATGAGCTAGTAGATTAAGATAAAGGAGAAAAGTTAGGAATTTATCTACAAAGAGAGTGATGGCCAAGAATCCATCACTAAGAGGAGTAAAGAAACTAGCTACTACATGGCAAAGGGTTGCCAAATTTCCTATAAATAGGGGGGCTAGCTCCTTGTTTCTGACATTAAATCCTCTCCCTTTTGTGCTGAAATTCCTTAGCTTCTTGTCTCCAAATTTCTTTCTCCAATTTCTCTAAAAGCCGAAAACTCCATTATTCTCTTCTTTCTTCTAAAAGCCAAAACTCCATTATTCTCTTCTTTCTCCTAAAAGCCAAAACTCCATTATTCTCTTCTTTCTTCTAAAAGTGAAAACTCCATTATTCTCTTCCTTCTCTAAAAAGCCAAATCTCTATAGTTTTATTTTATTCATCCTATTTGAGAAATTGTTCTATACTTCCGGCATTTAAATCATCCATTGACATTGTCAATTCTCTCTAGTACTAGCCTAATCTCCTAAGTTAAGGTAAGAGTAGATTTTGATTAGTTCTCATAATCTATTCCCGATTTTGAAAAGGCAAAAGCCAAAGCTAATAGTTTAATGGTTTATGATGGGCGGCAAGTCGGGATTTGAAGGAAGCCTAGTCGACTAGATCTAAAAGCCGAAATTGATAAGTCTCCAAGTTTGGGATTTTAAGGTAAGAAGATTTTCCTAGATTTCTATTAGATTTCATCATTATATACAATATTTTAACTTTATAAGGAGGATTAACGATTAAATATTATTATAGTAACTCGATAAGGATTTATGATGAAATTAAATATGGATCAGGCAAAAGAAAGAATCCTAAGTTTAAGAAACGAGCAAGATTCAACTTGTTCGAGATTGGCCAATTGGTTATGGACCGACTTCTGAACAACACCTTAGGCAGATAGCAGTTGTGTCGACTAAGGATAGCGTCGATATAGAAAGCCTCGTTTTATCGGTGAATCGTGTGTAGATTCTTGACACATAAGCTTTGTTATATTATATGTATGTTATGGGCTAAAAGCCGGAAAAGGTGTGTAAATCTCTATCACACTAGTTAATCTGAATTATATGTATGTTATGGCCTAAAAGCCGAAAAATCAGGCTGTATGAACAATGATTACCTGTAAAGGGTAGGCAAGGAATGCAGTGCGTAATCATAGAAACTTCTCTATGTGTATCGAAGTATGTAAAAATATGTGATTTGTTTAGATAGTTTAATGTTATGATTCTTGCACGTATGCATTGGATGGGATTGATTGATTTACGGAAGGGGAGCAGGTCGCGAGGCGATCGGTGGCTTTGCCACATAGATCACATAGTGATCGGTCTTTATGATAGGCAACATAGCTATCGATATATTATTAAGGTCGTACAGCGGTCAGTGGCTTCGCCACATAGGTCACATAGTGATCGGTCTTTATATGACAAAAGACAAATTGTCGATATGGTGTGTAGCGGATGGAGGGTTGATTGTAGAAATCTCCACGGTGTGATGGTTGGTATGGGGGTGTGTAGAGGATGGAGTCATAGGTTTGGGATGGGCCATGTTGCATATTTTGTTACCCTTGTATACGGGCCGAGTCTCATAATGTGTTTGTGGGCCTCAAGCCTTTTTATGTCTTCTCGGGATTTGCACACTGAGTCTTGGTGACTCAACCTTTTATTTTTCCGAACATTTTAGGTGAGCAGTAGATCGTGAACATGGGAGCCGAGGCGGACTCGAGGGGCCATCAAGTTTTATTTCTACAAATTATTTCGAGATTTCTTTAAGTTTATTTTATTTTTATTTGAGATTTTGTTAAGGCCCCTAGTTGTTATTCAACTAAGAAGTTTTCAATGTTATGAAACTTATAAATTTTATGTCAAGGTTTATTTATACTTAATAATATTAATATAAGATTTTATTTTTAAAATGTCACTTATTTACTCTAATAATGTCTAATTAACTTACGACTTCCAAAACCAACAAGGCAAAAGTTTTCAATGTACAAGCCGTGACACGCCAGATCCAGTCGAAACGCATGGGCCGGGTTTGGGGTGTTACAATTTTGTATCAGAGCCCAGTTCAAAACTCGGGCTGTGAAATGGGTCTAGAAGTGTTTTTTTTTAAAAATGAATTTAAGAAAAAGATTTTGGTTTGAAGACATGGCCTTCGAGTCTACCTAAGACCGATCCACCTGTAAGTATTCGAACTCCGATTGTGATATAAATGTGGGCTTAATGGGCTTTATGGGACGAGACTATCTAGATGAGAATTTGATGGACTCTAGGCTTAGGCAAACAACTCTTCAATTCCATAAGACTTAACTTCACTAAAACAAAACACGTAAACGAGTCACAAGACTAATGTGTGGCAACAGCATATGCATGTCTAGGAGTAGATCCTAAGAGCTTGGTATTTAAGCAATCAAGTGACTCACCTCCTCTTCATAGGAATCTTATCAGTGCGTAGTATTGTCATTTAGCTATAAGACTTGTTCATGGTTGAACCCATAATTAAAACCCGAAAGGACCAACCACCCTATTTTGCAACCAAAACCCTAAGTTTTGTACACTTCCGTAAAAAAATACATTTGATTTGAAAATGTTCGCAACTATGAAGAAAATTACCAAATTACCCTTGTTATGCAAAATGACCAAAATAGCCCTGATTTGTAGAATTACCAAATTACCCTTATTTTGTAAAATTATCAAAAATCACAAAATTACCAAAATACCCTCAGATCATAAAAATTACCAAAATACCCTCGAATTTCAAAATTACCAAAATGCCCCATAATTTCAAAATTACCAAAATACCCCCGAATTTCAAAATTACCAAAATACCCCCAAATTTCAAAATTACCGAAATACCCCCGAATTTTAAAATTATCAAATGGCCCCAAATTTCAAAATTTCTAAAATGCCCCAGATTCTAAAATTACCAAAATACCCTCAGTTTCAAAAGTTACCAAAATACCCCCGGAAATGCAAAATTACCAAAATACCCTTATTTTATAAAATCATCAAGGAACCTCATTTCAAAAAAAATTATGAAAATGCCTCTATAGGATAAAATTACTAAAATACCCCTGGGTAGTGGAAAACAACAACAATGACAACCACAACACTTTTCTGTAATGAACGCGAGTTCATGAATGTTGATGATTGAATGAATGAACTTGAGATTTTAGTGTGTGTATGAATTCGAAAGAACTACTTTTTAGAATTATTAATCATAAGACTGTTCGCGATAAATCAGTGGAAAGAAATAATGATTCATAAAATTTCAAATCAGATAAACGCAAATTGATAGAATGAGGACAAGGGGACGAAGACGCTTCAGATGCGAATAATGGTGCGTACCCTACCATAGTATACTAGGTGTTTATTTTGGCTTTAGAATTAGAGTGCGCAGCGAAAGCATAGTGGTGAGACTCAGGTAGAATGGTTACTAGTTAGTTGGAAATTTCGACGATGAAATTTCCTTAAGGAGGGTAGAACTGTGAACATCCTAAATTTTTATGCCTATGCGTTTAATGGGTGAATATGTGGAATGAGTTAATTTAAGTGTTAGGGGTCCAAATTTGGCTCAGGCTTAGGCAGAAGCCTTGATTAAAATTATCTGTTTGGGCATTATAGGGTTTAGCAGGTAGTATCTATGTTTAAAATACCAAAGTGGGCTTGTGGCCCAACTTAGGAGGTGACGCCACACACAAGGAGTAAGGGGCCCAAATTTAAGTTTCATAGAGCCCAATTCTTTTAATTTAAGTTAGCTAAATTTTGGGCATTATGATTAGGTGGAGTGGATGGCAACAATGCTAAAATTTAGAGGTTTTAATGTTTAAAATATGTGGATAATAAGCAGATAAAGGCTATTATTTAGGAATTTATTTTATGTGGATAATAAGCAGATAAAGGCTAAGATCTAGGGATTTTTATGATTAAAATATGTGGATAATATGCTGATAAAGGAGGGAGGAGTTAGAGATAGTTATGTCTCTTTTAGATGAGCTAGTAGATTAAGATAAAGGAGAAAAGTTAGGAATTTATCTGCAAAGAGAGTGATGGCCAAGAATCCATCATTGAGAGGAGTAAAGAAACCAACTACTACATGGCAAAGGGTTGTCGAATTTCCTATAAATAGGGGGGCTAGCTCCTTGTTTCTAACATTAATTCCTCTCCCTTTTGTGCCAAAATTCATTAGCTTCTTTTCTCCAAATTTCTTTCTCCAATTTCTATAAAAGCCGAAAACTCCATTATTCTCTTCTTTCTTTTAAAAGCCAAAAACTCCATTATTCTCTTCTTTCTCCTAAAAGCCAAAAACTCCATTATTCTCTTCTTTCTTCTAAAAGCTGAAAACTCCATTATTCTCTTCCTTCTCTAAAAAGCCGAAATCTCTATAGTTTTTATTTTATTCATCCTATTTGAGAAATTGTTCTATACTTCTGGCATTTAAATCCTCCATTGACATTGTCGAATTCTCTCTCTAGTACTAGCCGAATCTCTTAAGTTAAGGTAAGAGTAGATTTTTGATTAGTTCTCATAATCTATTCCCGATTTTTGAAAAGGCAAAAGTCAAAAGCTAATAGTTTAATGGTTTATGATGGGCGGCAAGTCGGGATTTGAAGGAAGCCTAGTCGACTAGATCTAAAAGCCAAAATTCATAAGTCTCCAATTTTAGGATTTTTAAGGTAAGAAGATTTCCCTAGATTTCTATTAGATTTCATCATTATATACAAGATTTTAACTTTATAAGGAGGATTAACGATTAAATATTATTCTAGTAACTCTGATAAGGATTTATGATGAAATTAAATATGGATCGTGCAAAAGAAAGAATCCTAAGTTTAAGAAACGAGCGAGATTCATTGCTCAAGATTGGCCAATTGGTTGTGGACCGCTTCGAACAACACCTTAGGCAGATAGCGGTTGTGTCGACTAAGGACGTCGATATAGAAAGCCTCGCTTTATCGGTGAATCGTGTGTAGATTCTTGACACATAAGCTTTCTTATATTATATGCATGTTATGGGCTAAAAGTCAAAAATAAGGTCAGATGAATAAATGAGATTACCCGTAAAGGGTAGGCAAGGGACGCCAGTACGTAATCATAGAAACTTCTATGTGTATCAAGTATGTAAAAATATGTGATCTGCTTAGATAGTTTAATGTTCGATTCTTACATGCATGCATGGGATGGGATTGATTGATTTACTAAGGGGAGCAGGTCATAGGCGATCGGTGGCTTTGCCACATAGGTCACATAGTGATCGGTCTTTATGATAGGTAGCACAAATTGTCGATATATTAGTAAGGTCACATTAATGATCGGTGGCCGCCACATAGGTCACATAGTGATTGGTCTTTATGACAAAAGACAAATTGCCGATATGGTGTAGCAGATGGAGGGTTGATTGTAGAAATCCCACGGTGTGATGGTTGGTATGGGGTGTGTAGAGGATGGACTCATAGGTTTGGGATGGGCCATGTTGCATATTTTGTTACCCTTGTATACGGGCCAAGGCTCATAATGTGTTTGTAGGCCTCAAGCCTTTTTATGTGTTCTCGTGATTTGCACATCGAGTCTTGGTGACTCAACCTTTATTTTTCCTAACATTTCGTGAGCGAGAGATCGTGAACATGGGAGCCGAGGCGCACTCGAGGGCCATCAAGTTTTATTTCTACAAATTATTTCGGATTTTTTAAGTTTATTTTATTTTTATTTGGGATTTTTTAAGGCCCTAGTTTTTATTCAACTAAGAAGTTTTCAATGTTATGCAACTTATAAATTTTATGTCAAGGTTTATTTATACTTAATAATACTAATATAAGATTTTATTTTTAAATGTCACTTATTTACTCTAATAATGTCTAATTAACTTACGACTTCCAAAACCAACAAGGCAAAAGTTTTCAATGTACAAGCCGTGACACGCCAGATCCAGTCGAAACGCATGGGCCGGGTTTGAGGTGTTAGAATTGACGTATAAATATACGGAGGATCGGATCAACACTGAGGATCACACTATCAAGATTATCTCTGGTAGCTTTTGTAAATTTCCTTTTGATTTATATGGCATGTACATGTTTGATGATTATTACCAAAACTTGTTTAATGAATATGTATTAAAGTAAAGAGTGATAAATATGCTAATTAATATAATTATAATAGAAGTATGATTTGGTATCAAATTGATTGTATTGGATTGGATTGGTTGGTTTTAAAGTTGCAAGGAAATTGGATATTTATAAAGGGACTATATTGAGTTCATAACAAAAATAATATTAATTCGTTAAACTTTTGTAATGCCCCATACCCTATTCTAGAGACGAATACGCATAGGGGGCATTACATTCACTGGTATCAAAGCTCAGTTTAGTCAGTTCTCGAAACAATTGTGATGTATAAAGTGTTTAGAAATACATGCCATATAAATCTGTGATAGTGTGATGTGTATGATCCGATCTAATATTTGTTATTTTTATAGATACTCTTCGATTATAAAGATGTCAGATAGACTTGAACATACTGAGCAGGAAGAAGTTATAGTAGAATATAGATTTTTGAACGAGCAACAAGCAGTGATGTTTTGATTTCCTTAATGCAAGAGCAAGAATTAAAGAATATGATTTATGGGATTATGAATAAGTGGTATACTAAAATGATGCAAGAAAGAAATCAAGCTCAACCACCTCTTCCAACCACTGCTCCATCAGTGGTACCTTCGGTTGCTCCTCCACCTCCTACAATGACTGAATTCAGTAAGCGTTCTCCATTGGAAAGGGTTAGAATACTTGGAGCTGAAGAATTTCGAGGAAGGACTGATGATGACCCCATTAATGTTGAATACTGGTTACAGAGTTTGATAAGAATTTTTAAAGAAATGGCTTGCTCACCAGATGATTATTTGAGATGTGCTGTGTCCCTACTGAAAGAAGAAGCTTATAGTTCGTGGGAAACGATTGAGGCCATGGTACCAGCAGAGAGAATTTCCTGGGAATTTTTCCAAAATGAATTTAAGAAGAAATATGTGGGCAGACGGTATTTGGATAAAAAAGAAAATAGAATTCCTTGATCTACGGTAGGGAAATAAGTCAGTCGCTGAATACGAAAGAGAATATGTCTACCTCAGCAAATATGCCCGAGACATTGTACCTACTAAAAAAGAAATGTGTATCAGATTTGAAGAAGGGTTAAATGATGAGATTAGAATGATGATTGGGGGCAATGAAATACGGGAGTTCGTTGTTTTGTCAAATCGTGCTCAAAAGCTCGAAGAAGTATATAATAGAAAAATGCAGCGGGATCGAAAAAGTAAAGAGTCATTCAAAAGAGGTGCTTCTAAGTCATTTTCAGATTTGCTGGTAAAGAAATTTAAAGAAGAAATTAGTCAAACTACATCAGTGCTGGGAAGAGAAGGTAGAGGCAAATCAAGATAATCTGATTTCAACGTATTTGATAGACCTGCAGCAAGTGTTAGTAGTGTTCAGAATACTCCCCGACCTAAGTGTCAATATTGTGGAAGACATCATTTCGGTGAATGCAGGACTAATATGGGGGCTTGTTATAAATGTGAGGCTATTGATCATCTTATTCGAGATTGTCCCTAGCTGCAAAAAGATGTAATGGAACAGAAAGAGATACAGAGAATCACTCCCCAAAGAAGTAGACGTTCGGGCCAAAGCAGTGCTACAAGGACTACCCGTTCAGGTATAAGAGAATCAGTTAGTTGATCAGAGAATAGAGCACCAACACGTACTTACGCCATTTGAGTAAGAGAAGAGGCTACGACTCCTGATTTAATTGCTGGTACTTATTATCTTTATGATGTTACTGTTTTTGCATTAATAGGCCTTGGGTCTACTCATTCATATATTTGTGCTATGCTAGTATCTGAAAAGAAACTTTCTGTTGAGTCCACTAAATTTGATATACAAGTCACTAATCCATTAGGTTAAAGTGTAATAATTATTTTGATATGTCAAAATTGTCCATTGATAGTGAAAGGCTATGAATTCCCTGCTGATTTGATGTTGTTACCCTTTCAGGAATTTGATATTATTTTGGGGATGGACTGGTTAATGAAACATGATGCGGTAGTGAATTGTCATGATAAACATATCAGTTTGAAATGTCAAACAGGGGATGTAATTTCAGTTGGGTCTAAAAATATGGGTGATACAGTCAAAATTATTTTAGCTTTCTCTCAAAGGTTATTATGCAAAGGCAACGAAGCATTCTTGGCCTATATTCTTGATACTTGGGGTTTCAATTTAAAGCTCAAACAAGTACCAGTGATGAATGAATTTTCTAATGTGATTCCTGAAGAGTTATTCAGTTTACCAACTGATAGAGAAGTTGAATTTGTAATTGATGTGATTCCCGGAACAACTCCTATCTCAGTAACACCGTACAGAATGGCTCTAGCAGAATTAAGAGAGTTGAAGAGGTAGTTGCAGGAGTTATTAGATAAACGGTTCATCAGACCAAGTATGTCACCCTAGGGTGCACCTGTCTTGTTTGTGAAAAAGAAGGACAGTTCTTTCAGACTGTGTATAGATTACAGGCAGTTAAATAAGGTAACTATAAAGAATAAATATCCTTTGCCTCGTATTGATGATCTACTTGATCAGTTGAAAAGTGCTGCAATATTTTCCAAGATAGACGTTCGATCCGGGTATTATCAGTTGAAAGTTGAAGAGTGTGATGTGCCAAAAACTAACTTCCGAACCCGGTATGGTCACTATGAATTTTTGGTGATGCCATTTCATTTGACCAATGCTCCTGCTGGCTTTATGGATTTGATCAATCGAATTTTTCAGTCATATTTGGATAGATTTGCGGTTGTGTTCATTGATGATATATTGATTTATTCAAAAATAGAGTCTGAACATGCGCAATATTTTAGGATTGTATTACAGATTTTGCAAGAGAAACAGTTGTATGCGAAATTCAGCAAATGTGAATTTTGGCTCCATGAAGTTGCGTTTTTGGGTCATATTGTATTAGCTGATGGAATTAGAGTGGATCCAAGTTAGGCAGCGGCAGTGATAAATTGGAAAGTTTCGAAGAATGTTATGAAGTACAGAGTTTTCTAGATCGGCAAGGTTATTAGCATCGATTTGTCAAAGATTTCTCAAGGATTACTTTACCGTTGACTCGATTACTACAAAAGAATGTTGAATTTATATGGTCAAGTGAATGTCAGCAAAGTTTCGATCAGTTGAAAAAGATGTTGACAGAGGCTTCAGTATTGACTCAACCAGAATCGGGTGTACCATTTGTGGTATATAGTGATGCGTCTCTGAATGGTTTGGGTTGTGTACTTATGCAATCAGGCAAAGTGGTGGCATATGCTTCTTGGCAACTAAAACCGCATGAGAAGAATTATCCTACACATGATTTGGAATTGGTAGCAATCGTGTTTACTTTGAAGATATGGAGACATTACCTATATGGTGAGAAATGTTACGTGTATACTGATCATAAAAGCTTGAAGTATTTAATGAATCAGAAAGAGTTAAATCTAAGACAGAGACGATGGTTAGAGTTGCTAAAAGATTATAACCTTGTCATTGACTATCATCCAGGGAAAGCAAATGTCGTAGCAGATGCACTTAGTCAAAAATCATCATTATTTGCATTATGGGCATTGAATGCTCATTTATCTATTAATGAAGATGGTTCTGTTCTAGAAGAATTAAAAGCTAAACCTATGTTCTTTCAATGGATTCGGGAGCTACAAGATGAAGACCCAAAGTTGATGTCAAAATGACAAATGGTTCAAGATGAGTTAAACTCAGAATACTCTATTGATGAAAAAGGTATGTTATATTATCGTAATAGAATATGTGTTCTAAATAACTTAGACTTGAAAATTGATATTTTATCAGAGGCTCATAGCGGTATGTGTTCTATTCAACCGGGTAGTATGAAAATGTATTGTGATTTGAAGAAAATGTATTGGTGGCCCAAAATGAAACGAAAAATTTGTGAGTATGTAGCAAGATGTTTAATTTGTCAGCAAGTGAAAGCCGAGCATCAAGTGTCGACAGGGTTGTTACAGCCCATTATGATTCCAAAGTGGAAGTGGGAACATGTCACAATGGATTTTGTATCAGGATTACCAGTAACTCCTAAGAAGAAAGATTCGATTTGGGTGATTGTTGATCAGTTAACTAAATCAGCACATTTTATTCCGGTCAGAATAGATTATCTGCTTGAAAAGTTAGTGGAGTTATATGTGTCAGAGATAGTGAGATTACATGGGGTGCCAATATCTATTATTTTAGATCGAGATCCGAGATTTACCTCGAGATTTTGGGGCAAACTACAAGAAGCTTTGGGCACCAGCTTAAATTTCAGCACAACTTTTCCGCCCCAGACAGACGGACAGTCTGAGCGAGTGATTCAGATTTTAGAAGATATGTTAAGGTGTTGTATATTTGAGTTTGGCGGCAGCTGGGAAAGGTATTTACCTTTAACTGAATTTGCTTAGAATAATAGTTATCAAACTAGTATTAAAATGGCACCGTTTGAAGCTTTGTATGGAAGAAAGTGTAGAACTGCATTATATTGGTCTGAATTAAGTGAACTGAAACTAGTTGGAGTGGACTTGAATCGAGAAACCGAAGAAAAAGTTCGCATTATTCGAGAATGTCTAAAAGCTGCATCCGATCGACAAAAATCGTATGCAGATTTGAAGAGAAGAGATATAGAGTTTAATATGGGTGATCTGTATTTTTGAAAGTGTCACCGCGAAGAAAGTTTTGCAATTCGACAGAAAGGGAAAATGTAACACCTAAAATTTGATTATTGATGTGATGCGTGTTTTGGTGCTTAACTTGTGTATAATTAAAATTTTGCATGTTTAGTATAGTCTTGAGAAGACTTGAGAACTATTTGAAATTAGAATAAATTTTAGTAAGGAGTACTTATTTGAAGTGGAACAAGTGACTTTGAGGTTTAAGTAGATTTAAGTGATAAAAACTAGCATAAGATGAGCTAGAAGCAAGGTGGAGTTGGCGCATGCATGTTTGCTTGAGGGGAGAGGTTCGAATCTCCTAGCATGCATTTTGAAAGATTTTATTTTTGCTTTCCTTAGCAAGTGTCGGTCATGGATAAGGTTAAGGGATGGGTTGGATATCATTTTTTGGTAAGAAGACCAAAGGAAAAAGGTAAGTAAAGGTTTAAGGAAAATAATCTCATGAATTAAGGTGATAAGAGGACATAAGGCATGAATCAAGGGCTTTGTTTTGGAAAGCTTTGAATGGCTAATTGTCCATGAACTTGGACGATTTTTGGGGCTAGGGAGGTTGGCCGAATTTTGTTAGTAGTTTGATAGGGATTAGGAGCTAGTTTAGTCATTTGGTGTTTTTTTTCCCTCAAAGCTTGTTTCTCTCTAATTCTCTCCTCTTAGCCGAATGTTTATTGGAAAAAAGGTAAACAAATTTTTTTTCTCTTTTCTTTTGGCCATTTGTGTTTTGACCATTTTGGTCTTATTTTGTCTATTCTCTCAAACCATTCCTCTTAGTGCCGAAATCACCAAGGCATTGGAAGGCCATCTTCTTTTTCTTTTCACCCTTGCCGAATGCACACAAGCCTCAAATTCAATTCTTTGTTCATCTCCCATTCTTGAAAAGAACCGAAACATAAACACCCTCTCTTTATTCTTTTTGTTCTTCTTTCTTTCTTTTTGTTAAGAACACTCAAGCATCACCATTTTCCAAAACCTTTCATCATGGCCGAATGTTGATGGTAAAACCTTAGCCGAATCTTTCTTTTATTTTTAATCTTTTCTCCTTCAATCAAATCCTTCTTTCTTTGTAGTGGTATAGTGGAGTGACGATTTCTTTTCTACATCTTAAGTTGATCATAGCTATTATAGATCGGGTGAAAAGGAGATTTCATCACCAAGGTAAGGGATTATTTCAAAAGGATTCTATTTTATCCTTCTATTTTGATAAGATTGTATTGATTAAGTCGATTTTATCATAGGGACTCTATCAATCGACTTCCACCTTTTGAACAAAAGAATCTTGTGGTAAGCCAATCTCACTCTTAAAATCAATTGGTGGTGATAAGGAAATATTAGTTTGACTAACAATTATTTGTCAATGGAGGCAATCAAAATAGGGACGAAAAGGGCAGTAAATAATGTTCGGAAGAGGGGTGGTTTCGTTATTCCCCCTAAGTTTAAAAGAAGGACTGTTTCGGGAATTCGAGATTTTCCACCAGGTTGTGGACCCTCATCCAGCGAAAATCAATTATTTGAAGTCGTACGTGCCCCTAAACCATTGTTTACTCGTGGTACTGAACCTTTGATTGGAGAGAAATCGCAAATAGTGGTTGTTCGAGATTCCGAGGGTAAGATCTAGATCGCTCAACATTAGAATAGTTTAATATTAAATTTTAGTGTTCTAATCCTTCGTAATGTGTGTTTAGATATCGACAATCATGAGAGTGTAGTTCTCACCGTAATCAGGTGTGTAATCTCACACTGTATCTCATGGGTTAGATGACTATACAGTAGTAAAAGTTGGATTAAAAATCGCAAAGTTGGTGAAATCGGAAATATGGTATTATCGACACTTTAGTGTTAAGATCATGAAATCGGTATTAAGATCGTGAAAATTTTGAAATCGCCCTTAATGGCTAAAACGATAATAAGTGATAATTGGGCCATATGTGATATTTGATAAATTTGGGCCATATGTGATATTTGACAATTTGGGCCATATGTGATATTTGACAATTTGGGCCATATGTGATATTTGATAAATTTGGGCCATATGTGATATTTGACAAATTTGGGCCATATGTGATATATGATAAATTTGGGCCATATGTGATATTTGATAAATTTGGGCCATATATGATATTTGACAAATTTAGGCCATATGTGATATTTGACAATTTGGGCCATATGTGATATTTGACAATTTGGGCCATATGTGATATTTGAGAATTTGGGCCATATGTGATAATCGATAAATGGGCCATAAGTGAAATTTGATAATTGGGCCATCTATGATAATTGATAAATGGGTTATATGTGATATGTGATTTTAATGGGCCAAAATTTATAAATTATAATATGGTTTTCTTTACAAGTATTTTGTTATGCATAAACATGATTGCATGGGTTGGGATCAATGATGAAGAGAAGAAAGGCTTGATGCCAAAATTCTAGATAGGTGACTCTATCACGATGGTCGTGTTCAAATCTAGATCGGTGGTTCTATCACAATTATTTAAATGGTCGTTAGCACAAATATTATATTGGGCTTAAAGCCTACTTTGGTGTGTTGGTGGGGTGGGTGACTAAAGCTCCCCACAGGTGTGCTGGTTGGTACGGGGGTGTGTAGCGGATGGAAATCTAGGTTTGTTTTTGGGAATTGCATATCATTTGTATTTTTTTATGCTAAAATTTCTATATTTGAAATGGGCTTAGGCCCAAATAAATGCTTAAATGGTCATGGCCCAGTGGAGTATGGTAAGTGAGTTACACACTGAGTTCTAAGTAACTCACCCAATTTTTTTTACCCCTCTCAGGTAATAACAATTGATGGAGACTTGGGTCGGAGATGACTTTGTGGGGAGGCTATACTACAAGTGGTGGTTTATAAAACTTTAAGACTTCATTTATAATTTTTATTAAGTACTATTTTTGGTGATGTAATAAGGCCTTTTTAAATATGGATTTTATTATGTGGATGGATTTATTATGTTTTAGTTTTATTAAGTTGGATTGATTTAGTTTTTCATAAATGTTTTTCTAAAACTTTTGTATAAAATAAAGGTTTTTCTTAAATATCTTTAAAACTCAGAAATCCTTTAACTCTTCGTTAGAATATTTTGATTAAATAAATTTTAAAATTTTAATCAAATACTACTTTATAGATCCAATGATAATCTCTTGTGTTTTTAATCAAGGATTTCAAATAAACCTCGATTTTTTCGATAAAGTCATTCTCTTAATCGTTTTGGAATTTGATTTCTACTTCGTTAAATGATTTGAATGTACATTAAATTTGTGTGGCATGCCAAAATCTGGGCTTAATGCATAGGCTGGGTTTTGGGTGTTACAGAAAACTTAGCCCACGATTTATCGGGCCGTATGAAATCACTGAAAGAATCAGTCCGATAGCTTATAGATTAGCTTTGCCTTTGGAGCTTGAAAAGATTCATAATGTGTTTCATGTATCTATGTTGAGACGTTACAGATCAGATCCATCACATGTAATTCCTCATACGGAAATAGAGCTTCAACCCGACATGACTTATTCAGAGGAACCGGTGAAAATTCTGGATCGGGAAGTTAAAGAGTTGAGAAATAAACGTGTACCACTAGTTAAACTGTTATGGAATCGACATGGATCGGAGGAGGCAACCTGGGAGACGGAGGAATTGATGAGATTTCAGTATCTGAATTTATTTACAAGTACGAAATTTCGAGGATGAAATTTCTAAAAAGGGGGGAGAGTTGTAATAGCCTGAATTTTCAGTGGTGTCGGAACAGTGATTCGGGGTCACTAAATCCGACAAGTGAGTAGAAAATACTATTAATTTAGTGAGTATAAGTTAAATGTGAAGTTAGGAAAAAATTTTGAAATAGTAAATAATGTATTAGAAAAAAATAAAAAAATTAATTAGAATCGAAAACGAGATATCGAGACCTCAGAGATTTCTTTAATCTAGCCATAAATATTTTATAAATATTTATGGAGTGTTAATAAGTTAGTATTAAAGTTTCGTCAAGAAATTTTAAAGTTCCGATAGTTAATTGACTAAGTTGTAACAAATGCAAAGTTATGAGAAATGATTAAATAGCTTAAATGATAAAAGAAAGAGGGCTTAAAAAGCAAATAGACCCATGGTATATTTGGGCTGACAAACAAGGGCATGAAATCAAGAAGAAAATAAGGAGAATTAAGGGCGAATTGGAATATTGCAAAATTTACTTAATAAAGCTAGGACTAAAGTGGAATTATCTAGATTTCTCTTTATTTTTCTGCATTCTCATCAGCAAAAACACCATAGAAGGGTTTCTCTAAGCTGGTTTTTCATATTTTTACTGCAAGTAAGTTCAATTCTTGATTATTTCTTGAAATTTTTGTGTTTTTGTGACTTTTACAACTACGTCCACTTGTTGAATTCATTAGTTTTAGATTTTATGAATGAAGTTGGAAGTTGCTATGATTATGTGCTGGAAGTATATGATAATTTAGCATGGAATTAGAACTTTAAATTGTTTATATGCTGATTTTATTGAAAGAATTGAATAGAAAGTGAATGTTTGGGACCTAACTTTAAAAGAATTTGAAGTTAGGGTTTTTATGTGGAAATTTTGAATTCCAAAAGTTGTGAAATAACTCATAATGACTAGGTAAATTATTAATTTATAAAATTTTAGCTTAATTGAGAGGTTAATTGATCAAGGACTAAATTGTATAAATTGTGAAATTTGGGGCAAAATGGAAATTGACACTTTGCACTAAAACAGTTTTGGACAGCAGAAGTAGTTTAACTTTGTAAAATCACCAAAAATTCTATAAATTTAGTTAGAGGATGAATAAAATATGAAATTAAATCTTATTGAGTCTAGTTTCTTATAGAAGAAATTTTGTAAGCAATTGAATTGTATATCATGAGATATAATAGGTTTGGTGAGACAAGGTCAGAATGATTTCGGGTTCCCCTATTCTTAATTTTAAAAATCATAAAAAATTTTTAGAAATAATTATGGACTTAAATTTATATTATTAAAATTTTGAATGAGTATATTTTCAATTGAAACAAATGGTAACATCATCCAAATCTCGTACAAGGAGATAATTAAATTTTAGTGAAGAAGGGTCGGAACTGTCAAACAACAGGATATGGGTGACTTTAAAGAATAAACTGTATTTATTGGCTAAACCAAAAATTCTAAAAACTTCATGGCAAGAAGATATGTGAGTTTAGTTTCACAAAAATTAGCAAATCTTAATTTGAAGTTCTGTAACTCAAGATAAAAATAATTTAGTGACTATGACACGGATGGACAGCTTGAATATCCATATAAGTAAATAGTAAAATTATGGATAATGTTACATATATGTGGGTTATAATCATTAAGGATGTGAAATAGAGTAAAGGTGAAATCAATACTGATAAGTGAATGATTCTACAATGATAGATCGAGAATCCGAAGCAAGTCGAGGAAAAGAAAAAGTAGCTGATTAGCCCCTGAATTTTCTCAAGTTCTGCAAATCAACCCAGGTAAGTTCATATGGCTGAAAATTAATGATTAAATGTTAATTTCTTGAATTATATAATGTATGATGAGATATATTTATTGATGAATTGAGAATAAAACAATAATGCGAAAATCGAATAAATGATCAAATTGAGCGGAACATTAGATTTAAGTACTTTTGATTAGTGACAAGTGCTAAGTGGTAGCTTTAGCTACACTTATCTGATCAATGACAAGTGACAAGTGACAAGTGATAAGTGATATCTTTACTACGCTTATCTGATCAGTGGCAAGTTACAAGTGATAAGTGGTAGCTTTAGCTACGCTTATCTAATCAGTGATATGTGACAAGTGATAAATGTGATCCGTGTAAGACCGTGGCAGGGCTATGGCTTCGGAAAATGATAAGTGATCATACGTAAGACCATAGTTATACTATGGCGGAGTGAAAGTGAAGTACTCAATTTTCCATAATCGTTCCCTAATTTGATTAATGATGGTAAGTAACAAAAGGGCTCAAAAGAGGTAAATAGATAAGTGGTAGAGAGTTCATACAAGAGGACTCACCAAACTGTGGTTGATAGGTGAACTTAGTAATTGTGTATAATGCATAAGTGTATGAATGTTTGGTAAGATTTATATTTTATGCCTATGAACTTACTAAGTTTCTATAAACTTACTTGAGTGTATTCAATGTCGCATGTAGATTGACGTATAAATATACGGAGGATCGGATCAACACTGAGGATCACACTATGAAGATTATCTCTGGTAGCTTTTGTAAATTTCCTTTTGATTTATATGGCATGTACATGTTTGATGATTATATAAATACCAAAACTTGTTGTGTTAAAGAAAAGAGTGATGAATTTGCTAATTAATATAATTATAATGGAAGTATGATTTGGTATCAAATTGATTGAGTTGGATTGGATTGGTTGGTTTTAACGTTGCATGGAAGATTGGATATTTATAAAGGGACTATATTGAGTTTATAATAAAAATAATGTTAATTCGTTAAACTTTGGTAATGCCCCATACCCTATTCCTGACGAATATGGGTAGGGGGCATTACATCTACTCCCTCATTTCATGATCATCTTCTATTTTGTAGTATTCTTGTGGGGTTGGCCGAATCTTTTATTTTGTCGATTCATCCGTAGTCGTAAGCCCAATCGGTGGAAATCAGATTTATCATCGTAGGGTAAGATGTTTCTTTATGGATTATTTCGATCTTGCTGATTGTTTGATTAGTTTGCTAAACAGAATAATGGTTGTGACTAATCGGTTATTATAGGAATTATATCAATCATTTTTATTCTCTTGTTGATCCTACGGAAATAGTGGTAAGCCAAACCTTTTTCCCTAGACAATCGATTTATATCATCATAATATCATTTTGATTAAGACTTTTTCCAATGGAGGCAAGTGGTACCGATTCGAAAGGGAAAGCGATTGGAGAACTCAAAAGGAGTGGATTTGTGATTCCTACTCCTAAGTTTAAGCGTAGAGCAGTATCGGCGATTCGAGATTTCCCACCGGGTTGTGGACCATCATCCGTGAGAATAACAAATCGTGGTCGTACATGATTCTAAGGGTAAGAACTTTATTAGATCGTTAGATTTAATTATTTGGATTAAGAAAAACCTCGTTTGTTGGTTAATCGAGTGTAATGGTGTTTTAGGTGCCAAAGATCAAGAAGGTTTAGTTCTTACAGTAATCAGGTGTATAATCTCACACTCGAAATCCCGTAGATTCATGATTCGATAACTTGATGGAAAATAAATCGTTATTATTTACAAGGCTTAAATCGTAATATGGCAAAAATTGAGTAACTTGTGTAAATTACAATATTTCTAAAGATTTGACAAAATTGGTATTTATTTGCAAAAATTACGAAAATGCACTTATGGGCCGAATTATGAAAATGCCCCTATGGGCCGAATTGTTGTAATGGGTTGATTCATCGAAATTGTTCATTAAATTGATAATTTTTACTTATGGGGATATATTTTTATCATGTTGCATCTGTACATATTGCATGGGGTAGGATAATGAATGAAGAGCAGTGTAGCCTGGTGGCATTACCACAATATAAATATATGATTACATAATTCTGATCCCAGTGGTTCAGCCACAAATACTCCGTGATTAGCGGCTTGTCTACAAATTTGGTGTGAGCGGCGGGGTGGGTTGACTTGATCCCCACAGGTGTGATTGGCCGGTTGGGGGTGTGATTGGATGGATGGGTTGGGTTGCATTCATATCATATAATTATTGTTATGTAAATGGGCTTAGGCCCAAAATGATACAAAATGGGTTCAGGCCCAGTGAATGACGGTAAGGGGATTACACACTGAGTTCTTGTAACTCACTCTTTTCCTTAACCTTTGCAGGTAATGCTCAGTGATGTGGACTTGGGCCTTGGATGACTCGATGGAGGCCATACTTCAGAAATGGTTTTTTTTTAACTTTAGATTTCTATGTACGTTTACTTTATTACTTTTACTATTTTGGGTTTTTAAGTTGTAATAAGGCCTCTGGAATATTTTATTTTTGCTTTATGTTTAACGTATTTATTATTTTGCTTGAATTATTTTTAAATGTGGATTTTCTAAAAGCAAAACCTATGGTTTTCCAAAATTGATTAACAAATGGATTTTATAACAAACTTTTACAAATGATTTAACTCGGACTTTCTTTCAAGTTATCAACGACATTTTCAAAAGTCACGGTTTTACAGTTCACTATTTTGATTTTTAATTCATCAAACAACCTCTCAATAATAGTTGTAATTTTATCAAATATTTACATCCGAACTCATTTTCTTAACCATAACCAAATAACACTTATTTTAGTACAAATCACAAGGACTTTATACGTTTTCCTCATGTGACATTTTAGATTCGGTCGTAACGCATGGGCCGGGTTTGGGGTGTTACATGATATTTGAGGACTTGTTGTAGGCACAAAGGAACATCCCAAGAATGAATAGATTTAAGAAAAATTATTTGCATGGTATGCTTATGAAATGAAAGAATAATTTGGAACAAAGGTCCAAGGAATGAAAGAATCTAACATAGTTTTTTGGATAGAAAGAATGAAAGAATCTAAAAGAATAAGAGGATATTTATTCAAAATGATCTCAAATATGTATTTCATAATGATGTTCGGACATAAACCTATTTCACAAAGGAATTCTTATTGCTTATAGGCTTAAAGGAACAAGTGTGTTTTGAACATTACTCTATGTAAGCTCTAAAAACTATAGGAATTTCTTCTGCACTCCAGTTATTCAGAACACTTCCAGGTTCATAAGGGCGGATATCCGACAAGGTCCCCCTTTCAATGATTTCTTCATGTATGGCATTGATGTGAACTTTCTAAACATTTATTCTGGGCCTTTGACCTCTTCAAATAATTCCAACTCTTTTTTGGGTTTTTTTTAAATTTTTTGATTTTTTTTTGAATTTTTATTGTACATGATGCAATGCAATGCTAATGCATGAATACAAAAAGAGGCGTTGATCCCGATTCAATTTCATTTAGAAAACTTTACTAGAGGACAAATTTTTTTTTACATAAAACGGATTACAAATATATGTACAGACGTATTGTCTTCCATTTTATCAAGAAATTTGTTCTCCATGACAAGCTTAGTAATCGAACATGAATCGGAACTCTTTCAAACGTGAAATGACATGTAATGCAATCATAGCCAAAAATGAAACATATTAGTACAAAGTACAAGCAAGCGAGAAAGAAACAAATAGAGCACTTATTCGAGTGACCACTATGGTTTATCGCAATACCATCTAGGGTAGGCTTTTAAGGTCTTTTACATACGGTTTGGGTTCTAAATTTGAGGTACCCGAACCATCAAATTCCTCGATCCTCACCCATTATAGGCTCATACGAATCGAGTTTAGTTTAGGGGAATACATTTCCCTATGGTTGCACGGAGATGAAAACCTCACGAAGACATAAGTACGAATGTATCTCGAAAGCGATCCACTATCCTGCACAGAGGTGAAAACCTCACAAAGGAGTAGCTTCTCACTCCCACTTAAAAGGGTAAGACCAAAATGGTCCTTATGCAATATGATGCGAGACTCAAACCACAATAATCATATGAAATAGAAATACGAACAAATGCAATAATAGAATCGTAATTTTTCAAAATAGATTTTCAATTTTTGACGATAATACAGAAAATAATCAATTTTATGGCTTGACTCTCTTATTGTCCCCAGTGAGCCGCCATGCTGTCGAAACCATTTTTTGTCGGTTGAAAACGGGGTCGACTGTAACATCCCAAAATTGGGCCTAGTAGAATTGGGCCCATTGGGCCTTGGGCGTAGAAGTGTTGAAATGTTTGAGAACAAGAGAACGGCATTATTAGAAGTTGGACTTATTAGGAAGGCATTTTTGTAAAGCTACAGGGTTTCTAGGAAGTTCCGAGTTCAAGTTAGGCTATAGGAAAATTTTAGTGTTGAAGCATTTAAAAGATAGAAGGCAAGTGGCGTCTAATAATTGGGCAACTTGCTAGTATAAAGGAGCATGTGGCAAGGTGGTGTGGCATTAAGGGGAGTGCAAAGAGATTGGAGGTTCGAATCCCACCTATTACAACTTTTGGGATTTTAATTTTTGTGCCAACCATGTGTTAGATGGTAAGTGTAAGCCAAGCTATAAATTTGGTAAGGGAAGACTTTTTATTGATGGCAAGAAGAATAAGAAAATATGGTATGGAGGAAAACAAGGGAAAATGAATGAAAGAATCAAAAGAAAAAGGCAAGGAGGGAAACATGTTGGCCAATTTTGTGGAAAGTGTTTTGGAAAGAACTTTTGGTCAACACTCAAAATTTTGGTGCTAGGAACACACGGTTTTGGGGAGGGGAAACTTGGTAGCCGAAATTCCTTTAGTGTAACACCCCCTATGTAACACCCCAAACCCGGCCCATACGTCATGACCGGATCTGGTATGCTACGGGTTGAATATTGAAAGCTTTGCTTTGTAGGGTTTTGAAAATCTCAGTTTATTTTAACTGATTCATCATTTATTTGAGATATTTTGAGAAACTTTAAAATTTTGCATTGAACATGCTTGAGAAACCCATTTTAATTTCACTTTATAATTAAGACTTCGAAAACATAAGGTTGTGAGATGTATAGAATAAATAAAATAAAAAATATTAAACGATAGCCTCAGTTATGGAGGCCTTATTACAAAAAAATAGTCCCAAATTTAAACTTAAAGAAAAACCGAAGATAGTATATGAAGATTAAAAAAAAAACTTGATGGCCCCTCGAGTCCACCTCGGCTCCCATGTCCACGATCTACTGCTCATCTGAAATGTTGGGAAAAATAAATGGGTGAGTCACCAAGACTCAGTGTGCAAATCCTGAAAACACATAAACGCCTTGGGCCCACAAACACATTATGGGCCTAGGCCCATTCACAATGGCACAGAATATATTACATGCAACATGGCCCATCCCAAACCTAAAAGTCCATCCTCTACACACCCCCATACCAACCATCACGTCGTGGGGATTTCTACAATCAACCCTCCATCCGCTACACACCATATCGATCACTATATGACTTATGTGGCAAAGCCACCGATCGTTATACGACCTTAATAATATTTATCGACAGCTGCGCTGCCTGTCATAAAGACCGATCACTATGTGACCTATGTGGCAAAGCCACCGATCGCTCGTGACCTGCTCCCTTTTATCATATCAATCCCATCCCATGCATACATACATGCGAAAATTAGAACATTAAACTATCTAAATAGATCACATACTTTTACATACTTTGATACACATAGAAAAGTTTCTATGATTACGTACCTGGCATCCTTTTCCTACCCTTTTCGGGTAACACGACTGTTCATATAGCCTATTTTTGGCTTTTAGCCCATAACATTTATGATATAGCTTTACTAGTGTGATAGAGATCTACACACCTGGATACCGACAGGATAGTACTTTCTATGTCGACACTATCAGTAGCCGCTACGACTGCTAACAGTCTAAGATTTTGTTTCGAAGTCGGTCCACAACCCGGTGGCCAATCCTGAACTGCTGACACCGCTCGCTTCTTAAACTTAAGGATTGGTTTAACAGATCCAATCCCCTCCTTCACCTGATCGATATTTGATTCCATCAAAAGACCTTATCAGTTGCCACCATGAACATATGGTTAAGATCACAATTATGATAGCGAATCTAACGAAAATCTAAAGAGAATCCCTTACCTTGAAATCCCGAAAAGAGAGATATATGGGATTTAGGAACTAATGATTCCGGCTTTTAGATCTACGTGATCTTCTTCACTTCTCGAATGTCACCCAACACGTAAAAAGATAGGAAGTATTAGTCTAATCGATAGCCTTAACAAACCAAGTGGCCATTCGGCCTTGGCCCTTAAAAACCGAAAGAGATCTTAAGGAATAACAAGAGTCGACACTTACCACAATATGGGGGTTTCGGCTAACAAGAGTCGACACTTACCTCAATATGGGGTTTTGGCTAACTCTTGAGAGAAGATTCTAGCTTTTTGCAAAAATCAAAAAGAGAGATGATTCAAAGAAATCTATGGAGTTTTCGGCTTTTAAAGAAAGAATCGGCAAGAAGATTTTTGCTTTTACTAAAGAAGTCGGCAGGAAGAAAAAGAAAGGAAAAGAATGGACACTAGGGTATTCGACTATGGGGATAAGAAGAGAGTTTAGAGTTTCGGCTTTTGAAAGAAAAAGATGTTGAGAACAATTGGGAGATTTCGACTTTTGAAAGAGAAAGAAAAAGAATAGAGAACAGAATAATGGACTTTCAGCTTTTGCATAAAAGTGAGGATGAGAGAATGGAAAAATAAAATAGGGACCAAATACAGGAATTGAAGAGATATCCCCTATACTTAAAGATAATTTTGGTACCCACACAACCAAATGTCGGGATTGCCCTCTTTTGAAAACTAAAACTAATTAATAAACAAGGGGAAATTTTGGCACGCCTTAAACCTATCTAGCCGTCCCCCTCTTGCACATAGTGTCCCAAATTCGGCCACCACTTGCTTCCTAGATAGCTCTTAAACTTTCTCCCTTATCTTTATCCAAGCACACCTCCAAAAGAGGCCTAGACAACACCATCTCTTCCTCCCTTTATCAGCACATTATCAAACTCATTATCCACATAAAATCCCCTTATTTCTAAGCCTTATTGCCGTCCAACCTTATCCACCTAAATGCTGAAATTTAGCTAACTTTAATTAAAAGAATTGGGTTGCATGCTACTTGAGTTTGGGCCTCCTCAGTTCACGCCACCTCCTTGCTCTTTAAGTGGCGCCATTTTGCCACTAGGCCACAAACCCACCTTGTATTTCAAAACACAATTAACATCTTTTAAGCCCTATCTTATCAGGCTTCCCTCTAGAGTGTCCAAAAACTAGTTCTGCTAAGGCTTTAGCCCAACCTCAAGCCCAATCTGGACCCCTAACACTCTAATTAACATATTAAACACAATCACACATTAAACGCATAAGCCCAACAACTTGGGATGTTACAGTTCTAACCCCTTAAAAAAATTTCGTCCTTAAAATTGCCTGATCAGAATAGATGTGGGTACTGCTGCCGCATTGTCTCCTCTGGTTCCCAAGTAGCCTCCTCAGAACTGTGATTCCACCATAGAACCTTAACCAACGGAACCATCTTCCTTCGCAACACTTTGGCATTACGATCCAGGATTTCCACTGGTTCCTCCTCAAAGGATAGGTCAGGTCTCACCTCGATTTCTTCTACAGGCACAACATGAGACGGATCCGAACGGTATCATCTTAACATAGAGACATGAAACACATTGTGGATCTAGCTTAACTCTGAAGGTAACTCTAGCTGATAGGCTACTGGCCATACTCGTTTCAACACCCGATAAGGTCCGATAAACCTTGGACTTAATTTACCCTTCCGTCCAAACCTCAACACTTTCTTCCACGGTGAAACCTTCAAGAACACCTTATCACCCACTAGAAACTCCATGTCCTTACGCTTCAAATTAGTATAGGACTTTTGTCTATCCAACGCTTCCTCTAGTCGAGCTCGAATTAACTCAACCTTCTCCTTTGTCTCGATAACCAACTCCGGACCCAAAATCCAACCTTCCCCTAATTCCATCCAACAGGTAGGAGTATGACACTTTCGCCCATACAATGCTTCATAAGGCGCCATCTGAATACTAGACTGGTAGCTGTTATTGCAAGCAAACTCTGCCAATGGTAAAAACTCTTCCCAACTGCCTCTGAAATCAATGACACATCCCCTCAACATGTCCTCCAAAATCTGAATTACCCGCTCAGACTGTCCATCTATCTGAGGATGAAATGTTGTACTGAAATCCAACTTTGTACCCAACGCTTGATACAAAGCTTTCCAAAATCATGACATAAACCTCGGGTCCCTGTTTGATATGATTGATGTTGGTACCCCATGCAGTCTCACTACCTCCGCTATATATAGCTTAGCCAATTTCTGCAAAGAGTAATCGACACGTACAGGTATGAAATGAGCAAACTTCGTCAAGCGATCAACAATTACCCAGACCGAATATTTTTTAGTAGGCGTGAGGGGTAGGCCACTAACAAAGTCCATTGTGATCCTTTCCCACTTCTATTGGGGAATCTTCACTGGCTGCAACAACCCTGATGGTAACTGATGCTTCGCCTTTACCTACTGACAGGTCAAACACTTACTCACCAATTCAGTTACCTCACGCTTTGAGCCCGGCCACCAGAACTGGTCCCGCAAATCCCGATACATCTTACTCCCTCCAAGGTGCATAGCGTATGAACTTCCATGCGCCTCTTGCAAAATCCTATGCCTCAATTTTGGATCTTTTGGCATGCAAACTCTTCCTTGAAAACATAACAGTCCTTCCTCATTCATACTGAAGTCCGTTAATCCTTCACTTGATCCTACATGAAACTTCTCCTTTAGTAACTCATCGATCTGTTGCTTCTCCCTAACCTGATTGACCCAAGAGGGTTTCACTTAAAGTTCAGTAATTAAACTCCCATCATCGTACAAACTAAGATGAGCAAACATCGCCCTCAAGTCAAAAATTACTTTACGACTTAAGGCATCTGCCACCACATTAGCTCTACCCGGATGATACTCAATCGAGCAATCATAATCCTTTAACAATTCGATCCACCTCCACTGCCTTAGATTCAACTCCTTCTGGGTCAAGAGGTATTTTAGGCTCTTATGATCGGTATAGATAATAGATTTCTCCCCGTACAGATAATGTCTCCAAATCTTTAGAGCAAAAACCACCGCCGCCAACTCCAAGTCATAGGCGAGATAATTTGCTTCGTGCGATCTTAACTGTCGAGATGCATACGCAACAACCTTTCCATCTTGAATCAACACGCATCCTAGTCCCGTGTGTGATGCATCATAGTAAATTACGAATTCCTTTCAAGCCTCCGGTTGGACCAATACCAGAGCTTACGTCAAAATCCTTTTCAACTTCTCGAAACTCTTTTGCTACCTGCTAGACCAAATAAACGAAACTCCTTTCCGTAACAACTTCGTTAATGGTGCCACGATTAAAGAAAATCCTTCAAAAAACCTTCGATAGAACCCCCGCCAGACTAAGAAAACTCTGAACTTTCACCACGGACTTAGGTGACTTCCAATCAAATACCGCTTTAAGTTTTCGAGGGTTAACTCTAATCCCCTCTGCCGACACAACGTGGCCTAAAAAAGTAACTTCATTTAGCCAAAATTTGCACTTACTGAATTTGGCATACAACTGCTTCCCCCTCAGAATCTGCAAAACCACTTGCAGATGGGAATCATGCTCCTCTTCCGATCTTAAGTAAACAAAGATATCATCTATAAATACCACGACAAATCGATCCAAGTAGGGTTGGAACACTCGGTTTATCAAATCCATAAATGTCGCTCGTGCATTAGTCAACCCAAATGGCATTACCAAAAATTCGTAATGGCCATAACGGGTCCTGAAAGCTGTCGTATGAATATCCGATTCTTTGACCCTAAGCTGATGGTATCCTGATCTCAAATCTATCTTTGAGAACACTGACGCCCCTCTCAGTTGATCGAACAAGTCATCAATCCTTGGAAACAGATACTTGTTCTTGATAGTCAACTTGTTCAGCTGACGGTAGTCAATGCACATACACATTGATCCATCCTTCTTCTTAACAAACAACACCAGCGCTGCCCAAGGCGACACACTTGGTCAAATAAATCCTTTATCTAACAACTCTTGAATTTGCGCTTTCAATTCCACCAACTCCTTCGGCGCCATTCTATACGGAGCAATAGATACTGGCACTGTTCCTGGAAGAACATCAATTCCAAACTCCACTTCACGGTCTAGAGGTAATCCGGAAGCTCTTCTGGGAAAACATCAGGAAATTCCTTCACCGCCCTAATCTCCCCAACAATTAGGTCCTTGGCTTCCAAAGCCCGAACAAACATTAATACTACCTCGCATCCTTTTCTCACCATTCTTTCTGCTCTTAGGGCAGTCACTACAATCGAAAAATAGTTCCCCCTTTCTCCTATTACCAACACTTCACCACCCTCGGGGGTTCTTAACACAATATGCTTGGTTGCACAATCGAAATTAGCTTGGCACTTCACTAACCAGCCCATGCCTAATATTAAGTCGAATTCCCAGAGCGATAATTCCATCAGATCCGTCAAGAAAACTATTCCCTGAACTTCTAAGGGTACCTCCTGATAAAGTTTATCTACTACCATAGATTGTCCTAATGAGCTAATTACAGTCATTGCCCTAGGGGTAATCTTAAAATCTAAACTTAAGGTTCTAGACACACTACTAGCAACAAATGAATGTGTCAACCCAATGTCAATCAATGCAGTGTAAGGCAAACCCAATATTAAAAATGTACCGGTTATAACATCCGGTGCGTTAGCCTCCTCACAACGTCTGGCAAGATAGACCAACCCCGACTGCCTCGCCTCTATGGTTCCTGTCCCTCGGCCTGGTACTCCACATCCCCAACTGAAACTGTTACCACCTCTAGCTAGACCACGACCTCCCTGCAGCTGCTGACCTCCTCTACCCAGCTGAGCATTCCCCTGCCCGGTAGGTCCTACATCACTCCGTGGCTGTGGACAGTCTTTAATCTGATGATCCAAAGATCCACACCTAAAGCACTTCCCATTGCCTGCCCAACACTCACCTATATGGAATTTACCACATCGAGCACACTTCAGTGTTTGGCTAGCAGTAGCAGGTCTCTCAGCCCGTCTCGGTCCATCCGATCTAGGTCTTTTCTGAGTACTCCTAGTTGTCCCTGATGATCCAAAATTTCTCTTGCCTCTACCCCTATCTCTATCCCGGTTCAATTTCTCTATTCGCTTTACCTCCTCAGCTATCTTAGGTTTCTCCACAAGCACAACAAATTCCCTCTCTCGCTGTGGAGCTATCAAAACACGTAAATCATCCCTCAGGCCATCCTCAAATCGAACACACCGTTCATGTTCTGTGGCCACCATCCCTCGAGCATATCAGCTCAAGCGCAAGAATTCCGCTTCATACGCTCCCACTGACCTACTTCCCTGAGCTAGATTCAGGAATGCTCTGCGCTGCGCATCCACATAGCTTGTTCTAATGTACTTGTTCTAGAATGCCGCTTTGAAATAATCCCAGGTGATACGGTCAGCCATGGTACCATCCTTAGCCGTAAGACACCATTAATACGCTTCATCCTGGAGAAGGGACACTACTCCTTTCAGCTTCTCTTCCCCCATAAAATCCAAATCATCCATTATGCGTTCAACCGCCTCCAACCAAAACTCAGTTGTACTAGGGGCTACACCAAAAATTCCATTAAACACTTCTGCCCCATTGGCTCTAAGTCGCTCCGACACAGATTTTCGGGCTCTTGTGCCCATGCCTGCCCCAGCTATCCTCTCTAAAACCCTCAACATCGCCTGAGATACCGCATCATCTCTGGCCGTTTGATCTTGGAATTCTGCCTCCACAGCTAGTGGCACTGGTACCTCATTCCATGACTCGTGACCGGACCCTACCGGTTCCGACACAGCAATCCTACCTCTACCTCAGCCACATACACCACGTCCTCTAGTGCTCATTCTACCGATTCGCATTTATCTGATTAAGAATTTTATGAATTATTAATTTCTTCCACTAATTTATAACGAATAATCTTATGAAAAGTAGTTTTAACAGTAGTTCTTTCGAATTCGTACTCTATCTACAAGGTTCAATTCTCAGGTCTGTACTTCCTAGCTCTAGGATCCACATACATTCAATTATCACACATCAACATACAAGTAGCATCCATGAACTCACATTCATTACCTAAGGGTAGTTTTGCCATTTCACTATCTAAGGGTATTTTCGTAATTTTATCCTACAGGGGTATTTTCATAATTTTCCAAAATAAGGTTTTTTGGTGATTTTACAAGATAGGGGTATTTTGGTAATTTTGCAATTTGAAGGTATTTTAGGAATTTTGTCAATCGGGGGTATTTCGATAATTTTACAAATTTTGGTAATTTTTTTACAAATCAAGGGGATTTTGGAAATTTTACAAAACTAAGGATAATTTTACAAAAATAGGGTGGCTGGTCCCTTTCGGGTTTTAGTTATAAGTTTTGGCCTATTGACAAGCCCTCTCGGTTAGAGTGAATAAACACTACGCACCAGGTAGGATTCCAGAAAAGAGGAGGTGAGCCGCTAGGGCTGCTTAAATACCAAGCTCTCCCTGGATCCAATCCTAGACATGCGTATGCCTGTTACCACACCCTAACCCTGTGACTTGTCTACGGATATGTTTAATTAGAATTAACTCTTATGAGATTTGAAAAATTGTTTAATCTAGGCCTAAGGTCCATTAATATTATCATACTAGTTTACATCCATGAAACCCATGAAACCCAACATACATATCATATCAAGAGTTTAGAATACTTACCTGCGTGGATCGGGTTCAGGTAGACTCGAAGGCCATATCTCAACTGAACTTTTCCTAACTTACATCACTTTTACAAATCACCACTGGACCCACTTTACATCCCGAGTTTTGAACTGGGCTCTGATACCAAAAATGTAACACCCCAAACCAGTCCATACGCCATGACCGGATCTAGTATGCTACGGGTTGAATGTTGAAAACTTTACTTTGTAGGGTTTTGAAAATCTCAGTTTATTTTAACCGATTCATCATTATTTGTGATATTTTGAGAAATTTTAAAATTTTGCGTTGAACATGCTTGAGAAACCCATTTTAATTTTACTTTATAATTAAGACTTCGAAAACATAAGGTTGTGAGATGTATAGACTAAATAAAATAAAAATATTAAACGATAACCTAAGTTATGGAGGCCTTATTACAAAAAAATTGTCCCAAATTTAAACATAAAAAAAATCGAAGATAGTCCATGAAGATAAAAAAAACTTGATGGCCCCTCGAGTCCGCCTCGACTCCCATGTCCACGATCTACTGTTCATCTAAAATGTTGGGAAAATAATCGGGTGAGTCACCAAGACTCAGTGTGCAAATTCTGAAACACATAAATGCCTTGGGCCCACAAACACATTATGGGCCTAGGCCCATTCACAATGGCACAGAATATTTTACATGCAACATGCCCCATCCCAAACCTAAAATTCCATCCTCTACACAACCCCATACCAACCATCACACCGTAGGGATTTCTACAATCAACCCTCCATCCACTACAGACCATATCGATCACTATGTGACCTATGTGGCAAAGCCACAGATCGTTATGCTACCTTAATAATATATATCGACAGCTGGACTGCCTGTCATAAAGACCGATCACTATGTGACCTATGTGGCAAAGCCACCGATCGCCTTGGGACCTGCTCCCCTTCATCATATCAATCCCATCCTATGCATACATATAAGCAAAAATCAGAACATTAAACTATCTAAATAGATCACATACTTTCACATACTTCGATACACATAGAGAAGTTTCTATGATTATGTACCTGGCATCCTTTGCCTACCCTTTTCGGGTAACACGACTATCCATATAGCCTATTACCGACTTTTAGCCTATAACATACATATGATATAGCTTAACTAGTGTGATAGAGATCTACACACCTAGTTACCGACAGGACAGTACTTTCTATGTCGACACTATTAGTAGTCGCTATGACTGCTAACAGTCTAAGATTTTATTCTAAAGTCAGTCCTCAGAACACCCCAAACCCGTCAATACGCCACGGCATCAACTGGTATGTCACTAAGGAAAATAATTTTTGAAAGAATCGAATTAACAATTAAATTTTGTGAAAACTCTTTGTAATTCTTTATTTGTCGAAAATAAGTTAAAATTGAAATTTACTTGAAATTACATAAAACTTTAAAACATAGTTGATAAATCATAGGATAGAAAACATTTATATCTTTTTAAGAAAATTCAAATATCATTTTGGAAAATCCGTTTGCAATTGAGTATAGAAACTTGAATTTTGGAAGTCACTTAATCTGTTGAAAATATTTAACTTGTAATTTTACTATTGAACTATTCATGTTACCCGATGGTAAGATTTTTAAAACCATTATGAGTTTTAGTTTAGAAAACTTTGGGCTCAATTATTAAATTAACCAAGTAATTTAAAAGCCATATTTTAAACATATTCAAAACATAAAATAATCCAAAACATAATTAAACAGCCTTATTACAAATCCATAAAATATGAAAACCAAATTAAAATAAAGTACCCAATTGGAAATTCATGTAAAACCAAATTTTATTGCATGGCCTCCTCGAGTTCATCCGGCTCCTCATCCGCAAACTCACGAATCACCGAAAAGATAAGGAGAAGGTGAGTCACCAAGACTCAGTGCATATTCCCTCTCCCGTAAATACCACATACTTACACAAATTATAACAAAGCAAAATATATGTATAATGCACCCAACCTAGCCATCCATAACTCCTTTTCTACCCCGTGGTACCAAACCACCGGTGGTGCCAAACCACGGTGACCAAGTCACGATATAAATGTGATACCAAATCACTTTGTGACCAAAGTCACAATAATCCATTTGGGGCCAACCCACGTGTGATACCAAATCATGGCGGCGATCCCATATCTCAAAAGTGGGGCCAACCCACGGTGGTGTTAACCACGTGGACGAGTCGCTATGAGGTGCCAAACCTCCGGTGTCCAAGACACGAATGTGATACCAAATCACCGGTGGTGCCAAACCACCGGTGGTGCTAAACCACCGTGACCAAGTCACGAATCATCAAGTTGTGGGCCAACCCACGTGTGATACCAAATCACCGCGGCGATCCCATATCTCAAAAGTGGGGCCAACCCACGGTGGTATTATCCACGGGGACGAGTCGCTATGAGGTGCCAAACCTCACGTGTCCAAGAAGACACGAATGTGATACCAAATCACTTTGGTGACCAAAGTCACGATATCAATCTTCCCTCCTCTCATCATACCCGCAATATGACATAATAATTGTGTATGCGTTATGTTATGTATGCTAGACATATATCAAATATAAGTATAACATGAATTACCATCATAATCGATAGACATAAAACAACATAATCATGCTAATCAACCTCTAAGGGTATAACCGTAATTTTACCTACCAAGGGTATTTTCATAATTTATCCACCAAGGGTATTTTCAGAATTTACCCACCAAGGGTATTTTAGTAATTTACCCACCAAGGGTATTTTCGTAATTTACCCACCAAGGGTATTTTCAGAATTTACCCACTTAGGTATTTTGTAATTTACCCACTTAGGGTATTTTCAGTAATTTACCCACCAAGGGTATTTTCAGTAATTTACCCACCAAGGGTATTTTCGAAACTTACCCACCAAGGGTATTTTCAGAACTTACCCACCAAGGGTATTTTCAGAATCTACCTACCAAGGTATTTTCAGAATTTACCCACCAAGGGTATTTTCGTAATTTACCCACCAAGGGTATTTTGTAATTTACCCACCAAGGGTATTTTCAGAATTTACCCACCAAGGGTATTTTTGTAATTTACCCACTTAGGGTATTTTCGTAATTTACCCACCAAGGTATTTTCGTAATTTACCCACCAAGGGTATTTTCGTAATTTTGTACCGAATGGCCTTTCTAAAGGTGCAAGTAATCGCTTGAGCGACTTAACTACCATTTTTAGTCTTTCTGATTGTTGGGCCTAAAACCGATTTTGACCCATTCGGCCCACACGCCTGTGGCCCACCTAACACAAATATATCCACGTATATAAGTTCCACCTAGTCTAGTTTACTATATACTATATCATCATACAATTTATTTCAATTGGGCTCACGGCCCATTTTTTACCATCGCATTCTCAAGCAAATTCCCAACCCACAAGAATACTACCGATGGCCTCAACTATCGCGTTGAAGCCCCATCGCTTCCAAGCGCACGCTGTAGCTACTATTGTCAGTGACTGTGTTCTTCGCATTTGCCGCTCTACAATTAGAGTAGAGAGAGTTACACACGATAGGACTCGGTGCTAAACTGCCACGCGACCACTCCGTGCCCAACGCCCACCAAGGTATGTTAACCCTTCTCCGGCATGCTCTTTATATAGCTAGCTCTTCACCTTCATTCCTTGTATCTTTCCGATGTGGGATCCTTCACAAGAGAGTTTAAATTCAACTGAAACTCTTACCGTCCACTCAAAAAATAAATACTCCTTGCTTCTCATGAGATTCAACCTGTGCTCTCTTATAACATAATCCACGCTGCTAGCCACTTTACCAACTAGCTCCTTGTGCCTCAAACCATGCGCAATTAAATATAACCCTATGGCCAAGGTCTAAATTCATTTAATAAAAATAATCAAAAAGGAATGCAAACGCTACAACTAGAACCTTGGACCTCCTTCCTTCCTTGTGGTGTCACTTTGCCACTACACCACACACACCACTTGTGTCATTTTCCTCCACATTTTATTCTTAAGGCCTACCCGCCAACCTCCAAGGTTTTTTTTCACCTAAAGCCAAAATTTTCCCAAAGCTAATATTTGATCTCGGGACTTCATAGAAGCCCCCTAACCTTCCAAAATCACTTATCTAAAAGGTCCAACTTGCACTTAAGCCGATCTCCTATTCTCCAAAAAATTTTAAACGCTACTACGCCTAAGGCCCATTGGGCTCAATCCTACTAGGCCTAATTTCAGGATGTTACAAGTCCACAACCCGGTGGCTAATCCCGAACTGCTAACACCGCTCGCTTCTTAAACTTAGGGATTGGTTTAACAGATCCAATCCCTCCTTCCCCTGATCGATATTTGATTCCATCAAAAGACCTTATAAGTTGCTACCATCAACATATGGTTAAGATCACAATTACGATAGTGAATCTAACGAAAAATCTAAAGAGAACCCCTTACCTTGAAATCCCGAAAAGTGAGATATATGAGATTCAGAAACTAATGATTTTGGCTTTTAGATCTACGCGATCTTCTTCACTTCTCGAATGTCGCCCAACACCTAAAAAGATAGGAAGTATTAGTCTAATCAACAGGCTTAACAAACCAAGTAGCCATTCGGCCTTGGCCCCTAAAAAATGAAAGAGATCTTAAGGAATAACAAGAGTTGACAGTTACCTCAATATGAGGGTTTTGACTAACTCTTGAGAGAAGATTCTGGCTTTTTTCGAAAATCAAAAAGAGAGATGATTCAAAGAAATATATAGAGTTTTCGGCTTTTAAAGAAAGAATCGGTAAGAAGAATTTGGCTTTTACTGAAGAAGTCGACAGGAAGAAAAAGAAAGGAAAAGAATGGACACTAGGGTATTCGACTATGGGGATGAGAAGAGAGTTCAGAGTTTCGGCTTTTGAAAGAAAAAGATGTTGAGAACAATTGGGAGATTTCGACTTTTGAAAGAAAAAGAAAAAGAATAGAGAACAGAATAATGGACTTTTGGCTTTTGCATAAAAGTGAGGATGAGAGAATGTAAAAAGAAAATAGGGACCAAATACCGGAATTGAAGAGATATCCCCTCTATTTAAAGAGAATTTCGGCACCCACACAACCAAATGTCGAGATTGCCCTCTTTTGAAAACTAAAACTAATTAATAAGCAAGGGAAAATTTTAGCACGCCTTAAACCTATCTAGCCGTCCCCCTCTTGGACACAATGTCCCAAATTCGGCTACCACTTGCTTCCTAGATAGCTCCTAAACTTTCTCCCTTATCTTTATCCAAGCACACCTTCAAAAGAGGCCTAGACAACACCATCTCTTCCTCCCTTTATCAGCACATTATCAAACTCATTATCCACATAAAATCCCCCTATTTCTAAGCCTTGTTGCCGTCCAACCTTATCCACCTAAATGCCAAAATTTAGCTAACTTTAATTAAAAGAATTGGGCTGCATCCTATCTGAGTTTGGGCCTCCTTACTAGATGCCACCTCCTTGCTATTTAAGTGGCGCCATTTTGCAACTGGGCCACAAACCCACCCTGTATTTCAAAACACAATTAACATCTTTTAAGCCCTATCTTATCAGACTTCCCTCTAGAGTGTCCAAAAACTAATTCTGCTAAGGCCTTAGCCCAACCTCGAGCCCAATCTGGACCCCTAACACTCTATTTAACACATTAAACACAATCAAACATTAAACGCATAAGCCCAACAACTCGGGATGTTCCACCTTACCTACAATCCCCACCGAATCGGGCACGAAGCGTTACTGTACAAAACTACTTGATCGCCACGTAGGCTCACGTGACTACTCTATTTGAGTAACTACAATAACTTTATTTTCAACATACGAGACCTCACTCGTACATACTAGGGCTCTCAATACTATATCAGAAACCTTACAATCCATAAAATTTCTTTCCATCTAAACAGGGAGGACACGCCCATGTACTCATACCGTGCCCCAAAACCTCAGCATTCTGCCAAGACTCCCACGGCTAGGGCATGTGCCCATGTGAATTGGAACACGCCCGTGTACCCTTATAGCATGCTCGTGGCTTTAAATTGTGGGGAGTTACTGACTAATTTAACACGGCCTGGACACGCCCATGTGGGCAGTCTGTGGTCTATTCTAACTTAAAATGTTAACATGCAGGGGACACATGGCCAAGTCACACACCCGTGGGCTGACCGTGTGTCACATATGGTCTAGACACACGCCCGTGTGCCTACCTATGTGGGCAGAACAAGGCTGTTTGCCAAGCTTCTAGCACCCCTATATCTTACACAACATGAGTTCATTCAACAAACTAATAAACATCTCATAATTCAACATGCACCCACATTGATAACTTTGAAATTTCATAAATGATAAAATGTACCATCATTCTTGGAAATTTACAAAATAAATGTCTTAGCAAGAGCCAATACACCTTTGGCCAAAATAACAAAATAATCTGTTTAGTCTAGCCCCTATACATGCCACACACAAAATCACTAAGTCTGAATATACCGAGGTGAGTAGATAATGTGGGCAGCCTCCTTGTTATCGATGTATCCCGGCTCGACTCTTAAACTCTATAAAATAAGGAAAAAAGAGAAGGAGGAGTAAGCTTTAAGCTTAGTAAGTTTATAATCATGTCAAACAGTCGAGTTTTTAATATTTATAAAAGAGTGATTGAACCTGTAGACTGACTACGACAATGATAGAGGCAAGTGCACCTATCGAACAGTAGTATAGCTCAGGCAAGAATATCTTATCGAACCCAAGGGAACCTAAAAGTACTACTACTCACTTTCTTTCTTTTATTTAGCCTAAAATATGGAGTGATTGGATTATTAAACTAAAGGAATACTTAGACTAAATGCAAAGACAAAAGATTGAATTGGAGAAAGACTTTAGGAAAACTCAGTTGGTAAAGACGATACCCTTAAGAATAATCCACCTATGACTTCACTTATTTATTATTCCCCAAACTATACGATTTCTTTACTTAGCTTGATCCGTGAGACTCCCTAACCTATATTAAACCCTTTCTCGAGGCGAATAACGTCTAACCTTAGGTTAATTAGTAGAACTCTTATTCTCTTATAATAACCCCCTAAGGAAGCAGTAAATCGATCAATGGATTCTCATATTAGGTTTCACCCTAATCCAGTAAAATCTCAAAACCCAATCTCTAGGCGCCCGATCAACTCCTCTCAATTATGCTAGATCTACTCTTAGGTAGGGTCTATTCCTCCTCCACCTAAGCACATCAGATTGAATTAAGCAACATAATTAAGAACAAACCAAGTACTTATCATATAAATTTAGAAATCAAATAACAAAATCCATCATACTTTCATCCCCTTCAGGTATCTGAGGGGTTTAGTGCATAACTAAAAATGAAAACATCTCAAGAGTAAAGAATAAACAAAACATAAGAAATCCCTAAAACCTCCTTAAGGAATTGAAGGAGAGATCCTCTGTCTTGAATGGAATTTCAGCTTCTTGAGTTGGATCAACTGGCTATCTTCAAGTGATTCCCTAAAAAATGAAAGCTTCGGCAAAAGCCTCTGCTAAAAAGCTCCTCTTTAATGTCTGCCTTGGGTTGTTTATATAGGCTTTGGGATGCTATACTTGGCTCCTAAGTATCTCCTTCAAGTAGAATTACTATTAGGGTGTTAGAGTAGACTTAGGAGTATGTTTCTTTGGCTTCAAGCATCCAAATCAAACTGAAATTGCTCTCTCTCTCTCTCACGACAAGGGCACGGCCATGACACACACCTGTGTAAATCATGGTTAGGCCGTGTCTCGATTCTATCATTTTAGACACGGCCGTGTGAGTTAGGATTCAGGCCGGGCTTCAGGTCTGTCGATTTGGGCACGGCCTTGTAGATCACCAAGCACGTCAGTGTGATAAATGAATGCTGCACGGTTGTGTGTTACATAGTTGAGCTGTGTTCTAGGTAATTGGTGAGGCACGGTCGTGTGGGACTTGGGCTAGGTCGTGTTGATTGCTTGTTAAAGCCTAATTACTCCGTTTTAAGCCCGTTTTGCGTTCTTTTTATCCTCGGGTGCTTTCCTGAGTATAAACATGAAAAGAAAGGATTAAAAGCACCTTTTTACATAAATCAAGGGCTAAATCATCCAAAAGCATACTAAATATGGGGTTAAAATATGTTTTACGGTTTATCAAATACCCCCACACATAAGCTTTTGATTGTCCTCAAGCAAAATTCTCAACTTTACAATTAAAACAAACTTTCCATAATTCATAATTCCTATCGACAATGTCTCATCATAATTCATAGATAATTTATACATGGATAATTCAACTCAAAGAACCATAAAGATTCAATTACGATAAGTCATACCTTTATAGCATGAAAACATAGGTATCTCCCCTTATCTAAGTGAATACCTTTAATTCAAAGCCGACAAGGATTGACGTCCTCACAAAAGATTCACTCAAATCACTCAAAGGTGTTTAAGGTTCAAGAATAAGCGCTCTAAGTCGAACCTGAAAAGTTAATCCCATAGACTTGCCTAAAAATCAAATCTCCACCATTGTATATGAGATGATACACAAATCAAAAAGTCTTTAATCAAGGTTGTAACGAGGCTAGGGTTAAAAGGTGTGGATACAGGCTGAATTAGAGGTTATAATCAAGATTGAATTGACTAAATACCTAATCTAAAAATAATGAACTAAATATGAATATTTACATCGAATGAAAACTAACAATATCTACTATTGATAATTTACTCTATAATAAGAGTATTTTTATCACTCAAATTTTGAAAATACTTTAATACGAGCTTTTCTTTAACAATTGGAGTTTTAAATGCTCTAAGCTCTTTTATTATACTACTAATATTGAATATACTTGGATTTTTTAAGAACAAACCAAAATAAACATAATAGAAGGAACTTTGGTGATTAAAATAACCTAATTTGGCAATTGATCAAATCAATTCTCGATAGAGGGGTAGTCAAAGGAATGTTGATAAAAATACAAAGGGATTTTGGGTTAATATTGTGGGTGAGTCAATAAAAAAAATTGTTAGGATTCAACGGGGTTCAATAAGGATTAATTTGTAGGAAGGCATTTTAGTGGAGTGAACGGGTTAAAACCTAGGTGCCTTTATCATCTCAGTATATCAAATCATTAATGTGGTCCCGACATGCATAAACAAGGCAAGTTCTAAAATAACAGTTCAAAGTTGACACACTCAAAATCAATACAGTGAGCATGAAAAAGAATATATGCTATATAAGGCTCAAAATCTCACAAAAAATTATGGGTGTTTTGACATCAATCCTTATAAATTTTGAACTTCAAGGTGATACTCAAATTAGGTTCAACAACCTATCAATTTTAATTTTTAGAAAGTAAACTTATCATGCTCGATTGTCGAGTATTCTTCAAATTTAATTATCAATGCACAACTAACTAAGACTTATTCTAAAACATATTGACAAAAATCATGATTCACTAGAAATTTCATCCTAATTAGTAATATGAGAAAAATACTTAAGATCAAGACTAATTTCAAGGTTTTGAGAATTATGCAAAAAGTTAGGCACTATGACCCCTACACTTAAGATGTACATTACCCTCAATGTACAAAGATAGATAATGATAATTATATGCTAAATCAAAAAAATAGAAGTGGGGAAAGTAATACTCCCTAAAATCTGGATGATCCCTAGCGTCTTTGGTGGCAGTGATGGTGTTTTCTATGGGCCTGGTGGAGTGGCTATCGAAAAGTAATTTGCTAAATGAAGAAATTGGGTAGCCTGTGAAGATATAGCCAAGAGATCTAGAGAAATAATGATATACTAATAATATATTTAAAGATTAAGGAAATAATAAGGATACTAAGAAGAAAACTGAATTTGAAAGAAAAGACTAATAGATTAAGGAGTCCTTATTGTTGGATGGTTTTTGAAGTGGGTGTGACCTCGAAGGCTATGGTGTGTGATTACCTAGCATCCTTTAAAACCTAAAACTAAGAAACTAATATGAAATAAATTAAATTAAGCAGAAAAGAAGTATAGATAAGGAAAATAAAGGAGACAAGAAAAGAAAAATAGAACTGAAAAGGTTTCAGAAACCCTTGGCATGTCAATTAAGTGAAGCTGTTGGCATGAACTCATATTGACTTCTCTTCTGAGGAGACGATGCTTATGTTTCTTCGGCATGATCTTTGTGTTGCTCAAGAGTCTTGGACCTTTTCTATGAATAGGAAGAAAATTTGAAAGAAAAGAGAAATAATAATAAGAAAGAATATGGGAAAAATAGGAAGGGCTGTGGGGATTTAAATAAGATTTCAAATCTGGCACGTTCCCACGCCCGTGTATCGAGGGTGTGTCAATTCACACGGCTGTGTCGCATGGCCGTGTTGTGGGGTGTGTTGTTCTTCCACGCCCGTTTTGTTGGGTTGCACGCCTGTTCCTAAAAGGTCAGGATGTGAGCACGGATGGACTTCACGGGCGTGGTCTGCCCGTGCTCAATAAGTCAGTTTCTTAGCACGATTGTGAGGCACAGCCGTGTTGTTTTTTTAGTGCTCGTGCTGTGGTTGGTTGGATCCGTGATGTTGGGGGTGGTTGGACTAACTTGCGGCTCGCTTTCTGTCGATGTGGTGGTCTGGTGGTCAACACGACCACGAACACGATGTGTGTGTAAGGCCGTGTGGCACGAAATCAGATCTTTGTTTTAGATGTGGAGAGAGAAGAAAAGGAAAGAAAATAAAAAATAATTTTGAAAGATAAAAAGTGTTAGTGCTCGGGTTGCCTTAGAAAGCGCTCATTTATAGTCTTAAGCTAGACTGCCCTAGACCTTGAAGATTTTAGGGAGGTTTAAAGGTTTGAATATTTTCCTCTTCTTGGCGGTTTATTTTCGTGACAAAGTTTAGGTCGAGAAGAGTTTACCTTGAAATTAATGAACATTGGATTGCTTACATCGACTATTTCGTGTGGAAAACATCGTGTACCTGAAAGAGTTTTTCTTCCTTTTTCTTTAGTTCTGTTGAACTGATGTAAGGATCAGCTTTATCTAACAGCACTTGATCTTCTATTTTAAAGTGATTTGATGTCCCTATGAGCTCTTCTGGTGGTTCCTTAGGTTTTACTTCGTGTGGATCTGGCTTTTCTTTGGTGTGTATCTTCTGCTCTTCTAAATTATTGATCGTACGATTTTGGGTTGGCTCATTGTTTATACTTTGTGATGTTTCCTGCGATGAAATTTGAATAATTTGATTATCTATTGAAACGACTTTCTAACCTTCATCTTCTATTATTTTGGCTGAGTCGAGAGCTTGAAGATTGACTGATTCATCTCCTACACAAAGTATGAGTTCTCCTATGGCAACATCAATTTTAGTTTTGGCAGTTGCAAGAAAAGGTCTTCCCAAAATTAAGGGGATTGAATTTTCCTCATCCATGTGTAAAACAATAAAATCTACTGGGAAAATGAATTTATCGATTTTTACTAAAACGTCTTCAATAATGCCCCTAGGAATTCTAACGGTTTTATCAGCTAGTTGGATACTCATCCTAGTTTGTTTGGGCTTCCCTAGACCTAGTCGTTTAAACAGTGCATAAGGCATGACATTTATACTTGCCCCTAAATCAGCTAACGCATTATCAATAGTTAAACTACCAATTAAACATGGAATCGTAAAACTCTCTGGATCTTTTAATTTCTCTGGTAGTCGATTTTGTAGCATTGCTGAGCATGTTGCGTTAAGTTCCACATGGTGCTCTTCATCTATTTTATGTTTGTTCGTTAAGAGCTGTCTTAAAAATCTCTTTGAGTCGGGCATCTGAAAAAGAGCTTCAAGAAGAGGTAATTTAATGTGTAATTTCGTTAGAAGTTGTAGAAACTTACCGAGTTGTTCCTCTGAATCATCTCTTTTCAATGCTTCGGGATAAGGTATTCGAGGTTGGTACTCTTTAATTACCAGTTTTTTTGTGCTACCTCTATTTTACCTTTTTCTTCCTTGGTTTCTTGTACTGAGGTGGGCTTGTCTAGCTTTGTATCTTCTTGAGATGTGATGGCTTGTATCTATTCATTTGGGTTTATTTTTGTGTTGCTTGGTAGCCATCCATGTTGACATTCTGAAACAAACTTTGTGAGATGTCCCACTGACCTAGCGATTTCCCCGACTTGTTCCTTGATTTCTTTGATCGATATTTCTTGGTTATCAAGTGTTGTATCAGTTCTTTGGAGACGGGCATCTGTGTCTGCCATGAACTTTTTTAGCATCTCTTCAAGACTCAGCTTCTTTTCCAGTGGCTAAGGTTGATTTTGGTAATTTGGAGGAGGTTACTGCCTTTGATTTCCTTGTCCTCCCGACGAAAAATTTGGGTGGTTCCTCCAACTTGGATTGTAAGTGTTACTATAAGGATTATTATTAGATCTGAAATTGTTACCTATATAGTTTGCCTGCTCATTTTCTGCTCCTGGTTGGTAAGGTGGGTACTCAGAATTTACCACATTCCCACTCACTTCGCATTGCATGACTGGATGTACCTGTAAAGAACATAAATTATCAAGCTTTTTATTCATAACTCCACCTGTGTCGACAGCATTGTCACTGCGTCTATGTTAAAAATTCTGATTGATTTTGTCGGTTTAGCCCTTGTAATTTGCCATCGATAGGTGTTCAATGACATCTCCTCAATAAAATCATAAGCCGCTTCAGGAGTTTTGTTGTTCAAACTTCCACCGGCTGATGAATCAATCATTTTCCTTGTTGGAGAATACACACCATTGTAAAAAGTTTGGGCTTGAAGCAACAAAGGTAATCCATGGTATGGGCATCTCCTTAGGAGATCCTTGTATCTTTCCCACGCATCATATAATGTTTCTGCGTCATTCTGCAGAAAAGAAGATATGTCATTCCTAAATTTAGCCATTTTGTCTGGTGGTAAATATTTTAAAAGAAATTTTTCGGTCATTTGATCCCATGTGGTGATTAACCCTTGTGGTAACGAGTTCAACCACTGCTTTGCTTTATTCCTTAATGAAAAAGGAAATAATCAAGACGTATGGCATCGTCAGAAATGCCATTTATTTTGAAGGTATCACAGAATTCTAAAAAATTAGATATGAGTGTTTGGATCCTCATCCTGCAAACCATCAAATTGAACAAATTGTTGAATCATTTGTATTGTGTTTGGCTTTAATTCAAAATTATTAGTAGCTATAGCGAGCCTAACAATACTAGATTTTGCTCCTATCAAATTAGGTTTAGCATAATCATACATAGTACGCAGAGCATTCTATCCTTGCACATTTGGTGGGTTGTTCTCGTCCATCCCTTCAGTAGGATTGGATCTTTGCTGTTCTTCTATTTGATAGTCTAGGGCTCGTCTAATTTCTCTGCGATTTCTGCGAGCGGTAGCTTCAATGTCACTTTCGTATTCTAATGGTCCTCTCAGATTTCTTCTAGTCATAAACTAGAGGTACCTGCTATGAAAAGAAAGAACAAAATTTAGAAAAAATAGAAATATATGTATAAAAATAAGAGAAATTTAAAAATAAAGATAATGGCTAAAGTAATAGAAATAGAGCTTTCTTAATATTTTAGGATTCCCCGGCAATGGCACCAAAAACTTGATTGTGTCAAGCAATGAGTTTTAATATTTATAAAAGAGTGATTGAACACAGAGATGGTATTGTGACAACGATAGAGGCAAGTGCACCTATCGAACGATGAGTATAGCTCGAGCAAGAATATTTTATCGAACCCAAGGAACCTAAAAGTACTCTTGCTCACTTTCTTTCTATTATTTAGCATAAAATATGGAGTGATTGGATTATTAAACTAACAAAATACTTAGACTAAATGCAAAGACAAAAGATTGAATTGGAGAAAGACTTTAGGAGAACTCAGTTGATAAAGAGGGTACCCTCAGGAAGAATCCACTTATGACTTCACTTATTATTTATTCCCCAAACTATATGATTTCTTTATTTAGCTTGATCCATGAGACTCCCTAACCTATATTAAACCCTCTCTCGAGGTGAATAATTTCTAACCTTAGGTTAATTAGTGGAACTCTCATTCTCTTATAATAACCCCCTAAAGAAGCAGTAAATCGATCAATGGATTCCCATATTATGTTTCACCCTAATCCGATAAAATCTCGTAACCCTATCTCTAGACGCCCGATCAACTCCGCTCAATTATGCTAGATCTACTCTTAGGTAGGGTCTATTCCTCCTCCACCTAAGCACATCAGATTGAATTAAGCAACATAATTAAGAACAAACCAAGTACTTATCATATAAATTTAGACACCAAATAACAAAATCCATCACAGGTTTCATCCCCTTTAGGTATCTGAGGGGTTTAGTGCATAACTAAATACGAAAACATCTCAAGAGTAAAGAATAAACAAAACATAAGAAATCCCTAAAACCCCCTGAAGGAATTGAAGGAGAGATCCTCCATCTTGAATGGAGTTCCGGCTTCTTAAGATGGATCAACTGGCTATCTTCAAGTGATTCCCTAAAAATGAAAGCTTCGGCAAAAGCCTCTGCTAAAAAGCTCTTCTTTAATGTCTGCCTTGGGTTGTTTATATAGGCTTTGGGATGCTATAATTGGCTCCTAAGTATCTCCTTCAAGTAGAATTACTATTAGGGTGTTGGATTAGACTTAGGAGTATGTTTCTTTGGCTTTAAGCATCCAAATCCAAGTGAAATTGCTCTTTCCCGCGGCAGGGGCACGGCCATGACAGACACCCATGTAAATCGTGGTTGGGTCGTGTCTCAATTCTGTCATTTTGGGCACGACCGTGTGAGTCAGGATTCAGGCTATGCTTCAGGTCTGTCGATTTAGGCATGGCCATGTAGATCTCTAGGCACGTCCGTGTGATCAATGGATGTTGCACGGTCGTGTGTTACGTAGTTGAGGCCGTGCTCTAGGTAATTGGCGAGGCACAATCATGTGGGCTTTAGGCCAAGCCGTGTTGATTGCTTGTTAAAGCCCAATTACTCTATTTTAAGCCCGTTTTGCGTTCTTTTTATCCTCAAGTGCTTTCCTGAGTATAAACATGAAAAGAAAGGATTAAAAGTACCCTTTTACATAAATTAAGGGCTAAATCATCCAAAAGCATAGTAAATATGGGGTTAAAATATGTTACTTTTATGGTTTATTAGTTTACATGTAAACAATATAACATTATAACATGTATTAAACAATTACATAGCATTACATACTAAGTGAGAAACAATCTACATTCATGATCATGCTTACTCATTTTCTCCATTCCCACATTACAACCATATCACAAGCTTAATGTATGCATTCATTAACAAGTTCCCCTGCACTTAGCATTCAATCCACTAGAACCACATATGTTCTCAATCATGCTATACTCTAATTAGCAACATAATGCTTACGAATATATATATATATGTTTACACATAAACTTACCTCGATGCAAACGTGTTAGCTAGTGATTTACTCAATCACCTTGCCTTTCCCACGGTCAAGGTTGATTCTGCTCTTCTTGATCTATAACAATGAAATTCATTCGTTTAGATCATTCTATGATTATAGTACATCAAATTCTACACTTGGGCAAAAATGACCATTTTGCCCTTGTATATCGAAAAAATTACGATTTTGCCCCTAGGCTCGTAATTTATTTTTCATCACATTTTCTGGGTAAACAAGCATAGATGAACATTTATTTCTCTTACAACTACTCACCATTTCAACTATTTCATGCATTTATGACAGAAACTAATCTTTGCATTTAAGTCCTACCTAAGTGTTGTTTTGAAAATACCTTTCACAAAAGTTGCTTCACCACTCCCTAACATTCAATTTCTTCCATAAAAACTCAGCAAACCATTTAAACACTCCCATGGCAAGTCCCTATACTTTCAACCATATCACAAATTAGTCCCCTCATTAGCTAGCTTAAGCTTTGGGGACTCCAAAAACACAAAAATCATCAATTAAAACCACCTAAATCACTTACTTGAATGAGAATTGAGTGGCTGAAAGTTTGAGCCTCCAAGAGCTCTATTTCCTCTTCAATTTTCGGTGGAAAGAGATGAGTGAATAGTAAAAGATGATAACATCTTTTACTTTTCTTATTTTATTCATTTCATCACCTAATTTCCACCAAATTTGACTAAAATTTAATACTCTTGTCCCCCCTTTGTCTACATGGCCGTCCATACCCTACTAATGGCTTAATTGCATTTTAAAATCCTCCAATTTATAATCTATAGCTATTAGGTACCCCTACCTTACAAAATAAAACTTTTGCATCTCTTGCGATTTAGTCTTTTTTCTCAATTAAACATGCTATTGCTAAAATTAAAGCACCAAAATTTCCATATAGCCATATATTAATACCACAACACATAAAATAATACTAAAATAATTTTCCTAAAGCTCAAATTAGTGGTCCCAAGACCACTGTTTCGATTAACCCCAAAATTGGGTTGTTACAACTCTCCCCCCTTTAGGGATTTTCGCCCTCAAAAATCTTACCGGTAAAGAGGTTTAGATATTGTTCTCTCATGGTTTCTTCCAGTTTCCACGTAGCCTCCTCTACACCATTTTTTTGCCATAACACTTTTACTAAGGCTATGTCCTTATTCCTCAACTGTTTCACTTCTCGAGCCAAGATTTTAATCGGCTCTTCCTCATATGTCATATCTGGTCGTATTTCAATTTCCGTCAGAGGAATCACATGCAAAGGATCAGAGCGAAAATGCCTTAGCATTGATGCATGGAACACATTGTGAATTTTCTTTAACTCTAGCGATAAAGCCAACCGATATGCCATTGGCCCAATCCTTTCGATAATCTCATACGGCCCTATGAATCTCAGACTTAATTTACCCTTTTGACCAAATCTCACGACTTTCTTCCACGGCGACACTTTCAGAAATACCTTGTCGCCCACTTGGAACTCAATTTCTTTTCTTCAAGAACTTGAATTACTCTCTTAGACTAACCATCAGTTTGGGGATGAAAAGCAGTACTAAAATTCAACCTTGTACCAAAGACCTCTTGTAACTTCTTCCAAAACCTCGAAGTAAATCTCAGGTCTCTATACGAGATGATGGATATAGGCACTCCATGTAAACTTACTACCTTTGCAATATACAACTCGGCTAACTTCTCTAGTGAATAATCAATATGCACAGGTATAAAGTGAGTCAACTTTGTTAATCTATCAACAACAACCCACACAGTATCTTTCTTTTTAGGAGTCAAAGGAAACCCCGTCACAAAGTCCATAGTAATCCGATCCCACTTCCACTCGAGAACCATCACTGCTTGAAGTAATCTCGAAGGTACTTGATGCTTAGCTTTCACTTGTTGACAGATCAGACATTTTGTTACATACTCCGAGATGTCTCTTTTCATTCCTGGCCACCAATAAAATTTCTTCAGCTCATTGTACATTTTTGTACTGCCTGGGTGTACTGACAAATAACTACTATGTGCTTCTTGTAAAATTTCTTAGATCAACTCGTCATCTTTAGGTACACAAATTCTATCATGGAACATTAAGCAACCATTCGAACTTACCCAAAATTCAGAATCAGCTCCTGATTCACACTTAGCTCTTTTAGCTAGTATCTCATTATCATTCCTTTGAGCTTCACATATTTGTTGAACAAATAGTGGCCTAGCTCTCAACTCAGCCAGTATAGCGCCATCATCAGATAATGACAAACTCGTGCTCATAGCTCTCAAAGCATACAAGGATTTCTACATAAAGCATCTTCAACTACATTCGCTTTCCCTGGTGGTAATCGATCACTAGCTTATAATCCTTCAATAATTCAAGTCATTATCGTTGCCGTAAATTTAACTCTTTTTGATTCATCAAGTACTTCAAACACTTATGATCCGTAAAGATTCAGCACTTCTCACCGTACAAGTAATGTCGCCAAATCTTTAACACGAAAATAATTGCGGCCAACTCTAGGTCATGAGACGGATAATTATTCTCATGTGGTTTTAGCTATCTCAAGGCGTAAGTGACTACCTTACCCTCTTGCATCAGCACACAATCGAGACCATTTAACAACTCGTCACTGTAGACCACAAAATCTTTTCTTGACTCAAGCTGTACCAAAATCGGTGCTTCTGTCAACAACGTTTTCAATCTGTCGAAACTCTATTGGCATTTTTCAGTCCATTCAAACTTAACATCCTTGTGCAATAATTTCTTCATCGGAGTAGCAATCATAGAAAATCCCTTCACGAACCGCCTATAGTACCCCGTTAAACCTAAAAAGCTTCTAACTTCTGACACGTTCCTCGGTGGTTTCCATTCCACAATAGCTGAGATCTTTCCTGAATCAACTCTAATAGCCTCACCTGACACAATGTGTCCTAGAAATTTGACCTCTCAGAGCCAAAACTCACTCTTGCTAAATGTGGCATATAATTGCTTGTCTCTCAAAGTCTGCAAGACAATTCTCAAATGCTTTGCATGGTCACTCTCATCTCGAGAGTAAACCAATATGTCATCAATAAAAACAACCATGAACTTATCCAAATACGGTCGAAAGACACAGTTCATTAAGTCTATAAAAATCGCAGGAGCATTCGTTAAATCGAATGGCATGACCAAAAACTCATAATGGCCATACCTCGTCCTGAATGCTATTTTCGGCTTGTCTTATTCCTTGACCCTTAAGTGGTAATAACCATATCTCAGATCAATCTTGGAGAACACCATACCTCCTTTCAATTGATCAAATAGATCATCTATCCTTGGTAAAGGATACTTATTTTTCACCGTCACCTTGTTGAGTTGTCTGTAGTCTATACACAATCTCATTGATCCATCTTTCTTTTTCACAAATAATACTGGAGCACCCCACGGTGAATAGCTTGGTCTTGTAAAACCTTTATCCGTCAATTCTTGCAATTGGACCTTCAATTCTTTCAACTACAACAGCGCCATCCTATACGGAGCGGTGGAAATAGATGTCGTTCCCAGAACTAACTCAATTCTAAACTCAACCTCTCTGATTGGAGGTAGTCCAGGTAACTCTTCTGGGAATACATCCGGATACTCACATACAATCGGCACGGTTTCAATCTTTGCTTCAGACTCTTGAGTGTTCAGTACAAAGGCAAGATATGACTCACATCCTTTTCTCAAATATTTCTCAGCTCCCATGGACAAAATCATCACCGGTAGACTATCTGACTCACCTGATTCAACCCGAATAACATCTCTATTTTCAAACTTCAATTTAATAAATTTACTACCACAATTAATTAAAACGCTATGGCAATCAACCAATCCATACCAAGAATCAAATCAAACTCATCAAATGGCAGCAACATAAGGTTTGCTAGAAAATAATGACCACTAATTGTCAAGGGACAGTTCCTACACTCCTTGTCAACTAACACCTGTTTATCTAGTGGGTTTCATACTTTTATAACAAATTCAGTAGACTCAATAGCCATATTCAAACTAAATGACAATTTCATACAAATATTGACCCAGGTCAATCAAAGTAATAACAGAGGTGTCATAGAGAGAAAATATACCCGTTATTATGTCCGACGATGAGGCCTCTTCTCGAGCTCGAATAGCATAGGTTCTTGCTGACGCCCGACCCTCTGACCTCACAGTAGTGTCTCGTGATACACCTCTACTACTAGTCCCACCTCCCTAGTTCTTTTGTGGCCTACCTCTAAAGGATGCACTGTTTGATCTTACCTCTTACTTCTTCTTCTTGTCATCCCTTTTAGGACAATTTTGGATGAAATGGTCGGGGGATCCAAACTTATAACAATTTTGATTATTTCCCCAACACTCCCTAGTGTGATGTCTGCCACAACTTAGGCACTCCAGTTTAGACTTTGGATTGCCCACACTCACCATTGAGGTGGCTTGAACTCTTGAACCTGAATATGTGTTATCTCGCTCTCTCTGTGAATGCCTGTCTAACGTAGTCATCCAAGGGTTCACTTCCCTGGACCTCTTCGATTGAGCTTGGTATAATTTGCTCATCGGCCTCTTCTTCGTATCCCGGGCCTTACTCAAGGATTTCATCTTTTCCTTACTCAATTCTTCGGCCTTACTAGCCCAATCCACCAATACCACAAATTCTTTTAGCTCTAAAATCCCAACTAGAAGTCTGATGTCTTCATTCAACCCGTCTTCAAATCTCTTGCATAAGGTAGCTTTCGTGGATACACATTCTTGTGCGTACTTACTGAGCCGAACAAATTCACGCTCATATTTCACCACAGTCATGTTTCCTTACTTCAGCTCAAGGAATTCCTTCCACTTTTGGTCTACGAACCGTTGACTTATATACTTCTTTCGGAACTCTTCTAAGAAAAAGTCCCACGTTACCCTCTCTTTAGGAACCATTGATGTCAATGTTTTCCACCAATGGTATGCCGAGTCTCTCAGCAAAGATAAAGTGCATTTCAAGCTCTCCTCAAATACCTCAAATACCCTTGAGTTCTCAAGCGAACTCACTTGCTCGAGGTTATCATCTTTATTAGCTCAAAAATCTTCAGCCCCTTGCTTCCAAATTTTGTCTACCGAGGGCTTAGTTGTCCTCACCATTTCTATACCTTGGGAATCCACAAGAGCTGGCTGAGGTATAGGAGGAGGTGGAGAAGGTTGAGCATTGGGGTTAGCTCGTACATACTCAGTGTACCAATTACTCAGCATTTGGAGAAAGGCTTCCGAGCCTCTTTTCTTTGACCCCTAGTCTAGGGTTCACTCTACACAAGCGCGGTCCCTTACGCAGGAGCCGACACATTACTAGCTACGTCATCAGCAGCTGATTGATCGGGATCCATGTACTACATAAAACAAATTTAAAATCATCAGAAGCCACTACACTATCATTATACACTTATGGCATGTATAGCTGGACTCTTACACACGCTACGGTAGTCTTAGAACTGACTAAACCATAGCTCTGATGCCACTAAATGTAACACCCCTTACCCACAATCCCTACCAGAATTGGGCACGAAGCGTTACTGTACAAAACTACTTGATCGCCATTTAGGCTCACGTAGTTACACTACTTGAGTCACTACAACAACTTTATTTTTGACTTACGAGACCTCACTCGTACATACGAGGGCTCTTGAGACTATATCAAAAACCTTACAATCCATAAAATTTCTTTCCATCTAAACAGAGAGTACATGCCCGTGCTAGATGACACACACACCCGTGTGTAGTCACACACGCCCATGTGCTCATACCGTGCCCCAAAATCCCAGCATTCTGCCAAAACTCCCATGGCTAGGGCATACGCCCATGTGAAATGGAACACTCCGTGTACTCTCATAACATGCCCGTGGCTTTAAACCGTGGGGAGTTACTGACTAATTTACCACGGCCTGGACATGCCTATGTGGGCAGTCTGTGGTCTCTTCTAACTTAAAATGTTAACATGCAGGGGACACACAGCCAAGTCACACACCCGTAGGCTGACCGTGTGTAGACACACGCCCGTGTGCCTACCCATGTGGACAAAACAAGGCTGTTTGCCAAGCTTCTAGCACTCCTATATCCTACACTGTAACAGATCAAATTTGACCCTAATTAGAACGGTGGTTTCGGGACCACGAATCTGAGTCTGAGAAATATTTTAATATTATATTTTGTGTTTATTAGATGTGAATTAATATGTGTTAAAGTCTCGTAGAAAAATTTTATCGTTTGTATGTTTAATTTAGAAAAATGACTTAATCGCGTAAAAAGTAAAAGTAGCAAACTATAGTGAAAAGTGCCTATTTGATGACGACTTTTTAAAGTGGGGTATTAAAAGAGTAAATAGTACAATTTTAAAGTTAGTGCGTGGCTAAAGTCACCATTGCCCTTATTATATATGTTAGTTTTATTTTATTAAAAGGGTTATATTAGTAATTTAGTATTAACTTATTATATGTTAAAATAAATAAAAGAAAAAAATCATTATCATCTTGGTGGTTCTTGGCTGAATGTTGAAGAAGAAAAGGGGTTTCATTCCTTTTAAATTTTTGGCACTTTAAAGCTTAAGATCAAGGTTAGTTTGATTTCGATTTTTGTTAATTTTTACGTTTTTGTGATCGTTGCTTCGTAAATTACCCAACCCATTCTTGAATTTTTGAAAATCATGTGTATATGAGGTTCGACCATTGATGTGTTCTTATGGTTTATGATGTTTGATGATTTTAAATTAAATATATGTTAGAGGTTAATATGTTTTGTCTTTGAATTTTTGGTAAATTTGAGTATTTGGGCTTAATTGCAAAAATAAATTTTTAGAGGGGCTTATTTGCAAAATAAGTGAAAGAAATGAACTTGTATAGTCCTTAGGAGTATTCGACCCTTAAGTAGTATTGAGAAATTTGGTGTATTTTGTGTTTTATGCAAATAGGATTAAATTGTGAAAATGTGAAATAGTAAGGGTAAAATGGTAAATTGCCTATTTATATGTTTAGGGACTAAATTGAGATGAAATGTACTTGAATGAGCTAAATTTTAATGTGTTTAGATCAAGAACAAAGAAAAACGGATTTGGATCGGGGGAAAACAAAGGTTCTCGAGTAGCCGGTTTATGCGGTTTGTCGACAGTTGAGGTAAGTCCTTAAGCAAGTATACACCAAAGAATTATTTATGAACATAGTATATGATGATGTTTGAATATTTAAAGCATAAATATACATGTGGGCCAAATGTGGAGTATGAATTTGTAGTGAAATTAATTTGGTTAATACAGTGTGAATATGTATGTTTGGATTAATAGGTGAAAGTAAAAATGAAGAATATGAGATGATTAGTAGTTTAGTACTAAGTACTGGGTATCGCAAAGTTGAATGTGTTGATATTCGAGCTTTGTGCCTAGCAGGCTTAGTGTCGGTGACATATTCGGGCTTCGTGCCTAGCAGGCTTAGTGCCGGTGACATATTCGGGCTTCGTGCCTAGCAGGCTTAGTGTCGGTGATATATTCGGGCTTCGTGCCTAGCAAGCTTAGTGCTGGTGATATATTCGGGCTGCGTCCCTAGCAGGCTTAGTGTCGGTGATATATTTGGGCTTCATGCCTAGCAGGCTTAATGCCAGTGATACTTTAAAATGAAGAAGCCATAAATTGCTTGAGGTGTAACATAGTGAATCTATTGAGTTAAAAACTCAGGTAAGCATAAGTCCCGTTTGAATTCATCAGAAGTAAGGTAAGTTGTGATTAATGTTACTTGAGTTGAAATATTATGTTAAGAATGGTGCTATGTGAATTTGAGCTTATAATCGACGTGTATGAATATAGAAATAATAGAATTTTTAGTGTGATAATGTAATGGATATGAATGTTGAATTTACATGATTATAAACATGCGATTCATGTAATATATGTACTTTGTGCTTTGATGAGTTGTAGGTTGATGGTAGTGAAGTATAAGTAATTGAGTTAATATATTACTAGTATTCGGTTTTGTATCAATTGCATATCGAAATATACATATACAATGTCCTACATTTATTGATTAAAAATGTTAAAGTGCTTGATTAGTGAATTATCTTTTGCTTGAGACTTACTAAGCTAGTGAACTTACTCTGTATGCGTGTATTTCTGTTTTATAGATCATTGATTCAACTACGGGCTCAGGGGATCATCAAGAAAGTCGACCACACTATCACTCTCTTTGGTATATATATGTTTTCTTTTTGAATCAAAGGCATGTATAGGCTATATTTTGATAAGTAATGAATGATGTTTGGTTTTGTAAATGTATATATATGGCCTTGTGAATAAGGCTGTTACTTTTGGATTAAGCATTGTTTATATGTTTGATATAATAGTCTGTTTTAATCTTTGGTATAAAACGTATGTTATAATGCTTGGAAGTTAAATGTAGTTGTATAGAAATGATTATATATATATATGTATAAGTATGCTTATTATTATGTCGTGCGAATATCTCTACTTAGATTATTATGTGCTTGGTATAATTCAGAGATGATCATGGAAATGTATATACTAATGCTTTGGGTTGATTATTGAAGTTTTATATTGGGAACCGAATATATGGTCAATGGATTGGTTGTAATTATATATAATTTGAATTAGTTACATATCATGTGTGTTTGGTAGGTTATTCAATGATCATGTATCCATGAATTAATAAGGTAAAGTGAATTGAAGATTATGGTTTGATATGACTTCTGTTTTAGGAACATTGTGCATATTACAGTAGCCTGATGTGTATGTTTGGTTATGCTATAAGGTTCGAATGTCACATATGTGAATGAAAATCAAATAGATGTATTTATATATGTTTAACATATGAAATTTGGTGTTGTTATGTGGAATCTTGATTCGAAACTTGCATAGATTATGAGTAATGATGTGTTCATTATGAAACCTGGTTTGTAATGTAAGTCTTGAACATTATTTGTTGATATGGAAAAATTAAAAAAAGCGTATTGGGTTTATTCCATAAATGGTATGCTAAAGCGTGTCTAGTTGATGTAGCGCCTCATAACTCTAATTCGATGATTGTAACACCCCAAACTCGGTCTATGCGTCAAGGCGAGATTTGGTTTGTCATCTGAATCGAACATTCTTTATTTCTATCTAATGATTTATGTGAAGCAGTATTTCAAAACCCTTTTAAAATAAAAAAATAGAGTTTAATAAAACCAAGAGAATAATTTAAGTTCGATGAATTTGAGAAACATTAGTTGAAAAATCTTATCATTTGACATTTAATTAACAAAACCTTAAAGTAATTTTATAAGAGTTCAAAGGGTTTGAAAATAAGAATAGTTAAAGAAGCTCGTATGTTGAAAACCCAGAGTATTTTAAGAAAACATTATAGAATAAACATAAGCCCATATTAATAGTCCAAAACATAATTTAAATCCATCCACACATTAAATCCATAAAACATTAATAGAGTCCTTATTTTACGATCTAGCATACTTTTTGGCCCATTTTACGATCTAGCAGGGATTTCGGCCCATTTTACTATCTAGCATACTTTTTGGCCCATTTTACAATCTAGCATACTTTTTGGCCCATTTTACGATCTAGCAGGGATTTCGGCCCATTTTACACATGAGACATAAAATTTACATTTTACCAATAAACTCATCGAGGGCATTTTCGTAATTTTCACTATTTTAACCATTTTCATGTAATTTCACCAAAAATACCAATTATTTCGTAATGTACCGATTTTGTCGTTTTTACGATTTTGCTCAATACTAGGGTATGACATCTAACTCGAGATAAGTGTGAAGTTACACACCTTGATATCGTGAGTACTAAATCTTCCCGCTCGTCAACACCTAAACGTAACACGAACCATTAGAACACTGTCATTTATTAAAAATATACTATTGGTAAACGATCTAAATCTTTACCCTTTTGATTTTGAACCACTTCTATTTTTGGTTTCTCCTCGATTGTTGATTCGTTGCCCGATGAGAATCCACGAATGTATAAAGGCTCGGGAGTACGAATAACCTCGAACAATTGATTCTCCTCGGTTGAAAGTCCGCAACCCGATGGAAAATCCGGACTCTCAAAAGCGATTTCTTCGTTTATAATAAGGGATTAACGGGCCGCCCTCTTTGAAGACTATGGACTTCTCTTTTACGCCTATCTTGAATGTCTCTAAAGACATAAGATCATTAGTCCGACTATAAATATCGAAATATGGCTAACGATTTGTAAGATTTGAGATTTGGCTTACCACGATTATCTTCGTTCATCGAAGAAACGATCGGCGATTATGTCCCTAAAACGAAATAGATTAATAACTAACTATACTAATATAATGAATAAAATAAGAACCCTTAGAAAATCTCCTTACCTTAATTCTTGAGATCGATTCCAACGATCCACAATGCTCAAGAATACTTTGAGTTTACGCCTCGCTAGATTTCTATGATAGAAAAGGTTGGAATTAGATATGGTATGACAATGATCTAAATCCAAAAGATCATCTCACACCACAATAGATTGACGCGGAAGAATAACAAATTCCGAATACTATGCTAACCACTTACCAATCGATTAAGTTTATGCGTAGGGAAAAGATACGATTATGAAGGAAAAATTGAAGGAGATAATACTTATCAACATTCGCCAAGGTGAAATAAAAGGAAAAGTTTGTTTGAGAAATTTTGTAAAGATAAAGAGATGAAGAAGGGTAAAAGAAAATATGGTGTTTATGTTTTGATTCTTTTCAAGAACAAAAGATGAACAAAGAATTGAAATTGAGACTTGTGTGCATTCGGCAAGGGTGAAAAGAAAAAGAAAATGGCCTTCCAAAACTTTAATGATTTCGGCACTAGGAGAAAAGTTTTTAGAGAATAGTAAAATAAGACCTAAATGGTCAAAACTCAAATGGCCAAAAGAAATGAGAACAAAAATATTGTTTACCTTTTGTCCAATAAGTATTCGGCTAAGGGGAGAGAATTTGAGAGAAACAAGCTTTGAGAGGAAAAAAAAATATCAAATGACTAAAAGAGGAAGATGTGCACAACTAGCCCCTAATTCATCTAAATGCCTTCAAAATTTTGGCCAACCCCTTGCCCAAAAACCGTCCAAGTACTTGGCTATCAAGGATCAACTTTTGCCAACCTTTCTTTCCATAGCACACTCCCCAATTTAAGCCATTTGTTCCCCTTACTTGCCTTATCCTATTGATTCCTTTCCTCAACTTAAATATTTCCTTAATCCTTTAGCCATCATACCAAAAATAAAGAAGTCAAACTTGCCATGTTTGCTTCTTTGCCGACACTTGATAGGTGAAAGCAAAAAAATAAAAATTTCAAGTTGCATGCTAGGAGATTCGAACCTCTTCCCTCATGTCCAACTCATGGCACCATCACCACTATGCCATTAACTCATCTTATGCCTTCTTTTAGTACTTAATTAACTTAAGTCTCAAGGTCACCTAATTTCTTTACTCTAAAGTACACTTAACTAATATTTTTATTCTAACTCTAAGTAAACCCGAACTAATATTTAGCAACATAATGGTTTTTTTAAAAAAAAAATTAGGATGTTACAATTCTACCCCCTTAAAGAAAATTTAGTCCTCGAAATTTACGATTAAAAGAGGTGAGGATATTGTTGCGAATTGCATCCTCGAGCTCCCACGTAGCTTCCTCCGCTCTCGTGATTACGCCATAAAACTTTGACCAGCAGTACGTCTTCTTTCTTAGCACTTTAACATCCCGATCTATAATTTCTCTGGTTCTTCTTCAAAAGACAAGTCGAATTTAATTCCACTTCCTCTCTAGGTACTATATGAGATGGATCCGATCTATAGTGTCTCAAAGATGGAAACATGGAAAACATTCGAATTTGACCCAACTCGGAGGTAATTCAATCGATAAGCCATTTGGACCAACATGCTTCATCACACGATATGGCTCGATGAACCTAGGGCTCAACTTGCCCTTCTTTCCTAATCTAAAATTTTCTTCCAAGGTGAGACCTTGAGAAGACTGCTCTCCCACAAAGAAACTCGATATCCTTTCGCTTCAGTGCGCATATGACTTCTATCTATCCAAGCTTCCTTTAACCGTGCTCGAATAACTTTTACCTTTTCCTCTGTTTGGATATCATCTCGGGACCCAACATCCGCGTTCACCCAATTCGGTCCAACAAGTAGAGTACGGCACCTCGACCATACAATGCCTCATAGGGTGCCATCTGAATGCTAGGCCGATAGCTATTGTTATCTGTGAATTTTGCCAATGGTAGAAAATCCTCCCAACTACCTCTGAAGTCAATCACACAACCTCTTAACATGTCTTCCAATATCTGAATTACTCTTTTCGACTGACCATCAGACTGAGGATGAAAAGCCGTCTTGAAATTCAACTTTGTCCCCAAGGCTTCATGTAGAGCATTCCAAAATCGTGATGTAAATCTAGGATCCTGTCTATATAATGAACCTTTGGTACCCCATGCAACCTCACGATTTCAGATACATACAACTTAGCCAATTTTTGTAATGAATAATCCGTACGAACTGGAAGAAAATGAGCAGTCTTCGTCAAACAATCAACTACTACCCATACGAAATTTTTCTTAGTAGGTGTTAAAGGTAACCTACTAACAAAATCCATAGTTATTTGCTCCCATTTCCAAAGAGGAATCTTTACCGGTTGTAACAAACCTGACGGTAATTGATGTTCCGCCTTCACTTGCTGACAAGTCAAACATTTTCCTACAAACTCAAAAATCTCATGCTTCAACCCTAGCCACCAATACTGTTCACGGAGATCTCGATACATCTTATTTCCTCTGGGGTGCATAACATAAGGGCTACTATGTGCCTCCCGTAGAATCATTTGCCTCAATTCTGAGTCTTTAGGCATACAAACCCTTCCACGAAATCACAGTACTCCATTCGGGTTTATACCAAAATCCTCTATTTCACCCCTTTCAACTTTCTTTGGAATAAAAGTCCCAACTTTTATCGATGTCCATTTTTCCACGATTTGTTCTAACCACGAGGTTTCACCAAGTTACGCTAATAAACTACCATCCTCATACAAACTCAAATGAGTAAACATTGCTCTCAAATCGAATCTGCCTTACGACTTAACGCGACTACCACTTTAGCCTTTCGAGGATGATACTCGATTGAGAAATCATAATCCTTTAATAATTCCAACCATCTCCGTTGTCTCAAATTCAACTCCTTTTGGGTAAGGAGGTACTTAAGACTCTTGTGATCCGTATAAATGATAGACTTCTCACCGTAGAGATAGTGCCTCCAAATCTTTAAAGCAAAGACCACTGCAGCTAACTCCAAATCATGAGTAGGGTAGTTTACTTCGTGTGATCTCAACTAGCGAGAAGCATATGCCACCACCTTTCCATTTTGCATCAGCACACAACCCAATCCCGTGTGAGACGCATCACAGTAAATAGTAAATTCTTTTTGACCTCCCATTTGAATCAAAACTGTGCTTAGTCGAATCTTCTTCAATTTCTCGAAACTCTCTTGTTGTTTTTCATTCCAAACATACGGTACTCCCTTTCACAATAGTTTAGTTAGGGGTACAGCAATCAACGAAAACCCATCAACAAAGCGTCTATAATAACCAGCCAATCCAATGAAACTCCGAATTTCAGCTACCGACTTTGGTGGTTTCCAATCCAGAATAGCCTCAATCTTTTGAGGATCCACCCTTATTCCTTCAACTGATACCACATGACCCAAGAAAGTCACTTCTTTTAGCCAAAATTCACATTTACTGAATTTGGCATAAAGTTGCTTATCACGAAGTAGCTGCAATACTATATGCAAATGCGTGTCATGCTCCTCATCATTTCTTGAATAAACCAAAATGTCATCTATGAACACCACCACAAACCGCTCTAAATATGGTTGAAAGACTCGGTTCATCATGTCCATAAATGCAACTGGTGTATTGGTTAATCCAAACGGCATCACCAAAAACTCATAATGTCCATAACGAGTTCTGAATGCCGTCTTATAAATATCTGCTTCTTTCACCTTAAGTGGTGATAACCCGATCTCAAATCAATTTTGGAAAATCGAAGCTCCTTCAATTGATCAAACAGTCATCAATTCTCGGCAAAGGATACCTATTCTTGATCGTTAATTTATTCAATTATGCGTAATCAATGCACATACGCATCGATCCATCCTTCTTCTTCACGAACAAAACTGGTGCTCCCCACGGAGACACACTCGGTCGTATAAATCCCCGATCCAGCAATTCTTGAATTTGAGCTTTAAGCTCTACCAACTCCTTCGGTGCCATTCTATAAGGAGCAATGGACACTGGAGCCGTTTCGGGCAAAAGCTTAATACCAAATTCTACTTCTCGATCTGGAGGTATACCAGGAAGTTCATCGGGAAATACATCTGGAAATTCCTTCACCGTTCTCACATCATCCACAGATAACTCTTTGGCATCCAAAGCACAAATAAAAGCTAGGAATGCTCCATACCCTTTCCGCACCAACTTTTCTGTCTTCAATGCTGATACCACATTTGCCAAGTAATTCCTTCGTTCACCTATCATTATTACTTCTTTATCATCCGAGGTTCTTATTGACATCCGCTTTTCAGCACAATTCAAATGTGCCCGATGCTTAACCAACCAATCCATGCCCAGAATGAGATCAAATTCGCCGAAAGGCAATTCCATCAAGTTCACCAAAAATACCTCCTCTTGAATTTCTACGGGCACGTCTCTAAACAGTTTATTTACAATTCTGAAGTGTCCTAAAGGACTAATTCTCGTCATCTCACTATCGGTAATTTTAAATTCTAGATTCAGGTTTCCAGATATGGTGCTAGCAACATACGAATGGGTAGAACCAATATCTATTAAAGCAGTAACAGGTACATCGAAGATGAAGAACATACCAGTTATTACATCAGGTGCATTACCATCCTCGCGGCGTCTAACTGCATAGACTAATCCTGGCTGTCTTGCATCTGTGTTACCTCTAGGACCATTGCCTCGACCCGGTGCACCTTGACCACGTCCAGCCCCATTACCACCACGACCTGGTCCACGACCTCTCGGTGGCTGCTGAGTACCTCTGGCCGGTTGTGCATCAGTATTACGAACTTTCTGAGTCATATCCGTACATCGAGGGCAATTTCTATATTGGTGATCCATTGAACTGCATTTGTAACAAGCGCCCGTTTTCCTCCAGCACTTTTCAAAATGCCTTTTTCCACATTCAGCACAATCTTGACTTTGATTATTAGCTACCAGTGCTCTACCTTGAGCTGGTTTATCATTTCGAGGCCTCTTCAGAAACCTTTTTGAAGAACCCGACTACTTTATATCTCTTTTGTTCCTAAATCTTTCTCGATTCTGATGTTCTGAGTTCTTAGCCTCTTCGACTATCTTGGCCTTCTCCACAAGCGTGGCAAAAGTTCTAACTTGTTGTGGGGCAATCAGAACCCTCAACTCATCATTCATCCATCCTCGAATCGCACACAGCGTTCATGATCCGTTGACACTATTGTTCGAGCATAGTGATTCAAGCGTAAAACTTCGACCTCATCTGCGCCCTTTGTCTTACTCCTTGAACAAGATTGAAACTCCTTCCTTGAGCGTCCACATAACTTGTTCCAACATATTTCCCTTGGAAGGTAGCTTTAAAGAATTCCCAATAATCGGTCGACCTCGGTGCCTTCTCGACGATAAGCCACCATTGATCGCCTCGTCTCTTAGCAAGGACACAGCTCCTTTAGTTTACGCTTTCGACGATGCATTCCATATCATCCATAACCCGCTCCACGACTTGAGCCAATATTCAGCCACATTCGAGCTACACCAAAACTCCTCTAAAACTTCGCATTATTAGACTTGAGTCGTTCAAATCGACCCCAGAGTTGTTGGCCCAATTCTAGTTCAGTGACCCTTTCCGGGACTCGCATGACATTGCTTGCGTCAAAGCATTGTCTTCTTCCATATGATCATGTGATCCGTCTCACTCTCAAATGACGCAGGTGTATCCATTTCTGGCATATGATTTGGTGCTTCAGTTGCACCTCTAACACCTCGTCCTCTTCCACGGCCACGTCTACCGCATCCACGACCACGTCCTCTAGTGCTCATGATGACTAATTCGATTTAATCTGATTACAAGTTTTATGAATCAAAAATTGTTTGATGTTTATTATGATGTTTTATTAGATTTGAGAGATAAAGTTATTTTTCGCAACACATCCTATAGTCTCAATCTCTACGATTTTTAAAATCTAAAACTAGAAGTTCTAGAGTGTTCCTATGATCATATCATCATCATAATAATTATTCAGTAACGAATACTTACTTGACTTGGTGCTCGATGCTTGTGGTGCCATACTAATATTTAAAACATAATTGAAATAATTTTAAAAGTTATTTGTTGAACACAACCACAGCCAAATTTTGAAACTAGCTTTGATACCATTAAATGTAACACCCCAAACCCGGTCTATGCATCAAGACGAGATTTGGTTTGTCACACAGATCGAACATTCTTTATTTCTATCTAATGATTTATGTGAAACGGTATTTCAAAACCCTTTTAAAATAAAAATAGAGTTTAATAAAAACTAAAAGAATAATTTAAGTTCGATGAATTTGAGAAACATTAGTTGAAAAATCTTATCATTTGACATTTAATTAACAAAACCTTAAAGTAATTTTATAAGAGTTCAAAGGGTTTGAAAATAAGAATAGTTAAAGAAGCTCGTATGTTGAAAACCCAGAGTATTTTAAGAAAACATTATAGGATAAACATAAGCCCATATTAATAGTCCAAAACATAATTTAAATCCATCCACACATTAAATCCATAAAACATTAATAGAGGCCTTATTTTACGATCTAGCATACTTTTTGGCCCATTTTACGATCTAGCAGGGATTTGCCCATTTTACTAGCTAGCATACTTTTGGCCCATTTACAATCTAGCATACTTTTGGCCCATTTTCGATCTAGCGGGATTTGACCCATTTACACATGAGACATAAAATTTACATTTTACCAATTAACTCATAGAGGCGTTTTCATAATTTTACTATTTTAACCATTTTCATGTAATTTCACCAAAATACCAATTATTTACGTAATGTAACGATTTTGTCGTTTTTACGATTTTGCTCAATACTACGGTATGACATCTAACCCGAGATAAGTGTGAAGTTACACACCTTGATATCGTGAGTACTAAACCTTCCCTCGTCAACACCTAAGCGTAACACGAACCATTAGAACACTTTCATTTATTAAAATATACTATTGGTAAACGATCTAAATCTTTACCCTTTTGATTTTGAACCACTTCTATTTTTGGATTTCTCCTTGATTGTTGATTCGTTGCCTGATGAGAATCCACGAATGTACAAAGGCTCGGGAGTACGAATAACCTCGAACAATTGATTCTCCTCGGTTGAAGGTCTGCAAGCCGATGGAAAATCCAAGATTCCCGAAATAGTCCTTCGTTTATAATTAGGGGGATTAACAGAACCGCCCCTCTTTCGAAGACTATGGACTTCCCTTTTTTGCCCTATCTTGAATGTCTCTAAAGACATAAGATCATTAGTCCGACTATAAATATCGAAATATGGCTAACGATTTGTAAGATTTGAGATTTGGCTTACCACGATTATCTTCATTCATCGAAGAAACGATCGAGCGATTATGTCCCTAAAACGAAATAGATTAATAACTAACTATACTAATATAATGAATAAAAGAACCCTTAAAGAAAATCTCCTTACCTTAATTCTTGAGATCGATTCCAACGATCCACAATACTCAAGAATACTTTGAGTTTCTGCCTCTGCTAGATTTCTATGATAGAGAAAAGGTTGGAATTAGATATGTTATGAAAATGATCTAAATCCAAAAGATCATCTCACACCACAATAGATTGACGCGGAAGAATAAAAATTCGAGAATACTATGCTAACCACTTACCAATCGATTAAGTTTATGCGTAGGGAAAGATACGATTATGAAGGAAAAATTGAAGGAGATAATACTTATCAACATTCGGCCATGGTGAAATAAAAGGAAAAGTTTGTTTGAGAAATTTTGTAAAGAGAAAGAGATGAAGAAGGGTAAAAGAAAATATGGTGTTTATGTTTTGATTCTTTTCAAGAATGAAAGATGAACAAAGAATTGAAATTGGAGACTTGTGTGCATTGACAAGGGTGAAAAGAAAAAGAAAATGGCCTTCAAAACTTTAATGATTTGGCACTAGGAGATAAGTTTTAGAGAATAGGTAAAATAAGACCTAAATAGTCAAAACTCAAATGGCCAAAAGAAATGAGAACAAAAATATTGTTTATCTTTTGTCCAATAAGCATTCGCTAAGGGAGAGAATTTGAGAGAAACAAGCTTTGAGAGGAAAAAAATATCAAATGACCAAAAGAGGAAGATGTGCACAACTAGCCCTAATTCATCTAAATGCCTTCAAAATTTATTAACAACCCTTGCCCAAAAACCGTCCAAGTACTTGGCTATCAAGGATCAACTTTTGCCAACCTTTCTTTCCATAGCACACTCCCCAATTTAAGCCATTTGTTCCCCTTACTTGCCTTATCCTATTGATTCCTTTCCTCAACTTAAATATTTCCTTAATCCTTTAGTCATCATACCAACAATAAAGAAGTCAAACTTGCCATGTTTGCTTCTTGGCCGACACTTGATAGGTGAAAGGAAAAAAATAAAAATTTTCAAATTGCATGCTAGGAGATTCGAACCTCTTCCCTCATGTCCAACTCATGGCGCCATCACCACTATGCCATTAACTCATCTTATGCCTTCTTTTAGTACTTAATTAACTTAAGTCTCAAGGTCACCTAATTTCTTTACTCTAAAGTACACTTAACTAATATTTTTATTCTAACTCCAAGTAAACCCGAACTAACATTTAGCAACATAATGATTTTTTTTTAAAAAATTTAGGATGTTACAGGGATGGATACGGGTTAATGGGTGTTACATTTTATTAGTATCGGATCTACGGTTTAGTCGATTCTAGGACTACTAGTAGTGCGTAAACCTAACTATACATGCCTTTGAATTGTAGATATGATAGTGTGGTGACTTGACAATTTTAATTGTATTTTATATAGTAAATGGATCCGATCCGATAGAGCCGTGGTGATGATATGGAGAGCATTGCTTTGGTCTCGCAAGAGGATCGATGCCATTAGACTCTCGACCCGGTTTGGGTAGCCATGAGGGGAGGCTAAATAAGCCTTCTATCGGATGATGAGCGAATGGTTTACCCATTTATTCGGACTAATTCATTGTACAACAACCTCCACCCCAAATAATCCAATTTGGTACCTTGACACTTCGATGATAGATCCGATAAGATCTAGCAGCCTCCCATTGAAAAAATCAGAAATATAAATTTGAGGAATTCAAGGCCAATGATGATGATGATGCAGAGCAAGCCGAGATGTGGCTTGATAACACTATTCGGGTACTCGATGAGTTATCTTGTACTCCAATGAATGCCTAAAGTGTGCTATATCTCTACTTCAGGACACTGCCTATCACTGGTGGAACACATTGGTATCCATAGTTTCGAAAGAAAAAGTAACTTGGGACTTCTTCCAAATTGAGTTCTGTAAGAAATATATCAGTTAGAGATTCATCGATCAGAAACAGAAAGAATTTTTGGAATTAAAACAGGGTCATATAACTACGATGGAATATGAGCAGAAGTTTGCCAGATTGAGCTGTTACGCTCGGGAGTGTATATCTACCGAAGCCATTATGTATAAAAGATTTGAAGATGGCGTGAATGAAGACAGAAAGTTACTTGTTGGCATTCTTGAAATCAAAGAGTTTGTGACATTAGTCGAGCGAGCTTGTAAAGCCGAAGAGCTCGGAAAGGAGAAAAGAAAAGCTGAGGTAGAAGCTAGAGACACTCGAAAAAGATCATCGAGTAAAATTTTCCATTCTGTGCATAAGAAGTTTAGAGATGACCCCAATCAACATAAAGCCACTTCCCTAGACGTGATCGACCTCCAGTGAGTTCCCAAGCGACTTCGATAGATAGTGTCGGTAATGTTCCACAGAATCGGGCCGAGTGTAAACATTGTGGGAAATGGCATCCTGGGAGTTGTAGAGTTCATGATCGGTCCTACTTTAAATGTGGATCGTCGGATCATTTTATTCGAGAGTGCCCAATGTTAGCCGAGCAAAATGCAACTCAAAGCACTAGATCGAGCAGTGCGCCAGCACGGGGTAGACCACTCAGACATTCAGGCAATGTAGGTGGCAGTCAGAGAGGGACGAAGGACACTGCAATACGATCGGAGGCTAGAGCTCCATCTAGAGCTTATGCTACACGAACCAGAGAGGATGTTTCCTCCCACGATGTCATTACCGATACTTTCACCTTTTATGATACTACTGTGATTGCATTGATTGATCCTGGTTCGACTCATTCATATGTGTGTAAAACTCTAGTATTCGGTAAGACTCTACCAGTTGAGTCTACTGAGTTTGTGATTCGTGTGTCCAACCCTTTGGGTAGATGTGCACTTGTTAATAAAGTGTGTAGAGGTTGCCCGTTGATGATTTGGGATTCTTGCTTCCCAATCGATTTAATGTTGTTGCGCTTCGATGAGTTCGATATAATTTTGGAAATGGACTGGTTAACTTCACATGATGCAGTGGTGAATTGCAAAAGAAAGCTTATTGATGTGAGATATCAGAATGGTGAGATCATCAGAATTGAATCCAGTGATTTAATTGGGTTTCCTACAGTAATATCCTTGATGTTAGCCCCAAAGTATGTGAGAAAAGGGTGCGAAGCTTATTTGGCCTATATACTGGATAATAAAGCGTCTGAAAAGCATATTGAATCTGTACCGGTTGTGTGTGAATACTCAAATGTGTTTCCTGAAGAACTACCGGGTTTACCACCAGTACGATAGATTGAGTTCGGCATTAAATTAGCACTGGGAACGACTCCGATCTCGATAGCTCCGTATCGGATGGCACCTACTGAGTTAAAAGAGTTGAAAGCACAGTTGCAAGAGTTAACAGATAGGGGCTTTGCACGACCGAGTTTCTCTCCTTGGGGTGCAGTGAAGAAGAAGGATAGAACTATGCGAATGTGTATTGATTATCGGTAACTGAATAAGGTAACTATAAAGAATAAGTACTCGTTACCTCGGATTGATGATTTGTTTGATCGGTTGAAAGGGGCTTGATATTTTGAAGATAGATTTGAGATCGGGTTATTATCGATTCTTGAGTCGAGAGATACGGATGTGCCAAAGGCGCATTTGGACGAGGTACGAACATTTTGAGTTTCGGTTATGCCTTTTGGACTCACTAATGCACATGCTATTTTATGGATCTAATGAATCGGGTCTTCAGACAGTTTTTGGATCGATTTGTAGTAGTGTTTATTGATGATATACTAATCTACTCCAAAGATGAAACCGAGCATGCCGAGCATTTAAGATTAGTGCTACAAACTTTGCGAGATCAACAGTTGTATGCAAAGTTTAGTAAGTGTGAGTTCTGGGTGAATGGAGTCAGCTTCTTGGGTCATGTTGTTTCAGCATCAGGTATTCGGGTGGATCTAAACAAAATAGCAGCTATACTCGATTGGAAACCACCAAAGAATGTTTCTGAGATTCGAAGCTTCCTAGGCCTTGCGAGATACTACAGATGGTTTGTAAAAGGTTTTTCTGTGATAGCTACACCTTTGACAAAGCTACTACAGAAAGATGTGTCAGAAAAGTTTCGAGTAGCTGAAAGCCCTTTTGACCGAATCTCCAGTGTTAGCTCAGCCTGAATCGGGTAAAGAATTTGTCATTTTTAGTGATGCTTCTTTGAATGGGTTGGGTTGCGTTTTGATGCAGGAAGGCAAAGTTATAGCCTATGCTTCGAGACAATTGAAGCCGCATGAAAGAAATTATCCGACTCACGATCTGGAATTAGTAGCCATTATTTTCGAATTGAAAATTCGGCATCACCACTTATTCGGTGAGAAATGTCACGTTTTTTCGAATCATAAAAGTCTAAAGTATTTGATGACTCGAAAGATCGAACTTGAGACAACGCAGATGGTTAGAATTGTTGAAAGACTATGAGTTGGTGATTGACTACCATCAGGAAAGCTAACGTTGTTGCGGATCGTTAAGTCGAAAATCATTATTTGCTCTTCGTGCAATGAGCGCATACAGATGGTTATGTCTGGTGATGGTTCGATCATAGCCGAGTTACAAGCAAGACCGACGTTTATTCAGCAAATTTGTGATGCACAGAAAGTTGAAAAAGATTTGATTGCTAGTCGAATTCGATTGTGAAAAGATGCGAATCGAGTTTCAAATTGATGCAAATGACTGTTTGAACTTTAAAAGCCGAATGTTTGTTCCGAAGAACTCAGATTTGATTCAGATGATTCTAAGTGAGGCTCATAGTGGTTGATTTTCGATACATCCGGGTAGCACGAAAATGTATAACGACTTGAAACAGTTCTATTGGTGGCCTGGAATGAGACGAGATATATATGAATTTGTTTCAAAGTGCTTAATCTGTCAGCAAGTAAAAGCCGAGCATCAAGTGCCTTCTGGGTTGCTTCAACCGATCATGATACCTGAATGGAAATGGAATAGAATCACTATGGATTTTGTATCTGGTTTGCCTATGACACCGAGCAAGAAAGATGCAGTCTGGGTTATAGTAGATAGACTGACCAAATCAGCTCATTTTGTATCGGTTCGTACAGATTATTCACTCGATAAACTTGCTGAGTTGTATATATCTCAAATTGTGAGATTACATGGTGTGCTGAGTTCTATTATCTCAGACAAAGACCTGAGATTCACATTATGATTTTGGAAGAAGTTGCAGGATGCTTTAGGTACTAAACTTCATTTTAGCACCGCCTTTCACCCTCAGACAGACGGTCAGTTTGAGCGAACCATTCAAACACTTGAGGACATGTTGAGATGTTGCGTTCTCGAGTTTAAAGATACGTGGGAAAAGTACTTACCTTTGATTGAATTTGCTTATAATAACAGTTTTCAATCAAGTATCAAAATAGCACCCTATGAAGCTCTATATGGCGCAAGTGTAAATGCGCCATTGTCTTTGACCGAGCTCGGTGAGAACAAGATACAAGGGGTTGATTTGACTAAAGAGACCGAGCAGAAAGTGGCTATAATCAAAGATAGTTTGAAAGCTGCATCAGATTGTCAAAAGTCTTAAGTGATTTGAAATGTAAAGATATAGAATTTCAAGTCGAGATCGGGTATTCTTGAAAGTATCTCCGTGGAAAAAGTACTTCGTTTTGGTCGGAAGGCAAACCGATTACGAGATTTATCGGACCGTATGAAATCATCGAGCGTATTGGGCTGTTGCTTATAGATTGAAGTTACCCTCGAATTAGTAAAGATACGATGTATTTCACGTTTGATGCTCGTGAATCTGATCGGATCCGTCACATGTGATTGCTCCATCGAGTTTGAAATCGACCCGATATGACGAATGAGGAAGAATCGATCCGTATCTTAGCTCGAAAATGAAAGATTTAAGAAACAAAAGGATTCCATTAGTGAAATCTTGTGGAATCGGCATGGAGTTGAAGAGGCTACGTGGGAGCTGAGGACTCAATGAGGCAATAATATCCAATGTTGTTTAACGGTAAGATTTTGGGGACGAAAATCCTTAAAGGGAGAGTTATAATGAATCGAATTTGACCCTAATCGAGCGGTGGTTTTGGGACCACGAATCGAGTCGATAAATATTTTAATATTATATTTTTGTTTATTATATGTGAATTAATGTGTGAAAGTCTCGTGAAAAATTTTATCGTTTGTGTGTTTAATTTAGAAAAAGGACTTAATCGCGTAAAAAGTAAAAGTAGCAAACTATAGTGAAAAGTGCCTATTTGATGATGGCTTTTTAAAGTGGGCTATTAAAAGAGTAAATAGTCCAATTTTAAAGTTAGTGGGTGGCTAAAGTCACCATTGCCCTTATTATATATGTTAGTTTTATTTTATTAAAAGGGTTATATTAGTAATTTAGTATTAACTTATTATATGTTAAAATAAATAAAAGAAACTTATTATATGTTAAAATAAATAAAAGAAAAAAAAATCATTATCATCTTGGTGGTTCTTTGCCGAATGTTGAAGAAGAAAAGGGGTTTCATTCCTTTTAAATTTTCGACACTTTAAAGCTTAAAATCAAGGTTAGTTTGATTTCGATTTTTGTTAATTTTTACGTTTTTGTGATCGTTGCTTCGTAAATTACCCGACCCATGCTTGAATTTTTGAAAATCATGTGTATATGAGGTTCGACCAGTGATGTGTTCTTATGGTTTATGATGTTTGATGATTTTAAATTAAATATATGTTAGAGGTTAATATGTTTTGTCTTTGAATTTTGGTAAATTTGAGTATTTGGGCTTAATTGCAAAAATAAATTTTAGAGGGCTTATTTGCAAAATAAGTGAAAGAAATGAACTTGTATAGTCCTTAGGAGTATTCGGCCCTTAAGTAGTATTGAGAAATTTGGTGTATTTTGTGTTTTATGCAAATAGGATTAAATTGTAAAAATGTGAAATAGTAAGGGTAAAATGGTAAATTGCCTATTTATATGTTTAGGGACTAAATTGAGATGAAATGTACTTGAATGAGCTAAATTTTAATGTGTTTAGATCAAGAACAAAGAAAAACGAATTTGGATCGGGGGAAAACAAAGGTTCTCGAGTAGCCGGTTTACGCGGTCTGTCGACAGTTGAGGTAAGTCCTTAAGCAAGTATACACCAAAGAATTATTTATGAACATAGTATATGATGATGTTTGAATATTTAAAGCATAAATATACATGTGGGCCGAATGTGGAGTATGAATTTGTAGTGAAATTAATTTCGTTAATACAGTGTGAATATGTATGTTTTGATTAATAGGTGAAAGTAAAAATAAAAAATATGAGATGATTAATAGTTTAGTACTAAGTACTAGGTATTGCAAAGTTGAATGTGTTGATATTCAGGCTTCTTGCCTAGCAGGCTTAGTGTCGGTGACATATTCGGACTTCGTGCCTAGCAAGCTTAGTACCGGTGACATATTCGGGCATCGTGCCTAGCAGGCTTAGTGCCAGTGACATATTCAGGCTTCGTGCCTAGCAGGCTTAGTGCCAGTGATATATTCAGGCTTCGTGCCTAGCAGGCTTAGTTCCGGTGATATATTCGGGCTTCGTGCCTAGCAGGCTTAATACCAGTGATACTTTAAAATGAAGAAACCATAAATTGCTTGAGGTGTAACATAGTGAATCTATTGAGTTAAAAACTCAGGTAAGCATAAGTCCCATTTGAATTCATCAAAAATAAGGTAAGTTGTGATTAATGTTACTTGAGTTGAAATATTATGTTAAGAATGGTGTTATGTGAATTTGAGCTTATAATCGACATGTATGAATATAGAAATAATAGAATTTTTAGTGTGATAATGTAATGGATATGAATGTTGAATTTACATGATTATAAACATGCGATTCATGTAATATATGTACTTTGTGCTTTGATGAGTTGCAGGTTGATGGTAGTGAAGTATAAGTAATTGAGTTAATATATTACTAGTATTCGGTTTTGTATCAATTGCATATCGAAATATACATATACAATGTCCTACATTTATTGATTAAAAATGTTAAAGTGCTTGATTAGTGAATTATCTTTTGCTTAAGACTTACTAAGATAGTGAGCTTACTCTTGTATGTGTGTATTTACATTTTATAGATCATTGATTCAACTACTGACTCGGGGATCATCAAGAAAGTCGACCACACTATCACTCTCTTTGGTATATATATATATGTTTACTTTTTGAATCAAAGGCATGTGTAGGCTGTATTTTGATAAGTAATGAATGATGTTCAGTTTTGTAAATGTACAAATATGGCCTTGCGAATAAGGCTGTTACTTTTGGATTAAGCATTGTTTATATGTTTGATGTAATAGTCTGTTTTAATCTTTGGTATAAGACGTATGCTTATAATGCTTGGAAGTTAAATGTAGTTGTATAGAAATGATTATATATATGTAAAAGTATGCTTATTATTATGTCGTGCGAATATCTCTACTTAGATTATTATGTGCTTGGTATAATTCAGAGATGATCATGGAAATGTATATACTAATGCTTTGGGTTGATTATTGAAGTTTTATATTGGGAACCGAATATATGGTTAATGGATTGGCTGTAATTATATATAATTTGAATTAGTTACATATCATGTGTGTTTGGTAGGTTATTCAATGATCTTGTATCCATGAATTAATAAGGTAAAATGAATTGAAGATTATGGTTTGATATGACTTGTAACACCCCAAACCCGGTCTATGCGTTGAGACGATTTGGTTTGTTACGTGATTCGAACTATTCTTAAATCTTTAATGAGTTGAAAACTACAATATTGTTCTGAGTTTAAAATTTGAAGAAATTAAATTTTGATCAATAATAAAAAAAACATAAGTTGGAAATCATTGTATTATCAAAACCTTTGGGTAATTTGTTAAAGAGTTAACTATAATAAGATATTTATAAAAGATTTTCATAAACTTTGAAAACTAAATTTTATTTTAATAAAACATCATCAAACTTTAGCTCATGATTAAAAGTCCAAAGTAAAATTAAATTCCAAACACACATAAAATCCATAAATTATTTATAGAGGCCATTTATTACAACATCCCAAAATAGTAAAAATAATTATTAAAAGTTCGAGTTTTAAATAACCCATATTTAGCGTTATGGCCTCCACGAAGTCATCCTCATTAAGTCCACATCGGTTTCCATTACGAGATGGAAAGAAATTAAAGGGTGAGTTACTTAGAACTCGATGTGTAACTCACTTTACCACCATTATTGGGCAGATTATCGATATTATCTTTGGGCTTGAGCCCAATTCAAATTCAACAATATATTATGAATTTAAGATAATTAATAATGCATGAAAATGCAATTCCCAACCCAAACCTAATATCCATCCGCTAACACCCCGTACCAACCATCACACTGTGGGGATCAAGTCAACCCACCCGCCATCACACCAATCGTGGCGTTAAGCCTTTTTATAATTGTGGCATAGCCACCGAACTAGAGCAATAAGCCGATATTATGGCGAAACCACCGAACTAGAGGCAATAAGCGATATTGTGGCAATGGCCATTCTTCTCTTCATATAACCCACCCATGCAATTATACATGTACTTTAAAATATAAAATTTATTAATAATACATAACATGGTGGGTTTATCAATAACATTTCATTTGGCCCATAATTATAGCAATTTATCCATTTAGCAATTTAGTGGGCTTTGGCCCATTTACCAAACTAGAGTGTTTTGGCTAAATTTTAACAAACTAGAGTATTTTGGCCCATTTTCACGAACTAGAGTATTTACTACCCATTTTCACGAACTAGAGTATTTACCCATTTTCACGAACTAGAGTAATTACGGCCCATTTTCACGAACTAGAGTATTTACGGCCCATTTTCACGAACTAGAGTAATTACGGCCCATTTTCACGAACTAGAGTATTTACGGCCCATTTTCACGAACTAGAGTAATTACGGCCCATTTTCACGAACTAGAGTATTTACGGAATAACAATTAATATCTCGAGGGCGTTTTCGTAATTTTCACGATTTTGTCATTTTTACGTATTTTTGTCATAATATCATTTTTTTACGTTTTTACCGATCTAATCGTTATTACGATTTACCAACATATCGAAATTTGACATCCAACCGAGACAATAATGAGTGTGAAAATTACACACCTCGATACCGTGAGTATTAACCCTTCTCGCTCCTCGGCACCCTCTTGATTTTGAATCACTTCGATTTTCGGTTTTCCTTCGTTTATCGATTCACTAGCCGCCGAGAATCCACCAACGTATAACGGCTCCGAGGTTCGTACTACTTGAATAATGGACTTCTTTGGAAGATGGCCCACAACGGTGGAAAATCCCTGATTTGCGAAACCGCTCTTCGTTTGAATGGGGATTCTGAGATCCACCCTCTTACGATAACTAAACACCCCTTTTCTTCCCTATCTTGGCAAAAATAAAACGCTCCAACGTTTCTCCGATCTCTTGAGTTAGATCTCCGTTATTGCACTAAATAATAACGAAAAGAAACGTTATTAATATGAATGCTATATCAATCCAAAAGACCTTCAATAATCTAATGATATTTGGCCATAATATCACTTATTAAAACGAAAATGGAAAAGAAAAACCCTTACCTATGATCCACAATCGAAAAGAAAAGGATGGAAAATGGTGTCTAAATAATGAAGGATTCAAATAAGTATATTCAAGGAAAAGAAAAATATTTGGTTTATAGGCACAATAGCATTCGGCCAAGAGAGTGAATATGGAGAGAATTTTCGATTGAAAAAGAAATAGTATAAGAACGAAAGGATGATGGTGATGATGTTTTGATTTCAAGGAGATTAGAAGAAAAGAAAAGAAAAATATGAACTTAGATCTTTGGTATATTCGGCCATGGCAAAGAAAAAGAAAGAGATTGATTTTGGTATAGGTGATTTCGACATACAAAGAAAATTAACAAAGTGGATGAAAGTGACCAAATGGTCAAGAGATTTTGGCTTTGCCAAATGCAATATTCGGCCAAGAGGGATGTTGAAAGGAGAAAACAAAGAAAAATCTGCACAATGTGCAAAGAATAACCAAAGAGAAAAGAATGTGATTTTTGCCAAACTAACAAAATTTTGGCTCTTCCCCCTTACCAATATTGCCGTCCAGCATATGGTCAAATGGCCATGATTTCTTTCCAATTTTTCCCCTTGATATGAGCCTTATGTTCCCCCTATCTTTCCTTAAACCTTTGATTCCATACCATATGTTAGTTGTTACCTTAATCCATTGATACACTAACCAAAAATACATGGTCAACACCTTCCTTATATGTCCCCTTGCCGACACTTCCTAGCCATTAGCAGAAAATTAAAACAAAAATTTTATCTAGGTGCTATACAAGGGATTCGAACCTCTTCCCTCTTACTTGAACCCATGCGCCAACTCCACCTTACCATATGCTCAACTTATGACACTTTTTAGCACATAATTTAGCTTAAGTCTTAATCACCTTTGTTTCACTTCCATAAATCTCAATTTAATAAATTTTATTTCTTCTTCAAATTATGCTTTACCCTCTCAAAGATTTCAATAAACACCAAATTAAAATAAAAGATTTTCCTTTAAAATCTAAACACCAAAATTATGCAAATTTAAATACTCGATTTTTGGGTGTTACAACTCTACCCTCCTTAAAGAAAATTTAGTCCTCGAAATTTACGATTGAAAAAGGTGAGGTATTGTTGCTTAATTGCATCCTCTGGCTCCCACGTAGCTTCTTCCACTCCGTGGTTCGCCATAGAACTTTGACCAACGACACGCTTTTCTTCCTTAATACCTTGACATCTCGGTCTAGGATTTCCATTGGTTCTTCTTCAAAGGACAAATCTGAATTCACTCCAATTCTTCTACCGGTATAATGTGCAAAGGATCCGATCTATAACGCCTCAACATGGAAACATGAAAGACATTATGAATTTGATCTAACTCAGGAGGTAACTCAATCGATATGCCCTTGGACCAACACGCTTGACACGATAAGGTCCAATATATCTAGGACTTAGCTTGCCCTTCCTTAGAATCGAAGATCTTTTCCAAGGAGATACCTTCAAGAAAACCCGATCTCCCACACTATACTCGATGTCCCTCCGCCCGGATCTGCGTCGACTTACATCTATCCGAGGCTTCTTTCAACCGTGCTCGAATAACTTTTACCTTATCCTCGGTCTCGGATATCATCTCAGGGACCTAACATCCATCTTTCGCCCAACTCGGTCCAACAAATAGGAGGCGACACTTACGACCATACAATGCCTCGTAAGGTGCCATCGAATGCTAGGCCGATAGGCTGTTGTTATCATAAATTACGCGGTGGTAGATAATCCTCCCAACTACCCACAAGTCGATTACACATCCTCTTAACATATCTTCCAATATCTCGAATTACCCTTTCCGTGACCATCGGTGAGGATGGAAAGCCGTCTTGAAATTCAACTTTGTCCCCAAGGCTTCATGCGAGCTTTCGAGATCGTGATGTGAACCTAGGGTCCCTATCGATATAATAGATCTGGTACCCCATGTAACCTCACAATTTCGGATCGTAAAGTTTCGCCAATTTACGCAATGAATAATCCGTCTGGCGGCAAGAAATGGCGGTCTTCGTCAACCTATCAACAATTACCCAAGCGGAATTTTTCTTAGCGGTGTTAGCGGTAACCCACTAACAAAATCCATAGTTATCCTCTCCCATTTCCAAAGAGGAATCTTTATCGGTTGTAACAATCCAGACGGTAATTGATGTTACGCCTTCACTTGCGACAAGTCAAACATTTTCCACGAACTCTGTAATCTCACGCTTCAACCACGCCACCAATACATTCACGGAGATCTCGATACATCTTATTTCCTCCGGATGCATAGCATAAGAACTGCTATCGCCTCCGTAGAATCGATTGCCTCAAATCTAGATCCCTAGGCATGCATACTCTCCTCGAAAGCACACACACCCTCCGTGTTTATTCCAAAATCCTCAATTTCGCCATTTTCAACTTGTCGCATGAAAGGTCCCAACTTCTCATCGATGTCTGTTTTTCCTTGATTTGTTCCAACCACACGGCTTCACGAAGTTACGCTAACAAGCGCCATCCTCGTCTGGACTCAAATGGGCAAGCAGCTCTTAATTGAGATACCGCCTTACGACTTAACGCGTCGGCTACCACGTTAGCCTTTCGGGATGGTACTCGATGGAGAAGTCGTAATCTTTTAACAATTCTACCCATCTTCTTTGTCTCAAATTCAACTCCTTACGGGTAAGGAGGTATTTAAGACTCTTGTGATCCAGTATAGATTATGGACTTCTCACCATAGAGATAGTGCCTCCAAATCTTTAGAGCAAAGACAATCGGCTAACTCCAAATCATGAGTAGGGTAGTTTACTTCGTGAGGTCTCGAGTTGACGAGAAGCATAGGCCACCACCTTTCCATTTTGCATCAACACACAACCCAGCCCGTGTGAGGCGCGCAATAATAAGCAGTGATTCTTTTCCGACCTCAGGTGAATCAAAACCGAGCTTCGTCAGATCTTCTTCAATTTCTCAAAACTCTCTTCTTTTTTTTTCGGTCCGGATATCTGGAGCTCCCTTTCGCAATTGATTTAGTTAGGGTGCAGCAATCAATGAAAACCCCTACAAAGCGTCTATAGTATCCGGCCAAGCCTAAGAAACTCAATTTCAGACTCTTGATGTTGGTGGCTTCCAATCCGAATAGCCTCAATTTTCCGAGGATCCACCTTATTCCTTGGTGATACTACATGACCAAGGAAAGTCACCTCCTTTAGCCAAAATTAGCATTTACCAAATTTGGCATACAATTGCTTATCACGAAGTAATTGTAATACTATCATAAATCTTTGGTCATGTTCCTCCTCATTTCTCGAATAAACCAATATATCATCTATGAGCACTACCACAAACCGATCTAAATATGGTTGGAAGACTCGGTTCATCATGTCCATAAATGCAATGGTGCATTGGTTAATCAAGCGGCATCACTACAAACTCGTAGTGCGTAACGTGTCCGAAATGCTGTCTTATAAATATCCGCTTCTTTCACCTTAAGCTGATGATAACCCGACCTTAAATCAATTTTGGAGAAAACTGAAGCTCCCTTCAATTGATCAAACAGGTCGTCAATTCTCGGCAGAGGATACCGATTCTTGATCGTCAATTTATTCAATATCCTGTAGTCAATGCACATACGCATCGATCCATCCTTCTTCTTGACGAACAAAACTGGTGCTCCCCACGGAGACACACTTGGTCGAATGAATCCCCGATCCAGCAATTCTTGAATTTGAGCTTTGAGCTCAGCCAACTCCTTCGGTGCCATTCTATAGGGAGCAATGGACACTGGAGCCGTCCCAGGCAAAAGCTCAATGCCAAATTCTACTTCCGTCCGAGGTATACCGGGGAAGTTCTTGGAAATACATCGGAAATTCCTTCACCGTCCTCACATCATTCACGGATAATTCTTTGGCATCCAAAGCACGAGATAAAGGCTAGGAATGCCCGTACCCTTCCTTTCAACTTCTCCGCTTTTAATGCGATACCATATTTGCGAGATAGTTCTTTCGTTCACCAATCATTATGATTTCCTTATCATCAAGGTCCTTCTCGACATTCGTTTTCAGCACAATCCAATTGCGCTCGATGGTTAACCAACCATCCATGCCGAGAATGAGATCGAACTTCATGAAAGGTAGTTCCATCAAATTTGCTAAGAATACTTTCTCTTGGATTTTTAAAGGCACGTCTTTAAATATTTTATTATGATTCTTGTTGTCCTAAAGGACTGATTCTTGTCATCTCATTTTCATAATTTGATTCTAAATTGATTTCGGATATGGCACTAGATACATATGAATGAGTAGAGCCAATATCTATTAAGGCAATAACGGTACATCAAAAATGAAGAACGTCTGGGTTATCACATCTGTGCATTGCCATCCTCGCGGCGTCTAACCGCATAGACCGATCCAGTGTCTTGCATCGCATTTCCTCTATTACCATTACCTCGACCGGTGCACCTTGACCACGACCAGCCCCATTACCACCACGACCGGTCCACGACCTCTCGGTGGTCTGATGATTACCCTAACCGGTGTGCATCATTATTACGGACTTCTTGAGTCGTATCCATCCGTCGAGGACAACTTTTGTTGATGTTCCATTGAACCGCATTTGTAGCATGCACCGTTTTCCTCCAACATTCCCCAAATGCCTTTTCCCACACTCGATTGCAATCTCGACTTGATTATTTGCTACCGGGGTTACGCCTTGAATTGATTCATCATTTCGGGTTTCTTACGGAATCTCTTGGAAGAACCGATTGTTGTGTCTCTCTCTTGTTTGGGATCTTTCTCGTTCTGCTGTTCGAGTTCTTAGCCTCTTGGCTATTTTGGCCTTCTCCACCAGAGTGGAAAAATTTACGACTTGTTTGCGAGCAATCGGAACCCTCACTCATCATTAAGTCCATCCTCGAAGCGTACACAACGTTCATGATCTGTTGCTACAATCGTCCGCATAGCGGCTCGATCGTAAAATTCACTTCATATCTTGCGGTCTTACTTCCTTGGACAAGATTCGAAATTCCTTCCTTGACGTCTACATAGCTCGTTCCAACGTACTTTCCTTGAAAGGCGACTTTAAAGAATTCCCGATTAATCGATGCGGCTTGGTGCCTTCTCGAGCAGTGAGCCACCAGATACGCCTCATCTCTCAATAAAGATACTGACTCCTCTTAGTTTTGCTCAGCCGCATTCCATATCATCCATAATCCGTTCCACGACTTGAGCGATGTTCACCACATTCGGGCTACACGAGCTCCTCTCGAAAACTTCGCATTATTTGCCTTAAGTCGCTCTGAAATTGACCCACGAGTTGTTGGCCCAATTCTAGTTCCAATGACCCTTTCCAAGACCCGTAGCATCGCTGAGTCAATGCATGATCTTCTTCCATGTGATCGCGTGATCCGGTCTCACTTTCAATTGACGCAGTGCGTCTACTCAGCATATGATTTGGTGCTTGGTAGTAGCACCTCGGCCTCTACCACGGCCACGTCTGGCGTCCACGACCACGTCCTCTTGAACTCATGATTGCTTGTTCGTTTATCGATTACAAGTTTTATGAATCGAAATTTTGTTTCGGTGTTTATTAACGATATTTTATGAGATTTGAGATATAAAGTTGTTTTTCGCTTAGCGTGTCCTAGAGTCTCAATCTCTACGATTTTCACATCTAAAACTAGAAGTTCTAGAGTATTCCTATGATCATATCATAGTAATCATTTAAGCGATAAATACTTACTTGACTTGTTGCCGGATGCTTGTGGTGCCATCTTGATCTTTAAAATATCATTGAGCGTTTTCATACGAAATTATTTTTGAACCCAAACCACAGTAGAGTTTTTGAAGCTGGCTCGATACCACTAAATGTAACACCCCAAACCCGGTCTATGCGTTGAGACCATTTGGTTTATTACGTGATTGAACTATTCTTAAATCTTTAATGAGTTGAAAACTACAATATTGTTCTGAGTTTAAAATTTGAAGAGAATTAAATTTTGATCAATAATAAAAAAAACATAAGTTGGAAATCATTGTATTATCAAAAACCTTTGGGTAATTTGTTAAAGAGTTAACTATAATAAGATATTTATAAAAGATTTTCATAAACTTTGAAAACTAAATTTTATTTTAATAAAACATCATCAAACTTTAGCTCATGATTAAAAGTCCAAAGTAAAATTAAATTCCAAACACACATAAAATCCATAAATTATTTATAGAGGCCATTTATTACAACATCCCAAAATAGTAAAAATAATTATTAAAAGTTCGAGTTTTAAATAACCCATATTTAGCAAGATGGCCTCCACGAAGTCATCCTCATTAAGTCCACATCGGTTTCCATTACGAGATGGAAAGAAATTAAAGGGTGAGTTACTTAGAACTCGATGTGTAACTCACTTTACCACCATTATTGGGCGGATTATCGAATTATCTTGGGCTTGAGCCCAATTCGAAATTCAACAATATATTATGAATTTAAGATAATTAATAATGCATGAAAAATGCAATTCCCAACCCAAACCTAATATCCATCCGCTAACACCCCCGTACCAACCATCACACCTGTGGGGATCAAGTCAACCCACCCCGCCATCACACCAATCGTAGGCGTTAAGCCTTTTTATAATTGTGGCATAGCCACCGAACTAGAGGCAATAAGCCGATATTGTGGCAGAGCCACCGAACTAGAGGCAATAAGCCGATATTGTGGCAACTGGCCATTCTTCTCTTCATATAACCCACCCATGCAATTATACATGTACTTTAAAATATAAAATTTATTAATAATACATAACATGGTGGGTTTATCAATAACATTTCATTTGGCCCATAATTATAGCAATTTATCCATTTAGCAATTTAGTGGGCTTTGGCCCATTTACCAAACTAGAGTGTTTTGGCTAAATTTTAACAAACTAGAGTATTTTGGCCCATTTTCACGAACTAGAGTATTTACGGCCCATTTTCACGAACTAGAGTATTTACGGCCCATTTTCACGAACTAGAGTAATTACGGCCCATTTTCACGAACTAGAGTATTTACTACCATTTTCACGAACTAGAGTAATTACGATTTTCACGAACTAGAGTATTTACGGCCCATTTTCACGAACTAGAGTATTTACGGCCCATTTTCACGAACTAGAGTATTTACGGAATAACAATTAATATCTCGAGGGCGTTTTCGTAATTTTCACGATTTTGTCATTTTTACGTATTTTTGTCATAATATCATTTTTTTACGTTTTTACCGATCTAATCGTTATTACGATTTACCAACATATCGAAATTTGACATCCAACCGAGACAATAATGAGTGTGAAAATTACACACCTCGATACCGTGAGTATTAACCCTTCTCGCTCTCTAAGACCCTCTTGATTTTGAATCACTTGATTTTCGGTTTTCCTTCGTTTATCGATTCACTAGCCACGAGAATCCACCAACGATAACGGCTCAGGTTCGTACTACTTGAATAATGGACTTCTTTCAAGATGGCCCACAACCCGGGAAAATCGATTGATCGAAACCGCTTCTTCGTTTGAATGGGGATTTACAGATCCACCCTCTTACGATAACTAAACACCGCCTTTTCTTCCCTATCTTGACAAATCAAATAAAACGTCTCCAACGTTTCTCCCGATCTCTTGAGTTTGATCTCCGTTATTGCACTAAATAATAACGAAAAAACGTTATTAATATGAATGCTATATCAATCCAAAAGACCTTCAATAATCTAATGATATTTGGCCATAATATCACTTATTAAAACGAAAATGGAAAAGAAAAACCACTTACCTATGATCCACAATCGAAAGAAAAGGATGGAAAATGGTGTCTAAATAATGAAGGATTCATAAGTATATTCAAGGAAAAGAAAAATATTTGGTTTATAGGCACAATAGCATTCGGCCAAGAGAGTGAATATGGAGAGAATTTTCGATTGAAAAGAAATAGTATAAGACGAAAGGATGATGGTGATGATGTTTTGATTTCAAGGAGATTAGAAGAAAAGAAAAGAAAAATATGAACTTAGATCTTTGGTATATTAAACCATGGCAAAGAAAAAGAAAGAGATTGATTTTGGTATAGGTGATTTGGCACAAGGAGAATACAAAAGAAAATTAACAAAGTGGATGAAAGTGACCAAATGGTCAAGAGATTTTGGCTTTGCCAAATGCAATATTCGCCAAGAGGGATGTTGAAAGGAGAAAACAAAGAAAAATCTGCACAATGTGCAAAGAATAACCAAAGAGAAAAGAATGTGATTTTTGCCAAACTAACAAAATTTTGGCTCTTCCCCTTACCAATATTGCCGTCCAAAGATATGGTCAAATGGCCATGATTTCTTTCCAATTTTTCCCTTGATATGAGCCTTATGTTCCCCTATCTTTCCTTAAACCTTTGATTCCATACCATATGTTAGTTGTTACCTTAATCCATTGATACACTAACCAAAAATACATGGTCAACACCTTATATGTCCCTTGCCGACACTTCCTAGCCATTAGCGTAAAATTAAAACAAAAATTTTATCTAGGTGCTATACAAGGGATTCGAACCTCTTCCCTCTTACTTGAACCCATGCGCCAACTCCACCTTACCATATGCTCAACTTATGACACTTTTTAGCACATAATTTAGCTTAAGTCTTAATCACCTTTGTTTCACTTCCATAAATCTCAATTTAATAAATTTTATTTCTTCTTCAAATTATGCTTTACCCTCTCAAAGATTTCAATAAACACCAAATTAAAATAAAGATTTTTCCTTTAAAATCTAAACACCAAAATTATGCAAATTTAAATACTCAGATTTTTAGGGTGTTACATGACTTCTGTTTTAGGGACATTGTGCATATTACAGTAGCCTGATGTGTATGTTTGGTTATGCTATAAGGTTCGAATGTCACATATGTGAATGAAAAGCAAATAGATGTATTTATATATGTTTAACATATGAAATTTGGTGTTGTTATGTGGAAGCTTGATTCGAAACTTGTATAGATTATGAGTAATGATGTGTTCATTATGAAACCTAGTTTATAACGTAAGTCTTGAACATTATTTATTGATATGGAAAAATTAAAAAAATGCGTATTGGGTTTATTCCATAAATGACTGTGCTAAACTATGTCTAGTTCAGTAACGCCTCATAACTCTAATTCAGCGATGGATACGGGTTAAGGGGTGTTACATACACTACATGAGTTCATTCAACAAACTAATAAACATCTCATAATTCAACATGCACCCACATTGATAACTTTGAAATTTCATAAATGATAAAATGTGCCATCATTCTTGGCAATTTACAAAATAAATGTTTTAGCAAGAGCCAATCCACCTTTGGCCAAAATAACAAAATAATCTGTTTAGTCTAGCCCCTATACATGCCATACACAAAATCACTAAGTCTGAATATACCGAGGTGAGCAGATAGTGTGGGCGGCCTCCTTGTTATCGACGTATCCCGGCTCAGCTCTATAAAACAAGGGAAAAAGAGAAGGAGGAGTAAGCTTTAAGCTTAGTAAGTTTACATGTAAACAATATAACATTATAACATGTATTAAACAATTACATAGCATTACATACTATGCAAGATACAATCTACATTCATGATCATGCTTACTCATTTTCTCCATTCCCACATTGCAACTATATCACAAGCTTAATGCATGAATTCATTAACAAGTTCCCCTGCACTTAGCATCACAAAGTCACATAGTATGACACATCACTATCTCTAATTTCATTACTCCTAGTCAAATTATTCAGTGGTTTCGCACTTAGCCCACCATCAGCCTTTATTAGGACGGTATCGTACATAGCCCACCAAAAGATTAGTTACGGTGGTATCAAACATAGCCCACCAAAAAGATATATAGACGATGGTATCACACATAGCCCATTGTAATTAAGCAACAAGGCAGTAATGCACATAGCCCACCATCAAATATCGTCAATACACATTCATATAATTATTTTGCCATTCATACAATAATTATTCAATGACTATCACATTCAATCCACTAGAACCACATATGTTCTCAATCATGATATACTCTAATTAGCAACATAATGCTTACGAAAATATATGTATTGCTTACACATAAACTTACCTCAATGTAAACGTGTTAGCTAGCGATTTACTCAATCACCTTGCCTTTCCCACGGTCAAGGTTGATTCCGCGTTCGTCTTGATCTATAACAATGAATTTCATTCGTTGAGATCATTCTATGATTATAATACATCAAGTTCTACACTTGCGCAAAAATGACCATTTTGCCCTTGTGCATTGGAAAAATTACGATTTTGCCCCTAGGCTCGTAATTTATTTTTCATCACATTTTCTCGATAAACAAGCATAGATGAACATTTATTTCTCTTACAACTACTCACCATTTCAACTATTTCATGCATTTATTACACAAACTAAATCTTTGCATTTAAGTCCTACCTAGGTGTTGTTTTGAAAGCACCTTTCACAAAAGTTGCTTCACCACTCCCCAACATTCAATTTCTTCCATAAAAACTCATCTAACCATTTAAACACTCCCATGGCAAGTCCCTAGACTTTCAACCATATCACAAATTAGTCCCCTCATTAGCTAGTTTAAGCTTTGGGGACTCCAAAAACACAAAATATCATCAATTAAAACCACCTAAATCACTTACTTGAATGAGAATTAAGTGGCTGAAAGTTTGAGCCTCCAAGAGCTCTATTTCCTCTTCAATTTTCGGTGGAAAGAGATGAGTGAATAGTGAAAGATGATAACATCTTTTACTTCTCTTATTTTATTCATTTCATCACCTAATTTCCACCAAATTTGACTAAAATTTAATGCTCTTGTCCCCCCTTTGTTCTACATGGCCGGCCATATCCTACTAATGGTCTAATTGCATTTTAAAATCCTCTAATTTATAATCTATAGCTATTAGGAACCCCTACCTTATAAAATAAAACTTTTGCATCTCTTGCGATTTAGTCCTTTTTCTCAATTAAACATGCTATTGCTAAAATTAAAGCACCAAAATTTCCATATAGCCATATATTAATACCACAACACATAAAATAATACTAAAAATAATTTTCCTCAACCTCAGATTAGTGGGCCCTAGACCACTATTCTGACTAGCCCCAAAATTGGGCTGTTACATTTAGGCATTTTGCAATTTCGGTGCTTGAAAGGCTAGTTTCTATTTAGCATTTTGAGTTTTCTATTTTCCAATTTCTTCCCTCACTTGCCGAAACTCTAAAGCCAAAATTGTGCACCTTTCTCATTTGTTTTGCTGAAACTTTCAAGCCATTTGTTGCTGCTACTTATCATTCTCTTAGCCTTGGTTTCAGAAGTTGATTAGAAAGTGGGTGATTAGGCCAAATATTAGTGGTAAGATGTTACTCTTTATTTTGATGTTTTGCGCCGCTCATGTGATTCTATTTTGTGGTGATGATATCAATTTCTTTCTCTTGTGGAAGGACCGAATATTGGATGAAGGCTAACCCTTTGGTACATCACTTATTTATTGGTAGAACTCATTGCAATAGCCAAAGTACAAGGCTGGATTTTAGAATCTAGTAGCGAAGGATCACGATTGTGGGGGCAACGAAGAGTGGTTCTTTAGGAAATCCGAATAAGGTGTTTAATCTCATACCGTTCTGAATACATGTTTGAAATGGTGTGTAATCTTAGACTCCTCTGAATATTTCCATGAAATGTTTTGTGATTTGATCGAAAGATTGAAAAATCAGAAACCGGCATCTGTGATCACTCGGGTGTGCGTATGTTCGTAGTGGAAACCATATTTTTCAATGAAATAGTTTTTGGTTAGCATCAGTGACGTGATTTTGAAAAATCATGAAAAATAGGAGAAAGGAAATTAGAAAGTGAATAAGATATATAATTAAAGCTTATTGTGTCTATTTTTAATTTTAGTGAGACTAGTTCTGAATGACTTCGTGGTTCCCTATTCTATCTTGGAAAAATCATTCAAAATTTTACAAAGTGAATTATGAGTTATAATTTATATGTATAGATTCCTTAGTGAGTCTATTCTCAATAGAAACAAGTGGGAGAAACATATGAAAACTGTAAAATGAGAAATTTGAATTTAGGGTAAGAGAGGTCAGAACCGTTGGCCAGTGAAACAGGGGAAACTTTAATGAATAAATTGCACTAAACGGCTAAGCCAAAAATTCTGGAAAAATTGTAGTAAGAAGATATGTAAGTCTAGTTTCAAGGAAAATTTACGGATATAATTTTCGAGTTTCCTAAGTCGAGTTATAATCAATTTAGTCAATATGACGTAGATGGACAATTTCAATTTTTATGCCCCAAATTAGTAGTTAAGTCCGAGGTTGCGAAATTACCAAAATACCCTTGGAGGGTAAATTACTGAAATACCCCTGGGTTATGAAATTACCAAAATACCCTCGATGGGTAAAAATTACAGAAATACCTTTGGGTTGTGAAATTACGAAAATGCCCTTATGGGCTGAATTTACGAAAATGCCCTTATGGGCTGAATTTACGAAAATGCCCATATGGGTCGATTCATTAAAGTATACAATAGATTAATGGTTGTTATTTATATGTGGATATTTTATGTTATTATGTATGTTGCATTTCTACATATTGCATGGGATGGGAAAATTGAATGAAGAGAAGTGTAGCCTGGTGGCATTGCCATATAAATGTTTGTTATTATGATTCACAATGATTCCGGTGGCTTGGCCACAATCAAAATATATTATAAATGGCAACTTGCCTGCAATTGGTGTGTTTGGCGGGGTGGGTTGACTTGATCCCCACAGGTGTGATGGGATGGTACGGGTGGTGTGTAGCGGATGGATTACTAGGATGGGTTGTGTTGCATACATTGCACATATATATATTTTGTCATGTAAATGGGTTTCGGCCCAAGATTATGCTACATGGGCTCTGGCCCAAGTTATTTCCAAACGGGTTCAGACCCAGTGGATGACGGTAAGGGGATTATGCACTGAGTTCTAGTAACTCACCCCGTTTCCTAAACCCTTGCAGGTAATGTTCAGTGATGTGGACTTGGGCCATGGATGACTTGGTGGGGGCCATACTTCAAAAATGGTGCTTTATTTTGAACTTTAGATTTCTATTTCCGTTCACTTTACTATTTTGGGTTTTTATGATGTAATAAGGCCTCTGGAGTATTTTATTTTTGCTTTATGTTTGACGAAATTTTATTTTGCTTGAACTGTTTTAAATGGGAATTTTTCTAAAAACTTAAATAAATATTTTTCTAAAATAGATTAACAAAGAGATTTAATAACAAACTTTTACAAATATTTTAACTCAGAAATTATCTCTCGAATTATCAACAATTTTTTTTCAAAAGTCATGGTTTATAAGATCTATAGTTCAAATCATCGATTTATCAATCAAGCTTCAAGATTAGTAGTATTTTTATCATATGTTTCAAATCAAAATTTGTTTTCGTGATTATAACAAAATAATACCTATTTTTAGTACGAATAAAAAGAAGTTAACACGTTTTTCTCATGTGACATGTCAAATCCGATCATAACGCATGGGTCGTGTTTGGGGTGTTACATCGACTTTAAAAAACAAAAATGGAGTTGCCACCAATCTTTTTTTGAGGTGTGATCGGATCACCTTGAGATTGATCATTTTAATAAAACATTTTGATTTATTAAAATAATAGTTTTGGTCTACAAAATTCAAGAAAAATGAGTTCGGGAGTCGGTTACGCACGAGGAAGGATTAGAACCCTCGTAACGCCCAAAATTGGTACTAAACTGAATTATTAATGTCTTAATGTCGTAAATTTAAAAAGATTTTAAAATACGATCATTTTTGTTAAAGACAACTTGAATAAATTAAAACGTATGACGAGACCCGCTTATTTCGAAAGAAAAAATATCATACCCAGTGAGTTAGGATACGACATTTTGAATCCTCAAAACTAAGTTTGTCTTTTGCCATTCAAAACTTGTATATTTAAATTTAAGAAGGATATTCAGTTATTTGGGTTAAATGAGAAATCAAAACCCAGTAAGTTAGGGCACTATTTCACAAAATTCCCGAATATGGAATAGTGCCTTTGTTTTTGGAAACCCTTATCTCGAGATAACAAAATGTCACATCCAGTGAGTTAGGACACAACATTTTTAAATTCTCGAGAATAAGTTTTTATTTAGCTTATGCTTTAGATTTTAGAAATAATTGGTTCTTTAGACTCGATGAGAAAAATCGAAACCCAATATGTTAGGGCATGATTTCTTTCGAATCTTAGAACACGAGGTAATTGCTTATTTCAAAAACGGATAAAATATGATATGATTCTACAATAAAATGTAAAATGAATTACAATGCAAATTTGTATAACAAAATAATGGCGATGACAATAAAATATTAATGACAATAGTAAAGGAAAAATAAAGTAAGAACTAAAATGAATAGTTTATGTTAAATAATAAGTAAAAATATAAAAAAAAAAACAAAAACAAAAGATAATAATAAATTAATAAAAATAAATACTATGTACAATAGTTTAAATAAAATAATAGTAATGACAATAATACAATAATAATAAATTATAAGGAAATACATTATTAAACGAATAATCATAATAAAAATAAATAATAATAATAATCATAATGAAAATAATAAATTAAATGTTTTAATTCTTGCAAGTATATATATATAAGGATACAAAATAATAATAAATAAATAAATAATCATAATGAAAATATCAATTTAATAACATAATAATAATAATAATAGTAATAAAATAAGAAATATAATAAATATAATAAGTACAATAATAAAAATAATTGATAATTAATAAAAATAATAAAATAATAGTAACAATATTAAAACCAATCAATTTAATAACAAAATAACAAATAGGACTAAATTGCACTCGAAACAGAAATTTGGGGGCTAATTATAATTAAAAAGAAAGAAACAGACTAAATTGCAATGCGCTAAAAACACAACGGGGTGAAAAGGGAAATATCCCTGGCCTAAAATGAAAAAGAAATAAAATTACAAGGGAAAATTTAAAATTAAAAAAATAAAAAATGCGGAAGGGCTAAAGCAGTAAATAGTCCAATTTCACAAAACAGGCAGATCCTTCCCCTGGTCGGGTCAACTCACGGATCTGGAGGGGTAAAACGACACCGTTTTAGCGCCTAAGAGCATGTCCTGAAATGACATAGTTTTCATTCTTTATATAAGACCAAAATTCTTTTTAAAACCATTTGTTTTCTATTTTTTTAAAAAAATTGCTCTCTTCATTTCCTCTCCCTCGACGAACTTCGGTGAGGACTCCGGTGAAAATTCGGTGCCGATCACCATCGCCCGCCGTGCACAGCGGCTGGAATTCAAAAACAGGTAATTTTCTTCCCTTTTTTATACTGTATATTATATATATATTATATTAAATATGAATATGTAGTTTTAAACAAAAAAATATATATGTATGTATGAGTGGTTTCGAAGAAAAAAATAGGAAGAAAAAAAATAAACAATGACATAAACATTTGCTGCTCTTTCTTTCATATTGATTTGTATTCGTAAAAGTGTATTGAGGGTTAAAAATTTCTTTTGGCCTTTGTTTTGTAGCTAAAAAAAATACAAATCATTTGCTATGTTATTTTTTTTTTTGCTTTTGATTTGCTTTGTTGGCCCCTTTTCTGTTGTTATTTCTGTTTGCAGCTGCAAACGTTGTGGAGGCGGGGTGGCCCGAACGTTCGGCTGGCGTGGGGCTGCGAAGCACGTGGGGGTTTGGCTGTTCAAGAGGTGCTTGAAGCTTCTAGAAACCCCTAGGGTTTCTGGAAATGTTAATGTTGTTGGGCTAATCGGGCCAAGGTTTAAATTTGGCCGATTTTATTGTATTGGGTTTAGTTTGGGCCTGCTGTAATTTTTTTGTAGTGGACACTTATTATTTTTTATTTTGGTTGATAAACTGGACTGTTTATTATTTTTGGTTAATCATTTGGTTTTGATTTTTGGTTTAAAATGTTCAATCGAGCCCGGGCATAAATTGGGTCTTACACTTACTTTGTGTTATTTTTCCATGTCTTATAGTGAGTCAGACGCTCGTTCAGGATGGAATCTTGTTGAAGATCTATCGCACTATCCATCAGCTAAATCGTTTTGATGTTTATAAGTCATGGTTATAATGGCATGTATAAGTGTTTTGTTTGATGATATAACCATTAGGTAGCTTGTAATTATGGTCTTTTAGGTGATGGAATAGTTGTTATGTTGGCATGTATAAGAGGCCTTATAATGGTTGATATTATGGTCTTTATGGTGCCTAATTGATAAAAGTTGGAATGGTATTAAAATGTATGCTATGAGTTGCTCTTTGATATGCTTGAATGTGGTCATGTTGGTATATTGGATATAGTTCACATATATGGCTAAATTTGCTTTAATTGACAGATATTGAATGGCCAATTTGGTATAATGAGTGTAATTTTGATATGTGAACAAAGTAGTAAGTTTTGGCATAAATTTAGTTACAAGTTGGTTGATTTTTGGTTAAATTATGCTAATGTGTAATACATGTTTGATCATTGTGATTGAGGTGCCTTTTGGGCATATTGGTTGTATGAACATATACCATATTGTTTTAGCTTGTTTATGTATGGTTTAGGTGCACCTTGAATGCTTGATTATATGTGAAAAAGAGTTGTAGATGTGTGTATGCTTTGGGTGAGAAGAATGGCTTGGAAATGACCTATTTTTCATCCACACGGCCTAAGACACGGGTGTCTGTCTAAGCTGTGTGTGACACACGGCCATGCGACATGACCGTTTGTCCCCTATAGGTTATAAAGGGTTGCAAGTCAGGTAGTTACACGGCCTCGCGCAAGGCCTGGCTTATAGGCGTGTGAGGCCATTTGGAGGGGTACACGGCCTAGCACACGGGCATGTGGCTTGGCCGTGTGACCCAAATTAGAGAGTTACACGGGCATGGACACGGGTTGGGACACAACCGTGTGTCTCAACCGTGTGAGTCACATGGCCTGGCCACACGGTCGTGTGACCTTGTAGTGTGAAAATTTTCAAATTTTTTGTAAAAATTCTATATGTTTTTGATTTAGCCCCGACTCATTTCTAATGTGCTTTAAGGGACTTAAGGGCTTGTATAAGGGACAATATGTGTGAGATTGATTGATTTTGTTATGAATGATGTTATGATTTAAATGTTTTGAATATTTGGCAGTTTTGAGATGTAAACTTTTGGTAATGCTTCGAAACCCTATTCCAGTGACGAATACGGGTTAGGGTGTTACAAAAAATAATAGATGATAACTTTTCTTTTCTTTTGTTTTTAACTCAATTTACCTAATTACCATCTTAACCTTTAAAAACTTTATTAATTTCATAAAACCATGTCCATAAATATCCAATATCACTTTAATTGGTCTAATTACCATGCAAGTCCCGTAGATTAAAATTTCATAGCTATTTGACACCTTTAACTATTAGAACTCTACTTTTGTACTTTTTAATGATTTAGCCCTTTCCACATAATTAAGCATACGAACGTCAAAATTTCTTAATGAAATTTTTATATGACCGTACTAACATTACATAAATATTAAAATAATAATAACATAAAATTTTACTCGTCAGGTTTGTGGTCCTAAAACCACCGTTTCGATTTAACTAAAAATGAGCTGTTACAAAATGAGTTAGAAATTATTTACCAATTAAAGCTTAAAGGTTGAAATGTGAAAACCCTAATCTTTCTCTCATCATTCGGCCGTGGAAAAATAAAGATAAAGAAGATGATGGAAAATGCCATCTTTTGTTTTATTATTTTAACTTATGTAGTTTGGTTTTCTTGTAAATATTAAAACATTTTTAATTAATCCATAATTAACTTATCCTGTAACATCCTAAAATTTGAATTTCGATATGTTGCTTTAATTTGGTGCTTAACTAGTGAAATGATTCAATGTGTGTGTCTATATGTCTCGAGAAGGCTCGGGAATTATTTGGTTTTGGAATAATTTTTGGTAATTAGCACTTTAAATGAAGTGGAACAAGTGACCTTTAAGCTTAAGGTAATTAAGAGGTAAAAGTTAGCATAAGATGAGCAAGTAGTAAAGAGGAGTTGGCACTATATGATTATCTTGAGGGAAGAGGTTCGAATCCCTTGATGTGCATGTAAATTTTTATTAAATTTTTGCTCTTCCTTAGCATGTGTCGGCCAAGCTCTATTTTAGGTAGGTTGGACTTTTAGTTTTATGGCAAGGTGGCTAATGGATTAAGGCAAGAAGTGAAGTTGAGGAAAAGAATCTTATGGAAAAGGCATGTAAGGGGGGACATAAGGCATAAAACAAGGGAGATGTTTTGGAAACCTTGGGGTGGCTAAATTTTGACTTTTTGGCCAATGTACATGGATGGTTTTTTGGCTAGAAGGGGTTCGCTGAATATTGAAAGGGATTAGGAGATAGTTGGTAAAATTCTTTAGCAAATTGTGCACCAATTTCCTTTCTCTCCAAAATCTCTCTCTCCCTAGCCGAATGTGTCTTGTGCATAGGTAAAATTTTGCTTTGGTTTTTGTTATTATTGACCAAATTGGTATTATTTTCTTTTCCTCTCAAGCTCTTTTCCTCTTTATGCCGAACCTATACAACCATTGAAGAGGGCATTTTTCTTTCATCTTATTCTTTTTCTTGCTTGGCCGATTGTAGACAAATCTCAAAACTTCTTCTTTGTTTATTCTCCATCTTTGAAAACCGAAACATAAACATCTTATCTCCTACTTCTTTTCTTCTTTACTTTTACAAAAAACTCTCAAACATCTCTCTCCCTAATTCTTCACCATGGCCGAATGTCATTAAGCACCATCTCCTTTAATTTTTCCTCCATAGCCGAACCTCCTACTTCACACATATTTCTTCTCAATCATTCTTTATACTCACGTTTTGATCAATCAGTAAGAATTCTCTTCATTGGTTTCTTTTAGTTATTTGTTTATTTTTGGCCGAATCCATAGGTTAGCTTAGGAGAGCCTTTTGATCGAAATAATCATTCTTTTTCTTAGACAAATCCTTTTCGTTGTTTTTTTTTAGTGAAATAGTGGAGGGCCGTATCATCATCTCCTCAAAGCTATCTCGTAATCACTAGAACTTGGATCAAAACCTTCAAGGTAAGAGTTCTGCACGGTTTTCACAATCATCCTTATTTATTAAGAAGATTAATAGTATCGAAAGGAGTAATCGATTCTTGTATATAGGGATTTATTCATGGATCATTCAAACCTCGTGGTAAGTTTATCTCTACCATTTTGTTAAGTCCATACTTTAGTACATTATCGATTTACTAAGGATCTAACAAATGGAAGCCCATAGTGACGATTTGAAAGGGAAATCTAAAGGTGATTCCAAAAGGAGTGGTTTGGCGTTCACAACTCCTAGATTCAAACGAAGGTTCATTTCGACGATACAAGATTTTCCACCGGGTTGTGGACCCTCATCTGGTGAGAATCAACTATTCGAGGTTGTTCGTAGTTTGGAGCCTTTAGCAGTTCTGCGTTTTCCAACGGGTTGTGAACTGTCAACCGGGGAAAACCAGCAAATCATAGTTATTCGCGATTCCGAGGGTAAAAATCCTAGACCGTTTAACATAGAATAAATTACTATAACTGTTAATGATCTAATCAAGTGTTAAAAATATTCTAGGTGTTGTCGATCAAGAAAGTGTAGTGCTCACCGTAATCAGGTGTGCAATCTCACACCGTATTTCATGGGTTAGATAACTATATCGTATTAATCGCTTGATTAAATCACAAGCTAGTGAAATCGAGTAAAATGGCATATTTATCACTTTAGTAGTAAAAACTTTGAAATCGGTGTTAAGACTATGAAAATTACGAAATTTCCCTCAATAGGCCAAATCGATAAAAGTGACTATATGGGCCAATTATGATATTTGTTAAATGGTCCAATTGTGATATTTGTTAAATTGGCCAATTGTGATATTTGTTAAATGGGCCAATTGTGATATTTGTTAAATGGGCCAATTGTGATATTTGTTAAATGGGCCAATTGTGATACTTGTTAAATGGGCCGATTATGATATTTGTTAAATGGGCCAAATGTGTTATTTGATAAATGGGCCAAATGTGTAATATGATAAATGGGCCAAATGAAAATGCATACAATATGTACATGATTTGCATGGGTTGGGATTTTGATGAAGAGAAGTTCTTGTAGCTTTGCTACATAATTCTGATGGCTTCATGCCCAGTTAAATATATGGCTTCATGCCCAGTTAAATATATGGCTTTATGCCCAGTTTGATTTATGGCTTAAATGCCCGCTTGGTGTGTTGGCGGGGTGACTAAAGCTCCCACAGGTGTCTTTGGTTGAATACGGGTGGTGTGTAGCGGATGGAAATTAGGTTGGGATGGGAACTTGCATATCACATGCATAATATATGTTATTATTGTTATTGTAAATGGGCTTAGGCCCAAATAATTACTTAATGAGATATTGGCCCAGTGGACTATGGCAAGTGGGTTACACACTCACCCTGTTTACCTTACTCTTCTCAGGTAATGATCAGTGATGGAGGCTTGGGCCGAGGATGACTTAGTGGAGGCCATACTATGAATAATGGTTATTTGAACTTCAGATTTCTTTTAAGTATTTTTAAGTAATTTGATATTTTAAATTAAGTTGTAATAAGGCCTTTGGATTATTTTAACTTTATTGTTGGGATGGTTTATTTTTCTTAAATTGTTTTTAAAAGAAAATTTTAGGAAAACTTAATTAAGGATTTCTAAAATCAATTAACAATGAATATTTTTATAAACATTTACAAATATTTCAAAGATAGATATTCTCTCTAAAACCTCGATACCATTTTCAAAGGACCTAGTTCTTCCTTTCAAATTTTCAATATCGTTTACAAAAGCCATGATTTCAAAAAATTTTATCAATTTATCAAATCAAACTTGATTTTTTTTTCTCTTTTCTTTCTTGTTTTTAATGAAGCAACTTTTTAGTACGAATAAAAAGGATTAACATGTTTTACTCATGTGACATGCCAAATCCACTCGTAACGCATGGGCCGGGTTTGGGGTGTTACATTTTATCGTATTAGAGCCCGGTTCAAAACTCGACTGTGGTTTGGGTTCAAAAACATTTATGGTACAAAACTATTTTGAATTATGAAATTTATATTTTTAAAAGTTGTGACATCCTAAAATATGAGTATCGATATGTAATAAATTCAAACCCTACCCAAATGTTAGGACCGAATATGGGTCAAATTCTGGAAAACTTTTGAAACCCATTTGAAAATCCAATTTAAGTTTTGTTGAAAACAACTCGTTTTGGTTATCTTGTTGAAAACCTTCTTGGGCTAAATTCGAAAATTTAATTAAGTCAAATTGTTACATAAATTTTCGGATGTGCTGATGGCACGATAAAATATTTTTCGTGTTAATTTTTTAAAGAAAACCGTGATTGATTTATAGTAAAATAAAATATCCAACATATAAAAAAAATAACTAAAGTAAAGTTTAATGAGGCCTTATTACATCCAAAATAAAACAACCCAATAACCAAATTTAAAATATCAAAAATTAAAGTCCATTAAATTCTAAGTCCATCGCATGGCCTCCTCAAGTCCCTCCGGCTCCATGTCCGCAATCTAAGCATCACCTGAAAGAAATAATGGAGAAGGTGAGTCACCAAGACTCAGTATGTAACCCTTCCCCCGTTTTAAAACGTTTTTCATACACAACATATAACAATTAATATGCAAATTAATGTGTACCCAACCTAGCCAACCATACGCCCTTTATCACCCCGTTGTGGTACCAAACCACTTGGTGGTGCCAAACCACCGGTGACATATAGTCACAATGTGTTACCAAAACACCGGTGTCCGTAGACACAAATCGGGTGATGGGGCCAACCCATCGTGTGATACCAAATCAGCGGCGGGCGATCCCATATCTCAAGTGGGGCCAACCCACGGTGGTGTTAACCACGAGGACAAGTCGCTATTGAGGTACCAAACCTCCTGAGGTACCAAACCTCACGTGACATATAGTCACGATTGTGCTACCAAAGCACTGGTGCCCGTCGGCACAATATCACCGCCCCTCCACTCATCAATCCCACAATAGATAAACATACATATATTTCATGCCCTCACATTCTTAAATTTCATGTGTCAACACATCATGCTTACCAAAAGCATTAATAATAATAAATCACATTACAGGTACTTACCTGAATCACCACTTATACCGATTTGGTATTCATTCCAATGCTACATTCATAAAAGATGAGCATTCACAAAGTTAAGCATATTTAATATATTATATAGTGTGTATGTACACACCTGTCACCACTGGATAGTCTAAATCCCGAAAAGAAGAGCCGACCACCCAAGATTTCTTTGTACCTACATTCGGCCAACCATGGGGTTAGCCCTATGGCCTATTCGGCCAATCCAAGGAATTTAAAGGGGTAACCTTTTTTACCCGAATCCTTACCTAGTCTTTTTGAATACTAGCCTCGGTGCCCAAATCACGAATCTGATTCACAAACTACAATCGGTCAATATAAATAATCATAACCCTTTTTAAATGAACACCAATCTATATGTAACTCCTTACCGAAGAGTGATTGACTAACGTGGGCGAACTTACTTGCTTATCTCCAAATCCCGAAGATCCTACAGTGGATTAGTTTAATCTGTAATTAGTATTCTTAATCAATAGTTGCCGAAACCCATACCTATCTTTACCAAAGTCGACTTAATGAAATACCAATAACATAGGCATTCTACCAAGATCCTTACCCCCTACTTACCAATCGATTGACTAAGGAATGGAAGATCCGCCTTCACCTTTGAGATCTGGCGTTTCCTAGAAAGAAATCGGTTTCACAAGGTGTTAATACACTATTGAAATCGGCACTTACCCCCTTATGGATGTCGACAGAGACACGAAGAGAAGGGAAGAAGAAAAAGTATTCGGCTAATACTTCTTACCTCTGCTTCAATCGGATGTAGGAGAAATCCAAACCACTATACTATTCGACCAAGTAGAGAAAAGAGAAGGAATTTGACTTGATAGGTATTAGATTGACTAGGGGTGGTTTAAAACAAGGCTGATTTTAATGAGAAAAGAAAGAAGAAAGGCAAATAGGGAAGTGGTGATTCGGCTAGTAGGAAGAAAAGGAGAAGGGACTTAAAGAATGTGGTTTGACAAGGAGGAGTTGTGAGGGTTTTGCTATGGTTTTGAAGAGGATGTAAAAGAAAAAGAAAATATGAGATGAGAGGGTTTAGAGATTCGGCTAGCAAACTTGGAAAAAAAGAAAATAAGGTGATCACTTAGGTGCTTATATAAGCATTCGGCACCCCCCCTAGTGTCCTTGCCGTCCCCCTCTTCTCCCAAGAGTCCAACATCCATCAATCTTCCTTGAATCACTCCTAGCCCCTTGTTTAATTAAATTCAAAATAATTGAATTAATCCCAAGTAAATCAACTAATATCTCCTTTATCACCCTTTTATTTTGTTTATCAAAATGAATTAATATCATCCTAATTATCCTTGGGAATTAATATTAAATAAAATCCTTAATTATCTCATAAAATAAAGAGTTTAAAAAGAGAAGAAACTCTCCTTCCTATGCCGTCCAACATAGTGCCAAAAGAGGATTTCATGACTCGAACACAAGCTCTCCTTGCTCCTTGGTGGCGTCACATGTAGCTCTTAAGTGGGCTTGCTTTGCCACTTGGTCTAAGCTCATTTTATGTCCAAATTATCCCCATTTATTCTTATAACACCCTCTTTCTAAGGCTCCCTACCTTAAAAGTTAAAACTAAAATTTCCTACCAAATCGAGCCAACACAAAGCCTTAAATTGATCATTATTATTCCATAAATAATATCTCAAATAGCTTCTTACATAAGAAAAATGATTAAATTCCAAATAACCCCACTTTTGGGATGTTACAGTTCTACCCCCCTTAAAATAAATTTCGTCCCGAAATTACATAACTAAAACAGATGAGGGTATTGCCGCCGTATCACATCCTCAGGTTCCCACGTAGCTTCTTCCACACTATGGTTTCGCCACAGCACTTTCACTAAGGGCACTGACTTCCTACGTAGAACCTTTATATCCCTATCCAAGATCTGAACAGGTTCTTCCTCAAAAGATAAGTCTGCGTTAACCTCGATTTCTGTCACGGGCACCACATGGGATGGATCTGACCGATACCGTCTTAACATTGATACGTGAAAAACGTCATGTATCGACTCGATTCTGCGGCAACTCTAGGCGATAGGCTACCGGACCCACTCGCTTTACAATCAGATATGGCCTGGATGAACCTTGGGCTCAGCTTCCCCTTCCGTCCAAATCTTAACACCTTTTTCCAAGGCGACACCTTTAGAAAGACCTTGTCTCCCACAGCATACTCCATTTCCTTGCGTTTGAGATCGGCATAAGACTTCTGCCTATCTGATGCTTCCTTCAGACGAGACCGAATCACTTTGACTTTGTCTTCAGTCTCTGCTACCATTTCGGGCCCAACACTTGTCGTTCACTCAACTCCGTCCAACACGCTTGAGTTCGGCATTCCGCCCATCTGAGGTGCTTCGTATGGTGCCATCGAATACTTGCTTGGTAGCTATTGTTGTAGGCGAACTCAGCTAGAGGTAAGAATTCCTCCCAACTACCTCGAATTCCAAGACACAACCCTCAAAGATATCTTCTAAGATCAGATGACCCTTTCGGATGCCCGTCCGTCGAGGATGGAAAGTCTTTGAAATCCAACCAGCATACCAACGCTTGATGTAACGCTCTCCAAAACCTCAAGTGAACCTTGGGTCCCTATCCGAGATAAGCGATCTGGTACACCATGCAATCGACTATCTCGCCACATACAACTTTGCTAGTTTACGGGTGAGTAGTCCATTCTCACCCAGTATGAAGTGAGTGATTTAGTCGACGGTCTCGATAACCCAAATCGCATCTTTCTTCTTTGGGCGTGAGGGTAGACCAGCGACGAAATCCATAGTGATCCGCTCCCACTTCCATTGAGGATCTTAACCGGTTGAAGTAACCCCGATGGTAATCGGTGTTCACCTTAACTCAACGACACGTCAAACACTTCCCTACAATTCGTTATCTCACGCTTCAACCCGGGCCACCAGAACTGTTTCCGTAGATCTCCATACATCTTGCTTCCTCCCGGATGCATAGCGTAGGGGCTGCTATGAGCATCCTGGAGAATTTTCCGCCTCAACTCCATATCTTTTGGCATACAAGGTCGTCCCTGAAAACATAGCACACCATCACCAGTCACACTATACCCCTCTACACCACCATTCTGAACTTGTATTCTCTTCGCATTTAACCCTTCATCCACTAACTGTTTGTTCTTAATCTCCTCGATCCACGTTGGTTTAACTTGAAGCTCTGCCAAAAGGCTTCCATCGTCATATAGGCTCAACTGAGCAAACATTGCTCTTAAGTCCGCCACAACCTTCCGGCTTAACGCATCAGCCACCACGTTAGCCTTACCCGGGTGATATTCGATGGAGCATCGTGAGTCCTTTAACACTCAATCCATCGTGTTGCCTCGATTTAGATCTTTCTGTGTCAGAAGATACCTCAAACTTTTGTGGTCCGTGTAAATTACCGACTTCTCCCCATAAAGATAATGTCTCCATACTTTTAGGGCGAAGACATTGCTAACTCGGTCATGAGTTGGATAGTTAACCTCATGCGGCCTTAGGCGACGGACGCATAGGCTACTACCTTCCCATCTCAGATCAGCACACACCCCAAACCGGTGTGAGATGCATCACAATAGATGTGAATAATTTCCACTCGGGTTGTACTAAAGCTGGAGCTTAGTCGGGATCTTCCTCGACCTATCAAAACTTTCTTGCTTTCTCCGACCATACAAATGGAACACCTTTCCTTAGTAACTTAGTCAATCTGACTGCGATCGAGAGAACCCTTCCACAAATCTCGATAATACCTGCTAAACCCGAAAACTTCAGATCTCTACCACCGACTTAGGCGGTTTCCACTCCAATACCGCTTCAATCTTGCGGGATCCACTCTAATCCTTCCACGACACCACGTGACCTAAGAAAGCCACCTCCCTTAGCCAAAATTCGCACTTCTCGAATTTGGCATACAACCTATTTTCCTCAACACTTGTAGGACTATCCGTAAATGCTTGTCGTGCTCCTCCTCCGTCTTTGAGTAGACCAAAATGTCGTCTATGAACACCACGACAAATTGGTCTAGGTATCGTTGAAAAACTCGTTCATTAGATCCATGAACGCCACGTGCATTGGTCAACCCGAATGGCATCACTAGAAACTCGTAATGCCCATACCGAGTTCAAACGCCGCCTTGTGAACATCGGCCCCTTCACCTTAAGTTGATGGTAACCCGACCTAAGGTCTATCTTGAAAACACCGACGCCTTCAACGGTCAAACAAGTCATCGATTCGAGGCAATGGGTACTTGTTTTGATCGTTAACTTGTTTAGCGGCGGTGTCGATGCACATTCGCATTGAACCGTCCTTCTTCTTGACAAACAATACGAGCGCTCCCACGGAGATATACTAGGTCGAATAAACCCCTTATCCAAGAGCTCCCGAATCGAGCCTTGACTCCACCAACTCCTTTGGTGCCATCCGTAAGGTGCTATGACACAGTGCTGCTTCGGGTATCAAGTCTATACAAATTCGACTTCCGATCCGGAGCGGACCGGAAGTTCTTGAGGAACACATCAAAAATTCCCAACCGTTCGGACCTTTCCAACTCTCGACTCCTTAGCTTCCAAAGCACAAATTCGAACTAAATATGCCTTACAACCCTTCTTGACCATCTTTTACGCCTTCAAGCGACACCACATGGATAGGTAATTCCTTCTATCACCTATCATAACCACTTCATCATTCTCGGTAGTCTTAAGAACCATGCGCTTAGCAGCGCAATCCAAATTCTTTGATACTTAACCACTAATCCATTCCAAGGATCAAATCGAACTCCCAGAATGGTAGTTCCATCGGATCAAGAACGAAAACTACCCTTAGAGTTCTAGGGGTACATCTCTATAAAGTTTGTCTCACGACTCTGAGTGTCCTGTAGGCTTAATACCGTCATCTTCCTAGAAGTAATCTCAGAGTCTAGGTCCATAGTTCCTACCACACTACTAGCAATGTACGAGTGCGTTGAACCCACATCAATTAATGCATAATAAGGGAGACCAAAAATCAGAAACGTACCGGTTATGACATCCGGTGCGTCACCCTCCTCGCGACGCCTTGCCGCATAGACTAAGCCAGGCTGCCTAGCCTCTGTGTTGCCTGAACCTCTGCCCTGAGTTCCTCGACCTCGGTTAGGACCATTGCTTCCTCTGCCATTACCACGACCCCTCTGCGGTCCCACATTTACATCCGATGCAGTTACGCCCCTCAGTGATTAGAGCTTCGCTTTGGGGACAATCTCTGACCCGATGTTCTAAAGACCCACACTCGAAACATCCTCTATCGCCGGTCGAGCATCCTCCCCAATGGGACTTCCCACAACGATTGCACTGAGCCGGCCTCTGATTATTAGCTACGGGCCTTGCTGCCTGATTTGGCCCACTCTGCCTAGCCTTCTTCTGATCATTACCACTGGATCCAGCTGACCCAAATCCTCTCTTCTGATTATTTCTACTATAATTCTGCCTCACAGCCTCCTTAATCCCCTCGGCAACTTTAGCCTTTTCCACCAGAGATGAAAACTCACGAACTTGCTGCGGCGCAATCAGTAACCTCAAGTCATCTCGGAGTCCGTCCTCAAAGCGGACACAGCGCTCGTGTTCAGTAGCCACGATGCCTCTTGCATACCTACTCAGTCTTAAAAACTCCGCCTCATACTCGGCCACGGACTTAGTTCCTTGCACTAGACCCAGAAAAGCCTTCCTCTGCGCGTCAGTGTAGCTGGTGCCCACATACTTCTTCTGAAAGGCGGTTTTAAAGTAGTCCCACGTAAGATCATCAGCTGTGGCTCCATCCCGAACTGTCAGCCACCACTGGTACGCTTCATCCTTTAGAAGCGACACTGCCCCTTTCAGCTTTTCCTCCTCGGTTAGGTCAAGATCATCCATTATCCTCTCTGTAGATTCCAGCCAATACTCTGCTACACTGGGTGCCACTCCTGACACACCCCGGAACACCTCAGCTCCGTTGGACCGAATCCGCTCGGGAACAGATTTTCGAGCTCCTAAATTTCCACCACCTGACCACCAATTCGAGGACTCGCAATACCGCTTGCGATCGCCTCTCCTCCGTCGATCTGCTCCTCTGCTCCAAAAAGTGGAGGTGGTGGTGGCGAGGTACATCGTTCGAACCTTGTCCCGACTGACGGTTCAGACACCGTCATCCTACCCCTACCGCGTCCACGGCGTCCACGTCCTCTAGAACTCATCCTATCTACTGCGCTTTTAATCTGATTAAGAGAAATTTTATGTATTAGCGTTTGTTCCACTTCATTACTCGCGAAGAAATTTTATGAAGAAATTTTAATTAGGGATTCTTTCGTGCAAACAAGGTTCCAGTCTTCTACCCTAGTTCACACAAAGAAGTTCTTGCATCCATTCCTTAATACTTTCCATACCTATTCGCTCTTCGGACATTTCTGCCCATTTCTAACCCAGGGGTATTTTCGTCATTTTCCTACAAGGGTATTTTCGTAATAAAAGAGATTTTAAAACTTTAGTAAAGTAGGTTGTTTGAAGTTCCCAAGACTGGAGGGTTTTTCTGAAAAAGTTGTAAAATTTTAAAGATACGTCATCACTTTGAAACCAGGGGTATTTTGGTAATTTTGTCACTTGGGGTAATTTCGTAATTTTAAAGAGTCAGGGGTATTTTTGACAGTTGTAAAACTCTGAGGATTCCTTTTTGAGAGTTTTCCTTCTTAAAACATTGTTGTTTGCAAAAGTTCAAAAGTCAAGGTCATTTTGGTAATTTTGAATTCGAGGGCGTTTTCGAAATTTTTCTAAAACCACAATATTTTATTGATGATTTTTAAAGCTAAGTGATTGAATATTTGTAAAATAGTTGAAAATTTTTGAACAAAACCATTGAGCTGATATTTTATGAACCGAGGGTATTTTAGTAATTTTACCCCTAAGGGCATTTTTGTAATTTTTCCACAAATCAGGTTTTTCAAGGAAAACGTTGTAAAAATGATGTTTTCCGATTTGAAAGAGTTATTACAGAAATTTTGAAAACATTAAGGTTCTTGTTGTTTCGTTCCTTTCAAAACATGGCTAATTCCCTTTCGGGTTTTAGTCATTAGGTTTAGCCTATGACCGAGCCTTCTTGGTCAGAGTGAACCAAAGCTACGCACCAGGCAGGTTTCGGGTGGAGAGGAGGTGAGTCACACGGACTGCTTAAATACCAAGCTCCCACCGAACCTTTCTAGACATGCGCACAGAGGTTACCACACCACTGAGCCCTCTGAGTTAGGGTGAACCCGAGCTACGCACCAGGTAGGATACCTGCGAAGAGGTGGTGAGTCACTCGGACTGCTTAAATACCGGGCTCTTCCTGCCCAATCCTAGACATGCGTATAGGGGTTACCACACCCTAGCTCCGTGACCAAGTCGTAGGTTGGTTTAGTTCTTTAAGTCTTATGTTACATTTTGTGTGTTTGAGTAATCTAATCCTAGGGTTCAAATTCCTATAAGTCTATCTACGTTCCATGCTTCCTACCCTTCTACAGAATATAATTCACAAAGAAGTTTCGAGGTACTTACAGGCGGATCGGTCTTGGAGACTTGGGCCATCTTTGCTTTAAAACCCAAAATCAATTAATAAGGCCTACTAAAACATTTTGGGCCTTGGGCCCCACAAAGAGTTTTGAACTGGCTCGATACCAATTTGTAACACCAAACCCGGCCCAAATGTTAGGACCGAATATGGGTCGTTCTGGAAAACTTTTTGAAACCCATTTGAAAATCCAATTTAAGTTTTGTTGAAAACAACTCGTTTTGGTTATCTTGTTGAAAACCTTCTTGGGCTAAATTCGAAAATTTAATTAAGTCAAATTGTTACACAAATTTTCAGATGTGCCCGATGGCACGATAAAATATTTTTCGTGTTAATTTTTTTTAAAGAAAACCGTGATTCAGATTTATAGTAAAAATAAAATATCCAACATATAAAAAAAAATAACTAAAGTAAAGTTTAATGAGGCCTTATTACATCCAAAATAAAACAACCCAATAACCAAATTTAAAATATCAAAAATTAAAGTCCATTAAATTCTAAGTCCATCGCATGGCCTCCTCAAGTCCCTCCGGCTCCATGTCCGCAATCTAAGCATCACCTGAAAGAAATAATGGAGAAGGTGAGTCACCAAGACTCAGTATGTAACCCTTCCCCCGTTTTAAAACGTTTTTCATACACAACATATAACAATTAATATGCAAATTAATGTGTACCCAACCTAGCCAACCATACGCCACTGTCTACCCCGTTGTGGTACCAAACCACTGGTGGTGCCAAACCACTGGTGACATATAGTCACAATGTGTTACCAAAACACTGGTGTCCGTAGACACAAATCGGGTGATGGGGCCAACCCATCGTGTGATACCAAATCACTGGCAGACGATCCCATATCTCAAGTGGGGCCAACCCACGGTGGTGTTAACCACAGGGACAAGTCGCTATTGAGGTACCAAACCTCTGGAGGTACCAAACCTCTGGTGACATATAGTCACGGTGTGCTACCAAAGCACTGGTGCCCGTCGGCACAATATCACTGCCCCCTCCACTCATCAATCCCACAACAGATAAACATACATATATTTCATGCCATCACATTCTTAAATTTCATGTGTCAACACATCATGCTTACCAAAAGCATTAATAATAATAAATCACATTACAGGTACTTACCTGAATCACCACTTATACCGATTTGGTATTCATTCCAATGCTACATTCATAAAAGATGAGCATTCACAAAGTTAAGCATATTTAATATATTATATAGTGTGTATGTACACACCTGTCACCACTGGATAGTCTAAATCCCGAAAAGAAGAGCCGACCACCCAAGATTTCTTTGTACCTACATTCGGCCAACCATGGGGTTAGCCCTATGGCCTATTCGGCCAATCCAAGGAATTTAAAGGGTAACCTTTTTTACCCGAATCCTTACCTAGTCTTTTGAATACTAGCCTCGGTGCCCAAATCACGAATCGATTCACAAACTACAATCGGTCAATATAAATAATCATAACCCTTTTAAATGAACACCAATCTATATGTAACTCCTTACCAGAAGAGTGATTGACTAACGTTAGGCGAACTTACTTGCTTATCTCCAAATCCGAAGATCCTACAATTGGATTAGTTTAATCAGTAATTAGTATTCTTAATCAATAGTTGTCAAACCCATACCTATCTTTACCAAAGTCGACTTAATGAAATACCAATAACATAGGCATTCTACCTAAGATCCTTACCCCTACTTACCAATCGATTGACTAAGGAATGGAAGATCGCCTTCACGCTTTGAGATCTGGCGTTTCCTAGAAAGAAATCGGTTTCACAAGGGTGTTAATACACTATTGAAATCGGCACTTACCCCCTTATGGATGTCGACAGAGACACGAAGAGAAGGGAAGAAGAAAAGTATTGGCTAATACTTCTTACCTGCCTTCAATCGGATGTAGGAGAAATCCAGAAACCACTATACTATTCGCCAAGTAGAGAAAAGAGAAGGAATTTGACACTTGATAGGTATTAGATTGACTAGGGGTGGTTTAAAACAAGGCTGATTTTAATGAGAAAAAGAAAGAAGAAAGGCAAATAGGGAAGTGATGATTCTGGCTAGTAGGAAGAAAAGGAGAAGGACTTAAAGAATGTGGTTTCGACAAGGAGGAGTTGTGAGGGTTTCGCTATGGTTTTGAAGAGGATGTAAAAGAAAAAGAAAATATGAGATGAGAGGGTTTAGAGATTCGCTAGCAAACTTGGAAAAAAGAAAATAAGGTGATCACTTAGGTGCTTATATAAGCATTCGCACCCCCTAGTGTCCTTGCCGTCCCCTCTTCTCCCAAGAGTCCAACATCCATCAATCTTCCTTGAATCACTCCTAGCCCCTTGTTTAATTAAATTCAAAATAATTGAATTAATCCCAAGTAAATCAACTAATATCTCCTTTATCACCCTTTTATTTTGTTTATCAAAATGAATTAATATCATCCTAATTATCCTTGGGAATTAATATTAAATAAAATCCTTAATTATCTCATAAAATAAAGAGTTTAAAAAGAGAAGAAACTCTCCTTCCTATGCCGTCCAACATAGTGCCAAAAAGAGGGATTTCCGCGACTCGAACACAAGCTCTCCCTTGCTCCTTGGTGGCGTCACATGTAGCTCTTAAGTGGGCTTGCTTTGCCACTTGGTCTAAGCTCATTTTATGTCCAAATTATCCCCATTTATTCTTATAACACCCTCTTTCTAAGGCTCCCTACCTTAAAAGTTAAAAACTAAAATTTCCTACCAAATCGAGCCAACACAAAGCCTTAAATTGATCATTATTATTCCATAAATAATATCTCAGCAGTTCTTACATAAGAAAAATGATTAAATTCCAAATAACCCCACTTTTGGGATGTTACACGATATGTTGCATGTTTTTGGTGCTTAACTTGTGAATGATTAAATTTGTGTGCTTATATAGTCTTGAGAAGGCTTGGGATTTATTCGGAATTAGAATAAATATTAGTAATGAGTACTTTATTGAAGTGGGACAAGTGACTCTAATGCTTAAGGGAATTTAATTGGTAAAAGTTTGCATAAGATGAGCTAGTGGCAAGGTGGAGTTGGCACCATAAGCATGTTTAGAGGGAAGAGGTTCGAATCTCATGGATAGCATTTTGGTGACTTTTATTCTTTCTTTTTTTTTTTTTTTACCTATATTGCATGTGTCGGTCAAACCTTACTTATGGAAGGTTGGTTTTTTCTCTTATGGCAAGGTGATTATTGGATAAGATAAGCTTGAACATAAGGAATGAAATCCTAAGCTTATTGTAAGTTAGGGGGACCTAAGGCACCCTTTATGGGGTGTGTTTTGGAAAGTTTGGCATGGCCAACTTGTCAATGAACTTGGACGGTTTTATGGACTAGGGGGTGGCCGAATTTTTGTGATAGACTTTGGTAAGGATGAGTAGTTAGGGTGTAATCCCATTTAGTTATTTTTGTTCTTCCAAAACACCTTTTCTTTTTCATCTTTTCTCTCTTGGCCGAATGTGCTTGTGTTAGGAGGAAGCAATCTTTGTTTTGTCTCTTTTGGTCATTCTTTTTGACCATTTGGTCATTTTTGCAAAACCCCTCGAGTGCTTCATCTTGCATTTCTCTCCTAGTGCCGAAATTATCAACACAAAAAGCCAATTCTTTTTCTTCTTTTTCCCTATTACCGAATGCATATTTGTCCCTAAACTCCTCTCTTTTCTCTTCTCCCTATTCTCTTTTCCTCTCTATTTTACTTATCATTCAAACGCATTCTTCCTTCATTCATCTTCCATGGCCGAACGCTTGTGATCATCCCTATAGCCGAAATTATTTTCCCTATCCATTAAATCATAGCCGAATCTTCCACTCCTAATAACTTTTCTTTTCAATTATTTTCTTCTATTCAAATTTTGGATCATCGGTAAAAATCATTTTCTTTGTCTTTTTTTTTTGCTATTTGGTCACCATGGCCGAATCTATAGAATGTCTTGGAAGAGACTTTTAAATAGAATAACCAATCACTTATTCAGATGATTTCTTTCGTTATTTTTTAGTGAAATAGTGGAGGGTCGAATCATCATCTTTTTGAAGTAGTCTTGAAGTCAATTAAGATTGGATCATAACGTTCAAGGGATTCTTTTGGGATCATTCGAATTTTAAGGTAAGCCGAATTCGTCCTTTTAAGCCATTAGTCTTAAAATTTCTGATATATTGTTAGGACTAATGATCCTTTGTCTATGAAGGCAAACAAGATAGGGACGAAAAGGGTTGTTAATAGTGTTCGGAAGAGGGGCGATTTTGCTATTCCCCCTAAATTTAAACGAAGGACTGTTTCAGCAATCCGAGATTTTCCACCGGGTTCTGGACCCTCATCCGGTGAAAATTTGTTATTTAAAGTCGTTCGTACTCCTGAACCTTTGTTCATTCGTGGTTATTAAACGGGTAACGAATCATCAATCGGGGAGAAACCACAAATAGAAGTTGTTCAAAATTTTGAGGGTAAAAGTTTAGAATGCTTATTTTTTTAAGAATAGTTTTGCAAATAAGTATTAGTGTTCTAATCCATCGTGATACGTGTTTAGATATCGACGAGCGGGAAAGTATAGTTCTCACCGTAATCAGGTGTGTAACTTCACATTATCTCATGGGTTATACTATACCGTAAGTGTTAGAATAAAAATCGTAAATCCGATAAAATTGGAAAATATGATATATTAACACTTTTTCTCATGGGTTATACTATACCGTAAGTGTTAGAATAAAAATCGTAAATCCGATAAAATTGGAAAATATGATATATTAACACTTTTTGTGTGAATACATGAAACCGAAATTTAGGTTGTGGAAAAATTACGAATTTGCCCTTAATGGGCTATTTTGTTAAAAAAGTGATATTTTGGGCAATGTGATTATTTTGATAAATTAAACAAGTGTGGAAATTGTGAAAACGCCTCATGTGTTAAATGGGCTGAATTACGAAATGTCCCTATGGACCGAATTATGAAAATACCCTTTACGGGCCAAATTGAAATATGTTGCTTTATGGGCCAAATGTGATATGACATGAAATGGGCCAAGTTTGCTAGATCGTTAAATGGGCCAAATTGCTATTTTGACTAATGGGCCAAATTGATAACTTGTAATATAGGCTTTTTGTTAAAATTACCGTATGAATATTTTGTTATGCATTATATATATATACATGACTGCATGGGTTGGGATAATTGACGAAGAGAAGAAAGGCCTGTTGCCAAAAATCTAGATCGGTGGTTCTACCAAAAATATTATAAATGGCCTGTTGCCAAAAATCTAGATCGGTGGTTCTACCACAAATATTATAAATTGCCTGTTGCCAAAATCAAGTTCGGTGACTCTGTCACAATGGCCTGTTGCCACAAATATTATAATTGGCTTAATGCCAGCTATTGGTGTGTTAGCGGGGTGGGTTGTGTAACAGACCGAATCTGACCCTAATCGGAAAGCTAGTTTCCGGACCACGAATCTGAGCCCGAGAAATGTTTACATATTATATTTAGTGTTTATTATGTATGTATTTATATGTGTGAAAGTTTCATAGAAAAATTTTATCGTTTAAGTATCGAATTAGATAAAAGGACTTAATCGCATAAAAAGTAAAAGTGGCCAACTAAAGTGAAATGTGTTAAATTGAGCATGGCTCTTTAATGTGAGGTATTAAAAGGAAAATAGCCCATTTTAAGGTTAATGGCGAAGCCACCTTGGTTGCATGTAATAGTGTTTGGATTATTATAATGTATATTATTACATTATATGTTAAAATAATAAATAAATATATGTTAATAAAACAATAAAATAAAAGCCATTCATTTTGTTCATCTTTAGCGAAAGAAACACAAAAGAAAAGGGAGAAAAGCCTTTGAACATTCGGCATTATTCAAGCAAAATTAGGTAAGAAATCTAGCTCGATTTTTGTTAATTTTACGTTTTTGAGATCGTTGCTTAGTATATTACAGACCCATGCTAGAATTTCTAAGATTAGTGTGTAAATATGAATCGGCCATGGATGAATTCTTGAGGTTATGATGTTTAATGATGTTAGATGAAAGGTATGTTAAAAATTAGTATATTATGTGTTGGAAGTTTTGGTGAAATTGTGTTTTTAGGGCCAATTTGTAAAAATAAAATTTTAGAGGGGCTTGGTTGCAAAATAAATGAAAGAAATGGACTTGTGTAGTCCTTATACACATTCGGCCTTTAAAGAGTATGGGGTAATTTGATGTATTTTGATTTTTATGCAAATAGGACTAAATTGTAAAGTTGTGAAATAATAGGGGTAAAATAGTAATTTGCCCATTTATGTGCTTAGGGACTAAATTGAGATGAATTGTGCTTGAATAAGCTAAATTTAATGTGTTTTAGATCAAGAGCAAAGAAAAACAGAGTTAGATCGGGGAAAGACGAAGGTTCTCGAATAAGCGGATTCATACGACCTATCGACAATAGAGGTAAGTCCTTAAATTGAAATTGTTAAAGAATTATTCATGAACTCATTAAATGATAATGTTTGATAAATTTTGATATATAATCATGTTATAGCCGAATGTATATATATGTGTGTATGAGATTGATTTCATAAATTTGATAATATGAAATGAATTAGTGTATCAATGTGAATTGTGGAATTGTACAATGAAGTAATGATTTATTTGTTTAAGGTGAATAAGTTAGTTGATTTGGATATGTAATATAGATATGCGGTGTGTGTGGAATGACTGATTATATTGATGTGTTCAGGCTTAGTGCCTAGCAGGCTTCGTGCCGGTGATATATTCGGGCTTAGTGCCTAGCAGGCTTCGTGCCGGTGATATATTCGGGCTTAGTGCCTAGCGGAGCTTTATCTTGATATGCTATAAGAGGAAGTTCGAACATCAAACAAGGTGAAATGTTTATATAGGGTTATGTGGTAAAGGTTCAGGTAAGAACTAACCCACCATTTTAGTAAGGAATGAAGTGAACAAAAGAATTCTTAATGTATAATTAAAGATCAGTGATGTGTGTGATAAAAGTGCTTGTTCTTGTGTATAAATGGAAATAGAAGATCGATGCCTAGATTGGTTTTCGATGTTATTGTAATGATATTTAAGTAAAGAGTATTACTATTATTCAATGATCTATATTTTATATAATGAAATAATTATGTGTTATACTATATGCTCATTATATTTATGTATGCTTGGGACTTACTAAGCTAGTAAGCTTATTGTGTTTGTATTTTTGTTTATCTTTGTTTTATAGATTTTGATTCGAACTACGGGCTCGAAGGATCATCCGTGAAGTCAACCACACTATCGACTTTCTTTTTGGTATTAAAAACTTAGTTTGTTATTTAAAAAGGGCATGTATAGGCGAGATTAAATCGTATAACTAATGTTTTGTAATAGTGTAAATATGCTAGCTATGCGAAAATGGCTATCTATTTTGAATAACTTGTTTCGTGTTTTGATGATATTGTTTGCTCATGCCATGAACTATTATTTATGCTTGATTATGGTTTAAACATGTGTGTGAGTGGCATTATTGTTTATGCATGTTAGATTATGATAAGAAAGACTTATTAATTGGTTCATGTTAGTGAGCTTAATATTTGGTATATACATTGATAATGTTTGGTTTGTAATTCGGCTATGAGAAATGGTAAATGATGGTTGTGGTTTAAGTATGTTTGGTTAGCTTTATTGGATAGTTAAAAGTGCCAAGTTGATGTTAATAATAATATGAGCATGCGCACATGTGTGGTTGTAATATTTGGTTCATATTGATATGCATATGACCTTGATTATGGTGTGGCTGAATCAATGATTAGTAATAAGATGAAAAATAAAGTTTAGGTATACTAATGTACTTGCGAATTAGGAGTATATTTAAATGTTATTTGTGTTCAAATGTTAGATGTAGCTTTTATTTTTAAGGTATAATGCGCACTATATATATATAAACATCAATAGTAAGTTCGGCCATATTGTAAGGTTACTAAAATCGCATATGTGATTGTATAATAATTGATGTAATAGGGTTTGAATGTTTTGATTTTGTTTTTGTGTAGTAGCAATGAATTGATAGGTTCAATATTCAATATATAAATAGATATATTTACATACATAAGATGTATGAAGTGAAATCATATATATATATATATATATATATGTATATCTTTAAATATGTTTCAAATATACAATTGCCATTGATATTTGAGTCATAGGAATTAAGTATATGAACATGGTTTTGTGGCATAGTAATTAATTCGAGCATGTGGATATATATATAGATGATATTAATATGGTTGAAATTTTAAAGCATAGTTTGCATATGTATTATAAGTGGCGAAAGGGATTAACTTTATCTAGTTGTGTGTTTCATATGTGCAAATTTAACTAATATGATTTAGTGGATGATTGCTATTGGATTTAGAAGTTATATCGTAAAGAATTTGATATAAAGTTGTGTATGAAAAAAAAAGATAAATGATTGTGTGAAACTGTATTGTCTGGTAATGCCTCGTAACCCTATTCCGACGATGGATACGGGTTAAGGGTGTTACATTTTATAGGTATCAGAGGTACGGTTTAGTCGATTCTAGGACTACCGTAGTATGAAAGAGTCTAGCTATACATGCCTTTAAATTGTATATATGATAGTGTGGTGACTTCTGACAATTTCCATTGTATTTTATATAGTAAATGGATTCTGATCCTGATAGAGCCGTAGCCGATGATGTGGAGAGTGTCGTGCCTGGTCTCGCACATGGATCAGTGCCACTAGACTCTCAACCAGTTACGGGTAACCACGAGGGAGAGGCTAAACAAGCCTTCTATCAAATGATGAATGAATGGTTTGCCCAGTTTATTTAGAATAATCCAACGGTACAACAACCTCCACCCCCGAATAATCCAACTCCGGTACCTTCAGCACCCCCGATGATAGGTCCAATGAGATCTAGTAGGCCTCATGTTGATAAAATTAAGAAATTTGGGGCCGAAGAATTCAAGGCCAATGATAATGATGATGCAGAGCGAAATGAATTGTGGCTTGATAACACTATTCGGTACTTGATGAGCTATCACGCACTCCATTTAATGCTTGAAATGTGCTATATCCTTGCTCCGGGACACTGCCTATCACTGGTGGAATACACTAGTATCAGTGGTTCCAAAAGAAAAAGTGACATGGGATTTCTTTCAGAATGAGTTCCGCAAGAAATATATCAGCCAGAGGTTCATCGACCAGAAACGTAAAGAATTCCTTGAACTAAAACAGGGGCAAATGACCGTGACGGAATATGAGCGAAAGTTTGTCAGATTGAGCCGATATGCTTGAGAGTGTGTATCAACTGAAGCCATTATGTGCAAAAGGTTTGAAGATGGCTTGAATGAAGACTTAAAGTTGCTGGTTGGTATTCTTGAAATCAGAGAGTTTGTGACACTCGTTGAGCGAGCTTGCAAGGTTGAAGAGCTCGGGAAGGAGAAAAGAAAGGCCGAGACCGAAGCTAGAGATACTCGTAAGAGACCGTCGGGTAAGAATTTTCATTCCACATCTAAGAAGTTTAGAGATGACTTCAGTCGACACAAAGCTACTTCAGATTCATCTAGACGTGATCGACCTCCAGTGGGTTCCCGAGCTACCTCGATGACCAGTGTTGGTAACGTCCCACAGAATTGAGTTGAATGTAAACATTGTGGAAAATGGCATCCTGGGAGTTGTAGAGTTCGTGACCGGTCTTGTTTTAAATGTGGATCCTCAGACCATTTTATTCGAGAGTGCCCGATGTTAGCTGAGTCGAATACAGCACAGAACTCTAGACCAAGTAGTGCATCGATGCAGGCGGACCACCCGGGCATTCGGCAATGTAGGTGGTAGTCGAGAGGGACAAAGAACACAACAGATCGATCGGAGGCTAGAGCTCCGGCAAGAGCTTATGTTACTCGAGCTAGAGAGGATCTTGCTTCTCGGATGTCATTACTGGTACTTTCACCCTTTATGATACTACCGTGATTACATTGATTGATCTGGTTCGACCCATTCATATGTATATTGAACTCGGTATTCATAAGACTCGCCAGATTGAGTCTCTGAGTTTGTGATTCGCGTATCCAACCCTTTGGGTAGATGTGTGTTTGTTAATAAAGTGTGTAAAAGTTGCCCATTGATGATTCGAGATTTTTGCTTCCAGTTGATTTAATCTCATTGCCTTTCGATGAGTTTGATATAATTTTGGGAATGGACTAGTTAACCGCATGATGCGGTGGTGAATTGCAAAAGAAAGCTTATCGATTTGAGACACCGAATGGTGAGATCATTAGAATTGAATCCGATGATTCGGTGGGTTTCTCTGATTATATCATTGATGTTAGCTCAAAAGTATGTGAGAAAAGGGTGAAGCTTATTTGGCTTATGTGTTGGATAATAAAGTGTCTAAGAAGCAGTTGAATCTATCTGGATTGTATGTGAATACTCGGATGTGTTTCTGAAGAACTACCGGTTTACCCCTATATGAGAGATTGAGTTTGGCATTGAATTAGCTCCGGGAATGACTCCGATCTCAATAGCTCCATATCGGATGGCACCCATTGAGCTAAAAGAGCCGAAAGCAGATTGCAAGAGTTAACAGATAGGGCTTTGCACGACCAAGTTTCTCTCCTTGGGGTGCACAGTTCTTTTGTGAGAAAGAAAGATGGAGCGATGCAAATGTGTATTGATTATCGGCAATCTAATAAGGTAACTATAAAGAATAAGTACCGTTACCTAGGATTGATGATTTGTTTGATCGATTGAAAGGCGTCGCTTTTTTCAAGATAGACTTGAGATCGGGTTATTATCGATTCTGAGTCGGAGATATAGATGTGCCAAAGACCGCATTTGGACGAGGTATGGACATTTTGAGTTTTGGTAATGCCTTTTGGGCTTACTAATGCACCTACTATTTTTATGGATTTGATGAATCGGGTTTTAGGCAGTTTTGGATCGATTTGTGGTGGTGTTTATTGATGACATATTGATCTACTCCAAAGATGAAATTGAACATCTTGAACATTTGAGGTTAGTGCTACAAACTTTGCGAGATCATCAGCTGTATGCGAAGTTTAGTAAGTGTGAGTTCTAGATGAAAGAGGTCAGCTTTTTGGGACATGTGGTTTCAGCATCAGGCATTCGAGTTGATCCGAACAAAATCTCGGCTATACTTGATTGGAAGCCACTGAAAAATGTTTCCGAGATTCGAAGTTTTTTGGGACTTGCGGGTTACTATCGACGATTTGTGAAAGATTTTCTATGATAGCTACCCCGTTGACAAGGTTCTCGCGAGAAGATGTCCGGTTCGAGTGGTCGAAAAATGTCGAAAAGTTTTGATCAGTTGAAAGCCCTTTTGATAGAAGCTCCAATATTAGTTCAGCCTGAATCGGGTAAAGAATTCGTTGTTTATTCGATGCTTCTTTAAATGGTTTGGGCTGCATTTTGATGCGAGAAGGCAAAGTGGTAGCCTACGCTTCAAGACAATTGAAGCCGACGAGAAAAATTACCCGACGCATGACTTAGAGCTTGTAGCCATTGTTTTCGCATTGAAAATTTGGTGTCACTACTTATTTGGCGAGAAATGTCACATTTATTCGGATCATAAAAGTCTAAAGTATTTAATGACTCGTAAAGACTGAATTTGAGACAACGCAGGTGGCTAGAACTGTTGAAAGACTATGAATTGGTGATTGACTATCACCCGGGAAAAGCTAATGTCGTTGCGGATGCGTTAAGTCAAAAATTATTAGTTGCTCTTCGTGCATTAAATGCACAGATGGCTATGTCTAGTGATGGTTCGATCATAGCTGAGTTGCGAGCAAGACCGATGTTTATCCAACAAATTTGTGATGCACAGAAAGTTGACAAGAATATGATTGCTAAACGAATTGATTGTGAAAAGGTGCAGAGTCGATTTTGATTGATGCAAATGATTGTTTGAATTTTAAAAGCCGAATGTGTGTTCCAAAGAACTCGGTTTGATCTGAGATGATTTTGAGTGAGGCTCATAGTGGCCGACTATCGATACATCCGGTAGTACGAAAATGTATACCGACTTGAAACAGTTCTATTGGTGGACCGGTATGAAGCGAGATATATCTCAATTTGTTTCACGATGCCTAATTTGTCGACAAGTAAAAGCGAGCATCAAGTGCCTTACAGGTTGCTTGATGGGTCATGATACACGAGTGGAAATGGGATAAAATTTCAATGGATTTTGTATCCGGTCTTCCTATGACACCGAGTAAGAAAGATGTCGTATAGGTGATAGTTGATAGACTGACTAAATCAGTTCATTTTGTACCGATTCGTACAGACTTTTCACTCGATAAACTTGCCGAATTGTATGTTTCGCAGATTGTAAGATTGCATCGTGTACCGAGCTCCATTGTGTCGACGAGAGACCGAGATTTACATCGCGATTTTGGAAGAAGTTGCAAAATGCTTTAGGTACTAAACTACATTTTAGTCTGACCTTTCATCCGCAGAGGCAATTGGTCTGGCGAACTATTCAAATACTTGAGGACATGTTGAGATGTTGCGTTCTCGAGTTTGAAGGTGCGTGGGAGCGATACCTACCTTTGATTGAATTTGCTTACAATAATAGCTTTCAATCAAGTATCAAAATGGCACCTTATGAAGCCTTATCTGATAAAATGTCGAACACCATTATCTTTGGTGAGCTCGGTGAAAATAAGATACAGGGGTTGATTTGATTAAAGAGATGAATGTAAAGTGGCAATAATCAAAGATAATTTGAAAATCGCATCGGATCGATAAAAGTCCTATGCTGATTTGAAACGTAAAGATATTGAATTCGGATCGGAGATCGAGTCTTTTAAAGGTTTCACCATGGAAGAAAGTGCTCCGTTTTGGTAGGAAGGCAAGTTGAGCCCGAGGTTTATTGGACCGTATAAAATCATTAAACGCGTTGGGCTGCTGCTTATAAATTGAAGCTACCCTCGAATTAGAAAAGATACGATGTATTTCATGTTTCTATGTCAAGTAGATACAGATCGGATCCGTCACATGTGATTGCTCCGTCGAGATTGAGATACGATCGATATGACGATGAGGAAAAGCCGATCCGTATTCTAGCTCGGAAATGAAAGAGCTAAGAAACAAAAGAATTCCTTAGTGAAAGTGTTATGGAATCGACATGGAGTTGAAGAGGCAGCGTGGAGCCTGAAGATTCAATGAGGCAACAATATCCGACGTTGTTTAATGGTAAGATTTTCGGGACGAAAATCCTTAAGGAGAGAGTTAACGATCAATCGACCCTAATCGGAAAGGTGGTTTCGGGACCACGAATCCGAGCCCGAGAAATGTTTACATATTATATTTAGTGTTTACTATGTATGTATTTATATGTGTGAAAGTTTCGTAGAAAAATTTTATCGTTTAAGTGTCGAATTAGAAAAAAGGACTTAATCGCATAAAAAGTAAAAGTGGCCAACTAAAGTGAAATGTGTTAAATTGAGCATGGCTCTTTAATGTGAGGTATTAAAAGGGCAAATAGCCCATTTTAAGGTTAATGGCCGGCCACCTTGGTTGCATGTAATAGTGTTTGGATTATTATAATGTATATTATTACATTATATGTTAAAATAATAAATAAATATATGTTAATAAAACAATAAAATAAAAGCCATTCATTTTGTTCATCTTTGGCCGAAAGAAACACAAAAGAAAAGGGGAGAAAAGCCTTTGAACATTCGGCATTATTCAAGCAAAATTAGGTAAGAAATCTAGCTCAGTTTTTGTTAATTTTTACGTTTTTGAGATCGTTGCTTAGTATATTACCCGACCCATGCTAGAATTTCTAAGATTAGTGTGTAAATATGAATCGGCCATGGATGAATTCTTGAGGTTATGATGTTTAATGATGTTAGATGAAAGGTATGTTAAAAATTAGTATATTATGTGTTGGAAGTTTTGGTGAAATTGTGTTTATAGGGCCAATTTGTAAAAATAAAATTTTAGAGGGGCTTGATTGCAAAATAAATGAAAGAAATGGACTTGTGTATTCCTTATACACATTCGGCCTTTAAAGAGTATGGGGTAATTTGATGTATTTTGATTTTTATGCAAATAGGACTAAATTGTAAAGTTGTGAAATAATAGGGGTAAAATAGTAATTTGCCCATTTATGTGCTTAGGGACTAAATTGAGATGAATTGTGCTTGAATAAGCTAAATTTAATGTGTTTTAGATCAAGAGCAAAGAAAAGCGGAGTTAGATCGGGGAAAGCGAAGGTTCTCGAATAAGCCGATTCGCATTTTACTATCGACAACCGAGGTAAGTCCTAAATTTGAAATTGTTAAAGAATTATTCATGAACTCATTAAATGATAATGTTTGATAAATTTTGATATATAATCATGTTATAGCCGAATGTATATATATGTGTGTATGAGATTGATTTCATAAATTTGATAATATGAAATGAATTAGTGTATCAATGTGAATTGTGGAATTGTACAATGAAGTAATGATTTATTTGTTTAAGGTGAATAAGTTAGTTGATTTGGATATGTAATATAGATATGCGGTGTGTGTGGAATGACTGATTATATTGATGTGTTCAGGCTTAGTGCCTAGCGTGGCTTCGTCTTGGGTGATATATTCGGGCTTAGTGCTAGCAGGTGCTTCGTGTTTGATATATTCGCTTAGTGCCTAGCGTGCTTTATGCTTGATGATATGCTATAAGAGGAAGTTCTGAACATCAAACAAGGTGAAATGTTTATATAGGGTTGTAACATCCCAAAAGGGGTTATTTGGAACTTAATCATTTTTCTTATGTAAGAACTTTGAGATATTATTTATGGAATAATAGAGTTTAATTTAAGGCTTTGTGTTGGCTCGATTTGGTAGGAAATTTTAGTTTTAACTTCTAAGGTAGGGAGCCTTAGCAAGAGGGTGTTATAAGAATAAATGGGGATAATTTGGACATAAAATGAGCTTAGACCAAGTGGCAAAGTAAGCCCACTTAAGAGCTACATGTGGCGCCACCAAGGAGCAAGGGAGAGCTTGTGTTCGAGTCGCTTAAATCCTCTTTTGTTCTTTATTTTGACGGCATAGGGAGGAGAGTTTTCTTCTCTTTAAACTCTTTAATTATTGTTAATAGATAATATAAGCATTTTATTTTAAGGATAATCAAGTAGATTATGAAGATTTAAAAGAATTATTATTGGATTATTATTATGGTTTTAATTTAAGTGGTCTAGAGTGAATTAAGGAAGTAAGAGGAATCTTGGACTCCTTGTTGAGGAGGAGTGGACTGACAAGGACTTATGGAAGAGGGGAGTTGCGAATGTTTATAAATAGCATCGACTTAGCACTTGTTTTGCTCTTTTCTCCATCTTTGCAAGCCGCCAAATTCTCAAACCTTCCATCTATTTTCTCTCCTTTCTTTTCTCTCAAACACTACTAGCCAAAACTCTCACCATCTCCTCCTCTCCATTAGTTTTCTACCATTAATTCTCCTCTATTCTTTTGGTAGAATATCCACTCCTCATTGTCAAATCCTCTTCTCTGTTAAGACTCACTTTGGCCGAATATCGTGAAGTCATAAGAGTTTCTGGATTTCTTCTTCAAACCGATTAGCAAGGGGTGCGGGATTTTGAGGTATTCGATCTAAGTCTCTATCCTCCATCAACCGAAGTTGGTAAGTGTGGGTAAGGCCTATGTTAGTATTCAAAAGCCGAAAGCTTTGGTTATAAGTAATAATGACTAATCATTTATTTTGGAAAAAACAGATTCAAGTATCGGGTGCCGTGGTTAGTAGCCAAAACGAGGAAAGGTAAGATACCGGGATCATAAGGGTTTGGTTTGGCCGATTAGGCCATAGTATTGATCCTAAGAGTTGGCCGAATGCCATGTTCTCTCCCTCTCTTGTCGGCTTTGATAAGGGTAAGTAGTGGGTTCGGCAATTGGCCATAAGGGAGCTAATCTTTTGTTGAATCAAATCTATTTAGGTACTTGGATTTTGGAGATCGACAAAGCAAGTCGTCATTCGTGACCAATCAAGTGATTCAGAATCGAGCATTGTGATTAAGTATCCAAAAGCGCAAGGGTAAGGATTCGGGTTCAAAGGAGAACCCTTTAAATAAATTAATTTGGTAGAATGTACTAACTCATGCCTTGGCCGAATATAGGGGCAGTAGATCTAGGGTGGTCGACTCTTCTTTCCGGGATTTAGATCACTCAGTGGTGAAAGGTGTGTACATACACACATATAATTTGTTAATATGCTGGTTGTTGTGAATGCTAACTTGATTTCTATGTAGCATTGATAATATACCATATCGGTATAGTTGGCAATCCGGGTAAGTCCCTGAAAATGTGTACTTGTTATTTGATGCTTTTGGTAAGCATGATGCATTATTATATGAGATTCAAGTATGTGATTGATGTGGGATTAGTGAGTGGAGGCGGTATTATTGTGCCGACGGGCACCAAGTGTTTTGGTAACACACCGTGACTATATGTCACGGAGGTTTGGTACCTCCAGAGGTTTGGTACCTCAATAGCGACTTATCCCTGTGGTTAACACCACCGTGGGTTGGCCCCACTTGATATATGGGATCGTCTGCCAGTGATTTGGTATCACACGATGGGTTGGCCCCATCACCCGATTTGTGTCTACGGACACCAGTGTTTTGGTAACACATTGTGACTAAATGTCACCAGTGGTTTGGCACCACCAGTGGTTTGGTACCACAACGGGGTAGACAGTGGCGTATGGTTGGCTAGGTTGGGTACATATTGTTTTGCATATTAAATGTTATATGTTGTGTATGAAAAATATTCTAAAACGGGGGAAGGGTTACATACTGAGTCTTGGTGACTCACCTTCTCCATTATTTTTTTTCGGTGATGCTTAGATTGCGGACATGGAGCCGGAGGGACTTGAGGAGGCCATGCGGTGGACTTAGAATTTAATGGACTTTAATTTTTGTTATTTTAAACTTGGTTATTGGGTTGTTTTATTTTGGATGTAATAAGGCCTCATTAAACTTTACTTTAGTTATTTTCTTATATGTTGGATAATTTTATTTTTACTATAAATATGAATCACGGGTTTTTTAAAATTAACACGGAAAATGTTTTATCGTGCCATCAGCACATCTCAAGTTTGTATAATAATTTGACTTAATTAAATTTTGAATTTAGCCCAAGAAGGTTTTCAACAAGATAACCAAAACGAGTTGTTTTCAACAAAACTTAAATTGGATTTTCAAATGGGTTTCAAAAAGTTTTCCGTAACGACTCATATACTGGTCCTAACATTTGGGCGGGTTTGAAATTACAAATTGGTATCGAGCCAGTTCAAAACTTCACTGTGGGGGCTCAAGGCCCAAAAATGTTTTAGTAGGCCTTATTAATTATTTTTGGATTTTAAAGCGGCATGGCCCGAGTCTCCTAAGACCGATCCGCCTGTAAGTACCTCTAAACTTCTTTGTGAATTATATTACGTAGAAGGGTAGGAAGCATGGAACGTAGATAGACTTATAGGAATTTGAACCCTAGGTTAGATTACTCAAACACACAAGCTAAACATAAGACTTAAAGAACTAAACCAATCTATGACTTAGTCATTTGAGCTAGGGTGTGGTAACCCACATGCGCATGTCTAGGATTGGAACCTAAGAGCTCGGTATTTAAGCGGTCAGAGTGACTCACCACCTCTTCGCAGTATCCTACAGTGCGTGGCTTGGGTTCACCCTAACTCGAGAGGGCTCGATGGTGTGGTAACCTCATGCATGTCTAGAAAGGTTCGGTGGGAGCTTGGTATTTAAGCGATCCGCGTGACTCACCTCCTCTCCACACGAAACACGCCTGTGCGTAACAGGGTTCACCACGACCAAGAGGGCTCGGTCATAGGCTAAACATAATGACTAAAACCCAAAGGGAATTAGCCTTGATTTTCGAAAAAAAAAAAACAACAAGACTTGGCTTTAAAACTTTTCAAATCACTCCTTCAAAAGTAAGAACAACTCTTTTTACAATATTTTCCCCGAAAAGTTTGATTTGTGGAAAATTACAAAAATGCCCTTAGGGGTAAAATTACTAAAATACCCTTGGTCCATAAAACATCAACTCAATGATTTTGTCCAAAATTTTAACTACTTCTCCAATATTCAACTCAGCTTTGGAAATCCTCAATGAAACACTTTGGTTTTGAAAAAAATTACGAAAATGCCCTCAACTTATAAAATTACTAAAATGCCCCTGAGTACAAAATTTTTGCAATATCACCGTTTTAAGAAAGAAAAATTCTCAAAAGGGACCCTCAGAGTTTTACAATGGTTAAAACATCCTTGATTTACAAAATTACAAAATTACCCCTGGAGGACCAAATTACCAAAATACCCCTGGTTTTCGAAATAATGCCATAACTTCAAATCCTATCAATTTTTAATAATACCCTCCAGTGTTGAGAATTGCAAAACAACCTACTCTACTAAAGTTTTAAAATCTCTTTTATTACGAAAATACCCACAGAGGAAAATGACGAAAATACCCACAGGTTAGAAATGGGCGAAATGTCCAAGAGCGAATAGGTATGGAAAGTATTAAGGAATGGATGCAAGAACTTCTTTGTGTGAACTAGGATAGAAAATGAAACCTTGTTTGCACGAAAGAATCCCTAATTAAAATTTCTTCATAAAATTTCTTGAGTAATGAAGTGGAACAAACGCTAATACATAAAATTTCTCTTAAATCGATTAAAAGCGCAGAGATAGAATGAGTTCTAGAGGGCGTGGACGCCGTGGGCGCTTGTAGGGGTAGGATGACGGTGTCTGAACCCGTCAGTCGGGACAAGGTTCAAAATGATGTCTGTAGCCACCACCACCTCCAGCTTTTGGAGCAGAGGAGCGAGGATCGGGAGCGAGGAGAGGCGTGCTCATGGCAGTATTGCGAGTCCTCGAATTGGTGGTGAGGTGGTGGAAATTTAGGAGCTCAAAATCTGTTCCCAGCGAATTCGGTCCAACTGAGCCGAGGTGTTCCGGGTGTGTCGGAGTGGCACCAGTGTAGCAGTATTGGTGGAATCTAAAAGGATAATGGATGATCTTGACTGACCGAGGAGGAAAAGTGAAAGGGCGGTGTCGCTTCTAAAGGATGAAGCGTGCAGTGGTGGTGACGATTCGGGATGGAGCCACAATGATGATCTTCGTGGGACTACTTTAAAACCGCTTTTGGAAGAAGTATGTGGGCACCACCTACACCGACGCCTGAGAGGAAGGCTTTTCCGGGTCTAATACAAGGAACTAAGTCCGTGGCCGAGTCTGAGGCGAGTTTTGAGATCGAGTAGGTATGCTAGAGGCATCGTGGCTCTTGAACACGAGCGCCATGTCCGCTTTGAGGACGGACTCGAGATGACTTGAGGTTCTTGATTGCCCATGACAAGTTCGTGAGTTTTCATCTCGGTGGAAAAGGCTAAAGTAGTAGGGGATCAAGGAGGCCGTGAGGCGTAATTATAGTAGAAATAATCGGAGAGGATTTGGGTCACCGGATCCGATGGTAATGATCGGAAGAAGGCTAGGCGAGTGGGCCAAATCAAAGACAAGGCCGTAGCTACTAATCGAGACCGCCTCGGTAATCATTGTGGGAAGTCCCATTGGGAGGTTGTTCGACCGGCGATAGAGGATGTTTTGAGTGTGGATCTTTAGAACATCGGTCGAGATTGTCCCCAAAAGCGAGCTCAAATCAGCTGAGGCGAACCGTACTCGGGATGAAATATGGGACCGCAGAGGGTCGTGGTAATGGCGAGAGGAAGCAATGGTCCTAACCGAGGTCGAGGAACTCAGGCGAGGTTCGAGACAACCTGAGGCTAAGCGGCTGGCTTAGTCTATCTGCACAAGGCGTCATGAGGAGGGTGACGCCGGATGTCATAACCCAGACGCGTTTCTAATTTTGGTCTCCTTATTATGCATTAATTGATGTGGGTCTACACATTCGTGCGTAGCCGATGTGTGGTAGAGACTTTGAACCTAGACTCGAGGCTGCTGCTAGGGAGATGGCCGTAGTGAGTCCTTTAGGTCACTCAGTAGTGGTAGACAAACTTTTAGAGACGTACCCTAGAACTCCAAGGGTCGATTCGGGTCGATCGATGGAACTACCATTCGGGAGTTCGATTTGATCCTTGGAATGGATTATGGCTAAGTATCGGCGAATTTGGATTGCGCTAAGCGCATGGTTCTTAAGACGGTGAGAATGATGAAGTGGTGATGATAGGGATAGAGGAATTACCTATCCAACGTGGTTTCCGCCTGAAGGTTGGGAAGATGGTCAAGAAGAACGTAAGGCGTTCTTGGTTCAAATCATGCTTTGGAAGTTAAGGAGTCGGGAGTTGGAAAGGTCCGAACGATTGGAGAATTTGTTGATGTGTTCCCGGAAGAACTTCCGGGTCTACCTCGGGCATCGGGAAGTCGAATTCGATATAGACTTGCTACCCTAACGGCACTGTTTCTATAGCACCTTACCGAATGGCACCAAAGGAATTGGTAGAGTGAAGGCTCAAATTCGAGAGCTCTTGGATAAAGGGTTTATTCGACCTAGCATATCTCCGTGGGGGCGCTTTGTGTTGTTTGTCAAGAAGAAGGACGGTTCTATGCGAATGTGCATCGATTCCGTCGCTTAAACAAGTTAACGAACAAAAACAAGTACCCATTGCCACGGATCGATGACTTGTTTGACCGATTGAAGGGGCGTCGGTGTTTTGAAGATAGACCTTAGGTCGGGTTACCATCAACTTAAGGTGAAGGGGGCCGATGTCCACAAGACGGCGTTTCGAACTCGGTATGGGCATTACGAGTTTCTAGTGATGCCATTCGGGTTGACCAATGCACCGGCGACGTTCATGGATCTAATGAACAGAGTTTTTCAACAGTACCTAGACCAATTCGTCGTGGTGTTCATAGACGACATATTGGTCTACTCTAAGACGGAGGAGGAGCATGACAAGCATTTACGGATAGTTCTACAAGTGTTAAGGAAAAGCAATTATATGCCAAATTGATGAAGTGCGAATTTTGGCTAAGGAGGTGGCTTTCTTAGGTCACGTAGTGTCGGCGGAAGGATTAGAGTGGATCCCATAAGATTGAAGCGGTATTGGAGTGGAAACCGCCTAAGTCGGTGGCGGAGATCTGAAGTTTTCGGGTTTAGCGGGTATTATCGGAGGTTTGTGGAAGGGTTCTCTCGATCGCAGTACCGCTTGACTAGGTTGCTAAGTAAAGGTGTTCCATTTGTATGGTTGGAGAAGCGAAGAAGAAAGTTTTGATAAGTGAGGAAGATTCTCGGCTAAGCTCGGTTTTAGTACAACCCAAGCGGGAAATTATTCACGATCTATTGTGATGCATCACACAATTTGGTTTGGGGTGTGTGTTGATGCAGATGGGAAGGTAGTAGCCTATCGTCCGTCACCGAGGCGCATGAGGTTAACTACCCAACTCACGATCCGAGTTAGCCGCGATGCGTCTTCGCCTCGAAAATATGGAGACATTATCTTTATGGGGAGAAGTCGGTAATTTACACGGACCATAAAAGTTTGAGGTATCTTGACACGAAGGATGATCGAATCGAGACAATGTAGATGGATTGAGTGTTTAAAGGACTACGATTGTTCCATCGAGTATCATCCGGGTAAGGCTAACGTGGTGGCCGGCGCGTTGAGCCGGAAGGTCGTGGCGGATTTAAGAGCAATGTTTGCTCGATTGAGCCTATATGACGATGGAAGCCTTTTGGCGTAACTTCAAGTTAAGCCAACGTAGATCGAGGAGATTAAGAACAAGCAGTTAGTGGATGAAGGCTTAAATGCGAAGAGAATGCAAGTTCGGGATGGTGGTTTAGAAGGGTATAGTTTGACCGGTGGTCTTTGTGTTATGTTTTCAAGGACGCCCAGATGCCAAAGGACATGGAGTTGAGGCGGAAAATTCTCCATGATGCTCATAGCACCCATACGCTATGCATCCCGGAGGTAGCAAGATGTATGGAGATCTACTAAAGCAGATTACGGTGGCACAGGTTGAAGCGTGAGATAACGGAATTGTAGGAAGTGTTTGGCGTGTCGTGAGTTAAGGTGAACACCGCCACCATCGGGCTACTTCAACCCAGTAAAGATTCCTCAATGGAAATGGGAGAGGATCACTATGGATTTCGCTGGTGGTCTACCCCTTACGCCCAAAAAGAAAGATGCGGTTTGGGTAATCGTGAGACCGTCGACTAAATCACCACTTCATACTGGTGAGAATGGACTACTCACTCCGAAACTAGCAAAGTTGTATGTGGTCGAGATAGTCGATTACATGGTGTACCAGACGCTTATCTCGAGATAGGGACCCAAGGTTCACTTGAGGTTTTGGAAGCGTTACATCAAGCATTGGAGTGCGATTGGATTTCAAAGACGACTTTCCATCCTCGACGGACGGGCGGTCCAGAAAGGGTCATCTGAGATCTTAGAAGATATCTTTGAGGGTTGTGTCTTGGAATTCGAGGTAGTTGGGAGGAATTCTTACCTTTGGCGAGTTTGCCTACAACAATAGCTACCAAGCGAGTATTCGGATGGCACCATACGAAGCCTCAGTATGGACGGAAATGCCGAACTCAAGCGTGTTGGGCGGAGTTGGGTGAACGACAAGTGTTGGGCCCGAAATGGTAGCGAGGCCGAGGACAAAGTCAAAGTGATTCGATCTCGTCTCAAGGAAGCATCGACATAAGGCGTAAGTCTTATGCCGATCTCAAACGCAAGGAAATGGAGTATGCTATGGAGACAAGGTCTTTCAAGGTGTCACCTTGGAAAAAGGTGTTAAGATTTGGACGAAAGGGAAGTCGAGCCCAAGATTCATTGGCCCATATCTGATCTTGAAGCGAGTAGGACCGGTAGCTTATCGCCTTGAACTCGCCGGCGAGTTAAGTCGGATACATGACGTCTTTCACGTATCAATGCTGAGACGGTATCGGTCAGATCCATCACATGTGGTGCCTGTGGCAGAAATCGAGGTTAACGCAGACTTATCTTTTGAGGAGGAACCGGTTCAGATCTTGGATAGAGATATAAAGGTTCTACGTAGGAAGTCAGTGCCCTTAGTAAAAGTGCTATGGCGGAACCATGGTGCTGAGGAAGCTACGTGGGAACACGAGGATGTGATCTGGCGGCAATACCTCATCTGTTTTAGTCATGTAATTTCGGACTGAAATTTATTTTAAGGGGTAGAACGTAACATCCCAAAAGGGGTTATTTGGAACTTAATCATTTTCTTATGTAAGAACTATTTGAGATATTATTTATGGAATAATAGAGTTTAATTTAAGGCTTTGTGTTGGCTCGATTTGGTAGGAAATTTTAGTTTTTAACTTCTAAGGTAGGGAGCCTTAGCAAGAGGGTGTTATAAGAATAAATGGGGATAATTTGGACATAAAATGAGCTTAGACCAAGTGGCAAAGTAAGCCCACTTAAGAGCTACATGTGACGCCACCAAGGAGCAAGGGAGAGCTTGTGTTCGAGTCGCGGAAATCCCTCTTTTTGTTCTTTATTTTGACGGCATAGGGAGGAGAGTTTTTCTTCTCTTTAAACTCTTTAATTATTGTTAATAGATAATATAAGCATTTTATTTTAAGGATAATCAAGTAGATTATGAAGATTTAAAAGAATTATTATTGGATTATTATTATGGTTTTAATTTAAGTGGTCTAGAGTGAATTAAGGAAGTAAGAGGAATCTTGGACTCCTTGTTGAGGAGGAGTGGACGGCAAGGACTTATGGAAGAGGGGAGTTGTCAATGTTTATAAATAGCATCAGCTTAGCACTTGTTTTGCTCTTTTCTCCATCTTTGCAAACTGCCGAAATTCTCAAACCTTCCATCTATTTTCTCTCCTTTCTTTTCTCTCAAACACTGCTAGCCGAAAACTCTCACCATCTCCTCCTCTCCATTAGTTTTCTACCATTAATTCTCCTCTATTCTTTTGGCCGAATATCCACTCCTCTGTTGCCGAAATCCTCTTCTCCTGTTAAGACTCACTTTGGCCGAATATCAGGAAGTCATAAGAGTTTCTCGGGATTTCTTCTTCAAACCGATTAGCAAGGGGTGCCGGGATTTTGAGGTATTCGATCTAAGTCTCTATCCTCCATCAACCGAAGTTGGTAAGTGTGGGTAAGGCCTATGTTAGTATTCAAAAGCCGAAAGCTTTGGTTATAAGTAATAATGACTAATCATTTATTTTGGAAAAAACAGATTCAAGTATCGGGTGCCGTGGTTAGTAGCCAAAACGAGGAAAGGTAAGATACCGGATCATAAGGGTTTGGTTTGGCCGATTAGGCCATAGTATTGATCCTAAGAGTTGGTCAATGCCATGTTCTCTCCTCTCTTGTCGGCTTTGATAAGGGTAAGTAGTGGGTTGACAATTGGCCATAAGGAGCTAATCTTTTGTTGAATCAAATCTATTTAGTACTTGGGATTTTGGAGATCGACAAAGCAAGTCATCATTCGTGACCAATCAAGTGATTCGGAATCGAGCATTGTGATTAAGTATCCAAAAGCGCAAGGTAAGGATTCGGGTTCAAAAGGAGAACCCTTTAAATAAATTAATTTGGTAGAATGTACTAACTCATGCCTTGGCGAATATAGGGCGATAGATCTAGGTGGTCACTCTTCTTTCCGGGATTTAGATCACTCGGTGGTGAAATGTGTACATACACACATATAATTTGTTAATATGCTGGTTGTTGTGAATGCTAACTTGATTTCTATGTAGCATTGATAATATACCATATCGGTATAGTTGGCAATCCGTAAGTCCCCAAAATGTGTACTTGTTATTTGATGCTTTTGGTAAGCATGATGCATTATTATATGAGATTCAAGTATGTGATTGATGTGGGATTAGTGAGTGGAGGGGCGAGATTATTGTGCCGACGGGCACCGATGTTTTGGTAACACACCGTGACTATATGTCACCGAGGTTTGGTACCTCCGGAGGTTTGGTACCTCAATAGCGACTTATCCACGTGGTTAACACCACCGTGGGTTGGCCCCACTTGAGATATGGGATCGTCTGCCAGTGATTTGGTATCACACGATGGGTTGGCCCCATCACCCGATTTGTGTCTACGGACACCAGTGTTTTGGTAACACATTGTGACTAAATGTCACCAATGGTTTGGCACCACCAGTGGTTTGGTACCACAACGGGGTAGACAGTGGCGTATGGTTGGCTAGGTTGGGTACATATTGTTTTGCATATTAAATGTTATATGTTGTGTATGAAAAATATTCTAAATCGGGGGAAGGGTTACATACTGAGTCTTGGTGACTCACCTTCTCCATTATTTTTTTTTCAGGTGATGCTTAGATTGCGGACATGGAGCCGGAGGGACTTGAGGAGGCCATGCGGTGGACTTAGAATTTAATGGACTTTAATTTTTGTTATTTTAAACTTGGTTATTGGGTTGTTTTATTTTGGATGTAATAAGGCCTCATTAAACTTTACTTTAGTTATTTTCTTATATGTTGGATAATTTTTATTTTTACTATAAATCTGAATCACGGGTTTTTTAAAATTAACACGGAAAATGTTTTATCGTGCCATCGGGCACATCTGAAGTTTGTATAATAATTTGACTTAATTAAATTTTTGAATTTAGCCCAAGAAGGTTTTCAACAAGATAACCAAAACGAGTTGTTTTCAACAAAACTTAAATTGGATTTTCAAATGGGTTTCAAAAAGTTTTCCCGTAACGACTCATATACGGTCCTAACATTTGGGCCGGGTTTGGGCTGTTACAAGGGTTATGTGGTAAAGGTTCAGGTAAGAACTAACCCACCATTTTAGTAAGGAATGAAGTGAACAAAAGAATTCTTAATGTATAATTAAAGATCGGTGATGTGTGATAAAAGTGCTTGTTCTTGTGTATAAATGGAAATAGAAGATCGATGCCTAGATTGGTTTTCGATGTTATTGTAATGATATTTAAGTAAAGAGTATTACTATTATTCAATGATCTATATTTTATATAATGAAATAATTATGTGTTATACTATATGCTCATTATATTTATGTATGCTTGGGACTTACTAAGCTAGTAAGCTTATTGTGTTTGTATTTTTGTTTATCTTTGTTTTATAGATTTTGATTCAACTACGGGCTCAAGGATCATCCGTGAAGTCAACCACACTATCGACTTTCTTTTGGTATTAAAACTTAGTTTGTTATTTAAAAGGGCATGTATAGGCGAGATTAAATCGATAACTAATGTTTTGTAATAGTGTAAATATGCTAGCTATGCTAAAATGGCTATCTATTTTGAATAACTTGTTTCGTGTTTTGATGATATTGTTTGCTCATGCCATGAACTATTATTTATGCTTGATTATGGTTTAAACATGTGTGTGAGTGGCATTATTGTTTATGCATGTTAGATTATGATAAGAAAGACTTATTAATTGGTTCATGTTAGTGAGCTTAATATTTGGTATATACATTGATAATGTTTGGATTGTAATTCGGCTATGAGAAATGGTAAATGATGGTTGTGGTTTAAGTATGTTTGGTTTGCTTTATTGGATAGTTAAAAGTGCCAAGTTGATGTTAATAATAATATGAGCATGCGCACATGTGTGGTTGTAATATTTGGTTCATATTGATATGCATATGACCTTGATTATGGTGTGGCTGAATCAATGATTAGTAATAAGATGAAAAATAAAGTTTAGGTATACTAATGTACTTGCGAATTAGGAGTATATTTAAATGTTATTTGTGTTCAAATGTTAGATGTAGCTTTTATTTTTAAGGTATAATGCGCACTATATATATATATAAACATCAATAGTAAGTTCGGCCATATTGTAAGGTTACTAAAATCGCATATGTGATTGTATAATAATTAATGTAATAGGGTTTGAATGTTTTGATTTTGTTTTTTGTAGTAGCAATGAATTGATAGGTTCAATATTCAATATATAAATAGATATATTTACATACATAAGATGTATGAAGTGAAATCATATATATATATATATATATATATATATGTATATGTTTATGTTTCAAATATACAATCGCCATTGATATTTGAGTCATAGGAATTAAGTATATGAACATGGTTTTGTGGCATAGTAATTAATTCGAGCATGTGGATATATATAGATGATATTAATATGGTTGAAATTTTAAAGCATAGTTTGCATATGTATTATAAGTAACTGAGCAGGATTAACTTTATCTAGTTGTGTGTTTCATATGTGCAAATTTAACTAATATGATTTAGTGGATGATTGCTATTGGATTTAGAAGTTATATCGTAGAGAAATTGATATAAAGTTGTGTATGAAAAAAAATGATAAATGATTGTGTGAAACTGTATTGTCTGGTAATGCCTCGTAACCCTATTCCGACGATGGATACGGGTTAGGGGTGTTACAGGTTGACTTGGTCCCCACAGGTGTGTTGGTTGGTACGGGTGGTGTGTAGCGGATGGAAATTAGGCTTGGTTGGGAATTGCATATCATATGCGTTATTTTTATATTGTACATTTGTAATTGGGCTCAGGCCCAGCTAATTGCTTAAATGGTTTTGGCCCAGTGAACACGGTAAGTGGGTTACACATTGAGTTCTTAGTAACTCACCCCATTTTTGTTACCCTTCTCAGGTAATAATAATTGATGGAGGCTTGGGCCGGGGATGACTTCATGTGGAGACCATACTACAAATGATGAGTTATAAAAACTTTGAACTTCTTTTAAGTATTTTTATTTAACTACAATTTCAATTGTGATGTAATAAGGCCTCTGGTATTATTTTTATGGATTTCTATTCGTGGATGGATTTTAATATGTTTTAGTTCCTTAAATGGGGTCGTTTAATTCTTATAAATGTTTTCTTCAACTTACGTATAAAAAGGGTTTTTCTTAAATATCACTCACTCATAAAATTTTGTGAAAAACTCTTATAAATTTATTTTAACCAATTATTTAAGTTTTTAACAAATTATTTCTCTAAAATCAAATTGTAAACTCTTATGTTTTAAAATCATGGCGTTTAAATAAATCTCGATTTTTAATTAAACTCTATCTTCAAAATCGTTTTGAGGAATTGTTTTCATTAAAAGCATTGATGACTGGACGTAAGTTCGAATTGTGTGGCATGCCAAGTCTGGTCTTAAACGCATAGGTCGGGTTTGGGGTGTTACATTTTATGGTATAAGAGCCTAATTTCAAAACTCAATTGTGGTTTGGGTTCAACAACTATTTTTGTTTAAAAACTGCTTAAATTTCTAGACTTTATGTTTTTAAAGTTAGTATGGCACCACGAGCATCCGGCATCAAGTCAAGTAAGTATTTGCTTATTAAATGTTTATTCTTGTGATATGATCATAGGAACACTCTAGAACTTCTAGTTTTAAGTGTTGAAAATGATAGAGATTGAGACTATAGGATGTGATTACGAAAAAAAACTTTATCTCTTATATCTCATAAAATATCATTAATAAACACTGAAATAGTATTCTGGTTCATAAAACTTGTAATCAGATTAAATCGAATTAGTCATTATGAGCACTAGAGGATGTGGTCGTGGACGCGGTAGACGTGGCCGTGGTAGAGGACGAGGTACTGCGTCTAAAGTGTCGGGTTATATGCCGAGAATGGATGCATCTGCGTCACCCGGGAGTGAGACTGGATCACATGACCATTCGATATAGGACAATGCTTTGACTCAAGCAATGTTGCGAGTCCTAGAGAGGGTTGCTGGGACTAGAACTGGTCCAGCAGTTCGTGGATCAATATCGAAACGACTCAAGTCAAGTGGTGCTGATGTTTTTAAAGGTGTCTCTGGTGTAGCTCCGAATGTTGTAAAATATTGGCTTGAGGCAGAAATGAATTATGGATGTCTGGAGTGCACTGTCAAGCAAAAGTTGAGAGAAGCGGTGTCCTTGCTAAGGGACGAGGCATATCAATGGTGGCTTACTGTTCGAAAAGGCACCGAGGCTGCATTGGTTACTTGGGATTTTTTTAAAGCTGCTTTCCAAGGGAAGTACGTCGGGACAAGTTATGTAGATGCCCGGAGAAAGGAATTTCTGAATTTGGTTCAAGAAAGTAAGACGGTGGCAGCTTACGAGGCAAAATTTCTTTGATTGAGCTGTTATGCTCGCACAATAGTGCCTACTGATCATGAGCATTGTGTACGCTTTGAAGATGGGTTGAATGATGAGTTGCGGGTACTGATAGCCCCACAACAAGTACGAACTTTTACCTCGCTTGTAGAGAAAGCCAAGATAGCCGAAGAGGCTAAGAATTTAGAATGCCAGAATCGGGAAAGAGTCAGAGGCAAGAGGGATTTCAAGTACTCAAGTTCTTCTAAAAGGTTTCAGAAGAAGCCACAGAATGACGAGCCAGCTTAAGCTAGAGCACCTGTGACTACCAGTCAAAGTCAAAAATGTGTCGACTGTGGAAGGCGACACCCCGAGGAATGTTGGAGAAAAACTGGTGCCTGCTATAAATATGGTTCCAAGGATCATCAGTATAAGAATTACCCTCGACAAACCGATCTGAATCAGAAACTCAGAACCATAATGCTCACCATTAAGGGTACTCAAGCCCACCGAGAGGCGTGGACCAGGTCGTGGTGGTAATGGTAACGGACGTGGTCAAGGTGCACCGGGTCGAGGTAATAGCTTTAGAGGTAACGCGGAGGCAAGATAGCCAGGATTGGTCTATGCGGTTAGGCGTCGTGAAGATGGCGATGCACCTAATGTGATAACTGGTACGTTCTTCATATCTGATGTACCTTTTACTGCTTTGATAGATATCGGGTCTACCCACTCGTATGTTGCTAGTGCCATATCTAGAAACCTAAATATTAGATCTGAGATTACTGATAGAGAGATGACGGTAATTAGTCCTTTAGGACATTCGGTAATAGTGAATAAATTGTTTAGAGACGTGCCCTTGGAGATTCAAAGAGAGATATTTGTAGCGGACTTGATGGAATTGCCTTTCAGTGAATTTGATCTTATTTTAGGCATGGATTGGTTGGTGAAGCACTGGGCGCAATTGGATTGTGCCGAAAAGTGGGTGCCAATAAGGGCTATGGATGATGAGGAGGTAGTAATGATAAGTGAGCGAAGGACCTTTTTGGCAAATGTGGTATCTACCTTGAAGGCAGAAAAGTTGGTGCAAAAAGGGTATGGAGCATTCCTAACCTTCGTTAGTGCTTTGGATGCCAAGGAATTATCGGTGGAAGGTGTGAGAACGGTGAAAGAATTTCCAGATGTCTTTCCCGAAGAACTTCCGGGTCTACCTCCAGATCGGGAAGTAGAGTTTAGCATTGAGCTTTTGCCCGAAACGGCTCTGGTGCCCATTGCTCCTCATAGAATGGTGTCGAAAGAATTGGTGGAACTTAAAGCTCAAATTCAAGAACTGCTAGATCGGGGATTTATTCGACCAAGTATGTCTCCGTGGGGAGCACCGATTTTGTTTGTTAAGAAGAAGGATGGGTCGATGCGTATGTGCATTGATTATAAGCAGTTGAATAAGTTGACGATCAAGAATAGGTATCAATTGCCAAGAATCGACGACCTATTTGATCAATTGAGAGGAGCTTCAGTTTTCTCAAAGATTGATTTGAGATCGGGTTATCACCAACTCAAGGTGAAAGAGGCAGATATTCATAAGACGACATTCCGAACTCGTTATGGACATTATGAGTTTTTAGTGATGCCATTTGGTTTGACCAATGCACCAGCTGCATTTATGGACATGATGAACCGAGTCTTTCAACCCTATTTAGATCAATTCATAGTAGTGTTCATAGATGACATCTTGGTATATTCGAGGAATGAAGAAGAGCATGACTCATATTTTCGCACTGTGTTGCAAATTTTGCGAGATAAGCAACTTTATGCCAAATTCAGTAAGTGTGAATTTTGGTTGAAGAAAGTGACTTTCTTGGGTCATGTGGTGTCAGCCGAAGGAATAAGAGTTGATCTTCGGAAGGTAGATGCTGTGTTGGATTGGAAATCGCCGAAGTCAGTGGCTGAGATTCGGAGTTTCTTGGGTTTGGCTGGTTATTATAGACGCTTTGTTGAGGGGTTTTCGTTGATTGCCATACCCCTAACTAAGCTGTTGCGAAAGGGAGTATCGTATGTGTGGACCGATAAACAACAAGAAAGTTTCGAGAAACTGAAGAAAATTTTGACGGAAGCGCCAGTACTGATTCAACCTGAAGCTGGAAAAGAGTTTACCGTTTACCATGATGCGTCACATACGGGTTTAGGATGTGTACTGATGCAAAGTGGAAAAGTGGTAGCTTATGCTTCTCGACAGTTGAGGCCGCACGAAGTCAACTATCCTTCTTATGATTTGGAGTTGGCCGGTGGTGTTTGCCTTAAAGATTTGGAGGCACTATCTCTATGGTGAGAAGTCAATCATTTATACGGACCATAAGAGTCTTAAGTACCTCTTTACCCAAAAGAAGTTGAATTTGAAACAATAGAAATGGGTGGAGCTGTTAAAGGATTATGATTTCTCAATCGAGTACCATCCTGGAAAGGCTAATGTGGTGGCAGACACGTTGAGTCGTAGGGTAGTATCGGAGTTAAGAGCAATGTTTGCTCATCTTAATTTGTATGAGGATGGCAGTCTGCTAGCGGAACTTTAGGTGAAGCCTCTGTGGTTGGAGCAAATCAAGGAAAAGCAGTTATCAGATGAAAAGTTGGGTCCTTTAATACAACAAGTTGAAAGTGGTATAATAGGGGCCTTTGGATTGAACAAGGATGGCGTACAGTGTTTTTTTGGAAGAGTTTATGTGCCCATGGATTCGGATTTGAGACAAATGATTTTACGAAAGGTGTATAGTAGCCATTATGCTATGCACCCCAGAGGAAATAAGATGTATCGGGATCTCCGTGAGCAGTACTGGTGGCCAAGGTTAAAGCGAGAGGTTACTGATTTTGTGGGAAAGTGTTTGACTTGTCAACAAGTGAAGGCGGAACATCAATTACCATCGGGTTTATTACAACCGGTAAAGATTCCTCTATGGAAATGGGAGCGGATAACGATGGATTTTGTTAGTGGGTTACCCTTAACACCTACTAAGAAAGATTCTGTTTGGGTGGTAGTAGATAGATTAACGAAGATTGCTCATTTTCTACCAGTTCGTATGGATTACTCGTTACAGAAGTTGGCTAAACTGTATATATCTAAAATCATAAGGTTGCATGGGGTACCAGTGTCTATCATATCGGACAGGGATCCTAGGTTTACATCAAGATTTTGGAAAGATTTACATGAGGCTTTGGGAACAAAGTTAAACTTCAGTACGGCATTTCATCCTCAGTCAGATGGTCAATCAGAAAGAGTCATTCAGATTTTGGAAGACATGTTACGAGGTTGTGTGATCGACTTCAGAGGTAGTTGGGAGGATTTTCTACCGTTGGCAGAGTTTGCATATAATAACTGTTACCAATCCAGTATCCAAATGGCACCCTATGAAGCGTTATACGGTCGTAGATGTTGTACCCCTACTTGTTGGACTGAATTGGGGGAAAGACAGTTGTTGGGTCCTAAATTGATATCTGAGACGGAAGAAATGGTAAAGGTGATTCGAGCGCGATTAAAGGAAGCTTCGGATAGACAAAAGTCATATGCGGATCAGAAGCGTAAAGATATTGAGTTTACGGTGGGAGATCAGGTCTTTCTGAAAGTCTCACCTTGGAAGAAGATTTTCAGATTTGGAAGGAAGGGCAAGTTGAGCCCTAGGTTCATTAGACCGTACTGTGTGTTAAAGCCTGTAGGACCAGTGGCCTATTAGCCTTATTTACCTCCGGAGTTGAGTCAGATTCATAGTGTTTTCCATGTTTCTATGCTGAGGCATTATAGATCGGATACGTCTCACATAATACCGGTAGAAGAAGTGGAGTTGAGGTCAGACTTGTCTTTCAAGGAAGAACCAGTGAAAATCTTAGATCGCAATGTTAAGGTGCTAAGAAAGAGGATCTGCAGATTAGTTAAGGTTCTTTGGCAAAATCACTGAGCGGAGGAAGCTACGGGGAACTCGAGGATGCAATTCGAAACAATATCCTCACCTCTTTTAACTGTAAATTTTGAGGACAAAATTTTCTTTAAGGGGTAGAGTTGTAACATCCTAAAAATATGAGTATCGATATGTTGCATGTTTTTGGTGCTTAACTTGTGAATGATTAAATTTGTGTGCTTATATAGTCTTGAGAAGGCTTGGGATTTATTCGAAATTAGAATAAATATTAGTAATGAGTACTTTATTGAAGTGGGACAAGTGACTCTGATGCTTAAGGGAATTTAATTGGTAAAAGTTTGCATAAGATGAGCTAGTGGCAAGGTGGAGTTGGCGCCATAAGCATGTTTAGAGGGAAGAGGTTAGAATCTCATGGATAGCATTTTGGTGACTTTTATTTTTTTTACCTATAATGCATGTGTCGGTCAAACCTTACTTATGAAATGTTGGATTTTTCTCTTATGGCAAGGTGATTATTGGATAAGATAAGCTTGAACAAAAGGAATGAAATCCTAAGCTTATGGTAGGTTAGGGGGACATAAGGCACCCTTTATGGGGTGTGTTTTGGAAAGTTTGGCATGGCCAACTTGTCCATGAACTTGGACGGCTTTATGGACTAGGGGGTGGCCGAATTTTTGTGATAGACTTTGGTAAGGATGAGTAGTTAGGGTGTAATCCCATTTAGTCATTTTTGTTCTTCCAAAACACCTTTTCTTTTCATCTTTTCTCTCTTGGTGAATGTGCTTGTGTTAGGAGGAAGCAATCTTTGTTTTGTCTCTTTTGGTCATTCTTTTTGACCATTTGGTCATTTTTGTAAACCCCTCAAGTGCTTCATCTTGCATTTCTCTCCTAGTGCCGAAACTATCAACATAAAAAGCCAATTCTTTTTCTTCTTTTTCCCCATTGCCGAATGCATATTTGTCCCTAAACTCCTCTCTTTTCTCTTCTTCCTATTCTCTTTTCCTCTCCATTTTACTTATAATTCAAACACATTCTTCCTTCATTCATCTTCCATGGCCGAATGCTTGTGATCATCCCCATAGCCAAAATTATTTTCCCTATCCATTAAATCATAGCCGAATCTTCCATTCCTCATAACTTTTATTTTCAATTATTTTCTTCTATTCAAACTTTGGATCATCGGTAAGAATCATTTTTTTTGTCTTTTCTTTTTGCTATTTGGTCACCATGGTCGAATCTATAGAATGTCTTGGAAGAGACTATTAAATCGAATAACCAATCACTTATTCCGATGATTTCTTTCGTTATTTTTTAGTGAAATAGTGGAGGGTTGAATCATCATCTTTTCGAAGTAGTCTTGAAGTCAATTAAGATTGGATCATAACGTTCAAAGGATTCTTTTGGGATCATTCAAATTTTAAGGTAAGCCGAATTCGCCCTTTCAAGCCATTAGTCTTAAAATTTTCGATATATTGTTAGGGCTAATGATCCTTTGTCTATGAAGGCAAACAAGATAGGGACGAAAAGGGTTGTTAATAGTGTTCGAAAGAGGGGCGGTTTCGCTATTCCCCCTAAATTCAAACGAAGGACTGTTTCAACAATCCGAGATTTTCCACTGGTTTGTGGACCCTCATCCAGCAAAAATCAGTTATTTGAAGTCGTTCGTACTCCTGAACCTTTGTTCGTTCGTGGTTATTCAACGGGTAATGAATCATCAATCGGGAGAAACCACAAATAGAAGTTGTTCAAAATTTTGAGGGTAAAAGTTTAGAACGCTTATTTTTTTTAAGAATAGGTTTGCAAATAAGTATTAGTGTTCTAATCCATCATGATGCGTGTTTAAATATCGACGAGCGGGAAAGTATAGTTCTCACCGTAATCAGGTGTGTAACTTCACACTTATCTCATGGGTTATACTATACCGTAAGCGTTAGAATAAAAATCGTAAATCCGGTAAAATTGGAAAATACGATATATTAACACTTTTTGTGTGAATGCATGAAACCGGAATTTAGGTTGTAGAAAAATTACGGATTTGCCTTTAATGGGCTATTTTGTTAAAAAAGTGATATTTTGGGCCATGTGATTATTTTGATAAATTAGCCAAGTGTGGAAATTGTGAAAAGGCCTCATATGTTAAATGGGCCGAATTATGAAATGTCCTTATGGACCGAATTACGAAAATACCCCTTATGGGCCAAATTGAAATATGTTGCTTTATGGGCCAAATGTGATATGAGATGAAATGGGTCAAGTTTGCTAGATCGTTAAATGGGCCAAATTGCTGTTTTGACTAATGGGCCAAATTGATAACTTGTAATATGGGCTTTTTGTTAAAATTACTTTATGAATATTTTGTTATGCATTATATATATACCGGACTGCATGGGTTGGGATAATTGACGAAGAGAAGAAAGGTTTGTTGCCAAAAATCTAGATCGGTGGTTCTACCAAAAATATTATAAATGGCCTGTTGCCAAAAATCTAGATTGGTGGTTCTACCACAAATATTATAAATGGCCTGTTGCCAAAATCAAGTTCGGTGACTCTGTCACAATGGCCTGTTGCCACAAATATTATAATTGGCTTAATACCTACTATTGGTGTGTTGGCGGGGTGGGTTGACTTGATCCCCACAGGTGTGTTGGTTGGTACAGATGGTGTGTAGTGGATGGAAATTAGGCTTGGTTGGGAATTGCATATCATATGCATTATTTTTATATTGTACATTTGTAAATGGGCTCAAGCCCAGCTAATTGCTTAAATGGTTTTGGCTCAGTGAACACGATAAGTGGGTTACACATTGAGTTCTTAGTAACTCACCCCATTTTTCTTACCCTTCTCAGGTAATAATAATTGATGGAGGCTTGGGCCGGGGATGACTTCGTGGGGAGACCATACTACGAATGATGAGTTATAAAAACTTTGAACTTCTTTTAAGTATTTTTATTTAAGTACTATTTCAATTATGATGTAATAAGGCCTCCGTATTATTTTTATGGATTTCTATTCGTGGATGGATTTTAATATATTTTAGTTACTTAAATGGGTCTGCTTTAATTCTTATAAATGTTTTCTTCAACTTACGATAAAAAGGGTTTTTCTTAAATATCACTCACTGTAAAATTTTGTGAAAACTCTTTTATAAATTTATTTTAACCAATTATTTAAGTTTTTAACCAATTATTTCTCTGAAAATCAAATTGTAAACTCTTATATTTTAAAATCATGGTGTTTAAATAAATCTCAATTTTTGATTAAACTCTATCTTCAAAATCATTTTGAGGAATTATTTTCATTAAAAGCATTGATGACTGGACGTAAGTTCGAATTGTGTGGCATGCCAAGGCTGGTCTTAAACGTATAGGTCGGGTTTGGGGTGTTACATTTTATGGTATCAGAGCCCTGTTTCAAAACTCGGTTGTGGTTTGGGTTCAACAATGATTTTTGTTTAAAAACTGCTTAAATTTCTAGACTTTATGTTTCTAAAGGTAGTATGGCACCACGAGCATCCGGTATCAAGTTAAGTAAGTATTTTCTTATTAAATATTTATTATTGTGATATGATCATAGGAACACTCTAGAACTTTTAGTTTTAAGTGTTGAAAATGGTAGAAATTAAGACTATAGGATGTGATTGCGAAAACAACTTTATCTCTTATATCTCATAAAATATCGTAAATAAACACTGAAATAGTATTCTTATTCATAAAACTTGTAATCAGATTAAATTGAATTAGTCATTATGAGCACTAGAGGACGTGGTCGTGGATGCGGTAGACGTGGCAGTGGTAGAGGACGAGGTGCTACGCATCTGAAGCGCTAGGTTATATGCTGAGAATAGATGCATCTGCATCATCTGGGAGTGAGACTGGATCACATGACCATTCGATAGAGGACAATGCTTTGACTCAAGCAATGTTGTGAGTCCTAGAGAGGGTTCCTGGACTAGAACTGGTCCAGCAGTTCGTGGATCAATATCGGAACGACTCAAGTCAAGTGGTGCTGAGGTTTTTAGAGGTGTCTCCGGAGTAGCTCCGAATGTTGCAAAATATTGGCTTGAGGCTGTAGAATGAATTATGGATGATTTGGAGTGCACCGTCAAGCAGAAGCTGAGAGGAGAGGTGTCCTTGCTAAGGGACGAGGCGTATCAATGGTGGCTTACTATTCAAGAAGGCACCGAGGCTGCATTGGTTACTTAGGATTTCTTTAAAGCTACTTTCCAAGGGAAGAACGTCGGAACAAGTTATATAGATGCCCGGAGGAAGGAATTTCTGAATTTGGTTCAAGGAAGTAAGATAGTGGTAGCTTACGAGGTAGAATTTCTTCGCTTGAGCCATTATGCTCGCACAATAGTGCCGACTGATCATGAGCACGGTGTACGCTTTGAAGATGGGTTGAATGATGAGTTGCGGGTACTGATAGCCCCACAACAAGCACGAACTTTTACCTCTCTTGTAGAGAAAGCCAAGATAGCCAAAGAGGCTAAGAATTCAGAACGCCAGAATCAGGAAAGAGTCAGAGGCAAGAGGGATTTTAAGTACTCAAGTTCTTCTAAAAGGTTTCAGAAGAGGCCACAGAATGATGAGCCAGCTCAAGCTAGAGCACCTGTGACTACCAGTCAAAGTTGAGAATGTGCCGACTGTGGAAGACGACACCCCGAGGAATGTTGGAGAAAAACTGGTGCCTGCTATAAATATGGTTCCAAGGATCATCAGTATAAGAATTGCCCTCGACCGACTGTTACGACTCAGGAAGCTCGTAACCATGATGCTCAGCCAGCTAGGGGTACTCAGCAGCCACCAAGAGGCCGTGACCAGGTCGTGGTGGTAATGGTAACGAACGTGGTCAAGGTACACCGGGTCGAGGTAATGTCTTTAGAGGTAACATGGAGGCAAGACAGTCGGGATTGGTCTATGCGGTCAGGCGTCGTGAAGATGGCGATGCACCTGATGTGATAACTGGTACGTTATTCATCTCTAATGTACCTGTTACTGCTTTGATAGATATTGGGTCTACCCACTCATATGTTACTAGTGCCATATCTAGAAACCTAAATATTAGATCTGATATTACTGATAGAGAGATGATGGTAATTAGTACTTTAGGACAGTCGGTAATAGTGAATAAATTGTTTTGAGACGTGCCCTTGGAGATTCAAAAAGAGATATTTCTAGCGGACTTGATGGAATTGCCTTTTGGTGAATTTGATCTTATTTTGGGCATGGATTGGTTGGTAAAGCACCGGGCGCAATTGGATTGTGCCGAAAAGCAGGTGTCAATAAGGACTGTGGATGATGAAGAGGTAGTAATGATAGGTGAGCAAAGAAACTTTTTGGCAAATATGGTATCTGCCTTGAAGGCAGAAAAGTTGGTGCGGAAAGGGTATGTAGCATTCGTAACCTTCGTTAGTGCTTTGGATGCCAAGGAATTATCGGTGGAAGGTGTGATAACGATGAAAGAATTTCCAGATGTCTTTCCCAAAGAACTTTCGGGTCTACCTCTAGATCGGGAAGTAGAGTTTGGCATTGAGCTTTTGCCCAAAACGGCTCCGGTGTCCATTGCTCATTATAGAATGACACCAAAAGAGTTAGCGGAGCTTAAAGCTCAGATTCAAGAACTACAAGATCGGGGATTTATTCGACCAAGTGTGTCTCCGTGGGGAGCACCAGTTTTGTTTATTAAGAAGAGGGATAGGTCGATGCGTATGTGCATTGATTATAGGCAGTTGAATAAGTTGAAGATCAAGAATAGGTATCAATTACCGAGAATTGATGAACTGTTTGATCAATTGAGAGGAGCTTCAGTTTTCTCCAAGATTGATTTGAGATCGGGTTATCACCAACTCAAGGTGAAAGAGGCAGATATTCATAAGACGGCATTCCGAACTCGTTATGGACATTATGAGTTTTTGGTGATACCGTTTGGTTTGACCAATGCACTAGCTGCATTTATGGGCATGATGAATCGAGTCTTTCAACCCTATTTAGACCGGTTCGTAGTAGTGTTCATAGATGACATCTTGGTATATTCGAGGAATGAAGAAGAGCATGACTCATATTTGCGCACTGTGTTGCAAATTTTGTGGGATAAGCAACTTTATGCCAAATTTAGTAAGTGTGAATTTTGGTTGAAGGAAGTGACTTTCTTGGGTCATGTGGTGCCACCGAAGGAAAAAGAGTTGATCCACGGAAGGTAGAGGCAGTGTTGGATTGGAAACCGCCGAAGTTAGTGGCTGAGATTTGGAGTGTCTTGGGTTTGGCTGGTTATTATAGACGCTTTGTTGAGGGGTTTTTGTTGATTGCTGCAGCCCTAACTAAGCTGTTGCAAAAGGGAGTACCGTATGTGTGGACCGATACACAACAAGAAAGTTTTGAAAAACTGAAGAAGATTTTGACGAAAGCGCCAGTACTGATTCAACCTGAGCCTGGAAAAGAGTTTACTGTTTACTATGATGCGTCACATACGTGTTTAGGATGTGTACTGATGCAAAGTGGAAAAGTTGTAGCTTATGCTTCTCGACAGTTGAGGCCGCACGAAGCCAACTATCATGCTCATGATTTGGATTTGGCTGCGGTGGTGTTTGCCTTAAAGATTTGGAGGCACTATCTCTATGGTGAGAAGTCAATCATTTATACGGACCATAAGAGTCTTAAGTACCTCCTTACCCAAAAGGAGTTGAATTTGAGACAACGGATATGGGTGGAGCTGTTAAAGGATTATGATTTCTCAATCGAGTACCATCCTAGAAAGGCTAACGTGGTGGCAGACGCATTGAGTCGTAAGGTAGTATCGGAGTTAAGAGCAATGTTTGCTCATCTCAGTTTGTATGAGGATGGCAGTCTACTAGCGAAACTTCAGGTGAAGCCTCTATGGTTGGAGCAAATCAAGGAAAAGTAGTTATCAGATGAAAAGTTGGGTCCTTTATTGCAACAAGTTGAAAGTAGTATAATAGGGGACTTTGGATTGAACAAGGATGGCGTGCTGTGTTTTTGTGAAAGAGTTTATGTACCCATGGATTTAGATTTGAGACAAATGATTCTACGAGAGGTGCATAGTAGCCCTTATGCTATGCACCCGGAGGAAATAAGATGTATCGGGATCTCCGTGAGCAGTACTGGTGGCCAAGGTTAAAGCAAGAGGTTACTAATTTTGCGGGAAAATGTTTGACTTGTCAACAAGTGAAGGCAGAACATCAATTACCATCGGGCTTATTACAACCGGTAAAGATTCCTCTGTGGAAATGGGAGCGGATAACGATGGATTTTGTTAGTGGGTTACCCTTAACACCTACTAAGAAAGATTCTGTTTGGGTGGTAGTAGATTGATTAACGAAGACTACTTATTTTCTACCAGTTCATATGGATTACTCGTTACAGAAGTTCGCTAAATTGTACATATCTGAAATAGTGAGGTTGCATGGGGTACCAGTGTCTATCATATCGGACAGGGATCCTAGGTTTACATCACGATTTTGGAAAGCTTTACATGAGGCTTTGGGAACAAAGTTAAACTTCAGTACGACTTTTCATCCTCAGCCAGATGGTCAATCAGAAAGAGTAATTCAGATTTTGGAAGACATGTTACGAGGTTGTGTGATCGACTTGTGGGTAGTTGGGAGGATTTTCACCGCTGGCGAGTTCGTGTATAATAACGCCATTCTGAATCCAAGATCCAAATGGCGCCTATGAAGCGTTATATTTATCGTAGGCGTCGTACCCTTACTTGTTGTACTGAATTGGGGGAACGACAGTTGTTGGGTCCTGAATTGATATCTGAGAGAGAAGATAAAGTAAAGGTGATTCGAGCGCGATTAAAGGAAGCTTTGGATAGACAAAAGTCATATGTGGATCTGAAGTGCAAAGATATTGAGTTCGAGGTGGGAGATCAGGTCTTTCTGAAAGTCTCACCTTGGAAGAAGATTTTAAGATTTGGAAGGAAGGGCAAGTTGAGCCTTAGGTTCATTGGACCGTACTGTGTGTTGAAGTGTGTAGGACCAGTGGCCTATCAGCCTTATTTACCTCCGAGTTGAGTCAGATTCATAGTGTTTTCCATGTTTCTATGCTGAGGTGTTATAGATCAGATCCGTCTCACATAATACCAGTAGTAAAAGTGGAGTTGAGGTCAGACTTGTCTTTCGAGGAAGAACCAGTAAAAATCTTAGATCGAGATGTTAAGGTGCTAAGAAAGAAGACTGTACCGTTGGTTAAGGTTCTTTGGTGAAATCACAGAGTGGAGGAAGCTACGTGGGAACCTGAGGACGCAATTCGGCAACAATATCCTCACCTCTTTCAACCAGGTAAATTTTGAGGACGAAATTTTCTTTAAGGGTGTAGAGTTGTAACATCCTAAAAATATGAGTATCGATATGTTGCATGTTTTTGGTGCTTAACTTTTGAATGATTAAATTTGTGTGCTTATATAGTCTTGAGAAGGATTGGGATTTATTCGAAATTAGAATAAATATTAGTAATGAGTACTTTGTTGAAGTGGGACAAGTGACTCTGATGCTTAAGGGAATTTAATTGGTAAAAGTTTGCATAAGATGAGCTAGTGGCAAGGTGGAGTTGGCGCCATAAGCATGTTTAGAGGGAAGAGGTTCGAATCTCATGGATAGCATTTTGGTAACTTTTATATTTTTTACCTATATTGCATGTGTCGGTCAAACCTTACTTATGGAAGGTTGGATTTTTCTCTTATGGCAAGGTGATTATTGGATAAGATAAGCTTGAACATAAGGAATGAAATCCTAAGCTTATGGTAAGTTAGGGGACATAAGGCACCCTTTATGGGGTGTGTTTTGAAAGTTTGGCATGGCCAACTTGTCCATGAACTTGGACGGCTTTATGGACTAGGGGGTGGCCGAATTTTTGTGATGGAGTTTGGTAAGGATGAGTAGTTAGGGTGTAATCCCATTTAGTCATTTTTGTTCTTCCAAAACACCTTTTCTTTTTCATCTTTTCTCTCTTGGTCGAATGTGCTTGTGTTAGGAGGAAGCAATCTTTGTTTTGTCTCTTTTGATCATTCTTTTTGACCATTTGGTTATTTTTGAAAACCCTTAAGTGCTTCATCTTGCATTTTTCTCCTAGTGCCGAAATTATCAACACAAAAAGCCAATTCTTTTTCTTCTTTTTCCCCATTGCCGAATGCATATTTGTCCCTAAACTCCTCTTTTTTCTCTTCTCCCTATTCTCTTTTCCTCTCCATTTTACTTATCATTCAAACACATTCTTCCTTCATTCATCTTCCATGGCCGAATTCTTGGGATCATCCCCATAGCCGAAATTATTTTCCCTGTCCATTAAATCATAGCCGAATCTTTCATTCCTCATAACTTTTATTTTCAACTATTTTCTTCTATTCAAACTTTGCATCATCGGTAAGAATCATTTTCTTTGTCTTTTCTTTGTGTTATTTGGTAGAGACTTTTAAACCGAATAACCAATCACTTATTCAGATGATTTCTTTCATTATTTTTTAGTGAAATAGTGGAGGGTCGAATCATCATCTTTTCGAAGTAGTCTTGAAGTCAATTAAGATTGGATCATAACATTCAAGGGATTCTTTTGGGATCATTTGAAATTTTAAGGTAAGCCGAATTTGCCGTTTTAAGCCATTAGTCTTAAAATTCCTGATATATTGTTAAGACTAATGATCCTTTGTCTATGAAGGCAATTTGTTTGTTCGTGGTTATTCAACGGGTAACGAATCATCAATCGGGGAGAAACCACAAATAGAAGTTGTTCAAAATTTCGAGGGTAAAAGTTTAAAACGCTTATTTTTTTTTTAGAATAGTTTTGCAAATAAGTATTAGTGTTCTAATCCATCGTGATGCGTGTTTAGATATCGACGAGCGGGAAAGTATAGTTCTCACCGTAATCAGGTGTGTAACTTCACACTTATCTCATGGGTTATACTATACCATAAGCATTAGAATAAAAATCGTAAATCTGGTAAAATTGGAAAATACGATATATTAATACTTTTTGTGTGAATGCATGAAACCGGAATTTAGGTTGTGGAAAAATTATGGATTTGCCCTTAATGGGCTATTTTGTTAAAAAAGTGATATTTTGGGCCGTGTGATTATTTTGATAAATTAGCCAAGTGTGGAAATTGTGAAAAGGCCTCATGTGTTAAATGGGCCGAATTACGAAATGTCCCTATGGACCGAATTACGAAAATACGCTTTATGGGCCAAATTGAAATATGTTTCTTTATGAGCCAAATGTGATATTAATATATGAGCTAAATGTGATATGAGATGAAATGGGCGAAGTTTGCTAGATCGTTAAATGGGCCAAATTGCTATTTTGACTAATGGGCCAAATTGATAACTTGTAAAATGGGATTTTTGTTAAAGTTACCTTATGAATATTTTGTTATGCATTATATATATACATGACTGCATGGGTTGGAATAATTGACGAAGAGAAGAAAGGCATGTTGCCAAAAATCTAGATCGGTGGTTCTACCACAAATATTATAAATGGCCTGTTGCCAAAAATCTAGATCGGTGGTTCTACCACAAATATTATAAATGGCCTATTGCCAAAATCAAGTTCGGTGACTCTGTCACAATGGCCTGTTGCCACAAATATTATAATTGGCTTAATGCCTGCTATTGGTGTGTTGGCGAGGTGGGTTGACTTGATCCCCATAGGTGTGTTGGTTGGTATGGGTGGTGTGTAGGGATGGAAATTAGGCTTGGTTGGGAATTGCATATCATATGCATTATTTTTATATTGTACATTTGTAAATGGGCTCAAGCCCAGCTAATTGCTTTAATGGTTTTGCCCTAGTGAACACGGTAAGTGGGTTACACATTGAGTTCTTAGTAACTCACCCCATTTTTCTTATCCTTCTCAGGAAATAATAATTGATGGAGGCTTGGGCCGGGGATGACTTCGTGTGGAGACCATACTACGAATGATGAGTTATAAAAACTTTGAACTTCTTTTAAGTATTTTTATTTAACTACTATTTCAATTGCGATGTAATGAGGCCTCTAGTATTATTTTATGGATTTCTATTTGTCAATGGGTTTTAATATGTTTTAGTTACTTAAATGGATTTATTTAACTACTATTTTATGGATTTATTTAATTCTTATAAATGTTTTCTTCAACTTACGATAAAAAGGGTTTTTCTTAAATATCACTCACTCATAAAATTTTGTGAAAAACTCTTTTATAAATTTATTTTAACCAATTATTTAAGTTTTTAACCAATTATTTCTCTGAAAATCAAATTGTAAACTGTTATGTTTTAAAATCATGGTGTTTAAATAAATCTCGATTTTTTATTAAACTCTATCTTTAAAATTGTTTTGAGGAATTGTTTTCATTAAAAGCATTGATGACTGGACGTAAGTTCGAATTGTGTGGCATGTCAAGTCTGGTCTTAAACTTATAGGCCGGGTTTGGGGTGTTCAAAGGTAGTATGGCACCACGAGTATCCGGCACCAAGTCAAGTAAGTGTATGTGAATAGAATAATTCTTATTATTGTGATATGACTATAGGAACACTCTAGAACTTTTAGATTTAGGTGTTAAAACTATAAAGATTGGGACTATAGGATGCGTTTACGAAAAGAACTCTACCTCTTATATCTCATAAAATATCGTTAATAAATATTGAAATAGTATACTGATTCATAAAACTTGTAATCAGATTAAACCGAAATACTCTAAATGAGTGCTAGAGGACGTGGACGTGGTAGACGTGGCCGTGGTAGAGGCCGAGGTGCTAGGGTTGCATCTGAAGCATCGGGACATATACCATGGACGCACCTGCATCACCCGAGACTGAGACTGGTTTACATGACCATATGAGAGAGGACATTTCCTTGACTCAAGCAATGTCACGTGTCTTAGAAAGGGTTGCTGGGGCTAAAACTGGGCCAACAACTCGTGGATCAATATCAGAACGACTTAAAGCAAAGTGGTGCTGAGGTTTTTAGGGGTGTCTCGGGTGTAGCACCAAATGTAGCAGAATATTGGCTCAAAGCAGTGGAGCGTATCATGGATGATTTGGAGTGCACCACCGAGTAGAAACTGAGAGCAACTGTGTCCTTGTTGAGGGATGAGGCGTATCAATGGTGGCTTACTGTTCAAGAAGGCACTCAGGCTGAACATGTTACTTGGGATCTTTTCAAGACTGAATTCCAAGGAAAGTATGTCGGGGCAAGTTATGTAGATGCCTGGAGGAAAGGATTAATGAATCTGGCCCAAAGAAATAAGTCGGTGGCAGCTTACGAGGCATAATTTCTACGCTTAAACCGTTATGCTCGGGCAATAGTGCCAACCGATCATGAGCGCTGTGTACGTTTTGAGGATGGGCTGAATGATGAGTTGCGGGTATTGATAGCTCCACAACAAGAAAGGACTTTTGCCAAGCTTGTGGAGAAAGCCAAAATAACTGAGGAGGCTAAAAACTTTGCACATCAGAACCAAGACAGAGGCAGAGGCAAGAGGGACTTTAGGTATTCAAGTTCCACTAAAAGTTTCCAGAAGAGGCCTAGGAATGATGAGTCAGCTCCAGCTAGAGCACCTGCTACTACCAATCAGATTCAATCGTGTGCTGAATGTGGGAGACGACACCTAGGTGAATGCTGGAAAAGAATTGGTGGGTGTTTCAAATGTGGTTCTAAGGACCATCAGCTTAAGAATTGTCCTCGAAGGACTGCTCTGACTCAAGAAGCTCGTAATCATGATGCACAGCCAGCTAGAGGCGCTCAACAGCCACCGAGAGGCCGTGGGCCAAGTCGAGGTGGTAATGGCGGTGGCCATGGTCAAGGTGCACCGGGTAGAGATAATGGTTCCAGAGGCAATGCAGAGGCGAGACAGCCAAGGTTAGTTTATGCGGTCAGACGCCGTGAGGATGGCAATGCACCTGATGTGTTAACTGGTACGTTGTTCATCTTTGATGTACCTATTACTGCTTTGATAGATATTGGATCTACCCATTCGTATGTTGCTAATGCTATATCTGGAAACTTGAACATTAGATCTGAGATTACTGATAGAAAGATGACGGTAATTAGTCTTTTAGGACAGTCAATGATAGTGGATAAATTGTTAGAGACATGCCCTTAAAAATTCAAAAAGAATATTTTTGGCAGATTTGATGGAATTGCCTTTCGGTGAGTTTGATCTTATTTTGGGCATGGATTGGTTGGCAAAGTACCGTGCGCATTTGGATTGTGCTATAAAGCGGATGTCGATAAGGACTTTGGAAGATAAGGAAGTGGTAAGGATAGACGAACGGAAAAACTATTTAGCCAATATGATATCTGCTTTAAAAGCAGAAAGGTTGGTGCGAAAAGGGTATGGAGCTTTCCTAGCCTTCATTTGTGCTTTGGATGTTAAGGAATTATCGGTGGAAGGTGTTAGAACAGTGAAAGAATATTCAGATGTCTTTCCCGAGGAACTTTTAGGTTTACCTCCAGACCTGGAAGTAGAGTTTGGCATTGAGCTTTTGCCTGGAATGGCTCCGGTGTCCATTACTCCTTATAGAATGGCACCGAAGGAGTTAGCGGAGCTTAAGGCTCAAATTCAAGAATTGTTGGATCGGGGATTCATTCAACCGAGTGTGTCTCCGTGGGGAGCGCCAGTCTTATTTGTCAAGAAGAAGGATGCGTCGCTGCGTATGTGCATTGATTATAGGCAGTTGAATAAATTGACGATCAAGAATAGGTATCCTTGCCGAGAATCGATGACTTGTTTGATTAGTTGAGAGGAGCTTCAGTTTTCTCCAAGATATATTTGAGATCGGGTTATCATCAACTCAAGGTTAAGGAGGCGGATATTCATAAGCCGGCATTTTAAACTCGTTATGGACATTATGAGTTTTTGGTGAAGTCGTTTGGATTGACCAACGCACCAGCTGCATTTATGGACATGATGAACCGAGTCTTTCAACCCTACCTAAACCGATTTGTGGTGGTGTTCATAGATGATATCTTAGTATACTCGAGGAATAAAGAAGAGCATGACTCACATCTGCGCATAGTATTACAAATATTGCAAGAAAAGCAACTTTATGCTAAATTCAGTAAGTGTGAATTTTGGCTGAAAGAAGTGACTTTCTTAGGACATGTTGTGTCGGCCAAAGGAATTAGAGTTTATCCTTAAAAGGAAGAGGTTGTGTTGGATTGGAAGCCACCCAAGTCAGTGACTGAGATTCAGAGTTTCCTAGAGTTGGCTGGTTACTATAGACGTTTTGTTGAGGGGTATTCGTTGATTGCTGCACCCCTAACTAAACTGTTGCGAAAGGGAGTACCGTTTGTGTGGGCAGAGAAACAACGAGAAAGTTTTGAGAAATTGAAGAAGATTCTGACGAAAGCACCCGTACTGATTCAACCCGAGGCTGGAAAAGAGTTTATTGTTTACTGTGATACATCACACACGGGCTTGGGATGTGTGTTAATGTAAGATGGTAAAGTAATGGCTTATGCATCTCGTAAATTAAGGTCACACGAAGTCAATTATCCTACCCATGATTTGGAGTTGGCTGTGGTGGTTTTTTCTTTCAAGATTTGAAGGCACTACCTGTACAGTGAGAAGTTGGTCATTTATACGGATCATAAAAGCCTGAAGAACCTCCTTATCCAAAATGAGTTAAACTTAAGATAGTGGACATGGATAGAGCTGTTGAAGGATTATGACTTCTCAATCGAGTATCATCCTGGAAAGGCTAACGTGGTGGCGGACGCGTTTAGTTGTAAGGTGATATCAAAGTTGAGAGCAATGTTTGCTCATCTTAGTTTGTATGAAGATGGCAGTTTGCTAGCGAAACTTCAGGTGAAGCCTATGTGGTTAGAACAGATCAAGGAGAAGTAGTTATCAGATGAAAAGTTGGGTCCCTTGATTCAACAAGTTGAAAATGGTGTAATGGGGGATTTTAGATTGAATAAGGATGGAGTACTGTGTTTTCGCGGAAGAGTTTGTATGCCCAAGGATTCAGATTTGAGGCTAATGATTCTGCGAGAGGCGCATAGTAGCCCCTATGTTATGTACCCTGGAGGAAATAAGATGTATCGAGACCTTCGTGATCGTATTGATAGCCAAGGTTGAAGCGGAAAGTTACTGAATATGTGAGTAAGTGCTTGACTTGCCAACAAGTGAAGGCAGAACGTCAATTGCCATCAAGATTGATGCAACCAGTAAAGGTTCCATTATGGAAATAGGAACGGATAATGATGGATTTTGTTAGTGGGTTAACCTTATCGCCAACTAAGAAAGATTTCGTCTGGGTAATAGTGGATCGATTGACGAAGACAGCTCATTTTCTACCTATTCGAACAGATTTCTCACTGCAAAAGTTGGCTAAGTTGTATGTAGCAGAAATTATGAGGTTACATAGGGTACCAAAGGTTCATTATTTTGACAGGACCCTAGGTTTACATCGCGGTTTTGGAAAGCTTTGCATGAAGCTTTGGGAACAAAGTTAAATTTCAACATAGCTTTTCATCCTCAGTTAGATGGTCAGCCGGAAAGAGTAATCCAGATTTTGGAAGACATGTTAAGGGGTTGTGTGATTGACTTCAGAGGTAGTTCGGAGGATTTTCTACCATTGGAAGAATTTGCGTATAACAACAGTTATCAATCAAGTATCCAAATGGCACCCTATGAAGCGTTATATGGTCGTAGGTGTCGTACCCCTACTTGTTGGACTGAATTGGGGGAATGACAATTATTGGGTCCTGAACTGATATCTGAGACGGAAGAAAAAGTAAAGGTGATCCGAGCGCGATTAAAGGAACCTTCGGATAGACAAAAGTCATATGCAGATCTGAAGCGTAAAGATATTGAGTTCGCGATGGGAGATCAGGTTTTCTCAAGGTCTCACCTTGGAAGAAAATTTTCAAATTTGGAAAGAAGGGCAAGTTGAGCCCTAGGTTCATTGGACCATACCGTGTGTTGAGGCGTGTAGGACCAGTGGCTTATCAGCTTGAATTACCTCCAGAGTTGAGTCAGATTCATAGTGTTTTCCATGTTTCTATGTTGAGGCGTTATCGATCGAACCCGACTCACATAGTACCGATTGAGGAAGTTGAGTTAAGACCTGACTTGTCGTTCGAGGAAGAACTAGTGAAAATTTTAGATAGAGATGTTAAAGTGCTGAGAAAGAAGTCAGTACCGTTAGTAAAGGTTCTTTGGCGTAATCACGGAGCGGAAGAAGCTACGTGGGAGCCTGAGGACACTATTCGGTAGCAATATCCTCACCTCTTTTATCCAGGTAAATTTCGAGGATGAAATTTCTTTAAGGGGGTAGAATTGTAACATCCTAAAATTTGAATTTCGATATGTTGCTTTAATTTGGTGCTTAACTAGTGAAATGATTCAATGTGTGTGTCTATATAGTCTCGAGAAGGCTCGAGAATTATTTAGTTTTGGAATATTTTTTGGTAATTAGTACTTTAAATGAAGTGGAATAAGTGACCTCTAAGCTTAAGGTAATTAAGAGGTAAAAGTTAGCATAAGATGAGCAAGTAGTAAAGAGGAGTTGGCGCCATATGATTATCTTGAGGGAAGAGGTTCGAATCCCTTGATGTGCATGTAAATTTTTATTAAATTTTTGCTCTTCCTTAGCATGTGTCAGCCAATCTCTATTTTAGGTAGGTTGGACTTTTAGTTTTATGGCAAGGTGGCTAATGGATTAATGCAAAAAGTGAAGTTGAGGAAAAGAATCTTATGGAAAAGGCATGTAAGGGGGGACATCAGGCATGAAACAAGGGAGATGTTTTTGAAACTTTGGGGTGGCTAAATTTTGACTTTTTGGCCAATGTACATGGACGGTTTTTGGGCTAGAAAGGGTTGGTCGAATATTGAAAGGGATTAGGAGATAGTTGGTAAAATTCTTTAGCAAATTGTGCACCAATTTACTTTCTCTCCAAAATCTCTTTCTCCCTAGCCGAATGTGTCTTGTGCATAGGTAAAATTTTGCTTTGGTTTTGGTTATTATTGACCCAATTGGTATTATTTTCTTTTCCTCTCAATCTCTTTTCCTCTTTATGCATAAACTATACAACCATTGAAGGGGGGATTTTTCTTTCATCTTATTCTTTTTCTTGCTTGGCCGATTGTACACAAATCTCAAAACTTCTTCTTTGTTCATTCTCCATCTTTGAAAATTGAAACATAAACATCTTATCTCCTACTTCTTTTCTTCTTTACTTTTACAAAAAAACTCTCAACATCTCTCTCCCTAATTCTTCACCATGGCCGAATGTCATTAAGCACGATCTCCTTCAATTTTTCCTCCATAGCCGAACCTCTTACTTCACACATATTTCTTCTCAATCATTCTTTATACTCACGTTTTGATCAATCGGTAAGAATTCTCTTCATTGGTTTCTTTTAGTTATTTGTTTATTTTTGGCCGAATCCATAGGTTGGCTTAGGAGAGCCTTTTGATCAAAATAATCATTCTTTTTCTTAGACAAATCCTTTTCGTTGTTTTTTTTTAGTGAAATAGTGGAGGGCCGTATCATCATCTCCGTGAAGCTATCTCGTAATCACTAGAACTCAGATCAAAACCTTTAAGGTAAGAGTTCTTCACAACTTTCAAAATCATCCTTATTTATTGAGAAGATTAACAGTATGGAAAGGAGTAATCAATTCTTGTACATAGGGATTTATTCGTGGATCATTCAGAACCTCATGGTAAGCTTATCTCTACCATTTTGTTAAGTCCATACTTTAGTACATTATCGATTTACTAAGGATCTAACAAATGGAAGCCCGTAGTGACGATTTGAAAGGGAAATCTAAAGGTGATTCCAAAAGGAGTGGTTTGGCGTTCACAACTCCTAGATTCAAACGAAGGCCCATTTTGGCTATACGGGATTTTCCACCAGGTTATGGACATTCATCTGGTGAGAATCAACTATTCGAGGTTGTTCGTAGTTCGGAGCCTTTAGCGGTTCGAGGTTTTCCAACGGGTTGTGAACCGTCAACCGGGGAAAACTGGCAAATCATAGTTATTCGCGATTTCGAGGGTAAAAATCCTAAACCATTTAACTTAGAATAAATTACTATAAGTGTTAATGATCTAATCAAGTGTTAAAAATATTCTAGGTCTTGTCGATCAAGAAAGTGTAGTGCTCACCGTAATCAGGTGTGTAATCTCACACCGTATTTCATGGGTTAGATAACTATATCGTATTAATCGCTTGATTAAATCACAAGTTAGTGAAATTGAGTAAATGGCATATTTATCACTTTAGTAGTAAAGACTTTGAAATCGATGTTAAGACTATGAAAATTATGAAATTGCCCTCAATAGGCCAAATCGATAAAAGTGACTATATGGGCCAATTATGATATTTGTTAAATGGGCAAATTGTGATATTTGTTAAATGGGGCAATTGTTATATTTGTTAAATGGGCCAACTGTGATATTTGTTAAATGGCCAATTGTGATATTTTTAAATGGGCCAATTGTGATATTTGTTAAGTGGGCCAATTGTGATACTTGTTAAATGGGCCAAATGTGATATTTGTTAAATGGGCCAATTGTGATATTTGTTAAATGGGCCAAATGTGTTATTTGATAAATGGGCCAAATGAAAATGCATACTATATGTACATGATTTGCATGGGTTGGGATTTTGATGAAGAGAAGTTCTGGTAGCTTTGCTACATAATTCTGATGGCTTCATGCCCAGTTAAATATATGGCTTCATGCCCAGTTAAATATATGGCTTTATGCCCAGTTTGATTTATGGCTTAGATGCCCAGTTTGGTGTGTTGGCGAGGTGGGTGACTAAAGCTCCCCATAGGTGTGCTGGTTCGTACGGGTGGTGTGTAGCGGATGGAAATTAGGTTGGGATGGGAACTTGCATATCACATGCATAATATATGTTATTATTGTTATTGTAAATGGGCTTAGGCCCAAATAATTACTTAATGAGATATTGGCCCAGTGGACTTTAGCAAGTGGGTTACACACTGTGTTTTAAGTAACTCACCCCGTTTACCTTACTCTTCTCAGGTAATGATCAGTGATGGGGGCTTGGGCCGAGGACGACTTAGTGGAGGCCATACTACGAATAATGGTTATTTGAACTTCGGATTTCTTTTAAGTATCTTTAAGTAATTTGATATTTTAAATTAAGTTGTGATAAGGCCTTTGGATTATTTTAACTTTATTGTTGGGATGGTTTATTTTTCTTAAATTGTTTTTAAAAGAAAATTTTTCGGAAAACTTAATTAAGGATTTCTAAAATCAATTAACAATGAATATTTTTATAAACATTTACAAATATTTCAAAGATAGATATTCTCTCTCAAACCTCGATACCATTTTCAAAAGAACCTAGTTCTTCTTTCAAATTTTCAATATTGGTTTACAAAAGCCATGGTTTCAAAAGATTAGTAGTTCAATTTTATCAATTTATCAAATCAAACTTGATTTTTTTTTCTTTTTTTTTCTCTTTTCTTTCTTGTTTTTAATGAAGCAACTTTTTAGTACGAATAAAAAGGATTAACATGTTTTACTCATGTGACATGCCAAATCCACTCGTAATGCATGGGTCGGGTTTGGGGTGTTACATATCCTTAAGCTTAATTAAGCCTTATTAACATGGATGATGACATATAAATCCACTAGCATAAACACATCTTGGTCTAATTATTCAATTGACCCTTGTTTTATTTAATACTTCATGGTAGTAAAACTTTGACCTCATTTACAAATTAGTCATTAAATCTTAATTAATCAATCAAACACCAAAATTAAAAAACCAAACTTTATTACAAAACTCTATTACACTCATAAATATTAAATAATTAATATTTATTGACACATTGGTCAAAATTGTGGTCCTAAAACCACCATTTTCGACACCATTAAAAAATAAGTTGTTTCATCACAAACTATCAGAACGACGTTGCGATGTGAAATACTGACTTGGCTTTATTGTGGCGATAGGGTTCCTCGTCGCGCCATGACCTGGAACCAATAGCTTGTCTCGACGAATACGTTTGACATCACAATGTCACAGACTGTTTCTTCAAAATTCCTACAATTTTCACAACTAAATAGTCCATATGCTTCAAAAACTCGCTACAATCACTAAAGACCATTCTCAACTAAATCAAAACTCAACAAAACATACCATGCCAAATGATTTACTCTTGTATAAACAAACTATTCCATAATAAGTTCATTAGCATAAATCCTTCCATTTCTTAATCAAATATCACAATTCACCTAATACCATTTACCATCTCAAACAACATACAATTTCAACATCATTCCAATAGTGTACCATAGCATTCATTCAAGCTATTTGATAACTTCAACTTTGTCAATGTCCACCTTATATATACATATACCATATCTAAAACCACATCACTATGAAAAGTTAAAAATAAATGGATCTTAAGCTATGTCATTGACCAGGTTAACCAACACATAACACATATTTACACCACAAAACTAAACTTTGAAACGATGAAAAAGCTACCAAATCAACAATTAGATAGTGTGAGATTTCGAGTGATCCGCTTGTCACATTTAGCAAGTGACAACTATAAGGAAAAGGAAACAATGGTATAGGCATATGGAATGGAAAAAATGTGCAAGTGTACACAATTTCAACAAGTAATAAAGTGAAAAGTAAATGTCGAGTTATCGTACCCACTAGGACTGTGAAAAGAATTATCTATCTAACAGCCAGATAGTTAGAACAGTAGCTTTGAGACCACTAAACCGAGGATAAGGAAAATTATTTTGATATTATTTTATGTGTTATATCATTAAAATATGGCTATGTAGAAATTTTGGTGCTTTAATTTTAGCAATAGCATGCTTAATGTCGAAAAATGACTAAATCGCATAAGATATGAAAGTTCTATTTTATAAGGTAGGGGTACCTAATAGCTATAGAATGTAATTTGGAGGATTTTAAAATGCAATTGGGCCATTTTGGAGTGTAATGGCCTGCCATAGGGTGCTTAGGGAACAAAAGCATTAAATTTAGTCAAACTAGGTGATAATTAGTGACTAATTGACTAAAATATGATAAAATAAGATGACTAAAGGAAGCTATCATATTTCACTATCCATCTCCCCCTCTACTACCAAAAATTTCAATAAGTTTAAGGGTTTGAAAGCTTGAAAATTTCAGCTACATCTCATCCTTGCAAGTAAGTAATTTTTGAGGTTTTTCTTAATGATTTTTGTACTTTTGGGGTCCCCAAAGCTTAAGCTAGCTAATGAGGGGACTAATTTGTGATATGGTTGAAAGTCTAGGGACTTTCCATGAGAGTATTCATGTTTTTAGTTGAGTTTTTATGGAAGAAAATGAATGTTAGGGAGGTGAGAAATAGCTTTTGTGAAAGGTGTTAGCATGAAAACACCTAATTAGGATTTAAATGCAAAGATTGATTTTGTGTCATAAATGCATGAAATAGATGGAATTGTGAGTATTTGTAAGAGAAATAAATGTTCATCTAGGCTTGTTTAATGAGAAAGTGAGTTGAAAAATGATTTATGAGCCTAGGGGAAAATCATAATTTTGCCAAAGTACAAGGGCAAAATAGTTATTTTTTCCTAAGTGTAGATTATGATGCATTATGAACATAGAATGATCTAAATGAATGAATTTTATTGTTATAGATCAAGAAGAGCGTGGAATTAACCTTGATCGAGGAAAAGGCAAGGTTACGGATTAGATCGTTAGTTAACGCTTTTTACATCGAGGTAAGTTTATGTGTGAGCGATACATTATATATATATATATATCTTGTTGTTGCTAACTAGTGTATGGCACAATTGAGAACTTGTATGGTTCAAGCGGGTAGAATGTGGTAGCTATTGAAAAACTCTAGTATGAATGATGGAATGGATATGTAAATGTGTTATATCAATATTTGATGGTGGGCTAAGTGCGATACCACCTTAATACTTAATTACGATGGGTTATGTGCGATACCATCGACTGTTTATCATTTGGTGGGCTATGTGTGATACCACTGTAACTAACCTCTTTGGTGGGCTATGTGCGATACCACCCTAATTAAGACTAATGGTGGGCTAAGTGTGAAACCACTGAGAAATTTGATTATGAGTAGCTAATTGAAAGATTGTGAGGTGTTGTATTATGTGACATTGTGGTGCTAAGTGCAGGGAGGCATGCTAATAAATGTATACATTAAGGTTATGGTATGGTTTGGATGTGAAAATGGAAGAAATGAGTAAGCATGATTAAGAATGTGGAATACTTCTTGCTTAGTATGTAATGCTAATTGTTTACATGTAAACTTACTAAGATTAAAGCTTGCCCCTTTTCTTTTCCCTTGTTTTATAGAGTTTAAGAGCCGAACCGAGATACGCCGATAACCAGAAGATCATCCACACTATCCGCTCACCTCGGTATACCTAGACTTAGTGATTTTTTATATGGTATGTATAGGGGCTTGGCTAGTTGGATTATTTTGTTATTTTGGCTAAAATTGTGTTGGCCCTTTGTTAAGATAACTATTTTGTATATTTCCATGGTTGATGGCTCACCTTATCATTTATGAAAATATAAAGTTATTCATGGAAGTTCATACTGAAATTATGAGTTACTTATTGGTATGTTGAATGGGTTTATGTGGTGTAAGCTAGAGGGGTGCAAAGTGCTTGGCAAATAGCCTTATTCTCATCTACATAGGTAGGCACACGGGTGTGTGTCTATGCTGTGTGTGACACACGGCCAGACTATGGTTGTGTGTGACACTCGGTGACCTAGGCCGTGTGAAGTCTGCACTTAGGATTTGGAATTTAAATCGCCACACGGTAGAAGCACACAGGCGTGCGACCAACCGTGTGGAATAATCAGAGACGAACATGGGCCAGTCTCACGGGCGTGTGGTTTGGCCGTGTGCTAATTAAGGGTTGATGTTGCCATAGTCAGAGAGCTTCACGGGTAAAAGACACGGGCGTGTCTAGGCCGTGTGATTAAGTCAGTGTAGTCCACGAGAATCAAACACGGATGTGTGAGTTGACACATGGGCATGTTCGGGACCAGTACGGGCGTGTGGCCCCTATTTTGATGAAAAGTTTCTCGAGCTCATAAAAGTTTCGAGATGAGTTTTGAAGCCTCTCAAAGGTATGTTTAGGGTCTCGTAGGCCAAGATTGAGCTTTGCGATAGGTTTAACAACGATATTATATAGCTCGTTCTGTGATGTTAAGTGTGATAAGTTAGGTAATGCCTCAAACCCATTTTTGGCTTCGGATATGGGTAAGGGGTGTTACATTTAGTGGTATCAGAGTTATGGTTTAGTCGATTCTCAGACTACCGTAGCGTGTAAGAGTCTAGCTATACATGCCATATAGCGTATAATGATAGTGTGGTGGCTTCTAATGATTCTAAACTTTGTTTTTGTGTAGTATATGGATCCTGCTAATGACCCAGCTAGTAATGCGTTGGCTCCCGTACAAGGGACCGCGCCTGTGTAGAGTGGACCCGAGACTAGGGTTCAGGGAGAAGAGGCTCAGGAAGCCTTTCTTCAAATGATGAATAATTGGTACACGAAATATGTACGAGCAAACCCCAATGCTCAACCTTCTCCACCCCCTCCTAGACCTCAGCCAGTTCCTATGGCTCTTCAAGGTATAGATGTAGTGAGAATAACCAAGCCCCCGGTAGATAAGATTTGTAAGCATGGGGCCAAGGAGTTTAGAGCTAATATAGATGATGACCTCGAGAGGGTGGAGTTCTGGCTTGAAAACTCAATGAGGGTGTTTGATGAACTCTTCTGTACCCCTACGGAGAGCTTAAAATGTGTCGTATCTTTGCTGAGGGACACGGCATACCATTGGTGGAAAACATTGACATCAGTGGTTTCGAAGGAGAGAGTAACGTGGGACTTCTTTTTGGAAGAGTTTTGAAAGAAGTATATAAGTTAGAGGTTTGTAGACCAGAAACAAAAGAGTTCCTCGAGTTAAAGCAAGGAAAAATGACTATGGCAGAATATGAGCGCAAATTTGTTAGGCTCAGCAAGTACGCACAAGAGTGTGTGTCTACAGAAGCCATTTTATGCAAGAGGTTCGGAGATGGACTGAACGAGGATGCCAGACTTTTAGTTGTGACTTTAGAACTAAAAGAATTTATGGTATTGGTGGATAGGGCCAGTAAGGCCTAAGAATTGAGTAAGGAAAAGGGAAAGGCCGTGAGTGAGGCCCGGAATGTAAGGAAAAGGCCGATGAGTAAATCCAACCAAGCTCAATCGAAGAGGTTCAAGGAAGTGAATCCTTGGATGACTACATCAATCGGGTATTCGCAAGGAGAGCGAGGTAAAACGTACTCGGGTTCAAGAGTTCAGGCCACCTCGATGGCAAGTGTGGGTAATCCAAAGTCCAAACTAGAATGCCCAAGTTATGGCAGACATCACACTAGGGAGTGTTGGGGAAACAATCAAAATTGTTATAAGTGTGGGTCCCCTAACCATTTCATCTGAAACTTCCCTGAAAAGGATGACAAGGAGAAGAAGTAGGAAATAAGATTAACCAATGTATCTTCTAGGGGTAGGCCACAAAAGGAACCCGGGAAGTGGGGCTAGTAGTTGAGGTACATCGTGAGACACTACTGTGAGGTCAGAGGGTCAGGCACCTGCAAGGACTTATGCCATTCGCACTTGCGAAGAGGCATCATCACCAAATGTAATAAATGGTACTTTTTCTCTTCATGACACCCTTGTTATTGCTTTGATTGATTTGGGGTCTACCCATTCTTATATTTGCATGAAATTGGCATCTCGTATGAGTCTGATTGTTGAGTTTACAAAATTTGTGGTAAAAGTGTCAAACCCATTAGGTAAACATGTGTTAGTTGACAAGGTGTGTAGGAAGTGTCCTTTGACAATTAAGGGTTATTGTTTCCCAGCAAACCTTATGTTGCTGCCATTTGATGAATTTGATTTGATTCTTGGTATGGATTGGTTGACTACTCATAATGTTTTGGTGAACTGTGATAGTAAATTTATTGAATTGAAATGTGAAAATGGAGATGTTATTCGAGTTGAATCAGGTTGGTCGAATAGACTACCGATGGTAATCTCTTCCTTGGTAGCTGAGAAATATTTGAAAAAAAGGTGTGAGTCATATCTCACTTTTGTACTAAATACTTAAGAGTCTGAAGTAAAGATTGAGACAGTGCCGGTGGTATGTGAGTATCCGAATGTATTCCCGGAAGAATTGCCTGGATTGCCTTCGGTTAGAGGGTTAAGTTTCGGATTGAGTTAGTCCCGGGAATAGCACCTATTTCAGTTTCTACGTATAGGATGGCACCATTAGATTTGAAAGAACTGAAGGTTCAGTTGCAAGAGTTAATAGATAAGGGTTTTGCACAACCGAGCTATTCACCATGGGGTGCTCAGGTGCTTTTTGTAAAGAAGAAGGATGGGTCAATGAGATTGTGTATAGACTACAGATAGCTCAGCAAAGTGACTGTGAAGAACAAGTATCATTTACCAAGGATAGATGATCTATTTGATAAACTAAATGGAGCTATAGTATTCTCCAAGATTGACCTGTGGTCTAATTATTACCAGTTGAGGGTTAAGGAGCAAGATGTGCCAAAAACTGCATTTCAAACGAGGTACGGCCATTATGAATTTTTAGTCATGCCATTCGGTTTAACAAATGCTCCTGCAATTTTTATGGACTTAATGAATCGTGTCTTCGACCGTATCTAGACAAGTTTGTAGTAGTCTTTATCGGTGACATATTGATTTATTCACGGGATGAAAGTGATCATGCAGAGTATTTGAGAATTGTTTTACAGACTTTAAGAGACAAGCAGTTGTATGCTAAGTTTAGTAAGAGTGAGTTTTGGCTCAGAGAGGTTGGATTCCTAGGACACCTTATGTCGAGCGAGGAATTAGAGTTGATCCGGGAAAGATCTCGGCTATTGTGGAGTGGAAACCACCGAGAAACATGATGAAAGTTAGAAGCTTTTTGGGTTTAGTGGGGTACTATAGATGGCTCCGATGACGAAACTGTTTCACAAAGATGTTAAGTTCGAATGGACTGAGAAATGTCAATAGAGTTTTGAGAGATTGAAAACATTGTTGGCGGGGGCACCGATTTTGCTTCAACCTAAGTCGGGAAAGAGTTTGTGGTCTACAGTGACATGTCATTTAATGGTCTTGGCTGTGTGTTGATGCAAGAGGGTAAGGTAGTCCCTTACGCCTCGAGGCAGCTAAAACCACATGAGAGAAATTATCCGACTCATAACTTGGAGTTGGCCACGATTGTGTTCGCATTAAAAATTTGGTGACATTATTTGTATGGTGAGAAGTGTCGAATCTTCACAGATCATAAGAGTTTGAAGTACTTGATGGATCAAAGGGAATTGAATTTGCGACAACGGCGGTGGCTTGAGTTATTGGAAGACTATGAGCTAGTAATCGATTACCATCGGGGGAAAGTGAATATGGTTGTGGATGCCCTGAGTCAGAATTCTTTGTATGCTTTGAAAGCTATGAGCACGAGTTTGGGATTGTCTGATGATGGAACTATATTGGCCGAGCTGAGAGCTAGGCCACTATTAGTTCAACAAATATGTGAGGCTCAAATGAATGATAGTGAGATACAAGCTAAAAGAGTTGAGTGTGAATCGGGAAACGAGTCTGATTTTCAAGTGGGTTAAGATAGTTGTTTAATGTTCCATGACAAGGTTTGTGTTCCCAGAGATGATGAGTTGATTTGAAAAATATTGAATAAAGCACACAGTGGTTATTTGTCAGTACATCCGGGCAGTATGAGAATGTGCAATGATTTAAAAAAATTTGTTGGTGGCCGGGAATGAAAAGGAACATCTCGGAGTATGTAACAAGATGTCTGATTTGTCAACAAGTAAAAGCTGAGCATCAAGTGCCTTCGGGACTGCTTCAGCCAATGATGGTTCCCCAGTGGAAGTGGGATCGGGTCACCATGGATTTTGTGACAGGGTTGCTTGTGACTCCGAAAAAGAAAGATGTTGTGTGGGTTTTCGTTGATAGGTTAACGAATTCGGCTCACTTTATTCCAGTATGTGTTTATTATTCATTGGATAAGTTGGCTGAGTTGTATATTGCGGAAGTGGTAATATTACATGGAGTTCCTGTATCTATTATCTCAGACAGAGACCTGAGGTTTACTTTGAGGTTTTGGAAGAAGTTACAAGAGGCCTTGGGTATGAGGCTGAATTTTAGTATTGCATTCCATCGTCAAACTGACGGTCAGTCTGAAAGAGTGATTCAAGTTCTTAAAAATATGCTCTGATGCTGTGTGTTGGAATTTAGAGGTACTTGGGAAAGATACCTACCTTTGGTTGAGTTTGCTTACAACAACAGTTATTAGTCGAGTATACGGATGGCACCGTATGAAGCCTTGTATGGCCGTAAGTGTCGGACTCCTTTTTATTGGATTGAGCTTAGTGAAAAGCAAATTCATGGGGTCGACCTACTTAAAGAGACTAAAGAAAAAGTGAAAGTGATCCAGGATAGTCTGAAAGCTGCTTCAGATCGACAAAAGTCGTATGCAGACTTGAAAAGAAAAGAAATCGAGTTTAATGTGGGTGACAATGTATTTTGAAAGTGTCGCCGTGGAAGAAAATATTGAGGTTTGGTCGAAAAGGGAAATTGAGTCCGCGATTCATAGGGCCGTATGAGGTTCCTAAAAGAATTGGACCAGTTGCATATCGGTTGGCTTTACTGATAGAATTAGAGAAAATTCATAATGTGTTTCATGTATCGATGTTAAGGCATTATCGCTCTAATCCTTCGCATGTGATCCCTCCAACAGAAATTGAGATACGACTGGACATGACATATGAAGAGGAGCCGGTTAAGATTATGGCTCGAGAAGTGAAATAGTTGAGGAATAAAGACATAGCTTTAGTAAAAGTGTTATGGAAAAAACATGGTGTAAAAAAAGCTACGTGGGAACCAGAAGAAACCATGAGAGAGCAGTGTCCAAACCTCTTTACCGGTAAGATTTTAGAGGGAGAAAATCTCTAAAGGGGGAGAGCTATAACAGCCCAATTTTGGGGCTAGTTGGAACAGTGGTTTGAGACCATTAAATCGAGGATAAGGAAAATTATTTTGATAGTATTTTATGTGTTATAGCATTAAAATATGGCTATGTAGAAATTTTGGTGCTTTAATTCTAGCAGTAGCATGCTTAATTGCGAAAAAGGACTAAATCGCATAAGATGCGAAAGTTCTATTTTATAAGGTAGGGGTACCTAATAGCTATAGAATGTAATTTGGAGGATTTTAAAATGCAATTGGGCCATTTTGGAATGTAATGGCCGGCCATAGGGTGCTTAGGGAACAAAAGCATTAAATTTAGTCAAACTAGGTGATAGTTGGTGACTAATTGACTAAAATATGATAAAATAAGATGAATAAAGGAAGCTATCATCTTTCACTATTCATCTCGCCCTCTATTACCAAAAATTTTAACAAGTTTAAGGGTTTGAAAGCTTGAAAATTTCAGCTACATCTCATCCTTGCAAGTAAGTAATTTTTGAGGTTTGTCCTTTTGGGGTCCCTAAAGCTTAAGCTAGCTAATGAGGGGACTAATTTGTGATATAGTTGAAAGTCGAGGGACTTTCCATGAGATTATTCATGTTTTTAGTTGAGTTTTTAAGGAAGAAAATAAATGTTAGGGAGGCGAGAAACAGCTTTTGTGAAAGGTGTTGCATGAAAACACCTAATTAGGATTTAAATGCAAAGATTGATTTTGTGTCGTAAATGTATGAAATAGTTGGAATTGTGAGTAGTTGTAAGAAAAATAAATGTTCAGCTAGGCTTGTTTAATGAGAAAGTGAGTTGAAAAAAGATTTAGAGCCTAGGGGTAAAATCATAATTTTGCCAAAGTACAAGGGCAAAATAGTCATTTTTTTCCTAAGTATAGGTTATGATGCATTATGATCATAGAATGATCTAAATGAATGAATTTATTTTTATAGATCAAGAAGAGCGTGGAATTAACCTTGATCGGGGAAAAGGCAAGGTTACGGATTAGACCGTTAGTTGACGCGTTTTACATTGAGGTAAGTTTATGTGTGAGCGATACATATATATATATATATATATATATATACATTGTTGTTGCTAACTAGTGTATGGCACAATTGAGAACCTGTATGATTCAAGTGGGTAGAATGTGGTAGTTATTAAATAACTCTAGTATGAATGATGGAATCGATATGTAAATGTGTTATATCAATATTTGATGGTGGGCTAAGTGCGATACCACCTTAATACTTAATTACGATAGGCTATGTGTGATTCCATCGACTGTTTATCATTTGGTGGGGTATGTGCGATACCATCGTAACTAACCTCTTTGGTGGACTATGTGCGATACCATCCTAATAAAGACTGATGGTGGGCTAAATGCTAAACCAATTAGAAATTTGATTATGAGTAGCTGATTGAAAGATTGTGAGGTGTTGTATTATGTGACATTGTGGTGCTAAGTGCAGGGAGGCATGCTAATAAATGTATACATTAAGCTTATGGTATGGTTTGGATGTGGAAATGGAAGAAATGAGTAAGCATGATTAAGAATGTGGAATGCTTCTTGTTTGGTATGTAATGCTAATTGTTTACATGTAAACTTACTAAGCTTAAAGCTTACCCCCATTCTTTTCCCTTGTTTTATAGAGTTTAAGAGCCGAACCAAGATACACCGATAACAAGAAGAACGTCCACATTATCCGCTCACCTCAGTATACCTAGACTTAATGATTTTGTATATGGCATGTATAAGGGCTAGGCTTGTTGGATTATTTTGTTATTTTGGCTAAAAATGTGTTGGCCCTTTATTAAGATAACTATTTTGTATATTTCCATGGTTGATGGCTCACCTTATCATTTATGAAAATATGAAGTTATTCATGGAAGTTCATATTGAAATTATGAGTTGTTTATTTGTATGTTGAATGGGTTTATGTGGTGTAAGCTAGAGGGGTGCAAAGAGCTTGGCAAATAGCCTTGTTCTTGTCTACATGGGTAGGCACACGGGCTTGTGTCTATGCCGTGTGTGACACACGGCCAGACCATAGGCTTGTGCCCAGGCCGTGTGAAGTCTGCACCTAGGGTTTGTAATTTAAATCGCCACACAGTAGAAACACGCAGGCGTGGACCAACTGTGTGGATTAATTAGAGACGACCATGGGCCAGTCTCACGGGCGTGTGCTTTGGTCGTGTGCTAATTAAGGGTTGATGATGTCATAGTCAGAGAGCTCCATGGGTAGAAGACACAGGTGTGTCTAGGCCGTGTGATTAAGTCAGTGTAGTGCACGGGAATCAAACACGGGTGTGTGAGATGACACATGGGCATGTTCCGGGACCAGCACGGGCATGTGGCCCCTGTTTGGATGAAAAGTTTCTCGGGTTCATAAAAGTTTCAGGATTAGTTCTGAAGCCTCTCGGAGGTATGTTTAGGGCCTCGTAGGCCAAGATTGAGCTTTGCGATAGGTTTAACAACGATATTATATATCCTATTCTAAGATGTTAAGTGTGATAAGTTAGGTAATGCCTCAAACCCAGTTCCGGCTTCGGATAGGGGTAAGAGGTGTTAAAATTTATGAATCAATTAAAAACACTTTGGTGAAGAAAAATATTTTGTTTTGAGGAGGTGATTAAAAACTAAGATTTTAACTAAGTAAAGTAAAATAAAATAAAATAAAAGTTCCATTGCTTTCAAAAGATGATTTTAATCAAGATGACATAATTGTGCTAGATTAATTACGTTTTTTAACTTAGAATTATTAACCTCATGTATTTGTTGTTACGAAAAAATTCACAGAAACTCGGTAATTTGCTAACTTATGAACATACTTACCTACCAAAATCAATTTATCTCTTAACTATATCTCTATGTCAATTCAACCGATTAAACAAATTTTAATAAGCAAATGTGTTAATGCACATACATACTTATGAAATTAAAATAATCTCTTGTGCATATCTCTATGCCAATTCAAACAATTAATTCAATCTCATAAGCACATAAAAGATTACGTGAGGTAACAATGTATTTCTACCTTGTAACAGTTTAATCACAATAATCTTGCAAGTTATGCAAGGCTAATGTATCATTATATACCGTTGCTAATTTAACCCTCAGTTACCTTAGATGATTAAACATGCACTAATTAAGTATTGTGTCAATTAATTACAATTTCAATCTGTTTAAATAATTAATTCATTAGTTACATTACAATTGTAATGCAAGAATAACTTAGTCATGGTTTTACTTAATCAAACATCTTACTAAGGCCTATAAAAACACGAACACAATTTTAATAACTCAAGTAGACGAAATGCAGTCAACCTAACATGAATTAAATTTAAGCCATATTAATTAAATTAAACATATAAACATCACAAATATTCATAGACATGTTTATCATAACAACAACAAAATTAAAAAGGATCGGGAACATGAATCAATTCCAGGGTTTCTCTAAGGCTTGACTAGTTTGCTCCGCTCCTCCTTCTCTGCTTGTTCTTGTTGAACCGAGGCTTCCATGAACACTTTAATGCTGCTCCAAATGGTGGTTGAATGACTCTTTTTCAAGAGGTGAAATCGGCAAGGGAATAGGGGAAGAAAATGAAGAACAATGGAAGGGAATGAAGAGAGAAAAGTGAGAGAGAAGTGAAGAAATGAATGGGTTTGAGATTTGTTTGAAGTGAGAAACCAAGGAGGGTATTTATAGGTTGAGAAGGCTGCTAAAAATAGCCAAAATCTTCAGCCAAAAACCACCCATGGCTGGCCACACATGTGGCATGTTTGAAGATTTCAAACATGCTATTTTTAGGTAGGGGCAAATCTTGAAAGGCATGAATAGTGGAGGGGTTTGAATGAAAATTAAAGGAGTCTTCAAAGGCCATTTTGCAAGAAAAATAATCAGCCAAACAAGCTTATTAGGTCAGCATGTGGTACGGTTTTGGGCTGCCCGATGCTCGGTTGGATCGGTTTTCTCGATTCAGCTCAATTGGGCCCTTTTTCCATAATTAATTAATAATAATTTATTTAACCCAAATTAAATTGGATTAAAATTAAAATTCATTATATTATGAATTAATACACATAATTTGGACCATATTAGGCTAAAAAATTAATTTGCCTTGATGCTTCAAAATTGCTTCTCGTTTTTGTGTGTCTAGTAGTGTCTACCGAGCCGTTTTTCGCCTTTTGTGCAAATCTGTTGAAAATGATCAAAATTTATTATAAAATTAAGTAAAATTCAAAATGTTAAAAATTTAAGTAAAATTTAATTATTTTATATAATTATATATTTTTCAACAATAATTTTACCAAAACTGCATGAATTTGAGTTAAAAAGGGCATAAAAAATGTGTATATTTTCATGTTTCTAGCATATCAAATGCTTTGTAAGTTTGTAGGTATTAAAAGGATAAACTTACCTCATTTTACAATTAAACATATCAAAATAATTAACTTGACCTGACTTGCCCGACATAGCAATTCACAACAACAAAGTGATTTTATTATATAACTGAGTCATAGAATCAACAATTCAATACTATTTGCATAGTTTCATCATCAGAAAAAATTTGAAAACCAAACTCATTTCATTATAATTTCATTTCCCTTTTTCATTTACCAGTTACCCTAGTGAACTATAATGAACAGATTAAGATACACGGATAACTACACCACACTAGATTGCTTGTTAGAGCAGTAACTACACCACACCAAGGAACCAAAGTGCAAAGCTTGTAGGCAACATATAATCGTATAATAATACGTCCCTCCACCACATCAGGGTCTCTGTAGAGACATATAACTCAGTAATCCACAACAAATGCTAGATTTTGGTATAATCAAAAATAACTCCGTGCCATCACATTTATCCCGTACAAATGCAAAATTAATATTATTGGCATGCCAATCACATCATATGCTTTATTACGTTCACTTGGTCACAGTTAGTACATATAACCATTTCTTTACAATTTAGTCCATATCTCACCTTTGTTGTACTAAATCATAAATAATTTAAATTATATTCACACAAATAACATTTCACAATTCAAGTATATACATCAATTACATATAAACCATACCACATGAACTTGGAAAAAACAAAAAATAATATGTCGAAGATTAATCCGCAATTTTGCTTTTTCCTAGATTATCCTCTGATTGGTTCAATTCCTGATCTAAACAGTAATTCATTTCAATTTATCAATTCAAAATACCTTATATCATCTTATTATATGCATATGACAGTTCATTTCACTTTTTGAATGTTTCCTAAAGTTTTACTTTTTATTCAATTTAGTTTCTAAAATCAAAATTCCTACATCTTTCAAATTTGAGCCTCGATTTTGAAATTGATCTCAATTACATCCTTCTCTAACCCTCTACTATCTATAAGTATAAAAATATAATATTAATTTCAAATTTTATGCACTTTAGTCCCTTTGTTCATAAACTAGCAATTAAACTTTACAAACTAGTCTTTTTTTTATATCTAAGCTTAAAATCTAACAAATTATCACCAATTTCATCAAGTATTCAATAATGGAAACTTTTGTAAACTTTAACAGTTTTACAAATTGGTACATAGGCTAGCTAAATCAAGCTCCCAATACCTTAAAAACATAGAAATTACAAGAAAATGGCTTGTATTACCTTAGCAATTAAAGGTCGATTGTTTTTTAAGCTTCAACAATGGTTTTTAGGTTTTTCTTTAGGTAAATTCAATTGAGATGAAAACAAAAATAAAGATTACATGCTTTAGTTACCATTTTATACCTTGACTATCAAATTAATTAATCTTTATTTGTAACACCCCAAACCCGGCCTAGACGTTACGGTCGAATCTGACGTGTCACATCGAACTGATTTTCGAAATCAGGCTTGTTGAGAGAAACCCATTTTTAAACGATTTCCATGTTTGTTACTATTGGTTTCTTAGTTGGTTAAAGACTCGCAGAAGCTATTCTAATGAATGTCATTTTGAGGTTTGAAAATGTGTGGTTGTCCTTTAAAACAGTTATTATCTTTGAAAACTTATTTGTATCAGTTTGGATGTAACACCCCTAACCCGTATCCATCGCCGAATTAGGGTTAAAGGCGTTACCGGATAGAACAGAAACTTTTATAGACATTTCATAATACAATTCATCAATTACAATTAAAGTGTCCCTTTTGTAAGTCAACGAGACCTTAATCATGCTTTAGAATAGGGTTGGGACTAAACCAAACACATATGGAATTTCTCAAAAATTTAAAACTTTTCTAAGTTATAGAGGTCACACGCCCATGTGGGTAGGCCGTGTGCCTCCCAAGGCTACTAGACACACCCATGTGTCATGGCCGTGCCAAAACAGAGCATGTATACTGACTTATCGAGATGGCCACCAGACATGCTCGCGTGCCATGGCTGTGTAAAAATTAGGCTAGCTACTGACTTAATTCACATGACCACTAGGCACACCTGTGCCACAGCCGTGTATGTAAATCAGGCCATTTGCAAGGCCAAATTGCCATGCACACTTGGGTCAACCCTACAAGCAACATACAAATTCATTTCATGAACATTTGGCAACCAAAGACATGTCAAATAATCAACGATTCTCCAAATTCAATTTCATTTCCAATCATGCCAATTTATAAACTAATTTGCACAACTAATTCACATGTATAACCATGCATGGCACATTCACATCCTACCATACTTATAATCATTTCATTGATCCCACATATATGCTCATATAGAATAAATTTACTTACCACAATTTTGACCATTTCATGGACATATATTCATACCAAAACCAATATCATAATCCACATTTACAAATTTCATATTATCAACATTTAACTAGCCACATCACATGGCTAATTTCATATCTCATACTGATACTAAAATAACTAGCCTATACATGTCATATTTAGCTATATACACATTTTCAAAATACCAAAATAAGTTTGAGTAGTGTGATGACGATCCTCGACGGTCCCTGAGCCTCTCGTAGCTTTAACTATATATAAAACAAAGCAAACACATACAGAGTAAGCTTTCAAAAGCTTAGTAAGCCATATACAAATAAACTTAGCATAAAAATGCACATAACCATATTGATACAATGACATTTATAGTTCTCAAAGCAAGTTTATCACATGTTCTTTGGTTCATATACTTAGCTATATCTTACCACATTCTTCAACTCAAATATCACATATACACATAACTCATTCAAGCATATCTTCACATATTATCTCATCATTTCAATACACATATTCATCTTAGTAAGTTCATATAGACACTTACCTTTCATACACACATAGTGTACTTTTCAAACGTACCTGAAACAGATATACAAATCACAAAGTCGTTCATTTCTCGGGCTTGCCCATTGAACCGTTCAAAATCTAATAGGATATTTAGAATGCTCAGAATAGTCGTACAATGCCAACGTCCTAGATGTGGTCTTACATGTAACTAAATATTGATGCCATTGTCCCAGACAGGGTCTTACATGAATCAATACGATGCCAATGTCCCAGACATGGTCTTACACATAAATCTCACATCGATGCCAAAATCCCAGACATGGTCTTACACAAAATCTCGAATCAATGCCAACGTCCTAGACGTGGTCTTACATGATATCACATAACGGACACCTATGTCATGACATAAATTATCCTATCTATTCCTAGGTTCAGACGGGACTTCTCAGACATTAACCATCTCTCGGTACTTTATCGGAATCCATATATTCATCATTTCGAGTATCATTCATAGAAATTCAAATTTCATATATTCACAAATACGTCAATTCAAATACGTTTATTTGTATATCAACTTACCTCGGATTCGGCTTAATGGAAACGAATACGTCAACTCGATTACTTTCCTTTTCCCGCGATATAAGTCCATTTTCTTCGATTCTTAATCTATACATATTCAAATTTAATCCATTTATTCACTAATTCATTTAATTCAATCCAAGAACACATATTTAGGGCAATTTACAATTTAGCCCTTACATTTTAACATTTGGACATTTTAGTCCCTATTTCACAAAATTACAAAATACACAAAATTACCATATACTCATGCTTAGCCAAATATTCCCCATGATCATATCAATCCACGCATTTCATTTATTTCACAAATTAGTCCTTCAAAATTTCATTTTAACAATTTAGCCCTAATTAACTAAATTCACCAAAAATTCAAGAACAAAACATGTTCATTAAACACATATCTTTCATTTAACACCATTACTCATTATAAAGCTCACCATTTTATCAATGGCACATCTCATAAACATCATAAATTCTTCAAATTACATCATAGGCTTGATAGTAGACTAAGCAACAATCTCAAAAACATAAAAATCATCAAAAACCAAAGTCAAAACATACATTAATTAAAGCTTGCAAGTGCCGAAAATCAAAATAACTAAACCTATTTCTTCTTCCTCTTATTTTTGGTCATAATATAAAAGATGAACATGACTTTTTCAATTGATTTTGTTTAATATTCTTTGTTTTGTCAAATTACCTATTTAACCTTTTAATAAAAATTTGAAACAAATATACATTAAGGGCATAACCGTCATTAGCCATCCACTATCTTTAATAATGGCTTATTACCCCTTTAAGGACTTCACATAATAAGAACATTAGCAATTCAACACTTATTCAAATAGAAGGTCACTTTTACCTTTTATGCTATTTAATCCTTTTATCAAATTAAACACATAAATAGACAGATTAACTTACGAAACTTTAACACATACTTAAACTTATGCTGCAGACACAGAAAATAATATTAAAATATTTTTTAGACTCGAATTTGTGGTCCTAAAACCACTGTTTCGACTAGGGTCTAAACCAGATTGTTACATTGGCAGTTTCAAAATAAGAAATTAAACATAATTAAAAGAAATTAAAATCACCAGAGGCCTTATTACATAAATATCAACCCAATATAAAAATTTAAATAACTAGGTCTAAAATAAAATATTAGCAAACGTGTGGCCACCTCCGAGTCCCTCGTAGCTCCAAATCATCTAAGGTTGGGGATTACCTGTACATTTAAAAGAAAAGGGTGAGTTATGAGAACTCAGTGTGTAATCCCCTATCATGTAGTAACAATTTGGGCCTGAGCCCTATTCAGTAACAGTAAGTGTGGGCCTTAGCCTATTACAGTAATTAATATGAGCCTAAGCCAAATACAGTATCATTATGGTGCAAATATACAACCCACCCCAATCCAACCAACACACCACCCGTACCAACCAATACACCATGTAGGGATAAAATCGACCCACCCAATTAACACACCAATATTGCGGCATAGCCGCCAAGAATAATAACATAAAGAAGTCGCCAAGAATAAAGATATGTGGCAAAGCCACTAATAATAGTATTGCAATAGAGTTGTCAGTATTAGTATCGTAACAAAGCTGCCAGTAACAGTATTTGTGGCAAAGCCACCAGTAACAGTACACTTCCTCCAAAACAGTATCCCAACCCCATGCAGTATGCCATGTCATAAATATCTCGTGTATGTAGTATGTCCTACTCAGTACAGTCATACAATAATATGCATTCATCAGTCGACTTACCTCTAAGGGTAAAATGGTAATTTCTATCTATTAAGGGTAAAGTAGTAATTTTACCCTTTAGGGGTATTTTGGTAATTTTACCTATTTTAGGGTTTAAGTGCAACTAAAAACCTTTTCAAAGGTCCACAGTCACCTCGAGCGACATAGATAACCTATATGATCAAAATGATATAAATAGGCCCAAGGTCCAATATTCGGCCCAAATGGGCCCATACGCTCGTGTGGCCCATTTAGCCCATATTTAGTCACGACTATTTGAATGATATAGCCCAGTCTAGTATTTGCCACTTATCGTGGATTTATTTTGTGTGGGCCCACTAGCCCATTGGGCCCACGTGACCAATTTCAGCCAAATGAGGCCTACAATAGCCCAAGAGCATGAAAACGCTCATGGTGGCCTCTATAGTCTGTTACCCATAATTGTGGGCTTGGTTTACCACTCGAGCAATCGTACGCTCATGAGGCCTCATATGTCGAGGGTTTGGCTTTTCGACTTCTGTTGATTCAAAAGGAGATAGTGTGATTACACACCTGTTTATGAAATTGTTCCAAGATCTATAAGCACCCAACTTTGACTGAATGATAAGCGATCTATCTCTCTAAGATTACTGAGATCGATTAAAACTGTGGCTTACAACCATAAATAATGATCTTACAGACAAGGAGATAATCGGCCTAGATACATAAGATAAGGTACTACTTTTACCTTGATTGGCTAACGAGGGAAAAGGTTTCGATCGCTTCCCAAATAGTTTGTACTCCCTAGATTCCCCTAAACACCATATCGCAACGAAGGTACGAAACCTGCAGTCAACACATGTATAGACAAGAACATTCAACTTTGAGAAAGGTTTAGAGGAATTAGATTTGAATGAAAAGAGGGAATACAACCACTTATCGACTTGTCAGAAATACTTGTAGAACCAAAATAGAGAGAGGACAGTGTTGAGTTTTGGCTAAAGTAAGAACCACCCAGAGAAGAGAAGAACCTGAATCGAAATGGGAAGGGAGAACTTTTAGTCACAAGCTGAAAAGGAGAAAGAGTCACAAGGGGGTGATAGGATACAAATGTCATGACATTAGGGTTATCTAAGATTACGTGTAAAACCATATCTGGGATATGGCATCGATATGAGATTTTGTGTAAGACCATATTTCTTGGATATGGCATCGATATAAGATTTCGTGTAAGACCATAGCTGGGCTATTGGCATCGATATGAGATTACATGTAAGACCATATTTGGGATATGGTATTGGTATGGTATTATATGTACGAGATTCCTGAGTATCCTTTAGTATTCCAAATGGTTCAACAGGAAATTCAACGGGTATGTCAAAGAAGAGAAAAAGTATGTGAGTATTACAAATTAGTATAGGTATGTACGTAAAGCTTATAAGCATTGACTTCATGAAATTGTGAGTTCATGATTTCCACGAGAATGATTTTATGAAAACCTTGTGATTATAAGTCTATACTTGTGATGTATGAAATACATAGTAAATTCGATTTACAATTTTTGTGATTGGCTTTCGGACTAGATTGAGTCATGACATAGCATGTTGTATTAATGCAAATTGTGATTTATCGGATATGAGATAAAGGAAAGATTGGCAAAATTTCCTATTAAATTGATTATGGAAGCATGGAAAGATAAGAGTTTAGGCAATTGAAAGATGTAAGAGTATATGCTTGAAATGTAAATGCCCATAATTAATGTGTATGTTTTATGGGAGGTTTGAAATAGTTTGTTGATCGTGGTAAATGATATGTTATTCTTATGACTGAGCGAGATGTGCTCATTATGTTTCATGTCATTTATTTTGGCTGAAGTTATGTTATTCATATGATTGAATAAGTTATGCTCATGAAGTTTAATGACAATTATGTTAATATATGTGATGTTATTCATATGTCAATGTATAATTAATGTTGTTTATTATTTGCATATGAACTTACTAAGCTTTAAAGCTTACTCCCCTTTCCTTTCCCATGTCTTATAGGGTTAATAAGCTAGCTCAAGTTAGAGATCGCTAGAGATTCTATCACACTATCAAGCTACCATTTTGGGTATATATAAATTCATGTATTTTGAGTTATGGCATGTATAGGGACTAAATCGTTGGCTTGTAATCGTCAAAGGCTTGTTTGCCATTTGGCCATGTAAGTTGGCTTATGTTGACAACATGGTTGAAACCCTAAGCATATTCATATATGTGTCAATGTCTATGGTGATATGATCATGGTATGCTTGGTGAATGTCAAATATTTGGAAATGTGATTTATGGACTGATTATGTGATGTGGGAATTGTGACCTATTAATGAGATGATGAATTTGAGTATAATTTGGTAACTAGTTGGAAATTGAATGAAGCCTAATAAATGTGGGATTTTTATGTTTGATTTAGGGCTTAATAAATGTAGTGAGTATGTTAGATAAACATATAAAATTGATATGTTTCAAACATGAATGTGGATGCTTTTGTTGCCTAAGTATGTAATGTTATGTGCCTTTGAATTGATGTGAATGTATGTGTGAATAAGGGTGACAAATGGCTTGGTAAATAGCATTTTATTGTCCACACGGGTGTGTGTTTAGGTCGTGCGTGACACACGGTCTGCCCCACAGGCATGTGATCCTACCATGTGTCACCTACACCCTAAATAATTACAAAACCCTATGCTCAGTAATAAGCACACGGGCAGAGACACAGGTGTGTGTCTCAGCCGTGTGAATGGCATAGCCTCGAGCACTGGCATGTGCCCTAGCTGTGTGAAGTCTGCACCTATTTTATGAAAAATTATGAAAATTTAATCAATCACACGAGCTAAGCACACGAACGTGTGACTTGCTGTGTGACAACAATTTGATGATGATGTCATAACAAAATGCTCCCTAATTTGAACACGGCCTAAAGCACGGGCGTGTCTTAGGGTCACACGGGCGTGTCTCGAACCCACACGGACGTGTGACCCCTTTTTCATGAAAATTTTCAAAGTTTTCCAAAAGTTTACAAAGTTCTCGGTCTAGTCCCGAACCACTTCTGATGCATGTTTTAGGCCTCATAGGCTCATTTTAGGGACGATATAATGTTTTAGAAAATTTTTAAATTTGAGTGGAAATTCATGTCTTAATTTTGAATGTTTACTTGTAAGTCCGGTAATACCTTGTACCCTATCCCGGCGTTAGATACGGGTAAAGGGTGTTACAATGAATTTGTATGTCATATTGTGGTATTTATGTTTTGTATTGGTTGATATTGGAAATGGTATAGAATATGCATGATTTAGGTTTGAATTGGTTGGTTTTAAATGCCAAATTACGTTATGTTTTGGTGCCATTTGGGTTGTTGTAGGTGTGCATAAGATTGGGTGGCGAATTGGTTTAGTAAATAGCCTATTTTTGTCCATACGGGCAGAGACACGGGCGTATGTCTCAGCCATGTGTGATACACGGCCATGTGTCCCCTGGTGTTGAATTAGAAATCAAGTCAGTATGCTCCACACAGCCTCACACACGGGCATGTGACTTGGCCATGTAGCATAAGTCAGTATACCCTACAGGTTTGACACGACCTAGCACACGACCTGACACACGGGTGTGGGTGTTGGCCGTGTGACCCAAGTCAGAGAGTTACACGGGGTCAGACACGGGCTGGGACACGGCCATGTGCTCCCATTTCGAATGCCCACACGACCTATGACACAGGCGTGTCTGTTGGCCGTGTGACACACAAGGGCGGGCCACACGGGCGTGTGACCTCTATTTTTGAGAAAATTTTCTAAGTGTTCTAAGAATTTTTAAAGTTATCGGTTTAGTCCTGGACCACTCCTAATGCATGTTTAGGGCCGCCTAGGCTCGTATTAGGGAAGATATTAATGTTTTGATTGATATTTGAATGAAATTTGGAAATGTATGATTAAATGTATGTGTAATTGTGTTATAAGTCCGGTAATGCTCTGAAACCCTATTCTAGCGTTGAATAAGGGTGAGGGGTGTTACAAACGATACAAAAGTTATGTCCAAATAAGGTCTAATTAAATAATAATAATTTAATAGAAATATAAGTTCTACTCTAAGTAGAATAGAGGGGGGCAACATCCACAGGAATACTAGGGTTTGCTACCCATATCATGTAACCAAGTCTAATTGGGTCTTTCATGCATTGGTAAAATTATGTGTTATCAAAAATTTTATCCAACACTTATAACTTATCCAATCTAATAACTATTTTTTATTTCCTAAATATTATTTATTAATTTAAAATTTCTCAATTAAATTATTTTTACAACCCAATTCTAATTTTGTTAAAGTCATGGCAACTTTACTATATTAGATATAAGGAAATATATTTAATTGTCTCATTCAACAAATTCACAATGACTAATTAATTTAATCTTGCTTCGATCTTCAATTATTTAATTACAATTAATTAAATAATAATTTAAAGAAATCAAATTAATTTCTAAGTCATATTTTGTACTTAGAGAGACAACATATTCACTACGGATAGTGATACATTCAATCTATTTCTCTTACTTCATTGTTTTCATTCATTCCATATTATTGGCTCTACTAGCAATTCGTTTTGGGTTATCTCGAGCTAGTGAAGGGATCGATTGGACATATATAATTAGGGCTCAAATGATTTGTAATTAAGTTTCGGCTCTTCATCTATTAATTATAACATTATTTAATCATGGAGTCATTCCACTAAAGTACTATGATTGAACTCGCCTTTATTATTTACCATTACAAAATCTACTCATCCAGTGTTCATCCAACGACCTTGTCATAAGTGTGTTACCTTTATGGGATGTTCTTAATCTCTTTTGAATAAATTTGTTCTCCCAATATGGTCTTATTTTATCTCATGGTAACCATTACATCTTCCATTATGAAAATTCAATTACTAAAAAATAGTAATTAAATAATTTTTCTCTAAGACAAATGACCTGTGCCACATTACTTTTAATTTATCATGTAATGTTTGTAACGATCGAATTTCTAGTGGTGTCAAAAAACGCAGTTGTGAGACCTCATTTCCATAAGCCAAGCCAGTAAGGATGAAATTTAAAGATTAATGAAGTTATTAAGAAAATATATTGAAATTTGGTTTAGTAATTTAACCGAGAAAATAGTTAATTAAAGCTCAAGAACTAAATTGTAAAAATTCAATCACTATTAAGTTTTAATTTAGAAAATGCTTGAGGGCCTAGATAGTAATTATCCAAACGAAAAAATGGTTATTAAACCATTTTAATTTTAAAGTTAGTAGGAAATGATAATGAATGGCCCTTAGTTTTAAATTATGATTAAAAATGCATTAAAATATCTTAATTAATGAATTGATAATGGTTAATCAAGTTAATTAAGTTTTAATCTTAGTATAAATATTTAGTTAGTGGGAAGAAAGATGAATAATCATCTTCTTCATCCCTGCTTTGGTCATCCAACCTTAAGAAGAAAAAAAGAAAAGCTTTCAACCATTCCAACATTCAACCATTAAATCAAGTAAGGTCTTAAGTCATTTTCTTTAAATTTTTATAGATTCTTGACCATGGGAGCTTGATTTAGCTAGCCCAAGTATCAATTTGTCCAACTGTTAGGTTTTTAACAAGTTGCCAATAGAGAGAAATTGATGAATTAAGCTTGAATTTGATAGTTAATAAGCTTGGATCATGATAAGGACTAAATTAGAAAGTAAATTGAACTTGTTAGATAGCTTTGCAACATTAAGGACTAAATTGAATAGGACTAAGTTGAATAAATTGAAAAATTCCATGAGATTATGTTGTAGATGAAAAGTATAGGGTCCCTAACGAAAGAATGTGAAATTAAATTTTTATCCAATGTTGAATATAAAAAAGATATGTGTATCCCGAGTATAGGACTAAACTGAATAAAATGAAAAATATGTTTGACTATGTATTTAGTGGTGATTTAGAGGCAAACTGATATTGTTCCTATTATTGAATCATCGAATATAGCTAAAACGATGTAGAGTCATCGTGAGAGAAGGGAAAAGCGAGAGTTGTAGATGAGTAGTGGACAATTTTGGTTTTGTACTTCTATGATTTGAGTTCAATACATAAATATATATACATATGTATATATACATCCATGTCATTGATGCAAATCTACCTATTGAGGTAAGCATAGTATAATTGCATAATTCATTTTATACTTGATGATATTGAATGTCAAGAATTCAACCGAATTGAATATAATAGAAATGACATGTTATAATTTGTTAAATGATTCATAATATGATTGATGATGGAAATTGATATGGAATTATGATAATAAATATGAATTGATATGTAATTGAATCATTGGTACCTTATTAATTGTCCGAGTAAAGTCGTATATAGTTAGCATGCTATAGGAATGATTATGTATGGGTTTATTCATTTCGTGTGCCAGGATGCACTTCGTGTGTGAATTTGCACTTCATGTGCCAATATGCACTTCATGTGTCGTGATGCACTTTTGCTTGTATGCACTTTGTGTGCCAGTATATTTACTTCGGTTTGTTTGTTGATGCACTATGTGTGCTATTATATTTGCTTCGGTTCGTCTGATGAAGCACTATGTGCCAGTATAATGCTTTCAGTTTATCTAATGATATGATGCTTTCAGTTTATCTAATGATGCACTAGTAGTGCTAGGATGATGTGTTGGTTTGATGATCCATGTATCTATCTTGAGTCTAATTCTGTTTAATAGGGCTTATAAAGTACAAACTCGATAAATGATATTGAACTGAAATGATAGTATGAAATGATACCATATGTGCATATATGTGAAATGTGATTAAAGATAATAAGTGAAAGATCATGTGAATCGATTATTAAGAGCCCCAAGGGCCGACATGGAAATGAATCAATTGGTTTGATAAAGATCGAATAGAAAGAAATGAATAGATAGTATGAGATAGAATGAAATGAATAAGTTATGTTATTGGCATATATGACTTAATAGATGTGTAAAGCTTGACTAAATGACTTTGTACATCATCTTAATATTTGGCATGATTAGTACATGAATTATTTGAATCTAGAATATGTTTTGAATGTGTTCATATTGCTAATGCTATTGAGTTATTAAATTGAATCATGAAAGTACCATCGAGCTTTATCGCTCAGCGTAAGGTTTTGTTTATTTTGTGCGTAGGTAGTTAGAAGAACTCAAGGTTTCAAGGAGTAATCCAGCATCCGGCCTGCGATTCTTGACTCAGCAAAGTTTGTATAGCTTCCCTATGTTTTTAATAAATGGCATGTACTAAGTCGAATTTGTATTAAGTAGGGCCATTTAGAAAATTCTAGCTAATGTCATATGAAATAAGCATATGTTGTAAATTGTTTATGTAAATGGTATAATATAGTAAGAACAGATGAAATGTTATATTGAGTAACTTGTTTAAGTGTTGTGAATTGGCAATATGTGGACCTTATGAAAATATTCAGTCACGTTGCAACGTCAGGTCCATAATGTTGCAACGAGGAATAGTCAGTGATTTGCGTTGTGACTTGGAACCACTGAAGCCACAATGTCAACCTGATAAATTTTAATCTTTACATTTTAGTCCTTATTCGACCTTAGGTTATTAATAGAGCCTTCATAAGCTTGTATAAGACTCGTATATGATTATATATTATATAGTAATGATGTTTTCAACTAAATAATAAGTGTTAACTGCGAAATTGAATTGTATTTGATAGTAGTTTCGATAACGAATGTGGTATCTTGTAGCTCGTACTTGGCGATTGGGTCGGGTATAGGGTGTATCAATGAGAGGATATCATTTACCCCAGAACACCTGGTTTAGGGGCTAGGTAATTTAAGTATAATTTAGGTGTTGGTAGGTTTTTGGGTGTGTTTGGAGGTGTTTTAGAGGTTTTAAGAATGCTCGGGTAAAAGGGGAAGGTTTAGGAAAAGTTTTAATTTTAGGTGTAAAAAGGGGAATTAGGGCAAGTAGGCTTTAAAATAAATTGGTGGAATTTAGGACACAAGAAAGGCATTGGCAAAGTGGCTTCATGCGCTGCTTAAGGGGGCTGGAAGAAGGTCCATCGAGGGCCTGGGTTCGAGTTGAGGCGGCAACAAAAGTGGCGTTTTATTTTTGGGATTATGGCGTTGCAGGGTAGAAGGCCTTAAAATAATTTGGGCGTGTACTTGGCACAAGCAGCAACTTGGCCAAGTGGTTATCGTGCGGCACATAGGTGTTGGAGGGAGAGAGTCTTGTTCGAGCGCTGGGCAAGATTTTTAGGCGTGATTTATTTTTGGCGGTTGTGGGTTTGAAGTAGGAAGGCTTTATAAATTATTGTTGGGGCTATTTGGCATAAAAATCAAAGTGGTAGAATGGCTCAAGCGCCGCTTGGTGTTGGCTACCTCCAGTCCTGTGTTGAATCAGAAAAGCAATGGTGGGTTTTCTTTTATTTTGCAAAGATTAGGCGAGGCGATGGATGACACATGGAGTCTTCATGGACAGTGGTGGTGTTTCAAAATCGGTGGAAGATAAGGATGAGTTTTATTTTTTTTATTTTGTATTTTAAGTTGAAGGAGTGATAAGGGTTGGTTATTTTAATTATTTTAGATAAGTGTAGAATTATTTTAGAATTAGAAAATAGGTGATAATGGTTGCTATTAGATTATTTTATTATTTTGAATTGGATGGTATTGAGTGAATTTAGGAAAGAATTTTGGGTTTGGTGGAAGTCTTGGCCGAATGGGGGGGGCCTTGGAGTGCTTGGTCGGCGTTGGAGTCTTCTAGGGGGAGGGGGGGTGCCGAATGCTTTATATAGGGAGAGCACCCTTTTGGAAATTCTTTTTCCTCTTTGAATCTCCAAAACCGAAAGTGCACTCTCTCTTGTGCCAAATTTCTTCCACTATTCTCTTCCTATTACTTCCATTCTTCCAACCTTATTTCTTACTTTTCTTGACTAGGCCGAAACCTTGAGCCTTTCTATTTCTCTCTTTTATTTCACCAAAGCTTAAAGCCAAACCTTGTTCACCATTGAGTCTATTTTGTTCGTGATTGAGGCAAACTCCCCTTGAATCTCTGCAAAGCACGTAGGTGGTAAGTGTACTTTTGTGATCAATCGATTTATGTACCCCTCCTGTAGTGGCCAAAACCGAATGGTTGGCCTTAGTGGGGTTGGCGAATGCTCTATAGACTATAAGTGATGTGTTTTTTCTATTGTAGCCAACGCAAGGAGCATTTAGGGTCGTTGATTCGGTTACTCAAGGTAAGGGTTAGGTGCTATTCGCCAAAGGGTCCTCTTTTCATGGATTTTGTTATAAACCATATTTGGCATTTGTGGTAACCGATTCTAACCTTGACCATTTAGGAGTTTCAAAGATGATTAAGGAGCTTAGGGTTTTCAAGACTCTGTCGGTAAGGATGAGTAGTTTATGATTATTCGTTTAAGATCTCAGATAACCAAGTTTTGATTAGATATCGTTATGGATGCGAATACCGGTCAAGGTGAGCAAGGAAAGCTCCCATCCGAAGTTCAAGAAGAGGTCGGTTTACATTGTGATGAGATTGCCACCGGGGTGTGGCGCGTAATGTAAAACGATAAGCAAATAACAGTAGTCTCGCTAAACGATAGCGTTGGGATCGAGGGTATTGAACTTCAGGTTATAAGGTGTGTGATTAACCCATCGATTTCCGGGTATATGATATGTATGCGATAGGTGTATGTGTTAAATATGTGTTAATAAGTGCAGTGACTATGTGAACCGGATACCCTTAAAGGGTATGTCGATAAACAGGTTAGTATCAAATCTGTTGAGATGTGGTTATTAATACGTGTATGTGAGTATGTCTATGAATATGAATGTATGCCCGAATATCATGTACATGCTTTATTCATTATGTCATTATATTATGTTACATGTGCATGGGTGGGTTTACGAAGAAGGTGCGGTGTACTTGATGCGTGGTTGATGTCGACTTTGTGCTACATCGTGGATTGGCGCCGATCGAGGTCGCGTTGTGGATCTTTGCGATTTAGTTCGCGTGGTTACCTTGATTGATATCGGCTTTATGCCATATCGTGGCTTGATGGATTCTTGTGTGCTCCATCGTGGTTTGATGTTAGCTATACGCTACATCGTGGATGGCATTGGTTGCCTTTTGGAGGGAAAAGGAGAGGGTGACTCGATAGTCCCCGGTGTGTGGTAGGTTTGGTTAAGGGGTGTGTAGCGGATGGACCTTAGGATTGGGTTGGGTTTCATGTTGCATTGTTTTGTTATGAAATGATATGGAAATGGGCCAAGCCCAATATGACATGTGGATAGGTATGTTTTGGGAACATACGTGGAAATGGGCCAAGCCCGATGTCGTGAATTAATGAGAAAAGGGCTAGCCCAAAGATGCTTAAATGTGGATTGAATGTCGCCAAGCCAGTTGTGGTAATGTCTAAATGGTTATATTTACATGTTGCATTTGATAATTGGGATGTTATGTGGCTAGCATGTGGGTGGATTTCAATGGTTTTAATTACACATCGAGTCCGTGTGACTCACCCAATTATTTTCCTAACATTTCGTGTGACTCTTGAGATTGGACCGGGATCGGAGAGGACACATGGTGGCCCATGCGAGAAGGAAGAGTCTCAATATTTTAAAGCTTATTTATATTAAGTTTTGGTTTAAATATTGGTTGTAATAAAAGGCCTCTTTATTTATTGTTGGGATCATTTTATTATCTTTTTAATTAGGGTTTATATTATACTTAGATATATTTCCTTCAAATGATTTATAATATAATAAATTATAATAAAGTTCTAATTCACATATTTTATATCGAGCTTACAGATTAAATAATTTTAATGGAATTACTTCCTAAAATAAACAAAAATTTTCAAGTTATCCTAAAGACAAAGATTTTCCAACCGTTTTTCATGCAGTGACATAACCAGATCCGGTCCAAGGCTCGTGGGTCGGGTTTGGGATGTTCTGATTGGTATCGAGCCTGTTCAAAACTTCGGCTTTGAGGTTTTGGGCCCAAAAACATTTTCAAAATGGGCTTTTCAAAATATGGGTTTTCTCGAGTTATTCGGCATGGCACTGTACCTCCTACCGAGTCCACCGGTAAGTACTTGGACTTTTGAAGTGCTTTACTATTATGAATCTTATGGGCTTAGTTGGGCTCGTAGAATAGAATGATAGGGCTTTTGGATCCCGAGTGAGAACTTAGAGACGTGGTCGGGGAGTATGATAGACTAAGATCAGTCTTGCAATGAGAAGTAGAGTAGCGAGTTATGATTACTCGGTAATAAGTAATTTCGAGGACAAAATTATTTTAAGGAGGGTAGAATTGTAACACCACGGTTTAGGGGCTAGGTAATTTAAGTATAATTTAGGTGTTGGTAGGTTTTTGGGTGTGTTTGGAGGTGTTTTAGAGGTTTTAAGAATGTTCGGGTAAAAGGGAAGGTTTAGGAAAAGTTTTAATTTTAGGTGTAAAAAGGGAATTAGGGCAAGTAGGCTTTAAAATAAATTGGTGGAATTTAGGACACAAGAAAGGCATTGGCAAAGTGGCTTCATCTTTTGCTTAAGAAATGGAAGAAGGTCCATCGAGGGCACTGGTTCGAGTTGAGGCAACAAAAGTGGCGTTTATTTTTGGGATTATGGCGTTGCGGTAGAAGGCCTTAAAATAATTTGGCGTGTACTTGGCACAAGCAACAACTTGGCCAAGTGGTTATCGTCTTGCACATAGGTGTTGGAGGGAGAGAGTCTTGGTTCGAGCGCTGGGCAGACATTTTGGGCGTGATTTATTTTTGGCGGTTGTGGGTGAAGTAGGAAGGCTTTATAAATTATTGTTGGGGCTATTTGGCATAAAATCAAAGTGGCCGAATGGCTCAAGTATTGCTTGGTGTTGGCTACCTCCAGTCCCGTGTTGAATCGGAAAAGCAATGGTGGGTTTTCTTTTATTTTGCAAAGATTTGGGCGGCGATGGGCGGCACATGGAGTCTTCATGGACAGTGGTGGTGTTTCAAAATCGGTGGAAGATAAGGATGAGTTTTATTTTTTTATTTTGTATTTTAAGTTGAAGGAGTGATAAGGGTTGGTTATTTTAATTATTTTAGATAAGTGTAGAATTATTTTAGAATTAGAAAATAGGTGATAATGGTTGCTATTAGATTATTTTATTATTTTGAATTGGATGGTATTGAGTGAATTTAGGAAAGAATTTTGGGTTTGGTGGAAGTCTTGGCGAATGGGGGGCCTTGGAGTGCTTGGTCGGCGTTGGAGTCTTCTAGGGGAGGGGGTGCCGAATGCTTTATATAGGAGAGCACCCTTTTGGAAATTCTTTTCCTCTTTGAATCTCCAAACCAAAGTGCACTCTCTCTGTGCCAAATTTCTTCCACTATTCTCTTCCTATTACTTCCATTCTTCCAACCTTATTTCTTACTTTTCTTGACTAGGCCAAAACCTTGAGCCTTTCTATTTCTCTCTTTATTTCACCAAAGCTTAAAGCCAAACCTTGTTCACCATTGAGTCTATTTTGTTCGTGATTGAGGCAAACTCCCTTGAATCTCTGCAAAGCACGTAGGTGGTAAGTGTACTTTTGTGATCAATCGATTTATGTACCCCTCCAGTAATGGCCAAAACCGAATGGTTGGCCTTAGTGGGGTTGGCGAATGCTCTATAGACTATAAGTGATGTGTTTTTTCTATTGTAGCCAACGCAAGGAGCATTTAGGGTCATTGATTCGGTTACTCAAGGTAAGGGTTAGGTGCTATTCGCCAAAGGGTCCTCTTTTCATGGATTTTTGTTATAAACCATATTTGGCATTTGTGGTAACCGATTCTAACCTTGACCATTTAGGAGTTTCAAAGATGATTAAGGAGCTTCCGGTTTTCAAGACTCATCGGTAAGGATGAGTAGTTTATGATTATTCGTTTAAGATCTCAGATAACCAAGTTTTGATTAGATATCGTTATGGATGCGAATACCACCAAGGTGAGCAAGGAAAGCTCCATCCCGAAGTTCAAGAAGAGGTCGGTTTATTGCATGCGAGATTGGCCACCGGTGTGGGCGTATAACGAGAAACGATAAGCAAATAACGGTAGTCTCGCTAAACGATAGCGTTGGGATCGAGGGTATTGAACTTGAGTGTTATAAGGTGTGTGATTAACCCATCGATTTACGGGTATATGATATGTATCGATAGGTGTATGTGTTAAATATGTGTTAATAAGTGCGGTGACTATGTGAACGGATACCCTTAAAGGGTATGTCGATAAACAGTTAGTATCAAATCTGTTGAGATGTGGTTATTAATACGTGTATGTGAGTATGTCTATGAATATGAATGTATGCACGAATATCATGTACATGCTTTATTCATTATGTCATTATATTATGTTACATGTGCATGGGTGGGTTTCGAAAGAAGATGCAGGTGTACTTGAGTGCGTGGTTGATGTCGACTTTGTGCTACATCGTGGATTGGCGCCGATCGAGGTCGCGTTGTGGATCTTTGCGATTTAGTTCGTGGTTACCTTGATTGATATCGGCTTTATGCCATATCGTGGCTTGATGGATTGCTGTGTGCTCCATCGTGGTTTGATGTTAGCTATCGCTACATCGTGGATGGCATTAGTTGCCTTTTGGAGGAAAAGGAGAGGGTGACTCGATAGTCCCCCGTGTGTGGTAGGTGGTTAAGGGGTGTGTAGCGGATGGACCTTAGGATTGGGTTGGGTTTCATGTTGCATTGTTTTGTTATGAAATGATATGGAAATGGGCCAAGCCCAATATGACATGTGGATAGGTATGTTTTGGGAACATACGTGGAAATGGGCCAAGCCCAGTAATCAGTGAATTAATGAGAAAAGGGCCTAGCCCAGTACTTAAATGTGGATTGAATGTCGGCCAAGCCCAGATTGTGGTAATGTCTAAATGGTTATATTTACATGTTGCATTTGATAATTGGGATGTTATGTGGCTAGCATGTGGGTGGATTTCAATGGTTTTAATTACACACTGAGTCCGTGTGACTCACCCAATTATTTTCCTAACATTTCAGGTGACTCTTGAGATTGGACCGGGATCGGAGAGGACACATGGTGGCCCATGCAGAAGGAAGAGTCTCAATATTTTAAAGCTTATTTATATTAAGTTTTGGTTTAAATATTGGTTGTAATAAAAGGCCTCTTTATTTATTGTTGGGATCATTTTATTATCTTTTTAATTAGGGTTTATATTATACTTAGATATATTTCCTTCAAATGATTTATAATATAATAAATTATAATAAAGTTCTAATTCACATATTTTATATCGGGCTTACATTATTAAATAATTTTTAATGGAATTACTTCCCGAAAATAAACAAAAATTTTCAAGTTATCCTAAAGACAAAGATTTTCCAACCGTTTTTCCGCAGTGACATAACCAGATCCGGTCAAGGCTCGTGGGTCGGGTTTGGGGATGTTACATACCCTTTATTAAGCTATGAATTCCACTATTATGGAATGATGTTACATCATGCAAAAGTCATATGCCCAACACCATAGCTTTTTGTTCTTTATCTATTTAAACTCAGACTTTCATTTGCATCAAAGTATACAAGTCATGTATCCATAGCTCATCATCCACTCAAGATTAGGTTATGCCACACTATGAACATCACAAGTAAATAAATGTAACACCCCAAACTCGGCCTAGACGTTATGGCCGAATCTGGCAATGTCACATGATAGTGCTTTAGAAAACATAGTTACGATAAAATCATTTTTCGTTATCTTATCTACCTCCAATAACGTGTCGTTTGATTCAGTCATTATCCATTTTCAAAACATTGTCCATTTTCCAAAATATCTATATTTTGTAAAAGCATTTAAACCAGTTTGCATAATGCTGGTGTTTTGGTAAAACCTTTGTTTATTTTGAAAACTCGAGCTTTCCTACTGCTAACGGTAAAACCATAAACGTTGCAAAACACAATTAAGCAAAATACGTAAAGGTCATATTACATAAAAATTTCCCAGTTATAAGCAAAACCATAAATTAAGTACAAAACCATGAGGCAGAAGCAGTGGTCACCGTCGAGTCCTCTCTTTGCCCGATCCGTCTAAAGTCGGGATTACGAGCAGTTAAGCGAGAAAAGAGTGAGTTTTCGCAACTCAGTGTGTACTCCCCACAAAAAACATGCATACCGCATAATATCAAAAAACAGTCATAAATCCATAGTTTGGGCCTGAGCCCATTACAGAATCAGATATATAATAGGGCCTTAGCCCATCTCAGATTAATATGTAGAACAGAGCAGAATAACATAGTCCTACCCACCAGCCTCTACACAACAACTCCGTCCAACCCTACACACCATGTGGGATAAAATCAGCCCACCCATCTCTACACACCATATTGTATCAAAATGTGGCATAAAATCAGATAATTGTAGATGAGCTACCAGATAACAGGCTTAAGAGCCTTTCAGATACTTCCTCCAAATATCATCAACCCCCCCGATGCAATGCAACATAGAAGGAATGTCATGCTATTATGCATTTAAAAGTACATACATTCAGATATCATAATTCATGCTTGGTATAGAGATCAGACAGGCAGATCACTCATATAGGGGTCTAAGACGATCAATGAGCACTCCAGAACCTAAGAATTGATATTCCAACGTCCAAAATCAATGTTTAAAGCAAAACTAAATCAATATGTTAAACTCGATACCTTCCAAAACCTTACCTTCAATCAAGTCACCGAAATTCCCCAAACCTAAGTATCCCAACAGCGATTATGAGTCTCTAAATCTTCCCCTATCCTGCATTAATGACGTACATCAGTTTAAGCTAACAACAAAAATAAAACTATGCTACTTATCTTACCGAAACAAGACATGAACTAGTGTTGCACAGAAGAGATGCGACTACAAAGAAGATCAAAAATATAAGATGGTAGCGAGGAAGAGAGAAAGAAAAGGCAAGAGGAGAAGGTAAAAGGAAGTGCAAAAAAAAGAAAATGCAAGAGGAAAAGGTAAAAGGAAGTGCAAAAATTCAGCTATGGGAGAGGAAGACACTGTATTTTCAGAAGAAAGAAATTTAGGAAAAACACAACTACTCAAAAAGTCTAATCCTTTCCTAATTTCCCTCCCACTAATTCTATTCACAAATCACCACTCAGTTCCCCATCTTAGCACAACTCTAGTCGAAGCTAGGAGCAAAAATTACAACCATTGCCGTCCTAGAGATTCGAACATAAGACCTCCAGCATATTAACATTTCACTTAACCACCAGACCAGCAAGCCCATTCTGATATATTTTCACCAACATCTAAACTTAAGCCTACTGAACCCAGTTAAGGCTTTAATCAAAAAAATACCAAAATTTACCCAAGACATGGCTTGACCTTGGGACCTCTCATACACACCCAGAACACATAACCACTGAAGATGATAGATATCTGTGTCACAAATTTACAAAATACAAAATTAAGAAAATTTGGGGCGTTACAACTCTACCTTCTAAAAGAAAATTTCGTCCAAATTTTACTTGATCAAAAAGGTGAGGATACTCTGACGCATCAAATCCTCCGGATCCCAAGTGGCCTCTTCATTGCTATGATTCCACCACAGCACTATCACTAAGGGGATAAACTTCCTTCGCAGGACCTTAATGTCACGATCTAGGATCTGGACCGGCTCCTCCTCAAACGTCAGATCTGGTCTAACCTCAATGTCCTCAATAGGAACCACATGCGTGGGATCAAAGTGATAGCATCTCAACATTGAGACATGAAACACATAATGAATGCAATCCAACTCTGAAAGAAGCTCTAACTGATATGCGATTGCCCCCACTCGTTTCAGAATACGGTACGGCCCAATAAATCGAGGGCTCAGCTTACCCTTGCGACCAAACCTTAAAACTTTCTTCCATGGTGAGACCTTGAGAAGGACTAAGTTTCCCATAGAATACTCAATATCCTTTCTTTTTAGATCAGAATAGGAATTTTGCCTATCAGATGCCACTTTTAGTCAATCTCGAATTGAGCAGACCTTATCTTCAGTTTTCCAAACCAATTCTAGACCCAAAACACGTCGCTCCCTCAACTCAGACCAACATAAGGAAGTGCAACACTTACGGCCATACAAGGCCTCGTACAGTGCCATTTGGATGCTAGACTAGTAGCTATTGTTATAGACGAACTCTGCTAATGGTAAATACTCCTCTCAACTACCTCAAAAATCTATAACACAGCTTCTCAACATATCCTCCAGTACTTGAATCACCCTCTCCGACTGACCATCTGTGTAATGCCCTAAAAGTTAGGGGTTGTAACTTTTGTTTAGTTTTATGTTGTGCTTGCTCAGTTGGTTATTTGAGTGTTTTAAGGGTTTTAAGGAGGCCTGGGTTCGAGTTTGAGCCTGGGAAAAAATTTCAGTTTTTGGCTCTTTAGTGGAGAAGGCTGTTGGCAGTATGGCTTAAGTATAATTATGTGCATTTAGGAGACACAAGTTGAGCATGTGGCAAGGTGGCTGTGGCGTCAATGGGAAAGCAATGAGGGAAGGGGTTCGAATCCCTCAGGTTGCAAATGAAGGATTTTATTTTGTAACTTGAGAGTGGAAGAAGTAGGGTTCGGATCAAACTCTTCAATGGGAGTTAGAGACTTGGTCAACAAGTTTGAATGGGAGGCTAGGAGTGATTCAAGGAGAGGATAGTGGAGAAAATCAAGGGATGGATGTGTAGGGAAGAGTTGGCCGAATGTAGGGAAGTTGATTAGGAAAATTTTGTGGAGTGAATTTTTTTCAATTTGTGTTAGTGCATTTTGGGGAGTTCTCTGGTTTCTTTCAAGGGATTTTGCATTTTGGTATACTTTCTAGCTTTTTGAGTACTTTCTTCTCATTGCTCCTTTACCGAATTCTTAGTTTTCTCTTGACTCCTCTTTTTCTTTTCATTAGTATTTTTCTGCCAAATTTTGTCTTCCTTCGATTCTTCATTTGGACGACTGCAACATTTTCTTTTCCACTTATTTTCTCTTTCTCTCTTTTTTCTTGGCTAAAGTCAAATCCAATCTCCTCTCTTCCTCTCATAGTTTCCTTTTTCTACCCTTGTAGTTGGTCAGACTATCTTCTTCTTGGTCTTTAATATTCCCATTGTCTTTTAAGTTGATCAAACCAAGATCAATATCATCTTACCTTTCTTTTATAGTCACATTTCTAGGGCCATATTCAAGGAAGTTGTCTTGCCGCATCTAAGGGTAAGTAGATTGGCTTTCTTTCAATCTTTTTTGTAAGGGGGTTATCATTGTGGCTCTAGTGCCGAATCTTCCCCATCTTCTGTGGTCTGATGTGGTTGGTATGTAGGTTCACTCGAGGTGTAGGAGGGGACAAGCATTTTGAAGCAGGCGTTTCGTACTCATAGCCTTAATTCGGTACGTGTACTCGCTTTACTTTTATCAAGGGTAGACTTGAACCACATGTTTACTCTGTCTCTTTTTATGAAGGGGTTTATATCGTAGAGTTCATTTAAGGATTCTTAATCCTCACTGGAAATCGAAAAAGACTTAGCCACTTGGTAAAATCAAGGTAGGAGTAAGTGTCGTTTCGGCTTGTTGAATATTAGAAGGATAACCTTTTAATCATTTGACTAATCATTGACATTGTCTTACATAGGATCAGTGCTAGGGGATTGGCGGCACACTCGTAATCAAGGTGTGTAATCACTCACTTTTGTGAATCTACTAACGCTATGATCTGTGAATCGGCTAAAAGCCAAAATACCAAAAAGTCAGAATATCGGCAACTAAGATCACTCGAGCATGCGACCGCTCGTAGAAATAAATTAAGGCACTAGTGATGGCGATAGATCGTGGGGAGTGTCACGAACTTTCCCATGAAACTGAGACCGTAATGGGCCTTGTTGAGTCGAAGCGGGGTAAGTGGGCCCAATGGGTTAACAGGCCCACATGAGCAAAAACGATGAAAAGTGCTAGATGATTGATGCAACTGCGAAGTCTGCATAACCGAGACTGAAAATGAGCTGAATGGGCTGTAAGAGTATGCCCAAAGATTAATCATAAGATGGTTGTAATAACATACTTGATTTACCATGTTTATTCATATAAAGCGTTGTCATTATTATTTTAGTTTTTCTTTCTGTGTGTACAAATAAACTATTTTATAATAATGTCCTGAGAATAATATGATTATTCTTAAAAGATCCTTATTCAAATATTATTGTTGACTAGGACAACAATAATGCATTAAGAATAACATGTAGTTGATTGATGATAAAGAGTTGTCATTGATATGGAGTGTCAAAATCAATGCATGAATATGTGTGTTAAAGAACAACATATTGGATTGACTCGCTATGAGTATGTTTCTTGGATTATTATGTAATTGTCACAACATTACTCATAGTGATTAACATGTATATGAACCTCAGACTTGAGATCATCATTATCCCAACATCGTGAGTTGTATATTTTGATACGATCAAGCGTGCAAGTAATAAAGTTGTTCTATAAAGGCTGATGTTGGATATACCACAATCTATGTAGAGGAATATGCTTGATCAATATAGGATAAGTCCCTCCTACATAATAGGAGTAATATCTTAGGCCACTTGATTGAGTGAGACTAGAAATGCATGGCCATGCTCAAATAAGTTGATATGAGATGTCATACTAATTTGTATATCATAGCCTACTCAAGATATCAAGAAACATGGGATGGACTATGCAAGTGTGACTATTCCATAACTTGTATGCATTCTCCAGATAAAGGACTTAAGGATTAATGCATGAAAGGTTAATCACAAAAGGTTATGTCGAATCATGACTTCTTGTAACCTAGGTAGCAATGATGCATTGCTAGATGCCACTCATTGTTTGTAACATTAGAATCATTCTAATATTACTACTAACGTGACAAGAATCTACAGGGTCACACCCTATGGTTGAAATGAACGAAATAAAACATAGTTGGTATTGTGTTTGGTTGTCACATGAATTAAATTAATTAAAGAATTAATTTAATTAGACAATCAAATATTGAACATATTATATATGTACAAGGATGTTGTACATATAATGAGAACATAGTTCTATTAATATATGAATTTGGTTAGTATATAAATTTACATAAATATAGTTTACAAAATCTATGTTATAATTAATGTGATTATAATTTTGGATATAATTAATGTAATTATAATTTTCAGTTAAAAACTTTATTGTATTTATTTAATTTTATGATTCTTTAAAGATATACCAATTATATAAAAGGTAATAAAAGATACAGACCTTAAAATAAAATAAAAAAAACCCTAAGAGATTGCTTGTTAGGTCTAGCAGCCGTCAAGCAAATAAACCTCCAAAAATAGTTTTGGACATTTCTTCTGTTCATAGTCAAACCGGGTGGATTACGTAGAGGCCGACATCGAAAAAGGTTGCGGCTTGGTTCGACAGTAGATCAAAATTCTTGTTGCCGAGGTGTCGCTGTCTACTCAGATTGAAGTTTCGGTAATTTCAAAACCTTTATTTCACCCCAATTTGTTCCTCACACATGGATTCATGGTTTGGATCGCCGAAATTAATTTTATTTTGCTGCGCCATGGGGGTGTCGGCGTTCCAACATGGGCCACACGAGCATGTGGGCCCATTTGGACCGAAATTAGATTTCAGGCCCAAATGCTCTGTTATGGCCAAAATGGAACCTGTGTCACTCGAGGAGATAGTAGGCCTTCGAAAAGGCCATTATAGGGGAAAAATTATCGAATTACCCTTGATGGGTAAATTACCGATTTACCTTTGGTAGGTAAAATTACCGAATTACCCTTGGTGGATAAAATTATCGAATTGCCCTTGATGAGTAAATTACCAAATTACCCTTGGTGGGTAAAATTATCGGAATACTCCTGAGGGGCAAAATTGTCGTTTTACCCCTAAATGACTATTTTACCCTTACTGGTAGGGACATCAATGTATAAGTAGTAACTGTATGATTGTTGATGATGATGCACTGCTTACCCGATTTAATTATGACATGGCATACTGTATGGGTTGGGTTACGGATTTGGAGGAAGCACTATACTGGTGGCTCTGCCACGTTATACTAATTTAGTGGTTTTTGCGACGTTATACTGATTTAGTGGCTCAGCCACGTATATTGTTATTAGCAGCTAGTCTGCGTTATTGGTGTGCTGGTTGGGTGGTTTGACTTGGTCCCCACAAGTGTCTTGGTTGGTATGGGTGGTGTGTCAGTTGGACTGGGTTGGGTACATATCTGTTTTGCATATCATAGGGCTTCGGCCCAGACTGTTACTGACTATTATTGAATAGGGCTTCGGCCCATACCGTTACTGAATAGGGCTTAGGCCCAGATTGATACTATATAGGCTTAGGCCCAAACTGTGGGTGTAGTAAGGGGATTACACACTGAGTTCTCGTAACTCACCCTTCCTCTTTAACTGTGCAGGTAATCCCTAGCCTTAGATGATTTGGAGCTGCGAGGGACTCGGAGGTGGCTACACGTCTTGTTGTTCTTGGGGTTAATTTAGTTACTTTATTTTAGACTACTTTACTTTAATTTTTGGTTAATAATTTTTTGTAATAATGCCATTTGAATTGTTTTTTAACTTTTATTTGGTATTTCATTACAAACTGCAAACTTATTAAACACGGGTTTTAAAACAACAACTACTATTTTTAAGATATCATGTTCCGCAACTGTTTAAACCAAACTTCCATAACAGACAAGGTTTTAAAAGCAAACTAATAGAAGCATAATAATATTTTTGAAAAGGGATGATTTTGAGTAAAACTTGTTTTGTTAATAAGCAACGAAAAACGGGATTTTTAAAATGGAAGAAAGTTTTTATTTGTAGATGTATTCTCCAACGAACACAAAGTTTTTAAGCAACACCTGATATGGCACACTAAATCCGGTCGTAACGTCTAGGCCGGGTGTGGGGTGTTACAATCTGTTGAGGATGGAAAGAGTATTGAAGTCCAACCTTGAACCTAGAGCCTCATGCAATTTCTTCTAGAACCAAAACATGAAGCGAGGATCCCTATCGAAGATGATCGAGATAGGAACGCCGTGCAGTCTCACTATTTCAGATATATATAGCTTAGCTAGTTTCTAAAGAAAAGTTTGTCCTAACCGAAATGAAATGATCAGACTTGGTCAATTGATCCACGATGACCTAGACGAAATCCTTCTTAGTGGGTGTTAAAGGCAGCCCACTAACGAAGTCCATTATTACTCGCTCCCATTTCCACATCGGTATCTTTACCGGCTGCAGTAACCCCGAAGGTAACTGATGCTCTGCCTTAACCTGCTAACAAGTCAGACAACGAGCAACAAAGTCAGTAACCTCACGCTTCAACCCTGGCCACCAGTATAATAAGCCTATTTAAACTTTAAGATACTAGAGAATCAAGCATAATAAGTCTATTTTTCAAGAATCAAAAACTTTTTAGGTTGTTGAACTAAATTCGAATATTACCTTGAAGTTTGAAATTTACAGGGTTGATGTCAAATACCCATAATTTTTGTGAGATTTTGAGCCTTATAGAGCAAATATTCCTTTTTTCATGCTCACTTTATTATGAGTGTGTGAACTTTGAATTGTTATTCTAGAACTTGCCTCGATTATACATGTTAAGACCACATCTATGATTTGATATATTGAGATGGTAAAGGCACTTAGGTTTTAACCCATTTACACCACTAAAAAGCCTACCCACATAATTAACCCCTAGTGAACCCTTTTTAATCTTCACAACCCTTTTTATTGATTTACCCTCTAATATTAACCCAAAACCCTTTGTATTTGTTATCACCATTCTTTTGACTACCATTCTATCGAGAATTGATTTGATCAAGTTGTCTAATTAGTTTATTTCAGTTGATAAAGTTCTTTCTTTATTATGTATTTACTTAGTTTGTTCTAAAAAAATTGAAAAATCAAAGTTTATTCAGTATTAGTAGTATATAAAGTGATCTTATGCATTTAAATTTTAATTATCAAAGAAAAAGCCCGTATTATTACTAGTTTCAAAGTTTCAATTAATGTACTCATTTATTCTCTAGTTTATTATTTTTAGTTAGGTAAGTTGTCAATTCAATCTCGATTCTTAACCTTCTAATTCAGCCTTTATCCACACCTTTAACCCAAGCCCCGTTACAACCCTGTTAAAGACCTTTTGATTTGTGTACCATCTCATATTACAGTGATGGAGATTTGATTTTCAGGCAAGCCTATGGGATTAACTTTTCAGGTTCGACTTATGAGTGCTTATTCTTGAACCTTAAACACTTGAGTGCTTTGAATGAATCTTTAGTGAGGATATCAATCCTTTTTGGTTTTAAATTAAAGGTAATCATTTAGATAAGGGAAACACCTATGTTTTCGTGCTACAAACGTATGACTTAGAATTGTTTGAATCTTTAGGAGTCTTTAAGTTAAATTATCCATATATGAATTATGATGAGGAATTATTGTTAAGAGTTATGAATTATGGAAAGTTTGTTTTGATTGTAGGTTGCGAATTTTGCTTGAGGACAAGCAAAAGCTTAAGTGTAGGGGTATTTGATAAAAAAACATATTTTAATCTCACATTTAGCATGCTTTTGGATTATTTAGCCCTTGATTTATGTAAAAAGGTGCTCTTAATCCTTTCTTTTCATGTTTTATACTCAGGAAAGCATCTAGGGACGAAAAGAAAGAGAAACGGGCTTAAAACGAGCCAATTTGGGCCAAAGAGGAAATTGACACGGCCTGGACTTTAAGCCACACGGCCGTGCCTTATCAATTAACTTCACACAGCCTAAACCATGATTCACACGGCCGTGCCTCAATCAACAGAATCAAAACACGGCCTGAAGTCGATTTACACGGGTGTGTGCCATGGTCGTGCCCCTGTCGTGAAAAGAGAAATTTCACTCGGATTTGGATACTTTGAGGCAAAGAAACACTTTCCAAAGCTTATTCAAACACTGAATAGGAAGTATTCTTGAATTAGGACACTTAGAGGCCAAGTAAAGCATTCCAAAAGTCTATATAAACACCCTAAGTGTATCCTAAAAAGGGGGCGGTTAGCTAGGCCAAGGAGTCGAGCTAGAAGGTCAGATTTGTGGGAATTACTCAAAGATAGCCAGCTGATCCATCTCAAGGAGTCAAAAGTCTACTCAAGACGGTAGTTTCTCCTTCAATTCCTTCAAGGGGTTTTAGGGATTTCTTATGTTTTGTTTTATCTTTTCTCTTGAGATGTTTTCTTAATTCGTTATGAACTAAACCCTTTAGATAACTGATGGGGATGAAACCTAGATGAATCTTGTTATTATTTTCTAAATTATATGATAAATACTTTTTTGTTCTTAATCATGCATGCTTAATCCAAATCTGATGTGCTTAGGTGGAGGAGGAATAGACCCTGCTTAAGAGTAGATCTGGCATAATTAAGCGGAGTTGATTGCATGCCTAGAAATAGGGTAACGAGAGTTTGTCGGATTAGGGTGAAACCTAATATGGGAGTCCATAGATCAATTTTCTACTATTCTAGGGGGTTATTATTCGAGAAAGAGATTTCCATTAATTAACCTAGCGTTAGATGTTATTCGCCTCGAGAAAGGGTTTAATATACGTTAGGGAGTCTTACGGATCAAACTAAGTGAACAAATCGTATGCTTCAGTGTTAAATAACAAGTGAAGTCTAGGTGAATTCTTCCTGAGGGTATCATCGTGATCAACTGAGTTTCTCTTCAAGCTATTTCCCAATTCATTCTTTTTGTCTTTGCATCTTTAGCTTAGTAATAGTTAATTTGGATTAGATTAAAGCAACTTCACTTATTTTAGGCTAAATAATAAAAAGAAAGTTAGTATTAGTAATTTTAGTTCCTTTGGGTTCGACAATCCGGTCTTGCCTAAGCTATACTACTGTTCAATAGGTACACTTGCCTTTAATCGCTATCAGAGTTAGTTTCCAGGTTCGATCATTCTCTTTATAAATTTTAAAACTCGACAAAACAATGACCAACAGGTGATACCGGCCTCTCACTAGTATCTAGATTAGGCATATTGCCAAATGATGAGGACCCAGCTCGAGCCCCTCTACGTCCTATACCTTGGCCTCTTGTACCCCATCCGTGAGTACCTCGTGTGCTCATCGTAAATTCAGAGTTTATCTGTATTAATAGTTTTATGCATTAGCTTACAGTTTTGATATTCATTAACAGATATTTTATGCAGACAGTATCAAAAGTTTAGAATTTGTTATCGCGAATCGCGGTCTCACTATGGTTTTTAGTTTACACTACCTAGGGTGCTTTCAATACAGTATACTACCTATTGGATGTCTCAAGCATGCTAGTAGTATCTTTACACAATATAAATAGAGTTGCATAACACTTACAGGATTGGCGCCAAAGACCCGGTGTACCACATACTAAGTCCAAAAGCATTTCAAATCAGTTAAAAATCATTTCTTAAAACCATTCTTTAAGACCCAAAATCCATAGTCGAGTTTTACAACCACTTTGATACCACTAAATATAACACCTCAAACCCATCCTAGACATTATGGCTGAATTTGGCGATGTCACATGATAGTGCTTTAGAAAACATAGTTACGATAAACCATTTTTCGTTATCTTATGCTACCTCCAATAACTTGTCGTTTGTTTTAGTAATTATCCATTTTCAAAACATTGTCCATTTTCCAAAATATCTATATTTTGCAGAAGCGTTTGAGCCAATTTGCATAATCGTGGTGTTTTGGTAAAACTTTTGTTTATTTTGAAAACTCGAGCTTTCCTATTACTAACGGTAAAACCATAAGCATTGCAAATCCCAATTAAGCAAAATACGTAAAGGCCATATTACATAAAACTTTCCTAGATATAAGCAAAACCATAGATTAAGTATAAACCCATGAGTCAGAAACAGTGGTCACCGTCGAGTCCTCCGCTGCACCGATCCGTCTAAAGCTGGGTATTACCTGAACAAATTAAACAGAAAAGGGTGAGTTTTCGCAACTTAGTGTGTACTCCCCACAGAAAACATGCACATCACATAATATCAAAAAACTATCTTAAATCCACAGTTCGGGCCTGAGCTCATTACAGAATCGGTGTGGACCTTAGCCTACTCAAATGCAGAATCAGATGTATACTAGGGCCTTAGCCCATCTTAGATTAATATGCAGAATAGAGCAGAATAACAGATTCCGACCCACTAGCCTTTACACACCAACTCCATCCAACCCTACACACCATGTAGGGATAAAATCAACCCACCCATCCCTACACACCATGCTGTACGGAAATGCAACAGAAAATTAAATAATTACAGTTGAGCTGGCAGATAACAGGTTTAAGAGCCTTTCAGATACTTCTTCTAAATATCATCAGCCCACCCTGATGCAATGCAAAATACAAGGAATGTCATGCTATTATGCAATTAAAAGTACATACATTCAGATATCATAATTCATGCTTGGTACAGAGATCAGATAGGCAGATCACTCATATAGTGGTCTAAGTATCGCTTACCGACACTATGGTAGGTCCACGGTCGTCTTGGGTGACCTGTGTAACCTTAGAGATCATTTTAAAAATATGGGCTCACACACCCATGTGGCCTGCCCGTGTGGGCCCACACTACCCAAATTGGCCTTGGCCATGTGGATCACACGGCCTTGCCCAAAATCCCACACGCTCATGTGGTTCACCCGTGTGGTTCACAGTCTTACCTATCCATCTCTCTTGAGACGCTCATGTGGTTCACCCGTTTGGTTCACAGTCTTACCTATCCATCTCTCTTGAGTATCTTCGATTATCATTTCATTTAATTTTCTTAAAAATTTTCAAGGTGATTGAAGATATTTCTTTGATCCTTAAAAATAAAATCTCTCTTGAGCTTACTTGGCTTTTCGTTTTTCGGTCTTTCTTATTCTTTTTACTTTCACGGAAGCTTAATTTCTTGACTATTTCAAAAACTTTTCAATATTTTGGAGATAAGCATAAAGTGCGGTAAAGGCAGATGTTAAAGTATAGGATGATTTTAAGGATCGTAACCTTTAGATCATTTTTTTAGTTTTAGACTTCCAGTTTCTTTCTCTTAATTTTTTTCCTTTTCCCATTTTTTGGGTTTAAAAATACATAAAATCAAAGGTTGAACATTTAATTTCTAGTTGTACAAGATTTTGACGGTGTTTTCAGTTTTTGGTTCCTATTTTTCTCTATCTATTGCGGTTCATATTTTTTCGGTATGACTTGTTGACTCTGGATTAAATTGATTGATCTGATCTGATATACATTACAAAAATTATATGCATGCATATGAATGCTATATAAAAATAATAAGAATATTATCACTAAGGCCACGTTTGGTTAGGGGTAATGGCATAGCCATTCCTTCCCTATTCTTAGTTGAATAGTAATATTGTTGTTTGGTTCACCGTTTCTTTATTTGGTCGAATAACTTAAAGCATTTCTATTCCCTCAAATTCGTAATACGAATTTAGTGGTGATGGCTTTGAATAGCCATTTTGACCATCACTGAATAGAAATAAAGGAAATTCTTCCCAAAATCTCCTTCATACTTTCTCTGCAAACGCGTTCAAAGTTGTTTCCTTTCTCTGCAAATGCATTCAAAGTTGCTTCTTTTATCACAACAATGTACTTTCAGGTTAGCGGATTTTTCTTTTCAAGTTTAATTTCGTTTAGTTTCTGTTCTTGCAATCATCAACTTTTATTTTAGAAGGGGTTTTTGGTAATGGGTTTTCTTTAAATTTTCTAAAAAATAAGCTACAACTCAACTCCCAAATCATTGTCTTTTAGGGGAGATGATGTTTCATTTTCTCTTATGGGTACATAGGATTATAAACTTTAAAGAATTCAAGATGCCATGCAAAACATGATGCTGAAAACCGTCACTTTCAACTGTTCTGGGAATAACTCTTATTTTGTTTTGTGTTGTTTTCCTTGTTTGTGCGTTCAATTTGTATTTTATTTTAGCTTTATTCTTTTCCCCTTGAAATTTCTTTCTTTGTTGACTTTCTTGTGTGGAATCTTTTTAATCTTTCCCTGGTTGGGGACATTAAGGGCCATCTGATATTGGTATCAGTCTGCCGATATTTATAATTGCAGAATGTATCTTAATATAGCTGGATCCAGAGTCAAGTTGTTCTATCATTGGTGGGGCATTTAGAACTTTTTCAACAATGATATTTTTCTTGTATAAGCAAGTTTTGTATTTTTCTGAAAATTCAACATCTTTACCTCCTCTTTTTTGTTGGTTGCGGCTTATTGCTAGTGTTCCTTTCTTGAATGACTTCCCTTCTGTGTCTATCAAGGTTAAAAAGAACATTTAATTTACAATTTGTAGCATTTGTCAACAATTTCACTTGGATGATGTGTTTGGGCAACAAATGATAAGAATTTTGAGGTGAAACCATCCTACTTTCTTATTTTCATCTATTATGAGTTGGCTTAATTCTGTGAGTGAATTAGTTATTTCCCAATAAGTTGTTTGCGCACATTTTTTAACCTATAGACATTTCATATTTTTTTAAATTCTTTTGATGTTAGATTAAAACTTAAAAGATGTTTAGCTAGGTTGGAATGCTACAGAACATCCCTTTTTCTCCTCTCTCTATCTTTGGCTAAATTTTTTTTACAGAGCACCCATTTTTCTCTTTGGTTGAAATGCAATAAATTTTGAACTTAGAGATTAAGACATATTGCAGTCAATACCTTTTATTTATTTGCAATTGTGGAAGTAAAAAGGCGAAAATGGGGAGCTTGGATGAATTGATGTTGGTTTATACATACATACACTGGTTATTAGTTGAAAATCAATACCTCTTTGTTGACATTTTTCTTTTCAGAGTCGAGGCTATACACTTTTAGGTATTTATGCTATGCCAGCTTTGCTTACAAAGGAAAAACTATTTCTTGATCAAGGATGGCAGGTATACAACTATATATTATCTATTAATTTTTTCTTGAAACCATATCAAAAAAACCATTTTTAATTTTTATAACAGCCCAATTTAGGGCCTAGTCAGAATAGTGGTACGAGACCACAAATACAATGTAAAAATCTGTGTTTTATAATTTTTACGAGGCTTATGATGTGTTTGCATGATTGTGTGAAAATCTCATGAAGAAATTTTATTAATTAGTGATTAAATTGTCCATTAGGACTAAATTGCAAAGATTAGAAAATATGAGATTCTAAAATATTTAAGTATGAGATAGCATCATAAATATTATTAAAAGTCCTTATTTAGCAATTAGACCATTATATGTTAAGATGGAAAAAAATGGACATGGGAAGGAAAAATCTCAAGAAAAGGACTTAAGGGCATTTTAGTCATTTGGTTAATTAATGAATTAAAAAGGGAAAATAAGCCAAAATCTTGTCCATCTTCTTCCTCTAAGTGCCGAAATTTGGAAGGAGACATAGCTAGGGTTTCTTCAACTTTCAAGTTTGATAATTAAGAAACACAAAGCCCAAACCAAAGCTGAGGCAAGAACAAAGTGTTGGACTAATTTGAACATCTACACGCATTTTGAGTACCGAGGTAAGTTTGTGTGAAATTAAGGCTACATATGCTATTGTATTTAAATTACTTATTATTTTGAGAAACGCATATCATTTCCATGAAATTTATGAATAATGTCTTGATGAGAAAATGAATGAGAATATACTACTAAAGTCCCAGTTTAAATTTTGGAATAACGAGGATACCTATGTCTCAACATTAGATAAGGAAGGTCCAGTATACGACCATGTCTTGGACATGGCATTGGCATCGAATAAGCAAGATCCCGTATAAGACCATGTCTAGGACATGGCATCGGCACCGAATGTAGGTCCCGTATAAGACCATGCTTGGGACATGGCATCGGCACCGAATGTAGATCCCGTATAAGACCATGTCTAGGACATGGCATCGGCATGGAATAAGGAAGGTCCCGTATAAGACCATGTCTGGGACATGGCTTCGTCAACAAAGAAAGATCTCGCGTAAGACCATGTTTGGGACATGGCATCGACATCTATGTACGATCTCGTATAAGACCATGTCTGGGATATGGCATCGGCATCAAGAAGTGATCCCATGAAAGACCATATCTGGGATATGGCATTGGCATCGTGATACATGTATGATGAGATTGAGCATCTTCCAATATTTTGAATGGTTCAACGGGCAAAAGAGCTAAGTATGTTAAGATAATAATAAGGGGAATATTATATAAGGATGACAAAGAGTTCTATTTAAGTTAAGGATGTTAATGATTTAATTCTATGATCAGTGTAGCATAAGTGCTAAATTATGTGCTGAAGTGATACAGGTATCATGAGTAAAATATGAGTTATGAAATCCTCAATGTGACATATGATGGGTAAGAACAGGTATGAGTAAGTATGAAAAAGTACTTGAGAAATTGTGTTGCTATTGTTCCATGACGAATGGATTTTACTATGAGCATTTATGTTGTTATATCAGTGGTAAGAAGAGAAAATTCTCTGGTCGATAGAATATGAAAACAATGAGCTGCGGAATTCTGAGCCAGTAAAGATGATGACCTGAAAAGAGCAGAATTTTGGCTTGAAAACACCATTCGGGTATTTGATGAGTTATTTTGCACACTTGAAGAGTGCATGAAATGTGTAGTTTCTCTTCTAAGAGATTCTGCTTATCAGTGGTGGAATACCACTGTGTCAGTTGTACCAAGGGAAAGGATCACATGGGAGTTGTTCCAAGAAGAATTCCAAAAGAAGTACATAAGCCAGATATTTATTGATCAGAAAAGAAAGGAATTCCTTGAACTGAAACAAGGTACGATGACAGTAACTGAGTATGAGCGTGAATTTGTAAGGCTTAGCAAATACGCTCGAGAATGTGTATCTACTGAAGCTATTATGTGTAAACGATTTGAGGACGGATTAAATGAAGATATCAGAATGTTTGTTGGTGTCCTCGAGTTGAAGGAATTTGTTGTGCTCGTAGATCGGGCTTGTAAAGCTGAGAAATTGGTGAAAGTGATAAACCATAATATATACATATTTTAATCCAACATTTAGCATACTTTTGAATGATTTATCCCCTGAATTGTGGAATTTGGTGCTCCTAATCCTTTAATTTCATGTTTTATACCTAGGAGAGCACCGGAGGATGAAAAGAATGAGAAACGGGCCAAAAATTGAGAAAATGGGCCAAATTATGAAATCAACACGGCCTGGGCCCGAAACACATGGCCGTGCCTCCTTAGCAGATCCGACCACGGCCTGGCCCCGAATCTCACGGGTGTGCCACACAGGCATGTCCCTATTGCAGCAAAGAAAAGTTTCATTCGAATTAGGGTACTTAGAGGAAAAGAAAGACATTCCAAAAGCCTATATAAACACCCTAGAGGCCAACCTTTAGGGGCGTTTAGCTAGGCCTAGGAGCCAAGCCAGAGGGGCCAGAATTGTGGGATTCACTCGAAGAAAGCCAGTTGATTCATCTCAAGAAGCCGGAGTCATACTCAAGACTGAGGATCTCTCCTTCAAAACTTTCAGGGGGTTTTAGGGTTTTCTTTATGTTTAGTTTAATATTTTCTTCTGAGATGTATTCTTTTATGATTATGAACTAAACTTCTTAGATACCTGAGGGGGATGAAATCTAAGACGGATCTTGTTATTGTTTTCTGAGCTATATGATAAATACTTGATTTGTTCTTAATTATGTGTTCTTAATTCTTTTTTTTATATTTCATGATATTGATTCAAGTATTCATGCCCTTAGGCAAAGGAGGAATATTCCCTGTTTAAGAGTAGATCTAGCAAAGTTAAGAGGAGTTGATCGCAACCCTAGAGATAGGATGATGAAAATTTGCCGGATTAGGGTCAAACCTAATATGGAAGTCAATAGATCGAGTTAATGCAATTATAGAGGTTATAATTAGAAAGAGATTTCAATTAATCAACCTAGGGTTAGACGTTAGTAGCCTTGAGAGAGGTATTAATATAAATTATGGAATCCTATGGATCAAGTCAAGTGAATAAATCATCTGGTTCAGAGTTAGATAACAAGTGAAGTCTAGGTGGATTCTTCCTCTGGTATTGTCTTAATCAATTGGTTTTCCCACAAGTATTTCCCCAATTCCTTCTATGTGTCTTAGCATCTTTAGCTTAGTAGTTAGTTAATTTTATATTAGACAACAATTCTCTTAATTCTTAGGCTAAATAGGAAGAAGAAAGTTAGTATTAGTACTTTTGGTTCCTTTGGGTTCGACAATCCGGTCTTGCCACTAAACTATACTATTGTTCAATAGGTATGCTTGCCTCAATCGTGGTGATAGTTAGTTTCTAGGCTCGATCATTCATTATATAAATTTTTAAGACTGTTTCCATCACGCAATCAAGTTTTTGGAGCCATTGCCGGGGAACTGAAATATTAAGAACACTTAATTTTTATTACTTTAGCCATATTTTATTTTTTTGCAATTGAATTTTATTTTTTACTTTTCTAATTTTCTTTTTCTTTTCCTAGTAGGTACCTCTATTTTATGACTAGAAGGAACTCGACAGGACCCTTAGTTTACAACAGTGATATCAAAGGTACTGTTCGCAAAAATCGTAGAGAAATAAGGCGAAGCGTAAACTACATACAAGAAGAGCAAGAAGAGGAAATTAATACTACCGAAGAGATGGCCAAGAATAATCCGCTACCTCAAGGGGTGGCCAAAAATCATGCTCCTCGAACTATGTATGATTATGCTAAACCTAATTTAATAGGGACTAAATCGAGTATTGTTAGGCATGCTATAGCTGCTAATAATTTTGAACTGAAACCTAACACTATACAAATGATTCAACAATTTGTTCAATTTGATGGTTTGCAAGATGAAGACCCAAATACTCATTTAGCAAATTTTCTAGAATTCTGTGATACATTCAAAATAAATGGCATTTCTGATGATGCCATTCATCTTCGGATATTTCCCTTTTCATTAAGGAATAAAGCCAAACAGTGGCTGAATTTTCTTCCACGAGGATCAATCACTACATGGGAACAAATGACTGAAAAAATTTTATTAAAATATTTTTCGCCAGCCAAAATGGCCAAGTTAAGGAATGATATCTCTTCTTTTGTGCAGATGGATCTAGAAACACTATACGATGCATGGGAGAGATGCAAAGATCTATTGAGAAGGTGCCCACACCATGGATTACCCTTGTGGCTACAGGTCCAAACTTTTTACAACTGTGTGAACCCCTTAACCAAGCAGTTGATTGATTTAGCTGGCGGTGGAAATTTGAATAACAAAACTCTTGAGGAGGCCTATGAGTTTATAGAGGAGATGTCACTAAACAACTATCAGCGGCAAGTTACAAGAACAAGGCCAACAAAAGCAGCCGGAGTTTTCAACCTCGACGTAGTAACCATGCTATCAAATCAGGTAGAGATGTTAAATAAAAAGATTGATAGTTTTTGTAACACCCTAAACCCGGCCTAAATGTTACGACCGAATCTAACATGTCACATAGAAGGATTACTTAAACCGCACGATTGGTAAACTTTGAGATCTTTTGAAATTTTAAGTCTAGGTTGGTTGTTATAATACTTAGTGTTCATTTTTCTTGAAACTTGTAATCAACTTAGATACTGTCTTTGTTATAGAAAACGAGTTTGCTCTATTGCTTTTAGGTGACACCTTAGAATTATTAATTATTTATTATTGTTTGAAAATCATTTGTTAGGTTTTAAAAAACAGTCATTCATATTGTATTAGGAAAAAAACCGCAATATCCATTAATTCTCAACTAAGTGCATGATAGAAAAATTAAACCATATTAATTTAGCAGTGGCCTTATTACAAAATCAAAAAAAAAGTCCCAATTTTAAGTAAATAAGTCTAAAGAGAAGAAAAGTAAGATTTTACTAAACATAAAGTGCATGGCCACCTCAAAGTCGATCCAGCCCATGTCTGCCGAACTAAGAATCACCTGCAAACATTTAAGCAGTGGGGTGAGTAAAAAAGATCCAGTGTGCAATTACTCTTCATTAACCATAACTGGGCCCTAGCCCTTACAAATCACTTTGGGCGAAGCCCATACATAATCAGACTGGGGCTTAGCCTTTTTTAGTAGAGAATAGTAGATAATCAGATATCAATGCAATATGATGCAAATCCCAAACCAACCTAATTATCCATCCGCTACACACCACCCATTCCTGCCAAACACACCAGTGGGGATTTCTACAATTAACCCTCGCTGCTACACACCAGCGATGGCAGTTATGCTGTAGTTAGCTGCTCATCGTCAAATTGTGATAGAGTCACCAGACTGTGTGGCATGGCCACCAGAACAGAGTGTGGCAGAGCCACCAGATCAGATTGTGGCAAAAGCCACCAGATTAATAGTCACCAGATACACCTCCCCTTTCATTCATAGCATATACCCATCCCCTCTGCGAACATGAAATCATGGTGTATGAATGCAACAGATATCAACATATTTCAGATGTTCAGAGTGTACATATAATCATGTCAGTAGAATCACATATATAGTATAGTCAGAAGTCAGTAACCTGATGTCTTGATTTTACCCTCCATGGGTAAAACAACAGCCAATGCCAAAGTTTCGGCATTTAATAATGTATATACACATTTAAAAAAAAAACAGGAAAAAGGGTGTGAGAATTACACACCTGAATATGCAAAGAACTATACTCTCAACATTGTTGACACCCTCACTTGCAGGTAAGACAGTGATCTGCCTATCCCAAGCCAATGTCGGCTCTCTACCACACCCCGGCGGGAAATCTCGAACTGTCGACACCGCTCGCCTTTTAAAGTTAAGAATCGAGACTACGAGTACACTTTCCTCTTTCGAACGACTAGCACTGGCATCCATGAAAGATTTCTTGATCAATACCGTACTCTATTGGAAACAAGGGTTATCTAACATCGATATCTATCTAAAGTTGAGAACAACCAAAAGAGAGGTCAATCAAAAACTAAAGAGAAATCCCCTTACCTTTGCTACTAACATGAGCAAACAAGACTACTAAAAAAGATTTTGGCACTTCTCCTCTTGATATTCGGTTTGGACAAGAGATGAAAAATGTGTTACGCACAAAGAACAAGGTAATCAGTTACGAAAGAGAACCCTCTTTGGTTTAACAAACAACAAGAGTAGTGAAAAGAATAAAAAGTAATAGAAGGAAAAGAATCCTTACCAGAACAAGGGAATGCTGATTGGTTGAATCAGAAGGGTGTATTTGCACTCAACAGATTCGGCCTTAAGAAGAATAGACAGTGTAAGACTATCGGCTATTAAAGCAAAGAAGATAGGAGAAAAGTGAAAATCTGCTGACAGGGAGAACAAGAGGATTTTAACTTTCAAATAACAACTACTAATTCAGAGAGAAGAAATGGTTGACCCTCTTCCAAACGAACTGCTACAAAGATAAGTGGTGACTATGCAACAAAGAAAAGAGAAGGGTTAGGGAGTAGAAGAGGATTCGGCAACACAAGACACAAGTGTGAGATGAAACAAAAAGGGAGATGGGAGCTATGAGAATTTGGCAAAAGGGATGGAAGCTTGAGAAATGAAGTAAATGAGAGGAAAAGAGAAAAGAAGAGAAAGAAAAAGAGTTCCAAAAAGGTTTCGACTTTTACCAAATAAAAGATGAACCAAATAGTCTTGGGAATTTTCGACAAATAGAGAAAAAGCTAAAAGAAACCAAAAGCATACAATGCCCAAAAAGAGAGAAAACTCTATACACACTAAAAATTTGCAAACACCCTTAAGAATTTTCGACACCTATCCCCTACCAAAACCAAATGTTCTCTCCCTCCAAAAGACTTCACTTTGACCGAATTTCCTCCCCCAACACTCCCAAAATTTGGCCAACTCCCCTTCTCACCTCAATCCTTATATTTCCTCCTTGATTCACTCCTTAATCCCCTCTCCTCCACTCATTCAAATGCGTTTGAATGAGTCTTCAACTCCTCTAATAGAATCCCAGCCGAACTCTCCCACCCTCACCTGATCAGCACAAAAATTAATTAGATTGTGCTGTAGGTGGATTTCGAACTCCTCCTCCTTAGCTCTTGTAAATGACACCACACCACCCTTACACTTGCTCAACTTGTGCTAGCATTTTATCCGCTTAATCCCTTATATCTGACGCCACCTACCTTCTCCCATTTAAAGCCCAAACACCAAAAAGTTTTAGCAAGCCCTAAATCGATCCCCGGCCTTCTTAGGACCCCCAAACACACACAACCAACACACAAAATAGCCTAACACATAACATAATGCCAAAACACAAAAACCTGAATTTTAGGATGTTACAGTTCTACCCCCTTAAAGAAATTTCGACCTCAAAATTTACCTGGTCAAAAGAGGTGAGGGTATTACTGTCACATCACATCTTCCGACTCCCACGTGGCTTCCTCTGCATCATGATTTTGCCATAACACTTTGACCAAAGGAACTAATTTTCTTCTTAATACCTTAATGTCTCGGTCCAAGATCTACACTGGTTCCTCTTCAAAAGATAGGTCTAGCCTTACCTTAATTTCTTCCACGGGTACTATGTGAGATGGATCCGAACGATAATGCCTTAGCATTGAGACATGGAATACGTCGTGCAACTGACCCAATTTCGGAGGCAACTCAAGATGATAAGCTACCGGTCCCATACGTCTTAACACCCGATAAGGCTCGATATACATGGGACTCAATTTTCCTTTCCGACCAAACCTTAAGACCTTCTTCTAGGGTGAGTCTGTAAGGAAAACCTAGTCACCCACTGTGAACTCTATGTCCTTACGCTTCAAGTCTGCGTACAACTTCTGCCTGTCGGAAGCTTCTTTCAACTGAGTTTGATTAACTTAACCTTTTCTTCAGTCTCTGAGATCATTTTCGGACCCCACAACTGCCGTTTACCCAATTCTGTCCAACAGGTAGGAGTACGACACTTATGACCATATAATGCTTCGTAAGGTGCCATTTGAATGCTAGCTTGGTAATTGTTGTTGTATGCAAACTCTGCCAGCGGTAGAAAATCTTCCCAACTACCTCTGAAGTCAATAACACAACCCCTCAACATGTCTTCTAGAACTTGAATTACCATCTCTGACTGACATCAGTCTGCGAATGAAATGCTGTACTGATTTCCAACCTCGTACCCTATGCCTAATGTAAAGCCTTCCAGAACCGCGATGTGAACCTAGGGTCTCTGGCCGATATGATGGACACTGGTACCCCGTGCAACCTTACAATCTCTGCTACATATAGCTTACCTAACTTCTGCAATGAATAGTCGACACGAACAGGGATAAAGTGAGTAGCCTTTGTCAACCAATCGACAATTACCCACACAGCATCCTTTTTACTAGGCGAAAGAGGTAGTCCACTTACGAAATCCATTGTTATCCTTTCCCATTTCCACAGTAGAATCTTTACCGGCTGTAACAACTCCAAAGGAAACTGATGTTCTACCTTCACTTGCTGACACGTCAAGCATCTACTCATGAACTCAGTAACCTCTTGCTTGAGACCTGGCCACCAAAATTGCTCACGTAAATCTTGATACATCTTACTCCCACTAGGATGCATAGCATATGGGCTACTATGCGCTTCCCTCAGAACCCTCCGCCTCAACTCGGAGTCCCTCGGCATACAAACTTTTCCATGACAACACAATGCCTCTTCATTATTCAAATTAAAATCCCCCATCTCTCCATTCTGTACTTGCCAAAATTAAGAACTTAACATATTATCCAAAAGCTATTTTTCTTTAATCTGACGTACCCATGTCGGCTTTACTTGCAGTTCGGCTAGCAGACTACCATCCACATATAGACTAAGATGAGCAAACATGGCTCTCAAATCAAATATCACTTTACGGCTCAATGCATCTGCCACAACATTAGCTTTACCGGGGTGGTATTCAATCGAGCAGTCATAATCCTTCAACAGCTCAATCCACCTCCACTGCCTTAAATTCAACTCCTTCTGGGTAAGGAGATATTTCAGATTCTTATGGTCCGTGTAGATTACTGACTTGTCTCCATACAAGTAGTGTCTCCAAATCTTCAGGGCGAACACTACCGCAGCTAACTCCAAGTCATGAGTGGGATAACTAATCTCATGCGGTCTTAATTGCCGAGAGGCATATGCAACTACCTTGCCCTCTTGCATTAATACATACCCCAAACACTGTATGCGAAGCATCACAATAAACAATGAACTCCTTTCCAGCCTTAGGCTGAATCAATACTGGAGCCTCTGTCAAGATCCTCTTTAACTTCTTAAAGCTCTCCTGCTGATTATCAGTCCAAACAAATGGTATCCCTTTCCGCAACAACTTGTCAAGGCCGCAGCAATCAAGGAGAAACCTTCGACAAATCTTCTGTAATATCCAGCTAACCCAAGAAAACTTCTAATTTCGCTCTGAGACTTGGCGGCTTCCGGTCGAAACGACTTCAATCTTCGGGGATCAACCCTAATCCCCTCGGCAGGTACAACATGCCCTAGGAAAGTGACTTCCTTCAACCAAAATTCACACTTGCTGAATTTTGCATACAGTTGCTTTTCTCTCAATACTTGTAGAACAATCCAGAGATGTGAATCATGCTCTTCCTCCGTCCTTGAATAAACCAAGATGTCGTTTATAAATACCACAACAAACCGATCCAAATAAGGTTGGAATACCCTGTTCATCATATCCATGAACGCAGCTAGAGCATTCATTAACTCGAACGGCATCACTAAAAACTCATATTGATCATAGCGAGCTCAAAAAGCTGTCTTATCGATATCCGCCTCTTTGACCTCGAGCTGGTGATACCCGAATCTCAGATCTATCTTCAAAAACACTGCTGCACCTTTTAACTAATCGAATAGATCATCAATTCTTGGCAATGGGTACTTGTTCTTAATCGTCAACTTGTTCAGCTGGTGATAGTCGATACACATACGCATTGACCCATCCTTCTTTTTCACGAACAACACCGGCGCTCCCCACAGTGATACACTGGGTCGGATAAAACCACGATCCAGTAATTCCTGGATCTGAGCTTTGAGTTCTACTAGCTCCTTCGGCACCATTCTATATGGGGCAATGGACACTGGAGCCATTCCCGAAAGTAGTTCAATTTGAAATTCCACTTCACGGTCTAGAGGTAACCCCGAAAGCTCTTTAAGAAAGAAATCCATGAACTCCTTCACCGTTTTGACATCTCCTACTGACACTTCTTTTGCGTCCAATGCACTGATGAAAGCTATAAATGCCTTGCACCCTTTTCGCACCATCTTACTAGCCTTTAATGCAGAACCACATTGGACAAATAATTCATTCGCTCCCCTATCATAATTACTTCCTTGTCCCCCAAAGTTCTCAACAACATATGCTTAGCAGTGAAATCCAAATTTGCACGATACTTCACTAACCAATCCATGCCTAAAATAAGGTCAAACTCATTGAATGGCAACTCCATCAAGTCTGTCGGAAATACTATTCCCTGAGTTTCTAAAGGCACATCTCTAAATAATTTGTTTACTACTACGGATTATCCTAAAGGGCTAATCACAGTCATTTCTCTAGCAACAAGTTCAGATTTAAGGCTCATAGTCTCAGACACAGTACTAGTAACATACGAATGAGTCGAACCAATATCAATCAAAGTAATAAATGGTTTATCAACTATGAGAAACATACAGGTTATGACGTTAGTTGCGTCGCCATCCTCTCGTCGTTGAGCTGCATAAACTAATCCCGACTGTCTTGTATCCGCATTACCGACACCCTTGCCCGGTGCTCCTCGACCCCTACCAAAACCATTTCCTCCTCTAGCTAGACCATGACCTCTCGGTGGTTGCTGACCACCACTCTTGAACTGATCAAAACCTTGTCCAACTGGTCGTACCTGATCTATTTGTGGACAATCTTTAACCATATAATTCATAGCTCCACACCTAAAACATCCACTGGTTCTCCTCTTACACTCACCAGAATGCATTTTCCCACACAGAGCACATGACTGAAATTGGCCCATCGCCACAGGCCTCACAACTCGAGCTGGCCCATCAAATCTAGGCCTCTTTTGGAAACCTCTAGACGATCCCGATGACCCAAAGCTTCTTTTATTTTTACCTTTATCCTTCTCCTTGTTTTGAATCGCAGTCTGCTTAACCTCTTCAGCTATTTTAGGTTTGTCAACCAGAGTGGCAAAATCTCTCTCCCGCTGCGGAGCTATCAGTACCCACAGCTCGTCTTGTAACCCGTCCTCAAACTGTATGCAACATTCATAGTCAGTCGCAACTATCCCTCGAGCATAGCTGTTCAATCTCAAAAATTTCATCTCGAACTCAGCCACGGATTTACCCCCTTGAACCAAATTTAGAAATGCTTTTCTCTGGGCATCTAGGTAGCTTGCTCCAACATATTTTCCTTGAAACGCCGTTTTGAAGAAATCCCAAGTTATACGATCCGCTAAAGTACCTTCTTTTACTGTAAGCCACCATTGATATGCCTCATCTCGGAGAAGAGACACCATCCCCTTCAATTTCTCCTGAACTGTACAGTCCAGATCATCCATAATCCGTTCAACTGCCTCCAACCAATATTCGCTTCGTTTGGGGCCACACCAGAAATACCCCTGAATATCTCTACCCCATTTGTTCGAAGTCGCTCAAGAATGGACTTTCGAGCTACCATTCCAGTGTTTTCCCTAGTAACTCGCTCCAGAACACGTAACATCGCTTGGGACAAAGTATTGTCCCCACCAGTACGATCTTGATATCCTGCTTCTACCACAGGAGATGCTGGCATTTCGCCTTCTGGCTCATGTCCTGCTTCTGATAATTCAGCCTCCACCTCTCGGCCTCTACCACGGTCGCGTGCACCCTGTCCACGTCCTCTAGCAGTCGTGTATACTAACTTTCTTAATCTAATTACGTAAATTTTATGAATTAGCATTTCTTTCACTGTTTATTACCAGATAGTCTTATGAAATAAAGTTGAGAAGTAGTTTGTCACAACACACAATATATACCTAAAAGTTTTAATCTCTAAAGTTGGGTTTCTAACTTCTAGCATCCACAGCATAATATTTTCACATAATATATTCACTTCATGCTAATCACCCAACAGTCAGAAGACTTACCTTACGGACTTGGTGTTGGAGACTCGGGTGCCACACTTTAAATAAACCATGTACATCTATTTTCAGAACAAAACTTTTGGTAACATTTTTGAACCCAAAACCCCTAAAGCCAAATTTTGTAACCTAGGCTCTGATACCATAATTGTAACACCCCAAACACGGCCTAAATGTTACGACCGAATCTGACATGTCACATAGAAGTATTACTTAAATCGTACGATTGGTAAACTTTGAGATCTTTTGAAATTTTGAGTCTAGGTTGGTTGTTATAAAACTTAGTGTTCATTTTTCTTGAAACTTGTAAGCAACTTAGATACTGTCTTTGTTATAGAAAACGAGTTTGCACTATTGCCGTTAGGTGACAACTTGGAATTATTAATTATTTATTATTTTTTGACAATCATTTGTTAGGTTTTAGAAAACAGTCATTCATATTGTATTAGAAAAAAATTACAATACCGATTAATTCTCAACTTAGTGCATGAAAGAAAAATTAAACCATATTAATTTAGAAGTGGCCTTATTAAAAAATCAAAAAAAAAGTCCCAATTTTAAGTAAATAAGTCTAAAGAGAAGAAAAGTAAGATTGTACTAAACATAAAGTGCATGGCCACCTCAGAGTCGATCCCAGCCCATGTCCGCCGAACTAAGAATCACCTGCAAACATTTAAATAGTGGGGTGATTCAAAAAGACCAGTGTGTAATTACTCTTCATTAACCATAAATGGGCCCTATCCCTTACAACTCACTTTGGGCGAAGCCCATACAGAATTAGACTGGGCCTTAGCCCTTTTTAGCAGATAATTAGATATCAATGCAATATGATGCAAATCCCAAACGAACCTAATTATCCATCCGCTACACACCACCCATTCCTTTCAAACACACTAGTGGGGATTTCTACAATTGACCCTAGCCGCTACACACCAACGATGGCAGTCATGCTGCAGTTAGCTGCTCATCGTCGAATTATGACAGAGTCACCAGACTGTGTGGCATGGCGACCAGAACAGAGTGTGGCAAGCCACTAGATTATATTGTGGCAAAAGCCACCAGATTAATATGACATAGTCACAAGATACACTTCCCCTTTCATTCATAGCATATACCCATCCCCTATGCGAACATGAAATCATGGTGTATGAATGCAATAGATATCAACATATTTCAGATGTTCAGAGTGTACATATAATCATGTCAGCAGAATCGCATATATAGCATAGTCAGAAGTCAGTAACCTGATGTCTTGATTTTACCCTCCATGGGTAAAACAACAGCTAATGCTGAAGTTTCGGTATTTAATAATGCATATACAAGTTTAAAAAAAACAACAGGAATAAGCAAAGAACTATACTCTCATTGTCGTTGACACCCTCACTCGCAGGTAAGACAGCGATCTGCCTATCCCAAGCGATGTCGGCTCTCTACCACACCTCGGCCGAAAATCTCGAACTGTCGACACCGCACACCTTTTAAAGTTAAAAACTGGGACTACGAGTACACTTTCCTCCTTCGAATGATTGGCACACATCCCTGAAAGAATTCTTGATCAATACCATACTCTATTGGAAACAAAGGTTATCTAACATCGATATCTAATTATGTTGAGAACAACCAAAAGAGAGGTCAATCGAAAAACTAAAGAGAAATCCCCTACCTTTGCTACTAAAGTGAGCGAACAAGACCGCTTAGAAAAGAGTTTCGGCACTTCTCCTCTTGATATTCGGCTTGGACAAGAGATGAAAAATGTGTTACGCACAAAGAACATGGTAATCAGTTATGAAAGAGAACCCTCTTTGGTTTAACAAACAATAAGAGTAGTGAAAAGAATAAAAAGTAATAGAAGGAAAAGAATCCTTACCAGAACAAGGGAATTCCGATTGGATGAGTCAGAAGGGTGTATTTGCACTCAATAGATTTGGCCTTAAGAAGAACAGACAGTGTAGGACTATTGGCTATTAAATCAAAGAAGATAGGAGGAAAGAGAAAATCCGCTGACAGGGAGAACAAGAGGATTTTGTCTTTCAAATAACAACTACTAACACAGAGAGAAAAAATGGTTCGGCCCTCTTCAAAATGAACGAACACAGAGATAAGTGGTGACTATGCAACAAAGAAAAGAGAAGGGTTAGGGAGTAGAAGAGGATTCGGCAACACAAGACACAAGTGCGAAATGAAATGAAAAGGGAGATGGGAGCTATGAGAATTTGGCAAAAGGGATGGAAGCTTGAGAAATGAAGTAAATGAGAGGAAAAGAGAAAAGAAGAGAAAGAAAAAGAGTTCCAAAAAGGTTTCGACTTTTACCAAATAAAAGATGAACCAAATAGTCTTGGGAATTTTCAGCAAACAGAGAAAAAGTTGAAAGAAACCGAAAGCATACAATGCCCAAAAAGAGAGAAAACTTTATACACACTAAAAATTTGCAAACATCCTTAAGAATTTTTGGCACCTACCCCCTACCAAAACCAAATATTCTCTCCCTCCAAAAGACTTTACTTTGACAAAATTTCCTCCCCCAACACTCCCAAAATTCGGCCAACTCCCCTTCTCACCTCAATCCCCATATTTCCTCCTTGATTCACTCCTTAATCCCCTCTCCTCTATTCATTCAAATGCATTTGAATGAGTCTTCAACTCCTCTAATAGAGTCCCAGTTGAACTCTCCCACCCTCACCTGATCAGCACAAAAATTAAATAGATTGTGCTGCAGGTGGGATTCGAACTCCTCCCCCTTAGCTCTTGCAAATGACGCCACACCACCCTTACACTTGCTCAACTTGTGCTAGCATTTTATCCACTTAATCCCTTATGTTTGACGCCACCTACCTTCTCCCACTTAAAACCCAATCACTAAAATTTTTTAGCAAGCCCCGACTCGATCCCCGACCTTCCTAGGACCCCCAAACACACACAACCAACACACAAAGCAGCCTAACCCATAACATAATTCCAAAACACAAAAACCCAAATTTCAGGATGTTACAGTTTTTATGATCCTTCGCAGGTACATCCAGCTATTCAGTACGATATGAATGGAGGATGGATGAGCTTACAACCTAAGCGCTGAAAATGAGCAAGTTCACTATATGGGTAACAATTTTAAATTTCAAAATAACCCTTATAATAATACTAATAATCCAGGTTAGAGGAACAACCCAATTTCTCATGGGGTGGTCAAGGAAATCAGAGACAACAACCCCCTCCAAACTTCTAACAATAGCCCTACCCACAGGAAAAGAAGCTGAACATTGAGGAGATGCTGACAAAATTCATCGTGGTGTCAGAAACTTGTTTCCAAAATACCGAGACAACACTAAAAAATCAACAAGCATCGATTTAAGGGATCGAGAACCAGTTAGGGTAGCTCGCTAAGCTGATCTCTGAGCGACCACAAGGTAGCTTGCCAAGTAACACTGAGACTAACCCAAAGGAGCAACTTCAAGCCATAATAGCTCAAAATAGTGAAGGGTTAGTGGAATCTGAATCTGAGCCAAGGCAAGAACCTGTGGTAAGTGAAGGTGAGGTTGAGGTAAGCCAAGAAAAGCCAAAACTGGTAATTAAAGAATACCAACCTCGAATTCCATACCCCAATGCGATGAAGAAAGACAACACAGACGAACAGTTCGGTAAGTTTTTTAAACTTTTAAAGAAATTACATATTAACTTACTATTTCTTGAAGCTCTTTCGCAGATGCCAGATTCAAGGAAATTTTTAAAGAGCTTTTGACAAACAAGCGAAAATTAGACGAGTCGCATGTGGAACTAAACGCAGTGTGCTCAGCAGTGTTACAAAACAAACTACCACGAAAATTAAAAGATCCAGGGAGTTTTACAATTCCATGCTTAATTGGTAGTTTATCTATTGATAATGCTTTAGCTGATTCAGGGGCAAGCATCAATGTTATGCCTTATAAAATGTTTAAACAGCTAGGTCTAGGGAAACCCAAACAAACTAGGATGAGTATTCAATTAGCTGATAAGGCTATTAGAATTCCTAGGGGTATAATTGTAGATGTACTTGTAAAAATTGACAAATTCATATTCCCAGTAGACTTTGTTGTTTTAGACATGGATGAGGACAATAGTATCCCCTTAATTTAAGGAAGACCCTTTTTAGCAACTGCCAGAACTAAAATTGATGTTGGTACAGGTGAACTCATACTCCATGTAGGTGCCAAATCAATCAGTCTTCAGGCTCTCGACTCAGCTAGGACATCAAATAATCAAGGTGAGAAAATTAATTTTATTAATGACCATCCGGTTCAACCTTCCTTACAGGAAGCACCACGAAATTACACAATTGAGCTAGATCTTAAACCTCGTATCACTAAAGAATAATAACTTATGAGGAACGAAGGCTTTAGATTGATGAACTAGACGAGTGGAAAGCACATTTCAAGGAGAAATCAAAACCACACAAAGTGAAACCAGAGGAACCCCCAGACGAGCTTATAGGAACATCAAATCACTTCAAAATAGGAGATCAGGTACTGTTACATAAAACAGACCCTCTAATCGCCGCTTCAGACTTCAAGACAAATAAAGAGATCCCTTTTAAGCTACTTAATGTCTTCCCATATGGGACAGCCGAGGTAAGCAATCTTATATTCGGTAATTTTAAAGTAAACACTACTCGACTTGAATTATATACTGATAATAAAATTGATAGCATGAGAAAGGATTTTTCACTCCTCAAATCACCATGATTATGAAAGTGAGAGGTAAGTCTAGCTTAAGACTTTAAACGAGCGCTTCTCGGGAGGCAACCCGTGCACTAACCCCATTAATTTTTACATTTTTATTTTTTTACTTCTTTTTTTCCTTTTTAGCACCTAACTATAAATTAATAAAATTGCAGATTTCTATACCATACGGCCGTGGCCGTGGCCGTGTGGACACTACGAATTTTAACACTGGCATGGAAGAGATAGTATGAAATAGGACGAAAAATATTTTCAAGCCACGAGCTCTGACTAAATACCACAGCCGTGCGACACAGTCGTGGTCGACACTATTTTATCAAAACGGGCGTGGCGACCTGCACACAAAAGTGGAACAAACGAATAAACCACTGCACAGCCGTGTGATACGACCGTATGACTTGACACACCCATGGTACACGGGCATGGGAATGTACCAGAGCTGAAATTTTTATTTAAAACACCCCCTCGCCTTCTCTCCTACTCCCCACTCCTCTTCTTTCATAACCTCTACACTCCCCTCCCTTTTCATTTTCCTCCTTCTTCACTATTCAATCTTTTTTATATACACCCTATCAATGTCAAAGAAGCGGAAAGATCCTAACATAGTCTCTTTGTGCGAGATCGATCTACATAAGTTCATGCCAGCCGCTTCATTAAATTGACAAGAAAAGGACCTTTGAGTCCATTTAATCTTTCTTTTTTCTTTTCTCTTCTCTTTTATTTTTCTTCTCTTTATCTCTCTTGTGCTAGATCTATATTTTTATTTTTTAATTTTTTTATTTAGATTTTTCAGCCTGCTTGGGAATCATACCACCATGGCCCTAGTAACCTCCAGCACCACCGCTTCCTCCTCCAACTCAGCCCGAATTTCCCCTGTTTCTTTTCTTTGACTCCATCCAAAAATTCAAGAAGTTTCACTTCTCTCCCTATCTTTTGATTTTCTTACTATATGTTTATTATATATATTTGTACATTGAGGGCAATGTACATCTTAAGTGTGGGGGTGAAATTTATTTAAAAAAGTTCCTAACTTTTTGCATTATTCTCAAATCTCTGAATGATATCTTGTCTTAAGTAATTTTCTCATATCACTAATTAGAATGAAACTTCTATTGAATTATAATTTTTATTGATATGTTTTGAATTAAGTCATAGTTAATTGTGCATTGATGATTTAAACTTTAAGATACTAGAGAATCAAGCATGATGAGTTTATTTTCAAAAATTAAAATTTTGTTAGGTTGTCTACCTGAATCTAATTATTACCTTGAAGTTTGAAATTTACAAGGTTGATATCAAAAACCCATAATTTTTGTGAGATTTTGAGCCTTTTAGAGCATACATTTTTTCGTGCTCACTTTATCGATTATGAGTGTGTCAACATTGATTTATTATTCTAGAACTTGCTTCGATTATACATGTCAAGACCACATCATTGATGTGATATACAAAGATGATAAAGGCACTTAGGATTTAACCCACTTACTCCACTAAAAGCCTACCTTCACAATTAACCCCTAGTGAACCATGTTGATCCTAACAACCCTTTTATTGATTCACCCACTAATATTAACCTTAAATCCATCTTGAATTTGTTATCACCATTTCTCTTGACTACCCTTCTATCGAGACTTGATTTGATCAGTTGCCTAATTATTTTATTTTAGTAGTTGAATTCATCTTATATTATGTACTTTACTTGATTTGTTCTTAAAAAAATCAAATTATATTCATTATTAGTTCTGTGATTAAGTGAGCTTATACATTTAAATTCAACATCTTGAAAAGAAGCTCGTATTATTAGTATTACAAGTTTTCAATTGATGTAATTATTCAAGATTAGTTCATTTTTCTAGTTAGGTAAATTGTCAATTCAATCTTGATTCTAACCCTTTAATTCAGCCTTTATCTACACCTTTAACCTAAGCCCCGTTACAACCCTTTTAAAGACCTTTTGATTTGTGTACAATCTCATGTTATAGTGGTGGAGATTTGATTTTCAAGCAAGCCTATGGGATTAACTTTTCATGTTCGACTTTTGAGAGCTTAATTTTGAACCTTAAACACTTTGAATGATTTGAGTGAATCTTTAGTGAGGATGTCAACTCTTGTCAATTTTGAATTAAAGGTAATTATTTAGATAAGGGAAAACACCTACATTTTTCGTCCTACAAACTTGTGACTTTGATTATTTGAATCTTTAGGATTCTTTGAGTTAAATTATCAATGTATAAATTGTCTATGAATTATTATGAAACAGTATCATGAATATTATGAATTAAGGAAGTTCGTTTTAATTGTGAGTTGAGAATTTTACTTGAGGAAAGCAAATGCTTAAGTGTGGGCGTATTTGATAAATCGTAATATATACATATTTTAATCCCATATTTAGCATACTTTTGGATGATTTATCCCCTGAATTGTAGAATTTGGTGCTCCTAATCCTTTAATTTCATGTTTTATACTTAGGAGAGCACCGGAGGATGAGAAGAATGATAAACGAGCCAAAAATGGAGAAAATGGGCCAAAGTATGAAATCAACATGGCCTGGGCCCGAAACACACGGTCGTGCCTCCTTATTAAATTTGACCACAACCTGGCCCCGAATCACACGGGCGTGTCCCTGTCGCAGCAAAGAAGAGTTTCATTCGGATTAGGGACTTAGAGGCAAAGAAAGACATTCCAAAAGCCTATATAAACACCCTAGAGGCCAACCTTTAGGGGGCATTCAGGTAGGCCTAGGAGCCAAGCCAGAGGGGCCAAAATTATGGGATTCACTCGAAGAAAGCCAGTTGATTCATCTCAAGAAGCCGGAGTCATACTCAAGACTGATAATCTCTCCTTCAATTCCTTCAGGGAGTTTTAGGATTTTCTTTATGTTTTATTTTATATTTTCTTCTAAGATGTATTCTTTTATGATTATGAACTAAACTCCTCAGATACCTGAGGGGGATTAAACATAAGACGGATCTTGTTATTGTTTTCTAAGCTATATGATAAATACTTGATTTGTTCTTAATTATGTGTTCTTAATTCTTGTTTTGATATTTCAGGATATTGATTCAAGTATTCATGCCCTTAGATAGAGGAGGAATATTCCCTGTTTAAGAGTAGATATAGCATAGTTAAGAAGAGTTGATCGCAACTCTAGGGATAGGATGACGAAAATCTACCGGATTTGGGTCAAACCTAATATGGGAGTCTATAGATCGAGTTAATGCAATTCTAGGGGTTTTAATTAGAAAATGATTTCAATTAATCAACCTAGGGTTAGACGTTAGTAGCCTCGAAGAGGTATTAATATAAATTAGGGAATCCTACGGATCAAGTCAAGTGAATAAATAAATGCAGTTGAGTTAGATAACAAGTGAAGTCTAGGTGGATTCTTCCTCAGGTATTATCTTAATCAATTGGTTTTCCTACAAGTATTTCTCAAATTTCTTCTCTGTGTCTTAGCATCTTTAGCTTAGTAGTTAGTTAATTTTAGATTAGTCAACAATTCTCTTAATTCTTAGGCTAAATAATAAGAAGAAAGATAGTATTAGTACTTTTGGTTCCTTTGGGTTCGACAATCTAGTCTTGCCACTAAACTATACTACTGTTCGATAGGTGCGCTTGTGTCAATCGTGGTGATAGTTAGTTTCTAGGCTCGATCATTCATTATATAAATTTTTAAGACTGTTTCCATCACACAATTAGAAAGAGAAAAGAAAAGATGAGATGGAGTCTCGTGACTCAAGAAAGAGACAAATGAATAAGTCATTTCAGTCCTCATCCAAAAAATCGAGAGACTTCCCTACCCGATCAGCTACTTCAGCCGGGTTTTAAAATAGCAGTAAGAGTAAATAGTACTCGGGGAATAAGGCTCAAACTACCTCAGTTGCTAGTGTTGGGAACACTCGACCTAATAGACCGGAATGCCTATAGTGTGCCAGACATCATCTTAATGAGTGCCGAGCACATGAGACGGCCTGTTTCAAGTGTGGTTCCCAAGATCATTTTATTAGAGAATGCTCTGAGATGATTGAAAAAGAGAAATTTAGAGTGTAAGAGTGGGAAGCACTACTAGATAGAGAGAATAGAGAAACAGGGGTAGTGGGACGAGTAGTAAGAATACTTCCAGAAAGTAGGTTGCAAGATCTAAGGGTAGAGAGCCTGCAAAGACTTATTCCATTCACGCTCGTGAAGAGGCGTCGTCCCCTGATGTAATTATGGGTACATTTTCTCTCTATGACACTAATGTTATTGCTTTAATTAATCCGGGGTCTACCCATTCATACATTTCCATGAAATTAGTATCTAGTATGAGCATGCCTATTGAGTCTACGGAGTTTGTGATTAAAGTGTCCCCTTAGGCAAATGTGTATTAGTTGATAAGGTATGCAAAGATTGCCCATTGATGATTAGAGGTTATTATTTTAAGGCAAGTCTCATGTTATTGCCATTTGATGAGTTCGATATAATTCTTGGTATGGACTAGTTAACCACTCATGATGTGACAGTAAATTGTGGAAAGAAATACATTGAATTGAGATGTGAAAATGGGGACACTCTTTGTATTGAATCAAATGAACAAGACAGATCGCCTGTAGTGATCTTTCACATCCCTGCTCAAAGGTATGTAAGAAAGGAGTATGAGGCATATCTTGCTTTTGTGATGAATGCCAAAGAAACCATGTTAAGAATTGAATCAGTACTGATAGTGTGTGAATATCTAGATGTTTTCCCCGAAGAATTGCCAAGGTTGCCTCCGGTTAGAGAGGTTGAATTTGGTATCGAGTTAGCTCCTGGTACGGTACCAATATCGATTGCTCCATACAGAATGGCTCCAACTAAGTTGAAAGAATTGAAGGCACAGTTGCAAGAGTTGATGGACAAAGGTTTTCCAAGACTGAGTTATTCTCCATGGGTGCTCCAGTGCTATTTGTGAAAAAGAATGATGGTTCTATGAGACTATGCATAGATTATCGACAACTTAACAAGGTGACCGTGAAGAACAAGTATCCATTTCCAAGGATTGATGATTTGTTCGACCAATTGAAAGGAGCCACTGTGTTTTCCAAGATAGACTTGAGGACGGGATACTACCAGTTGAGAGTAAAAGACTCAGATGTGCTAAAGACTACATTTCAAACAAGGTATGGGCACTACGAAATTTTAGTCATGCCTTTTGGCTTAACAAATGCCCTGCGATGTTTATGGATTTAATGAACCATATATTTCGGCCATACTTGGATAAGTTTTTTGTGGTTTTTATTGATGATATACTGATTTATTCTCGTGATAGGCATGAGCATGCCAAGAATTTGAGGACGGTTTTACAAATTTTACGAGATAATTAGTTGTATGCCAAGTTTAGTAAAAGTGAGTTTTGGCTCAAAGAAGTTGGATTTTGGGGCACATTATTTCAAGAGATGGAATCCGAGTCGACCCAAGTAAAATTTCAACTATTGTTGGTTGGAAACTACCGAAGAATATATCTAAGGTTAGAAGCTTTCTGAGCGCCGACGGTTCGTCTAGGGATTTTCTATGATAGCTATTTTGATAACGAGGTTGTTACAAAAAGATGTAAAGTTTGACTGGGTAGAAAAGTGTTAGTAGAGTTTCGAAAAACTGAAAGAATTGTTAATAGAGGCTCCAATTCTAGTGCAACCTGAGCCGGGAAAAGAATTTGTGATCTATAGCGATGCATCTTACATGGTTTGGGCTGTGTGCTTATGCAAGAAGGCAAGGTGATAGCATATGTCTCTAGACAATTAAAGCCACATGAGAAGAATTACCCAACGCATGATTTAGAGTTAGCTGCCATTGTGTTTGCATTAAAGATATGGAGACATCATTTGTACGGTGAGAAATGTCGAATATTCACCGATCATAAGAGTCTAAAGTACTTGATGACTCAAAAGGAATTGAATTTGAGGCAACGAAAGTGGCTAGAGTTGATAAAGGATTATGAGTTAGTGATTGACTACCACCCGGGAAAGGTGAATGTAGTCGTCGATGCTTTGAGTAGAAAATCATTATTTACATTGAGGGCTATGAATACACAAGTGACTTTGTCAGACGATGGTTCCATTCTAACTAAATTGAGAGCTAGACCAATGTTTCTTTAAGAAATTTATGAGGCTCCAAAGGATGAAAGTGACTTGCAAACCAAAAGAGTTCAATGCGAGTAGGGAGTTGAGTCCAACTTTTGGATAAATTCTTATGAATGTTTGATGTTTAGAGACAGAGTTTGTGTACCTAGGAATGATGAACTTATTCGAAAGATTTTACACGAGGCACATAGTGGATTCTTATCAATACAACCAGGTAGCACGAAAATGTATCGTGATTTGAAGAAAAGGTATTGGTGGTTGAGTATGAAGAAAGATATTTTTGAGATTGTAAGACTACATGGAGTGCCTTTATCGATTATATCGAATAGAGATCCAAGATTTATATCCTAATATTTGAAAAAGTTGCAAGATGCTTTGGGCACAAATTTTATTTTTAGTATGGCTTTTCACCCCTAAACTGACAGACAATCGGAGAGATTAATACAGATACTTGAGGATATGCTCTGGTGTTGCGTTCTTGAGTCTCAAGGCAACTGGGAGAAGTACCTACCTTCGGTAGAGTTTGCTTACAATAATAGTTTTCAGTCGAGTTTGAAAATGGCACCTTACGAGGCTTTGTATGGGCGTAAGTGTCGAAGGCCTTTATATTGGACTGAACTCAAAGAAAATTAGATTCACGGGGTCGGATTGGTTAGAAAATTGAAAAGAAAGTAAGAGTGATTCGAGATTGTTTAAAAGTTGCTTCTGAAAGACAAAAATCCTATTCAGATTTGAAAAGAAAAGTGATTGAGTTTCACGTCAGTGATAAAGTATTCTTGAAAGTGTCACCATGGAAGAAAGTTCTTAGATTCGGCTGAAAAGGCAAATTGAGTCCGCGTTTTATCAGACCATATGAGATCACCGAGAGGATATCGATTGGCTGTACCATCTGAGTTAAAAAAGATTCACAATGTGTTTCACGTGTCTATGTTACGACGCTACCAATTAGATTCTTCGCATGTGATTACACCGACAGAGGTTGAAATTCAACCCGACATGACATGTAATGCCCAGAAATATAGGGTCTTTCATTTTGCATGATCTGACACAAATTGCTTGTTTGCTGTAATGGTTGAGTGATTTGGGCGTGTATGGGGGTGTATGAGAAGCCTGGGTTCAAGTTTTAGCTTTTGCAGAATTTTTAAAATTTGCTCTTAAAAGAATTTGGACACTTGTAGATAGGTCTTATTAATTATTACGCCTATTTTAATTCACAAAAATCCTATTGGTGCAGTGGTTGTGGTGTTACAAGTGTGGCAAGGGGTCTGAGGTTCGAGTGTTGGCATAGAATGAGGAGGGTATCTATTTTGCTGATGGTTCGACTAGTTGTTGAGTTACAATAAAATTCTGATAAATGAGAGATTGGAGAGATTTGAGGAGTGGATTGTGGTGCAAATCATGGAAAGGATTGGAGAGAGATTTTAGGAGGTAATCAAGGAGTTTGCTTGTGGGGAGAGTAGTGCCGAATTTGGTGTCTAGCTACTCAAAAATTCGGCAGAGACTTCTTTTGGTATAGTCCTTGTTCGGTTTTCTTTCTTTTGGCATTTTTTCTACTTTTTTTTTGTTTCTCCCTGGCCGAATTGGGTTTTTTGTGTCTTGGCATCATAAATCACTTTGGCCGAATATACTATCTCTGGATCATTACTGCTTTCGCCTCTCTTCCTCTTTTCTTAAATAAATAGCTGAACCTTTCTTATTTTTCTTCTCAACATTTCCTTTTCCTCTTTGACTGAGTGGCCAACTCTCTCTTTTTCTTTCTCTACTGTGTTAATCGATTTTGGTAGTAGGCGGCGATTTCTTCTTCTGTTCATAACACTTTGGTAAGCCAAATACTACATTTTCTCTTTTTCCCTCTCTTTTGTTTCTTTACTTTTTCAATATTGACTGAATATCATAAATCTTGTCTTGTTATTTCGAAACCATTTGGATGATAGTCTCCGACAGTCGGTGGAGCGTCGACTGCCTTGCTTTTCTGCATATCTCTGCTTTTTCTTCGAATACTTCTTTGGCCGAATACAGTGGGGTAAGTTGGTTTGTTTTATAGTATTGGTCGAATACTCAATCAGCTCTAACTCTAATTCTTTGGACTATGGGTATCAATTTAAGCCTTGTATTAAACGATTATTGCTAATGAAATCCGTTATGTACGTAAAAAATCGACAAGAAGGGTGTGATCGTTTTCAACCAGCGATCTAAGAGTAATAATCGCATAACTTTTGGTCAAGGTAAGTGGTGATATCGGTTTGGGGGCTTTAGTGTTAATGATCATGAAAGGATGAAAGATTGATTGTTTTGGGATGAATGTAGGTTGATCGCGCGTGGGGTAATTTGTTCGTTGCGCAAACAGGTGTGTAGTCACACCCCTCTCTTCTGTGAATCAGTAAAAGTCGAAAAGCCGAAACTTTGGCATTTGAGGCCTCACGAGCGTGCGATCGCTCGTGTAGTAAATCGACCCCACAAATCATGAGCGATAAACTATAAAAGGCACCACGAGCATTCTCGTGCTCTTGAGTCGATATGGGGCTCATTTGGCTGAAATGGGCCTTGTGGGCCAAATGGGCTTGTGGGCCCCACACAGATAAAATTCACAATAAGTGGAAAATACTGGACTGGGCCATGTAGTTCGCATAGTCGTGATTGAATTTGGGCTAAGTGAGCCACACGAGCGTGTGGGCCCATTTGGACAGACTAATAGGCCTTGGGCCCATATACACCGTTATGACCATTTAGGTTATTTGTGTCGCTCGAGGTGACTGTAGACCTTTAGAGAGGTCGTTATCTGTACCAAGACCCCAAAATAAGTAAAGTGACCAAAATAACCCTAAAGGGTAAAATTACTATTTTACCCCTAATAGATGGAAATGACCATCTTACCTCTAGACGTAGGTTGACTGATGAGTGTATGATTATTTGTAAGACTGTACTGAGTAGGACATTTTGTATACATGAACTATTTATGACATGACATACTGTATGGGGTTGGGATTCTGATATGGAGGAAGTACTGTACTAGTGGCTCTACCACTTCACTGTTACGGGCAGCTCTGCTGCGTTATTATTACTGGCAGCTCTGCTACGTTATTATTATTGGCAGCTATGCTGCGATATTGTTGTGCTGGCTGGGTGGGTCGATTTTATCCCCATATCGTGTGTTGGTTGGTACGGGTAGTGTGTTGGCTGGATTGGGGTGGGTTGCATATTTACACCATACTGATATTGTATTGGGCTTAGGCCCACACTGTTACTATAATGGGCTAAGGCCCACACTGCACTGTTACTGAATAGAGCTCAGGCCCAGACTGTTATTTCATATATTGTTACTGACTGACTGATAGAGGACTACACATTGAGTTTTTGTAAACTCATATTTTCTTTTTTCTGTACAGGTAATCCCCAACCTTAGACGACTTGGAGCCGCAAGGGACTCAGAGGTGGCCACACGACCGCTGATGTTCTGCTTTAGACTTAATTATCTCAATTTCATTAGGGCTATTGATTATGTCATAAGGCCATTGGTGGATTTAATTTGTAATTGGGTTTTGATTTCTTATTTTAAACTGCCAAATGTATACAAAAGAGTTTTCAAAATAACAACTGTTTTCAAGAAAAACACGCATTTTAAACTTCATGGTTTTTAATTAGAGAAGCTTCTGCGGTCTTATTCCGTTTAAGAAATCAACGGTAACAAATATGGCAATCATTTTGATAAGCTATTTTCAGATTGTAATAACTTAATCAGCCGAATTTTCTCAACCAATAAAAACTAAATGGGTTTTAACTTAAATACGGATTTTGTTATCAACAAGTCCAAATTTTGAAAATCACCTCGATGTGACATGTCAGATTTGTTTCGTAATGTCTAGGCCGGGTTTGGGGTGTTACATTTAGTGGTATCAGAGCCAAGTTACAAAACTCGACTGTGGAATGGGTTTTTGAAAAGTTTTTTGGAAAGTGGATTTTAAAGATTGGAAATGTTTTGGAAGATTCACAAGGGTGGCACACAAAGTCTCCGGCGCCAAATTTGTAAGTTCTCTACTACTGTTTACTGTTATAGACTAAGACATTATACTGAGAAACTACTATGTTTAGTTGGGCTATATTATGAAACTCTAGATAGAGGAAACTGAGACCGTAGAAGACTAGAAACTGTAGTGAGATCTCGATCTGCGAAAACAAACCCCTGATGACTGTCATTCATAACACATTTGTTATTAGTTACTAAAATTATAATATGATGCATAAGACTTTTAAAATAGATAAAGCGTATATCGAAATGAGCACAAGAGGTACTCGTGGAAGGGGTACACGGGGCCGCGATAGAGGTCGAGGAAATGCTCGGGCTGGGTCTTCGACATCGGGCCACATGCCTGCTAGGGAGGTACCAGCTCACCGGTGATCGAAACGGGGTCTTATGATTGAGCAGTTGGGGATAATACCCCCTCCCAAGCTATGCTCCGCATTTTAGAGAGGGTTGCTAGATCTAGTACTGGTGCAGTGGCCGAGGGTCAATTTTAGAGCAACTCCGGTCTAATGGAGTAAAAATTTTTAGGGGTATTTCTGAAGTAGCCCCATATGTTGCACAATATTGGCTAGAGGCCACTGAAAGAATAACGAATGACCTCGACTGTACTATGGAACAAAAGTTAAAAAGAGAAGTGTCCTTACCGCAAGATGAGGCCTACTAGTGGTGGCTCACCGTGAGAGAGGGTACGCAGGCCGACCGGTTGACTTGGGATTTCTTTAAGGCGTCCTTTCAAGGGAAATATGTAGGCGCAAGTTATGTAGACGCCCGAAGAAGGGAATTTCTGAGTTTAACCCAAGGGGATAAGACAGTGGTAGAATATGAGGCAAAGTTCTTACGGTTGAGTCGATATGCTCATGGGATAGTAGCAACTGAGTATGAACGCTATGTGCGTTTTGAGGACGGCCTTCGAGATAAGTTACGAGTATTGATAACTCTATAAGATGGAGCGAGACTTTGCTGCCCTTGTAGAAAAGGAAAAAATTGCTTAGAAAGTAAGCGCTCTGAGTGCCAGAACCTCGAGAAAGATTAGGGAAGAAATAAGAGGGATTCTGGGCCCTCAGGTTCTTCTGTAATGCCTATAAAGAAGGCCAGGTTTGATGGGCGATTAGGGTTTGGAGTTCTTATTCTTTGTTGCTAGACCGCATGACCTTCTTGGCGATTAGGGAGATCTCACCGGGTGAGTCTTTGGAAGAGGATTGGGGCGTGCTTCAAATGCGAGTCCATGGATCATCAGGTTAAGAATTGTCCTCAGAGGCCTGTTTAGATGCAAGCTGTAGGATAGGGTCATGTTCAGCCATTAAGAGGTGCTCAGTAGCCACCGAGAGGCCGTGGGCAGGCCAGAGGTAGAAACGGTATGGGACGAGGTCGTGAAGCACCAGGCAGAGGTGCTGGTAATACTGAGGCGAGGCAGCTAGCTCTGGTTTATGCTGTTCATCACCGAAAGGATGGTGACACTCCAGACGTCATAACCGGTACATTCCTAGTTTATAATGTACCATACACTACTTTAATTGATATCGGGTCTACACATTCATACGTTGCATGCAATGTGTCTGGGATATTGGGCACTTAGTTTGAAAATACTGTTAGTGAAACGACTATGATAAGTCCATTGGGACAGTCGATTAGGGTAAATAAGTTATTCAAAGATGTGCCCTTAGAGGTTCAAGGAATAATATTTCTAGCGAATTTGATGGAGCTACCGTTTGGTGAATTCGACCTAATCTTGAGGATGGATTGGCTGGTAAAACACCGTGCAAGGTTGGATTGTGCTGCTAAGTGTATTACCGAGGTTAAAACCGGATATGAGACATTACCATGCTTGAACCTTCTTAAACATGTACTTACGGGCTATAACTTTTTTTTTGTTTGAATTGAAAACTTCTCTTTCTTAAGTAATTCATACATTTCATGGGCCTACGAAGCTAAACTTATGTCCAGAAACTTTCGAAACTTAACTAGAGACTTTTCTCTCAAAACAGGGGTCACACACCCGTGTGGTTTGGGACACGCCCGTGTACCCATGAGACATGACCCTGTCCTTCACCCGTGGTCGACACTGACTAATTACAAACGGCCATGACACACCCATGGCCCTAGACCGTTTGCCATACCTTGACATACTGACTTATTCACATGGCTTAGAGCACACACTTATGTGCTAACCGTGTGCCACACACGACCTATACAAACGGCCGTGGGATTAGCCCATGGTCTATTCTGACTAAAGAAACTAACATGCAGGGAACACAAGGCCTAGACACACGCCTGCAGTGTCTATCCAATATGGGCATAGAGGCTATTACCAAGCCAATTACCACCCTGAAATCAAGATCAATCTCAAGCCAAATTCACCAATTCAAATACTTGGTCTAATATTAACAAAGATGCATACTTAATTGATATAAATATACATACATATCTAGTCACACATAGCCAATCTCTTTAGCCATATACAAAAGAATAATAAACTTGATAGCCCACACTTTGGCCTTTTCTAAGACATATTTCAAATGAAATGCTTCCTATACATGCCATACTTAATATAAAAAACATGGGTATACCAAAATAGTAATTGATAGTGTGCTTCGAACTCCGACTTCAATGATCCACAAGTTAGCTTGGCGGGACTACATAAAAAGAAAGAATTAAAGACGTAAGCATTTAGCTTAGTAAGTTTGCATGTAATGCACATAAAAATATAATTGCTTAATCAAAATTCATTCATCAAAAACAAAGGCATTGCCTAACTCATGTGTTTCAGTTTACTTTCTCTTGAAGATTGTTACATAACTCATGATACTTACTAGTCTCATGCTTATGAGGTAAACAAGGTTCCTGTATCACTTGATCACATTGATCAGCATACTTTACTATGATAAGTATATTCTCAACTTCATCATGCATCACATGTATAATATTCTCAATTAACTTTAACTAGCATGACTTGATGATAGCTTTACTTACTTAACTTCTTGCTTTCTTATTCAATCTTTACTCTTATGCCCAATGAATTATTATGAATAACCGAGGATACTAAATCTCATCCCACATGTATCTGGATGCCAATGCTATATCCTTGATATAGTCTTACAATGGGATCTCTTACTTGATATCGACGTCATGTCTTGACATGGACTTACACGAGGTGTTCCTTGTGGGTTCCCTTGGGAACTTACTATTGCTATTTCTTGACATAGTCATACTTGATATCTTTACTTTGTCAATGCTGAGCCTTGGCTTGGACTTACATGGAATCTTCCTTGATACTCACCAATGCTGAGCTTTGGCTTGGACTTACATGGAATATTTATCTCATGATAACTTTACAATGCCAAGACTTGTCTTGAACTTACATGACATCTTTACTTGGAGACTCACTAATGCCATGCCTTGGCTTGGGCTTACATGGGTCTTCATCTCATAATAACTCTTCAATGCCAAGACTTGTCTTGGACTTACATGATAACTTGCTTGATTGCCAATGCCATGCCTTGGCTTGGTCTTATACGGGCTTTCTCATCTCATGTGGTAGATCGAGTATCCTAAGTAATTCAACTTCAATCGAGACTTCCTCATGCTTAATCTCATTAATTTCTTTGTTTAACATACCATTAAACAATCTCATGGAATTAAAATATATTCAACATCATACTAAGCAATTTAATGATATTTATCATAAAGCTTAGAAATCATACAAACTTACCTCAATATACAAAATGTATGTAGATATTACAATTTAGTCCTCGACTTTGTTCTTGCCTCTGTTTCTATCCGGGCTTCATTTCTCCTGATCTATAATGATAATTTAACTCATTTAATACTCATATTGACTAAATTGACTCATAACTCATACTTTGGCAAATTTTTTATTTTTCCCCTGAACTTTTTCATAATTACACTTTTGCCTCTAGGCTCGTAAAGTGATTTTCATTCAACTCTCTTAAACTTAATGCTTAGCTGATTCATTTTCTCTACTATAACAATCATCAATTTTCAATATTTCTATCATGAATGACCAATTTCATAACTATTACAAATTAATCCATACTAATATTTTTCATGAAATTCACTTAGGAAAAGATGTTTATCTAACATCAAACTCTCATAATCTTCCACAAAACATCATTTTACAAGTATGTCATACATGGATATTTTTATGGACATGAATTCTAGCTCAACTTATAGCTATAAATAGCTATTTCATAATACGAGAACTCTAAAAATACGAAGAACATTAAAAACAGGGCTAAGATGCACTTACTAGCAAGCTTCAAAAATTGAAGAAGCCTAGCTACGGAGTCTCTCAAATTTTCGACACAAGGAGGAATAAGATGAATAAGATTTTTGTCATCTTTTTTTCCTTTTTAATCATTTAATTGATAAATGACCAAAATGCCCTCCTCACTAAATTTTCACAATTTACTAACTCATGTTCATTTTTTGTCCAAAAATTATAATTTGGGAAAATTGTTATTTAAGGACTTCTAATTAATAATCCAAAGCTATTTCATACAAAAAGCTTCTAGAATCTTATATTTTGCAACTTTTGCAATTTAGTCCTAATGGACCCCTTTAATGCCAATTTCATAAAATCTCTACATAAAACTTTCATAATATCATGAAAACATCTCAAATACCTTAAAAACTCATTTTACTAGCTCGAATTTGTGATTTTACACCACTATTCTGACTAGGCCCTAAATCGGGCTATTACACGTATGGTGTTGAAGACTACAGAGGATGAGGAGGTGGCTGGGATTGGGAAGCGAAGAGACTTTTAGGTCTAACATGATCTCTGCATTAAGGGCCGAAAAACTGGTTCGCAAGGGTTGTAAGGCGTTTATAGTCTATATTGGTGTATCTGATTCTGAGGGTCCTTTTATTGGAGATATTAGAGTAGTTAAGGATTTTTCTGATGTATTTCCTGATTTGCTCCCTGGGTTGCCTTCGAATCGCGAAGTTGAATTTGGTATTGAGCTCCTGCCTGGAACAGCTACAGTGTCCATCGCTCCTTATAGGATGGCACCAAAGGAACTAGTGGAGTTAAAAGCTCAAATCCAAGAACTGCTGGACTGAGGATTCATTCGACCGAGTGTGTCTCCATTAGGAGCACCAGTGTTGTTTGTGAAAAAGAATGATGGATCCATGCACATGTGCATCAATTATCAACAATTAAATAAAATAACTATCAAGAATAAGTATCATTTGCTGAGGATAGATGATCTATTTGATCAGTTGCAAGGAGCTTTGATTTTCTCTAAAATAGATCTTCGTTCTCAGTACCATCAGCTGAGAGTTAAGGAGGCTGATATGTATAAGACTGCATTTAGGACTCGTTATGGTTATTACGAGTTCCTAGTGATGTAGTTTGGGCTGACGAATGCACTAGCTACTTTTATGAATATGATGAGCCGAGTGTTCCAGCCCTTTCTGGATCGATTTGTAGTAGTGTTTATAGACGATATACTAGTGTATTCGAGAATCGAGGAGGATCATGATGCACATCTTCGAATTGTTCTACAGGTTTTGAGGGAGAAGCAGCTATAGTGAAGTTCAGCATGTGTGAGTTCTGGTTGCGAGAGGTGACATTGCTGGGTCACGTGGTGTCTGCCGAGGGGGTTAGGGTTGACCTTCAGAAAATTAAAGCTATACTGGATTGGAAACCACAGAAGAATGTATCTGAGATTTGAAGCTTTCTGGGTTTGGCTGGATATTATAGACGTTTTGTCGAAGGGTTTTCTGTGATTGCTGCACCTCTGACTAAGTTATTGCGTAAAAAGGTATCGTTCAATTGGACTGATAAGCAGCAAGAGAGTTTTGGAAAACTGAAGAAAGTTCTGACTGAGGCCCCTATTTTAATACAGCCGGAGTCTAGGAAGGAATTTACTATCTATAGTGATGCATCACACATTGGATTGGGTTGTTTGCTGATGCAGGAGAGTAAGGTGGTTGCATATGCGTCTCACTAGCTTGAGCCTCACGAGGCGAATTACCCAACTCATGACTTCGAGTTAGCCGCAGTGGTTTTTGCACTGAAAATTTTGAGGCCCCACTTATACGGTGAGAAGTGTATTATTTACACAAATCAGAAAAGCCTCAAATACCTCCTTACTCAGAAGGAGCTGAATCTTAGGCAGCAAAGATGGATAGAGCTACTTAAGGATTATGACTGCTTGATTGAGTATCACCCTAGTAAGGTTAACGTAGTAGCTGACGCACTGAGTCGTAGGGCTGTATCTGATTTGAGAGCAATGTTTGCTCGTCTCAGCTTGTTTGATGATGGTAGCTTGTTGGCTGAGCTTCAAGTGAGACTGACGTGGACTGAGCAAATTAAGGGGAAACAGTTGTTGGATGAGTCACTAGTTCCTCGTTTTCGACAAGTTGAGAATAGAAAGACTGTAGATTTTGGGTTGAATGGTGAGGGAGTACTGTGTTTCCGTTGGAGAGTCTGTGTATCAAGGGATTTTGAGCTGAAGTAGTCTATACTGCGAGAGGCGCATAGTAGTCTATATGATATGCATCTTGGTGGAAACAAGTTATATCGAGATCTTCGTGATTCTTACTGGTGGCCATGACTGAAACGTGAAGTTACTGAGTTTGTGGGTAAGTGTCTGACATGTCAGTAAGTTAAGGCTGAGCATCAGCTGCCTTCTAGGTTACTGCAGCCAATTAAGATTCCATTCTGGAAGTGGGAAAGGGTAACCATGGACTCTGTGAGTGGGCTACCCTTGACGCCTACTAAGAAGGATTCGATATGGGTTATTGTAGACTGATTAACTAAATCTTCCCACTTTATATCGATCCGCATTGATTATTCGCTGTAGAAGTTGGCAAAGTTGTATGTGGCTGAAATTGTGAGACTGCATGGTGTACCAATTTCCATCATATTTGACAGAGACCCTCGATTCACATCTCGGTTCTGGAAGAAATTACACGAGGCTTTGGGCACTAGGTTGAACTTGATCGCATTCCATCCTCGCATGGATGGTCGATCGAGAGGATGATTCGAATCTTGGAGGACATGTTAAGAAGTTATGTAATTGATTTTCGAAGCATTGGGAAGACTATTTGCCGCTAGTAGAGTTCGTGTATAATAATAGCTACCAGTCTTTTGCTTGTTTCTATTCTTTCTCTAGGAATTGCTTTTACCACATTCAAAACAAAATATGTATATTGTGAAGAAGACTATTTGTCTTTACTCTTTTTCTTTTTCTTTTTTCAATCTAAATTGGACTAAATTGGGGGGGTGTAATTATATTCCTATTGTCAGTGTTAGATTTAAATGTTACAGAATAGGTTTTGTTTTCTAAATTCAATTTGAGTAGATACTAAACATAAGATAAGTAAGTGGAGAATAGAAAGGAAGGAGAAATGAGGGGAACAAATAATTACAAGGAGTATTCTTCGTCTTTCTAGCCTTCGACACAAGAAAAGGGTGTGTAAAATTCCTTTTCTTGTGTCGAAATAATAACAATTCGGGACCCGTTCGTCAAAGATTTCTATTCTTAGTTTTGATTTTTCGATTTTTGAAACCCTTTATTTTTCAATTTACTTATAATAGAATAAGTAATAAGGATAATATAATAAGTATAAAATAAGTCGAAATAAGTACAATATACGAATTAATGGACAACCAAAAAAAAGAGAAGGAATCCTTACCGATTTTTTTTGATAAAATAGAATCAAGGCGATAAACTTATAAAATAATTTCAAACTTTGATGAAATACTAAAATAAATCGAGTAAGGTTAGACTAGTCTGGAAAAGGTTTGATTGATATCTGGTTGACAGAAAAAAAAAGAAATATTAAATATATGTTGTATTGTGCCATCCAATTGAGTGATTCTTTTTTTTTCTTCTAACCTTGAAAGTATCGATAGATACTATCGAAAAGCAGATGCTATGAATCAATTAATTAAAATTGAGTTCAGTTTTCAAAAAAAATCATCGGAAAAAGTGATCTATTTGTTGTCATTTATACGACCAAAATATTATGATCATGATCATTAAGAATTCAACGTCGAGGTACTGCAGAAGAAAAAACTACAAAATCCAATCCAATTTATCGTAATCGATTAGTTAACATGTTGGTTAACCATATTCTGAAACACGAAAAAAAATCATTAGCTTATCAAATTATCTATCGAGCCTTGAAAAGATTCAACAAAAGATGAAACAAATCCACTATCTTTTACGTCAAGCAATGCGTGGAGTAACTCCCGATATAGCGATAAAAGCAAGGCGTGTAGGCGATCGACTCATCAAGTTCCCATTGAAATAGGATCCACATAAGGAAAAGCACTTGCCATTCGTTGGTTATTAGGGGCATCCAAAAGCGTCCGGTCGAAATATGGCTTTCAAATTAAGTTCCGAATTAGTGGATGCTACCAAAGGGAGTGGCGATGCCATATGCAAAAAGGAAGACACTCATAGAATGGCATTGGGAATCTCTTATGAAAATCATCCACGACTGAAACGTATCTTAATGCCCAAAAGTTGGATAGGGTGGCCTTTACGTAAGTATTACATTGCCCCCAATTTTTATGAAATACAAGATGCTCATTGAATGATAAGAAACTAATTACAACTTCGAATATTCAAGGAATATTTGTACATTCTCTTCTAGCTCAAATAGAGGAATTGAGGTTTCATTCGTATTCTTATGGATAGGCTAATAAATAAAAAGAAATAAAAGAAAATACATCATTGAGATTCTCGATTTTTGAAGAGACTTTTTTATATATTTTATTTGGACGAGCCGAGACAATAGGATGAACAACAAGGGTTACATCTAGTGAACTTTGTATCGTGCACATCACTTAGATGAACTCTAGAGAGTCGCATAGAAGGGAATGAAGAAATGGAATATGAAAGAGAATACAAAGAAATAAATGAAAGAGGATCGGCTTCTATTTGTCTTGTCTATCCTTGAACTCCTCTAGACCCTACTTTTTGTTGGGCCTTTCAACCAACTATTTTAATCTTTTAATTAAATATGTATGAAGTATTAACATTTTTGAATGTGAGAAGCATGATGTGAACAAATAAAAAGAAGAGGAAAGATAAGAAAATTTTATCTTTTCTTGCATTATAATAGACACATTATAATAGACTCTTTGCTCATTTTAAAAATACAAAATAAAATAAATAAAGAGAGGTTTACTCTCGGATACCTAGCTAGATAAGTATGTATTATGTCGATCCATATCAATTAATTTGTAGAGTAGATACTCATACAAATTAATCATATGCCGAGAACGATTTGAGCTGGTGACACGAGGATTTTCAGTCCTCTGCTCTACCAACCGAGCTATCCCGACCATTACCGATGCATTATCCTCATAATACTAGATGACTTGGGTCTATGTCAATTAAAAATGAAAACAAAAAAAACGAAAAAGTATTAAAGTAAAAGTCTCGAGCAGAATTTCTTGGATCTTCAAAGGAAGACTTTGTAAATTTCCATATGAGTAATCATATGTATTATGAATCATTCAAATAGGTATTCCTTGCTCGGAGATTTCTCATATATCATATATATATCACAATATATCATACTATATCACAAGACTTGTGATAAGAGAACAAAATTCTGCTATGCTAGGATACGCTTGTCAAACGGCAAAGAATAGGATGAATGAGAAACATAAGGAACTTTGAACCACTAACAAAAAAGGTAGGATAAAATAAATAGACAGCAAACGAGCTTTTTGGGGTTGGGGATAGAGGAACTTGAACCTTCACGATTTTTAAAGTCGACGATTTTCCTCTTACTATAAATTTCATTGTTGTCGGTATTGATATTGACATGAATAACGGGGCTGTATCTTTATTCTCGTCCGATTAATCAGTTTTTCAAAAGATTTATCAGACTATGGAGTGAATGATTTGATTAATGACTATTCTATTCGATTCTTTCTTCAACTTGAAATCGATTCACAGCAATTCTTTTTATTTTTCCTATTTTCATATAAATAAAAATTGATTTTGCATATAATAAAAATAAAAAAAGGGTTCGGTTCATCTTTTTTGAGATAGTTTTTCATTAGTATACCTATAAAAAAATAGGTATATCTTGCATCCTTTCTAGAGTTTTGATATAAGGATTCCTTTACCAACAGTCAACCCCATTTGTTAGAATAGCTTCCATTGAGTCTCTGCACCTATCCTTTACTTTTTTATTATTCTCACTTGTGAACCTTTGTTCATGTTTATTTTAAATAAAATAATAAAATAATAGGATTTGGCTCAGGATTGCCCATTTTCATTCGGGGTTTCTCTGAATTTGAAAGTTATCATTTAGTAGGTTTCCATACCAAGGCTCAATCCAATTAAGTCCGTAGCATCTACCAATTTAACCATATCCCCTTTCTTTTGTGTATTGAGATTAGGATCTTATTAGGATGTCCCTCCTTCCCCCTTTCCCCCTTCTTTCATTTGTTTATTTTCTTTCGTTTATTTATTTGCTTTCTTTTTATGTGAAACCGTTGAATTTAGTAGATATAGATACAGATTCTTATATCGAAGGGTCTTTACCTATTTTCTTGTTTGTTTGTCGTCTTTTGTCTCTATCGGAGACCCATATTAATTTTTATTGGGTCCAATCAGAAAATATTTTATCATTTCTGTATTTGCAATTCAATATAGATGGGTATTCCATAACATATATTTGTCCCTCTTACGCTCAGTTTTCTCAGGCAATTTGGTGGAATACTCGAACGGTCGATTCTTTTTTTCGTCTTAGCTTTTATCTTTATGAATGAAAATAAAAGAAAGGAGTCTCTCATTATGATCTGGATTTCATTTCTATGGGTTTTATCTTTTTTCTTTAATTTAATTTTTATTCTTATCCTTTTATTAGACTATCCTATATAACCATAATAAGAATAAGATAACTAAAAAATAAAATGAAATTTTAATTTATTCATTATTAATAATTAAAATGAAATTAATTATTTTTTATAGTATAATAACTAAAACTAATTATCTTGAATTGAAGTAGAACTAATTATTCCATTAATTTCTATTTGAATTAGAAGATAATTTAAATTTTGAGTCTAAAAAGAGTTTCATTCTAATTATCTAGACTTATAACTTATCATTTCATTTATATAATCATAAAATATATAAATGCATAAAAAGATTTTGACTCTAATTATCTCTATTTAGAACTCTAAACTAAATAGAAAAAAATTTAATCTATAATAAATCTATTAAATCGATCGATTAAATGAAATCTATATAAAAATTTTCTATATAATTTAGATGTAAAATATACTAAAATTTAAAATATAAAATAAACTCGAAAATAAAAATTGAGTCAGTAATATTAGTAATATTACTATATTAATATAAAAGAAATCTAAGTAAGATATAAAAAAGATATTAAATATATAGATAAATAATAAATATATATATAATTAAAATAGAATTATTATATTCTTAATTATTAGATTCTATCAACATTAGCTTGAATATTAGATTGAATCTACCATTATTATATTAATATGTTATATTTATATATTTATATTAAGTATGGCGTTAAAAATTAGAAAAATTCTAGTTTTTCTAAATTGAGTCTATAATTCATATTAATAATTCATATTAATTATGAATAACTAATAGATAGTTAATAGATAAGATCGATTTATAAGTAAGTATTTCTTGTAAAATATGAGCAACACCAAATCCTCTAGAGCCCAAACCTCCATTTCTCCTACCGTTGTCCTCCTTGCTTGGACCTTCCTCTAAGTGGTTGTTGTGTAAAAGTGCATAATGTCCTTTGGGCGCCTATGTATTTTATCATCAACTTGATGAATTAATTTCAAGATATAAGGTTTTCCTATTATAACAGGTTGCTCAAAGGGGCCTCCCGTTCTTCCATCAAATATTCTGCTTTTTTCCTCGCACTCCTACCTGTTGGACTAAGTTGGGCGAGCAGTGAATTCTGGGGCCAGAGTTAGTTTTGGATACCGAGGAAAAGGTAAAGTTGATTCGAGATCGGTTAAAAGAAGTGTCTGATAAGCAGAAGTCATATGCAGACTTGAAGCGTAAGGAGGTTGAGTACTCTGTGGGGGATTATGTTTTCCTTAAGGTCTCACCGTGGAAGAAAATTCTGAAATTTGGACGGAAGGGCAAGCTGAGCCCTAGGTTTATTGGGCCTTACCGAATACTAAAGCGTGTGGGGCCAGTTGCCTATCAGCTTGAGTTGCCTCTAGAATTAGACAGGATTCATGATGTGTTCAACGTCTCCATGCTGAGACGTTACCGCTCTGGCCCTACACATGTAGTGTTGTTGAAGAGATCGAGGTTAAGCCAGATCTGACCTTCGAGGAAGAACTAGTACAGATATTGGACCATGAGGATAAGGTACTAAGGAAGAAATCTATTCCACTGGTTAAAGTGCTCTGGCATAATCACGGTACAAAAGAAGCCACGTGGGAACCTGAGGAGGCGATGTGACAACAATACCCTCACCTATTCTGACAGGTAAATTTTGAGGTCAAAATTTCTTTTAGGGGGTAGAGTTGTAACGCCCCAGAAATATAGGGTCTTTAATTTTGCATGATCTGACACAAATTGCTTGTTTGCTGTAATGGCCGAGTGATTTGGGTGTGTATGGGGGTGAATGAGAAGCCTGGGTTCAAGTCTTGGCTTTTGCAGAATTTTTAAAATTTTCTCTTGAAAGAATCTGGACACTGGCACATAAGTCTTATTAATTATTGTGCTTGTTTTAGTCACAAAAAGCCTATTGGTGCAGTGGTTGTCGCATTACAAGTGTGGCAAAGGGTCTGAGGTTCGAGTTTTAGCATAACATGAGGGGGTATTTATTTTGCTGATGGTTTGGCTAGTAGTTGAGTTGTAGTAAAATTCTAATAGATGAGAGATTGGAGAGATTTGAGGAGTGGATTGTGGTGCAAATCGTGGAGATAATTGGGGAGAGATTTTAGGAGGAAATAAGGAGTTTGCTTGTAGGGAGAGTAGTACCGAATTTGGTGTCTAGCTACTCAAAATTCGGCAGAGACTTCTTTTGGTATCGGAAATTACTTTGGCCGAATATACTATCTCTAGATCATTACTGCTTTCGCCTCTCTTCCTCTTTTCTTAAAGAAATAGCCGAACCTTTCTTGTTTTTCTTCTTAACATTTCTCTTTTCCTTTTTGACTGAGTGGCCGACTCTCTCTCTTTTTCTTTCTCTGCTGTGTTAATCGGTTTTGGTAGTGGGTGGCAATTTCTTCTTCTGTTCATAACACTTTGGCATGCCAAATACTACCTTTTCTCGTTTTCCCTCTCTTTTGTTTCTCTACTTTTTCAATATTAACTGAATATCATAAATCTTGTCTTGTTATTTCGAAACCATTTGGATGATAGTCTCTAAAATCGGTGGAGCATCGACTGCCTTACTTCTCTGCACATCTCTGCTTTTTTCTTCAAATACTACTTTGGCCAAATATTGTGGGGTAAGTAAGTTTGTTTTGTAGTATTGGCCGAATACTCAATCAGCTCTAACTCTAATTCTTTGGACTATAGGTATCAATTCAAGCCTTGTATTAAATGATTATTTCTAATGAAATCTGTTATATGCGCAGCAAATCGAGAAGAAGGGTGTGATCATTTTCAACCAGCGATCTAAGAGTAATAATCACATAACTTTTGGTCAAGGTAAGTGGTGATATCAGTTTGGGGGCTTTAGTGTTAATGATCATGAAAGGATGAAAGATTGATTGTTTTGGAATGAATGTAGGTTGATCACGCGTAGGGTAATTTGTTCGTTGCGCAAACAGGTGTGTAGTTACACCCCTCTCTTTTGTGAGTCTGCAAAAGCCGAAAAGTCAAAACTTTGGCATTTGAGGCCTCATGAGCGTGCGATCGCTCGTGCGGTAAACTGAGCTCACAAATCATGGGCTATAAACTGTAGAGGCCATAATGAACGTTCTCGTGCTCTTGGACTGACATGGGCCTTATTTGGCTAAAATGGGCTGTGTGGGCCTAATGGGCTTGTGGGCCCCACACAGATAAAATCCACGATAAGTGGAAAATACTGGACTAGGCCATGTAGTTCGCATAGTCGTGATTGAATTTGGGCTAAATGGGCTATATGAACGTGTGGGCCCACTTGGGCCGAATAATAGGCCTTGGGCCCATGTACACCGTTATAACCATTTAGGTTATTTGTGTAGGTCGAGGCAATTGTAGACCTTCGGAGAGGTCATTATCTGTACCAAGACCCCAAAATAAGTAAAGTGACCAAAATACCCCTATTTATGACATGACATACTGCATGGGGTTGGGATTTTGATATGGAGGAAGTATTGTACTGATGGCTCTACCACATTCACTGTTAGTGGCAGCTCTACTGCGTTATTATTACTGGCAGCTATTCTGCAATATTGTTGTGCTGGCTGGGTGGGTCGATTTTATCCCCACATGGTGTGTTGGTTGGTACGGGTGGTGTGTTGACTAGATTAGGGTGGGTTGCATATTTGCACCGTACTGATACTGTATTGGGCTTAACCCACACTGTTACTGAAATGGGCTAAGGCCCACACTTGCCTCACATTCTTGAGTAGGGCTCATTGCATCATTCTTGCATATATTATTCTTGATCGACTAATAGGGGATTACACACTGAGTTTTCATAAACTCACCCTTTCTTTTAACTGTACAGGTAATCCCTAGCCTTAGACGATTTGGAGCCGCAAGGGGCTCGGAGGTGGCTACACGACTGCTGATGTTCTGCTTTAGACTTTTTTATCTCAATTTCATATCAGGCTATTGATTATTGAATAAGGCCATTGGTGGATTTAATTTGTAATTGGGTTTTGATTTCTTGTTTTAAACTGCCAAACGGATACAAAAGAGTTTTCAAAATAACAACTGTTTTCAAGAAAAACACGCATTTTAAACTTTAAGGTTTTTAATTAGAGAAGCTTTCGCGGTTTTATTACGTTTAAGAAATCAACGGTAACAAATATGGCAATCGCTTTGATAAGCTATTTTCAAATTGTAATAACTTAATCAGCCGAATTTTATCAAGCAATAAAAACTAAATGGGTTTTAAATTAAATACGAATTTTTTTATCAACAAGTCCAAATTTTAAAAATCACCTCGATGGGACGCGTCAGCTTCATTTCAAAAATCACCTCGATGTGACACATTAGATTCATTCCTAACGTCTAGGCCGAGTTTGGGGTGTTACATGACATACGGCGAAGAACCGATTAAGATCCTAGCACGAGAAGTCAAATAGTTAAGGAATAAAAGTATAGCTCTTGTGAAAGTATTATGGCAAAGATATGGAGTAGAAGAGGCTACATGGAAGCCCGAGGAGGCTATGCGGAACCAGTACCCAAACCTTTTCGCTGGTAAGATTTTTGGGGACAAAAATCCCTAAGGGAAGAAGAATTGTAATAGCCTGATTTAGGGCCTAGTTAGAATAGTGGTGCGAGACCATAAATCTGAAGTAGAAATATGTGTTTTATGATTTTTACGAGGCTTGTGATGTGTTTGCATGATTGTGTGAAAATTTCATGAAGAAATTTTATTAATTAGTAATTAAATTGTCCATTAGGACTAAATTGCAAAGATTAGAAAATATGAGATTCTAGAAGATTTAAGTATGAAATAGCATCATAAAAATTATTAGAAGTCCTTATTTAGCAATTAGACCATTATATGTTAAGATGGACAAAAATGGACATGGGAAGGAAAAATCTCAAGAAAGGGTCTTAAGAGCATTTTAGTCATTTGGTTAATTAATGAATTAAAAAGGGAAAAATAAGCCAAAATCTTGTCCATCTTCTTCCTCTAAGTGCCGAAATTTGCAAGGAGACATAGCTAGGGTTTCTTCAACTTCCAAGCTTGATAATCAAGAAACATGAAGCCCGAACCGAAATCGAGACAAGAACAAAGTGTTGGACTAAATCAAACATCTACACGTTTTTTAAGTACCGAGGTAAGTTTGTGTGAAATTAAGGCTACATATGCTATTGTATTTAAATTACTTATTATTTTAAGAAATGCATATCATTTCCATGAAATTTAAGAATAATGTCTTGATGAGAAAATGAATGAAAATATGCTTAATAAAGTCCCGGTTGAAATTTTGAAATAACGAGGATATCTATGTCACAACATGAGATAAGGAAGGTCCCGTATAAGACCATGTTTGGGACATGGCATCGGTACCGAATGTAGGTCCCGTATAAGACCATGCTTGGGACATGGCATCGACACCGAATGTAGATCCTGTATAAGATCATGTCTGGGACATGGCATCGACATCGAATAAGAAAGGTCTCGTATAAGACCATGTCTAGGACATGGCTTCGGCACCAAAGAAAGATCTCGTGTAAGACAATGTCTGGGACATGGCATCGACATCTATGTATGATCTCGTATAAGACCATGTCTGGGATATGGCATCGACATCGAGCTAAGAAATCCCATGTAGACCATATCTGGGATATGGCATCGGTATCAAGAAGTGATCCCATGAAAGACCATATCTAGGATATGGCATTGGCATCGTGATACATGTATGATGAGATTGAGTATCCTCCGATATTCTGAGTACTTCAACGGGCAAAAGAGCTAAGTATGTAAAGATAACAATGAGCTAAATATTATATAAGGATGACAAAGAGTTCCATTTAAGTTAAGGATGTTAATGATTTAATTCTATGATCAAGGTAGCATAAGTGCTAAATTATGTGCTGAAGTGATACAGGTATCATGAGTAAAATACGAGTTATGAAATCTGTAATGTGGCATATGATGGGTAAGAACAATTATGAGTAAGTATGATAAATTACTTGAGAACTTGTGCTGCTATTGTTCCATGACGAATGGATTTTACTATGAGTATTTATATTGTTATATTAATTCATGCAAACTTACTAAGATATATGCTTACCTCTCTCTTTTCCCTTTTCCTTGTAGCATCCAAGCTAGCTCTGGGATCGTAGAATGTCAGAGCTCGGATCACACTATCAATCATTCTTTTGGTATAGTAAAATTGATTTATTTTGGGTATGGCATGTATAGGAACTTGGTCATTTTGTCCTATGTCATATTTGAGAGCCAAAGTGTTGGCTACTAATGTTATACATTCATTTTGTATATGGTCATAGGGAATTGGCCAATATTTGTCAAGTTTCATATTGTAATGATGATAAGTTTTATGAAGGGAAAATTTATGCAAATGATGAGGTAAAATGTGAAGTGTTTGAATGATGATTAGTGGTTCTTTATAGGGTGTTATTGTCTTATCATGTATTACTTGTGTTGGTATATGTGTGTTTATGTTTCAAGGTGGCAATTGGCTTGGAAATAGCCTTCTAATTGTCCACACGGGTAGACACATGGACGTGTGTCTAGGCCGTGTGTGACACACGGTCAACCTTCATAGGTGTGTTGATAAGCCGTATGTCCCCTGCATCAAATTTACAAGAATTCGATTCATCACACGGGCCAGCACACGGGCGTGTGCCTAGGCCGTGTACCCCTTAAGAAGTTGCTGACGTCATAAACATAATGCTAAGGTTTTCACACATGGGTGAGGACACGGGCGTGTCTAGGCCATGTGAGGGACATGGGCCATTGACACAAGCGTGTGTCTGTGTGAAAACCCCTGTAGGTTCGAAATAAAAATTAAATTCCACACGGGCAAGAGGCATGGGCGTGTGTGACTACACGGCCTGCCCACACGGGCGTGTCTCACTTCACACGAGCGTGTGGCCCCTATTTAGGAAAAAATTTTCTAAGAGCATAGAAGTTTCCAGATTAATTCTGAAACCTCCCCTATGTATATTTAGGGCCTCGTAGGCCCATAATAAGGATGTTATGAATATGAATGAAAAATTTTAAGTTTGAAAAGAAATTTTATAGCCCGATAATGTATGTTCAAGCAAGTTAAGTCCGGTAATGCCTCGTATTCTATCCCGGCATTGGACACGGGTAAGGGGTGTTACAATTTCGTAACTTTAATTGAAAATAATGTCAATGATATGGGAGTTAAGCTATGAATATATCTGCTGGTTTATTTATTTTATGGAACATATTTTCTTGGTGCGTTTAGAGTGTCATATCTTTGATGGTAAGCATGGTAATGTCTCTAACCCAAAATAACATAGTAATGAACAATATAAAGTCCAGGTTCAGGCTAGACAGAGCTAATAATTTAGCAACTATTAGTCCATATCCTTTCCCCCTATCTTCCTCATAACTTCTAGAATGAACTTTTAATTGTAGAAATGAAGCATCATATAATATAGTTTCCCTCCTGTCTTTCCTTGTGTATTGAGTGAGATTCTTTCTAGGGCATGCTTTTGTATATATGTGAGATTTAACTATAAGAGACTAAAAGGTCGTATTAGAGAAGAAGACTGTCATATGGCTCTCTGTACTCTTTGTAATGCATGTAAATTTTTTTTTTTCATTTTTGTAGTGGAAAATCATTCTTCTAATCTGCTATCATATGTTCAACGAAAGTCACAGCTTATTCACATGTTTAGAAATATGCATTACGATTTTAGGTGCTTCTAACTTCACATAAGGTTATGGCCCCATTTACATCGTTTTTCACTAAGGTTCTTTATCAAAACATGCGGAGAGTTTGTGATGGAGTAGAGGAAAGCATTTACTATTGTAGTTTTCCTCAATAAGAAGGAAAGGTATTCTTCATCTTTGTTGTAATTATTCTAATATTTTTCAGTATATATACCTCATCAGTGACTTATTGATCAATGCTATTTGTTCCAAAAGTTTTTTGGTTGGAGTTATTTGGACATTTTATTATCTTAATTATAACTTGCATAAAGCATATAGGTTTATCTTCTATCAAGAAACTACTATTGTTTGAAGTTGGAGTTTGAACATGGAAATGGGCAGGTTTGTTTTGGTTATGAAGAAGTGGCTGCATAATTGGAGAAATTTAGATGGATTGAAATATGTTAACCAGTGAAGTGAATAGAGGAAGAAGATGAAGGTAGAATGAAGGGAATTAGTCTGAAGGTTGGGAGGAAATTATGGTTTTGTGGAGAGAAATCAGAGATTCTGCCAAGGGAGGTTGAGAAGAAAAGAGCAACCAATGTGAGCTGTTTACATGATCCTTTTATGGTGGGGACAAATTTAGTTATGTGTTTTAAGATTGTTGATGCGGAAGTCTGAAGTTCACCGGGTTGTGGTTCGCGAATCAATTACAAGGTCCTTGAACTAGCTGTGGGTCCGCGATATCGTTGGTTTCATTGGAAAACATGTGTCAAGTTTTCTCTGAGTAATTTGTAAGGTTCGCTACCTAGGGTATAATAAGATATTATTTTATTGTTTGGTTTTGTAGAATTGCAGGTAAAGTTGAATGCATTGAAAATCAGGGTGCAATGGAAGTGACTCAGGGATGACTTGTCTTCTTGACTATGGGTGACTGCTATTTGGCAGACAAGAAGGGATGTTTATAATTACATTTTCTAATACATGTATATATGTATATATATTACAAGTACATGTTGGACTGAGCAAACCAAAGCAGCAAAGCAAGGGAAGGGAAGGCAACAATTACTCCTTATTCATACAATTGCTATATGCAATGCTACGCTGCATTTATAGTGTAAAGTTATGAATGCATATGTAAATATACATAATACGATGTTTATAATCCTTATTCTTTTTAAATATATATGTGTGCATATATTATAAGTATTTTAAGGCTAAACTAACTTCTTAGTTTTTGTATATATATTTTTGTATTTTTTGTAAAATAGAGAATGAAAAAATTAGACTTTTAATACATTGGATAGTTGGTTTTCCCTACCACAAAAAGAAAATAAAAATGGAAAATTAAATTAAAATGATAATCATAATTATATTAAAAATAAAATGCATTTTTATATTTCGTTCTGGTCCTAATCGTTCTATTTTTATTTTGTTGAGATCATGTTGTAATTCAATTTAGTTCGACTCATGTTCCGTTCTATTGAATCAAACAATTGAATTAAGAATGTTATTAAATTATATAATATTTTATTAAATTGTATTTAATAATTATGTTAAAATATGATTAAATTATTTATTTTTATTTTATTAAATTATATTTAATAATAATCTTATTAAAATTTAATAACAATAACAATAATTATCTATTTAACAAAACTTCTACTAAGGGTACTTTGGTCATTTAAGTCTTTTTTTATGCTATTACAACATCTATTTTATTCAACCAAACACAAAAATACTATTACAGATCTATTTCATTCTATTGAACCAAACAATTGAATTACTGATTATAATTATATTACATTACAGCTCTATTTCATTACAATTATTCCATTCACATCAACCAAACGTGGTGTAAGGTTTCGTTTGATAGTACTTTTAAGGGCGAAAAAGTGTTTTTCAACCCAAAAATAATGTCAAACATTGATTTTTTAAGTTAGAAGTGTGTGGAATGCAAAAGTTGAGTTTAACTGTTTTTAATTTTTTGATTTTTGATTTTTGTGCTTTGAAATGCAAATTATAATAATATCATTATTTGTATTAATTATTTAAAATGTATTTAAAATTTAGAGTAATTTAATTATATATTATTATAATAAATTATTTAAATATTATTTATTATTATATTTAAACTTTTAAAATATTTTATTTATAATTAAATATACAAATAATATATTAATTATTAAAAAGTATTTAAAATATATTTTTATGTATGATTATATTAATTTATTTAAATATTATTTTTTTTAAATTTTCAATATAATATATAAAATAGACCACCGCAATTTTTTATATTAATACCAAAATTAATAAATTACACTTTTTCACACACTCCAAACCGAGATTTTCAAAAAATCCATTGTTAACAATACCAAACTGCCTGAAAAAGGGTGCATAGGCAATTTTCATAGAAGCCAAGGGCAATAAATGATATCTTAAGAAATCTCAGGGCCTTATTCTTAAATAAGCTAAACAGCTTTTTTGGTCAAAAGTTAAACGAGTTTTAACTTTTAATTCGGCTATAAGTATGAAGAATTATTTGACATAAATGTTCTGATTAGGGCTTTGGAAAAGAAGTAAAGCTTCGCGCAAGAACCCTCAAGAATAAACACTTATCAAAGTTGCTTTTACAAATAAACAATGGCGGACGACGATTATAATGACATGGACATGGGGTTCTCTCTCTTTCTCTGTTTTCATTTTTTCTTTATCGATTGCGACGATTGGAGTTTGTAGTTTCTGTTGAAGTTCGGATAAATAAAGGCAATCCCAGAATTGGGCCTTTTATTTTCTTTTTCTATCGTTAAGGAATCTTGGGAAACCAATGGTTTTTTTTTTTTCTTGATTTTCTCGTTGGGAAAGGGTATTTTTCTCTTTGGAACCCATACTTTTCTAAGCAACCGAACTGAGGGTGAAGTGTTTGCCTCATCTCTTGTTTGCTGTTGTCTTTATTGTTGAAATTACAGCATTTTGACTATGTGTTTTGATTCCCAAAAACTTAAGCCTGTATTGCTGAAATTGTTGCTACAGATATGAGGATGAGCCACCAGAGCCTGAGATTGAAGTGAGAATCCAATTTCGTTTTCTTAAAAAAATACTTTACATTGTTTGCAAAACAGAAATTCAACGTGAGCGATAAGGTTATTTGCTGTCTAATGAATTGTTGTTTATTTTTTTTTTTTTTTTGGGTGGACAGGAAGGAGCCGAGGAGGAGGTGGAAAACAATAACAATGACGATGTTCCCCTTGATCTGGTTGAAACTGAAGAAAAAGAAGACGAAGATGCTAATGACAAAATTAGTCGCAAAACATCAAAGTACATGACCAAATATGAGCGTGCTAGAATCTTGGGAACACGTGCCCTGCAAATCAGGTGAACTTAATAAGCTTTAGATTCTTTTATTGCGTTTCCAATTCTTTAACCTTTTCTTCTGAGCAGCATGAATGCACCAGTAATGGTTGAGCTGGAGGGTGAGACTGACCCGCTTGAGGTAAGCCTAAGTTTTTTACTACATTTCCTGTCTTGCACTGCTTCTTTATTATATTCTTCTATATAGAAAGTTGATAAAACTGTGGGTTAGCTTGGCATTAAACCTGTCGAATACTTATTTGAGATTGCTGCTTTTTTTGACAATACAAGTTCTGAGTATCGATATGCATAAAATGAACACTGCTTCTCTATTTCATCTTGTTTATTTATTGCTGTAAATGAGTTTTTACATTGTATGGGAAACTGGGCTTCCATATTCATGTTTGGCTGATGATTTGTAGAGAATTGTGATAATAATAATTAATAATAAAGACATGGGGTAGTAAGATACTTTGCATTTGATTCAATTATTTTTCTACTTATGAATTTTTATTATTTTATAGAAGTTATGTATGTGAATTAAATATAACAAATATTATTTATATATTGAAACTAAATTTTAAAAACAATTTATATTAATTGCTTAAATTTATTTAAATATGATATGTGATATATCATAATATTAACAAATTTGAAAATCATTTAAATTAACATATTTTTGCTTTACAAAAATTGTGTCTAAAATTGACATTAAAACCTTTCACATCGCTTTTTGATAACAATGCTGAACACTTGAAATTTTAAAACACACATTTCAAAAGCATATTTCTACAGTATTTTTCAAAAGCAGTGCTAAATAGCCTTAAGGTTTTGTTTGGTAGGGTGGAAAGAAAATTGGAAGGATGGAAAATTGATGGAAAACTAGAAGGATGAAAAACATAATTTTTCTTTCCATAGGTGTGCTTGGTAGGAGAGAAGGAAAAATCCATCCATTGCTTGGTAGAATTGAAAATTGGAAGTAAAGAAAATAAGACATTTGGAAAATACATAATTTTGAACTTAACATTACACATCCCTCTCAGTTTCTCTCCTCTCATCATTTCAATTTGGGATGATTGATTTCTATGCATTAGGAGCGAAAATGATCATCTTTCCTACTTTCTTTCCTCTTGCTTTTCTTCCCAACCAAGTACACTCAAAAATTACTTTCTTTCGAGTTTTTCACTCCCTCCTCTCATCCCTCTACTTTTTCACCCAACCAACCGCACCCATAAAAGTAACTATTGAGGGATTACTATTTCTTCAACTTGGCTTTGGAGGGTATTATGTAGCTCTGTTGAAGAAGGTCTCTATTCGTATTACCCAAATGTAAGTTATATTATTATGAGGGTGATTTTGTTTATAGACATGTGATTTTTTAAAATAAAATCAATAAAAACTACGCACATGGTAAGATTTGAATCTAAAGACATAATGAATATTAAATCTTTAACTTTACCATTTCAACTAAAACTTCATTTGATTTTTATATAAACTTCTAATATATATTTATTATATTAAACTTTTTTTCACCCAAACTGTGAATGTGCTATAATCTAATTTATTTAATAATAGTTTATCAATCTATATATATACACTTGCACAAACAACACTGCCAACAACATTCAAAGTGATCCCTTGTATCTTGTTTAGTGCTGTGATATTGACCGGTTGCAGCATGTAGCTTGTTCAACTCTTTGCTCAGGGAACGTGATAGGCAAGCATCCAATATCATAATTCCTTAATCAAATAAACAACAAATTTGGCCCAGGTTTTATTCTCAGTTTGCGTCTTGTTCAGTTTGAAAGCATTGTTGATTCAGTTTCAGTCATGTGCTTTTCCTTGTTTTTCACACTTTAGCTGTTGCTTTGCTTGTCGAAAAAGTTCTAATCTGTCTTCTTTACTCGGTTCACTCACTTTGTTTCTAATATCTCATGCTTGGCTTTGACAATTTTAAACTTATAAGCAGGTTGCTTGTAGTCACTTTCTTTGTCTTTCTGATATACATTACATGATTGGTGAGAATACTCCATGCCATTTTTCCAACAGCCTAATATTTCATTGCTGACTCTATTTATTTTGTTTGTTTAGATTGCCATGAAGGAGCTTCGGGAGCGGAAAATCCCCTTCACCATTCGTCGGTACTTGCCTGGTGGGAGGTGAGATTTTGTCGTGAAAAATAAAAATTGTGTTCTATGTAAAGATCAATGGAACATCAGGCCCTTGTGTGGTAGTTTTGCTTTGAACTTTGGGGGAAGAGTGGAAAGTAGAGGGAAACAGGGGTGGGGTGACATTTGGTGATTGTGATCATTCATGCCTTTGTTTACTCGCTTTCTTTTTAGCGTATCTGATGGATTAACATTTGATAAAACATTTCAGTTATGAAGACTGGGGAGTTGATGAGTTGATTGTGGAAGACTCATGGAAGAGACAAGTGGGAGGCAATTGATGACCACGTTTTATTCGAGGAACATGGAAAATTACTGTTTACATGATGCTTTTTTCTTTTCTTTTAAAATTATTTCATATATTTGGAGGGTCATTGGAGATCTTTGAACTCATATCTGAGCAAGTTTAGTGTGTGGGCTTCAAAAAAAAAAAAACAAAGGAGAGAAAATAAAGATGTCTTGTCAACATTATCTTCTTTTATTGGTAAGTTCATATGCAAGCTAGCTATTTTTAAGCATCGCGATCAGGTAGGCTTAAGGTCGCAGTAGGAATGAGGTAAGACCTCCCATTATAATTTAGAAATAATTTTAGCTTAGGACCCCACGTATTGGGTTTGGTATTGCTACCGTGTACTTGCCACATAATATTTATCTTGGGGATTTTTTCAGAAATAATTTAAATAAATTAATTATTTACAAAAATAACTCATTTGTAAAATAAAAAAAAAAACCCTTTTGAACGGTGAATTTTGGTGCTACCGTTGACATTGGTGGCACTATCCTTCATAATAGGCTAACCAGTCATTGGTTGATTTAAAAAAATAATTTTTTTTGGGTGTGCTGTTGTTATTTACATTATCAGATGAAAGTATGATTTAAAGTATGATTATATAAAATGTTAAAGATTGGATGAAAAAAAGGGAGTTGTCATCAGTGCTGGCGATTAAATTCTTTTAAAATTTTGATTTTTTTAGGTTAGGATTGTCCCATTTTAAAATTAAAATTAAATAGATTTAAAAAGTATAAGAAACACTTTTTATTTGTTTTTAAAAATAATAAACATAAAAAATTAGATAAAGTTTTTATTTAAATTACTTAAAAATATCGCAAGAAGTAAAAAAATCTTATTTAAAATTTGTGAAAAAATTTTGAGAGATATGTTTAGGTAATTAAAATAAGAATTTTATATAGTTTTTAAGTTTATTGGTTTTTAAAAATGAAAATGGTATATTTTTGTTATTTTTATATTTTTAAGGCCTATTTAAATTTAATTTTGAAAGGAGATAATCTAATAGAACAACGAACATGTGCAAGTTTACACAATGTGACAAGTAACAGAGTTACACAGACCTAAAGATCTAGTATATACATGGTTTAAACACTCCTTTCTTGGTGCACAAGCTTCGTATTCAGGTTGGTGTAAGGAGGCAACGGAGGGATGTTGCCTATGATGATGAAAAGAAGACACAAAATAAAATGTTTTGCTTCCGGTATGACACTCTGGTGCAAATTGTAACTAGTGAAAACCTAACCTTGCAGGGGAATGCATGAGTGTTTGAAAACGAGGAGGAAGGTTAGGGGGTATGTGAGAAAAAAGGTGTATGTGTGTAAAATAATAAGTGTAAATTGCATTAAATGTAAACATGTTATTTGACAGTTATATAAAAGGTAGTCCGCGAAAATGGCGTACATGTAGAGCAATTATGCCAGTGTTCATCATGTGCAAGTTTCCTAACAGATAATGTCCATCAATAGATTGAGTCTAATTGTAGTAGTACCACCAGCGGATACTTAAGATCAGAGAAAGTTGTATCCGCGAAATATGGCGTGCTAGTCTATTAGTTTGAGTCTAACCTTTTGATGTCTGAGGGTATTTTACTGTAGGATTTTATTTCCCAAGAACTTACTACATTCTCACAAACTTACCTAGTTTTTCCTTCTTTTCAGGTTGTAAGTTGAATATGGTAGTAATAAGGAAACAACCAGATCAGCGCGCATTTGTGAGCCTTTTTTGTTTTTCGTGTGTGGCATGTATTTGCTGGGGATATTATGACAATTATTAGATGCCACCATTTGAGAGGCATCAAATTGTATTTTGAAAATGATATTTTGTACCTTTGAATGTTTATTTGTATTGGGGCGGATTTAATAAATTTGTTGGGGATATTATGACAATTGTTAGATGCCACCATTTGAGAGGCATCAAATTATATTTTAAAAATGATATTTTGTACCTTTGAATATTTGTTTATAGTGGTGCCGATTTATTATTAAATATGACTAACTATTTTATCGAATTATTTTGAGTTTGAGTTTTTAAATTATTGCCGGAGCAATAACTGGACAGGTTTATGGATATTTTTTAAGCTTTCACAAAAAACTACTTACTTGAGACCTAAATCTTGTAAAGTAGCGTTGTATTATTTACTTCATTTCTACCACATACATTTCAACAATTTGACTCGTGATGCTCCTTACCTGAATTTGATGATTGGGTTTGGTGTAAGATGTTATAAACATCGTTATTCAATGAAAATTTAATAAGAAAGGTAAAAAAAAAATTATTCACAATAAAATATATTTAAATTAATTCATATAATATCACAGAATTTTAAATTTTACATCCATTTTAATTATTTTATATAAAATAATTATATTAAATATATAGTTTATATTTTTAATAATTCATATAATATCATAGAATACTAAAATTCACATCCACTTCAATTATTTTATATATTAATTTATTAAATATATATCATTTATGTTTTTTATAAGTTAAATTTGTTATAGCCCACCCATGAGCCCAAATATGAAAAAAAATCGAACTAAAAGAATTTCTATTTTGAAAGAGCCGAAAAAATCCGAAACCATAACAATTCAGGGCTCTGAGTAAGCCCCGATTTGCTAGCTCTATTGACAATACACGGTATGAATCATAAACACTGTCCGATGAAATATATAATATATCATATTAGTTCTCAAGTTCGTTCAATAGAGTACACTTGCAAGACTTGGAAACTGGAAAAGCTAATAAAGGAATCAGAAGGGAAAAAGATCACTAAATACCTACTGGAGAACAAAGCTAGTGATGTCACAGTGATGGCATGTTAAAAGAAGCCAGAGAAGAGAAAAACAATAGAGAAGAAAAGCGCAGCTATTTCAAAATTTCTGTACAACGATTTGCCAATACTCACCCATCAGAAGCCGTTTTTAATTGGTGTTGAGCCAATCCACGTTTACTCATGCCTTCCACCCATAACCATGATCATCGTCAAGGTCACTGTTAAAAAAACCATTTTCTGTAAACTCATGAGCTATATCTGGAATTATATCATCCTGGAAATGGAGATGATTCTGAGGCAAATCTGGTGCTCCCCTCTTGAATACATTGTTGCCACCAGCAGCTGAAGAGTCGCTGTTTGAAGCAGCTTTAAAACTGTTGCTTTGACTTGGTACAGGGCCTGCAACACCTCCTGATACATTAGAGGTAGCTGCAGCAGAACCAGAGGCATTACTTCCAAAGCGTACTCCATTTCTTCCCTCACTTCCAGTCCCATTATGCCCACTCGAGGATTGCTGTTGACCTCCCGTATTGTTATTAGACATCTCATGGAGTAGCCGGTGGATCATATGTTGTTGTAGAGCCTGGTTATCCTGAGAAGACTCTGGGTGGTTCTGTTTCATTAAGTCATTAGTGCTGGCTGTAGGCTGGTGAGCTGCTAAATTGGGGCTTGATAGGCCACTAACAGGCAGGGACTGCATCCATCCTGGTAACAAGGCCGCAGACCCTTGGAAATTTGTTGGACTATGAATAGAATTATTGAAGGAAGACGAAGCTTCCTGATGATGTGAGTTAGGGCTTGAATTAATTGAATTCTGCCTACGGAGCAGATTCCGGTGGATAGTAAGTGGCTTAGCAGCTTGAGTTGAACCGCTTGAGGCTCCTCCACCAGCAATGTGATTGCTGCTGCCCATTGGATTGTTTATTCCAGGATGTAATGCCATCAGTTTGTTGAGGGTATTCCTATCAGTTGGCTGACCCTGAGCATTTGCTAGCTGCTCCATTTCCTGCATTTGGAGCTTGGCTGCAGTGGCATGTTTAGGATAGTTTCTCAAGCCCCCTGCTTATATTGTGTTAAGCAAGCAGGTGGTTAGAATCAAAGGTTATATACCACCCCCCCTTCCCCTCTTCTGATTTCACATACCAGCCTTCTTTTATTTCCTTAAAACGAATAAGAGGACTTAGAGAAGTATGCCACATAATATCAGATCTAGTCACCTATTATACACAGTTTTCCATGAATGTAACCAACAGATGTCATGAGCAAGAGAAAACCATCAAAATTCCAGAGGTCAGAAACGCAAATATACAACTTACCAATTGGCCCAAACTTGTATTCTCGACAAAAATCCATCAGATCTTTCATGCTATTGACAACCTCAGCAATCTATGACAAATTATATGAAAACTGTAAGGAAATTCGAAAGCAGAAAATGAATACTGATTTACCAGATTTTAAATGCACAAAGCTAACCTATACCTGCAAACATCTCACATATCTCTTTGAAAAACCCAAGTCATTCAGTGACTGTAACTCCAAACTCTTCACAAGCTGACGTCCAGCAGTCAGAACCCTGGGAGAAAGCAATCAATGTTGCATCAGCGAAATCCAAATGACCAGGTAATAGATCCTGAGCAACATGCAAACCGAAAATAAAAACCTTCACTAATTAAAGGACCTATCAACTCTATACTCCTATAACAAAAAGTTCTTGCTATTTCAAGACCCTGAAAGAACACTCTATGGGTTGTGTCCCTCTAGCTTACAACCACATAAGATATCACATGGGCTTTCATATTTTTAAGGCTTCTCAAGTAATGACTTGGAGCAACTTATTTGCTTAAAATATTAAGGGCTCTAACCGAAGGAACCGGATAAGTAAAAACATCAACTCATCGAATAAAAGAATTTGACATTTGAGACACTTGTATGATCTTATTTGTTTAAAATCTTAAGGGCTCTAACCAAAGGAACTGGATAAGTAAACATCAACTCATGGAATAAAAGAATTTGACATTTGAGACACTTGTATGATCAACACACATATTGCTGTTCGTTTGCAAGTCCTCCTCAGAAACCCCCTCAGATCCACCCTCACAAATTGTGCTCTGGCATTTTTGTGCCACCTGAAGTAACTGATTTACCTGAATGGTTTACAAGTACAAGTTATATCATGTCTTTAACGAACTTTAAACAAAATGAACAAATGATCAGGAAATGGAAAACCCAAATGTTTTTTTTTTTTTTTTTTTCCTTTTTTGCCAGAATAATTAAAGAGAACCTCTTACCTCAAAAGAGGAAACTCTTAAACAAACCAAAGGCATGCAGTTTTAGAATTAAAGGACTAAAATGAAAGCGACAAAAAACAATTTACATCTTTTGGCCTGCTCTTAAAGGTACATGTAAACTGGATAACACTATTTTAGGATTTCTATTCTACTCTCCTTAACATGAACCACGGATTCAGAGCTACAGTTAAGGCGTGTTTGGATAGAAAGGGACTAACGGAGAGCAGACTGAAATGAAGTAAAGGTTTACACTACTTGTGGACTAAACTAGCCTCCTATTTTACCCTCCAATTCGAAGAGTTTGAATTAAGTATTCCACTTAGGATCTTAATTGCAGTCATTTCCAACTTAAAAAAATATATATTCTAGTAATGGTTTAAATACAGATAAGGCATAATAAGCATATAAACTCTCTAGTTTACTCTAATTTCCTTTCCACTCCCAAAGATTTTAGAGAGACTTTATTAACTATACTCTTCTAACCTTTCAACTCACTTATTCTCAGGTCTCAAACACGGTTAAAAAGCTTCAAGCTCCTCCATTTCTCTTTTGTGTGCACTATTGAAAGTAAGTCATATTACATATCCGTCTTTCTTATTATATAGATTCCATACACATGGCCAACAATTAGTATCAATCACCTCTGACAAAGTAGAGCCCTTGCACAATTTAAATGAAATGTTTAGTCCCATGTTTGTTATCTCAAAGCAAGACAGTTTAACAGTTTACACAGTAAAATTTATGAAGGGGGAAATATTTTATGTTATCTAAGATTGTTTTATGTTTTACGGGTTTGATTGTAATCTTTACAAGTATTTAAGTTATTTATACCAATTATTGCCTTATTTCTGTTCCAAGTACTTGGTTTTTAGGGTTAAACTTGATGTTTTGCAGTTTATTTAGGTTTTGGTTTGGTTATAACAAAATTATGTTATTTTAGTATCGAGTAGGTTTTAAATGCTGAATATTTGAGCTTTAAAATATTCGTTATTGAGATTCTCCTTTTATTGATTCTTTCTCGTTCTCTCCATAAATCCTCAATAATTGTTTCTGTTTATTTCTGTTTTTCCCTCTAAACATTGATTCCCATCATTTCCCCTTGTTCTTCACCGATATGGTATCAAAGCCATGCAAACCCAAATAAAAAAACATGGCAAGTTATACTAAAGTCACTTGCAATATGAATATGGGTGCAATGTTAACAACTTCCAATTATCCTACTTTTGCACATTCTTCATCTTTAAAAGCTCAAATACAACCATATGTCCAATAAAACATAATTATAACAACTATATTGAATTTATCAACCAAAAAAGAAAAAGAAAATCATCTAAAGGAACATAAATAGATCGAATTGCATGGTAACATTTAGTATGGCAATGATATTAAATTTCTGGTAAAAGAAAAAGAAAAAGGAAAGAAGCGAGAATTAATTTACACAGGAATCATCAATAATTTAGAGCTATATGATGCAAAGTTTAGTACCTGAGGTGTAACTAAATGACGAGGCAAAAGTTCCTCATGTCTACGTGCACAAAACTCCCAGGACAATATCTGCAACAGAGAAAGAGTCAACAGGTTATCATAAATTACATCAAAAACAACTACTAAATGTAAAACCTCTGTTAACCTTTAAGTCCTGAGTGAATATGATACGAAGCTGGCCCTGACGAACAACATGAAGCTGCTCGTATACACTATCCTGAACTGCTTTTCCATACTCCAGCATCATTATTCCAGAAGGAAAACTACATTCACGAGGCAAATCCAAAAACAGAAGCTCATCAATCAATCCGCTCCCAAATTTGATTTCATTAAGTCTGGGCAGTACTTCAAAAGTTGCCTCTGTGAACATCAGAGTAATTAGCTAGGTCAAATTCAAGCAAGTGGTCAGATGCTAAGATGCAAGAGTGATTAGAAGAAACTTTTGAAATGAAAAATTAGATCTAAGCCACAGGCACAAGGCATTTGTTCTCTAGCTAGTTACACAAAATATGGGTATTAGTGCCAACTTGTAAGAGCAATTATAGATGACTGAAGCGAAAAGCAGACGGAAGCCTCAGCTACAAAGCCTATGTTCTAAAACTAGGGAGACAGAATATGGGAATTAATTATAGTGTAGGTAAATCTAAAAAATGTTGAGAAACCATACATATTGATTTCAAGCCATTGGTATATTTATTATTGTTCAATTGAAAGAACAATAAACGAAAAAGCTTATCTGAAAGTTTTAGAGTGAAAGAATATAAACAATTCTAAAGCCAAGAACCCAAAAATTCAAGACATTACATTTCCCTCTTCAATCCAATATGTCAACATGGAGAGAGAAAAATGATATTCTATAATCTCAGGAATCTGAAGGTGATAAAACTGAAATCAATGAAAAGAAGGTAATGAATTTACTGCAGATAGCACTCTCTACAAACACAGACCAAGGAATGTCTTTTTTCTCATACCCTATTTCAAAAAAGTAATTCTACCAAATCACCTAAGATGAATTTCCATTCTAGAACAAAGAAAATAGTCATTAATCTTTACCAAACCCTCTTCCAGACTTAGACCCACAAATATCACACTGCCAGGTATCCTGAAAAAAATAAAATAAAATAAGAATTTTACATATTAGAATACAAGCATGTAATTTAAGAAGCCAAGTAATGAAGAATATTGTTCATGCAGAAGAATGCATGCATGTTAATCTGCACATCGCAGTAGAAAGGCCTAGACATCATAATAAAATGGTAAATTCCTCGCATTAAAAACTAGAAAAAAGAAGCAAAAGGACTAACCATAGCTGCTTGAGGGAAAATGCCATGTGCATGACTCCCAACATTATCATACAAAGATAAGCACCACCTTTTCTTGGCACGAGGAGAATAATATTCTGCCACAAATTTCCTCCAATATGCAATGGTATTGTCCTAGAAATCCAAGAAGGCGTAACAGTATTCAAAACACTTTGAACCTCTGCAATTACTAAGTTAAATATAGTTTATCTCAAGACTTCAACAACGAGAAAGAGAGCATGCATAAAAGCATACAGTAAATTTCTACACTAAGTTAAAAATTACATAACTTCAACTGCAACAAGACAATTGAGCCTGCATGAGGGGATAGCAGAATTTCATAAAAAGATGCAATAGGATTGAAACTGCTAAATTAAAACAATTAAAATACAAGACTCTGCCATGCAGTTAATAATTAAAAAACATAGACTCACAGATGGCCTTTGGCTTTGATGATATAGGTATTGCATTAGCCGGCGAGCACATACACCATCAGAGGGACGCTTTATTGAGGCTACTTGCTGCATGTCCTGTTGTTGCAACTGCTGCCTCAATTGCATTTGTTGCTGCAAGTGGGCTCTCTGCAATGGTGGCATTGACTGCAACATTTGTTGTTGCCTAAGTCTCTGCTGCTGGATCAAGGCTTGTAATTGAGGATTTCGACCTGGCAACTGCATGGAATCCTGTCTTTGCAGCAGTTGTTGCAACACCTGCTGCTGCAGAATGTCTTCTTGCTTGACATCTACTCGAGTTTTTTTCTGCACCTGGGATAGAATATTAGGGTCTTGCACAAAAGTCCCTGGGCCTCGTGGACCCATAGCAAGTGAAACTTGCCCAGTTTGTGAAATGGGCAAAGATGAAGCACCTGATGCCCCCTGCTGCAGCTGCTGACTCTGCTGCATTTGTTGGACACTGGGGTCTTGATGTGAGCCATGCTGGCCAATAGAGGATCCACCAATGACCGATGAGCCTGACATGTTTATATTGTTGGAAGAAAACGACATGGGCGATGCTGGCAGGTGCATATATGAATCTGCATTTATGCTAGCACTTCTCTGCAAATGGGGACCTCTTGAAAATGCCAAATTTGCATCTTTGACAAAAGAACTTGCCCCAACACTAGGTCCTGAGTTCGCCACATTGTTCAAGACAGCACCGTTAATGTCCCCCAAAACAGGAGCCAGATTAGGATGCCCAGTTCCAGGAATTGAATTAGATGAGTTCTCATAAGGTGAGCATGAGCGAGTGTTAACTACAACCTGGGACTGTCCATCTCCTTCGAAGAAAATTCCAGAACTTGAGGAAGATTGAGTTAACCCTCCAGCTACTCGTGAAGGTGCCATTGAATGTACTGCCCCCTGGTGGCTGGAGTTCAAATAGCTGTCCAGAGCCAGACCTTTCTGATAACAAATACGCCCTCAACAATTTGTGCAGAGATCTAAAAGCAATGTATACTAGAAAAACCAGATAATAATAGTTAGAATCCGAATTGCACATGCTTCAAGAGAACAAAGTTACAACGTTTCAAACGTTATTCCACTAAGACAAAATCAATCAAGAATGAAAACAAAAAAAAAAAAAAAAGTAAAAAAAAAATCCAATAAGCTTTCCAAGCTTAATATCCACAATTTTAAGGAAACGAACTTCCTGAACTCCCCCTTCTTCCCAAAGCCACACACACCCCCTGAATAAAAACCCTAATTTTTGGACCCAAGTCACTAGCCAAGAATGTATAACTGAAAACCTAAAACCCTTCTACCTTAAAAGAACATATAGCAATCACGAGACCTACATCACGAAACGAACTACTAATTAAATTCTAATTAAACTTGAGTATCAAATAGATTACACGCATTAAAAATTCAGTGTAATTGAATTCCAATTACAAAAATAAAGTTCGGAGCAACAGATTAACCATAATTAAAACTTCATAGCAACTTAAACAGCAGTAATCACTTCAAATTAAAAAAGAAAATGAAAAACCGTTAAAATTTCCTGCTTTTAGTGATCGATGAAAGCAAGTTGGAACTCATGATATGATTTATACTATCAACAAAAATGAAGAATAAATTACTGCTTAAAGAAAAAGAGAGAAGCTACTAACCTCAATATCGCAATACAAAAGGCAAAACGTTACTTTTTACTCTATTTTTTTAAATGATTTGATTTGGGATAAAAAAAAAAAAAAAGTGAGAGTTTTCAAGAAGTCTGCTTATATAGCTAGCGGGACCGGTAAGGGGGAGTTACCGGCTGCACCGGTAATTTTGCCCTATGTCACCGAATGAGTTGTATCCCAAGGAGGACACGTGGCCTTCCCTTGATAGCACAACGAAGTCGATTTTAGATAGCCAAGTGGCGACGCGAGCTCGCACCTAACGTGGCTAGATCTCATTCGTTGAACCCTAAGGCGGCTTATGATATATCGTGAGATGATGTCATTTTGGGTTATGTTTTTATTCCACTTTAAGTATGTTTTTTTTTTTTTTGGTTTTCGCTCTTTGTTGCCTATTGGTTCTGTCTTTTCCCTTCGAATTGGACATATTTTTGGTGAAATAGTGGACAATCTAAAATCTTACAACAATAAATAGTGTCTACCATGGCCATTGAAAATAAGGGTGAGTATTCAATTAAATTGAATTAAATTGAGTTAAAAATTTTAAATTAATTGAATTGATAAATTTTATTTTGTAATTGAACTCAATTTAAATTTTTTCGAATCGAATTGAATCGAGTTAAAAAATTTCGAGTTAAGTCGAGTCGAGTTAACGAATCCTATTATTTATATTTAATGTTACATTTATATGAACAAATTATTTAATTAGTAAGCGAAGTATAAAATTATTTAACTATATAAATAATATAATTGTTTTACTTTTTAACGTAATGAGTAAATATTTATCAAAACAACGTAATTTTAACTTTTAACTTTAGAAAATGTAAACATTTATTAAAATGGCATAGTTTTACTTTTTCTTATTCGAATTTTCAGATAACACGAATTGTGTAATTCACATTCGAGTTAAACCGAAAAATTTAATTTTTTATTCGAGTTGATCCAAAAAACTTGATTAACTCAAATAACTCGAACTATTTAATTCAAAATTTGAAAATTTTATCGAGTTTTTCGAATCGAATCAAATTTTGTTCATCCCTAATTGAAAGTCGAAGAACATTGAACGCTTTTGTCAAAAGATAGAACTGGAAATGATTAGTGTTGAGAACAGATTATGTCCGCCTAATCAATTTCGAGTTTTTTTGAGCTTTAATTTTATTGAATTATGAGATTATTTAAATTTTTAATTAAAATTAACCTTTTAAATTAATTTTGAAATCGAATCAAATTTTATTTGAGTTAGGATTAAAAGTTTAATATCAAAATAAAGGTTAAACTTGAAATTACCTGAATTGCTGAGGGTAAATTAGATTTTTTATACTTGGAATTGGGCCATTCATTGTTCAAAATTGAACTTGATTTTTATTTTGGCCCAGTTTGTTAAGGCCAAATGGTTACTGGATCAATTTTAAATTTGAATCCCAATTCATTTTTCAAGCTCAGATTCATTTCAGGTCTAATTTAAAACCTATTATTGGACTAGATCCGTTTTAAGCGTGTGAACACTTCGTAAAAAGGACCTAAATTTTCAACCAAGCAAATTAACAGTACAATAAGCAGTACAAGAATTAAAAAACAAGTTTTGGAATACAATTTCGAAACAAAAACAGATCAAACACTAATAACATAAGATTTACAGATTAAACAAAAGCAATATTAACGCTAACAGAGATTAAGAGAACTGCAGCCACCAATTTTCTGTTAATAATTAAAAATTAAAAAATCAGGTTAACGATTTTATTAAAGTATGAAACTTTGAGCTTTAAGAAAAACATAATTTTTTTAAAAGGAAGTTGATTTTTTTTTTTTGCTAGGTCTGAATGGCTTTTCGTAAAGATATTTCAAAATCTCTTTAAAATGATAATTTTAAAGTCTATGTTGAAGTCAAAATAAAAATAAAAAATTTAAGAGTTAGTTACGCGTAGGACATATTATAAAACCCGTACAACATTTAAAATTAGTACATTCATAATTACACAGTTGTCAAAAAATTAATTCAAAATTCAAATGTTAAAATCTAATATTTAATTGTGATCCTGAAATAAAATACTTTTATTTTTCGAGTGAATTAAGTTTTCAAAGTACAATAATTTTCTATATCTCCTGATGTCTCGGAAAATACTAAAATTTATTTTTACGGAAAGCAAAATACATGGATTCACTCAATTTAGAAAAGGATATTTTATTATTAGTAAGGATCAATAAAAATCCTTCTCTACACGATGAAAGAATCATTGATGAAATTAATTCGAAGTTATTACCATATTATTTTAAAAAAATTATATGTTAAAAATTCTACTAAATATTCTAATTTTTATTTATTTTTAAAATTGATGGAATGTTATATTTGGATTTAATACCTTAAGTGTAGTGATTCCGTCTATATACTTATAATTTTTCAATAAATTAGTTTAATAAAAAATCATTAGTATTATTAATATATTTTGTATAATGTTCTCGACGGTTTTTTCATACAAAGCAAAATGAAAGCAAATATTGAATCGTTAATTATCTAATGTTTAAACTAATATTAAACGACATTACGTGGTCAGATCGTAATTTGAAAAGATAACTTATATTAGTAGATAATCTAAACACATCCTTTGTTTAATTGGAATTGAACAAATTGATTGAAAGTTTAATATGTCATTTATCAAGTCCAAATGGGAGGATTCATTGTCTTAGGCATCAGAGTGGATGACTTCTAGAAGATAGAAATATAAATGTGATTGACTAGACTAATAATATATTGGACAGGACTCAAGTAGAATAGATCCTAAATTTGTTATGGATCTATTCACTTGTAACGTTCATAGTGTGACATTCCTTAATCCTGAGTGGATAATGGACTATGTATATATGACTCGTATACTTTAATGTAAATTAAAGCCTGAGTTTAAATAGATAAGAAGTCGGAAGTTGGTACATTTAGTATACAACTTCTACGTGATGTAGCATCATTCCAGAACAGTAGAATTCATAACTAATAAAGGGTAAATGATATCCTCTCATTGGCATTACATAATAGATGGAAAGTAACGTGACAGCGGGTCATTTGTCTTAGATTTAAAAGATTTAATTACTATTTGTTAGTAATTGACTGTTCATGAAGGAAGATGTAGGGCCTATTTGGACAGCACAGAGTAATTAAATGGAAGTGCAATTACTAAGGTAGTAATTACACTCTCTAATAATTACAAAGAATTATAATTCCCTATACATGTTTGGTTGATAGAGTGTCATTACATCGTACTTCACTATGTCATGTTTGGCAATACAAATTATAATTACATAGTTACATAATTTATATTTTTAAAAATATTAAATACTAAAAACTTATTAGTGCGGTAAAGATAATTTTTAAACACGTAACAAAATTAAAACCAAATCATCATATGTATCATGTTAGTCTAAAAAACGTAGATGATAATATGATTACTAATAAAAATAGTAAAATCAAATCATCATATGTATCATGTTAGTCTTAAAAAGTAGATGATAATATGATTACTAATAAAAATAGTAAGAAAAATAAACACCATATGCAATTTTATCTAGTTGTTCTAGTGCATATTTGTTGGGTTGTTCCATCTTTAATATTTAACATATGTTTCTAATCATCATTATACATTCTTTGAAGCATATGGATCATCTCAATTCCACCTATGATTGAAGTTATAAAATATGCAAATGTTAGTACGACCTACCTTTGTTTTTTTATGTTATACTAATGTAATGTTGTTAATTTGAGAAATATTATTTTAGAATAACAAATTTCTTCTCAACTACATTTCAAAGCCTTAAATGTGTCAAATGAAAGGGTTCATGAAATGTCTATAGTGCTTGTGTCTAGCACCATTCTCTCAAATTGTATCATACCTCACAATATGATATAAGAAACCTTTTCTATTTGCATAATTAGCATAAACCTTATAATTTTGGGTTTACATTTCAAATAGTTTGTAATTTTAATTATAAAACTTATATAAACTTAGTTTGAAGAAACACTTATGCTAGGTTATATCTCTTTTTATAATATAATATTTATAATATTTAACCTTTATAAAAATGTTTTATAAATTATCCCAACTTTTCATAACACTTCTTATAAATAATGTAATTTTTGTCATAAGTTTTAAAGTTATTTTATAAATGAGTTATGATAAAAATTATAATATTTTTGGCCATAACTTTAAATTTTTTATAATATATTTTTAGGATTTATAATCTATTTTTTTGCCATAACCATCTCAAACACTAGTACATGTCATGCTTATAATATAATTTTATAACTTATTAAATATAATTTCATTAAAAACTCAAATATGAACTATGCTAATCCCACACCAAACTTTCATTTTCTACCATCAAACATTCAAGAACTCACATGTTTATCAATGGCACATTTCAAAAACATCATCAATTCATAAAATTGCTACATGGGTTAGCTAGAGCACGAAGCAACAATCACAAAAACGTAGAAATTATCAAAAACCGAGTAAAAAACAGACCTCAACTAAGCTAATCCCTAGCCGAATTTCACAAAGCTTTCTTTCTTTCTTTTTCTTTAACTTTCGGCCAAAGAAGATGATAAAAATCGCCATTTAATTCCTTTATGTTTTATTATAATAACATTAACACATAGTTCACCATTTTGCCCTTCCATTAAACATATAAAACAATTATAAATCAAGGCTAATTTGTCATTTAGTCATCCACCATCTTTAATAATGGCTTAATTGCCTCTTAAGGCCATCCTATAATGAAGACATCAACACTTAAGTACTTATAAATCAGCACATAGCTTTTACTCTTTACGCGATTAGGTCATTTTTCTTAATTCGACCCTAAAACGATCAAATCATCACACAGAATTTTCACGCAGACTATGTCACATACTATTCGCACAGAAAATAGTATTAAATTAACATTTCGACCTCAAATTTGTGGTCTCGAACCACTATTCTGACTAGGGTCTAAACCGGGCTGTTACAACTCTCCCCCTTAGAGATTTTTGTCCCCAAAAATCTTACTAGTGAATAGTTGTGGATGTTGCTCTGCCATAACATTTTCAGGCTCCCACGTAGCCTCTTCAATTCCATGTTTGTGCCACAATACTTTCACTAAAGAAATTTTCTAATTTCTCAACTCTTTGGTCTCTCGTGCCATAATTCGGATTGGTTCTTCACTATACGACAAGTCTGACTGAATCTTAACTTCAGTAGGGGCAATCACATAAGACGGGTCTGATCTGTATCGTCGAAGCATTGACACATGAAATATGTTATGAATCTTTTCTAACTTAGATGGCAATCTCAATCTATAAGCAACCGGCCCAACTCGTTTGATAATCTCATAAGGTCCAATGAACCTCGGACTTAGCTTGCCCTTCCGGCCAAAACGAAGTATTTTCTTCCACGGAGATACTTTCAAAAACACTCTGTCACCAATCTCAAATTCAATATCTTTCCGTTTCAAATCTGCATAGGATTTCTGACGATCTGAGGCCACTTTCAAATTGTCACGAATTACATTCACTTACTGCTCAGTCTCTTTTATAAGATCAACCCTGTGAATCTTGTTCTCACTCAGTTCAGTCCAATACAATAGAGTTCGACACTTTCTACCGTAAAGAGCCTTATATGGTGCCATTTTGATACTTGATTGAAAACTATTGTTATACGAAAATTTTATCAACGATAAATGCTTTTCCCACGTGCTTTCAAATTCGAGTATACAACATCTCAACATGTCTTCGAGGATCTGAATGATTAGCTCGGATTGACCATCCATTTGCAAATGAAACGCAGTACAAAAATGCAATTTTGTGCCTAAAGTATCTTGTAATTTCTTCCAAAATCGCGAGGTAAATCTCAGATCTCAATCAGACACTATAGATAACGGTACTCCGTGCAATCTCACAATCTCATCGATATACAGTTCAGCTAATTTATCTAAAGAATAATCAGTTCTCACTAGAACGAAATGAGCTGATTTCGTCAATCTGTCCACTATCACCTAGATCGCATCTTTCTTGCTCGGAGATAAGGGCAAACCCGACACAAAGTCCATCGTGATTCTCTCCCATTTCCACTCAGGAATCATAATTGGTTATAATAAATCGGACGAAACTTGATGTTTAGCCTTAACTTGCTGACAAACTAAACACTTCGACACATAGTCAAAAATGTCTCTTTTCATACCATGCCACCAATAGAACTGTTTCAGATCATTATACATTTTTGTACTTCCTGGATGTACAGTCAAATGGCTATTGTGAGCTTCATTCAAAATCGTTTGAATCAACTCTGAATTTCTTGGAACGCAAATTCGATCTTTGAATCTCAAACAATCATTACTATCAACTCTAAATTCTGATTTAGCATTCAAATTACATTGAACTCTTCTTGCTATCAACTCATTATCAATCTTCTGAGCCTCACATATCCGCTGTAAAAATAACAGTTTTACTTTTAGTTCAGTTACAACCACATCGTCATCACACAAATCTATTTGATTACTCAAAGCTCGTAAAGCATATATTGATTTACGACTAAAGGCATCCGCTACAACATTAGCTTTACCCAGGTGGTAATCTATCACAAGTTCGTAATCTTTCAATAATTCTAACCATCTTCTCTGTTGCAAATTCAAATATCTCTGAGTCATTAAATACTTTAAACTCTTATGATCAGTAAAAATGTGACACACCTCTCTAAACAGATAGTGAAGCCAAATCTTCAATGCAAACACAATCGCAACCAATTCAAGATCATGTGTTGGGTAGTTCTTTTCATGCGATTTTAACTATCTCGAAGCGTAGGCAATAACTTTCCCTTCTTGCATCAGCATACAGACCAAACCATTCAACGATGCATCACTATAAACTATGAATTCTTTGCCTGATTCGGGTTGAATCAATACTGGTGCTGCCGTTAATAACACTTTCAACTGTTCAAAACTCTGTTGACACTTTTCTGACCACTCGAATCTAACATCCTTCTGTAAAAAAAACTTTGTCAATGGAGTTGCAATCATCGAGAAGCCTTTCACAAATTGTCTATAATATCCCGCTAGTTCCAGAAAACTACGGACTTCAGACACATTTCTCGGAGGTTTCCACTCCAAAATAGCAGAGATTTTATGCAGATCAACTCGTATCCCGGCAGCTGATACGATATGCCCCAAAAATTCGACCTCATGCAACCAAAATTCACACTTACTGAACTTTGCATACAACTGTTTCTCACGCAGAGTTTGTAGCACAATTCTCAAATGCTCGACATGCTGCATCTCATCACACGAATAGATCAAAATATCATCAATGAACACTACCATGAAGCGATCCAAAAACGGTCTGAAAATCCAATTCATCAGCTCCATAAACACTGCAAGAGCATTGGTTAGTCCAAAAGGCATCACTAAGAATTCGTAGTATCCGTACCTCGTTCTGAAGGCAGTTTTCAGTACATCGGATTCTTTAACTCTCAACTGATAGTAGCTCGATCTCAAATCTATCTTAGAAAATACTGTAGCTCCTCTCAACTGATCATACAAATCATCAATCCGAGGTAACGAATATTTGTTCTTTATCGTCAATTTGTTCAATTGTCGATAATCAATACACATTCTTATAGTTCCATCTTTCTTTTTCACAAATAATACAGAAGCTCCCCAGAGTGAAAAACTCGATCGTGCAAACCCTCTGTCGGTCAATTCTTGCAACTGAGATTTCAACTTTTTCAATTCTATTGGTGCCATTCTATACGGAGCTATCGAAATAGGAGCAGTTCCCGGTACTAACTCAATACCAAATTCAACTTCCCTAATCAGAGGTAATCCCGGTAACTCTTCTGGAAACACATCTGGAAACTCACATACCACAGGCACAGATTCAACTTTCTTTTTTGATATTTTTGTATCAATCATATACGCCGAATAAGCTTCGCAACCCTTTCTCACATAGTTCATAGCTTTCATCGCAGATACAACAGCTAGTAATCCTTTCATATCACTAGACTCAATTCAAACTATCTCACCATTCTGACTCTTCAATTCAATACTCTTTTTCTTACAATTCACGATGACATTATGCAAAGTAAGCCAATCCATACCATAATTATATCAAACTCATCGAATGGTAACAACATCAAATTAATCGGAAAACATAAATCACGAAACATCAATGGGCAATTCTTGCACACTTTATGCACCAAAACACACTTGCCTAAGGGGTTTGACACTTTAACCACAATTTCAGTAGTCTCAACAGGTAGAGTTTTACTCCATATTAGATTCACACACACATAAGAATGAGTTGATCCTGGATCTATCAATGCAATAACATCAGTATCTAATAAAGTGAAAATCCGGTGATGACGTTTGGAGATGATGCTTCCTCTCATGCGCATATAGCATAGGCTCGGACACGTGCTCTTGCTTCTAATCTCACAGCTGTATCAGTTGTCCCTCGCTGACTTTCGCTCATATTTCTAATGTTCTGGGGTGGTCTACCCCTAGCTGTCACATTACTCAGTCTTTCATTCTGAACATTTTCTTCTTCAACCATCTTTGGGCAATCTCGAATGAAATGATCTCGGGATCCACATTTATAATAAACTCTATTATTGTACTTGCCTTAACACTTTCCCACATGTCGTCTCCCACATTGTCTACACCCGGGCTTGTTACTCTTAACACTGCTAACACTTGATTCATTCAGAGCTTGAATTCATAAACCGGTACTTTGTCTCGAACGATCTCTATTTGAATGTCCAAATGAAACATTTGAACGATTTCTTGAATCTTTGTATCTCTTCGCTGAAGGTTGAGAGAATTTATTCATCGATCTCTCTCTTTCATCATGAGCCTCAGAATCGGCTTTCTTCTTTTCTTTACTAAGCTCCTCAACTTTACATGCTCTTTCAACTAACACAACAAATTCATTTATATCCAATATCCCAACCAACAACTTAATGTCTTCATTCAATCCCTTTATGAAACATTTGCACATAGTAGCTTCAGTAGAAACACATTATCTAGCATATTGACTCAATCGTATGAATTCTCGCTCGTATTCAGTAACAGACAAACGACCCTGTTTCAGTTCTAGAAACTCTTTATGTTTCTGATCAATGAAGTATTGACTGATATGCTTCTTTCTGAACTCAGCTTGAAAGAAATCCCATGTGATTCTCTCTCTCGAACTATAGATGTCAACGTCTTCCACAATTATAAGCCGAATCCCTCAACAACGAAATAACGCACTTAATATATTCATTCGGAGTTAACAACATCTCATCGAATACTCTGATTGTATTATCAAGCCAAAACTCAGTTCTCTCAGTATCATCATCAGATGTGGCCTTAAACTCTTTAGCCCCGTACTTGCGAATCTTGTCTACTGGTGGTTTATTCATTCTGTTCGGATCTATAACTTGCGGCACAATAGGTACTTGTGGGGGTGGAGGTTGTGGAGCAGTTGAATTCGTTCTAACAAATTCTGAAAACCATTCACTCATCATACGGAAGAAGGCTTGCGTAGCTTCTCCTCCCTCATTACTTTCATTCGGCCTAGATGTGGCTGGCGCTATCCCTTGAGCGGGAGTAGGCGCATTACATTCTACATCGATAGCAACTGCTCGATCGGGATCCATTACTATATTAAAACACATTTCAACTGTCAGAATTTATCACACTATCGCAATCATAATATGGCATGTATAGCTAGACTCACACATTCTACGTTAGTCTGAGAATCGACTAAACCGTAGCCCTGATACAAATAAAATGTAACACCCCTAACCCGAAACCATCGCCAGAATAAGGTTAAGAGGTATTACCGATCATTCAGAACATTTACATCTAAGTTTACAACACATAGTCAATCATCTTCAATCACTCTTATATACAAACATGTTGTCCCTTATTAAGGTCTAGGAGACCTTTATCACATGCTAAAGAGGGGTCGGGACTGAATTAAAACACATACAGAAGTTCTCAGAAACATAACAACTTAACTAAAATACAGGGGATACACGTACGTGAGGGTAGGCCGTGCCTCACCCACGGCTACTTGACACACCCGTGTGTCCTCCCCTTGGTCATATACTGCCAAAATTAACACAGCCACCAAGCACGCCCGTGTACTAAGGCCATGTACTACTAGATCATATACTGCCATTTCTCACACTACTACGAAGCACGCCCGTGTCGAGGCCGTGTGCTACCAAGCTACATTCTGCCAATTCACCCACGGTCTATAGGCATGCCCGTGTACCACAACTGTGTGACATTATAGGCCATTTACAATGCTAAAATGCCGCCCATAAGGGTCAAACCTACAATCCATATTAACCAAAACATCTTATGCACATATTACCACTAAAAACATACCAAAAATAGTCATTCAACCTATGCATTCAATACCAATTCCTACCATGACAATTTCAAAAACTCAAACTCACATCATCACAAGCATTAACCATTCATTTGCATATCCAAAACTTAACCATTTCATATGCATCGTACCATACCAAAATATGTAATCACATAACTTATTCATCCAAGCATTCATCATCTCAAAACTTGCCAAAACATATGGCTAAGTTTATTTCATAAGCATATACACATAACTAGCCTATACATGCCATATTTCAACTATATACATCCTTTCATAAGTACCAAAATAGAATGTCGATAGTGTGATTTAGAAGCTGACGATCCTAATTCGAGCTAGCTTTACCAACACTGCAAGGTAGAGAAACAATTCACATAGTAAGCTTCCTAAAGCTTAGTAAGTTTGTAACAAAATACATTAAATCAAAACATGTCATCACGTAGATTAATTCATAATCTAATATCTCATATCATCCAAAACTAGTAAATTCAATAAACCTTTCACAAAATCATCCGAGATTTCATCAACCACATAGGTTTCGAACATACCTTAGCCAACACTTAGTTGTCAAATATTTAAGCTACTCAATATTCATGAATTACATAGATCGACATTCGCCCCTTCTTCAGTTTATTCGCACACTTAATGCCTAAATAGTTAACCGAAGCTTAATTAGCATAGCACACTTAGTGCATCATATCAAAATGATCTTGAATCAGTATCTCACACACAGTGCCAACCATATAACCGAAGCTTATATTACTCCGCACACACATAGTGCTATTTATCTCGATCACATTTCCGAATTCACACACTTAGTGCCGTTTAACTCAATCTATCACATAGCATCCTCATTTAACAATATCATACCATTAATTTCATAATGTTAAACAAAACTAAATATACGTATTATGTCTGAACTTACCTCAGACGGCGAACTATCGATACAGTCGATTAATTAAGCACTTTATCTTTGCCTCGATCTCGATCCGAACCTCTCCTCTCTTGGTCTATACACATTCAAATTCAATCCATTCAATCATCAATTCATTCATTTTAATCCAAACGTACATATTTAGGGCATTTTTACAATATAGCCCTCACATTATCACATTTTAACACTTTAGTCCTTAATTCACAAAATCATCAATTTACACAATTTCACCTAGTACAAGCTTAGCCGAAATATCACTATACTCATACACTCTCACACATTTCATTTATTTTACATTTCAGTCCCTCAATTTACACTTTTCACAATTTAGCCCTAAATACTCAATTTCATTAAAAACTCAAATACGAACTATGTTAATCCCACACCAAACTTTCATTTTCTACCATCAAAAATTCAAGAACTCATATGTTTATAAATGGCACATTTCAAAAACATCATCAATTCATAAAATTTCTACATGGGTTAGCTAGAGCACGAAGCAACAATCACAAAAACATAGAAATTATCAAAAATCGAGTCAAAAACATACCTCAACTAAGCTAATCCCTAGCCGAATTTCAAAAAGCTTTCTTTCTTTCTTTTTCTTCAAGTTTCAGCCAAAGAAGATGATAAAAATGGCCATTTAATTCCTTTATGTTTTATTATAATAACATTAACACATAGTTTACCATTTTGCCCTTCCATTAAACATATAAAATAATTATAAATCAAGGCTAATTTGTCATTTAGTCATCCGCCATCTTTAATAATGGCTTAATTGCCTCTTAAGGCCATCTTATAATGAAGACATCAACACTTAAGTATTTATAAATCAGCACATAGCTTTTACTCTTTACGCGATTAGGTCCTTTCTCTTAATTCGACCCTAAAACGATCAAATCATCACACAGAATTTTCACGCAGACTACGTCACATACTATTCACACAAAAAATAGTATTAAATTAACATTTGACCTCAAATTTATGGTCTCAAACCACTGTTCTGACTAGGGTCTAAACCGGGCTGTTACGTCACCCATATTCATTGTCAGAATAGGGTTACGAGGTATTACCGATCAATTCACAACATATAGCATACATTATCAAACATAAAGCATTCATTCTCATACATATTTTAATAAAATCATATTGTCCCTTATAAGGGCTTACAAGGCCTTAAACAAACTTTAAAAGTGGTTTGGGACTAAACCGATAACATACGAAAATTTTGGAAAAATTATAAAAATTTCAAACATACAAGGGTCACACGCCTGTGAGAATAGGCCGTGTGCCTCACACGGCCCCAGACACGCTCGTGTCCTAGGCCATGTGAAAATAGGGCATACATATTGACTTGGGTCACACGGCCGACCACACGCCCTTGTGTCTAGCCCGTGTGCCCTTCGAAGTGCCTACACACGCCCGTGTGTCAGGCCATGCCAAACCTGTAGGGTATACTGACTTATACAACACGACCAAGTCACACGCCGGTGTGCTAGGCTGTGTGCCATTTAGGGAGGTATACTGACTTGTGCCACACGGCCAATCACACGCCTGTGTGTGAGACTGTGTGAAGCATACTGACTTTAATTTAATTTCAACATCAGGGGACACACGGCATGTAGCATGACCGTGTGTCGCACACAGCTGAGACACATACTCGTGTGGACAAAAATAGGCTATTTGTAAGGCTAATTTGCCACCCTTACTCATGCTCACCTAAACAACCAAAATGGTATCATTTCATCATACAATTAGGCAGCCAAAATCATCAACCAAATGCACAATTCATACCATATCCATTTCAACCAAATTCAATACCCAATTTCATGCTAATTACCTATTCAAATACTTATAAACTCAACTCCTAAAATTATACTTCATCAAAGCATTTCTCAAGAATTAAACTCCATAAATCAATTAACCATTTGCAACTATAAAACCATAACCATTTTTATACCGAACATGCCAAAATAAGCCATCACTCATGGCTATATATACAACTAAAACATATACATTTACAAGCCATTACTAATAGCTAAACACACAACCATATTAACATCATTTACAAGCCAACTCTCATGGCTATATTCATAACAAAAATACCACAAGTAGCCTATACATGCCATATACCATATTTATACAACACAAAAGTACCAATCAGATGTCTGATAGTGCGATGATATTCTCGACGATTCCCGGATCTGAGCTAGTCTTGAATGCAAATCAACAAATTTTACATAACATCACCATATACACATTAACTACAAACCTTTCTCTTGTTTCAAAACATGATCAAATACCATCACATCTAACTTTCTCTATTTAATACTCGAATAGGTTCTGTACGTACCTGTATCGCCTTGTACTAACCTCTTTCTCAACCACATCATTCGTTTACCCATTGAACCATTCGGAATAGAAGTCGGATACTCAAAGATCTCAATTGATAAGTACCTATATCATGGCCTGAAGCCAAATCAAGGTAACTTATCCCGGAGTACCTATACCATGGCCCGTAGCCAAATCAAAGTAACTCCTTTCCGAAATACCTATACCATGGCCCGTAGCCAAATCAAGGTATCACCCGCACCCGTAGTGTCGATATCGTGGCCCGAAGCCAACACAATAACCTAATGACATGTCACTAGCATCCTAAACTATTTCAAAGGTTCAACCGGGAATTTACACTTGTCGATTTCATCATTGGACATACTCGTAGAGTCGTATTCATAATTCAAAAATTATCTGTAACGCTCCTAACTCATAACCATCATCGGTCTAGGGTTTAGAGGCATTACCAGACAAATTAAAACTTTTTCAAACATTTTACATCACAAGATACATCACTATCATATCAAAGTAAATAATATACATAGAGTCCCTTAAATAGGTCCACGAGACCTCAAACATGCATTAGGAAAGGGTCGAGACTAAACCGAACACATACAAAATTTTTTGAAAACTTAACATTTTTTTTCAAAGTTACAGAGGTCACACGCCCGTATGGATAGGCCGTGTGCCTCACATGGCCTTAGACATACCCATGTGTCCAAGTCGTGGTCGACACTGATTTACATCACACGGCCTACCACACGCTCGTGTGTCTGGCCCGTGGTCGAAACTGACTTGCATCACACGGCCAGTTACACGCCCGTGTGTCCAACCCATGTACGAGCCTGACTTGAATCAAATTACAAATTTCAAGGGCACGGTTGAGCCACACGCCCGTGTGGACAAATATAGGCCATTTGCAAGGCTAATTTGCCACCCATTTTGGGTCAATCCTACAAGCTCAAATGAACACATTATTTCACACTTCAAAAGTAACCAAAACATACAAAAAATGTGTAACAGTCTAGTTTAGACCCTAGTCAAATTAGTGGTTTCGAGACCACAAATTTGAGTCATAAAAATATTTTAGTATTATTTTCTGTGTCAGCAGTATATGATTTAGCATGTGTGAAAGTTTCGTAAATTAATTTATCCGTTTGTGTGTTTAATTTGAGAAAGGGACTAAATCACATAAAAGTTAAAAGTAGCTTTCTAATTGAATAATGGCTGAAATGATGTGTCTTATTAAAGATGAGGTCTTTATGTGGTTATTAACCATTTGATGTTTTAAATTCCAAAGATAAACATATGACAGTGGAATTTTAATGATAATAATAAAGGTTATTTTTGTTAATTGGAAATTTCATGTTATTAAATAAAACAAAAGGCTAAAAAGCCACCATATTCATCTTGTTTTCCATCGAAATTAGAAAGAAAGAATAGAGTTAAAAGCTTTGAATCATTCGGCCCTTGTCTTCCTTGATTGAGGTATGAGTTTTGTTCGGTTTTTGATAATTTCTACGTTTTCGTAATCGTTGCTTTGAGTACTTTGAAACCCATGTCTCAAAATTATAAATTGATGATGTTTTTGAAATGAGCCATTGATGAATTCATAAGTTTTATGATGTTTGAAGGTGAAATATGAAAGATATATGTTTGATTAACATAGTTTGTCTTTGAGTTTTTGATGAATTTGAGTATTTTGGACTTAATTGAGAAAATGGTATTCTGAGGGACTAAATTGTAAAATAAATGAAATGTGTGGACTTGAATGAGTATGGGTGATATTCGGTCAAGTATGAGTATCATGAAACTTGGTATATTTTGTGATTTTGTGAAATAGGGACTAAATTGTCCAAATGTGAAAATATGAGGGCTAATTTGTAAAATTACCCTAAATATGTGTTTTTGGATTGAATTGAATGTTTTGGTGAATAAATGGATTTAATTTGAATATGTATAGATCAATAACCGATGAAAACAGACTTAGATTGGGGGAAATCGAAAGTGATTGAATAACCGAATCTGATCGAACATCCGAATTCGAGGTAAGTCGATATGCAAATAAATGTATTTGAATTGACTTATTTGTGCATATATGAAATTTGAATTGCTATGAATAATACTCGAGATGATGATATATGAGATCCGAGATAGTATCGATAAGGTGTCAAGTTTGTGAAGTCCCGTATGAACCTAGGAATAGATAGGATTATATATGTCATGGCATAGGTGGTCGATATTCGATATTATATAAGACAACGTCTGGGATGATGGAATTGATTTGAGACTTCGTGTAAGACCACGTTTGGGACGTTGGCATCGATATGAGATTTCGTGTAAGACCACGTCTGGGACGTTGGCATCGATTTGAGATTTACGTATAAGACCATGTCTGGGACATTGGCATTGTATTGATTTGTGTAAGACCCTGTCTGGGACAGTGGCATCGATATCTAATTACATGTAAGACACGCCTGGGACATTGGAATTGTACGACTATTTTGAGCACTCTGAATATCCTATTAAGTTCCGAACGGTTCTATGGGCAAGTCTGAGAAACGAAAGACTATGTGAGTTGTACTTTCGTTTTAGGTATGTTGATATACATGCTTTGTATAAGCATGAAAGGTGAGTAATTATGTGCATTGATGCAAAGGAATATTTGAGACGTGTGTATGATTGAAATATGAGCAAATGAAATGTTTGAGATATGATGAATTGGTAAGCAATGGCAAACCAAATGAGCCAAAGAGATTATATATGTGTTTGAAATGAAGATATGATAATGAATGCAAATAGCTATGCTATGAATGATTATAGGTTAAGTTTATTTGTATATGGCTTACTAAGCTTTTGGAAAGCTTACTTTGTGTGTGCTTGCTCTGTTTTACAGATTGTCAAAGCTACGAAAAGGCTCGGGGACCGTCGAGGATCATCACCACACTATCGAACTCAACTTTGGTATTTTTGAATGTGAATATAGCTAAATATGGCATGTATAGGCTAGTTGTTTTGGTACATGTTTGAGATGTGTAAATATCCATGTGAAGTGGGTAGATAAATGTTGGCAATATGCATGAGTGATCATAGTATATGATACATGTTCTGGTATAGCTTAATGGCAATGAAATAGTTTTGTGAATGGTAAGCTTATTGATGGATTGATGCCTTAGGTAATTGATGAAATTGTGGATGAATCATGCTTGTTTATATATGATTTAGTTGTACAAATTTTTACATAAGTTGGCATGTTTAGAAATGAGATTGAATGGGATGATGTGTTGAACATTTGACATGATTTTGGTTGCCAATTGTGTATGAAATGAATTGATTTGTTGCTTGTAGGGATATCCCAATGTGTGGGTGGCAATTTGGCCTTGAAAATGGCCTATATTTGCCCACACGGTTGAGCACACGGACGTGTAGCTCGACCGTGTCCCTCGTGGTTGTAATTCAAAACAAGTCAGGATCGACTACAGGCTGGACACACGGGCGTGTGACTGGCCGTGTGGTGCAAGTCAGGATCGACCACGGGTGAGGCACACGGGCATGTCCACTGCCTTATGGACAAGTCAGTATGTATGCCTTGTTTTGACAGGGCTTAGACACATGGGCGTGTCTGAGGCCGTGGGAGGCACACGGCCTGCCCACACGGGCGTGTGACCTCTGTAACTTAGAAAAAGTTTTAAATTTTTGAGAATTTTTATATGTGTTCGGTTTAGTCCCTACCCTATTCTAAAGCATGCTTAATGTAACACCCCTAACCCGAAACCATCGCCAGAATAGGGTTAAGAGGCATTACAGAACAATCGAATAATTTCACATCTCATTTATGACACAAAGTCAATCATCATCATAACACATCAAGACATAATGAAATAGTCCTTTATTGAGGCCAACAAGACCTCAAACACATGCTTGAAAGGGGTTGGAACTAAACTAAACACTTACAAAAGATTTAGAAATTTCAAACACTCAACAAGTCTGTTGAGGCTAAATGCCCATGCCATCAGGCCGTGTGCCTCATACGGTCACAAGGCACCCCATGTGTCCAGGCCGTGCCAAAACAGAGCAAGCATTTTGACTTCTCCACATGGCCACCAGGCACGCTCGTGTGCCATGGCTTTGTGTTCTTAAGATAGCTACTAACTTATGCCTACGGCTAGTTGCCATGCCCATGTCTAGGCCGTGTACTATTAGGCTAGAATCTATCATTCTCCTACGGCCATTAGGCACGCCCGTGTGCCATAACCGTGTTGGAAAATAGGCCATGTGCAAGGCCAATTTGCCATCCACACAAGGGTCAAACCTACAACCACATTTAAGCATAAATTCACACACAACTTGACAACCAATTTCATATCAAGCGATCATCAATTCATCTCATACAATCTCATATCTAATCATGTCAACTTATAAACTAAATTGCACCATTTGAACACATTCAATACCAAACATGATTCATCCTCAAATTCATTAGATCATACTAGCATCAAACTATCACTAAGATTACCATTTATAAGACATCACCATTGCCATCAAAACATACCAAAACTCATTTCATATACCAAATCCACACAAGCATATTTTGAATATTTATCCAGCCACCTCACATAACTATTTACACATCTCATACATAATTTACATATCTAGCCTATACATGCCATATTTCAACTATGTACATCTTTCCAAAAGTACCAAAAATAGATTGCCGATAGTGTGATTGAGATGCTGACGATCCCTAGATCCGAGCTAGCTTTACTGACACTGTAAAACAAAGAAACAATCACACAATAAGCTTTCAAATGCTTAGTAAGTTTGAAATACAATACATATTACTCAAATATTCCACATTAGTACATAAGTAAGCCATCACATAGATAAATGCACAATTAGGCTTATCATCAAACTCAACCATATGCTCAAGTATCTATTCATTCAACTTCTAAGATTATCATCAACCACATAGGTTCAACATACCTTGATCAACACATAGTTACTCACCATTCATGTTATTCTATAGCTCAATATTACATCTCATCCAACCTTTGCTATTCCTTTGAGTTATTTGCACACTTAGTGCCAAATTACATAACCAAAATATAGTTGTTTCCGTACACTTAGTGCCAATATGTTAAATCAAACTTATATCGGTATCGCACACACAGTGCCAATTCATTAAGCCGAAGCTTTTATCATCTCGCACACACAGTGCCAACCATCTCTATCTCGTATCTAAATTCGCACACTTAGTGCCTTTCAGTGCAATTCCGCACTTAACATTTCAAATCTCATAGTTATATAGATATTTATTCAATTCACATCACATAGAACATAAGTTAACAACATGTATTATATCTGAACTTACCTCGAACGTTGAACTATCGAAACAGTTGATTAATCGAGCACTTTATCTTTGCCTCGATCTCAATCCGAACCTCTCCTCTCTTGGTCTATACACATTCAAATTCAATCTATTCAATCACCAATTCATTCAATTTAATCCACACACACTTATTTAGGGAATTTTACAAAATAGCCCTCAAATTTTCAAATTTAGACACTTTAGTCCCTATTTCAAAAAATCAGTAAATACACAAAATTTCAAAACCCATATGCTAACCGAATTATTCCCATGCTAATACAATGCAACAACCCAAATTTGGGCCTAGTAGAATTGGGCCCATTGGGCCTTGGGCGTGGGAGCGTTTAAAATTTTTTGAGAACAAGAGAACGTCCTTAATGCAGGTTAGACTTATTAGGTGTGTGATTTTGAAGGTTAGGGGGCTTCTATGAAGTCCCGGGGATCAAACGTGGGCTTTAGGAAAATTTTGGTTTTAGGTGAATAAAACCCTAGGAGTTAGTAGGTAGGCTTTAAGAATAAAATAGGGAGAGAATTGACACAAAAAGAGCTTGTGGTGTAGTGGCTAAGTGACACCACTTAGGGAGTGAGGGAGTGATGCCACAGAGAAGTAAAGAGATCCAAGGTTCAAGTTGTGGACTTGCATTTCTTTTAGATTATTATTTTTAAATGGATTTAGACTTTGGCCAAAGGCTTATCTTTAGTTGTGCATGTTTTAAGACACAAATGGAGCATATGGCAAGGTGGTGTGGCGTCAGGGGAACTGCAAGGAGGATGGAGGTTCGAATCCCACATGCAGAATAGTGGAGTTTTATTTTGTGCCCAAGGTGGAGGAGAGGTGGAGTTGGCGTGGGACTCTACCAGGTGAAGATTTGAATTGGCCAAATCTTTTTGAATGAATGGTGGAGAGTGAAAGGTAGAGCAGAAAGGGGAGAAAATCAGGGGATTTGAGGGGAGAGGTAGTAGTTGGCTGAGTGAGGTGTGTGGGGAGGAGAAATTCGGCTAGGGGTGATTTTAGCAAGGAAATTCAACACTTTGGGGTGGGGAGCATAAATCGAAACCTTTTGGTGTGTGTGCCCAATTTCTCCAGTAGTCTTAGCATTTTTGGCATTTCTTTTTGAGCATTTTGGGTTACTTTTTCTTTGCTAGTACATTTTGAGTCATTGTTTCCAACTCTTTTCGTGGCCGAATCCTCAACCTCTCAAGTGACCTTTTCTCTTTTCTCTCTTTTGGTTGGTCCTCATTTATTTTGCTTTTCTTTGATTATTACCTGCTCACTTCTTGGCCAAAACTCACTCTCCTTTTTGCTCTATTTGTTCTTTGCTACACTATAGCCGAAATCCCTATTCTTCTTCTTCAATCTTCTACCTCTTTCATTTACTCTCGACAAGTGACGGTTATTTTCTGCTCCATCATTCCTTTCTCTTGGTAGTGGCTGAATAGGTAAGTCCTTAATGCCATTGGGTTCTCTTTTCTCTTCTTGCTACGTTATCTCTTTCTCCTTTGGCTGAATGCTCGATATCTTTCTTTCTTTTTATTTTCCTTCTCCATTCAAAGCATAAGCCAAACACTCATACCATTGACCATTTGGTTGTGATAGAACCGGATCTATTCACCCCTAATATTTTGTTTATTGTTCTCTGTTTGGCCAAGCCGAAGCTAATCTCTTATTCTTCTTTCTAGTGGTTTATCGTCCTGAAGGGTGTGAGGGTTCAAATTTTGATTATTTAAGAATCTGTTCTTACTGAAACTAAGGGTAAGCAGTGTTAATGGTTATTGTGGGTTTCTCTTCTCTGTTGACCAAATATGGGTGTTTGGTAACTCCATTTATTTTGGTACATCAATTGTGTTAGGAACTCGTTGGTGTTAGTCAAGGGATAGAACCAAGCTATTTTGGGTGTATCGAAGGGAACCTCTTTGGGGTATGTAAAGATTAATGATTATGTTGGACTTAAGCTTTAGTTATGCTTTATCAGTGATGAGACTAACTGATAGCCAAATGTGTTCTTAGGTGCTTCAGAGAGTAACATGGTTCGGGTTCCAAATAGGTGTATAATCTCACACATTTCTGAATGTATGCATGTAATGATCTGCGAATCGGCCAAATGCAGAAAAGTTGGAAAATCGACATTTGTACCCACTCGAGAGTGCGAGCGCTCATAGTGGTAAATCGAGTTTGAATAATGATGGTAAGATGTGGAGAGTGTCACGAGCCCTCTCGTGAAGACGGGGCTATAACAGGCCTAACCGAGCCAAAACAGGCTAAATGGGCCCAACGGGCTAACCGACCCACTTGGGCAAAACTGTCAGAAAACTAGCCGACGATTGGCCCAAATGCGAAATCTATAAATTTGAGACCAAAACTTGCGAAATGGGCCACACGAGCATGTGGGCCCGATTGGGCCTAACACGGATTTTAGCCCATTAACTCTGTAAGTGACTTAAAAAGAGTTTCGTATTGCTCGAGGCGACAGTAGGCCTTCAGAAAGGTCGTGGAATGCAAAATTTCCATAATACCGCTCGGGTTGCAAAATTACCAAAATACCATTGGGTTGCAAAATTACCGAAATACCCCTAGGTTGTGAAATTATAGAAACACCCTTGGGTTGCGAAATTACCAAAATACCCTCGATGGATAAAATTATTGAAATACCCCTGAGGGGGTAAAAATGATTGATATACCTTTAATTGTGATTGAATCTCGTATGTATGATTTAATTTTTCACTATTATATGTTATGACATGGCATTATATCATTTTGTATAGGGTGGGATAATGACTGAAGAGCAGTGTAGCCCAATGGCTCTGCCATAAACTGTTTTAGTGGCTATGCCATATATATACTATAACTCTAGTGGCTCAGCCACAAATATTGTGATTTGCAGCTCGTCTACATTATTGGTGCGATTGGCGGGGTGGGTTGACTTGATCCCCATAGGTGACGATTGGTTGGTACTGGGGTGTGATTGGTTGGATTGGGTTGGGTTACATTACATTACACTATATTATTTGCATTATCATGCTTATAGGGCTAAGGCCTAGATTGTTACTGAATTGGGCTTCGGCCCAGTCTGCTTCAGTATGGGCTCGAGCCCAATTAATGACTGACAAGGGGAATTACACACTGAGTTCGTGTAACTCACCCCTCTGCTTTAACCTTGCAGGTGAGCATCAGTGTTAGAGGATTTGGAGCAACAGAGGACTCTAGGGTGGCCATACACCGGGAATATTTCTCAAGACTTTGTAAATTTTCATTTTTGCTTAACGTTAAAGTTATTTTATTTTGGGTTAATATTTTTGTAATAAGGACGCTGGTTTAATTTGTTTTAAGTTTTCATAACCGTTAAACTTTTAAATATGTAGTTTCCAAAAACTTTAATAATTGTTTTCCAAAATATCACGATTCTGTAAATATTCAAATTTTGATTTTTATAACAAAAGCGATTTACAAAATAATAACAACTTTCTAAAAGAGACATTTAGTAAATTGGGGTTTTTATTAACAAACATCTGAACTCAAAGTTTTAAAAAGAATACGAACGTTTTAAGAACGCGCATTTAGTTTTTAAACAACCTCTTTATGTGACATGCCAGATCCAGTCGTAACATCTAGGCTGGGTTTAGGGTGTTACATTTCATGGTATCCGAGCCCGATTGCAAAACTCGACCGTGGAATGGGTTTAAATTTTTGTTTCAAAATCTGTTTAACCTTTGGTTTAGAAAAGTGATAGTGTTATTGGAAGTATGGCACACCGAGTCTCCGGCACCAAATCCGTAAGTTCCTGATACTATGCTCTGTTGTATGGTATATTGACTATAGTTATTCTGTGTATGTTTTGTGGATGTGATGCTTAAACTTAGAGTTTGTATTTATTCCGTGTATATTGTGGAAATTATTTGCGTGTGATGTCTATCCGCTCTGATGGATAAATAGTATGACACGTGCTTGTGTTATTAAGATCAAAGTGCGTAGCGGCAGAGCGCTGGAGTAGCCTGTGTTACACGATTGTTAGAATAGTTGGAAATTTCGAGGATGAAATTTCTTTAAGGGGTAGATTGTAACGACTCGAATTTGGGCCTAGTAGAATTGGGCCCATTGGGCCTTGGGCATGGGAGCATTTAAAATTTTTTGAGAACAAGAAAACAGCCCTAACGCAGGTTGGGCCTATTAGGTGAGTGATTTTGGAAGGTTAGAGGGCTTCTATGAAGTCCCGGGGATCAAACTTGGGCTTTAGGAAAATTTTGATTTTAGGTGAATAAAACCCTGGGAGTTAGTAGGTAGGCTTTAAGAATAAAATAGGGAGAGAATTGACACAAAAAGAACTTGTGGTGTAGTAGCTAAGTGACACCACTTAGGGAGCAAGGGAGTGACGCCACAGGGAAGTAAGGAGATCTAACGTTCAAGTCGTGGCACTTGCATTTCTTTTAGATTATTTTTTTAAATGGATTTATACTTTGGCCAAAGACTTATCTTTAGTTGTGCATGTTTTAAGACACAAGTGGAGCATATGGCAAGGTGGTGTGGCGTCAGGGGAACTACAAGGAGGATAGAGGTTCGAGTCCCACATGCAGCATAGTGGAGTTTTATTTTGTGCCCAAGGTGGAGGAGAGGTGGAGTTGGCGTGGGACTCTACCAGGTGAATATTTGAATTGGTCAAATCTGTTTGAATGAATGGTGGAGCAGAAAGGGGAAAAAATCAGGAATTTGAGGGGAGAGGTAGTAGTTTGTCGAGTGTGGGGTGTGTGAGGAGGAGAAATTCGGCTAGGGGTGATTTTAGCAAGGAAATTCGACACTTTGGGGTGAGGAGCATAAATCGAAACCTTTTGGTGTGTGTGCCAAATTTCTCTAGTAGTCTTAGCATTTTTGGCATTTTTTTTGAGTATTTTGGGTTACTTTTTCTTGGCTAGTGCGTTTTGAGTCATTGTCTCCAACTCTTTTTGTGGCTAAATCCTCAACCTCTCAAGTGATCTTTTCTCTTTTCTTTCTTTTATTTGGTCCTCATTTATTCTACTTTTCTTTGATTGTTACCTGCTCACTTCTTGGCCGAAACTCACTCTTCTTTTTGCTCCATTTGTTATTTGCTACACTATAGCCGAAATCCCTATTCTTCTTCTTCTTCTTCTTCTTCAATCTTCTACTTCTTTCATTCACTCTCGACAAGTGATGGTTATTTTCTGCTCCATCATTCCTTTCTCTTGGTAGTGGCTAAATATGTAAGTCCTCAATGCCATTGTGTTCTCTTTTCTCTTCTTGCTACGTTATCTCTTTCTCCTTTGGCTGAATGCACGATATCTTTCTTTCTTGTTGTTTCCCTTCTCCATTAAAAGCTTAAGCCGAACACTCATACCCTTGACCATTTGGTTGTGATAGAACCGAATCTATTCACACCTAATATTTCGATAATTGTTCTCTATTTGGCCAAGCTGAAGCTAATCTCTTATTCTTCTTTCCAGTGGTTTATCGTCCCTAAAGGGTGTGAGGTTTCAACTTTTGATTATTCAAGAACCTGTTCTTACCGAAACTAAGGGTAAGCAGTGTTAATGGTTATTGTGGGTTTGTCTTCTCTGTTGACCGAATGTGGGTGTTTGGTAACTCCATTTGTTTTGGTACATCAATTGTGTTAGGAACTCGGTGTTAGTCAAGGGATAGAACTGAGCTGTTTTGGGTGTATCGAAGGGAACCTCTTTGTGGTAAGTGAAGATTAGTAATTATGTTGGACTCAAGCTTTAGTTATGCTTTATCAGTGATGAGATTAACTTATAGCCTAATGTGTTCTTAGGTGCTTCGGAGAGTAACGTGGTTCAAGTTCCAAACAGGTGTGTAATCTCACACCTTTCTGAATGTCTGCATGTAATGATCTGCGAATCGGCCAAATGCCGAAAAGCCAAAAAATCGGCATTTGTACCCACTCGAGCGTGCGAGCGCTCGTACTGGTAAATTGGAGTTTGAAGAATGATGGTAAGACGTGGAGAGTGTCGTGAGCCCTCTCACGAAGATGGGTCTGTAACAGGCCTAACCAAGCTGAAATAGGCTAAATGGGCCCAACAGGCTAACTGACCCACTTGGGCAAAACTATCGAAAAAGTAGCCAACAATTGGCCCGAATGCGAAATTTGTAAATTTGAGACCGAAAACTTGCGAAATGGGCCACACGAGCTTGTGTGCCTGATTGGGCCTAACACGAATTTTAGGCCAATTAACTCTGTAAGTGACTTAAAAAGAGTTCTGTGTCACTCGAGGTAATAGTAGGCCTTCGAGAAAGCCGTGGAATGCAAAATTACCGAAATACCCTTGGGTTGCAAAATTATCGAAATACTCCTGGGTTGTAAAATTATCGAAATACCCCTGAGTTGCAAAATTACCAAAACACCTTGGGTTGCAAAATTACGAAAATACCCTCGATGGGTAAAATTACTGAAATACCCCTGAGGGGTGGAAATGATTGATATACCTTTAATTGTAATTGAATCTCGTATGTATGATTTAATTTTTCACTTGAGACAGGGCATTATATCATTTTGCATAGGGTGGGATAATGATTGAAGAGCAGTGTAGCCCGGTGGCTCGACCACATACTGTTTTAGTGGCTATGCCACATATATATATACTATGACTCCGGTGGCTCAACCACAAATATTGTGATTTGCAGCTCGTCTGCATTATTGGTGCGATTGGCAGGGTGGGTTGACTTGATCTCCACAGGTGATGATTGGTTGGTACGGGGGTGTGATTGGTTGGATTGGGTTGGGTTACATTACATTACACTACATTATTTTTATTATCATGCTTATAGGGCTAAGGCCCAGATTGTTACTAAATTGGGCTTCGGCCCAGTCTGCTTCGGTATGGGCTCGAGCCCAGTTAATGACTGACTAGGGGAATTGCACACTGAGTTCTCTAACTCACCCCTTTGCTTTAACCTTCTAGGTGAACATCAGCGTTAGAGGATTTGGAGCGACGGAGGACTCTGTGGTAGCCATACATTGGGAATATTTCTCGAGACTTTGTAAATTTTCGTTTTTGCTTTACTTTAAAGTTATTTTATTTTGGGTTAATATTTTTGTGATAAGGCCGCTGGTTTAAATTTTTTTAAGTTTTCATTAATAACCGTTAAACTTTTAAATACATAGTTTCCTAAAACATTAATAATTGTTTTCCAAAATATCACGATACCGCAAATATTCAAATTTTGATTTTTATAACAAAAGCGATTTGCAAAATAATAACAACTTTTTAAAAGAGACATTTAGTAAATCGGGGTTTTTATTAACAAACATCTGAACTCGAAGTTTTAAAAAGAATACGAACGTTTTAACGAACGCGCATTTTGTTTTTAAACAACCTCTCTATGTGACATGCCAGACCCGGTCATAAAGTCTAGGCCGGGTTTGAGGTGTTACATACAAGCTCATATATTTCATTTATTTCACATTTTAGCCCTTCAATTTCTCATTCCCTCAATTAAGTCTAAAATACTCAATGACACTAAAAATTTCAATACAAATTATGTTAATCCAACACCAAGTTTTCATATTTCACTATCAACTATCACATAGCTCAAGTATTCATCAATGGCGCATCTCAACAACATCATCAATTCAAAAATTTCAACATCGGTTAGCTAGAGCACAAAGCAACGATTACGAAAACGTAGAAGTTAACAAAAACCGAGCTCAAACATACCTTCAATCAAGCTCAAATTTTGGCCGAATACCCTAGCTTAGTGTTCTTTCTTCTCTTTTCTTCAATTTCGGCACAAACAAGATGATAACTCTCTCATTTCCATGCTTTTGTTTCATTTAATTTAACTTAATTATCCATTTACCATTTTGCCCTTTCATTAAACATATAAGACCAATCATCAACATGGTTATCTTGTCATTTAACACCCCACTATCTTAAAATTGGGCTAATTGCCTCATAAGGCCTCAACATTATAAATACATCAACAATTGAACACTTGACAATCAGCACACAATATTTTACACTTTATGCAATTAAGTCCTTTCTCACAATTTGACACTCAATCGATAAAATTATCACACAGAAATTTCACACAGATTAAATCATATACTATTCACACAGAAAAAATATTAAATTATCATTTCGACCTCAGATTTGTGGTCTCGAAACCACTGTTCTGACTAGGCCCCCTTAGGGATTTTTGTCCCCGAAAATCTTACTAGTGAATAGGTGTGGATATTGCTCTCTTATAACTTTCTCAGGTTCCCACGTAGCCTCTTCAACTCCATGTTTGTACCATAACACTTTCACTAAGGAAATTCTCTTGTTTCTCAACTCTTTAATCTCTCGTGGCAAAATTTGGATTGGTTCTTCATTATACGACAAATTTGGCTGAATTTTAACCTCAGTAGGAGCAATCACATGAGACGGATCAGATCGGTACCATCGAAGCATCGACACGTGAAACACATTATGAATATTTTCTAACTCAGGTGGAAACATCAATCTATAAGCAACCGGCCCAACTCGTTCAATAATCTCATACGATCCAGTGAATCTCGGACTCAACTTGCCTTTTCTGCCAAATCGAAGTATTTTCTTCCACGGAGACACTTTCAAAAACATTTTATCACCAACTTCGAATTCAATATCCTTTCGTTTCAAATCTGCATAAGACTTCTGACGATCTAAGGCCGCTTTCAAGCTATCACGAATGACTATCACTTTTGCTTAGTCTCTTTTATAAGATCAACCCCATGAATCTTATTCTCACTCAGCTCAGTCCAATACAATGGAGTTTGACATTTTCGACCATAAAGAGCCTCATATGGTGCCATTTTGATACTAGATTGAAAACTGTTATTGTATGTGAATTCAATTAACAACATATGTTTTTCCCACGTACTCTCAAACTCAAGTACACAACAACTCAACATATCTTCGTGAATCTGAATAATCCGTTCGGATTGTCCATCCATTTGGGGATGAAAAGCAGTGCTAAAATGCAATTTTGTGCCTAACGCATCTTACAATTTCCTCCAAAATTGCGAGGTAAACCTCGGATCTCTGTCAGACACTATAGATAGTGGTACTCCGTGCAATCTCACAATCTCAGCAATATATAGTTTCGCTAATTTATCTAAAGAATAATTAGTTCTCACCGGGACAAAATGGGCTGATTTCGTCAATCTGTCCACTATCACCCAGATTGTATCTTTCTTGCTCGAAGATAAGGGCAAACCCGACACAAAGTTCATCGTAATTCTCTCCCATTTCCACTCAGGAATCATAATCGGTTGTAACAAACCGGATGGAACTTGATGTTCAGCCTTAACTTGCTGACAAGCTAAACACTTTGACACAAAGTCAAAAATGTCTCTTTTCATATCATTCCACCAATAGAACTGTTTCAGATCATTATACATCTTTATACTCCTTGGATGTACAGTCAAATGGCTATTGTGTGCTTTATTCAAAATCATCGAGATAAACTCTAAATTTTTCAGAACACAAATCTGATCTCTAAATCTTAGACAATCATCACTATCTACTCGAAATTCTGATTCAGCATTTGATTCACATAGAATTCGTTTAGCCATCATTTCAACATCACTTCTCTGAGCATCACAAATCTGATGTACAAAAATTGCCTTTACTTTCAATTCAGCTATAACCGCACTATCATCACACAGATCTATCTGAGTACTCATAGCTCACAAAGCACATAACGATTTTCGACTCAAAGCATCAGCTACAACATTAGCTTTACCCGAGTGGTAATCTATCACAAGTTCGTAGTCTTTCAATAGTTCTAACCATCTCCTCTGTCTCAAATCCAATTCTTTCTGAGTCATTAAATACTTCAAACTCTTATGATCAGTATAAATATGAAATTTCTCAACGAATAAGTAGTGACGCCAAATCTTCAATGCAAACACAATCGCAGCCAATTCAAGGTCGTACGTCGGGTAATTCTTTTCATGCGGCTTTAACTATCTCAAAGCATAAGCAATCACTTTGCCTTCTTGCATCAGCACATAGCCTAAACCATTCAACGATGCATCACTATAAACTATAAATTCTTTGCCCGATTCAGGTTGAACTAACACTGGCGCCTCTATCAACAATACTTTCAACTGTTCAAAACTCTGCTGGCATTTTTCTGACCACTCGAATCTAACATCTTTCTGTAGCAACTTCGTCAACGGAGTTGCAATCATCAAGAAACCTTTCACAAATTGCCTATAATATCCTGGTAGTCCCAGAAAACTATGGACTTCAGACACATTTCTCGGAGGCTTCCATTCCAAAATAGTAGAGATTTTACTCAGATCAACTCTTATTCTCGCAGCGGATACAATATGCCTGAGAAACCAACCTCACGTAACCAAAATTCTTATTTGCTAAACTTTGCATACAATTACTTCTCACACAGGGTTTGTAGCACGGTTCTCAAATGCTCGGTATGCTGCGTCTCATCACACAAATAGATCAAAATATCATCAATGAATACCATTACAAAATGATCCAAATACGGTTTGAATATCTGATTCATCAGATCCATAAACACTGCAGGAGCATTTGTTAGTCCGAAAGGCATCATTAAGAATTCGTAATGTCCGTACCTCGTTCTAAAAGAAGTTTTCGGCACATCGGATTCTTTAACTCTTAACTGATAGTAGCCTGATCTCAAGTCTATCTTTGAAAACACTGTTGCTCCACAAATCATCAATACGAGGTAACAAATATTTGTTATTTATCGTCACTTTGTTCAACTGTCGATAATCAATACACATCCCCATAGTTTCATCTTTCTTTTTCACAAATAACACATGAGCTCCCTAAGGTGAGAAACTCGGTCGTGCAAATCTTCTGTCAGTCAACTCCTGCAACTGAAACTTTAACTCTTTCAATTCTGTTGGTGCCATTCTATACGGAGCTACCGAAATGGGAGTGGTCCCCGACACTAATTAAATACCAAATTTGACTTCCCGAATCGAAGGTAATCCCAGTAACTCTTTTGGAAACACATCTGGAAACTCACATACCACAAGCACATATTCAACTTTCTTTTTTGACACTTTTGTATCAATCATGTACACCAAATAAGCTTCACAACATTTTCTCACACAGTTCATAACTTTCATCGCAGATACAACAGCTGGTAATCCTTTCATATCACTGGATTCAATTCGAACTATCTCACCATTCTGACTTTTCAACTAAATACTCTTTCTTTTAAAATTCACGATGGCATTATGTAGAGTGAGCCAATCTATACCCAAAATTATATCAAAATCATCAAATGGTAGTAACATCAAATTGGCCGAAAAACATATATCACGAAACATCAATGGGCAATTCTTGTACACCTTATCCACCAAGACACACTTGCCTGAGGGGTTCGATACTCTAACCACAAATTCAGTAGGCTCAATAGGTAGAGTCTTATTCAAACTAGATTCACACATACATAGGAACGAGTTGATCCCAGATCTATCAATGCAATCACATCAGTATCGAATAAAGTAAAAGTACCAACTATGACATCTAGAGATGATGCTTCTTCTCGCGCTCGTATAGCATAGGCTCGGCAGGAGCTCTCGCCTCCGATCTCAGCTATATTAGTTGTCCCTCTCTGGCCTCCCCTCACATTTTTAGTGTTTCTAGGTGGTCTACCCCTAGTCGCGACATTACTCGGTCTTTCATTCTGAACATTTTCTTTCTTAGCCAGCTTTTGGCAATCCCGTATAAAGTGATCTCGTAATCCACACTTATAACATGTTCTATTATTATACTTGCCCCAACACTCTCCCACATGTTGTCTCCCACATTGTCTACACTCAGACTTGTTGCTTTTAACACTACCAACACTTGATTCAATTGGAGCTTGAGTTCGTGGACCAACATTTTGTCTCGAACGATCTCTATTTGGATGTCCAAATGAAGCATTTGAACGATTGCTTGCATCTCTAGATCTCTTTGTAAAAGGTTGAGAAAACTTACTCATTGATCTTTTTCTTTCATCACGAGCTTCAGAATTAACTTTCTTCTTTTCTTTATTGAGCTCCTCGGCTTTGCATGCTCTTTCAACTAGCACTACAAATTCGTTTATATTGAGTATCCTAACCAACAACTTTATGTCCTCATTCAACCCTTCTATGAAGCGTTTACACATAGCAACTTCAGTCGAAACACATTCCCGTGCATACTGGCTCAATCTCACAAATTCCTATTCATACCCAGTAACGAACAAATGACCCTATTTCAGCTCTAGAAACTCTTTACGTTTCTAATCAATGAAGCATTGACTGATATATTTCTTTCTGAATTCCGCTTGAAAGAAATCCCAAGTGATTCTCTCTCTTGGAACCGCGGATATTAATGTTTTCCACCAGTTATACGCAGTATCCCTTAACAACAAAACATCATATTTTATACATTTGTCCGGAGTTAATGACATCTCATCAAATACTCGAAGGGTATTCTCGAGCCAAAACTCGACTCGCTAAGCATCGTCATTAGATGTGGCCCTAAACTCTTAGGCCTCATACTTTCAAATCTTGTCCACAGGGGGTTTATTCAATCTGATCGGATCTACAACTTGTGGCACCACAGGTACTGGTGGAGGTGGAGGTTGTGGAGCAGCCGGACTCGTTCGAACGAACTCCAAAAACCACTCACTCATCATACGAAAGAATGCTTGCTTAGCCTCTCCTCCCTCACCACTATCATTCGGCCTAGATGCGGTCGGCGCTGTCCCTTAAGTGGGAGTAGGCACGTTACTCTCTACATCATCAGCAACTGCTCGATTGAGATACATTACTGTATAAAAACACGTTTTAACTATCAGAATTCATCACACTATCGCAATTTGATATATGGCATGTATAGCTAGACTCACACGCCCTACGTTAGTCCGAGAATCGACTAAATCGTAGCTCTGATACCAATAAAATGTAACACCCCTAACTTGAAACCATTGCCAGAATAGGGTTAAGAGGCACTACAGAACAATCGAATCATTTCACATCCCATTTACAACACAAAGTCAATCATCATCCTAACACATCAATACATAATGAAATAGTCCCTTATTGAGGCCTACAAAACCTCAAACATATGCTTGATAGGGGTTGGAACTAAACTGAACATTTAAAAAATATTTAGATATTTCAAACACTCAACAAATCTGTTGAGGCCACACGCCTGTGCCACCAGGTCGTGTGCCTCATATGGTCACCAGACACCCCAAATGTCCAGGCCGTGCCAAAATAGAGCAAGCATTCTGACTTCTCCATACGGCCATCAGGCACGCTTGTGTGCCATGGCCGTGTGCTCTTAAGCTAGCTATTGACTTATGCCCATGGCTATTTCCACGCCTGTGTCTAGGCCGTGTACTATTAGGCTAGATTCTGTCATTCTCCCACGGCCATTGGGCATACCCGTGTGTCATAACCGTGTTGGCAAAGCAGGCCATGTGCAAGGCCAATTTGCCACCCACACAAGGGTCAAACCTACGACCACATTTAAGCATGATATCACACACAACTTGACAACCAATTTCGTATAAAGTGATTATCAATTCATCTCATACAATCTCATATCTAATCATGTCAACTTATAAACTAAATTGCACCATTTGAACACATTCAATACCAAACATGATTCATCCTCAAATTCATTAGATCATACTAGCATCAAACTATCACTAAGATTACCATTTATAAGACATCACCATTGCCATCAAAACATACCAAAACTCATTTCATATACCAAATCCACACAAGCATATTTCGAATATTTATCTAGCCACCTCACATGGCTATTTACACATCTCATACATAATTTACATATCTAGCCTATACATGCCATATTTCAACTATGTACATCTTTCCAAAAGTACCAAAATAGATTGCCGATAGTGTGATTGAGATGTTGACTATCCCCAGATCTGAGCTAGCTTTACTGGCACTGTAAAACAGAGAAACAATCACACAGTAAGCTTTCAAATGCTTAGTAAGTTCGAAATGCAATACATATTACTCAAATATTCCACATTAATACATAAGCAAACCATCACATAAATAAATGCACAATTAGGCTCATCATCAAACTCAACCATATGCTCAAGTTTCTATTCATTCAACTTCTAAGATTATCATCAACCACATAGGTTCAACATACCTTGATCAACACATAGTTACTCACCATTCATGCTATTCCATAGCTCAATATTACATCTCATCCAACCTTTGCTATTCCTTTGAGTTATTTGCACACTTAGTGCCAAATTACATAACCAAAATATAGTCATTTCTGCATACTTAGTGCCAATATGTTAAATCGAACTTATATCGGTATCGCACACACAGTGCCAATTCATTAAGCCGAAGCTTTTATCATCTCGCACACACAGTGCCAACCATCTCTATCTCGTATCTAAATTCGCACACTTAGTGCCTTTTAGTTCAATTCTGCACTTAACATTTCAAATCTCATAGTTATATAGATATTCATTCAATTCACATCACATAGAACATAAGTTAACAACATGTATTATATCCGAAGTTACCTCGAACGTCAAACTATCAAAACGGTCGATTAATCGAACACTTTATCTTTACCTCGATCTCGATCCGAACCTCTCCTCTCTTGGTCTATAAACATTCAAATTAAATCCATTCAATCACCAATTCATTCAATTTAATCCACACACACTTTTAGGGCATTTTACAAAATAGCCCTCACATTTTCACATTTTGACACTTTAGTCCCTATTTCACAAAATCATCAAATACACAAAATTTCAAAACACATATGCTTAGCCGAATTCTTCCCATGCTAATACAAGCTCATAAATTTCATTTATTTCACATTTAGCCCTTCAATTTCTCATTTCCTCAATTAAGTCCAAAATACTCAATTTCACTAAAAATTTCAATACAAATTATGTTAATCCAACACCAAGTTTTCATATTTCACTATCAACTAGCACATAGCTCAAGTATTCATCAATGGCTCATCTCAACAGCATCATCAATTCAAAAAATTTCAACATGGGTTAGCTAGAGCACAAAGTAAAGATTACGAAAACGTAGAAGTTAATAAAAACCGAGCTCAAACATTCCTTCAATCAAGCTCAAATGTTGGCCGAATACCCTAGCTTAGTGTTCTTTCTTTCTTTTCTTCAATTTCAGAACAAACAAGATGATAACTCTCTCATTTCCATGCTTTCGTTTCATTTAATTTAACTTAATTTTCCTTTTACCATTTTGCCCTTTTATTAAACATATAAGACAAATTATCAACATGGTTATCTTGTCATTTAACACTCCACTATCTTAAAATTGGGCTAATTGCCTCATAAGGCCTGCACATTATAAATACATCAGTAATTGAACACTTGACAATCAGCACACAACATTTTACACTTTATGCAATTAAGTCCTTTCTCACAATTTGACACACAGTCAATAAAATTATCACACTGAAATTTCACATAGACTAAATCATATACTATTCACGCAGAAAATAATATTAAATTATCATTCTGACCTCAGATTTATGGTCTCAAAACCACTGTTTCGACTAGGGTCTAAACCAAACTATTACACTTAAGGTCTTGTTAACCTATTTAAGGGACACTTTGATGTGATTTGACATATTATGTTATGAAATGTCTGTAAAAGATTTCGATTGTCCAGTAATGCCTTTTAACCCTAATTCGGTGACAGATACGGTTTAGGGGTGTTACAAAATAACCATATTTTCTAACCATTCATGAGCATATCAAACATATCAATTTGTGCACAATTTTTCTCATAACAACCTCAAACATTTCTATACATAATCCATCCAAAAACTTACCAAACTATGCCATTACATAAGGCGACATATACATATAAAAAATAACATCGATTTCCAAGCCACATCTCATGGAAAATTGCATCAAACACATAGACATCAATTGCCCAAATTACAACGACTCATCAAACAATCATAAAGCCTATATATGCCATATAACCAAGTCATAAAGATATACCAAAATCATTAGCCAGATAGTGTGATGCGATCTCTGCCGACTTCCAACCCGAGCAAATCTCCAAAAATCTATAAACATAGGATAAACACATAGAGTAAGCTTTGAAAGCTTAGTAAGCTCATATCTTAATAAACTTAACATAACAAATAATTTCATTACAATGTCATAAACATGATATGCTATTTCACATGCCAAAACACAACTTATCTCATGTTTATAACACAATTTCATATCAAATCATCACCATTCAATAATATACTTACTTACTAAATTTAGCTTTCACAAGCTTATTCAATTTGATTCTCATATAACATTCTATTCTCACTTTCATATATCCAAATGAGCACATTCTCAGAAATAACATTTCTAATCACATATAATTCTTATACAAATCACATATCATCACTTATATTCAAATTCACCTTTCTTTCATATAGTATTTGACAATTTTACTTACAATCGCTTTATAAATCACATTTTATTTATTTGTTATTGATTCATTTGCACATATTCATATTTCGTTTACAAATACATCACATAACATTCTTTGCACATTTATACTTCCCTTTCATTATCAAATATTGTATACCTTCCAACGTACCTGAATCGAAATGTCATTCACTTAATCACTTATTTCTCAGAATGCCCGTTGATCCGTTTAGAATCAATAAGGCTACTCGGATCGTCAGAAATCTCATACAATGCCAACGTCCCAGACGTGTTCTTACATGTAATCAAATATTGATGCCACTGTCCCGGACATGGTCTTACACAAAACCAAATACGATGCCAATGTCCCAGACATGGTCTTACACGTAAATCATAAGTCGATGCCAATGTCCCAGACGTGGTCTTATACGAAATCATATCTTAGAATCCTATGTCATGACATATGTATCCTCTACTATTCCTATGGTTCATACGGGGCTTTTCGGATGTCGTCACGTTATCAGAACTCTCTCGTATTCATATATTCTACTTCTCAAACGATTCAATATCATAATGACATATATATATCTTACTAAATATACATACTTTTTCATTACCATTCGGCATTAAATTCAATTATACAAACAATATGCATTTAAAACATGATTCTGTAATGTCTATTAAAATACGAACTTACCTCGTTCATTGAAACGACGAATTAGGTCAACTAATCCGATGCTTTAATTTTCCCTCGATCTAGATCCGAATTCTATTTTTCTCAATTTAGATAATATCAAAATTTAACTAATTTATTCAACAATTCATTCAATTTCATCCAAATCATAGAAATGGACATTTTTCACTTTAGCCCCTAAAATTTCACATTTTTAAAATTTAGTCCTTATCACATAAAATTACAAATTCATGCAATTAAGGACAAGCCCATGCTACCTGAAATTTACCCAAACTACTAGCAGCTCATTTTTTTAGTTTAATCACACATTTAACCATGAATTTGTAACACCCTAAATTTTAGGCCTAGAAGAATTGGGCCTTAGGCATGGGAGCATTTAAAATTTTTGAGAAGAAGAGAACGGAACAATTGCATGTTAGATCTGTTGGGTGAGTGATTTTGGAAGGTTATGGGGATTCTATGAAGTCCTGGGTTCAAGCCATGTCATATGGAAAATTTTTTATTAGGGGAACCATGACTCTTGGTTTTAAGCCTTTTAAATAATTGTGATTAAAAAGAGACACAAAAGAGCCTGTGGTGTTGTGGCAAGGTGGCGATATAGGTGTGGCAAGGAGGTGGTGTCACAGGTGTGGCAAGGAGGTCAGAGGTTCAAGTCTCATTGCATGCAAATGGGATTATTTATTTTGCTCATGTACGGGCAAGAGTTGGTGTTGGATTTAAACTCTGTGTTGGAGAGTTTGAATGGGTCAAATGAGTGATTCGAGGAGTGGATCATGGATGAAATTAAGAAGGGGATCATGGAGAGGCAATGGGAGGAAATCAAGGGAAGTTAGGTAGGTGAAAGTTGGTGCCAAAATAGGGTCTTTGCTCTTAGAAATTTGGCTAGTGTGTGGCAGGGATGCCGTTTTTCTTTTAGCCATTTCAACTTTTGGCTCATTTTGTTCAGTTTTGAAATAGTGATGTGGGTAGTGGCTGATTTTATTCTAGTCATTCCTTTCATTTTAGTTCTTTTTGCCTTTTGCCAAAATCGAGCAATACCCATTTTCTCTGCTATTTTCTTTGCAACAATTGTTTCTTGTACCGATTCTCCCTTTATTCTCCTCCTCTTGGCACTTTTTTGCTCTTCTTGTTTCTCAATTTGACCGAACCAATCCCTTCTCTCCCTCCTTTCTTACTCATTCGAAGTTCTTCTTCTCATTTATCTAAAACCGAATTCTCCTTCTCTCTATTTATTTTTCTGTAACTTTTCATCTCTGTCAACCTTGAGTATTCTTTCTTAATCTGGAATTAGGCCGAATATTAGTTATCTTTTCTTATTCTTCTCTTCTGATTTGGTCAACATTTGATTGCTATTCTTGACCGATTCTTTTCCTCCCCATCTGTTTTAATCCGCATTGTCAAAGGTTGTTGGTTCTGTGGCCAAATGTTGTAGCCGAATATACCCTGTCCTTGTAACCAAATATTAATCTTTCCTCCATCTGTTGCTCCAGCCTTTGAAGTGCTGAATCTGTTCTTCTCTTGAGGGTTGTTTGAGTTCAATTTATCTATTGGCCGGTTGTTAGAGGTAGGTGGTTTGTGCTTTCAATTGTTGACCGAATGCTAGTTCTCTTGTTGGCCGTGTGTTTTCCTTAGGTTAGTATTTGATTAAACTTGGTTATTGGATATTGATGCTTTATAATGGTTGTGGTACAAATAAACCACAAGGAGGTGAGATCAATTCATAATCAAACGGCTTAGGAAGTATAAGCTAATTCAGTTAAGGTAGGTATTAATTTTGGGTTCGGCTTTTGTATTAGAAAGGCTTGTTAAATCTTATTAATGGAATGGCTAAACAAATACCTTAATCGAATATAGGTTCTACGCTCGTGGGCTACTGCGTTTTTCTCTAACAAGGTGTGTACACACATCACTCTAATTGTAGATCGACAAATGCCAAAATCCCGAAATGCTGAGAAGCCTAAAGGCCGAAAGTATGGCTACGACTATCACATGAGTGCACAAACACGTGTGTGGATAAGTCGATACAATGACAGAGGTCACCATGAGCATCTCGTGGTCTTAGGCCATTTTTGGGGCCAAATGGACCGGAATAGGTAGAGTGGGCCCAATGGGCCCGTGGGTCCTACGCGAGTAATTTTTTGGATGGATAGGAAATAATGAGCCAGCCATGATGATCACATGGCCAAAGGCAGTTTTGGGCTTAGTGGGCCACACGAGCGTGTGGGCTCGGGTGGGCTATATAATGGGCTTGAGACCATTAATGCGTTTTGATTCCAAAAGCTATACAAGTCAAGCGGGACGACTGTGAGCCTATTGACGGGTCGATATGTGTACTCAAGCCTTAAGGGAGAAATGACCGTTATGCCCTTGAAGGCAAAAATGACTAAAATGCCCCTACATGTTATATGATTGTTATTGTATGCCATTTATGGTATGTTTGTATTCATGTGATATTATGCTGCATGGGGGATGGGATCATTGATTTAGAGGAAGTATATGATTTGTTAGGGTCGCATGGTCGCTTGATGATTGTGGATTCACCGATGGCTTTAAGCCGATTATGTGATTGGCAGCTCTACTACAATATTGGTTAGTGCCGCAACTGGTGCTACATAAGGAGTGTAAGGATGAGTGGGTCGATTTAATCCCCATAGGAGTGTAGGGTTGGAAGGGATTCGAAGTGTAGGGTTGGTTGGGTATTTGTGCATTGCATGATCTGATTTGATTGAGATATGGGCATAGGCCCAGCTGAGGCTATTATGGGCTAAGGCCCAAATGCCACCGTTACTGTAATGGGCTTAGGCCCGGATTGATGTGATGCATGCTTTGTGATCGATGAGGGTTGTACACACTGAGTTTTCGTAAACTCACCCCCTCTTTTTAATTTTTCAGGTAATCCTCAGTAAGCGGTTCGACGTACTGGAGGACTCAGAGGTGGTGACACTACGAACAGATTTAAATTTTAGTATTCTATTTTACCTTACTTAAATCGCTTTCTTATTAGGTTGTAATAAGGCCTCTTTTAATTTCTGGTTTTTAATTTGGGATTTTCAGTTTATTACGTTTTCTTTCTGTTAAAAGTTGATCGCGGTTTTCTAAAATAATAACTATTTTCAAAACACTATGTTTCCGTAACGATTTTTAAGCTTCCGCAACAAACAAGGTTTTAGAAGTAACGACGATTTAAAATGATTAACAAAATGTTGGTGTAATATGAGTTCTAACAAAGAGGCTTCAACCTCCAAACGAGTTTTTTTTATCATAAGAAAAATGGTTTCCAAAAAACACTTCAATGTGACACGCCAAATTCGGCCATAACGTCTAGGCCTGGTTTAGGGTGTTACAGAATTTTACACTTCTCAATTGACATTATTATCAAAAATCACTTTATAAAAATTGTTAATCTAGCTTCAAACTTTAATAATCTATCATAAAACATCTAAATAACCAAGCATTCAACAATGGCATCTTTCAAAATCTATAACAGTTTCAAAAACAAAGATACGGGATAGCTAGGTTAGGCTGCAACGAGCTTAAAAACGTAGAAATTATTAAAAACGGAGTTAAAACGGTACCTATTTGAGCAAAAACACCATTGCCGAATATCAAGCTTTTCCATGGCTATTTTAAAACCCTTTTTCGGTTGTAAAATGAACGAAAGATGATAATATTTGGCTTTGTTTTATTTATTAACCTTTAATTATTAATTTACAATTTTAACCATAATTAAAACATCACAAATTCACATCACTTCAAGGTCATTTATGACCACTTGCTCTAATCATAGGCAAATAACATATTAAGGACTTCCACTTCAATAAATCATTGTAATTTAGCACATTAAACATACAGAATGTAACTTTTACAAATTATGCAATTAAGTCCTTTTATAAAATCGGGCACACAAACGATAAAATTTTCACACGAAGCTTTCACACATCTAAATTCACATATTGTAAACACCAAAAATAATATTAAAATATTTTTCTAACTTGGATTTGTGGTCCTGAAACCACTGTTTTGACTAGGGTCTAATCCGGGCTGTTACTTTATCCGTATCTCATAAGCACAATTTATGCGATATCAAAGCATTTAACATATATTTATAATGAAATTACCACATACAAACTTACCTCGTATTCGGAACTGACGGATCAGATCGACTATTCAATAACCTTGCTTTTCCCCCGATCTAAATCCGAATTCTTTCTTTCTTGATCTATATGTATTCAAAATTAACTCATTTAATCATACATTCATTCAATTTAATCCAAATTACACTTTAAGGCACATTTACATATTTGCCCCTAAACTTTCACATTTTTCACAATTTAGTCCTTATTTCACAAAATCACAATTTAATGAAATTCAAGACTAACCCATGCTTAGCCGATTTATACATAAATCCCTAGTAGCCCAAAACTTTCATTTATTTCACATTTCAACCACTCAATTTGTATATTTCATAATTTAATCCTTTTTTGACATTTTTGTCAAAAATCACTTAACAAAACATGTAAAATTATCATCAAGCTTTAATATTTCAACAATAAACATCAAAGAACACATAGATTAAACAATGTCAACTCTCATAATCTTTAATAATTTCAAAATCTAGGGTACGGGATAGCTAGAACACGAAGCAACTATCACAAAAACATAGAAATCATCAAAAACCGAGCTAAAACTGTACCTTAATCAAGCTAGGAGTGTGCCGAAATTTCAAGCCCTAGAATTGCTTTCTTCTTTGCTATTCATGGATAAGAAAGATGAATGAAATTCATCTTTATGTTTCGTTTAATTAAAAATAACATTAAATTACAAAATACCACATTTAACCTTATTTAATAACCATTAAAATCACTTAATATATGCCCAAAATTGTCCGCTTACTAATATAATGGGATAATTACCATTTAAGGCCAACAAATTTAAAAGCCAAAGCTATTTGACACCTTTAACAAGTAGAATGCAACTTTTGCATTTTACGCCATTTAGCCTTTTTTTCTCAAATTGAGCAATTAAACGATAAAATTAGCTCACGAAATTTTCACACATACATGTTATCATGCTGTAAACACCAAAAATAATATTTAAAATAATTTTTTGACTCTGAAACCACTATTTTGATTTAGATAAAATCGGGCTGTTACAACTCTCCCCCTTAGGGATTTTCGTCCCTAAAAATCTTACCAGTGAACAGGTTCAGGTATTGTTTTCTCATAGCATCCCCGGGTTCCCATGTAGCTTCTTCGACCCCGTATCGGTGCCATAATACTTTCACTAATGTGATTCTCTTCTTTCTCAGCTCTTTGATCTCACGAGCTAAAATTCTAATCGGTTCTTCAGCATATGACATATTAGACTGAATTTCAACCTCGGTCAGGGAAATGACATGTGAAGGGTCGGATCGATATCGTCAAAGCATTGAAAAATGAAACACATTATGTATTTTCTCTAACTCAGACGGTAATTATAGTCAATAAGAAACTGGCCTAATTCACTCAATAATTTTGTACGGTCCGATAAATTGCGGACTCAATTTCCCTTTCCGATCAAACCGCAATATCTTATTCCACGGCGACACTTTCAAAAACACTTTATCCCTGATTCGAAACTCAATATCTTTCCATTTCAAGTCTACATAAGATTTCTGTCGGTCCAAAGATGGTTTCAAACTATCGCGAATTACTTTCACTTTTTCTTAAGTCTCTCTATTAGATCAACCCCGTGAATCTTATTTTCTCTCAGCTCAGCCCAGTACAACGGTGTTTGATATTTACGCCTGTATAGAGCTTCGTACGGTGCCATTTTAATACTCGATTGAAAGCTATTATTGTAAGTAAATTTAATCAGCAGTAGATATTTCTCCCAGCTACCTTTAAACTCAAGAATGCAACAACGAAACATATCCTCAAGTATTTGAATGATCATTCAGATTGACCATCCGTTTGTGGGTGAAATGCCGTGCTAAAATATAGCTTTGTACCTAAAGCTTCTTGTAATTTCTTCCAAAATCATGAAGTGAATCTCGGATCCGTATCCAAAACAATAGATAGTGGCACTCCGTGCAATCGAACAATCTCTGAGATATACAACTCACCAATTTATCAAGCGAGAAATCGGTATGTACTGGAATAAAATGAGCTGATTTCAGCAATCTGTCAACAGCAACCCAAATCACATCTTTCTTTTTTTGAAGATAAAGCCAAACCCAATACAAAATCAAATTGTTACTCTATCCCACTTCTACTTAGGATTCATAATAGGCTATAATAAACCTGACGGCACTTGATGCTCAGCTCTGACTTGCTGACAAATCAAACATTTTGAAACAAATTCTAAGATATCTTGTTTCATGCCGTGCCACCAATAAAGCTGTTTCAAATCATTATACATTTTCGTGCTTTCCGAATGTACTGATAAACAACTACTGTGTGCTTCATTTAAAATCTTCTGAATGAGCTCAGAATTTCTTGGTACACATATTCTATCACGAAACATCAAACAATCATCAGGCCTTATTCGAAACTCTAACTCAGAAGTCGACTCACACTGAGTTCGTTTTGTTTGTAATTCGTTATCAAATTTTTAAGCCTCATAAATCTGTTGTTGAAATAACGGTCTCACTTTCAACTCGGTTACTATCAAACCATCATCAGAAAAATCTAATTGTGTGTTCAAAACACGTAGAGCAAATAAGGACTTTCGGCTCAAAGCATCAGCAACTACGTTTGCTTTCCCCGGATGATAATCAATTACTAATTCATAGTGTTTTAGCAAATCTAACCATCTCCACTGTCGCAAATTCAAATCTTTCTGAGTCATAAGATATTTCAAGCTTTTGTGGTTGGTATAAATATGGCATTTCTCATGAAACAAATAATGACGCCAAATTTTCAATGCAAACACTATCACGGCTAATTCTAGAACATGCGTTGGATAATTCTTTTCATGAGGTTTCAATTGTCTCGAGGCATAAGCTACAAATTTGCCTTCCTGCATTAAAACACAACCCAAGCCATTTAACGATGCATCACTAGAAATTACGAATTCTTTACCCGACTCAGGCTGAACTAGCAATGGTACCTCTGTCAATAATGCTTTCAATTGTTCGAAGCTCTGTTGACACTTTTTGACCATTCAAATTTAACATCTTTTTGAAGTAATTGTGTCATCAGAGTCACAAACATCGAGAAACCTTTCACAAATTGTCTATAATAGCCAGCTAGTCCCAGAAAACTATGGACTTCTGTTACATTTCTCGGAGGCTTCCAATCTATAATCGCAGAAATTTTGCTCAGGTAAACTCTTATACCTTCCGCAGAAACAATGTGACCCAAAAATCCAACTTCCCGGAGCCAGAACTCGCATTTGCTGAATTTAGCATACAGTTACTTATATCTCAAGATTTGCAACACAATCCTCAAATGCTCGGCATGCTCAGACTCATCTCGTGAATATATTAGAATGTCATCAATGAATACCATAACAAATTTGTCTAAATATTTCTAAAGATTTGATTCATCAAATCCATAAAAATAGCAGGAGCATTAGTCGAACTGAAAGGCATAATAAGGAATTCATAATGTTCGTACCTCGTTCTAAATGTAGTTTTTGGCACATCTAAGTCTTTAACTCACAATTGATAATACCTCGATCTCAAATCTATCTTTGAAAACACTGTTGCACCTTTCAACTGATCAAACAAATCATTAATTCGCGGTAGAGGGTATTTGTTCTTTATAGTCACTTTATTCAGCTGTCTGTTGTCAATACATATTCTCGTCGTGCCATCTTTCTTTTTCACAGACAATGTCAATGTCGGTGCATCACAGGAAGAGAAACTCGGTCTAGCAAAACCCCTAGCTATCAACTCTTGCAACTGAGCTTTCAATTCTTTTAATTCTATCAGAGCCATTCTGTACGGAGCTATCGGTATTGGCATTGTTCTCTGTACTAATTCAATACCAAACTCAACCTCTCTAATAGGTGGTAAACCCAGTAACTGTTAGGGAAATACATCTAGATACTTACACACAACTGGTATTGATTTAATCTTTATTTTACCACTTTCGTATCAAGTACATAAGCAAGATAAGCTTCACACCCTTTTCTCACAAATCTCTGAGCTAACATAGACGAGATCATAACAGGCAAATTGTTCAGATCATCAGATTCAATTCTAATAGTCTCATTATTCTGGCATTTCAGTTCTATTATCTTTCGTCTACAATTCACTATAGCATTATGCATCGTTAGCCAATCCATACCCAAAATCACATCAAATTCATCAAATGGCAACAACATCAGATTAGCCCAAAAATAAAAATCCCGATGCATTAATGGATAATTCTTCCAGACTTTGTCAACCAAAATGCATTTGCCTAAGGGGTTCGATACTCTAATCAAAAATTCAGTAGACTCTACAGGCATAGTCTTACTGGATACCAAATTCATACATATATAAGAATGAGTTGATCCTGGATCTATCAATGCAATCACATTAGTATCATAAAGAGTGAAAGTACCGGTGATAACATCTGGAGATGACGCTTCTTCGCAAGCGCGAATAGCGTAGGCTCTGACAGGTGCTCTGGCCTCAGATCTCATGGTAGGGTCTCTCGTCGCTCCTCGACTACCACTCACATTCCCTGTAACAGCCCAAACCCAGCCCAAACGTTAGGACCGAATATGGGTCGTTACGGAGAAAACTTTTTGAAAACCCATTTTAAAACCAATTTAATATTTGTTGAAAACTTCTCATTTTAGCTATCTCGTTGAAATCAAACTTAGTCCGAGTTTGAAAATTTAATTAAGTCAAGTTTTATACAAATTTCGAGATGTGCGATGGCACGATAAAACATTTTTCGTGTTAATTTAGAAAGCGTGTGATTCAAATTTATAATTAAAACAAAATATCCAACATATAAGAAAATAACTAAAGTAAAGTATGATGGGGCCTTATTACATCCAAATAAAACAACCCAATAACCAATTTAAAATAACAAGAATTAAAGTCCATTAAACTTTAAGTCCACCGCATGGCCTCCTCAAGTCCCTCCCATTCGTGTCCGCAATCTAAGCATCACCGAAAAAATAATGGAGAAGGTGAGTCACCAAGACTCAAGATGTAACCCTTCCCCGCTTTAAAAATATTTTTCATACACAAGATATAACAATTAATATGCAAAATAATGGGTACCCAACCTAGCCAACCATACGCCATCGTCTACCCTGCTGTGGTACCAAACCACCGGTGGTGCTAAACCACCGGTGACATATAGTCACAATGTGTTACTAAAACACCGTGTCCGTAGACACAAATTGGGTGATGGGGCCAACCCATCGCGTGATACCAAATCACCGGCGACGATCCCATATCTCAAGTGGGGCCAACCCACGGTGGTGTTAACCACGAGGGGACAAGTCGCTATTGAGGTACCAAACCTCCGAGGTACCAAACCTCGGTGACATATAGTCACGGTGTGTTACCAAAACATCGGTGCCCGTCGGCACAATATCACCGCCCCTCCACTCATCAATCCCACAAAGATAAACATACAAATATTTCATGCCATCACATTCTTAAATTTTATGTGTCAACACATCATGCTTACCAAAAGCATTAATAATAATAAATCACATTAATGTGTACTTACCGAATCACCACTTATACCGATTTGGTATTCATTCCAATGCTACATTCATAAAAATGAGCATTCACAAAGTTAAGCATATTTAATATATTATATAGTGTGTATGTACACACCTGTTACCACGATAGTCTTAAATCCCGAAGATAATCAATCGGCCACACTCTAAGTCCTTGCCCTATATTCTACCAACTATCAAGGTTAGTAATATGGCCATTCGCCAAATCAAGTAATTTAAAGGGTCATATTTTGTACCAAGATCCTTACCTAATCGCTTGAATCCTAGCTTCAGACTTTTAGAATCGCAAATCCGTTCATAAACTACAGCTTGATCAATATTAGCAACCATGGCCTTTGGCTTTTCCTAATCATTAGAGGAGTAATCTTTTATAAGTAAACACTTACCACCACTTACCCAAAACCGAATGTCAAAGAATGTCGATCCGATCTCTGCTTTTGAGATCCCGAAGTGCCTATCATCGATTTCAACACCGGTTAGAACTCTTGTTGCTAGTTGTCAAATTTCTGCCCCATTCAATCCATAAATCGACAAGAAAAAGAAAATACGAAGGAGGGTTCAGCCATCCCTTACCTTGATAATCGATTGAATAGATAGTCCCGAAAGGTCTTGTGTTACCTTTGATATTCTACCAAAGTGCCTTCAAGTAAAAGAAAAGATTTTCACACTTTGCTAGGTACTAGATTCTGCTATATTTGGCTTTAAACAAGGCTGATTTTTAAATGAGAAAAGAAAGAAGAAAGGTAAATAGGGAAGTGGTGATTCGCTAGTAGGAAATAAAAGGAGAAGGACTTAAAGAATGTGGTTTCGACAAGGAGGAGTTGTGAGGGTTCTGCTATGGTTTTGAGGGAATGGGATGATAAAAGAAAAGGAAGAGAAGGTGCTTTGAATTTTCGGCTAAGCAAACCTGAATCAAGGTGATCACTTAAGTGCTTTTATAAGCATTCTAAGCAACTCCCCCTCCTTCATAAGTCCTAGCCGTCCACTCCTCCTCAACAAGGAGTCCAAGATTCATCTTAACTCCTTGAATCACTCTAGGCCAACCATTTAGTTTAATCCTAACTATTTTGATTTAATTTCCAATAATAAGTATTAATCCTTAAACAATCCATGTGATATCCCTATTATCCTCACAAAATAAAAATAAAATCCCTTTTAAAAAAACTCATATTATCCTTGATTATCTAAAGAAAATAAAATTTAAAGAGAGATAGGACTCTCCTCATGTGCAGTCCATCATGTTGCCAAAAGAGGATTTTGTGACTCGAACCAGTGCTCTCCTTGCTCCCTAGGTGGCGTCACATGTAGCTCTTAAGTGGGCTTGCTTTGCCACTTGGTCTAGGCTCATTTTATGTCCAAATTATCCCCATTTATTCTTATAACACCCTCTTGCTAAGGCTCCCTACCTTAAAATTAAAACTAAAATTTCCTACCAAATCGAGCCAACACAAAGCCTTAAATTAAACTCTATTATTCCATGAATAATATCTCAACATTCTTACATGAGAAAATAATTAAATTCCAAATAACCCCATTTTGGGATGTTACGCCTACCCCTTAAAATAATTTCATCCAAATTACATATCTAAAACAGATGAGGTATTGCCACCAGATCACATCCTCGGGTTCCCACGTAGCTTCCTCAACACCATGATTCCGCCATAGAACTTTTACTAAGGGCACCGACTTCCTCGTAGAACCTTTATATCTCTATCCAAGATCCGAATGTGTTCTTCCTCAAAAGATAAGTCCGCTAACTTCGATTTACATCACGGGCACCACATGTGATGGATCCGACCGATACCGCCTTAACATTGATACGTGAAAGACGTCATGTATCCGACTTAACTCTTAGGCAATTCAAGGCGATAAGCTACCGGTCCTATCCGCTTCAATATCAGATATGGGCCAATGAATCTTGGGCTCAACTTCCCCTTTCGCCCAAATCTTAGTACCTTCTTCCAAGGCGACACCTTCAGGAAGACCTTGTCTCCCACAGCATACTCCATTTCCTTGCGTTTGAGATCGGCATAAGACTTCTGCCTATCCGATGCTTCCTTGAGACGAGACCGAATCACTTTGACTTTGTCTTCGCCGCTACCAATTCGGGCCCAACACTTGTCGTTCACCCAACTCCGTCCAACACGCTTGAGTTCGGCATTTCCGTCCGTCTGATGCTTCGTAGGGTGCCATCTGAATACTCGCTTGGTAGCTATTGTTGTAGGCAAACTCGGCCAAAGGTAGGAATTCCTCCCAACTACCTCGGAATTCCAAGACACAACCCCTCAGCATATCTTCTAAGATCTGTATGACCCTTTCTCGATCGCCCGTCCGTCGAGGATGGAAAGTCAGTCTTTGAATCCAATCGCACCCAATGCTTGATGTAACGCTTTCCAAAACCTCGAAGTGAACCTTGGGTCCCTATCCGAGATAAGCGTCTGGTACACCATGTAATCGACTATCTCGCCACATACAACAGCTAGCTTCGGAGTGAGTAGTCCATTTTCACCCAGATAAAGTGAGTGATTTAGTCGACGGTCACGATCACCAGATCGCATCTTTCTTGTTTGGGCGTAAGGGGTAGACCATCGACGAAATCCATGGTGATCCGTTCCCACTTCCATTGAGGATCTTAACCGTTGAAGTAACCCGATGGTAATCGGTGTTCACCTTAACTCTTGACACGTCAAACACTTCCTACGAATTCGTTATCTCACGCTTCAATCCGCCACCGTAATCAAGCTTCAGTAGATCCCCATACATCTTGCTTCCTCCGGATGCATAGCATAGGGGCTGCTATGAGCATCCTGGAGAATTTTCCGCCTCAACTCCATATCCTTTGGCATACAAGGCCGTCCTTGAAAACATAGCACACCATCACCAGTCACACTATACCCCTCTACACCACCATTCTGAACTTGTATTCTCTTCGCTTTTAACCCTTCATCCACTAACTGTTTGTCCTTGATTTCCTCGATCCATGTTGGCTTAACTTGAAGTTCTGCCAAAAGGCTTCCATCGTCATATAGGCTCAACTGAGCGAACATTGCTCTTAAGTCCGCCATGACCTTCCGGCTCAACGCGTCAGCCACCACGTTAGCCTTACCCGGATGATATTCGATGGAACAGTCGTAGTCCTTCAACAGTTCAATCCATCGGCGCTGTCTCAAATTCAGATCCTTCTGTGTCAGAAGATACCTCAAACTTTTGTGGTCCGTGTAAACTACCGACTTCTCCCCATAAAGATAATGTCTCCATATTTTCAAGGCGAAGACGACTGCGGCTAACTCCAGGTCGTGAGTTGGATAGTTAACCTCATGCGGTCTCACAATTGCCGGACGATAGGCTACTACCTTCCCATCTCAGATCAAGACACACCCAAACCGGTGTGAGATGCATCACAATAGATCGTGAATAATTTCCACCCTCGGGTTGCACTAAACTGGAGCTTAGTCAAAATTTTCCTTAGCTTATCAAAGCTTTCTTGCTGCTTCTCCACCATACAAATGGAACACCTTTCCTTAGCAACTTGGTTAATCTGTGCATGATCGAGAGAACCCCTCCACAAATCTCCTAATACCACTAACCCCGTAAAACTCCGTATCTCTCCACCGACTTAGGCGGTTTCCACTCCAATACCGCTTCAATCTTGCGGGATCCACTCTAATCCCTTCCACGACACCACGTGACCTAAGAAAGCCACCTCCCTCGTAAAATTCGCACTTCATCAATTTGGCATATAATTGCTTTTCCTTAGCACTTGTAGAACTATCCGTAAATGCTTGTCGTGCTCCTCCTCCGTCTTAGAGTAAACCAATATGTCGCCTATGAACACTACGACGAATTGGTCCAAGTCTCGTTGAAAACTCTGCTCATTAGATCCATGAACGCCGGTGCATTGGTTAACCGAATGGCATCACTAGAAACTTCGTAATGCCCATACCGAGTTCGAAAAGCCGTCTTATGAACATCGCCCCTTCACCTTAAGTTGATGGTAACCCAACCTAAGGTCTATCTTTGAAAACACCGACGCTCCTTCAATTGGTCAAACAAGTCATCGATCCGAGGTAATGGGTACTTGTTTTTGATCGTTAACTTGTTTAATCGACGGTGTCGATGCACATTCGCATAGAACCGTCCTTCTTCTTGACAAACAACACAGCGCCCCCACGGAGATATACTAGGTCGAATAAATCCCTTATCCAAGAGCTCTGAATTTGAGCCTTGACTCCACCAATTCCTTTGGTGCCATTCGGTGAGTGCTATGAGACACAAAAGCCGCTCAGGTAGCACGTCTATACCGAATTGTCTTCCCGATCCGGAGGCGGACGGGAGTTCTTCCGGGAACACATCAACAAATTCCCCAACCGTTCGGACCCTTCCAACAATCGACTCCTTAGCTTCCAAAGCACGATTCAACCAAATCGCCTTACAACCCTTCTTAACCATCTTTTCCGCCTTCAATGCAGACACCACATTGGATAGGTAATTCCTTCTATCACCTATCATAACCACTTCATCATTCTCGGTAGTCTTAAGAACCATGCGCTTAGCAGCATAATCCAAATTCGCCGATACTTAGCCACCAATCCATTCCAAGGATCAAATCGAACTCCCGAATGGTAGTTCCATCGGATCGACCGAATCGACCCCTTGGAGTTCTAGGGTGCGTCCCTAAAAGTTTGTCTACCACTACTGAGTGACCTAAAGGACACACTACCATCTCCCTAGCAGCAGCCTCGAGTCTAGGTTCAAAGTCTCTACCACACTCGGCTACGTGTGAATGTGTAGACCCCACATCAATCAATGCATAATAAGGGAGACCAAAAATCGAAACGTCTGGGTTATGACATCCGGCAGGTCACCCTCCTCATGACGCCTCGCCAGATAGACTAAGCCAGTCGCCTAGCTCTGTGTTGCTGAACCTCGCCTGAGTTCCTCGACCTCGGTTAGGACCATTGCTTCCTCTGCCATTACCACGACCCTCTGCGGTCCCACATTTCGGTCTGAGTGCGGTTCGACTCTCTGGTGATTTCGAGCTCGCTTAGGGACAATCTCGACCGATGTTCTAAAGACCCACACTCAAAACATCCCCTATCGCCGGTTGAACAACCTCCCCAATGGGACTTCCCACAACGATTGCACTGAGCCGGCCTCTGATTATTAGCTACGGGCCTTGCTGCCTGATTTGGCCCACTCTGCCTAGCCTTCTTCTGATCATTACCACTGGATCCAGCTGACCCAAATCCTCTCTTCTGATTATTTCTACTATAATTCTGCCTCACAGCCTCCTTGATCCCCTCGGCTACCTTAGCCTTTTCTACCAGAGATGAAAACTCACGAACTTGCTGCGGGGCAATCAGTAACCTCAGATCATCTCGAAGGCCGTCCTCAAAGCGGACACAGCGCTCGTGTTCAGTGGCTACGATTCCTCTGGCATACCTACTCAGCCTTAAAAACTCCGCCTCATACTCGGCCACGGACTTAGTTCCTTGCACTAAACCCAGAAAAGCCTTTCTCTGAGCATCTGTATAGCTGGTGCCCACATACTTCTTCTGATAGGCGGTTTTAAAGTAGTCCCAAGTCAAATCATCGGCCGTAGCGCCATCACGAACTGTCAGCCACCACTGGTACGCTTCATCCTTTAGAAGCGATACAGCCCCTTTCAGCTTTTCCTCCTCGGTCAGGTCAAGATCATCCATTATCCTTTCTGTAGATTCCAGCCAATACTCTGCTACACTGGTGCCACTCGACACACCGGAACACCTCACTCATTGGACCGAATCCGCTCGGAACAGATTTAGAGCTCCTAAATTCTGCCATTGACCACCAATTCGAGGACTCGTACACCGCCATGCGATCGCCTCTCCTCCCGTCTGATCCTGCTCCTCTGCTCCAAAAGCTGGAGGTGGTGGTGGCGGTGGTACATCGTTTTCAGATCCTTGTCCCGACCTGACGGGTTCAGACACCGTCATCCTACCCCTACCGCGTCCACGGCGTCCACGTCCTCTAGAACTCATCCTATCTACTGCGCTTTTAATCTGATTAAGAGAAATTTTATGTATTAGCGTTTGTTCCACTTCATTACTCGCGAAGGAATTTTATGAAGAAATTTTTAATTAGGGATTCTTTCGTGCAAACAAGGTCTCAGTCTTCTATCCTAGTTCACACAAAGAAGTTCTTGCATCCATTCCTTAATACTTTCCCTACCTATTCGCTCTTCGGACATTTCTGCCCATTTCTAACCCAGGGGTATTTTCGTCATTTTCTTACGAGGTATTTTGTAATAAAATTTGAGAGATTTCAAACTTTGATAAAGCGAGTTACTTTGAAATTCCCAAAGCGGAGAGCATTTCTAAAATTTGCAAAATTTGAAGTTATAGCATTGCCTCGAAACCGTGGGTATTTTGGTAATTTTGTCCATCGGGGTAATTTGTAGATTTTTTTTAAATCAAGGATGTTTTAACCATTGTAAAACTACGAGGGTCCTTTTGAGAATTTTTTTCTTAAAGCGGTGATGTTGCAAAAATTTTGTACTCGGGCATTTTAGTAATTTTATAAGTTGAGGCGTTTTCTGTAATTTTTCCAAAACCAAATATTTTGCTGATGATGTCCAAGGCTAAGTTGTTGAATAATTATAGAATAGTTAAAATTTTGGACAAAATCATTGATTTGATATTTTATGGACCAAGGGTATTTTAGTAATTTTACCCCAAGGGCATTTTCGTAATTTTTCTACAAATAGAACTTTTCGAGGAAAGCGTTGTAAAAGAGTTGTTCTTACTTTTGTAGGGGTGATTTGAAAAGTTTTAAAACCAAGTGTTGTTGGTTCATCATTTTTTCAAAATCAAGGCTAATTCCCTTCGGGTTTTAGTCATTATGTTTGGCCTATGACCAACCCTCTTGGTCGAGGTGAACCCAAGCTACGCACTCAGTGTGTTTCGTGTGGAGAGGAGGTGAGTCACGCGGATCGCTTAAATACCAAGCTCCCAATCGAACCTTTCTAGACATGCGCAGAGGTTACCACACCACGAGCCCTCGAGTTAGGGTGAACCCAAGCTACGCACTGGGTAGGATACCGCGAAGAGGTGGTGAGTCACTTGGGCGCTTAAATACCGTGCTCTTCCTGCTCCAATCCTAGACATGCGTCTGGGGTTACCACACCCTAGCTCAGTGACTAAGTCATAGGTTGGTTTCGTTCTTTAAGTCTTATGTTCTGTGTGTTTGAGTAATCTAATCCTAGGGTTCAAGTTCCTATAAGTCTATCTACGTTCCATGCTTCCTACCCTTCTACAGAATATAATTCACACAGAGGTTTAGATGTACTTACCTGGGCGGATCGGTGCCGGAGACTTGGAGCCATGCTGCTTTAAAATCCAAAACAATTAATAAGGCCTACTAAAACATTTTTGGGCCTTGGGCCCCCCCACGTAGAAGTTTTGAACTGGCTCGATACTAATTTGTAATATTTCAAACCCTACCAAACGTTAGGACCGAATATGGGTCAATTCTGGAGAAAACTTTTTGAAAACCCATTTTAAAAACCAATTTAATATTTGTTGAAAACTTCTCATTTTAGCTATCTCGTTGAAATCAAACTTAGTCCGAGTTTGAAAATTTAATTAAGTCAAGTTTTTATACAAATTTCAGATGTGCCCGATGGCACGATAAAACATTTTTCGTGTTAATTTAGAAAACGTGTGATTCAAATTTATAATTAAAACAAAATATCCAACATATAAGAAAATAACTAAAGTAAAGTATGATGGGGCCTTATTACATCCGAAATAAAACAACCCAATAACCGAATTTAAAATAACAAGAATTAAAGTCCATTAAACTTTAAGTCCACCGCATGGCCTCCTCAAGTCCCTCCCATTCAGTGTCCGCAATCTAAGCATCACGAAAAAATAATGGAGAAGGTGAGTCACCAAGACTCGAGATGTAACCCTTCCCCGCTTTTAAAAATATTTTTCATACACACATATAACAATTAATATGCAAAATAATGGGTACCCAACCTAGCCAACCATACGCCATTTGTCTACCCGTTGTGGTACCAAACCACCGGTGGTGCCAAACCACTGGTGACATATAGTCACAATGTGTTACCAAAACACGGTGTCCGTGAGACACAAATCGGGTGATGGGGCCAACCCATCGCGTGATACCAAATCAGCGGCGACGATCCCATATCTCAAGTGGGGCCAACCCACGGTGGTGTTAACCACGAGGACAAGTCGCTATTGAGGTACCAAACCTCCGGAGGTACCAAACCTCCGGTGACATATAGTCACGGTGTGTTACCAAAACACTTGGTGCCCGTCGGCACAATATCACCGCCCTCCACTCATCAATCCCACAATGATAAACATACAAATATTTCATGCCATCACATTCTTAAATTTCATGTGTCAACACATCATGCTTACCAAAAGCATTAATAATAATAAATCACATTAACAGTACTTACGAATCACCACTTATACCGATTTGGTATTCATTCCAATGCTACATTCATAAAATAAGCATTCACAAAGTTAAGCATATTTAATATATTATATAGTGTGTATGTACACACTGTTACCACGATAGTCTTAAATCCAAGATAATCAATCGGCCACACTCTAAGTCCTTGCCCCTATATTCTACCAACTATCGGGGTTAGTAATATGGCCATTCGGCCAAATCAAGTAATTTAAAGGGTCATATTTTGTACCCGCATCCTTACCTAATCGCTTGAATCCTAGCTTGGCACCGAATCGCAAATCTGGTTCATAAACTACGCTTGATCAATATTAGCAACCATGGCCTTTGGCTTTTCCTAATCATTAGAGGAGTAATCTTTTATAAGTAAACACTTACCACCACTTACCCAAAACCGAATGTCAAAGAATGTCGATCCGATCTCTATTTTGAGATCCCAAGTGCCTATCATCGATTTCAACACCGGTTAGAACTCTTGTTGCTAGTTGCCGAAATTTCGCTTCCATTCAATCCATAAATCGACAAGAAAAGAAAATACAGAAGGAGGGTTCGCCATCCTTACCTTGATAATCGATTGAATAGATAGTCCCAAAGGTCTTGTGTTACCTTTGATATTCTACCAAAGTGCCTTCAAGTAAAAGAAAAGATTTTCACACTTTGCTAGGTACTAGATTCTACTATATTTGGCTTTAAACAAGGCTGATTTTTAAATGAGAAAAGAAAGAAGAAAGGTAAATAGGGAAGTGGTGATTCGGCTAGTAGGAAATAAAAGGAGAAGGGACTTAAAGAATGTGGTTTCGCAAGGAGGAGTTGTGAGGGTTCTGCTATGGTTTTGAGGAATGGGATGATAAAAGAAAAGGAGGAGAAGGTGCTTTGAATTTTCTGCTAAGCAAAGCTGAATCAAGGTGATCACTTAAGTGCTTTTATAAGCATTCGCAACTCCCCCCCTCCTTCATAAGTCCTAGCCGTCCACTCCTCCTCAACAAGGAGTCCAAGATTCATCTTAACTCCTTGAATCACTCTAGGCCAACCATTTAGTTTAATCCTAACTATTTTGATTTAATTTCCAATAATAAGTATTAATCCTTAAACAATCCATGTGATATCCCCTATTATCCTCACAAAATAAAAATAAAATCCCCTTTTTAAAAAAAACTCATATTATCCTTGATTATCTAAAGAAAATAAAAATTTAAAGAGAGATAGGACTCTCCTCATGTGCCATCCATCATGTTGCCAAAAGAGGGATTTTGTGACTCAACCTGTGCTCTCCTTGCTCCCTAGGTGGCGTCACATGTAGCTCTTAAGTGGGCTTGCTTTGCCACTTGGTCTAGGCTCATTTTATGTCCAAATTATCCCCATTTATTCTTATAACACCCTCTTGCTAAGGCTCCCTACCTTAAAAATTAAAAACTAAAATTTCCTACCAAATCGAGCCAACACAAAGCCTTAAATTAAACTCTATTATTCCATGAATAATATCTCAACAGTTCTTACATGAGAAAAATAATTAAATTCCAAATAACCCCATTTTTGGGATGTTACATTCCCAGTATTTCTTGGTGGTCATCCTTTAGTCAATGTATTACCCTGTCTCAAAATCTGAGGTCTATCTTTCTCACCCATATCAGGACAGGCTTTAATAAAATGATCCGATGAGCCACATTTGAAGCAAGCTTTATTACTTTTATTCCAGCATTCTCTGAAATGTCGTCTTCCACACTGCTGACATTTGGGTTTGTTGTCTCTTACACTGCCAACACTAGATACTGATGTAGCTCGAGATTTAGAACCAGAGTATTATTTTCTATGATCCCTGTTTGAATATTCATTTGAAGTATTTGGATGAGCGTACGAATCTCTGAATTTCTTTGACGAAGATTGGTACGATTTACACATCGATCTTTTTCTCAAGTCTCTAGCTTCTGAATTTGCTTTTCTCTTTTTTTTTTGCTAAGATCCTTGGCTTTACCAGCCCTTTCATCCAAAACAATAATTTTCTTCCACTCTAGAATTCTGACTAGTAGTTTTATATCTTTGTTCAACCCGTCAATGAACTGCATACACATGATTTCTTTAGTGGAAACATATTCTTAAGTATACTTGCTTAACCGTACCAATTCTCTTTCATACTCAGTGACAGTCATGTGGCCCTATTTTAATTCCAGAAACTCGTTATGCTTTTGATCCAAAAATCGTTGGCTTATATATTTCTTTCAGAATTCAATCTGAAAAAACTTCTAGGTGAATCTATCTCTCGGCACCATTGACACTAATGTATTCCACCACTAATAAGCAGTGTCCCTTAAAAGTGATATAGCATATTTTAAGCATTCAGTCGGTGTGCATGAAAGCTCATCAAACACTCGGATCATATTTTCAAGCTAAAACTCAGCTCTCTTAGCATCATCATCAATAGTAACTCAAAACTCCTCAGCCCCATGTTTACGAATCTTATCTATTGACGGCTTGCTCAACCTTATTGGATCTATAACTTGAGGAAAAATAGGGTGTAACGCCCAAAAAATATAGGGTCTTTAATTTTGCATGATCTGACACAAATTGCTTGTTTGCTTTAATGGCTAAGTGATTTGGGTGTGTATGGGAGTGTTTGAGAAGCCTATGTTCAAGTTTTGGCTTTTGCAGAATTTTTAAAATTTGATCTTAAAAGAATCAGGACACTGGCACATAGGTCTTATTAATTATTGTGCTTGTTTTAAATCACAAAAAAGCCTATTAGTGCAGTGGTTGTGGCGTTACAAGTGGGGTAAGGGGTCTGAGGTTCGAGTGTTGGCATAGCATGAGGGGGTATTTATTTTGCTGATGGTTTAGCTAGTAGTTGAGTTGTAGTAAAATTCTGATAGGTGAGAGATTGGAGATATTTGAGGAGTGGATTGTGGTGCAAATCGTGGAGAGGATTGGGGAGAGATTGTAGGAGGAAATCAAGGAGTTTGCTTGTGGGCAGAGTAGTGCCGAATTTGGTGTCTAGCTACTCAGAAATTCGGCAGAGACTTCTTTTGGTATAGTCTTTGTTCGGTTTTTTTCTTTTGGCATTTTCTTCTTTTTTTGTTTCTCCCTGGCCGAATTGGTTTTTTGTGGCTTGGCATCGTAAATCACTTTGGCCGAATATACTATCTCTAGGTCATTACTACTTTCGCCTCTCTTATTCTTTTCTTAAATAAATAGCCAAGCATTTCTTATTTTTCTTCTCAACATTTCTCTTTTCCTCTTTGACTGAGTGGCTGACTCTCTCTTTTTCTTTCTCTGCTGTGCTAATCAATTTTGGTAGTGGGCGGTGATTTCTTCTTCTGTTCAGAACACTTTGGTAAGCTAAATACTATATTTTCTCTTTTCCTCTCTCTTTTGTTTCTCTACTTTTTCAATATTGACTAAATATCATAAATCTTGTCTTGTTATTTTGAAATCATTTGGATGATAGTCTTTGACAATCGGTGGAGCGTTGACTGCCTTACTTCTCTGCACATCTCTGCTTTTTTCTTCGAATACTTCTTTGGCCGAATACTGTGGGGTAAGTAGGTGATTTTGTAGTATTGGCCGAATACTCAATCTGCTCTAACTCTAATTCTTTGGACTATGGGTATCAATTCAAGCCTTGTATTAAATGATTATTGCTAATGAAATCTGTTATATGCGCAACAAATCGAGAGGAAGGGTGCGATCATTTTGAACCAGCAATCTAAGAGTAATAATTGCATAACTTTTGGTCAAGGTAAGTGGTGATATTGGTTTGGGGGCTTTAGTGTTAATGATCATAGGGTGATCGCGCATGGGGTAATTTGTTTGTTGCGCAAACAGGTGTGTAGTCACACCCCTCTCTTCTATGAATTGGCAAAAGCCGAAAAGCCGAAACGTTGGCATTTAAGGCCGCACGAGTGTGCGATCGCTCATGTGGTAAACCAAGCCCACAAATCATGGGTGATAAACTATAGAGGCCACCACTAGCGTTCTTATGCTATTGGGCCGATGTGGGCCTTATTTGGCTGAAATAGGCCGTGTGCGCCCAATGTGTTCGTGGGCCCCACATGGATAAAATTCATGATAAGTGGCAAATACTATACTGGGCCATGTAGTTTGCACAGCCGTGACTGAATTTGGGCTAAATGGGCCGCATGAGCGTGTGGGCCCACTTGGGCCAAATAATGGGCCTTGGGCCCATTTACACCGTTATGACCATTTAGGTTATTTGTGTTGCTTGAGGTGACTGTAGACCTTCAGAGAGGTCGTTATTTACACCAAGACCCCAAAATAAGTAAAGTGACCAAAATACCCCTAAAGGGTAAAATTACTATTTTAACCTTAATAGATGGAAGTGACCATCTTACCTCTAGAGGTAGATTGACTGATGAGTGTATGATTATTTGTAAGACTATACTATGTGGGACACTTTGCATACATGAACTATTTATGACATAACTTACTGCATGGGGTTGGGATTCTGATATGGAGGAAGAACTGTACTGGTTGTAACATCCCAAAGTTGGGCCTAGTAGGATTGGGCCCATTGGGCCTTAGGCGTAGTAATGTTTAAAATTCTTGGGAATAAGAGAATGGCTTTAATGCAAGTTGGATCTAGTAGGTGAGTGATTTTGGAAGGTTAGGGGATTCTATGAAGTCCCGGGATCAAACTTGGGCTTAGGAAAAATTTTGGTTTTAGGTGAATAAAACCCTAGGAGTTAGTAGGTAGGCTTTAAGGATAAAATATGGAGAAAATGACACAAGTGGAGTGTGTGGTGTAGTGGCAAAGTGATGCCACTTAAGGAGTAAGGGAGTGACGCCAAAAGGAAGGAATGAGGTCCAAGGTTCAAGTCTTGGCTTTTGCATTTTGTTTTTCTTTTTAAAGGGACTCTAGAATTTTGCCATAGGGTTATATTTAGTTGCGCATGGTTTTAGACACAAAAGGAGCTTGTGGCCAAGTGGTTAGCAGCGTGGGTTATGCTACAAGGGAGCCTGGGTTCGAATCTCATGGAAAACAGTGGAGTATTTATTTTGTGGATTGGACGGGAAGAGTTTGAGTTGGATTTAAACTCTACTGACGGAAGGATCCCACATCGAAAAGATACAAAGAAGGAAGGTGAGAAGCTAGCTATATATATAGCTGTCTAGGAGGAGAAGGAGCATACCTGGTTGGCGTTGGGCATTGGAGTGCTCGGAGCGCGGTTTAGCAGCTTCAGATTCCTATCAGGTGTGTACTTCTCTCTACTCTAGCTGCAGAGTGGCAAATGCCAAAATGCCGGTCACACGACGATGGTAGCCACACGAGCGCGCGAGCGCACGTGTGGAAGCTTCGACGCGATAGTCGAGGACACCATGAGTATTCTTGTAGGCGTGGGTTGTTAGGCCACGATAGCCTGAAAGGGGCCAAATGGGCCTAATGGGCCTGGGGGCCCATATGAGTAAATCGTAATATTGAGTAGTAGATAGTGAACTAGACTATGTGAATCTCATATAAGTTGTTAGGTTTGGGCTAAATGTGCTACACGAGTATGAGGGCCCACTTGGGCCGAGAATGGGCCTTAGGCCCATTCGCATCATTACCTCTGTTTAGAATACTTGAGTCGTTCGAGGCGACAGTGGACCTTCTGTTGGGTCGTTAATACCCTGGTTTGTAAAATTATCGAAATACCCTAATTTGTAAAATTACCAAAATACCCCTATGTCGAAACCATTTTTATTTTAAAGTTTTTAAAAATGGGAATCGACTTTAAAAAATATAGGAGTCGCCACTGATCCTTTTTGTTTAGGTGTGATCAGATCACCTATAAAAATACTTTGGTCTGCGAAGTTTGAGAAAACGGGTTCGGGAGTCAGTCATGTGCAAGGAAGGGTTAGCACCCTTGCAACGCCCAAAGTTGGTACCAAATTGATTAACGCTGTCCTAATGTGAGAAACTTGAAAATATCTAGAGTAAAAGTCTATTAAATCTAAATTGAATCTCAAGATTAACTCGTTTCAAAGGAATAAAAGTCTCATACACAACACGTTAGGATATAACTCCTTTATAATCTGACATTGAGATCATCTTTGATCTTCAAAACATGTAAAAAAAAGGTATTTGGTTATGTAGTTGAACGAAAAATCGACACCCAGCACGTTAGGATGTAATTTTCCATACTTCTAAACACATAAATATTGCCTTGCTTTTTTTTTAATATGCAATCTTAAAATTGGTTCAACATTCATTTTTAATGTAATAAAACATTTAGAAAAGGTTTGAATATGTTGGGATTTGAAGCACAAAACAATAACAAGATACACAAGCATTAAGTATGAAATACACACAAATTCAATATCATATTAATAATAAGCTACAAAATACAATAATTCTACAAAATCGACAATGGAAAATTAACATAAAATAAAATTTTGGATGCTAACAAATATATTTAAAATAAATAAAGTAAGTTGATTTTGAAATTAAGATTTTGTGGAATTATTTAAAATGAAATAATTTATGAATGAACTCATTAGATATATTTCAAAAAGAAATTATGCATTTAAAAATATGTTTATAAACATAAATAATTTTAAAAGATACTAAATATATAGATAAGTTTAAAAGGAAATATATACATAAAATAATGTAAGAATCAATAATATGTACAAAAATCTTATTATTATATATGTACGTATGTACAAAATAATAACATATAAAGAGATTACATAAGTCATCAAAGAAATACATGATATATGGTTTTGAAATTAAATATTTATACAATAAAATAAATATATATAAATGAAATCTTAAAGTAAATTAAAACATTCAAAATAATTTATTAAAACAAATTTTGAAAATAAATAATGGATAAATTTTATAGACTAAAAAAACTTAATTTAGGTGAAAATAAAGTTAACAAGCTATATTATAAAAATTTAAACAGAGATAAGGACTGAATTAAAATGCGCTCAAATAGTTAAGGACTAATCTAGCAAATATTTTAGTTAATCAAAACACAACGTTCAAGCTGGACTAAATCAAAAATACGCGCAAAATTTAAAGGTGAAATTAAAATAAAATAAAACATAATTGAAAAACAAATAAATTGCGGAAGGATTGAAATGGAAATTATCCCAACTCAGGAAAACGCGTGGATCCTGCCTTCATCTGGGTCGGGTCGAAACGGGTCAAACAATACTACATCATTTTGAGGCCACTAGAGAAGGCCCCAATCGGCGTCATTTCTTCACTGAATGAAAAACCCTTTAAAACAGAAAAGAAAACAAACCAGTTCCCCTTTTCAACTCAAAGAAAACCCTAGCCCCCTTTTCTTTTTCCTCTCAACCGAACCCAAATCCCTCAGCCAAACTAAATGACTTTCTAATCGAAAGCCAATACGACACTAGGAACGGCAACTGGCGAAGCGTGAAGGTGTCGAAGTCCGCCCTTACTTCGATTGTGGCGAAGAAGACGGGCTCCGATCTAAGGTAAATCCCTCTCTTCCACTTTATTTTTCACATGCAGAGAAAAGAAAAAAAGAACGAAAGCTAACAGAACTTGATTCGAAAAAGTAGATAGGAATTGGATGAAACCACCTTTCAATTTTTTGTTTTTGATTTCAGATTTCTCAGATTCGTAATTTTTTGTGTTCGTAAAAATAATCCCCCTATTACAAAATGATTGTTTTGGTTTTTATAACCGAAGAGAAAATTAAAAATTACAACTATTTTTCGTTTCTTTCTCTGCCGCTTGTTTGTTGTTTTTGCAGGTACGGACATGGTCGAGGGTCGTGACGACTGCTTACTGTTGAAGGCGAGATGAATGGCATGTTGGTGCGAGCCTGCAAGTGACGACGTGTGGTGGAGTGCTTGGCTACTGAAGCGTCGCGCGTGGAGGCATGCGCGAGGGAGTCCAAAATTTAGGCTGGGGTTGCGGCGCTGGATTCTAGAAAGCTCCCCTAGGGTTTTCTGTTTGCTAAACCTCTTGGGCTGTTCGGGCTTGCTCTGTTATTGGGCCATTGGGGCCTACAAAGTTTTGGGCTTGTTAATTTTGGGTAGGATTAGGAATTTTGTTTGTATTTGGGTTTTAATGGTTTTAGGCCTGCTGTAATTGGGTAGTGCATAGTTTAAGGTTTATTTTCCTTTTAGGGAACAACTATATTTGGACATTATTGGACTTTAAAAAATTGGGTTTATTTATTCTATTTGTCTCCTTTTTTGTTCTTATGGGCCCGAGCAAATTTAGGCTTCTACAGCTGCCCCTCTTTGCTCATTGTCGTGTAACGGGAATGAAGCAATGACTTTAAAGAGGGGCAAATTTGCCTGGTCTTGTAAGATCTTGACTTCTTGGCACTTTTTTCTTCAAGTAGCTTCGTTCTATCCTACTGCACCTCCAAGGAGACGAGAATTCAGAGAGAAGAGATTTGTAGTTTCGATCTTCTAACTGAAACTTCTTGGGAATAAGGGTTGATCCTCAATGTACTCAGGGAGGAGGGATTTGTATCTTCAACCTGCTCCACTGGGACTTCGAGGTGATAAGAATCCAGAGAGAAGAGATTTGTAATTTTGATCTTCTCACTGAAACTTTTTGGGAATAAGGGTTGATCCTCAATATACTTAGGGAGGAGGGATTTGTAGCTTCGACCTGCTCCACTGGGACTTCAAAGTGATAAGAATCCAGAGAGAAGAGATTTGTAATTTCGATCTTCTCACTGAAACTTCTCAGAAATAGGTCTTGTATGGCTTCGATCTGCTCCTGCAACTTCAGGATTGCCAGATCTACTGTCTTCGATCCGCTTCGCTCAAGAAGGCAAGATCTGATGTCTTCGATTTGCTCCTGTAACTTCAGAATTGCCAAATCTAATATCTTCAATCTGCTCCACTACAAACTTAGGGATGCCAGACCAATATCTTCAATCTGCTCCTACAACTCCAAGATTGCCAGATTTGCTATCTTTGATCCGCTTCGCTCAGGAAGGCAAGATCTGATGTCTTCGATTTGCTCCTGCAACTTCAGGATTGCCAAATCTGCTATCTTTAATCTGCTCCACTGCAAACTCAGGGATGCCAGACTAATATCTTCAATCTGCTCCTACAACTTCAGGATTGCTAGATTTGCTATCTTCGATCCGCTTCACTCATGAAGGCAAGATCCAATGTCTTCGATCTGCTTCCTGCAACTTTAGGAATGCCAAATCTATTATCTTCAATCTGCTCCACTGCAAACTCAGGGATGCCTGACTAATATCTTCAATCTGCTCCTGCAACTTCAGGATTGCCAGATTTGCTATCTTCAATCCGCTTCGCTCAGGAAGGCAAGATCTGATGTCTTCGATCTACTTCCTGCAACTTCAGGAATGCCAAATCTGTTATCTTCGATCTGCCCCACTGCAAACTCAGGGAGACAAGATCTGCTAATTCACCGATATTGCGACAACGTCCTCTAGGGGGCCTGTCCTATAAAATTAGTTTTGTGTTTATGCTTATGCAAAATGGTTAGGATGCAGTGATCAGAATGCATCTAATGCTCCTAACTAAATGTATTATGGATGCCATTTGCATGGATGCAAAATGTCATGAGAATGGTCTATTTACAAAGATTAGGATGCAATGATCGGAATGAATCAAATGCCCCTAAATAGATGTGTCTTATGTATGACATTTTTATGAATGCAGAATGTCATGAGAATGATTTCTTATAATGATTAGGATGCAATGATCGGAATGAATCAAATGCCCCTAACTAAATGTGTTTTGCATGAATGCAGAATTTTATAAGAATGATCCCTTTTTAAAAGTTTAAGGTGGTCATCGCTCATTGTTTATCAAGGCTATATCATTGATGCATTATGATGCGATCTTGTTCGGCTGGTATTCTTGATAGAAAACCCAAGAAAAAAAATATCTTGCTCAATAGATTTGCCCCACTGTAACTTCAGGGTTCATCTCATTTAGCTGTATAGGGTCTAAATCTTTTCCTATCTATCCCACTGCAACCTAGAAATGTAGGATTTGTTTCTTCTCCAATTCATCATAGTGCTAATCAAAGGTATAAGATCTGTATTATCTTCCACCTATCCCACTATAACTCGGGGGTATAGGTTCTGTAGCTTGTTCTATCGACTGATCACTCTTTGGATGACCCAACCAGATGTGTATGCATGATACTCGCATGGACGCAAAATATCATTTTTTCTTGTGAATGATTCCCTTTTTTACACTTGGGTTAACATTACCCATTTTTCATTAAGATAGTATTACCAACTATTTTTAATAGAAAATCCAAGGAGATAGCCTCAATTTAGACTCCTCCTTAAACTTGGTGGGTTTTAAACAATAGTCCTATTTCGAGTTCTTGTATTATTTAGAAGGTTCTAGAGTAATATGCGAAACTCATTTTATGAAAATATTATTAGTCCACTAATTGTTATTTCAATGTAAAATGGTCGAAAAAGATCATAACCATGGACAAGAAGGAGATTGATTAGGAGTATAGCTATAAACAAACAATTTAATCAAAGTTAGTAATATGCGATTAAGTAGGGAATTTATTAAAGGCGTATCTTGGAAAGAATAAGGTAATCAAAGATAGCAAATTCAAAATGGATAAGATGGAACACTAGGTGCCCCAAATATCGCAGCCTGAGCTTTTTTGTTCAAACTTCTTGAGGACCATTTTAAGCTCAATATGTGTTTAGGGGATCCGGAGTACTTTGTCGATGCCCCAAGACGTAGCATACTTATTCATCATTAATTCAGGCATAACAAGACTGCTGTATGCCCCCTTTGATCAAATTCGAGCTGCCCTTTTTGGGTTTTCAGCTCAAATCCCCTTTGGTCTCAAAGCACCCTTTGAAGGTTTTCGCCTTGGCCTCTCCTTTTTCTTTCTTCTTTTTTGATAGAAATTTCTTCTTCTTCTTCTTTCTTTCTTTCTTACTTTTCTCTCTCTTTTTTTTTGAATTCTTTTTATTGAATTGAATTCTCCAGATTGGGTAGGTCCTTGTCATCTATCTCAGACAATATCTGTGGTTCCCTAGAACAGGCCTTCTTTGCTACCTAAGGTCTTTCTCGGTTTGGCATCCTCTTTCTTTTGAAGTCCCTTTTTCATGGGAAAGAATCTTCTTCAAAGCCCTATCATGAAATTTTCTAGGACGAATCATTTTTGTTGCGAGCTCGCATCATCTGACCGTGATAGATAACTTTTAACATTTTCTCTTCAAATTCAACTGATCATATTGAGATTAAACGCGTTCTGCCTCATCCAACTTCAGTTCTGATAAGACTTGGAAAAAGGAAATTTAACTTCAATGGGTGAAACCAATGAGAAATGTGCTACCCCGGTGACCGTCCTGGCCAATGTTTGATAAGCATAGAGGGTAAATAGTAACTTCTGTATGCCAATCTTTACAAGTCTTGGTGTTTTTTTATCTTTTATTTTTCTTTTTGGCTGCCTTTACTGTGATGTGGCACCTGATCTTTGAACATACAGCAAACTTTTGACATTGTGTGGTTAAAAAAGCTCTTTTCGATATTTTCCCCCTTTTTTTACCGTTATTCTTTCTTCCTTTCTTTCTTTCTTTCTTTCTCTCCTTTTTTTTGAGGTTCTGATGACTATCGACTTTGTAATATTGGCATATGAAGCGACTTTTACCATCTTAGTGAAGTAACCAACATCCACGAAAATGAATCGATGTTTGCCAGGAGATTTTGATGAGACTGGATTAATAACAACCATGCCCCACATATAGAAAAATGGAGGAGGCACATAAGTCCTGTCTTTCTCAATTTGGCATTTGATGCAATTTCCCTTTCTGGGTAGACCGGTAGCCTAAACCTCATGATTAGCCTGGCCATTGTAGAACCATCAACATAGGTTCCAAACTTAGCAACATCCTAACGTTTCAGTAGTCTGGCGTGCCTTGATATGATCATGCAAAAACATCTTGAAATTTTTAAAACTAGCTCAATGATGTCTCGTCTTATTTCTGTGGTGAGTTAGGTTTTTTTCTAAGCTCCCAGCGTCTCCTAACCCTTTGTAAAGTAGAGTCTAGTTTCACTTGCTCTACCATCCTTAACAAATCAAAAGATAGGCTACAATCTCTATCATATTCAAAGTCCTTAGATCCCCTGGACTCATATCTCAAAAAGGGAGTCTGTAACAAAGTCGCTCCTGTCGTTGATATCTAGGTACCTATTGCAGGTACAAAGGTAATTTACAAAGAATGAACGATTCAAGGATGAATATTTATATGATATGATCATGAATAAAGAATGATAGAATATTTTCATAGAAATACAAAGGAAAAAAGAATCTATAAATAGAAAAGAATTTACTCAAAAGGATGCATTTCATTGAAATAAAGATTTTGGACACAAGCCTATTTCACAAGAGGACCCTTATTGCCCCTAGGCTGAAAGTAATAAGTGTGTTCGGAACATTACTCTAAATAAGTTCTAAAAACTATAGGAATCTCTTCCGCAGTCCAATTATTCAAAACGCTTCTAGGTTCGTATGAGCAGATATCCGACAAGGTTCCTCTTTCAGTGATCCCTTTATGTATGGCGTATACATCTTTCAGCATTTCATCAATTGCATTTACTCCAACACCAGTGTGATTTGGTAGCGGATTATTGGCATTTAACATATCAGCCACTTTGACAACGCCCAGCTTAATGAGTCTTTCCATGACTTTCTTAAAAGTAAGGCAATTTTCTATTGAATTCCCCGAAACTCCTGCATGATAGTCACATTCGACATTTTCATCATACCACTTGGGGTACGAGGGCTGCAATGGTGCCAAGTAGAAAGGGGATACTATGTTCTCATCAAACAATTTCTGATATAGCTCTCGGTATGTTATTGGAATAGCAGTGAACTGAAGCTTTTCTGTATTCATCCTTTGCGTAGATTCATTCTTTGAAGGAGTCTGAAGGTCTGTAGTTGTCAACCTGGGTGATCCCACAGTAACTTGTTTTGAATAACCCTTACTGTATGCTCCCACATTATTTACCTCGTCTTCATTCTTTCTCAGGGCTGACCTTCTGGCACTTTCCCTCGCATCTATTTTACCGCTTCTCATAGCGTTTTCGATCATTTCGCTGGTCATTACTATGTCCGAGAAACTCTTCATGGCACTTCCTAACATATGGCTGATAAATGGGGCTTTCAAGGTGTTGATGAAGAGCATAGTGGTTTCTGTCTCTAAAAGAGGCGGCTGGACCTGTATGACGATCTCTCTCCATCTTTGTCCATATTGTCGAAAACTCTCACTGGGTTTCTTCTCCATATTTTGTAAGGTAATTCTGTCAGGGGTCATTTTTGTTACGTGACCGTACTTCTTCATAAATGCGTGGGCTAAATCCCTCCAAGAACCAATTCTGGTACGGCTCAGTTGATTGTACCATTTAGATGTTGCTCCCATCAAACTGTCTTGGAAGCAATGAATTAGCAGTTGGTCATTGTTAACGTACCCAGTCATTCTTCGGCAAAACATAGTTATGTGAGCCTACGGGCAAGTGGTCCCATCGTATTTTTCAAATTTGGGCACCTTGAATTTATGGGGAAGTATTAAATCTAGCACCAAACTTAGATCTTTAGCATCGACTCCATATTGCCTATCACCGCTTTCCATAGCCCTAAATTTGTCTTCCAATTGTTTGTATCGCTCATCTAACTGTTTTGGCAATTCAGCCCTTGCCCTTTCTTTCTTTGCTGCCTTATCAAAGTCGGGAATATCAGTATTAATTGGATGGTCTACCAAATTAGAACCTGATCCAGCTTGGAAATTTGGTGGTACCGAGACACCCTCTTGAAATTGTTGAGGTTTAATCATAACGGATTTCCTTTGTGGCTGCACTTCATGATGTGTCGGGGTGAAACTCGGGGGATATAGTCGTTCTTCGCTATCCTCCACAGTGTTAACCATGGGGGCTTTCCCTTTGTCTGCCAATAACTGAGTCAATTGGGACATCATTGTTCTTTGTGATTCCATCATCTGATCCATCATATCCTGTTGGATCTTAGCCAGCTTCTCCTGAATTTGTGCTTGCATCTGCTCTTGCATTTCATTTTGCATTTGTTCCAACTTCTCTAATCTTTTATCCATTGCTTTAGTTTTTCTCCTTGTACCATAAGGGTGCGTGCTTGGTTGATTTTTGTCAGCTTCCAGATTAAGGCTGAAATAACTTCAACCAATTAGGGTCCTTATGTGAAAATGCAATGCAAATGATGTAATGCAAATGCATGAAATGCAAATGCAAGAAGAAAGAGAGACATTGATTCTGAATTCAATTCTATTAGAAGAACTTCTCTAGAAAACAAATATCTTTACATAAAACGAATTACGTATGCGGCTTTGTCTTCAACATCGATCTTCTCCTTCATATCCAGAGGCTGCATTTGAATCCTTCAAATCCTCCCAAAAGATATCTCCTTTATTTCCACTTGACTTGATTCAGGTCGTGGTCTGCTGCTTACTTATCCCTTGCGATATTGATTAGCTTCTTTGAGAAAATTGAGGCATGACGGCTCTTGTCAATTTAAATCTTCAAGGTTTTGTATTCCTCCAAGGACTATGAACTTTCATCTATCGTGTTTACTCAGACTATGTCCGGACAACCGTATTATAATCCACTTTATCAAGAAATTCGTTTCCTTATGACAAACTCCTCTATTTAGCAATCGAATTACTAATCAACATCTCCTTTCTATAATGATGCAGTGCAATGCAATGCAGTGCAATGCAATGCAGTGCAATGTAATGCAAGCATAAACACAAAACACGGTAGCACAAGAAAAACAACCAAAATAGATTACCTAAATGAGTGACCCTTAGGGTTTGGTGTGGCTCTACTTAAGGTGGGCTCCTAGGTCTTTCTATATGTGGTTTGGTTCTAAAGAGGGGGTACCTAAACCAGCAGATTCCTCAATCCTCACCCATTATAGGCTCATATGGATCGAGTTTGGTTCAGGGGAATACATTTCCCTATGCCCATGCGGAGGTGAAAACCTCACGAAGACATAGGTACGGATGTATTTCGGAAGTAGTCCACTAGCCCGTGCGGAGGTGAAAACCTCATGAAAGCTTAGTTTCTCACTCCCACTCAAAGGTACGACCAAAACGGTCATGTAATGCAAATGCAAGTATTATAAGACTCGACATAATTACAGTTACAACATGAACCAATGCTTTAAAGGAAACATGATTTTCTAAAACAATTTTTCAAGTTTTCAATCAAAGGACAAGAATTAATGTAACACCCCAAACCCGGCCTATGCGTTTATGACAAGACTTGGCATGCCACACAATTTGAACTTTCGTCCAGTCATCAATGCTTTTAATGAAAACTATTCTTCAAAATGATTTTGAAGATGGAGTTTATCAAAAATCGAGATTTATTTGAAAACCATGATTTTAAAACATGAGATTTTACAATTTGATTTTCAGAGAAATAATTGGTTAAAATAAATTTATAAAAGAGTTTTCACAGAAATTTTACGAGTAAGTGATATTTAAGAAAAACCTTTTTTATAATGTAAGTTGAAGAAAACATTTATAAGAATTAAATGTTTCATTTAAGTAACTAAGACATATTAAAATCCATCCACGAATAAAAATCCATAAAAATAATACCAGAGGCCTTATTACATCGCAATTGAAAAAGTACTTAAATAAAAATACATAAAAGAAATTCAAAGTTTTTATAACTCATCATTCGTAGTATGGCCTCCACACGAAGTCATCCCCGACCCAAGCTTCTATCAATTATTATTACCTGAGAAGGGTAAGAAAAATGGGGTGAGTTACTTAGAACTCAATGTGTAACCCATTTACCGTGTTCACTAGGCCAAAACCATTTAAGCAATTAGCTGGGCTTAGGCCCATTTACAAATGTACAATATAAAAAAAATAATGCATATGATATTCAATTCCCAACCAAGCCTAATTTCCATCCGCTAAACACCACTCATACCAACCAACACACCTGTGGGGATCAAGTCAACCCACCCTGTCAACACACCAATAGCAAGCATTAAGCCAATTATAATATTTGTGGTAGAGCCACCGAACTATATTTTTGGCAACAGGCCATTGTGACAGAGTCACCGAACTAGATTTTTGGCAACAGGCCATTCTTCTCTTCGTCAATTATCCCAACCCATGCAAATCATGTATATATATATATAGATAATGCATAACAATATATTCATAAGGTAAATTTCAACAAAAGCCCATATTACAAGTTATCAATTTGGCCCATTAGTCAAAATAGCAATTTTGGCCCATTTAACGATCTAGCGCACCTTGGCCCATTTAACACATGAGGCCCTTTTCACAATATTCTCACTTGGCCAATTTATCAAAATAATCATATGGCCCAAAATATCACTTTTAACAAAATAACCCATTAAGGGCAAATCCGTAATTTTTTTCACAACCTTAATACCGATTTCATGCATTCACACAAAAGTGCTAATATATCGTATTTTCCAATTTTATCAATTTATGATTTTTATTCTAACGCTTACGATAATATAACCCATGAGATAAGTGTGAAGTTACACACCGATTACGGTGAGAATTATACTTTCCGCCGTTGATATCTAAACACGCATCACGATGGATTAGAACACTAATACTTATTTGCAAAACTATTCTTAAAATAAGCGTTCTAAACTTTTACCCTTGAAATTTTGAACAACTTCTATTTGTGGTTTCTCCCGATTGATGATTCATTACCCGCTGAATATTCACGAACAAACAAAGGTTCGTGAGTACGAATGACTTCAAATAATTGATTTTCGCTTGACGAGGGTCCACAACCCGTGGAAAATCTCGATTGTCAAACAAATTTCTTCGCTTGAATTTAGGGGATAGCGAAAGCACCCTCTTCCTAACAAAGATTCATCGCTTCTTTTGAACCTATCTTGTTTTCCTCCATTGAAAAAAGATTATTAGTCCAACTTATTAAATCGAAGATTAAGACTAAATGTCTTAAGACAAAATCGACTTACCACAAAAATATCTTTGCACTCACGGATGATAATCGAGCGTTAACGTCCCTAAGATAGAATCGATTAATAATTCACCTTCGACGAAATAACGAAATAATTTGAAAGTCCTTGATGGAAATCCTTACTTTAACACTTTGATTCGATTTCTAGCGAGTCACTATGATTACGAATACTCCGAGTTCGGCCTTCTCTAAAACACTATTAAGATGAATAGGATTGTTTAAAGGAAGAATAAGGAATGCTATTTTTCAGTCAAAAGACTTTCTTAAACAATATGTATATTCGGCCAAAGGCAAAGAAAAAGAAAATAAAGAAATGAAAAGGGTCCTTACCACTTGGTTGAAATGAAAGTTGAAAGAATGATTGTCAAGAGAAAAGAAATATGTGAGGAGAAGGTAAGGCTAAGAAAACAATTTTGATGGATAAGATGCTAGCAACATTCGACCATGGAGAAAAGTAGAAGAGAGAAAATGTGTTTCGGGTTTTCAAGGATGAATAAGAAACAAATGGAGGGGTTTGGGACAAGAGAGCATTCAGCCAAAGAGTAGAAAAGAAAGAAAAGAAAAGAAAAAAATGGTCTTTGTGGTATGGTGATTTCAGCACTAGAGAGGAAGAGCTTGAGAGATTAGGCAAAAATTGAGACCAAATGGTCAAAAACAATGACCAAAAGAAGAAAACAAGAATGCTCACAATGCACCATTTGCATTCGGTTATGGAGAGAAAAAATGAGAAGAAAGTTTTGTGAAAAGAAACACCAAAATGACCAAATGGGATTACACACTAACTACACATCCTTACCAAAGTCTACCACAAAAATTTGGCCACCCCCTAGTCCATAAAACCGTCCATGTTCATAGACATAGTTTGCCATTCAATAGTTTCCAAAACATCTCCCATGATCAAGCCTTATGTCCTCCCTTGATGCCTTTTTCAAAAGATTATTTTCCTTAAGTTTTTTTTTTTTTACCTTTTTCCTTTAGTCTTCTTACCATAATATTTGAAACCCAACTCATCCTAAACCTTATCCATAACCGACACTATGGAAGAGGAAACAAAAAAAAAAAAACAAAACTCAAATTTTCAATAAGGGATTCGAACCTCTTCCCTCTAAGCATGCTTATGGTGCCAACTCCACCTTGCTACTAGTTCATCTTATGCAAACTTTTACCAATTAAATTCCCTTAAACATCAAAGTCACTTGTTCCACTTCAATAAAGTACTCATTACTAAAATTTATTCTAATACCGAATAAATCCCAAGCCTTCTCAAGACTATACAACATATCGATACTCATATTTTTAGGATGTTACAACTCTACCCCCTTAAAGAAAATTTCATCCTCGAAATTTACCTGGTTAAAAGAGGTGAGGATATTGTTGTCAAATTGCGTCCTCAGGCTCCCACGTAGCTTCCTCCGTTCTGTGATTACGCCAAAGAACCTTAATCAATGGTACAGTCTTCTTTCTTAGCACCTTAACATCGCGATCTAAGATTTTCACTGGTTCTTCCTCGAAAGACAAGTCTGACCTCAACTCCACTTCTTCTACCGGTATTATGTGAGACGGATCCAATCTATAACGCATCAGCATAAAAAACATGGAAAACACTATGAATCTGACTCAACTCCGGAGGTAATTCAAGCTAATAGGCCACTGGTCCTACACGCTTCAACACACGGTATGGTCCAATGAACCTAGGGCTCAACTTGCCCTTCCTTTCAAATATGAAAATCTTCTTCCAAGGTGAAACTTTCAGAAAGACTTGATCTCCCACCGCAAACTCAATATCTTTATGCTTCAGATCCGCATACGACTTTTGTCTATCCGAAGCTTTCTTTAACCGCGCTCGAATCACCTTTACTTTTTCTTCCGTCTCAAATATCAATTCAGACCCAACAATCGCTGTTCCCCAATTCACCCAACAAGTAGGGTACAACACCTACAACCGTATAACGCTTCATATTTGGATACTGGATTGGTAACTGTTATTATACGTGAACTCTGCCAATGGTAGAAAATCTTTCCAACTACCTCTGAAGTCGATCACACAACCTCGTAACATGTCCTCCAAAATCTGAATTACTCTTTTAGACTGACCATCTGACTGAGGATGAAAAGTCGTACTGAAGTTTAACTTTGTTCCCAAAGCCTCATGTAAAGCTTTCCAAAACTGTGATGTAAACCTAGGATCCTTGTCCGATATGATAGACAATGGTACCCCATGCAACCTCACGATCTCAGATACATACAGCTTAGCCAACTTCTGAAGCGAGTAATCCGTATGAACTGGTAGAAAATGAGCAGTCTTCGTTAATCGATCTACTACAACCCAAACAGAATCTTTCTTATTAGGTGTTAGGGTAACCCACTAATAAAATCCATCATTATCCGCTCCCATTTCCATAGAGGAATCTTTAACGGTTGCAATAAACCCGATTGTAGTTGATGTTCCGCCTTCACTTGTTGATAATTCAAACACTTTCCCACAAAATCAGTAACCTCCCGCTTTAACCTTGGCCACCAATACTGCTCAAGGAGATTCCTATACATCTTATTTCCTCCGGGATGCATAGCATAAGGGCTATTATGCGCCTCTTGAAGAATCATTTGTCTCAAATCCAAATCCATGGGTATACAAACTCTTCCACGAAAACATAGCACGCCATCCTTGTTCAATCCAAAGTCCCCTATTATACCACTTTCAACTTGTTGCATTAAAGGACCCAACTTCTAATCTGATAACTGCTTTTCCTTGATTTGCTCCAACCACAAAAGCTTCACCTAAAGTTCCGCTAGCAGACTGCCATCCTCATACAAACTGAGATGAGCAAACATTGCTATTAACTCCGATACTACCTTACGACTCAATGCGTCTGCCACAACGTTAGCCTTTCCAGGATGGTACTCGATTAAGAAATCATAATCCTTTAACAGCTTCACCCATCTCCATTGTCTCAAATTCAACTCCTTTTGGGTAAGGAGGTACTTAAGACTCTTATGGTCCGTATAAATGATTAACTTCTCACCATAGAGATAGTTCCTCCAAATGTTCGAGGCAAACACCACCGCAGCCAACTCCAAATCATGAGTAGGATAGTTGACTTCGTGTGGCCTCAACTGATGAGAAGCATAAGCCACCACTTTTCCACTTTGCATCAGTACACACCCTAAACCCGTGTGTGATGCATCGCAGTAAATGATAAACTCTTTTCCAAATTTCGGGTTGAATCAAACCGCGCTTCAGAAAATCTTCTTCGCCGAAACTTTCTTGTTGTTTATCGGTCCACACATACGGTACTCCCTTTCACAACAGCTTAGTTAGGGGTGCAGCAATCAACGGAAAGCCCTCAACAAAGTGTCTATAATAACCAGCCAAACCCAAGAAACTCCGAATCTCAGCCACTGACTTCGACGGTTTCCAATCCAACACTGCCTCTACCTTTCGAGGATCAACTCTTATTCCTTCGGCTGACACTACATAACCCAAGAAAGTCACTTCCTTCAACCAAAATTCGCATTTACTGAATTTGGCATAAAGTTGCTTATCCCGCAAAATTTGCAACACGATGCGCAAATGTGAGTCATGCTCATCTTCATTCCTCGAATATACCATGATGTCATCTATGAACACCACTACGAACTGATCTAGATAGGGTTGAAAGACTAGGTTCATCATGTCCATAAATGTAGCTGGTGCATTGGTCAAACCAAACGGCATCACCAAAAACTCATAATGTCCATAACAAGTTCGAAATGCCGTCTTATGAATATCTGCCTCTTTCACCTTGAGTTGATGATAACTCGATCTCAAATCAATCTTGGAGAAAACTGAAGCTCCTCTCAATTGATCAAACAGGTCGTCAATTCTCGGTAATGGATACCTATTCTTGATCGTCAACTTATTCAACTGCCTATAATCATTGCACATACGCATCGACCCATCCTTCTTCTTGACGAACAAAACTAGTGCTCCCCACGGAGACACATTCGGTCGAATAAATCCCCAATCTAACAATTCTTGAATTTGAGCTTTAAGCTTCGCTAACTCCTTTGGCGCCATTCTATAAGGAGCAATGGACATCGGAGTCGTTTCGGGCAGAAGCTCAATACCAAATTCTACTTCCCCATCTGGAGGTAATCTATGATGTTCTTCGGGAAAGACATCTGGAAATTCTTTCACCGTTCTCACACCTTCCATAATAATTCCTTGGCATCCAAAGTACTAACAAAGGTTAGGAATGCTCCATACCCTTTCCGCACCAACTTTCTGCCTTCAGAGCAGATACCACATTTGCCAAAAAGTTTCTTCGCTCACCAATCATAACTACCTCCTTATCATCCACAGTCCTTATTGACATCCGCTTTTCGGCACAATCCAATTGCGCCCGGTGCTTCACCAACCAATCCATGCCCAAAATAAGATCAAATTCACCGAAAGGCAATTCCATCAAGTCCGCTAGAAATATCTCCCTTTGAATTTCCAAGGGTACGTCTCTAAACAGTTTATTCACTATTACCAACTGTCCTAAAGGACTAATCACCGTCATCTCCCTATCGATAATCTTAGATCTAATATTTAGGTTTCCAGATATAGCACTAGCAACATATGAGTGGGTAGACTCGATATCTATTAAAGAAGTAACAGGTACATCAAAGATGAAAAATGTACCAGTTATCACATCAAGTGCATCACCCTCTTCACGATGCCTAACCGCATAGACCAATCCCGACTGTCTTACCTCCGTGTTACCTCTAAAACCATTACCTCGACCCGATGCACCTTGACCACGTCCATTACCATTACCATCACGACCTAGTCCACGGCCTCTCGGTGGCTACTGAGTGCCCCTAGCTGGCTGAGCATTAGGGTTACGAGCTTCCTAAATCGTATCAGTCTATCAAGGGCAATTCTTATACTGATGATCCTTGAAACCACATTTATAGCAGGCACCAATTTTCCTCCAGCATTCCCCGGGGTGTCGTCTTCCACAGTCGACACATTCTCGACTCTGATTGGTAGTCACAGGTGCTCTAGTTTGAGCTGGCTCGTCATTCCATGGCCTCTTCTGAAACCTTTTAGAAGAACTTGTGTACTTAAAATCCCTCTTACCTCTGACTCTTTCCCGGTTCAGGCATTCTGAATTCTTAGCCTCTTTGGCTATCTTGGCTTTCTCTATAAGCGAGGTAAAAGTATGTACTTGTTGTGGGGGTATCAGTACTGCAACTCATCATTCAGCCCATCCTCAAAGCGTACACAGTGCTCATGATCAGTCGGCACTATTGTGCGAGCATAACGGCTCAAGCGAAGAAATTACGCCTCGAAGTCGCCACCGCCTTACTTCCTTGAACCAAATTCAGAATTCCTTCCTCCGGCATCTACATAACTTGTCCCGACGCATTTCCCTTGGAAAGCGACTTTAAAGAAATCCCAAGTAACCAATGCAGCTTCGGTGCCTTCTCAAACAGTAAGCCACCATTGATACGCCTCGTCCCTTAGTAAGGACACTGATCTTCTCAGCTTCTGCTCGACGGTGCACTCTAGATCATCCATAATCCGTTCTACAGCCTCAAGCCAATATTTTGTAACATTCGGAGCTACACTGGAGACACCTCTAAAAACCTCGACACCACTTGACTTGAGTCATTCCGGTATTGATCCACAAACTGCTGGACCAGTTCTAGTCCCAGCAACACTCTTTAAGACTCGCAACATTGCTTGAGTCAAAGCATTGTCCTCTCTCAAATGGTCATATGATCCAGTTTCACTCCCGGGTGACGCAGATGCATCCATTTCTAGCATATGTCTCGACGCTTCAGACTCAACCCTAGCACCTCGTCCTGTACCAAGGCCATGTCTACCGCATCCACGACCACATCCTTTAGTGCTCATAATGACCAATTCGGTTTTATCTAATTAAAAGTTTTATGAATCAGAATACTATTTCAGTGTTTATTAACTATATTTTATGAGATATAAGAGATAAAGTTGTTTTCGCAATCACTTCCTATAGTCTCAATCTCTACCGTTTTCAACACCTAAAACTAGAAGTTCTAGAGTGTTCCTATGATCATATAACAATAGTAAACATTCAATATACAAATACTTACTTGACTTGGTGCCGGATGCTCGTGGTGCCATACTACCTTTAAAAACATAAAGTCTAGAAATTTAAGCAGTTTTTAAACAAAAATCGTTGTTGAACCCAAACCACAGCCGAGTTTTAAAACTGGGCTCTGATACCATAAAATGTAACATCCCAAATCTGGCCTATGCGTTTAAGACCAGGCTTGGCATGCCACACAATTCAAACTTTCGTCCAGTCATCAATGCTTTTAATGAAAATAATTCTTTAAAACGATTTTGAAGATGGAGTTTATCAAAAATTGAGATTTATTTGAAAACCATGATTTTAAAACATGAGATTTTACAATTTGATTTTCAGAGAAATAATTGGTTAAAATAAATTTATAAAAGAGTTTTCACGAAAATTTTACGAGTAAGTGATATTTAAGAAAAACCTTTTTTTTTTATACGTAAGTTGAAGAAAACATTTATAAGAATTAAACAACCCCATTTAAGTAACTAAGACATATTAAAATCCATCCACGAATAAAAATCCATAAAAATAATACCAGAGGCCTTATTACATCACAATTGAAAAAGTACTTAAATAAAAATACTTAAAAGAAATTCAAAGTTTTTATAACTCATCATTCATAGTATGGCCTCCACACGAAGTCATCCCCGGCCCAAGCCTCCATCAATTATTATTACCTGAGAAGGGTAAGAAAAATATGGTGAGTTACTTAGAATTCAATGTGTAACCCACTTACAGTGTTCACTAGGCCAAAACCATTTAAGCAATTAGCTGGGCTTGAGCCCATTTACAAATGTAAAATATAAAAAAAAAATAATGCATATGATATGCAATTCCCAACCAAGCCTAATTTCCATCTGCTACACACCACCCGTACCAGCCAACACACCTGTGGGGATCAAGTCAACCCACCTCACCAACACACCAATAGCAGGCATTAAGCCAATTATAATATTTGTGGTAGAGCCACCAAACTAGATTTTTGGCAATAGGCCATTGTGAAAGAGTCACCGAACAAGATTTTTGGTAACAGGCCATTGTGACAGAGTCACCAAACTAGATTTTTGGCATCAGGCCATTCTTCTCTTCGTCAATTATCCCAACCCATGCTGTCATGTATATATATATAGATAATGCATAACAATATATTCATAAGGTAAATTTCAACAAAAAGCCCATATTACAAGTTATCAATTTGGCCCATCAGTCAAAATAGCAATTTTGGCCCATTTAACGATCTAGCAGACCTTGGCCCATTTAACACATGAGGCCTTTTTCACAATATTCTCACTTGGCCAATTTATCAAAATAATCATATGGCCCAAAATATCACTTTTTAACAAAATAACCCATTAAGGGCAAATTCGTAATTTTTTTCACAACCTTAATTCCGGTTTCATGCATTCACACAAAAAGTGCTAATATACCGTATTTTCCAATTTTATCGGATTTACGATTTTTATTCTAACGCTTACGGTATAATATAACCCATGAGATAAGTGTGAAGTTACACACCTGATTACGGTGAGAACTATACTTTCCCGCTCGTCGATATCTAAACACGCATCACGATGGATTAGAACACTAATACTTATTTGCAAAACTATTCTTAAAAATAAGCGTTCTAAACTTTTACCCTTAAAATTTTGAACAACTTCTATTTGTGGTTTCTCCCCGATTGATGATTCGTTACCCGTTGAATATTCACGAACAAACAAAGGTTTAGGAGTACGAATGGCTTCAAATAATTGATTTTCACCGGATGAGGGTCCACAACCCAGTGGAAAATCTCGGATTGCCGAAACAGCCCTTCGTTTGAATTTAGGGGGGATAGTGGAACCACCCTTCTTCTGAACACTATTCGCCGCTCTTTTCGAACCTATCTTGTTTGCCTCCATTGAAAAAAGATTATTAGTCCAACTTATTAAATCAGAAAATTAAGACTAAATGTCTTAAGACAAAATCGGCTTACCATAAAAATATCTTTGCGCTCACGGGATGATAATCGAGCGTTAACGTCCCTAAGATAGGATCGATTAATAATTCACCTTCGACGAAATAACGAAATAATTTGAAAGTCCTTGATAGAAATCCTTACCTTAACACTTCAATTCGATTTCTAGCGAGTCACTATGATTACGAATACTCCGAGTTCGACCTTCTCTAAAACACTATTAAGATGAATAGGATTGTTTAAAGGAAGAATAAGGAATGCAATTTTTTGGTCAAAAGACTTTCTTAAACGATATGTATATTTGGCCAAAGGCAAAGAAGAAGAAAATAAAGAAATGAAAAGGGTTCTTACCACTTGGTTGAAATTAAAGTTGAAAGAATGATTGTCAAGAGAAAAGAAATATGTGAGGAGAAGGTTCAGCTAAGAAAATAATTTTGATGGATAAGATGCTAGTAACATTCGGCCATGGAGAAAAGTAGAAGAGAGAAAATGTATTTCGGGTTGTCAAGGATGAATAAGAAACAAAGGGAGGGAATTGGGACAAGAGAGCATTCGGCCAAAGAGTAGAAAAGAAAGAAAAGAAAAGGAAAAAAATTGTAACATCCCGAAATTGGGCCTAGTAGGATTGGGCCAATTGGACCTTGGGCTTTAGGAAAAATTAGAGTATTATCTTGTTATTTGTGTTGGCTCGGGTATGAATTTTTTTGTGTTTGGCATAGTCTTGTGAAGGCTTGATTTTATTTATGAAGCTAGAATAATTCTTAGTATTAAAAATTTAGTGAAGTGGATTTGGTGAACCTGACACTTAAGTTAATTTAAGTGTTATATTCTAGCACATGAGGAGTTAGTGGCAAGGTGGTTATGACGCATGAAAGGTTGCTTGAGGGAAGTGGTTCGAGTAACATGGATTGCATTTGGAAGACTTTATTTTATGCATCATTGCATTAAGTGTCGCCAAGTTTTGCATTTGGTAAGTTGGACTTTCAATTTTATGGCAAGTTGAATAGTAAATTAGGAAAACTTGAACTTTGGGAAAGGAATCATATGGATTAAGGAAGGATAGGGGACATAAGGCTTGGTTTAAGGTGAGGTTTTTGGAAGCTTTTTAATGGCTAATTTTCCATGAATGTGGATGGTATGGGTGTCTAGGGGGGTTGGCCGAATGTTGATAGGATTTGGGGGGGATTAGTTGGTCAATTCTTAGCATTTTGTGCATCTTTTGCATTTTTCTTTTCCTCTCCAAAATCTTCCTCCTTAGACGAATGTGTCTTGGACATTAGGTGTAATTTTGTTTTTGTTTTGGCTTTCATCCTTGAACCAAATCCTAATTACTTTCTCTCTTTTATTCTTTGAAACCGAAACCACACTTAGCACTTTGTGCTCTTTTCTTTTTTCGGCAAACAAGGTGTTTGGCTGAATCTCTTTCTCCCGTCTCTTTTCTTTTCTTTTCATAATTGTTAAAAAAAACCTACATCTTTTCTTTTACTTTCTTTTTGGCCAAATCTTCTTTCTTCCCTAATTCTCTTTTCTTTTCTTCCATTGTTTTCTCAAGCCGAATCCTCCTTCTCCTAATTTCCCTTTTCTTTTCCTTTCTCTTTCTTCACTCTAGCCGAAATTATTTGATAGTCTTCTATCCACCATAGCCGAATCTTCTTTCTCTCTTTTGGTGTTATCTTGGCCGAATAACAACAAGGGTAGGTCTTTATTTGGTTTTCTTCAATCGGTTTTGGAAGGGGGTAAGTGTTCATGGCCATATTTCTTTAGTTTCTTTTCTCTTTTCTCTGTCATTTTTCTTGAGGGCAAAGGCCAAATTTTTAGGCATTTGCTTACAAGGTTTTAATCATTCTTAGAAACTGATTTCTTCTAGGCTTTTCGGGACTTTGGAAGCAAACGATTTAATCCTATTTCTCTAGCAAACGAAGTTGGTAAGTCAAGTGGTAAAGATTTATGCTGGTTTATTATTCTTTAAGAGGATGTTAAGCCGAAGGCTATTGAGACTAAGGTTAGTTGTTGGCCGAATGGTCTATGGTAGTAATCTTAGTGTTGGCCAAATGTAGGACAATGAGATCTAGTGCGGTAGATCGGGTCTTCGGGCTTTAATGATTTCGCTATTATCAGGTGTGTACCTTACACACTTCATAACTCAGTAATATAAATATGTAAATATTCTAATCATGTTGTTAAAGCCAAAAGCTATGAGATTCTCAATATGATAACTTAAGGGTATGTGCAAGAAATCGGGTAAGTCCATTTCGATATGACTTTTGCAATATGATGCATGATGATACGATTTATGATTAATTTCCTATGTGATTTCTAATAAAGCATAAAGGCATGATTTGTTTAAATGTTGCATTGATATGGGTGATATGAGAGGAGGGGGAAGGATTTGATATTCGTGTCTTTGGTACACCGTAGGTTTGGCACCTCCAAAGGGTTTGGTACCACAGTTATTTCATGTCTTTGGGACACCGTAGGTTTGGCACCTCATAGCGACTCGTCCCAAAGTGGCTTAGCACCACAGAGAGTTGGCCCCACATTTGATATTACGGGATCGTCGCCATGATTTGGTATCACACGGGTTGGCCCCACAGATGGATTATTCGTGACTTTGGGTCACTAGTGGTTTGGCACCACATTATTGGATATCGTGACTTTAGGTCACGGTGGTTTGGCACCACCAAAGGGTTTGGTACCACACGGGTAGAAAAGGAGTTATGGATGGCTAGGTTGGGTGCATTATTTACATTACTTGGTTATGAATTGTGTATGTATGTTGCATTAATCGGGGAAAGGATTTATGCACTGAGTCTTGGTGACTCACCTTCTCCCTTATCTTTTCAGGTGATTCGTAGATCGCGGATGAGGAGCCGGATGAACTCGAGAAGGCCATGCAATAAAATTCAGTTTTACATGAATTTCGATTTGGGTATTTTATTTAATTTTAATTTGGTTAACATCTTTATTTGGATTTGTAATAAGGCCTCTTTAATTATGTTTTTGGATTATTTATATGCTTTGGACTTGTTTTAAACATGGCTAAATAAATATCATGGTTGATTTAATAATTAAGCCCAAAGTTTTCTAAACTATAAAAACGCAATGGTTTTCAAAATCTTACCATCGGGTAATATAAATCGTTTGATAGTAAAATTACAACTTAAGTGTTTTCGACAAGTTAGATGATTTCCAAATTGAAGTTTCTACACACAAATGCAAACGATTTTCAAAGTAATAATTCAAGTTTTTCTTAAAATGACATAAATGTTTTCTAACCTATGGATTGACAACTAAGTTTTAAAAGATTTATTTACGAAATTTCAAAGTAAATTATCAGTTTTTAACTTGTTATACTCCTATTTTCTACAAATATAGAACAACAAAGAGTTTATCACTAAAATTTAATCGGTAACTCAATTTTCTTCAAAATGTTTTCCTCTGTGGCATGCCAGATTAGGTCATGGCGTATTGACCGAGTTTGGACTGTTACAAATTGGTATCAGAGCCAAGTTCAAAAGCTCGGCTGTGGGCCCGAGGCCTAAAATGATTTAAAGTATGATGTTTTTTAAATGTTTTGTTTGAAATTATATGGTTTGAAAGACATGGCATCGAGTCTCCGGCACCGATCCACCCAGGTAAGTACCTCAAACTGTTGCTTTTGATAATATGATTATGATGATGATGGCATGACTGTATAGTAGTAAGAACTACTCTAAGAGACTCAAAACTATAGGTTGGATGTACTCGCGGAAACAAAACTCTTTAATAAGAATTATTCATAAAACTATGCTTTAAAGATAGTGGAATAATGACTAAAGCATAAAACTTTTAAATCAGATAATCGAGACTATTAGACATGAGCACTCGAGGTCAAGGTCGTAATACGCGTGGACGCGGTCGGAGTAGGATGGCTGTGTCTGAACCAGTGAGGTCTGGTCAGGGGTCAGAAAATGAGATACCAGTACCTCCACCGGCTGTAAGTGGTGAGTTTCAGGATTAAACGGGGGACGACGCAGTGTCTCAAGCAATGCTGCGAGTTCTTGAGAGAGTAGCTGGAGTAGGTGAAGGCGCGGGAGCTCGAAAATTTGTACCTGAGTGACTCTGAGCCAATGGAGCTGAGGTATTTCGAGGTGTTTCGGGTGTATCTCCCAGTACGGCTGAGTATTGATTAGAGGCGACGGAGTGAATCATGGATGACTTGGATCTGAATGCTGAGGAAAAGCTGAAAGGGATAGTATCACTTCTTCGGGATGAGTCATATCAGTGGTGGCTCACAGTGAGGAATAGTGCTGCAGCGGAGGATCTTACTTGGGACTATTTTAAGGCAGCGTATCAGAAGAAATATATTGGGTCTAGCTACATTGATGCGCAGTGTAAGGCATTTCTGAGTTTAGTTCAGGGGAGTAAGTCCGTATCAGAATATGAGGCATGTAACACCCCTAACCCGTATCCGTCGCCGGATTAGGGTTACGAGGCCTTACTATAACAATTGCCAAGTCCAAGCACTCCATCCAGACTAATACTTGATAAATTCATATCATTTCATGCTATTAGTCAATGAATATATATATGTATATATTCTTTCAGGTCTTAATACAACAACTTGCATGATAAAATCACATGGTCATTTAAAATAACAACAAAGATAAGTATATAATATTTAGACATTTATTTGCCTATAACACTAACATAAACAAAAATCTAATTGTTACTTACATATTTAATCAAATAAAATCTTAAAGCATTCCATATATATATATATATACGTAATATTTATAAACACCAAATTAGCACATACCATATTCTTCTCTTTTTTTTTTTACATCAATCCACGCACAAATATGTTTCATGGACCACTTTATTATTTACCATTATACATCGAATCCCTATAGCAAAATATACTAGTAAAATCATTATTATAAATATATTTTTACGATCAAACGGCCGCATATATATACTGTGAAATATTATACATAACATGAACGTCTATTAAACCAAATATACCTTATCAAATCATCATCTAAGCCCAAAATGCCATAAACCACAAAACCAAACCATACCTATCAAATATGTATGTACCATGGCCGAATATAGGTCAGAATAACTTACTACTTATCAACATTAACATGGCATCTTCAACAATCCAAATAGACCAAATTTATTTACAACCCAAAGAACATCATCTCAACTACATCCACCTCATTCGAACCAAAACAAAACGAATGCAAAACATATCAATATGTCATGCTTAACCCGAATGCATCACATCTAGATATAATATGCATATTACTTGACCATATTCCATACATGATTAAACCATGGCCGAATTTCACATCCCTTAATAACATAATCAATCCATTATATCAAGAACATAGAAATTAAACTTTATCAAAAGAAATAGCCATTTTAGCAAGGCTATTCATATATATACAAGGCTGAAAGTCATTAATCTAAACCTTAGTCTAACCTATACATGCCTTCGGTTTAAAACTTAGATTAAGTACCAAAAGGGAGATAGCGTGGTTGACTTTTTCGATGATCCTCGATGCCCGTAGCTTGATGGAAAATCTATAAAATGTAATGTAGAGCACACACGAAATAAGCTCACTAGCTTAGTAAGTCTTAAGCATTTACTGAAACAACAATCAAATACTCCAACATTTAGCACACATACATATATAAATATACCTATAAGTCCAAGTAATTTAATAAATAATAATTTCAATATGGTCTAACAAATTGCCTTTGTAACTTATCATTTATTAATCCCTTATTGAAGGTATACAACCCGTCCAGCACTTTAAGCCTTAAGCATTGGCATATTACCTTATTAACAAGTATAACATATATCACAATTATATACGATTAATCATATATATACAAATATGTATTTTCGATAAATTTCACTTTTGACATTTTTATCTTTGACCTAATCTCAAAGATATCACCAAACTTATATTCAATATACATATCACACTTTTTAATGAGTAATTCAAATGCACATATCATAAAGACTCATTATCAAAAACTTTAACCATTCTATCACTTATGTAATTTGAAAGGAAAGATAATCACTTACCTTGTTCCTTGCATCTATAAACATTTATTTTATCCGAGCATTTTATTTAGAATTTATAACACATTACCAAGATTAAGCCTCGCTAGACTCGAGGTCTGAACTTGATCACCAAGATTAAGCCTCGCTAGGCAATAAGCCCGATATACATCAAGCAAGACAAGGCACCGCTAGGCTCATAGCTTGAATGACATCACCGGCACAAGGCCTGCTAGGCATTTAGCACAATAAATAACACCGGCACGAAGCCTGCTAGGCTTAAAGCCCGATATAAATATGATCATCAATTCAACACTCATTTCATAACATCAACAATGCAAATAACTCATGTAGATCATATTACCTTCACATACCAACCAAAACATATTTATACACTTATCATTTTACAAAGTAAATTCAATTCAATGCCATACTTCTACATTCGGTTATTGTCTATAATTATACTTTAAATATTCAAGTTCCATCATTCATCATAGTTGTAAATAAATCTTTAACGATATTTGCTTAAGGACTTACTCTCTACTGTCGATAGATCGCGAATCGGCTTATTCGAGAACCTTCGCTCTTTCCCGATCTAAATTCATTTTTCTTTGCTCTTGATCTAAAACACATTAAAATTTAGCTCATTCAAGTACATTTCATCTCAATTTAGTCCCTAAGCACATAATAAACAATTTACCATTTTACCCCTACTATTTCAAATTTTTACAATTTAGTCCTATTTACCTAAAACACAAAATACACCAAATTTTTCAATACCCCTTAAGGGCCGAATATGAATAGGGACTATACAAGCCCTATTCTTTCAATTATTTAGCAAATAAGTCCCTCTAAAATTTTATTTTTTTACAATATGGCCCTAAAATAAAAATTCATCAAAATTTCCAATACAAAACATATCAATCCTTAACATATCTTTAATTTAAAATCATGAAACATCAAAACCTCAAGAATTCATCAATGGCGAACCTCATAAACACATGATTCTCAAAAATTCAAGCATGGGTCTGATAATATACTGAAGCAACGATCTCAAAAACGTAAAAATTAACAAAAACCGAAATCAAACTAACCTTAATTTTGTCCTTCTAATTGCCAAAATTTCAAGGAAATAAGAACCCTTTTCTTTCTCCCATATTCGGCCAAAGAACAACATAAGATGATATTGGCTTTTTCACTTTATTTTATTATGTATATAATAGATTATTTTATTAATTTACTAATATAACCTTTAATATAAAATAAACATACATATATAATAATGGCATATTAGTCAAAAGCCATCCACTAACTTATAAAATGGAATATTTACCCACCAAATACCTCAATTTAAGAAGCCATCATCATTCTAGCACTTTACACTAAAGAATGCAACTTTTACGCTTTACGCGATTTAGTCCTTTTTATCAAATTAAGCGCTTAAATGATAAAATTTTTCTACGAAACTTTCACACACATTTATTCACATATAATAAACACAAAATATAATATTTAAAAGTCTTTTAGACTCGAATTCCTGGTCCCAAAACCATCATTCTGATTAGGGTCAAATTCGATCTGTTACAAGGCGGAATATTTAAGATTGAGCCGGTATGCTGGAGGTATCGTGGCTTTGGAGCACGAGCGATGTGTTCAATTCGAAGATGGATTGAGGGACGAGCTGAGACTACTGATTGCTCCACATCAGGAGCGAGAGTTTACTGTGCTAGTTAAAAAGACTAAGATTACTGAAGGGATAAAGGAATCTGTAAGGCAGAGTCACGACAGGAGCAAACATAAGAGAAGTTTTGGATCATCTGGGTCGGCCGATAATTCTCAGAAAAGGGCTAGACATAGTGGGCGAATCAACTGAAGGCTCATATCGCTAATCGTGACCAGCACAAAGGTAATCGATGTGGGAAATATCATTGGGGTGAATGTTGGACTGGTGGAAAAGGATGTTTTGGGTGTGGCTCGCTGGCTCATCGTGTGAGGGACTGTCCACGTAAGCTAGCCAGGAATCAGACTGAGGGTCATGGTCGTGCTCAGTTCAGAAAGGAGGGACCGTCACCGCAGAGAGGCCGTGGTAATAGTAGAGGAGGTAATGGTTCTGGGCGAGGTCGCGGAGCATCGGGCAGAGGTGCAAGTAACACTGAGGCAAGACAGCCTGGTTTGGTGTATGCAGTGAGACGTCGTGAAGAGGGCGACGCACCGGATGTCATAACCGGTATGTTCTTAATCTTTGGTGCACCATATACTGCTTTGATAGATGTGGGTTCGACGCATTCGTATGTTGCTAGTTGCATAGTAAGGACCATGAACTTAGACTCTGAGACTACTTCTAGGAAGATGACAGTAATTATCCCTCTAGGTCACTCTGTAGAAGTAAATAAGCTGTATAGAGATGTACCCCTAGAACTTTAAGGGGTAGTGCTTGTAGCTGATCTGATGGAACTGCCGTTTAGGGAGTTCGATCTGATTCTTGGGATGCACTGTTGGTTAAGCACCGAGCAAGTTTGATTGCGCCGCTAAGCGCATGGTTTTGAAGACAAATGAGGTAAAGAGTTGGTTATGATAGGTAATAGAAGAGATTATCTATCCAACATGGTATCCGCTTGAAAGTCGGAAGATGGTCGAAAGGGCCGTGAGGCATTTGTGGTTCATATGTGTGTGTTGGAGGCTAAGGAGTCTACTGTAGGGAATGTCGAACAAGAAAGGAATATGCCGACGTATTTCCGAAGAACTTCCGGGACTACCTCCGGATCGTGAAGTTGAATTTGGTATAGATCATACCTTAATCGCGCCAATGTTAATTGCTCAGATAGGATGGTGTAACACCTAAAATAGGGGTTATTTGTAATTTAAAGTATATGTGCTTGAAGAATTAAATTCTACGATTTATTTGGCATGTTCTAGGGCCTAGAACTAACCCCGAGCTAGGTCAGACTTGGAGCTAAAAAAATTATTTTTAAGTGTTTAAAGGAGGGAGCTAGGAGATAGGGGTTAAGAATAAATTTGGGAAAAACATGTCACGAAATAAGGCAAGAGTAAAGTGGTAACAGAGCGCCTTAAGAGTTGGAGGAGAGAATGGGCGCAGGTCACGTGTCTGAGTGGTGGAGGGCGTTTTATGCTTTATTTTTTTATGCGGTTTTGGGCTTAAGTAGGAAGGCCTTAAAATTATTTGTTAAGGGATCATGACATGAAAGGTAGGTTGGTGGAGTGGCTTGGGGCGCCACTTAAAGGTCTCGGGTTCGAGACATAAAGGACACTAGGGGAGTTTTATTTTTTAGGCTTTGGCGTTAAAAGGAAAAAGGGCCCAGGTATGAAGGCTTTATAAATAAATGGTGAGGATATTTAACATGAAATACAATTGGGAGAGATGGCCTGGGGCGCTTAAGGGGGCTGCGGCAGTGGGTCTTGGTTTCGAACCCCAGCAGCTGCAAATGGTTTTTTATTTTTTTTGAATGCTGCTGGCGTGAATGGGAGAGTTGGCTTAATTTTGGACTCTTAATTTCGGCTGGAAGAGTAACTATTAGTGTTTTATTTTCATTATAATTGTTGAAGAGGTGTTTAAGAGATAATAGGAAGATAAATCTTGCATTATCTTAGATAATTAAAGGCTGAAATTATCACCATAGGGAGGGGTGTTGGCTGAATTTTGGACTCCTTGGGGGTCTGTCCATATCGCTTTGTACAAAGAAAGAAGTGCCAAAATCCTCAATTTCTTTTTTTTTTTTCTCTTCATTGTGTTGTCAATTCTCCCTTAAACCATAGCCAAAATTGTTCAAAATTTCCAGCTTCTCTTGTTCCTTTTAGCCGAATCTACCTCCTCTTTAAGAGGAAAATTCCAACCCCTTTCCATCTTGTGATTAGTCAATTCCTCTAAGGTAAGTTGCTGTTCCGGTTCTTTTCTTTTCATTGAAGATAGTCGAATCCCCTCACAACACCAAGTGGTGCTGATTTGTGGAGTTTAAGGGCTGAAACAATTATCAAGGTAAGGGGGTAATCACCTCTTTTAGGTTCAAGGTTATGGCCGAATGGCCTAAGTTTCTTACTAATATGATCAAACCAATTGTAGGGAGGCCATAATCGATTAAAGGGAGCTTTCGGGATTTGTTCTCCTAAGGTAAAGAGGTAAATAGGCCTTGATTATGTGTGATTATACAAGTCGATTCTTAACTAGTGTTTTGGTAGGGATCTCGACAAATCAAGTGACATTTTCGGGATTTGTTTGGAAATCAAATCCGTTCAAGGTAAGTTTGCAAAAGAGCCTTTGGTATTAATTTGGTTTGGCCGAATAGGCCTAAGGCCCTAACCATGATTTTTGGTCGATTATAGGACAAGAGATCGAACATCGTAGATCGAATCTTCGGGATCTAGGAATTTCGGTAGAAACAGGTGTGTAAGAACTCACTACACACTTTATTAATTTACATGATTATTGTTGTTGTCATTTATCCTTTTTGGTAGTGTTTTGCTTATGGCTAAGCATGGATTCCGGGTAAGTCCCCTAACTTGTGATTTTTGATATATGAATTGCATGCCATCACATGATGTTAAATGCTATGACATGATATATGATAATTGATATATAAGCATGTGATGGTGGGATTGATGAGAGGAGGGGGATAATTTTATGGACTGTCGCCAGTGGTTTTGACCACAAGATGGGTTAGCCCCATCAGATTATTTGTGACCTATGGTCATCAGTGGTTTTAACCACAAGATGGGTTGGCCCCATCAGATTATTTGTGACCTATGGTCATCAGTGGTTTTGACCACACCGATTGATAAATTGTGACTAAGTCCTAGTGGTTTGGTACCACCAGTGGTTTTGACCACACTTGATTATTTGTGACCTATGGTCATCAGTGGTTTTGACCACACGATGGGTTGGCCCCATCATTTGATTTGTGACTCTAAGTCATCAGTGGTTTTGACCACCAGTGGTTTTGACCACACGGGGTAGTTAAGGAGTATGGATGGTTAGGTTGGGTTGCATGTGCATGTTTATTAATGACTTGTGTATGAGTTGCATTTTCGGTGGGGATTTACACATCGAGTCTTGGTGACTCACCCTTTTCCTTAACATTTTGCGATGAGTAGAACGCGAGATGGAGCCGAGAGGACTCGAGGCGCCATGCTTGTCGATGGATTTAAATTCATATTATTAAAGTTAATATTATTTACTTTCTAAGTTTATATTTTGGGATTGTAATAAGGCCGCTATTATTATTTTGGATGTTTATTTTACTGTTTTATTTTACTTATGATATATTACAAAAGGAATTTTATAATTATTAATTGAACCGATTAAAAGTAACTTTTCAAACTTAATAAACTTTTATGGGTTTTTCAAAGATGTTACCATCGGGTAACAAAAATTTAACTAAGTCAACTATAACCTTGACGGATTTCAAAATGCTACATGATCAACCGTTTTCAAAAAGGGTTTATCAACCCAACTATACTTATAAAAAGGCCCAACTAAGTTTTCAAACCCCGTTTTCACACCTTAGCTAAATTTTATCAAGTTTTTCACCAAACCTTCAAAATGATTCAAATTATTTTACTCCGTGACATACCAGATCCGGTCAGGACTCATGGGTCGAGTTTGGGGTGTTACATTTTTGGTATCAGAGCCCGATTTAAAACTCGGCTGTGGGGGGCCCAAGGCCCAAGATGTTTGGTTTTTGTTAGTAGGCCTTATTATGATGTTTTGAGAAACTGCTTTGGCTTGAACAAGATGGCACCGAGTCTCCCAGACCTATCCGCCTGTAAGTACTTCTATCCATTTTGTGAATACTTGATGAGGGGTAGAAGGGTAAATTGGGAACGAGACTATTAGAATAGAAATTGTTGAACCCTGTGGTTAGCATACCCCAACAAAAATTTGCATAAGACTTAATAATTCTCTAAACAAACCACGTGAGTTGTCACTAAGAAAAGATGTGGCAATCGTTATATGCATGTCTAGGATTGGATTCTTGGGGCCTGTATTTAAGCAGCCTCGTGACTCACCTCCTACTCACTTGAATCCTACCCAGTGCGTAGTAATCTGCTCATCCCAATGAGACGACACCTCACTGCTAAACTTGATAACTAAAACCCGAAAGGGACTAGCCATTTTGTTTTAAAGTAATAAAAACCTTGTTTTTTTAAAAAATGACCAAAATACCCCTCAGTTTTAAAAATGACCAAAATACCCCTCAGTTTGAAAAATGACCAAAATACCCCTAGTTTGAAAATTTCCAAAATACCCTCCATATGGAAAAAATTTTCAAATAGAAATTTCCAAAATATCCTTCTTTTGTGAAATCACTTAGAAACCAAATTTTTGGAAATCATTTTGTGGAAATACCCTAATTAGGAGAAATTACTAAAATACCCTTAAGGGTAAAATTACGAAAATACCCTTGATTTATGATATTCCCAAAATATCCACAGTCTTAATCAAAAATTTCATTTCATAAAAAGTGCTTAAAAACCTTAAAATTTGAAAACGTCATGATTTTAGAAAATTACAAAATTACCCCTAACCTACAAAATTACCAGAATACCCCTAACTTTCAAAATTTTGCAACATCACTATTTTGGAAAATACAATTATCAAAAAGAGCCCTCAAAGTTTTACAACTCTCAAAATATCTCTGATTTAGTAAATTTTACAAATTCACCCCGATTTGTAAAAAATTACCGAAATACCCCTGAGGCCAAAATTACCGAAATACCCCCGAATTTTAAAATTTTTCAAAATACCTCGGGAATTTAAGAGTTCAAAAATAAATTTTGATAAAATCATCTGAGAACCTGTATTTTTGAAAATTTACAAAAATACCCCTATAGGACAAATTACGGAAATACCCCGGGTAGTGGAAAATAATCACAACAAAATCAACGTCTCTTTGAATGAATGAATGGAAAACTGTGTGCATGTATGATACGAAAGAACCACTCCTAAAACTTCTATCATAAAATTCATTCGCAGATAATCTAGTGAAACAAGTACTAATACATAAAATTCTTAAACAGATAAACGCAGTCGTTGGAAGAGTTCAAGGCATCGTGGACGTCCACCGCGTGGCCGTGGTAGGGGTAGGATGGCCTTGTCCGAGCCAGCAGGGTCCGGACATGGGTCTGGAAATGAGATGCCGGATTTATCGGCGGCAGAAACTGAATTTCAAGATCAAACGGGTGGTAATGATGTCGTATCTCAAGTCAGACACGAGTATTAGAACGGGTTGTCGAGGCGGTAGCGGTGTAGGAGCCCAGTAAATCAGGGTTGAACGACTCAGCTAACGGAGCGAAAGTATTCGAGAGGGTTTCGGGTGGCACCTAGTGCGGCGAGTATTGGTTGGAATCCACTGAAAGGATTATGGGTGATTTGGATTTCACAGCTGAGGAGAAGTTGAAGGGCATAATATCTTTGCTTCGGGATGAGTCATATCAGTGGTGGCTCATTGTAAGGGATGGAATGGTGGCAGAAAATCTAACCTGGGAATTCTTTAGAGAGGCTTATCAAAAGAAGTACATCGGAATTAGCTACGTGGATGCACAGCGGAAGGCTTTCTTGAACCTGGTTCAAGGCAATAAGATGGTGGCGGAGTATGAGGCTGAATTTCTCCGGTTGAGTAGGTATGCTAGTGGTATTGTGGGTACCGAGCATGAACGCTATGTGAGATTCGAAGATGGGCTTAGAGATGAGCTGAGGATGATGATAGCTCCACAACAGGAACGGGAGTTCGCTGTCCTAGTGGAGAAATCAAAGGTTGCTGAAGGAGTAAGACAGTCGATTAGACAAAATCAAGATAGAAATTGGAATAAGAGGAGCTCAGAACCTTCAAGGTTCTCGGGTAATGAGCAGAAGAGGATGAGGTTTGATGGGCCGGATCAAGCTGCTAGGCTTGCTGCTGCTAATCCTCCATGGCCGCCACAGTGTGCTCGGTGTGGCAAGAATCACATGGGGGGATGTTGGAATGGTAATCGGGGATGCTTCGAGTGTGGGTCCTTGGAGCATCGAGTTAGAGACTGTCCGAAAAAAGAAGCTAGACTAAGATTAGAAGGTCAGGATCGTGCATCAAATAGGAGGGATAACCAACAACCACAAAGGGGTCTTGGTGCAGTTAGGGGTAATGGAAATGGTAACGGGCGTGGCTGAGGTGCTGAAGGTGCAGAGGCGAGGCAACCAAGGTTGGTTTATGCAGTTGGCCGTCGCGAGGAGGAAGATGTGCCAGATGTGACAACGGGTATGCTCCTTATTTCTGGAATACCCTTAATTGTTTTGATTAGTGTAGAGTTTCCTTGTTTTACTAGGGAAGTGCCTGAAACCTTGGTTGTGAACTTAGAGATTGTGCCTAGGAAGTAAGATAGTTTTATTAAGATCGAGTCTAAACATAAGTGTAGTACGGTGAGTTAAGATGTACGACTATTCGTTAGTAAGTAATTTCAAGGACGAAATTATTTTTAAGGGGGTAGAACTGTAACACCCTAAAATAGGGGTTGTTTGTAATTTAAATATTTTCCCATGTGTGTGTGCTTGAAGAATTAAATTCTACGATTTATTTGGCATGTTCTAGGGCCTAGAACTAACCCCGAGCTAGGTCAGACTTGGAGCTAAAAAAAATTATTTTTAAGTGTTTAAAGGAGGGAGCTAGGAGATAGGGGTTAAGAATAAATTTGGGAGAAACATGTCACGAAATAAGGCAGTAGCAAAGTGGTAACCGAGCGCCCCTTAAGAGTTGGAGGAGAGAATGTGCGCAGGTCATAGGTTCGAGTGGCTGGAGGGGCGCTTTGCGTTTTATTTTTTTTATGCGGTGTTGGGCTTAAGTAGGAAGGCCTTAAAATTAATTGGTAAGGGATCATGACATGAAAGGCAGGTTGGTGGAGTGGCTTGGGGCACCACTTAAGGGTCTCGGTTTAAGGTCTCGGGTTCGAGACATAAAGGATGCTAGGGGAGTTTTATTTTTTAGGCTTTGGTGTTAAAAGGAAAAAGGGCCCAGGTATGAAGGCTTTATAAATAAATGGTGAGGATATTTAACATGAAAGACAATTGGGAGAGATGGCCTGGGGCGCTTAAGGGGTGCAAGCGGTGGGTTTTGGTTTCAACCCCAAAGAATTTGCAAATGGTTTTTTATTTTTTTTTGAATGCTGCTAGCGTGAATGGGAGAGTTGGCTTAATTTTGGACTCTTAATTTCGGCTGGAAGAGTAACTATTAGTGTTTTATTTTCATTATAATTGTTGAAGAGGTGTTTAGGAGATAATAGGAAGATAAATCTTGCATTATCTTGGATAATTAAAGGCTGAAATTATCACCATAGGGAGGGTTGTTGGTGTAACACCCTAAATTAGGGGTTGTTAAAATTTTAATTAATTTCCCTTATGTGCTTGAAAAAAATAAATATTTTGATTTCTAAGCATATTTAGGGCCTTGACATAACCCCGAGTTAGGTCGGAGTTGAAATTAAAAATTTCTTTTTAAGGCTTAAAAAGGAGGGGGCTAGGTAAAGTTAGGGCTTAAATAAAATTTGGGCGAATTATGACACAAGAATGGTTCTAGTGCAGTGGCTGGTAGCGTGTGGTTGGCAAGGGATGTCATGGGTTCGATTCTGGAAAAAGGGGGAATGCGTTTTGTTTTAGGCTTTTGGGGGCGTTAAAGGGAGGGGCCAAGTAAGAGGGCTTTAAAGAATTTTTGGGCAAGGTAAGAGCATGAATGGCAGGTTGGTGGAGTGGCTTGGGGCGCCACTTAAGGGCCCTAGTGCAAGGACTCGAGTTCGAGTCATAATGGACGCAAAAGGGATTTTAATTTTAGGCTTTGACGCTAAAAGGAGAAGGGCCCAGGTATAAAGGTGTTATAAATAAATGGTGAGGACATTTGACATGAAAGTCAAATGAGGAAAAGTGGCCTGAGCGTTAGAAGAAGAGGGCTGGGGCAGTATGGTCTTGGGTTCGAACCAAGGCAACTGCAGTGGTTTTTTTTTTTTTTCCTGCTGCTGGCGTGGAGGAGAATGAGAGCTAGTGGTCTATTTTTTTTGGACTCTTAAATTGATAAGGTTGGAGCTATTTTTCCTGCTCAAATTCGGCTGGAAAGGGGGGATTATTAGTAGTTGTTTTCAATTAAATTATTGAAGGTGAGTAGGAGATTAAGTGTAGGATAAATCATGTTTTATCTTGGATAATTCAAGGCTGAAAAATTATCACAAAATAGGGGTGTTTGCGAAAATTGGGACTCCTTGGGTCGTTCATATTTTGATTTTTTACTCTGAAAAAGAAGAAAAAATTCTAGCAAACTCCTTTCTTTTTTCTCTCTTCATTGTGCTGCCGAAATCTCCATTGTTTCATAGCCAAAATCATCCAAAACTTCCATCTTTTCTTGCTTCCTATTAGCCGAATATACCCCCTCTTTAAGAGAAAATTTCCAGCAAATTCTTTTCTTCTTTTTCTCTTGATTGTGCTGCCAATTTTCAATAAGTGTGGGAAGCCATAGCCATTAAGGAAAGTATTCGGGATTTATTCCCCTAAGGTAAGTGGTGGTAAGGATCTATTTTAATAGACAATATTTTTAGTGTTAGAAAAGCCGAAGGCTACTAATATGTATGGTTGCCGATTGTAGGGAAGTGAAACGGATTTACATATCGTGAGGTGGTTAGTGTTCAAAGGACATATAGGTAAGGTTTCGGGTTCGTGTAAAACCCATTGGTACAATTTTGGTTTGGCCAAATAGGCTTTTGATACTAACAAAGATGATTGGCCGAATATAGGGTCAAGATCTAGCACTAAAGATTGGAAACTTCGGGATCTAGAAATTTCGGTAGAAACAGGTGTGTACATACACACTTTATAATTAATTAATGTGTTGAATATAGTACACTAAACTTGATTGTGTAGAATTGGATTTAATACCATCATGGTATAAGCAAGGAATCAGGTAAGTCCTTGTTGTTATGAGTTTACTTTATGATGCTTTTGGGAAGCATGACATATTTGGTATATGTGGCATATAAGTATGTGGCTAATGATTAAATTCAATGTATGTTGTTAAATAAATATGTGGGCATGATTTCTGTTATATACATATCATTGATTGATGTGGGTTACATGAAAGGAGGGGGAAGTAATATTTGTGTCGACGGACACCAGTGGTTTGGTACCACATTTTGTGACTACGGTCACCAGAGGTTTGGCACCTCCAAAGGTTTGGCACCTCATAGCGTCTCGTCCCAGTGGCTTAGTACCATAGTGGGTTGGCCCCACGGATTATATTATGGGATCGTCGCCAGTGATTTGGTATCACACGTGGGTTGGCCCCACCAGTGGTTTGGCACCATAATATTGTTGTATATCGTGACTATAAGTCACCAGTGGTTTGGCACCACCAGTGGTTTGGTACCACACGGGGTAGAAAAGGTGTTTAGATGGTTAGGTTGGGTGCATGTTAAATTAATTTGTGATTTGTGTGTATGATGATGCATTAAATCGGGAAAAGGGTTACACACTGAGTCTTGGTGACTCACCTTTTCCTTCAACATTTTTCAGGAGACTCGTAGATCGTGGATGAGGAGCCGGATGGACTCGAGGTGGCCATGCAGTGGAGTTTGAGTTTATTTTGAAGTATTTTTATTTTATTTCGGTTTTATTTATTTAAGTTGTAATAAGGCCTCCTAAGATTATTTTTATTATTTTACATGTTTTGGATGAATTATTTAAATTGTTTAATAACTTTAAAATGATTACACAAATCTCCTTAAAATCAAACGAAAATGTTTTCTTTACTACCATGCACAACGACAAAATTGGTAACAACTTGACTTAATATATTTTAAATGAACTAAGTATTGCTTTCTTTATACACCTCAACTGTTTTTAAAATAAGACAACATCTTCTACCCTAAACTGAATCGGCTAGGCAAGGGTTTTCAAAATGTTTTCATCTGTAACATACTGAATTTGGCCATAACGTTTGGGCCGGGTTTGGGGTGTTACAAAATTGGTATCAGAGCCCAGTTCAAAACTCGACTGTGGGGGGCCCAAGGCCCAAAAGGTTTGGTTTTTGTTAGTAGGCCTTGTTATTATAATGTTTGAGAAATTGTTTTGGCTTGAACAGCATGGCACTGAGTCTTCGGCACCTATCCGCCCAGGTAAGTACTTCTATCAATTTTTGTGAATTCTTTTGATGAGGGGTAGAAAGGGTAAGATGGGAACGTAGACTACTAAAGTAGAAACTATTGAACCCTAGGGCTAGCATACCCCAACACAAGTTGTATAAGATTTAATAAATTCCCTAAACAAACCCTGTGAGTTGTCACTGAGCAAAAGATGTGGCAATCGTTATATGCATATCTAGGATTGGATTCGGTGGGAGCACTGTATTTAAGCAGTCCTCGTGACTCACCTCCTACTCACTCGAATCCTACACGTGCGTAGTAATCTGTCATTCTAATGAGACGACACACTCATAGGCTAAACTCGATAACTAAAACCCGAAAAGGGATTAGCCGTTTTGTTTTTGAGGAAAATAAAATCTTGTTTGAAAAAAAATGACCAAAATACCCCTCAGTTTGAAAAATGACCAAAATACCCCTGGCTTATAAATTATCAAAATACCCTCCGTATGAAAATTTTTCCAAATAGAAATTTTCAAAATATCCATGTTTTGTGAAATCACTTAGAACCCAATTTTTGGAAATCATTTCTGGTGAAAATGCCCTGAATGTGAAAAATTACTAAAATACCCTTAGGGGTAAAACTACGAAAATGCCCTTGAAACATGAAATTTCCAAAATACCCACAGTTTTAATAAAAATTTCATCACATGAAAAGTGCCCAAAAACCTTGCTTTGCAAAATATCGAAAACATCATTATTTTGGAAAATTACAAAATTGCCCTCACCAACAAAATTACCAAAATGACCTTGGTTTTCAAATTTTTTTTTTTTGCAACACCATCAAAATGGAAGATAAATTCTTAAAAATAACTCCCAAAGTTTTACAACTTTTTGAAACATCCCTGATTTATCAATTTTACAAATTTACCCTAATTTGTGGAAAATTACCAAAATGCCCCTGAGTTTCAAAACCACCGAAAGACCCCTGAATTTCAAAATAATTTTTTGACAAAATCATCCAAGAACCTGTATTTTGGAAAAAAATTACGAAAATACCCCTGCAGGACAAATTACGAAAATACCCCCGGGTAGTGGAAAAACAATCACAACGAAACTACAACATCTCTTTGGAATGAATGAATGAAAGACTGTGTATGATTACGAAAGAACCACTTCTAAGCTCCTATCATAAAATTTCTACGCGGATAATCAGTGAAACAAAATTTTTTTTAAATACATAAAACTTCTTAATCAGATTAAATCGCAATCGTTAGATATGATAGTTTTATTAAGATCAGAGTGCGCAGCAATAGCGTAGTGTAGTGAGTTAGACTGTACGGATGAACGATAGTAAGTAATTTCGAGGACGAAATTATTTTTAAGGGGGGTAGAATTGTAACACCCTAAATTAGGGGTTGTTAAAATTTTAATTAATTTCCCTTATGTGCTTGAAAAAAAATAAATATTTTGATTTCTAAGCATATTTAGGGCCTTGACATAACCCCGAGTTAGGTCGGAGTTGAAATTAAAAATTTCTTTTTAAGGCTTAAAAGAGGGGGCTAGGTAAATTTAGGGCTTAAATAAAATTTGGGCTAATTATGACACAAGAATGGTTCTCAGTGCGAGTACGGTAGCGTGTGGTTGGCAAGGGAGGTCATGGGTCTGATTCGAAAAAGGGGAATGCGTTTTGTTTTAGGCTTTTTGGGGCATTAAAGGGAGGGGCCAAGTAAGAGGGCTTTAAAGAATTTTTTGGCAAGGTAAGAGCATGAATGGCAGATTGGTGGAGTGGCTTGGGGCGCCACTTAAGGGCCCTGGTGCAAGGACTCGAGTTCGAGTCATAATGGACGCAAAAGGGATTTTAATTTTAGGCTTTGGCACTAAAAGGAGAAGGGCCCAGGTATAAAGGTGTTATAAATAAATGGTGAGGACATTTGACATGAAAGTCAAATGAGGAAAAGTGGCCTGAGCGTTAGAAGAAGAGGGCTGGGGCAGTATGGTCTTGGGTTCGAACCAAGGCAATGCAGTGGTTTTTTTTATTTTTCCTGCGGCTAGTGTGGAGGAGAATGAGAGCTAGTGGTCTGTTTTTTTTGGACTCTTAAATTGATAAGGTTGGAGCTATTTTTCCTGCTCAAATTCGGCTGGAAAGGGGGGATTATTAGTAGTTGTTTTCAATTAAATTGTTGAAAGTGAGTAGGGGATTAAGTGTAGGATAAATCATGTTTTATCTTGGATAATTCAAGGCTGAAAAATTATCACAAAATAGGGGGTGTTTGCCGAAAATTGGGACTCCTTGGGCTGTTCATATTTTGATTTTTGCTACAGCAAAGAAGAGAAAAAAATTCCAGCAAACTCCTTTCTTTTTTATCTCTTCATTGTGCTTGAAATCTCCATTGTTTCATAGCCAAAATCATCCAAAACTTCCATCTTTTCTTGCTTCCTATTAGCCGAATATACCCCCTCTTTAAGAGAAAATTTCCAGCAAATTCTTTTCTTCTTTTTCTCTTGATTGTGCTGCCAATTTTCAATAAGTGTGGGAAGCCATAGCCATTAAGGAAAGTTTTCGGGATTTATTCCCCTAAGGTAAGTGGTGGTAAGGATCTATTTTAATAGACAATATTTTTAGTGTTAGAAAAGTCAAGACTACTAATATGTATGGTTGCCGATTGTAGGAAGTGAAACGGATTTACATATCGTGAGGTGGTTAGTGTTCAAAGGACGATAGGTAAGGTTTCGGTTCGTGTAAAACCCATTGGTACAATTTTGGTTTGGCCAAATAGGCTTTTGATACTAACAAAGATGATTGGTCAATATAGGTCAAGATCTAGCACTAAAGATTGGAAACTTTGGGATCTAGAAATTTCGGAGAAACAGTGTGTACATACACACTTTATAGTTAATTAATGTGTTGAATATAGTACACTAAACTTGATTGTGTAGAATTGGATTTAATACCATCATGGTATAAGCAAGGAATCAGGTAAGTCCTTGTTGTTATGAGTTTACTTTATGATGCTTTTGGGAAGCATGACATATTTGGTATATGTGGCATATAAGTATGTGGCTAATGATTAAATTCAATGTATGTTGTTAAATAAATATGTGGGCATGATTTCTGTTATATACATATCATTGATTGATGTGGGTTACATGAGAGGAGGGGGAAGTAATATTCGTGTCGACGGACACCAGTGGTTTGGTACCACATTTTGTGATTACGGTCACCAGAGGTTTGGCACCTCTAGAGGTTTGGCACCTCATAGCGTCTCGTCCCAGTGGCTTAGTACCACAGTGGGTTGGCCCCATGGATTATATTATGGGATCGATGCTAGTGATTTGGTATCACACGTGGGTTGGCCCCACCAGTGGTTTGGCACCACAATATTGTTGTATATCGTGACTATAAGTCACCAATGGTTTGGCACCACCAGTGGTTTGGTACCACACGGGGTAGAAAAGGTGTTTGGATGGTTAGGTTGGGTGCATGTTAAATTAATTTGTGATTTGTGTGTATGATGATGCATTAAACCGGGAAAAGGGTTACACACTGAGTCTTGGTGACTCACCTTTTCCATCAACATTTTTCAGGAGACTCGTAGATCGCGGATGAGGAGCTGGATGGACTCGAGGTGGCCATGCAGTGGAGTTTGAGTTTATTTTGAAGTATCTTTATTTTATTTCGGTTTTATTTATTTAAGTTGTAATAAGGCCTCCTAAGATTATTTTTATTATTTTACATGTTTTGGATGAATTATTTAAATTATTTAATGACTTTAAAATGATTACACAAATTTTCTTAAAATCAAACGAAAATGTTTTCTTTCGTACCATCGGGTACAACGACAAAATTGGTAACAACTTGACTTAATATATTTTTAAATGAACTAAGTATTGCTTTCTTTATACACCTCAACTGTTTTTAAAATAAGACAACATCTTCTACCCTAAACTGAATCGGCTAGACAAGGGTTTTCAAAATGTTTTCATCTGTAACATACCGAATTTGGCCATAACGTTTGGGCCGGGTTTGGGGTGTTACAGTTGGCTGGATTTTGGACTCCTTGTGAAACACCCCAAACCTGGCCTACGAGCCTTGACCGGATCTGGTATGTTCCCCGGTGTAAACCGTTTCAAATTCTTTTTTTACTTAGGAAAAACTTGTGTGTTTTGAAAGAAAGATTGTTTTGGGTTGGGCTTGAGTTGAAAACAAGTTTAATTCATTATTAAAATCCTTTACTTTAGGTGACAAAACGTTTGGGCTTTGTATGAAAATAGATTTACTTAATCTTTAATTGATAAAAATTGTAAGCTTAACAATAAAAATAGAATAAAATATATCTACTAAGGCCTTATTACATCAAATAATTCCCAAAATTTAAATTCGAATACTTAAAATAAAATAAAAGTCCAAGTCAGAATTTCTTGTCAGGCATGGCCATCCCTAAGATTCTCGCCAACCCGGTCCATTATTGCTCATCACCGAAAATAGTCCCACAATGGGTGAGTCAAATAGACTCAATGTGTAACCAACACTAAGAATTAACATTTCGTGCATGCATTATCATATCATATACATGTTCATATAATGTAAAAATAATGATGCAATCCCAACCCAAACCTAGTTAACCATCCGCTACACTCCACCCATACCATCCTACAAACCGTGGGGACTACTAAGTCAACCCTCCATCCGCTACACACCATCGAAGGCATTGCAATGACATGCTTATCGCCTATATAAAATTTGTGGCATAGCCACTGAATAATTGTGTCATGAGACACCACATTCGAGATAATGTAACCGGGTTACCACATTCGGATAATGTGACCAAGTCACCACATTCGATAATGTGACCAAGTCACCACATTCGGATAGTGAGACCAAGTCATCACATTCACTTCCCTTTCTCAAATAACCCAATGCCCCATATTATTCATATCATGCATATCATACTTAAATTCACATTCATGTCACTTTTCACATGCTAAGTATAACATATTTCGTAATCCTAGTAGGAGTAGGAAAATGTACTGAGTACTTTGTACCATAACATGGTACTTTAGCCACATTCTTACACTTTCATATTAACACATATATCAAGTTTAAGCCATAAATCTATTAAGACTTAGTGTGGGTACACACGGTACCTTAGCCATGTTCTTACACTTTCATATTAACACATTTAATTTAAAACATAGCCATGAACGTATTAAAACTTAGGGTAGGGTACACACCTGATTCGCTTAACAATTTCACTTGAAATCCCGAAATCCAATCTACTACCTTAGATTTTTAATGCCTACATTCGGCCAACATGGTAATATTTAGCAAAGGCCTATTCGGCCATAAGACCAAATCCTAATAGGATTTGTGTACTTACCTTAATGCCAATTGAATAAAAAATCAAATCCAAAACTTGTATTCTTCCCCCTTTGAAATCGGCTACTCACTAGATCCCTTGAAAATCGGTTAGTTTTCAGCTTAAAACACATAATAATAGATCTGCTACAAAAATAGGGTCTTGGCCGAATATTCATAGTCACTTACCTTAAGGATCTTAAATCCCGAAATTCACCGAATAACTAGGGAACATACGGCCTATGGTGTACCTTCGGGAAAAGAACTTCTCCTTCCATGATTCGACCAAGATTAATAATCAAAATTAGTCCCTAAATTTCGATAAGTCTAAAATATAAAAGAATGGAAACTAAACTTGGATCTTACCCTTATTTGAAGGAATCGGTTGCACCTTCACTTCAACCTTCAGATATCCAGCTATGGCTAAATGATGCTCTCACAACTTTCGGCTTTTGGAGAAATTAGAAAGAAAAGAGAAGGAAGAATAAAACTCAGGAATTTCAGAGAGAGGAGAATCATTAAGAAATTCGCAAAGGAAGAGTGAATGAATGAATGAATGGCCTTCTTTCCCTTTTATAGCCGAAATTACTAGGCTAGAGTCCTCTACTTGGCCACCACTCTTCCTATGTGATAATTATCACTTTATCAAAAGAATTAATCTAACAATTATCTCCTAATTAGCTGAAATTCTAAAGGAAATAAAACTCCTCTTTTAAGAGCCCACATGTCGTCCACCTCTCTGCTCTTTGTAGCAAAATAAAACTTCTTTTATTTGCTTCCCATGTGACTCGAACTTAGGCCCACTTCCCTTGTATGTGGTGCCATTTCTAGAGGCCCTAAGTGGCATCTCCAGGCCACTTTTCCAAGCCTGTTTGTGTGTCAAATTTTACATACTTTTTCTCTTAAGGCTACCTTTCCTTAATTTCCTCTTTTAAACTTTAAAACTCGACATTTCTAAGTCATTTCTAAGTTTCCAAAAATTTTCATTTGGCTCTTTAAACTTGACATTTCCTTACATTTCCTAGTTTCCAGAAATGTTCACTTTCCTCTTTTGAATCATTTCTAACTCATTTTCCTAGTTTCCATAAATGTTCACTTTCCTCTTTTTAACTTAGCATTTCCAAAATGTTCACTTTCCTCTTTTAACTTAACATTTCCAAGTTTCCAAAATGTTCACTTTCCTCTTTTTGAAACTTAACATTTCTAAATCATTTCTTACATTTCCAGGACATTTCCCTACATTTCCTTACATTTCCATACATTTCCATACATTTCCTTATATTTCCATACATTTCCATACATTTCCATACATTTCCTTACATTTCCATACATTTCCATACATTTCCATACATTTCCTTACATTTCCTTACATTTCCAAGGTTCTAAAAATGCACACCACATATCACAATAAACATGCTATTAAGCAAAAATGCACACAATGGGATTCGAACCTCTTCCCTCAAAGTACTTCACTTGTTGCCATAACCCTTGCACCTTAGATGGCGTCCCTTGCCATTTTTCCACATCACTTCTTGTTTTTAACTTAAAACCAATAATTGTCCAAAGCTTTCTTCCATCCTAGGATTTTAAAAACCCTTAATTCATTTCCAAACACTGCCAAAACCTACTACTCATGAATCATGCACAAACGCATAACCCCTAATCTAGGATGTTACAGCTTCTACCCTCCTTAAAAATAATTTCGTCCTCGAAATAACTTACTAACAACAGACAATCCTTCTCACCGTATTATGCTTACGCTGCAAGACTGATCTTAATAGAACCATCATACTTTCCAAGCACAATCTCTAAGATCACGCCCCTCGTAACTCATTTCTAACGCCACGATTTAATCGATTAAGAAGTTTTATGTATTAAAAAATTTTGTTTCACCGATTAACCGCCAAGAAGTTTTATGGAAAGAATTTTTTAAAAGTGGTTCTTTCAGATTCATACATGCACTCATCTTTACATTCATACATCCATCAATTAATTATGAACTTTCGCTCATTCGGAGAAATGTTATAGTTTTCATTGTTGTTGTTTTTCCACTACCTGGGGTATTTTAGTAATTTGCCCTACAGGGGTATTTTCGTAATTTGTTAAAATAAGGTTCCTTGGTGATGTTGTCAATAAGGGTATTTTGGTAATTTTTGAAATCCCGGGGCTTTTTAGAAATTTTGAAATCACAGGGGTATTTCGATAATTAACCAGGGTAAATTTGTAAATCTCAATAAATCAAGGGTATTTCAAAATTTGCAAAACTTGAGGGTTCTTTTTGAGAATTTGTTTTTTTAAATCGGTGATGTTGCAAAAATATTAAAAATTAGGGTCATTTTGGTAATTTTGTCAATTGGGGGTAATTCCGTAAATTTTCAAATCGGGGTATTTTGGACTTTCGCAAAATAGGGTTTTTAAATACTTTTACAAAGTGAGGAAATTTTATTGAAATCAAGGGTAATAAGGTAAATTTAAAACCAAGGGCATTTTGAAGATTTCTAATTTGAGGGTACTTCGCTGATTTTCCTTCCGAGGTATTTTGGTCATTTTGCAAATCGTGGATATTTTCGTAAATTTCTTTCCATAATCAAGGTATGTTGATATTTTGTAAATTTAGGGTTCCTTTAAGCAAAGTAGTGAAATTTTGATAAGAACTGTGGGTATTTGAAATTTTCATAAACCAAGGGCATTTTTGTAATTTTACCATTAGGGGTATTTTTGTAGTTTTATAAATCTAAAATATTTCAGGAAAATTTTATAAAAATAATATTTTTCAAATCATGAGGATAATTTAGAAATTTTAAAACTAGGGTTTCCATAAAATACGGCTAGTCTCTTTCGGGTTTTAGTTAGGGGTTTAGCCTGTATAAGTCCTCTTGGTTAGGTGAACCGAGGCTACGCACTGTAGGATTCGAGTGGAGAGGAGATGAGTCACACTGACCGCTTAAATACCAAGCTCCCACCAAACCAATCCTAGACATGCGCACCATGGTTGCCACACCCTAACTCTCGGTGACTTAACCACGTGTTTGTTTAATTAGGCATTTAAGTCTTATGTAATTGTTGGGGTAACTAGTCCTAGGGTTCAAATACTTATCATACTAATCTACGCTGCCATAAAAGCCCATACATTTCACATATTCAAATCACTTGTAAGTCGTAAGTACTTACCCGGTGGATCATGGCCTGAGACTTAGGTGTCATGCCGTAAAACCTGAAAATTTTTCAGAAAATTCCTTTTGGGCTTACTTTGGAAAACGTTTTGGGCCTTAAACCCAAGGCCGAGAGTTTAAAACTGGGCTCTGATACCAAACTAAAACACCCAAAACCTAGCCCACGAGCCTTGACCGGATCTGGTATGTTCCCCAGTGTAAACCGTTTCAAATTCTTTTGTTACTTAGGAAAAACTTGTGTGTTTTGAAAGAAAGATTGTTTTGGGTTGGGCTTGAGTTGAAAACAAGTTTAATTCATTATTAAAATCATTTACTTTAGGTGACAAAATGTTTGGGCTTTGTATGAAAATAGATTTACTTAATCTTTAATTGATAAAAATTCGTAAGCTTAACAATAAAAATAGAATAAAATATTCCTACTAAGGCCTTATTACATCAAATAATTCCCAAAATTTAAATTCAAAATACTTAAAATAAAATAAAAGTCCAAGTCAGAATTTCTTGTCATGCATGGCCATCCCTAAGATTCTCGAACCCGGTCAATTCTCGTCATCACCCAAAATAGTCCCACAATGGGTGAGTCAAAAGACTCAATGTGTAACCAACACTAAGAATTAACATTTCAGGCATGCATTATCATATCATATACATGTTCATATAACAGGTAAAAATAATGATGCAATCCCGAACCCAAACCTAGTTAACCATCCGCTACACTCCACCCTACCATCCTGCACACCGTGGGGACTACTAAGTCAACCCTCCATCCGCTACACACCATCGGCAGTCGCTGCAGTTGACGTGCTCATCGCCCATATAAAATTTGTGGCATAGCCACCAGATAATTGTGTCATGAGACACCACATTCAGATAATGTAGCCAAAGTTACCACATTCAGATAATGTGACCGAAGTCACCACATTCAGATAATGTGACCGAAGTCACCACATTCAGATAGTGAGACCGAAGTCATCACATTCACTTCCCCTTTCTCAAATAACCCGAATGCCCCATATTATTCATATCATGCATATCATACTTAAATTCACATTCATGTCACTTTTCACATGCTAAGTATAACATATTTCGTAATCCTAGTAGGAGTAGGAAAATGTACCTGAGTACTTTGTACCATAACATGGTACTTTAGCCACATTCTTACACTTTCATATTAACACATATATCAAGTTTAAGCCATAAATCTATTAAGACTTAGTGTGGGGTACACACGGTACCTTAGCCATGTTCTTACACTTTCATATTAACACATTTAATTTAAAACATAGCCATGAACGTATTAAAACTTAGGGTAGGGTACACACCTGATTCGCTTAACAATTTCACTTGAAATCCCGAAATCCGATCTATTACCTTAGATTTTTAATGCCTACATTCGGCCAACATGGTAATATTTAGCAAAGGCCTATTCGGCCATAAGACCAAATCCTAGTAGGATTTGTGTACTTACCTTAATGCCGATTGAATAAAAAATCAAATCCCAGAAACTTGTATTCTTCCCCCTTTGAAATCGGCTACTCACTAGATCCCTTGAATCGGTTAGTTTCCAGCTTAAAACACATAATAATAGATCTACTACAAAAATAGGGTCTTGACCGAATATTCATAGTCACTTACCTTAAGGATCTTAAATCCCGAAATTCACCGAATAACTAGGGAACATACTGCCTATGGTGTACCTTCGGGAAAAGAACTTCTCCTTCCATGATTCGGCCAAGATTAATAATCGAAATTAGTCCCTAAATTTCGATAAGTCTAAAATATAAAAGAATGGAAACTAAACTTGGATCTTACCCTTATTTGAAGGAATCGGTTGCACCTTCACTTCAACCTTCGTGAGATTCGCTATGGCTAAATGATGCTCTCACAACTTTCGCTTTTGGAGAAATTAGAAAGAAAAGAGAAGGAAGAATAAAAGCAGAGGAATTTCGGCAGAGAGAGGAGAATCTGCTTAAGAAATTTGGCAAAGGAAGAGTGAATGAATGAATGAATGGCCTTCTTTTCCTTTTATAGCCGAAATTACTAGGCTGGAGTCCTCTACTTGGCCACCACTCTTCCTATGTGATAATTATCACTTTATCAAAAGAATTAATCCAACAATTATCTCCTAATTAGCCAAAATTCTAAAGGAAATAAAACTCCTCTTTTAAGAGCCCACATGCCGTCCACCTCTCTGCTCTTTGTAGCAAAATAAAACTTCTTTTATTTGTTTCCCATGTGACTCGAACTTAGGCCCAATTCCCTTGTATGTGGCGCCATTTCCAGAGGCCGTAAGTGGCATCTCCAGGCCACTTTTCCAAGCCTGTTTGTGTGTCAAATTTCACATACTTTTTCTCTTAAGGCTACCTTGCCTTAATTTCCTCTTTTAAACTTTAAAACTCGACATTTCTAAGTCATTTCTAAGTTTCCAAAAATTTTCATTTGGCTCTTTAAACTTGACATTTCCTTACATTTCCTAGTTTCCAGAAATGTTCACTTTCCTCTTTTGAATCATTTCTAACTCATTTTCCTAGTTTCCATAAATGTTCACTTTCCTCTTTTTAACTTAGCATTTCCAAAATGTTCACTTTCCTCTTTTAACTTAACATTTCCAAGTTTCCAAAATGTTCACTTTCCTCTTTTTGAAACTTAACATTTCTAAATCATTTCTTACATTTCCAGGACATTTCCCTACATTTCCTTACATTTCCATACATTTCCATACATTTCCTTATATTTCCATACATTTCCATACATTTCCATACATTTCCATAAATTTCCTTACATTTCCATACATTTCCATACATTTCCATACATTTCCTTACATTTCCTTACATTTCCAAGGTTCTAAAAATGCACACCACATATCACAAGAAACATGCTATTAAGCAAAATGCACACAATGGAATTGAACCTCTTCCTCAAAGTACTTCACTTGTTGCCATAACCCTTGCACCTTAGGTGGCGCCCCTTGCCACATTTCCACATCACTTCTTGTTTTAACTTAAAACCAATAATTGTCCAAAGCTTTCTCTTCCATCCTAGGATTTTAAAAACCCTTAATTCATTTCCAAACACTGTCAAAACCTACTACTCATGAATTATGCACAAACGCATAACCCCTAATCTAGGATGTTACACCTTGGGGGGCTGTCCATATCAGTTTTGTACAGCAAAGAAGTGCCAAAAATCCCTCAATTTCTTTTCTTCTTTTTTCTCTTCATTGTCTTTGAATTCTCCCTTAAACCATAGCCAAAATCGCTCAAAATTTCCAGCTTCTCTTGTTCCTTTTAGCCTAATCTACCTCCTCTTTTAAGAGGAAAATTCCAGCCCCTTTCCATCTTGTGATTAGTGAATTCCTCTAAGGTCGATTCTTGTTAGGTTCTTTTCTTTTCATTGAAGATAGCGAATCCCTCACAACACCAAGTGGTGCTGATTTGTGGAGTTTAAGGGCTGAAACAATTATCAAGGTAAGGGGGTAATCACCTCTTTTAGGTTCAAGGTTATGGCTGAATGGCCTAAGTTTCTTACTAATATGATCAAACCAATTATAAGGAGGCCATAGTCTATTAAAGGGAGCTTTCGGGATTTGTTCTCCTAAGGTAAAGAGGTAAGTGACATTCAGCCATAGGCCTTGATTATGTGTGATTATACAAGTTGATTCTTAACTAGTGTTTTGGTAGGGATCTCGACAAATCAAGTGACGTTTTTAGGATTTGTTTGGAAATCAAATCCATTCAAGGTAAGTTCGAAAAAGAGCCTTTGGTATTAATTTGGTTTGGTCGAATAGGCCTAAGTCCCTAACCATGATTTTTGGCCGATTATAGGACAAGAGATCTAACATCGTAGATCGGATCTTCGGGATCTAGAAATTTCGGTAGAAATAGGTGTGTAAGAACTCACTACACACTTTATTAATTTACATGATTATTGTTGTTGTCATTTATCCTTTTTGGTAGTGTTTTGCTTATGGCTAAGCATGGATTCCGGGTAAGTCCACTAACTTGTGATTTTTGATATATGAATTGCATGCCATCACATGATGTTAAATGCTATGACATGATATATGATAATTGATATATAAGCATGTGATGGTGGGATTGATGAGAGGAGGGGGATAATTTTATGGACTGTCGCCAGTGGTTTTGACCACAAGATGGGTTGGCCCCATCAGATTATTTATGACCTATGGTCATCAGTGGTTTTGACCACAAGATTGGTTGGCCCCATCAGATTATTTGTGACCTATGGTCATCAGTGGTTTTGACCACACCGATTGATAAATTACGACTAAGTCCCAGTGGTTTGGTACCACCGGTGGTTTTGACCACACTTGATTATTTGTGACCTATGGTCATCAGTGGTTTTGACCACATGATGGGTTGGCCCCATCATTTGATTTGTGACTCTAAGTCATCAGTGGTTTTGACCACCAGTGGTTTTGACCACACGGGGTAGTTAAGGAGTATGGATGGTTAGGTTGGGTTGCATGTGCATGTTTGTTAATGACTTGTGTTTGAGTTGTATTTTCGGGTGGGGGATTTACACACTGAGTCTTGGTGACTCACCCCCTTTCCCTTAACATTTTGCAGATGAGTAGAACGCGAAGATGGAGCCAGAGAGGACTCAAGGCGGCCATGCTTGTCGATGGATTTAAATTCATATTATTAAAGTTAATATTATTTACTTTCTAAGTTTATATTTTGGGATTGTAATAAGGCCGCTATTATTATTTTGGATGTTTATTTTACTGTTTTATTTTACTTATGATATATTACAAAAGGAATTTTATAATTATTAATTGAACCTATTAAAAGTAACTTTTCAAACTTAATAAACTTTTACGGGTTTTTCAAAGATGTTACCATCGAGTAACAAAAATTTAACTAAGTCAATTATAACCTTGACGGATTTCAAAATGCTACATGATCAACCGTTTTCAAAAAGGGTTTATCAACCCAACTATACTTATAAAAAGGCCCAACTAAGTTTTCAAACCCCGTTTTCACACCTTAGCTAAATTTTATCAAGTTTTTCACCAAACCTTCAAAATGATTCAAATTATTTTACTCCATGGCATACCATATCCGGTCAGGACTCATGGGCCGGGTTTGGGGTGTTACAGATGGCACCGAAAGAATTGGTGGAGTTAAAGGCTCAGATTCAGGAGTTATTGGATCGAGGTTTTATCCGACCAAGTGTTTCACCTTGGGGAGCACCGGTACTTTTTGTCAAGAAGAAGGATGGTACGATGCGAATGTGTATAGACTACCGCCAGTTAAATAAGTTGACAATCAAAAACAAGTATCCATTGTCGAGGATAGATGACTTGTTTGATCAGCTTAAAGGGGCAGCGATTTTCTCCAAGATTGATTTAAGGTCTGGATATCATCAGTTAAAGGTGAAAGAGGCTGATATCCATAAGACGGCATTTTGTACTTGGTATGGGCACTACGAGTTTCTGGTAATGTCGTTTGGGTTGACTAACGCGCCGACAGCATTCATGGACATGATGAATCGGGTATTTCAGTAGTTTTTGGATCAGTTTGTTGTGGTATTTATAGACGATATTTTGGTATACTCCAAGTCAGAGGAGGAGCATGATGCACATTTGTGAGTAGTGTTACAGATTCTGAGGGAAAATTAGCTTTATGCCAAATTTAGTAAGTGTGAGTCCAGGCTTAAGGAGGTGACTTTCTTGGGTCACGTAGTATCAGCTGAGGGGATTAGAGTGGATCCTCAGAAGATCGAAGCAGTGCTGGATTGGAAGTCACCTAAGTTAGTGGTTGAGATTCAGAGTTTTCTAGGTCTAGCGGGGTATTACCGAAGATTTGTGGAAGGATTTTCTTTGATAGCAGCACCTATGACCAAGTTATTGAGGAAAGGAGTTCCATTTGTGTGGACTGAGAAGCAACAAGAAAGTTTCGACAAGTTGAAGAAGATTCTAACTGAAGCTCCAGTTTTGATTCAACCCGAGGCAGGCAAGGAATTCACGGTTTATTGTGATGCATCACATACTGGCTTGGGATGTGTGCTGATGCAGGAAGGAAAGGTAGTGTCTTATGCGTCTCGACAGTTGAGACCACATGAGGTTAACTATCCGATGCATGACTTGGAATTAGCTGCAGTGGTTTTTGCCTTGAATATTTGGAGACACTATTTGTACGGAGAGAAATCGATAGTCTATACTGATCACAAGAGTCTAAAGTATCTTTTGACTCGGAAGGATTTGAATTTGAGGCAGCGCAGATGGATTGAGTTGTTGAAGGACTATGACTGTTCGATTGAGTATCATCTGGGCAAGGCTAACGTGGTGGCAGACACGTTAAGCCGTAAGGTTGTATCAGACTTAAGATCGATGTTTGCTCGTCTTAGTTTATACGACGATGGGAGTCTTTTGGCAGAATTGCAAGTCAAGCCGACTTGGTTAGAGTAGATCAAGAAGAAACAGTTAGAGGATGATGGTTTGAATGATCGGAGTTGCAGGTTCAGAATGGTGGTTTAGAGGATTATAGTTTGTCCAGTGATGGAGTGTTGTGTTTTCAAGGGAGAGCTTGTATACCGAAGGATGTTGAGTTGAGGCAAAGAATTCTTTGGGACACACATAGCAGCCCATACGCTATGCATCCTGGAGGTAGCAAGATGTATCAGGATTTAAGAGAGCAATTTTGGTGGCCAGGTCTGAAGCGAAAGGTAACTGAATTTGTGGGTAAATGTTTGACATGTCAGCAGGTCAAGGCTGAACATCAGTTGCCGTATGGGTTACTTTAGCCGGTGAAGAATCTATAGTAAAAGTGGGAAAGGATCACTATGGACTTTGTCAGTGGATTACCCATTACACCGAGTAAAAAGGATTCAGTTTGGGTGATTGTGGATCGTCTGACTAAGTCAGCTCATTTCATTCCGGTAAGGGTGGATTACTCGCTTCAGAAGTTACCTAAGTTGTATATAGCGGAGATAGTAAGGTTGCACGGTGTGCCAGTGTCGATCATCTCGGACAGTGATCCTAGATTTATGTCGAGATTTTGGAGAGCGTTACATCAAGCTTTGGGTACACTGTGATTTCATTCGACGGACATTTCATCCACGGTCGACGAGGCGATCGAAAGGGTTATACAAATTTTAGAGGATATGTTAGAGGTTGTGTTTTGGGCTTTAGAGGCAGTTGGGAAGAGTTTTTACCATTAGCTGAGTTTGCATACAACAATAGTTATCAGGCAAGCATTATGTCGCACACCTACATGCTATGGTAGGAGGTGTCGCACACCTACATCTTTGAGTTGGGTGAACGTTAGATGTTAGGACCAGAGTTGGGTGCAGAAACTGAGGATAAGGTGAAGTTGATTCAGGCTCGTTTGAAGGAAGCTTCGGATAGGCAGAAGTCATATGCCGATCTCAAGCGGAGGGATATAGAGTTTGCCGTGGGTGACGAGGTTTTTCTGAAGGTCTCGCCATGGAAGAAAATATTAAGATTTGGGAGAAAAGGCAAGTTAAGTCCAAGGTTTATTGGACCGTATAAGGTGTTGGGACGAGTGGGACCAGTAGCCTATCAACTCGAGTTGCCAGCAGAGCTGAGTCAGATACACGATGTGTTCCATGTCTCCATGCTTAGACGCTATCGTTCTGATCCATCACATGTCGTGGCAGTTGAGGAAATAGAAGTGAGTCCAGATTTGACGATAGAAGAAGAACCAGTGCAGATTCTAAACCGAGATGTGAAAGTTTTGCCTAAGAAGTCAGTTCCTTTAGTGAAGGTTTTATGGCGAAACCATGGTGTAGAAGAAGCAACGTGGGAACCGGAAGATGCAATGAGGCAGCAATACCCTCAACTCTTTTGATCAGGTAATTTTGAGGACGAAATTTTTTAGGAGGGTAGAATTGTAACATCCCTAAATTGGGCCTAGTAGGATTGGGCCAATTGGACCTTGGGCTTTAGGAAAAATTAGAGTATTATCTTGTTATTTGTGTTGGCTCGGGTATGAATTTTTTGTGTTTGGCATAGTCTTGTGAAGGCTTGATTTTATTTATGAAGCAGGACAAGAATTAATGTAACACCCCAAACCCTACTCGTGCTTATGACCGGACTTGGCATGCCACACAATTTGAACTTTCGTCCGGTCATCAATGCTTTTAATGAAAACTATTCTTCAAAATGATTTTGAAGATGGAGTTTATCAAAATCGAGATTTATTTGAAAACCATGATTTTAAAACATGAGATTTTACAATTTGATTTTCGAGAAATAATTGGTTAAAATAAATTTATAAAAGAGTTTTCAGTAAATTTTACGAGTAAGTGATATTTAAGAAAAACCTTTTTTTTTATCGTAAGTTGAAGAAAACATTTATAAGAATTAAATGAATTTCATTTAAGTAACTAAGACATATTAAAATCCATCCACTAATAAAATCCATAAAAATAATACCGAGGCCTTATTACATCGCAATTGAAAAAGTACTTAAATAAAAATACATAAAAGAAATTCAAAGTTTTTATAACTCATCATTCGTAGTATGGCCTCCACTGAAGTCATCCCCACCCAAGCTTCTATCAATTATTATTACCCGAGAAGGGTAAGAAAATGGGGTGAGTTACTTAGAACTCAATGTGTAACCCATTTACCGTGTTCACTAGGCCAAAACCATTTAAGCAATTAGTCAGGCTTAGGCCCATTTACAAATGTACAATATAAAAAAATAATGCATATGATATTCAATTCCCAACCAAGCCTAATTTCCATCCGCTAAACACCACTCATACCAACCAACACACACTGAGGGATCAAGTCAACCCACCTCGTCAACACACCAATAGCAAGCATTAAGCCAATTATAATATTTGTGGTAGAGCCACCGAACTATATTTTTGGCAATGTGCCATTGTGACAGAGTCATAGAACTAGATTTTTGGCAACAGCCATTCTTCTCTTCACAATTATCCCAACCCATGCGGTCATGTATATATATATATATAGATAATGCATAACAATATATTCATAAGGTAAATTTCAACAAAAAGCCCATATTACAAGTTATCAATTTGGCCCATTAGTCAAAATAGCAATTTTGGCCCATTTAACGATCTAGCAGACCTTGGCCCATTTAACACATGAGGCCCTTTTCACAATATTCTCACTTGGCCAATTTATCAAAATAATCATATGGCCCAAAATATCACTTTTTAACAAAATAACCCATTAAGGGCAAATCCGTAATTTTTTTTCACAACCTTAATACCGATTTCATGCATTCACACAAAAAGTGCTAATATATCGTATTTTCCAATTTTATCGAATTTATGATTTTTATTCTAACGCTTACAGTATAATATAACCCATGAGATAAGTGTGAAGTTACACACCTGATTACGGTGAGAATTATACTTTCCCGCTCGTTGATATCTAAACACGCATCACGATGGATTAGAACACTAATACTTATTTGCAAAACTATTCTTAAAAATAAGCGTTCTAAACTTTTACCCTTGAAATTTTGAACAACTTCTATTTTTGGTTTCTCCCCGATTGATGATTCATTACCCGTTGAATATTCACGAACAAACAAAGGTTCAGGAGTACGAATGACTTCAAATAATTGATTTTCGTTGGACGAGGGTCCACAACCCGGTGGAAAATCTCGATTGCCGAAACTGCCCTTCGTTTGAATTTAGGGGGGATAGCGAAAGCACCCCTCTTCTGAACAGTATTCATCGCTCTTTTCGAACCTATCTTGTTTTCCTCCATTGAAAAAAGATTATTAGTCCAACTTATTAAATCGAAAGATTAAGACTAAATGTCTTAAGACAAAATCGGCTTACCACAAAAATATCTTTGCGCTCACGGGATGATAATCGAGCGTTAACGTCCCTAAGATAGAATCGATTAATAATTCACCTTCGACGAAATAACGAAATAATTTGAAAGTCCTTGATGGAAATCCTTACTTTAACACTTCGATTCGATTTCTAGCGAGTCACTATGATTACTTAATACTCCGAGTCCTACTTCTCTAAAACACTATTAAGATGAATAGGATTGTTTAAAGGAAGAATAAGGAATGCTATTTTTCACCAAAGACTTTCTTAAACAATATGTATATTCGCCAAAGGCAAAGAAAAGAAAATAAAGAAATGAAAAGGGTCCTTACCACTTGGTTGAAATGAAAGTTGAAAGAATGATTGTCAAGAGAAAAGAAATATGTGAGGAGAAGGTAAGGCTAAGAAAATAATTTTGATGGATAAGATGCTAGCAACATTCGACCATGGAGAAAAGTAGAAGAGAGAAAATGTGTTTCGGGTTTTCAAGGATGAATAAGAAACAAATGGAGGGGTTTGGGACAAGAGAGCATTCAGCCAAAGAGTAGAAAAGAAAGAAAAGAAAAGAAAAAAATGGTCTTTGTGGTATGGTGATTTCGGCACTAGAGAGGAAGAGCTTGAGAGATTAGGCAAAAATTGAGACCAAATGGTCAAAAACAATGACCAAAAGAAGAAAACAAGAATGCTCACAATGCACCATTTGCATTCGGTTATGGAGAGAAAAAAATGAGAAGAAAGTTTTGTGAAAAGAAACACCAAAATGACCAAATGGGATTACACACTAACTACACATCCTTACCAAAGTCTACCACAAAAATTTGGCCACCCCCTAGTCCATAAAACCGTCCATGTTCATAGACATAGTTTGCCATTCAATAGTTTCCAAAACATCTCCCATGATTCAAGCCTTATGTCCTCCCTTGATGCCTTTTTCAAAAGATTATTTTCCTTAAGTTTTTTTTTTTTTTACCTTTTTCCTTTAGTCTTCTTACCATAATATTTGAAACCCAACTCATCCTAAACCTTATCCGTGAATCACACTATGGAAGAGGAAACAAAAAAAAAAAACAAAACTCAAATTTTCAATAAGGGATTCGAACCTCTTCCCTCTAAGCATGCTTATGGTGCCAACTCCACCTTGCTACTAGTTCATCTTATGCAAACTTTTACCAATTAAATTCCCTTAAACATCAGAGTCACTTGTTCCACTTCAATAAAGTACTCATTACTAAAATTTATTCTAATACCGAATAAATCCCAAGCCTTCTCAAGACTATACAACATATCGATACTCATATTTTAGGATGTTACAACTCTACCCCTTAAAGAAAATTTCATCCTCGAAATTTACCCGTTAAAAGAGGTGAGGATATTGTTGTCAAATTAGTCCTCAGGCTCCCACGTAGCTTCCTCCGTTCTGTGATTACGCCAAAGAACCTTAATCAATGGTACGCCTTCTTTCTTAGCACCTTAACATCGCGATCTAAGATTTTCACCGGTTCTTCCTCGAAGACAAGTCCGACCTCAACTCCACTTCTTCTACCCAGATATGTGAGGCGGATCCAATCTATAACGCATCAGCATAAAAACATGGAAAACACTATGAATCTGACTTAACTCCGGAGGTAATTCAAGCTAATAGGCCACTGGTCCTACACGCTTCAACACACGGTATGGTCCAATGAACCTAGGGCTCAACTTGCCCTTCCTTCCAAATATGAAAATCTTCTTCCAAGGTGAAACTTTCAGAAAGACTTGATCTCCCACCGCAAACTCAATATCTTTATGCTTCAGATCCGCATACGACTTTTGTCTATCCGAAGCTTCCTTTAACCGCGCTCGAATCACCTTTACTTTTTCTTCCGTCTCAAATATCAATTCAGGACCCAACAACTGTCGTTCCCCCAATTCAGTCCAACAAGTAGGGTACAACACCTACAACCGTATAACGCTTCATATTTGGATCTTTGGATTGGTAATCATATTATCGTGAACTACGCCAATGGTAGAAAATCTTTCCAACTACCTCTGAAGTCGATCACACAACCTCGTAACATGTCCTCCAAAATCTGAATTACTCTTTTAGGCTGACCATCTGACTGAGGATGAAAAGTCGTACTGAAGTTTAACTTTGTTCCCAAAGCCTCATGTAAAGCTTTCCAAAACTGTGATGTAAACCTAGGATCCTTGTCCGATATGATAGACAATGGTACCCCATGCAACCTCACGATCTCGGATACATACGACTTAGCCAACCACAGGCGAGTAAAAATTGGGCCTAGTAGGATTGGGCCAATTGGACCTTGGGCTTTAGGAAAAATTAGAGTATTATCTTGTTATTTGTGTTGGCTCGGGTATGAATTTTTTGTGTTTGGCATAGTCTTGTGAAGGCTTGATTTTATTTATGAAGCTAGAATAATTCTTAGTATTAAAATTTAGTGAAGTGGATTTGGTGAACCCGACACTTAAGTTAATTTAAGTGTTATATTCTAGCACATGAGGAGTTAGTGGCAAGGTGGTTATGACGCATGAAAGGTTGCTTGAGGAAGTGGTTCGAGTAACATGGATTGCATTTGGAAGACTTTATTTTATGCATCATTGCATTAAGTGTCGACCAAGTTTTGCATTTGGTAAGTTGGACTTTCAATTTTTATGGCAAGTTGAATAGTAAATTAGGAAAACTTGAACTTTGGGAAAGGAATCATATGGATTAAGGAAGGATAGGGACATAAGGCTTGGTTTAAGGTGAGGTTTTTGGAAGCTTTTAATGGCTAATTTTCCATGAATGTGGATGGTATGGGTGTCTAGGGGGTTGGCGAATGTTGATAGGATTTGGGGGATTAGTTGGTCAATTCTTAGCATTTTGTGCATCTTTGCATTTTCTTTTCCTCTCCAAAATCTTCCTCCTTAGATTTAATGTGTCTTGGACATTAGGTGTAATTTTGTTTTGTTTTGGCTTTCATCCTTGAACCAAATCCTAATTACTTTCTCTCTTTTATTCTTTGAAATCGAAACCACACTTAGCACTTTGTGCTCTTTTCTTTTTTTTCTGAGACAAGGTGTTTGGTGAATCTCTTTCTCCGTCTCTTTTCTTTTCTTTTCATAATTGTTAAAAAAAAACTACATCTTTTCTTTTACTTTCTTTTGGCCAAATCTTCTTTCTTCCCTAATTCTCTTTCTTTTCTTCCATTGTTTTCTCAAGCGAATCCTCCTTCTCCTAATTTCCTTTTCTTTTCCTTTCTCTTTCTTCACTCTAGCGAAATTATTTGATAGTCTTCATCCACCATAGCGAATCTTCTTTCTCTCTTTTGGTGTTATCTTGGCGAATAACAACAAGGGTAGGTCTTTATTTGGTTTTCTTCAATCGGTTTTGGAAGGGGGTAAGTGTTCATGGCCATATTTCTTTAGTTTCTTTTCTCTTTTCTCTGTCATTTTTCTTGAGGGCAAAGGCCGAATTTTTAGGCATTTTCTTACAAGGTTTTAATCATTCTTAGAAACTGATTTCTTCTAGGCTTTTCGGGACTTTGGAAGCAAACGATTTAATCCTATTTCTCTAGCAAACGAAGTTGGTAAGTCAAGTGGTAAAGATTTATGCTGGTTTATTATTCTTTAAGAGGATGTTAAGCCGAAGGCTATTGAGACTAAGGTTAGTTGTTGGCCGAATGGTCTATGGTAGTAATCTTAGTGTTGGCCAAATGTAGGACAATGAGATCTAGTGCGGTAGATCGGGTCTTCGGGCTTTAATGATTTCGCTATTATCAGGTGTGTACCTTACACACTTCATAACTCAGTAATATAAATATGTAAATATTCTAATCATGTTGTTAAAGCCAAAAGCTATGAGATTCTCAATATGATAACTTAAGGGTATGTGCAAGAAATCGGGTAAGTCCATTTCGATATGACTTTTGCAATATGATGCATGATGATACGATTTATGATTAATTTCCTATGTGATTTCTAATAAAGCATAAAGGCATGATTTGTTTAAATGTTGCATTGATATGGGTGATATGAGAGGAGGGGGAAGGATTTGATATTCGTGTCTTTGGTACACCAGAGGTTTGGCACCTCCAGTGGTTTGGTACCACAATTATTTCGTGTCTTTGGGACACCAGAGGTTTGGCACCTCATAGCGACTCGTCCCAGTGGCTTAGCACCACAGTAGGTTGGCCCCACATTTGATATTACGGGATCGTCGCCAGTGATTTGGTATCACACGTGGGTTGGCCCCACAGATGGATTATTCGTGACTTTGGGCCACTAGTGGTTTGGCACCACATTATTGGATATCGTGACTTTGGGTCACCAAGGTTTGGCACCACCGGTGGTTTGGTACCACACGGGTAGAAAAGGAGTTATGGATGGCTAGGTTGGGTGCATTATTTACATTACTTGGTTATGAATTGTGTATGTATGTTGCATTAATCGGGAAAGGATTTATACATCGAGTCTTGGTGACTCACCTTCTCCTTATCTTTTCGTGTGATTCATAGATCGCGGATGAGGAGCCGGATGAACTCGAGGAGGCCATGCAATAAAATTCGGTTTACATGAACTTCGATTTGGGTATTTTATTTAATTTTAATTTGGTTAACATCTTTATTTGGATTTGTAATAAGGCCTCTTTAATTATGTTTTGGATTATTTATATGCTTTGGACTTGTTTTAAACATGGCTAAATAAATATCATGGTTGATTTAATAATTAAGCCCAAAGTTTTCTAAACTATAAAAGCAATGGTTTTCAAAATCTTACCATCGGGTAATATAAATCGTTTGATAGTAAAATTACAACTTAAGTGTTTTCAACAACTTAGATGATTTCCAAATTGAAGTTTCTACACACAAATGCAAACAGTTTTCAAAGTAATAATTCAAGTTTTTCTTAAAATGACATAAATGTTTTCTAACCTATGGATTGACAACTAAGTTTTAAAAGATTTATTTACGGAATTTCAAAGTAAATCATCAGTTTTTAACTTGTTATACTCCTGTTTTCTACAAATATAGAACAACAAAGAGTTTATCACTAAAATTTAATCGGTAACTCAATTTTCTTCAAAATGTTTTCCTCTGAGGCATGCCAGATTCGGTCATGGCGTATTGATCGGGTTTGGGCTGTTACAAAAATGGTCTTTGTGCTATGGTGATTTCGGCACTAGAGAGGAAGAGCTTGAGAGATTAGGCAAAAATTGGGACCAAATGGTAAAAAAAAATGACCAAAAGAAGAAAACAAGAATGCTCACAGTGCACCATTTGCATTCGGTTATGGAGAGAAAAAAATGAGAAGAAAGTTTTGTGAAAAGAAACACCAAAATGACCAAATGGGATTACACACTAACTACACATCCTTACCAATGTCTACCACAAAAATTCGGCCACCCCCAAGTCCATAAAACCGTCCATGTTCATAGACATAGTTGGCCATTCAATAGTTTCCAAAACATCTCCCATGATTCAAGCCTTATGTCCTCCCTTGATGCCTTTTTCAAAAGATTATTTTCCTTAATTTTTTTTAACCTTCTTCCTTTAGTCTTCTTACCATAATATTTGAAATCCAACTCATCCTAAACCTTATCCATAACCGACACTATGGAAGAGGAAACAAACAAAACAAAACTCACATGTTCAATAAGGGATTCGAACCTCTTCCCTCTAAGCATGCTTGTGGCGCCAACTCCACCTTGCTACTAGTTCATCTTATGCAAACTTTTACCAATTAAATTCCCTTAAACATCAGAGTCACTTGTTCCACTTCAATAAAGTACTCATTACTAAAATTTATTCTAATACCAAATAAATCCCAAGCCTTCTCAAGACTGTACAAGCACACAAATTTAATCATTCAGAAGTTAAGCACCAAAAACATGCAACATATCGATACTCATATTTTTAGGATGTTAAAATTAACCAATCTATGGCCTGACTCTCAACCTGTCCCCAGTGGAGTCGCCAAGTTGTCAAAACCATTTTTATTTTAAAGTTTTGGAAAATGGGAATCGACTTTAAAAAATATGGGAGTCGCCACTGATCCTTTTTATTTAGGTGTGATCAGGTCACCTATAAAAATATTTTGGTCTGCGAAGTTTGAGAAAACGGGTTCAGGAGTCAGTTACGTGCAAGGAAGGGTTAGCACCCTTGCAACGCCCAAAGTTGGTACCAAATTGATTAACGTTGTCCTAATGTCGAAAACTTGAAAATATCTAGAGTAAAAGATTATTAAATTTGAATTGAATCTCAAGATTAACTCGTTTCAAAGGAATAAAAGTATCATACCCAGCACGTTAGGATATAACTCCTTTATAATCTGACATCGAGATCATCTTTGATCTTCAAAACATGTGAAAAAAAAAAAGGTATTTGGTTATTTAGTTGAACGAAAAATCGACACCCAGCACGTTAGGATGTAATTTTCCGTACTTCTAAACATACAAATATTGCCTTGTTTTTTTTAATATGCAACCTTAAAATTGGTTCAACATTCATTTTTAATGTAACAATGTAACACCCCAAACCCGGCCCAAACACCCCGGCCAGATTTTGAATGCTACTAAGGAAATAGTTCGAAAAGAATTTGACATAAGGATGAAAACATAATAATTTTCCGTCATTTATAAAACATTGTACCTTTGAAATTCTAAGTAAAATTATGTTGTTACAAATTTCTGGATTTAAAACGTTAATATAGGTTTTAAGATGTAAATTGCTTTTAAAATAAAACTTTCCCAAATATTAACTCGATCATCAATCCCACCTAAACACAATAAAAATCCCCAAATATTTTAAGTGGCCTTATTACAATAAATACTTACTCAAAAAAAAAAAAAATAATACTGAAAATATAAAGTGCAATAAATAAACAAAAAAAAACATCTTCTGCATGGCCACCTCGTATCCGCCCCAGCCCGGTCCAAGATTCATGTATCACCTGCAATGTTTGTGAAAAATAGGGTGAGTCAAACCGACTCAGTGTATAATTATTTCACATGTCTCCACAAATGGGCTTGGCCCACCTCCACACAGTCCACACATACAATCATGCAAAATGAATCCCAACCCAACCTAGTGTCCATCCGCTACACACCCCCGTACCTGCCGCACACACTAGGGGATTACTAAATCACCCTCCAACCGCTACACACCCCCTTGGCAGTCCTGCTGCCCACATATCCGTATCCACAAGGTGACTCCAAGTCATCCTCAATCCACGGTGATGCACACAGCTATCAACCGTTCACGATGTGGCATATTGCCAACACCCCACCTTGATAAAGCACATAGCCAACATCAAGCGACAACGTAGCTCAAGGCTAACATCATCCACGTACATAAATATGTACACCCTGTCCATCATTAATCATATCCTAATCCCCATGCATATATAATTTATGACAACATTAAAATGAGTATACATCACATGCTTACCATAATTTCACACATATACCACAAGTAGATTAATATCATGAAACACTGACCTGGTTAACCGATTACCCACTATGGGTAGCCACCATCTTAGTCATTGTTTTCGGCTACCACACACATCTTATACACATATAGATATAACAGCAAACACAAATAACAGGAGAACAGTGCGATAACTACAGACCTTTTTGGCACAGTCGACTAAATCTCGAAACCCAAAGCCTAAACGATTTGCACCTGAACTTGCTGAAATCCTCCTACACAACCTTATGTTAGATTCAGCTCAACCCAAAAGAACACATGAAATGGCCTTCGGCCCAACAATATTCCCTGCTTACCTTGATCACTCAAATCCCGAAAGATCTCTACTCCTTTAACGTTAGCCTACAGAAATCCCAATATCACTTTTCATGGGTTCGGCCATAATAGAGAAAATGAAGTTAGTCTTCCCGATTTGATATCTTAATGGAAAATAATTGAGAGTCATCTAGGAAGAAACCTCTTACCACAATACTCGAAACCGATTGGAAGATTGATGGAAAATGAATGTCGACACCTCCCCCTCTACAGGCTCTAGTAGATTCAGCCAAGGTTTCCCAACCAAGAGAGATTTGTTCGGCTTTCTAGAAGAGAAGAGAGAAGCACAGGCGCAACGAGGAAAGAAATTACGGATGGAAGATTCGGCGACAGAACAGAAGAGTGTATTCAGCTTTATGAAGTCAAGTAAAACTGTAGAAAAAAAAAGAAGGAATTGTGATTTATGATGTTTCGTCAATGAGAAATAGTGAAGAAAAGATGAGAGAAACACCCTTGATAGTCTCTCTAAATTCGGCTAGTGGTAAAAAGGAAAGGAAAAGAGTTGAACACCCAAGGGTTTTCGACACAAATGAGAGAATGAGATGAGAGAACAAATTTTCGGCAAAAAGAGAACTAAAGAAGAAAAGAAATGCCAAAAAGATGATCACTCCCCTTTTCACTATACAATTTCGACACACACACCCCACTACAACCCAAAAACCGAAAAAGCCACCCTCCAGAGCCCCACATTCGGCCAACTTTTCTTCCCTCACCCAAATCCCTTCTTTTTCTCCTACTTTTCCTCTCCTACACTCATTCAAATGAGTTTGAATGAGTCTCCCTCTTATCCCTTATCTCAGCCACCAATTTTAAGCTGTTGACCCAATCCATACCTCATCCCCACAGAATATGCATGCCGTCTAACTCTCCTTACTCCTTGACACAAAAAGCAACTTAAAATGTCAGCCTCGCAGCTCGAACCTCCTCCTTCTTGACACTCCATGTGACGCCACCCTCTCCCCTTGCATCTAGGCGCTTAATCGCCACTTTCTTTGCTTCCCTTTTGAGTCATAATCCACCCCCAATTTCTCTTAAGACCTAGCTCCCCTAGCTCCTCTTGGCTCAGCTTAGACTAAAAATTTTCCTATGACTCCTACTCAAACCCAAGGTTTCCCGAAGCCCCCAAATACTTCCAATTAACACACAGTGCACACTAACACACAAATACAAATTAAAATGCACAACCCCCAAATCCCGAATATTACAGTTCTACCCCCCTTAAAAATAATTTTGGCCTCAAAATTACCTGGCTAAAATAGGTGAGGGTATTGCTGTCGCATTGCCTCCTCCGGCTCCCACGAAGCTTCCTCTGATCCATGGTTGCGCCATAACACCCTGACTAAAGGAACTGATTTCCTCCGTAAAACTTTCAGATCCCGCTTCAAAATTTGAATCGATTCTTCCTCGTAGGACAAATTTGGTCTCAACTCTACTTCCTCAACTGGAACCACGTGAGATGGATCCGATCGGTAACGACGTAACATCGAGACATGGAACACATCGTGCAACTATTTTAATTCCGAAGGCAACTCCAATTGATATGCCACTGGTCCAACCCGCTTCAAAACCTGATAAGGCCCTATAAACCTGGGACTCAGCTTTCCCTTGTGACCAAATCTCATTACCTTCTTCCATGGCATTACCTTTAACAACACATAGTCACCTACTGCAAACTCGATCTCTTTTCTCCTAAGATCTGCGTATGACTTTTGCCTATCAGATGCCTCCTTCAACCGTGCCCGAATCATCTTAACCTTCTCTTCTAACTCTGCCACTATCTCAGGCCCCAAAACATGACGTTCACCCAGTTCTGTCCAATAAGTAGGTGTCCGACACTTCCATCCATACAAAGCTTTATACGGTGCCATCCGAATACTCGCTTGATAGCTGTTATTATATGCAAAATTTCGCTAAAGGAAAAAACTCCTCCCAGCTTCCTCTGAAATCTATCACACATCCCCTCAACATACCCTCTAATACTTCGATTACTTGCTCAGACTGGCCGTCCGACTGTGGATGAAATGTCGTACTGAAGTCTAACCTAGTGCCTAATGCATGATGTAGTGCCTTCCAAAATCGAGACGTAAACCTCGAGTCCCTATCTGAGATAATCGACACCGACACTCCATACAATCTCACAATTTTTGCCACATACAACTTTGCCAACTTCTGCAAAGAATAATCAACCCGCACTGGGATGAAATGTGCAGACTTTGTCAACCGATCTACTACCACCCATACTGAGTCTTTCTTAGTAGGCATAAGGGGAAGCCCACTAACGAAGTCCATGGTGATTCTCTCCCACTTCCACTGCGGAATCTTTATCGGCTGAAGTAACCTCGAAGGTACCTGGTGTTCAGCCTTGACTTGCTGACACATTAAGCACTTCCCTACAAACTCTGTAACTTCCCACTTAAGACCAGGCCACCAAAATTGATCCCGTAGATCTCTGTATAACTTGCTTCCTCTAGGATGCATAGCATAAGGGCTACCATGCAATTTTTGGAGAATCCTCTGTCTAAGCTCTTCATCCTTTGGCATACAGACCTTACCCTTGAAACACAACACTCCGTCACTGTTCACACCATAACTTTCCAATTCCCCATCATGTACTTGTCGTAGCTTAGCACTTAGATCATTGTCTACCAACTGTCTTTCTTTCACCTGACTCAACCATGTCGGCTTTACTTGTAACTCTGCTAGCAAACTTCCGTCGTCATACAGGCTAAGATGCGCAAACATCGCCCTCAGATCCGACACTACTTTCTGACTTAGGGCATCTGCCACCACATTCGCCTTGCCCGGGTGTTACTCTATAGAACAATCATAATCTTTCAACAACTCCACCCACCTTCGTTGTCTCAGATTTAGCTCCTTCTGGGTCAACATATACTTAAGACTTTTGTGGTCCGTATAGATCACTGACTTCTCTCCATATAAGTAGTGTCTCCATACCTTTAGCGCAAAAACCACAGCAGCCAACTCCAGGTCATGCATCGGGTAATTAACCTCATGAGGCCTTAACTGCCGAGACGCATAGGTAACAACCTTCCCTTCTTGCATCAGAACACATCCCAATCCTGTGTGAGAAGCATCACAATATACCACAAAGTCCTTTCCTGCCTCAGGCTAAATTAAAACCTGAGCTTTAGTCAAAACCTTCTTCAATCTCTCAAAACTTCCCTGCTGTTTGTCCGTCCATACTAAAGGTACCTCCTTTCTCAACAATTTCCTCAAAGGTGCTACTATAGACGAGAACCCTTCTACAAATCTCCTGTAGTAGCCTGCTAATCCCAAGAAACTGCGAACCTCTGCCACCGACCTAGGTGGTTTCCAATCTAACACTGCCTCAATCTTCTTGGGATCTACACTTATCCCTTCCACAGACACCCCAAGACCCAGAAAAGTAACCTCCCTCAGCCAGAATTCACACTTGCTAAATTTGGCATACAGCTTTTTTTCCCTTAACACTTGCAACACCACCCGGGGATACTCATCATGTTCCTCCTCAGACTTGGAATACATCAGGATGTTGTCTATGAACACAATGACGAATCGATCTAGGTAGGGTTGGAAAACCCGATTCATCATATCCATGAATGCAGCTGGGGCGTTCGTCAACCCGAATGACATCACTAGGAATTCATAATGCCCGTATCGAGTCTGAAAAGCTATTTTATGGATATCCGCTTCCTTCACCTTGAGTTGGTGGTATCCCGACCTTAGATCTATTTTCAAAAATACCGCAACCCCCTTAAGCTAATCAAACAAGTCGTCTATCCTCGGCAGCGGGTACTTGTTTTTGATCGTCAGCTTATTTAGCTGCCGATAGTCTATGCACATCCGATAGACCCGTCCTTCTTCTTTATGAATAAGACCGGTGCTCCCCATAGAGACACACTGGGTTGAATAAACCCACGATCAACCAACTCCTGGATCTGAGCCTTGAGCTCAACCAACTCCTTTGGTGCTATTCTGTACGGAGCGATAGATACTGGCGCCGTACCTGGCAACAAATCAATCCTAAATTCCACCTTGCGATCTGGAGGTAACCCCGGCAGTTCCTCCAGAAAAATATCCCCAAACTCTTTCACTATCCTGACCTCACCTACCGCTGCTCCCTTGGCCTCCAAGGCACTAACAAGCATTAGAAAAGCCACACATCCTTTCCTCACCATCTTCTCTGCCGTAAGAGCAGACACTACATTCGACAAGTAATTTCTCCGTTTCCCTATCACTACAATCTCTTTGTCATCGGAAGTTTTCAATGACATGTGCTTATCAGTACAGTCCAGATTTGCATGATACCTCACTAGCCAATCCATGCCTAATATTAGGTCAAACTCCCCGAATGGTAGTTCCATTAAGTCAGCTGGAAACACTACCCCCTGAACTTCTAAAGGCACGTCTCTAAAGAGTTTATCTACCACTACAGATTGCCCTAAAGGACTGAGTACAGTCATCTTCCTAGAGACAGTTTCAGAGTTCACATCCAAAGTTCCAGACACCACACTAGTAATGTACGAATGAGTTGACCCAACATCAATTAAAGCCATAAAGGGTAACCCATAAATAAGTAACGTACCCGTGATAACATCTGGTGCATCTCCCTCCTCACGTCGTCTGGCTGCATATACTAACCCTAGCTGCCTTTCATCTGAACTCCCAGCACCTCTGCCTGGTGCTCCACGACCTCGGCCAATGTCGTTTCCTCCACGGTTCAGACCACGGCCTCTCGACACCTGTTGACCGCCCCTCCCTGGCTACACATACCCCGGACTTACTATCCGAGCCCTATTCGAATCCTGAGGACAATCTTTAATCAAATGAGACTTAGACTTACACCTAAAACACTCTCGATCTAGTCCCCAGCACTCGCCAACATGAAACCTTCCACATCGAGCACACGAACGATCTTGATTTCCAGCAGCTGGCATAGAAACACGAGCAAAATTTTTAACCCTCGGTCTTTTCTGAAAACCTCAAAAGTCCCTGATGACCCAAAACCTCTCTTGTTCTAACCTCTGTCCTTATCTCTATTCTGCCTCTCAGTCCGCTTGACCTCCTCGGCTATCCGAGCCTTTTCTACCAAAGTAGCAAAGTCCCTCTCCTGATGAGGAGCTATCAACACCCGCAGCTCATCTCGCAGCCCATCCTCAAACCTCACATAGCGCTCGTAAGAAGTAGCAACAATCCCTCTGGCATACCAACTTAGCCTTAAGAATTCTGCCTCATACTCCGCTACAGACTTGCCCCCTTGTACTAGGTTCAAGAGCGCTTTCCTCTGCGCGTCTACGTAACTAGCTCCGACATACTTTCCTTCAAACTTTACCTTAAAGTAACCCCAGTCTACTCGACCTGCCGGAGTACCTTCTTTAACAGTGAGCCACCATTAGTAGGCCTCATCCCGAAGTAAAGAAACAGCACCTTTTAGCTTTTCCTCCGCCGTGCAGTCCAAATCGTCCATGATCCTTTCGACTGCCTCCAGCCAGTATTCTGCAACATTCGGAGCTACCCCCAAAACTTCCCTAAATATCTCGGCTCCATTCGCTCTGAGCCGTTCTGGCACTAACTTCCGAACTCCAGCACCCATGTTCGCTCCTACAACTCTTTCCAAAACTTGCAGCATAGCCTGAGAAACTAAGTCATCTCCACCCGTCTGATCCTGATCCTCCGCGCCCATTGTTGGCAGCGACAGCACATCATTTTCTGACCCATGGCCAGACCCCACTGGTTCCGACACTGTCATCTTGCCCCTACCACGTCCACGTACGTTACGACCACGTCCCCTAGAACTCATGTCTAATATCGTGACTTAATCTGATTTAAGAGATTTTATGCATTAGTCTTTTGTTCCACTGATTATCCGCGAACAATTTTATGTAAAGAAGTTTTAGTGGTAGTTCTTTCGATCAACCAAAATTTCCATCTCAAGTTTTACTACTCTAATTCAGAGAGTCACATACATTCATCAACAACATCCACCACACTACTTTTGGGCATTTATCCGTTCCCACCCCAAGGGTATTTTCATAATTCATCCTATAAGGGTATTTTAGTAAAAAATTAGGGTCAATTTTAAAAAAATCTTTATAAATCAAGGCATTTCAAAATTTTCAAAATTCGAGGTTATTTTAAATTTTTTTTTCAAATCAAAGGTATTGCAGAAATTTCAAAAATCGGGGTTATTTCGGTAATTTTGTAAATCAGGGGTAATTTGGTAATTTTTTTCAAATCGGGATATCTTGGTCATTTTTTTTTCAAATCTTAAGGTAGTTTTTACCAAAACAGTGTAACTGGTCCCTTTCGGGTTTTAATTATCGGGTTAAGCCGGTGAATAAGTCCTCTTGGTTAGGGTGAACTATCACTATGCACCAGGTAGGATTCGAGTGAAGAGGAGGTGAGCCACTCAGGCTACTTAAATACCAAGCTCTCACCGAATCCTATTCTAGACATGCGCACAACTGTTGCCACACCCTAACTCAGTGACTTACTCACATATTTGTTTGGTTGTACTTAAGTCTTATGTATTTTTGTGTTGGAGTAAGCTAATCCCAAGGTTCAATAGCTCCTAATCTACTAATCTACGATCCCATAATGCCCATAAAGTTTCACATACCAATCACTTCAGTAGTTAGGGGTACTTACATAGTGGACTTCGGGCAGGAGATACAGGTGCCATGACAGAATAAACCTGAGAAAGTTCATGGAAGTCTATGTTTTTGAAAAGCCCATCTTTGGAAATGTTTTTGGGCCCAAAACCCTCAAAACCAAGTTTTGAACCTGGCTCTGATACCAAATTGTAACACCCCAAACCCGGCACAAACATCCCGGCCAGATTTTGAATGCTACTAAGGAAATAGTTCAAAAAAATTTGACATAAGGATGAAAACATAATAATTTTCCGTCATTTATAAAACATTGTACCTTTGAAATTCTAAGTAAAATTATGTTGTTACAAATTTTCGGATTTAAAACGTTAATATAGGTTTTAAGATGTAAATTGCTTTTAAAATAAAACTTTCCCAAATATTAACTCGATCATTAATCCCACCTAAACACAATAAAAATCCCCAAATACTTTAAGTGGCCTTATTACAATAAATACTTACTCAAAAAAAAAAAAAATCTGAAAATATAAAGTGCAATAAATAAACAAAAAAAATCTTCACTTGGCCACCTCAGATCCGCCTTGACCGGTCCAAGATTCATGTATCACCCGCAATGTTTGTGAAAATAGGGTGAGTCAAACCGACTCAATGTATAATTATTTCACATGTCTCCACAAATGGGCTTGGCCCACCTCCACACAGTCCACACATACAATCATGCAAAATGAATCCCAACCCAACCTAGTGTCCATCCGCTACACACCCCCGTACCTGTCACACACACCAGGGGATTACTAAATCACCCTCCAACCACTACACACCCCCTTGGCAGACCTGCTGCCCAAGGTCGTGGCATAGCCACCGATCACCTAAGTGACCCCACATATCCGTATCCACAAGGTGACTCCAAGTCATCCTCAATCCACGGTGATGCACACAGCTATCAACCGTTCATGATGTGGCACATAACAAACACCCCACCTTGATGAAGCACATAGCCAACGTCAAGCGACAACGTAGCTCAAGGCTAACATCATCCACGTACATAAATATGTACACCCTATCCTTCATTAATCATATCCCAATCCCCATGCATATATATAATTTATGACAACATTAAAATGAGTATACATCACATGCTTACCACAATTTTACACATATACCACAGGTAGATTAATATCACGAAACACTGACCTGGTTAACCGATTACCCACCATGGGTAGCCACCATCTTAGTCATTGTTTTCGGCTACCACACACATCTTATGCACATATAGATATAACAGCAAACACAAATAATAGGAAAACAGTGCGATAACTACAAACCTTTTTGGCACAGTCGACTAAATCTCGAAACCCAAAGCCTAAACGATTTGCACCTGAACTTGCTGAAATCCTCCTACACAACCTTATGTTAGATTCAGCTCAACCCAAAAGAACACATGAAATGGCCTTTGGCCCAACGATATTCCCTGCTTACCTTGATCACTCAAATCCAAAAGATCTCTACTCCTTTAACGTTAACCTACAAAAATCCCGATATCACTTTTCATGGATTCGGCCATAACAGAGAAAATGAAGTTAGTCTTCCCGATTTGATATCTTAATGGAAAATAATTGAGACTCATCTAGGAAGAAACCTCTTACCACAATACTCAAAATCGATTGGAAGATTGATGGAAGATGAATGTTGACACCTCCCCCTCTACAGGCTCTAGTAGATTCGCCAAGGTTTCCCAACCAAGAGAGATTTGTTCACTTTTAGAAGAGAAGAGAGAAGCATAAAGCGAGGAAAGAAATTACGAATGGAAGATTCGTCCCACGAATGTAAGAGTGTATTCGCTTTATGAAGTCAAAAAAGAAGGAATTGTGATTTATAATGTTTCGACAATGAGAAATAGTGAAGAAAAGATGAGAGAAACACCCTTGATAGTCTCTCTAAATTCGGCTAGTGGTAAAAAGGAAAGGAAAAGAGTTGAACACCTAAGGGTTTTCGGCACAAATGAAAGAATGAGATAAGAGAACAAATTTTCGGCAAAAAGAGAACTAAAGAAGAAAAGAAATGCCAAAAAGATGATCACTCCCCTTTTCACTACACAATTTTGGCACACACACCCCACTACAACCCAAAAACCGAAAAAGCCACCCTCTAGAGCCCCACATTCGGCCAACTCTTCTTCCCTCACCCAAATCCCTTTTTTTTTCTCTTACTTTTCCTCTCCTACGCTCATTCAAATGAGTTTGAATGAGTCTCCCTCTTATCTCTTATCTCAGCCACCAATTTTAAGCTGTTGACCCAATCCATACCTCATCCCCACAGAATTTGCATGTCGTCCAACTCTCCTTCCTCCTTGATGCAAAAAGCAACTTAAAATGCCATCCTCGCAGCTCGAACCTCCTCCCCCTTGCATCTAGGTGCTACACTGCCACTTTACTGCTTCCCTTTTTGAGTCATAATCCACCCCCAATTTCTCTTAAGACCTAGCTCCCATAGCTCCCCTTGGCTCAGCTTAGACTAAAAATTTTCCTATGACTCCTACTCAAACCCAAGGTTTCCCGAAGCCCCCAAATACTTCCAATTAACACACAGTGCACACTAACACACAAATACAAATTAAAATGCACAACCCCCAAATCCCAGATATTACAAATAAAATATTTAGAAAAGGTTTGAATATGTTGGGATTTGAAGCACAAAACAATAACAAGATACACAAGCATTAAGCATGAATACACACAAATTCAATATCATATTAATAATAATCTACAAAATACAATAATTCTACAAAATCGACAATGGCAAATTAACATAAAATAAAATTTTGGATGCTAACAAACATATTTAAAATAAATAAAGTAAGTTGATTTTGAAATTAAGATTTTATGGAATTATTTAAAATGAAATAATTTATGAATGAACTCATTAGATATATTTTAAAAAGAAATTATGCATTTAAAAATATGTATATATACATAAATAATTTTAAAAGATACTAAATATATAGATAAGTTTAAAAGGAAATATATACATAAAATAATGTAAGAATCAATAATATGTACAAAAATCTTATTATTATATATGTATGTATGTACAAAATAATAACATATAAAGAGATTACATAAGTCATCAAAGAAATACATGATATATGGTTTTGAAATGAAATATTTATACAATTATATATATATATATATATATAAATGAAAGTTTAAAGTAAATTAAAACATTCAAAATAATTTATTAAAACAACTTTTGAAAATAAATAATGGATAAATTTTATAGACTATAAAAACTTAATTGAGGTAAAAATAAAGTTAACAAGCTATATTATAAAAATTTAAGCAGAGATAAGGACTGAATTAAAATGCTCTCAAATAGTTAAGGACTAATCTAGCAAATATTTCAGTTAACCAAAATGCAACGTTCAAGCTGGACTAAATCGAAAAGGCGCGCAAAATTTAAAGGCGAAATTAAAATAAAATAAAAGTTAATTGAAAAACAAATAAATTGCGGAAAGATTGAAATGGAAATTATCCCAACCCAGGAAAACGCGCGGATCCTGCCTTCATCGAGGTCGGGTCAAAATGGGTCAAACCATACGACATCGTTTTGAGGCCACTGGAGAAGGCCCCAAAAGGCGTCGTTTCTTCACTGAATAAAAACCCCTTTAAAACAGAAAAGAAAACAAACCAATTCCCCTTTTCAACTCAAAGAAAACCCTAGCCCCCTTTTCTTTTTCCTCTCAACCGAACCCAAGTCCCTTAGCCAAACCAAATGACTTTCCAATCGGAAGCCAATACGACACTAGGAACGGCAACTGGCGAAGCGTGAAGGTGTCGAAGTCCGCCCTTACTTCGATTGTGGCGAAGAAGACGGGCTCCAATCTAAGGTAAATCCCTCTCTTCCACTTTATTTTTCACATGCAGAGAAAAGAAAAAAAGAACGAAAGCTAACAGAACTTGATTTGAAAAAGTAGACAGGAATTCAGATGAAACCACCTTTCAATTTTTTGTTTTTGATTTTGTATTTCTCTGTATTCGTTATTTTTTGTGTTCGTAAAAACAATCCCCCTATTACAAAATGGTTGTTTTGGTTTTTATAACCGAAGAGAAAAATAAAAATTACAACTATTTTTTGTTTCTTTCTCTGCTGCTTGTTTGTTGTTTTTGCAGGTACGGACGTGGTCGAGGGGTCGTACGACACTGCTATGCTGGAGGCAGTACGAATGGCGTGCTGGTGCAGGCCCGCACGTGACGTGTGCGTGGTGGAGTGCGTGGCTACTAAAGCGTCGCGCGTGAAGGCACGCGTGAGGGAGTCTAAAAGTTAGGCTAGGGTTGCGGCGCTAGATTTCGAAAAGCTGCCCTAGGGTTTTCTATTTGCTAAACCTCTTGGGCTGTTCGGGCTTGCTCTGTTATTGGGCCATTCGGGCCTGCAAAGTTTTGGGCTTGTTAATTTTGGGTAGGATTAGGAATTTTGTTTGTATTTGGTTTTTAATGGTTTTAGGCCTGCTGTAATTGGGTAGTGTATATTTTAAGGTTTATTTGCCTTTTAGGCCACAACTGTATTTGGACATTATTGGACTTTAAAAAATTGGGTTCATTTATTCTGTTTGTCTCCTTTTTTTGGTCTTATGAGCCCGGGTAAATGAAACACCCCAAACCCGGCCCACGAGCCTGAACCGGATCTGGTATGTTCCTCAAGTAAACCGGTTTCAAAATTCTTTTGTTACTTAGAGAAAAACTTGTGTGATTTTGAAAAAAGATTGGTTTGGGTTGGGCTTGTCTTTGAAAACCAATTTATCTAACATTAAAATCCATTTATTTAAAGTGACAAAACATTTAGGTTTTATTTTAAAATGTATTTGCTTGATCTTTACTTATTAAAATTCGTAAACATAATAATTAAAAGTAAAAAGAAATAAAGAAATCCAACTTGGGCCTTATGGCCTTATTACATCAAATAAAACCCAAAAGAAATATAATTAAGGGTACCAAATGAAATAATGTCCAAATAAAATAAAATCTCCAAATGTAGCATGGCCACCTCAAGGTCCACCGCCCGGTCAAATCCTTGCTCATCACACGAAAAATAATTCCCACAATGGGTGAGTTAACGACTTAATGTGCACACAATACTAACATTCAACAATTCAGGCATTCATGTTCAAATCATCAGATCCATATAAAAATGAATTATGATGCAACCCAAACCCAATCCTAATGGTCCATCCGCTACACACCACCCGTACCTGCCATTTACACCGTGGGGACTACTAAGTCAACCCTCCATCCGCTACACACCATCGAAGGCATTCGCCCATATACGTTGTGTCATTAGACACTATAATCAAATTTATACGTTGTGTCATTAGACACTATTCAAATATTGTAACCGAAGTTACCAAAATTTCGCAATGTGATCGTAGTCAACATATTTCGTTGGTGAGATCGAAGTCAACACCTTCGTTGGTGAGACCGAAGTCAACACCTAATCTCCCCCTTTCACATAAATCCCGAATGCCCCAAAAATTTATATATTATGCATAACTTAATTTCATGTTCATATACATATATTCGCATGTTATAAAATAACATATTTCACAATCCTATCAGAAGTAGGAAACGTACTTGGGTACTTTTTGCCACATTTGTGGTACATAGCCACATTCACATTCTTATTCATATTCATATATTAAAATAATAGCCATAAAATATCGAAGGTTAGTAAGGGTACACACCTGATTTGCTTAATAAGGTTCCTTGAGATCTCGTAAACCCCGATCTAACTTTAGATCTGTTAACTCCTATATTCGGCCATCATATAAGTCACATTAATAAACCTATTTGGCTTAAAACAAAACCAAATCCTAGTAGGATTTGTAAAAAGACTCACCTTTGCCGATTTGGTGCTTATACAATTCCCGAAAACTCGATTTTTCCTTTACCTGATATTCGGCCAACCTTGAATCTCAATATGGGTTAGTTTTCGGCTTTTTAATAATTAAAGAATTGATCAAAGTAATCACACAAGCCTTGGCCGAATGTGTCTCACCTTAATTTCCTTGAATCCAAAATCCCGAAAACTCTTCCTTTGATATTCGGCCAAGAGACATAAAAGAGGTTATTTTCTTAAATTTTGATTAAACAAATTAGAAGAACAAGAATTAATTGTTCTTACCTTAGATCCTTGATCTTTATATTTGGTAATTGTGGAAACCTTGATGCCTTTAATCGATTGCTTCCTTGCCTAGAGTCACAGAGATTCGGCTATGGAGATTTAACAGGGATCAAAAGAAAAGGGTTTTGGCTTAACAATGACAAAGGAGAGGAGAAGAAAATAGAAGAAGAAGAGATGGATTTTGCTTAAAGAGAAATTCGGCAAGAGGGGAGAGCAAGGGATTTTCGCTACTTGGAAAGATGAGAGAAAAAGACCTTGGGTTCTCCTTTTATAGCCAAATTTGCTAGGCCAAGAGTCCTTGACTTGGCCACCACTCTCCTTAAGATAATATTATCTCCTTTATCTAAAAATAAAAGCATTTAATCCATCAATTATCTCCTCGGATAATCCAAATTTGAAATCCTTATTTATCACTTATTAATCAAGTTTTAACCAAATAAAACTCCTCCTCTTAGATTCCTTGTGCCGTCAACTCCCCACTCATGGAAGCAAAATAAAACTTCTTTTATTTGCTTCCTAGATGACTCAAACTCAGGCCCAAAACCTCTTGCATTTGGGCCATTTCCTAAGGCCTTAGGTGGCATCTTGAGCCACATTTCCAAGTCCGTTATTGGGTCAAGTTTCATGTACTTTATATTTTAGTGTCATTTGGCCCTAAGTTCCCTTTGGGCTCCAAAATTCGACATTCGGGGTCATTTTAAGTTTCCAAAAATTTTCATGCTCAGATTTTCCAAGTTTCCAAAATGTTTAGTTTCCTATTTTGGCTTGGTTTCCAAAATGTTTAGTTTCCTATTTTGGTTTGGTTTCCAAAATGTTTAGTTTCCTATTTTGGTTTGGTTTCCAAAATGTTCAAGTTTCCAAAATGTTCAGGTTTCCATTTTGATTCATTTCCAAAATGTTCAAGTTTCCAAAATGTTCATTTTCCTATTTCCAACATAACATTTCCATGCATTCTCAGGTTTCCAAAAATCATTCCAAATTTATTCCAAAACACATAAAAGATGTCTTTTTGTACAATTAGGCCAAAACGCATAGGCCCTTTTCAGGATGTTACAGTAAATTTGGGCTTCTACACCCTAGTTTACAAAATTATCGAAATACCCCTAGTTTACAAAATTACCGAAATACCCCTAGTTTGTAAAATTATTAAAATACCCCTGGTTTGCAAAATTATCGAAATACCCCTGGTTCGTAAAATTTCTAAAATACCCCTGGTTTGCAAAATTGCCAGAATACTCCTAGGTTATAAAATTATCGAATTACCCTTGGTAGGTAAATTACTAAAATACCCTCTGTGGGTAAAATTACTGTTATACCCTTAGGGGTTGATTAGCGTGATTGTGTGTAAAATTTCACACTATGTTATTAATGTGTGTTATTAACTGTTTGGGCTAAAAAGCCAAAGTGACTGGTTAGAAAGTCGTTATACCCTTGTGGCTAAAGCAGGGAATACCAGGTAAGTGATTATAACGTTTTATTAATGGGTATGAAAATGTATGCTGTAATCTGTGACTTTGTTGAGAGCATGTTGCATTCATTTGATATGCATGTTTTGCATGGGTTTGGTATGTGATGCGAAAGGGGAAGTGTTAGAAACCATTTTTAAATCTAGTTTAGAAAAAATGGGGATCGACTTTAAAAACAAAAACGGGAGTCGCCACCAATCTTTTTTTACTTAGGTGTGATTGGATTACCTTGTAAAACATTTTATTTAAAACATTTAATTTTGGTCCACGAAAAACAAGAAAATGGGTTCGGGAGTTGGTTACGTATGAAGAAGGATTAGCACCCTCATAACGCCCAAAAATTGGTACCTAATCGATAGAATCATGTCCAAATGTTTGAGATTTTAAAAAGTTAAAAAATGATCCTTTTATTTGAAAGTAAACTAAGACCGCCTATCTCAAAGAAATAAGAATACTACACCCAATAAGTTAGGATACGGATCTCATAACTTGAAGCTAGATACATCTTTTTAGAAAATTCTTACCTCGAGATACAAAACATCACACCCAATAAGTTAGGATACAACATTTTGAATTCTCAAGAATAAGTTTTTATAATTTAAAACTTGAAATTTCTTTATTACGAAAGAATATAAACATCACATCCAGCACGTTAGGACACGACATTTTTTAAACCCTCGTAATTAAAGTCATCTCATGATTTACAAAACTCGTTAAAAGGGTATTTAGTTATTTAGCCAAATGGAAAATCGCACCCAACACGTTAGGGCACTATTTCCCGATTTTTTAAATACCAAAAAATTGCCTTATTTTAAAAATATAATGGTTTTGCAAAAAAAATGGATTTTTATAATAAAGAATAAGCTTGTAACAGCATTGCATTAATTATCGAACACAAATATTAAAAGCAAATATACTAACGTTTAAGATAGACAACAAAGAAATGATAATACAAAATATGTCAAGTAATAATTCCTACACTAAGGCAATTGTGAATACATGATGAAGTATAAACAAATACAATGAATAATAAAACAAATATGAATATGTTTCATGCAAGGTTAATAAATAAAATAAAAATATTACATACATATATGATATAAATAATGCAAACAATGTATAAATAAAAAATAGTATATAATGATTTTGAATAAATAAAATATAAATAATATAAATGAAACATAAATATATTTTGTATAAAATAATATAATAACTAATTTATGAAAATAATATAATTAAAATAATATTAACCAAAATAAAATGATGAAAAAATATATAATATACACTAATCATAAATTTATATACATAATATAAACAATAAAATAGGTTAGGTAATATGAATAAATTTTATAAAAATAAAGTTTTAAAAATAATATATAAATGTAACATAATAGTATATAATATACAAAATATAATAATATATAAATTATTAAACACATACAATAATACATATAGAAATAATTAAATATATAATAAAATAATACATATAAAATATCGTATATGAATTTCACAATATTAATAAATAAATATAGGAAAATAATATATAATATATAATATAATAAAATAGTTTAACATACTATATAATAATAAAAATAAAATAAAAAGATATAAATAAAATAAAATAAAACCAAGAAACATGGGTCAAATAATAATTAAAATATATTGAAAGGACTAAATCAAAACACACGTTAAATCCCAAGGACTAATGTGACAATTAAACCTTTTTACAAAACGGCGTTGTTCCAATTCTACCTTTAAAGCGGATCGAGGACTAAATTGGAATCCAAAACAGACTTTAGGGCTAATTTTAAAATAAATAAAAATGCGAATTGGGTTGAATTAAAATTAATGAAATAGAGGAGGGACTAAAAGGGTAAATTTTCCTTTTTAATAAAACACGCGGATCCTGGTGGCCGGGTCGGGTCGACGCGCGGGTAAAAGCCAAATGGCGCTGTTTTGATGCTTATTGCTTTAAGCCAAAACGACGTCGTTTTGGCATTGCTATATAAGTTAGAATTTTGCAAAAAAAAAAAAATTCTCCCTCATTCTTCAAAAAAAAAAAAAAGAAAGCCTCTCTCTTTTCTCTCTCGCTGTGAGATTTTCTATAACACCCCAAACCTGGTCTATGCATTGAGACTAGATTTGGTTTGTTACATGAATCGAGTTTATCTTTAAATTTGCAATAAGTTGAAAATTTCAATATAAATTTCAATTTTAAAATAAATAGAAGAGTATTTGAATTTGATAAAATATTTGAAAACATTAGTTGAAAATCATTGTATTATCAAACCCTTTGAATAGTTTGTTAAAGAGTTAACTAAAATAAAATATTTATGAAAGATTTCCATATACTTGAAAACCCAAATTTATTTTAATAAAACATCATAAAATCACAACCCATAATTTAAAAAAAGTCCAAAGTTTAGTTTAAATCCCATACACATAAAATCCATAAGTTATTTATAGAGGCCCTTATTACAATAATCCAAAATAGTAAAATATACTTATTAAAAGTTCGAGTTTAAATAACCCTCTCTCAAAGATGGCCTCCACGAAGTCATCCTCGCCCAAGTCCACATCAATTTCCATTACCGAGATGGAAGGAAATTAAAGGGGTGAGTTACTTAGAACTCGATGTGTAACTCACTTACCACCATTATTGGGCGGATCATCAAGACATTATCTTTGGGCTTGAGCCCAATTCGAATTCAACAATATATCATGAATTAAAACAATTAATAATGCATGTAAAATGTAATTCCCAACCCATACCTAATATCCATCCGCTAACACCCCGTACCAACCATCACACCTGAGGGATCAAGTCAACCCACCCCGCCATCACACCAATCGTAGGCATTAAGCCTTTTTATAATTGTGGCATAGCCACCGAACTAGAGGCAATAAGCGATATTGTGGCAGAAACCACCGAACTAGAGGCAATAAGCATATAAGAACTAGAGGCAATAAGATATTGTGGCGAGCCACCGAACTAGATATTTGGCAACGGCCATTCTTCTCTTCATATATCCCACCCATGCAATTATACATGTACTATAAAATATAAAATTTATTAACAATACATAACATGGTGGGTTTATCAATAACATTTCATTTGGCCCATAATTATAGCAATTTGTCTATTTAGCAGTTTAGTGGGCTTTGGCCCATTTACCGAACTAGAGTGTTTTGGCTAAATTTTAATGAACTAGAGTATTTTGGCCCAATTTATCGAACTAGATTATTTTGGCCCAATTTATCGAACTAGAGTATTTTGGCCCAATTTAACGAACTAGAGTATTTTGGCCCAATTTAACGAACTAGAGTATTTTGGCCCAATTTATCGAAACATCCAATTTACATATTAACGAAAATTTTCTCGAGGGCATTTTCGTAATTTTTACGATTTAGACGTTTTTACGTATTTTCGTCAAAATATCAATATTTACGTTTTTACCGATCTAACCGTTTTTACGATTTACTTCATATCGAAATTTACATCCAACCGAGAAAATAATGAGTGTGAAGTTACACACCTCGTTACCGAAAGTACTAATCCTTCTCGCTCCTCGGCACCTAAAACATATTTTGATCCGTTAGACAACTAATTCGTAAAAATAATCTTAATCGATAATAGATCCAAAATCTTACTCTCTTGATTTTGAATCACTTCGATTTTCGGCTTTTCCTCGTTTATTGATTCACTAGCCGCCGAGAATCCACCAACGATAACTTGGCTCGAAGTTCGTACTACTTGAATAATGGACTTCCTTTGGAAGATGGCCCGCAACCCGTGGAAAATCCCGATTGCCGAAACCGCTCTTCGTTTGAATGGGGATTTACTGGATCCACCCTCTTAACGTGACTAACCACCGCCCTTTTCTTCCCTATTTTGACGGTCTTCAAGATCCAAAGGAATTTAGTTAGATCTAAAATAATAATACTAGAGGTTTTAAAGAGATTTGATTCCTTACCAAAATAAAACGTTTCCAACGTTTCTACAATTCTCCGATCACTTGAGTTCCGATCTCGTTATTGCACTAAATAATAACGAAAGAGGCGTTATTAGAATGAGCGTTATATCAATCCAAAAGACCTCATAAAACCAATGATATTCGGCCATAATATCACTAATTAAAACGAAACGAAAAAGAAGAACCCTTACCTATGATCCACGATCGAAAAGAAAAGATTGAGAAAGGTGTTTGTGAGAGTTGGAGAATTGACTATGTATGATCAAGGAAAAGAAAAAAAAAATATTTGGTTTCTAGGCACAATAGCATTCGCCAAGAGAGTGAAGATGGAGAGAATTTGATTGAAAAGAAATAATATAAGAACGAAAGGATGATGGTGATGTTGTTGCTTGATTTCAAAGAGAAGAAAGAAAAGAAAAAAAATGAACTTTAGGAGCTAGTATATTCGCCATGGCAAAAGAAAAGAAAAAGATGATTCTTTTGGTATGGATGGTTTGACACAAGAAGAAAAGGCACAAAGAATTGGCTAACGAGATAAGCAAAAGGAATAACCAAATGGTCACAAAATTTGAGCTTTACTAATGCCCTATTCGCCAAGGTGAAAGTTTGAGAGGAGAAAACAAAGAAAAATCTGCACAAGTGCAAAGAATGACCAAAGAGAAAAGAATGAGATTTTAGCCAAACTAACAAAAATTTGGCTCATTCCCTAAACCAAGTTGCCGTCCAGCACATGGTCAATTGGCCATGATTTCTTTCCAAAATTTCCCCTTGATATGTGCCTTATGTCCCCCTATCTTTCCTTAAACCTTTGATTCCATGCCATAAGTTAGTTGTTTCCTTAATCCATTGATACACTAACCAAAATAACATGGTCAACACCTTCCTTATATGTTCCTTGCCGACACTTCTTAGTCATGAGCAAAAATTAAAACAAAAATTCATTTAGGTGCTATACAAGGGATTCGAACCTCTTCCCTCTTACTAGAACCCATGCGCCAACTCCACCATGCCATATGCTCATTTTATGACACTCTTTAGCACATAATTTAGCTTAAGTCTTAATCACCTTTGTTTCACTTCAATAAATTCTCAATTAATAAATTTTATTCCTTCTTCAAATTATGCTTTACCCTCTCTAGGACTTCTATAAGCACTAAAATAAAAATAAGAGATTTTTCCTAAAAAAAAATCTAAACACCAATTCATGCAATTTAAATACTCGGATTTTTAGGGTGTTACAACTCTACCCTCCTTAAAGAAAATTTCGTCCTCGAAATTTACAGTTGAAAAAGGTGAGGTATTGTTGTGAATTGCATCCTCTGGCTCCCACGTAGCTTCTTCCACTCCGTGGTTCGCCATAGAACTTTAACCAACGGCACGGTTTTCTTCCTTAATACCTTGACATCTCGTTCTAGGATTTCCACTGGTTCTTCTTCAAAGGACAAATCTGAATTCAGCTCCAATTCTTTTACCGGTATAATGTGCAAAGGATCCGGTCTATAACGCCTCAACATGGAAACATGAAAGACATTATGAATTTGATCTAACTCCGGAGGTAACTCAATCTGATATGCCACTGGACCAACACGCTTCAACACACGATAAGGTCCAATATATCTAGGACTTAGCTTGCCTTTCCTTTCGAATCTGAAGATCTTTTTCCAAGGAGATACCTTCAAGAAAACCCGATCTCCCACACTATACTCGATGTCCCTTCGCTTCAGATCTGCGTCGACTTACGCCTATCCGAGGCTTCTTTCAACCGTGCTCGAATAACTTTTACCGTATCCTCATCTCGGATATCATCTCGGGACCTAACATCATCTTTAGCCCAACTCACCCAACAAATAGGAGAGTGACACTTACGACCATACAATGCCTCGTAAGGTGCCATCTGAATGCTAGGCGATAGGCATTGTTATATCGCAAATTACGCGGTGGTAGATAATCCTCCCAACTACCCTCAAGTCGATTACACATCCTCTTAACATATCTTCCAATATCTGAATTACTCTTTCCGTGACCATCGATTTGAGGATGAAAAGCCGTATTGAAATTCAACTTTGTCCCCATGGCTTCATGTAGAGCTTTCGAATCGTGATGTAAACCTAGGGTCCCTATCCGATATAATAGATCTGGTACCCCATGCAACCTCACAATTTCGGATCGTCTGAGTTTAGCCAATTTACGTAATGAATAATCCGTCTGGCGGCAAGAAATGAGCGGTCTTCGTCGGTAGATCAACAATTACCCAAGCGGAATTTTTCTTAGTAGGTGTTAAAGGTAACCCACTAACAAAATCCATAGTTATCCGCTCCCATTTCAAAGAGGAATCTTTATCGGTTGTAACAATCCAGACGGTAATTGATGTTACGCCTTCACTTGCGACAAGTCAAACATTTTCCCACAAACTCAGTAATCTCACGCTTCAACCACAGCCACCAATGCTTGTTCACGGAGATCTCGATACATCTTATTTCCTCCGGGATGCATAGCATAAGGGCTACTATGCGCCTCCCATAGAATCAGTTGCCTCAAATCTAGATCCTTAGGCATGCATACTCTCCCTCGAAAGCACAACACACCCTCCGTGCTTATTCCAAAATCCTCAATTTCACCATTTTCAACTTGTCGCATTAAAGGTCCCAACTTCTCATCGATGTCATTTTTCCTTGATTTGTTCCACCACGAGGTTTCACACAAGTTACGCTAACAAGCGCCATCCTCATCTGAGACTCAAATGGGCAAACAAAGCTCTTAATTGAGATACCGCCTTACGACTTAACGCGTCGGCTACCACGTTAGCCTTTCGGGATGGTATTCGATGGAGAAATCGTAATCCTTTAACAATTCTACCCATCTTCTTTGTCTTAAATTCAATTCCTTACGGGTAAGGAGGTATTTAAGACTTTTGTGATCCGTGTAGATTATGGACTTCTCACCATAGAGATAGTGCCTCCAAATCTTTAGAGCAAAGACAACGGCATAACTCCAAATCATGAGTAGGGTAGTTTACTTGTGTGGTCTCAATTGGCGAGAAGCATAGGCCACCACCTTTCCATTTTGCATCAACACACAACCTGGACTGTGTGAGACGCATCACAATAAGCAGTGAATTCTTTTTCGACCTCGGGTTGAATTAAAGCTGGAGCTTCATCAGGGATCTTCTTCAATTTCTCAAAACTCTCTTGCTGCTTTTCGGTCAGATATCGGAGCTCCCTTTCGCATGCAGTTTAGTTAGGGGTGCAACAATCAACGAAAACCCTCTACAAAGCGTCTATAGTATCCAAATGACCAAGAAACTCAATTTTAGCTCACGATGTTGGTGGTTTCTAATCCGAATAGCCTCAATTTTCCGAGGATCCACCCTTATTCCTTGGTGATACTACATGACCAAGGAAAGTCACCTCCTTTAGCCAAAATTCGCATTTACCAAATTTGGCATACAATTGTTTATCACGAAGTAGTTGTAATACTATCCGCAAATCTTTGGTCATGTTCCTCCTCATTTCTCGAATAAACCAATATGTCATCTATGAGCACTACCACAAACCGGTCTAAATATGGTTGAAAGACTCGGTTCATCATGTCCATAAATGCAAATGGTGCATTGGTTAGTCCAAACGGCATCACTACAAACTCATAGTGTCCGTAGCGTGTCCGAAATGCCGTCTTATAAATGTCCGCTTCTTTCACCTTAAGTTGGTGATAGCCCGACCTTAAATCAATTTTGGAAAAGCGAAGCTCCTTTTAATTGATCAAGCAGTCGTCAATTCTCGGCAGAGGATACCGATTCTTGATCGCCAATTTATTCAAGCGTCGTAGTCAATGTACATACGCATCGATCCATCCTTCTTCTTGACGAACAAGACCGGTGCTCCCACGGAGACACACTTGGTCGAATGAATCCCGATCCGAAATTCTTGAATTTGAGCTTTGAGCTCACCAACTCCTTCGATGCCATTCTATAGGGAGCAATGGACCTTTGGGCCGTCCTAGGCAAAAGCTCAATGCCAAATTCTACTTCGATCCGGAGGTATACTAGGAAGTTCTTGGGAAAAACATCGAAAATTCCTTCACCGTCCTCACATCATTCACGGATAATTCTTTGGCATCCAAAGCACGAGATAAAGGCTAGGAATGCTCCGTACCCTTTCCGCACCAACTTCTCGACTTTTAATGCGATACCACATTTGCCGAGATAGTTCTTTCGTTCACCAATCATTATGACTTCCTTATCATCCGAGGTCCTTCTCGACATTCGTTTTCAAAGACAATCCAATTGCGCCGATGTTTAACCAACCATCCATGCCGAATGAGATCGAACTCACGAAAGGTAGTTCCATCAAATTTGCTAAGAATACTTCCTCTTGGATTTTTAAGGGCACGTCTTTAAATATTTTATTAACCATCACCGACTATCCTAAAGGACTGATTACTGTCATCTCCTTTTCGGTAATTTCAGATTCTAAATTTAGATTTCCAGATATGGCACTAGATACATATGAATGAGTAGAGCCAATATCTATTAAGGCAATAACAGGTACATCAAAAATAAAGAACGTACCGGTTATCACATCTGGTGCATTGCCGTCCTCGCGGCGTCTAACTGCATAGACCAGTCCAGGCTGTCTTGCATCTGCATTTCCTCTATTACCATTGCCTCGACCCGGTGCACCTTGACCACGACCAGCCCCGTTACCACCACGACCTGGTCCACGTCCTCTCGGTGGTTCTTGATTACCTCGGCCGGTTTGTGCATCATTATTATGGACTTCTTGAGTCGTATCCATTCGTCGAGGACAACTTTTGTACTGATGTTCCATTGAACCGCATTTGTAGCATGCGCCCGTTTTCCTCCAACATTCCCCAAAATGTCTCTTCCCACACTCAGTGCAATCTCGACTTCGATTATTTACTACCGGGTTACGCCTTGAACGATTCATCATTCCGGGTTTCTTCGAAATCTCTTGGAAGAACCAGATGCTATGTCTCTCTCTTGTTTGGGATCTCTCTGGTTCTACTGTTCGAGTTCTTAGCCTCTTGGCTATTTTGGCCTTCTCCACTAGAGTGGAAAAATTTCTAACTTCTCATGGAGAAATCGGAACCCTCGGTCATCATTAAGTCCATCCTCGAACGCGTACTAGCGTTCATGATCTGTTGCTACAATTGTCCGGGCATAACGGCTCGGGCGTAAAACTTCGACTTCATATCTTTGCCACGGCTTACTTCCTTGGACAAGATTCGAAATTCCTTCCTTGACGTCTACATAGCTCGTTCCATCGTATTTTCCTTGGAAGGAAGCTTTAAAGAATTCCCGATAATCGATGCGGCTTGATGCCTTCTCGAGCAGTGAGCCACCACCGACACGCCTCATCTCTCAATAAGGATATAGCTCCTCTCGGTTTTGCTCACCCGTGCATTCCATATCATCCATAATCCGTTCCACGACTTGAGCCAAGATTCACCACATTCGAGCTACACCAAATACTCCTCTGAAAACTTCTGCATTATTTGCCTTAAGTCGCTCTGAAATTGACCCACGAGTTGTTGGCTCAATTCTAGTTCCAATGACCCTTTCCAAGACTCGTAGCATTGCTTGAGTCAATGCATGATCTTCTTCCATGTGATCGCGTGATCCGGTCTCACTTTCAATTGGCGCGGTCGTCCCACTTACAGCATATGATTTGGTGCTTGACCAGTAGCACCTCGGCCTCTACCACTGCCACGTCTACGCGTCCACGACCACGTCCTCTAGTGCTCATGATAGCTTGTTCGTTTATCGATTACAAGTTTTATGAATCAAAAATTTTTTTTTTGTTTGGTGTTTATTAACGATATTTTATGAGATTTGAGATATAAAGTTGTTTTTCGCAACATATCCTATAGTCTCAATCTCTACAGTTTTTCACGTCTAAAACTAGAAGTTCTAGAATGTTCCTATGATCATATCATAGTAATCATTAAGTAGTAAATACTTACTTTACTTGTCATCGGATGCTTGTGGTGCCATACTAATTTTTGAATTATTTCATACAGAAATTATTTTTGAACCCAAACCACAGTCGAGTTTTTGAAACTGGGCTCTGATACCACTAAATGTAACACCCCAAACCTGGTCTATGCATTGAGACTAGATTTGGTTTGTTACATGAATCGAGTTTATCTTTAAATTTGCAATAAGTTGAAAATTTCAATATAAATTTCAATTTTAAAATAAATAGAAGAGTATTTGAATTTGATAAAATATTTGAAAACATTAGTTGAAAATCATTGTATTATCAAACCCTTTGAATAGTTTGTTAAAGAGTTAACTAAAATAAAATATTTATGAAAGATTTCCATATACTTGAAAACCCAAATTTATTTTAATAAAACATCATAAAATCACAACCCATAATTTAAAAAAAAGTCCAAAGTTTAGTTTAAATCCCATACACACATAAAATCCATAAGTTATTTATAGAGGCCCTTATTACAATAATCCAAAATAGTAAAAATATACTTATTAAAAGTTCAGAGTTTAAATAACCCTCTCTCGCAGTATGGCCTCCACGAAGTCATCCTCGGCCCAAGTCCACATCAATTTCCATTACCTGAGATGGAAGGAAATTAAAGGGGGTGAGTTACTTAGAACTCAGTGTGTAACTCACTTACCACCATTATTGGGCCGATCATCAAGACATTATCTTTGGGCTTGAGCCCAATTCGGAATTCAACAATATATCATGAATTAAAACAATTAATAATGCATGTAAAATGTAATTCCCAACCCATACCTAATATCCATCCGCTAACACCCCCGTACCAACCATCACACCTGTGGGGATCAAGTCAACCCACCCCGCCATCACACCAATCGTAGGCATTAAGCCTTTTATAATTGTGGCATAGCCACCGAACTAGAGGCAATAAGTTTATATTGTGGCGAAACCACCGAACTAGAGGCAATAAGCGATATTGTGGCGTAGCCACCGAACTAGAGCAATAAGTTTATATTGTGGCCCACCGAACTAGATATTTGGCAACCGGCCATTCTTCTCTTCATATATCCCACCCATGCAATTATACATGTACTATAAAATATAAAATTTATTAACAATACATAACATGGTGGGTTTATCAATAACATTTCATTTGGCCCATAATTATAGCAATTTGTCTATTTAGCAGTTTAGTGGGCTTTGGCCCATTTATCGAACTAGAGTGTTTTGGCTAAATTTTAATGAACTAGAGTATTTTGGCCCAATTTATCGAACTAGAGTATTTTGGCCCAATTTATCGAACTAGAGTATTTTGGCCCAATTTAACGAACTAGAGTATTTTGGCCCAATTTAACGAACTAGAGTATTTTGGCCCAATTTAACGAACTAGAGTATTTTGGCCCAATTTATCGAAACATCCAATTTACATATTAACGAAAATTTTCTCGAGGGCATTTTCGTAATTTTTACGATTTAGACGTTTTTACATATTTTCGTCAAAATATCAATATTTACGTTTTTACCGATCTAACTGTTTTTACGATTTACTTCATACCGAAATTTACTTCCAACCGAGAAAATAATGAGTGTGAAGTTACACACCTCGTTACCGAAAGTACTAATCCTTCTCGCTCCTCGACACCTAAAACATATTTTGATCCGTTAGACAACTAATTCGTAAAAATAATCTTAATCGATAATAGATCCAAAATCTTACTCTCTTGATTTTGAATCACTTCGATTTTCGGCTTTTCCTCGTTTATTGATTCACTAGCCGAGAATCCACCAACGTATAACGGCTCGGAAGTTTGTACTACTTCGAATAATGGACTTCCTTTGGAAGATGGCCCACAACCCGTGGAAAATTTGATCGCCAAATCGCTCTTCGTTTGAATGGGGATTTATGGATCCGCCTCTTAATGTGACTAACCACCGCCTTTTCTTCCCTATTTTGACGGTCTTCAAGATCCAAAGGAATTTAGTTAGATCTAAAATAATATCAAATAATACTAGAGGTTTTAAAGAGATTTGATTCCTTACCAAAATAAAACGTTTCCAACGTTTCTACAATTCTCCGATCACTTGAGTTCCGATTTCTCGTTATTGCACTAAATAATAACGAAAGAGACGTTATTAGAATGAACGTTATATCAATCCAAAAGACCTCATAAAACCAATGATATTCGGCCATAATATCACTAATTAAAACGAAAACGAAAAAGAAGAACCCCTTACCTATGATCCACGATCGAAAAGAAAAGATTGAGAAAGGTGTTTGTGAGAGTTGGAGAATTCGGCTATGTATGATCAAGGAAAAGAAAAAAAAAATATTTGGTTTCTAGGCACAATAGCATTCGGCCAAGAGAGTGAAGATGGAGAGAATTTTGATTGAAAAGAAATAATATAAGAACGAAAGGATGATGGTGATGTTGTTGCTTGATTTCAAAGAGAAGAGAAGAAAAGAAAAAAAAAATGAACTTTAGGAGCTAGTATATTCGGCCATGGCAAAAGAAAAGAGAAAAGATGATTCTTTTTGGTATGGATGGTTTCGGCACAAGAAGAAAAGGCACAAAGAATTGGCTAACGAGATAAGCAAAAAGGAATAACCAAATGGTCACAAAATTTGAGCTTTACTAATGCCCTATTCGGCCAAGGTGAAAGTTTGAGAGGAGAAAACAAAGAAAAATCTGCACAAGTGCAAAGAATGACCAAAGAGAAAAGAATGAGATTTTTAGCCAAACTAACAAAAATTTGGCTCATTCCCTAAACCAAGTTACCATCCAGCACATGGTCAATTGGCCATGATTTCTTTCCAAAATTTCCCCTTGATATGTGCCTTATGTCCCCCCTATCTTTCCTTAAACCTTTGATTCCATGCCATAAGTTAGTTGTTTCCTTAATCCATTGGTACACTAACCAAAAATAACATGGTCAACACCTTCCTTATATGTTCCTTGCCGACACTTCTTAGTCATGAGCGTAAAATTAAAACAAAAATCCATTTAGGTGCTATACAAGGATTCGAACCTCTTCCCTCTTACTAGAACCCATGCGCCAACTCCACCATGCCATATGCTCATTTTATGACACTCTTTAGCACATAATTTAGCTTAAGTCTTAATCACCTTTGTTTCACTTCAATAAATTCTCAATTAATAAATTTTATTCCTTCTTCAAATTATGCTTTACCCTCTCTAGGACTTCTATAAGCACTAAAATAAAAATAAGAGATTTTTCCTAAAAAAAAAAAAAATCTAAACACCAATTCATGCAATTTAAATACTCGGATTTTTAGGGTGTTACATTTTCGGCGATGCTCCAGGGGATTCCGACTGCCGTCTGCAGCCAAAAAGGGTAAAATTTTCTTCTTTTTTTGTATTTTAATAAATATATATTATATATGAGTAAAAAAAATAACAATAACAATAAAAAATATTCGATAAAAAAAAACCTTTGATGTTTTGTGAACTGTGTATCTTCTCTATTGTGTATTTTCGTGTATGTGTACACTATTTGTATTACTCCCTTTCTGTATCTCTCTCGCTCTGTATCTCCCTCCCTGTATCTCTCTCTCTCTATATCTCCCTCCCTTTTTACAGATTTCATGGCGTTATTTATAAACCCGAAAAATGAATCCAAAATCCTATTTTTGCTACTGTCTACTATTGTTGCCATGTTCTCGTTTTTTTTCTTTCTTTCTTGCAGGCAATCAACGAAGAATCTGGCAATGATGAAGCTAAATTTGTGCATTGATGACGGCACGATGATCGGGATTCTCGCGTACTGGAGGCGCAAGGAAAATGGTGCTGCAGCGCCTAGGGTTTCAGAAAACCCTAGGCCATCCTGTCTCCTATTTAGGGTATTGGGCTTTTTGGGTGTGTATTTGTTTGGGCTAGTAGGTTTAAGTGTTAGGTTAGGTTTAGGCTTAGTTTGGGTTTTGTTCTGGGTAGTGTGTGGGCTAAAAGGGTTTGGTTGGTTTTGTACCATGGATTGTTTTAAAAAACTTTAGTATTATTGTTTATTTCCAAGCCCGGGCAAAAATGGGTCATTACAACTACCCCTCTTTGCTCATTGTCATCTAATGAGAATAGAGTAAAGACTATAAAAGGACCAATTTTTCTTGGTCTTGGCCGAGCCTTGACTTATTGATTCTCACTTTCTTCAAATAGCTTCCAACTCTACTGCAACTTCAATGGAAATAAAGCTGAAAGTGTCCTTTTGATCTGCTTCCTGTAACTTCAGGAAGATGAGATCTTCTTTCTTCAATCTACTCTACTGCAACTTCAGGGAGATAAGACTGAAAATATTTTTGATCTGCTTCCTACAACTTTAGGAAGATAAGATCTTCTATTTTTAATTTGCTCCACTTCAACTTCAGGGAGATAAAATCTTCTATTTTTAGTCTACTCTGCTGCAACCTCAAGAAGATAAGACTAAAATGTCTTCGATCTGCTTCCTACAACTTTAGGAAGATAAGATCTTCTATTTTCGATTTGCTCTACTGCAACCTCAGGGAGATAAAATTTTCTATTTTTAGTCTACTATGCTACAACCTCAGGGAGATAAGACTAAAACGTCTTCGATCTGCTTCCTACAAACTTAGGAAGATAAGATCTTTTGTTTTCGATTTGCTCCACTGCAACTTCAGGGAGATAAAATCTTCTATTTTTAGTCTGCTCCATTGCAACTTCAGGGAGATAAAATCTTCTATTTTTAGTCTTCTCCACTGCAACTTCAGGGAGATAAGACTAAAACATCTTCGATCTACTTCCTACAACCTTAGGAAGATAAGATCTTCTGTTTTCGATTTACGCCACTACAACTTCAGGGAGATAAAATCTTCTATTTTTTAGTCTGCTCCACTGCAACTTCAGGGAGATAAGACTAAAATGTCTTTGATCTGCTTCCTACAACTTTAGAAAGATAAGATCTTCTGCGGTCGGTTTGCTCTTCTGCAACTTCAGGGAGAAAAAATCTTCTGTTTTTAGTCTGCTCCACTGCAACTTCAGGGAGATAAAACTAAAACATCTTCAATCTACTTCCTACAACCTTAGGAAGATAAGATCTTCTATTTTCAATTTACTCCACTACAACCTCAGGGAGATAAAATCTTCTGTTTTTAGTCTGCTCCACTACAACTTTAGAGAGATAAAACTAAAACGTCTTCGATCTGCTTCCTACAACCTTAGGAAGATAAGATCTTCTATTTTGGATTTACTCCACTGCAACTTCAGGGAGATAAAATCTTCTGTTTTTAGTCTGCTCCACTGCAACTTCAGGGAGATAAGCTAAAATGTCTTTGATCTGCTTCTTACAACTTTAGGAAGATAAGATCTTCTACGGTCGATTTGCTCCTCTGCAACTTGAGGGAGATAAAATCTTCTATTTTTAGTCTGCTCCACTGCAACTTCAGGGAGATAAAACTAAAAAGTCTTCGATCTACTTCCTACAACCTTAGGAAGATAAGATCTTCTGTGGTCGATTTGATCCACTGCAACTTTAGGGAGATAAAATCTTATGTCTTTAGTCTACTCCACTGCAACTTCAGGGAGATAAGACTAAAACATCTTTGATCTGCTTCCTACAACTTTAGAAAGATAAGATCTTCTACGGTCGATTTGCTCCACTGCAACTTCAGGGAGATAAAATCTTCTGTCTTTAGTCTACTCCACTGCAACTTCAGGGAGATAAGACTAAAAGTGTCTTTTGATCTGCTTCCTGCAACTTTAGGAAGATAAGATCTAAAACTTCACCGATATCGCTATACCGTCTACTGAATGACATATCCTGTAGACTCAGTTTCATGTATTGTGAGTGACATGAATGCAATATGAAAATGATTAGGATTAGAATGCAATGACTGGGATGAATCAAATGCACCTAATGAAATTTGCTATGATACAAAAATGTTATGAGTATGATTCCTACTCTAGGTGTTATCACTCATTTGTTCTTCATTTTTGTTCATTAATCACATTTTGCTTGACCAGCTTGTCCCAATGTAATTTCTGAGTCAACCACATTTGAACATCAGGACATGAAGTTGGTATCTCCCACTGCAACTTCAGGGGAACGATATTGGTTTATCCCATACCACTCAGAGGTACAGAGCTTGTATCACTTTTAATCTGTTACACCATTCCCTGGGTGTAATGACCAGATGTATGTGTCTGAAATTTTCAATAAATTGTAGGGTATCCCAATAATGATCCCCTTGTTCGCCATTTTCCAATATGGTATCATCAACAAAATTGTCTTATCCAAAAAGAATCCGAAGAGATGATCATTTTTTAATGTTTCCAATCCCTTAGGTTTGGTGAGTTCTGAACAATAGTCCTGTTTCAGATTCTCATATTATTTAGAAGCTTCCAGAGTAATATGTGAAACTCCCTTTATGAAAGTGTTATTAGTCCATTAATTGTTATTTCAATAAAATGCTTGAAAAAAGATCACAACAATGGATATGAAAGAAATTAATCAGGAGCATAGCTCGAATCAAATAAGCTAACCAAAGATAACTAAGGCAATAAATGAAAATTGGTTAGTATATCTTAAAAGAATAAAGTAAACAAAGATAGCAAAAGCTGTAAAATAAAGTTGATTAGGGTGTATCTTTGAAAAGAATAAAGTAATCAAAGATAAAAAATTAAGATGGGAAACTAGGTGCCCCAGATATCACTGTTTGAGCTTCTTTGTTCCAACTTCTTGAGGACCATTTTAAACTCAATATGTGTTTGGGGGATTTGGAGTACTTTGTCGATGCCCCAAGACGTATCATATTTCTTCTTTGTTAATTCAAATGCAGTAAGACTACTATATGCCCCACTTTTTAATCAAAATTTGAGCCACCCTTTTCGGGTTTTCAACTCAAAGCCCCTTTGGTCTCAAAGCGCCCTTTGCGGGTTTTCGCCTTGGCCTCTCCTTTTTTTTTTTTTTGAATTTGGACTCAAGGTGCCTTTTGTGGGTTTTCACCTTGACCCTTTCCTTTTCAGGTAAAATCCTTCTTGATCAAATCTGAATTCTCCAGATTGGGCAAGTATTCAAATATCAATGCTCCTCTAGAACAGGCCCTACATAAGTCCTTCCCAGTTTGGCATATGCTTTCCTCTAAAATCATTTTTTAGAAAAATTTCAACATCAGGATCCCCTTTGTGGAATTCTCTAGTATGAACCTCTTTGTCATAAACTCACATCATCTGACTGTGATGGATAGCTTTTAACCTTTCCTTGGGTTCAATTGGCAAAACGCTTCCATAAAACAAATGGATAAGATGTTGCCCCCAGCGAAGGTTCTGGCCGATGTTCGATAAGACAGAAGGTAACAGTAGCTTATTATGCCAATCTGTACAAGTCTAAGTCACCTTTCATAATTTTTGTTGTTTTTTCTTTTTGTATTTTTTTCTTTTGGCAACTTTTGCTTTACAGTGATTTGCTGCCTGATTTTTGAACAAACTGTAAACTTTGACTTTGCTTCTATTGACATTTTATGTCGGCGTCTGATTTCTTTTTCTTTTTTTAAATTTGATGACTATCAACTTTGTAACATTGACATATGAAGCTACTTCCACCCTTTTAGTGAAGTAAACAATAACCATGACAATGAATCGATATCGATGATAACTTGAAGTATTTGATGAGATTGGACCTATAATATCCATACCCCACATATAGAAAAGTCTGTGAAGAAAATAGAGGAGTCACATAAATCTCGTTTTCCTCAATTCAGTATTTGTGGTATGACTGATGCAATTCCCTTCCATGGTAGACCAACAGTGGCCCATCCTCTTGTTTAGCCCGCGTGTTATTAGCCTAGACATATCCTGAAATGATCGTGCGAAAACATCTTTGAATTCTCGAAGATAACTCAATAATGTCTCGCCTTATTTCTGTGATGAGCTAGGATACTCCTTTCCTAGGTTCGTAATATCCAATGACCCTTTGTAGAGTAAGGACTATTTTTTTCTTATTAAACCATTCTTAACAAGTGAGAAGATATGTCACAATCTCTGTCATCTTCAAAATCCTAAGATCCCCTAGACCCATATCTTGTTCAAAAAGGGAGTCAGTAACAATGTCGCTCATAACGTTGATATCTGGTTACCTAGGTACGAAGGTGAACAAATCCAAAGAATAATGATTCTAAAGATGATTATTTGGATAATATGGTCACAAATAAAGAATGAAATAATATTGGTAAAAAATGTACAGTGTGATATGTAAAGAATAAAAGAATATGTATTCAAAAATATGAACTTTATTGAAATAAAATTTTGAACATAAGCCTATTTCACAAAAGGGTTCTTGTTGCCTCTAGGCTCAAGACAACAAGCATGTTTTAAACATTACTCTAGATTAGCCATAAAAATACAAGGATATCTTCCACAATCTTATTATTCAAAACCCTCCCAAGTACGCAAGAGCTTGGAAACTTTGTTCTCTTATTCCCTCTTTATCTTCAAGGAGTAGCAACTTCCTTGTCTCCTCCTTCAATCACTGCATTCACTACCTCATTAAAGTGATCAGGTTTTGATGGATTGTCGAACTTCACAACCCTCATTTTAATAAACCTTTCGACCAACTTTTTAAACGTATTGCAGTTTTCGATTGAGTGGCCCTTTATTCCCGCGTGATACTCACATTGGGTATTCTCGTTATACCATTTTGGGAACGGAGGTTGCAATGGTTTCGAATAAAATGGGGACACCACGTGTGCATCAAACAAACTTTGATATAGCTTGTTATATGTCATAGGGATTGGCATAAATTGAAGCCTTTCAGAGTTTTGCCTTGGGGAAACCTGATTGCTGGTAACTACCGTCCTTAACTGATTTACTGTAGACGCCTCTGAATGGCTCTTGTTATATCTGCTGACACTGTTTGTTTCCTTTCCCTTCTTCTTCAGGGCTTTCGAGGTCTCTTCTCCTCTTTTCTTCGTTTCTACCAGAGCAAATAGTTTGGCTTGATCGTTGCTCGGGTTAACACCCATTGGAGAGTAAACAATATCTTCCTCATCATCCTCACTATTGTCCACTGAGCCACTCCTTTTTCCAAGTCCTCCGGCTAGTAACTGGGTTAGCTGGCCCATCATATTCCTTTGGAATTCCCGCATTTCTTGTTGAATTTCGGTCAATTGCCTCTGCATCTGTATTTGCATTTGCTCTATCCTCACCAACCTTTGTTCCATGTTTTCCAAGTTAACTTTGAAATATTTTACCTAATTAGGATTCTCTTGTAAAAGTCTAATGCAAATGATGCAATGTAATGCAAATGTTGCAATGTAATGCAAATGTATGAATGCAAAGAGGCATCGATTCTGATCAACTTCATTGTAGAAAACTTTATTAGAAAACAAATTCTTTTACATAAAATGGACTACTATATGTTTTCACCCTAAATCCTATAGTTCTGACAATAAAGCCAACTCTTGACCACGATCTGACCGTAATTCATACTTCGTGCTCAATGTATCGGCCCGTGATGCCAAAATCTAAAGATGATAAATTATCTTACGAATCTAAACTATTGCTTCACTCATGAGGTAATCCTGACTTCTAACTTGGTCATGGGAATAGTGAAGCTCTTCCTTCCAATGCCCTTCTCTTGTTTCAAAAAGCTCAATCTGAAGTTCACAACTATGCCATGTTGCTTCTAACTCTTCAATTTTACCCTTCATTTCCTTGATCTTGTTCAAGCTTAACTTTAACTCAATCCAAAATTATTGCTTCGATGGTGATGAAGAGTTCGTCCAAGCTTAGCCTTTGATCTTCAGAAGAAGATTTAATCACTCACCCTAACTAGTGCCATACACTGAGTCACAATTCCATACTTAGAAAGATTCTTGCGCTTCTATGGCACATAAAGATCAAAATTTCCTATCAAGGTGCAAAGAAAGAACTGCGGAACTTCTAAGAAGTTTAGATTGTATCTGTTCAAACATTTTGAATATATCATTAAAATTTATCTATTCTGGTTCATCTCATCAAATGGGGAATCAATATGAATTCCTTTCATTTCTCCACAACAAATCAAATCTCTTGCAATGCTATTTGGATCACAACGATGAGTCAAGAAGTTCACAACAGTCCATCCTTCAATCCTAGATGGCTCTACCAATTTCTTATTATTAAAATTCCAACGCCCATTCCTTGGAAAGAAATCTTCACTATTGCCTACTCTTAACCTTGGTGCTAACAGAATACGTCCGTCTACTTAGGTGACCATCTTCATATGAAAGAAAAATGTTGTAATGGTAGAAGTGTCCATCTGTACTTCCCATGCTCACTTTGAAGTGATTGGCGAGCATAATTACCTTTTACCCTTTAGTTCTAACTCCAAGCCTTACCATAGAGTGTCGTACAATCTTCGTATGACATCAGGAGGCACAGGTGGCAGAAAAGGCAGGGATTCCAGTGCTGCCCCATTTCTCTCTTATTCAAACAAATCTATACCTTGAAATCTTCTTTCTAATTGGTTTTGCTCTAACCATATACAAACGATTGCATTGTCTTCCATTTTACCAAGGAACCTATTCTCCATAATCAGCTTTCTAACTTAGAAACTGGTCGTGAATCGACAGCTCTTAATGTATGAAATGGTGTGCACAAATAAAACACAAAAAATTAGCACCACCGAATAAGATATAAAGCAAGTAAAATAAATGTTACATAATGCATGAATGCAAAGAAAGAGAGGTGTTGATTCTGAATTCAGTTACATTAGAAAAACTTTTCTAGAAAACAAATTTCTTTACATAAAACGGATTGCATACACGCCTTGTCCTCATAGTCCAAGTCAAAACATGAATACCTTCTTCAAAAGTCAAGTCTTGCAAGCTTCTAATAGATGCCTCCTCTAGCTCCTTTTTGCTTGATCTGGGACGCGACTCACTGCTCCATAATACTCGTTACCTTCTTCAAGAAAGTAGAGACGTGACGATTCTCAATTTTTCTTTGTCTGTAACACCCCAAACTCGGCCTAGAAGTTAGGCCCGAATCTGGTGTGTCACAATGAAGAAAACGTAATAAGGATCTTGTGATTCATACTAAAATAGGTGTAATTGAAGAAAACAAGTTTGTTTAGAAATATTTGATAAAAATACTACTAATATTTGAAAAGATGATTGAAGAATTGATATTTGAACTAGTGATCTTTTAAAACGTAACTTTTGAAAATGCCATTGATAATTTGAAAGAAAGTCCGAGTTAAATCATTTGTAAAAGTTTATTTATAAAATCCACTTGTTAATCAATTTGAAAAATCGTTGATTATGCTTTTAGAAAATCCCCATTTAAAATAAACCAACAAAATAATAAATACGTCAAACACAAAACAAAATAAAATAATCCAGAGGCCTTATTACAACATAAAAACCCAAATAGTAAAAATAACGAAATAGAGCAGAAAAGTAATTTACTAAAGTTTGAAATATTTATTTCCGAAGTATGGCCTCCACCAAGTCATCCATGGGCCCAAGTTCTCATCACTGAGATTTACCTACAAGGATTAAGAAAGAAGGGAGTGAGTTACAAGAACTCAGTGTATAACCCCTTACCGTCATCCACTGGGCCTGAGCCCATTTAGCAATATCTTGGGCTTGAACCCATTTACATAATCTTGGGCCTAAGCCCACTTTCATGTAATAAATAAATGATATGAATGCAACTCATCCCATCCAGCCAATCTCTCCACCCTTACCAACCAATCTCTCCTGTGGGGATCAAGTCATCCCACCCCGCCAGTCTCTCCACTCGTACCAACCAATCTCTCCTGTGGGGATCAAGTCAACCCACCCATCCAGTCTCTCCAATTTTCAGTCAAGCTGCTACTTATAATATTTATGGCTGAGCCACCAGAATCATATACGGTAATATAATCAGCATACAATGTTAGTCACGATGGCACAAAGCCGTATTTAAATTGGCACATAGCCATTATCAGAATTTGTGGCAATGCCACCGGTCTACTCTTCTCTTCATTCAAGTTTCCCATCCCATGCAATATGTAAATATGCAGCATACATAGCAAATCATGATATTTACAAATATAACAACGATAACTATTTCATACAAAATTTTAGCCCATTAACACTTTGTAATTCGACACATTAAGGCAATTTATCAAATCGACCCATTAAGGCAATATATCAAATCGACCCATTAGAGCATTTTCGTATTTCAGCCCATTAGGGGCATTTTCATAATTTGGCATTCGTACCCGCTAAGGGAATTTCGGTAATTTATCCTCTAAGGGTATTTTGGTAATTTCATAATCAAGGCTTAACTACTAATTTGGGGCATAAAAGTTTGAAACTGTCCAACTGCGTCATATCGGCTAAATTGAGTATAACTCGTGTTAGAAAACTCGAAATGTAACAGCCCAAACCCGGCCCAAATGTTAGGACCGAATATGGGTCGTTACGGAAAACTTTTGAAACCCATTTGAAAATCCAATTTAAGTTTTGTTGAAAACAACTCGTTTTGGTTATCTTGTTGAAAACCTTCTTGGCTAAATTAAAATTTAATTAAGTCAAATTGTTACACAAATTTTCGGATGTGTTCGATGGCACGATAAAATATTTTTCGTGTTAATTTTTTTAAAGAAAACCGTGATTCGATTTATAGTAAAATAAAATATCCAACATATAAAAAAAATAACTAAAGTAAAGTTTAATGAGGCCTTATTACATCCAAAATAAAACAACCCAATAACCAAATTTAAAATATCAAAATTAAAGTCCATTAAATTCTAAGTCCATCGCATGGCCTCCTCAAGTCCCTCCTACTCCATGTCCTAATCTAAGCATCACCGAAAGAAATAATGGAGAAGGTGAGTCACCAAGACTCAATATGTAACCCTTCCCCGCTTTTAAAACGTTTTCATACACAACATATAACAATTAATATGCAAATTAATGTGTACCCAACCTAGCCAACCATACGCCACTGCTCTACCCTGTTGTGGTACCAAACCACCGGTGGTGCTAAACCACCGGTGACATATAGTCACAATGTGTTACTAAAACACCGTGTCCGTGAGACACAAATCGGGTGATGGGGCCAACCCATCGTGTGATACCAAATCACCGGCAGACGATCCCATATCTCAAGTGGGGCCAACCCACGGTGGTGTTAACCAGGGACAAGTCGCTATTGAGGTACTAAACCTCTGGAGGTACCAAACCTCCGGTGACATATAGTCACGGTGTGCTACCAAAGACCGGGTGCCCGTCGGCACAATATCACCGCCCTCCACTCATCAATCCCACAATGTATAAACATACATATATTTCATGCCCTCACATTCTTAAATTTCATGTGTCAACACATCATGCTTACCAAAAGCATTAATAATAATAAATCACATTACGTGTACTTAACGAATCACCACTTATACCGATTTGGTATTCATTCCAATGCTACATTCATAAAAGATGAGCATTCACAAAGTTAAGCATATTTAATATATTATATAGTGTGTATGTACACACTGTCACCACCGGATAGTCTAAATCCCGAAAAGAAGAGCCGACCACCCAAGATTTCTTTGTACTACATTCTACCAACCATGGGGTTAGCCCTATGGCCTATTCGCCAATCCAAGGAATTTAAAGGGTAACCTTTTTACCCGAATCCTTACCTAGTCTTTTTGAATACTAGCCTCGGTGCCCAAATCACGAATCTGATTCACAAACTACAATCGGTCAATATAAATAATCATAACCCTTTTTAAATGAACACCAATCTATATGTAACTCCTTACCGAAGAGTGATTGACTAACGTGGGCGAACTTACTTGCTTATCTCCAAATCCCGAAGATCCTACAGTGGATTAGTTTAATCTGTAATTAGTATTCTTAATCAATAGTTGCCGAAACCCATACCTATCTTTACCAAAGTCGACTTAATGAAATACCAATAACATAGGCATTCGGCCTAAGATCCTTACCCCCTACTTACCAATCGATTGACTAAGGAATGGAAGATCCGCCTTCCTGCTTTGAGATCCTGGCGTTTCCTAGAAAGAAATCGGTTTCACAAGGGTGTTAATACACTATTGAAATCGGCACTTACCCCCCCTTATGGATGTCGACAGAGACACAGAAGAGAAGGGAAGAAGAAAAAGTATTCGGCTAATACTTCTTACCTCTGCTTCAATCGGATGTAGGAGAAATCCCGAAACCACTATACTATTCGGCCAAGTAGAGAAAAGAGAAGGAATTTCGGCACTTGATAGGTATTAGATTCGGCTAGTAGGAAGAAAAAGGAGAAGGGACTTAAAGAATGTGGTTTCGACAAGGAGGAGTTGTGAGGGTTTCGGCTATGGTTTTTGAAGAGGATGTAAAAGAAAAAGAAAATATGAGATGAGAGGGTTTAGAGATTCTACTAGCAAACTTGGAAAAAAGAAAATAAGGTGATCACTTAGGTGCTTATATAAGCATTCGCACCCCCCTAGTGTCCTTGCCGTCCCCCTCTTCTCCCAAGAGTCCAACATCCATCAATCTTCCTTGAATCACTCCTAGCCCCTTGTTTAATTAAATTCAAAATAATTGAATTAATCCCAAGTAAATCAACTAATATCTCCTTTATCACCCTTTTATTTTGTTTATCAAAATGAATTAATATCATCCTAATTATCCTTGGGAATTAATATTAAATAAAATCCTTAATTATCTCATAAAATAAAGAGTTTAAAAAGAGAAGAAACTCTCCTTCCTATGCCGTCCAACATAGTGCCAAAAGAGGATTTCCATGACTCAACACAAGCTCTCCCTTGCTCCTTGGTGGCGTCACATGTAGCTCTTAAGTGGGCTTGCTTTGCCACTTGGTCTAAGCTCATTTTATGTCCAAATTATCCCCATTTATTCTTATAACACCCTCTTTCTAAGGCTCCCTACCTTAAAAGTTAAAACTAAAATTTCCTACCAAATCGAGCCAACACAAAGCCTTAAATTGATCATTATTATTCCATAAATAATATCTCGCTAGCTTCTTACATAAGAAAAATGATTAAATTCCAAATAACCCCACTTTTGGGATGTTACGCTTACCCCTTAAAATAAATTTCGTCCGAAATTACATAACTAAAACAGATGAGGGTATTGTCGCCAGATCACATCCTCGTGTTCCCACGTAGCTTCTTCCACACTATGGTTTCGCCACAAAGACTTTCACTAAGGGCACTCGACTTCCTCGTAGAACCTTTATATCCCTATCCAAGATCTCAAGTGTTCTTCCTCACAAGATAAGTCTGCGTTAACCTCGATTTACATCACGGCACCACATGGGATGGATCGACCGATACCGCCTTAACATTGATACGTGAAAACGCCATGTATCTCGATTCTGCAAGCAACTCTAGCCGATAGGCTACCGGACCCACTCGCTTTACAACTGTATATGGCCCGATGAACCTTGGGCTCAGCTTCCCCTTCCGTCCAAATCTTAACACCTTTTTCCAAGGCGACACCTTTAGAAAGACCTTGTCTCCCACAAAGATACTCCATTTCCTTGCGTTTGAGATCGGCATAAGACTTCGCCTATCTCGATGCTTCCTTCAGACGAGACCAATCACTTTGACTTTGTCTTCGCCTCGCTACCATTTCGGGCCCAACACTTGTCGCTCACTCAACTCCGTCCCAACACGCTTGGAGTTCGGCATTTCCGCCCATACAAGGCTTCAGATGGTGCCATCTCAATACTTGCTTGGTAGCTATTGTTGTAGGCGAACTCAGCCAGAGGTAAGAATTCCTCCCAACTACCTCGAATTCCAAGACACAACCCTCAAAGATATCTTCTAAGATCTCAGAGACCTTTTTGGATTGCCGTCCGTTCGAGGATGGAAAGTCAGGTTAAATCCAACCGCTGCACTCTAACGCTTGATGTAACGCTCTCCAAAACCTCAAGTGAACCTTGGGTCCCTATCCGAGATAACTGATACAGACACCATGCAATCGACTATCTCGCCACATACAACTTTGCTAGTTTACGGGTGAGTAGTCCATTCTCACCGTATGAAGTGAGTGATTTAGTCGACGGTCTCACGATAACCCAAACCGCATCTTTCTTCTCAAGGCGTAGGGGGTAGACCACCGACGAAATCCATAGTGATCCGCTCCACTTCCATTGAGGGATCTTAACCGGTTGAAGTAACCCGATGGTAATCGGTGTTCACTTAACTCCGCCGACACGCCAAACACTTCCCTACGAATTCCGTTATCTCACGCTCAACCCGCCACCGTAATCGCTTCAGTAGATCTCCATACATCTTGCTTCCTCCCGGATGCATAGCGTAGGGGCGCTATGAGCATCCCGGAGAATTTTCCGCCTCAACTCCATATCTTTTGGCATACAAGGTCGCCCCGAAAACATAGCACACCATCACCAAATACACTATACCCTCTACACCACCATTCGAACTTGTATTCTCTTCGCATTTAACCCTTCATCCACTAACTGCTTGTTCTTAATCTCCTCGATCCACGTTGGTTTAACTTGAAGCTCGCCAAAAGGCTTCCATCGTCATATAGGCTCAATCGAGCAAACATTGCTCTTAAGTCCGCCACAACCTTCCGCTTAACGACGCCCACCACGTTAGCCTTACCCGGTGATATTCGATGGAACAAAGAGTCCTTAATGACTCAATCCATCGCATTGCCTCGATTTAGATCTTTCGTGTCAAGATACCTCAAACTTTTGTGGTCCGTGTAATTACCGACTTCTCCCCATAAAGATAATGTCTCCATACTTTTAGGGCGAAGACGATCGCTAACTCTGTGTCATGAGTTGGATAGTTAACCTCATGCGCCTTAGTCGACGGACGATAGGCTACTACCTTCCCATCTCAGATCAAAGACACACCCCAAACCAAAGGTGAGATGCATCACAATAGATCGTGAATAATTTCCGCCTCGGGTTGTACTAAAACCGAGCTTCCGTCAGATCTTCCTCACTTATCAAAACTTTCTTGCTCGCTTCTCCGACCATACAAATGGAACACCTTTCCTTAGTAACTTAGTCAATCTACACAACGATCGAGAGAAACCTTCCACAAATCTCCGATAATACCTCGCTAAACCCGTAAAACTTCAGATTCTCGCCACCGACTTAGGCGGTTTCCACTCCAATACCGCTTCAATCTTGCGGGATCCACTCTAATCCTTCCACGACACCACGTGACCTAAGAAAGCCACCTCCCTTAGCCAAAATTCGCACTTCATCAATTTGGCATACAACCTGCTTTTCCTCAACACTTGTAGGACTATCCGTAAATGCTTGTCATGCTCCTCCTCCGTCTTTGAGTAGACCAAAATGTTGTCTATGAACACCACGACAAATTGGTCTAGGTATCGTTGAAAACTCGCTCATTAGATCCATGAACGCCGCGCAGCATTGGTCAACCCAATGGCATCACTAGAAACTCGTAATGCCCATACCGAAGTTCGAACGCCGCCTTGTGAACATCGGCCCTTCACCTTAAGTTGATGGTAACCCGACCTAAGGTCTATCTTCGAAAACACCGACGCTTCTTCAATCGTCAAACAAGTCATCGATTCGAGGCAATGGGTACTTGTTTTTGATCGTTAACTTGTTTAACGACGGTAATCGATGCACATTCGCATTGAACCGTCCTTCTTCTTGACAAACAATACAAAGCGCCCCACGGAGATATACTAGGTCGAATAAACCCTTTATCCAAGAGCTCTTAATCGAGCCTTCACTCCACCAACTCCTTTGGTGCCATCCTAAGGTGCTATAGACACACAGTGCTCCGGTATCAAGTCTATACCAAATTCGACTTCCGATCCGGAGGCGCACCCTAAGTTCTTCAGGAACACATCAAGAAATTCCCCAACCGTTCGGACCTTTCCAACCATCAATCCTTAGCTTCCAAAGCACAAATTCAACTAAATATGCCTTACAACCCTTCTTGACCATCTTTTCGCCTTCAAGGCAGACACCACATTGGATAGGTAATTCCTTCTATCACCTATCATAACCACTTCATCATTCTCAGCCGTCTTAAGAACCATGCGCTTAGCCACGCAATCCAAATTCGCCTGATACTTAACCAGCCAATCCATTCCAAGGATCAAATCGAACTCCCCGAATGGTAGTTCCATCAGATCAGCAACGAAAACTACCCCTTGGAGTTCTAGGGGTACATCTCTATAAAGTTTGTCTACGACTACAGAGTGTCCTAGAGGGCTTAATACCGCCATCTTCCTGAAGTAATCTCGTAGTCTAGGTCCATAGTTCCTACCACACTACTAGCAATGTAATGTCGTTGAACCCACATCAATTAATGCATAATAAGGGAGACCAAAAATCGAAACGCGTCGGTTATGACATCCGGTCGTCACCCTCCTCATGGACGCCTTGCCAGATAGACTAAGCCGGCCGCTTAGCCTCAGTGTTGCTCGAACCTCGCCTCGAGTTCCTCGACCTCGGTTAGGACCATTGCTTCCTCTGCCATTACCACGACCCTCTGCGGTCCCACATTTCGCCTCCGAGTACTGGTTCGCCTCAGTCGATTCCGAGCTCGCTTAGGGACAATCTCGACCGATGTTCTAAAGACCCACACTAAACATCCTCTATCGCCGGTCGAGCATCCTCCCAATGGGACTTCCCACAACGATTGCACCGAGCCGGCCTCGATTATTAGCTACGCCTTGTCACCGACGGCCCACTGCCTAGCCTTCTTCTCGATCATTACCACTGGATCCAAATTGACCCAAATCCTCTCTTGATTATTTCTACTATAATTCGCCTCACAACCTCCTTAATCCCTCGGCAACTTTAGCCTTTTCCACCGAGATGAAAACTCACGAACTTGTCATGCGCTAATCAAGAACCTCAAGTCATCTCTTGAGTCCGTCCTCAAAGCGGACACAGCGCTTGTTCAGTGAGCCACGATGCCTCTTGCATACCTACTCGCCTTAAAACTCCGCCTCATACTCACCACGGACTTAGTTCCTTGCACTAGACCTTAAAAGCCTTCCTCTCACACAAGTAGCCGGTGCCCACATACTTCTTCCGAAAGTCGGTTTAAAGTAGTCCCACGTAAGATCATCAACTGTGGCTCCATCCGAACTCGTCACCACCACTGCACGCTTCATCCTTTAGAAGCGACATCGCCTTTCACTTGTCCTCCTCGGTTAGGTCAAGATCATCCATTATCCTCTCTGTAGATTCCACCAATACTGCTACACTGGTGCCACTCGACACACCCCGGAACACCTCACTCAGTTGGACCGAATCCGCCGGAACAGATTTTGAGCTCCTAAATTTCCACCACCTCACCACCAATTCGAGGACTCGCATACCGCCATGAGCATCGCCTCCTCCCGCCTCGATCCTGCTCCTCCGCTCCAAAAGTCGGAGGTGGTGGTGGCGAGGTACATCGCTTTAAACCTTGTCCCGACTGACGGGTTCGACATAATCATCCTACCCCTACCGCGTCCCACGGCCCACGCCCTCTAGAACTCATCCTATCTCTGCGCTTTTAACTGATTAAGAGAAATTTTATGTATTAGCGTTTGTTCCACTTCATTACTCGCGAAGAAATTTTATGAAGAAATTTTAATTAGGGATTCTTTCGTGCAAACAAGGTTCCAGTCTTCTACCCTAGTTCACACAAAGAAGTTCTTGCATCCATTCCTTAATACTTTCCATACCTATTCGCTTCTGGACATTTACGCCCATTTCTAACCTGAGGTATTTTCGTCATTTTCCTACAAGGGTATTTTCGTAATAAAAGAGATTTTAAAACTTTAGTAAAGTAGGTTGTTTGAAGTTCCCAAGACTGGAGGGTTTTTCTGAAAAAGTTGTAAAATTTTAAAGATACGTCATCACTTTGAAACCAGGGGTATTTTGGTAATTTTGTCACTTGGGGTAATTTCGTAATTTTAAAAAGTCAGGGGTATTTTTGACAGTTGTAAAACTCTGAGGATTCCTTTTTGAGAGTTTTCCTTCTTAAAACATTGTTGTTTGCAAAAGTTCAAAAGTCAAGGTCATTTTGGTAATTTTGAATTCGAGGGCGTTTTCGAAATTTTTCTAAAACCACAATATTTTATTGATGATTTTTAAAGCTAAGTGATTGAATATTTGTAAAATAGTTGAAAATTTTTGAACAAAACCATTGAGCTGATATTTTATGAACCGAGGGTATTTTAGTAATTTTACCCCTAAGGGCATTTTTGTAATTTTTCCACAAATCAAGTTTTTCAAGGAAAACGTTGTAAAAATGATGTTTTCCGATTTGAAAGAGTTATTACAGAAATTTTGAAAACATTAAGGTTCTTGTTGTTTCGCTCCTTTCAAAACATGGCTAATTCCCTTTGGGTTTTAGTCATTAGGTTTAGCCTATGACCGAGCCTTCTTGGTCGAGTGAACCAAAGCTACGCACCAGGCGGGTTTGGTGGAGAGGAGGTGAGTCACACTGACCGCTTAAATACCAAGCTCCCATCAACCTTTCTAGACATGCGCACAGAGGTTACCACACCACCGAGCCCTCCGAGTTAGGGTGAACCCAGCCACGCACTGTAGGATACTGCAAGAGGTGGTGAGTCACTCTGACCGCTTAAATACCGTGCTCTTCCTGCCCAATCCTAGACATGCGTACAGGGGTTACCACACCCTAGCTCAGTGACCAAGTCGTAGGTTGGTTTAGTTCTTTAAGTCTTATGTTCTGTTTGTGTGTTTGAGTAATCTAATCCTAGGGTTCAAATTCCTATAAGTCTATCTATGCTCCATGCTTCCTACCCTTCTACAGAATATAATTCACAAAGAAGTTTCGAGGTACTTACATGGGCGGATCGGTGCCGGAGACTTGGGCCATGCTGCTTTAAAACCCAAAATCAATTAATAAGGCCTACTAAAACATTTTTGGGCCTTGGGCCCCACAAATAGAAGTTTTGAACTGGCTCGATACTAATTTGTAATACCCAAACCCGCCCAAATGTTAGGACCGAATATGGGTCGTTACGGAAAACTTTTGAAACCCATTTGAAAATCCAATTTAAGTTTTGTTGAAAACAACTCGCTTTGGTTATCTTGTTGAAAACCTTCTTGGGCTAAATTAAAATTTAATTAAGTCAAATTGTTACACAAATTTTCGGATGTGTCCGATGGCACGATAAAATATTTTTCGTGTTAATTTTTTTAAAGAAAACCGTGATTTAGATTTATAGTAAAAATAAAATATCCAACATATAAAAAAAATAACTAAAGTAAAGTTTAATGAGGCCTTATTACATCCAAAATAAAACAACCCAATAACCAAATTTAAAATATCAAAATTAAAGTCCATTAAATTCTAAGTCCATCGCATGGCCTCCTCAAGTCCCTCCTACCCATGTCCGCAATCTAAGCATCACCGAAAGAAATAATGGAGAAGGTGAGTCACCAAGACTCAAGATGTAACCCTTCCCCGCTTTTAAAACGTTTTTCATACACAACATATAACAATTAATATGCAAATTAATGTGTACCCAACCTAGCCAACCATACGCCACTGTCTCACCCTGCTTGTGGTACCAAACCACCGGTGGTGCCAAACCACCGGTGACATATAGTCACAATGTGTTACTAAAACACCGTGTCCGTGAGACACAAATCGGGTGATGGGGCCAACCCATCGTGTGATACCAAATCACCGGCAGACGATCCCATATCTCAAGTGGGGCCAACCCACTGGTGTTAACCACGGGGACAAGTCGCTATTGAGGTACCAAACCTCTGGAGGTACCAAACCTCCGGTGACATATAGTCACGGTGTGCTACCAAAGCACCGGTGCCCGTCGGCACAATATCACCGCCTCCACTCATCAATCCCACAATGTATAAACATACATATATTTCATGCCCTCACATTCTTAAATTTCATGTGTCAACACATCATGCTTACCAAAAGCATTAATAATAATAAATCACATTACGGTACTTACCGAATCACCACTTATACCGATTTGGTATTCATTCCAATGCTACATTCATAAAAGATGAGCATTCACAAAGTTAAGCATATTTAATATATTATATAGTGTGTATGTACACACTGTCACCACCGGATAGTCTAAATCCCAAAAGAAGAGCCGACCACCCAAGATTTCTTTGTACCTACATTCGCCAACCATGGGGTTAGCCCTATGGCCTATTCGCCAATCCAAGGAATTTAAAGGGGTAACCTTTTTTACCCTAATCCTTACCTAGTCTTTTGAATACTAGCCTCGGTGCCCAAATCACTTAACTGATTCACAAACTACAATCGGTCAATATAAATAATCATAACCCTTTTAAATGAACACCAATCTATATGTAACTCCTCATCAAGAGTGATTGACTAACGTAAGGCGAACTTACTTGCTTATCTCCAAATCCAAAGATCCTACAAGGATTAGTTTAATCTGTAATTAGTATTCTTAATCAATAGTTGTCAAACCCATACCTATCTTTACCAAAGTCGACTTAATGAAATACCAATAACATAGGCATTCGCCTAAGATCCTTACCCCTACTTACCAATCGATTGACTAAGGAATGGAAGATCCGCCTTCCCCTTTGAGATCCCGGCGTTTCCTAGAAAGAAATCGGTTTCACAAGGGTGTTAATACACTATTGAAATCGGCACTTACCCCCTTATGGATGTCGACAGAGACACGTAAGAGAAGGAAGAAGAAAAGTATTCGGCTAATACTTCTTACCTCCGCTTCAATCGGATGTAGGAGAAATCCCAAACCACTATACTATTCGCCAAGTAGAGAAAAGAGAAGGAATTTCAAGACTTGATAGGTATTAGATTCTGCTAGTAGGAAGAAAAGGAGAAGGACTTAAAGAATGTGGTTTCGACAAGGAGGAGTTGTGAGGGTTTCGCTATGGTTTTGAAGAGGATGTAAAAAGAAAAAGAAAATATGAGATGAGAGGGTTTAGAGATTACTAGCAAACTTGGAAAAAAGAAAATAAGGTGATCACTTAGGTGCTTATATAAGCATTCGCACCCCCTAGTGTCCTTGCCGTCCCCTCTTCTCCCAAGAGTCCAACATCCATCAATCTTCCTTGAATCACTCCTAGCCCCTTGTTTAATTAAATTCAAAATAATTGAATTAATCCCAAGTAAATCAACTAATATCTCCTTTATCACCCTTTTATTTTGTTTATCAAAATGAATTAATATCATCCTAATTATCCTTGGGAATTAATATTAAATAAAATCCTTAATTATCTCATAAAATAAAGAGTTTAAAAGAGAAGAAACTCTCCTTCCTATGCCGCCCAACATAGTGCCAAAAGAGGATTTCCATGACTCGAACACAAGCTCTCCCTTGCTCCTTGGTGGCGTCACATGTAGCTCTTAAGTGGGCTTGCTTTGCCACTTGGTCTAAGCTCATTTTATGTCCAAATTATCCCCATTTATTCTTATAACACCCTCTTTCTAAGGCTCCCTACCTTAAAAGTTAAAACTAAAATTTCCTACCAAATCGAGCCAACACAAAGCCTTAAATTGATCATTATTATTCCATAAATAATATCTCGGCAGCTTCTTACATAAGAAAAATGATTAAATTCCAAATAACCCCACTTTTGGGATGTTACACGAAATCTAAATCCGTAAATTTTCTTTGAAACTAGACTCGTATATATTTCTCCTATAATTTTTCCATAATTTTTAGCTAACCATTTAGTATAGTTTATTCCTTAAAGTTTCTCTTGTTTCACTGTCCAATGATTCTAAACTCTCTTTCCTTAATCACAAATATCTTACTGTACGCTTTTCATCTACTGCTCCCACTTGTTTCCATTGAAAATAGGTTCACTAAGGAATCCATACATATAAATTATGTCCCATAATTCACTTTGTACAATTTTATATGATTTTTCCAAAATAGAATAGAATACTCCCAAGTCATTCAAAACCAGTCTCACTAAAATTAACATATCTCAGAATATAAAATTCCTTTTCCTTTCCGTTTCTTCTTTATCAATATAGACACAGTAATTTTTTATTAGATATCACTTTCACTTTCTAATTTCCTTTATCCAATTTTTCATGATTTTTCAAATACACGTCACTATTTCTGACCGAAACTGTTTTATTACAAAACATGATTACCACTACGATTGAAACACCCCAAACCCGGCCCACAAGCCCTGACCAGATCTGGCATGCTCCTTGTGTAAAACGTAGGTAAGTCCCGTATGACATTTTTGAAAAAGATCGTGGTGGTTTTCAAGAAAATATATTTGGGTGTCCTTAAGTTAAAAATTGAGTTGTAATTTAATTTTGTACTAAATCGATAATTTCATATTTCAAAAGTTACAAGTTAAAGAAATACCGAATTAGGGAGTTTAATATTTTTGTAACTTGGAAAAAAAAAACCGGTGGTGTCTGAGTTTCAAAACATTTGATATTATTCGTATCATAATAGAAATTTAAAACGCAAAAAAAAAAAAAAAAACAGTTAAGCAATAATGGCCTTATTACATCAAAATATGTCCCAAAATAAACCAAAATAAACTTAATAAGAAAACTGAATAAAAATTTAGCTATGCATGGCCACAACTAAGTTCCTGCCGACCCGGTCCATCTACTGAGTGCCATCTGCAAAAAGTTAGCCCACGAAGGGTGAGTCAACAGACTCAGTGTGTAACTACCAACACAGACTCCCAAATCATACAAGGCATAATAAATCACATAAAATAATGGTAAACCATGATGCAACCCAAACCACCTAGATCCAACCTCTACACATCACCCGTACCTACCAATCACACCGTGGGGATTACTAAATCGACCCTCCATCCGCTACACACCATCGAAGGCAGTCGCTGCAGTCAACTGCACATCACCCTTATAATTGTGGCATAGCCACCAGATAATGTGACAGAGTCACCAGATTCATAATATGTGACATAGTCACCAGATAATATGACAGAGTCACCAGATATTGTGGTAGGAACCACCAGATCACTTCCCCTTTCACATAATCACCCATATGCACATGCAACATACAAAACATGCTATTTGTCATGCAATTTACCTTACCCTAAAATCATAACGGGAATCCACATATTTTCACATCAATGTTATTAAACATTATCTACAAATGTTAAAGGGGTAACGTACCTGAATGCACTCGTACCATTGGATGGTACCCTTAGCCATATTTTCATATTTTCATTAACATATATCTAATATTATCAACCTAAGGAGAATTAGTGTAGGGCTACACACCTGATTATTCGTAGATCTAATCGAAATCCTGAAAATCCCGATCCAACACACTAGTCCCCTTTTTCCTACATTCGGCCAACACTAAGCATATTAGCAAAAAGCCATTCGGCTAAACAATCAAATCCCAAAGGGTTAACGAGACCAAAACCCTTACCTTGCTGCCGATTTGGTTACCAACCAAATCCCGAAACTTCATGATGATCCCCTCTTGCAATTGACTAGGCACTAGAATCACTAGAACCCTTACCTAGATTGCTTAGCCAAATCCCGAAAATCTGTCGAAAATCCCCTAAAACACCATAGTTAGAATCGACACCCTTAATAAGTAATATGGCCTTGGCCGAATATCAGTATCCCTTACCTTGATTGTGTAAATCCCAAAAATATCGCTTGTCCTTGGAGATGCCAAAATCCCTACAGGGTATATGTTAGATTCGATTCAAACATTTGATGAACAAAGTAAATGGCCTTCGGCCTAAAATCATACTTCACTTACCTTGGATATTCAAATCCCGAATGATCACTTCTCCAAACGTTAACTACAAGAATCCTAAAAGACCCCTTACATAGTTTGGCCAAAAGAATAAAAGGGATTAGTTTCCTTAGTGTCGACTTAATTGAAGGTATAGGAAAGAAGATCAAATGACAAAGAGTTCCTTACCCTACTATTAAACCGATCGAATAGCTCGCATCAACTGATCAACTACCCCCTTTGATTACTGAGAGATTCGGCCACAGGAGAAGGGTTTTCGATTTTGAGAGATAACTAGAAGAGAATCGGTTTCAAAAGGTGACAAGGAAGTGAACTTTTTGGCTTTAAAAAAAATAGCAAAGAGATATAGATTTGGCTAAGGTCAATTGTGTTTTTGGCTTTTGAAGAATTGTGAAAAGAAGAAGTGAGAAGGTTGAGATTTGATGCGATTCAACCTTAGTGATAAGAGGGAGATTCAACCTTAACAAAAGAAAAGAGAAGTGTGAGGTTTTAAGGTGTTACGGCAATGGTGAAAAATGGTAGAGAGGTTTCGGCTAGAGAGTAGATGAGAAAGAAAGAAAAGAAATCAAATGGTAAAGATGAACACTAGGCTTCAAAATTTCGGCAATACACAAGCATACATTCAGAGTTGGAATTTCGGCCAACTCTCTCCCTCCTGATAACCTCTATCCCTCTTGATAACCCAACCTTTATCTCTCTTTTAAAAGAGGCCACCTAAAATCCACCTTTTCCCTCTTAATTAATACCCTTTTTAATCATAAAATAAAAGAAATAACACTCCAAAATTGTAGCTAGGTGTCGTCCATCCCCTCCCCTTTGAAGTGCCAGATATTTGACCCACTAAATTGGGCCCCAAGCGGCCATACTAGGCCCAAACTTCTCCCCCTTGTGACGCCACCTACATATCCACTTATGGCACCTCCAACTTCGGGCCACGAGCCCAACTTGCTACTAAACATACTCACTTAACTTTTAATTTATACACTACCATTATGTATAAGCAATTTAACCCAAGTTTTAAGCCCAAACCTGAGCCCAATCCACTCCTCAAAGCCTTCACCTACTAATTTAGCCGTGCAACACATCAAATGCACAGACCCACAAAGTCAGGATATTACAGTTCTACTCCCTTTAAAATAAATTTTGGCCTTGAAATTTACCTGGCTAGAATAAGTGAGGGTATTGCTGTCGCATTGCTTCCTCTGGCTTCCATGAGGCTTCTTCTGATCCATGGTTACGCCATAACACTTTGACTAGAGGGGCCGATTTCCTCCGAAGCACCTTCACATCCCGTTCCAGTATCTGAATCGACTCTTCCTCATAGGACAGATCTGGTCTCAGCTCCACCTCCTCAACCGATATCACGTGAGATGGATCTAATCGGTAACGACGTAGCATCGAAACGTGAAACACATTGTGTATCTGCCCAACTCAAGGCAATTCTAAGCGATACGCCATCGGTCCAACCCGCTTCAACACCCGATAAGGTCCTATAAACCTGGGACTTAACTTTCCCTTGTGACCAAATCTCATCACCTTCTTCCACGGTGAAACTTTTAGAAACACATAATCTCTCATAGCAAACTTAATCTCCTTCCGCTTAAGATCTGCGTATGACTTTTACCGGTTGGATGCCTCCTTCAACCATGTCTGAATTACTTTAACCTTTTTTTCGGATTCTGCCACAATCTCTGGAACCAAAACCTGACGTTCTCCCAATTCCATCCAATATGTAGGAGTGCGACACTTTCATCCATACAGTGCTTCGTACGGTGCCATCTGAATACTTGCCTGATAGCTATTGTTGTACGCAAATTTTGCTAAAGGCAAGAACTCCTCCCAACTCCCTCTGAAGTCTATCACGCAACCCCTCAACATATCCTCCAGGACTTGAATTACCCGCTCAGATTGACTATCTGACTATGGATGGAATGCCGTACTAAAATCCAATCTGGTGCCCAAAGCTTGATGTAGCGCCTTCCAAAATCGAGACATAAACCTCAGATCCCTATCCAAGATAATTGATACCAGCACTCCGTGTAGCCTCACGATTTCTGCTACATATAACTTTGTCAATTTTCGCAACGAATAGTCAACCCACACTGGTATGAAATGTGCAGACTTCGTCAACCGATCTACTATCACACATACCGAGTCCTTCTTAGTAGGCGTAAGGGAAGCCCACTAATGAAGTCCATGATAATTCTCTCCCACTTCTATTGCGGAATCTTTATCGACTGAAGCAACCCTGGCGGTACTTGGTGTTCAGCCTTGACTTGCTGACACGTTAAGCACTTCCCTACAAACTCTGTAACTTCCCGCTTAAGACTAGGCCACCAAAATTGATCCCGTAGATCCCTATATAACTTACTTCCTCCAGGATGCATAGCATAAGGGCTACTATACGATTCCCGAAGAATTCTTTGCCTTAACTCCTCATCCTTCGGCATACAGACCTTACCCCGAAAACACAGCACTCCATCACCGTTTACACTAAAATTTTCCAATTCCCCACTTTGTACTTGTAGCAACTTAGCACTTAGTTCACCATCTAACAATTATTTCTCCTTAACCTGACCTAGCCACGTCGGCTTCACCTGCAATTCCGCTAGCTAGCTTCCATCATCATAGCGGCTCAAATGTGCAAACATCGCCCTTAACTCCGACACTACTTTCTAACGTAGGGCATCCGCCACAACATTCGCCTTGCCCAAGTGATACTCTATTGAGCAATCGTAATCTTTCAACAACTCCACCCACCTATGCTGTCTCAAATTCAGCTCCTTCTGAGTCAGCAAATACTTCAGGCTCTTGTGGTCTGTGTAGATCACCGACCTCTCTCCATATAAGTAATGCCTCCACACCTTAAGAGCGAATACCACTGCCGCTAACTCCAGATCATGCGTCAGATAGTTAACCTCATGTGGCCTTAATTGCCGAGACATGTAAGCGATCACCTTCCCGTCTTGCATAAGGACACATCCCAATCCTGTATGGGAAGCATCACAATATACCACATAGTATTTCCCTGCTTTAGGCTGAATCAAAATCGAAGCCTCTGTCAATACCTTCTTAAGCTTCTCGAAACTCTCCTACTACTTATACTCCCATACGAAAGGTACCTCCTTTCTCAACAACTTCGTCAAAGGTGCTGCTATCGACGAGAATCCTTTAACAAATCTCCTATAGTAGCCTGCTAATCCCAAGAAACTACGAACTTCCACCACAGACTTAGGTGGCTTCCAATCCAATACTACCTCAATCTTCCGAGGATCCACCCTTATTCCTTCGGCAGACACCACATGCCCTAAGAACGTAACTTCCTTCATCCAAAATTTGCACTTGCTGAACTTGGCATACAGCTTCTTTTCCCTTAACACTTGTAGCACAACTCGAGATGCTCATCATGTTCTTCCTCAGACTTCGAATACACTAAGATATCATCTATGAACACAACAATGAACCGGTCCAGGTAGCGTTGGAAAACCTGGTTCATTATGTCCATGAACGCGGCTGGGGCGTTTGTCAATCCGAACGGCATTACCAAGAACTCATAATGCCCGTACCTTGTCTGGAAAGCTATCTTATGGATATCAGCCTCTTTCACCTTAAGCTGATGATATCCTGACCTTAAATCTATCTTCAAAAATACTGCGGCCCCTTTAAGCTGATCAAATAAGCCATCTATCCTTGGCAATGGATACTTGTTCTTGATGGTCAGCTTTTTCAACTGCCGGTAATCTATGCATATGTGCATAGTCCCGTCCTTCTTCTTTACAAATAGGATCAGTGCTCCCCATGGAGACACACTAGGTCGAATAAACCCACGATTGAGTAACTCTTGGATCTAGGCTTTGAGCTCTACTAGCTCATTTGGTGCCATTCGGTATGGAGCAATTGACACAGGAGCTACACCTAAAAATAAGTCAATTCCGAACTCTACCTCCCTATCTGGGGGTAACCCAGGCAGCTCCTCCAAAAGACATCCATAAATTCCCTTACTGTTCTAACTCCTCCTACAGCTGCTTCCTTAGCCTCCAAGGCACTGATCAACATCAGAAAAGCTACACACCCTTTTCTCACCATCTTCTTTGCCTTAAGGGCAGATACCACATTTGACAAGTAATTCCGTCTCTCGCCCATCACCACAACTTCTTTGTCGTCAGGAGTTCTTAACGACATGCGCTTAGCAGCACAATCTACATTCACATGGTACTTCACTAACCAATCCATGCCTAAGATTAGATCAAACTCCTCAAATGGCAACTCCATTAAGTCAGCTGAAAATTACGCCCCCTGAACTTCCAAAGGTACTGCCCTAAAGAGTTTGTCTAATACTACTAATTGCTCTAAAGGACTAAGTACAGTCATCTTCTTAGGTACAGTTTTAGAGTTCACATGCAGAGTTCCAGACACCTTACTAGCAATGTAAGAATGAGTTGACCCAATATCTATCAACACAATAAAGGGTAATCCAGAGATAAGGAACGTACCCATTATGACATCAGGTGTATCACCATCCTCCCTCCGACGAACTGCATACACTAGACCCGACTGTCTCGCCTCTATGTTACCAACGCCTCTGCCCGATGTTCCTCGACCTCTTCCAGAACCATTACCTCTGCCACCCGAACCACGACCCCGCGGTGGTTGCTGTCCACCCCTTCCTGCTTGATTAGGACCCTGACTTACTGGTCGGCTCCCGTCTATTTTCATAGGACAGTCCCTAATCATGTGATCCTTGGACCCACACTTGAAACATCCTCTCGTCTTCTTCCAACACTCTCCCAAGTGCATCTTTCCACACTGAGCACAAGTACGATACTGTCCTCCCGTAGCAACTTACTGACCTCGCGACCCATCCATTTTAGGTCTCTTTTGGATATTCCCAGATGACCCTGATAATCCGAAACCTCTCTTTTTCTTATTCCTATCCGTGTTCTGTCTCCCAGACTCCTTAACTCCTTCAGCAACCTTTGCCTTTTCTACCAACACAGCAAACTTCCGCTCCTGCTGTGGGGCAATCAATAATCTCAGGTCATCCCTTAGTCCATCCTCAAATTGGACACATCATTCATGCTCCGTAGCCACTATACCTCGAGCGTATCGGCTCAACCTTAGGAATTCTGCCTCATACTCCACTACAGACTTATTTCCTTGAACCAGCCTTAGAAACGCCTTCCTCTGCGCATCAACATAGCTGGTTCCAATATACTTCTTCTGATACGCTACCTTAAAATACTCCCAGGTGAGATCATCTGCTATAGCACCATCTCTAACCGTGAGCCACCATTGATATAACTCATCGCGGAGAAGCGACACTACCCTTTTCAGTTTCTCCTCGGCAGACAGGTCCAAATCATCCATAATTTGCTCCGTCACCTCTAACCAATACTCACCGTATTGGGTGCCACACCAAATATACCACAGAAAAACTCAGCTCCATTAGCTCAGAGTCGCTCGGGTACAGATTTTTGAGCTTCCATACCTCCACCTGCTCTAGCCACCCTCTCAAGTACTCGCAGCATCGCTTGCGATACTGCATCATTCCCGTCTGATCCTGATATTCAACGCCAATAGTTGGTGGTGGTGGCATTTCATTCTCGGACCCTTGACCAGACCTAACGGGTTCTGACACGATCATTCGGCCTCTACTACGGCCACGCACATTACGACCATGTCCCCTAGAACTCATCTTTCCGAGGTGTATTTATCTGATTAAGAATTTTATCAATTAGTTTTGTTCCAATAATTTATTGTGATCAGTCTTATGTTTAATAGTTCTAAAAAAAGTAGTTCTTTCAAATTCATACACACACAGTCTCAAGTTCATTCATCCAATCATCAGCATCCATGAACTTGCGTTCATTACAGAAAAGTGTTGTGGTTGTCATTGTTGTTGTTCTCCACTACCCAAGGGTATTTTCGTAATTTTTCCTATAGGCGTATTTTGGTAATTTTCCAAATTAGGGTATTTGAAAATTTCACAAAATAGAGATTTTTGATATTTTTTGCAAAATAGGAATACTTAGTAAGAAGATTCAAGGGTAATATAGTAATTTTATAAATTGAGGGTATTTTTGTAATTTTACAAACCAGGGGCATTTGGGTAATTTATAAAATATGGTTCCAAGTGATTTTACAAAATAAGGGGAAATTTGGAAATTTTCAATTCGGGGGTACTTCGGCAACTTTCCATACCGTGGGTATTTCGGTAATTTCACAAGTTAGGGGTAATTTGGTCAATTTGCAAATCAGGGGTATTTTGGTCATTTTTTGAATCAAGGGTACTTTGGAATTTTATAACCAAGGTCTAATTTTTAAGGTTGTACAAAACAAGGTGACTTGTCCCTTTCGGGTTTTAATTATCAAATTTAGCCTATGATTGAGTCCTCTTGGTTAGGGTGAACAGTCACTACGCACCAGGTAAGATTCGAGCGGAGAGGAGGTGAGTCACTAGGACTGCTTAAATACCAAGCTCCCCTTGAATCCAATCCTAGACATGCGCACAACAGTTGCCACACCCTTAACTCGGTGACTCACTCACAGGTTTGTTTGGTTGGACTTTAAATTTTATGTAATTCGGTGTTGGAGTAAGCTAATCCTAGGGTTCAATAACTCCTAATCTACTAATCTACGTCCCTATAATTCCCACATACAAATCACACAAGGGTTAGGGGTACTTACCGGTGGACTTTGGTAGGAGACTCAAAAAGCCATGCCGTAAAACCCGCTCATTCTTTAGTAAAACTCAATTTCAAATAAAGAAAATGTTTGGGCCCAAAAGCCCTCAAGGTAGAGTTTTGAACCTGCTCGATACCAAATTGAAACACCCCAAACCCAAATTTCACAAGCCCTGACCAGATCTGGCATGCTCCTTGTGTAAAACATAGGTAAGACTCGTATGACATTTTTGAAAAAAAATCGTGGTGGTTTTCAAGAAAATAGATTTGGGTGTCCTTAAGTTAAAATTGAGTTGTAATTTAATTTTGTACTAAATCGATAATTTCATATTTCAAAAGTTACAAGTTAAAGAAATACCGAATTAGGGAGTTTAATATTTTTGTAACTTGGAAGAAAAACCCGTAGGTGTCTGAGTTTCAAAACATTTGATATTATTCGTATCATAATAGAAATTTAAAACGCAAAAAAATAAAACAGTTAAGCAATAATGGCCTTATTACATCAAAATATATCCCAAAATAAACCAAAATAAACTTGATAAGAAAATTGAAGAAAAATTTAGCTGTGCATGGCCACCACTAAGTTCATGCCGACCCGGTCTATCTACTGAGTGCCATCTGCAAAAAGTTAGCCCACGAAGGGTGAGTCAACAGACTCAGTGTGTAACTACCAACACAGACTCCCAAATCGTACAAGGCATAATAAATCACATAAAATAATGGTAAACCATGATGCAACCCAAACCACCTAGATCCAACCTCTACATATCACCCGTACCTACCGATCACACCGTGGGGATTATTAAATCGACCCTCCATCCGCTACACACCATCGAAGGCAGTCGCTGCAGTCAACTGCACATCGCCCTTATAATTGTGGCATAGCCACCAGATAATGTGACAGAGCCACCAGATTCATAATTTGTGACATAGTCACCAGATAATGTGACAGAGTCACCAGATATTATGGTAGGAACCACCAGATCACTTCCCCTTTCACATAATCACCCATATGCCCATGCAACATACAAAACATGCTATTTGTCATGCAATTTACCTTACCCCAAAATCATAACGAGAATCCACATATTTTCACATCAATGTTATTAAACATTATCTACAAATGTTAAAGGGGTAACGTACCTGAATACACTCGTACTATTGGATGGTACCCTTAGCCATATTTTCATATTTTTATTAACACATATCTAATATTATCAACCTAAGGGGAATTAGTGTAGGGCTACACACCTGATTATTCGTAGATCTAATCGAAATCCCGAAAATTCTGATCTAACGCACTAGTCCCCTTTTTCCTACATTCGGCCAACACTAAGCATATTAGCAAAAAGCCATTCGGCTAAACAGTCAAATCCCAAAGGGTTAACGAGACCAAAACCCTTACCTTGCTGCTGATTTGATTACCAACCAAATCCCAAAACTTTGTAATGATCCCCCTTGCAATCGGCTAGGCACTAGAACACTCAATCGATTAGTTTTCGGCTTTTGAACGAATAAGAAACAGATCTGAATCACTAGAACCCTTACCTAGATTGCTTAGCCAAATCCCAAAGATCTCTCAGAAATCCCCTAAAACACCATAGTTAGAATCGGCACCCTTAATAAGTAATATGGCCTTGGCCGAATATCAATATCCCTTACCTTGATTGTCTAAATCCCGAAAATATCACTTATCCTTGGAGATGTCGAAATCCCTACAGGGTATATGTTAGATTCGATTCTAACATTTGATGAACAAAGTAAATGGCCTTCAGCCTAAAATCATACTTCACTTACCTTGGATATTCAAATCCTGAATGATCACTTCTCCAAACGTTAACTACAAGAATCCCGAAAGACCCTTTACATAGTTTGGCCAAAAGAATAAAAGGGATTAGTTTCCTTAGTGTCGACTTAATTGAAGGTATAGGAAAGAAGATCAAATGACAAAGAGTTCCTTACCCCACTATTAGAACCGATCGAATAGCTTGCATCAACTGATCAACCACCCCCTTTGATTACTGAGAGATTCGGCCACAGGAAAAGGGTTTTCCGTTTTGAGAGATAACTATAAGAGAATCGATTTCAAAAGGTGACAAAGAAGTGAACTTTTTGGCTTTAAAAAAATAGCAAAGAGATATAGATTCGGCTAAGGTCAATTGTGTTTTCGACTTTGATGAATCGTGAAAAGAAGAAGTAAGAAGGTTGAGATTTGATGCGATTTAGCCTTAGTGACAAGAGGGAGATTCGGCCTTAACAAAAGAAAAGAGAAATGTGAGGTTTTAAGTTGTTGCGGCAATGGTGAAAAATGGTAGAGAGTTTTCGGCTAGAGAGTAGATGAGAAAGAAATAATAGAAATCAAACGGTAAAGATGAACACTAGGCTTCAAAATTTTGGCAATACACAAGCATACACTCAGAGTTGGAATTTCGGCCAACTCTCTCCCTCCTGATAACCTCTATCCCTCTTGATAACCCAACCTTTATCTCTCTTTTAAAAGAGGCCACCTAAAATCCACCTCTTTCTTCTTAATTAACACCATTTTTAATCATAAAATAAAAGAAATAACACTCCAAAATTGTAGCTAGGTGCCGTCCATCCCCTCCCCTTTGAAGTGCCAAATATTTGAACCACTAACTTGGGCCCCAAGCGGCCATACTAAACCCAAACTTCTCCCCCTTGTGACGCTACCTACATATCCACTTATGGCACCTCCAACTTTGGGCCACGAGCCCAACTTGCTACTAAACATACTCACTTAACTTTTAATTTATACACTAACATTATTTATAAGTAATTTAACCCAAGTTTTAAGCCCAAACCTGAGCCCAATGCACACCTCAAAGCCTTGACCTACTAATTTAGCCATGCAATGCATCAAATGCACAGACCCATAAAGTCAGGATATTACAACGATCATACGCATGCCCGAGTGATCACAGATGTAGATTTCCAGTTTTCTTTGGTATTTCTACTGAATCATAGATTATTTCATGTAAACTTTCAGAGAGATGTGTGATTTACTCACCATTTCAATCATATATTTGGAAGGGTATGGGATTACACACCTTGATTACGAGTTGTGCTTTCTACCGATTTCAACACCTATATTGATAGTTGATAGAAGATTAGTCTCAACTTCGATAATCGTAACTAGAAACACTTTATTAGGCTAACTCCACTTACCACGACTGTGATCTCCCTCGATGCACCAAGAATCAATCCTACCAAAAAATCAATTAGCCAACCTTCAATCTGATTAACTCAATAACCAAATAGAGATATCGAATGGACTATGAAAGATCTTCCTTACCTTAATCGATTATAATCCCGTTTCTCACGATCATTCTATGAGATGATTAGGCAATGTTGTGGTATTTGGCCTCCCTCTATATCACTACGAAGAAGAAAACAATCTCGTATGAGAGAAAGTAAGGTGATGGTCTCGGTCAAAATGACCATCCAAAAACCAAAGTATGGATTCAGTCATAAGAGAAGAAAATAAAACATTGGAAAGAATACTTACCGATTGCTTAAGGAATGAGAAAGAAAGAACGATGGAAATGTTTCGATTATGGAGGAGAATGAACTATGATATTCGGCTATCAAGGAGATTAGACAAAAGATGAATATGTGACCAATTCAAGAGAAGAGAAAATTACACTATTGTGCTAGAAAATTTTGGCAAAGAAAGTAGCAAAAAGAGATAATATGACACAAAGGTCGCAATCGAATTTTTGGCCAAAACAAAACCAAGGCCTTACCAAATGCCAAGGTAAAATTTTCAGCCACCTATCTACCTCAAAACAGTCTACATGCATCCCCCCTTAGGATAAGAGTTTGACCACCCAAGCTTTCCAAAACACCATCCACAAATTAATCCTCATGTCCCCTTTCATTCCTATTTCTCTTGATTCCTTTCCCAAACTTCAACCTTGCCTTATTCTTATAGCCACCTTACCAAAAATATTGAAGTCAAGCTTGCCATAACTACCTCTTAGCCGACACTTAAGGAAAGAGTGCAAAATAAAAGTCAAAATTGCACACAAAGGGATTTGAACCTCTTCCCTCAAGTTACTTCACTTGATGCCATAACCTCTTTACTAATTGCTCACTTGTGCTAACCATTTATTCATTTATTTCAATAAGCATTGAAGCTACTTACCATCTCTCCTTAAAGTGCTAAAATACCAAATTTTTCCTAAGGCCCAATTAAACCCGAGACTTCATAGAAACCCCGTAAACTCCAAATTCACTTAACTAACAAGTCTAATTTGTAATAATGCCATTCTCTTGTTCTCAAATTTTTAAACATTCCTATGCCCAAGGCCCATTGGGCCCAATCCTACTAAGCCCAATTTTGGGATGTTACAATTCTACCCTTCTTAAAGAAATTTCGTCCTCGAAATTTCCAACTATAGGAACAATCGCAAATCCTAACCTAGCACCTTACACCTCCGCTGCACTCTGATCTTAATAACACTAATTTGCTTTCTATCTCTAACCTTGGAAACTCTTCAAATCATCAAATATTTAATCCCCAGAAGCAAACAGGTATTTATCGCCCATTCAAAAATTTCCTACATTCAATCATCACGTCCCACCAAAACATACCTGACTTGATAGTGATGGAACAATCCTGAGCCTTATGCTCCTTAGACCCGCATCTCAAACATGCTCTTGACCTCCTCCAGCACTCACTCAGATGACGTCTTCTGCAATAATCGCAAGCCAAAAGTTTGGACGTGCCTTAACACTCCTTATGGAACGAGACTACGATCCACAAGAACCATGATCTCCTTTCTTTTTACAGTCCACAGACCCAACTCGAAGTGCTTCACTGATTTCCTTAACCTCCTTCAATACTTTCTTAACTATCTGAGTCAGCTCATCAACCCCAACTCGATCATGAGATCCCATCTCAGCCACTAACGATGTCTGTGCCTCTCTCTAGGGCACATGCCTTGGTTCCAAAGATCTAGCCCTAACACCTCGGCCTCTACCACGTTCACGTCTACCACGTCCACGTCTTCTAGCACTCTTGTTCACTAAGTCGATATAATCTGATTAAGAGTTTTGTGAATCATTATGCTATTCGATGTTTATTAAATAATGTTTTATGGAGTACGAGTAGAAAAGTTGTTTTCGAAAGTCAAATCCGCATCCTAGAGTCTCAATCTCTATAGTTTCAACTCCTAAAGCTAACAGTTCTAGAGTATTCTACTTTGTAGAATTTTCGTATCACAAAAATTATAAAATGAAAACAAATACTTGACTTGGTGCCGGATACTCGTGGTGCCATACTTCCTTTAGAATATATATTTATAAATAAAAATTCTAAACAACTTTGGAAAACGCTTTTGAACCCAAACCATAGTCGAGTTTTTTAACTAGGCTTTGATACTATAAAATGTAACACCCCAAACCCGGCCTAGAAGTTAGGCCCGAATCTAGTGTGTCACAATGAAGAAAACGTAATAAGGATTTTGTGATTCGTACTAAAATAGGTGTAATTGAAGAAAACAAGTTTGTTTAGAAATATTTGATAAAAATACTACTAATCTTTGAAAAGCTAATTGAAGAATTGATATTTGAACTAGTGATCTTTTAAAACCGTAACTTTTAAAAATGCCGTTGATAATTTGAAAGAAAGTCCGAATTAAATCATTTGTAAAAGTTTATTTATAAAATCCACTTATTAATCAATTTGGAAAATCATTGATTATTCTTTTAGAAAATTCCCATTTAAAATAAACCAACGAAATAATAAATATGTCAAACATAAAACAAAATAAAATAATCTAGAGGCCTTATTACAACATAAAAACCCAAATAGTAAAAATAACGAAATAGAGCAAAAAAGTAATTTAGTAAAGTTTGAAATATTTATTTCCGAAGTATGGCCTCCACCGAGTCATCCATGGGCCCAAGTCCTTGTCACTGAGATTTACCTACAAGGATTAAGAAAGAAGGGGGTAAGTTACAAGAACTCAATGTATAACCCCTTACCGTCATCCACTGGGCCTGAGCCTATTTAGCAATATCTTGGGCTTGAACCCATTTACATAATCTTGGGCCTAAGCCCACTTTCATGTAATAAATAAATGATATGAATGCAACTCATCCCATCCAACCAATCTCTCTACCCGTACCAACCAATCTCTCTTGTGGGGATCAAGTCAACCCACCCCGCCAGTCTTTCCACCCATACCAACCAATCTCTCCTGTGGGGATCAAGTCAACCCACCCATCCAGTCTCTCCAATTTGCAGTCAAGCTGCCACTTATAACATTTGTGGCTGAGCCACTAGAATCATCTACGGTAATATAATCGGCATACAGCCTTAGTCACGATGGCACAAAGCCATATTTAAATTGGCACATAGCCATTATCAGAATTTGTGGCAATGCCACCGGTCTACTCTTCTCTTCATTCAAGTTACTTCACTTGATGCCATAACCTCTTTACTAATTGCACACTTGTGCTAACCATTTATCCATTTATTTCAATAAGCATTGAAGCTACTTACCATCTTTCCTTAAAGTGCTAAAATACCAAATTTTTCCTAAGGCCCAATTAAACCTGAGACTTCATAGAAACCCTGTAAACTCCAAATTCACTTAACTAACAAGTACAATTTGTAATAATGCCATTCTCTTGTTCTCAAAATTTTAAACATTCCTACGCCCAAGGCCTATTGGGCGCAATCTTACAAAGCCCAATTTTGGGATGTTACATTGTCAGCTTGAATCCTTGGGTAATAAAGTCTTGTATTCCTTTGTTGGCTATTCACTTAGACTATATTCGGACGAGACCGTATTATAATCCACTTTATCAAAAAACCCATCTTCTTGTGACAAACTTTTCTATTTAGCAATCAAATTAGAAATCAACACCTCTTTTCTATGATATGAATGCAAAGTAATCAAAACAAAAGAGAACACGTTAGCATAAGAAAAATAAATAACATAGAACCTATCAGGGTGACCACTAGGGTTTGACATGGTTTTATCTAGGGTAAGCCTTTAGGTTTTCACCATATGTGGTTTAGCTCTAAAGTTGAGGTACCCAAACTAGCAGGTTCCTCGATCCTTACCCATTTTAGGCTCATATGGATCGAGTTCGGTTCAGGGGAATACATTTCCTTATGGCCATGCGGAGGTGAAAACCTCACGAAGACATAGGTACAGATGTATCCCAGAAGCAATCCACTAGTCCATGCGGAGGTGAAGACCTCACGAAGACATAGTTTCTCACTCCCACTTAAGGGTGTGACCACAGCGGTCATGCAATGAAATGCAAAGAGATATATTTTAAAATCACATGCAATAAAATGATCATATTTTAAAATTTTAATTTCGAACAAAAGGACATGAAATTATCAATTTTACGACTTGACTCTCTTAAGGTCCCCAGTGGAGTCGCCAAGCTATCGAAACCATTTTTAAATCGAGTTTAGAAAAAATGGGGATCGACTTTAAAAACAAAAATGGGAGTTGCCACCAATCTTTTTTTACTTAGGTGTGATTGGATCACCTTGTAAAACGTTTTATTTAAAACATTTAATTTTGGTCCACGAAAAATAAGAAAATGGGTTCGGGAGTTGGTTACGTATGAGGAAGGAATAGCACCCTCATAACACCCAAAAATTGGTACCTAATCGATAGAATCATGTCCAAATGTTTGAGATTTTAAAAAGTTAAAAAATGATTCTTTTATTTGAAAGTAAACTAAGACCGCCTATCTCAAAGAAATAAGAATACTACACCCAATAAGTTAGGATACAGTATCTCGTAACTTCGAAGCTAGATACATCTTTTTAGAAAATTCTTACCTCGAGATACAAAACATCACTCCCAATAAGTTAGGATACAATGTTTTGAATTCTCAAGAATAAGTTTTTATAATTTAAAACTTGAATTTCTTTATTACGAAAGAATATAAACATCACATCCAGCACGTTAGGACACGACATTTTTTAAACCCTCGTAATTAAAGTCATCTCATGATTTACAAAACTCATTAAAAGGGTATTTAGTTATTTAGCCAAACGAAAAATCGCACCCAACACGTTAGGGCACTATTTCCCGATTTTCTAAATACCAAAACATTACCTTATTTTAAAAATATAATGGTTTTGCAAAAAAAAAATGGAATTTTATAATAAAGAATAAGCTTAACGACATTGCATTAATTATCAACACAAATATTAAAAGAAAATATACTAACATTTAAGATAGACAACAAAGAAATGATAATGCAAAATATGTCAAGTAATAATTCCTACACTAAGGTAATTGTAAATACATGATGAAGTATAAACAAATACAATAAATAATAAAACAAATACGAATATGTTTCATGCAAGGGTAATAAATAAAATAAAAATATTACATACATATATGATATAAATAATGCAAACAATGTATAAATAAAAAATAGTATATAATGATTTTGAATAAATAAAATATAAATAATATAAATGAAACATAAATATATTTTGTATAAAATAATATAATAACTAATTTATGAAAATAATATAATTAAAATAATATTAACCAAAATAAAATGATGAAAATATATATAATATACACTAATCATAAATTTATATACATAATATAAACAATAAAATAGATTAGGTAATATGAATAAATTTTATAAAAATAAAGTTTTAAAATTTATATATAAATGTAACATAATAGTATATAATATACAAAATATAATAATATATAAATTATTAAACACATACAATAATACATATAGAAATAATTAAATATATAATAAAATAATACATATAAAATATACATATATGAATTTCACAATATTAATAAATAAATATAGGAAAATAATATATAATATATAATATAATAAAATAGTTTAACATACTATATAATAATAAGAATAAAATAAAAAGATAAAAATAAAATAAAACCAAGAAACAGGGGTCAAATAATAATTAAAACATATTGAAAGGACTAAATCAAAATACACGTTAAATCCCAGGGACTAATGTGACAATTAAACCTTTTTACAAAACGGCATTGTTCCAATTCTACCTTTAAAGCGGACCGAGGGACTAAATTGGAATCCAAAATAGACTTTAGGGCTAATTTTAAAATAAATACAAATACGAATTGGGCTGAATTAAAATTAATGAAATAGAGGAGGGACTAAAAGGGTAAATTTTCCTTTTTAATAAAACACGTGGATCCGGTGGACGGTCGGTCGAATTAACAGCGGGTAAAAAGCAAAGCAGCGTCGTTTGATGCTTATTGCTTTAAGCCACAACGACGTCGTTTTGGCATTGATATATAAGTTAGAATTTTTGCAAAAAAAAAAAAAAAAAAAAACAATTCTCCTTCATTCTTCAACAAAAAAAAAAAAAGCAAAGAGAGCCTCTCTCTTTTCTCTCTCGCTGTGAGATTTTTGGCGATGCTCCAGGGGATTCCGACCGCCGTCCGCTGCCGTTTGATGTTTTATATATATTATATATGAGTAAAAAAAAATTCTTCTTTTTTTTTGTATTTTAATAAATATATATTATATATGAGTAAAAAAAATAACAATAACAATAAAAAATATTCGATAAAAAAATAAAAACCTTTGATGGTTTGTGAACTGTGTATATTCTCTATTGTGTATTTTTGTGTATGTGTACACTGTTTGCATTACTCCCTCTCTGTATCTCTCTCTCTCTGTATCTCCCTCCCTATATATCTCTCTCTCTCTGTATCTCCCTCCCTTTTTACAGATTTCATGGGGTTATTTATAAACCCGAAAAATGAATCCAAAATCCTATTTTTGCTACTGTCCGCTATTGTTGCCATGTTCTGCCCTTTTTTCTTTCTTTCTTGCAGGCAATCAACGAAGAATCCGACGATGATGATACTAAATTTGTGCATTGATGACGGCGCGATGATCGGGATTCTCGCGTACTGGAGGCGCAAGGAAAATGGTGTTGCGGCGCCTAGGGTTTCAGAAAACCCTAGGCCATTCTATCTCCTGTTTAGGGTATTGGGCTTTTTGGGCCGTGTATTTGTTTGGGCTAGTGGGTTTAAGTGTTGGGTTAGGTTTAGGCTTAGTTTGGGTTTTGTTCTGGGTAGTGTGTGGGCTAAAAGGGTTTGGTCGGTTTTGTACCATGGACTGTTTTAAAAAACTTTGGTATTATTGTTTATTTCCAAGCCCGGGCAAAAATGGGTCATTACATGTATGTTTTGCATGGGTTTGGTATGTGATGCGAAAGGGGAAGTGTTAGACACTGTCACAGTGGTTTGGTACCACAAGTGGGTTAGCCCTACATATATCTGATTCGGTGACCATGTCTCGGTGGCTTGGTGCCACGGTGGTTTAATACCACGTATATATATATATCTATGATTCAGTGGCTCGTCCCAGTGGTTTGGTACCACAGTGGGTTGGCCCCACATACATTCATCAGGGATTGTCACGGTGGTTTGGTACCACGGTGGGTTGGCCCCACATATATTAATAATGACTCTATCACCGTGATATAGTATCACGGTGGTCTGAAACCACGAGTGGCTTAGTGCCACATATGAGGTGTGTAGCGGATGGAGGGTTGATTGTAGAAATCCCACGGTGTGATGGGCTGGTATGGGTGGTGTGTAGAAGACGAAAAATTAGGTTGGGTTGGGACACATTACATTCATATTTGTGTATGCTATGTTGAGTGGGCTAAGGCCAATGTGCAAATATGGGCTTGAGGCCATTTATGTGACATAAGGGGATTTACACACTGAGTCGTGGTGACTCACCCCTCTGCTTAATTTTGCAGGTAATCAGTAGATCGTGGATTTGGAAGCCAATGTTTCTTTTCGTAAACTCGTTCCCTTTCTACAAATTATTTTAATTGGGGACTTTGTTATGTAATAAGGCCTTCTTAAGTTAATATTTGGTTTTCCTTATTTACTATTCATTTAGGATATGACATGATTATATTTTAACATGAAAGTTAGGATGGAATTTTCAAAACATAAGTAACATAAAATAACCATTTTCTCTCAAGTGCCAACAAAGATAACAAATGATCGTTTTAACTCAATTAGGGAATTTTCTTAAACTGCAAACCACTATTTTCAAAACATCACCCTAGACGAAAAGTTTTCAAACTACGATATTTTTTTAAGATTTTAAACTTTTCTCTGTGACATTCCAGATCTGGTCGTAACGTCTAGACTGAATTTGGAGTGTTACAATTTTGGTATCAGAGCCTAGGTTACAAAACTCGGCTGTGGAATGGGTTCAAAAATATTTTTCAAGTTATTTGAAATTTTATTTTAAAAAAAAGTATCTTTATTGGAAGTATGCCACCCGAGTCTCTGGCACCAAATCCGTAAGTCCTCTTACTTATTATTATATGCTATAATGACTGTATTTATTCTGTGTATGTTTTAGATGTGATGTTTGAATGAAAATTTTTTAAGTATGAGTGTTAAATATTTGTTTGCTTCTGTATTAGATATTTGGTTGTGTGAAGAGGTTCCAAACTTAAGTTAGAAAGTGTATTACTGTTTTAGAATCAGAGTGCGAAGCGTGAGTGTAGTGTTGTAGTTTAGGATGTGCGACTGTTTCTATAGATAGAAATTTCGAGGATGAAATTTCTTTAAGGAGGGTAGATTTGTAACATCCCAAAGTTGGGCCTAGTAGGATTGGGCCCATTATGCCTTAAGTGTAGTAATGTTTAAAATTCTTGGGAATAAGAGAACGACTTTGATGCAAGTTGGATCTAGTAGATAAGTGATTTTGAAAGGTTAGGGGGATTCTATGAAGTCCTGGGATCAAACTTGGGCTTAGGAAAAATTTTGGTTTTAGGTGAATAAACCCCTAGGAGTTAGTAGGTAGGATATAAGGATAAAATGTGAAAGAATGACACCAGTGGAGTGTGTGGTGTAGTGGTAAAGTGATGCCACTTAAGGAGCAAGGGAGTGACATAAGGGGATTTACACACTGAGTCGTGGTGACTCACCCTTCTGCTTAATTTTGCAGGTAATCAGTAGATCATGGATCTGGGAGCCGAGGCAGACTCGTGGAGGCCATAAAATGTTTCTTTTCATAAAGTCGTTTCCTTTCTACAAATTATTTTAATTGGGGACTTTGTTATGTAATAAGGCCTTCTTAAGTTAATATTTGGTTTTCCTTATTTATTATTCATTTATGATATGAAATTATTATATTTTAACATGAAAGTTAAGATGGAATTTTCAAAACATAAGTAACATAAAATAACCGTTTTCTCTCAAGTGCCAAATAAGATAACAAATGATCGTTTTAACTCAATTCAGGAATTTTTCTTAAACTGCAAACCACTATTTTCAAACATCACCCTAGACGAAAAGTTTTCAAACTACGGTATTTTCTTAAGATTTTAAACTTTTCCCTGTGACATTCCAGATCTGGTCGTAACGTCTAGACTGGGTTTGGGGTGTTACACTGGTGGCTATGTCACATTCACTGTTACTGGTAGCTTTGCTGCGTTATTATTACCGGCAGCTATGATGCTATATTGGTGTGCTGGCTGGGTGGGCCGATTTTTCCCGACATGGTGTGTTGGTTGGTACGGGTGGTGTGTTGGCTGGATTGGGGTGGGATGCATATTTGTACCGTACGGGCTTAGGCCCACACTGTTACTGTAATGGGCTCAGGCCCACACTGTACTGTTACTAAATAGGGCTCAGGCCTAGACTGTTACCCCATATATTGTTACTGACTGACTGATAGGGGATTACACACTGAGTTTTCATAAACTCACCCTTTCTTTTAACTGTACAGGTAATCCTCAGCCTTAGACAATTTGGAGCCACGAGGGACTCGGAGGTGGCCACACGATCGCTGATGTTCTGCTTTAGACTTATTTATCTCAATTTCATATTGGGCTATTGGTTATGTAATAAGGCCATTGGTGGATTTAATTCGTAATTGGGTTTTGATTTCTTGTTTTAAACTACCAAACATATACAAAAGAGTTTTCAAAATAACAACTATTTTCAAGAAAAACACACATTTTAAACTTCAAGGTTTTTAATTAGAGAAGCTTTCGTGATTTTATTCCATTTAAGAAATCAACGGTAACAAATATGACAATCGTTTTGATAAGCGGTTTTCAGATTGTAATAACTTAATCAGCCGAATTTTCTCAAGCAATAAAACCTAAATGGGTTTTTAACTTAAATACGAATTTTGTTATCAAGAGTCCAAATTTCAAAACCACCTCGATGTGACACGTCAGATTTGGTCGTAACGTCTAGGTCGAGTTTAGGGTGTTACATAGGGATTTGTTGAGGAATAGGTGAGGGTAGCGGCGAGATTCGTTTGAACAAACTCCGTGAACCACTCATTCATCATTTGAAAAAAGGATGTTTAGCCATTCCCTCGTGGCTACTTGTTAAAGGCCAAGAGTCAGATGGCATTGCCCCTTGAGTAGGAGCGGGTGCATTACTCTCTACATCATTAGCCACAGCTCGTTTTGGATCCATTACTATACGAAAGCACAATTTAACCTATCAGGAATCATCACACTATCGTAGAATATATATGGAATGTATAGCTATTCTCTCACACACGCTACGTTAGTCCTAGAATCGACTAAACCGTAGCTCTGATATCAATAAATGTAACACCCCTCACCCGTATTCACTGCCAGAATAGGGTTACGAGGTATTACTAATCAATTCACAACATATAGCATACATTTATCAAACATAAAGCATTCATTCTCGTAAATCATTTAATACAATCATATTGTCCCTTATAAGGGCCTACGAGGCCTTAAGCAAGCTTAAGAAGTGGTTTGAGACTAAACCGATAACGTACAAAAATTTTGGAAAATTTATAAAAATTTCAAACATACAAGGGTCACACGCCCGTGCGAACAGGCCGTGTGCCTCACTCGGCTCCAGACACACCCGTGTCCTAGGCCATGTGAAAACAGCGCATACATACTGACTTGGGTCACACAGCCAACCACACGTCCGTGTGTTTAGCCCGTGTGCCCTTTGAAGTGCCCACACATGCCCATGTGCCAGGCCGTGCCAAACATGTAGGGTATACTGACTTATGCAACACGGCCAAGTCACACGCCGGTGTGCTAGGTCGTGTGCCATTTAGGAGGTATACTAACTTGTGCCACACAGACAATCACACGCCCGTGTGTGAGACTGTAACACCCCAAACCCAACCTAGAAGTTTAGGCCCGAATCCAGAATGTCACATTAAAGGCACGCTTCAAAACAATTTTACAATTTAATAATTTAAGGCCCAAAACCCCAAAACCCTTATATCTTGTTAAGTTAAGAGGAAAAACCTAAATTTTAAGAAAATGATCATATGTTGAGTTATTTCGAAAACCATGCTAACTTTAGAAATTTTATGAAATTTATTAAGTGGATAGTTGAAACAATAATAATAAACCCGAAATCTAAAGTCAATTAGGAGTTACATGGCCTTATTATTATCCAATGAAAAAAAAACAAAGTATTTAAAAACATATTCATTTGAACAAATTAAAACATTTGATCAGCTTGTAGTGTGGCCATCTCAGAGTCCTCCCCACATCGAGCCATCTATTCAGGATTATCTAAAACAATAAAGTAAAGGGTGTGAGTTTTGAAACTCAGTGTGTACAACCCTTGGCAATCAAATCACATACAAATATTCACATTGGGCCTAAGCCTTATAAAAAATCAGTGGTCTTGGGCCTTAGCCCACAATGACCTCATATCATAACATATCGTATCATATACAAACAAGATAATGCAAAACCCATCCCAATAATCCATCCACTACACACACCATTTCCCTTCCAACCATTACACACCTGTGGGGATTTCTAAATCAACCTACCCATCCTCTACACACCAAAGGTAGCCTGGTTGTGGTACTACCTAACGTTGCAGCAAAGCTGTGAATCATATAATGGGCTTAAAGCCTCTGGTGGATATATGGCAATACGACTATGCGATCCTAAAATCTTCCCCCGTACCATAATTCCCACACATATGCATCCTAAGAAGAATATCATATGAATGCATCAAACACACGAGTAACATCCATAAACTCATATTCGTCATATAGGGGTATTTTCGTCATTTCATTACCCAGGGGTACTTTAGTAATTCTACCCTACAGGGGTATTTTGGTAGTTTGGCAAAATAGGGGTATCTTGATAATTTTGCAAAGCGGGGGTATTTTGGTACTTCTGCAAAATAGGGGTATTTCGGTAATTTTAATAGTATAAGGGTATTATAATAATTTTACAAATATAAGGGTATTTTAGTAAATTTAAAAATATAAGGGTATTTTAGTAATTTTAAAAATATAAGGGTATTTTAGTGCTTTTACGAATATAAGGATATTTTAGTAATTTTACAAATATAAGGGTATTTTAGTAATTTTACAAATATAAGGGTATTTTAGTCATTCTCGGGTTTTAGTTATGAACTTTGGCCCATCAACAAGTCCTCGCGGCTAAAGTGAACAGACACTATGCACCAGGTAGGATTCCAGAGAAGAGGAGGTGGGCCACTAGGACCGTTTAAGTACCAAGCTCTCCCTAGATCCAATCCTAAACATGCGTATGCCCGTTGCCACACCCTAACCCAGCGACTTGTTCACGGATATGTTTAATTAGATTAGGTCTTATGAAATTTAAGAGTTGTTCAAGCTAGGCCTAAAGTCCATAAACCCTAGCATACTTATCTACATCCCCATAAAGCCCATCAAACCCAAATTACATCCTTACGGCCCATTAGGCCTAAATCACATCCTTATGGCCTGTTAGGCCCAAAACAATTCCAAATCACGTATTATGCTTGACTGACTTAATTCATACACCAAACCAAATAAACTCGTCCAACCTAGCCTTAAGGCCCATCAGGCCCATTTAGCCACTTTCGGCTTTTCGACTTTTCAGCTTTTCGGCATTGCCGATATCGTATGTGTAGTGTTTGTACACACCTGGTAACCTCGCGTGCTGCAAACCCCTTAGTCACGAACCTACAATCAACATTACTAGCGATTAACCAAAACTTGAACACATACTTATCAAAAATCGAAACCTCACCGTACCCTTATCGTGTGCCTCACATTCTAGTAGCCCTTCCTTTGCTACTTTTAGCGATTATCCTCTAGATCTGCACCCAAATACCTATATCGTCAAAACCAAGTGACCCATATTGTTCATAAGTCACCATTATGAGTGACATTAGATTCGGCCATCTACTAAACCATGACTAAGTCGAGAACACTTACCACATTGCTAGCAATCCTTACCTACCACTCTTGCGATTGTTGAGTCTTACCCTTATTAATACGAATGAATGACAAGGAGGGGTTAAATAGCCCTTTGGCTTTTAACAAAATGCACTAAAAAATTCAACTAAAAACTTACCGAAATTCTCCTTTGATCCTGAGACCTAGATTGCTTCTGAACAAGATTCGGCGTGACTAAAAGTGGGTAGCAAACGATTGTGATGAAGGAAAACCAACAAAGAATCGGCACAAGTGAAGCTAAATGATAACAAGTTGTATTTGGCTTTTAGGGAAAGAAACAGAACACAACTCTGATAGGAATTTTCGGTAAAAAGACTTATGGGTTTCTTTTCGGCAAGTGGAAGAATTCAGCTATAGGAGAAACCGATTGAGGGGAGAAAGAAAAATCAAAGAATGCTCAAAGAACCTTCAAGCATTCGGCCCCCGTCTTTTTTATAGCCACAAGCCGAACATGCCATCTTCCAAAGTTCCATTCGGCAATAACTCCTCCTTTCCTCATCTTCTGATTTTTCTCCCTGATAACACCTTAATCTTATTCGAAATTTCCTCCACATCCATATCACCTGCTTACCTCAAACTCTCCACAGCAAGAGTTTAAAACCAACACAACTCTTGCCGTCCACCCATGTAAAATAAATTATAAAAATACACTTCCAATGCTCGAACCTTGGACCTCTTCAGCCTACCCACACGCCACCTTGCAGCTCCCAAGTGACGCCACCTACCACTGGACCACAAGCCCATTTGTTTCCTATTTTCTCTTAATCTACTTATGAGGCCTCATGCTTGAGACTAGGGTCCACTAAGCAAGAAAAATAAATTTTTCCCTATGGTCTCCCTTATCTCTAAGGCTTCAAATAATCCCGATAAATCCTTAATATTAATAAACTAAGTGCTACACATTCATACTAACTTCAATGCACATAAATTAGGGTTTCAAGATTTTTAGGGCGTTATAGAGACCGTGGGGAGCATACTGACTTCAATTCAATTCCAACATCAGGGGACACACGGTCGTGTAGCATGACCGTGTGTTGTACATGACTGAGACACACACCTGTGTCTCTGCTCGTGTGGACAAAAATAGGCCATTTGAAAGGCCAATTTGCCACCCTTACTCATGCTCACCTAAACAACCAAAATGGTACTATTTCATCATACAATTAGGCAACCAACCAAATGCACAATTCATACCATATCCATTTCAACCAAATCTGATCGTGTGTCAGAGTCTTAAAAAATTTGTAAAAAGAATGATCGAACCTGGAAACTAACTATGACAGCGATGGAGGCAATCGCACCTATCGAACAATAGTATAGTTTAGTGGCAAGATCGGATTGCCGAACCCAAAGGAACCAAAAGTACTAATACTTACTTTCTTTTTATTATCGAGCCTAAGAATTAAGGGATTTGTTTATTTAATCTAAAATTAACTAACTACTAAGCTAAAGATGCCAAGGAAAAGAAGGAATTGGGGAAAGACTTGAGGGGAAAATCGATTGATTTAGACAATACCCGAGGAAGAATCCACCTAGACTTCACTTGCTATCTAACTCTGAACCAGAAAATTTATTCACTTGACTTGATCCGTAGGATTCCCTAAGTTATATTAATACCTCTTTCGAGGCTACTAACGTTTAACCCTAGGTTGATTAATTGAAATTTCTTTCTAATTAAAACCCCTAGAACTATATTAACTCGATCTAGGGACACTCATATTAGGTTTGACCTTAATCTGGCAAATTTACGTCATCCTATTTCTAGGGTTGCGTTCAACTCCGCTTAACTATGTTAGATCTACTCTTAGACAGGGACTTTTGCTCCACTACCTAAGCACATCAATACTTGAATCAATATCCCTGAAATACCAAAACAAGAATTAAGAACACATAGTTAAGAACAAATCAAGAATTTATCATACATTTCAAATAACAATAATAAGATCCATCTTAGGTTTCATCCCCCTCAGGTATCTGAGGGTTTACTTCATAATTATAAAAGAAAACATCTTAGAAGAAAATATAAAACAAAACATAAAGAAAACCCTAAAACCCCTTAAAGGAATTGAAAGAGAGTTCCTCCGTCTTGAGTATGATTCTGGCTTCTTGAGATGAATCAACTGGCTTTCTTCGAGTAAATCGTTGTACTCATCTTCTCTGGCTCGGCTCCTTGGCCTAGCTGAACGCCCTAGAAAGCCCTGACAGAAGGCTACTGTCAAACCCCTATCGAACCCCTGTCGAACTCCCTTCTAAGTTGCCTCGTAGGGTGTTTATATAGGCTTCGAGATGCCTTACTTGGCCCAAAAGTATCCTAATCCGAATAGAAATCATCTTTTCTACGGCAGGGCCACGCCCATGGCACACGCCCGTGTGATTCGAGGCCAGGCTATGGTCGAACCTATTGATGAGGCACGGCCGTGTATTTCGAGGTTCAGGCCGTGTTCAGCTCTTCTTACGAGACACGACCGTGTGCTCTAGGGCCCAGGCCGTGTGGATTTCGTGCTTTGGCCCATTTCTCTGTTTTTGGCCCGTTTCACGTTCTTTTCATCCTCTGGTGCTCTCCTGAGTACAAAACATGTAAACAAAGGATTAGGAGCACTTATTTCCATAATTAAAGGGAAAAATCATCCAAAATTATGCTAAACGTGGGATTAAAATATATTCATTTTACAGTTTATCAAATACCCCCACACTTAAGCTTTTGCTTGTCCTTAAGTAAAATTCTCAACTCACAATTAAAACAAACTTCCTCAATTAATAATATTCATCAATAATGTTTCATCATAATTCATAGATAATTTTTACATGGATAATTTAACTAAAAGAGTCCTGAAGATTCATGTAACATCCTGAATTAGGGGGTTGTTTGAAATTTAATTATTTTTCCCATGTGTGTGCTTGAGAGATATGTATGCTTGATTGCCTGATATATTTAAGGGTCTAGTCATAACCTCGGACTAGTCGAATTTAGGGCTAAAATTTATTTTAAGCACTTGAGAAGGGGAAGCTAGGTGAGATAGGGGTTAAGAGAAAATTTTGTGAGAAATTGGACACAAGGATTTGATTGGCGTGATTGGCTTGGTGCGTCAAAGGGTGTTTCAAGGGAAGAGGTTCGAGTCTTGGGAGTTACAAGGGGGATGCATTTTATTTTTGGGCTTTTTGGGCATTAAAGAAAGGGGCTAAGTTTGGAAGGCCTTAACAGATTTTGTGGGTAAGGTTTGGACATGAAAGTCGTTTGGTGGAGTGGCTTGGGGCGCCACTTAAGGGTCTTGGCGAATGGACTCAGGTTCGAGTCACGATGGTGTTTATTTTTATTTTTGAAAGATGGCACCATGAAGAGGGAAGAGTTGGCGGCATATGGGACTTTGGAAAGGATGGGATAAGTCCTTATTTTTGGTGATTTCGGCTAATAAGGTATAAAGGATAAACTTTGTTTTAAATTAAATTAGATGGGTGATAATCAAAAGATGAGAATTATCAAAAAAGGGGAGAAGTGGCCAAATGAAGGGCTCTTGTGATGGCATATTCGGCCAAGTGAAAGGGGGGTTGCCGAAATTAATCTAATTGTTTTTCTTTCTTCTCAAATTGTTCTCTTGACTGAATTCTCTCTAGTCATCTTTGCCCCAAAATTCTTCAAACCCCTATCAACCTTTTCACTTATTTCTTCTTGTTCTTTAGCCGAATCTACTCCACTCTTCTGCCAAAATCTCCTCTCTTCTATTAGTTCTATTTTGGCCGAATATCAGGAGGGCATAGGTTCTTTTCGGGATTTCTTCTCCAAGTGGCTGGTAAGGGTAAGTGATTGCCATAACCTTCATCCCATATTCTTTTTTTCTCTGTCGACTTAGAGGAGGGGAAGAGCCAAAATTCGGCATTTATTGATGATTTGGCTAACCACCTTTTTGAAATCAATTTCACCTAGGAACTTCAGGATTTTCAAAGCAGTAGATCTGATCCCCCATTCTCTGCTAATCGATTTGGTAAGTCTATGGTAAGGGATTCTCTTTAGTCTTTCCATTAGATACTTGGAAAATGTCGAAAACTAATCACTTGTATGGATCTAAGGTTTGGCCGATTGCAAGGAATCTAGTGTGTGGCTTCGGGATTTGGTTGGAAACCAAATCAGTTTAAAGTAAGTGCCACAAATGAATCTTCAGGTTTTAACTATTATTGCCAAATAGGCCTATGGCACTAATATTGTTGTTGGCCGAATATAGGGTCAAGAGATAGAGCACAGTAGACCGGATCTTCGGGATCTAGGAATTTCGTTAGTATCAGGTGTGTAAAACTCTTTACACACTTTATTAATTAACATTGCTATATTGTGCCTTTTAATCATTATGGTAGTGATTTGCTTGTGGGCATTAGCATGGATTCCGGGTAAGTCCCCTATTACGTGATCTATGATATATGATTTTGTATGCCATCATATGCTGTTGGATGCTATGCTATACATAAATGCATGATATATGTGATTATGACATTTGTTATGTAAGCATGATAATGGTGGGATTGATAAGAGGAGGGGGATGATTTCTATGGACTGTCACCAGTGGTTTTGACCACAAGATGGGTTGGCCCCATTAGTTTAATTGTGACTTCGGTCACCAGTGGTTTTGACCACACCGTTGATAAATCGTGACTAAGTCCCGGTGGTTTGGTACCACCGATGGTTTTGACTACATTATGATATTTGTGACCTATGGTCATCGATGGTTTTGACCACACGATGGGTTGGCCCCATCATTTGATTTGTGACTCTAGTCACGGTGGTTTTGACCACCAGTGGTTTTGACCACACGGGGTAGTTAAAGGAGTACGGATGGTTAGTGGGGTTGCATGTTTGCATGTTATTAATAATTTGTGTATGAGTTGCATTTTGGTGGGGATTTACACACGAGTCTTGGTGACTCACCCTTCCCAAATTATTTTGCGATGAGTAGATCGCGGAGATGGAGACGGAGAGGACTCGAGGTGGCCATGCTTGTTACTTAGTTTTTGGAGTTTTATTTGATTCTGTTCATGTTTATTTACTTTCTACATTTTTAATTTGGGTTGTAATAAGGCCGCTAATTATTATTTGGATGTTTTAATTAGTTGTTTTAATTTACTTATACTATATTACAAAATGAAATTATAAATGTTAAGTAAATCGGTTAAAAGCAACATTTTCAAATTAAGTAACTTTTACGAGTTTTCAAAGATGTTACCATCGGGTAACAAAATACACCAAGCCAACTATAACCTTGACGATTTTAAAATTTTACGTGATCAAACATTTTCAAAGGGTTTACCAACACAACCATGTTTATAAAAATAATCCCAACTGAGTTTTATCAAACCCTGATTTAATACCTTAGCCATATTTTATCAAGTTTTCACCAGAAAATCAATATTTTATCAAAACGTTTTTACCCCGTGACATACCAGATCCGATCAGGGCTCGTGGGCCGGGTTTGGGGTGTTACAATTCAAACAATCAAAGTCATAAGTTTGAAGTGCAAAAAAGATAGGTGTTTCCCCTTACCTAAATAATCACCTTTAATTTAAAATCGACAAAAGTTAACATCCTCACTAAAGATTCAATCAAATCACTCAAGGCGTTTAAGGTTCAAAAATTAAGCGCTCCAAAGTCGAACATGAAAAGTTAATCCCATAGGCTTGCCTAAAAATCAAATCTCCACCACTGTAAAATGAGATGATACACAAATCAAAAGGTCTTTAAAAGGGTTGTAACGGGGTTTAGGTTAAGGTTGTGGATAAAGGCTGAATTAGAAGGGTTAATATCGAGATTGAATTGACAATTTACCTAACTAGAAAAATGAATGAATCCTAAAAAATTACATAAATTGAAAACTTGAAGTACTAATAATACTAGCTTCTTTTTTTTCAAGATGTTGAATTTAAACGTATAATCTCACTTAATTATAGAACTAATAATGAATATACTTTGTTTTTTTTTTAAGAACAAATCAATATAAGATAAAACTTTAACAACTAAAATAATATAATTAGGCAACTGATCAAATCAAGTCTCGATAGAAGGGTAGTCAAAAGGAATGGTGATAACAAATACAAGATGGGTTTCGAGTTAATATTAGTGGGTGAATCGATAAAAAGGGTTGTTAGGATCAAAAGGGTTCACTAGGGGTTAATTGTGAAGGTAGGCTTTTAGTAGAGTAAGTGGGTTAAATCCTAAGTGCCTTAATCATCTCTGTATATCAAATCAATAGTGTGGTCTTGACATGTATAATCGAAGCAAGTTCTAGAATAACAAATCAATGTTGACACACTCATAATCAAAAGAAGTGAGCAAGAAAAAAATGTATGCTCTAAAAGGCTCAAAATCTCACAAAAATTATGGGTTTTTGATATCAACTTTGTAAATTTCAAACTTCAAGGTAACAATTAGATTTAGGTAGACAACCTAACAAAATTTTAATTTTTGAAAATAGACTCATCATGCTTGATTCTTTAGTATCTTAAAGTTTATTCATCATTGCAAAATTATCAATGACTTAATCTAAAACATATTAATAAAAATCATGAATCAACAGGAATTTCATTCTAATTAGTGATATGAGAAAATTACTTAAGACAGAATATCATTCAGGGATTTGAGAATAATGCAAAAAGTTAGGCACTTTTTCTAAATAATTTTCACCCCACACTTAAGATGTACATTGCCCTCAATGTACAAAGATATATAATAATTATACACTAATAAAATCATAAGATAGGGAGATAAGTGAAACTTCCTGAATTTTGGATGAGATTCTCAAGTTGGCAGTGGTTGTGGTGTGGTGGCCGCTGACAATCTCTGTGCTAGATGAAAAAATTGGGTAACTCGTGAAGAATTAGCCAGTAAATAGTAATAATAATTCTAAATATACTAATTATATATTTAAAGAAAAGGAAAATAAAAATAACGAGTGTAAAAAGTAAAATACGACTAAAAAAACCAATTAATGGATCGAAAGATCCTTATTGTTAGATGGTTCGCGAGGTGGGTGTGATGTCTAAGGCTGTGGTGTGTGATTCCTTAGCAGCCTTTAGAACCTAAAACCAAGAAACTAAAATGAAATAAACTAAATTAAGCATAAGAAATTCAAAGAGAAGGAAAATAAAAGAGAAGAGAAAAGAAAAATAAAAGCTAAATGACCTCAAAGACCCTTGGCTTGTCGAGTGGATGAAGCGGCCAGCATGAACTTATGTTGATTAGTCTCGCATAGGGAGACTGCGCTAGGATCTTTCTGTTTCTTCAACATTGTTGAAGAGTAGATCAAGACTTAAGAGAATGAAGAAGGAGGAAAGTGAAGATGGAGGATAGTGAAGAGTGAATGAGGAGTGGGTGAGACGGGCAGAGGGGTGTTTTAAATAGAAATTTTCAATTCTGGTACATCCCCACGCCCGTGTCCCAAGGTCTTGTTGTGTCCCACAGCCATATCGCACGGCCATGTGGTGGTTTAATCGCTTCTCCCACGCCTTGTATTGGATTGCCACGCCTGTGTTGGTTCAATGATTGTCGACCACTACATGTTGTACAACCATGGTGTTAGTTGAGTCCGTGATTTGAAGATATTTTTCTCGTCCTGTCTCGTACTATCTTTGCTATGCCAGAGCTAACATCTGTAGTATCCACACGGCCATGGCCATGGCCGTGTGTAAGGCCGTATGGTATGGAAATCTGCGCTTCATTAACTTGGTTAGTTTGTAGTTAGGTGCTAAAAGAAAAAGAAAAAAATGAATAGGGTTAGTGCTCGGGTTGCCTCCCAAGAAGTGCTCGTTTAAAGTCTTAAGCCAGACTTACATTTCATTCGTACCTTCACGGTGGTTTAAGGAGTGAAAAATCCTTTTTCATGCTATCATCGTATAATTTGAGTTGAGTGGAGTTTACTTTAAAAGTACCAAAAGTAGAATTACTTACCTCGACTGTTCCGTAAGGGAAAACATTAAGTACCGTAAAGGGGATCTCTTCGTTTGTCTTCAGGTTTGATGTGGCGATTCATGGGTCTGTTCTATCTAATAGTACCTGATCTCCTATTTTGAAGTGATTTGATGTTCCTTTAAGTTCTTCTGGGGGTTTCTTCCATTTCACTTCGTGTATTCCTAGTTTCCCCTTGAAATGTGTCTTCCACTCATCTAGCTCATCAATCTGAATTCTTCATTCCTCATGAGATATTTCTTTGTTGACATGAGGTATGGGATCAGGCTCAGTAATGTGGTTCCGTGGTGCTTCTGAAAGAAAGTTTAACCGAATGCTTATCAATGCAATTTACGTTCTCACATTTCTCACTCGAAGTCCTAGCTGAGTTGAGAGCTTGAAGACTGATTGATTCGTCACCTACACTAAGTGTGAGTTCACCTGTACTAACATCAATTTTAGATCTAGTAGTTGCTAGAAAAGGTCTTCCTAAAATTAAGGGGATACTATTATCTTCATCCATATTTAAAACAACGAAGTCTATGGAGAATATGAATTTGTCAACTTTAACTAATACATCTTCAATTATACCCTTAGGAATTCGAATAGTCTTATCAGCTAGTTGAATACTCATCCTAGTTTGCTTGGGTTTCCCTAGACCTAGCTGTTTAAACATTTTAGATGGCATAACATTGATGCTTGCCCCTAAATTAGCTAAAGCATTATCAACAGATAAACTACCAATTAAACATGGAATTGTAAAACTCCCCGTATCTTTTAATTTTTGTGGTAGTCTGAATAGTAACATTACCGAGCACAGTACGTTTAGTTCCACATGCAACTCCTCATCTAACTTTTGATTGTTCCTTAAGAGCTCTTTTAAAAATTTCCTTGAATCTGGCATCTGCGAAAGAGCTTCAAGAAACGGTAAGTGAATATGTAATTTTTTTAAGAGTTTAAGGAACTTACTAAACTATTCTTCTGTGTCGTCTTCCTTCATCGCATTGGGGTAAGGTATATGAGGTTTGAATTCTTTAACTACCAGTTTTGGCTTTTCTTGGTTTACCTTAACCTTACCTTCACTTACCACAGGTTCTTGCCTTGGCTCAGATTCAAAATCTACTAATCCTTCACTGTCATGAGCTGTTATGGCTTGAATTTACTCATTTGGATTAGTCTCAGTGTTACTTGGCAAGCTACCTAGTGGTCGTTCGGAGATCAGCTTTGCGAGTTGCCCTAATTGGTTCTCGATTCCTTTAATCGATGCTTGTTTATTTTTAAGTGTTCGCTCGGTGTTTTGAAAATGAGTTTTAGACACCGCTATGAATTTTGTCAGCATCTCTTCAAGGTTCAGCTTCTTTTCCTGTGGGTAGGGCTATTGTCGAAAGTTTGGAGGGGGTGGTTGTTGTCTCTGATTTCCTTGGCCACCCCAAGAGAACTTGGGGTGGTTCCTCCAACTTGGATTATAATTATTACTATAAGGGTTATTTTGAGATCTGAAATTGTTACCGTATAGTTTATCTGTTCACTTTCCATGCCATAATTGTAGGGTGGGTACTCAGGATTCGCCACACTCCTAGATTTGAGTCACATTGCATAACTGGATATACCTGCAAAGAACCACACAAACCATCAATCTTTTTATTCATCATCTCTACCTGATTTGATAGCATGGTGACTATGTCGAAGTTGAAAACTCTGGCTGTTTTAGTTGGCCTTGTCCTTGCAACTTGCCACTAATAGTTGTTCAGTGACATCTCCTCTATAAATTCATAAGCCGTTTCAGGAGTTTTGTTATTCAGGGTTCTGTCGACAGCTGAATTAATCAACTGCCTAGTTGAAGGATTCACATCATTGTAAAAAGTTTGGACCTGTAGCCACAAGGGTAAACCATGGTGTGGGCACCTTCTCAACAAATCCTTGTATCTCTCCCATGCATCGTATAATGTTTCTAAATCCATCTGCACAAAATAAGAGATATCATTCCTTAATTTGGCCATTTTGGCTGGTGAAAAATATTTCAGTAAAAAATTTTCGGTTATTTGGTCCCATGTTGTGATTGATCCTCGTGGAAGAGAATGTAACCACTATGAAACACCCCAAACCCAGCCCACGAGCCTTGACCGGATCTGGTATGTTCCCCGGTGTAAACCGTTTCAAATTATTTTGTTACTTAGGAAAAACTTGTGTGTTTTGGAAGAAAGATTGTTTTGGGTTGGGCTTGAGTTGAAAACAAGTTTATTTCATTATTAAAAATCCTTTACTTTAAGTGACAAAACGTTTGGGCTTTGTTTTAAAATAGATTTACTTAATCTTTTAATAAGTAAAAGTTTGTAAGCTTAATAAATAAAAGCGAATGAAATAATTCTACTAAGGCCTTATTACATCAAATAATTCCCAAAATTTAAATTCAAAATACTTAAAGTAAAATAAAAGTCCAAGTCGTAAATTTCTTCTTGCATGGCCATCCCTAAGCTTCTCGAACTCGGTCCATTCTTGTTAAACACACGAAAATAGTCCCACAATGGGTGAGTCAAGCAGACTCAATGTGTAACCAACACTAAGAATTAACATTTCAGGCATGCATTATCATATCACATACATGTTCATATAACAGGTAAAAATAATGATGCAACCTAAACCCAAACCTAGTTAGCCATCCACTACACTCCCCCGTACCAACCTGTACACCGTGGGAACTACTAAGTCAACCCTCCATCCGCTACACACCATCGAAGGCAGTCGCTGCAGTCGACGTGCTCATCGCCCTTATAAAATTCGTGGTCTTAGGTCACCACATTCAGATTTCGTGGTCTTAGGTCACCACATTCAGATATCGTGGTCTTAGGTCACCACATTCAGATATCGCGGTCTTAGGTCACCGCATTCAGATTTCGTGGTCTAAGGTCACCACATTCACTTCCCCTTTTCAATAACCCATATGCCCAAATCATATTATGCATTAACATGCCAAAGTTCACATTCTTATCATTATCCTCATGTTACTTATAACATATTTCATAATCCTAATGGGAGTAGGAAACGTACCTGAGTACTTTGTACCATAGCATGGTACTTAGCCATATTTTCACATTCTTAATATTTCATTTAATTTAAACATAGCCATGAACATATCAAGACTTAGGATAGGGTACACACAGTACCTTAGCCGTATTCTTACACTTTCATATTAACACATATAATGAATTAAAACCGTAAATCACACGGTACCTTAGCCATATTCTTACACTTTCATATTAACACATTTAATTTAAAACATAGCCATGAACGTATTAAAACTTAGGGTAGGGTACACACCGATTAAACAACAATTTCACTTGAAATCCAGAAATTGATCTCGCCTTAGATCTTTAACTCCCTACATTCGACCCATATTAAAGGTTTAATGAAAAACTCATTCGGCCACAAAACCAAATCCTAGTAGGATTTGTACACTAAGACTTACCTTTATGCCGATTTGCTTATCACTCAAATCCCGAAAACTTTGCTTTTCTTCTCCTTGTATTCGGCCAAACACTAGATCTCTACATAGGTTAGTTTTTGGCTTTTAAGATAATAAGAAAATAGATCTATGTACTAAAGTAAGGCCTTAGCCGAATGCTATAGTGCTTACCTTGCGGATCTTAGATCCTGAAACTCACTAAATAACTAGGGAACATGCAGCTTATGGTGCACCTTCGGGAAACGAATTTCACCTTCCTTGTAGTCAACACTAGCAAATCCCGAATGATCTTTCCAAATTTCGGTAAATAAGATATTAATGATATTAGTTCCTATGTTGCGGCTTAAAGAAGATAATAAATTAATGGCCATAAAAATCTTACCCTTAATATTGAATTCGACAGCACCTAAGCTTGAAGCCACTTGATATATTCGGCTATGGCCTTAAAAGGCTTACTTTCGACTTTTGGAGGGATTAGAAGGAAAAAAGAAGGAAGAATAAAGATAGAGGATTCGGCTAGAGCACAAGGTATTTGGATTTGGCTAACAAGAAGAAGAATAAAACTGTAGGAAATTCGGCAGAGAGAGGAGAATCTGCTTAAGAAATTCGACAAAGGAAGAGTGAATCAATGAATGGCCTCTTTTCCTTTTATAGCCGAAATTACTAACTTATAATCCCTTACTTGGCCATCACTCTTCTATTTTGATAGCTTTATCTCTTATTTAGCTGAAATTTTAAAGGGAATAAAACTCTTCTCTTAAGAGTCCCTATTGCCGTCCATTGCTTCCTCTCTAAGTAATTAAATAAAAAAAATCACTTAAAGCCTTAGCTAGATGCCGTCCACCCCCTTCCCTTGATGAGCCGAATTTAAACTTGTTCTATTGGACTCCTTGTGGCCATACGAGGCCCAAATTATCCACCTAAGTGGCTTCACTCACTAGGCTTTAAGTGGTATCTTCAGGCCACTTTTCCAAGCCTGTTTGTGTGTCAAATTTCACATACTTTTTCTCTTAAGGCCACCTTGCCTTAATTTCCTCTTTTAAACTTTAAAACTCAACATTTCTAAGTCATTTCTAAGATTCCAAAAATTTTCATTTGGCTTTTTAAACTTGACATTTCCTTACATTTCCAAGTTTCCCGAAATGTTTACTTTCCTCTTTTGAATCATTTCTAAATCATTTCATTACATTTCCTAGTTTCCAAAAATGTTCACTTTGAACTTAACATTTCCTTACATTTCTATACATTTCCTTACATTTCCATACATTTCCTTACATTTCCTTACATTTCCTTATATTTCCATACATTTCCATACATTTCCATACATTTCCTTACATTTCCATACATTTCCATACATTTCCTTACATTTCCAAGGTTCTAAAAATGCACACCACATATCACAGTAAACATGCTATTTCATAAAATTAAGCAAAAAATGCACACAATGGGATTCGAACCTCTTTCCTCAAAGTACTTCACTTGATGCCATAACCCTTGCACCTTAAGTGGCATCCCTTGCCACTTTTCCACATCACTTCTTCTTTTTAACTTAAAAACCAATAATTGTCCAAAGCTTTCTCTTCCATCCTAGGATTTTAAAAACCCTTAATTCACTTCCAAACACTACCAAAACCTACTACTCATGAATTATGCACAAACGCATAACCCATAATCTAGGATGTTACACACTATTTGGCTTTATTTCTCAAAGAAAAGGGAAATAACCGAAGATGAATGGCATCATCAGAAATGCCATTTATTTTGAAGGTATCATAGAATTCTAGAAAATTTGCTAAATGAGTATTCGTGTCTTCGTCCTGCAAACCATCAAACTGAACAAACTATTGAATCATTTTAATAGTGTTAGGTTTCAGTTCAAAATTATTAGCAACTATAGCAGTCTAACAATACTCGATTCGGCTCCTGTTAAATTGGGTTTAGCATAATCATACATTGTTCGAGGAGAATGATGATCGGCCACCTCTTGAGGTAGCGGATTATTCTCAGCCATCCCTTCAGTGGTATTAGTTTCGTCCTCTTGCTCTTCTTGTATATAATTTAAGCCTCGCTTTACTTCTCTACGATTTCTACGTACGGTTCCTTAATATCACTGTCATAAAGTAGTGGTCCTGTCGGATTCCTTCTAGTCATAAACTAGAGGTACCTGCTAGGAAAAGAGAAATCGAAAAAGAAAATTTAGAAAAGTAAAAAAAATAAAGTTAATTGCAAAAAAATGACTAAAATAATAAAAATTGAGCATTCTTAATATTTCAGTTCCCGACAATGGCGCCAAAAACTTGATCATGTGTCAGAGTCTTAAAAAAATTGTAAAAAGAATGATCGAACCTGGAAACTAACTATGACAACGATGGAGGCAAGTGCACCTATCAAACAATAGTATAGTTTAGTGGCAAGACCGAATTGCCTAACCCAAAGGAACCAAAAGTACTAATACTAACTTTCTTTTTATTATTTAGGGATTTGTTTATTTAATCTAAAATTAACTAACAACTAAGCTAAAAATGCTAAGGCAAATAAGGAATTGGGGAAAGACTTGAGGGGAAAACTGATTAATTTAGACAATACCCAAGGAGGAATCCACCTAGACTTCACTTGTTATCTAACTCTGAACCAGATGATTTATTCACTTGACTTTAATCTGTATGATTCCCTAAGTTATATTAATACCTCTTTTGAGGCTATTAACGTCTAACCCTAGGTTGATTAATTGAAACTTCTTTCTAATTAAAACCCCTAGAATTGTATTATGTCAATCTATGGACTCCCATATTAGGTTTGACCCTAATCCGACAAATTTACGTCATCCTATTTCTAGGGTTGGGTTCAACTCCGCTTAACTATGTTAGATCTACTCTTAGGCAGGGACTTTTGTGCCACCACCTAAGCACATCAATACTTGAATCAATATTCTGGAAATACGAAAACAAGAATTAAAAACACATAGTTAAGAACAAATCAAGAATTTATCATGCAACTCAAATAACAAGATCTGCCTTAGGTTTCATCCCCCTCAAGTATCTAAGGGTTTAGTTCATAATTATAAAAGAAAACATCTTAGAAGAAAATATAAAACAAAACATAAAGAAAACCCTAAAACACCCTGACGTAATTGAATGAGAGTTCCTCCATCTTGAGTATGATTCTGGCTTCTTGAAATGAATCAACTGGCTTTCTTCGAGTAAATCCCTGTACTCAGCTTCTCTAGCTCAGCTCCTTGGCCTAACTGAACGCCCTGGAAAGCCCTGACAGAAGGCTTCTGTCAAACCCCTGTCAAACTCCTCTCTTAGTTACCTCATAGGGTGTTTATATAGGCTTTGAGATGCCTTACTTGGCCCGAAAGTATCATAATCCAAATAGAATTCATCTTTTCTGCAGCAGGGCCACGCCCATGGCACACGCCCTTGTGATTCGAGGCCAGGCCGTGGTCGAACCTGTTGATGAGGCACAACCATGTATTTCAGGGTCCAGGCCGTGTTCGGCTCTTCTTAAAATGCACGACCGTGTGGTATTGGGCCAAGGCCGTATGGATTTCATGCTTTGGCCCATTTTCTTCATTTTCGACCCCTTTCACGTTCTTTTCATCCTCCGGTGCTCTCTTGAGTACAAAACATGAAAACAAAGGATTAGGAGCACCTATTTCCATAATTAAAGCGAAAAATCATCCAAAATTATGCTAAATGTGAGTTTAAAATATGTTCATTTTATGATTTATTAAAATTCAATACCCAATTCAATGCCAATTACCTATTCAAATACTTATCAACTTATCTTCTAAAATCATACTTCATCAAAGCATTTCTCAAGAATTAAACTCCATAAATCAATTAACCATTTGCAGCTATAAAACCATAACCATTTTCATACCAAACATGCCAAAATAAGCAATCACTCATGGCTATATATACAACCAAAACATATATATTTACAAGCCATTACTAATAGCTAAACACACAACCATATTAACATCATTTACAAGCCAACTCTCATGGCTATATTCACAACCAAAATACCACAACTAGCCTATACATGCCATATACCATATTTATACAACTCAAAAGTACCAATTAGATGTCCGATAGTGCGATGATATTCCCGTCGACTCCTGGATCCAAGCTAGCCTTAATTCACTATAAAACATAGAAAAATAACACAAAGTAAGCTTCAAAGCTTAGTACGCTCGTATGTGAATAACTTAATTCATCAAATAAATGCAAATCAACAAATTTTACATAACATCGCCATATACACATTAACTACAAACCTTTCTCTTGTTTCAAAACATGATCAAATACCATCACATCGAACTTTCTCTATTTAATACTCGAATAGGTTCTATACGTACCTATATCACCTTGTCCTAACCTCTTTCTCAACCACATCATTCGTTTACCTGTTGAACCATTCGAAATAGAAGTTGGATACTCAAAGATTTCAATCGATAAGTACCTATACCATGACCCGAAGCCAAATCAAGGTAACTTATCCCGGAGTACCTATACCATGGCCCGTAGCCAAATCAAGGTAAATCCTTTCCGAAATACCTATACCATGGCCCTTAGCCAAATCAAGGTATCACTCGCACCCGTAGTGTCGATATCGTGGCCCGAAGCCAACACAATAACCTAATGACATGCCACTAGCATCCTAAACAATTCCTAAGGTTCAACCGGGAATTTACACTTGTCGATTTCATCATCGAACATATCCGTAGAGTCGTGTTCACAATTCAAAAATTATTCGTATCTCATAAGCACATTTTATGTAACACCCCAAACCCAGCCTATGCATTAAGCCCGGATCTTGGCATGCCACACAAATTAAACGTACATTCAAATCATTAACAATGTAGGAATCAAATCTTCAAAACGATTAAGAGAAAGACTTTATCGAAAAATCGAAGTTTGTTTGAAATACATAATTAAAACACAAGAGATTAATATTTGATCTATAGAGTAGTAATTGATTAAAATTTTGGATTTATTTAATCGAAATATTTTAACGAAGAGTTTTAAAATAATTTCACGAGTTTCAAAGATATTTAAGAAAGCCTTTATTTCATGCAAGAGTTTAAAAAAAAACATTTATAAAAAACTAAATCAATCCAACTTAATAAAACTAAAACATAATAAAATCCATACACATAATAAAATCCATAATTAAAGAGGCCTTATTACATCGCCATTAAAATAGTACTTAATAAAATTATTTAAGAAGTTTTAAGGTTTTATAAACCACCATTTGTAGTATAGCCTCCTTAATGTATTCAAACCCTACCAAACGTTGGGACCGAATACGGTCGTTACTTAAGAAGAAGTTTTTGAAACCCATTTTCTAAATCCACTTAAGTTTTGTTGAAAACTGCTCATTTTAAATTATCTTGCTGAAATTATACTTAGTCCAATTTGAACATTTAATTAAGTCAAGTTGTTACACAAATTTTCAGATGTGCCCGATGGCACGATAAAACATTTTCCGTGTTAATTTTATAAAACGCGTGATTCAAATTTTATAGTACAAATAAAAATAGCCAACATATAATAAAAACCAAAGTAAAGTAATATGAGGCCTTATTACATCCGAAATAAATCAACCCAATAACCAAATTTAAAATAACTAAAATTAAAGTCTATTTAATTTTAAATCCACCGCATGGCCTCCTCGAGTCCCTCCGGCTCCATGTCCGCGATCTAAGCATCACCTGAAAAATTAATGGAGAAGGTGAGTCACCAAGACTCAGTATGTAACCCTTCCCCCGTTTTAAAATATTTTCATACACAACATATAACATTTAATATGCAAAATAATGTGTACCCAACCTAGCCAACCATACGCCATCGCTACCCCGCTGTGGTACCAAACCACCGGTGGTGCCAAACCACTGGTGACATATAGTCACAATGTGTTACCAAAACACCGTGTCCGTGAGACACAAATCGGGTGATGGGGCCAACCCATCGTGTGATACCAAATCACCGGCAGACGATCCCATATCTCAAGTGGGGCCAACCCACTGTGGTGTTAACCACGAGGACAAGTCGCTATTGAGGTACTAAACCTCCGAGGTACCAAACCTCTGGTGACATATAGTCACGGTGTGTTACCAAAACACCGGTGCCCGTCGGCACAATATCACCGCCTCCACTCATCAATCCCACAACAGTAAACATACATAAGTTTCATGCCATCACATTCTTAAATTTCATGTGTCAATACATCATGCTTACCAAAAGCATTAATAATAATAAATCACATTAACGGTACTTACTCAATCACCACTTATACCGATTTGGTATTAATTCCAATGCTACATTAATAAAATGAGCATTCACAAAATTAAGCATAGTTAATATATTATATAGTGTGTATGTACACACTGTTACCACGATAGTCTTAAATCCCAAGATAATCAATCTACCACACTCTAAGTCCTTGCCCTATATCGGCCAACTATAAAGGTTAGTAATATGGCCATTCTACCAAACCAAATTATTTAAAGGGTCATATTTTGTACCCTAATCCTTACCTAGTCTCTTTGAATACTAGCCTTGGTGCCCAAATCACTAATCGATTCACAAACTACAATCGGTCAATATAAATAATCATAACCCTTTTAAATGAACACCAATCTATATGTAACTTCATCAAGATTGATTGACTAACGCTACGCACTTACTTGCTTATCTCCAAACTCAAGATCCTACAAAGGATTAGATTAATCTGTGATTAGTATTCTTAATCGATAGTTGTCAAAACCCATACCTATCTTCCAAAGTCGACATAATGAGATACCAATAATATAGGCATTCAGCCTAGGATCCTTACCTTCTGAGATCGTCAACAAAAAGACGCCTACTTCTCATGCACACAATTCGGCCAAGTAGAGCTTAAAGAAAAGGGATTTCGGCACTTTGATAGAAGTTAGATTCGGCTAGGGGGTTTAAAACAAGGCTGGACTTTTGGTGAAAAAGAAAGAAGAAAGTAGATAGGAATAGATGATTCGCTAGCAAGGAATAAAAGAAGAAGAGATTTGAGGAGGGAATTCGCAATGGAAGATGCAAAGAGGGTTGACCAAGGTTTTGGAGAGGATGTAAAAGGGAAAAAAAAATAGGATGAGAGGGTTTGGAGATTCTGCTATCAAACTTGGAAAAAGAAAACAAGGTGATCACTTAGGTGCTTATATAAGCATTCTAAGACCCCCTAGTGTCCTTGCCGTCCACTTCTTCTAAAGAGTTCAAGATTCATCAACCTTCCTTGAATCACTCCAAGCCACTCATTCAAATTAATATGATTTAATTTCTAATAATACGTAATAATCCCTTAATAATCCATGTAATATCCCTATTATCCTTAAAATAAAATCCCTATTATCCTTAATTTAACTTATTATTTATCATCAATAAATAAATAATAATAAGAGTTTAAAAGAAAGCCTTTATTTCATGCAAGAGTTTAAAAAAAACATTTATGAAAAACTAAATCAATCCAACTTAATAAAACTAAAACATAATAAAATCCATACACATAATAAAATCCATAATTAAAGAGGCCTTATTACATCGCCATTAAAATAGTACTTAATAAAATTATTTAAGAAGTTTTAAGGTTTTATAAACCACCATTTGTAGTATAGCCTCCACACGAAGTCATCTCCAACCCAAGTCTCCATCAATTATTATTACCCGAGAAAGGTAAGAAAATGGGGTGAGTTACTTAGAACTCAATGTAACCCACTTACCGGATTCATCGGCCAAAACCATATAAACATATAATTGGACTGAGCCCATTTTGCAAATGTAAATGTTTATAGATCAAGTATGTGAAAATAATAATGCATGTGCTATGCAATTCCCAACCAAACCTAATTTCCATCCGCTACACACCACCCGCATTCAACCATCACACCTGTGGGGATCAAGTCAACCCACCCCGCCAAGACACCAATAGTAGGCTTAAAGCCAATTATAATATTTGTGGCAACAGCCATTTAAATAATTGTGGTAGAACCACCGATCTAGATTTTGGGCAGCAGCCATCGTGATGAGTCACCTATCTAGAATTTTGGCATTAGGCCTTTCTTCTCTTCATCAATTATCCCAACCCATGCAATCATGTTTATGCATAACAAAATACTTGTAAAATAAATTTTTATAAAAACCCATATTACAATTTATCAATTTGGCCCATTAGTCAAAATAGCATCTTGGCCCATATAACAATCTAATAACTTGGCCCATTTCATCACATATTACATTTTAGCTCATATATTAATATCACTTTTTGGCCCATAAAGCAACATATTTCAATTAGGCCCATAAAATCACATATTTCAATTAGGCCCATAAAAGGATATTTTCATAATTCGGTCCATCGAGACATTTCGTAATTCAGTCCATCGGGATATTTCGTAATTCGGCCCATTTAACATATGAGGCCTTTTCACAATTTCCACACTTGGCCAATTAATCAAAAATATTCACATGGCCTAAAATATCACTTTCTTCCACTAATTGACCCATTAAGGGCAAATCCATAATTTCTAGATCCTCGTTTTTTTTTTGGTTTCATGCATTCACATAAAAGAATTTGTATAACGTATTTTTCAATCTCACCAGATTTATGATTTTTATTATAACGCTTATGATATGGTATAACCCAAGAGATAAGTGTGAAGTTACACACCTGATTACGGTGAGAACTACACTTTCCCGCTCATCGATATCTAAACACACATCACGATGGATTAGAACACTAATATTTAATATAAAACTATTCTAATGATTATCAATCTAGATCCTTACCCTCGGAATCTCGAAAAATAATTATTTGCGATTTCTCTCTGATCAAAGGTTCAAAACCACGAGTAAACAATGGCTCGGGAGTATGTACGACTTTGAATAATTGATTTTGCTTGATGGGGTCCACAACCCGTGGGAAGTCTCGATTCAAAATGTCCTTCTCTTGAATTTAGGGGATTAATAGAACCATCCTCTTCCAACACTATTAACAACCCTTTTCGTCCCTATCTTGATTGTCTTCAAAGACAAAGAATCATTAGTCCTAACAATATATCGAAAATCTTAAGACTAATGACTTAAAGAATGAATTCGGCTTACCTTAATATTCCGAAGGATCTCAAGAGAATCCTTTGTATGTTATTATCAAATCTTAAATGAACTTCAAGATTTCTCCGAAAAGATGATGATTTGACCCTTCCACTATTTCACTAAGAATAACGAAAGAAAACATTTGAATGAAAGGTTGGTTAATCGGTCAAAAAGTCTCTTCCAAAGACATTCTAACATTCAGCCATAGTGACCAAATAACAAAAGAAAAGATAAAGAAATGATACTTACCGATGATCCAAAGTTTGAATAGAAGAAAAAAATGATTGAAAATAGATGTTATGGAGAATGGAAGATTCGGCTATGCAAAAACAAAGGAGAGAAAGAAATGATCCGGCTATGAAGGTAGTCTAACATTCGGCCAAGGGAAAAGAAAATGTTAAAAGTATGTTTGAAAAGAAAATTAAAATGATGAAAGGAAGAAAATGAGGATGAGAGGTTTATGATTAAATTTTCAAGATAAAAGAAAAGCAAAGGAAGAGAGTTTGAAATAATGGTGCATTCACCAAGAGAGAGGAGAAAGAAAATGTTGTTTGTGTTTGATGTTTTAGGCACTAGATGAGAACACCAAATGGGATACTTGAGTGATTAACAAAATGACCAAATGGTCAAAAGGATGATCAAAAGAAACAAAGCAAAGATGGTTTTCCTCCTAACACAAGCACATTCGGCCAAGAGGAAAGATGAGAGAAAATGTTTTTGGGAAAGCAAAATGACCAAAATGAAAAAAATTCTCTCAAGCTACCAAATTTTCCAAAAACTTACTACCAAAATTCGGCTCCCTCTTTAGTCCACAAAACCATCCATGTTAATGGACAATTGGCCATCCAAAGTTTCCAAAACAAAGCCCTTGATTCATGCCTTATGTCCCCCTATCACCTTAAATCATGAGATTCTTTTCCTTAAACTTTTACTTACCTTTTTCCTTTGGTCTTCTTGCCAAAAATGTTATCCAACTCAGCTTTTAACCTTATCCATGACCAACACATTGAAAGAGGAAACAAAATAAAAACAAAACTCAATGCACATCTAAGGACTCGAACCTTTTCCCTCAAGCAAACATACATGCGCCAACACCACCTTGCTACTAGCTCATCTTATGCTAGTTTTTGACATTTAAACTTACTTAAACCTCAAAGTCACTTGATCCACTTCAATTAAGTACTCATTACTAAATTTATTCAAATTTCGAATAATTCTCAAGTCTTCCCAAGGCTATACTAAACATGCAAAATTTTAATTATACACAAGTTAAGCACCAAAACATGCATCATATAAATACTCAAATTTTTGGATGTTACATTTTATGTGATATCAAAGCATTTAACATATATTTATAATGAAATTACCACATACAAACTTACCTCGTATTCGAAATTGACGGATCGGATCGACTGTTCAATAACCTTGCTTTTCCCCTGATCTAAATCTGAATTCTTTCTTTCTTGATCCATATGTATATTAAATTAAATCATTTAATCATACCTTCATTCAATTTAATCCAAATCACACTTTAAGGCACATTTACATATTTTTCCCTAAACTTTCACATTTTTTTACAATTTAGTCCTTATTTTACAAAATCACAATTTAATGAAATTCAAGACTAACCCATGCTTAGCTGATTTATACATAAATCCCTAGCGCCCAAAAATTTCATTTATTTCACATTTCAACCACTCAATTTGCATATTTCACTATTTAATGCCTTTTTGACATTTTTGTCAAAAATCACTTAACAAAACATGTAAAATTATCATCAAGCTTTAATTTTCAACATTAAACATCAAAGAACAAATATATTCAACAATGTCAACTCTCATAATCTTTAACAATTTTGAAATCTAGCGTAAGGGCTAGCTAGAACATGAAGCAACGATCACAAAAACATAGAAATCATCAAAAACTGAGCTAAAACCGTACCTTAATCAAGCTAGGAGTGTGCCAAATTTTTAAGCCCTAGAATGGATTTCTTCTTTGCTATTCACGGCTAAGAAATATGAATGAAATTCATCTTTATGTTTCGTTTAATTAAAAATAACTTTAAATTACAAAATACCACATTGAACCTTATTTATTAACCATTAAAATCACTTAATATATACCCAAAATTGTCCACTTACTAATATAATGGGATAATTACCATTTAAGGCCATCATATTCAAAAGCCAAAGCTATTTGACACCTTTAACAAGTAGAATGCAACTTTTGCATTTTATGCGATTTAGTCCTTTTTTTCAAATTGAGCAACTAAACGATAAAATTAGCTCACGAAATTTTCACACATACATGCTATCATGTTGTAAGAACCAAAAATAATATTTAAAATAATTTTTCAACATCAGATTTGTGGTTACAAAACCACTATTCTGATTTAGCTAAAATCGAGCTGTTATATTAACAAAATGATCAAGACTCTTTATGTATTTTCACTAGAAATCTTGTCTATATGTTTTTCATTAACCTATGTACATGCTAAAATGTATAACAAAAAATATCAAAATCATACTCTTTTCTAATCCTTGAGATTTGATGAGTTGAGATGATATCTTCCCTTTATAGCTTCAACTCGAATCTCTACTTATGCGTTGAAAAATAACACATTAAGCTTATATAAGCTTAGTACGTACATGGACACCTCCCAACGTGCAGACGTTGGGAGTGTGAATACTACAACAAAAGGTATAGAATAAAGCGATGTTCGTAAGTATACTGGTCAAGTTGTAATATAGATTGTTACAATGTAACATGAAAGTATTTTGAGGATCGTACCTAATGGAGGTTGGATTAGATTAATAATTGACTTCTACTCTAACAAGTTTAAGCAGTACTGATTCAAAACCATATTACGATAAATTATATAAAAAATTGAATTAAAGTAAAACATGAAAAAGAAACTAAATAGCAGAAATAAAGCAATCGTAAATCTTTTAATAATGTAAATAGAAGACTAACTCACTTTAGTGTTCATAATTGACCCCTGATCTAAGGTTCTATTCAATCGGCTATTAGTTAACCTAGTTATTACCTCCCAGCTTCTAATTAACCTAACTAGTTGGCAAGAACTACTTATGTAATGGCCTAAATTCAAGGTTATCGGAACAATGGTTTCGCAACCATAAATCCGATTTAAAGAGAAATTTATTTTAATATTTTTGCATGAATATTTATATGATAGGAAAATCGTATTAAAATATCGATAGAAAATTTTACCGATTTAGTGGTTAGTTAGAAAAAGGAATTATTGAAAGAATTGGGTAAAAACAAGGTATCGAGACCTTGATCTCATAAAATTGATAGGAAATATTTTTATAAATATTTATAAAATGTTAGTAATGTGGTATTAAAATTTCGTTAGAAAATTTTAACGTTTGGGTAGGTAATTAAATGAAAAGGACTAAATTAAAATAGGGCAATAGATCAGTATCTGAGTATGAAAGAGAATTTGTTCGGTTGAGTAAATATGCTCGAGAATAGGTACAGTCGAAAGCTGAAATGTGCAAACGATTTGAAGAAGGGTTAAATGAAGAAATTAAGCTACTTATCAAAATTCTTGAAATTCGAGAGTTTGCTACATTGGCAGAGTGAGCTTATAAAGTAGAAGAATTGAGCAAAGAAAAGAAACAGGCTGAGAGGGAAGCTCAAATTTTTAGTAAAAGATCAATGGGAAAATCCCAATTTTCTACTCCAAAGAAATTGAAGAAGTACCAGGATCGTTCTACCTCAGCCACTGGGTATTCGGGCAGAGAGCGAGGTTCTCAACGCAATAATCCAAGACCTTCCACTCCATCAGTGACCAATGTTGGCAATGTTGGTACCCCTAAGCTGAGATGCCAGTATTGTAATAAAGCTCATTTTGGTGAATGTCGATTTAAAAGCGGGCTTGTTACTGATGTGGTTCCTTTCACCATTTCCTCAGAGATTGTCCAGAAAGGGGTGAAAAGAAGTCAATGTATATCGAGGCCGAGTAATCCATCTTTAAGGGGTAGACCATCTCGACCATCTGGTAATGTCAGTAGTAGCCGAGGAACTACAAAAGATGTTGCAAGTAGGCTTGAGACACGAGCGCTTCCTAGGACATATGTCATTCGTACCAGAGAAGATGCCTCAGCACCCAATGTTATTACTGGTACATTTTCTTTACTTGATACTAATATTATGCATTAATTGATCCCGATTCTACGATTCATATATATGTGTAAAGCTTGCATGCGTTAAAGATTTATCTGCTGAACCTCATCAATTTGTGGTTAAAGTCTTGAACCCTTTGGCCAATCTATTTTGGTGGATAAAATTTGTAAAATTGTCCACCGATGGTAAGAGGTTATTGTTTCTGGTGATTTGATGTTACCGCCATTTGATGAGTTTGATGTGATATTGGGCATGGATTGGTTAACTCAGCATGATGCAGTAGTAAATTGTAAATAGAAATATATTGTGTTGAAGTGTCAGAATGGCGAATTACTCCGGTTAAATCGATCGTATACGTGGATTATCGATGTGATTTCGATTATTATCGCTTTAGGTATGTTAAAAAGGGGAATGATGCTTTTCTTGCTTATGTACTCGACACCAAGGTATCTGAGTCAAAGATACAGGCAGTGCCATTGGTATGCAAATTTTCTGATGTGTTTCCAGAGGAATTACCAGGGTTGCCACCAGAAAGGGAAGTGGAATTCTCTATAGATTTGATTCCTGAACTACTCCAATTTCCATAGTCTGCATCGATGGCTCCTACGTAATTAAAGGAATTAAAGACACAGTTGCAAGAACTTGTTGATAGAGGTTTTGTCCGACCGAGTCATTCACCTTGGGATGCTCCGATTCTGTTTGTGAAAAAGAAAGACGGGTCTTTGAGATTGTGTATTGATTATCGGTAGCTTAATAAAGTAACTATAAAGAATAAGTATCGGTTGCCCCGGATTGATGATTTATTTGATCAGCTAAAAGGTGCTACTATATTTTCAAAGATTGATCTCCGATCGGGCTACTATCGCTTCGGTAAAGGAGTCGATGTGCCAAATACTTTCGTAACCGTGTACGGGCATTATGAGTTTCGGTTATGCCGCTTAATGACTAATGCACCGCAGATTTGTGGATTTGATGAATCGATATTCGCACCATATTTAGACAAAGTTCGTGGTAGTTTTCATTGATGATATTTTGGTCTATTCTCGAGATGAAGAAGAACATGTAGAACATTTGAGAATTGTGTTGCAAATTTTGAGAGAGAAGCGATTATATGCTAAATTCAAGAATGTGAATTTTGGCTTTGAGAAGTGGGTTTTCTTGGACATATTGTATCCGCTGAAGGTATTAGGGTAGATCCAAGTAAAATCCCAACTATTGTCAATTAGAGTCAACCGAAGAATGTATCTAAAGTTAGATGTTTCTTGGGTTTACCTGGTTATTACCGAAGATTTGTACAGGGATTTTCTATGATAGCTTCTCCGATGACTCGATTATTGCAAAAAGATGTAAAGTTCGAGTGGATCGATGAATGTCACAGAGTTTCAACCGATTGAAAGATCTACTAACGAAAGCACCAAGATAGTGTAGCTTAATCGTAAGGAATTTTTATTTATAGTGATGCCTCATTAAATGGTTTAGGTTGTGTCTTGATGCAAGAAGGTAAATTAATAGCCTATGCTTCAAGACAACTTAAACCACATGAAAGAAATTACCCAAAGACATGATCTTGAATTAGTCGCTATTATATTTCATTTGAAGATATGGCGGCATTACCTATACTATGAGAAATTTCATATTTATACCGATCATAAAAGCTTGAAATATTTGATGACATAGAAGATTTGAATTTGAGACAGTAGCAGTGGCTTGAATTGATAAAGGACTATGATTTGATTATTGATTACCATCCGGTAAGGCTAATATTGTGGTGATACTTTGAGTCAAAAATCTCGCTTGCTTTATGATCTATGAATGCTCAATTTTCTTTGGTTGATGATGGTTCAATCATAGCTGGATTGAGAGCTAAACCAACATTTCTACAGCAAATATGTGAAGCTTAAAAGAATGATAAGAAGTTACAGGTTAAACGGACACAATGTGAGTCAGGTACTGATTCTGAATTTCAAGTTGGGATTAATGGTTGTTTATTATTCAGAGATAGGGTATGTGTACCCAAGGATTCAGAGCTCGTACAGAAGATTTTACATGAGGCTCACAGTGGTATTATGTCTGTACATCCGGGAAGTAATAAAATGTATAATGATTTGAAGAAGATGTACTGGTGGCCAGGTATGAAACATGATATTTCTGAGTTTGTATCAAGATGTTTAATATGTCAGCAAGTTAAAGCTAAACATCAGGCACCTTCGGGGTTACTTCAGCCAATTAATATACCGGAATGAAAATGGGAAAAAATCACTATGGATTTTGTATCGGGGTTACCGTTGTCTCCGAGGAAAAAAGATGCTATTTGGGTGATTGTTGACAGATTGACAAAGTCAGCCCACTTTATTCTGGTACGTATGGATTATTCTTTAGATAAACTGGCTGAACTATACATATCTGAGATTGTCATGCTACATGGAGTGCCTGTGTCCATTATATCAGATAGAGATCCCCGATTTACGTCTCGTTTTTGGGACAAATTGCAATAAGCTTTGGGTACTCAGTTGTATTTCAAAGACCGCATTTCATCCTCGAGAGATGGCCAATCGGCGTGTAATTCAAGTATTGAAAGATATGCTCGATGTTGTATACTAGAGTTTGAAGGTAATTGGGAGAGATATCTACCTTTGATTGAATTTGCTTACAATAACAGCTTATCATCCAAGATTACAATGGCTCGTATGAAGCTTTGTATGGTAGAAAATGTAGAACACCGTTATATTGGATGAGCTCAATGAAAAGAAGATACATGGGTTGATTTGATTCGGAACCAAAGAAAAGTAAAAGTGATTCTAATAGCTTGAAAGTCGCCTCGATCGCCAAAAGTCATATGCCAATCTTAAACGAAAAGAGATTGAATTTCAAGTCGGTGACAAGGTATTCTGAAAGTGTCTCCTTGGAAGAAAGTTCTCCAATTCTACGAAAGGGTAAATTGAGTCCAAGATTTATCGGGCCATATGAAATTATAGGAAGAATTGACCTATCGCTTATCGATTATGCTACCACGAAACTCGATAGAATTCATAATGTTTTTCATGTGTCTATGCTACGACGATATCGGTCGATCCTTCACATGTTATTTCTCCAACTAAGTGGAGATTCAAATTGATATGACTTACAAAGAAGAACCGCCAAGATATTAGCACGGAAACAAAGGAACTTAAAATAAAAAATAAATTTGGTGAAAGTATTGTGGCAAAAGCACGGATTGAGGAAGCGACATGGGAACCGGAGGAGGCATTGAGGAAACAATATCCAAACCTCTTTATCGGTAAGATTTTCGAGGACGAAAATCCTTAAAAGGGGGAGAGTTGTAATGGCCTAAATTAAGGTTATCGGAACAATGGTTTCGCAACCATAAATCCGATTTAAAGAGAAATTTATTTTAATATTTTTGCATGAATATTTATATGATAGGAAAATCGATTAAAATATCGATAGAAAATTTTACCGATTTAGTGGTTAGTTAGAAAAAGGAATTATTGAAGGAATTGGGTAAAAACAAGGTATCGAGACCTTGATCTCATAAAATTGGGTAGGAAATATTTTTGTAGATATTTATAAAATGTTAGTAACGTGGTATTAAAATTTCGTTAGAAAATTTTAACGTTTGGGTAGGTAATTAAATGAAAAGGACTAAATTGAAAAAGGTGTAAAAGTTATTAAGGATTAAATAGCTTAATTGTCAAATGAAAAGGGATCTAAAGAGCAAATAAGCCCAAAGGAGATATTTTAGGCGGCATAAGCTAAGAAAAAAATCAGGAGAATCACTGAAAGAAAGGTAAAATGGGAAAATAACAAAATTTATTAAATAAAACTAGGACTAATTTGAGATATCTAGAAATATCTTTATTTTTCTTTACTCTCATCATCCAAAAACGTCATAGGAGGGTTTTCTAAGCTGGTATATCATAATTTTTGCACCAAGTAAGTTAATACTTGCCTATTTCTTGTAATTTTTGTGTTTTTAAGACTTTTACAACTAGGTCCTATTACTAAATTCATTAGTTTTTTTATCTCATGGATGAAATTGAAAGTTACCATGGCTGAGTGCTGTAATTTTATGATGAAATAGCATGAAATTGAAGCTTTAATTTGTTTATGAGATGATTTTATTAGGTAATTTCAATAGAAATTGATTTTTAGGACCTAATTGTGAAAATGTTTGGAATTAAAGTCTATTACTTAAATTATAATTTCCAAAGGTTATAAAGTAGTGTAAAGTGATAGAATAAAGTTTTAATTGAGAGAAATCAGCTCAATTGATAAGTTAATTGAGCAGGGACGAAATTATCATTTATTGAAAGCTTAGGGGGAAAATGGTAATAAACAGTTTGCACTAAAACAATTTTGGACAGCAGCAGTAGACTAACTTTGAAAAATCACCATAAATTGTAGAAATCGAATTAAAGATGAAAAAAATATGAAATTAAATCTTATTGAGTCTAGTTTCTCATAGAAGAAATGATGTAAGCAATAGATATGTAAATCGTGAGATATAATGAATTTCGTGAGACAAGGTCAGATTGAATTTGGGTTCCCCTGTTTTTAATTTAGAAAATCATCAAAAATTGAATAAAAATAATTATGGGCTTAAATTTATATGTTTAGAATCATTAATGAGTTTATTTTTAATATAAATAGACTAGAACATTATTCGAATCCTGTATGAAGAGATAATTAATTTTTAGTGAAGAACGGTCAGAATTGTCGAACAGCAGAACATGGGTGACTTTAAAGAATAAACTGTACTTATTGGCTAAACCAAAAATTCTGAAAATTTTATGGAAAGAATATATGTGAGTATAGTTTCAGGGAAAATTAACGGATCCTAATTTTGAGTTCTTTAGCTCAAGATAAAAATAATTTAGTGACTATGACTCAAGTAGATAGTTTTGAATGAACTAAAAATAATAATAGAATTATTGAAAATGCTACATGTGAACATGAAATGTATTGAATTGATGATTGAATTTATTTATTTAGATCCGGAAAACTCAATTATGAAGCTAGATCGAGGAAAGGAAAAAGTCTCGGATTAGTAGTTTTTGTATACGAACTAGTATCGAGGTAAGTTCATGTAACTTGAATTATCTTCTTAAATGCTTGAAATGTATGTTATTGATATGAATATAATTTGAATGTTCATTGTATGAAAATTGATGAAACATTGATATATTTGATAAAAAGGGAAGAAATCCCTGATGAATGAAAGGAAAATTCGATGGATCTCGAAAAGGAATTGACGGTAAAAGGATCTAGCCCTGACGGTGATCCTATCCCGATATAGCCCTCCCAAGAATACGTGGAAAATGGATTTAGCCTTGGACGGTAATCCAAATTAGGGTCTCAATTTAGCCTCGATCGGTAATTCAGATCCAAGCTCATTAGAGTATTTGTCGTTGTGGGATTTTGCCCGACTAGTAATCCCGACAATACTCTATGAGTTTATATTACGAGGATTTAGCTCGACCGGTAATCCCACCGTGTAAGGATGAGGTTCATGGAGTGTGCTCTCTGAAATGAAAATGTGCGCACATGAATATGAATTGACGGACTCGGATTTGTACACTAAAGTGTACCTCTGAATATCCATCGAAATTTTGAGTAATTCAATGGGATAAATTTGGAAATATAACAAAGAAACGGAAATCATGGTATTGATGAGCTCATCAATCATGGTATATATTATTGGTACATGGAAATTATTGAACTAACTTGAATGTTGAGCTTGTGTATATTAGGGTAATAATGCATTGAATGGATATATGAATGTTTATTGCATTGTATTGAAAATGTTAGGTAAGTATAATTCTTGTTACATGGATTTACTAAGCACAAAGTGCTTACCCTGTTTCTTTTTCCCCTGTTTTGTAGTGTGAAGAGCTCGGAGGTCGGATTTGGTAGGAGATATATCACACTATCGGCCTCAAGATTTTGGTATATAAAGAAACTTTATTTTGGAAATCAATGGCATGTATAAGCTAATAAAGTAATGCTAATATGAAATGAATGTAAGGTCAGCCATTGGTATGGCTAGCAAACCTTGGTTTGGTATGTGTTGATGTTATCTTATAAATATGCATGAATCTATTATGAAAATATGTTGAATTGGATTGGTTGATGTGGATTGGTCTCGGTTTAAAATTGCAGGAAGGCTAAATATTTATAAAGGGGCTATATTGAGTAAAAAAAATTGTAAACTCCGGTAATGCCTTGTACTCTATTCTAATATCGAATACGGGTAAGGGATGTTACATTTGTTGGTATCAGAGCTACGGTTTAGCTGATTCTAGGACCGACATAGCGAATATGGATTGGCTATACATGCCATTTAAATTATTTTTGATAGTGTGATATCTCCTGACCATTTAAATTTTGTTTTCCTTATAGTAATGTCATCCGACCGAGCTCAATCAAGAAGTCGGGAGTCATGCTCACTTCAAAGACAAAGAGAAGAAACTAGTTGTAGAAGGCCGGTATAGAGGGTCAAGGGAGGAGGCAAAATAGCCTTCTTTCAAATGATGAATGAATGGTTTACTCAAGACATAAGAACTAACCCTACAAAGGCAAAGAAACTCAAGCTCCCTCCTGTGCTCCTCCACCTTCTTGAGATTCCACATGGTACAGTACTTTAATCATGTCGAAAAAGGAAACCTCCAGTTTATAAAATTTGAAAATATGGGGCCAAAGAATTTCAAGCAGCAGTTGTTGATGATCCCGAACGGGCTAAATTTTGGTTAGAGAATACTACTCGGGTTTTGGAAGAATTATCTTGCACACCAGAAGAATGTTTAAAATGTGCTGTCTCACTGCTAAAAGACACAACTTACCATTGGTGGAATACTAAAGCTTCAGTTGTTCCGAAAGAAAAAATTACATGGGAATTCTTCCAGACCGAGTTCAAAAAGAAATATATCAGTCAGAGATTCCTTGATCAGAAAAGAAAAGAATTTCTTGAGCTGAAACAGGGCAATAGATCAGTATTTGAGTATGAAAGAGAATTTGCTCGGTTGAGTAAATATGCTCGAGAATGGGTACAGTCGAAAGCTTAAATGTGCAAACGATTCGAAGAAGGGTTAAATGAAGAAATTAAGCTACTTGTTGGAATTCTTAAAATTCGAGAGTTTGCTACATTGGCAGAGCGAGCTTATAAAGTAGAAGAATTGAGCAAAGAAAAGAAACAGGCTGAGAGGGAAGCTCGAATTTTTAGTAAAAGACTAATGGGAAAATCCCAATTTTCTGCTCCAAAGAAATTGAAGAAGTACCAGGATCGTTCTACCTCAGCCACTGGGTATTCGGGCAGAAAGTGAGATTCTCAACACAATAATCCAAGACCTTCCACTCCATCAGTGACCAGTGTTGGCAATGTTGGAAACCCTAAGCTGAGATGCCAGTATTGTAATAAAGCTCATTTTGGTGAATGTCAATTTAAGAGCGGGGCTTGTTATCGATGTGGTTCTTTTGACCATTTCCTCGTAGATTGTCCGAAGGGGTGAAAAGAAGTCAATGATATCGGCCGAGTAATCCATCTTTGAGGGTAGACCATCTCGACCATCCGGTAATGTCGGTGGTAGCCGAGGAGTTACAAAAGATACCGCAAGTAGGCTTGAGACACGAGCGCTTCCTAGGATATATGTCATTCGCATGCGCAGAAGATGCCTCAACACCCGATGTTATTATCGGTACATTTTCTTTACTTGATACTAATATTATCGCATTAATTGATCCTGTTCTACGCATTCATATATATATATGTAAAGCTTGCATGCGTTAAAGATTTATCTGTTGAACCTATTGAATTTGTGGTTAAAGTCTCGAACCCCTTTGGCCAATCTATTTTGGTGGATAAAATTTGTAAAAATTGTCCACTGATGGTAAGAGGTTATTGTTTCCTGGCTGATTTGATGTTACTGCCATTTGATGAGTTTGATGTGATATTAGGCATGGATTGGTTAACTCAGCATGATGCAGTAGTAAACTGTAAACAGAAATATATTATTACTCCGGGTTAAATCTATCAGATAGAGGGATTATCTGATGTGATTTCAGTTATTACTGCTCAGAGGTATGTTAAAAAGGGGTGTAACACCCCAAACCCGGTCAATACACCACGACCGAATCTGGTATGTTACATGGAAAAAGGTTTTTGAGAGGTTTAGGTTTGAGTTTAAAAGTTTGAGGAAAACACTTCGCTAAAATTTTGTATTTGAAGAAAAACTTGAGTAGGTTTGATTGAAATCTGAGGACGTATTTGAAAACCCAAAAATTTTGAAAACTCAATCAGACATGTAGGTAAAACAGGTTTATCTCGTTAAGAAGTTTGAGTTGTTTATCATTGTTACAAAAACATTTTGACTTAGTAGAAAATCATGCTTAAGTTAGAAAACGTTTGAGTTCACTTTAACTCAAATCATAGTGTGATACCCGATGGTATAGCTTAAAATATCGCTTTTGTAGTTTTGAAATCGTTATCTTTCCAAGTTTTAGCACATTTTAACCCAGTTAATTTGTTAAGGCATATTACAAATCTACTTTAAACATAAACAAAACATAATTTTAAAAGGCCATTTACAACCCAAATAAAACCAAATAGTAATAAATATGCTTAAGTACCAAATTCATAAATAGTCCGAGCAAATCCTTTTTTAAGCATGGCATGAGCACCTCGAGTCCATCCGGCCCATGTCCGCCTAAGTGTCACCAAAAGTCAAAGAAGAGAGTGAGTCCCAAGACTCAGTATAAATCCTCTCCCAGATAACATGCCAACACACATATCATAACAAAATAATGCAAGTAATGCACCGATCCTAGCCAACCATATCACCTTTTCTACCCGTGTGGTACCAAACCACTAGTGGTGCTAAACCACCGTGACCCAAAGTCACGATATCCATACTTGTGGTACTAAACCACCGTGACCAAGTCACAATAATCCAATGATGGGTCCAACCCATCGTGTGATACCAAATCACTAGCGACGATCCCAGATCTCATAAGTGGGACCAACCCACGGTGGTGTCAAACCACATGGACGAGTCGCAATGAGGTGCCAAACCTCTAGTGCCCCAAAGACACAATGTGATACTAAATCACCGTGACCGTAGTCACAAATCGATGATGGGGCCAACCCATCGTGTGATACCAAATCATCAAGCGCCAATCCGATAATCAATCGTGGGGCCAACCCACCGTGGTACTAAGCCACCGGGACGAGACGCCGAGGTGCCAAACCTCCGTGACCCAAAGTCACAAAATACGTGGTACCAAACCACCGGAGGTGCCAAACCTCCGTGTCCCAAAGACACAGTGTCCCAAAGACACGGATATCATACTCCCCTCCTCTCATATCACCCAATCACATATCATACTAGATGCAAAATCGTGCAATCATGCTATCATGCTCACATGCTCAATATGGCATCTCAATGAATATACACCATAATCATGATATCGTAGATCATCACATATTTCATAATGAAATGGACTTACCCGAATCCGTATCCATACCTCAATGGGTATCGAAATAGTCAGCCACACTGCTTCATTACACAAACAAAGTTATCACATTACTTAGTTAAGATAGTGTGTTGGTTTACACACCGAAATAGCGAAGATGTTAATCCCTAGAATCGGTCTCACGCCTCGATCACCTCGACAACCCCGATCCTACAATCGGCCAATAAGGGATTAACACTTAACTCATTCGGCCAAAACCATTTAATCCAAAGGGTATATCGATTACCCTTACCTTAAACTTGCTTTGGTTTTCTACCCAATTGGAACCAACAATGGTTCATCCAACAATCGGCCTCACCCTAGAAAGAAAATGGTTAATCCCTTAACAGCTTGACTTAACGAAGATTAAATGAATAATCTAAAAGAAAACTACTCTTACCACCACTTACCATTTGCTTATCAGATAACAATGCTCCTCCCACTTGTTCCCAAAAATCTGAATGCCCTATAAAGAAATTGGTCTACACATTAGATCAATATCCTTCAACCAATAGCAAAATCGGCCTTCATTTAAACCACAAAATATAAGAACGAAAGAGGAAAAATGGCAATTCGGCCAAGCTCTTACCCACTACCAACCGATTGGAAACAAGCACCCAACAACACCCAATATTCGGCCAACCAACACCACTAGGAGAGAAAAAGATTCGCCTAGATGTTAACACTTCTACCTTGACTTTGTGTGAAAAGAAAGGAGAGTATAAAACGATAAAATGGAGAAGTGCTTGGTCAAGATGGTATTAAGAAAAGGAAATGAACGTTAGGGGAACAAGGAAGATGGTTTTGCTTGATGAAATGGTATGAAACAAATGGAGAAATCGGCACAAGGGTTGTAAAACAAAAAGAAAATGTGAGAAGGAAGGATCACTAGTTTCGCTTCAATCAATTGGAAAAGAAAGGAGAGATGAATATTCGCTACCAAGGTTTCAAAAGAGGGAAAAGATGGAAGTAGGATGCTAGGTTCTGCTTTGTTCAAATGAAAAATAAAAAGAGAAGAAACAAGGTAGAATTTTGGCAAGAAGGTGCTTGAGGTTTGGTTTACACAAATGACAAAGAAGAAAAATGCAAAAGAACACTCTGCTTCACCAAAATGTAGAAAGAGTGCAAAGTTGGCAAATAAAGTTGCTTTGTGTTTCGGTTTCAAGGAGCAAAATGGAAGGTTCTTTTTCTACTTAGGCTATTTGCAAATGAAGAGATCTTTTACTCGCTTTTGACTAAACAAAAATTAGCTCACCAAAACAAAATTGTGACTGAAAATGCACATTTGCCTAAGTGGAAATTTCGGCACTCTCCCACAATAACAATCGCCACTCTTTTCCCTCCCCAAACTCTCTCCAACCGCCAACCTCCCCAAATACTCCCAAGCCACTAATTCAAACTTGTTGAACTAGTCTTCCTCCTACATTCACTCACCACCCACCATTTGAATGTGTTGACTTAGTCCATGGTAGAGTTTGAACTACCAACAACTTCTCCTCCCCATGCCGTCAAAATGAGAGCCAAAATGGGGGATTTTCGGAGCTTGAACTTAGGACCTCCTCTCTTGCAATTGACGCCATACACATGCTCCAAGTGGCGCATGCTTGCCACTTTGTTAGCTCTTCATTTGTGCTCAAGAACACCAATTAAAATATATAAGACCCAGCTCCTTCAGCTCCTATCACATAAAGCCCAAAAAGTAAAATTTTTCCACCCACTCAGGCTCACTCCTAGCCTATAACTAAGCCCCGAAACCACACAAACAACAACATAGCGAGCCTTTAACATGCAAACAATGCCAAAATAAAATAGCCCTTAACCCGGATATTACGCTTCTACCCTTTAAAATAATTTCGACCTCGAAATTACAGTCGGTCAAGAGTTGCGGGTATTCTCGTCTCATCGTATCCTCGGTTCCCACGCCGCTTCTTTTACGTCATGATTTCGCCATAGAACCTTAACCAAAGGCATGACTTCCTGCAGTAACCTTCACATCCCGATCTAAAATCAGCACAGCTCTTCCTCCATGGTCATATCTGGTTTACCTCAATCTCTCCTCATCATTACCACATGTGACGGATCGGAACGATATCGCTCGAGCATCGAAACGTGGAACACGTCGTGAATCGACTTAGCTCACCGGCAACTCGAGTTGGTATGCAATTGGTCCCACTCGTCTCAGTACCTTATACGGTCCAATAAATCTCAAACTTAGCTTGCCTTTCCTTCCGAACCTTAACACTTTCTTCCACGGCGAGACCTTCAAAAAAATTTGATCCCCACAGCAAATTCAATATCTCTCCGCTTAAGATCGACGTAGGACTTTTGCCGGTCCGAAGCTTTTTTCAACCGAGTCTGAATCAACTTAACCTTGTCTTCGCCTCAAAGAATTAACTCGTCCCAACAACTGCTGCTCACTTAACCTCGCCCAACAAGTAGGTGAGCGACACTTCCTACCGCATAACGCCTCATATGGTGCCATCTTGATGCTTGCTTGGTAATCGTTGTTATAGGCGAACTCACTAACGGTAGATACTCCTCCCAACTACCCTCAAGTCCAATACACAACCTCGTAATATGTCTTCCAAGATCTCAGATAACCTTTTCCGATCGCCCGTCGGTTATGGATGAAATGCCGTCTTTGAAATCTAACAGTGTACCCGAGCTGATGCAACGCCTTCGTAACCTTGACGTGAATCTGGATCCCTATCCGAGATGATCGACATCGCACCCCATGCGCCTCACTATCTCGACACATACGACTTTGCCAACCTCTGCAGTGAGTAATCCACCTCACCGAATAAAGTGAGTGATTTAGTCGATCGATCCACAATTACCCAAATCAATCCTTCTTGCTCGGTGTAAGCGGTAATCCACCGACGAAATCCATAGTTATCCTATCCCACTTCCATCGAGGAATCTTCACCGTCAAGCAACCCGGACGAATCGATGCTCACTTAACTCGCCGACATGTCGACACTTCCCTACAAACTCGCTACTTCCTTTTTCGCACCCACCACCAAAACTATTCTCTCGAGATCCCTATACATTTTGCTACCTCCAGATGCATAGCGTAGGGCTGCTATGTGCATCTGAAGAATCTTTACCTTAGCTCGAATCCTCAAGATACAAGCTTTCCCGAAAACACAAAGACCCCATCACTAGACAAGCTATAACCCTTCAAACCATCATTACGCACTTGTGTCCTCTGCGACTCGTAACCTCATCCAACAACTATTTTTCTCTCGATCCGCTCAACCCAAGTAGGCTTAACTCGCAGCTTCCGCCCGAGAATACTCCCGTCGCCATACAAACTCAAGTGGGCAAACAACGCCTTAAATCGAAACAACCTTACGGCTCAACGCGTCGCCACAACGTTAGCCTTGCCCGGATGATACTCAATTGAGTAATCGTAGTCTTTCAAGAGCTCAATCTATCTCTACCGCCTCAGATTCAGTCTTTCGAGTCAAGGTACTTCAGACTCTTATGATCCGTAGACTATCGATCTCTCTCCGCATAAGTAATGCCTCCATATCTTCAAGGCAAAAATTACAGCCGCTAACTCCAGATCATGCGTTGGATAATTTACCTCATGTGGCCTCAACTTCTGAGATGCGTAAGCCACAACCTTCCTTTTTGCATCAGCACACAACCCAAACTCAGATGTGATGCATCGCAATGAACGTGAATTCCTTACCACCTCGTTGAATCAAACCGAGCTTCACCAAAATCTTCTTCAACTTATCGAAGCTCTCCTGTTGCTTCTCGGTCAAATGAACGGAACCCTTTTCTCAATAATTTAGTCATCTGAGTCGCGATCAATGAGAAACCTTTACAAATCTTGGTAGAGTACCGCCAAGCCCGAAAACTCCGAATCTCCGCCATCGACCTTGGCGGCTTCCAATCCAGAATCGCTTCTATCTTACGAGGGTCCACTCTAATCCCTCACCGATACTACATGACCCAAGAACGCCACCTCCTAAGCCAAAACTCAGATTCTTCAACTTCAGATAGAAATTGTTTCTCCTCAAAATCTGCAATACCACCCGCAAATGAGTATCATGTTCCTCCTCGCCCTTGAATATACCAAGATGTCGCCGATAAAAACTACTACGAATCGATCCAAATACCAATAAACACCCTATTCATCAAATCCATGAAGGTCACGCCGTTAGTCAATCCAAACGGTATAACTAAGAACTCAAAGTGCCCATACCGAGTACAAAATGCCGTCTTGCAGATATCCGCCTCCTTTACCCTAAACTGGTGATACCTAGACCTTAAGTCTATCTTCGAGAAAACCGACGCCCCCTTCAGCTGATCAAACAAGTCATCTATCCGAGGCAGGGGATACTTGTTTTTGATCGTCAGCTTATTTAGTTGGCGGTAGTCTATACACATCCGCATAGTACCATCTTTCTTCTTTACAAAGAGTACCGGCGCTTCCCAAGGCGAAATACTTGGCCTGATAAAGCCTCGGTCCAACAATTCCTGGATCTGAGCATTAAGCTCCACTAACTCTTTAGGTGCCATCCTGTACGGAGCAATGGATACTGGCGCAGTTTCGGGTAACAGATCTATCCCGAACTCTACCTCTCGATCTGGTGGCAAACCCTAAGCTCCTCAGAAACACATCAAGAAATTCCTAATCGTCCAACTCGCTCCACAAAGAGACTCCTTAGCCTCCAAGGCATACACACGAACCACATATGCTTCACAAATTCTTCGACCATCTTCCGGCTTTTAGAGCAGATACCACATTAGACAGATAATTCCTCCTATTACCGATCAGAACTACCTCATCACCCTCAGCTGTGCTCAGAACCATGCGCTTAGCCGCGCAGTCCAACTTTTCCTGGTACTTAACCAGCCACCCATCCCAAGAATCGATCGAACTCCCCAAACGGCAGCTCCATCGACGCCTCAAATACTACCCTTGGAGTTCTAGAGGTATCGCCTCTATACGCTTTATCTACCACTACAGAGTGACCTAGAGGGCTTATTACGGTCATCTGCCTAGAAGATATCTCAGAGTCTAAATCCATGGTCTTCACTATGCTACTTGCAACGTATGAATGTGTTGAACCCACATCAATTAAAGCAGTAAATGGAGAACCAAAGATCAAAAATGTACTGGTAATAACGTCCGGTGCGTCGCCCTCCTCTCGACGCCTCGCCGCATACACTAGCCCCGACTGTTTGGCCTTAGAACTACCCGTACCTCTGCCCAGTGCTCCACGGCCCCGACCAGAACTATTACCTCCTCTGCCATTACCTCGGCCCTTCTGCGGTGGTGGCCCGTTATTCTCAGATCGAGTACGGCCCCGATTCTCTGATCAATCCTAGCCAACTTACGTGGGCACCTTCACACGGTGGTCCAAATGAGCCCCACTCAAAACAAATCTACCATCACCCAACATCCTCCCCAATGAGCCTTCCCACAACTGTTACATCATCATGGCGATCCACGCTTAGCAAAGAATAAACCTACCCGACTGATTCGGCCCACTCGGTCTAGCCCTTTTCTGCTGATTACTTGACGACCCAGAAGATCTAAAACTCCTCTTGTGTCGGTTCCTATCCATGCCTTGTCTCACAGACTCTTTAATACCCTCAGCCACCTTTACCTTTTCAACCAAAACCGCAAATTCACGCTCCTGCTGGGGCGCAATTATCAACCTTAATTCGTCCCGCAGGCCATCCTCGAAACGAACGCACCTCTCATGTTCAGTAGCCACCATACCCCTGGCATACCGACTCACCTCAAAAACTCGCCAGACGTGGCTACGATTTGTTCCTCGAACTAACCTCGTAAATGCTTTCCTCTGCTCATTAATGTAGTTAGCCCCACGCATTTTTTTCCGATAAGCAACCCAAAATAGTCCCAAGTCGATCTTCACATTTCTGTGTCTCGGACCGTGAGCCACCACCGGTATGACTCATCTCGAGAAGTGATACGATCCCTTCAACTTTTCTTCAAAGCAGCTAGGTCTAGATCATCCATGATCCGCTCTGTCACTTCCACCAAGATTCAAGAAGTGCTAGAGCAACACCCGAGACACCCAAAGAATTCAAATTTATTTGCCCAAGTCGCCAGCACGATTTCCTAGCTCCTACGCCTCGCCTACTCCAGCTACCCTTTCTAACACTCGCAAAGATCGCTCAGTGATATCGCGTCATTCCTACCGCTTTGAACTCACCACCTCCACTGGTGGCGAATCAGATCTCATTTTCAACCTCACCAGATCCTACGGGTTCGAAACCGCATCCCATCTGCGACCACGCCCACGACCACGCCCACCTCGGTACTCATGACTAAATCTCGTCGATTTAAAGAATTTTATGTATCAGTAATTATTCCACTATTTTAAAGAAAAGTCTTATGAATATTAAAGAGGCTTTGTTTTCGCGAGTCCACAGAGTCCTATCAGTTTGAGTCTCTAAGGTAGTCTTACTATCCCTAGCCATTCCATCACATCAACATCATTATCACAACCAATAGTACGGGGTACTTACCTGGGCGGATTGGTGCTGGTGACTCGGTGTCATGCCTTCCAAACCATACTTTTAAAATGTAATACTCAAAACTATAGTTTTAAAACATTTTGGGCCTCGGGCCCACAAATGAGCCTTTGAACTTAGCTCGATACCACAAATGTAACACCCCAAACCGGCCAATACACCACCAATCGAATCGGTATGTTACAGGAAAAAGGTTTTGAGAGGTTTAGGTTTGAGTTTAAAAGTTTGAGGAAAACACTTCGCTAAAATTTTGTATTTGAAGAAAAACTTGAGTAGGTTTGATTGAAATCTGAGGACGTATTTGAAAACCCAGAAATTTTGAAAACTCAATCAGACATGTAGGTAAAACAGGTTTATCTCGTTAAGAAGTTTGAGTTGTTTATCATTGTTACAAAAATATTTTGACTTAGTAGAAAATCCTGCTTAAGTTAGAAAACGTTTGAGTTCATTTTAACTCAAATCATAGTGTGATACCCGATGGTATAGCTTAAAATATCGCTTTTGTAGTTTTGAAATCGTTATCTTTCCAAGTTTTAGCACATTTTAACCCAGTTAATTTGTTAAGGCATATTACAAATCTACTTTAAACATAAACAAAACATAATTTTAAAAGGCCATTTACAACCCAAATAAAACCAAATAGTAATAAATATGCTTAAGTACCAAATTCATAAATAGCCCGAGCAAATCCTTATTTAAGCATGGCATGAGCACCTCGAGTCCATCCCAGCTCCATGTCCGCGTCTAAGTGTCACCTGAAAAGTCGAAGGAGAGAGTGAGTCGCAAGACTCAGTGTATAAATCCTCTCCCAGATAACATGCCAACACACATATCATAACAAAATAATGCAAGTAATGCACCGATCCTAGCCAACCATATCACCTTTTCTACCCCGTGTGGTACCAAACCACCGGTGGTGCTAAACCACCGTGACCCAAAGTCACGATATCCATCTCGTGGTACCAAACCACCGGTGACCAAGTCACATATAATCCAATGATGGGGCCAACCCATCGTGTGATACCAAATCACTAGCGACGATCCCCTATCTCATAAGTGGGGCCAACCCACGGTGGTGTCAAACCACAAGGACGAGTCGCAATGAGGTGCCAAACCTCCGTGTCCCAAAGACACAATGTGATACCAAATCACCGTGACCGTAGTCACAAATCGATGATGGGGCCAACCCATCGTGTGATACCAAATCACTAGCATCAATCCCAGATAATCAACTGTGGGGCCAACCCATCGTGGTACTAAGCCACTCGACGAGACGCCGAGGTGCCAAACCTCCGTGACCCAAAGTCACAAAATACGTGGTACCAAACCACCGGAGGTGCCAAACCTCCGTGTCCCAAAGACACAAAGGTCCCAAAGACACGGATATCATACTCCCCTCCTCTCATATCACCCAATCACATATCATACTAGATGCAAAATCGTGCAATCATGCTATCATGCTCACATGCTCAATATGGCATCTCAATGAATATACACCCATAATCATGATATCGTAGATCATCACATATTTCATAATGAAACGGACTTACCCGAATCCGTATCCATACCTCAATGGGTATCGAAATAGTCAACCACACTGTTTCATTGCACAAATAGGTTATCACATTAGTTAGTTAAGATAGTGTGTTGGTTTACACACCTGAAATAGCGAAGATGTTAATCCCTAGAATCGGTCTACGCCCCTCGATCACCTCGACAACCCTGATCCTACAATTGGCCAATAAGGGATTAACACTTAACTCATTCGGCCAAAACCATTTAATCCAAAGGGGTATATCGATTACCCTTACCTTAAACTTGCTTTGGTTTTCTACCCAATTCGGAACCAATAATGGTTCATCAAACAATCGGCCTCACCCTAGAAAGAAAATGGTTAATCCCTTAACAGCTTGACTTAACGAAGATTAAATGAATAATCTAAAAGAAAACTACTCTTACCACCACTTACCATTTGCTTATCAGATAACAATGCTCCTCCCACTTGTTCCCAAAAATTCGAATGCCCTATAAAGAAATTGGTCTTCACATTAGATCAATATCCTTCAACCAATAGCAAAACCGGCCTTCATTTAAACCACAAAATATAAGAACGAAAGAGGAAAAATGGCCATTCGGCCAAGCTCTTACCCACTACTAACCGATTGGAAACAAGCACCTAACAACACCCAATATTCGGCCAACCAACACCACTATGAGAGAAAAAGATTCGGCCTAGATGTTAACACTTCTACCTTCGGCTTTGTGTGAAAAGAAAGGAGAGTATAAAATGATAAAATGGAGAAGTGCTTCGGTCAAGATGGTATTAAGAAAAGGAAATGAAAGTTAGGGGAACAAGGGAAGATGGTTTCGGCTTGATGAAATGGTATGAAACAAATGGAGAAATTAGCACAAGTGTTGTAAAAACAAAAAGAAAATGTGAGAAGGAAGGATCACTAGTTTCGGCTTCAATCAATTGGAAAAGAAAGGGAGAGATGAATATTCGGCTACCAAGGTTTCAAAAGAGGGAAAAAGATGGAAATAGGATGCTAGGTTCGGCTTTGTTCAAATGAAAAATAAAAAGAGAAGAAACAAGGTAGAATTTCGGCAGTAAGGGTGCTTGAGGTTTCGGTTTACACAAATGACAAAGAAGAAAAAAATGCAAAAGATCACTCGGCTTCACCCAAATGTAGAAAGAGTGCAAAGTTGGCAAATAAAGTTGCTTTGTGTTTTGGTTTCAAGGAGCAAAAATAGAAGGTTCTTTTTCGACTTAGGCTATTTGCAAATGAAGAGATCTTTTACTAGCTTTTGACTAAACAAAAATTAGCTCACCAAAACAAAATTGTGACCGAAAATGCACATTTGCCTAAGTGGAAATTTCGGCACTCTCCCACAATAACAACCGGCCACTCTTTTCCCTCTCCCAAACTCTCTCCAAATCCGGCCAACCTCCCCCAAATACTCCCAAGCCACTAATTCAAACTTGTTGAACTAGTCTTCCTCCTACATTCACTCACCACCCACCATTTGAATGTGTTGACTTAGTCCATGGTAGAGTTTGAACTACCAACAACTTCTCCTCCCCATGCCGTCAAAATGAGAGCCAAAATGGGGGATTTCCGTAGCTTGAACTCAGGACCTCCTCCCTTGCAATTGACGCCATACACATGCTCCAAGTGGCGCATGCTTACCACTTTGCTAGCTCTTCATTTATGCTCAAGAACACCAATTAAATATATAAGACCCAGCTCCTTCAGCTCCTATCACATAAAGCCCAAAAACTAAAATTTTTCCACCCACTCAGGCTCACTCCTAGCCTACAACTAAGCCCTGAAACCACACAAACAACAATATAGTGAGCTTTTAACATGCAAACAATGCCAAAATAAAATAACCCTTAACCCGGGATATTACAAGGGGTATGATGCTTTTCTTGTTTATGTACTCGACACCAAGGTATCTGAGTCAAAGATATAGGCAGTGCCAGTGGTATGCAAATTTTTGATGTGTTTCCAGAGGAATTACCAGGGTTGCCACCAAAAGGGAAGTGGAATTCTCTATAGATTTGATTCCGGGAACTACTCGATTTCCATAGCTCTGCATCGGATGGCTCCTATGTAATTAAAGGAATTAAAGACACAGCTTGCAAGAACTTGTTGATAGAGGTTTTGTCCGACCGAGTCATTCACCTTAGAGTGCTCCGCTTACTTTGTGAAAAGAAAGATGGGTCTTTGAGATTGTGTATTGATTATCGGTAGCTTAATAAAGTAACTATAAAGAATAAGTACCGTTGCCTTGATTGATGATTTATTTGATCACTAAAAGGTGCTACTATATTTTCAAAGATTGATCTCCGATCAAGCTACTATCGCCATTCTGGTAAAGGAGTCGATGTGCCAAAGATAGCTTTCAAAACCGTGTACGGCATTATGAGTTTCGTTATGCCGCTTAATGACTAATGCACCTCAATTTTATGGATTTGATGAATCAATATTCGCACCATATTTAGATAGGTTCGTGGTAGTTTTCATTGATGATATTTTGTTCTGTTCTTGAGATGAAGAAGAACATGTAGAACATTTGAGAATTGTGTTGCAAATTTTACGAGAGAAGCAGTTACATGTTAAATTCAAGAATGTGAATTTTGGCTTCGAGAAGTGGGTTTTCTTGGACATATTGTATCCATCAAGGCATTAGGGTAGATCCAAGTAAAATCTCACTATTGTCAATTGAGTCCACCGAAGAATGTATCTGAAATTAGAAGTTTCTTGGGTTTACTTGGTTATTACCGAAGATTTGTTCAGGGATTTTCTATGATAGCTTCTCCGATGACTCGATTATTGCGTAAAGATGTAAAGTTTGAGTGGATCGATGAATGTCGCAGAGTTTCAACCGATTGAAATATCTACTAACGAAAGCACCAAGATTAGTGCAAATTAACCGTAAGGAATTTGTTATTTACAAGATGCCTCATTAAATGGCTTAGGTTGTATCTTGATGCAAGAAGGTAAAGTAATAGCCTATGCTTCAAGACAACTTAAACCACATGAAAGAAATTACCCGTACATGATCTTGAATTAATCGCTATTGTATTTATACCAAGATATGGCGACATTACCTATATGGTGAGAAATTTCATATTTATACTGATCATAAAAGCTTGAAATATTTGATGACACCGAAAGATTTGAATTTGAGACAGCGCAGGTGGCTTGAATTAATAAAGGACTATGATTTGATTATTGATTACCATCCGGGTAAGGCTAATATTGTGGCTGAAGCTTTGAGTCAAAAATCTCTGTTTGCTTTGCGATCTATGAATGCTCAATTGTCTTTGGTTGATGATGGTTCAATCATAGCTGAATTGAGAGATAAACCAACATTTCTACAGCAAATATGTGAAGCTCAAAAGAATGATAAGAAGTTACAGGTTAAATGGGCACAATGTGAGTCAGGAACTGATTCTGAATTTCAAGTTGGGATTGATGGTTGTTTATTATTCAGAGATAGGGTATGTGTACCCAAGAATTCAGAGCTCATACAGAAGATTTTACACGAGGCTCACAGTGGTATTATGTCTGTACATCCGGGAAGTAATAAAATGTATAATGATTTGAAGAAGATGTACTGGTGGCCAGGTATGAAACATGATATTTCTGAGTTTGTATCAAGATGTTTAATATGTCAGCAAGTTAAAGCTGAACATCAGGTACCTTCGGGGTTACTTCAGCCAATTAATATATCGGAATGGAAATGGGAAAGAATCACTATGGATTTTGTATCGGGGTTACCGTTGTCTCCGAGGAAAAAAGATGCTATTTGGGTGATTGTTGATGATTGACAAAGCCAAAGACACTTTATTCCAAAGACGTATGGATTATTCTTTAGATAAACTGGCTGAACTATACATATCTGAGATTGTCGGGCTACATGGAGTGTCTGTCTCCATTATATTAGTTAGAGATCCCCAATTTACGTCTCATTTCTGGGACAAATTGCAAGAAGCTTTGGTACTCGGTTGTATTTCAAAGATCGCATTTCATCCTCGAGAGATGGCTAACTGAGTGTGTAATTCAAGTATTGAAAGATATGTCTGATGTTGTATACTAGAGTTTGAAGGTAATTGGGAGAGATATCTACCTTTGATTGAATTTGCTTACAATAACAGCTTATCATCCAAGATACAATGGTCCGTATGAAGCTTTGTATGGTAGAAAATGTAGAACATTGTTATATTGGATGAGCTCAAGAAAAGAAGATACATGGGGTTGATTTGATTCGGAAATCAGAAGAAAAAGTAAAAGTGATTCGGAATAGCTTGAAAGCGGCCTCTGATCGCCAAAAGTCATATGCCAATCTTAAACGAAAAGAGATTGAATTTCAGGTTGGTGACAAGGTATTCTTGAAAGTGTCTCCTTGGAAGAAAGTTCTCCGATTCGGTCGAAAGGGTAAATTGAGTCCAAATTTATCGGGCCATATGAAATTATAGAAAGAATTAGACCGGTCGCTTATCGATTAGCGTTACCATCGAAACTCAATAGAATTCATAATGTTTTTCATGTGTCTATGCTACGACGATATCGGTCAGATTCTTCACATGTTATTTCTCCAACGGAAGTGGAGATTCAACCGGATATGACTTACAGTGAAGAACCGGTCAAGACATTAGCACGGGAAACAAAGGAACTTAAAAATAAAAAAATAAATTTGGTGAAAGTATTGTGGCAAAAGCACGGGATTGAGGAAACGACATGGGAACCGGAGGAGGCATTGAGGAAACAATATCTAAACCTCTTTACTGGTAAGATTTTCGAGGACGAAAATCCTTAAAAGGGGGGAGAGTTGTAATGGCCTAACTTCAAGGTTATCGGAACAATGGTTTCGCAACCATAAATCCGATTTAAAGAGAAATTTATTTTAATATTTTTGCATGAATATTTATATGATAGGAAAATCGTATTAAAATATCGATAGAAAATTTTACCGATTTAGTGGTTAGTTAGAAAAAGGAATTATTGAAGGAATTGGGTAAAAACAAGGTATCAAGACCTTGATCTCATAAAATTGGGTAGGAAATATTTTTATAAATATTTATAAAATGTTAGTAACGTGGTATTAAAATTTCGTTAGAAAATTTTAACGTTTGGGTAGGTAATTAAATGAAAAGGTCTAAATTGAAAAAGTGTAAAAGTTATTAAGGATTAAATAGCTCAATTGTCAAATGAAAAGGGATCTAAAGAGCAAATAAGCCCAAAGGAGATATTTTAGGCGGCATAAGCTGAGAAAAAAATCAGGAGAATTACTGAAAGAAAGGTAAAATGGGAAAATAACAAAATTTATTAAATAAAACTAGGACTAATTTGAGATATCTAGAAATATCTTCATTTTTCTTAACTCTCATCATCAAAAAATGTCATAGGAAGGTTTGCTAAGCTGGTATATCATAATTTTTGCACCAAGTAAGTTAATACTTGCCTATTTCTTGTAATTTTTGTGTTTTTAAGACTTTTACAACTAGGTCCTATTACTAAATTCATTAGTTTTTTTATCTTATGGATGAAATTGAAAGTTACCATGGCTAAGTGCTGTAATTTTATGAGGAAATAGCATGAAATTGAAGCTTTAATTTGTTTATGAGATGATTTTATTAGGTAATTTCAATAAAAATTGATTTTTAGGACCTAATTGTGAAAATGTTTGGAATTAAAGTCTATTACTTAAATTATAATTACCAAAGGTTATAAAGTAGTTTAAAGTGAAAGAATAAAGTTTTAATTGATAGAAATCAGCTCAATTGAGAATTTAATTGAGCAGGGACGAAATTATCATTTATTGAAAGCTTAGGGGGAAAATGGTAATAAACAGTTTGCACTAAAACAGTTTCGGACAGCAGCAGTAGACTAACTTTGAAAAATCACCATAAATTGTAGAAATCGAATTAGAAGATGAAAAAATTATGAAATTAAATATTATTTAGTCTAGTTTCTCATAGAAGAAATGATGTAAGCAATAAATATGTAAATCATGAGATATAATGAATTTCGTGAGACAAGGTCAGAATGAATTTGGGTTCCCCTGTTTTTAATTTAGAAAATCATCAAAAATTGAATAAAAATAATTATGAGTTTAAATTTATATTTTTAGAATCATGAATTAGTCTATTTTTAATAGAAATAGACTAGAACATCATCCAAATCCTGTATGAAGTGATAATTAGTTTTTAGTGAAGAAAGGTCAGAACTGTCAAACAGCAGAACAGGGGTGACTTTAAAGAATAAAATGTACTTATTGGCTAAACTAAAAATTCTGAAAATTTTATGAAAATAATATATGTGAGTATAGTTTCAGGGAAAATTAACGGATCCTAATTTGGAGTTCTGTAGCTTAAGATAAAAATAATTTAGTGACTATGAATCAAGTAGACAGTTTTGAATGAACTAAAAATAATAATAGAATTATTGAAAATGCTACATGTGAACATGAAATATATTGAATTGATGATTGAATTTATTTATTTAGATCTAGAAAACTCAATTACAAAGCTAGATCGAGGAAAGGAAAAAGTCCCGGATTAGTAGTTTTTGTATACGAACTAGTATCGAGGTAAGTTCATGTAACTTGAATTATCTTCTTAAATGCTTGAAATGTATGTTATTGATATGAATATAATTTGAATATTCATTGTATGAAAATTGATGGAACATTGATATATTTGATAAAAGGGAAGAAATCCCAGCTTGAATGAAAGGAAAATTCGATGGATCTTTGAAAAGGAATTGACAAGAAAAGGATCTAGCCTTGACGGGTGATCCTATCTGATATAGCCCTCCAAGAATACATGGAAAATGGATTTAGACCGGACGGTAATCCAATTAGGGTCTCAATTTAGCCTCGGACTGTAATTCAGATTCAAGCTCATTAGAGTAATTGTCATTGCAGGATTTAGCCTTGACTAGTAATCCCGACAATACTCTATGAGTTTATATTATGGGATTTAGCTCGACCGTAATCCTTTGTAAGGATGAGGTTCATGAGTGCGCTCTCTGAAATGAAAATGTGCGCATATGAATATGAATTGACAGATTTGATTTGTACACTAAAGTGTACCTCTGAATATCCATCGAAATTTCGAGTAATTCAATGGGATAAATTTGGAAATATAACAAAGAAACGAAATCATGGTATTGATGAGCTCATCACCATGGTATATATTATTGGTACATGGAAATTATTGAACTAACTTGAATGTTGAGCTTGTGTATATTAGGGTAATAATGCATTGAATGGATATATGAATGTTTATTGCATTGTATTGAAAATGTTAGGTAAGTATAATTCTTGTTACATGGATTTACTAAGCACAAAGTGCTTACCCTGTTTCTTTTCCCCCTGTTTTGTAGTGTGAAGAGCTCGGAGGTCGGATTCGATAGGAGATATATCACATTATCAGCCTCAAGATTTCGGTATATAAAGAAACTTTATTTTGGAAATCAATGGCATGTATAAGCTAATAAAGTAATGCTAATATGAAATGAATGTAAGGTCAGCCATTGGTATGGCTAGCAAACCTTGGTTTGGTATGTGTTGATGTTATCTTATAAATATGCTTGAATCTATTATGAAAATATGTTGAATTGGATTGGTTGATGTGGATTGGTCTCGGTTTAAAATTGCAGGAAGGTTAAATATTTATAAAGGGGCTATATTGAGTAAAAAAAATTGTAAACTCCGGTAATGCCTTGTACTCTATTCTAATATTGAATATGGGTAAGGGGTGTTACAACTTATCTCTTAACCTCATAGTTTAAACAAGGACATGCTAAGTGATGCTTGACTATTCTTTCAACCTCATCTATCTAAGTGACTTCCTAGGGTTGTTAGGCCTAGGGTTTAAACTCTTTCTACCCAAACCAACTGATACCTAAACTAGTTGTTAACTATTCCCACATCCACTCATTAATCTCCCTCGAATTTTAGTTTACCATAATCCAAATTAAAGAAAACCCTAAATTAAATCCAGACATAAATAAAATGTCAAAAGACAAAATCAAGAAGAAAGAAATTTGATTCTGATTATTGATTGAGTGTAGAAATTGAAGATCCGTAATAATAATTGAGTGATTAATGATCTAAACTAAGAACCCAAACAACTGAAAAATAACTAAAATAGAATTGAAAAGAAATTAATAACAAAGAAAAAGCTAAAACCCTAATCTAAGAAATAATTAAGTCCAATTAGGGAAATGTTTTGTCTTAGGTACCGAAGGGGACGACTCCCAAAATATAGAGACATAAATGTGACTGACTGGACTAACAGTACATTGGACTGGATCCAAGTAGAATAGAACTTGAATCCATTTATGGATTCATTCACTTGTGACCTTTATAGTGTGGCATACCTAAATCCTGAGTAGATGATAGACTATGTATACGTGACTCATACACTTGGGTATAAGTAAAAGCCTAAGTTAGAATAGATAAGGAACTAAAAGTTGGTGTGTTGGGTGTATGACTTCTACAATACATAGCACCATTCACAATAATGGAATTCATAGCCTGAGACATGGGCAAATGATATCCTCTCATTGGCAGTACATGGTTGATGAAAAGTAAATGTGGCCACAGATTGTTCGTCTTTATGATGAATAACTTGATTACTATTTAATAGTAATTGAATTTTCATGAAGAAAGATGTACTGGTTGCCATGATATTAAATAGGATCATATTGGGAGAGTGGATATTATCCCAAAGAGATTAAGGATATCCTATGAGGGTAACACACTTATGACAATGTCATTGGACAAGTACTAAGTAAATAATTTCGTAATGGTATGTTGTTAGGGAGAGCTCAATCATGATACTACAGTAGAATGACTTCGTGACTAAATGAGTTTATAATTAATAGGCGAAAAGCTGAAACTTAATTATAAATCATTTGAACCTATGTGCATATGTCCAACCGGTCCCTCTGCTAGCTCATTGAAAACATAAGTGAATTGCGTGTTTGAATCGAAATAAACAGAATGAATAGAAATGGGAAACATTCAAGATTGATTATGGTTTTCTCCAAGATAGAGAAATGGGATCATTTGGAAATGAATGTAGGTTTCTCAAAATGGAAATGAAAATGATAAATTATTCATCTGCAAATGTAGATGAATTAGTTAGAAATGATCGAGAGAACGAGTTTATGTTTTTGAGCTATTTTAAAGCCTAAGAATAAAAATAAATCATTCGATCATATGAAAAAGTTGATTTGTGAAACATTAGATATAATTTTTTAGAAATTTTACCAGGGGTAAAATCGTTATAATTTTATTAGGGGTAAAATGGGGATGAGAAAATTATTTAATATAAATATATTGAAGTTTATTTTGGAAAATATAAAAACAGAATCAGGTTGAATCAGATTACAAAGTACTAGGTCAAAAATTCAAGAAGTATTCGTAATTGATCTTGATATGAGAGAGACCCAAAACCCCTCATTAATATGAGGGAGGCGACAACCCTAGTAGGAATACTAGGGAATACTGTCTACCCTAATCCTACTCTAAGTAGGAAGTTGTTTATCTTTTTGAAATAAACCTCTATAATTTAACAAGGGTTCCACCTTCTCTTCTTATAAATACATGACACCGGTAAGGCATTACACACAACTTTAAAAGATTGTTACTTTGCCAAAAAATAGAGAGAATTTATTTTCAACATTTAATTATTTTTTCCAGTACAATAATTCTATTGGTTTCTTTTAAAGAATAGAGAATTTTTGTTTCAACCCAAAAGGAAAAGAAAAGTTTTTCTAGTTCTGTGTTTTGATTCAATTGGTTGAAGCCCACACTCAAAGCAGTTCATGGTACAAGAATAGCAGAAAAGATTGTTTGGGTGAAAGCCAAAAAATATCAAAGATCTGCATATCCAAAAACACAGGTACAGTTTTTTCTAAGGTTTATTGCTATAAATATTACAAATCGAGTTAATTTTCAAAATTTTAATTTTCTGTTGTGTAAGGAAATTGTTTCCAAACCAAATTTTTTCCAACAAGGACTCCATTTTTAGGCCAAGAACATCAGGGACGATGCCAGGGTCATAACACTAGCATATGGTGTCGCAAAACCCACTTTAAAACTAAAGAAGTTCCTTCCGAAGTTTAGTGCCATGACATCAGTCCTATGTTGTCGCGACACTAGTGTGACAGAAGGCAAAAATATGTTGAGGGTGTTTTTGTCTACACCACATTTTATTCAGCCTTATGGCTTGTAATTGACCTAGTTAGGGCAAAAAAAATTGCTATATATATTCATAGTTAGGCAAAGTTAAGGAGGTGTTGTGTGTAAATATGTAATGCAAATGTGCAAGTGTACATGTCGATTCAAGTAATATAATGATGAGTGAGTATCGTCTCCACAGGGATCAAAAATTGATTACAATTGGTAATGTTCTATTGTAGATTTAGCAAATTAAACTGTGCAAAAGAAATAGAGTATAAATTGATGAAGAGAATTAATGAATGGACTAATAATATCAATTATAACTGAAAAAAATGAAAAAAGCAATCTAAATGTCGTGGCAATTCACAAAGAATAAGTAAAGCGCATTTCTGCTGTTGAATGATAAAGGTTGGAATTACTCAGGGAATATTTTCATAACATAATAATGCCAAGGAAAAAATTTTGACTAACTATTGCCCAGATAATTACTACTGTAGTCTACTTCTTTCAAAAGTTAGACTTTAGTTAATATCCTTGTAACACCCTAACCCGTATCCATTGTCGGAATAGGGTTATGGAGTATTACCGAAGTTTACATTTCAAAACTATCAAAAATTTTAAAACATTTAATTCGTATCATCAGTCATAGCAAAACCAATAAATAGCATACATATTGTCCCTTATAGGAGCCTTCGAGGCCTTAAAAACACATTAAAAGCAAATCGGGACTAAATCAGAAACATATAGAAATTTCAGTGAAAAGATGAAAATTTACAAATTGTAAGGGTCATACAGCCGTGTCCCAGCCCGTGTCCATACCCTTGTAACTCACTGAATTGGATTACACGGTCAAACCACATGCCCGTGTGCTAGGCCGACCTAACTTACAACTCTTTGAAAACTACAAGAGACACACGGCCGTGCTACATAGCCGTGTGTCACACACAGCTTGAGACACGCATCTGTGTCTCTGCCCATGTGGATGAAAATAGGCTATTTTACAAGCCATTTTTCTCACCCTTTTCAACATGTACCTATATTCCCTTTTACAGATATACATAAGCCATCAAAAGGCACCAAAATCATGCATAATCAAGCTTTATACATATAGTATAACCACACTCAACCAATATGCACATAGGCATCTCAAATAACAACTTATAAGTAATCCATTTGGTCAAAATAAACAACTAACTTCCAATTTAATTTGCATCTATACATACCATAAATCTTACTTACCAAAACACAAACCATTTGGTACCAAAATGGCATTCTTTAACTAATATCAATTAACTAAAATACTTATACATAACAAGGTACCAAATCACCACATATATCACAAATCATAAAGTACATATACCATATGCATATTCAACTACCATTTCATATTTTATCGTTCAAACAAACAAGCCAAACATTAACCATAACAAGGCTACTCATATGCATGCCAAACTTTGCTATTATACCATCAATATACCAAAACTTAACCAAATCAAATGGCCATTTCGACATTCAAACACATGGACCAATATTAATTTGAATACCTATACATACCATTATAACCAAAATCAAAACATTAACATCTACCGGTATAATCGCTGGATAGTGTGACAAATATTCGACGACCTTCCAATTCGATCGAGCTTCTGATAGTCTGAAAAGTAAAGAAAAATAACTATGTAAGCAATGAATGCTTAGTAAGCTCATATAAACTTTAATCATATCTATCCATTTCAAATATGAAATTTATACAATTCAAGAATAATCATATACTGATACCACACAATTCATGAAACCAAATTCAAAAATTCACAAATTGAATAATTCCACAGTATCACTTATACCAATTATCCCTAACAAAGTAGAATTTTAAACAACTTTAAACTTCTCCAGATTTCTTTATTTTCATTTGTATTTCATTACTTTCCACACACGATCCATATGCATAACACATAAGACATAAACATAACATCAACCATAACCACAAGCTAATGCATTTAAGCATAGCACTTTTGGAATTAATCACATGATAAACCATTTCATAAGAAATTACATAATTTAAACCTTACCACTGTTTCATATAACAACACATAACTCATATTAACTAACAAACCTTCCACATTTTCACGCATAAGATTAGACTTGAAATTCATAAGTTTCTTTGCTTCAGAGTTTAGTACATACCTGTACCACCTCTTATTAGTCTCTTACTCATCTGTATCTTTGATATACCCGTTGAACCATTTGGACTAATATCAAATACTCGGGAATCTTGCACACTAAGTGCCAATATCTTGGTTCGAAGCCAACTCAATGAATCTCACACCCGAAGTGCCTCGTATATAGCCAAAGCTATCTCAATCCCAAATCACATAAATGCTCACTCTCGAGCTATCAACGGGCCTGCTCACACAAGCTGTGAGTTAAGACGTAGCTACACGGTGCTGCTCACACCTGTTAAGCAACCGCAACACATGCCGGTATACTTATCCACTGGTAGGACGTACAGGACCAACACCCAGTGAAACACCCCACACCCGGCCCATGAGCCTGGACCGGATCTGGTATGTTCCTCGATGTAACCCGATTCAAAAATTCTTTTGTTACTTTGAAAACTGTGTGTTTTGAAGATAGTTTGTTTGTGGGTTGGGCTCGAGTTGAAAACAAGTTTATTTTTATATCGAAAATCCATTTATTTCAGGTGACAAAATATTTAAGCTTATTTTAAATTAAATGGACTTGTTCTTTAAATACCCTAAAATCGTAACTTAGTAATTAAAACAAAAATAAAATCATCACTATAGCCTTATTACATAAAACAAAACCCAAAATAAAATTATACAAGACTTAAATAAAATAAAATGTCCATATTAAATAATTCTTCAAAATTGAGCATGGCCACCACAAGTTCTGCCGTCCCGGTCCATAACTGTTCATCACCTGAAACATGTGCCCACAACGGGGTGAGTCGATAGACTCAATGTGTAACCAACACCAAAATATAATAGAATTAGGCATACCATACACATCATGCTCAAATAATAATTCAAGATAATGATGCAAACCCGAACCCAAACCTATATGCCATCCGCTACACTCCACCCGTATCCGCTACACATCATGTTCTTCACCTGGTATTAGGCCAACCCTAAATCTCAACATAGGTTAGTTTTCGGCTTTTTAATAATTAAAGAACAGATCTAAGTATTCATACAAGCCTTGGCTGAATGCTTTTAGGTGCTTACCTTGTGGATTTTAAATCCCGAATTTCACCGAATAACTAGGGAATACGCGGACTATGGTGTACCTTCGAAAAGAACTTCTCCTTCCTTGTAGTCGACACTTAGTAATTCCCGAAAGATCTCTTCAAGGTTTCGGCAACAATATATAGAGGATATTAGGATCTTAATTTTGACAGACTTAAAAGAAATAGAATGAGAATCAAACCTAATCTTACCCTTACTGAAGAATTCGATGGAACTCTTGCTTGAATCCCTTAGTAGTATTCGGCTATGGCCCTTATGTGTAACACAAGGTTTCGGCTTTTGTAACAATAAAGGAATTGGCTAGGGCTTTGCTTACTTTCGATTTTTTTTATTGTGTTTGTAATAGAAGAAGAAAAGAAAAGAAGAGAATTATGGCAGAGAGAATTCGGCTAAGGAGAGAAGAAAAGAATAGTGCTATTTGCTAGAGAATTTCGGCAGAGGTTTCCTTGAAGAGAAAAGAATGAATGAAGAATGGCCTTTATTTTCCCTCCATTGCCGAAATTCCTAGGCTAGAGTCCCCTACTTGGCCACCACTCTTCCTATGTGATAATTATCACTTTTATCAAAAGATTTAATCCAACAATTATCTCCTAATTAGCCAAAATTCTAAAGGAAATAAGACTCCTCCTTTTTGAGCCCACATGCCGTCCACCTCTCTGCTCTTGTAGCAAAATAAAATTTCTTTTATTTGCTTCCTAAGTGACTCAATCCCTGGCCCAATTACACTTGCATGTGGCGCCATTTCCTGAGGCCCTAAGTGGCATCTTCAGGCCACTTTTTCAAGTCCGTTTGTGTGTCAAATTTTACATACTTTTTCTCTTAAGGCCACCTTGCCTTAATTTCCTCTTTTAAACTTTAAAACTAGACATTTCTAGGTCATTTCTAAGTTTCCAAAAATTTTCATTCGGCTCTTTAAACTTAGGTTTCCAAAATGGTCACTTTCCTATTTTACTTAGGTTTCCAAAATGGTCACTTTCCTATTTTACTTAGGTTTCCAAAATGGTCACTTTCCTATTTTACTTAGGTTTCCAAAATGTTAACTTTCCTCTTTTTAACGTAACATTTCCATACATTCCCAGGTTTCCAAAAATATTCAAAATTTATTCATAGCACATCAAACATGTCATTTCGTACAATTAAGCCAAAAATGTATAGGCCCTTTTCAGGGTGTTACAGTTCTATCCCCCTTAAAATAATTTCGTCCCCAAAATTTCCTAGCTAAAATAATTGAGGGTATTATTGTCGCATTGCCTCCTCTAGTTCCCACGAAGCTTCCTCCGATCCATGGTTGCGCCATAACACTTTGACTAGAGGAACCGACTTCCTCCGTAGCACTTTCACGTCACATTCCAAAATCTGGATCAGCTCTTCCTCGTAGGTTGAGTCTGGCCTTAGCTCCACTTCTTCAATTGGTACCACATGAGAGGGATTCGATCGGTAGTGACGTAGCATGGATACATGGAATACGTCGTGCATATGTCAGTAACTCGTGGCAACTCTAGTCGGTATGCCACCGGTCCCACTCGCTTTAGTACTTGATAGGGCCTATAAACCTTGGGCTTAACTTCCCTTCTCGACCAAACCTTATCACCTTCTTCCATGGCCAGACTTTCAGAAACACTTGGTCTCTCACTTCAAACTCTATTTCCTTCCGCTTGAGGTCGGTGTAAGACTTTTGCCTATCAGAGGCTTCCTTTAACTGTGCTCAAATTATCTCAACCTTCTCTTCAGTTTCTGCCACCATCTCTGGTCCCAAAACTCGATGTTCTCCTAACTCGGTCCAACAAGTGGGAGTACGACACTTTCGACCGTACAATGCTTCATATGGTGCCATTCGAATACTTGCCTGATAGCTGTTGTTGTACGCAAACTTGGCTAGAGGCAAATACTCTTCCCAACTTCCTCTGAAATCCATCACACATCCTCTCAACATATCCTCCAACACTTGTATTACTCGTTCAAACTGCCCGTCTAACTGTGGATGAAAAGCCGTAGTGAAGTCCAACTTAGTGCCTAAAGCTTGATGAAGTGCCCTCTAAAATCGAGACGTGAACCTTGGGTCTCTATCCGAAATAATTGACACCGACACTCCGTGTATCTCACAATTTCTACCACATATAACTTGGCTAACTTCTAAAGGGAATAACCCACTCTTACCGGGATGAAATGTGCGGACTTAGTCAAATGGTCCACTATTACCCATACCGAGTCCTTCTTAGTAGGCGTAAGGGGAAGCCCACTAATGAAGTCCATGGTAATTCTTTCCCACTTCCACTATGGAATCTGGATTGGCTGAAGCAATCCGGATGGAACTTGGTGTTCACTTAACTTCATCGACACGCGGCATTTTCCCACTAATTTCATAACTTCCGCTTAAGATCGTGCCACCAAAATTGTTCTCTTAAATCAGACAACTTAATGCCTCCGGATGCATAGCATAGGGGCTACTATGCACTTCCCGAAGAATCCTCCGTCTTAATTCCTTGTCCCCAAGATACGACTTTTCCTTTGTAGCACAATACTCCTTCATCATTAACCTCATAGTCCTCTAACTCTCCGTTCTGTGCTTTTTGTAACTTAACACTTAGATCCTCATCAACCAACTATCCCTCTTTCACCTCCTTCAACCACGTTGGCTTGACTTCCAATTTAGCCAACAGGCTTTCATCCTCATACAAACTTAAATGGGTGAACATTGCCCTTAAGTCTGACACAACCTTCCGACTTAGGGCATCCACTACAACATTCGCCTTACCCGGGTGATATTCTATCGAACAATCATAGTCCTTCAGTAATTCTACCCACCTTCGTTGCCTCAAGTTTAACTCCTTCTGAGTCAATAGGTACTTGAGACTCTTGTGGTCTGTGTAAGTCGTTGACTTTTCGCCATAAAGGTAGTGTCTCCACACCTTAAGAGTGAAGACCATTGCTGCCAATTCCGAGTCATGGGTTGGGTAGTTCACCTCATGCGGCCTTAACTGCCGAGACGCGTAAGCGACTACTTTTCCATCTTACATTAGAACACATCCTAATCCCGTATGTGAAGCGTCACAGTACACCACAAAATCCTTTCCCGCCTCGGGCTGAATCAACACTGGAGCTTCCGTCAATACTTTCTTAAGTTTTTCAAAACTCTCATGTTGCTTATCCGTCCATACAAAGGGTACTTCCTTTCTCAACAACTTTGTTAATGGCGCGGCTATTGACGAAAATCCTTCCACGAACCTTCTGTAATAGCCTGCCAATCCTAAGAAACTTCAAATTTTTGCCACTGATTTAGGTGGTTTCCAATCCAACACAGCTTCGATTTTCTTAGGATCCACCCTTATTCCCTCGGCAGACACCACGTGTCCTAAGAAAGCAACTTCCCTAAGCCAAAATTCACACTTGTTGAATTTGGCATAAAGCTTCTTTTCCCTCAATACTTGCAACACAATCCGGAGATGCTCATCATGCTCCTCTTCAGACTTAGAGTATACCAAAATATCGCCGATGAACACTACGATTTAACCTATCTAAGTAGGGTGAAACACCCGGCTCATCATATCCATGAATGCAATTGGGCGTTTGTCAACCCGAACGGCATTACCACAAACTCAAAATGGTCGATCTTGTCCTAAAGTCGCCTTATGGATATCCACCTCCTTCACTTTCAACCGGTGATATCCTCGACCTTAAGTCGATCTTTGAGAACACGCCGCTCCCTTGTCGATCGAACAAGTCACCAATCCTAGGCAAGGGATACTTGTTCTTGATGGTCACTTATTCAATTGATTTATAGTTTATGCATATACGCATAGTTCCGTCCTTCTTCTTCACAAATAGGACCGGTACTCCCCACAGAGACACACTGGGTCGAATAAACCCACGATCCAACAATTCTTGGATTTGAGCCTTAAGCTCAACCAACTCTTTTGACGCCATTCGGTATGGAGCAATTGACACAGGAGCTGTTCCTGGTAGCAAGTCTATTCCAAATTCAACTTCCCTATCTGGGGGTATTCTTGGTAATTCCTCTGGGAACACATCCTCAAAGGCCCTTACCGTTCTAACTCCATTGACACCTTCCTCCTTTCCATCCAACGACTTACAAAGGCTAAAAATGCCACGCACCCTTTACTTAACCATCTTTTCAAATTTAAGCGTCGAAACTACATTAGACAAGTAGTTCCTTCTTTCTCCTATCATAATGACCACCTCATCCTCAGGGGTCCTTAGTTCCATTCGTTTAGCCGCACAATCCAACACGGCTCGGTGTTCTACTAACCAATCCATACCAAGTATGAGGTCAAATTCTCCGAAGGGTAACTCCATTAAGTCAGCTCGAAAGCTCACTCCCTGAATTTCTAGGGATGCATTCCGAAAGATCTTATTCACTACTATAGTTTGGCCTAATGGGCTTACTACTGTCATCTCCCTATCAGAAAGTTCAGAGTCTAGGCCTAGTGTTTCAACTACACTACAGGCAACATAAGAATGGGTCGAGCCCACATCAATTAAAGCATAATAGGGTTTGCCATGAATGAGAAACGTACCGGTTATGACGTCCGGCGTGCATCTCCGTCCTCCCTACGGTGAACTGCATAAACCAAACCCGACTGTCTTGCCTCAGTATTAGTAGCACCTCTGCCTTGTGTTCCACGTCCTCTGCCAGCACCATTACCTTTGTTATTCGAACCTCGACCTCGTTGAGGCTGCTATCCTCCCCTGCCAGCCTGATTAGCATTCTGAGTTGCTGGATGCTTTTCATCTGATATCTTTGGACAGTCCTTGAGCATATGGCCCTTGGACCCACACTTAAAACATCCTCTTGTCTTTTTCCAGCACTCCCCTAAATGCTTCTTCCCACAATGCTCACAAGGACGACATCGCCTCTCGGTACTAACTTATCGACCCTTCGGTCCATCGCCTGGGCCTTTTTACACATTTCCGATGATCCATAACCCCTCTTGGGTCTATTCCTATCAGAGTTCTGCTTAGTTGAGTTCTTGATTCCCTCACTACCTTAGCCTTTTCAACCAACGCGAAAACTCCCGCCCGATGTGGAGCTATCAATAACCTTAGGTCATCCCTTAATCATCCTCAAACGGACACGCTGCTCATGTTCATTGCGATTACTCCTCGAGCATATCGGCTTAACCTCAAAAATTCAAATTTCATATGTCGCTACCGACTTGTTCCTTGAACTAGTCCTAGAAAAGCTTTCCTCCGCTCATCAATATAACGTGTGCCAACATACTTTTTCCGATATGCCTCCTTAGCATACTCCCTGTGTCGATCCTCGCGGTGGCTCCATCCTCACCGTTAACCACCATTGATACGCTTTATCGCAGTAGTAGTGCCACCATTTCTTTCAACTTCTCCTCCGGTCGATCAAGCTCATCCATAATGTGCTCAGTTGCTTCCAACCAGTATTCAGCTGTACTGGGTGCCACACCGGATACTCCACGAAACACCTCAGCTCCATTGGCTCGGAGTCACTCGGTATAGATTTTCAAGCTTCCGTATTTCCACCCGCGCCATCCACCATTTCCAAAACTTGCAGTATAGCCTGCGACACAGCATCATCCCCCGTCTGAGCTTGCTGCTCGACATTAACAGCTGAGGGTGGTGGTGGCGGTGATAACTCATTGTTAGACCCTTGACCCGATCTAACGGGTTCTGACACAGTTATTCTTCCTCTTCCACGTCCTTGACGACCGCGTCCTCTAGAACTCATCTCTAACGTCGAGATCTGATTAAGAAGTTTTTATGAATTAGTACTTTTGTTTCACTTGATTACCCGCGAAGAAATTTTATGAAAACGACTTTAGGAGTGGTTCTTTCGTATTCATACATGCACACAGTCTTTTCATTCATTCATACATCCATCAAACAATTATGAACCTTAGTTCATTCAGAGAAACGTTGTAGTTTTCATTTGTTGTTGTTTTTCCACTACCTAGGGGTTTTTCGTAATTTGTCCTATGGGGTATTTTCCTAATTTGTCAAAATAAGGTTCCTTGATGATTTTGTCACAAAGTATTTTGGTATTTTAAATTCACAGATTTTTGAAAATTTCAAATCGAGGGTATTTCGTAAATTTTTGGACCTTGGGGTATTTTGGCAATTTTTCCACAAATCGGGGTAAATTGTAAAATTTTAATAAATCGGGATGTTTCGAAGTTGCAAAACTTTGGGGTCTTTTGAGAGATTTATTTTCCAAAACGATGAAGTTGCAAAAATTTTGGAAATCAAGGTCATTTTGGTAATTTTGGTAAGTTACGCAATTTTGTAATTTTCCAAAATTAAGGTATTTTTTGATAGTTTGCAAATTAGGGTTTTTGAACATTTATGAAATAATGAAATTTTGGCAAACTGCTGAGTTGTTGGACATTTTATAAACCAAGGGCATTTTGTAATTTTACCACTAGGGGTATTTTTGTAATTTTATAAATCGTAAATTTTTTCAAAATTTGTGTAAAAAGAAATAATTTTTGTGAATTAAAGAAAAATGATTTTAAGAATTTTAATATTAAGGTTTTAAAAAAAAATGGCTAGTTCCCTTTCGAGTTTTAGTTATTGAGTTTAGCCTATGACCGAGCCTCCTTGGTCAGGGTGAACCAAAGCTACGCACCAGGCAGGATTCAAGTGGAGAGAAAGTGAGTCACACGGACTGCTTAAGTACCAAGCTCCCATTGAAACCATTCTTAGGCATGCGTACAGGGGTTGGCACACCACTAAGTCCTCTGGGTTAGGATGAACCGAAGCTACACACCAGGTAGGTTTCCTGCGAAGAGGAGGTGAGTCACTAGGACTGCTTAAATACCAAGCTCTTCCGGATCCAATCCTAGACATGCGTACCATGGTTGCCACACCCTAACTCGATTGACTTAGCCATAGGTTTGTTTAGTGCATTAAGTCTTATGTATTTGTGTTTGAGTAGACTAATCCTAGGGTTCAAGTTCCTATCATGCTATTCTACGCCCGCTCCTTTTCTATCGCTCTATAATTCACATAATCACACGATAGTTAGGGTACTTACCGTGGATCATGGTTTGAGACTCGGGGCCATGCCATCAAACCCGCCCATTTTCGTAAATACTTCTATAAAACTCATTTGGGCTCGTTTTGAAAACATTTTGGGCCTTAGGCCACAAGTAGAGAGTTTAAAACTGGCTCGATACCAAATCGAACACCCCACACCCAAATTTCACGAGCCCGGACCAGATCTGTATGTTCCTCGATGTAACCTTGCTCAAAAATTCTTTTGTTACTTTGAAAACTGTGTGTTTTGAAGATAGTTTGTTTGTGGGTTGGGCTCGAGTTGAAAACAAGTTTATTTTTATATCGAAAACCCATTTATTTCAGGTGACAAAATATTTAAGCTTATTTTAAATTAAATGGACTTGTTCTTTAAATACCCTAAAATCGTAACTTAGTAATTAAAACAAAAATAAAATCATCATTATGGCCTTATTACATAAAACAAAACCCAAAATAAAATTATACAGTACTTAAATAAAATAAAATGTCCATATTAAATAATTCTTCAAGCTGAGCATGGCCACCGCTAGTTCTGCCGTCTCGGTCCATCACTGTTCATCACTTGAAACATGTGCCCACAACGGGGTGAGTCCATAGACTCAATGTGTAACCAACAGCAAAATATAATAGAATTAGGCATACCATACACATCATGTTCAAATAATAATTCAAGATAATGATGCAAACCCGAACCCAAACCTATATGCCATCCGCTACACTTCACCCGCACCAACCTCGCACACCGTGGGGACTACTAAGTCAACCTCCATCTCGCTACACACCATCAAGGCGTCACATAATGACGTGCTCATCGCCCACATAAAATTCGTGGCATAGCCACTAGATAATTGTGTCATGAGACACCATATTCGATAATGTAACCGGTTACCACATTCGATAATGTGACCAAAGTCACCACATTCACTTAGTGAGACCAAGTCATCACATTCACTTAGTGAGACCAAGTCATCACATTCACTTAGTGAGACCAAGTCATCACATTCACTTCCCTTTCTCAAATAACCCGAATGCCCCATATTATTCATATCATGCATATCATACTTAATTTCACATTCATGTCACTTTTCACATGTTAAGTATAACATATTTCGTAATCCTAGTAGGAGTAGGAAAACGTACTGAGTACTTTGTACCATAACATGGTACTTTAGCCACATTCTTACACTTTCAGATTAACATATATATCAAATTTAAGCCATAAATCTATAAAGATTAGTGTGGGTACACACCGATTCACTTAGCAAATTCATCGAAATCCAGAAGAATCCCGATCTCTCGTTTCTAGATCTTGCTTCCTATATTCGGCCAACATTAAAGGTTTAATGAGAAACTCATTCAGCCACAAAGCCAAATCCTAGTTGGATTTGGTGCCCTAAAACTCACCTTAATGCCTATTTACTTAACACTCAAATCCCGAAAACTTTGTTTTTCTTCACCTGGTATTTGACCAACCCTAAATCTCAACATAGGTTAGTTTCCGGCTTTTTAATAATTAAAGAACAAATCTAAGTATTCATACAAGCCTTGGCTGAATGCTTTTAGGTGCTTACCTTGTGAATTTTAAATCTCGAATTTCACCGAATAACTAGGGAATACGCGGCCTATGGTGTACCTTCGGGAAAAGAACTTCTCCTTCCTTGTAGTCGACACTTAGTAATTCTTAAAGATCTCTTCAAGGTTTCGCAACAATATATAGAGGATATTAGGATCTTAATTTTGATGACTTAAAAGAAATAGAATGAGAATCGAACCTAATCTTACCCTCATCAAGAATTTGATGGAACTCTTGCTTGAATCCCTTAGTAGCATTCGGCTATGGCCCTTATGTGTAACACAAGGTTTCGCTTTTGTAACAATAAAGGAATTGGCTAGGGCTTTGCTTACTTTCGTTTTTTTATTGTGTTTGTAATAGAAGAAGAAAAGAAAAGAAGAGAATTATGGCGAGAGAATTTGCTAAGGAGAGAAGAAAAGAATGGTGCTATTTGCTAGAGAATTTCTACAGAGGTTTCCTTGAAGAGAAAAGAATGAATGAAGAATGGCCCTTATTTTCCTCTATTGCCGAAATTCCTAGGCTAGAGTCCCTACTTGGCCACCACTCTTCCTATGTGATAATTATCACTTTTATCAAAAGATTTAATCCAACAATTATCTCCTACTTAGCCGAAATTTTAAAGGAAATAAGACTCCTCCTTTTAGAGCCCACATGCCGTCCACCTCTCTGCTCTTGTAGCAAAATAAAATTTCTTTTATTTGCTTCCTAAGTGACTCAATCCCTGGCCCAATTACACTTGCATGTGGCGCCATTTCCTGAGGCCCTAAGTGGCATCTTCAGGCCACTTTTCCAAGCCCGTTTGTGTGTCAAATTTTACATACTTTTTCTCTTAAGGCCACCTTTCCTTAATTTCATCTTTTAAACTTTAAAACTCGACATTTCTAGGTCATTTATAAGTTTCCAAAAATTTTCGTTCGGCTCTTTAAACTTAGGTTTCCAAAATGGTCACTTTCCTATTTTACTTAGGTTTCCAAAATGGTCAATTTCCTATTTTACTTAGATTTCCAAAATGTTAACTTTCCTCTTTTTAACGTAACATTTCCATACATTCCCAGGTTTCCAAAAATATTCAAAATTTATTCATAACACATCAAACATGTCATTTCGTACAATTAAGCCAAAAATGCATAGGCCCTTTTCAGGGTGTTACACCCAGATCACATAATCATAGTAACCCCTAATGACATGTCATTTGTATCCTATCTATTCCTAAGGTTCAAACGGGACTCAATATTCATCGTATGTCGTTGAATTTCCCTCATTTCGTTACAAGATAAACTGTATAATAACATATATATATCAATTCTTTTTCAGTAAAATGTATACAATAACATTCAATTTAATAAAAAATATACATAGTACAGTTCATAAGAACATACCTGGCTGAATTGCAGAAATATCAAAGTTTAGGGACATTTTGGTAATTTTTCATTTTCCTCGATATTCCATCCGATCTTGATATGCAACATTTGAAGGTTGGCTAAATGCTCCTTGTTACAAAAATGGAGTTCTCACGGTTGAAGAAGAAAACATAAGAAAAAAATAGGTTTTTTCTTTTCTTTTTATTAATTTATTACTTATTAACCTTTTTAATTCATTATTTCATAATATAATAACATATAAAACTTTAAAATTAAAAGAAAATAAAGCATCCACTGTCCCACCATTTTAAGAATGGCTAATTTACTCAATAAGGCCATCCAATTATAATTCTTTAATCAATTAACACATTTAAACTAATAGCAATTGACTTTTTTAATTTTTACAATTTAGTCCTTTTCGCTTAATTAACTATCGAAACGTTAAATGTAACACCCCAAACCCGACCTAGAAGTTAGGCTCGAATCTGGCGTGTTACATTGAAATGTTTTTCGAAAACCATGTTTTCATTGAAAACCCTTCTTGTTTAAAAGCTTAAGTAAAATCACAGTTACGTTAGTTTATTTTTAAAACGTGGTACATTGAAAAATTATTAATTTTATTCCCAAAATATCTTTTTGGTTTCGGAAGCTAATTTTGAGAGTAATCGATTTACGAAAAAGATTAAGTCGCGAAACCATTCAAAAATGTTGCGAAAATGTAGTGTTGTTTTAAAAACAGTTAACATTTTGAAAAACCGTGATTTACTTCTAACGGATATAATTCAAAGTAAATAAAAACCCCAAGTTAAAATCCAGAACTGTAAAGAGGCCTTATTACAAAAATTAAAACCCAAAACAGAAACTAAAGCATAAATGAAGTCCAAAGGCAGTCGTGTGGCCAACTCCGAGTCCCTCGTAGCACCGACCCTCCTAATGCTGGGGATTACCTACATAGTTAAAAATGGGGTAAGTTTACGAAAACTCAGTGTGTAGTCCCCCAATATAAAAATAGTCAGTCAGATAAACAGAATACAGAAGCAGATTGGGCTTGAGCCCTATTCAGTAATAGTACATTTTCAGTGGGTCTAAGCCCATTGCCATATCGTTTGGGTCCCGACCCATAACAGAATCATTTGGGCCTAGCCCATATCAGTATCGGATCTCATAAATAGAATGTAATAGTGTAAGAATGCACCCTACCCCAATCCAGCCAGCACACCACCCGTACCAACCAACACACCATGTAGGGATAAAATCGACCCACTTAGCCAGCACACCAATGTTAGCACCGATTGTGGCACTAATCGTATCACAGAAGAGCTGCCAGAATATAAGCGACTTAAAGCCGTCAGTAGGTCCACAGTTATCTCGGGTGACCCATGCGACCCTAACAACCAAATCGGTGGGTCCATAGTTGTCATGGGACTGCTGTATCCTTTCTCAACTGGTACGATTGGTCTTAATGTTTCTCTCTTCTCGATATTTAGTTAACTATATTGGTGAAGGTGGAAATTACTTCTTTTGATCTCATGTGCTCTTTAATCTCTTCTTTTCTCTCTAGTTAACCACCATCTCTAAGAGCCGTGCCTGGTTAAACTCCTCTTGTTCAAGGGATCTGTTGTTGCCAAATCTAATGGTAAATAGTGCTAATTATTGTTAAAAATTCTCCCTGATGTCGAATATTGGTAGATGCTAACACCCCTTGTGCATCAATCAATTTAGGGTTGTTTTTTTTAGCCAAGGAAGAAGCAAAGCTGAATAATTTACACTTGGTTGGAAGAACCACGTCTCGTGGTAAGTGACCTGTAACATCCTAAAAATTTGGAATTTTATGTGTTGCATTATTTTTGGTGCTAAGATAGTTAAATTATTAATTGTGTATATTTAGGGGATCATGAGAAGGCTTAGGGTTTATTTGGTTCTAGTAAAAATTTTGGCATTTAGCACCTTAAGGAGATATAGTAAGTGACCTCAAAGCTTATGGAAATAAATGAGTAAATTGCTAGCATAAATGAGCAATTAGTAAAGAGGTTATGGCATCAAGTGAAGGACTTTAAGGGAAGTGATTCAAATCCCATTGTGTGCAAATTTTAACTATTGTTTTTGCATTCTTTCCCTATGTGTCGGCCAAGCAAGTAAATAAGGCAAGGTGGACTTTTTTATTTTTGGCAAGATGGCTAAGGAAAATAGGAAAGGATGAAGGTGAGGAAAGAAATCAAGAGAAAGGGGAAAGTAAGGGGAACATGTGGCCTTAAAATTGTTTTAGAAAGTGTGGTTGGCCAATTTTTGACCATTATTATCATGAATGTGGACGGTTTTGGGTGTAGAGGGAGGTAGCCAAAATTTTCTTGGTCTTTTGGTAAAGCTTTAGTGCTTGTTTTGGGAAAAATTCCTTTAGCATCAATTGTGTCATTTTCTCCAAATTGTTATTCTCATTGCCGAAACCTCCTAGCACATTTGTGCATTTTTCTTCTCTTTTGTTTGGTCAAAACATTCATCTCTTGTTCATCTTCCTTTGATAGATGAATCACCTAGCATCCATCCAACCTTCCATTCTTTTCTTTTAACCATTTCTTCAATCTTCCTCTTCTCTAAAATCGACACCACCATAAGATCACATCTTCTTGTATGATAATCCTCCATAGCCAAATATCAATATTCATTTTCCTCTATAACCGAACCTTCATCTCTTCTTTATCTTTTCTTCTCATCCGTATTAACACTCATTCCTTGATCAATCGGTAAGTGTTCTTTTCCACATTTTATTTTTCTTTCTCTTAATTCTAAATTTATGCTTTGGTTTGGGATGGTCATATTGACCAAGACCATCACCTTATTCTCTCTCAAATGAGATCATTTTCTTCTTCGTAGTGATATAGTGGAAAGCCAAAACTTTGATTCTTCCGAAGTTATCGTATAATTGTTGGGAATCGGTCCTAAAAATCTTTAAGGTAAGGAGTTCTTCACGGATTCTATGAAATCGTTCTTTATTCATTAAGATGTTATTGGAATGGTGATGATTAATCGATTATAATTTTAGGGTTTTAATCGCTCGATCCATCCGCTCGTTGATCACTCTGAATTAGTGGTAAGCCTATCTTTTACCCTTTGACAATCCATATTTTATCGTAATATCGATCTATATAAGATCTAATCGAATGGAGGCTTGTGGTACTGATTCGAAAGGAAAGTCGAGTGGAGAACTCAAAAGGAGCAGATTGGCGATCCCTACTCCTAAATTCAAACGAAAGGCGGTATCGACGGTTCGGGATTTTCCACCTGGTTGTGGACAGTCATCTGGGGAAAACTGATAAATCGTGGTCATTCACGATTCCAATGGTAAGCACCATAGATCGTTCATTTTAGAGTTGATTAATAAATCACGAATGTCAACTAATCGAGTGTTACGATTCTTAGGTGTCGACAATCAAGAAGGCTTAGTGCTTACTATAATCAGGTGTGTAATCTCACACCGTTTTTTGTGGGTTTAAGGTGGATATAGTATTGGAAACATATCGCTATAACTAAAATCGTAATAAGGCACAAATCAGAAAAAAATGGCCTAATATATATTATCTTGAATAAATTGACGAAATTGGTAGTATCATTGTGCAAATTGTGAGACTACCCCTAAAGGGCCGAAATACGAAATTGCTTAATGGGCTGAATTGACATATTGCCTTATGGGCCGAATGGACATATTGATTAATGGGTCGACTGATATTATGGCTAGATGGGCCAACTTGATATTTTCGCTAAATGGGCTGATCTGATATTTTAGCTAAATGGGCCGATCTGATATTTTCGCTAAATGGGCCGATCTGATATTTTGTTAAATGGGCCAATTTGATATTTTGCTTAATGGGCCTTTTTGATAAATTGATATAATAGGTCGTACTATTGTAATGAATATCCAAATAAATTATTGTTGTTATATTGTAAAAATCATGATTTGTTATGCATTATATACATGATTTTGCATGGGATGGGATAATATTGAAGAGAAGTTCTGGTGGCTCTGCCACATATTTTGGTGGCTCTGCCATGAATCTGTATAGTGGCAATGCCACGTATATTCTATTATTCTGGTGGCTTGTCCACAATTAATTTTCTTATAAATGGCTTAATGTCTGCGATTGGTGTGCTGGCGGGGTGGGTTGACTTGATCCCCACAGTTGTATTGGTTGGTACGGGTGGTGTGTAGCGGATGGATTGCGAGGTTTGGTTTGGGAATTGCATTACATACACATGATATAATTTATACATTATTATTGTAAATGGGCTTAGGCCCAAATTATTGCTAAATGGGATTATGGCCCAGTGGACAACGGTAAGGGGGTTATACACTGAGTTCTAATAACTCACCTCGTTTCCTTATTCCTTTCAGGTAATGCTCAGTAATGGAGACTTGGGCCATGGATGGCTCGGTGGAGGCCGTACTACAAAAATGGTTTTATTTGGACTTTCGATTTCTTTTAGTTCACCTATTTATTTTACTATTTGAATTAAGGTTGTAATAAAGCCTCTGGATAAATTTTTGTTTTATTTTATGTTTGACGTATTTATATTTTGCTCTAAATACTTCAAATTGAGATTTTTCTAAAAACTTAATAAACGCTTTTCTAAAATGGATATACAAAGGGTTTCATAATAAACTTTCAAAATATATTTTATTTAAAATTCTTTTAAATCTTCTCAAACTATTAGCGATATTTTCAAAGACACGATTTATAAGATCTTTATATCTCAAATTTATCGATTTATAAATCAATCTTTTATTCAATAATACTTCGTCAAAATTTTGGAATTTGTTTTACTAAAATTTAAATCGTTATCTATTTACGTACAAATGAAAAAGGACTTAAAAGTATATTTAATTCATGTGACATGTCAAATCTGGCCTTAACGCATAGGCCCGATTTGGGGTGTTACATGACCCAAGTGGTGTAGTATTTCGGGTTTTGAAATCTTTTAAGAAGTTAAGGCTAACTTTCGATCATTGTTATTCTAGGGGCAAGCGAGGAGTAATTCTTGCGGCAATCTAAAACAGGTGTCTAAATCTCACACCCTTCTGGATGAATGCTTGCAATGTTCTGTGAATCGGCCGAAAGCCGAAAAGCTGGAAAATTGAAAATTGTAACCATTCGAGCGTGCGAGCGTTCTTAGTGGTAAATCGACACACGAATAAGGATGGTAAGCCATTGAGGGTGTCGCGAGCACTCTCTCGGAATTTAGGCTGTAATGGGCCTGATCAAACCAAAACGGGTTGAACGGGCCTAATGGACCAACAGGCCATATGGGCAAAATTGATGGAAAACTATCAAATGATAGAGGTGATTGTGAAATCTGTAAAATTGAGACCGAAACCATGCGTAATGGGCCACATGAGTGTATGGGCCCATTTGGGCCTAAAATGGGTTTTAGGCTCAATAGTTCCGTAGAGACCCAAAAAGGGTCGTGTGTTGGTCAAGGCGACAATAGGCCTTCTAAAAGGTCGTTAAATACAAAATTATCGAAATACCCTTGGAGGGTAAATTACCAAAATACCCCTAGAGGGTAAATGACCGTTATACCCTTGATTATGAAATGGTTATCATGTATATGCTTTATTTGCACTTTTGTATGTATGATGCATTGCATTCATAATATGTTGCATGGGTTGGGTTTGATGATCGAAGGAAGTGAATTCTGGTGGCTCTGCCACATTCTATCTGGTGGCTATGCCACGTATATTCTATTTTTCTAGTGGCTCCGCCACAAATTCTGTGATTAGCAGCTTGTCTGCCATATTGGTGTGTAGAGCTAGGGGGGTTGACTTGATCCCTATAGGTGTGTAGGGTTGGTACGGGGGTGTGTTGGGTTGGATTGGGTTGGGCTGCATTCTCTGTTTGCATTATCATGTTTATAGGGTTAAGGCCCAGATTGTCACCGAATAGGGCCTAGACCCAGTCTGCTTCCATTTGGGCTCAGGCCCAATTAATGATCGATTAGGGGATTACACACTGAGTTCTTATAACTCACCTCTTGCTTTAACTTGCAGGTGATCCCCAGCATTAGAGGATTTGGGGCTGTGGAGGACTTTGGGGTGGCCATACGTCGGAGTATTACTCACGAACTTTAGTAAATTTTGGTTTTGCTTCATTTTAAGATTATTTTTAATTTGGGTTTAGTATTTTGTAATAAGGCCTTTTAACTTTAATTTCCTTTTAAACTTTCTTTTCCGCTATGATTTATTGCTAGAGGATTAATATGAAGTATTCTTAAAAAGTTAATAAACAGTTTTTCAAAATATCACGTTTCCGCAAATCACTGAATCTGATTCCTGCCATAAACAAAGTTTTCGTGAATAATAATAATAATAACGTTTTTACAAGAAACCCATAAAAGCAAATTTTAATTTCATAAACAACAAAACTCGAGTTTCAAAAAGAATACGAAGTTTTTAACGAACGCGCAGTTTATAAACAACCCTTTTATGTGGCACGACAGATCCGGTCATAACGTCTAGGCCGGGTTTGGTGTGTTACATAATACCTATTAGGAATACTATCGAATACTCGATATCTCACACACCAAGTGCCAATACATAGTCGAAGTTGTTTTGATCTCACACACTAAGTGCCTTACATAGCCGAAGCTATCTCGATCTCACACACTAAGTGCAATACATAGCCGAAGCTATCTCGAATCACACAATAAGTGCCTTACATAGCAGAATTGTCATCGAACATGACTGTCGTCTCATATTGTAACAGCCCAAACCCGGCCCAAATGTTAGGACCGAATATGGGTCGTTACGGAAAACTTTTTGAAACCCATTTGAAAATCCAATTTAAGTTTTGTTGAAAACAACTCGTTTTGGTTATCTTGTTGAAAACCTTCTTGGGCTAAATTCGAAAATTTAATTAAGTCAAATTAATATACAAACTTCAGATGTGCCCGATGGCACGATAAAACATTTTCCGTGTTAATTTTTTTTAAAAAAAAACCGTGATTCAGATTTATAGTAAAAATAAAAATATCCAACATATAAAAAAATAACTAAAGTAAAGTTTAATGAGGCCTTATTACATCCAAAATAAAACAACCCAATAACCAAATTTAAAATATCAAAATTTAAAGTCCATTAAATTCTAAGTCCATCGCATGGCCTCCTCAAGTCCCTCCTACCCATGTCCGCAATCTAAGCATCACCGAAAGAAATAATGGAGAAGGTGAGTCACCAAGACTCAGATGTAACCCTTCCCTGCTTTAAAACATTTTTCATACACAACATATAACAATTAATATGCAAATTAATGTGTACCCAACCTAGCCAACCATACGCCATCGTTCACCCTGCTGTGGTACCAAACCACCGGTGGTGCTAAACCACCGGTGACATATAGTCACAATGTGTTACTAAAACACCGTGTCCGAGAGACAAATCGGGTGATGGGGCCAACCCATCGTGTGATACCAAATCACCGCGACGATCCCATATCTCAAGTGGGGCCAACCCACGGTGGTGTTACCACAGGGACAAGTCGCTATTGAGGTACTAAACCTCCGAGGTACCAAACCTCCGTGACATATAGTCACGGTGTGTTACTAAAACACTGGTGCCCGCTTACACAATAATACCGCCTTCCACTCATCAATCCCGCATCAATCACATATTTAAATTTCATGTATTAATGCAACATGCTTACCAAAAGCATCGAATAACAAGTGCACATTTTAGGGACTTACCCGGATTGCCAACTATACCGATATGGTATATTATCAATGCTACATAGAAATCAAGTTAGCATTCACAACAAACAAAGATATTAACAAGTTATATGTGTATGTACACACCGTTACCACGATAGTCTTAAATCCGAAGATAATCAATCGCCACCTTATATCTCTTTGTTCCTATATTCTACCATAATAGAGTTAGTGATATGGGCCATTCGCCAAACCAATTAATTTGAGAGGGATTCCTCAGAACCCGAATCTTACCTTTATCCTTTCTTTCCTAATCACAAAGACTCAATTCCCAATTTCGCTCGCTAACCACCATCGATCAAGAATAATACCAATAGCCTTCGCTTTTAATCATTAATCGACTTACTAGAATAGCACTCTATTTACCATAAATCCTTACCCCTACTTACCAATCGATTGACTAAGGAATGGAAGATCCGCCTTCCCTTTGAGATCCCTGAGTTTCCTAGAAAGAAATCGGTTTCACAAGGGTGTTAATACACTATTGAAATCGCACTTACCCCCTTATGGATGTCGACAGAGACACGTAAGAGAAGGAAGAAGAAAAGTATTCGCTAATACTTCTTACCTCTCGCTTCAATCGGATGTAGGAGAAACTCAAACCACTATACTATTCGCCAAGTAGAGAAAAGAGAAGGAATTTCAAGACTTGATAGGTATTAGATTCTGGCTAGGGTGGTTTAAAACAAGGCTGATTTTTAATGAGAAAAAGAAAGAAGAAAGGCAAATAGGGAAGTGGTGATTCGGCTAGTAGGAAGAAAAAGGAGAAGGGACTTAAAGAATGTGGTTTCGGCAAGGAGGAGTTGTGAGGGTTTAGGCTATGGTTTTTGAAGAGGATGTAAAAGGAAAAAGAAAATATGAGATGAGAGGGTTTAGAGATTCTGCTAGCAAACTTGGAAAAAAAAAAAAAGGTGATCACTTAGGTGCTTATAGAAGCATTCTGCACCCCCCCTAGTGTCCTTGCCGTCCCCCTCTTCTCCCAAGAGTCCAACATCCATCAATCTTCCTTGAATCACTCCTAGCCCCTTGTTTAATTAAATTCAAAATAATTTGAATTAATCCCAAGTAAATCAACTAATATCTCCTTTATCACCCTTTTATTTTGTTTATCAAAATGAATTAATATCATCCTAATTATCCTTGGGAATTAATATTAAATAAAATCCTTAATTATCTCATAAAATAAAGAGTTTAAAAGAGAAGAAACTCTCCTTCCTATGCCATCCAACATAGTGCCAAAGAGGGATTTCCATGACTCAACACAAGCTCTCCCCGCTCCTTGGTGGCGCCACATGTAGCTCTTAAGTGGGCTTACTTTGCCACTTGGTCTAGGCTTATTTTATGTCCCAATTATCCCCATTTATTCTTATAACACCTCTTTCTAAGGCTCCCTACCTAAAAAGTTAAAACTAAAATTTCCTACCAAATCGAGCCAACACAAAGCCTTAAATTGATCATTATTATTCCATAAATAATATCTCAAATAGCTTCTTACATAAGAAAAATGATTAAATTCCAAATAACCCCACTTTTGGGATGTTACAGCTTCTACCCCTTAAAATAAATTTCATTCCAAATTGCATAACTAAAATGTAGATGAGGTATTGCCGCCAGATCACATCCTCGTGTTCCCACGTAGCTTCTTCCACACTATGGTTTCGCCACAAGACTTTCACTAAGGGCATCGACTTCCTACGAGAACCTTTATATCCCTATCCAAGATCTCGAACAGTTCTTCCTCAAAAGATAAGTCTGCGTTAACCTCGATTTCATCACGGGGCACCACATGGGATGGATCTCGACCGATACCGCCTTAACATTGATACGTGAAATACGCCATGTATCTCGACTCGATTCTCGCCAACTCTAGCCGATAGGCTACCGGACCCACTCGCTTAAAATCAGATATGGTCTGATGAACCTTGGGCTCGACTTCCTTTCGTCCAAATCTTAACACCTTTTTCCAAGGCGACACTTTAGAAAGACCTTGTCTCCCACAAAGATACTCCATTTCCTTGCGTTTGAGATCGGATAAGACTTCGCCTATCTCGATGCTTCCTTGAGACGAGACCGAATCACTTTGACTTTGTCTTCGCCTCGCTACCATTTCGGGCCCAACACTTGTCGTTCACTCAACTCCGTCCAACACGCTTGGAGTTCGGCATTTCCGCCCATACAAGGCTTCAGATGGTGCCATCTCAATACTTGCTTGGTAGCTATTGTTGTAGGCGAACTCAGCTAGAGGTAAGAATTCCTCCCAACTACCTCGAATTCCAAGACACAACCCTCAAAGATATCCTCTAAGATCTCAGATGACCTTTCTCGATCGCTCGTCCGTCGAGGATGGAAAGTCAGGTTGAAATCCAACCGCTGCACTCCAATGCCCGATGTAACGCTTCCAAAACCTCAAGTGAACCTTGGGTCCCTATCCGAGATAATCGATACAGTACACCGTAATCGACTATCTCGGCCACATACAACTTTGCTAGCTTCTGGAGTGAGTAGTCCATTCTCACCGGTATGAAGTGAGCTGATTTAGTCAGACGGTCTACGATCACCCAAACTGCATCTTTCTTGCTGGGCGTAAGGGGTAGACCACTGACGAAATCCATAGTTATCCGCTCCCACTTCCATTGAGGGATCTTTACCGGTTGAAGTAACCCCGATGGTAACTGGTGTTCAGCCTTAACCTGCTGACACGTCAAACACTTCCCTACGAATTCCGTTATCTCACGCTTCAACCCGGGCCACCAGAACTGTTTCCGTAGATCTCCATACATCTTGCTTCCTCCCGGATGCATAGCGTAGGGGCTGCTATGAGCATCCTGGAGAATTTTCCGCCTCAACTCCATATCTTTTGGCATACAAGGTCGCCCCGAAAACATAGCACACCATCACCAAATACACTATACCCTCTACACCACCATTCTCAACTTGTATTCTCTTCGCCTTTAACCCTTCATCCACTAACTGCTTGTTCTTAATCTCCTCGATCCACGCTGGCTTAACTTGAAGCTCGCCAAAAGGCTTCCATCGTCATATAGGCTCAATCGAGCAAACATTGCTCTTAAGTCCGCCACAACCTTCCTATTAACGCATCCACCACGTTAGCCTTACCCGGTGATATTTGATGGAACAATCGAGTCCTTTAATGTACCAATCCATCTACATTGCCTCAAATTCAGATCTTTCGTGTCAAGATACCTCAAACTTTTGTGGTCCGTAAATTACCGACTTCTCCCCATAAAGGTAATGTCTCCATATTTTCGTATGTAAGACGATCGCGGCTAACTCTAAGTCGTGAGTTGATAGTTAACCTCATGCGGTCTCACTGCCGGACGATAGGCTACTACCTTTCCATCCTCGATCAACACACACCCCAAACCAAAGGTGAGATGCATCACAATAGATCGTGAATAATTTCCGCCTCGGGTTGTACTAAAACCGAGCTCCGTCAGATCTTCCTCACTTATCAAAACTTTCTTCTTTGCTTCTCCACCATACAAATGGAACACCTTTCCTTAGTAACTTAGTCAACGGCGCCGCGATCGAGAGAACCCTTCCATAAATCTCCGATAATACCTCGCTAATCCCAAAAACTTCAGATCTCGCCACCGACTTAGGCGGTTTCCACTCCAATACCGCTTCAATCTTATGGGATCCACTCTAATCCTTCCACGACACCACGTGACCTAAGAAAGCCACCTCCTTAGCCAAAATTCGCACTTCATCAATTTGGCATACAACCGCTTTTCCTCAACAATTGTAGGACTATCCGTAAATGCTTGTCGTGCTCCTCCTCCGTTTTTGAGTAGACCAAAATGTCGCCTATGAACACCACGACAAATTGGTCTAGGTATCGTTGAAAACTCGCTCATTAGATCCATGAACGCCGCGGCATTGGTCAACCGAATGGCATCACTAGAAACTCGTAATGCCCATACCGAGTTCAAACGCCGCCTTGTGAACATCGCCCCTTCACCTTAAGTTGATGGTAACCCGACCTAAGGTCTATCTTCGAAAACACCGACGCCTCTTCAATCGGTCAAACAAGTCATCGATTTGAGGCAATGGGTACTTGTTTTGATCGTTAACTTGTTTAACTCGACAGAATCGATGCACATTCGCATAGAACCGCCCTTCTTCTTGACAAACAATACAGCGCGCCCCACGGAGATATACTAGGTCGAATAAATCCCTTTATCCAAGAGCTCCTCGAATTTGAGCCTTCACCCACCAATTCCTTTGGTGCCATTCTGTGAGGTGCTATAGACACAAAGCTGCTCCGGTAGCGTGTCTATATCAATTCGACTTCCCGATCCGAGGCGTAATCTTAAGTTCTTCGGGAACACATCAAGAAATTCCCCAACCGTTCGGACCCTTCCAACCATCGACTCCTTAGCCTCCAAAGCACGATTCAACCAAGCACGCCTTACAACCCTTCTTAACCATCTTTTCCGCCTTCAAGGCAGACACCACATTGGATAGGTAATTCCTTCTATCACCTATCATAACCACTTCATCATTCTCAGCCGTCTTAAGAACCATGCGCTTAGTCACAATCCAAATTCGCCTGATACTTAACCAGCCAATCCATTCCAAGGATCAAATCGAACTCCCCGAATGGTAGTTCCATCAGATCAGCAACGAAAACTACCCCTTGGAGTTCTAGGGGTACATCTCTATAAAGTTTGTCTACGACTACACAGAGTGTCCTAGCGGGCTTAATACCGCCATCTTCCTAGAAGTAATCTCGAGTCTAGGTCCATAGTTCCTACCACACTACTAGCAATGTACGAAAGCGTTGAACCCACATCAATTAATGCATAATAAGGAGACCAAAATCGAAACGCATCTGCTATGACATCCAAAGGCCACCCTCCTCGCGACGCCTTGCAGATAGACTAAGCCAGTCGCTTAGCCTCAGGTTGCTCGAACTCTCGCCTCGAGTTCCTCGACCTCTGTTAGGACCATTGCTTCCTCTCGCCATTACCACGACCCTCTCGGTCCCACATTTCGCCCCGAGTACGGTTCGCTTTCAGCCGATTCCGAGCTCGCTTCGGGGACAATCTCGACCCGATGTTCTAAAGACCCACACTCAAACATCCTCTATCGCGGTCGAGCATCCTCCCAATGGGACTTCCCACAACGATTGACCGAGCCTCCTCGATTATTAGCTACGGCCTTGTCACCGACGGCCCACTCGCCTAGCCTTCTTCTGATCATTACCACTGGATCCAGCTGACCCAAATCCTCTCTTCTGATTATTTCTACTATAATTCTGCCTCACAGCCTCCTTAATCCCCTCGGCAACTTTAGCCTTTTCCACCAGAGATGAAAACTCACGAACTTGTCATGGCGCAATCAAGAACCTCAAGTCATCTCGAGTCCGTCCTCAAAGCGGACACAACATTGTGTTCAAGAGCCACGATGCCTCTTGCATACCTACTCGCCTTAAAACTCCGCCTCATACTCGGCCACGGACTTAGTTCCTTGCACTAGACCCGTAAAAGCCTTCCTCTCACACACTGTAGCCGGTGCCCACATACTTCTTCCGAAGGCGCTTTTAAAGTAGTCCCACGAAGATCATCACCGTGGCTCCATCCCGAATCGTCACCACCACTGCACGCTTCATCCTTTAGAAGCTTACATCGCCTTTCAACTTTTCCTCCTCGGTTAGGTCAAGATCATCCATTATCCTCTCTCAGATTCCACCAATACTGCTACACTGGGTGCCACTCCCGACACACCCCTAACACCTCACCATGGACCGAATCCGCCGGAACAGATTTTGAGCTCCTAAATTTCCACCACCTGACCACCAATTCGAGGACTCGCAATACCGCCATGAGCATCGCCTCCTCCCGTCTCGATCCTGCCTCCTCCGCTCCAAAAGTCGGAGGTGGTGGTGGCGAGGTACATCGCTGTAACCTTGTCCCGACTGACGGGTTCGACACCGCCATCCTACCCCTACAAGGCCCACTGCGCCCACGCCCTCTAGAACTCATTCTATCTACTTGCGCTTTTAATCGATTAAGAAAATTTTATGCGTTAGCATTTGTTCCACTTTATTATTCGCAAGAAATTTTATGGATAAAGTTTAATCGAGATTCTTTCGTGCAAACAGGTTTCATTTCTATCCTAGTTCACACAAAGAAGTTCTTGCATCCATTCCCTAATGCTTTCCATACCTATTCACTCTTCTGACATTTCGCCCATTTCTAACCCTGTGGTATTTTCGCCATTTTCCTACTGGGTATTTTTCGTAATAAAAGAAAATTTAAAACTTTAGTAGAGTAGATTGTTTGAAGTTCCCAAAACTGGAGGGTATTATTGAAAATTGACAAGATTTGAAGTTATGGCATTATTTCAAAACCGGGGTATTTTGGTAATTTGGTCCTCCAAGGGTAATTTTGTAATTTTGTAAATCAAGGATGTTTTAACCATTGTAAAACTCGAGGGTCCCTTTTGAGAATTTTTTCTTAAAACGTGATGTTGCAAAAATTTTGTACTGGGGGCATTTTGGTAATTTTATAAGTTGAGGCGTTTCTGTAATTTTTTCCAAAACCAAATATTTTATTGATGATGTCCAAGGCTAAGTTGTTGAATAATTATAGAATAGTTAAAATTTTTGGACAAAATCATTGATTTGATATTTTATGGACCAAGGGTATTTTAGTAATTTTACCCCTAAGGGCATTTTCGTAATTTTTCCACAAATAGAACTTTTCGAGGAAAACGTTGTAAAAAGAGTTGTTCTTACTTTGAAGGAGTGATTTGAAAAGTTTTAAAACCAAGTTTTGTTGTTTTTTTTTTTTTTCGAAAATCGTGGCTAATTCCTTTCGGTTTTAGTCATTATGTTTAGCCTATGACCGAGCCCTCTTGGTCGAGTGAACCCAAGCTACGCACCAGTGTGTTTCGGTGGAGAGGAGGTGAGTCACACGGATCGCTTAAATACCAAGCTCCCACCGAACCTTTCTAGACATGCGCAGAGGTTACCACACCACCGAGCCCTCCGAGTTAGGGTGAACCCAAGCTACGCACTGTAGGATACCGCAAGAGGTGGTGAGTCACTTGACCGCTTAAATACCGTGCTCTTCCTGCCCAATCCTAGACATGCGCAGAGTTACCACACCCTAGCTCAAAGACCAAGTCGAGGTTGGTTTAGTTCTTTAAGTCTTATGTTCTGCTTGTATGTTTGAGTAATCTAATCCTAGGTTCAAATTCCTATAAGTCTATCTACGCTCCATGCTTCCTACCCTTCTACGTAATATAATTCACAAAGAAGTTTCGAGGTACTTACCTCATGGGATCGGTGTTTGAGACTTGGGCCATGCCGCTTTAAAACCCAAAAACAATTAATAAGGCCTACTAAAACATTTTGGGCCTTGGGCCCCACAAACCGAAGTTTTGAACCCGGCTCGATACTAATTTGTAATACCCAAACCCTACCCAAATGTTAGGACCGAATATGGGTCGTTACTGAAAAACTTTTGAAACCCATTTGAAAATCCAATTTAAGTTTTGTTGAAAACAACTCGCTTTGGTTATCTTGTTGAAAACCTTCTTGGGCTAAATTCAAAATTTAATTAAGTCAAATTAATATACAAACTTCGAGATGTGCTCTGATGGCACGATAAAACATTTTCCGTGTTAATTTTTTAAAAAAAACCGTGATTCATTTATAGTAAAAATAAAAATATCCAACATATAAAAAAATAACTAAAGTAAAGTTTAATGAGGCCTTATTACATCCAAAATAAAACAACCCAATAACCAAATTTAAAATATCAAAATTAAAGTCCATTAAATTCTAAGTCCATCGCATGGCCTCCTCAAGTCCCTCCGGCCCATGTCCGCAATCTAAGCATCACCGAAAGAAATAATGGAGAAGGTGAGTCACCAAGACTCAAGATGTAACCCTTCCCCGCTTTTAAAACATTTTTCATACACAACATATAACAATTAATATGCAAATTAATGTGTACCCAACCTAGCCAACCATACGCCATCGCTCACCCTGCTGTGGTACCAAACCACCGGTGGTGCTAAACCACCGGTGACATATAGTCACAATGTGTTACTAAAACACCGTGTCCGAGACACAAATCGGGTGATGGGGCCAACCCATCGTGTGATACCAAATCACCGCGACGATCCCATATCTCAAGTGGGCCAACCCACGGTGGTGTTACCCAGGACAAGTCGCTATTGAGGTACCAAACCTCCGAGGTACCAAACCTCCGTGACATATAGTCACGGTGTGTTACTAAAACACTGGTGCCCGTCGGCACAATAATACTGCCCCCTCCACTCATCAATCCCGCATCAATCACATATTTAAATTTCATGTATTAATGCAACATGCTTACCAAAAGCATCGAATAACAAGTGCACATTTTTAGGGACTTACCCGGATTGCCAACTATACCGATATGGTATATTATCAATGCTACATAGAAATCAAGTTAGCATTCACAACAAACAACATATTAACAAGTTATATGTGTGTATGTACACACCTGTTACCACGATAGTCTTAAATCCCAAGATAATCAATCTACCACCTTATATCTCTTTGTTCCTATATTCTACCATAATAGAGTTAGTGATATGGGCCATTCGCCAAACCAATTAATTTGAGAGGGATTCTCAGAACCCGAATCTTACCTTTATCCTTTCTTGCCCTAATCACAAGACTCAATTCCCAATTCTGCTCTGCCAACCACCATCGATCAGTAAATAATACCAATAGCCTTCGGCTTTTAATCATTAACTGACTTACTAGAATAGCACTCTATTTACCATAAATCCTTACCCCCTACTTACCAATCGATTGACTAAGGAATGGAAGATCCGCCTTCCTGCTTTGAGATCCCGGAGTTTCCTAGAAAGAAATCGGTTTCACAAGGGTGTTAATACACTATTGAAATCGGCACTTACCCCCCCTTATGGATGTCGACAGAGACACAGAAGAGAAGGGAAGAAGAAAAAGTATTCGGCTAATACTTCTTACCTCTGCTTCAATCGGATGTAGGAGAAATCCAAACCACTATACTATTCACCAAGTAGAGAAAGAGAAGGAATTTCAAGACTTGATAGGTATTAGATTCTGCTAGGGTGGTTTAAAACAAGGCTGATTTTAATGAGAAAAGAAAGAAGAAAGGCAAATAGGAAGTGGTGATTCTGGCTAGTAGGAAGAAAAAGGAGAAGGGACTTAAAGAATGTGGTTTCGACAAGGAGGAGTTGTGAGGGTTTCGCTATGGTTTTTGAAGAGGATGTAAAAGAAAAGAAAATATGAGATGAGAGGGTTTAGAGATTCGGCTAGCAAACTTGGAAAAAAAAAAAAAATAAGGTGATCACTTAGGTGCTTATAGAAGCATTCGGCACCCCCCCTAGTGTCCTTGCCGTCCCCTCTTCTCCCAAGAGTCCAACATCCATCAATCTTCCTTGAATCACTCCTAGCCCTTGTTTAATTAAATTCAAAATAATTTGAATTAATCCCAAGTAAATCAACTAATATCTCCTTTATCACCCTTTTATTTTGTTTATCAAAATGAATTAATATCATCCTAATTATCCTTGGGAATTAATATTAAATAAAATCCTTAATTATCTCATAAAATAAAGAGTTTAAAAGAGAAGAAACTCTCCTTCCTATGCCGCCCAACATAGTGCCAAAAGAGGGATTTCATGACTCGAACACAAGCTCTCCCCGCCTCCTTGGTGGCGCCACATGTAGCTCTTAAGTGGGCTTACTTTGCCACTTGGTCTAGGCTTATTTTATGTCCCAATTATCCCCATTTATTCTTATAACACCCTCTTTCTAAGGCTCCCTACCTAAAAAGTTAAAACTAAAATTTCCTACCAAATCGAGCCAACACAAAGCCTTAAATTGATCATTATTATTCCATAAATAATATCTCAAATAGCTTACATAAGAAAAATGATTAAATTCCAAATAACCCCACTTTTGGGATGTTACACATATAAACAATTTATGCAATATCAAAGCATTTAAAGCATAATTATAACAATGCTTAATACATACGAGCTTACCTCGGATGTGAAAATGACAACACGATCAACTAATACGATATCTTATTTTTTCCTCGATCTAAGTCCGTATTCTACTTTTCTTGATCTAAATAATATCAAATTTAGCTTATTTAATCACTAATTTATTCAATTAAGTCCAAATTTCACTTTATGGCATTTTTACATAATTACCCCTAATATTTCACATCTTTTACAATTTAGTCCTTATTACACAAAATCACAAATGCATGAAATTTCTTTAATACCCATGATAGCCAAATTTCTATAAGACCCCTAGCAGCCCATATTTAACACTTTTTCACGTATTTAACCACTAACTTTACACATTTCTCGATTTAATCCCTATTATGCATTTTCACTAAAAATCACTTAACAAAACTTGTATATCTAGCAACAAGCATGCAAAATCTATTAAGAAACTTCAAAATACACAAGTATTCATCAATGGCATCATTCAAAATATTTAACAATTTTGCAAAATAGTCCCTGGGCTAGCAAGTATTAGCTGCAACGATCTCAAAAACATAGAAATCATTAGAAACTAGACAAAAATCATGCCTTAATTGACAAAAATGCTTTGGACGAACCCTAGCCCTATTTTTTTTCAAAGAATCGATTTGGTTCTCTCTTTTTGAAGAAGATGAATACAAAATATCTATTTTGTTTTATTTAATTTTCATTTTAATTATCATTTACCATATTAACCTTAATGATAAACCATTAAAATCATCATATTAATGTCCATATTGTCCACTCACAATTAAAATGGTCTAATTACAACATAAGGACCTTAAATTTAAGGTTCATTGCTATTAGACACCTTTAGCTATTAGAACTCAAGTTTTACGCTTTACGCGATTTAGTCCTTTTTATCAAATTAATCAATCAAATGATAAAATTTCTTAATGAAGCTTTCACACAATCACTCAATCATGTTGTAAAAATTAAAATAATAATAAAATAAATATTTTGACCTCAGATTTATGGTTTTGAAACTACTGTTCCGATTAGACAAAAAACGGGCTATTACAGGGAACTTGTGTCATATAGGTAAATATTTGATGTCTTTTGAGTTGTTTAAATGTTTTATCTTAGTAAGACTTACTGCATAAGTTATATGGTTGATATGGAGTCTAATGGGAGATTGTTGGATTAGTTGAATGAATGCATTTTTTATTGATTCTTTAATATGCCATTGAGCGAAAATTGGTATAGTTGAATGTGATCAACTTTGGTATATTAGTTTTGAGTATGCTTTAATGTCATTTAGTTGAATACGTGAACTCCTAATTATTAGTTAGTATGTTTATGAATGATGATTTCAAGTCCCTATTTCTTTCTAAAGAGTACATTTGAGTTTTAGATGGTTTGAGCATGAATTAAACATTTTAAAGATGGAATTTTACCATTTCTGAACTTAAGTACCCATATTTTTGTACTTGGTATCGATACTTAACCATATGAATAGTTTTTAAAATAATCAAAATTCTAAAATGGCATCGATTTTATGAGGGTATTAATACTTTTCTTAAAATATCGATACCCTTATACTGCTTATTAAACAGAATTAAATTTTGGTATCGTTATTTAGACATGGCATAGATACAGTATCAATATCATCAATTAAATATCGATACAAAATTTTTTGAAACTTTAAAACTTTGATAATTTTGCAAATCAATTCTATATATTACCTGAATTTCACCATTAAGTCCTTGTATACTTGAATCTATTTCGTTGCAATATGTTTGAATTATATTGTATAAATTTCTGATATGGTTGTGATTGTTGAATGTAGCATCCTTTTATTTAGGCTCGATGACTGGACCGGGTACGGGGTGTTACAGCCATTACCATTCGTGACCTACTTTCCTACGAAGTAAGAGAGGAGTGGGTGAATTCATTGCAAACTCAGTGAAAAATCAGGAATCAACAAGGTATGGTTTAAAATGGTGCTTATAGGTGAGTACTCACAATCCTTTGGTATACCAATATATCCAACATATAAGCTCGTAGAAGAGCTCATACAAAAGCTTATCACATAAAGCTCGCATAAAGAGCTCATAAAAACATAGCTTACAAAACGTAGGCTTGCATAAGAGCACAAGTAAAAAATATCTTTAAAGCACACCTTAAAAACATAACTAGAAAATAGAGTATTAGAACTAAAAAATAGAGTTTTATAAAAAAAAAAAAAAACTAAGTTTAAAAATGAAGTTATTGGAAACATAACAATCCGCACACAAGTTACAAACCCTGAGCATTAATACTAAAAACATGATAGTTAGCACACTTATGGAAATTCTTAATCGCTCACCAATAAAGCTGAGAATTTAAACGAGTTTTTCTTTGCCTTTTTGATTGCTTGTAGATGGTCCGGCTGGTTCGTAACATATATAAATACACTCAGATTACTTAAACAGACAAAACTTACGGAGTTCACACATGCAAGCGAACCTAGCTTTTTGGACAATCAACCCTAACATGACAAACGATTACCTTGATTTCTACTAACTTGGTTCAGGATAGAGACTTGGAAAAAAAAATATTGATGTAACACCCCTAACCCGAGACCGTCGCCGAAATAGGGTTAAGAGGAATTACCAAACATTCAAAACATTTCATTACCAATTCATGACACTAAGTCAAACATCAATCAAACATGTTTAATCACAAGTATATAGTCCCTTATTGAGGTCTTTGAGACCTTAAATACATGCTAGAAAGGAGTTGGGACTAAACCGGAACACATACAGAAATTCTAGAAAATTTAAAAATTTTCAAAATTACAGGGGATACACGCCCATGGGGGCAGGCCGTGTGCCTCCCACGGCTGTTAGACACCCTCGTGTGTCTTCCCCGTGGTCGAACTTGACTTTACTCCACGGCCAACAAGCACGCCCGGGTACCTTGGCCGTGGTCAATTCTAACTTGGCTCCACGGCCACTAAGCGTGCCCTTGAGCTTTGGTTGTGGTCAATCCTGTTGAAACCACAAGGCTACCAGGCACGCCCGTGTGCTAAGGCCGTGTACTCTTAACTAGCTACTAACTTATCCCCACGGTCACAAGGCATGCATGTGTGCCATAACCGTGTGACAAATAGGCCATTTGCAAGGCCAATTTGCCTCCCACACAAGGGTCAATCCTACAAGAACCTTTAACCATCATCCCACACACAATTTAGCAACTAATTTCATATCAAATGATCAACATAACATTTCATACAATTTCATTTTAAAACATGTCAACTTAGAAACTAACATACACAACTTGAACACATTCAATACTAAACATGATTCATTCCCAATTTCACTAAATCATACTAGCATCATATCATCACAAAGTTTACCATTCATAAGTCATTCTCTTTACCCACAAACCATACCAAAATATGCACCATATATCTAGCCACATCACATGGCTAATTACACATCTCAAATATGTCTCAAAATAACTAGCCTATACATGCCATATTTCAACTATGTACATCATTCCAAATGTGCCCAAAATAGATTGCCGATAGTGTGATTGAGATACTGACGATCCCTGGATTCGAGCTAGCTTTACTGACACTATAAAACAGAGAAACAAACACACAGTAAGCTTTCAAAAGCTTAGTAAGTTCAAAATATAATACATATAATTCAACAATTCAAGGCATGATACAAAATAAGTCATCATTTAGATTAATTTACCAATGATACACTCACTCAAGTATGCTCAATGTTCACATAGCATTTCATCCATCTACTATCAAATTCACCAACACATAGTTATTATACATACTTAGCCAACACTTAAATACTCATTATCCATACTGTAAGACCCAATTTTTGCCCGGCCCATTTTATAACCATTAACCAAACACAAAAAAAAACCCAAAAAATAATAATAATAAACAGTCTCTTAAATGTCCATTTACAAAACAATTACAGTTTTTTTTTTACAAACCCACAAACCCGAGCCCAGATGTTATAACAAAAATAGCCCAACATTCCAAATTACAACCCAGCATGATAACAGGCCAATTACTAAAACCTAATCCGCATGGCCCAATGTTTAGAACGGCCCAAATGGCCCGAGCTGAATGATCCCTAGAAACCCTAGAGGTTTTCTCCAGCGTCGCAAGCCCAAGGTGCGCCGCAATAGACCTTCTGGAAGCTTCATGCACCGTAGCCCTGCTGAAGGTTGGGCTACCGCTCCTCAAGACGCGCTTTGCGCTGCTTTCAAAGACCACGCCGCCCCACACGCAGCCTCTCAGATCGCCTCCAACAAAACAACTCAGAACACCACATCTATGTAACACCCCAAACCCGGTCTATGCGTTAAGACCAAATTTGACATGTCACATGAAATGAACATACATCTAGTCTTTTAAAGATTTAAAGAAATTGGATTTTCAAAAATGTTTTGACGTGGAGTTTTTTTTTTTGAAAACTAAGGTTGATTGCTAAATCTAATAATTTGAGACGTAAGGATTTATAAAATGAAGCTTAGAAATGTAACATCCTGATAATTAGGGGTTATGCATCTTTACTTAGTTGAATGATATTGCATGCTTAAATATGATTGAGTGTATTTTGGAAGTTATTTTTGAACTTCATTAATTAAGTGTATGCTTAGTGATTTATTAAATTTTTAATAACTAAGATGGAGCTAAGCATGATAGGCTTTAAGAAATAATGACAAGAGGTTTTAAGCATAAGATGAGTAATTGGCAAGGTGGTTAGGATGCATGGATGAGTGCTTGAGGGGAGAGGTTCGAATCCCCTAGCTAGCAAATGGGAGGATTTTATTTTTGTTTCCTTCCCTATAGTGTCGGCCAAGACTCTTCTAGAATGGATGAGCATCTTTTAATTTTGGTAAATTGACCATATGAAAAGGTAAGCTAAAACTTATGGCATGGAATCATGAAAGGATGGTAAGATAGGGGACAAAAGGCTTGATGTAAGGGCAATGTTTTGGAAGCTTTTTCATGGTCATTTGACCATGAACCTAGTCGGTTTTAGGGGCTAAAGGGGATGGTTAATTGTGATAGCAAATTAAGGGTTGATGGGGAAGAAACAAGGAGGAAAAAGGGGGATAATGTTGGCATAGGTTGGCCGAAATTTTGCTTAGCCATTAGGGGGTGAAAGTTGGCCAAAAAGTCTTGCATTTTTGTGCATCTTTTCTCATTTCTCCAAAAGTTTTTCTCCTAGCCGATTTTTGTTATTGATTTTAGGTAAAAATTTCTCTTTGTTTTGGCTTTCATTTTGACCATTTTGGCTAAAGTTCCTATTCTCTCAATTTCTTGTTCTCTTTAGTCAAAAACATCAAAAGTTTGGAAAACATTTCTTCTTTTCTTTTTACCTCATTGCCGAAACTATCAAAGTTCAAAGAACTATTTTTCTTTAATTTCTCCCTCTTGGCTGAATGCACATAGGTCCCTAAATTTATTTCTTTTCTTTTGGAATCATCTTCATCATCATCTTTTCTCCTTCTTCTCTTTATCCCTTCTTTCAATTTCATTTTCTTTCTTCCTTCTCTCAACCGAAACTACCTTCTACTAAAACCAAAATCAACATTATTTTCATCTCTTTTGTCAACCAAATCCTCTTCTATTTCGATTTCCTTTTCTTCTTTTCTTTTATTGAAAACTAAAACTATTTTATGCCATCTTTCTCTTTTCTTTTGTTGGAAACCCGAAACCACCATAGCCAAAACACCATATTTTTTTCTCTTCTTTTTGTTCAAGCCGAATCATCATTTCTTTTCTTCTACTTTGACAAGGCCGAATCTTCAAGGGGTTAAATAAGGATTTTTATTAAGTGTTTTCATTATTTCTTTTAGAATAATCGATTTAGAAACTTAATTCTTTATTTTTTTCTCTCCTAGTCGAATCCTTGGAAGGATTTTAAGGATCTTTGTTGAAACCAACTTTTAAGAAGTGATCTTTCGAAATCATCCAAGGTAAGATTATCCCTTTTGGTTATATTAATCCTTTTAGATAGACTATTAATCAATTGTATTTTTAGGGGTGATTTGAGACTAACAAGATAGGTAAGAAAAGAGCAGTACGGAGTATTTGGAAGAGAGGAGGCACTATTTTACCATCGAACCTCAAACGAAGGGCTGTATCGGCGATAAGAGATTTTCCACTGGGTTATGGACCCTCTGCTAACGAAGATCGGTTATTTGAAGTAGTGCGTACAACCGAACCACTTTACGTTGGTGGGTTATCAGTGGGTTTTGATCCATCTAGCGGAGAAAAACCACAAATAACGGTTGTTCGAGAATCCGAGGGTAAGGATTTAGATCTCTCGTCAATAAGTATAATTTTATTAGTAATAGTATATTCTAACCAAGTGTGATTAATAACTAGGTGTTGACGAGCGAGAAGGTATCGTTCTCACAGTCATAAGGTGTGTAACCTTACAATAAAATCTCATAGATCTATGTATTAAATGTGATTATATGACAATATGTTTGATAATGATTGTGGATACCATTCGGTGGTATACGATATTCGTGTATGTTTACCCCAAAAATTACATTAAATTTTGCTATATGCATAATTGTGAGATAAGTATGATTTTGTTATGATTTTGGGGTAAATGGCATGAAAACCTAATAATATGTATGTGCATTGGCATATGGGTAAAATTGATAAAGGGAAGTATTCGGTGGTTTTACCACAATATCCGTGACTTCGGTCACATATTTGAAATCCGTGACTTGGTCATATAGGTGAATCTGGTGACTTGGTCACATATTTGAAATCCGGTGACTTGGTCAAAATTTTGTCCGGTGGCCTTGCCACAAAATTATAAGGAGATGTGCATGTTGATCGCAAAGAATCGCCTTCGATGGTGTCTGCATGGATGGAGGGTCAATTTAGTAATCCCACGGTGTGTTGCTTGGTACGGGTGGTGTGTAGCGGATGGATATTTAGGTGGGCGGGTTTGCATTTCATTATATGTACATATTCATGTGATATTAAATGATTAATATATAATCTGCTATGAAAATGGGCTTTTGGGCTAAATATGAGCTAAATGGGCCTATGGCCATATGTGTAATTAATGGGCTTTAAGGCTATGATCAAATGGGCTTTTTAATGTATGTGTTACACATTGAGTTTATGACTCACCCCTTTTGTGGGATAACTTTTCAGATGATTCGTAGTGCGATGGATCGGGTCAGCAAGGACTCCGTGGTGGCCAATGCTCATATAAAGTATTTTGGAGATTTTCCAATTTAAACTTATTAAATTTTACTTCTTAGACTTTATTATGGGTTTTTGCTATTTTTATGTAATAAGGCCACTATGAACTGTTTTAAATTTTTTTGTTTGGATTTATTCTTATTTTGCCATGAATAATTATTAATTAAATAACTAAATGGATTTTTATAAATAATTTAAACTGCTTTTGAAAACAAAATATATTTCCACAATATTAATAAATTTTTCATTAAATTTGGTTTTCGTTAACTTATTATTTCTTTTAAAATAATGTTTTAAGAAGATGCTAATTTACTTTACAATTAAATTTCAACTCGATCTTTAAGTTAATCTATTTTATTCAAAATCATCAAGTTTTTCTTAAATAAGTGAGAGTTTGCTAAAGTTTTACTTGAAGAACATATCAAATCCGATCGGGCTTTTTGGGTCGGGTTTGGGGTGTTTCAACTTGGTATCAGAGCCCAGTTTTAAACTCTCAGCCTTGGGTTTTGAAGCCCACAACGTTTTCAAAAGTTGGCCCAAATGATTTTTTTTGAAGGTTTTCTTAAGTTAAAATGGTTTTATAAGAGCATGGCACTCGAATTCTCGACCCAGATCCATCAGGTAAGTATCTTTATTGATATGAATGTATGATAAGCCTAAGGAAACTATACTTTAGAGACATGGACCCTAGGTGTTTGTACACAACTACGGAAAAACCACTGAATATCTGTTGCATAAAACTTTCTGTTAATAAGAAGTGAAAAGACTCTAATACATAAGACTTTTTCGTAAAAATAGATAAGACACGTAGTAGACATGAGTTCTAGGGGACGTGGTCATCGTGGACGTGGAAGAGGAAGAATGGCTGTGTCGGAACCAGTTAGATCTGGTCAAGGTTTTGAGAATGAAGCTCTGCCACCAGCTATCGGGTGGATTTCAAGAGTAAAATGGAGGAGGTGATGCAGTATCACAAGCTGTGAACGAGTAGCAGAAGCTAGTGCTGGAAACGGGTCTCAAAAGTCAGTAGCTGAGAGACTAAGATCAAATGGAGCTGAGGTTTTCAGGGGAGTATCTGGAGTAGCTCCAAATGTAGCGGAATGCTGGTTGGAAGCAGTCGAGAGGATCATGGACGATTTAGACTGCACTGCTAAAGAAAAATTAAAATGTACTATTTCACTACTCAGTGATGAGGCCTACCAGTGGTGGCTCACTATCAAGGAGAGTACCCCTGTGGATCGACTAGATTGGGGGTATTTTAAAATTAAATTCGAAGGAAAATATGTTGGAGTTAGCTACATCGACTCCCAGAGAAAGGCATTTCTGAATCTAGTGCAAGGCAATAAGTTGATAGCTAAATATGAAGCAGAGTTTTTACGACTTAGCCGTTATGCCAGAGGGATAGTAGCTGTTGAATATGAACGGTGTGTCAGATTTGAAGATGGACTTAGAGATGAACTGCGAGTGATGATTGCTCTGCACCGGGAAAGAGATTTTGCAATCTTAGTAGAAAGGGCAAGAATAGTTGAAGAGGTTAAGCGTACTGAAAGACAGAACCGGGACAGAGGCCAGAATAAGAACAAGAGAAGCTTTGGATCTTCAGGGTCATCCGGAATTTCCAAAAAACCAAGAAATGAAGGACCGCGAGGTCGCAGATCACACGGTGGACAACATCGTGCTTGTGCTCAATGTGGGAAGATGCACCGGAGAGTGTTGGAAAAAGACCGGGGGATGTTTCAAGTGCGGATCTAAAGACCATATAATCAAGGATTGTCCAAGAATTGAAAAGAACCGCCATGAAGTCGAGGTGTTAATCAGTGGCAGAGGTGAACAATGAATTGATAAGGGCCGTGGTCCAAATGGAAGGGATAATGGTTCTGGTAGAGGTCGCGGGACTTCAGGCAGAGGTTGTGGTAGCTCGAGGCGAGACAACAGTGTCAGTATATGCGCTTCATCGTAGAGAGGATGATGGCCTTTTGATGTTATCACTGCACGCTTTAGATTTACAGGTTGCCCTTTATTGCTTTGATAGATATAGGGCCAACTCACTCATATATCGCTAGTGAAGTATCTGGGACTTTGCATGTGACTTCTGAGACTGTACCTAGGAAGATGATTGTACTTAGTCCTTTAGGACAGACAGTAGTAATAGACAAACTCTTTAAAGAAGTGCCTTTAAAAGTTCAAGGGACGCAGTTTTCGGCTGATTTAATGGAGTTGCCATTTGGGGAATTCGATCTGATCTTAGGCATGGATTGGCTAGTGAAGTATCGTGCAAATGTGGACTGTGCTGCTAAGTGGATGTCGTAAAGAACTTTTGATGACAAAGAAGTTGTAGTGATGGGCGAGAGACGAAACTACTTATCAAATGTAGTATCCGCTCTTAAGGAAGAAAAGATGGTTAGAAAGGGATGTGTAGCCTTTCTGATGTTGGTGAGTGCCTTGGAGGCTAAGGAAGCAACTGTTGAAGAAGTCAGGACTGTGAATGAATTTGTAGATGTTTTTCGGAAGAACTTCCAGGATTACCTCCGGACCGAGAGGTAGAATTCGGGATTGAATTATTGCCTGGAACGGCGCCAGTTTCTATTGCTCCATATAGAATGGCACTGAAGGAATTAGTTGAGCTTAAGGCTCAGATTCAGGAGTTGCTTGATCGTGGATTTATCCGACCTAGTGTATCCCCATGGGGAGCACCGGTTCCATTTGTGAAGAAGAAGGATGGATCGATGAGGATGTGTATAGATTACCGGCAGTTGAATAAGCTGACCATCAAGAACAAGTATCCTTTGCCAAGGATCGACGACTTGTTCGATCATTCAAAGGAGTCATGTATTCTCAAAGATTGATCTAAGGTCGGGGTATCATCAGCTTAAAGTGAAAGAAGTGGATATCTATAAGACAGCTTTCCGAACTAGATATGGGCATTATGAATTTCTAGTAATGCCATTCGGATTGACGAATGCCCCAGCTGTATTCATGGATATGATGAACCGGATCTTCCAACCCTACTTGGATCAGTTCGTTGTGGTATTCATAGACGACATCCTAGTGTATTCTAAGTCCGAAATGGAACATGATGAGCATCTCCGGATTGTGTTGTGAGTTTTAAGGGAGAAGAAACTTTATGCCAAATTCAGCAAGTGTGAATTTTGGCTAAAAGAGGTTGCATTTTTAGGCCATGTGGTGTCTACAGAAGGAATAAGGGTGGATCCTCGGAAGATTGAGGTCAGTACTAGATTGGAAACCACCTAAGTCCAGAATCGAGGTTCGCGATTTCTTGGGGTTAGCAGGCTATTACGTAAGATTTGTTGAAGGATTTTCTTCAATAGTTGCACCTTTAACGAAATTGCTGAGAAAAGAAGTACCTTTCGTGTGGGCTGATAAGCAACAAGAGAGTTTTGAGAAGCTCAAGAAGGTTTTGACTGAAGCTCTAGTTTTAATTCAGCCTGAGGCAGGAAAGGATTTTGTCGTGTATTGTGACGCTTCTCACACGGGATTAGGATGTGTTCTGATGCAAGACGGGAAGGTAATTGCGTATGCGTCTCGGCAGTTAAGACCTCATGAGGTTAATTACCCGACGCATGACTTGGAGTTGGCAGCAGTAGTCTTTGCTCTTAAAGTTTGGAGACATTATTTATACGGGGAAAAGTCAGTGATATACACGGACCACAAAAGTCTGAAATATCTACTGACTTAGAAAGAACTGAATTTGAGGTAGCGAAGGTGGATAGAGTTGTTGAAAGACTACGACTGTTCTATCGAGTACCACCCGGGCAAGGCGAATGTGGTGGTAGACGCTCTAAGTTGGAAAGTGGTGTCAGATTTAAGGGCGATGTTTGCACATCTTAGTCTTTACAATGACGGGAGCTTGTTGGCAGAATTACAAGTTAAGCCGACATGGTTGTGTCAAGTGAAAGAGAGACAGTTAGTAGACGAAGATCTGAGTGTAAAGCTACGGCAGGTACAGAATGGGGAATTGGAAGATTTTAGTATTAACAGCGATGGGGTATTGTGTTTTAAAGGTAAAGTCTGTATGCCGAGGGATCAAGAGTTGAGGCAAAAGATTCTTCAGGAGTTGCATAGTAACCCTTATGCTATGCATCCTGGAGGAAGTAAGTTATATCGAGATTTGCGAGATCGATTACGTGGCCTGGACTTAGCGAGAGTTACGGAGTATGTAGGAAAGTGCTTAACGCGCCGACAAGTCAAGGCTGAACATCAAGTACCTTCGGGATTGCTTCAACCGATAAAGATTCTGCAATGGAAATGGGAGAGAATCACCATGGACTTTATTAGTGGGCTTCCTCTTACGCCTACTAAGAAAGACTCTGTATGGGTGATAGTGGACCGATTGACGAAATCTGCACATTTTATCCCAGTTTGGGTTGATTACTCTTTGCAGAAATTGGCAAAGTTATATGTGGCTGAGATTGTGAGATTGCATGGAGTACCGGTGTCAATTATTTCGGATAGAGATCCGAGGTTTACGTTTTGATTTTGGAAAGCATTGCATCAGGCTTTGGGCACTAGATTGGACTTCAGTACGACATTTCATCCTCAGTCGGACGGTCAGTCTGAAAGAGTAATCCAAATCTTAGAAGATATGTTAAGGGGTTGTGTGATAGATTTCAAGGAAGTTGGGAGGAATTCTTACCGTTAGCGAAATTTGCGATAATAACAGCTTACCAAGCCAAGATTCGGATGGCACCATATGAAGCACTATATGGACGGAAGTGTCGCACTCCTACGTGTTGGATGTAATTAGGGAACATCGATTTTGGGTCCGAAATAGTGACCGAATCCAAGAAAAGTTAAGGTAATCCGGCCGAGTTAAAAGAAGCATCTGACAGACAAAAGTCATACGCAGATCTAAAGCGGAAGGAAATAAAGTTTGCTGTGGGAGATCAAGTATTCCTAAAGGTTTCACCTTGGAAAAAGGTGATGAGATTTGGTCGCAAAGGAAAGTTAACTCCCAGGTTCATTGGACCTTATCGGGTTTTAAAGCGGCTCAGACCTGTGGCATATCAGTTAGAATTACCTTCGGAATTGAAGCAAATGCATGATGTGTTCCATGTTTCAATGTTACGCCGTTACCGGTCAGATCCATCTCATGTAGTGCCAGTTGAGGAGGTGAAATTAAGACCAGATTTGTCCTATGAAAAGGAGCCAATTCAAATTCTGGAGCGAGATGTAAAGGTTTTACGGAGAAAGTCGGTTCCTCTCGTCAAAGTATTATGGCGTAATCATGGATCAGAAGAAGCTTCGTGGGAACCGGAGGAAGCGATGCGACAGCAATACCCTCACTTGTTCCAACCAGGTAATTTCGAGGACGAAATTATTTTAAGGGGGTAGAACTGTAACATCCTGAATAATTAGGGTTATGCATCTTTACTTAATTGAATGATGTTGCATGCTTAAATATGATTGAGTGTATTTTGGAAGTTATTTTTGAACTTCATTAATTAAGTGAATGCTTAGTGATTTATTAAATTTTTAATAACTAAGATGGAGCTAAGCATGATAGGCTTTAAGAAATAATGACAAGAGGTTTTAAGCATAAGATGAGTAATTGGCAAGGTGGTTAGGATGCATGGATGAGTGCTTGAGGGGAGAGGTTCGAATCCCCTAGCTAGCAAATGGGAGGATTTTATTTTTTGTTTCCTTCCCTATAGTGTCGGCCAAGACTCTTCTAGAATGGATGAGCATCTTTTTAATTTTGGTAAATTGACCATATGAAAAAGGTAAGCTAAAACTTATGGCATGGAATCATGAAAGGATGGTAAGATAGGGGGGACAAAAGGCTTGATGTAAGGGCAATGTTTTGGAAGCTTTTTCATGGTCATTTGACCATGAACCTAGTCGGTTTTAGGGGCTAAAGGGGATGGTTAATTGTGATAGCAAATTAAGGGTTGATGGGGAAGAAACAAGGAGGAAAAAGGGGGATAATGTTGGCATAGGTTGGCCGAAATTTTGCTTAGCCATTAGGGGGTGAAAGTTGGTCAAAAAGTCTTGCATTTTTGTGCATCTTTTCTCATTTCTCCAAAAGTTTTTCTCCTAGCTGATTTTTGTTATTGATTTTAGGTCAAAATTTCTCTTTGTTTTGGCTTTCATTTTGACCATTTTGGCTAAAGTTCCTATTCTCTCAATTTCTTGTTCTCTTTAGTCAAAAACATCAAAAGTTTGGAAAACATTTCTTCTTTTCTTTTTACCTCATTGCCGAAACTATCAAAGTTCAAAGAACTATTTTTCTTTAATTTCTCCCTCTTGGCCGAATGCACATAGGTCCCTAAATCTATTTCTTTTCTTTTGGAATCATCTTCATCATCATCTTTTCTCCTTCTTCTCTTTATCCCTTCTTTCAATTTCATTTTCTTTCTTCCTTCTCTCAACCGAAACTACCTTCTACTAAAACCAAAATCAACATTATTTTCATCTCTTTTGTCAACCAAATCCTCTTCTATTTCGATTTCATTTTCTTGTTTTCTTTTATTGAAAATCGAAACTATTTTATGCCATCTTTCTCTTTTCTTTTGTTGGAAACCCGAAACCACCATAGCCAAAACCCCATATTTTTTTCTCTTCTTTTTGTTCAAGCCAAATCATCATTTCTTTTCTTCTACTTTGACAAGGCCGAATCTTCAAGGGGTTAAGTAAGGATTTTTATTAAGTGTTTTCATTATTTCTTTTAGAATAATCGATTTAGAAACTTAATTCTCTTATTTTTTTTCTCTCCTGGGCCGTATCCTTGGAAGGGATTTTTAAGGATCTTTGTTGAAACCAACTTTTAAGAAGTGATCTTTCGAAATCATCCAAGGTAAGATTATCCCTTTTGGTTATATTAATCCTTTTAGATAGACTATTAATCAATTGTATTTTTAGGGGTGATTTGAGACTAACAAGATAGGTAAGAAAAGAGCAGTACGGAGTATTTGGAAGAGAGGAGGCACTATTTTACCATCGAACCTCAAACGAAGGGTCAGACGATGATAATGATTTTCCATCGGGTTGTGGACCCTCGCTAACAAAGATCGGTTATTTGAAGTAGTGCGTACAACCGAACCACTTTACGTTGGTGGGTTATCAGTGGGTTTTGATCCATCTAGCGGAGAAAAACCATAAATAATGATTTTTCGAGAATCCGAGGGTAAGGATTTAGATCTCTCATCAATAAGTATAATTTTATTAGTAATAGTATATTCTAACCAAGTGTGATTAATAACTAGGTGTTGACGAGCGAGAAGGTATCGTTCTCACAGTCATAAGGTGTGTAACCTTACAATAAAATCTCATAGATCTATGTATTAAATGTGATTATATGACAATATGTTTGATAATGATTGTGGATACCATTCAGTGGTATACGATATTCAGGTATGTTTACCCTAAATATTCCATTAAATTTTGCTATATGCATAATTGTGAGATAAGTATGATTTTGTTATGATTTTGGGGTAAATGGCATGAAAACCTAATAATATGTATGTGCATGGGCATATGGGTAAAATTGATAAAGGGAAGTATTCGGTGGTTTGACCACAATATCCAGTGACTTCGGTCACATATTTGAAATCCGGTGACTTGGTCACATATGTGAATCTGGTGACTTGGTCACATATTTGAAATCCAAAGGACTTGGTCACAATTTTGTCTAGTGGCCTTGCCACAAAATTATAAGGGCGATGTGCATGTTGACTGCAGCAACTGCCTTCGATGGTGTGTAGCGGATGGAGGGTCGATTTAGTAATCCCCACGGTGTGTTGGTTGGTATGGGTGGTGTGTAGCGGATGGATATTTAGGTGGGCCGGGTTTGCATTTCATTATATGTACATATCCATGTGATATTAAATGATTAATATATAATCTGCTATGAAAATGGGCTTTTGGGCTAAATATGAGCTAAATGGGCCTATGGCCATATGTGTAATTAATGGGCTTTAAGGCTATGATCAAATGGGCTTTTTAATGTATGTGTTACACATTGAGTTTGTGACTCACCCTTTTGTGGGATAACTTTTCGATGATTAAGTAGTACGATGGATCGAATTGACAAGGACTCAAGTGGTGGCCAATGCTTATATCAAGTATTTTGGAGATTTTCCAATTTAAACTTATTAAATTTTACTTCTTAGACTTTATTATGGGTTTTTGCTATTTTTATGTAATAAGGCCACTATGAACTGCTTTTAAATTTTTTGTTTGGATTTATTCTTATTTTGCCATGAATAATTATTAATTAAATAACTAAATGGATTTTTATAAATAATTTAAACTGCTTTTGAAAACAAAATATATTTCCACAATATTAATAAATTTTTCATTAAATTTGGTTTTCATTAACTTATTATTTCTTTTAAAAATAATGTTTTAAGAAGATGCGAATTTACTTTACAATTAAATTTCAACTCGATCTTTAAGTTAATCTATTTTATTCAAAATCAAGTTTTTCTTAAATAAGTGAGAGTTTGCTAAAGTTTTACTTGAGGAACATATCAAATCCGGTCGGGCTTTTTGGGTCGGGTTTGGGGTGTTTCAAGAAAATTTAAATTAATATTTTAAGAAGATTTACAAGAGTTTGAAAATAATTTTGGAAAAATTTTTATAGCATTGTTAACAAAAATTTTCTAAGTAAAAATATTTAAGAATGTAACTCCTTTCTTTTTGAGAAAAACATTTATTTTAATTTTTAGATAAATCTCACTTAAAGTATTCAAGCAATTTATAAAATCCATCCAAATGTAAAACATCATTAAAAATTTATCCAGAGGCCTTATTACAACTTAATCTTAAATAGCAAAATGATAAAACGTACTTAAAAGAAATCTGGAATTTAAATAACCCATTATTCGTAGTATGGCCTCCACTAAGTCGTCCACGGCCCAAGCCTCCATCACTGATCATTATTTGAGAAGGGTAAGGAAAACGGGGTGAGTTTCTTAGAACTCAGTGCGTAACCCACTTACCATTGTCACTGGGAAAAAAATCCAATTAAGCATTTATTGGGCCAAAGCCCATTTACAATTATAACATAATATCATATATAATATGCATGTGATATGCAATTCCCAAACCAAACCTAATTTCCATCCGCTACACACCACCCGTACCAACCAGCACACCTGCAGGGAGCTTTAGTCACCCACCCCGCCAACACACCAAAATAGGCATTTAGCCGTATATTAATTTGTGGACAAGCCACCATATTTACAAAGTTTACATGGCATAGCCATTTTTCAGATTTGTCGCAGAGCCACCAGAATTTTGTAGCAAAGCTACCAGAACTTCTCTTCGTCAAATATCCCAACCCATGCAAATCATGTATATAATATGCATATTCAATTACAACAACCCATTCATATAATTATTACAAACATTTGGCCCATTATAAAAATTTTCACAATCTGGCCCATATCACATTTTGGCCCTTATATCACACTTGGCCCATATATCAAATATCACATTTGGCCCATATATCAAATATCACATTTGGCCCATATATCAAATATCACATTTGGCCCATATATCAAATATCACATTTGTCCCATATATCAAATATTACATTTGGCCCATATATCAAATATTACATTTGGCCTATATAGTCACTTTTATCGATTTGGCCCATTGAGGGCAATTTCGTAATATTCACAGTCTTAATACCGATTTCATAGTCTTACCAATAAATTGATAAATATGCCATTTTACCCGATTTCACTAACTTGTGATTTAATCAAGTGATTAATACGATATAGTTATTTAACTCGTGAGATACAGTGTGAGATTACACACTTGATTACGGTAAGCACTACACTTTCCTGATCGTCAACACCTAAAAATATTTTAACGCTCGATTAGATCATTAACACTTATAGTAAATCTACTCTAAAATAAACGGTCTAGGTTTTTACCCTTGGAATCGCGAATAAAAACTATTTGCCGATTCTCCCCGGTTGACGGTTCACAATCCGGTGGAAAAATCCTGAATCGCCGAAACAGCCCTTCATTTGAATCTAGAAGGGATAGCAAATCTGCTCCTTTAACGATCACCAATCACTGCTCCTTTTGATTCGATCTTGTTTGCCTCCATTGTTAAATAAATATTAGTCCAAACTAATATTTCGTTATTATAACCAATTGATCTTATGAGTGAAGTCGGCTTACCACAAAATCCTTACGTTCACAGGATGAAAATCAAGCGATAGAATCCCTATGATAAAATCGGTTAATCAACACTATCTTCAACAAATAAAAAATAATATAGAACCTTTCAAAAAAGAACTTCCTTACCTTGAAAGATGAAATCCTTTTTCACATGATCTTCCTATGGCTAAGGTCAATTAAACGATGTAGAAATAATCGGCACTCCACTATACCACTAGAAGAAGAAAGGGTTTTGTTTAAAAGAGATAAGATGATGATTTTGGTCAAAAAGACCCTCCCAAGCCAACATATGAATTTCAACACTAGAGGAAAAATAAAAGAATTGAAAAGGGTGTTCTTACTGATTGTTCAAAGATGACCACTCGAATGAAAAAGAAAGTTCAATGGAAGGAAGGAAGACTCGGCTATAGTGAAAATATTGGAGAGGGAGTGATGTTTGAGATTTTTTGCAAGAAGAAAAGAAAAGAAAAGAAAAGAAAAATGCCTTTCAAGATATATGGTTTCGGCACAAAGAGGAAAAGACTTTGGGGAGAAAGAAGGATAATACCGAAATGGTCAAAAATGAAATGGCCAAAAGAAAACAAAAGTTTTACCTATTGCTCATGACATATTCGGCTAGGGAGAAGAATTTGGAGAAAAAATAAAATAAAATTCTCACATGCACACAAAGGGATTCAAACTCCTTCCCTCAAGGTAGCACACATGGCGCCATATCCCCTTTACTAATTGCTCATTTATGCTTACCTTTTTACCACTTAACTACCTTAAGCTTTAAGGTCACTTATTCCATTTCCTTAAAGTACTAATTGCCAAAATAATTCTACTAATTCCAAATAAATCCCAAGCCTTCACAGGACTATTTAAACACACATATTGGATAATTTAACTAGTTGAGCACCAAAATAATGCAACATATAAAAACTCAAATTTTAGGATGTTACAATTCTACCTCCCTTAAAGAAAATTTCGTCCTCGAAATTTACCTGATTAAAAGAGATGGGGATATTGTTGCTGAATCGTCTCCTCAGGCTCCCATGTAGCTTCCTCCGCTCCGTGATTACGCCATAGAACCTTGACTAACGGCACAGTCTTCCTTCTCAGCACCTTTATATCTCGATCTAAAATTTTCACTGGCTCTTCCTCGAATGACAAGTTAGACCTTAACTCAACTTTCTCTACCAGTATTATATGAGATGGATCTGATCGATAACGCCTCAACATTGAGACATGAAAAACATTATGAATCTGACTCAACTCCGGAGGTAATTCAAGCTGATAAGCCACTGGTCCCACACGCTTCAACACACGGTACGGTCCGATGAATCGAGGGCTCAACTTGCCCTTCCTTCCAAATCTGAAGATCTTCTTCCAAGGTGAGACCTTTAGGAAGACCTGATCTCCCACCACAAACTCAATGTTCTTACGCTTCAGATCCGCATACGATTTTTGTCTATCCGAAGCTTACTTTAACCTTGCCCGAATTACCTTTACTTTTTCCTCTGTCTCCGATATCAGCTCAGGACCCAATAATAGTCGCTCCCCCAATTCAGTCCAACAAGTAGGAGTACGACACCTACGACCATACAATGCTTCATAGGGTGCCATTTGGGTACTGGATTGATAACTATTGTTATATACAAACTCAGCCAACGGTAGGAAATCCTCCCAACTACCCCTGAAGTCAATCACACAGCCCCTTAACATGTCTTCCAGGATCTGATTACTCTTCGACTAACCATCCGTCTGAGGATGAAATGCCATACTGGAATTCAACTTGGTTCCCAAAGCTTTATGTAAAGCCTTCCAAAAGCGTGATGTAAACCTAGGATCCCTGTCCGATATAATAGACACTAGTACCCCATGTAACCTCACGATCTCCGCTACATACAACTTAGCCAACTTCTGTAGTGAGAAATTCGTACGAACAGGTAGAAAATGGGCAGTCTTCATCAATCGATCCACTATTTCCCAGATAGAATCTTTCTTGGTAGGTGATAAGGGTAACCCACTAACAAAATCCATCATTATCTGTTCCTATTTCCATAATGGGATATTTACCGGTTGCAATAATCCCAATCGTAATTGGTGTTCCGCCGTCACTTGTTGACAAGTCAAGCACTTACTCACATATTCAGTAACTTCCCATTTCAACCCTGGCCATCAATACTGCTCACGGAGGTCTCGACACATTTTATTTCCCCCGAGGTGCATAGCATAAGGGCTACTATGCGCCTCTCGTAGAATCATTTGTCTCAAATTCGAATCCTTGGGCATACAAATTCTTCCGCAAAAACACAATACTCCATCCTTATCAAATCCAAAATCCCCTATTACACCACCTTCCACTTGCTGATGTAAGGGACCCAACTTTTCATCTGATAACTACTTTTCCTTGATCTGACCTAACCACATAGGCTTCACCTGAAATTCAGCTAGCAAACTACCATCTTTATACAAACTAAGATGAGCAAACATCGCTCTCAACTCCGATATCACCTTACGACTCAACGCGTCTACCACCACGTTAGCTTTTTCGGGATGATACTCGATTGAGAAGTCGTAATCCTTCAACAGCTCTATCCACCTCCGCTATCTTAAGTTCAACTCCTTTTGGGTAAGGAGGTACTTTAGACTCTTATGGTCCGTATAAATGATCGACTTCTCACCGTAGAGATAGTGCCTCCAAATCTTCAAAGCAAACACCACTGCAGCCAACTCCAAATCATGAGTGGGATAATTCACCTCGTGTGGCCTTAATTGATGAGATGCATAAGCTACTACTTTTCCACCTTGCATCAACACACATCCTAAACCCGTGTGTGAGGCATCGCAGTAAATGATAAACTCTTTTCCAGCCTTAGGTTGAATCAGTACTGGTGCTTCCGTCAAAATCTTCTTCAGTTTCTCAAAACTTTCTTGTTGTTGTTCTGCCCACACAAATGATACTCCCTTTTGCAACTGTTTAGTTAGGGGTACAGTAATCAACGAAAACCCTCAACAAAACGTCTATAATAACTAGCCAATCCTAGGAAACTCTGAATTTCAGCCACTAACTTCGATGGTTTCTAATCCAACACAGCCTCTACCTTCCAAGGATCAACTCTGATTCCTTCGGCTGACACAACATGCCCCAAGAAAGTCACTTCCTTTAGCCAAAATTCACACTTACTGAATTTGGCATAAAGTTGCTTTTCCCGTAATATTTGTAATACTATCCGCATATGTGAATCATGCTCTTCTTCATTCTTCGAGTAAACCAAAATGTCATCTATGAACACCACCACAAATCAGTCTAAATAGGGTTGGAAGACCCCGTTCATCATGTCCATAAATGTAGTTGGTGCATTGGTCAACCCAAACGGCATCACCAAGAACTCGTAGTGTCCGTAACGAGTTCGAAATGCTGTCTTATGAATATCTATCTCCTTGGCATTAAGCTGGTGATAACCCAATCTCAAATTTATTTTCGAGAAAATTGAAACTCCTCGTAGTTGGTCGATCAGGTCATCAATTCTCGGCAACGGATACCTATTCTTGATCGTCAACTTATTCAACTACCTATAATCGATGCACATATGCGTCGACCCATCCTTTTTCTTGACGAACAAGACCGGTGCTCCCCACGATGACACACTCGATCGAATGAATCCCCAATCCTACAACTCCTAAATTTGAGTCTTAAGCCCTGCTAACTCCTTCGGCGCCATCCGATAAGGAGCAATGGATACCGGAGCCATTCCGGGCAAAAGCCCAATGCCAAACTCTACTTCCCCGTCTGGAGGTAAACCCGAAAGTTCCTCGGTAAAGACATCTGGATATTCTTTCACCGTTCTAACACTTTCCACCGATAATTCCGTGGTGTCCAAAGCACTAATGAAGGCTAAGAATGCTTCACACCCTTTTCACACCAACTTTTCTGCCTTTAAAGCAGATGCCACATTTGCTAAATAGTTTCTCCGTTCTCTTATCATCACCACTTCCTTATCCTTCAAAGTCCTTATCGACATCCACTTTGCAGCATAATCCAAGTGCGCCGGTGTTTTACCAACCAATCCATGCCCAAAATAAGGTCAAACTCACCGAAAGGCAGTTCTATCAGATCCGCTAAAAATATTTCTCTTTGAATTTCTAAAGGCATGTCTCTAAATAGTTTATTCACTAGCACAGATTTTCCTAAAGGACTAATTACTATCATCTCTTTATCAGAAATCTCAGATCTAATGTTCAGATTTCTAGATATAGCACTAGAAACATACGAATGGGTAGATCCGATATCAATCAAAGCAATAACAGGTACATCGAAGATAAAGAACGTATCGGTTCTCACATCAAGTGCATCACCATCCTCTCAGCGTCTGGCCGCATAAACTAACCCTGGCTGCCTCGCCTCCGCGTTACCCCTGAAGCCATTACCTCTACCCGGTGCACCCTGACCTCGACCTCGACCTGCACCATTACCACCTCAACCTCGTCCACGGCCCCTCTGTGGCTGCTGAGCACCTCTAGTTGGTTGCGCATTATGGTTACGAGCTTTTTGAGTCAGAGCAGTCCGTCGAGGACAATTCTTAAGCTGATGGTCCTTAGAACCACATTTGAAACAACCACCGGTTCTCTTCCAGCATTCACCAGGGTGTCGTCTTCCACAGTCAGCACAAGATTGAATTTGATTGGTAGAAGCAAGTGCTCTAGCTTGAGCTGGCTCATCATTCCTGGTCCTCTTCTGAAACCTTTTAGCAGGACCCGAGTACCTAAAGTCCCTCTTGTTCCTGCCTCTATCTCTTTCTCGGTTTTGCCTCTCCGAGTTCTTAGCCTCTTCAGCTATTTTTGCTTTCTCCACAAGCGTGGCAAAAATCTTATCTTATTGTTGGGCTATCAGTACCCGCAACTCATTATTCAACCCGTACTCAAAACGCACACAGCGTTCATGGTAAGTACGCACTATAGTCCGAGCATAACGACTCAAACGTAGAAATTCTGCTTCATAAGTTGCCATCGTCTTATTTTCTTGAACCAGATTTAAGAATTCCTTCCTTCAGGCATCCACATAGCTTGCCCCAACATACTTTCCTTGGAATGTAGTTTTGAAGAAATCCCAAGTAACACATTCGGCCTGAGTGCCTTCCCAAACAGTGAGCCACCATTATTACGCCTCGTCCCTCAACAAGGACACATCTCCTCTTAGTTTCTGCTCGACGGTACATTCCAGGTCATCTATGATCCGCTCCACAGCCTCTAGCCAATATTTCGCGATGTTTGGGGCTACTCCTGAAATACCCCTAAAAGTCTCAGCACCATTTGATCTGAGTCGCTCTGATATTGATCCACGAGCTACTGGCCCTGATCTAACCCCAGTAACCCTTTCCAAAACTCGTAATGTAACACCCCAAACCCGGTCTAAATGCTCTGACTGAATCTAGCGTGTTATTGGGAAGAAAATGTTTTACAAACCATTATGCCAACTTGAATTGAAAGGAAAACTTTTGGGGTAGTTAAAAAATTGTGGCTGAACCGGGCGAATTATTAAAATGTTTTGAAACTTATTTTAGCGTGATAGAATTACCCGGTTGATTATTATTCATTCGATGTATATCTTTAGAAAAGAAACTCAGAAAAATTACCTTAAGTTTATAAAAACGTTCATATTATGAATTACTTGGCATGCCTTTTTCGTTTAATAATAGTTTAAGGAAAAAGAAAGGAAAGAAAAATAACAAATCCCAAAGTAAAGTTTAAGTGGCCTTATTACAAGAACCGAAATCCAAAACTTAAAGTAAATAAGAACTAAATTCAAATCAAATAGTGAAATTGATTGTCGAGCATGGCCGCCGCGAGTCCACCCCGGCTCCAGATCCACGATCTAAGTACTATCTGTAAAATGTAACGGAAGGGGTGAGTCACCGAGACTCAGTGTGTAAACCCCTATCTCAGAAGGTGTTATACTCTTACAGAGATTCATATAATATTATGCATGTCATGCAACCCATTGCCTAGCTATCCATCCAAGTCTCCCAATTCTACCCCTTGTGGCACCTAGCCACTGGTGGTACCTAACAACTGGTAACCGAAGTTACAGATATTCATGTGTAGGGCCAACCCACTTGTGGTACCTAACCACTGGTGACAATCCCTTAAATCGATATGTGGGGCCAACCTACTGTGGTACCTAACCACTGGAACAAGTCACAAATTAAGCACATGTGGTACCTAACCACTGGTGGTTCCAAATCACTGAGACTTAGTCACAAAATCATGATATGTGGGGCCAACCCACATGTGGTACCTAACCACTGGTGACAATTTGATAAATCATGCCTTCCCCCTCCTCTCATCATACCCATATGCTATGTATACGTTTCTCAATACAATATAATCATGCTTAATGCATAGGAAAATACAACATGGCACACACAGGTTTCACATAGATCAAGCATGATATTCACCATAATGGACTTACTCGGAGTCCTCGCTTATACCCTGAAGGGTAACGCAATGTTTCCCACTGTTATTCTGGCTTTTAACAAACACAACATTTATCATAACAACATATGAAGTGCGTAAGAGTTACACACCTGTTTCTCGTACTATCGTACTCTCGACTTTAACACTATCGCCACTCGAGACTAGTACTACCGGTCTACGATCTTGCTCTGATGTCGGCCCACAACTCGGTGGCCAATCTTACACTCCTGATGCTACTCTCTTCTTGTACTTAGGGGCTGGGTTTACAGATCCAACCCCTCCTATCACTTGGCTGACATTTGAGTCCATAACAATCCCTTGGTCACTAAACCAAATTTAAACGATGAGATCAAATCTAAGAGATAATCATAATACTTAAAATGAAACCCTTACCTAGATTGTCAAATCTCGAAAATCCTCAAGAAAACGTCACCACCCTACCTACATTCGGCCAAGCATCCAACATTAGACCAACACGATTATCGCACCTACGCTTGATGAGATCTGGTAAAAGAGAAAGGGTAAGGGAGTGGCCATTCGGTTGAACCTATTACCAACACATACCTTCGACTTTCCTCACAGTTCGGCACGAGAGATCACAGCAAGAAAGATTCGGCATCTATGAATAAAGAGTGGAAACTGACAAGATCTTAGGGAAGTGATTCAGGTTAGAAACAAAATGAGAAAGAGAGAAATAGCAAAAAAGAAAACCACGGAGAACTTACCAATCTTGAGATGATGATTCGGCTATGGTGTAACTCCGGAAAAAAAAGCTAAACTTGAAAGTTTTGGCTACGGGAGAAGAAAGTATGGGCAATGAGGGTTCAAATTTTAGAAAAAATATTGGAGAGGAGAAGAGAGAGTTAGAGGGTTGCGAAAAGGAAGAGAACCCACAAAAGAAAAGAAAGAATTTCGGCTTGAAGGGAGAAGATGAGAAAGAAAGAAAAAGATGCCAAAGGTGATCACTTGCCTACTAGAAAGAAAAAGATGACAAAGGTGATCACTTGCCTACTAATTTCAACATATCAACCAAATTTCACCCCCTCCCAGAGTTTGATTTTCAGCCAACTCTACCGTCACCTGATAACTCTTATCCCACTTGTTATCTTAATCCATATCCTCCCTTCAAGAGAGGCCTCCTTGGTACCAACTCCTCCCTTCATATTATCAACAAAATACAAGAATTAAAACTCCTATTTTCAAGCTATTGTGCCGTCCTCCCTTCCCCCCTTGGAGTGCCAAATTTTAGCCCAAAAACTTGGGCCCCAAATGGCCAGTACTTGGCCCAAATCCCTTGGGCTAGTACTTGCTCCTTGCGGCACCACCAAACTTTGGGTCACTAGCCCACCTTGCAATTTAAAACACAGATACCCACTTTAATTATGTCCTCGCGTTCTTCTTTTGCAAATTAACCAAGGTCTCAGCCTAAACCTGGGCCCAATTCACACCTCTAAACCTCAAGCTAACACTTTAACCCTACAACACACAAAATGTACAGACCCACTTATACAGGATGTTACAGTTCTGCCCCCGTTAAAATAAATTTCGGCCTCAAAATTTACCTGATCAAAAAAGTTGAGGGTATTGTCGATGCATAACATCCTCCGACTCCCATGTCGCTTCTTCCGAACCGTGGTTCCGCCATAATACCTTCACCAAAGGGACTGATTTCCTGCGCAATATTTTGACATTCCAATCCAGGATCTGCATTGGTTCCTTCTGAAAAGATAAGTCTGGCCTCACCTCAATTTCTTCTACCGGCACAACATGAGACGGATCTGAGCGATAGCGTCTAAGCATGGAAACATGAAACACATTATGGATTTGACTCAACTCTGGTGGCAACTCGAGCTGATAAGCTACTGGTCTCACTCGTTTCAACACCCGATAAAGCCCGATAAACCTAGGCCTCAGTTTGCCCTTCCGACCAAATCTCAGCACTTTCTTCCAAGGCGACACCTTCAAGAAAACATGTCACTCTCTGCAAATTCTATATCCTTCCATTTAAGATTGGTATAGGACTTTTGCCTGTCCGAAGCATCCTTCAGACGATCTCGAATCAGCCTAACCTTCTCTTCTGTTTCAGCCACCAACTCTGGACCTAACAACTGCCATTCTCCCAACTCCGTCCAACACGTAGGGGTACGGCACTTTCGACCATATAATGCTTCATATGGTGCCATCCGAATACTTGCTTGGTAACTATTGTTGTATACGAACTCTGCCAACGGCAGTAATTCTTCCCAACTACCTCTGAAATCCAAGGCACAACCCCTTAGCATATCTTCTAAGACCTGAATTACCCTCTCCGACTGTCCATCCGACTGGGGATGAAATGCAATACTAAAATCCAACTTTGTTCCCAATACCTGGTGCAACGCCTTTCAAAACCTCGACGTGAACCTAGGGTCCCTGTCAGAGATAATCGACACTGGTACCCCATGTAACCTCACAATTTTTGCCATATATAATTTAGCCAACCGCTGGAGAGAGTAATCAACCCGAACTGGTATAAAATGTGCCACTTTGTTAAACAGTCAACGATCACCCAAACCGAGTCCTTCTTAGTAGGCGTGAGGGGTAGCCCACTAACAAAATCCATCGTGATCCTTTCTCATTTCCACTGCGGAATCTTTATCGGTTGCAACAATCGTGAGGGTAATTGATGTTCAGCTTTGACCTGCTGACACGTCAAACACCTACTCACAACTTCAATTACTTCATGCTTTAAGCCCGGCCACCAGAACTGCTCCCGTAAATCTCGGTACATCTTACTACCTCCAGGATGCATAGCGTATGGACTGATATGAGCCTTCTGAAGAATCTTCTGCCTTAACTCCACATCCTTAGGCATGCAAACTTTCCCCTGAAAACACAACACTCCATCACTGCTTAAGCTATTCCCTCAATCCACCATTCTGCACTTGCAAACACCAAGCGTTTAAGACTTCATCCAACAGTTGTTTTTCCTTAACCTGGTTTACCCACGTTGGCTTCACTTGCAGTTCCGCTAATAGACTTCCGTCATCATACAGACTAAGGTAGGCAAACAAAGCTCTTAGATCTACCACAACCTTGCGGCTCAAGGCCTCAGTTACCACATTAGCCTTTCCCGGATGGTACTCAATCGAGCAATCATAATCCTTCAACAGCTCGATCCACCTCCTCTGCCTTAAATTCAATTCCTTCTGAGTGAAGAGGTATTTCAAACTCTTATGGTTCATGTACACAATAGACTTCTCTCTACACAGGTAATGTCTCCAAATTTTTAGGGTAAAAACCACTGCAGTCAACTCCAGATCATGCGTTAGGTAATTCACCTCGTGAGGTCTCAATTGTCGAGAAGCATACGCTACTACCTTCCCTTCTTGCATCAGCACACATCCTAACCCTGTGCGCGATGCATCACAATAAACCGTAAACTCCTTCCCTACTTCGGGTTGAATCAGCATTGGAGCTTCCGTCAAAATCCTCTTCAGCTTCTCAAAACTCTCTTGTTGCTAGTCTGACCACACAAAGACGAAACCCCTTTCCTTATCAACTTGGTTAACGGTGCTGCAATCAAAGAAAATCCTTCCACAAACCTTCTGTAATATCCTGCTAAACCCAAAAAACTCCGAATCTCCGCCACAGACTTTGGTGGTCTTCAGTCCAATACAGCTTCAATTTTTCGTGGGTCCACCCTAATCCCCTCAGTTGACACCACATGACCCAAAAAGGTAACTTCCTTCAACCAGAACTCTCACTTACTAAACTTAGCAAACAACTGCTTCTCCCTCAGAATTTGCAACACCACACGAAAATGCGCATCATGCTCCTCCTCAGACTTAGAATAAACTAGAATATCGTCGATAAATACTACAACGAACCGATCAAGATATGGTTGAAACACCCGGTTCATCATATCCATAAACGCTGCTGGGGCATTAGTCAACCCAAACGGCATCACCAAAAATTCATAGTGACCGTAACGAGTATGAAAAGTCATTTTATGGATATCCGCCTCCCTGACCTTAAGCTGATGATATCCCGACCTCAAATCTATCTTGGAAAAGACTGAGGCTCCCTTAAGTTGATCGAACAAGTCATCTATCCTCGGTAACAGATACTTGTTCTTAATTGTCAACTTATTCAGCTGACGGTAATCAATGCACATTCACATTGATCCGCCCTTCTTCTTAACAAAAAGCACAGGCGCTCCCCAAGGCGATACACTCGGCCAGATAAAACCTCGATCCAGCAATTCCTGAATCTACGCTTTCAGCTCCACCAACTCCTTCGGCGCCTTTCTATATGGGGCAATAGACACTGGCGCTGTTTCTGGTAGAAGGTCTATATCAAACTCCATTTCGCGATCTGGAGGCAAACCCGAAAGCTCTTCCAAAAAGACGTCGATAAATTCTTTCACCGTTTGGACATTCTTCAAAGCTGATTCCTTAACTTCCAAAGCACAAAAATAAGCCACAAACGCCTGACATCCTTTCCTCACCATCTTCTTAGCCTTTAGAATGGATACCACATTAGATAGGTAGTTCCTTCTCTCACTTATCATCACCACCTCTTTACCCTCGGCCGTTCTTAGCACCATGCGCTTAGCTGTATAGTCCAGACCCGTATGATACTTTACCAACCAATCCATCCCTAAGATTAGATCGAACTCCCCGAAGGGCAATTCCATCAAATCAGCTTGAAACACTACTCCTTGAAGTTCTAGGGGTACATCCCTATATAGTTTGTCTACTACCACAGAGTGTCCTAGAGGGCTAATTACCGTCATCTCCCTAGCAAAAGTCTCATAGGCTAAGTTTAGAGTTTCCACTATACTACTAGCAACAAAAGAGTCTGTCGATCCACCATCAATCAAAGTAGTATAAGGCAACCCAAAAATTAAAAACGTATCGGTTATGACATCCGGTGCATCGCCCTCCTCACATGCTTCGCTGCATAGACCAACCCAGGTTGTCTTGCATCGATACTTCCAACATCCATGTCCGGTGCTTCACAGCCTTGCCCGTTTCCATTACCACCCCTGACTGCACCTCGACCCCTCTGCGGTCGCTAACCATCTCTCCTAAATTGGGTACGCCCTTGATTCTCAGTCTGCATCCTCGCCGGCCTCCGCAGACAATCCTTTATCAGGTGATCCATTGACCCACGCTCAAAATATCCCCTATTACCAATCTAACACTCCCCCGAATGGGACTTCCCACATCGGGCACACCGTGGTGGCCATTGAGCAGCAACAGTTGGCCTTGCAGCTTGATCTCGTCCACCAGATCTAGCTCTCTTTTTGAGAACTCCCAGTAGACCCTGATGGCCCAAAACTCATTTTATTCGTATTCCTGTTCTGATTCTTTTTCTCAATTTGCTTTACCTCTACAAGAACGGTAAATTCCCTTTCTCACTGCGGAGTAATCAACACCTGCAGCTCGTCCCTTAGTCCGTCCTCAAACCTAACACAGTGCTCATACTCCGTACCCATGATACCCCGAGCGTACCTACTTAACCTAAGAATTCTGCCTCGTACTCGGATATCGACTTACTCCCCTAAACCAAATTTAGAAATGCCTTTCATTGTGCATCTATATAACTCGACCCCACATACTTCCTCTGATAAGTCGCCTTGAACATGTCCCAAGTGATGGCATCGACCAACGCACCTTCCCTGACCGTGAGCCACCACTGATAAGACTTATCCTGGAGAAGAGATATTATCCCTTTTAGCTTCTCCTCGGATGTGAAGTCCAAGTCATCCATTATGCGCTCTGTCGCCTCTAACCAGTACTCTATGGTGTTGGGAGCTACACCTAAAACTCTCCTAAATACCTCAGCTCTATTTGCTCGGAGTTGTTCGGACACAAATTTCTGAGTCTCCGTCCCTACACCTGCTCTAGCAACTCTCTCTAGGACTAGTAGCATAGCTTGCGACACTGCATCATCACCACTTGCTTGCTCCTGATATTCGGTGCCTACAGCTGGTGGCGGTGGCACCTTATTTTCTGACCCATAACCAGACCCTACCGATTCCGACATAGTTGTCCTACCCCTACCACGTCCACGCGCAGTACGCCCACGACCTCGAGTGCTCATTCTACCGTTCGTGAATTAATCTAATTTAGAAATTTTATAGGTTAATAAATTTTTTCTTTCAATGATTAACAAAGAATAGTCTTATAGAAGGAAATTTTAACAGTGGTTCTTTCGAGCCTGAACTATGTCTACATAGTTCAGTTCTTAAGTCTGTATTTCTAATTCTAAAATTCACATTCAAATAACATCCAACAGGGCACTATACACAGGCTTCACACACAAGTACATCCATGGACTCACGTTCATTTCCTAGGGGTATTTTCATCATTTCACTACCTAGGGGTATTTTCGTAATTTTAACCTATAGAGGTATTTTCGTAATTTTTCAAAATAGGGGTATTTTGGTAATTTTGTAATTTAGGGGTATTTTGGTAATTTTGCAATCCGGAGGTATTTTGGTCATTTACCTCAACCTAAGTATTGAGGAAAGTTTTACAAAATTCAGGGTCATATAAGTAATTTTACAAAGATAGGGTACTGGTCCCTTTCAGGTTTTAGTTAAAATTTTGGCCTGTTAACAAGTTTTCGAGGCTAAGGTGAACAGTCACTATGCACCAGGTAGGATTCCAAAAAAGAGGAGGTGAGTCACTAGGACTGCTTAAATACCAAGCTCTTCCTAAATCCAATCCTAGACATGCACATGCCTGTTACCACACCCTAGTCCTTCTGACTTGCTCACGGACATGCTTATTTAGGGAAGTTAAGTTTTATGTAAGAGTTTGTGTAACTAGGCCTACGGTCCATAAGCCCTAGTATAACTATCTACATCCCTATAACCCATTAATCCATCAAACATATATATATATATATCACAGCAAAGGCTAGGATACTTACCTAGGTGGATCAGTGTCGGAGACTCGGGTGCCATGCTTTTCGAAGTATGCATTTTTGTTAAATCATTTTTAGACCCTTTTGGGCCTTAAACCTATAGCCGAGCTTTTGAACTGGGCTCTGATACCAAAAATGTAACACCCTAAACCCAGTCTAAATGCTACGACCGAATCCAGCGTGTTATTGGGAAGAAAACTTTTACAAACCATTATGCCACTTGAATTAAAAGGAAAACTTTTGGGGTAGTTAAGAAATTTGTGGCTGAACCGGGCGACTTATTAAAACATTTTGAAACTTATTTTAGCGTGACAGAATTACCTGGTTGATTATTATTCATTCGATGTATATCTTTAGAAAAGAAACTCAAAAAAATTACCTTAAGTTTATAAAAACGTTCGTATCATGAATTACTTGGCATGCCTTTTTCGTTTAATAATAGTTTAAGGAAAAAGAAAGGAAAGAAAAATAAAAAATCCCAAAGTACAGTTTAAGTGGCCTTATTACAAGAACCGAAATCCAAAACTTAAAGTAAATAAGAACTAAATTCAAATCAAATAGTGAAATTGGTTGTCGAGCATGGCCACCACGAGCCCAACCCGGCTCTGGATCCACGATCTAAGCACTATCTGCAAAATGTAACGGAAGGGGTGAGTCACAAAGACTCAGTGGGTAAACCCCCATCCCAGAAGGTGTTATGCTCTTACACAGATTCATATAATATTATGCATGTCATGCAACCCTTTGCCTAGTTATCCATTCGAGTCTCCCAATTCTACCCCTTGTGGCACCTAGCCACTTGTGGTACCTAACCACTGGTAACCGAAGTTACAGATATTCATGTGTGGGGCCAACCCACTTGTGGTACCTAACCACTGGTGACGATCCCTTAAATCGATATGCGGGGCCAACCCATTGTGGTACCAACCACTAAGACAAGTCACAAATTAAGCACATGTGGTACCTAACCACTGGTGGTTCCAAACCACTGAGACTTAGTCATAAAATCATGATATGTTGGGCCAACCCACGTATGGTACCTAACCACTGGTGACAGTCTGATAAATCATGCCTTTCCCCTCCTCTCATCATACCCATATACTATGTATACGTTTCTCAATACAATATAATCATGCTTAAAACATAGGAAAATACAACATGGCACACACAGGTTTCACATAGATCAAGCACGATATTCACCATAATGGACTTACCCAGAGTCCTCACTTATACTCGGAAGGGTAACGTAATGTTTCCCACTGGTATTCCGGCTTTTAACAAACACAACATTTATCATAACAACATATGAAGTGCGTAATAGTTACACACCTATTTCTCGTACTATCGTACTCTTGACTTTAACACTATCGCCACTCGAAACTACTACTACTGGCCTATGATCTTGTCTCGATGCTGGCCCACAACCGGTGGCCAATCTCGCACTCGACATCGCTCAAATTGTACTTAGGGTTTTACAGATCCAACCCTCCTATCACTTGGTGACATTTGAGTCCATAACAATCCCTTGGTCACTAAACCGAATTTAAACGATGAGATCAAATCTAAGAGATAATCATAATACTTAAAATGAAACCCTTACCTAGATTATCAAATCTCTAAAATCCTCAAAAAACGCCACCACCCTACCTACATTCGGCCAAGCATCCAACATTAGACCAACACGATTATTGCACCTACGCTTGATGAGATCCGGTAAAAGAGAATGGATAAGGGAGTGGCCATTCGGCTGAACCTATTACCAACACATACCTTTGGCTTTCCTCACAGTTCGATGAGAGATCACAGCAAGAAAGATTCAGCTTCTATGAATAAAGAGTGAAAATCAACAAGATCTTAGGGAAGTGATTCAGGTTAGAAACTAAATGAGAAAGAGAGAAATAGCAAGGAAGAAAAGCACGAAGAACTTACCAATCTTGAGATGATGATTCAGCTATGGTGTAACTCCGGGAAAAGAGGCTAAACTTGAAAGTTTTGGCTATGGGAGAAGAAAGTATGGGCAAAGAGGGTTCGACTTTTAGAAAAATATTGGAGAGGAGAAGAGAGAGTTAGAAGGTTGCGGTAAAGGAAGAGAACCCACAAAAGAAAAGAAAGAATTTCGGCTTGAAGGGAGAAGATGAGAAAGAAAGAAAAAGATGACAAAGGTGATCACTTGCCTACTAATTTCGGTATATCAACCAAATTTCACCCCCTCCCAGAGTTGGATTTTCAGCCAACTCTACCATCACCTGATAACTCTTATCCCACTTATTATCTTAATCCATATCCTCCCTTCAGAGAGGCCTCCTTGGCACCAACTCCTCCCTTCATATTATCAACAAAATACAAGAATTAAAACTCCTATTTTCAAGCTATTGTGCCGTCCTCCCTTCCCCCCTTGGAGTGCCAAATTTTAGCCCAAAAACTTGGGCCCCAAATGGCCAGTACTTGGCTCAAATCCCTTCCTTTAATGACGCCGCCCACTTGCTCCTTGCGACACCACCAAACTTTGGGCCACTAGACCACCTTGCAATTTAAAACACAGATACCCACTTTAAATATGTCTCAGCGTTCTTCATTAGCAAATTAACCTGGTCTCATTTTCAAACACAGGCCCAATTCGCACCTCTAAACCTTAACTAACACTTTAACCCTACAACACACAAAATGCACAGACCCACTTATACAGGATGTTACACGTAACATTGCTTGAGACAGAGCAATGTCTTCTCTCATACGGTCATGTGATCCATTTTCTGACACAGGTGATGCCGGTGCGTTCATTTTCGGCATATGTCTCGATGCCTCAGACACAACTCTAGCACATCGGCCTCTACCACGGCCACGTCTACCACGCCCACGTCCTCTAGTGCTCATATTAACTACTTCGTTTCAATCTGATTACAAGTTTTATGAATTATTATTCTATTTTAGTGTTTATTAACGATATTTTATGATATATAAGAGGTAGAGTTGTTTTCGTAAATGCATCCTATAGTCTCAATCTCTATAGTTTCAACATCTAAAACTAAAAGTTCTAGAGTGTTCCTATAGTCAGATCACCATAATAATAATCATTCAATTTCAATACACTTACTTGACTTGGTGCCGGATACTCGTGGTGTCATACTACCTTTGAAACATACGTTCTATAATCCAAAACAGTTTTGAAAAAAAATGTTTTAGAACCCAAACCACAGGCGAGTTTTAAACAAGGCTCTGATACCATAAAGTTTAACACCCAAAACCTGATCTATGCGTGAAGACCAAATTTAACATGTCACACGAAATGAACATACATCTAGTCTTTTAAAGATTTAAAAAATCAGATTTTCAAAAACATTTTGACGTGGGTTTTCTTTTTTTTAAAAAAACTAAGGTTAATTGCTAAATCTAATAATTTGAGGCGTAAGGATTTATAAAATGAAGCTTAGAAAATTTAAATTAATATTTGAAGAAGATTTACAAGAGTTTGAAAATAATATTGGAAAAATTTTAATAACATTGTTAACAAAAATTTTCCGAGTAAAAATATTTAAGAATGTAACCCTTTCTTTTTGAGAAAAACATTTATTTCAATTTTTAGATAAATCGCACTTAAAGTATTCGAGCAATTTATAAAATCCATCCAAAAGTAAAACATCATTAAAAATTTATCTAGAGGCCTTATTACAACTTAATCTTAAATAGCAAAATGATAAAAAGTACTGAAAAGAAATCTGGAATTTAAATAACCTATTATTGGTAGTATGTCCTCCACTGAGTCGTCCATGGCCCAAGCCTCCGTCACTGATCATTACTTGAGAAGGGTAAGGAAAATGGGGTGAGTTTCTTAAAACTTAGTGTGTAACCCACTTACCGTTGTCACTGGGCCAAAAATCCAATTAAGCATTTATTGGGCCAAAGCTCATTTACAATTATAACATAATATCATATATAATATGCATGTGATATGCAATTCCCAAACCAAACCTAATTTCCATTCGCTACACACCACCCGTACCAACCAGCACACCTGTGGGGAGCTTTAGTCACCTACCCCGCCAACACACCAAAATAGGCATTTAGACGTATATCAATTTGTGGACAAGCCACCAGATTTACAGAGTTTACATGGCATAGCCATTTTTCAGATTTGTGGCAGAGCCACCAGAATTTTGTAGCAAAGCTACTAGAACTTCTCTTCGACAAATATCCCAACCCATGCAAATCATGTATATAATATACATATTCAATTACAACAAATCATTCATGTAATTATTACAAACATTTGGCCCATTATAAAAATTTTCACAATCTGGCCCATATCACATTTTAGCCCTTATAACTCATATCACACTTGGCCCATACATCAAATATCACATTTGGCCCATATATCAAATATCACATTTGGCCCATATATCAAATATCACATTTGGCCCATATATCAAATATCACATTTGGCCCATATATCAAATATTACATTTGGCCCATATATCAAATATTACATTTGGCCCATATAGTCACTTTTATCGATTTGGCCAATTGAGGGCAATTTCGTAATATTCACAGTCTTAATACCAATTTCATAGTATTACCAATAAATTGATAAATATGCCAGTTTGCCCGATTTCACTAACTTGTGATTTAATCAAGCGATTAATACGATATAGTTATTCAACCCATGCGATACAGTGTGAGATTATACACCTGATTACGGTAAGCATTACACTTTCTTGATCGTCAACACCTAAAAATATTTTAACGCTTGATTAGATCATTAACACTTATAGTAAATCTACTCTAAAATAAACGGTCTAGGTTTTTACCCTCGGAATCGCGAATAACAACTATTTTTTCGGTTCTCCCCGGTTGACGGTTCACAACCCGGTGGAAAATTCCCGAATCAAACAGCCCTTCGTTTGAATCTAGAAGGGATCGCAAATCCACTCCTTTATCGATAACCAATCACTACTCCTTTTGATTCGATCTTGTTTGCCTCCATTGTCAAATAAATATTAGTCCAAACTAATATTTCGTTATTATAACCAATTGATCTTATAAGCGAAGTCGGCTTACCACAAAATCCTTAAGTTCACAGGATGAAAATCAAATGATGATTTTGGTCCAAACTAATTTCGGTCAAAAAGATGATGATTTCGGTCAAAAAGACCCTCCCAAGCTAACATACGAATTTCAACAATAGAGGAAAAATAAAAGAATTGAAAAGGGTGTTCTTACCAATTTTTTAAAGATGACCACTTGAATGAAAAGGAAAGTCCAATGGAAGGAAGGAAGATTCGGCTATAGTGAAAATATTGGAGAGGGAGTGATGTTTGAGAGTTTTTGCAAGAAGAAAAGAAAAGAAAAGAAAAATGCCTTTCAAGATATATGATTTTGGCACAAAGAGGAAAAGACTTTGGGGAGAAAGAAGGATAATACCGAAATGGTCAAAAATGAAATAGCCAAAAAAAAAAAACAAACGTTTTACCTATTGCTCATGACATATTCGGCTAGGGAGAAGAATTTGGAGAGAAAAAAAAAATAAAATTGTCACATGCACACAAAGGGTTCGAACTCCTTCCCTCAAGGTAACACACATGGCGCCATATCCCCTTTACTAATTGCTCATTTATGCTTACCTTTTTACCACTTAATTACCTTAAGCTTTAAGGTCACTTATTCCATTTCCTTAAAGTACTAATTGCCAAAATAATTCTACTAATTCCAAATAAATCCCGAGCCTTCTCAAGACTATTTAAACACACACATTGGATAATTTAACTAGCTGAGCACCAAAATAATGCAACATATAAAAACTCAAATTTCAAGATGTTACAGTCTGCCTCCGTGCGATCGTTGTACCTGCAAAAGAGGCCAAATGACAGCACCAATACAGCACAGGAAAAGAGAAATACAAAGAAATATTGTATTTTTATTTTTGACCTTTAATTTTTCTTTTCGGTTTTATATAAAACCGAAGCAAAATCTGTAAGGGGGAGAGGTTTTTTTATATACACGGAATATAGAGAATACAGAGAAAACAAAAGACAAATTTTTAAGGTGATTTCCAGTATTTGATACGTTTTTTCTTTCTTTCTTTCTTTCAATCTTTGTTTGGTTTGTTCGTGTGAAAGCAAAAAAGAAGAGGAGCGTTTACCTTATGATGATTCGGTCCTTGTCTTCTCCATCACAATCAGAGTTTAGATAAAGATCTGGATTGGGATTGGATCTTCATCTTCTCAGTCGCGATCGGGGCTAGACTAAAATCTTGATTGAAAAACGAGGCAAGGCTACGCATAGGATTCTGGTGTATCACTTTTCGCCAAGTAAAATGGCATTTCAGTGACAAAATCGAGAGGTTTCCCTAGATGTGGCTGAGAACGAAAGCTTTGAAGTTTAGGGTTTTGTTTAGAAAAAGGATTTGGGGCTGATAATCCTAGTCTCTGTTGGTTTTATTTAGGGTTATGTTTTATTAACAAAACATTTCCATTTAGACTCAGTCCTATAGTCTTAAAACGGCATCGTGTAACTTACCCCGACCTGATCCGATTCAAAATTGTAGGATCCGCGTGTTATTTGTGACAATGGGATATTTATGCATTTAGTTCTCTTCCTTGGCGTTGTTTCTTTGATTTGATCCTTTGTACATTTTCTTTGCTCTTTTAAATTGACCTCTGTAGTTCATACATTGTTTCAAATTGGTCCAATTTATACGCTGTGTTTCGGCTGTTGGCATATTTGTTATTTTGGTCCCTGACTATTTATGTGAATTTTAATCTGATTCCGAATTGCGTTAAATAATTTTGTTTATTTATTGCAATGATTTTTAAAATGTTATGATTTTCAATTGAATTTTAATTTATAATTGTCATAATTCCTTTATAGAATTAAATTCGCTTAAACCATTGTTTCTAAATTGGTTTTACATTTGTTTTAATATATATTTATATATTTATTATAGAAATATTTAATTCTAAATCATATTAAGCATTGCTTTAATAAGTTCATAATAATTAGTTTTCAATTATACACTATTATTTTATACATACATATATAGCATTTTAATGTACGTTTTAATTGGTTTCATATATTTTATATATCTTATTACTTATGTTCGTTTGCACGTATATATACTTAAATATGTAAATTCTTTCAAAATATATATAATATTTTTTTCATAAACTATTTTATTTTAAATAATCCCGTAAAGTATTAACTTCAAAATCAACTTATTTTAATTACCTTAAGTATATTTGTTAACATCTTAAGTCATTTTAAAATCACTTATTTAAAAGTCTTAAAAACAAGACAATATTTGTGCGTTTAGAAGTACGAAAAATTACATCCTAACGTGCTGGGTGTTGATTTTTCGTTCAACTAAATAACCAAATACCCTTTTCATATGTTTTGAAGATCAAAGATTATCTCGATGTCAAATTATAAAGGTGTTATATCCTAACGTGCTGGGTATGGTACTTTTATTCCTTTGAAACAAGTTAATCTTGAGGTTCAATTCAGATTTAATAAAATTTTAAATTATTTACTCTAGATATTTTCAAGTTTTTGACATTAGGACAATATTAATCAATTTGGTACCAACTTTGGGCGTTGCAAGGGTGCTAACCCTTCCTTGCACATAACCGGCTCCCGAACCTATTTTCTCAAATTTCGCAGACCAAAATATTTTTATAGGTGACCTGATAACACCTAAACAAAAAAGATCGGTGGCGACCCCATATTTTTAAAAGTCGATTCCCGTTTTCCAAAACTCGATAAAAAAATGGTTTCGACAGATTGGTGACTAACTGGTTGAGAGTCAGGCCATAAATTGATTAATTTTTGTCCTTTTGATTGAAATTTGAAAATTTGTTTTGAAGAATCATGTTTCTTTCGATGCATTCTGTTTGTGTTATAATTACAATAATGTCGAGTCTAACAAAATACTTTGGCATTGCATTGCATTGCATGACCATTGTGGTCGCACCTTTAAGTGGGAGTGAGAAACTAAGCTTTCATGAGGTTTTCACCTCCGCACGGGCTAGTAGACTACTTTCGAAATACATACGTACCTATGTCTTCGTGAGGTTTTCACCTTCGCATGGGCATAGGGAAATGTATTCCCCTGAATCGAACTCGATCCATATGAGCCTATAACGGGTGAGGATTGAGGAATCTGCTAGTTCAGGTACCCCCTCTTTAGAACCAAATCACATATAGAGAGACCTAGGAGCCCACTTTAAGTAAAGCCGCACCAAACCCTAATGGTCACTCATTTAGGTAACCTATTTTGGTTGTTTATTTTTCTTGTGCTATAGTGTTTTGTGTTTATGTTTCAATTACATTGCACTGCATTGCATTGTATTGCATCATTATGGAAAGGAGATGTTGATTAGTAATTCAATTGCTAAATAGAGGACTTTGTCATAAGGAAATGAATTTCTTGATAAAGTGGATTATAATACGGTTGTTCGGACATGGCCTGTGGAGGAATGCAAAACCTTGCCCGCAAGATTTAAATTGACAAGAACTGTGCAAGAGTCATCATGCCTCAATTTTCTTAAAGAAGCTAATCAATATCGCAAGGGATAAGTGAGCAGCAAACCATGACTCGAATCAAGCCAAGTGGAAATAAAAGAGATATCTTTTGGGAGGATTTGAAGGATTCGACTGCAGCGTCTGGATATGAAGGAGAAGATCGATGTTTTCACCTGCACTATGAGGACAAAGCCATATATGTAATCCATTTTATGTAAAGAAATATGTTTTCTAGAGAAGTTCTTCTAATGGAATTGAATTCGAAATCAACGTCTCTCTTTCTATTTGCATTCATACCATGCATTTGCATTGACATAACATTACATCATATAGATTAGATTTCATGAGATGACCCTGATTAGGTGGAATTATTTCAGTTAACCCAGAAAACATGGAACGAAGGTTGGAAAGATTAGAGCAAAGGCAAATACAAATGCAGGGGCGATTGGCTGAAATCCAGCAGGATATGCGAAATCAAATGAATATGATGCGCCAGTTAACTCGATTACTAATCTGAGGGCTTGAAAAAAGGAGTGGCCTAGTGGTCGACAGTGTGGATGATGATGAGGACATTGTTTATTCTCCAACGAGTGTCTCAGCCTGACCAGACATGCCCCCACAAAGGGCACCGGTCATTATAAAACCCCAATGCCAAACTGATGCTTCGGCCCTATTTAACTTCCCGATAGGTTCAAGTTTTAACCTGGAGGATGGTTGAGCCAAATCGGTTATACTGACAGAAACAAAGGAAAGGGGTGAGTGGACTTCAAAGATCTCGAAGAGGAAGGACGGTGATGTGAATAATACGAGTGGGTATAATAAGGGCCATTCGAAACCGTTTATAGTAAACCAACCAAGGAGGGCAGTTACCAGTTATCTGGTCTCCCCAAGAGAAGAGCTCAATTCAAGACCGAACTTAGAGAAACTCTAGTTCATACCTATTCTAATGACGTACAAGGAGTTATATCAAACCCTATTCGATGCACATAAAGTGGCTCCTCATCACTCGAAATCGATGCAACCCCCATATCCAAAATAGTATGACCCAAATGCCCGGTGTGAGAACCACGTAGGGGTCACAGGGCATTCGATAGAAGATTGCCTTGCTTTCAAGAAGCTGGTCAAAAAATTCATCAAAATAGGAGTTATAAGATTCGATGACCCCTTGGGTGCATAAAATCCGTTACCCAACCATGTTGTTCAAAGGATACCTATTGTGAGCACCATGATGAATGGGGGCATAAGATCAGGAGTATGTCAAGTTCAGGGCTCTAGTGCAAAACCTGATACTAGCAAATTTGAACAGTAATGACATATCTGAAGAGTGAGCCGAGAAGTAGACTTTTCCAAGCTTTTGCCTTTACGTACTGAGGATGTTTTGAATAACGGAACTGTGGAAAAGATCCTTATTTTTTAGGGCTAATCTAGAGCAATATTCAAAACATGCTTGTTGCTTTAAGCCTAGAAGCAACAAGAATCTTTTTGTGAAATAGGCTTGTGTCCAGAATTTTTATTTCAATAAAATGCATCCTTTTAAGCAAATATTTTACTCTTTACATTTCATACTATACATTTTTTTGGTTTTTATAATATTGTTTCATAACCATACCACATAAATAACCATCCTTAGAATCATTTATTCTTTGGAGCTTGCCTTCGTACCTACAATAGGTACCCAGATATTAATGACAGGAGCGACGTTGTTACAGACTCCCTTTTTGAATGAGATATGGGTCTAAGGGATCTAAAGACTTTGAAGATGACAAAGATTATAGCCTATCTTTTGATTTGTTAAGGATGATAGAGCAAGATGAGAATAAACTCCACCTTGCAAAGGGTCAGTAGATGTTGCGAGCTTATGAAAGGGGCAAAAATCGAAGCCTAATTCACCACAAAAATAAGGTGAGACATCATTGAGCTATTTTCAAGAATTCGAGATATTTTCGCGCGATCATATCAAGGCACTCCAAGCTTCTAAAACGTGGGCATGCAGTTAAGATTGGTGTTTAAAAAAAAAACCCATACTAATGGTTCTACAATAGTAGGGCTAATCATGAGGTTTAAGCTACTGGTCTACCCAGAAAGGAAAATAGCATCAAATGCCAAATTAAGAAAGACAGGACTTATGTGCCTCCTCCATTTTGTCTATATGTGGGGCATGGTGGTTATCAAGCCAATCTCATCAAAACTTTCTGGCCAATATCGATTCATTTTCGTGGATGTTGGTTACTTCACTAAGATGGTAAAAGTCGCTTCATATGCCAATATTACAAAGTCGATAGTCAGTAAAATAAACAAAAACAAAAAATAAAAAAAATAAAAAAATTTAAAAATCAAAGAAAAAATAAAAAAATAATAATAAATGATGTCGAAAAGATCATATTTAACCGCACAATGTCAAATGTTTGCAGTCTGTTCAAAGATCAGGTGCCATATCACAGTAAAGGCAGCCAAAAAGAAAAACAAAAGATAAAAAAAATGGAAAAAAATCGAGACTTGTAAAGATTGGCATACAGAAGTTGCTATTTACCCCCTATGCCTATCAAACATTGGCCAGGACGATTATCGGGGCAGCACATTTCTCATTGGTTTCGCCCATTGAAGTCAAATTTCCTTTTTCCAAGTCTTATTAGAACTGGATAAGGCAGAACGCATTTAATCTCAATATGATCACTTGAATTTGAAGAGAAAATGTTAAAAGCTATCTATCAAGGTCAAATGATGCAAGCTCACAGCAAAAAATGATTCTCCTATAAAATTTCATGATAGGGATTTGAAAAGATTTTTTCCCATGCAAAAGGGACTTCAGAAGAAAAAGGATGCCAAACTGGGAAGGATCTTAGGCAGCAAAGAAGGCCTGCTTTGGGAAAGCATGGATATTGTCTAAAATAGATGACAATGACCTACCCAATCTGGAGAATTCAGATTCAATAAAAAGAATTCAAAAAAAAAAGAAAGAAAGAAGAAGAAGAAGAAAAAAAGAGAGGCCAAGGCGAAAACCTGCAAGGGGCGCTTTGAGACCAAAGGGGATTTGAGTTGAAAACCAAAATGGACAGCTTGAATTTTGATCAAAGGGGGCATATAGCAGTCTTGCTATGCCTGAATTAACAATGAATAAGTATGTTACATCTTGGGGTATCGACAAAGTACTCCGGATCCCCTAAACACATATTGAGCTTAAAATGGTCCTCAAGAAGTTTGAACAGAGAAGCTCAGGCAGCGATCTCTGGGGCACCTAGTCTCCATTTTACCCATTTTAAATTTGTTATTTGTGATTATATTATTCTTTTCAAAATATGTTCACAATAAATTTCCTTCTTGATTGTGATTGCTATCTCTGCTTAGCTCATTTGTTTCAAGCTATGCTCTTAATCATTTTTCTTCTTGTCCATGGTTACGATCAATTTTAGGCATTTTGCATTGGAATAACGATTAGTGGACTAATAATATTTTCATAAAATATGTTTCACATATTACTCTGGAAGCTTCTGAATGATACAAGAACCTGAAACAGGACTATTGTGTAAAACTCACCAAGTTTAAGGAAGAGTTCACCAAGTTTAAGGAAGAGTCTAAGTTGAGGCTATCTCATTGGATATTCTGTTAAAAACAGTTGGTGATACAATCTCGACGAAAATGGGCATTATTAACCCTAGTGTAAAATGGAAATCATTCTCCAGAGAGAAAATGACATTCAGCATCCATGCAAATATCATGCATACACATTTGGTTGGGCTACCCAAAGAGTGATCAGTTGATAGAACAAGCCACAGACTCTATACCATTGAGTTACAGTGGGATAAATGGAAGTTTATATAGATCCCATACCTTTGAATAGCAATGGGATGGATTGAAGAAGAAATAAATCTTACATTTTGAAGTCGCAAGGGGATGGATGGGAAAAGATTTGGATCTTATACCCCTAAGTCATAATGAGAGAAACCCTGAAGTCACAGTGGGGCAAGTTTGTTGAGCAAGATATTTTTTTCTCAGGTTTTTCTCTCAAGAATATCAGCCGAACAAGAGGGCAGCACATTACCCTAATAAACAATGAACGTTGACACCTTAAGTAGGGATCATTCTCATAAAATTCTGCATTCATGCAAAACACATTTAGTTAGGGGCATCTGATTCATTCCAATCATGGAATCCTTATCATTCTCATGACATTCTGCATCCATACAAATGTCATCCATAAGACACATCTATTTATGGGCATTTGATTCATTCCGATCATTGCATCTCAATCATTGTAAGAAATCATTCTCATGACATTCTGCATTCATACAAATGTCATCCATAAGACACATCTATTTAGGGGCATTTGATTCATTCCGATCATTGCATCATAATCATTGTAAGAAATCATTCTCATGACATTCTGCATCCATAAAAATGTCATCCATAAGACACATCTATTTAGGGCATTTGATTCATTCCGATCATTGCATCCTAATCTTTGTAAATAGACCATTCTCATGACATTCTGCACCCATGCAAATGGCATCCATAATACATTTAGTTAGGAGCATTAGATGCATTCTGATCACTGCATTCTAACCATTTTGCATAAGCATAAACACAAAACTGATTTTACAGGACAGGCCCCCTAGAGGACGTTGTCACAATATCAGTGAATTAGAAGATCTTGCCTTCCTGAGCGAAGCAGATCGAAGATAGCAAATCTGGCAATCCTGAGTTTGCAGGAGCAAATTGAAGACAGCAAATCTGAAAATCCTGAGTTTGTAGGAGCAGGTTGAAGATAGCAAATTTGGCAATCCTGAGTTTGCAAGAGGAGATTGAAGATAGCAAACCTGGCAATCCTGGGTTTGCAGGAGCAGATTGAAGATAGAAAATCGGCAATCCTGAGTTTGCAGGAGCAGATTGAAGACAAGAACTGCAATCCCGAGTTTGCGGAACATATTGAAGATGTAAATCGGCAATCCACGAGTTTGCGGGAGCGAGATTGAAGACAAGCAACTCGGCAATCCACGAGGTTGCGGAGCAGTTTGTAGACAAGAACTGCAATCCACGAGTTTCAAGGAGCAGGTTGAAGATAGCAAATCTGGCAATCCTGAGTCTGCAGGAGCAGATTGAAGATAGCAGATCTGGCAATCCTAAAGTTACAGAAGCAGATCGAAAACATTAGATCCTGTCTCCCTGAGTTTGCAGTGGAGCAGATCGAAGATAACAGATTTGGCATTCCTGAAGTTGCAGGAAGCAGATTGAAGACATCAGATCTTGTCTCCCTGAGTTTGCAGTGGAGCAGATTGAAGATAGCAAATCTGGCAATCCTGAAGTTGCAGGAGCAGATTGCAAATCTAATTTCCTTGAGTGGATCGAAGTGTTAGGCCCCTGAAGATGCAGCGGGATGAAACGAAGCTACTCGAAAAAGAAAAGCACTGAATGAGGCAAGACCGAACCAAATTGGCTCTTTTTGAAGTCTTTGCTCTATTCTCGTTACACGACAATGAGCAAAGAGGGGCATTTAAGATCCAATTTTCTCCAGGCCCATTTTATAACCATTAACCAAACACAAAAAAAACCAAAAAATAATAATAAACAGTCTCTTAAATGTCCATTTACAAAACAATTACAGCTTTTTTTTACAAACCCACAAACCCGAGCCCAGATGTTATAACAAAAATAACCCAACAGTCCAAATTACAACCCAGCATGATAACAGTCCAATTAATAAAACCTAATCCGCATGGCCCAATGTTTAGAATGGCCTAAATGGCCCAAGCTAAATGAACCCCAGAAACCCTAGAGGTTTTCTCCAGCGCCGCAAGCCCAAGGTGCGCCGCAACAGACCTTCTGGAAGCTTCATGCGCGCAGCCCTGCTGACGGTTGGGCTATCGCGTCCCTCGCATGCGCCTTGCATCGTTTCAGCACCACGCGCACACCACACGCAGCCTCTATACTGGCTCCAGCGCTGCAACAGCTCCATACTGCCACGTCTGCCTCCGTGCGATCGTTGTACCTGCAAAAGAGGCCAAATGATAGCAACAATACAGCACAACAAAAGAGAAATATGAAGGAATATTGTATTTTTATTTTTGACCTTTAATTTTTCTTTTTTGTTTTATATCAAACCGAAGCAAAATCTGTAAGGGGGAGAGGTTTTTTTATATACACGTAATATAGAGAATACAGAGAAAGCAAAAGACAATTTTTTAAGGTGATTTCCTGTATTTGATACGCTTTTTCTTTCTTTTTTTAAATCTTTGTTTGGATCGTTCGTGTGAAAGCAAAAAAGAAGAGGAGCGTTTACCTTATGATGATTCGGTCCTTGTCTTCTTTGTCACAATCGGAGTTTAGATAAAGATCTGGATCGAGATCGAATCTTCGTCTTCTCCGTCGCGATCGGGGCTAGACTAAAATCTTGATCAAAAAACGGGGCAAGGCTATGCATAGGATTCTGGTATATCACTTTTCGCCAAGTAAAATGGTGTTTCAGTGACAAAATCGAAAGGTTTCCCTAGATGCGGCTGAGAATGAAAGCTTTGAAGTTTAGGGTTTTGTTTAGGAAAAGGATTTGGGGCTGATAATCCTGGTCTCTGTTGGTTTTATTTAGGGTTATGTTTTATTAACAAAACGTTACTGTTTAGACTCAGTCCTATAGTCTTAAAACGGCATAGCGTAAGTTGCCCCGACCTGATCCAATTCAAAATTGTAGGATCCGTGTGTTATTTGTGACAATAGGATATTTATGCATTTAGTCCTCTTCCTTGGCGCTGTTGCTTTGATTTGATCCTCTGTACATTTTCTTTCCTCTTTTAAATTGACCTCTGTAGTTCATACATTGTTTCAAATTGGTCCAATTTATACGCTGTGTTTCGGCTGTTGGCATATTTGTTATTTTGGTCCCTGACTATTTATGTGAATTTTAATCTGATTCCAAATTGCGTTAAATAATTTTGTTTATTTATTGCAATGATTTTTAAAATGTTATTATTTTCAATTAAATTTTAATTTATAATTGTCATAATTCCTTTATAGAATTAAATTCGCTTAAGCCATTGTTTCTAAATTGGTTTTACATTTGTTTTAATATATATTTATATATTTATTATAGAAATATTTAATTCTAAATCATATTAAGCATTGCTTTAATAAGTTCATAATAATTAATTTTAAATTATACACTATTATTTTATACATACATATATAGTATTTTAATGTACATTTTAATTGGTTTCATATATTTTATATATCTTATTACTTATGTTCGTTTGCACGATATATACTTAAATATGTAAATTCTTTCAAAATATATATAATAATTTTTTCATAAACTATTTTATTTTAAATAATCACGTAAAGTATTAACTTCAAAATCAACTTATTTTAATTACCTTAAGTATATTTGTTTGCATCTTAAGTCGTTTTTAAAATCACTTATTTATAAGTCTTAAAAACAAGGCAATATTTGTGCGTTTAGAAGTGCGGAAAATTATATCCTAACGTGCTGGGTGTTGATTTTTCGTTCAACTAAATAACCAAATACCCTTTTCATATGTTTTGAAGATCAAAGATGATCTCGATGTCAAATTATAAAGGTGTTATATCCTAACGTGCTGGGTATGGTGCTTTTATTCCTTTGAAACGAGTTAATCTTGAGGTTCAATTCAGATTTAATAAATTTTTAAATTATTTACTCTAGATATTTTCAAGTTTTCGACATTAGGACAACATTAATCAATTTGGTACCAACTTTGGGCGTTGCAAGGGTGCTAACCCTTCCTTGCACGTAATCGACTCCCGAACCTGTTTTCTCGAATTTTACAGACCGAAATATTTTTATAGGTGACCTGATCACACCTAAACAAAAAAGATCGGTGGCGACTCCATATTTTTAAAAGTCGATTCCCGTTTTCCAAAACTCGATAAAAAATGGTTTCAACACATACTATTCAACCATATACTCAAATATCCATTCATTTAACTCATAAATCTATCATCAACCACTTAGGTTCAAACGTACCTTAATCAACACATAGTTACTCACCAATTTGCTTCTCAATTTCTTGATATTACCTCTAGCTCAACCTTTGCTACACCTCTGATAAATTCACACACTTAGTGCCAATTTCACAACTGAAGCATAATTGACATCGCACACTTAGTCAATATGTTAAGCCAAACTTATTTCGGTAACGCACACACAGTGCCATTCGATAAGCCGAAACTTCTATCGTTACACACACAGTGCTATTCATTACTCATAATCACACACTTAATACCACGATTCATAGCTGAAGCTTAAATGACATCGCACACTTACTGCATTAATACAAAACCGAACTCAATTCGGTATCACACACACAGTGGCAATCACAAAGCCAAAGCTTCTATTATTTCGCACACACAGTGCTAATCTTCTCGATTATATTTCCAAATACGCACACTTAGTGCCACATAGATCCATTCCTCTCATAACATCTATATTCAATAACTTCATAACCATTCATTTCACAACATTTAAACATAGCTAAGTACACATATTATATCTGAACTTACCTCGGACGTCGAACTATCAAAACGGTCAATTAATTGAGCACTTTATCTTTGCCTCGATCTCGATCCGAACCTCTCCTCTCTTGGTCTATACACATTCAAATTCAGTCCATTCAATTACCAAATCATTCATTTTAGTCCAAACCCACATATTTAGGGCATTTTACAAAGTAGCCCTCACATTTTCACATTTAGACACTTTAGCCCCTAATTCATAAAATCATCAAACAAAAAAAATATCAAAACACACATGCTTATCCTATTCTTCCCATGCTAATACAAGCTCACACATTTCATTTATTTCACATTTTAACCCTTCAATTTCTCATTTTCTTAATTCAGTCCAAAATACTTAATTTCTCTAAAAAATCCAATATAAATTATGTTAATCCAACACCAAGCTTTCATATTACTATCAACTAACACATAGCTCAAGTGTTCACCAATGACTCATCACAAAAACATCATCAATTCACAAAATTACAACATGGGTTAGCTAAAACACGAAGCAATGATTAAGAAAACGTAGAAATTATCAAAAACCGATTAAAAACATACCTTGAATTTGGATTAAAAACTAGCCAAAACCTAGCTTCCTTTTTCTTTTCTTCTTCTTTTCTATTTTCGGCCAACGGTAGTGAATATGGCCACTTACTCTTGTTTTGTTTTATTATATTATCATACATTATTAATTTATATTTTAACCATTAAAATAACTTATAAAACTTATACATTTAATAGCCTTGCCGTCCATTATCATATAAAATGGCTAAATTTCAACATAAATACTCCAATTTATAAAAACAACAACAAATAAGCATTTAACAATCAGTACACAACATTTTACACTTTATGCGATTAAGTCTTTTTTGCTAATTAATCACACAATCAATAAAAATTTCCACACAGAATTTTCACACAGGCTATATCACATACTATTCACATAGAAAATATTATTAAAATATTATTTCGATCTCGAATTTATGGTATCGAAACTACTGTTCCTACTAGGGTCTAAACAAAGCTGTTACAACTCTCCCCCTTAGGGATGTTCGTCCCCAAAAATCTTACCAATAGATAAATGTAGAAATTGGTCTCTCATAACATTCTCAGGTTCCCACATAGCCTCTTCAACTTCATAAATCTCACAATTTCAGTAATATATAAAATTCAGCTAATTAATCAAGTGATTAATTTGTTTTTATCGGAGTAAAATGAGCTGACTTCGTCAACCTATCAGCTATCACTCAGATCGCATCTTTCTCTCCCAGAGATAAAGGCAATCCTGACACGAAGTTTATAACAAACCAGATGGACCTGATGTTCAGCTTGCTGACAACTAATTATTTTGACACATAGTCGGAGATGTCTCTTTTCACATCATGCCACCAATAAAACTGTTTCATATCGTTATACTCTTTCATACTCCTCGGATGTATAGTCAAATGATTGTCATAAGCTTTATTCAAGATAAACTGAATCAATCCTGAATTTACCGGAACACAAATCTGGTCTCTAAATCCCGAACAATCATCACTCTCAACTCAAAACTCTAAATCTGAATTCAAATCGCATTGATCTCATTTTTCTATCATTTCATTATCCCTTTCCTGAGCAATACTAATCTGATGTACAAACACCGGCCTTACTCTCAACTCTACCAAAACTGAATCATCATCACATAGATCTATATGAGTACTCATAGCTCGTAATGCACATAAAGACTTTTGATTCAAAGCATTAGCTACAACATTAGTTTTACCCAAATGATAATCATTTACAAGTTTATAATCTTTCAACAACTCTAACCATTTTCCTCTATCGCAAATTTAATTCTTTCTGAGTCATCAAGTACTTCAAATTCTTATGATCGGTATAAATGTAACATTTCCCACCAAATAGATAGTGATGCCAAATTTTCACACAAACACAATCGCTGCTAATTCAAAGTCGTGTATCAGATAGTTCTTTCATGCGACTTTAGCTGCCTCGAAGTATAAACAATAACTTTGCCTATTTGTATCAGCACACAGTCCAAACCATTTAACGATGTATCACTGTAAACTATAATTTTCTTTTCCTAATTCAGGCTAAACTAATACTGGCGCTTTCATCAACAACGCTTTCAACTGCTCAAACTCTTCTGGTACTTTTCCGACCACTCAACTTTAATATCTTTTTGTAGCAACTTTGTCAACGAAGTCGTAATTATCGAGAAGCCTTTCACAAGCTATCTATAATATCCCGCTAGTCCCAAAAAACTACGGACTTCAAATACATTTCTCGAAGGCTTCTACTTTATAATAGCAGAGATTTTACTCATATCAACTCATATTCCCACAGCTGATACATTATGCCCCAGAAACTAACCTTACACAACCAAAACTCACATTTGCTTAACTTAGCATTCTGATGCTTCTCATGCAGAGTCTGTAACACAATTCTCAATTACTCAACATGTTGTGTCTTATCACAAGAATAAACCAGAATATCATCAATAAACACTACAACTAAGTGATCTAAATACGGTCTGAATATCCGATTCATCAAATCCATAAACATTTTAGGAGCATTTGTTAGTTCGGAAAACATCACTAAGAATTCATAATATCCTTACCTCATTTTGCAAGTAGTTTTCAGCACACCAAATTCTTTAACTCTCTTTTTCAGACACTTCTGTATCAATTACATATGCCAGACAGGCTTCGCAACCCTTTTTCATATAGTTTAAAGCTTTCATTGTAGATACAACAGTTGATATCCCTTTCATATCACTGGATTCAATTCAAACTATTTCACCATTTTGACTTTTCAATTCAATACTCTTTTTTTACAATTCACAATGACATTATGCAAAGTAAGCCAATTCATATCCAGAATTATATCAAATTCATCGAATGGTATCAACATCAAATTAACCGAAAAACAAATATCCTAAAATATCAACGGACAGTTCTTGCACACTTTATCCACCAGAACACACTTGTCTAAGGGGTTCAATCTTCTAATTACAAATTCATAGACTCAACAAGTAAAGTCTTACTTGATACATGATTCACACACACATACGAATAAGTAGATTCTGAATCTATCAATACAATCACTTCAGTATCAATAAAGTAAAAGTACCAGTCATGACGTCTAGAGATGACGTTTCTTCTCTTGCTCGTATAACGTCAGCTTGGCCAGGTGCTCTCGCCTCTGATCTCACAGCTATATCCGTGATCCCTCTTTGACTTCCACTAACATTCTCGACATTTCTAGTTGGTCTACCCCTAGCTGTCACATTACTCGATCTCACATTTTGAACATTTTCTTCCTCAATCATCTTTGCGCAGTCTCTAATAAAGTGATCTCGTGATCCACATTTATAGCAAACTCTATTGTTGTATTTGCCCCAGTATTCTCCCAAATGTCATCTTCCACACTGATTACACTCAGGTTTGTTACTTTTGGCACTATCAACATTTGATTCTATTGGAGCTTGAGTTCTAGATCAACACTTAGTCTCACACGATCTCTACTTGTATATCCGAATGAAGTATTTGATCGGTTGCTTGCATCCTTGAATTTTTTTGTCAAAGGTTGAGATAATTTACTCATCAATATTTTTCTTTCATCACGAGTTTCAGAGTTGAATTTCTTCTTTTTTTTACTGAGCTCATCGGCTTTACAGGCTCTTTCAACTAACAAAACAAATTCGTTTATATCGAGTATCCAAACCAACAACTTGATGTCCTTATTCAAACCTTCTATGAAGCGTTTACACATAGTAGCTTCGGTCGAAACACATTCTCGTGCATACCGGCTCAATCTCACAAATTCCTGCTCGTACTCAATTATTGACAAGTAGGCCTATTTCAGCTCTAGAAGCTTTTTACGTTTCTGATCAATAAATCGCTGGCTGATATACTTCTTTCTGAACTCAACTTGGAAGAAATCCCAGGTAATTCTCTCTCTTGGAACCACAGATATTAAGGTTTTCCACCAATTATACGCAGTATCTCTCAATAACAAAACAACATGTTTTATACATTTATTAAAAGTCAACGACATCTCATCGAATACCCGAATTGTATTCTCAAACCAAAACTCAGCTCTCTCAGCATCATCATCGGATGTGGCCCTAAACTCTTCAGCCTCGTACTTTCAAATATTATCCACCGAGGTTTATTCAGTCAAATTGGATCTATTACTTGTGGCACAATAGGTATTTGTGGGGGTGGAGGTTGTGGAGCAGTCGAATTCGTTCGAACGAACTCTGTAAACCACTCGCTCATCATTCGAAAGAAGGCTTGGTTAGCCTCTACTCCCTCACCACTAACATTTGGCCTAGATGTGGCCGGCGTTGTCCCTTGAGTGGGAGCAGGCGCATTACTTTCTATGTCATCAGCAACTACTCGACCGAGATCCATTACTATATGAAAACACATTTTCAATTGTCAGAATTAATCACACTATCACAATTTCATATATGACACGTATAGCTAGACTCACACGTGCTACGTTTGTCCGAGAATTGACTAAACCGTAGCTCTGATACCAATAAAATGTAACCGTAGCTCTGATACCAATAAAATGTAACACCCCTAACCCGAGACCGTCGCCAGAATAGGGATAAGAGGTATTACCAAACATTCAGAACATTTCATTACCATTTCATGACACTAAGTCAAACATCAATCAAACATATTCAATCACAAGTACATAGTCCCTTATTGAGGTTGATAAGCCATAATATACACATATTTTAATTCCATATTTAGCATACTTTTGGATGATTTTTCCCTTTAATTATGGAAATAGGTGCTCCTAATCCTTTGTTTTCATGTTATATATTCAGGAGAGCACCGGAGGATGAAAAGAATAAGAAACGGGCCAAAAATAGAGAAAATGGGCCAAAACACAAAATCTACACGCCTGGGCCCAAGACTACACGACCGTGCCTCTTAAGAATAGCCGAACATGGCTTGGACCCCGAAATACACGGTCGTGCCTTCTTAATAGGTTCGACCACAGCCTAAAATCGAATAACACGGGCGTGTGTTACGGGCGTGTCCCTACCGTAGAAAAGAAAAGTTTCATTCGGATTAAGATACTTAGAGGTAAAGAAAGATATTCCAAAAGCCTATATAAAGATCCTAGAGGCCAACCTTTAGGGGGTTCAGCTAGGCCAATGAGCCAAGCTAGAGGGGCCAAAATTATGGGATTCACTCGAAGAAAGCCAGTTGATTCATCTCAAGAAGTCGGAATCGTACTTAATACAGGAGGAACTCTCATTCAATTCCTTCAGGGGGTTTAGAGTTTTCTTTATGCTTTGTTTTATATTTTATTCTGAGATGTTTTCTTTTACTATTATGAACTAAACCCTCGATACCTGAGGGGGATGAAGCCTAAGACGAATCTTATTATTGTTATCTAATTTGTATAATAAATACTTAATTTGTTCTTAACTATATGTTCTTAATTCTTGTTTTGGTATTTCCAGGATATTGATTCAAGCATATATGCTCTTAGGCAGAGGAGAAATAGACCTTGTTTAAGAATAGATCTAGCATAGTTAAGCGGAGTTGATCGCAACCCTAGAGATAGGATGACGAAAATCTATCGGATTAGGGTCAAACCTAATATAAGAGTCCATAGATCAAGTTAATGCAATTCTAGGGGTTTTAATAGAAAGAGATTTTAATTAATCAACCTAGGGTTAGACGTTAGTAGCCTCAAGAGAGGTATTAATATAAATTAGGGAATCTTACGGATCAAGTCAAGTGAATAAATCGTCTGGTTTAGAGTTAGATAACAAGTGAAATCTAGGTGGATTCTTCCTCGGGTATTGTCTCAATCAATTGGTTTTTCCCACAAGTATTTCCACAATTCATTCTCTTTGTCTTCGCATCTTTAGCTTAGTAGTTAGTTAATTTTATATTAGATAAAAATTCCCTTAATTCTTAGGCTAAATAGTAAAAAGAAAGTTAGTATTAGTACTTTTGGTTCCTTTGGGTTCAATAATTCGGTCTTACTACTAAACTATACTACTGTTCGATAGGTGCGCTTGCCTCCATCGTTGTCTTAGTTACTTTCCAGGTTCGACCATTCTTTTTATAAATTTTTAAGACTCTAACACACGATCAAGTTTTTGGCACCGTTGCCGGGAACTGAAATATTAAGAACGCTCAATTTTTATTACTTTAGCTATATATTTTTTTTGCAATTAAACTTTATTTTTACTTTTCTAAATTTTCTTTTTCTATTTCTCTTTTTTCTAGCAGGTACCTCTAGTTTATGACTAGAAGGAACCCGACAGGACCACTACTTTATAATAGTGATATTGAAGGAACCGTACGCAGAAATCGTAGAGAAATAGTAGAGAAGTAAGGCGAGGCTTAATGATCGATCTAAAATTGTCGAGTTTTAAAATTTATAAAGAGAATGATCGAACCTGGAAACTAACTCTGACAACAACTTAAGGCAAGTGTACCTATCGAATAGTAGTATAGCTTAGGCAAGACCGAATTATCAAACCTAAAGGAACTAAAAGTACTAATACTCACTTTCTTTCTATTATTTAGCCTAAATATTAAATGATTTGGTTGATTAACTAATTGATTACTAAACTAAGATGCAAAGAAAAAAAGAATGAATTGGAAAATAACTTGAAGAGAAACTCAGTTGATCACGATGATACTATCAGGAAGAATCCACCTAGACTTCACGTATTATCTAACATTGAACCATACGATTTCTTCACTTGACTTGATCCGTAAGACTCCTTAACGTATATTAAACCCTCTCTCGAGGCGAATAATGTCTAACCCTAGGTTAATTAACGGAAATCTCTTTCTCACTTAATAACCCCCTAGAATAGAAGTAAATCGAACTATGGACTCCCATATGGACTCCGCTTAATTTCGCTAGATCTATTCTTAGGCAGGGTCTATTCCTCCTCCACCTAAGAACATCTGACTTGAATTAATATCTCGAAAACATTAACACAAGAATTAAGCATACATAATTAAGAACAAATCAAGTATTTATCATATAATTCAGAAACAATAACAAGATTCATCTAGACTTCATCCCCTTCAGGTATCTGAAGGGTTTAGTTCATAAAAAATAACGAAAACATCTCAAGAGAAAAGATAAAACAAAAGATAAGAAATCCCTAAAACCCCCTGGAGGAATTGAAGGAGAGATTCACCGTCTTGAGTAGAATTCCAGCTTCTTGAGATGGATCAACTGGCTATTTTCGAGTGATTCCTACAAAAGTTTTAGCTTCTACTGAATTTCGAATGTCTTAGCCTCCTTGGCCTAGCTAACCGCTGGCTCTAGTAGAAGGTTTCTGTCGAACCCCCTAACGTCCCCTTCAGGTTGGCCTCTAAGGTCTTTATATAGGCTTTGAGATGCCTTACTTGGCCTCTAAGTATCCTAATTCAAGTCTAATTCCTACTCGAGTGTTTGAATAGGCTTTGGAATGTGTTTCTTTGCCTTTAGGTATCCAAATCTGAGTAAAATTTTTCTTGGCCGCAGCAGGGACACGGCCATGGCACACGCCCGTGTGAATCAGTTTCAGGCCGTGGTCGAGTCTGCTGAAGAGACACGCCCGTGTGTTTTAGGGTCTAGGCCGTGTTCTAGTAATTTAATGAGGCACGACCATGTGGTCTTCGGCCTAGGCCGTGTCGATTTCTTCTTTGGCCCAATTTGATCCGTTTTAGGCCTGTTTCTCATTTTTTTCGTCCCTAGGTGCTTTTCTGAGTATAAACATGAAAAGAAAGGATTAAGAGCACCTTTTTACATAAATCAAGGGATAAATCATCCAAAAGTATGCTAAATGTGGGATTAAAATATGTTACTTTTACGGTTTATCAAATACCCCTACACTTAAGCTTTTGCTTGTCCTCAAGCAAAATTCTCAACTTACAATTAAAACGAACTTTCCATAATTCATAATCCTATCAATAATGCCTCATCATAATTCATAGATAATTCATACATGGATAATTTAACTCAAAGACTCCTAAAGATTCAAACAATTTTAAGTCATATGTTTGTAGCAAGAAAACATAGGTGTCTCCCCTTATCTAAATGATTACTTTTAATTTAAAACTGACAAGGATTGACATCCTCACTAAAGATTCACTCAAAGCACTCGAAGTGTTTAAGGTTCAAGAATAAGCACTAATAAGTCGAACCTAAAAAGTTAATCCCAAAGGCTTGCTTGAAAATCAAATCTCCACCACTGTAATATGAGATGATACACAAATCAAAAGGTCTTTAACAGGGTTGTAACAGGGCTTGGGTTAAAGGTGTGGATAAAGGCTGAATTAGAAGGTTAAAATCGAGACTGAATTGACAAGTTACCTAACTTTAGAAAAAATAAACTAATAACATGTAACATCCTAGATTGGGGGCTCCGCATTTGTGATGTATTGTGTGTGCATGCCATGATGTGTATGTGTGTTTAGTGTGTTTAGAGCTTTCAAAGGCTTGAGGTGAAGCCTGAGCCTTGGTAGAAATTTTTCTTTCAGACACTACAAGGGAGAACTAGGTGAAGTGGGCCTTAAGGGTACTTGAGTGGGAAAATTAACACAAAAATCTAACTGGTAAAGTGGCAAGGAGGTGCCACTAAGGGAATAGGTAAGTGACGCCATAAGGAGGTGTTGAGGGAGTAGGTTTGAATCCCTTGTCAAGCAAAAAGGAGTGTTTTTTTTTTATATGCGCCTGAGAAGTTGAGAGGTGGTTTCGGCTGAGACTCTAAAGGAGTGACAGTGGATTGAGCCAAAAGATAGGAAGATAAGGATAAGAGGAAAATATGGGATAGAATTTGAGTGTAGGTGGTGGTCGAATGTGGGACACTGAGTGCAAGAAGGGAAATCGGCTAGATGTGGCTAAGGGTGTGCCGAATTTCCATTATTTTTCTAAGAGCATACTTTTTTTCTCTCCTCCTATTTTTGGCAATTGAGGGTTTCTTCTTCTCTTTTTCTGCCAAAATCGAAAACTCCTAACTCTATTCCCATCTCCACTTTCATGCAATAGCCGAATGATCTTGTTCTCAAATCTCTTTTTCGTTTCTTCTAAAATTGAAATGCCTAAGCCTCTATTTTAAGTATCTTTATTTTTCTTTGTGACTCTCTCTTCTAGTTCTTTTCTACTTTAATCATTACCAAATCTTGTTCACTGTTGGGCCAGGTATGTGACCGTATCGTTTCTTTGCATGGCTGAATGTATGTATGGCAAAATGATGTGTTATGAATAGCATGTTGCATTTGTTAGGATTTGTATGTAGATCATTGGGTATGGGTTTGATATGAAGGGGAAGTGCATGATTAATTGGTCACATTGTGATCAGTGGCTTTGCCACGATATATATATGTTCATACACTACTTTTGGTCACACTGGGATTGGTGGCTTTGCCACGATATATATATATATATTTTATTTGGTCACATAGTGATCGGTGGCTATGCCACGATGTATTATTGGTCGCCTAGTGATCGTGTATAATTGGCAGCCTAACTGTCGAAATAGAGTGTAGTGGATGGAGGGTGATTGTAGAAATCCCCACGGTGTGATGGGCTGGTACGGGTTGGTGTGTAGAGGATGGAAAAACTAGGTTTGGGTTGGGCTTATTACATTCATATGTTGTATGTTGATATGTGACTGTGGGCTACAAGCCGTATGTATAATGTGGGAGAATTTACACACTGAGTCATGGTGACTCACCCCTTTCCTTAACTTTTCAGGTGAGCAATAGCTCATGGATGCGGGAGCCGAGGCGGACTCATGGAGGCCATAATTCTGTTTTTCTTTCTTTTATAGTCTCAGTATTACTATAAGTTTATTTTGATTTGGGACTTTTGTTATGTAATAAGGCCTTTCAAAGTTGTACTTTGGTTTTTATTAGTTACTGTTTATATCAAATTCGACACCACGGTAATTTAAATAGTAAAGTATAAGTGGAGTTTTCATTAATCTACACATCGATGTTTCCAAAACATCGCAGTAATAAGAAAAAAAGTTTTTTTTTCAAATCTCTATTTTTTTAAGTATAACTAAGACTTGATTTTACTTCACCCTGTGACATACCAGATTCGGTCGTAACGTATAAGTCGGGTTTGGGGTGTTACATTTTTGGTATCAGAGCCCAGTTACAAAACTCGGACTGTGAAATGGGTCTAGTAGGGTTTTGTAGATTGATGTGAATTTAAGAAAAATGCTTTGGGTTGATCGAATTATGGCATCCAAGTCTACCGGCAACCGATCCACACAGGTAAGTATTCTAACTCTTGATAAGGTATGCATGTTGGGTTTGATGGGCTTTATGGGGACATAGACAAGTATGCTAGGGTTTATGAACCTTAGGCCTAGTTAAACAACTCTTAAAATCCATAAGACTTAATTTCTCTAATTAAACATGTCCGTGAACAAGTCGTCGGGTTAGAGTGTGGCAACGGGCGTACGCATGTCTAAGATTGGATCTAGGGAGAGCTTGGTATTTAAGCGGTCCTAGTGGCCCACCTCCTCTTCACTAGAATCCTACCTAGTGCATAGTGTCTGTTCACTTTAGCCGCGAGGACTTATTAACAGGCCAAAGTTCATAACTAAAACCCGAAAGGGACCAATACCCTATTTTTGATAAAATTACTAATCTACCCCTAGGTTTGTGGAAATCACCGAAATATCCCTGGTTTGCAAAACTACCAAAATACCCCTACTTTACAAAAAGACCAAAATACCCCTATTTTGTAAAATCACCAAGATACCCTATTTTGTGAAATTACAAAAATACCCTTGTAGGGTAGAATTACAAAAATACCCCTGGGTAGTAAAATGACGAAAATACCCTTGTGTGACGAAGGTGAGTTTATGGATGCTACTTTCGTGTTTGACACATTTATGTGATAATTTGATTGGGAATGCATATGATTGCTGAATGTATGTGGTTTCTAGAATTAGGAGATACAGACTTGAGACTGAACCTTGAAGATATAATTTTGAATTCGAAAGAACTACTATTGAAACTACCTTCCATAAGATTGTTTGTTATTAATCAGTGGAAGAAATTATTAATCCATAAAATTTTTAATCAGATAAATCGTGAACATTAGAAATGAGCACTAGGGGGCGTGGTGCGCGTGGCCGAGGTAGAGGCAGGATTGCTGTGTCAGAACCGGTAGGGTCTAGTCATGAGTCAAGAAATGAGATACCAGTGCCACCAGCTTTGGAGGCAGAGTATCAAGACCAAATAGGCGAAGATGATATGGTGTCTCAGGTGATGCTCCAAGTGTTGGAGAGAGTTGCGAGAGCAGGCATGGGTATAGGAGCTCGAAAATCTCTTCTGGAGTGACTTAATGGCAATGGGGCAGAAGTGTTTAGGGGAATTTTTGGTGTAGCTCCTAGTACAGCTGAGTATTGGATGGAAGCAGTGGAGCGTATAATAGATGATCTCGACTTCACGGAGGAAGAGAAGCTAAAAGAGTGGTGTCTCTTCTCCGGGATGAGGCGTACCAATGGTGGCTTACGGTCAGGGATGGTGCGGTGGCTGACCGCATTACTTGGGATTTCTTCAAGTCGATATTCCAGAGTAAATACATTGGATCGAGTTATGTGGATGTGCAGCGTAGGGCGTTTCTGAATCTAATCTAGGGAAATAGATCGGCAGCTATATATGAAGCAAAATTCATGCGTTTGAGTCGTTACGCACGAGGGATAATGGCCACGGAACATTAGTATTGTGTTCAATTTGAGGATGGCCTGAAGGATGATCTGCGTGTGTTGATAGCACCACAACGAGAGCGAAAAATTACAGTTTTAGTGGAAAAGGCTAAAATAGCCGAGAAAGTTAAGCGATCCGAGAAGCAGAATAATGATAGAGACAGGGATAGGAATAAGAGGAGTGTTGAGACGTCGGGGTCAACGGGGCATTTCTAGAAAAGACCTAAGATGGATGGGCCAAGTCGGGGTGCAAGATCTGGAGGTAATGGTCAACCTCAGAGGTGTGGCTGGTGTAATAAATATCATTCAAATGAATGTTGGATAGGTGACAGGAAATGTTCTAGGTATGGGTCCTCGGATCATCAGGTGAAAGATTGTCCACAGGATCGGGGTGGCACAGGGTCGATAGGATAGACTAACGCTCAGCCTGGTAGAGGAGGTCCACAACTGCAGAGAGGTCGCGATCCAGCCAGAGGGGGTGATGGTTATGGTCGGGGTCGTGGAATACAAGGTAGAGGTACAGGGAACACCGATGCAAGACAGTCGGGGTTGGTCTATTCAGCAAGACTTCAAGAGGAGTGGGATGCACCGGATGTCATAACCGGTACGTTCTTGATTTTTGGTTTGCCTTTTTTCTGCATTAATTGATATTGGATCGACATATTCTTATGTTGCTAGTATAGCATCTGGAACCTTAAGTATAGACTCTGAGAGTATTCCTAAGGAGATGACTGTAATTAGCCCGCTAGGTCAGTCAGTAGTGGTGAACAGGCTGTATAGGGATGTACTTCTAGAAGTGCAAAGGGTAGTTTTTCTGGCGGATTTAATGGAACTACCTTTTGGGGAGTTTGATCTGATCTTAGGTATGGACTGGTTAGTGAAATATCGAGTGAATCTAGATTGTGTAGCCAAGCGTATGGTCCTAAAGATTAGTCAGGAGGATGAGGTGGTGGTAATAGGTGAAAGGAGGGACTACCTGTCTAACGTAGTATCCGCTCTAAAGGCTGAAAGAATGATAAGAAAAGTGTGTAGGGCATTCATAGCTTTTGTTTGTGCTTTGGAGGTATAATATTCAACTATGGAGAATGTTAGAATGGTGAGGGAGTTTTCTAACGTTTTCCCAGAAAAACTTCTCAGACTACCTCCGGATCGTGAGGTGGAATTTGGAATTGATCTTCTTCTAGGAACAGCACCAGTATCCATTGCACCATATAGAATGGCGCCAGAGGAGTTGATGGAACTGAAAGCCCAGATTCAGGAATTGTTGGATCGGGGTTTCATCTGACCAAGTGTATAGCCTTGAGGAGCACCAGTGCTATTTGTCAAGAAGAAGGATGGATCAATGCATATGTGCATTGACTACCGTCAGCTGAATAAGTTGACTATCAAGAACAAGTATCCGTTGCCAAGGATTGATGACTTGTTCGATCAACTGAAAGGGACGTCAGTGTTCTCAAAGATAGATTTGAGATCAGGATACCATCAGCTTAAGGTCAAAGAATCGGATGTTCATAAGACAGCTTTCAGGACCCGTTATGGTCATTACAAATTCTTGGTAATGCCGTTTGGGTTGACCAACGCGCTAGCGGCATTTATGGATATGATGAACCGGGTGTTCCAACCCTATTTGGATCGGTTTGTGGTAGTATTTATAGATGATATCCTGGTATATTCAAGGTCAGAGAAGGAGCATGATTTACATCTGCGAGTGGTACTACAAATCCTGAGGGAGAAATAATTGTACGCAAAATTTAGTAAGTGCGAATTTTGGTTAAGTGAAGTTACTTTTCTAGGACACGTTGTGTCGGCAGAAGGGGTCAGAGTTGATCCCCAAAAGTTGAAGCTATCCTGGATTGGAAATCACCCAGGTCTGTGTCAGAAATTCAGAGTTTCCTGGGTCTTACTGGTTATTATAGGAGGTTCATTCAGGGGTTCTCCTTGATTGCGACACCTTTAACTAAGTTGTTGAGGAAGGGAGTACTTTTTGTGTGGGGTGACAAGCAACAGGAAAGCTTTGAAAAGCTGAAGAAGGTGTTGACAGAAGCTCCGATATTGATTCAACTGGAGGCTGGAAAGGAGTTCGTGGTTTATTATGACGCTTCACACACTGGGTTAGGATGTGTGTTGATGTAAGGTGGAAGAGTGGTTGCTTATGCGTCTCGACAGTTAAGACCTCATGAGCTAAATTATCCCACCCACGATTTGGAGTTGGCAGCGGTGGTTTTTGCTTTGAAGATCTGGAGACACTATCTGTATGGAGAGAAGTCCGTCATTTATACAGATCATAAGAGTTTGAAATATTTCCTCACCCAAAAGGAGTTGAACTTGAGGCAGAGGAGGTGGATTGAACTAGTAAAGGATTATGATTATTCGATTGAATACCATCCGGGTAAAGCTAACGTGGTGGCAGATGCGCTAAGTCGAAAGGTAATCTCGAATCTGAGGGCTATGTTTGCTTATCTGAGCCTGTATGAAGATGGGAGTTTATTAGCTGAGCTTCAGGTAAAGTCGACATGGATAGATCAGATTAAAGAGAAGCAGTTACAGGATGATGACTTGAGTGCCCGACTATCTCAAGTGCAACATGGTGAAGTAGGGGACTATAATCTAAATGATGACGGGGTTCTATGTTTCTGAAAGAAGGTTTGTATGCTGAGGGACGTGGAATTGAGGTGAATGATTCTTCAGGAAGTGCATAGTATCCCATATGCTATACATCCAAGTGGAAGTAAAATGTATTCGGATTTACGAGAATAATTTTCGTGGCCAGGTCTAAAGCGGAAGGTAACCGAATTTGTGGGTAAATGTTTGACATGTCAGCAGGTAAAGGCGGAGCATCAGTTGCCTTCGGGGTTATTGCAGCCGGTGAAGATTCCGCAATGGAAATAGGAGAGAATCACTATGGATTTTGTTAGTGGGCTACCCCTTACGCCTATTAAGAAAGATTCGATATGGGTAGTCGTTGATCGATTGACGAAGTCCACTCATTTTATACCGGTTTGGGTTGATTACTCTCTACAAAAGTTGGCTATGTTGTATATAACAGAGATTGTGAGGTTGCATGGAGTACCTGTGTCCATCATCTCGGACAGAGATCCTAGGTTTACATCAAGGTCCTAGAGGGCATTACATCAAGCGTTGGGTACAAAGTTAGATTTTAGTACGGCATTTCATCCACAGATAGATGGACAGTCAGAAAGAGTAATTTAGATTTTGGAAGACATGTTGAGAGGTTGCATTATCGATTTCAAAGGTAGCTGGGAAGAATTCCTACCATTGGCAGAATTCGCATATAATAACAACTACCAGTCCAGTATTCGGATGGCACGATATGAAGCGTTGTATGGGCGGAAGTGTTGTACTCATACATGTTGGACGAAGTTGGGTGAACGACAGTTATTGGGTCCGAAACTTGTATTGGAAACAGAGAATAAAGTTGAGTTGATTCAGGCTAGGTTGAAGGAAGCGTTGGATAGCAGAAGTCCTATGCTGACCTGAAGCGAAGGGACATAGAATTTGCAGTGGGTGATCAGGTTTTCTTGAACCGTGGAAGAAAATTCTAAGGTTTGGATGGAAAGGTAAGCTAAGCCCTAGGTTCATCGGGCCTTATTGGGTGCTGAAGCGTATAGGACCAGTTGCTTATCAGCTTGAGCTACCTTCGAGCTAAGTAAGATTCATGATGTGTTCCATATTTCAATGTTACGACGTTACCGTTCAGACCCATCTCATGTGATACCATTGAAGGAACTCGAAGTAAAGCCTGATTTAACTTTTGAAGAGGAACCAGTTCAAATCTTGGAGTGGGATGTTAAAGTTTTGTGAAGAAAATCGATTCCTTTGGTTAAGGTTCTGTGGCGAAATCACGGATCGGATGAAGCTAATGGGAGCCAGAGGATGTTATACGATAGCAATACCCTCACCTCTTTTGATTAGGTAATTTCGGGGATGAAATTCTTTTAAAGGGGTAGAACTGTAACATCCTAGATTGGGGGCTCTGTATTTGTGATGCATTGTGTGTGCATGCCATGATGTGTGTATGTGTTTGGTGTGTTTAGAGCTTTCGAAAAGGCTTGAGGTAAAGCCTGAGCCTTTGTAAAAATTTTGCTTTCAGACACTGCAAGGAGAACTAGGTGAAGTGGGCCTTAAGGGTACTTGAGTGGGAAAATTAACACAAAAATCTAACTGGTAAAGTGGCAAGGAGGCGCCATTAAGGCAATAGGTACGTGACGCCATAAGGAGGTGGTGAGGTAGCAGGTTCGAATCCCATGTCAAGCAAAAAGGAGTGTTTTTTTTTATATGTGCCTGAGGAGTTGAGAGGTGGTTTGGGCTGGGACTCTAAAGGAGTGAGAGTGGATTGAGTCATAAGATAGGAAGATAAGGATAAGAGGAAAATATGGGATAGGATTTGAGTGTAGGTGGTGGCCGAATGTGGGACACTGAGTGCAAGAAGGGAAATCAGCTAGATGTGGCTAAGGGTGTGCCGAATGTCCATTATTTTTCTAAGAGCATAGTTTTTTTCTCTCCTCCTATTTTCGGCAATTGAAGGTTTCTTCTTCTCTTTTTCTACCAAAACCAAAAGCTCTTAACTCTATTCCTATCTCCACTTTCATACTATGGCTGAATGATCTTGTTCTCAAATCTCTTCTCTGTTTCTTCTAAAACCGAAATGCCTAAGCCTTTATTTGAAGTATCTTTATTTTTCTTTACGGCTCTCTCTTCTAGTTCTTTTCTACTTTAATCATTGCCGAATCCTATTCACTGTTGGGCTAGTGTTGAATTCCCCTAAGTGTTATTCGAATTTGCTGTGATAAGGTAAGAAGCATTCTCTTATTCCTTTATTTGTCTTTCGGTTTCTGATAGCCAAAGCCGAATGGCTAATTGACTCAGTGAATGACTTGTGTGTTTACACTTTCTTTGGGGCACCTACTCCAGGAAATCCTGATTAGTTGAAGCAATCGAACTCCAAGTCAAGAAATCAAGTGAATCCTATCACTTCATTTGAGATCTCAAGGTAGGGTTTCAATTCTCTCTAAGTTGTTCGATCGGTTTTCCTTTAGTTATTCGTATCTTAACCCAATGTTTCGTTAAGCGATATTGTTTCAATATAGTACCTTCTGACCAAGATCATTCATGGACTCGAATGTCAGTGAATCGAAGGAAGGGGTTGGATCCATAGTCCCAGCCTCAAAGTTCAAGAAGCTTACAGTGTCTGCTGTTCGAGATTGGCCATCGGGTTGTGGGCCGACTTCTGAGCAGAATAGTTGGCAGATAGTAGTTGTGACGACTAGTGATAGTGTCGACATAGAGAGTGTCGTTTTGTGTGTTACCAGGTGTGTAAACCTTTCCACACTATACTATATCTGTGCTAACATTTGTTTGGGTTGAAAAGCCACAAAAAGGGCTATGTAGACTGTCGTGATGCCCCTAGGGGTAAGGCTAGGATTGCCAGGTACGTGACCGTATCGTTTCTTTGCATGGCTGAATGTATGTATGGCAAAATGATGTGTTATGAATAGCATGTTGCATTTGTTAGGATTTGTATGTAGATCATGGGGTATGGGTTTGATATGAAGGGGAAGTGCATGATTAATTGGTCACATTGTGATCGGTGGCTTTGCCACGATATATATATATATATATATATATGTTCATACACTACTTTTGGTTACACTGTGATCGGTGGCTTTGCCACGATATATATATATTATTTGGTCACATAGTGATCGGTGGCTATGCCACGATGTATTATTGGTCGCCTAGTGATCGTGTATAATTGGCAGCCTGACTGTCGAAATGGAGTGTAGCGGATGGAGGGTTGATTGTAGAAATCCCCACGGTATGATGGGCTGGTACGGGTTGGTGTGTAGAGGATGGAAAAACTAGGTTTGGGTTGGGCTTATTACTTTCATATATTGTATGTTGATATGTGACTATGGGCTACAAGCTGTATGTATAATGTGGGAGAATTTACACACTGAGTCATGATGACTCACCACTTTCCTTAACTTTTCAGGTGAGTAGTAGCTCGTGGATGCGGGAGCCGAAGAGGACTTGTGGAGGCCATAATTCTGTTTTTCTTTCTTTTATAGTCTCAGTATTACTATAAGTTTATTTTGATTTGGGACTTTTGTTATGTAATAAGGCCTTTCAAAGTTGTACTTTGGTTTTTATTAGTTATTGTTTATATCAAATTCGGCACCACAGTAGTTTAAATATTAAAGTAAAAGTGGAGTTTTCATTAATCTACGCATCGATGTTTCCGCAGTAATAAGAAAAAAAGTTTTCTGTAAAATCTCCGATTTTTCTTAAGTATAACTAAGACTTGATTTTACTTCACCCTATGACATACTAGATTCGGTCGTAACGTATTGGCCGGGTTTGGGGTGTTACATAACCTGAATAATTATATCACACGAAAATTTAAAATACTAATAATACGAGCTTCTTCTTCAAGATGTTGAATTTAATATGTAAGCTCTTAGAATATAGAGCTAATAATGAATATACTTCATTTTTTTTAAGAACAAATCGATCAATACATAATATAAGAAAGAACTTTATCAACTGAAATAAAGTAATTAGGCAACTGATCAAATCAATTCTCAATAGAAGGGTAGTCAAAGGAATGGTGATAACAAATGTGAGCGGGGTTTTGGGTTAATATTAATGGGTGAATCAATAAAAATGGTTGTTAGGATCAAAGAGGTTCACTAGGGGTTAATTGTGATGGTAGGCTTTTTAGTGGAGTGAATGGGTTAAAATCTAGGTGCCTTTATCATATAAGTATATCAAATCAAAAATGTGGTCTTGACATGTATAATTGAGTCAAGTTCTAGAATAACAATTTAGTGTTGACACACTCATAATTAATAAAGTGAGCACGAAAAAGAATATATGCTCTATAAGGCTCAAAATCTCACAAAAATTATAGGTGTTCTTGACATCAATCCCTGTAAATTTCAAACTTCAAAGTAATATTCAAATTCAATTCAACAACCTAGAAAATTTTTTAATTCTGAAAAATAGACTTATCATGCTTGATTCTCTAGTATCTTAAAGTTTAAATCATCAATGCACAATTATCTATAACTTAATCTAAGACATATCAATAAAAATCATAAATCATCAGAAATTTCATCCTAATTGGTAATATGAGAAAATTACTTAAGAACTAGATATAATTCAAGGATTTGAGAATAATGCAAAAAGTTAGGCACTTTTACCCCCCCACACACTTAAGATGTACATTGCCCTCAATGTACAAAGATAGATAAATATCAACATAGTAGAAAATCAAAAGATTGGGAGAAGTGAAACTTCCTGAATTTTGGATGAAGTTAATGAAAAGAATCCAAATAGGGTTGGAGGTGAACATGGGGAAGCGCCTCGAACCATTTGAGATTGAATCCTCAAAGTAGCCGATCTGGTTTTATTGTATCCTAAGCTAAATCTAAATGGCATGAAGAATAAGAAGAAAATAATAAAGAAAATAAATATAAAGATAAAAATAAAAATAAAAATAAAAGTAAAGGTAAAAGTAAATAATGGAAAATGAAAGAAGAAAGATAATTGGAAAAGAAAAAGTAAGAAGGAGGTTTAAATAGAGATGCGGCCCATGTTTTGTGGAAAATTTTGTCCTGTTGCCACACGTCTATGGCCACACCCTTTTACCTACTTTTGGTGCCCACACGGCCACGACCACGACCGTGTGCAAGGCCGTGTGGTCTGGAAATATACACTTTTGGTTTATTTGAATGCTAAAAAGGGAAAAAAATAAAAATAATAATAATAATAAATAAAATAAAAATGGGGTTAGTTCTCGGGTTGAGTCCCGAGAAGCACTTGTTTAAAGTCTTGAGCTAGACTTACCTATTATTTGTATGGTCATGGTGGTTTGAGGAGGTGAAAATCCTTTCTCATGCGATCAACTCGGTTATGGATATATAGTTTAAATTGAGTAGTGTTTACCTTAAAGGTGTTGAATTTAGGATTGCTTACCTTGACTGTGCCGTATAGAGAGACATTAAGTACCTCAAAAGTGATTTCTTCATTTGTCTTGAGGTCAGAATTGGCGATTTGAGGGTCTTCCTGATTCAACAATACTTGATCCCTTATTTTGAAGTGATTTGTTGTTCCTATCAGCTTGTCTGGGGGTTCCTTCAATTTCACTTCGTGTATTCATAGTTTCTCTTTAAAGTGTGTCTTCCACTCTTCTAGTTTGTCGACCTTAAGGACTCGTTCCTAATGTAATTCTTCTTTATTGGCACGAGGTCTATGATTCGGCTCAGGTTTGTGGCTTCGTGGTGTTTCCTGTGGTGAAGGTTGAACAAATTTGTTATCAACTGAATTTACTTTCTCACCTTCATCAGTTGATGTTCTGGCCGAGTCAAGAGCTTGTAGACTGATTGATTCGTCACCTATACGAAGAATGAGTTCTCCTGTACCAACATCAATTTTAGCCCTGGCAGTTGCTAGAAAGGGTCTTCCTAAAATTAAAGGAATCGAATTGTCCTCATCCATGTCTAAAACGACAAAGTCTACTAGGAATACGAATTTATCAATTTTGATTAGAACATTTTCTATTATACCCTTAGGAATTCTGATAGTTTTATCAGTTAATTGAATGCTTATCCTAGTTTGTCTGGGTTTCCCTAGACCTAGTTGTTTAAACATTTTATAAGGCATAACATTAATTCTTGCCCCTAAATCAGCTAAAGCATTATCAATAGATAAACTACCAATTAAACATGGAATTGTAAAACTCCCTAGATCTTTTAATTTTCGTGGTAGATTATTTTGTAGAATTGCTAAGCACATTGCGTTTAGCTCCGCATGCGATGCCTCGTCTAGCTTCCGTTTGTTTGTCAATAGCTCTTTTAAAAATTTTCTATAATCGGATATCTGCGAAAGAGCTTCGAGAAACGGTATGTTAATATGTAATTTCTTTAAAAGTTTAAGAAACTTACCAAACTGTTCCTCTGTGTTGTCCTTCTTCATTGCTTCGGAATATAGTATACGAGTTGGTACTCTATAGTTGTTAGTTTTGGTATATCATGGCACACCTGAACCATACCTTCACCTACCACAGGTTCTTCCCTTGGGTTTGGTACGTCTAACCCTTCACTATCGTAAATGGCTTGATTTTTCTCTCTCAGGTTAGTTTCTGTATTGCTTGGCAAGCTTCCTTGTGGTAGTTCTGAGATCAGCTTAGCAAGTTGTCCAACAGACTTAGTAATTTCCCCAACAGACTTAGTAAGTTCACCAACTTGGTTCTTGATCCCTTCAATCGATGTTTGTCGATTCTTAAGGGTGGTATCGGCGTCTTAGTGACGGGTATTTGTGGCTGCCATGAATTTTGTCAACATCTCTTCAATGTTCGACTCCTCTTCCTATTGGTGAGGTGGTTGTTGAAAATCTAGAGGAAGTTTCGGTCTTTGGCTATTTTGATCATCCCACGAGAAATTGGGATGGTACCTCCAACCTGCATTATAAGTGTCATTATAAAAATTATTTTGTGGTCTAGAATAGTTACCCGTGTAGTGAGCTTGCTCGTTTTCCATGCCAAATCCGTAGGGTGGGTACTCAGGATTCATCACGCCTCTTAAATTCGAATCATATTGTATTTTTGGGTGTACTTGTGAGAGACTATATGAACCATCAATCTTTTTATTCATCATCTCTAACTGATAAGATAACCTAGTGACCACGTCGAGGTTGATGACACTGGCTGCTTTAGTAGGGATTGTCATTATTACTTGCCACTGATAATTATTTAGTGCCATCTTTTCTATAGACTAAAATTATCTCCCAAAACCGAATAAAAGAAAAATTAGCAAACTAAAAAAAATAAAAATTAAATTGCAAAAAATAAAAAAATAGAAATAAAAAAATGGCTAAAGTAATAAAAATAGAGCTTTCTTAATATTTTAGTTCCCCGGCAATGGCGCCAAAAACTTGATCGGTCTAAAATTGCCGAGTTATAAAATTTATAAAGAGAATGATCGAACCTGGAAACTAACTCTGACAACGACTTAAGGCAAGTGTACCTATCGAACAATAGTATAGCTTAGGCAAGACCGAATTATTGAACCCAAAGGAACTAAAAGTACTAATACTCACTTTCTTTCTATTATTTAGCCTAAATATTAAATTCTTTGGTTGATTAGCTAATTGATTACTAAACTAAGATGCAAAGACAAAAAGAATGACTTGGAAAATAACTTGAAGAGAAACTCAGTTGATCACAATGATACTATCAGGAAGAATTCACCTAGACTTCACTTATTATCTAACACTGAATCATACGATTTATTCACTTGACTTGATCCGTAAGACTCCCTAACGTATATTAAACCCTCTTTCGAGGCGAATAATGCCTAACCCTAGGTTAATTAATGGTAATCTCTTTCTCACTTAATAACCCCCTAGAATAGCAGTAAATCGAACTATGGACTCCCATATTTGGTTTCACCCTAATTTGGCAAAATCTCATCACCGTATCTCTAGGCGCGCGAACGACTCCGCTTAATTACGCTAGATCTATTCTTAGGCAGGGTTTATTCCTCCTCCACCTAAGAACATCTGACTTGAATTAATATCCCGGAAACATTAACACAAGAATTAAGCACACATAATTAAGAACAAATCAAGTATTTATCATATAATTCAAAAATAATAACAAGATTCATCTGGGCTTCATCCCCTTCAGGTATCTGAAGGGTTTAGTTCATAACAAATAAAGAAAACATCTCAAGAGAAAAGATAAAACAAAACATAAGAAATCCCTAAAACCCCTTGAAGGAATTGAAGGAGAGATCCGCCGTCTTGAGTAGAATTCTAGCTTCTTGAGATGGATCAACTGGCTATCTTCGAGTGATTCTCACAAAATTTTTGGCGTCTGCCGAATTTCGAATGTCTCGGCCTCCTTGGCCTAGCTAACCGCTGGCTCTGGCAGAAGGTTTCTGTCGAACCCCCTAACATCCCCTTCAGGCTGGCCTCTAGGGTCTTTATATAGGCTTTAAGATGCCTTACTTGGCCTCTAAGTATCCTAGTTCAAGTATAATTCCTACTCGGGTGTTTGAATAGGCTTTTGAATGTGTTTCTTTGCCTTCAAGTATCCAAATCAGAGTGAAATTCCTCTTGGCCGCAGCAGGGACACGGCCATGGCGCAAGCCCGTGTTAATTGATTTCAGGCCTTGGTCGAGTCTGCTGAAGAGACACGCCCGTGTGTTTCGGGGTCCAGGTCGTGTTCTAGTAATCTAATGAGGCACGGCCGTGTGGTCTTAGGCCCATGCTATGTCGATTTCTTCTTTGGCCTAATTTGGTCCATTTTAGGCCCGTTTCTCGTTCTTTTCGTCCTTAGGTTCTTTCCTGAGTATAAAACATGAAAAGAAAGGATTAAGAGCACCTTTTTACATAAATCAAGGGATAAATCATACAAAAGTTTGCTAAATGTGGGATTAAAATATGTTACTTTTACGGTTTATCACTTAAATTACATACAAGAAGAGCAAGAGGACGAAACTAATACCACCGAAAGGATGGCTGAGAATAATTCGCTACCTCAGGAGGTGGCTGATCATCATGCTCCTTGAAACTATGTATGATTATGCTAAACCTAATTTAACAGGAGCCGAATCAAGTATTGTTAGGCATGCTATAGCCGCTAATAATTTTGAATTGAAACCTAATACTATACAAATGATTCAACAGTTTGTTCAATTTGATGGTTTGCAGGACGAAGACCCAAATACTCATTTAGCAAATTTTCTAGAATTCTGTGATACCTTTAAAATAAATGGCATTTCTGATGATGCCATTCGTCTTCGGTTATTTCCCTTTTCATTAAGAAATAAAGCCCACACATGGGATCAAATGACCGAAAAATTTTTATTAAAATATTTTTCGCCAGCCAAAATAGCCAAATTAAGGAATGATATCTTTTCTTTTGTACGGATGGATTTAGAGATATTATACGATGCATAGGAGAGATACAAATATTTCTTGAGAAGGTGCCCACACCATGGTTTACCCTTATGGTTACAGGTCCAAACTTTTTACAATGGTGTGAACCCCTCAACCCGACAGTTAATTGACTCAGCAGCCGGCGAAACCCTGAATAACAAAACTCTTGAAGCGACTTATGAATTTAAAGAGGAGATGTCACTGAACAACTATCAGTGGCAAGTTACAAGGACAAGGCCAACTAAAACAGCCGAAGTTTTCAACCTCGACACAGTCACCATGCTATCAAATCAGGTAGAGATGATGAATAAAAAGATTGATGGTCTGTATGGTTCTTTGCAGGTACATCTAGCTATGCAATGTGACTCAAATCTAGGAGGTGTGGCGAATCTTGATTACCCACCCTACAATCCGGGCATGGAAAGCGAACAAATAAACTATACGGGTAACAATTTAGACCTCAAAATAACCGTTATAGTAATACTTATAATCCAGGATGGAGGAACCACCTAATTTCTCATAGGGTGGTCAAGGTAATCAGAGACAACATCCCCCTCCAAACTTCCAACAACAACCCTACCCACAGGAAAAGAAGTCGAACCTTAAAGAGATACTGACAAAATTCATAGCGGTGTCAGAAACTCATTTCCAAAACACCGAAACAACACTTAAAAATCAACAAGCATCGATTAAAGGAAAAAGAACCAGTTAGGGCAACTCGCTAAACTGGTCTCCGAACGACCACAAGATAGCTTGCCGAGTAACACTAAGACTAACCTAAAAAAGCAACTTCAAGCCATAACCGCTTAGAATAGTAATGGGTTAGTAGAATCTGAATCTAAGTCAAAGCAAGAACCTATGCTAAGTGAAGGTAAGATTGAGGTAAGCCAAGAAAAGCAAAAATCGGTAATTAAAGAATACCAACCTCGTATACCTTATCCAAATGTAATGAAGAAAGACAATACGGAGGAACAGTTCGGTAAGTTTCTTAAACTCTTAAAAAATTACATATTAATCTACCATTTCTTGAAGCTCTTTCGCAGATGCCAGATTCAAGGAAATTTTTAAAAGAGATTTTAACAAACAAGAGAAAGATAGACGAGAAACTGCATGTGGAATGAAACGCAGGGTGCTCGGTAATTTTACAGAACAGACTACCACGAAAATTAAAAGACCCAGGGAGTTTACAATTCCATGTTTAATTGGTAGTTTATTTGTTGATAATGCTTTAGCTGATTTAGGGCAAGCATCAATGTTATGCCTTCCAAAATGTTTAAACAGTTAGGTCTAGGGAAACCAAGCAAATCAGGATGAGCATTCAACTAGCTGAGAAGACTATTCGAATTTCTAGGGGTATAATTGAAGATGTACTAGTTAAAGTGGATAAATTTATATTCCCAGTAGACTTTGTTGTTTTAGATATGGATGAAGACAATAATATCCCCTTAATTCTAGGAAGACCCTTTTTAGCAACTGCCAAATCTAAAATTGATGTTAGTACAGGTGAGCTCATACTTCATGCAGGTGACGAATCAATCAGTCTTCAAGCTCTCGACTCAGCTAGGACATCGAGTGATAAAGGTGAGAACGTAAATTTCGTTGATAATCATTTGGTTAAACTTTATTTTCAAGAAGCACCACGAAACTATACCACTGAGCCTAACCCCATAGCTCGTACTAACAAAGAAATATCTCATGTGGAACGATAGATTCAGATCGATGACCTAGATGAGTGGAAGACACATTTCAAGGAGAAACTAGGAATACACGAAGTGAAACTGAAGGAACCCCCAGAAGAACTTAAAGGAACATCAAATCACTTTAAAATAGGAGATGTACTCTTAGATAAAACAGACCCGCAAATCGCCACATCAAACCTGAATTCAAACGAAGAAATCTCTTTTAAAGTAACCAATGTTTTCCCTTACAAAATAGTCAAGGTAAGTAATTCTACATTCGTTATTTTGAAAATAAACTCTACTCGACTCAAATTATATGATGATAGCATGAAAAAGGATTTTTCACTCCGTAAACCACCGTTAAGGTACGAATGAGAGGTAAGTCAAGCTTAAGACTTTAAACGAGTGCTTCTTGGGAGGCAACCCTAGCACTAAACCCATTTATTTTTATTTTCTTTCTTTTAGCACCTAACTACAAGCTAACCAAGTTAATTAAGTGTAGAAGTCTGCACCACATGGCCTTACACACGGCCGTGGCCGTGACCGTGTGGATACTACGGACTTTAGTACTAGCATGGCAAAGATAGTACGAGAAAGGACAAAAAAATATCTTCAAGTCACGGGCTCTAACCAAACACCACGGCCGTGCGATGCGGTCGTGGCCAACACTGTTGAACCAACACGGGCGTGGAAACCTAATTACCAAGCGCGGGAGAGACAATTGAACCACCACACGGCCGTGAAATATGGTCGTGAGACACAACACGCCCATGAGACACGGGCGTGGGAATGTACCAGAGCTAAAAATTTCTTTTTAAAACACCCTCTCCCCTTCTCACCCACTCCCTATTCACTTTTCACTCCCTTCCATTTTCACTTTCCTCCTCCTTCACTTTCTAAAGTCTTGATCTACTTTTCAAAAATATCAAAAAAATGAAAGGATACTATCTTAGTCTCCCTGTGCGAGACCAATCTACATAAGTTCATACCGGCCGCTTCATCCACTCGACAAGCCAAAGGTCTTTGAGGCCATTTAGCTTTTATTTTTCTTTTATTATCTCTTTTATTTTCATTCTCTTTAACTTTCTTATGCTTAATTTAGTTTATTTCATTTTAGTTTCTTGGTTTTAGGTTCTAAAGGCTGCTAGGGAATCACACACCACGGCCTTAGAAATCACACCCACCTCGTGAACCATCTAACAATAAGGACCTTTCGGTCTATTAATCGGTTCTTTTAGTCTTATTTCACTTTTTACACTCTTTCTTTTTATTTTGCTTTTCTTTAAATATATAATTAGTATATTTAAAATTATTCTTACTATTTCCTGACTAACTGTTCACGAGATTCCCAATTTCTTCATCTACCACAAGAATTAGAGGTGCCCCCTCCAGCTTATCTTTCACCTCCGAATCAAGTTTCTACACTTCCAACTCAAGGAATCCATCCAAAAATTCAAGAAGTTTCACTTCTCCCCCTCTCTTTTAATTTTCTTAAAATATGATTACTATCTATCTTTGTACATTGAGGGCAATGTACATCTTAAGTATGGGGGTGAAAATTATTTAGAAAAAGTGCCTAACTTTTTGCATTATTCTCAAAATCCCTGAATGATATCTTGTGTTAAGTAATTTTCTCATATCACTAATTAGAATGAAATTCCTGTTGATTTATGTTTTTATGGATATGTTTTAGATTAAGTCATTGATAATTGTGCATTGATAATTTAAACTTTAAGATACTAGAGAATCAAGCATGATGAGTCTATTTTCAAGAATTAAAAATGTTGTTAGGTTGTCTACCTGAATCTAATTGTTACCTTGAAGTTTGAAATTTACAAGGTTGTCATCAAAAACCCATAATTTTTGTGAGATTTTGAGCATTTTAGAGCATACATTCTTTTCGTGCTCACTTTATTAATTATGAGTGTTTCAACATTGATTTATTATTCTAGAACTTGCTTCGATTATACATGTCAAGACCACACCTTTGAGTTGATATACTGAGATGATAAAGGCACTTAGGATTAACCCACTTACTCCACCAAAAGCCTACCTTCACAATTAACCCCTAGTGAGCCCTTTTGATCCTAACAACCCTTTTTATTGATTCACCCACTAATATTAACCCAAAAACCATCTTGTATTTATTATCACCATTCTTTTTTACTACCTTTCTGTCGAGACTTGAAGAAAGTCAAGCCAGAGGGGCCAGAATTGTGGGATTCACTCGAAGAAAGCCAGTTAATTCATCTCAAGAAGCCAGAATCATACTCAATACGGGGGAACTCTCTTTCAATTCCTTCGGGGGGTTTTAGGGATTTCTTTATGTTTTGTTTTATATTTTCTTCTGAGATGTTTTCTTTTACTATTATGAACTAAACCCTCAAATACCTGAGGGGGATGAAACCTAAGACAAATCTTGTTATTGTTATCTGAGCTGTATGATAAATACTTGATTTTTTTTCTTAACTATGTGTTCTTAATTCTTGTTTTGGTATTTCCAGGATATTGATTCAAGCATTTATGCTCTTAGGCAGAGGAGGAATAGACCCTGTTTAATAGTAGATCTAGCATAGTTAATGTAACATCCTGGAATTAGGGGTTCTACATTTTATGTGTTGCTGTGGGTTTGACATGTTTTGTTTGTTAATTTGGTATGTTTGGGGGTCCCGGGAAGGCTCGGCGTTAAGCTTGAGCCTTGGTGTAAATTTTGTTTTTAGGGTCTTTAGGGGAGAGCTGGGTGAAGCAGGTCTTAAGGATAATCTCTTGTGTTTGTTAACACAAGAAGAGGTGTGATGGAGTGGCAAGAAAGCGACACTTAAGGTGCAGAGGTGTGGCGCACAAGGGAGCAGTAGGGGGAGGAGTTCGAGTTGCGTCAACAGCATTTAGAAGCTTTATTTTTGTGCTCAGTGAGCTAAGGTGGTTGTTTCGGCAAGGGCTCTCCAAGGTTGTTGGTTGAATGAGTCAAGCCACTTTAATGAGTGGCCATAAAGAGGGGGTGGAGTTTGAATTGGTCAAACTGATTCAAATGATAGAAGGGGAGTGAAAGTAGGAGGAAATTGTGGGATTTGGTGTTGGTTGTGGAGTTGGTCGAATGTAGGAAGCTTGAGGGGAGAGAATTCAGTTTAGTGCTAGCTTGGGGGTGTGCCGAAGATTCTTTAGGCTAGAGGCATTGTTCCATTTCATTCGTTTTGCTTGTTCAGTCAGTGTAGTAACCGTTCATAGAGCCCTCCTTTTCTTCTTTTCACTTGGGTTTTGGTGTCATTTTCTTTTGGTTATCAAAGAAAATCGTAGCACTCTTCTCTACTCTCTTTCTCTACATCTTTTCACTATTACCGAAATCCCTATCTATTTTCTTTTGCTCCATCTTTCTTCCATTGCAAGTGTTGTCCGAATCTCTCCCCATCATCCTCCCTATTCATCCAACTTTCTTCTTCTTTTTGCTACACTTTTCTCCAAAGAAAAAACCATATTCCCTTTCTTTCACTTTGGTACATTTCTTCTCTACCAAAATCGTAACACTCTTTGTTTTTCTTCTCTTCTTCTTGTTTCATTGGATAGCCACCATATAACCTTGTAGTCGTTCATTTGGGAGAGGGCCAAATTATTTCTTTTCTCTGTGTTTGGTTTTGCTAGTGGAAAGGCCGAATCTGTTGGAGTGTAAGCACACCCTTCTAGCCTTCTCAATCGGCATCTCTTTGTTACTTCAGTAAGGGATTTTTGTTTTTCTGTTAAACTGAAGTTGCTGACTCGCTTCGTTTGGGCATTGGCTGATTGTAGAGGGGCTTATTCTCATCTTCTCTTCATCATGTAGCCTACACTCGGGTGGCCTTTGGTAAGTTGGATGTTGGCCGATTGGATAAGTTGAGGGTCCCTTCTCCTTTTTGGTTTGGCCGAAAGGCTATTTCTTTTATTCAATTTTGGGAATCAGTTCTAACTTGGTGCTATCTAGGGGCTCATTCGATTTTGTAAGCCAATCTTCTAGTGTCGGTTCTCGTTGGTTGAGGTAAGAAGCTTCTTGTGATTTGGTACCTATCCTCTTTCTCTTTTGTCGCTTTAACCTGGTTTTCTGATTAAAGACTCTTACCATGGATGCAAGGCCGATCAATCAAAAAGGGAGCGAACCCCTAGTCTCGGTTCCTAAGTTTAAAAGGTGTGCAGTGTCGGCAGTTTAAGACTATTCGCCAGGTTGTGGTAGAGACCCGACGTCTGCCTGGGATAGTCAAATAGTCGTTGTCCCTGCTAGTGAAAACGTCAATGTAGAGAGTTTAGTCTTGAGCGTTATCAGATGTATATTTCTCACACTCTTCTTTACTATTTGTGTTATTAATTGTGCTGGCTGAAAGCCGAAATGAAAGACTTGATAGTCGAGATACCCTCACGAGAAGGGTTAGAGACACTAGGTAAGTTTTGTTGTGATGATACTATCGAATATATGCATGTATGAAATAATTAATTGTTACACATTGAGAGTATGTTGCATTCATATTTGGTATGATGAAATGAGCATGGGCTCGGGATTGAATGAAAGGGGAAGTGTGAATCAGTGACTATGTCACGGTGGTCTAAGAACCACAGTGGTTTGAAACCACGTAATCATATATCAGTGACTTGTCTTGGTGGTCTAAGACCACAGTGGGTTGGCCCCACGTATACAGAAACTTATCAGAGATCGTCACGATGGTCTGAGACCACAGTGGGTTGGCCACATGATTATATATATTAGTGACTTCGTCATGAGTGGTCTGGGACCACGGTGGTCAAGAACCACAGTGGCATAATGCCACGGTGTTTGGATGATTCAGGTGACCTAGAGGATGGAGATACTAGGTTGGGTTGGCCCGCATTGCATACATGATTAACATGCTGTATTATGTGGATTTAAGGCCCAGTTTGTTTTCAACGGGGATTTACACACTAAGTCTCGGTGACTCACCCCTCTGCTGAATTTTGCAGGTAATCACTAGATCACGAGTTTTGGAGCCGGAGCAGACTCGAGGTGGCCATGCATTACTATTACTTTCGTAAACTTCTTATTTTATTTTGAATTTATTTTAATTCGATTTTTTCTTATGTAATAAGGCCGCTTTAATTTAAATTTGGGGTTTGGTTTTAATGTTGATATTATACTTTTGATAAACTGTCAAATACAGAGTTTTGCTAAAATTAGAAACATAATCAAATAGTTTTCAAAGGGTTAACAAAAGATGGCTTGCGATTAACTAAGTAATTAACTTGGTGGTATTATTAAAACTTCAACATTGTTTTCAACTATCACATTTTTGAAATTCTTCTAAGTTCGGTTTCGACAAAACAAACCTGCTTTCAAATCCTAGCTGTTCTAATAAGAAGATGGTAAGATATTAACTAACGTGATTTTTAAATAATTCTCAAGTTAGGAACACCATTCAAAAATTTTTACGAAGTAAGATTATTGTTTTCAAAACTGCCTTTCCTGTAACAAACCTGATTTGGTCGTAATGTATTGACCGGGTTTGGGGTGTTACAGTTAAGCGGAGTTGATCGCAACCCTAGAGATAGGATGACGAAAATCTGCCGGATTAGGGTCAAACCTAATATAGAGTCCATAGATCAAGTTAATGCAATTCTAAGGGTTTTAATTAGAAATAGATTTCAATTAATCAACCTAGGGTTAGACGTTAGTAGCATCGAGAGAGGTATTAATATAAATTAGGTAATGTTATGGATCAAGTCAAGTGAATAAATCGTCTGGTTCAGAGTTAGATAACAAGTGAAGTCTAGGTAGATTCTTCCTCGGGTATTGTCTCAATCAATTGGTTTTTCCCACAAGTATTTCTACAATTCATTCTCTTTGTCTTCGCATCTTTAGCTTAGTAGTTAGTTAATTTTAGATTAGATAAAAATTCCCTTAATTCTTAGGCTAAATAATAAAAAGAAAGTTAGTATTAGTACTTTTGGTTCCTTTGGGTTCAACAATCCAGTCTTGCCACTAAACTATACTACTGTTCGATAGGTGCGCTTGCCTCCATCGTTGTCTTAGTTAGTTTCCAGGTTTAATCATTCTTTGTATAAATTTTTAACACTCTGACACACGATCAGAGGTCTTCGAGACCTTAAACACGTGTTAGAAAGGAGTCGGGACTAAACCAGAACACATAAAGAAATTCTGGAAAATTTAAAACTTTTCAAAATTACAGGGGATACATGCCCGTGGGGGCAGGCTGTGTACCTCCTATAGCTGTTAGACACCCCCGTGTGTCTTCCCTGTGGTCGACCTTGACTTTACTCCATGGCCACCAAGCACACCCATGAACCTTGGCCGTGGTCAATTCTGACTTTGCTCCACGGCCACTAAGCACGCCCTTGAGCTTTGGTTGTGGTCAATCCTTTTGAAACCACATGGCTACCAGGCAGGTCCATGTGCCAAGGTCGTGTACTCTTAACTAGCTACTGACTTAGCCCCACGGTCACTAGGCACGCCTGTACCATAACTGTGTGACAAAATAGGCCATTTGCAAGGCCAATTTGCCTCCCACACAAGGGTCAATCCTACAAGCACCTTTAAGCATCATCCCACACACAATTTAGCAACTAATTTCATATCAAATGATCAACATAACATTTCATACAATTTCATTGCAAAACATGTCAACTTAGAAACTAACATACACAACTTGAACACATTCAATACTAAACATGATTCATTCCCAAATTCACTAAATCATGCTAGCATCATATCATCACAAAGTTTACCATTCATAAGTCATTCTCTTTACCCACAAACCATACCAAAATATGCATCATATATCTAGCCACATCACATGGCTAATTACGCATCTCAAATGTCTCAAAATAACTAGCCTATACATGCCATATTTCAATTATGTACATCATTCCAAATGTACCCAAAATAGATTACCGATAGTGTGATTGAGATGCTGACGATCCCCAGATCCGAGCAAGCTTTACTGACACTGTAAAACAGAGAAACAAACACATAGTAAGCTTTCAAAAGCTTAGTAAGTTTGAAATATAATACATATAATTCAACAATTCAAGGCATGATACAAAATAATTCATCACTTAGATTAATTTACCAATGATACACTCACTCAAGTATGCTCAATGTTCACATAGCATTTCATCCATCAACTATCAAATTCACCAACACATAGTTATTATACATACCTTAGCCAACACTTAAAAACTCATTATCCATACTATTCAACCATCACATAGATAAACACACAAGTAAAAACATTATCACTCTCAACCATATACACAAATATCTATTCATTCAACTCATAAATCTATCATCAACCACTTAGGTTCAAACGTACCTTGATCAACACATAGTTACTCACCAATTTGCTACTCAATTTCTCGATATTACCTCTAGCTCAACCTTTGCTACTCTTCTGATAAATTCACACACTTAGTGCCAATTTCAAACTGAAGCATAATTGACATCGCACATTTAATGCTAATATGTTAAGCCAAACCTGTTTTGGTAATGCACACACAGTGCCTATTCGATAAGCCGAAACTTCTATCGTTACACACACACAGTGCTATTCATTACTCATAATCACACACTTAGTACCATGATTCATAGCCGAAGCTTAAATGACATCACACTTAGTGCATTAATACAAAACCGAACTCAATTTGGTATCGCACACATAGTGCCAATCACAAAGCCGAAGCTTCTATTATTGCGCACACACAGTGCTAATCTTCTCGATTACATTTCCAAATACGCACACTTAGTGCCACATAGATCCATTTCTCTCATTACATTTATATCAAATAACATCATAACCATTCATTTCACAATATTTAAACATAGCTAAGTACACGTATTATATCCGAACTTACCTCGGACATCGAACTATCGAAACGGTCGATTAATCGAGCACTTTATCTTTGCCTCGATCTCGATCCAAACCTCTCCTCTCTTGGTCTATACATATTCAAATTCAATTCATTCAATTACCAAATCATTCATTTTAGTCCAAACACACATATTTAGGGCATTTTACAAAATAACCCTCACATTTTCACATTTCAACACTTTAGTCCCTAATTCATAAAATCATCAAATACACAAAATCTCAAAACACACATGCTTATCTAAATTCTTCCCATGCTAATACAAGCTCACACATTTCATTGATTTCACATTTTAACCCTTCAATTTCTCATTTTCTCAATTAAGTCCAAAATACTCAATTTCTCTAAAAATTCCAATACAAATTATGTTAATCCAACACCAAGTTTCCATATTACTATGAACTAACATATAGCTCAAGTGTTCATCAATGACTCATCACAAAAACATCATCAATTCACAAAATTACAACATGGGTTAGCTAAAGCACGAAGCTACGATTACGAAAACATAGAAATTATCGAAAATCGATTAAAAACATACCTTGAATTTGGATTAAAAACTAGTCGAAACCTAACTTCCTTTTTCTTTTCTTCTTCTTTTTTATTTTCGGCCAAAGGTAGTGCATATGGTCACTTACTCTTGTTTTGTTTTATTATATTATCATATATTATTAATTTATATTTTAACCATTAAAATAACTTATAAAACTTATACATTTAATAGCCTTGTCGTCCATTGTCATATAAAATGGCTGAATTTCAAAATAAATCCTCCAATTTATAAAAATAACAACAAAAAAGCATTTAACAATAAGCACACAACATTTTCACACAATAAATAAAAAATTTCCACACAGAATTTTCACACAGGCTATATCACATAATATTCACACAGAAAATATTATTAAAATATTATTTCTATCTTGGATTTGTGGTCTCGAAACCACTGTTCTGACTAGGGTCTAAACCAGACTGTTACAATTGATGAGAGAGTTTTCATGGAATAGGGATTTTATTTATAGGCACTGAGTGACCTAGTGAACTTAGGATACCCTACTTGACTTAGGAGCCCTAGTTAGTTTAGAATAACATTACTTGCATGAAAAGTATCCTAGATACACAATATCTTTATTTCCTAATTTGAGTCTGACTCAACTTTTGATTGGCCAACTTTTGACTGGCGAATTTTCAGTTGGCAAACAAACTAGCGGACCCCAGCTCACCAAACAGACTAGTAAACATAAGTTTCAATGAATCTGGCGAACCTCTTACCACATCCTTTGGTGTATATTGCTTTGTCAAATTTCGAGCGAACTCTTTGCTAAAAATCTTTTGGCAAACCCTTAGTTTGTTGAAAAATTGGTGAACCCTCACTTGCGAGATAAAAACTTTCAAACCCTTTCTTAGGATGTTACACCAAAAACCCATCATGTAACATGAAGGGGTTGCAACCCTATTAGGAATACTAGGGTGTGCAATCCACCCCTCTTCTACTCAAAGTAGGAAGTTTTTTCTATTTGAAATAAACCACTACAAATCAATAAGGGTTCTACTTTCTCCTCCTATAAATAGATGGCACCAGTAGAGCTATTTACACAATTTTGAAAGATTGTTATTCTGTTAAAAAAATAGAGAGAATTTATTCTCAGCTATTACATATATTTTTCAAAATAACAATTCTACCGATTTCTATTAAGAAGATAGAATTTTTATTTTCACCCTAAAAGAAGAGAACTTTTTCTAGTTATAGAATTTTTATTTTCACCCTAAAAGAAGAGAACTTTTTCTAGTTATGTGTTTCGATTCAATTGGTTTGAGCCTACACTCAAAGCAGTTCGTGGTATGAAAATAGAAAAGAATATCGTTTGGTTGAAAGATGGGAATAATGAACATTCGCTAAGCCGAAAACAAAGGCCCGAATTCAGTTAAGGTTTATTATTATAAATATCCTAAATCGGGTCAATTTTCAAATTTTTAATTTTTCTCTATGCAAGAAAACCACTTTCAGACCGAGATTTTTTTAACAATACCTTCAAGGAATGCATTGAAGAATCTATGTACTACAAGCAAACACTTTGGTTCCTTCTTCCTCTAGGCCAATTTTTGCTTTCTATTATTTGGATGGTTATGTATAGTGGGCATTGGCACTGGCACTGGGCATTTCTATCTCGTGTCATGCAATATTTTAAAACACCTTGGTTTGATGTCCCTTGGTGTGCCAGAATAATGACAAATGATTCTAGAATGAGCAAATACCTTCTTGCAATCTTTATCATCATGGCCTTCGAAGCCCATTATTCTAATTCATCATGAATTGATCCTTTCACAAACATGGTAGGACTATTCATAACTGCTTTTCCTTTATCAACAAATCCAAGTCCACTCTTTCCTAGATCTCTTCTACTAGCAGCAAGAATTTCATCTAGTTTACTGCTACCTATATTGAATTTGTTTAGCATCAATTTGGTTTCAGCCAACTCCTTCATGTTATTAACAAGATTATCCAATTCTTTGGTCAGCAATAACTTTTTAACCTCAATCTGTTTAACCAACTTTTTTTTTCTTCCTTTAGTTACAAGTTCTTTAAGCCAAATTGAATTCAAATCACGTACATGTTCCCATTTTCCCAATATGTTCTTATAAGTCCTAAAAAACTCTTTCTCAGTTTTTTTTATTTGGATCATCATTTGTCTTCTTCTTAACTAGATATTACACTCAAGATAAATGCCACATAATTCTTCACCTAATGCTCATCAGAATCAAAATTGTTAGAGGCATCCTCATCACTCCAAGTAACACAAAGGGACATGTTTTTCTTCTTTAGAGTGTCCACACTCATCCTGCATGTGACCATAACCAAGGCATTAGTGACACTAAATGCCCTTATTCTTTTCTTTCTTAAACTCCTCTTTTATAATAACTCTTTTGTTCTTGGTCTTTTGGTTGTTATTTGATTCCTCAAACTTTTTGAACCTCATTGCTTACTTTTTAAAGTCCTTGTTAAAATTCAATGTAAGTAGAGCAATTTTTTCTTGAAATTATTCTATTGTAGTGACATTGGGAATGGAAACTTCATCAGCCACTTAAAGAGCAATACTTATTTATCTCTTTGACCTACTCCTCTTTGGTTTATTTGATTCATCTTGAATGTTTGCAGGGACCTAATCAATTAATCAATTCTCATCCTCTCTAGATCTTTGGCATCTTTGATAACAGTTACTTCAATCGAGAATCTTTCAAGTAGTGATCTTAGAACCTTTCTCACAAGTTTTAAGTTGGAGTACTCTTTTTCAAGAGCAAATGCTTGATTTGGCAGATCACACAACTTGGTATAGAACTCACCAATATTTTTGGAATCCTAAATTCTCAAAGTCCCAAAGTTGGTAGTCAACACCAGTATCTTGGATTTCTTAACAATAGTTTTTCCCTTATGAACAGTTTGAAGAATATCTCATACTTCCTTTCCAACAGTACATTTGAAAACACGTTTGAACTCTTGAGTATTCATACCACAAAATATGACATATAAGGCTTTAGACTTAGCATTAACAACTCATTCTTCCTTAGTTTTCCACTCAACTTCAGGTTTAGGAATATTTCCAACTTTAAAATTGACAGTAAGAGCTTGCCAACCAGTAAGAACAATAGACTTGATATGGGCTTTTATCTTAACCTTCTAGTAGGGATAATTATCACCTTATAACGTAGGGGATAGTTAATTGAAGATCCTTTCATTTTCAGTGAGCAACAACACCAAGAGTTACCACTAAATACGTTAAGTGTTAAGCTCTGGTAGTAATTGTTACTACTTAAAATTACTGATCGTTTAAATAAACAACAATGTATGGAAGTGCTTAACTTAACTAAATTAACTAAATACATTAACTTAATGTAACACTCTCAAACCAATCCCATTAACCGGATCTGGACCTTGGGTATTAACACACAAATATAAACACAAGTTTAATTTACTTATATGATTTACATATACTAACAACTTACTTAACTACAAAATTTCAAACTAAAATACATAATTAAATACAACTACAACTCGAGGTAATTAAATTACAACAATATCTAATTTAAAAAACTAATCTATTATAGATACCCCAAAACATAGACTCCGAAGTGGCAATCTAGAATTTAAATGAGCTGCTAACTCACTCTGTATGCATAATGACTCGATACGCCACTTTTTGGCATAATCTTAGTATTGCCCTTCCTGACGTAGACTTCCATCAATTTACCTGTAACATATCACATACATAGGTAAGTTTATAAGAGCTGAGTGATGGAAACATCATTTACCTAAGTCATATTTGCACATCGCAACTGAAAACTTATACAGATGATCTCATCATTCTTATCCTTCAACTTAGCCTCTAGCGAATACTTCCTCAATTATTATTCTTCTATACTCATCCATTACCATACCTTACTCTAAGACTATTTCTTTCTCTTCAATGTCTTCGGTACTTTACTTATATTTTTGAATCTTTAAGCCATCACCTTATCATGATTCAGTAAGAAACAGATACACATGTGACAGACACTTTCTTTAATCATTCAAGTTTTACATCCTTATTTGTAACACATTTTTAATATTAATTCATTACTTTATTGTATCTCTTCAATTCACTATCTCCAACTGAGTCTTAACCTTATAAAATACATTACCATATAGTCCATATATCCATTTCATACTTATTGATTTCATTATTTATGCTTAAGAGCCATACCAAATATGCCAATTACTTAATACAAAGCTTGCCACAAAGAGCGTCCTTCTAGTTCATCACTGAGAGCCTTACTAAAACACGCCTCAAGAGTAGCCCATCCAAAGTGCACCACAAAAGTTTTCCCTGTAGAACTCACCATAGAGTTTGTTCCTTCATAATTTGCCACAAGGGCATTCCCTCTAATATCATGATTTGCCACGAAGGCTTTCATTTCATGACTTGCCACAAAGGCTTTCATTTCATTATTCATCACAAAGGCTTTCATTTCATTTCATTTCCTAACATTTTTTCAATATGGATTCGCCTAGACTCACATTTTGTGATTTTTTTTCTATCATTGTCCTAGGATACATAAAGAACCCCATTAGGTAATCACCGTTCTTTAATCCCTTTCAGAAGGTCCTATGCCCATGGGTTTTTCCTTTTAAAGTTCATGTTTAAAGTCCCAACGGACCCCTTTAGACTCTATCGCGGTGAACAGACACGGACTCAATTAACAGACTCTTCATGCATTGACACCATTTGAGACTCAACGCTTTAATGCATTAACATACCCCCAAACTAATTCACATCTCTTTGCATATTTACCAGATGAACGCAGGCGACCATGCTTCAAAATCAGGATACTTATCACATATTTAAACTTGATTGATTCTATACAAACTATACATGTTATTCCCAACAAATATTCCTACTATACTTTTCTAGTTTCTATTTCACAATTCAATTAATTTCCACTAAGTATCTCATATAAATAGTAAACATGCAAGAGTCAGCTTAGGGACTCACTTGATTCTCACCTTCTGCAGTCCAAAACTTAAGATCCAGACTTCCATCGCGCAAATCAGTAGCAACTACTTCTTGATTTGAAGAAATCATTAGTGAAAATCCATATCTACAACTCCAGCTTAAAGGAGAAAGAAATATTGTAAGTTCTTTAAGATTCTAGTGACAGTACTTCTTGAGAAAGGAAGAAGAAAAAGCTCTCCATTTTCTAACCTGGATATATATATAACCTAAGCCCTTATTGGAACCTGACACATGTCTCAAACTTTTAAGTTTGCCTTTATAAATGGTTTATAGTTGTAAATGGAAATCCAATATTTTTAAAAATTTTGGTTCATCCTTTCGTCCCTTCCTAAATACCTTGTTAGAATGTGACTAGCATAATAACTTAATAAACTGTGTGTACAATACCTTTGATGATAACCCAATTCACCCAAAAATCCTAAATTTTCTTATCAATCCTTTCTTCCTTAAAACTCAACACATTTAGACAAACAATCCTTACATAATACTCTATCGTCAACTTTGCGCCTAACCTATGCGTCAAATGTATCAATTAGACAGATAGGACTGCATCTCACAAATTTCTCTCATTCTACTCACTTGTATCTAAGACTTGCCAAAACTAGGTGTTACAACTATATCTTGGCATTGTGAAAAACTAAGCAAACAAAAACACAAAGAACAAACAGGTTTATTTACGCAATTCAATTTCTCTACATCTATGAAGCCTATCTCAGTGAGTAATTCCACTATCTTAATCACTAATACAACAGGTGAATCACACTCAGTCACTCCCTAAGTATAGATATCTCACATTTGAACCTAAAGGCTAGAACACTCACCTCTAAATTTCCCCTTGAAAATTTAGATACTAAACTCTAATGGTTTACAATTCAATTGCACTCTTTCAAAACAAATTCTCAATGAACAAAACAAAATGCTCTTAGTATGCTCACACAAAAAGCATAGACAAGCCTCTCAAGCATGTATATGTTTCAACTTGCTAATGTAGAAACTAAACTGAATACAAAGCAACTCCTTGAAAATAATAATTACCTAGCAATCAATAATAACATAATCTAATGAAGATCTGGTCTTGTAAAAATAGTATCTCAATCTTGACCAACTCTCCACAAAACGAGGATTGTCTTGATTCATTTGAATCCAATCTAATCTTTAATACCCATCAATTGGTTTCCATAGATGGACTATAGTATCTTCAAAATATCAACACAATAACTAGTTCAAAGATTTTGCTTCATTAAATTGTCTACCCAAATATGACAAGTAACTCCATTTTCCTAGTGGTTGACTGCAATGGGCACTGCCGAGTGCCACTTAACACATTGCAACACTTTTTGTCTCAACAAACATAAATAATCAACAAATTAAAAACTTCATATTTATATAAATATGAAATACGTTAAACCTAATTAATTTTATTTGTATAAGCTACAGGTGTCCTTATTAGTTTTACAGTCTGAGTATAGTCATGTTCGAACCAGGGTGGTATTCAGGTAAAACCCTTTTGACAATGTCAAAGTGCCTGAAGAAGAAGTCCACTTCCGGTTCTTCCGACTACTTGTTGATACTTTAAACATAGTTATAATATCACTTAGTATATAAATACAATGCAAATACACTAATTATCAAATTTATTAAACCTCAATAGCAATACTTTCAAAAATAAAATGAAATCACAATACGAATCTAAGTAATTCAAAATAATATAAAAAGACGGTCAAATTATGCTGTTAGACCTTGTATTTTGCGTAATTTGTGAATTTTGTACATGTATTTCTATTTGATCAATTATTGTCCGTGTACTTTTAAAATTTTAAAATTTTAATCTTGACCAATGATAACATTTTAGAACGACATGTTTTTATGTGCTAATTGTATATTAATTTCGAATGTGACTCTACTAATTTGGGCTATTTATGGACTTTTATCTCGTAGGGACTAAATTGGAGAACAATGCAAAATTGAGGGCCAAAATCGTGAAATTAAAGAAAAAAATGGACTAATGTGCAACAAAGGGAAAAGATTGTGCCAAAAGTGCAGACATGGAGGGCAGAGGGACTGAAATGCAAAAAGAAGAGACTTTGCTTTATCAAATTCTATTTTAAATTATATTAGGATAATTAATATTAGGATAATTATCTAGGATTATTTAATTTCTTTATTTATCTCTATTTATCTTTAATTAAATTGTAATTATCTTTGGGAGTTTGAGTAGAATTAGACTATCTACCTTAAGCACTATAAATAGGGGATGGAGTAACTCATTTAGGTTGTTCATCTTTTTCTGTACACTCTTCTCCTATAAGTCTTTTGTGCTTCCTATATTTTCTTTCAATAAAAATTCTTTTCTCCATTCTCTTATATTTATTTTCTTTCACACCCCATCCATGAGCCACTAAAAATCTATCTAGCCAAAGGTTGTCGAATGCCCCAAAGAGGTTCTTGAGGCTTAGAACCCGCACTTAACTTTCTCGCCTAGGTATTCATCGTTTCTCCGCATTACGGGGCTGACGCTTCCGTCCAGGTCCCTTTAAAAGTAACCCTTTCAACGTATGCAAAGGCGGCTGCTTTGTGTGTTTTGGGAGGATTGTACCGTCGGTTCGTGAGCTTACTGCGTCAGAGGTTAGCAAGCCCAAGAGACAAAATGGCGTGGGATTCGCCATTGAGAAGCGTTGATCTAGCATAAATGACTCCACAAAAGCAATGGCAGGCTAGAGCCAGGCTCCCTAAATTCGTAAGTTAAAACTCTTGGAGTTGGTGGTCGTGGCGTCCTCTTCCACTATAAGCGGCTTACTTGGATAGAGGAAGGTCATCTAAAGTCAAGACCGAACCCAAGGTGGAACGAGACAACCGGAGGCTAGAATCCCAGCCGAATAAGAAACTCAACCTTCTCTAAACTCTTTTATTTTCTTTTTTCGCAATTTATTTAATTTCACAATTTCAATTCACTTTAAATTCTGTTTTTATTATTTCCAAACGAAATTTTTAATTCCGTTTTTTTTTATTTTTTCCAGGAACGCAAGATTTATTAGGCACGATTCTGCCCAGGATTTCGAAAAACAGGCATTTGTACAATCCGATCCCTATGGATTCGACCCTACTTCCCCTTTACTGTTATTTTTATTATTTTAGGGAACATGATATTATTTTTGGTGCTTTCAACGATGCATCAACCAAACGGTAGTAGTTAAATTTGTTTAGTTAAATTCTACTATTAGTCTTGTATTATGCGTAAAGTTATAGATTTAGTCTATGTCCTCCGACTAGTCCATTCTTAATTGCTATATGTTTTAATTTTGAAATTTCAGTCTTAATGCAAACAAACAGTCGATCTTTTATTAATTAGTTTTTTGTGAATAATATGTGAAAATACCAAGCTAACATGACATTATACATATGACAATACTTTTAGTGTATCAAATTTTGAAAATAACAGCACTTAACTTAATCAATTTAATAACTATCATTCGATTAACACTAAAGTTTTAAAATTTTAAAAATACAAAATTAAAAAAAATGAAATTAAGATATATACACTAAAACCACAACCTACATCAAATAACTAAAAATTTGTGTCCAATTTCATCGTAAAAAGAGAAATGTGCGGGATGGGCGAGGCAACATTTTGACAAGAGAGAAAGAAACTGATCAGTCGGCGGACAACTAATTGGCTCTCCTATGCCCTGTTGACTAGCTCAGTTGACAATCATAATGAAACGTTTGACTCTAGCTGATTCTGTTTACACACATTCAAATTTCCTGGCAAAAGTCGGTGCCACCATCTAACTCTATGAGCCCGAAACAAGTTAGGAAACAAGATAATTTGTGTTCTTATTTCATTTTGTTTTTCGATATAATAAATATTATCATTAGAAATTAAATAATGAAAATTAAAATTACAAAATAACAATCAAAACATTAGATCAAGATTGCTATTTAAACCCTTATCCAATTTAATATGATAACGACATCGGAGCCATTTTTAATTCATTTTGTAGCCAAAAATTTCATAGCACAAAAGGATAGTTGATCTCACAAATCTTGACATAACACAATATTTTCAAAGATTATATATTATTTAATTAATTATGCATGTTTTTCCCCATCGTCTTAGCAACTTCCCCCCGAGCTTACCACCGACGTCTTACCTTTCCCAGCAGCTATCGTCCTTTCTAGATGCCTTCCAAATTAGTAAAGTTGTGATTTAGACCCTTTACCAAAAGTAGTACAGCTCGAATCCTTTCATTTTGGGGACATGGCTCCAAACCTCTAAGATTGCTATCATGTATTCTTTTATGCCTTTCAATGCTTTTATCAGGGTAAAGTGATACAATTTATCCTTTATAAAGTGTATTATTCATGGAATAATATGTCACTCTCCTATAAATACATATATATAATATGCATTGTTTGAGCAATTGTTGCTGTTATGTTACTAAACTTTCATCATTAATTCTATTTTTCTTTCTTTTGTTTGAATTTTCCATCGTCATTTCAATTGGATTTTATATCATTATTTTCTTTCCGGACCTACTTTCTAATAGCAATAAGAAGAGAAAGGTTAAAAGTACTATAGAGGTCTAGAATGTATTTTACCCTCTTTCTTAAAAATATTGGTAAATTAATCTCTTTATAATAGATTAAAGAGTAAATTGATATTTTAGTAAAATTTCATATATTTTCTTGTTAAAATTGGTGTTCTTGATAAAATAATCGTAGAGTTATACGTAACATATCAGTATACATCATTTTAATATAAAGGGACCAACTTTTAACCATAAAAATAGATTAAAATTTAAAAGAATAACCAACTTATTCTTTGCTCTAATATATAAAGATTAATTTATTTATTTTTTAAATAAAAAATAATAAAATATAATTCGACTCATTATATAAGAACCTCCATATCACTTTTACAAGAAGCCCTGTACATTAAAGCTACGCTTCATAACCCCAAACCCATCCCCAAATCCAATTCTACATGTCAAATTTAAGCCGACATGGTCACTTGTTTTTTTAACTAATACTAAAATCCTGTTTTGTAAATCAATAATGGTGCGAGGAAAAGGCGATGAAACTCTGAGTCTTCTTGTTGTTTACTCCATCTGGATGTGGCCCTGCTTCTGTTTCTTTATGTTGAGTAGGCTAAAATGCTCCAGACTTCGACCAAACAAGGAAGCTAACGTACTTCTGAAATTGAAATCACTTTACCTTTGTAAAAACAATCATATCCTGCTTCCTAACCCACATTACTTTTCCTTTAATGTATAATGATTATATATATGGTTCATTCAATCCACTGTCATAATTTCCTCTGCACTTTTTATCATACATGGCTTCCTCTCATTGAACGTGTTAGTTATTATATTACTGAATTCCCTTCCACATAATATTGCCCTTTTTGTCGGTATATATAAAATAAAGACTAAATAGTAGTATGTTCTTAATTTCCTTCCGTTAGGTCTTTCTTTTTTTCCATTTGGTCTAGAATACAGATACTGATATATTACACATTACTAAAAATATAGGGTTTGTAATCACCAAAAGGAAGAATATGAATTCAAACACAATAAAACTATAGAGGAGAATTAACAGTTTGGTTTCAACAGTCTATAATCATCATAGTAATAAGTAATCACTATGGTGGAGGAAGCCCCGTTTATTTTATAGTAAACTGAATGGCAGATTAGAAATTAAGGGTGCGGTTGCCCAACAATATCTAAGTACAGAAAGAATGGAAGAAAAAGAAGAAGAAGAAGATGATGATGATAACAAACCCAAGTGAAAGGCAAACCGAAGCACATCCACACACACCCCAGAGAAAAATAGAGCAGAGACGTGGCACAGAGCTGCTTAGTCAAAGAAGTCCCAAGGGAATTTTGGCGGGACTGAATTATTGGCGGTTGATGTGGATGCTGAGGGGACCGGCAACGATGCTGGGGAGGAATCAAATGTCTCCCAGTTCGTGGTGACTACGACGGGCCCCGATGCTGATTGGTGGTGTTGTTGATGGATTGGCAAATGGGCAATTGAGTTGCTCGATTGCTGCTCTTGAATTGGTGCTAGTCTTTGCCCGTTAAAATGCCTAGGCTTTTGCTCTTGGGTTGGGGCTAGTTTTTGCCCATTTGTATGCTCGTGTTGATTTTGGATTTCCATTTGACCTCCATTGTTGCTTGGCATAGCGTTTTTAATCTTCAACATATCCAATGTTTCAACATATTTTTGAACTCTTCTCACCTTCAACAATGCCAAAAGGCAAATCAGTATGGCTATAAGTCCCAAAGCAAAGCATATATACATTTTATCTTTTTAATTTTGAATAATCAACGGATATGGGTTTGCTTACGGCAAATCGGGATTCTTAAGTACCTGCATTCTTCTTTGCAGTTTGACATCTCCATCGGCTGTAATCCCATCTAATTTAAGCAACTGATTCATCAGCAGCTCAATCGAATTAATCAAGTCTTTCTCCGCTACTTTCCCACCTTTGGAGATTATTGTTTCAAAAGCTGACACCTAGGCAATATCCAACCAATATAATTTAAACGAAGAAAAGTAATGCATAATCTCATAAATTATTATGAACCAGTACTGAATATTATGTACCTGGCCAGCAAGCCTATCAACTTCCAAGCTGATTTGGGAGATGGATTTAGAAGCCTTCTCTATCTTAGCATTCTTTCTGGTCTCCAATAACCTCTTTTCTTGACTAATTGGGTCTTCAACTAAAACAATTTTGGACTTGTCCTTCACACCTGCCATGTCTAGAAACGCTTTGGAATCCCTCTCCTTGTCTTTGTATAGTAGCTTTTGATCTTGATGGTGTAATCCTGTTGGCCCTGTCAGCATCTTCTTCAACTCCCCTGCCACAACAATCCAAAGTAACTTTAATTGGTCTATTAGAGGTTATTATTATTAATATTATTATTGTGAAAGATGAAAAATTTACCGAATGTAGCTTGAGAACTGATACTGATTTCGTGGTAGATGGAGCCGTATTTGACTCTAACTCTAATAGTCGGTGGTGGGATGGAATTTCGATCGGAGTCCGGGTTTCGCTTTTGTACCAACATGCCTCCGGGTCTAAGCTCCAAATCATGAGCAGCCGATTCACCTCTACCGCCACCGCCATTTGCCACCGGGGCCAACCCTGTTGCTATTGTCTTCAGTCTCATCATTTTCTTTTAACTACGATATGTTTCGTTTCGGTTACTAAAACAAAAAGAAGGAAGAAAAATTTCTACGGAGGGGAGGGGGAGATTGTTTTAGATCTTCAGAAAGAGTGAAAGCGAGCGATCTGTATCAGAAATCATGGAGAGCCATATTTAAGACTTAAGGGGATGTTTTTACGAGACTTTCCCACCCCAGCATTATACGAGTCCAATTCCAACGCCCACGCGTATTTACAAAGACAACCAAAAAAAAAAAAAAACAAGAAGACCAAACCAAAGCAAAAACACGAAGGAAACTCCAACTCTTCGACTTTTCCCTTTTACATTGGCGTCTTACCGAAGCCAAGAAGAAAAAGAGAAAATCATCGATTCTTTCCCTGCAAGAAAACCAAACTCAACTCCTAGATCGCTGACACAAAAAGAAAGAAACCTCAGATCTCTCCAACGCAAATGTAGCAAAAATATACAACGATGCTACGAGAATCTCCCACATTTTCACAACAAAAAGACTGGAAAAATCAAATGTCCAACGGTGGGGAAAGACTATAATATGGAAAATGAACAATTTTCTTTCCAAATTATGAATCTGTTTCTTTTTCTCTCCCTCCTAGTAGCTCTGGGATACTCGTGGAAGAATATGGAAAACGAAGAAGAAAAAAAGAATATGAATAAAAAACGAGTGGACAGCTAATTGAGCAGCTTTACGACCTTAAGAAACAGATTATATAAATGTTTATTTTTATATATTAAAAAAATAGTATAAATAAAAAATAAATATACTTTTATGTTTTAAATTTACGGGGAAAATGAAATGCAAACAAACAACGAAGCCGCCAAATTGTGGAAGAGATTGAGAAAAAAAAAATATATTCTTTTAACAAAATTTGTGTCTTAGGTACTATTCTGCTGCGACACGATTTATCTTATAAAAGGACCGGTTGATCTTGGTACTTGCACACGTATAGTGATCAGGGTATATCAGGGAATTCATTATAATTTTGCAATAATTCCAATAATTGACTTGATAATTTTATTGACGATTTCAAACACGTGGCAGTTTAAAGAAATCGGTCGAAGTTGAACAAAGCAAAATGAAAAAAAAAAAAAGGAAACGTAAATAATTTTAGTACGCAAATTATTCAAATTAAAAAAAATACAAAAGGTTTATCATAAATTTTAATAAATATGACATCAAATAAATGAAGGGTAAATTAGATTTAAAGTTATTAAATTATTAGTAAATTTAATTTTTGTCACTTAATGATCACTAAAGTATTCAAAAAATTTATTTAAGTTATTAGGTTATTACAATCATTGTTGCATAGTATTTTTTGTTCGTATCGTCTGCACAAATTGAAAGTTTTTATTCTCATTCTTTTTTACATTTTAGGTTTATTTATACAACAATTTTAAACATCATGAATGTATAAATTAAAATTTAAACAACTTACTTCTACTATTTTTGACACAGGTTGTCAAATCGATTTGGATCTAATATATATTCATCTACTTGTCGATTGACACTAATCTGCTGTACCAATCATCGAATTATTATTTGGAGCTCGCTAGTTAGACCTTTTAAAAGAAAAAAATACTTAATAATGTAGTGACATAAACAAAAACTTTTAAACAATTCAGTAAATTAAATAAAAACTTTTGAATAATTTAATGACTATTTTATAATTTTGAAGTTGAGTGACTACCTAAACTAACTATTTTTGAACAAAGATCGAATTTAAAATGATTTAATAAACGAGATTATGAACTAAAAATATTATAATGTTGAAAATAATCTAGTTTATTGATTTTAATATAAAAACAATATAATAAACAATATCTTTTTATTTTATATAACAAAATTAAATTCATTTCCCATCTTACGTATATCTAAAATTTATTTTTCAAATCATGTTTTTTAAGACCACCTCAACATCCACGGGATGTTAAGCTCCTTTGTTTTGGTTAAATGGCATGTGCAAAATTTATTGTCCAAATATTTTATGATAATGAAATATTCTGAACTCAACATTAGTGAGTGTCGAAGTGCTACTAACAACTTCTCGAGATTCCCCTAAAAAATATTAGAATTTACAATCACAGAGAGAGAATTGATGTGATGGAACAAGAACTCAACTTTCGTGGATGTTGAATTCATGGATGATTTTTAATGAAGGAGTCGACATATATAGGCGTCGACGTCAAACATGCTTAAGCTAACCTAAACATTTCCTCTCTCCTATAAATTATGTGGTTTCATTTGGGGGAAGGTAAAAAATAATGTAAATATTTGTCAAAGTTTTCTCATTTGTAATCCTTTAAAAAAAATTCACTTTGTGCAAAGTTTCAGTATCTCACGTAATTAGTTAAGTGCTTTTTTTTCATAATGAATAAATTAGTGGTATAACGAGATATGATTTGTTTTTGTAATCAATATTATGTAATGATCAAATCATTGTTATTAAGGAAATTTTATGTTATTATTGGTTTTACATTTGTTGAACATGTTCTAGGTATGGAATAAGGAAATTGTGCTATTATGTATAGTTGTCATGGTAGTAAGTTAGCATTAATGTTGTCACTACCATTGCTTTTAACAATTATTGAAGTTGTTAATGTTTTTTTTGTAATATTGAACAACTTCAAGATGATATATTGATTCTTGGTACATATTCATTTAAATAGAAATATGTATTCAATTGATGATGGAGTCATATTCCAATTGGTTCAACATTCAACATGATCTTTAAGAGTGATGTTTCCTTTGGACAACAAGAAAATGAGGACTTTGAGAAAAATTTAGGCTGGAAATATTAAGTGCATGTCTTAAAATACGGTGTAAATACATTGCGGCAAATCTTAATGATAATAAAGATATTAAGACTATGGTGTTTGGGCACCAAGAAAAGTGAGGATGTTATTGTGGAGTTGTTGTGTAACACCCCTAACCTGTATCCGTCGCCAGAATAGAGTTACGAGACATTACTGGACAAAGCACAGTTCTACATAGTCATTTATCATTTTTCATATACAAGGTTATATCAACTTCTATACAATATAACTTCTAAATCCTATAGAAATCATCCACTAAATCATATTAGCTAAATTTGCACATATGGAACACATAACCAGATAACATTGTTCATGCTTTATTACTTATAATACATATACAAACTATGCTTCAAATTTCAACCATATTAATATCATCTATATAACCACATATTCGAATTAACAATGTGCAACAAAGCCATGTTACATGTACTTAATACATATAAATGTACAAACCACATGACTCTAATATTAATGGCATTTGTATACTTAAAACATATCCCAAAGATATATCATTACATTTCATACATCAAATATATGTCAATATATCTATTTCATTAGTTGAATATCAAATATAACATTTCATAACTTCGCACAAGCACATAATAAAATCATTCGAACCATATCACATTAATTATTATGCAATCACATATATGACTTTAGTAACATTACAACATGGTCGAACATGCTATTCATGCATATATATATATATATATATATATATATAGTCGCATTTTATCCTAAAACAAAAGCCACATTTAACATTTGAACACAAATAACATTCCAATGTATACCTAATTCGCATATATATTAGTATACCTAAACTTCATATTTCATCCTATTAACTAATGATTGATTCGGTTACACAATTATCAAGATCATATGCTTATCAAAATGAACAAAATATCGTAACCGAATTTACAACCACACATGTACGCATACCTATATTAATATTAACATCAACTTGACACTTTTAACTATCCATTAAAACTAACCAAAACATACCTAAATCATAACCATCATTTACCATTAGGATCCGTACCAAAACAATCAACCAAAACAATCATGAAACATATTCATTACTTACCATTTAGCAACCGAACCTATATAGCCAATATACAATCAAATACATATCCATCATTTTACCTCATTACCAAGCCAAATTATACATTCATTGTAACACCCCAAATTAGGGGTTGTTTGTAACTTAGCTAATTTCCCATGTGTGTACTTGAAGGGTTAAATTCTAGGATTTATTTGACATATTCAAGGGTCTAAAAATAACCCGAGTTAGGCCTGACCTAGTGTTAAAATATTTTTTTTTTTAGTACCATAAAGGAGGGAGCTAGATGAGATAAGGCTTTAATAAAATTTTGGGTGAGTTATGACACAAAGTAGGCCTTGGCAAAGTGGCTGCAAGGTGCCACTTAAGGGCTGGAAGCAACGCCAGCAAGGGCTTGTGTAACACCCCAAACCCGGCCCACAAGCCCTGACCGGATCTGGTATGTCACTGCGGAAGAACGGTTGAAAATCTTTTTGACTTTAGAATAAAACATGTAAATTTGTTAACTTTTGAAAACCATGTCCATTTAAAATTATAAGTAAAACTTTGTTATTATAAAATGTCCAAATTAAAACTTTTATGTATATACTTTGAATAAATAGGTGGCTAAAAATAAAATCATCTTCACATAGTAATTTAATTAAATTAAGCCCATAATAAAATAATACCAAAAATAACAACAAGGCCCTTATTACAACCCAATATTTAAACAAAATACTTAATTTCAAAAATGCATAAAATAATCAAAATCTCTTCTTTTGCATGGCCACCTTGTATCCACTCCAACCCGGTCCAAGCTCATGAATCACCTGAAATGGTTGAGAAAATTTGGGTGAGTCCACAGACTCAGTGCATAATCATTACACATGTTTCCACACGTATGGGCTTAACCCATACCCACACAGTCCATACCAATAGATATGCAAAATGTATCCCAGCCCAATCCTAAGTCCATCCGTTACACCAACCTTAGCAGACTCCCTGCCTAAGGCCGTGGCTAATCCACCGATCACAACCGAGTGATCCCACATATCCTACCTCGGCAGACCTGCTGCACAAGGCCGTGGCTGAGCCACCGATCACATCGTGATCCTCAAATCCTACCTTGGCAGACTTGCTGCTCAAAGCCGTGGCAGAGCCACCGATCACGTAAGTGATCCTAACAGTAATCCGTCCACGATGATGCACTCAGCTATCAACCGCCGAGATGGGCACCTAGCCAACATCTCCCTTGATGAAGCACACAGCTAATCATCAAGCGCTAATGTAGCACGAGGCTAACATTAGACCACGTACATAATATGTACACCCCGTCCTTCCTTGATCAAAACCAATCCCCATGCACATATGTCAATGTATCATGTCAAATCAACATATAGAGTGAGTATAATCACATGCTCATTACCATATCAAACAGCACTATAAATAATTTAATATCACAATTTACTAACACATTAACCGATTACCCCAAACATGGGTATCCACCACTTCACCTTTATTGTCGGCTACCACACATCATACACAAGTATATACATCAATACACAAATAACAGGAGAAACAGTGCGATAATTACGCACCTGATTAGCACAGTTGACTAAACCTCGAAATCACACGTGGCTCCTAAAAATCTCAAGTCTCCAAATCTCGGTAGATCACTACTGCAAATGTTGACTATCGCCTCCTAAAAGGTTACGCCTTCCCACAATCGGCCAAAACTAAACAACATAATCATGCTAATCAACCTATAAGGGTATAACCGTAATTTTACCTACCAAGGGCATTTTTGTAATTTACCCACCAAGGGTATTTTCGTAAATTCACAACTGTAATGGCCTTTCCGAAGGCCTAATGTCGCCACTAACGACTCAGCTACCATTTTCGGTCGTACCAGATGATTGGGCCTAAAACCCGATTTTAGCCCATCCGGGCCCACATACTCGTGTGGCCCACCTAGCACAAATCTAGCCACGTATATAAGTTTCACCTAGTCTAGTTCAACATATACTAACCAATCATACAATTTACTCATATGGGCCCATGGGCCCATTGGGCCCACTTTGGCCCATCGAGGCCCAAGCAGCCCCAACCCACGAGAATACTACTGATGGCCTCAACTATCGCGTCGAAGCCCCACACATGCGCTCGCACGCTCGTGTGGCTACTAATGTCGTGTAACCGACATTTCGGCATTTTGTCGCTCTACAACTAGAGTAGAGAGTTACACACCGATAGGACTCGGGGCTAATCCGCTCCGATCACTATTGTGCCCAAACGCCTCAAGATGTGTTTACTCTCCTCCTAGGATGCTCTTTATATAGCTAGCTCTTCACCATCCTTCTTTGTATATTTTCGATGTGGGATCCTTCACAAGAGAGTTTAAATCCAATCAAACTCTTGCGGTCCAAACCGTAAAATAAATACTCCCTTGCTTCTCATGAGATTCGAACCTAGGCTCCCTTGTAACATAATCCACGCCGCTAACCACTTGGCCACAAGCTCCTCTTGTGTCTTAAACCATGCGCAACTAAATATAAACTATAGGCCAAATTCTAAGGTCCAAGCAAAAAGAAACCAAAATGTAAAAGCCAAGACTTGAACCTTGGACCTCCTTCCTTTCTTGTGGCGTCACTCCCTTGTCTCTATGTGGCGTCACTTTGCCACTACACCACACACTCTACTTGTGTCATTTTCCTCCATATTTTATTCTTAAGGCCTATCTGCCAACTTTCAGGGTTTTTTTTCACCTAAAACCAAAATTTCCCCAAAGCCAATATTTGATCCCAAGACTTCATAGAGGCCCTCTAACCTTCCAAAATCACTTATCCAATAGGCCTAACTTGCATTTAAGCCGATCTCTTATTCTCCAAAAATTTAAACGCTACTATGCCTAAGGCCCATTGGGCTCAACTCTCCTAGGCCCAATTTTGGGATGTTACAAATCTACCCTCCTTAAAAAAATTTCGTCCTCGAAATTTCCAACTAACTACAGTTGCACATCCTAACCTACCACACTACGCTCTTGCTGCGCACTCTGATTTTAATAAAACTAACCACATTCTCTAGGGACGGTTTCTAAGTCCACATTCAAGGTTCTAGATATCTTGTCATCCCCGCCTCTACCACGTCCACAGTATTGCGACCACGCCCCTAGAACTCATATCTAGCGTCACGACTTAACTGCTTTAGAAAGTTTTATGCATTAGAAATTTTGTTCCTCTATTTATCCACGAGCAAATTTTATGAATAGAAGTTCCAGAAGTGGTTCTTTCGATCACTCAAAGTTTCATCTCAAGTTCTCTATTCTAATTCAAACATTCACATTCTTCACTAAAAACACATCCATTCAGTGGTATCTACCACACACATTCACTATTCGGACATTTCTACTTTGCTTTCTACGCTAAGGTATTTTAGTCATTTGTCCTATGAGGTATTTTTGTAATAAATCGGGGTCAATTGGAAAAATCTTTACAAATCAGAGGCATTTCAAAAATTTTTAGAACTTAAAGGTATTTTGAAAATTTCCAAATTAAAGATGTCGCTGAAATTTCAGAAATTGAGGGGTTATTTTGGTAATTCGTAAGTCGGGGTATTCTTGTAAATTTCAATCTGGATATCTCAATATTTTGCAAAATAGGATTTTTGATATTTTTAAAATAGGAATATTTTAGTAAAAGTCGTGGATCATATGAAAATTTAGAAACTAAGGGCATGTTGAAAATTTTATCAACCGAGGTATTTTAGTAAATTTCCCAAACCGAGTATCATAATATGTAAAACTCGAGATTTTGGTATTTTGTAAAGTAAAACTATTTTAACAAAAGTTGAGGTAGTACGGTAATTTTACAATCTGAGGCATTTTTGTAATTTTACCACTAGGTGCATTTTGGTAATTTTGTAAATCGAGAAAACATCTTTTAAAATCGATTTTGGGTTTACAAACCAAAGGGTAAATTTGAAAATTTTAAAAACCAAGGGTTTTAAAACAATAAGGCAAATCCTTTCGGGTTTTAATAATTGGTTTAGCCTATGAATAAGTCCTCTTGGTTAAGGTGAACCAGTAGCTACGCACTGTAGGATTCGAGTAAAGAGGAGGTGAGTCGCTAGCACTGCTTAAATACCGAGCTCTTCTTGAATACCACTCCTACACATGCGTACGTGGTTGCCACACCTTAACTCGGTGACTAATTTCACAGGTTTGTTTAATAATCCTTAAGTCTTATGCATGTGTTTGAGTAGACTAGTCCTAGGGTTCAACAGATCCTAGTTCACTAATCTACGTTCCCATAAAAGCCCATAATATTCACATATAATTCACATAAACAAATCACTTCAAAAGTTCGAAGTACTTACCTGGTGGACTTCGGGCCGGAGGTATAGGTGCCATGCCAGAATAACCTGAAAAATTTTATGAAAGCCCAAATTCTTGAAAAGCCCAGCAGAAAAACATTTTTGGGCCCAAAACCCCCAAAGTCGAGTTTTGAACTTAGCTCTGATACCAATTTGTAACACCCCAAACCCGGCCCACAAGCCCTGACCGGATCTGGTATGCCACTGCGGAAGAACGGTTGAAAATCTTTTTGACTTTAGAATAAAACATGTAAATTTGTTAACTTTTGAAAACCATGTCCATTTAAAATTATAAGTAAAGCTTTGTTATTATAAAATGTCCAAATTAAAACTTTTATGTATATACTTTGAATAAATAGGTGGCTAAAATAAAATCATCTTCACATAGTAATTTAATTAAATTAAGCCCATAATAAAATAATACCAAAAATAACAACAAGGCCCTTATTACAACCCAATATTTAAACAAAATACTTAATTTCAAAATGCATAAAATAATCAAAATCTCTTCTTTTGCATGGCCACCTTGTATCCACTCCAACCCGGTCCAAGCTCATGAATCACCGAAATGGTTGAGAAAATTTGGGTGAGTCCACGACTCGATGCATAATCATTACACATGTTTCCACACATATGGGCTTAACCCATACCCACACAAATCCATACCAATAGATATGCAAAATATATCCCACCCAATCCTAAGTCCATCCGTTACACCAACCTTAGCAGACTCCACCTAAGGCCGTGGCTAATCCACCGATCACAACCGAAAGTGATCCCACATATCCTACCTCGACGGACTGTGCTGACAAGGTCGTGGTGAGCCACCGATCACATCGTGATCCTCAAATCCTACCTTGGCGACTTGTTTGCTCAAAGTCGTAAGCGAGCCACCGATCACGTAAGTGATCCTAACGATAATCCGTCCACGATGATACACTCACTATCAACCACCGAGATGGGCACCTAGCCAACATCTCCTTGATGAAGCACACAGCTAATCATCAAGCGCTAATGTAGCACGAGGCTAACATTAGACCACGAACATAATATGTACACCCCATCCTTCCTTGATCAAAACCAATCCCCATGCACATATGTCAATGTATCATGTCAAATCAACATATAGAGTGAGTATAATCACATGCTCATTACCATATCAAACAGGCACCATAAATAATTTAATATCACAATTTACTAACCTGTTAACCGATTACCCCAAACATGGGTATCCACCACTTTAGCCTTTATTGTCGGCTACCACACATCATACACAAGTATATACATCAATACACAAATAACAGGAGAAACAGTGCGATAATTACGCACCTGATTAGCACAGTTGACTAAACCTCGAAATCACACGTGGCTCCTAAAAGTCTCAAGTCTCCAAATCTCGGTAGATCACTACTGCAAATGCTGACTATACGCCTCCTAAAAAGGTTCTACCTTCCCTACAATCGGCCAAAACTAAACAACATAATCATGCTAATCAACCTCTAAGGGTATAACCGTAATTTTACCTACCAAGGGCATTTTCGTAATTTACCCACCAAGGGTATTTTCGTAAATTCACAACTGTAATGGCCTTTCCGAAGGCCTAATGTCGCCACTAACGACTCAGCTACCATTTTCGGTCGTATCGACGATTGGGCCTAAAACCCGATTTTAGCCCATCCGGGCCCACAAACTCGTGTGGCCTACCTAGCACAAATCTAGCCACGTATATAAGTTCCACCTAGTCTAGTTCAACATATACTAACCAATCATACAATTTACTCATATGGGCCCACGGGCCCATTGGGCCTACTTTGGCCCATCGAGGCCCAAGCAGCCCCAACCCATGAGAATACTATTGATGGCCTCAACTATCGCGTCGAAGCCTCACACATGCGCTCGCACGCTCGTGTGGCTACTAATGTCGTGTAACCGACATTTTGGCATTTTGCCGCTCTACAACTAGAGTAGAGAGAGTTACACACCTGATAGGACTCTGGGGCTAATCCGCGCTCCGATCACTATTGTGCCCAAACACCCTCCAAGATGTGTTTACTCTCCTCCTAGGATGCTCTTTATATAGCTAGCTCTTCACCATCCTTCTTTGTATATTTCCGATGTGGGATCCTTCACAAGAGAGTTTAAATCCAATGAAACTCTTGCCGTCAAACCGTAAAATAAATACTCCCTTGCTTCTCATGAGATTCAACCTAGGCTCCTTGTAACATAATCCACGCCGCTAACCACTTGGCCACAAGCTCCTCTTGTGTCTTAAACCATGCAACTAAATATAAACTATAGGCCAAATTCTAAGGTCCAAGCAAAAGAAACCAAAATGCAAAAGCCAAGACTTGAACCTTGAACCTCCTTCCTTTCTTGTGGCGTCACTCCTTATCTCTATGTGGCGTCACTTTGCCACTACACCACACACTCTACTTGTGTCATTTTCCTCCATATTTTATTCTTAAGGCCTATCTCGCCAACTTCCGTGGTTTTTTTCACCTAAAACCAAAATTTCCCCAAAGCCAATATTTGATCCCAAGACTTCATAGAGGCCCTCTAACCTTCCAAAATCACTTATCCAATAGGCCTAACTTGCATTTAAGTCGATCTCTTATTCTCCAAAAATTTAAACGCTACTACGCCTAAGGCCCATTGGGCTCAACTCTCCTAGGCCCAATTTTGGGATGTTACAGCTTGGGTTCAAGGCACGGCAGCAGCAAGGGGCGTTTTAAATTTTTGGGTTGGCGTTACAAATGGAAGAAGGCTTTAAAAAGAGCTGGGGCGACTTTAAGACATAAAGAACTCATTGGCAAAGTGGTGCCCGTGCGTCACTTAGGAGCTGGAGGTGTGCGTGGGCGCTGGTTCGAGGGGCTGGAGCAGCATCTTGCATGTTTTATTATTGTGATATGCTTGAAATTTTCGTTTCAAACTTTATGTTTATATGAATGAATCCACATGTTTTTCCAAAGTAATCGAAAAAGGGGTTTTCAAGTACCATCGGGTGCATATAAAACATACATAATAACTCGACATAATAAATATTTTCAAAAATAAATCCAAATATAAGACTTGTACACCTCAACTGTTTTTACAAAACGCTATCTTTTATCAAAACCTTAAACTGGTTTTAAAAGATTTCAAAGGTTTCTCTCCGTAGCAAACCAAATCCGATCGAAGCGTTTGGGTCGGGTTTGGGCTGTTACAAATTGGTATCAGAGCCCAGTTCAATACTCGACTGTGGGGGCCCAAGGCCCAAAAATGTTTTGGTAGGCCTTTTTGAAGTATTTTTGGGTTTTTGAACTGCATAGCCCTAGTCTCCGGCACCTATCCACCCAGGTAAGTACTTCTGAACCTCTTTGTGAATTATTTTCTGTAGAAGGGTAGGAAGCATGGAACATAGAATAGACTTATAGGAATTTTGAACCCTAGGATTAGATTACTCAAACACACAAACAGAACATAAGACTTAATGAACTCAACCAATCTATGACCAAGTCACTGAGCTAGGGTGTGGTAACCCCTGTACGCATGTCTAGGATTGGATCCCAAGAGCTCGGTATTTAAGCAATCAGAGTGACTCACCACCTCTTCGCAGGTATCCTACCTGGTGCGTAGCTTGGGTTCACCCTAACTCAGAGGGCTCAGTGGTGTGGTAACCTCTGTGCGCATGTCTAGAAAGGTTCGGTGGGAGCTTGGTATTTAAGCAGTCCACGTGACTCACCTCCTCTCCACACGAATCCTGCCTGGTGCGTAGCTTTGGTTCACCCTAACCAAGAGGGCTCGGTCATAGGCTAAACGTAACGACTAAAACTCGAAAGGGAACTAACCATGTTTTTGAAAAAGAAGAAGACAACAAAACCCTAATTTCTTCAAAATTTTTAAAATCACACTTCCAAATATGAGAACAACCATTCTTACAATGTTTTTCCCGAAAAAGTTGATTTGTGAAAATTATAGAAATGCCCTTAGGGGTGAAATTACTAAAATACCCTTGACACATAAAATATTAATTCAATGGTTTTGCTCAAAAATTTCATTATTTTAGAAATATCCAAAAACTTTACTTTACAAATCACCAATAAAATACTTTGGTTTTGGAAAATTACGGAAATACCCTCAACTTGTAAAATTACCAAAACGACCCTGAGTATAAAATTTTTGCAACATCATCGTTTTAAGAAGGGAAAACTCTCAAAAGGGACCCTCAGAGTTTTACAACTGTTAAAATACCTCGGATTTGTTAAAAATTTCAAAATTACCCGATTGACAAAATTACCAAAATACCCCTAGTTTCCAAAATGATGCCATAACTTCGAATTTTACAAATTTTCAGTAATACCCTCCAGTTTTGGGAATTTCAAAGTGACCTGCTTTATTAAAGTTTGAAATCTCTCGGATTTCTATTACAAAAAATACCCCTGTAGGGAAATGACGAAAATACCCCTGGGATAGAAACAGGACAGAATTGTCCGAAGAGTGAATAAGTATGGAAGGTATTAGGGAATGGATGTTCTTCTCGGTGTGAACTAGGGTAGAGAACTTAAAACCTTGATTGATCGAAAGAATCCCTATTGAGCTTTCCATAAAACTTCTTTGCGAATAACCAAGTGGAACAAATTACTAATCCATAAAATTTTTCTAATCAGATTAAAAGCACGATAGGTAGAATGAGCTCTAGAGGACGTGGTCGTCGTGGGCCGCCAAGGAAAGGTTGATCGTGTCTCGAACCCGTGAGGTCGGGTCAGGAATCGGAGAATGGGGCACCACCGCCACCACCACCCCTAATTTTTAGAGCTGAGGAGCAGGATCAGACGGGAGTTGAGGCCGTAACGCAAGCTGTGTTGCGAGTCCTTGAGATGGTGGTGGGCGAGTAGAGGTATGGGAGCTCGAAGTCAGCACCGAGTGACTTGATCCAACAGGGTAGAGGTATTTCGGGTGTGTCGAGTGGCACCCAAAGGCAATGTGAATCTTGGCTAGAATCAACAGAAAGGATCATGGACGATCTCGACCTATCTAATGAGGAGAAGCTGAAAGGAGCCGTGTCGCTTCTGAAGGATGAAGCATATCAGTGGTGGCTCACTGTTCGAGATAGTGCCATGACGGATGATCTTACGTGGGATTATTTTAGAGTTGCTTTTCAGAAGAAGTATGTGGGCACTAGCTATACTGATGCTTAGAGGAAAGCTTTTCTGGGGTTAGTGCAAGGAACTAAGTCAGTGTCGGAATATGAGGCAGAATTCTTAAGGCTGAGTAGATATGCTAGAGGCATTGTAGCTACTGAACATGAGCGTTGTGTCCACTTTGAGGACGGACTTAAAGATGATTTGAGGTTGCTGATTACCCAACAGCAGGTTCGTGAGTTTTCATCTTTAGTGGAAAAGGCTAAGGTAGCCGAAGGGATCAAGGAGACCGTAAGACAGAAGCATGATAAGAGCAACCAGAAGAGAGGCTTTGGATCGCCTGGATCGGGCAGTAATGTGGAGAAGAGGGCTAGATTTGGGGAATCAGGAAGAACCACAAAGCCTGCTCAGTGGCCACCTCAGTGTGTTAGATGCGGAAAATCCCACTCGGGAGAATGTTTGGCTGGAAGTAGAGGGTGCTTTGAGTGTGGATCGTTGGATCACCGTGTAAGGGATTGTCCTCGGAAGTTAGCTAAGAATCAACCAGAGGGTCAAAACCGTGCTCAGGATAGAAACGAAGGACCACCACAGAGGGGTCGAGGTGCAGCTAGAGGTAATGGAAATGGTAATGGGCGTGGCAGAGGTACTGAAGGTGCAGAGGCGAGGCAACCAAGGTTGGTTTATGCAGTTGGTCGTCATGAGGAGGAAGATGTGCGGACTTGACAACGGGTAAGTTTCTTATTTTCGGAATACCCTTATTTGTCTTGGTTATGGTTACGTTAATTCACTCTTAGGTTGCTAGTAAAGTGTATGGAACTTGGATTATGAACGTAGGGAATGTTTCTAGGAAGTATGATAGTTCTTTAAGATCGAGTCTTGTGATAGTAGCGTAGTGTGATGAGTTAAGGATGCACGATTGAGCGATAGTAAGTAATTTCGAGGACGAAATTATTTTAAAGGGGTAGAATTGTAACACCCCAAATTAGGGGTTGTTTGTAACTTCGCTAATTTCCCATGTGTGTACTTGAAGGGTTAAATTCTAGGATTTATTTGACATATTCAAGGGTCTAAAAATAACCCGAGTTAGGCCTGACCTAGTGTTAAAATATTTTTTTTAGTACCATAAAGGAGGGAGCTAGATGAGATAAGGCTTTAATAAAATTTTGGGTGAGTTATGACACAAAGTAGGCCTTGGCAAAGTGGTGCAAGGTGCCACTTAAAATTTGGAAGCAACGCCAACAAGGGCTTGGGTTCAAGGCACAACAACAAGAAGGCGTTTTAAATTTTGGGTTGGCGTTATAAATGGAAGAAGGCTTTAAAAGGAGTGGGGCGACTTTAAGACACAAAGAACTCATTGGCAAAGTGGTGCCGTCGTCACTTAGGAGCTGGAGGTGTCGGTGGTATTGGTTCGAGGGTGGAGCGAGATCTTGCATGTTTTATTTTGATATCGCGTTATGGGCTGGAGTAGGAAGGGTTTAAAATAAATGTTGTGGTGTTATGACATGAAAGTCTAATGGGAGAAGTGGCTAAGGACGTTGGAAGAGAGGGTCAAGCGTGAGGTCGGTGGTTTGATTCAAAGAAGCAACACTTTGTTTTTCCTTTTTCTTCTTTGGCGTGACAAGGTGAGTTGGCTTGCACATGGTTCTTTGTTTAGCATTCATTTGGAAGAGTTTGTTAGGCACATGGTTTCTTTTATTTATTATTTATTTGATAAGATAAAAGGGATAATATTAGCATTATTATTAGATTATTATGGGATTATTATTTAATTATTATTAGAGGTATTCAAATTATTTTGAATTAAGTCAAATATGTGGTCAAGAGCAAATTAAGGAATTGGTGGAAGTTTAAACACTTCAAGGAGAAGTGGACAACAAGCTCAAAAGGGGGGTGCGAATGCCTATAAAACACCAACTTAGCACTTTGTTCTCTTTTTCCCATTATTGCTACTAGCCGAAATTCTTATCACATTTTTCCTTCCACTATTTTCTTTCCATTATTTTCCTTCATAAAAACCGAATACACCCATTTGATGTGCCGAATTTCTTTCTCTATTTTTTTTAACACCTAGGCCGAATATTGTACAAGGGGGAGGCTTTCTTTTAATCGCTTTTGGAAAGGTGCTTCGGGATTTTGAGATCGTCAAACTAAACTTTCATTCGTGACCAAACGAGTGATTCGGGAATCGGGTGTTGTGATTAGTATCCAAAAGCGTAAAGGTACAGAGAAAACTGTGGTGACCAACATCTCTTTTCGGGATTTAGATCATTCAGTGGTGACAGGTCTGTACATATACACATATAACAATTAATTAAATGCATGCTATGTGTAATCTGCTTTCTGTAGATATGGAATTAGTGCCTTAATGGTACAAGCGAGGATCTCGGTAAGTCTCTGTCAATATGTGATTGTTGAATATGCTTTTGGGAAGCATGGCTTATTTGATACATGAGATAAATGTATGTTGTTATAAATTCTGTTATAATATGATTTGATATGGGTTGATGAGTGGAGGGGGCAGTATTATTAGTGTCGACGGACACCAGTGTTTTGGTAACACACTGTGACTACGGTCACCAGAGGTTTGGTACCTCGAGGTTTGGCACCTCATAGCGTCTCGTCCCTGTGGCTTAGCAGCATCGTGGGTTGGCCCCACTTTGAGACATGGGATTGACGCCAATGATTTGGTATCACACGATGGGTTGGCCCCATCAATCGATTTGTGTCTACGGACACCAGAGGTTTGGCACCTCCAGTGATTTGGTATCACATCTGTGACTATATGTCACCAGTGGTTTGGCACCACCAATGGTTTGGTACCACAACGGGTAGACAGGCGTTTGGTTGGCTAGGTTGGGTATATGTCTTAATGCATGATTAATGTGTTATATAGTGTGTATGATGTGGTATTTACCCGGGGGAAGGGTTACATACTGAGTCTTGGTGACTCACCTTCTCCTTTATTTTTTTTCCAGGTGACACATAGTTCGCGGATTTGGAGCCGGAGGGACTTGAGGTGGCCATGCAGTGGAGTTCTAAATTTATTAGATTTTGAATTTCAGTTCTTTACACTTTCTTTATTTTTGGTTGATTTTCATTGGGTTGTAATAAGGCCTCCTAAAAATTATTTTATTATTGTGATATGCTTTAAATTTTCGTTTCAAACTTTATGTTTATATGAATGAATCCACATGTTTTTCCAAAGTAATCGAAAAAGGGGTTTTCAAGTACCATCGGGTACATATAAAACATACATAATAACTCGACATAATAAATATTTTCAAAAATAAATCCAAATATAAGACTTGTACACCTCAACTGTTTTTACAAAACGCTATCTTTTATCAAAACCTGAAACCGGTTTTAAAAGATTTCAAAGGTTTCTCTCCGTAGCAAACCAAATCCGGTCGAAGCGTTTGGGCCGGGTTTGGGCTGTTACATTCATCCACCACCCGAATTATTCCACATTTCATACTTCCTAAATGAGCTAACTATTAAGTCGATTATACATCATACTTACCATTTCTTATTGCGGAATCATATAACCAATCATCACAAACATATATACCAAGAAATATACTTCCCAAAATAAGTTTAAGTCATAGCCATATACACACAAGCTTTAACATTATAATCAAGCCATTTTCGCATGGCTATCTATATACAAATTTCAAAACCAAACATATAAAAACCAGCCTATACATGCCATATGTTCCTAGTTTCAAACTTCAAAAGCACCGAGTGATAGTCGATAGTGTGATGATGTTCCAAGACAATCCCCGCGCTCGTAGCTAGCTTCCAAAATCTATAAAACATTGATTAAACACACAAAGTAAGCTTAGGAAGCTTAGTAAGTCATAACCAAATAAATCATAAAAAGAACATGCACAATTTAATTATATTAGGCCGAATGCCTCTAATCTCATATACATATATATAAAGTTATAATTCACAAAAAAATTCACATGATCATTTTATGCAACAACATTTACCTTTATTTTCAAATTTCATATAAACTTAAAACATACCTGCATCATTTAACTTGAACTTACATTCGGTTTTACAATGTCATTGCCAGTTGAACCTTTCAAAATTAATAAGGATACTCGGATAGCTCATAAAGCTCGTACGTCTTACATGTAATCAAATATCGATGCCACTGTCCCAGACAGGGTCTTACACGAAATCATATATGATGCCAATGTCCCAGACATGGTCTTCAACATAAATCTCAAATCGATGCCAACATCCCAAACGTGGTCTTACTCAAAATCTCATATCGGAATCCTATGTCATGACATATGTATGCTAACTATTCCTATACTTCGTACGGGGCTTTCAGACTTCGTAATTCGATCGATTCGAGCTCAATACAAGTCACACCATGCTTATAAAAATTCAGCAATATGTCAAATATATATATACAAACCAATTTGGCAACATTTAAAACATATAAATTGAAAATTTAATAACATTTATTTACTTATGAACTTACCTCGTACGGAGACGAATGACCAGAACTGCTATTCGACAACTTTCGACTTTCCCCGATCCAAATCCGATTTCTTTCTCTCTTGATCTAAATTAATTCAAATTGACTTGTTTAATAATATTCACTCATATTCATTCAAAAATACATAATTTGGGCGTTTTGCACTTTAGCCCCTAACATTTCACATTTTCTCAATTTAGTCCCTATTTCAAAATAACACAAAATACACAAAATTTCACTAAACCCATGTTAGGCTGAATTCTCCCTAGGTCCCTAGTAGCCCATTTCTTTCATTTATTTCACATTTTGACCCCTCAATTTACAATTTTCACAATTTAATCCTTAATACACATTTTTACCAAAAATCACTTAATTAAACATAATAATCTATCAACAAGGATTTATTTTTCATCATCAAACAAAAAAAAAAAATCTCAAGCTATCAATAATGGCAAATAAAAAAATCCACAACCAATTCAAAAATTCATGCATGGGCTAGCTAGTATTCGAAGCAACGATTTAAAAAAACGTAAAAATTATCAAAAACCGAGCTAAACACATACCTTAATCAAGCTTGGACAAGGCCGAACCTAGCTTGTTCTTTTTCTTTCTTTTTCTTTTGAAGTTTCGGCCATGTAACAACCCAAACCTGGCCCATACGTTATGACCGGATCTGACATGTCACATGAGAAAACATGTTAAATCCTTTTGATTCGTACTAAAATAGGTATTGATTTGTTAAAATTAAGAAAACAAGTTTGATTTGAAATATTTGTTACAATACTACTAACCTCAAAGATTGATTGATAAATTGATAAATTTTGAACTAGAAATTTTATAAACCGTGACTTTTGAAAATATCGTTGATATTTCGAGAGAAAATTTTCAAGTTAAAAATATTCGTAGAAGTTTGTTATGAAATCTATGTGTTAATCTATTTTGAAAAATCCTTATTTAAGTTTTTCAAAAATTCCCATTTTAAAATAATTTAAGCAACGTAATAAGTTCGTCAAATATAAAGCAAAAATTAAAATATTTTAGAGGCCTTATTACAACATAAAAACCCAAAATAGTAAAGTAAACGGAAATAGAAATCTAAAGTTCAAAATAAACACCATTTCTGAAGTATGGCCTCTACCGAGTCATCCATGGCCCAAATCCACATTACTAAGCATTACCTGCAAGGGTTAAGGAAACGGGGTGAGTTACTAGAACTCAGTGCATAATCCCCTTACCGTTGTCCATTGGGCTTGAACCTGTTTAGCAATAACTTGGGCCGGAGCCCATTTAGCATAATCTTGGGCCTAAGCCCATTTATAAAATAGTGTATATATAATTATGTGCAAAGTATGCAACCCAACCCATCCTAATAATTCATCCGCTACACACCACCCGTACCAACCCATCACACCTGTGGGGATCAAGTCAACCCACGCCGCCAAACACACCAATCGTAGGAGTTGCCATTTATAACAAATTTTGATGTGGCCAAGCCACCAGAATCATAATGAATCATATTAACAAACATTTTTGTGGCAATGCCACCGAAATCACTTCTCTTCAACATTTTCCCATCCTATGCAAAATTATGTAAATGCAACATACATTGTAAATCATGATATTTAAAGATATAAACAACAATCATTAATTCAGATATTCATTACAAAAATTTGGCCCATTATAACACTTTGCAAATCGACCCATTAGGGCAATCTATCAAATCGGCCCATTAAGGGCATTTTCGTAATTCGACCCATTAGGAGCATTTTCGTAATTCTCACAGTTAGGGGCATTTTCGTAATTCGACCCATTAGGGGCATTTTTGTAATTCTCACAGTTAAGGGCATTTTCGTAATTCGGCCCATTAGGGCATTTTCGTAATTCTCACAGTGTTAATACCGTTTTTGAAAAATTTATCAAAATAGTGTAATTTAGACCAATTTCCTGCTTTACGCCATATTACGATTTTAACCATAACGATTTATTTCCAAAATGATATCGAATCTTAAAACCCACGAAAAAAAGGGGTGTGATATTACACACCTGATTACGGTAAGTACTAGGCCTTCTTGACCGTTAACACCTATGATATCAAAACACTCGATTAATCGACATACGTGATTTTATTAATCTAACTCTAAAATAAACGATCTAAAATGTTTACCCCTAGAATCGTGAACGGCCACAATTTGCCTACTTTCACCGGATAATGGTCCACAACCTGGTGGAAAGTCCCGAACCGCTGATATCGCCCTTTTCTTGAACTTAGGAGTAGGAATCGTAAATCCACTCCTTTTGAGTTCTTCGCTCACCTTTCCTTTTGAATCGGCACCACAAACCTCTATTGGTTTAAATTTTAGTTAGAACGATATTACGTTGATATGAGATGATTGATTAAGGAAAAGATTTGGCTTACCACTAGAATCATATGATCAACAAGTGGATAGATCGAGCGATTTAGTCCCTAAAATATAATTGATTAGTCACAACCACTATTCTGTTTAACAAACTAACCGGTCAACGAAAAAGATCGAAATGAACCATAACGAATCCCTTACCTTAATGATTATAAAACAGATTCCCAACGATTGTACAATGGCTACGGATGAGTCAAAGTTTCGGCCTTCCACTATAACTCTACATTAGAAGGTGATCACATTGTAAAGAGTTATGAAAAGAAGATATTTCGGTTGGAACAAAGGGAATATCCGAATGTTGATAAACACACATTCAGCTAGGAAAAAGAAAAATAAAAAGATAGAATAGGACCACTTACCAATTGATCAAAGGAGTGAGTGTCAACACAAATGAGAAGAAATGATAAAGAAGAGATGAAGGATTCGGCTATAGAGGAAAAATGAGCAAGAATATTCGGCTATGGAAGTATGGATTCGAGAAGAAGAAAGAAGGGTTGGAGAATTTTATAAAAAGGAAAAGAAAGATGGAAAAGGAGTGCTTAGCTAGATTCGATTTTTCCAAAGGACAATGAGTGAAATAATTTGGTCTCAATGGTTAGGTACTTTCAGCAAACAAGAAAGAAATGAAGAAAAATGCTCACTAATGGCTTGAAGTTTCAGCAAAGAGAAAGAGAAGTTTGGAGAAGAATGACACAAAATAATGCTAAAAGGAATTTGGCCTAATAAGCACCAAAGTTTGCCAAATGACAAATGAAGAATTCGGCTACCCCAATACCCCTTCCCAAACCGTGTTTTGCTTTGCCAAAAGGGATAAGCGTTGACCAAAAACACTTTCCAAAACATCACCCATGAAAAAGGCCAACATGTTCCCTTATCTTGCCTTTTTCTTTTGATGTCTTTCCTTACCTCATCCTTGCCTTATTTCCTTAGCCACCTTTCCAAAATTAAAAAGTCCACCTTGCCTTATATTCCACCATGACCGACACTATGAATGAATAGCATAAAAAATTAATCAAAATTTGCACAAGATGGGATTTGAACCTCCTCCCTCAAAATCCTTCATGTGGCGCCATATCCCCTTTACCATAAGCTCCTTTATGCTAGCAAAATACTCACCTATTTCCATAAGCTTGATGCCACTTGCTATCTCTCCTTAATAGGCTTAAACACGAATTTTTTTACTAAGGCCCAATTAAACCCCGAGCCTTCTTAAAACCTTAAAACATACACAATTAATAATTTAACTAGCCTCACGCAAGATATAATGCAACAAATAAAATTTCTAAATTTTAGGATGTTACAGGCCAAAGATGAACTAAAATGCATGGCCATTTCATGTTTATTTTATTTAATTACATGTTATTTTACTTTTTACTATTTTAACCTTAAGTATTTAATTAGAAAACTATTTAATGGTTGTCCATATTTGCCCTTGCATATTTCTAATGGTTAAATTACATCATAAGAACCCCACATTATAAAATCCATAACAATGTAGCACTTTAACAATTAGCTAGCCACTTTTACATTTTACGCGATTAAGTCCTTTTATAAAATCAAGCACACAAACGATAAATTTTTCACACGAAATTTTCACACATATCACAATCATGTTGTAAACACAGAAAATAATATTAATATATTTTTTGACTCAAATTTTTTGTCCGAAAACTACTATTTCGATTAGGGTCTAAACCGGGCTGTTACATGTTGTTAGAGGTCGAACTTATTTCCAATATTGGGTATGGGATTTTGAATTACACAAGTGCATCGACTATACCAATCCCTATATATTGTCTAGATATTCCATCACTTTTGGATTGTTCCCTTTTTGGATTACTACACATCAAGGTCCACGATGCTAGAGATTCCCAATGTCAAATATTCATGGTCCCTATGTTGGAAAAATCAATTTATATTATGTACAACTAAATTTTTAAAATTTTCTAAAATCGAGTCTGTTGTGTGAATTTATAACAATAAATTTTAACATAAATATATTTGTGAATTGTACAAGGCAGTCTAAAGTCAACCCCAACTTTCTACTGAATGACCTTCTCCACTATTCTTAAACCACGAACTATTTTGAATGCGGGCTCAAAGTTTATCGAACCAATTGGACAAAATGAAAACTTTATTAACTTTTAATAGGAAAGTTAATTCTCTCTATAACCAGAAACTATGAGATTTTCTCATTAAATAGGTTTTATTTTGTAAAATAAATTGTATTTTTTTGGACAAAATAATGGTGTCTAAAAGCATTGTAAATTGCTTAATAAATAGTTCTTGCTTATAAAGAAAACATACAAGAGTTATGTTCAAATAAGACTTGAATAAATAATAATATTTAATAGAAAATACAATTTCTACTCCAATTAGGAGTATAGGGGGTGGCAACATGACTTAGTAAATACTAAGGTCTGTCACCCCTTATAGTAATCGGGCCTAGGTTAATTATATTTGTTATCTAAACTTTTATCCAACACTTATAATTTATCCAACCCAATATTTATTTTTATTTCCCAAAATATTATTTATTTAACCAATTAATTTAATTAATTAAATTAACTGAATTAATTTTTAATTAAATAAACTTTTGAACCCAATTCTAATTCCATTAAAGTCATAGAAACTTTACCGTAACATAATTTATCTGAAAATTATATTTAATTTTCTTATTCAACAAATTCATAATGATTAATTAGATTAATTTCATATTCAAACTTCAATTATTTAATTATAATTAATTAAATAATAATTTGAAGAACCTTGAATTATTTCCTGAGTCATTTTTAGTACTTTAGCAAGAAAATGTATTCATTGCAGATAGTGATACATACGATCTATTTCTCTTATTCCATCGTTTTCATTCATTTCATATTATTGGTTCTACATGCAATTTGTTTATGTTATCTTGAGCTAGCTGAACTGTTGTCAAATATAGTGGTCAATTCAGGTCAATTACGCACTTAAGCAGTTTATTTTCTAAGCAATTTAGTATTTTATATTTCGTTTTAGGTAGTTAGGCCTTAGGAAAAAATATTAATAAAATAAGTGTTTTTTTAAACACATTTTGCAAGTGTTGTTACCCAATAGGCCGACACGAGCCTTAGGTTGAGCTAATGTGTTTAATTGAGTGTGTAGGATGAAGATATAGAAGCCCAATTGACGTGGAAGCAAGGGACAAGTGATGCACAAGCTTCTTGGGACATTAAAGAACACACACAAAAAAATGTTAGAAGACAAGCAGTGGGTGTTGTGTCATGCCACACAAAGGGTGTGGCACAACACATGTCGACGTTCTGCCCATGTTTATTGGTGTTGTTTTCTTCCACACAATCAAACTTATACGAAGACCTAGGACGTGCCAAAGGCCTAATTTGGGCTACCAACACCTCTATAAATAAGACATTAGGGGTTGAATGCAATTAAGTCATCCTAGACACCTTCAGAAACCTTAGTAGTTTAGAATATATTTAATTTATTTATCTTTTTGAGTTTTCATAACTTTCTTATTTTTTCTCTTTAATTAGTTTTGATTTAAGAGTTTTTTTATATTATTCAAGAATTTCAGTTTATCACTACACCAAAAACAGACTTTTAGCAGCGTTTTTTATGGCTTTTAGCAGCGTTTTTAAGCACCACTAAAAAAGCCGCTAAAGCATCGCCATAAAAAGTTAGCGGCGTTTATTGCGAAAAAACGCCGCTATAAGTCTTGACCTTTAGCGGTGCTTTTTAAGAAACGCTAAAAAGACCGACCTTTAGCGGGGCTTTTCTAAGAAATGCCGCTAAAGACCGGACCTTTAGCGGCTTTTCCGCTAAAAGACCGCTTTAGCGGTGCTTTTCTAAGAAACGCCGCTAAAAGACCAGACCTTTAGCGGATCTTTTCTAAGAAACGCCGCTAAAAGACCAGACCTTTAACGGCGCTTTTCTAAGAAACGCCGCTAGAATACCAGACCTTTAGCGGCACTTTTCTAAGAAACGCCACTAAAAGACCAGACCTTTAGTGGAGCTTTTATAAGAAATGCCACTAAAATACCAGACCTTTAGCGACGCTTTTCTAAGAAACGTCACTAAAATACCAAACCTTTAGCGGTGCTTTTCTAAGAAACGCCGCTAAAAGACCAGACCTTTAGCGGCGCTTTTCTAAGAAACGCCGCTAAAAGGCCAGACTTTTAGCGGCATTTTTTCGCAATAACGCCGCTAATTTGCACAAATTTGTAGTGCTATTTTTCTGCAATATCCTACCCTCCCTGCATTAAAAACCAACCAAAAACAGCAGCAATTGCATATAATTCCAACCCAAGGCAACAAATAAAACATTTAAATCTCACCAAAAGCATTAAATCTAAACGATACTTCAAATTTAATAAAAGATATATGATATTTATTAATAAATGAATAATAATTCAAACAATTTTACAATAATGTTAACTGTAACAATGTTAAAAAAAATCTTACAACAATAAAACAAATGTCTAAGAGGGCGGCTCTGCATCGCTTCTTTGGAACAATCGCATCATAGTCTGCAGCTATATAGGAGTTCTTCATACTTTTGTTCTCGTTCGCCTCTCGCCGCTTTCTTGCCTCCGCTCTAAGTTGAGCAATATGCTCGCCTTCCTCGCTCATCGCTCGCTCTAAGTGAGAAATTTGCTCACCGTGCTCGCTTCCATCGAGATATCCGGTCTTTCAGTCTCGAACTTGAAGACGAGATTGACTCCGGAAGGCATGTATTGCGGAGCGGATCAAAATATTGAGTCGGGTAACACCGATCCTTGACATCGAACCCGACCATACCTTGTAAGACCCAAAACATTAGTGATAATTTTGTTATAAATATACTCAAGATTAACAAAACTATCAATCGAAGCGATCAGACCTTTCGGGACCCAAAACATCAAGAATAATTACATTATCAATCTCCTCGAGATTAACAGAATCGTCGAACAAGCAACCGCTTCATACTCCTCCTTCTTCTCCTTTAGTTTATCCTAATAAATCAATAAAAAGTTAGAAAAGAAATAAATAATAAAAAGGATTAGAAAAGAAATAAATAATAAAAAGGAATGGAACATAACTTAAAATTATAAATTTACAACTACAAACGATGAATTAAACTATTGTAATTAAACATTATAAATATTTAAAATAAATAAAATTTTATTAAGTAAATATACCAAAATTTCTGCAGCCTCAGATGTCATCGGAGATCCATCCTTCTTCCTATGCGTAATGTCAAAAAGCTGAAGGCTTCCAACTTTTTGACCTGACGAAACTTCCTACATTATAGCGAAAAAATATAATTTAATAGTATAAAGTAATTAATATTTGAAAGAAGTAATAAATTATAATACCTCGGCCTCACTACACGAGCAAAACTTCGGAACTGCCGGTAATGCGTGAATTGTTGTTTCGTCATTGCTTTTATTCCAACTCGCTCACGATCCTACATAATGGAATTTGAATTATGTATATAGTAAATATGATAAACTGAAAATTTATAAGACTTTGAAAGTACGTAATACCTCTCCTTTCTTTGGATTCCAGAATCTAACTTGATCTTCCCATTGGTACCTCAACATTCCGTGGGACATTTCGTAATTTTTCTTGAGGCTTATGTCTTTCTTAAAATATTATTTTTTAGGGTGCTTTTACTGCTCTCCATTTTTACCCAACGCCTTCTTAATATAGTCATCGGAGACCACGTAAAGCAAATTTACCTAGAATTTTTTTTAAAAGCTAATATAAATGAAGGTTAAATTAAAGTATTATAAATTACATTCACCTTTTATTACCTTAATATTATCGAGAGCCTATTTTTGTTGGCATCAGGCACGTGATGCCATGATTTGTAGTTAATGGGCAACATATTCGCATTTCGTACTATAATGCCCAAATAGCCTGCCAACAGTTGAGCTTCAGATCAGATAGGCTGGCCATGATTGTTTCTCCTTACTTGAACACGGTCGGTAGGCTCTAAGTCGTATAAATCTGTAAGTAATGTACGTCCCCGAGCTCTGCTCGTCCCACCACCCTCAACTGAAAAATGATATATTATTATATTAAAATTGAAAAATGAATTAATAATAAAATTCAACATGCATGTAAAATAAACTTAACATTACTTTGGATTTTTCCATACTCGTCATCTATGTTCGGCAGAGTAGAAGATCCAACAACTGTATCCTGTCCACTATTTACTTCTTCTGGATTTGGAGTACTCCGGACAATATTTAAACCTCGTAATCATCTTCTAGGCATTTTCCCTGCAATACACATAAAATAGTTCAAAATTTTAGTAACAAATAACAACAATAATAGGACATTTAAAATAGTTAAATTATGTAACATGACCAAAATGAAAATTGTAATATAACATATAAATAATAAATCGTTAAATCTTACTAGATCATATTTCGTAAATATCTTCGTCCACATCCTGACGAACCCATTGAAATTGTTGACTAGTACTAGGGATATTTTCAGTTAAGTCTTGTTCTAGAAAAGACAAAGTTTCTGATCTTTCGACTATGTCATCTCTACTTCCACTGCCAATGTCGAACAAGTCTCTAGGGGTGTTTTGAAGAAAAACGTACCAACTTGAGAAGAAAACACATACGGCTCGTCCATCAGTTGTTCTCCGGTGTGATTGTAAAGCCATATTGATCGTTTTTAATTCTGCGAGCCATATTCACATCAGCCCAATCACCTCGAAATAAGACAACTTTGCAATTGCCGTAATAATCCAACTCAATGATGTTAGTAATAAGTCCGTAATATTCCAAATTCCCCTCGACTGGATTACTGTCCCTAGCACTATCATAACTTGTAATCGAAGAATTAACAACAATTCTGCAATTTTGGGTTCTCCTCAATCTCTCGCGATACCTTGTATGAAATCTGTATCCGTTGATGAGTGTAACACCCCAAACCCGGCCCATGAGTCCTGACCGGATCTGGTATGTCACGGAGTAAAATAATTTGAGGTAATTTGAGTGTTTGGTGAAAAAATTTGTTAAAATATGGCTAAGGTTTTAAAACGGTGTTTTGAAAACTCAGTTGGGCTTTTATAAACATGGTTGGGTTGATAAACTCTTTGAAACCGTTTGATCAAGTATCATTTAAAAACGTTAAAGTTATAATTGACTTGGTAAATTTTGTTACCCGATGGTAACTTTTTTGAAAACCCGTAGAAGTTTATTAAGTTTGAAAAATTTTACTTTTAACCGGTCTACTCAATATTTATAAATATCATTTGTAATGTAACATAAGTAAAATAAAACAATAAAATAAGCATCCGAAATAATGATAGCGGCCTTATTACATCCCAAATTAAAAATACTTAGAAAATAAATAATTAAACTTAACGATAACAAATTTAAATCCAACGATAAGCATGGCCCTCGAGTCCTCTCGGCTCCATCTCCGCTATCTACTCATCTACAAAATGTTAAGGAAAGGGGTGAGTCACCAAGACTCGATGTGTAATCCCCACCGGTAAAGTAACTCATACGAAGTCATTAATAAACATGCACATGCAACCCAACCTAACCATCCATACTCCTTAACTACCCCGTGTGGTCAAAACCACCGGTGGTCAAAACCATCGATGACTTAGAGTCACAAATCAAATGATGGGGCCAACCCATCGTGTGGTCAAAACCAACGATGACCATAGGTCACAAATAATCAAGTGTGGTTAAAACCATCGGTGGTACCAAACCACCGGACTTAGTCACAAATAATCAATCGATGTGGTCAAAACCACGATGACCATCGATCACAATTAAACTGATGGGGCCAACCCATCTTGTGGTCAAAACCACTGATGACCATAGGTCACAAATAATTTGATGGGGCCAACTCATCTTGTGGTCAAAACCACTGGCGACAGTCCAAAAATCATCCCCCTCCTCTCATCAATCCCACCATTACATGCTTTTATAACAATTTTCATATATCATGTCATAGCATTTAATGTCATGTGATGGTATGCAAATCATACATCAAAAATCACAAGTTAGGGACTTACGAAATCCATGATTATGCCACAAGCTAATCACAACCAAAAGATTAAAGCAAACAATAAAGTCATGAAATTAATAAAGTGTGTATTGAGATCTTACACACTGCTTCTCTAGGAACTCCTAGATCCCGAAAAGCCGATCTATAACGTTAGATCTCTTAACCTTAAACGGATTTGATTTACTAACAAATCCAAGCCTTAATTAGTCCCTTGGAAAATAAATCCAAAGCTTCCTACAATTGGTTTTAATCAAGTTAATACGAATCATGGGCCATAATTTTAATTCCAAAAGAGAGGATTACCCCTTACCACACTTATTGAAAATTGGCAGCACCTTGTTGGAGATATGATATTCAGCCTAATACACAATTGGAAGGGCTGGAAATTTTTGTGAAGGAGGAGGGTGTATTCGGCTAAGAGAAACAACAGTGTTGGAATTTTTCTGAACAATTTTGGCTAAGAGTTTAAGGGAGATTTTGGTAGCACAATGAAGAGAGGAAGAAGAGAAAGAGTTTGCTGGAAATTTTCTCTTAAAGAGGGGGTGTATTTAGCTTGTAAAAGAGAAGAGAAGCTGGAATTTTTGAATGGTTTTGGCTATGAAACAATGGAGATTTCTTGAGAGAAGAATTTGGAGAGAAAAGAAGAATTTTGGTTGAACTTTTGGCACTCTTTTGCCAAATAAAATGTATAGACAGCCCTAAAAAGAGTCCAAGGTTCGCCAACTCCCCCTTTTAGGTGATAATTTGGCTTTTAATTATCAAAGAATTAAGCAAGTTTTATCTTCTAATTATCCCTTATACCCTCTTCAACAATTTGAATGAAAATAAACTACTAATAGTCCCTCTTCCAGCCGATTATGAGCAAAAAAAATATGCCTTATCTCTAATCAATTTAAAAGTCCTAAATGCTGCCAACTCTACTCTCTTCACGCCAGCAGCAGAGGGAAGAAAAAAAAATAAAATCAAGGTGCTGCTCCTGGGGTTCGAACCAGCGTCCTCAAGCAGCAGGCAGCAGCCTCCTTTTAAGCGCCCCAAACCAACTCTTCCAACCCGACTTTCATGTCAAATCGCCTCTCCATTTATTTATAAAGCCTTTATAACTGAGCCCTTTTTCCTTTCAACGCCAAAGCCTAAAAAAAACAACCTCCTTGCGCCTACCATGACTCGAACCCGAGTCCTCACTGCAGCCCTCACTCTCCAACGCCCTTTGCCACTTCTCCCCATTAAACTTTCATGTCAAAGACCCCTTTCATTAATTTATAAAACCTTCTTCTTGGCCCTTTTTCTCCTAATGCAAATAGCCCAAAATAAAAATGCTCCCTGCGTCCCTCGAACCCGAGACCTACCTCTCTTAAGTGGCGCCCCAAGCCACTCCTACTACCTAAACTTTCATGCCATGAACCTTGCCCAAAATTTCATTAAGGCCTTCCTTACTTGGGCCCTTCCTTTAACGCCCAAAACAACAATTCCCCTTGCTGCTTCCACGGATCGAACCTCCAACCTTGTAACCCAGCCACTACGCCAAATACATTCTTGTGTCATGTTTCCCTCAATTTTTATTTAAACCCTATCTCCACCTAGCTCCCTCCTTTTTAAGCCCTTAAAAAGAGAGTTTTTTTTATTCCAAATCTGACCTAATTCGGGGTTATTTATAGACCCTAAATCATGCCAAATAAAATCATATTTATTTATTTCTTGAAGCCCACATGGAATTTATTTAAATTACAAATAACCCCTAATTCAGGGTGTTAGAGTTCTACCCCCTTAAAAATAATTTCGTCCTCGAAATTACTTACTAATGAATAGTCGTTCATCTTAACTCACCGTATACGCTTATGTCACAAGACTCGATCTTAATAAAATTATCTTACTTCCTAGGCACAATCTTTACCACGTCCTCGACGATGCGTCCTCTAGAACTCATATCTAACGATGCGCTTTAATCGCTTAAGAATTTTATGCATTAGTATTTCACTTGATTATCTGCGAAGGAATTTTATGGCAAGAGTTTAGGAGTGGTTCTTTCAGAATCATACATGCACACAATTTCCCACTACCCGGGGTATTTCATAATTTGTCCTACGGGGTATTTTGTAATTTTTCAAAATACGTGTTCTCGGATGATTTTGTCAAAATTAGTTTAAAACTCTTAATGTCCTGGGGTATTTTGAAAAATTTTGAAATTCGGGGGTCTTCCAGTGATTTTGAAACTCAGGGGCATTTTGGTAATTTTCACAAATTAGGGTGAATTTGTAAAATTTAATAAATCAAAGATTTTTCAAAAGTTGTAAAACTTTGGGGGTTCTTTTTAAGAATTTAATTTTCAAGTTGATGGTGTTGCAAAAATTTTGTAAACCAAGGTTGTTTTGGTAATTTTGCTGGTGAGGGCAATTTTGTAATTTTACAAATCATGACGTTTTCGATAGTTTGCAAAGTAAGGTTTTTGGGCACTTTGTATATAATGGAAATTTTGATTGTAACTATGGGTATTTTGGGAATATCATAAATCAAGGCGTTTTGTAATTTTACCCCTTAGGGAATTTTGGTAATTTCACAAAATCGGGCATTTTTACAAAGTGATTTCCAAAATTGGGTTCTAAGTATTTTCATAAAGAAGGATTCAAGTATTTGAAAAATTTTTCATCTGAGAGGTATTTTGGTAATTTACAAACAAGGGGTATTTTGGTCATTTTTCAAACTGAGGGGTATTTTGGTCTCTTTTTTTTTCAAACAAGATTTTATTTTCCTCAAAAACAAAACGGCTAATCCCTTTTCGGGTTTTAGTTGTCGAGTTTAGCCTATGAGTGTGTCGTTTATTAGGATGAACTGTTACTTACGCACTGTGTAGGATTCAAGTGAGTAGGAGGTGAGTCACGAGGATCGCTTAAATACCGTGCCCCCACCGAATCCAATCCTAGACATGCGTATAACGATTGCCACATCTTTTGCTCAAGGACAACTCACGTGGTTTGTTTAGGAATTTATTAAATCTTATGCCATATCTTGTTGGAGTATGCTAGCCTTAGGGTTCAACAGTTTCTATTCTAGTAGTCTACGTTCCCATTTTACCCTTCTACCCCACATCAAAAGAATTCACAAAAATTGATAGAAGTACTCACCTGGGCGGATAGGTGCCGGAGACTCGGTGCCATGCTGTTCAAGCCAAAACAATTTCTCAAAACATTATAATAAGGCCTACTAACAAAACAAAACATTTTGGGCCTTGGGCCCCCCACAGTCGAGTTTTGAACCGGGCTCTGATACCAATTTTGTAATACCCCAAACCCGGCCCATGAGTCCTGACCGGATCTGGTATGTCACGGAGTAAAATAATTTGAGGTAATTTGAGTGTTTGGTGAAAAATTTGTTAAAATATGGTTAAGGTTTTAAAACGGTGTTTTGAAAACTCAGTTGGGCTTTTATAAACATGGTTGGGTTGATAAACTCTTTGAAACCGTTTGAGCAAGTATCATTTAAAAACGTTAAAGTTATAATTGACTTTGTAAATTTTGTTACCCGATGGTAACTTCTTTGAAAACCCGTAGAAGTTTATTAAGTTTGAAAAATTTTACTTTTAACCGGTTTACTCAATATTTATAAATATCATTTGTAATGTAACATAAGTAAAATAAAACAGTAAAATAAGCATCCAAAATAATAATAGCGGCCTTATTACATCCCAAATTAAAAATACTTAGAAAATAAATAATTAAACTTAACGACAACAAATTTAAATCCAACGATAAGCATGGTCGCCTCGAGTCCTCTCCGGCTCCATCTCCGCTATCTACTCATCTGCAAAATGTTAAGGGAAAGGGGGTGAGTCACCAAGACTCAGTGTGTAATCCCCCACCCTAGAAAGTAACTCATACACAAGTCATTAATAAACAGCACATGCAACCCAACCTAACCATCCATACTCCTTAACTACCCCGTGTGGTCAAAACCACTGGTGGTCAAAACCACTGATGACTTAGAGTCACAAATCAAATGATGGGGCCAACCCATCGTGTGGTCAAAACCATTGATGACCATAGGTCACAAATAATCAAGTGTGGTCAAAACCACTGGTGGTACCAAACCACTGGGACTTAGTCACAAATAATCAATCGATGTGGTCAAAACCACTGATGACCATTGGTCATAATTAAACTGATGGGGCCAACCCATCTTGTGGTCAAAACCACTTATGACCATAGTCACAAATAATCTGATGGGGCCAACCTATCTTGTGGTCAAAACCACTGGCGACAGTCCAAAAATCATCCCCCTCCTCTCATCAATCCCACCATTACATGCTTTTATAACAATTTTCATATATCATGTCATAGCATTTAATGTCATGTGATGGTATGCAAATCATACATCAAAAATCACAAGTTAGGGGACTTACCGGAATCCATTATTCTTGCCACAAGCTAATCACAACCAAAAGATTAAAGCAAACAATAAAGTCATGAAATTAATAAAGTGTGTATTGAGATCTTACACACTGCTTCTACCGAACTCCTAGATCCCAAAACCCGATCTATAACGTTAGATCTCTTAACCTTAAACGGATTTGATTTCCTAACAAATCCCGAAGCCTTAATTAGTCCCTTGGAAAATAAATCCCGAAAGCTTCCCTACAATTGGTTTTAATCAAGTTAATACGAATCATGGGCCATAATTTTAATTCCAAAGAGAGGATTACCCTTACCACACTTATTGAAAATTGGCGACATCTTGTTGGAGATATGATATTCACCTAATACACAATTGGAAGGGCTGGAAATTTTTGTGAAGGAGGAGGGTGTATTCGGCTAAGAGAAACAACAGTGCTGGAATTTTTCTGAACAATTTTGGCTAAGAGTTTAAGGGAGATTTTGGTAGCACAATGAAGAGAGGAAGAAGAGAAAGAGTTTGCTGGAAATTTTCTCTTAAAGAGGGGGTGTATTCGGCTTGTAAAAGAGAAAAGAAGCTGGAATTTTGAATGGTTTTGGCTATGAAACAATGGAGATTTCTGAAGATAAATTTGGAGAGAAAAGAAGAATTTTGGTTGAACTTTTGGCACTCTTTTGCCAAATAAAACAGTATGGACAGCCCCTAAAGAGTCCAAGGTTCGCCAACTCCCCTTTTAGGTGATAATTTGGCTTTTAATTATCAAAGAATTAAGCAAGTTTTATCTTCTAATTATCCCTTATACCCTCTTCAACAATTTGAATGAAAATAAACTACTAATAGCCCTCTTCCAAATTGATTATGAGCAAAAAAAATGCCTTATCTCTAATCAATTTAAGAGTCCTAAATGCTGCCAACTCTACTCTCTTCACGCCAGCAGCAGAGGGAAGAAAAAAAAATAAAATCAAGGTACTGCTCCTGGGGTTCGAACCAGCGTCCTCAAGCAGCAGGCAACAACCTCCTTTTAAGCGCCCCAAACCAACTCTTCCAACCCGACTTTCATGTCAAATCCCCTCTCCATTTATTTATAAAGCCTTTATAACTGAGCCCTTTTTCCTTTCAACGCCAAAGCCTAAAAAAAAAAACCTCCTTGCTCCTACCATGACTCGAACCCGAGTCCTCACTGCAGCCCTCACTCTCCAACGCCCTTTGCCACTTCTCCCCATTAAACTTTCATGTCAAATACCCCTTTCATTAATTTATAAAACCTTCTTCTTGGCCCTTTTTCTCCTAATGCAAACAGCCCAAAATAAAAATGCTCCCTGCGTCCCTCGAACCCGAGACCTACCTCTCTTAAGTGGCGCCCCAAGCCACTCCTACTACTTGAACTTTCATGCCATGAACCTTACCCAAAATTTCTTTAAGGCCTTCCTTACCTGGGCCCTTCCTTTAACACCCAAAACAACAATTCCCCTTGCTGCTTCCACGGATCGAACCTCCAACCTTGTAACCCAGCCACTACGCCAAATACATTCTTGTGTCATGTTTCCCTCAATTTTTATTTAAACCCTATCTTCACCTAGCTCCCTCCTCTTTAAGCCCTTAAAAAGAGAGTTTTTTTTATTTCAAATCTGACCTAATTCGGGGTTATTTCTAGACCCTAAATCATGCCAAATAAAATCATATTTATTTATTTCTTGAGGCCCACATGGAATTTATTTAAATTACAAATAACCCCTAATTCGTGGTGTTACAGCTTTACCCTTTAAAATAATTTCGTCCTCGAAATTACTTACTAATGAATAGTCATACATCTTAACTCACTGTATACGCTTATGTCACAGACTCGATCTTAATAAAATTATCTTACTTCCTAGGCACAATCTCTACCACGTCCTTGACAACCACGTCCTCTAGAACTCATATCTAACGATGCGCTTTAATCTGCTTAAGAATTTTATGCATTAGTATTTCACTTGATTATCCGCGAAGGAATTTTATGGGAAGAGTTTAGGAGTGGTTCTTTCGTAATCATACATGCACACAGTTTCCCACTACCCGGGGGTATTTCCGTAATTTGTCCTACAGGGGTATTTTCATAATTTTTCAAAAATACAGGTTCTCGGATGATTTTTTCAAAAATTAGTTTAAAACTCTTAATTTCCTGGGGTATTTTGAAAAATTTTGAAATTCGGGGGTCTTCCGGTGATTTTGAAACTCAGGGGCATTTTGGTAATTTTCACAAATCGGGGTGAATTTGTAAAATTTAATAAATCAAAGATTTTTCAAAAGTTGTAAAACTTTGTGGGTTCTTTTTAAGAATTTATTTTCCAAGTTGATGGTGTTGCAAAAATTTTGTAAACCAAGGTTGTTTTGGTAATTTTGCTGGTGAGGGCAATTTTGTAATTTTACAAATCATGACTTTTTCTATAGTTTGCAAAATAAGGTTTTTGGGCACTTTGTATATAATGGAAATTTTTGATTGTAACTATGGGTATTTTGGGAATATCATAAATCAAGGGCATTTTCGTAATTTTACCCCCTAAGGGTATTTTTGGTAATTTCACAAAATCAGGGCATTTTTACAAAGTGATTTCCAAAAATTGGGTTCTAAGTATTTTCATAAAAGAAGGATTCAAGTATTTGAAAAATTTTTCATACGGAGGGTATTTTGGTAATTTACAAACAAGGGGTATTTTGGTCATTTTTCAAACTGAGGGGTATTTTGGTGTCTTTTTTTTTTCAAACAAGATTTTATTTTTCTCAAAAACAAAATGGCTAATCCCTTTTCGGGTTTTAGTTGTCGAGTTTAGCCTATGAGTGTGTCGTTTAATTAGGATGAACAGTTACTACGCACTGTAGGATTCAAGTGAGTAGGAGGTGAGTCACGAGGACGCTTAAATACCGTGCCCCACCGAATCCAATCCTAGACATGCGATAACGATTGCCACATCTTTTGCTCAAGGACAACTCACGTGGTTTGTTTAGGAATTTATTAAATCTTATGCCATATCATTGGAGTATGCTAGCCCTAGGGTTCAACAGCTTTCTATTCTAGTAGTCTACGTTCCCATTTTACCCTTCTACCCCACATCAAAAGAATTCACAAAAATTGATAGAAGTACTTACCTGGGCGGTTAGGTGCCGGAGACTCGGTGCCATGCTGTTCAAGCCAAAACAATTTCTCAAAACATTATAATAAGGCCTACTAACAAAACAAAACATTTTGGGCCTTGGGCCCCCCCACAGCTGAGTTTTGAATCGGGCTCTGATACCAATTTTGTAACACCCCAAACCCGGCCCATGAGTCCTGACCGGATCTGGTATGTCACGGAGTAAAATAATTTGAGGTAATTTGAGTGTTTGGTGAAAAATTTGTTAAAATATGGCTAAGGTTTTAAAACGGTGTTTTGAAAACTCAGTTGGGCTTTTATAAACATGGTTGGGTTGATAAACTCTTTGAAACTGTTTGATCAAGTATCATTTAAAAACGTTAAAGTTATAATTGACTTGGTAAATTTTGTTACCCAATGGTAACTTCTTTGAAAACCCGTAGAAGTTTATTAAGTTTGAAAAATTTTACTTTTAACCGGTTTACTCAATATTTATAAATATCATTTGTAATGTAACATAAGTAAAATAAAATAGTAAAATAAGCATCCAAATAATAATAGCGGCCTTATTACATCCCAAATTAAAATACTTAGAAAATAAATAATTAAACTTAACGACAACAAATTTAAATCCAACGATAAGCATGGTCGCCTCGAGTCCTCTCCTACTCCATCTCCGCTATCTACTCATCTCGCAAAATGTTAAGGGAAAGGGTGAGTCACCAAGACTCGATGTGTAATCCCCACCCAGAAAGTAACTCATACACAAGTCATTAATAAACATGCACATGCAACCCAACCTAACCATCCATACTCCTTAACTACCCCTGTGGTCAAAACCATCGTGGTCAAAACCACTCGATGACTTAGAGTCACAAATCAACCGATGGGGCCAACCCATCGTGTGGTCAAAACCACTGATGACCATAGGTCACAAATAATCAAGTGTGGTCAAAACCACTGGTGGTACCAAACCACTGGGACTTAGTCACAAATAATCAATCGATGTGGTCAAAACCACTGATGACCATCGGTCACAATTAAACTGATGGGGCCAACCCATCTTGTGGTCAAAACCACTTATGACCATAGGTCACAAATAATCTGATGGGCCAACCCATCTTGTGGTCAAAACCACTGGCGACAGTCCAAAAATCATCCCCCTCCTCTCATCAATCCCACCATTACATGCTTTTATAACAATTTTCATATATCATGTCATAGCATTTAATGTCATGTGATGGTATGCAAATCATACATCAAAATCACAAGTTAGGGGACTTACCCAAATCCATGATTATGCCACAAGCTAATCACAACCAAAAGATTAAAGCAAACAATAAAGTCATGAAATTAATAAAGTGTGTATTGAGATCTTACACACTGCTTCTCTACCGAACTCCTAGATCCCAAAAGCCGATCTATAACGTTAGATCTATTAACCTTAAACGGATTTGATTTCCTAACAAATCAAGCCTTAATTAGTCCCTTGGAAAATAAATCCAAAGCTTCCTACAATTGGTTTTAATCAAGTTAATACGAATCATGGGCCATAATTTTAATTCCAAAGAGAGGATTACCCTTACCACACTTATTGAAAATTGGCAAGACATTGTTGGAGATATGATATTCGCCTAATACACAATTGGAAGGGCTGGAAATTTTGTGAAGGAGGAGGTGTATTCGCTAAGAGAAACAACAAGGTTGGAATTTTTCCGAATAATTTTGGCTAAGAGTTTAAGGAGATTTTGGCAAAGACAATGAAGAGAGGAAGAAGAGAAAGAGTTTGTTGAAATTTTCTCTTAAAGAGGGGTATATTCGACTTGTAAAAGAGAAGAGAAGCTGGAATTTTGAATGGTTTTGGCTATGAAACAATGGAGATTTCAGCAAGATAAATTTGGAGAGAAAAGAAGAATTTTGGTTGAACTTTTGGCACTCTTTTGCCAAATAAAACAGTATGGACAGCCCCTAAAGAGTCAAGGTTCGCCAACTCCCCTTTTAGGTGATAATTTGGCTTTTAATTATCAAAGAATTAAGAAAGTTTTATCTTCTAATTATCCCTTATACCCTCTTCAACAATTTGAAAGAAAATAAACTACTAATAACCCTCTTCCAAATTGATTATGAGAAAAAAATATGCCCTATCTCTAATCAATTTAAGAGTCCTAAATGTCGCTAACTCTACTCTCTTCACGCTAGCAAAGAGAGGAAGGAAAAAATAAAATCAAGGTCTTTGCTCACGGTTCGAACCAAGCGTCCTCAAGCAAAGAAAAGCAGCCTCCTTTTAAGCGCCCCAAACCAACTCTTCCAACCCGACTTTCATGTCAAATCCCCTCTCCATTTATTTATAAAGCCTTTATAACTGGGCCCTTTTTCCTTTCAACGCCAAAGCCTAAAAAAAACAACCTCCTTGCGCATACCATGACTCGAACCCGAGTCCTCACTGCAACCCTCACTCTCCAACGCCCTTTGCCACTTCTCCCCATTAGACTTTCATGTCAAATACCCCTTTCATTAATTTATAAAACCTTCTTCTTGGCCCTTTTTCTCCTAACGCAAACAGCCCAAAATAAAAATGCTCCCTGCATCCCTCGAACCCGAGACCTACCTCTCTTAAGTGGCGCCCCAAGCCACTCCTACTACCTGAACTTTCATGCCATGAACCTTACCCAAAATTTCTTTAAGGCCTTCCTTACCTGGGCCCTTCCTTTAACGCCCAAAAAAACAATTCCCCTTGCTGCTTCCACGGATCGAACCTCCAACCTTGTAACCCCCCTTAGGCGCACCAAGCCACTACGCCAAATACATTCTTGTGTCATGTTTCCCTTAATTTTTATTTAAACCCTATCTCCACCTAGCTCTCTCTTTTTTAATCCCTTAAAAAGAGAATTTTTTTTATTCCAAATTCGACCTAATTCGGGGTTATTTCTAGACCCTAAATCATGCCAAATAAAATCATATTTATTTATTTCTTGAAGCCCACATGGAATTTATTTAAATTACAAATAACCCCTAATTCAGGGTGTTACAATGAGGAAGCCACCATATCTTTTAACTATTCTGTTTGGACCATGTGAAAGCCATTTAACGTCGTCATTTACTTCATTCCGACTCCAAACCTTTTGAGTCGAAAGTAAATCGAGTAATTATGAATGTTATGAGAAAACATTATTACTTGTCAATGAAAATTTAAATTGCATACCATTTGGCTTAACCATTCATGGAATGATTCTGCGAACAACTTATTAATTTCTCGTCGATTTAATCTTCTGGATCATGAACGAGCTCTCAATATATGTTTGTACTCACTACGGTAAAAAAAGATTTTACTTTGTTAGAAGACAAATAAATTATAATTGATGAGTATTTATCAAATTCTAGAACTTACTTCCGAAATGGTTCCATTGAATCGTGATGAAAAAGAACGTATCGATGTGCTTGGACCCACGATCTATCGTCTAATTCTGCAATTTTGACTTTATCGATCGGTTCTCCAAAACTTTGAAATAAATAAGTTCCAGCCAAATTATGATCTGTGAGCCCAGCATTTCTACTTGGTCTGTTCATTATTGTTTCAACATCTTCCAAATACCTCGAACAGAAAGTCATACATTCCTCTAGCAAGTAGCCCTCGACAATTGATCCTTCCGGATAATGCTTATTGCGGTAGTATGACTTCAATTTGGCAAGGAACCTAAACACAGTATACAACATTATCAAAAGTTGCAACTATTATGGGCATTGAGCTGAATGAAGGAATATTTTGTAAATAAATTAAGACCTTTCAATGGGATACATCCATTGATAGAAAACGGGTCCACCAAGAAGTGCTTCATGCGGGAGATGAATTAATAAGTGCACCATAATAGTGAAGAAGGAAGACGAGAATATCTTCTCCAGATTGCATAAAGTCAATGCGGCTCGGTCTTGTAGTCTCTCTAATTCTTGAACATTCAAAACTTTACCACAAATGCCTTTCATAATATTCGACGGTTCAATTACGAGGAGTTGTCACCTTTTTCGACATACAAACCCGCATAGCAATCGGCGATAAGTCTTGCATCAAGATGTGATAGTCATGCGATTTTACGCCATATAGTCTTCGATCCTTAAGACTCACACATCGCGATATATTTGATGCATACGCATTCGGGACCTTTATATCCTTCAACACCATACAGAACACTTCTTTCTCCGTCTTCATCATTGAAAAAATAGCAGGCGATAACCGATATTTCTTATTCGGAAGTGCTCGGGGATGAAGCTCACGCCGAATTCCCATGTGGACTAAATCAAGTCGACTCTGAAGATTATCTTTCGACATTCGACATTCAAAATAGTCCCAATGATGTTCTCGCAGACATTTTTCTCTATGTGCATGACATCAAGATTATGATGTAAAATTTGATGCTCCCAATAAGGCAACTCGAAAAAAATACTTCTTTTTTTCCACAAGTCTGCCTCATTAGGATCATTCTCTTCATCAGATTCACCATCACATTCATCCCTAGATCTTCTATTTCTTTGCGGGTTGGCCGTTTGATTCATCTTCCCATAAATAAAATTCATATCTTTCAACATTAAGAATATTTTGAATCCACCGGTCTATGAAGGAGCTGGTCTAAACTCTTCAGTACCATCAAACTAAGCACTCTAAAATCTAAATGTATGATTTTCTGGTAACCACCGACGATGCCCCATGTAAGAGAACTTCTTCCCATTATATAACCATTGTGAACATGTCTGCGCAGCACAACACGGACAAGCATAACGTCCCCTGGTACTCCAACCAGATAAATTAGCATAAGCCTGGAAGTCGATAATAGTCCACATTAAAGTCGCATGTAAAATAAAGTTCTCTTTTCTCATTGCATCGTATATCTGAACACTAGCCCATAGTTGTTTTAACTCGTCAACAAGTGGCTGCAAATATACGTCAATATCATTCCCCGGCCCTTTCTCTCCATGTATAATCATAGACAAGATAAAAGAAGATTGTTTCATGCAAACCCATGGAGGCAAATTGTAGGAACAAGCACCACAAAGCCAAGCATCAGACGTTGTGCTCATGAGTTTGTAAGGGTTAAATCCATCGGATGCTAGCCCAAGCCTCACACTCCGAGGATTGCTTGCAAAGCTTGGAAATTTGGAGTCAAATGATTTCCAAGCTAAAGAATTTGCAGGATGCCTTAACAACCCATCATCTGATTGTCTATCATGGTGCCATGTCATTGATTTGGCTGTCTTCAATGACATGAAAGTCGTTGAAGCCATGGTATTAGCGAAAAATACCGTAAAGTCTTAATTGGCTGCTTCCTTGACTGTGTATCGTGTTCATCCTTGTTACTGTCCTTTGTATTTCTATTAATCCAATGGGATTGGCCGCATACATGACAGCACTGTTGATTTATCCGGTTGCCCCAATACAACATGCAGTCATTTGGGAAACTGTGAATTTTGTTGTAGCCAAGGTCCAAATCCTTTATCAATTTCTTCATGTCTTTGGAAGATTGAGGGATTTTTGCAAACGGGAACATTTCTTGCAGAAACTCTAATAGCATTGTCAACAATTTTTCAGTCCACCCCCCAAACATTTCAAGTGAAAAAGACGAATACAGAGTGACAGTTTGGAAAATTTTGATCCCTCATACAGTTCTTCATTCATTTCACTAAGTAACGTAGAACCTCGCCGCTTCTTCATTTGGTCATTCATCCCAGACACTTCTTCTTGTTTCGGTGAAAGTATTTCCACCAAAATTATGATCATCGATTGCACCCAAGTGAGGTGGAAATGTCTCGAAACCATCACTGCGCATATTAAAAGCATCCCGCAACATGCCTTCCATGTTTTCTTCTCTAACATTCTAATTGATAGCACTATTAGGATACCCCTGATTCATCGATGAAGATGCTCCACTAGATGTACACTCTCCATGAAAAAAACCATTTTTTGTACCCCCGGACAAAGCCATTAACAACTAGATGTTCGTAGACCACTTCACGATAATGCCAGTTAATATTGCAACACGTCTTACACGGGCAAGGAATCATATTCTCTTGGCTTGCATTTTGAAATGCAAAATTCAGAAAAGTTTCTACTCCATTTTGATAGCCGTTGCTTACCCTTGACAATTTCATCCAACTCCTATCCATTTCGTAGTTGTTGAAGTCTAAAGTTGACAATAAATTACACGGCTAAATTGTTAATTAATAATTTATGTAAGTAATGATATGATCATATATATAACTGAGTACTATGTAAGTTATGTAAATAATGTAAGTTATGAAATTTGATCTTAAAATTAGGTAAGTTTTGTATTCTTTTAGATTCATCATACGTGGCATTGTTACACCTAGGGAGGATCCATTATATCTGACTGTGAGATATAAGGCAACCCGTCAGGTTTCCAGCCTATATACTTTGAATCATTTTTTTTCTATACAAGTATTATGTAAGTTATGAAGTTTGATCTTAACTTAAAATTATGTAAGTTATGAAATCTGATCGTAAACTAATGTAAGTTATGAAATTTAATCTTAAAATTAGGTAAGTTTTGTATTCTTTTAGATTCATCATACGTGGCATTGTTACACCTAGGGAGGATCCATTATAACTGACTGTGAGATATAAGGCAACCCGTCAGGTTTCCAGCCTATATACTTTGAATCATTTTTTTCTATACAAGTATTATGTAAGTTATGAAGTTTGATCTTAACTTAAAATTATGTAAGTTATGAAATTTGATCGTAAACTTATGTAAGTTATGAAATTTGATCTTAAAATTAGGTAAGTTTTGTATTCTTTTAGATTCATCATAGGTGGAATTGTTACACCTAGGGAGGATCCATTATATCTGATTGTGAGATATAAGGCAACCCGTCAGGTTTCCAGCCTATATACTTTGAATAATTTTTTTTCTATACAAGTATTATGTAAGTTATGAAGTTTGATCTTAACTTAAAATTATGTAAGTTATGAAATTTGATCGTAAACTAATGTAAGTTATGAAATTTGATCTTAAAATTAGGTAAGTTTTGTATTCTTTTAGATTCATCATACGTGGCATTGTTACACCTAGGGAGGATCCATTATATCATTGTGAGATATAAGGCAACCCGTCAGTTTCCAACCTATATACTTTGAATCATTTTTTTCTATACAAGTATTATGTAAGTTATGAAGTTTGATCTTAACTTAAAATTATGTAAGTTATGAAATTTGATCGTAAACTTATGTAAGTTATGAAATTTGATCTTAAATTTAGGTAAGTTTTGTATTCTTTTAGATTCATCATACGTGGCATTGTTACACCTAGGGAGGATCCATTATATCTGCTCAGAGATATAAGGCAACCCGTCGAGTTTTCAAATATATACTTTGAATCATTTTTTTCTATAAAAGTATTATATAAGTTATGAAGTTTGATCTTAACTTAAAATTATGTAAGTTATGAAATTTGATCATAAACTTATGTAAGTTATGAAATTTGATCTTAAAATTAGGTAAGTTTTGTATTCTTTTAGATTCATCATACGTGGCATTGTTACACTTAGGGAGGATCCATTATATCTGACTGTGAGATATAAGGCAACCCGTCAGGTTTCCAGCCTATATACTTTGAATAATTTTTTTTCTATACAAGTATTATGTAAGTTATGAAGTTTGATCTTAACTTAAAATTATGTAAGTTATGAAATTTGATCGTAAACTTATGTAAGTTATGAAATTTGATATTAAATTTAGGTAAGTTTTGTATTCTTTTAGATTCATCATACTTGGCATTGTTACACCTAGGGTTTAGGGTTTAGGGTTTAGGGTTTAAGATTATAGGGTTTTAAGGTTTAAAGTTTAGGGTTTAAGGTTTAAGGTTTAGGGTTTAAGGTTAAGGGTTTAAGGTTTAGGGTTTAGGGTTTAGGGTTTAGGGTTTAGGGTTTAGGGTTTAGGGTTTAGGGTTTTAGGGTTTAGGGTTTTAAGGTTTAGTGTTTAGGGTTTAGGGTTTATGGTTTAAGGTTTAAGGTTTAGGGTTTTAGGGTTATAGGGCTTAGGATTTAGGGTTTAGCATAAACCACAAATACAACTTAGTAAATAAGTTTCAATTATTACAATTAAATATAAAATAATAGAATTCAAATACATGAAAAAGTTATTACTATCTTTCCTAGTTGAAGGTGCATTTACATCTTTTATTTAGCACTCAGGAAACTTAGTAAGGGTGAGATTCTTTAAGGCATATGCTATACCAAACAACATCATCTTTGGAATTATTGATTATAAATGAAACTTTTGTTAAATGTTTTATTATTTGTATTATATGTTTTAAAAAATTATTTTAATTTGTAATCATTGAATGATTAATTAAATATATTTGTTAACCCATTTGATGCTAATGTGGCTTAGTTGGTTTTTGATTTTCTACTATGATTTTTTTACTCTTTTGAAATGAAAATATAAAAATTCAAAATATATATAACTTATTAAAAATTTAAAATTACAATAAATTTTAAAATTAAAAGTACTTAATTTTTTAAAATATTAATAATATAAAACAATTAAAGAAAAATAACAATGAATTATTAAACAATTATAATCTTTTTTTTAAAAAAAATTTAGCACAACATGAAAAGTTATATATTTTAGTATGCATAGATAACAATATTAATTAACTTTTAGTATTCAATTCAATTTTTAGAGTTGATTTGAGTACCAAAATATATAAATTTTACTACCATATTGGACTAAAAATAATACAAATATCACACTAAATAATATATTAAACCGCTTATATGATTTTTTCAACTCAAGAATCAAAATAATCAATTTCGACTCTCTCAATAGTATAAATTGATTAAGCTAAAATTAATAATTATTAAACTACAATTAAGTTTTTTGAGTTAAACTTAAGTAACTGAACAAATAGTTTTAATGACCTTAGCTCCAATAACATGTCAATTTTACGGTTTTAAAATCAATTTTGGTAACTATCTTTTTCGTAATTATAATATATCAAATCAAATCAAATTATTACTAAAGGATGTAAAACATTTAAAATTTCAACTCAATCAACTCACCTCGATGAAAAGATAAAGCCGCTACCCAAATTGTATAAATCCACAAAGTGAAGAAGGTTCCGCGATTTCGTTTCCCTCAACAATTGTTATCGTAATCGATTGGGTCCACTCCTAATCAGTCCCAATACAGAAGTTAATTTTTCATTTACCTCAATAAGATATGGCAAATCAGATAAAAAACATCAACAGAAACAGAAATAGATTGAACAAATTAGTATTCTTATTTTATATTGACCTAACTAGACAAAATTATAAGAGGAGAAAATTACAATTCAGTAGAATTGTTCCAAGCTCAGTCTTACTGCTGAATTGTAAGAGGAGAAAATTATAAAAGTGAGTCCCCCTCTAGACAAGAGATCGTAAATAGGATTATAAGAATGCTCACTCTAGTTGCCAGTATCAGTATATGACATAATTGACATGTTCAAAAACTAGGTGTTTTTAGGTTATATATCCTTTACTTATATTGACAAAAGTAATAATGTAACACCCCAAACCCGGTCTACGCGTAAGACGAGATTTGGTTTGTTACATAGATCGAACTATCTTAATAATTAAGGTGAATCGGAAATTTCAAAATCATTTTATTAATAAGGTTTAATAAAAAGCCAAAAAGGGTATTTTATATTTTATGAACATGAGAAATTATTAGTTGAAAATATCATTAATATTAGATTGTCAAAATCCTTTGAGTAATAATTTTTTAAAAAAAAATAGATAAAGGAATTTCATATATTTGAAGACCCAAATTATTTTAAGAAAACAAAATAATTATAAGCCCATATTAATAGTCCAAAACATAATTTAAATCCATCCACACATAAAATCCATAAAACATTAATAGAGGCCTTATTACATCAAACCCATAATAGTAAATTATAGAAAGTCTTTAATAAAAGTTCAAAGTTTAATTAACCCTTATTTGTAGTATGGCCTCCACGAAGTCATCCTCGGCCCAAGTCCACGTCAATTTCCATTACCTGAGATGAAAAATTTGAGGGAGTGAGTTACTTAGAACTCAGTGTATAACTCACTTACTTATTCATTGGGCCAGATCATCAAATCATTATTTTGGGCTTGAACCCGTCAACAGGTTTAACAATATAAATAATGAGATGCATGCAATTAATGAAATTTCCCACCCAAACCTAATTTCCATCCGCTACACACACCGTACCAACCATCACACTGTGGGGATCAAGTCAACCCACCCGCCAACACACCAATCGTAGGCATTTAGCCATTTTATATTTGTGGCAGAGCCACCGAACTAGATTGTGACAAAGTCACCGAACTAGAGGCATTGAGCCATTAAATATTTGTGGCAGAGCCACCGAACTAGAGGCAAATAGCCATTTTTGTGGCAGAGCCACCGAACTAGATTTTTGGCAACAGGCCTTTCTTCTCTTCGTCGTTAATCCCAACCCATACAACATGTATGCAAAATAATCTATGTTCCTAAGATGATTTTATCAAAAAGGCCCAATTAACATAAGAATCAATATTTCAAGTTTTTATTAAGGCCCAAAATTACAAAATAATATTTAGCCCATTTAGCAACTTAGCATTTTAGGCCCAAATTACGATCTAGCAAAAGTTCGCCCATTTAGCAATTTGTCGAGTTTTGCCCATTTAACGATCTAATGAGATTACGCCCATTTAACGATCTACCGTAGATTTCGCCCATTTATCGATCTAACAGAGATTTCGGCCCATTTATCGATCTAGCAGAGATTTCGGCCCATTTATCGATCTAGCAGGGATTTCAGCCCATTTTACTAACTAGAATACCTATCGGCCCATTTTTACGATCTAGTACATTTTCGCCCAATTTTACGATCTAACACATTTTCAGACCAATTTTATGAAGACATAAAATTTACATTTTACTAACTAACTCATCGAGGGCAATTTCGTAATTTTACTATTTTTAACCGCTTTCATGTAATTCCACCAAAATACCATTTTTGTCGTTTTACGATTTTGCTCAATATTACGGTATGACATCCAATCCGAGATAAGTGTGAAGTTACACACCTTGATATCGTGAGTACTAAACCTTCCCGCGTCAACACCTAATCATAATACGAACCATTAGGACATTATCTTTTATCAAAATTTACTATTGATATTCGATCTAAATCCTTACCCCTTTGATTTTGAACCACTTCTATCTTTGGTTTCTCCTCGTTCGATGATTCGTTAACCGATGAGAACCCACGGACGTACAAAGGCTCGGGAGTACGAACTACTTCAAATAATTGATTCTCCTCGGTTGATGGTCCGCAACCCGGTGGAAAATCCCGGACTCCAGAAACAACCCTTCGTTTATATTTAGAGGGAATAGTGGAACCGCCCCTCTTACGAAGACTATGGACTGCCCTTTTCTGCCCTATCTTGAATGTCTCTAAAGACATAAGATTATTAGTTTGACTTATTAATATCGAAATATGATTAACGTTTATAAGATTTGGGATTTGACTTACCACGATTTGTCTTCGTTCCACGAGAATCAATCGAAAGATTGTGATCCTACAAACGAATCGATTAATAACTAACTATACTAAATGAATAAGAATCCTTAAAATAAAAATCTCCTTACCTTGATTCTTGAAATCGATTGTGGTAAGAGAAAATGAAGAGATTTTGTCACAAGAGCAAATTACATTCGGCCATGGATGAAATTTGAAGAAAATTGTAATGAAGAAAAAAAAATGAAGAATAGGGAAATAGAATGGTATGGTTCAGTTTCAAGAGAGAAAGAGAGAAAGAAAGAAAAGAAAGGAGAAAGAAAGAGAAGAAAAGATACTTAGTTTGGAAGAAAATGCATTCGGCATAGGAGGAGAAAATGAGAAAATGAAGGAAGAAAAATATTTGCTTGTCTATGTACTTTCGGTCACAAAGAGAAAAAGGATTTGGGAGAGAAAGAGTTTCAAACCGAAATGGTCACAAGAGAATGGCTCAAAGAAGAAGAAAAATGAATTGTGTACTCAAATATGTTGGAAATTTTCGGCTAGAGAGAATATGGGTGGAGGAAAAAAATGCTTTGTTAAGAAAATGACCAAAGTGAAAGAGTTTCTTCTAACATTCAAGCTACCATACTCTCAACCAAAATCGGCCACCCCCTTTTGCCTCATTGCCGTCCAAATACATGGGTCAAATGGCCATTAGGAAGTTTCCAAAACATCTTCCTACTCTTAAGCCTTTTTCCCCTCCTTTTTCCTTAAGTTGATGAAACACAATCCCCCATTTCAAGCCCTTATCCTTAGCTTTCCAAATACTTAGTGTTCTTACCAAAAATAAAACATCCCAACTCATCCTAGCTTATCTCTTTGCCGACACATGCTCAAGCTAAAGCAAAAAATAAAAATTCCTAGTTGCATGCTAGGTGATTCGAACCTCTTCCCTCATGTCCAACTCATGGCGCCATCACCACTATGCCATTAACTCATCTTATGCCATCTTTTGGTACTTAATTAATTTAAGTCTCAATGTCACATAATTTCTTTACTTAAAAAAAAATACACTTAACTCATATTTTATTCTAACTCCAAGTAAACCCGAACTAACATTTAGCAACATCATGGTACTCAATTATTTAGGATGTTACAAATAACATTAAATTTATATCACCTATTCTGTTCAGAAGCTCCCTAATCAGGAAAAATGACACCAAGATTAATACCAAAATGTAAAACAAACTTTATGAATGAGGAGAGAGAGAGAACCTGAAAAGGTTCAAGTATCAACGATACAGAATCATGTGGTCCTCAATGTTTGCAAAAAATCACCCACCACAAGATATGTTCAACTTTCTGCTTCCTTCATCAAATTAAGGCAAGGAACAAATCCTGGTGGAAGCACACTGTAGAAACCAAAAGGCAAGTGTCAGCTCTTGTTTTGGAAATCTTACTAAAAGTTCATATTTAAGCAATTTATAGAAGAAAATTTCTTAACGTCGTTTGCAGAACCATTAATTACTGGCACATTGCAATTGCACTAAGCTTGGAAAAGAATCTATAATTAATGAAACATCAACAGAGGTTACAATAAATCTGCCTTAGATGGCTACCCATAGCATAGGTAATACAAGAGTAAAAACCAGTAATGCCATAAAAGGGTGACAACAATCCAAAATAGAAAAAACAGACTTATAATCAGAAAACCCATTACAACGAAGCCTCAATTTTCAACCATTAAAAAATTAATCGAAATGGAAATTCACCCATATACTGTTCACTTGCATGTTACCTTTTTTGAGAATCTGAGATGTGCATGCGTCAACAGTCGGGAGAAAGAGTGCTAAAGCTTGAAGTCAAAAGAGCATTGGTTTAGACGATAATAGCGGAGCCGTGGAGGACGAAGAGATTATTGATCTGATGAACGATGGTGGTGGACTGAAGAGAGGTATGAAACGAAGAGAGAAATGAAGGAGAGCAATCGGGTTTAAGGGTTGGGGGAAATGGAGGAGAGCAAAACGGCAACCTTTAGAAATTTAGGAATTTCAGAAGGGGGAAATGAATTTCAGAAGAAGCCTAGGGGAAATTGAGGCAATCGGGTTTAAGGGTTGGGGGAAATGGAGGAGAGAAAAACGGCAACGTTTTCACTAAAACAATTCAAGCATTGCGGCATTTATAAAATAGCGCCACTACAGACATACCTATTGCGGCGTTTACCAAAAAAATGCCATTAAAATATATAAAAACTACGTCGTTTTAATTAACATACAAAAACATATTTGCGGCATTTTTTATATGCGCCGCTATATCACAACTTTTTGCTGCGTTTACCAAAAAAACGCCACTAAAATAAATAAAACTATGTCGTTTTAATTAAAATACATAAATATATTTGCGGCGTTTTTTATAAGCGCCGCTATATCCCAACTTTTTGCGGCGTTGACCAAAAAAAGCCACTAACATATATAAAACTACGTCGTTTTAATTAAAATACACAAACATATTTGCGGCGTTTTTTATAAGCGCCGCTATATCCCAACTTTTTGCGGCGTTGACCAAAAAAATGCCACTAACATATACAAAACTACATCGTTTTAATTAAAATGCACAAACATATTTGCGGCGTTTTTTATAAGCGCCGCTATATCCCAACTTTTTGCGGCGTTTACATAAAAACGCCACTAACATATACAAAACTACGTTGTTTTAATTAAAATACACAAATATATTTGCGCGTTTTTTATATGCAACGCTATATCCCAACTTTTTTTACGCTTAACAAAAAACGCCACTAAAATATACAAAACTACGTCGTTTTAATTAAATAGTCAAACATATTTATGCGTTGTTTTACTGAAAACGCCACTATTCTCAATTTTAATTTTTTATTTTTACTTATTTTTTCTTTCACAATTTTTTTTTGATATTATCATTTTTTGAATTTTAATTTTAAAAATTTTGAATATTAAACTTTTAAAGAAAATTTCAAAATTTTTGAAGATTTTATAATTTTAAACTTTTTAAGAAAACTATATTTATCTTACTATATATACATGTAATATCCTCTATCCGATTTAAGTCTATATTTTGAGTAAGAAATATTACATTTAAATACAACCATCGTTTAATTTAAATATTTATCTAAACAATTCATTTTAACATATTTAAGCTTATTTGAAGTTTTTCAAATCATTTCTATACTTTATTTTAGAGTTTGATTACAAATGGGAACTTTTTAGGGTCTTTTAATTTGGATCAAAATAGAGTCAATGTCGTAATATTGAAAAATGAGTGTCCTGACAGGGCAGAATATTCCAATGTTGTGACACTGACTCGTGGTGTAATGAAAAATTATATCATAAACCACAAACACTAATACACTAAACCTTAAACCCTAAACTCTAAACCCTAAACCTTAAAATCCTAAACTTTAAACCCTAAACCCTAAACCCTAAACCCTAAACCTTAAATATTATATCATAAACCACAAACACTAAAACCTAAATAGCAAACTCAAAACCCCAAAACATAAATCTTAAACCATAAAACTCGAATCCTAAACTCTAAACTGCAAACATTAAACCATAATCTGAGACTAAATTGGGAATTCATGTGGCCAATGTTAGTGTAGTACAAAACATATATTTTAATAGCTAACACATTAACCATAAATAGCTTATGAGGGATTTCGGTTTCAAGATTTTAGGCCCTAAACCCTAAACCCTAAAATCCTAAACTTAAACCATAAACCCCAAAATCAGAAACCTAACACATCAACCATTTCCCCTAAACCCATAAACTATAATATATAAACCTTAAACCTAAAACCCCAACCCATTAACCATTCCCCAAAACCCCTAATCACTAACACTTAAACCTTAATACCGGTAAACACTAACATATTAAACACTATACAATAAACCCAAACAACAAACTTTAAAACACTAAACCCATACACCAAAATAACAAACCCTAAACCATGAATTTAACATACTAAACATTAAACCCTTAATCAATTTTAATAGCTTAATTTGTAACTTAAATGAAAACTTCTAAATTGTTTAGTTAGCAATTTGTAACTTTTCATAATTAAGTAACTAAAATGAAACTTTCTCATTGCTTATAAGTGAATGTATCAAAATAAAATATAATTCAAAGCAAGGAAGAGGAAAAATTATGAAAAACTTTTAGCGGCGTTTCTAAAAAAGCGCTGCTAATTCAAGGTCTTTAGCGGTGTTTTTATAGAAGCGCCGCAATTTCTCAGGTATTTAGCGGCGTTTTTTCAGAAGCGCCGCAAATGCTCAGGTCTTTAGCGGCGTTTGTAAATAAGCGCCGCTAATTCTCATGTCTTTAGCGGCGTTTGGAAAAAAAACGCCGCTATTTCTCCTTTTTAGCGGCGTTTTGAAAATAAACGCCGCTATTGCTCCACTTTTTGCGGCGTTTTCTCTTAAACGCCGCTAGTGGATGATATTTGCGGCATTTTTCATTAAAACGCCACTAAAAACGCCACTACAAGTCTGTTTTGGTGTAGTGTATGTTCTTTTGCATTTGATTTATTACTTTATTCCAATCGAAAGATTTGCTACTCCGTTCCCTATTCGATATTCAATCCACGATTATTCAAATCTATTTTCTTTTCTGAATCGATTGTGTTCTTTACATGGTTTATTCAATCAGAGTTGAGATCATGAATAACATGGGTGGTTAAATCCCTTAGATTAGATTAATAAATGAATGAGGATATGATTAATGGAGGATTTAGGGTTTCTCGAGAGGGATTAGTTTGTATGAATTACTTGTGCTTAAGCCACTAGGATTGACAACCTTATGAAATTATCATAAGCAAGACGAGGTCGAGAGATAAGTCGAACCGAGTAAATCATAATTTATCCTAGTTCACAAAGTGAGGTAGGGAGATAAGCGAGTATCAACCAATAGATTAGTTAATTATTGGCTAATCGGTAGCTAGTCCGCCTAAAACCTAATCCAAAGTTAGTTACAAACCCTGAAGCGAGTTAATATTCCAGATTGGTTTATTGATTTAATTCGTCTGTTTATTTTTCTTTATTTATTTCTTTTTTGTTATTTATTTTTTATAGTCCCTTAATCTATTTTATGGTTTATAGTAATATAAGAATTAATTACTACTGCTTAAACTTATTATTGTAAAAAGATTTTCATTATTTATTCCAAGTATTTCGTTGTAGAAAATTATATTACAATTTGACTCGTGCACTTGCTGACATCACCATTATTAATTCTTATATTTTTTATGTTATATTTAACTATAAAAAATAACATGTTTATAGGTGGTCAAGTTCTTGGCGCCATTGCCGTGGAGGTTTCGGCAATAAATTTTGGAAATAAATTTTTACAATTAATAAGATAAGTAGAAAAGTTAAGACCTATAGATACAATTTGAATTTTTGTTTAGTTATTTTTAATTTTAATTACTCTTTAGGTCATGTATGACCCGAAGCATCAGTACTTTGATTGAATCACAACCAGATCTAGAGCGAATTATTGGGCGCAACTTTCCAACGATGAATGTCGATCCACTCACAATTACAAATTTACCCCAGGAAAATCCATTATTTGAGTAGCCCTGAGAGAAACAAGGAAATAATTGGGAAGAAGTTCCAATGGCTCAGCAGACGTTGTACGAGTACACCATATCTACACTAGAGGCGGTGCGAGGAAGCACAGAAAGGCTAATGATTAACACCATAATTTTGAAATAAAGATGGCCACAATTTAGATGATCCAAAGTATACTGTAGTTTAAAGGGAACATGGTTGAAGCCCGAGTAAGCACTTAAAAGCGGTTTCTTTAATTATGCGACACCTTCAAATGCAATGACGTATCTGATAATGTAGTTGATTGGCTAAACTCACTAGAACCAAGTTCCATTACCACATGGAACGATCTAGTGGAAAATTTTCTCTATAAACTTTTCTTGATTAGTCAAACCATTCAATTGTGGCGAGAAATAGTCGATTTTAAACAATACGAAGGTGAGTCCTTGTGGTGTAGGAACGCTTTAAGACTATGCTCAGGAAATGCCCACACCGTGGACTGCAAGCGTGGCTCCAAATACAAAATTTTCTACAACGGTTTCGACGACCACATAAAGTCTAGCTTAGATGGAGCATCCTGTGGATCTCTTATGTTTCATACATTTGAATGAGCCTACAAAATCATTGATGATATGGCTATGAACTTATATATGTTGTCCAATGAGAGGTTTAAATACAAATCTAAGCCTCCAATAGTGAAAGAAGTGAACAAAGAAAACAACGATGATATATTCAAACAAATCTTAGAAAAGTTTAGCCATTTGGAGATCTAGTGAAGCCAACGAGAGTGGAGCCACACTCGAAAAGCCATTCGAAAGAAGAAAGCTACCTAAATAATAGGGGTCATGACCCCTATTCAAATACTTATAATCCTAGTTGTAATAGCCCATTTGTGCCCGGGCCCATACCAATAAAAAAAATAAAAAAATAATGTCCAGTCTGTTTACAAGCCCAAAACAGATTACCCAAACCTAATCCGTTACACCCAGACCCAATAAACCATAAACCCAATTACACCTATAGACCCAAAACATTGAAACCTAGCCCAAACTAATACCCAAAACCAAATGGCCTAATGGCATAAATTCGATTTCAGAAAGCAGAATCCTCGAACCCTAGGGTTCTCTCCTCGTCTTGACACCAAAGACACATTCAATCGCGCAAGAAGATTAGCGCTAGCCACCAGTCTTCATCACCGCTAAAATCTTCATTATTAGCCTGCAAAAGGAAAGAAAAAATGACAGAAGATGGCAAGTATAGCAGACAGTAGCAACCAAAATGGGATTTTGTATTTTCGGTTCATTTTGGGGGGTTATAAAAACCCTAAAGCAATATGTAAAATGACACAAAAAATAGACAAAAAATACAGAGATTAAATAAAAAACCCAATAGCAGAGGTGATTTTCATTTATTCTATTTCGTTTAATTCTTTTCTTTTCGATTTATGCTATTTTTTATATACATATATGAATACTGTTAAAAAATAACAAGTAAGGAGTTTACCTTTCAATTCGATTTTGAAAAATGAAGTTTCTAGCCTCCGACCGCCGCTTACAGAGGCGCGTGCTATGGCGCGTGCGGTGGTCCATCACTAGAGCCCAGGCTAGATTCTAACCTCAGGCCGAAGGCTAGAGAGAGCCTTTCGGGGCCTCTGATGCTTTTTTTAAAGGGTGTTTAAAAATAATATTTTTGGGCTGATTTTAGCTTATATAGACCCTTCATACGACGCCGTTTTGGGGGTCCCTTTTACAGGCCAAAACGACGTCGTTCAGGGCGCGTTGACTCGATACCCAGGGAGGATCCGCATGTTTTTATAAAAGGGGCAATTTACCTCTTTAGTCCATCCGTAATTTTATTCTTTACGATTTTGCCCAAGTTAGATGTTTTTTATTTTCAAATTAGCCCTAAAAGTTTGCTTCTATTTCAATTTGGTCCCTCAGGCTATTTAAAGGCTGATATTAGAATGACGCCATTAAGGAGATAAGGCATAATTACCCAATAAGTCCTTATATTTTGGCGCGTGTTCCAACATCATTTTTTTTACAATTTTACTTCTGATTTTTATTTATTTTTTGATTTGATCCTTGTTTAATTGATTTTTTTAATTCTTTTTATTTTCATTTTTATTCTTATTTTTAATTATTTTAGTATATATATATATATATACTAAATTATTACTATTTATTATTTATATCGAGTTATTTTATTAAGTTTGATATTATTTATATATTTATAACATTTTAAAATTTATATATTAGTTATTATATTATATATTCTTTAATTTTGTATATTATATATATAATTTAAATTGCTTTTGTACAAATTTTGTATATTATATAACATACATTATTTGTATTATTTATTTTCTAGTTTTATGCATATATATATATTAAATTATTGTATTATAAATATATTTTTATTTAAAGTTATATATTATTTATTTAAAAATGTATCTTATTTATTTTCTCATGAATGTATTATCTTTTAGAATTTACCATATTTTTTATTATTATAATATTTTTCTCATATACATTATTTACATTATTTTTATATATACATTCAATCTTGTGTAAAGTTTTCATGCTTATTCCTTAATTTCTTTTTAAAATAATTTTTTCTATTGTTTTCTTTCTATCTTTTATTTAATCATTCATTTTTTTCCTCTAAGAATAAATTTGTGATCTTTATTTATCTTAGTATAATTGTTATATTGCTTGCATTATTTACATTATTTGTTATGTTATTATTTTTACTTAGTAAAATGCTTTTTTGAAATTTATGTTTGGTAATGCACTAATGCCACATTTCATTCAAATCATTGTTTTAGAAGGTGTATTTCATTTTTAATTCCAACTATTTATCCAAAAGTTTTTCTTAAATAAGGCAATGTTTTGTGTTTAGAAATTCGAAAAATAGTGCCCTAACGTGCTAGGTTTCGATTTTCCGTTTGACTAAATAACTAAATATCCTTTTAATGAATTTTATAAATCATGAGATGATTTTGGTTACGAGGATTTAAAACATCATGTCCTAACGTGCTGGATGTGACGTTTGTATTCTTTCGGAACAAAGCAATCTCAAGTTCCAACTCAAATTGTTCAAGTTTTTAAATAAATTATGTTTTCAAACCTTTTCAAATTTTCGACATTAGGACAATAACTAATCAATCCGGTACCAATGTTAGGCGTTATGAGGGTGCTAATCCTTCCTCGTGTGTAATCGACTCCCGAACCCGTTTTCTCAAATTTCGTAGACTAAAATCATTGTTTTAATAAATCAAAATTTTTTAAAATGATCAATTTCAAGGTGACCCAATCATACCTCGAAAAAGATTAGTGGCGACTTCATTTTAGTTTTTTAAAGTCGATCCCCATTTTTCAAAATAATTTAAAAATGGTTTCGACAGCTTGAAGACTCCACTAGAGAACATTATAAGAGAGTCAAGCTGTAAAATTTATTATTTTTTGTCCTTTTGTCTAAATTTGAAAATCCGATTTGAAAACTTATGATTCTTTTTATTGCATGTTGTTTTAATCTTGTAAAATATTTCTACATTGCATTGCATGACCGTTGTGGTCACACCCTTTTAAGTAGGAGTGAGAAGATACTCCTTCGTGAGGTTTTCACCTCCATGCAGGATAGTGAATTGCTTTCGGGATACATCCGTACCTATGTAATTGTGAGATTTTCATCTCCTTGCAGCCATAGGAAAATGTATTCCCCTAAACTGAACTCGTTCCGTATGAGTCTATAATGGGTGAGGATCGAGGAATCTACTGGTTCACGTAGCTCAACTTTAGAGCTAAACCACATGTAGAAAACCAAAGGACTTACCCTAGGTAGAACTATGCCAAACCCTAGTGGTCACCCAAATAGGTGCCCTATTTTGTTATTTATTTCTCTTGTACTAACGTGTTCTCTTTTGTTTTGATTGCATTACATTCACATCATAGAAAAGAGGTGTTGATTCAAATTCGATTGATAAATAGAAAAGTTTGTCATGAGAAAATAGATTTCTTGATAATTTGGATTATAATATGGTCGCCCGAATATGGTCCAAGTAAACACAACGAGAGAAGACTGATAGTCCTTGAAGGAGTACAAGACTTTATTGCCTAAGGATTCAAGCTAACAAAGACTATTCGAGAATCACCATGTCTCGGCTTTCTTGAAGAGGCTAGCAAGAATTGCGAGGATAAGTGAATATGAGTCGCGGCCCAAGCAAAAAGGAGCTAGTGGAGGCATCTATTAGAAGTTTGCAAGATTTGACCTTTACGAAGAAGAGGATTGATGTTTTTACTTGGAATATGAGGGCAAGGCCTGTATAAATATTTGTTTTATGTAAAGGAATTTATTTTCTAGAAAAGTTGTTCTAATGGAATTGAATTCAGAATCAATGCCTCCGTTTTTTTTTGCATTCATTTCATGCATTTGCATTACATCACATCATATGCATTAAAATCCATAGAGGGACCCTAATTAGTTAAAGTTATTTTAGAAAAAGAGAGAAATAGAGAAAGTTAATATGGAAACTAAACATCGTTATGGTACTCGCGCTAAGATGAAAGATATGGACCAAAGACTCGAACAGTTCCAAAGAGACATGCAAGACTTGTAATATCCTAATTATTCGAGTATCATTATGTTGCTAAGTGTTAGCTCGGGTTTAATTGGAGTTAAAATAAATATTAGTAAAGTGTACTTTAGTGCAAAGAAATTAGGTAACCTTGAAACATAAGTTAATTAAGTACTAAAAGATGGCATAAGATGAGTAAGTGGCAAAGTGGTGAAGGCACCATAAGTTGGACATGAGGGAAGGAGTTCGAATTACCTAGCATGCAATTAGGGAGTTTTTTTTTTTGCTTTAGCCTAGCATGTGTCGGCTATGGATAAGATTAGGATGAGTTGGATTATTTTTTTTTGTAAGAAGACTAAGGATTATGGAAAACTTAAGATAGGGGATAGAATGGCTTGAAATGGGGGATTTTGTCTCTTCAACTTAAGGAAAAAGGAGGAGGATAAGGCTTAAGAGTAGGGAGATGTTTTGGAAACTTTCTAATGGCCTTTTGACCTTGTATTTGGACGGCATAAAGGCTGGGGGGGGATGGCCGGTTTTGTGATTGCTTTGGTAGGCTTTGGTGTTGGTGAAACACATTCATTTGGTCATTTTTTTTAGCAAAACATATTTCCTCTCCATCCATATTCTCTCTAGCCGAAATTTGCCAACATACTTGAGTAAGCAATTCATTCTTGAGTCATTTTATTTTGACCATTTCGGTTTTGAAACTTTTTTCTCTCCCAAGTCTTTTTCTCATTGTGACCGAAAACTCATAAGCAAACAAATATTTCTTCTTTTCATTTTTTCTCATTTTTCCTCCCCTATGCCGAATGCAAAATTGTCTTAAACTCTATTCTCTTTTCTTCTCTTTTCTTTCTCTCTTTCTCTCTTGAAACCGAACCATATCATTCCATTTTCCTATTCTTTTATTTTCTTCTTCATTAAAATCTCTTCAACATTTTCTCTCATGGCTGAATGTTAGTTTGATCTTGTGCCGAAAATTTTTCATTTCTTTGTTTGGTCATAACCGAATTCTTCTCACTCAATTTTCTTTTCAATCATGGGCAATAGTGAGATTTCTGGAGGGTAGAAACTCAAGGCGTTCTTGAGTATTGTGGAACTTTGGAATCGATCTCAAGAATTAAGGTAAGGAGATTTTCTTTAAGGATTCTTATTTTATTCATTATTTTAGTATAGTTAGTTATTTAATCAATTCCGTTATAGGGACGTAATCGCTCGATCGTTTCTCCGAGGAACGAAGATAATCGTGGTAAGCCAATCTCAAATTTTTTAAAAAAATTGTTAGCCATATTTCGATATTTATAAGTCGGACTAATGATCCTATGCCATTAAAGAGATTCAAGATAGGGCAGAAAAGGGTAGTCCATAGTCTTCGAAAGAGGGGCGATTCCGCTAATCCCCCTAAGTATAAACGAAGGGCAGTTTCGGGAATCCAGGATTTTCCACCAGGTTGCGGACCTTCAACCTAGGAGAATCAATTGTTTGAGGTTATTCGTACTCTCGAACCTTTGTTCATTCGAGGATTCACATCGGGCAACGAACCAACAATCGAGGAGAAACCACAAATAAAAGTGGTTCGAAATCAAAAGGGTAAAGATTTAGATCGTTTACCTATAGAATATTTTTTTAATAAATGAAAATGTTCTAATGGTTCGTGTTACGTTTAGGTGTTGACGAGCAGGAAGGTTTAGAACTCAAAATATCAAGGTGTGTAACTTCACACTTATCTCGGGTTAGATGTTATACCGTAATTATTGGAAAAATCGTAAAGATGATAAAATCGGTAAAATACGTAATAATTAGTATTTTTGTGAAAATACATGAAAACGGTTAAGTTGTGAAATTTATGAAAATGCCCTCAATGAGTTAGTCGATAAAATGTAAATTTTATGTTTCTCGTTAAATGGGCCGAAAATATGCTAGATCGCTAAATGGGCCGAAAAGTATGCTAGGTCATTAAATGAGCTGAAATCCCTGCTAGATCGTTAAATGGGCCGAAAATATGCTAGATCGCTAAATGGGCCGAAAAGAATGCTAGATTGTTAAATGGGCCAAAGTTGCTAGATTGTTAAATGGGCTGAATGATATTTTGTATTATGGGCCTTAATAAAAATCTGAAATATTGACTCGCATGTAAATTGGGCCTTTTTGCTAAAATCATCATATGTAAATAGACTATTTTACATACATCTTGCATGGGTTGGGATTAATGATGAAGAGAAGAAAGGCCTGTTGCCAAAATCCAGTTCGGTGGCTTTGCCACAAAATAATTAAATGGCTCATTGCCTCTAGTTCGGTGGCTCTGCCACAAAATAATTAAATGGCTCATTGCCTCTAGTTTGGTGGCTCTGCCACAAAATAATTAAATGGCTCATTGCCTCTATTTCGGTGACTTTGTCACAATCTAGTTCGATGGCTTTGCCACAAATAAAAAAAATGGCTTTATGCCTACGATTGGTGTGTTGGCGGGGTGGGTTGACTTGATCCCCACAGGTGTGATGGTTGGTACGGGTGGTGTGTAGCGGATGGAAATTAGGTTTGGGTGGGAAATTTCATTTTGCACACATTATAGTTATTATATTGTTAAATCTGTTTATGGAATCAAGCCCAAAATTATGACTTGATGATCTCGCCCAGTGGATATAGTAAGTGAGTTATACACTGAGTTCTAAGTAACTCACTCCCTTAAATTTTTCCATCTCAGGTAATGGAAATTGACGTGGACTTGGGCCGAGGATGACTTCGTGGAGGCCATACTGCAAACATGGGTTTAATAAACTTTGAACTTTAAATAAATACTTTCGTTAATTTACTATTTTTGAATATGATGTAATAAGGCCTCTATTAATGTTTTATGGATTTTTATGCGTGGATGGATTTAAATTATGTTTTGGATATTTAATATGGGCTTATGTTTATCCTATAATGTTTTTCTTAAAATACTATGGGTTTTCAAACATATAAGATTCTTTATCTATTCTTATTTTCAAATCCTTTGAACTCTTAAAAAAATTACTTTAAGGTTTTGATAATTAAATATTAAATAATGAGATTTTCAACTAATGTTTTTTTCAAATACATCGAACTTAGAATTATTTCTCTTGGTTTTTATTAAACTTTATTTTCAAAAGGGTTTTGAAATACCGATTCACCTAAATCATTAGATAGACTAAAAGAATGTTTGATTTGTGTGACAAACCAAATCTCGTCTTAACGCATAGACCGGGTTTGGGGTGTTACATTTAATGATATCAGAGCCAATTTCAAAACTCGGCTGTGGTTGGGTTCAACAAATAACTTCTGTATGAAATTATTTCAATTATGTTTTAAAGAATAGTATGGCACCACAAGCATCCAAGCACCAAGTCAAGTAAGTATTCAATTCTTGAATGATTATTATTATGATGATATGATCATAGGAACACTCTAGAACTTTTAGTTTTAGATGTTGAAAATCGTAGAGATTGAGACTATAGGATGTGTTTGCGAAAAATAACTTTATCTCTCAAATCTCGAAAACATCGTTAATAAACATCAAACAATTTTCTCGATTCATAAAACTTGTAATCGATTAAATCGAGTTAGACATTATGAGCACTAGAGGACGTGGTCGTGGACGCGGTAGACGTGGCCGTGGTAGAGGATGAGGTGTTAGAGGTGCAACTGAAGCACCAAATCATATGCCGGAAATGGATGCACCTGCCTCATTTGAGAGTGAGACGGGATCACATGATCATATGGAAGAAGATAATGCTTTGACACGAGCAATGTTGCGAGTCCTTGAAAGGGTCACTGGAATTAGAGTTGGGCCAACAACTCGTGGGTCGATTTTGGAACGACTCAAGTCTAATGGTGCAGAAGTTTTTAGAGGAGTTTTCGGTGTAGCTTCGAATGTGGCAGAATATTGGCTCGAAGCTGTGGAGCGGATTATGGATGATATGGAATGCACTGTCGAGCAGAAACTAAAAGGAGCTGTGTCCTTGCTAAGAGACGAGGCGTATCAATGGTGGCTTACTATTCGAGAAGGCACTGAGGCTGCATTGATTACTTGGGAATTCTTCAAAGCTGCCTTCCAAGGGAAATATGTAGGAACAAGTTATGTAGACGCCCGAAGGAAGGAATTTCTGAATTTAATTCAAAGGAATAAGACAGTGGTAGCATATGAGGCTGAGTTTTTACGCTTGAGTCGCTATGCTCGGACAATAGTGTCAACGGATCATGAACGTTGTGTACGATTTGAGGATGGGCTGAATGATGAGTTGTGGGTTCGATTGCCCATAACAAGTTAGAACTTTGCCACGCTTGTGAGAAAGCCAAGATAGCGAAGAGGTTAAGAACTCGAACGTCGAATCGGGAAAGATTTAGAAGCAAGAGAGATATAAAGCAGTTGGGTTCTTCAAAAAGGTTTCTGAAGAGGCCTCAGAATGATGAACCAGCTCAAGGTAGAGCAACTATAGCTAATAATCAAAGTCGAGATTGTGCTGAATGTGGAAAAAGGCATTCTGGAAAGTGCTGGAGGAAAACAGGCGTTTGTTATAAATGTGGTTCAATGGATCACCAATATAGAAATTGCACTCGACTTACGGATACGACTCAGAAAGTTCGTATCTTGATGCACTGTACCGCCGAAGTACTCAAAGACCACCAAGAGGTCGTGGACCAGGTCGTGGTGGTAATGGGGCTGGACGTGGTCAAGGTGCACTGGGTCGAGGCAATGGTCCTAGAGGTAACACAGATGCAAGATAGCCAGGATTAGTCTATGCAGTTAGACGCCGTAAGGATGGCAATGCACCTGATGTAATAACTGGTACGTTCTTCATCTTTGATGTACCTGTTACTTCTTTAATAGATATTGGTTCTACCCACTCGATGTTGCTAGCGCCATATCTGGAAACTTGAATCTAGAATCTAAAATTACCGATAGTGAGATGATAGTAATTAGTCCTTTAGGACAGTCGGTAATTGTAAATAAACTGTTTAGAGACATGCCCTTAGAAATTCAAGAAGAAATATTTCTGGCGAATTTGATGGAATTGCCTTTCGACAAGTTCGATCTCATTCTGGGCATGGATTGGTTGGTTAAGCATCGGGCGCATTTGGATTGTACTGAAAAGCGGATGTCATTAAGAACTTCAGATGATAAGGAAGTAATAATGATAGGTGAACGAAGGAATTACTTGGCAAATGTGGTATCAGCGTTGAAGGCAGAAAAGTTGGTGCGGAAAGGATATGGAGCATTCCTACCTTTTATTTATGCTTTGGATGCCAAAGAGTTATCTGTGGATGATGTGAGAACGATGAAGGAATTTCGAGATGTATTTCCCGATGAACTTACTGGTATACCTCCAGATCGGGAAGTAGAATTTGGCATTGAGCTTTTGCCCGGAACGGCTCCAGTGTCCATTGCTCCTTATAGAATGGCACCAAAGGAGTTGGCGGAGCTTAAAGCTCAAATTCAAGAATTATTGGATCGGGGATTTATTCGACCGAGTGTGTCTCCGTGGGGAGCACCAATTTTGTTCGTTAAGAAGAAGGATGGATCGATGCGTATGTGCACTGATTATCGGCAACTGAATAAATTGACGATCAAGAATAGGTATCCTTTGCTGAGAATTGATGACCCGTTTGATCAATTGAAAGGAGCTTCAGTTTTCTCCAAAATTGATTTGAGATCGGGTTATCACCAACTTAAGGTGAAAGAAGCAGATATTTATAAGACGGCATTTCGAACTCGTTATGGACATTATGAGTTTTTGGTGATGCTGTTTGGGTTAACCAATGCACCAGCCGCATTTATGGACATGATGAACCGAGTCTTTCAACCATATTTAAACAGGTTTGTGGTAGTGTTCATAGATGACATTTTGGTTTATTCAAGAAATGAAGAGGAGCATGACACGCATTTGCGTATAGTATTGCAATTACTTCGTGATAAGCAACTTTATGCCAAATTTAGTAAATGTGAATTTTGGCTAAAGGAAGTGACTTTCTTGGGTCATGTGGTATCAGCTGAAGGAATAAGGGTGGATCATTGGAAGATTGAGGCTGTACTGGATTGGAAACCACCAAAGTCGGTGGTGAAATTCGAGTTTCTTAGGTTTGGTGGTTATTATAGACGCTTTGTTGAGGGTTTTCGTTGATTCTTTGCACCTAACCAAACCGATGCGGAAAGGAGTTCCATATATTTGGACTGAAAAACAACAAGAGAGTTTCAAGAAATTGAAGAAGATTCTGACGGAAGCACTAGTATTGGTTCAGCCTGAGGCTGGAAAGGAATTTACCGTTTACTGTGATGCATCTCACACGGGTTTGGGTTGTGTCTTGATGCAAGATGGAAAGGTGGTGGCTTATGCTTCTCGACGCTTAAGACCGCATCAAGTAAATTACCCTACTCATGATTTGGAGTTAGCTGCAGTGGTATTTGCTTTAAAGATTTGGAGGCACTATCTCTACGGTGAGAAGTCTATCATTTATACGGATCACAAGAGTCTTAAGTACCTCCTTACTCAAAAGGAGTTGAATTTGAGACAAAGAAGATGGGTAGAATTATTAAAGGATTATGATTTCTCAATCGAGTATCATCCTGGAAAGGCTAATGTGGTAGCTGACGCGTTAAGTCGTAAGGCGGTATCTGAATTGAGAGCAATGTTTGCTCATTTAAGTTTATAAGAGGATGGTAGTCTATTAGCAGAACTTCAGATGAAGCCTCTGTGGTTAGAACAAATTCAGGAGAAGCAGATATCAAATAAAAAGTTGGGACCTTTATTTCAGCAAGTTGAAAGGGGTGAAATAGAAGATTTTGGTTTAAACACGAATGGAGTGCTGTGTTTTCGTGGATGGGTTTGTATGCCTAAAGACTCAGATTTGAGACAAATGATTCTGCAGTAGGCGCATAGTAGCCCTTATGCTATGCACCCCGGAGGAAATAAGATGTATCGAGATCTCCGTGAACAGTATTGGTGGCTAGGGTTGAAGCGTGAGATTTCTGAGTTTGTAGGAAAATGTTTGACTTGTCAACAAGTGAAGGCAGAGCATCAATTGTCGTCAGGTTTGTTACAACCAGTAAAGATTCCTCTTTGGAAATGGGAGCAAATTACAATAGATTTTGTTAGTGGGTTACATTTAACACCTACTAAGAAAAATTCTGTATGGGTAGTAGTTGATCGATTGACGAAGACTGCTCATTTTCTTCCAGTTCGTACGGATTATTCATTACAGAAATTGGCAAAGCTATATGTATCTGAAATCGTGAGGTTGCATGGGGTACCAGTGTCTATTATATCAGACAGGGATCCTAGATTTACATCATGATTTTGGAAAGCTCTGTATAAAGCTTTGGGAACAAAGTTAAACTTTAGTACGGCTTTTCATCCTCAATCAGATGGTCAGATGGAAAGAGTAATTCAGATATTGGAAGACAAGGGGATGTGTGATCGACTTTAGAGGTAGTTGGGAGGATTTTCTACCATTGGCAGAATTCGCGTATAACAATAGCTATTAGTCTAGCATTCAGATGGCACCCTACGAGGCATTGTATGGTCGTAGGTGCCGTACTCCTACTTGTTGGACTGAATTGGACGAACGGTAGATGTTGGGTCCTGAGATGATATCTAAAACAGAGGAAAAGGTAAAAGTTATTCGAGCTCGGTTAAAGGAAGCTTCAGATAGACAGAAGTCTTACGCAGACCTGAAGCGCAAGGATATCGAGTTTGCTGTGGGAGAGCAGGTCTTTCTGAAGGTCTCACCTTGGAAGAAAATTTTCAGATTTGGAAAGAAGGGAAAGTTGAGCCCTAGGTTCATCGGGCCATATCGTGTGGTGAAGCGTGTTGGTCCAGTGGCTTATCAGATTGAATTACCTCCGAGTTGAGTCAAATTCATTACATTTTCCATGTTTCCATGCTGAGACACTATAGATCGGATCCATCTCACATATTACTGGTAGAGGAGGTGGAATTGAAATCAGACTTGTCTTTTGAAGAAGAACCAGTGGAAATTTTAGACCGAGACGTGAGAGTACTAAGAAAGAAGACCGTGCCGTTGGTCAAAGTTTTATGGCATAATCACGGAGCGGAGGAAGCTACGTGGGAGCCTGAGATGCAATTCGGCAACAATATCCTCACCTCTTTTAATCAGGTAAATTTTGAGGACAAAATTTTCTTTAAGGGGGTAGATTTGTAACATCCTAATTATTCGAGTATCATTATGTTGCTAAGTGTTAGCTCGGGTTTAATTGGAGTTAAAATAAATATTAGCAAAGTGTACTTTAGTGTAAAGAAATTAGGTAACCTTGAAACATAAGTTAATTAAGTACTAAAAGATGGCATAAGATGAGTAAGTGGCAAAGTGATGAAGGCACCATAAGTTGGACATGAGGGAAGGAGTTCGAATCACCTAGCATGCAATTAGGGAGTTTTTTTTTTTTTTGCTTTAGCCTAGCATGTGTCGACTATGGATAAGATTAGGATGAGTTGGATTGTTTTTTTTTTGGTAAGAAGACTAAGGATTATGGAAAGCTTAAGATAGGGGATGGAATGGCTTGAAATGGGGGATTTTGTCTCTTCAACTTAAGGAAAAAGGAGGAGGATAAGGATTAAGAGTAGGGAGATGTTTTGGAAACTTCCTAATGGCCTTTTGACCTTGTATTTGGACGGCATAGAGGCTAGGGGGGATGGCTGGTTTTGTGATTGCTTTGGTAGGCTTTGGTGTTGGTGAAACACATTCATTTGGTCATTTTTTTAGCAAAACATATTTCCTCTCCATCCATATTCTCTCTAGCCAAAATTTGCCAACATTCTTGAGTAAGCAATTCATTCTTGAGTCATTTTATTTTGACCATTTTGGTTTTGAAACCTTTTTCTCTCCCAAGTCTTTTTCTCATTGTGACCGAAAACTCATAAGCAAACAAATATTTCTTCTTTTCATTTTTTCTCATTTTTCCTCCCCTATGCCGAATGCAAAATTCTCTTAAACTCTATTATCTTTTCTTCTCTTTTCTTTCTCTCTTTCTCTCTTGAAACCGAACCATATCATTCCATTTTTCCTATTCTTTTATTTTCTTCTTCATTAAAATCTCTTCAACATTTTCTCTCATGGCCGAATGTTAGTTTGATCTTGTGCCAAAATTTTTTCATTTCTTTGTTTGGTCATAACCGAATTCTTCTCACTCAATTTTCTTTTCAATCGTGGGCAATAGTGAGATTTCTGGAGGATAGAAACTCAAGGCGTTCTTGAGTATTGTGGAACTTTGGAATCGATCTCAAGAATTAAGGTAAGGAGATTTTCTTTAAGGATTTTTATTTTATTCATTATATTAGTATAGTTGGTTATTTAATCAATTCCGTTATAGGGACGTAATCGCTCGATCATTTCTCCGAGGAACGAAGATAATCGTGGTAAGCCAATCTCAAATTTTTTAAAAAAATCGTTAGCCATATTTCGATATTTATAAGTCGGACTAATGATTCTATGCCATTAAAGAGATTCAAGATAGGGCAGAAAAGGGCAGTCCATAGTCTTCGAAAGAGGGGCGGTTCCGTTAATCCCCCTAAGTATAAATGAAGGGCAGTTTCGGGAATCTGGGATTTTCCACCGGGTTGTGGACCTTCAACTGAGGAGAATCAATTTTTTGAGGTTATTCGTACTCCCGAACCTTTGTTCGTTCGAGGATCACATCGGGCAACGAACCAACAATCGAGAAGAAACCACAAATAGAAGTGGTTCGAAATCAAAAGGGTAAAGATTTAGATCGTTTACCTATATAATATTTTTTTAATAAATGAAAGTGTTCTAATGGTTCGTGTTACGTTTAGGTGTTGACGAGCGGGAAGGTTTAGTACTCACAATATCAAGGTGTGTAACTTCACACTTATCTCGGTTAGATGTTATACCATAATTATTAGAAAAATCGTAAAGATGGCAAAATCGGTAAAATACGTAATAATTAGTATTTTTGTGAAAATACATGAAAACAGTTAAGTTGTGAAATTTACGAAAACGCCCTCAATGAGTTAGTCGGTAAAATGTAAATTTTATGTTTCTCGTTAAATGGGCCAAAAATATGCTAGATCGCTAAATGGGCCGAAAAGTATGCTAGATCGTTAAATGAGCCGAAATCCCTGCTGGATTGTTAAATGGGCCGAAAATATGCTAGATCGCTAAATGGGCCGAAAAGTATGCTAGATTGTTAAATGGGCCAAAGTTGCTAGATTGTTAAATGGGCCAAAGTTGCTAGATTGTTAAATGGGCTGAATGATATTTTGTATTATGGGCCTTAATAAAAATCTGAAATATTGACTCGCATGTAAATTGGGCCTTTTTGCTAAAATCATCATATGTAAATAGACTATTTTACATACATGTTGCATGGGTTGGGATTAATGATGAAGAGAAGAAAGGCCTATTGCCAAAATCTAGTTCGGTGGCTCTGCCACAAAATAATTAAATGGCTCATTGCCTCTAGTTCGGTGGCTCTGCCACAAAATAATTAAATGGCTCATTGCCTCTAGTTCGATGGCTCTGCCACAAAATAATTAAATGGCTCATTGCCTCTAGTTCGGTGGTTCTGCCACAAAGTAATTTAATGGCTCAATGCCTCTAGTTCGGTGACTTTGTCACAATCTAGTTCGGTGGCTCTGCCACAAATAAAAAAAATGGCTTTATGCCTACGATTGGTGTGTTGGCGGGGTGGGTTGACTTGATCCCCACAGGTGTGATGGTTGGTACGAGTGGTGTGTAGCGGATGGAAATTAGGTTTGGGTGGGAAATTTCATTTTGCACACATTACAGTTATTATATTGTTAAATCTATTTATGGAATCAAGCCCAAAATTATGACTTGATGATCTGGCCCAGTGGATATAGTAAGTGAGTTATACACTGAGTTCTAAGTAACTCACTCTCTTAAATTTTTCCATCTCAGGTAATGGAAGTTGACGTGGACTTGGGCCGAGGATGACTTCGTGGAGGCCATACTGCAAACATGGGTTTAATAAACTTTAAACTTTAAATAAATACTTTCTTTAATTTACTATTTTTGAATATGATGTTATAAGGCCTCTATTAATGTTTTATGGATTTTTATGCGTGGATGGATTTAAATTATGTTTTGGATATTTAATATGGGCTTATGTTTATCCTATAATGTTTTTCTTAAAATACTATGGGTTTTCAAACATATAAGATTCTTTATCTATTCTTATTTTCAAATCCTTTGAACTCTTAAAAAAAATTACTTTAAGGTTTTGATAATTAAATATTAAATAATGAGATTTTCAACTAATGTTTTTTCAAATACATCGAACTTAGAATTATTTCTCTTGGTTTTTATTAAACTTTATTTTCAAAAGGGTTTTGAAATACCGATTCACCTAAATCATTAGATAGATTAAAAGAATGTTCGATTTGTGTGACAAACCAAATCTCGTCTTAACGCATAGATCGGGTTTGGGGTGTTACAAGACTAGTTGCAAGAGCAGTTGGTAAAAATTCAGCAAGATATGAGGGAACAAATGATGGAAGCCCAAAGGAATATGGTGGCTCAAATGACTCAACTACTGAATGGGGCAATGGACAAGGGAAAAGGTCCCATGACTAATACGGGAGAAGATAATGAAGACTATCCTCTGGGTTTCACCCCACCACATGCACAGATACAACCTGAGGTGCATCCTCAAAGGCCATCTGTCACGATTAGGCCTCAACAAGGTCAAGCTGATACTGGAGTGCCCATGAACTTCCAAGTTGGCTCAGGATCTTACCTAGAAGATAACCCAGCTAATCCTGTTATCCCTGATTTAGATATAGCAGAGAGAGAAATGACAATATTTGAATTACCAAGGCAGTTAGAGGACCGTTTTAGGTGGTTGGAAGAAAAATTCAAAGCCTTGGAAAACGTTAATAATCACCATGAAATTGATGCTAAAGACTTGAGCTTGGTTCCACTACACCAAAACAGACTTTTAGCGGCATTTTTTTTTGCTTTTAGTGGCATTTATAAGCGCCACTAATAGTCTTTGCGGCATTTTTAAAAGCGCAAAAAGCGCCCATAATAAAAGCCCCGCAAAAAGTGCCCATAAAAAAAGCGCTGCAAAATTTAGCGGTGTTTATAGGAAAAAACGCCGCTAAAAGTCTTGACTTTTAGCGGTGCTTTTCACACAAACACCGCTAAAAGTGTTGACTTTTAACGGTGCTTTTCCCACAAACGCCGCTAAAAGTCTATACTTTTAGCGGTGCTTTCCCTCAAACGCCACTTTTAGCTGCACTTTTCCCACAAACGCCGCTAAAAATCTTGGCTTTTAGCGGCGCTTTTCCCACAAGTGCCACTAAATGTCTCGTTACTTTTAGCGGCGTGTTTCCCACAAACGCCGCTAATTTGCACAGTTTTGCAATTTTCAATTTCTCCATTATCCTACCCTTCCTGCATTAAAACCAACCAAAAATAGATAATTTCAACCCAAAATAGCAAATGTAGCATTTAAATCTCACCAAAAGCATTAAATCTAAATGATACTTCAAATTTAATAATAGATATGTGATGTAAATTAATAAATGAAGTATAATTGAAACTATTCTTACAATAATGTTAAATGTAACAATGTTAAAAATAATATTACGAAGAGAAACTAAGGGACTAAGATGGCGGCTTTTGCAACTGCTGAAACATTTGTATCATCTACTGAAGCTGTAGCTGGAGCTCATCGTATTTTTTACTCTGCTCTATTGCCATCGCTGCCACCGCTGCCTCCCTCGCTGCTGTATCCACTTGAAGTTCTTTATATTTTCTTTCAACCTCAGCAATTTGCTGAACCGTGCTCGCTTGCATTTGAGATATTTGGTCTTTTAACCTCTGACCTTCAGCTTGAGCTTGACTACCAGAAGGCATGTACTGGTGGGAGTCGGATAAAAAATATTGGGTCGGGGTAACACTGGATCCTTGAAATCTCACCGACCATACCTTTCAAGACCCAAAACATCAGTAATAAAAAATAGCAAAAGTAGCATATAATTTCAGCCAAAAAACAGCAAATGTAGCATAAAAATTTCGACCATACCTTTCAGGGCCCAAAATATCGGTAATAATTCTGTTATCGATATCCTCAAGATTAACAGAACTATCACTCGAAGCAACCACTTCATACTATACCTTCTTCTCCTTTAGTTTCTCCTAATAAATCAATCAAAAAGTTAGAAACGAAATATACAATAAGAATGAATGCAACATAATTTAACATTATTAATTTAAAACTACTAACGAATAATTAAATTATTATAAGTAAACATTATAAATATTTATAATAAATCAAATTTTATTAAGTAAATATACCATAATCTCTCCAGCTTCGAATGTCATCGGAGACCCATCCTTCTTCCTATGCGTAATGTCAAAAAGCTGAACTCGTCCAACTTTTTGACCGGTGGAGACTTCCTACAGTGTAGTAGTAAAAATATAATTTAATAGTATAAAGTCATTAATATTTGACAAAATTAATAAATTATAATACCTCGACCTCAGCTACAGAAGCAAAACTTCTCAACCCAGCCGTGTGCGTGAATTTTTGTTTCTGCCTACTGCTCATTCCAACACGCTCACGGTCCTACATAATGAAATTATTATTGCGTATATAGTAAATACTATAAACCGAAAAATTTATAAGAGTTTAAAACTAGGTAATACCCCTCCTTTCTTTGAGTTCCAAAACCTAACCGCATCTTCCCATTGATACCTCAACATTCCCGGCGGGATATTTCATAATTTATCCTTGAGGCTTATTTCTTTCTTAAAATATTCTTTTTTCAGTGTGCTTTCATGGCCTCCCCATTTTTTCCCAATGTCTTCTTTATATAGTCATCGGAGACCTCCAAAGCAAATCTCTCCTAAAAAAAATAAGTTTAGAAAGTAAATGTAAATGAAACTTCAACCAAAGTATTATAAATTACATTCACGTTTTGTTACCTTAATGTTAGCGAGAGCTTGATTTTTTTTGCATCAGGCATGTGATGCCATGACTCGTAATTTATGGGCAACATATTTGCATTCCGTGCAATAATGCCCATATAGCCTACTAGAAGTCGAGCTTCAGGGCCAACAGGCTGGCCATGACTGTTTCTCCTTACTTTCACACGCTCGACGAGATTTAATTCGTATAAATCTCTAAGCAGCATATATCCGCGACCTCTGCGCGTCCCACCACTCTCAGCTGCACAATGATATATTATTGTTATATTAAAATTGAAACTCATAAGTCAATAATAAAAGTCAACATGCATGTAAAATAAACTTAACATTACTTTGTAATTCTGCAGGCTCATCATCTATGTTAGGCACACTCGAGGATCCAACAATTGTTTGGTGTTCGCTATTAACCTCTTCGAAATTTACAGTATTCTGTACAATATTTAAATCTCGCAATCTTCTTCTACTCATTTTTCCTGCAATACACATAAAATAGTTGAAATTTTAGTAACAAATGAAAACAATAATGGTACATAAAATAGTTAAATTATAGAAAATGACCAAGATTAAAATTATAATATTACATATAAATAAAAAAATTGTAAAATCTTACTACATCATAATTCGTAAATATCTTCGTCCACGTCCTGACGAACCCATGAAATTGTGAACTAGTACTAGGGATATTTTCATTTAAGTTTTGTTCTAGAAAAGACAGAGTTTCTGATCATTCGACGATGTCATCTCTACTTCCATTGCCCATGTCGAACAAGTCTATAGGGGTGTTTCGAAGTACAACGTACCAACACTCATCAGTTGGATCTTTCGAGTAAAAAACTTGTTTCACTTGAGAAGAAAACACATACGACTCATCTATCAGTTGTTCTCCGGTGTGAATCAATTGAGAGAAATTCACCATTGTAAAGCCATATTGATCGTTTTTAATTCCGTGAGCCGTATTCACATCAGCCCAATCACCTCGAAATAAGACAACTTTCCATTTGCCGTGTAACATCCCGAAATTGGGCTTAGTAAGATTGGGCCCAATGGGCCTTGGGCGTAGGAATGTTTAAAATTTTGAGAACAAGAGAACGTCATTATTGCAAATTGGACTATTAGTTAAGTGAATTTGGAAGGTTACGAGGTTTCTATGAAGTCTCGGGTTTAATTGGGCCTTAGGAAAAATTTGGTATTTTAGCACTTTAAGGAGATAGAGTAAGTGATCTTAAGGCTTATAGTAATGAATGAGTAAATGGTTAGCATAAGATGAGTAATTGGTAAAGAGGTTATGGTATTAAGTGATGTACCTTGAGGGAAGAGGTTCAAATCCCATTGTTTGCAAATTTGACTATTATTTTTTCTTTTCTTCCTTATGTGTCGGCCAAGAAGTATTTTTGGTAAGTGTGGACTTCATTATTTTGGTAAGGTGGCTAAAAGAATATGGCAAGGTTAAAGTTTGGGAAAAGAATCAAGAGGAATAGGAAAGAAAGGGGGACAAGAGGCTAATATCGGGGGAGGTGTTTTGGAAAGTATGGGTGGCCAAACTCTTATCCTAGGGGGAGATGCATGTGGACGGTTTTGAGGTAGATAGGTGGCTGAAAATTTTACATTGGCATTTGGTAAGGTCTTGGTTTTGTTTTGGCCAAAAATCCTATTGCAGCCTTTGTGTCATCTTCTCTTCTTTTGCTACTTTCTTTGTCGAAATTTTCTAGCACAATAGTGCAATTTTTCTCTTCTCTTGAATTGGTCACATATTCATCTTTTGTCTAATTTCCTTGATAGCTAAAATTCTCCATTGCCTTTTGATTGAATTTTTGGTGCTTGTTAGGCCAAAAACCTTTTTCTTTGCACTATTTGGTACTCTCCAAATTTCTTTTGCTTTGTGCCGAATTTACAAGCCATTGGTGAGCACACTTTCTTCATTTCTTCCTTGGGGGTCAAAACCTTAATCCATCTTTCACCATTCTTTTTGTTGTCGTAATACTCCAATTTCTTTTTGGTTCATATTTCTTTTAGTGTTGACCGAAACATTCCAAACACCTTGATACACCTTCTCCTTTCTTTTAATCATTTCTTCTCATTTGTGTTGATATTTACTCCTTTGATCAATCAAGTGATCGTGGAAGGCTGAAACTTTGACTCATCCATAGCCATTGTAAAATTATTAGAAATCGGAACTAATATCGTTAAGGTAAGGGATTCATCATGGTTCTTTTTGGATCTTTTTCGTTGACCGATTATTTTGCTTAACGAAATAGTGGTTGTGACTAATCGATTATACTTTTATGGACTAAATCGCTCGATCTATCCCTCGTAATAAGAAACTCAGATTGTTGGTAAGTGTATAGATTGTTAATCAATTGAAATAATTGGTTGAATTGGTAAATTTGGTTTTGGACTAATTGTTGACTGATTGTATCTTTAGGTGCCGCGGAGACTATCGTGTTACGGATTCCAAATAAGGTGTGTAATCCCATACCCTTCCGAATATATGTTTGAAATGGTGAGTAAGTCTCACATCTCTTTGAAATTTTACATGAAATATTCGTGATTCAAGAGAAATACCAAGAAAACCGATAACCCAGATCTGTGATCACTTTGGACGTGCGTATGCTCGTAGTGGTAATCATGTTTTGTAATAAAAGCAGTTTGATCGAAAAGTGATGTGTATTTGAAAAATCACGATAAAAGGAATTACAAAGTGAGTAAGATATCAGATTAAATCTTACTGTGTCTACTTTAATATGGTAGAAACAGAAAGGAAAAGGAATATTATATTCTGAGATATGTTAATTTTAGTGATACTGGTTTTGAATAACTTTGGGGTACTCTATTCTGTCTTGGAAAAATTGTATAAAATTGTAAAAAGTGAATTATGAGACATAATTTATATGTATGGATTCCTTAGTGAGCTTATTATCAATAGAGACAAGTGGGAGCAGTATATGAAAACTGTACAGTGAGATATTTGGATTTTGGGTAAGAGAGGTTAGAATCATTGGACAGTGAAACAATGGAAAATTTAAGGAATAAACTGCACTAAATAGTTAAGGTAAAAATTCTGGAAAAATTGTAGTAAGAAGTAATATGAGTCTAGTTTTAAGGAAAATTTACAGATTTAGATTTCGAGATTCCTAACATGAGTTATAGTCAATTTAGTCAGTATGACGCAGATGGACAGTTTCAAACTTTTATGCCCCAAATTAGTAGTTAAGCCTAGGTTATGAAATTACCATAATACCCTTAGAGGGTAAATTACCGAAATAACCTTGGATTGTAAGATTAACGAATTACCCTCGACAGGTAAAATTACGAAAATGCCCTTATGGGCTGAATTACGAAAATGCCCTTATGGGCCAAATTACGAAATTGCCATCAATGGACTAAATCGATAAAAGTGATATATGGGCCAATTGTGATATTTGATATATGGGCCAAATGTGATATTTGATATATGTGCCAAATGTGATATTTGCTATATGGGCCAAATGTGATATTTGATATATGGGCCAAATGTGATATTTGCTATATGGGCCAAATGTGATATTTGCTATATGGGCCAAAATGTGATATGGGCCAGATTGTTTAAATTTTTATAATGGGTCGTATGTTTGTAATAATTATATGAACGAATTATTGTAAATGAATATGCATACATGATTTGCATGGGTTGGGATATTTAACGAAGAGAAGTTCTGGTTGCTTTGCTACAAAATTCTTATGGCCTCGTGCCCAGTTTGATATATGGCCTCGTGCCCAGTTTGATATATGGCCTCGTGCCCAGTTTGATATATGGCCTCGTGCTTAGTTTGATATATGGCCTCGTGCCTAGTTTGATATATGGCTTCGTGCCCAGTTTGATATATGGCCTCGTGCCCAATTTGATATATGGCTTAATGCCCAGTTTGGTGTGTTGGCGGGGTGGGTGACTAAAGCTCCCCACAGGTGTGTTGGCTGGTATGGGTGGTGTGCAGCGGATGAAAAACTTGGTTTGGTTGGGAAATTGCATAACACATGCATGTTATATATGATATTATTTTATGATTGTAATGGGCCTTGGCCCAATAAATGCTTAATTGAATTTTTGGCCCAGTGATAATGGTAAGTGGTTTACACACTGAGTTCTTGTAACTCACCCCCCTTCTCTTAACCCTTGTAGGTAATACTCAGTGACGAGGACTTGGAGCCATGGATGACATGGTGGAGGCCATGCTTCGGAAATAACATTTTTGAATATTAGTAAGCTACCTTTCCATTTTATTTGATTACTTTTATTACTTTCGGGTTTTAAAGTTATAATAAGGCCTCTGGGAGATTTTTATTATTTTCTTAAATTGTTTAATAAGGAAATTTTCTAAAAATTTAAATAATGGTTTCCAAAATCGATTAACAATGGTTTTTATAGCAAACTTTTACAAATGATTTAACTAGGAAATTCTTTTTCAAATTATCAATGATATTTTCAAAAGTCACGATTTTAAAAGCTCACTACCTCAATTTTCAACTCATCAATCAACCTATCAAAAATACTTGTATTTTACCTACGTTTCCACAATGTTTTCAAATATGTTTTCACAACCCAAATGGTTTCTAAAGTTAATTACGTTTTCAAGTAGTTAACAATTGCTTAAGTGTTTTGGTTTAAACAAAGAGACTGTAATTCTCAAATAAGTTTTTAACAATCGCAGATATGATTTAAAAAAAAAAACAAACCTTCTTCCATGTGACATGCCAGATTCGGGCCTAACTTCTAGGCCGAGTTTGGGGTGTTACATGCCATAATAATCCAACTCAATGATGTCAGTAATAAGTCCGTAATACTCTAGATTCCCCTCGATAGGATTACTGTCCCTAGCACTAGCATAACTTGTAATTGAAGAATTAACAACAATTCCACAATTTTGTTTCTCCTCAATCTCTAGCGATACTTGGTATGAAATCTGTATCCGTTGATGAGGAAGGCACTATATCTTTTCACTATTCTATTTGGACCCTGTGTGTAACACCCCAAACCCAGTCTATGCGTTAAAACCTAATTTGACATGTCACACGAATTGAACATATGTATAGTCTTTTAAAGATTCAAAGAAAACAAATTTTCAAAAAAAAAAAAAGAGTTTGAAAAGGTGCTTATTGAAAACCGAGGTTGATTGTTAAATCTAATAATTTGAGACGTAAAAATTAATAATTTAAATACCTAAGAAAAATTTATTTAATGTTTCGAGAATTTAAGAGAGTTCGAAGAAATTTAAAAAAAAAACAAAGATTTTAAAAGAATTGTTACAAAGAAACTTTCGAGTTAAAATATTTAAGAATGAAAACCCTTTTTGTACGTTTATTTACTGAAAACATTTATTTCTATTTTAAAAAAATAAAATCCCACTTAAGTACTTTAAAGCATATCATAGAATCCATCCATAGGTAAAACATCCATAAAATTTAACGAGAGGCCTTATTACAACATAACTTAAATAGAAAAAATATTAAAAGTACTTTAACGAAATCCAAAATTTAAATAACCCATTATTCGTAGTATGGCCTCCACTGAGTCGTCCCCGGCCCAAGCCTCCGTCACTGATCATTACCTGAGAAGGGTAAAGAAAACGGGGTGAGTTACTTAGAACTCAATGTGTAACTCACTTACCATAGTCCACCGGGCCAAAACCATTTAAGCATTTATTTGGGCCTGAGCCCATTACAAATATAACAATTTAACATGTATAGAATGCATGTGATATGCAATTCCCAAAATCAAACCTAAATTTCCATCCGCTACACACCACCGTACCAACCAAACACACACTGGGGAGCTTTAGTCACCCACCCGCCAACACACCAAACGGGGATTAAGCCATATATCAAACTAGGCATAAAGCCATATATCAAACTGGGCATAAAGCCATATATCAAATCGTGGACAAGCCACCAGAATTTTGTAGCAAAGCTACCAGAACTTCTTTTCATCAAAATCCCAACCCATGCAAATCATGTATGTAACATGCATAATAATTCATTCATATAATCATTCCAACATAAGGCCCATTATAAAATTATTACAATCTGGCCCATATCACATTTTAGCCCATCTCACAATTTGGCCTATTTCATCTCATATCCCACTTGGCCAATTTATCAAATAACACATATGGCCCATTTATCAAATATCACATATGGCCCATTTATCAAATATCACATATGGCCCGTTTATCAAAATCACATATGGCCTATTTATCAAATATCACATATGGCCCATTTATCAAAATCACATATGGCCCATTAATCAAATATCACATACGACCCATTAAGTCACTTTTATCGATTTAGCCCATTAAGGGCAATTTTGTAATTTTCACAATCTTAATACTGATTTCATAGTTTTTACCATTAAAGTGTTAATAATACCATATTTTCCGATTTCACAAACTTTGCGATTTTTAATCCAATGTTTACTAGGTATAGTCATCTAACCCATGAGATACAGTGTAAGATTACACACCTGATTACGGTGAGCACTACACTTTCCTGATCGTCGGCACCTAGAAATGTTATAACGCTCAATTAGAACACTTAACACTTAAAATAAATCTATTCTAAGATAAGCGGTCTAGATTTTTACCCTCAGAATCTCGAACAACTACTATTTGTCGGTTCTCCCCGGTTGACGGTTCACAACCCGGTGGAAAATCCCAGATCGTCGGTGCCTCACGACTACGAACAACCTCGAATAACTAATTTTCACCGGATGAGGGTCCACAACCCGGTGGAAAATCTCGGATTGCTGAAATAGCCCTTCGCTTGAATCTAGAGGAAATAGCGAATCCGCCCCTCTTCTGATCACTATTCACCACCCTTTTTGACCCCATCTTGTTTGCCTCCAATGACATAAGAATATTAGTCCAACTATTATTTCGGAAATTAAGACGATTGGTTTAAAGAAGAGAAATCGGCTTACCACGAAATCCTTACGTTCAAAGGATGAAAATCAAGCGATAGCGTCCCTAAAGTAACATCGATTAGTAAACCCCATCACTAACGAAATAATGAGTAATATGGAATCCTTGATAAAAACCTTTACCTTAAAACTTTGGACCGAATCCTAGCGATTTATGATGATTTCGGACACTCCAAATTTCGGCCTTCCACTAAGTTTCTAAGATAGAGAAAAGATTCGAGTGAGTCATGGTATGATGATGATATCGATCCAAAAAGACCATCTCACACCAACATGAAATTTCGACAGAAAGGAAAAGGGGAAAATAAAAATACTAAAGTATTATACTAGTCACTTACCGAGTGATCAAAGTGTGAGAAGAAAAGAATGAAATGATTTGAGAAGAAGATAAGTGTGGTGAAAAATTCGGCTATGAAATAAAAGTATAAGACAATTAAGTGTTTCGATTTTGGTTCATTTCAAGAATAGAAGATGAACAAAAAGAGAGATTTGAGGCTAGAGAGCATTCGACAATGGAGGAAGAAAAGAAAAGAGAAAATGGCCTTCAAGGTTTTGGTGTTTCGGTACTAGGGGAAATGACTTGAGAGAATAGGCAAATTAAGACCAAAATGGTCAAAATGGAATGACCAAAAGAAAAACAAAGATGCTTATCTAATATTCAATGTGCATTCGGCTAGGGAGAGGAAAGATGGAGAGAAAATGCTTTTGAGAAAAACACAAAATGACCAAATGCCAAATGACCAACTAGCTACCAACCTTACCAAAGCCTTCAACAAAATTCGGTCACCCCCTAGCCCCCAAAACCGTCCAAATACAAGGACACCAAGGTTAAAGTTTGGCCATTCCAAACTTTCCAAAACACATTCCTTATAATGTGCCTTGTGTTCCCCCTACATGCCTTATTCCTATTATTCCCTACCTTAAGTTTACACTTGCCTTTTCTCTTAGCCACCTTACCATAAAAAATAAAGTCCAACCAACCATAATTGCTATCATGACTGACACTATGAAGATGGAAAGCAAGAAAAATAAAATTCTCATGCATAACAAGGGATTCGAACCTCCTTCCTCAAGCAACACTCATGGCGCCATAACCCCTTTACTACTTGCTCATCTTATGTTAACTTTTGCCACTTATTTTCCTTAAACATCAAGTTTACTTGTTCCACTTCAATAAAGTACTATTTACCAAAATTTATTCCAAAATCCAATTAAATCCCGAGCCTTCTCGAGACTATTAAAACACACACATTGAATCATTTCAATAGCTAAGCACCAAAATTATGCAACATATCGATTCTCAATTTTTGTTTTAGGATGTTACAATTCTACCTCCCTTAAAGAAAATTTCGTCCTCGAAATTTACCTGGTTAAAAGAGGTGAGGATATTGTTACTGAATTGCATCCTTAGGCTCTCACGTAGCTTTCTCCGCTCCGTGATTACGCCATAGAACCTTAACCAACGGTACTGACTTCTTTCTTAGCACCTTAACATCACGATCTAAGATTTTCACTGGTTCCTCCTTGAAAGACAAGTCAGACCTTAACTCAACCTCCTCAACTGGTATTATATGAGACGGATCTGATCGGTAAAGCCTTAACATTGAGACATGAAAAATGTTATGTATCTGACTCAACTCTAGAGGTAACTCAAGCTGATAAGCCACTGATCCTACACGCTTCAACACACGATACGGTCCGATGAACCTAGGGCTCAACCTGCGCTTCCTTCCAAACCTGAAGATCCTCTTCCAAGGTGAGACCTTTAGAAAGACCTGATCTCCCACCGCAAACTCAATATCCTTACGCTTCAGATCCGCATACGATTTCTGTCTATCTGAAGCTTCCTTTAACCAAGCCCGAATTACCTTTACCTTTTCTTCCATTTTTGATATCAGCTCACGACCCAATAACTGTCGTTCACCCAATTCAGTCCAACAAGGAGGAGTACGACACCTATGACCATACAATGCCTTGTAGGTTGCCATCTGAATGCTACACTGATAGCTATTGTTATATGCAAACTCTGCCAATAGTAGAAAATCCTCCCAACTACCTCTGAAGTCAATCACACAACCCCTTAACATGCCTTCCAAAATTTGGATTACTCTTTCCGACTGACCATCTGACTGAGGATGAAAAGCCGTGCTGAAGTTTAACTTTGTTCCCAGAGCCTCATGCAAAGCTTTCCAAAATCGTGATGTAAACCTAGGGTCTCTATCTGATATAATAGACACTGGTACCCAATGCAACCTCACGGTCTCCGCTATATACAACTTAGCCAACTTCTGCAGTGAGAAATCCGTACGAACTGATAGAAAATGGGTAGTCTTCGTCAACCGATCTACTATTACCCAGACAGAATCTTTCTTAGTAGGTGATAAGGGTAACCCACTAACAAAATCCATCGTTATCCGTTCCCATTTCTATAATGGAATCTTCACCGGTTGTAGCAATCTCGACGGTAATTGATTTTCCGCCTTCACTTGCTGACACGTTAAGCACCTACTTACAAAATCCGTAAACTCTCGCTTTAACCCTGGCCACCAATATTGCTCCCGTAGGTCTTGATACCTTTTATTTCCTCTGGGGTGCATAACATAAGGGCTACTATGTGCCTCTCGTAGAATCATTTGTCTCAAATCTGAATCCATGGGCATACAAACTCTTCCACGGAAGCACAACACTCCATCCTTACTCATTCTAAAATCCCTTATTACACCACTTTCAACTTGTTGAACTAAGGGTCCCAACTTTTCATCTGATAGTTGCTTCTCCTTAATCTAACCCAACCACACAGGCTTCACCTAAAGTTCAGCTAGAAGAATACCATCTTCATACAGACTGAGATGAGAGAACATCGCTCTCAAATCTGATATTACCTTACAACTCAACGCGTCTACTACCACGTTAGCCTTTCCAAGATGATACTCGATTGTGAAGTCATAATCTTTTAACAGCTCCACCCACCTCCGTTGTCTTAAGTTCAACTCCTTTTGGGTAAGGAGGTACTTAAGACTCTTATGGTCCGTATAAATGATCGAGTTCTCACCATAGAGATAATGCCTCCAAATTTTTAAAGCAAAAACCACCGTAGCCAATTCCAAGTCATGAGTAGGATAGTTGACTTGGTGCAGCCTTAACTGACGAGATGCATAAGCCACCACTTTTCCTCATTGCAGCAACACACATCCCAAGCCCGTGTGTGACACATCGCAGTAAATAATAAACTCTTTTCTAGCCTCAGGTTGAATCAGTACTGGCGCTTCCGTCAAAATCTTCTTCAATTTCTCGAAACTCTTATTATTTATCTGCCCACACAAACGGTACTCCTTTTGCAACATTTTAGTTAGGGGTGTAGCAATCAACAAAAACCCCTCAACAAAGTGTCTATAATAGCCAGCCAAACCTAAGAATCTCTGAATCTCAGCCACTGACTTCGGTGGTTTCTAATCCAACACAGCCTCTACCTTTTGAGGATCAACTCTGATTCCTTCGGCTGACACAACATGTCCCAAGAAAGTCACTTCCTTCAGCCAAAATTCACACCTATTGAATTTGGCATAAAGTTGGTTTTCTCGCAATATTTGCAATACTATGCGTAGATGTGAGTCATGCTCTTATTCATTCCTCGAATATACTAAGATATCATCTATGAACACCACTACAAATCGGTCTAAGTAGGGTTGAAAGACTCGGTTCATCATGTCTATAACTGCAGCTGGTGCATTGGTCAAACCAAACGACATCACCAAAAACTCATAATGTCCATAACGAGTTCGGAATGTCGTCTTATGAATATCTACCTCCTTAACCTTGAGTTGGTGATAACCCGATCTCAAATCAATCTTGGAGAAAACTGAAGCTTCTCTCAACTGATCAAACATGTCGTCAATTCTCGGCAATGGATACCTATTCTTGATCGTCAACTTATTCAACTGCCTATAATCAATGCACAAACACATTGACCTATCATTCTTCTTGACAAATAAGACCGGTGCTCCCCACGGAGACACGCTTGATCGAATAAATCCCCGATCCAAAAATTCTTGAATTTAAGCCTTAAGCTCCGCTAACTCCTTCGGCGCCATCCTATAAGGAGCAATGGACACCGGAGCCGTTTCGGGCAAAAGCTCAATGCCAAACTCTACTTCTTGGTCTGGGGGTAAAACCAAAAGTTCCTCGGGAAAGACATCTGGAAATTCTTTCACCCTTCTAACACCTTCCACCGATAATTCCTTGGCATCCAAAGCACTAATGAAGGCTAGGAATGCTCCATACCCTTTTCGCACCAACTTTTCTGCCTTTAAAGCAGATACCACATTTGCTAAATAATTTCTCTATTCGCCTATCATCACAACTTCCTTATCTTCCAAAGTCCTTATCGACATCCGCTTTGCAGCACAATCCAAATGCGCATGGTGCTTCACCAACCAATCCATGCCCAAAATAAGGTCGAACTCACCGAAAGGTAGTTCCATCAAATCCGCAAAAATACTTCTCTTTGAATTTTTAAAGGCACGTCTCTATACAATTTATTCACGATCACAGATTGTCCTAAAGGACTAATTACCATCATCTCTCAATCGAAAATCTCAGATCTAATATTCAGATTTCCTGATATAGCACTAGCAACATACGAGTGGGCAGACCCGATATCTATCAAAGCAGTAACAGGTATACCAAATATGAAGAACGTACCAGTTATCACATCAGGTGCATCACCATCCTCTCGACGCCTGACCGCATAGACTAACCCCGGCTGTCTTGCCTCCGCGTTACCTCTGAAGCCATTACCTCTACCCAGTGCACCTTGACCTCCTCCAGTGCCATTACCACCCCGACCTAGTCCACGGCCCTTGGTGGCTGCTGAGCGCCTCTAGCTAGCTGTGCATCAGGGTTACGAGCTGCTTAAGTTGGAGCAGTCCATCGAGGATAATTCTTAAGCTGGTGGTCCTTAGAACCACATTTGAAACACCCACCGGTTCTTTTCTAGCATTCACCTAGGTGTCGTCTTCCACAGTCAGCACACAGTTGAATCTGATTGGTAGTCACAGGTGCTCTAGCTTGAGCTGGCTCATCATTTGAGGCCTTTTTTGGAACCTTTTAGTAGAACCCAAATACTTAAAGGCCCTCTTGCCTCTGCCTCTTTCCCGGTTATGACGTTCGGAGTTCTTAGCCTCTTCAGCTATTTTGGCTTTCTCCACAAGCGTGGCAAAAGTCCTTACTTGTTGCGGGGCTATTAATACCCACAACTCATCATTCAGCCCATCCTCGAAACGTACACAACGCTCATGATCAGTTGGCACTATTGTCCGAGCATAATGACTCAAGCGTAGAAATTCTACCTCGTAAGTGGCCACCGTCTTATTTCCTTAAACTAGGTTAAAGAATTCCTTCCTTCGAGCATCCACATAGCTTGCCCCGACATACGTTCCTTGGAATGCAGTTTTAAAGAAATCCCAGGTAACATGTTCAGCCTGAGTGCCTTCTCAAACAATAAGCCACCATTGATGCGCCTCGTCCCTCAACAAGGACACTGCTCCTCTCAGTTTCTACTCTGCGGTGCACTCCAAATCATCCATGATTCGCTCCACTGCCTCGAGCCAATACTCCGCTACATTTGGAGCTACACCTGAGACACCCCTAAAAACCTCGGCACCACTTGATTTAAGTCGTTCCGATATTGATCCACGAGCTGCTAGCCCAGTTCTAGCCCCAGCAACCTTTTCTAAGACTCACAACATTACTTGGGTCAAAGAAATGTCCTCTCTCATATGGTCATGGGATCCATTTCTCGACACAGGTGATGCCGGTGCATCCATTTCTAGCATATATCCCGATGCCTCAGACACAGCTCTAGCACCTCGGCCTCTACCATGGCCACGTCTACCACGTCCACGTCCTCTAGCGCTCATATTGACTAATTCGATTTAATCTGATTACAAGTTTTATGAATCAGAATACTATTTCAGTGTTTATTAACGATATTTTATGAGATATAAGAGATAGAGATGTTTTCTCAATCACATCCTATAGTCTCAATCTCTACAGTTTCGACACCTAAAACTAGAAGTTCTAGAGTGTTCCTATGATCATATCACAATAATAATCATTCAGTATACGAATACTTACTTGACTTCGTGCCGAATGCTCGTGATGCCATACTACTTTTAAAGCATAAATTCTATATATTCAAAACAATTTTAAACGAAAATTGTTGTTGAACCCAAACCACAGTCGAGTTTTGAAACTGGCTCTGATACCATAAAATGTAACACCCCAAACCCGGTCAATGCATTAAGACCTGATTTGACATGCCACACGAATTGAACATACGTATAGTCTTTTAAAGATTCAAAGAAAATGAATTTTCAAAAAAAAAAAGATTTTGAAAAGGTGTTTGTTGAAAACCGAGGTTGATTGTTAAATCTAATAATTTAAGACTTAAAATTTATAATTTAAATACCTAAGAAAAATTTATTTAATGTTACGAGATTTTAAGAGAGTTCAAGAAATTTTGAAAAAACAAAGATTTTAAAAGAATTGTTACAAAGAAACTTTCGAGTTAAAATATTTAAGAATGAAAACCCTTTTTGCATGTTTATTTATGGAAAACGTTTATTTCTATTTTAAAAAAATAAAATCCCACTTAAGTACTTTAAAGCATATCATAGAATCCATCCATAGGTAAAACATCCATAAAATTTAACCAGAGGCCTTATTACAACATAACTTAAATAGAAAATATTAAAAGTACTTTAAAGAAATCTGAAATTTAAAAAACCCATTATTCGTAGTATGGCCTCCACTAAGTCATCCCCGGCCCAAGCCTCCGTTACTGATCATTACTTGAAAAGGGTAAAGAAAACGGGGTGAGTTACTTAGAACTCAGTGTGTAACTCACTTACCATAGTCCACTGGGCCAAAACCATTTAAGCATTTATTTGGGCCTGAGCCCATTACAAATATAACAATTTAACATGTATAGAATGCATGTGATATGCAATTCCTAAAACCAAACCTAAATTTCCATCCACTACACATCACCCGTACCAACCAGCACACGTGTGGGGAGCTTTAGTCACCCACCCCGCCAACACACCAAACTGGGCATTAAACCATATATCAAATTGGGCATAAAGCCATATATCAAACTGGGCATAAAGCCATATATCAAACTGGGCATAAAGCCATATATCAAATAGTGGACAAGCCACCAGAATTTTGTAGCAAAGCTACCAAAACTTCTCTTCATCCAAATCCCAACCCATGCAAATCATGTATGTAACATGCATAATAATTCATTCATATAATCATTCCAACATAAGGCCCATTATAAAAATTATTACAATCTAGCCCATATCACATTTTAGCCCATCTCACAATTTGGCTTATTTCATCTCATATCCCACTTGGCCAATTTATCAAATAACACATATGGCCCATTTATCAAATATCACATATGGCCCATTTATCAATATCACATATGGCCCATTAATCAAATATCACATATGGCCCATTAATTCACTTTTATCGATTTAGCCCATTAAGGGCAATTTCGTAATTTTCACAATCTTAATACCGATTTCATAGTTTTTACCATTAAAGTGTTAATAATACCAATTTTTCGATTTCACCAACTTTGTAATTTTTAATCCAACGTTTACTATGGTATAGTCATCTAGCCCATGAGATACAATGTGAGATTACACACCTGATTACGGTGAGCACTACACTGTCCTGATCGTCGGCACCTAGAAATGTTATAACGCTCGATTAGAACACTTAACACTTAAAATAAATCTATTCTAAGATAAGCGGTCTAGATTTTTACCCTCGAAATCTCGAACAACTACTATTTGTCGGTTCTCCCGGTTGATTTGTTCACAACCCGGTGGAAAATCCCGGATCGTCGGTGCCTCACGACTACGAACAACCTCGAATAACTAATTTTCACTGGATCAGGGTTCACAACCCGGTGGAAAATCTCGAATTGTCGAAATAGCCTTTCGCTTGAATCTAGAGGGAATAGCGAATCCGCCCCTCTTTCGATCACTATTCACCACCCTTTTTGACCCTATCTTGTTTTCCTACAATGACACAAGAATATTAGTGCAACTATTATTTCGGAAATTAAGACGATTGGTTTAAAGAAGCAAAATCAGCTTACCACGAAATCCTTATGTTCAAAGGATGAAAATCAAGCCATAGCGTTCCTAAAGTAACATCGAGTAGTAAACCCCATCATTAATGAAATAATGAGTAATATGGAATCCTTGATAAAAACCCTTACCTTAAAACTTTAGACCGAATCCTAGCGATTCACGATGATTTTGGACATTCCAAATTTCAGCCTTCCACTAAGTTTCTAAGATAGAGAAAAGATTCGAGTGAGTCATGGTATGATGATATCGATCCAAAAAGACTATCCCACACCAACATGAAATTTTGGCACAAAGGAAAATGGGAAAATAAAAATACTAAAGTATTATACTAGCCACTTACCGAATGATCAAAGTGTGAGAAGAAAAGAATGAAATGATTTGAGAAGAACATAAGTGTGGTGAAAAGTTCGGCTATGAAATAAAAGTATAAGACAATTAAGTGTTTCGATTTTGGTTCATTTCAAGAATAGAAGATGAAGAAAAAGAGAGATTTGAGGCTAGAGAGCATTCGGCAATGGAGGAAGAAAAGAAAAGGGAAAATGGCCTTCAAGGTTTTGGTGTTTTCGACACTAAGGGAAATGACTTGAGAGAATAGGCAAATTAAGACCAAAATGGTCAAAATGGAATGGCCAAAAGAAAAACAAAGATGCTTACCTAATGCTCAATGTGCATTCGGCTAGGGAGAGGAAAGATGGAGAGAAAATGCTTTTGAGAAAAACACAAAATGACCAAATGCCAAATGACCAACTAGTTACCAACCTTACCAAAGCCTTCAACAAAATTCAGTCACCCCCTAGCCCCCAAAACCATCCAAATACATGGACACTAAGGTCAAAGTTTGGCCATTCCAAACTTTCCAAAACACATTCCTTATAATGTGCCTTGTGTTCCCCCTACATGCCTTATTCCTATTATTCCCTACCTTAAGTTTACACTTGCCTTTTCTCTTGCCACCTTACCATAAAAATAAAGTCCAACCTACCATAATTGCTAGCTTGACCGACACTATGAAGATGGAAAGAAAGAAAAATAAAATTCTCATGCATAACAAGGGATTCGAACCTCCTCCCTCAAGTAACACTCATGGCGCCATAACCCCTTTACTACTTGCTCATCTTATGTTAACTTTTGCCACTTAATTTCCTTAAACATCAAGGTTACTTGTTCCACTTCAATAAAGTACTATTTACCAAAATTTATTCCAAAATCCAATTAAATCCCGAGCCTTCTCGAGACTATTAGAACACACATTGAATCATTTCATTAGCTAAGCACCAAAATTATGCAACATATCGATTCTCAATTTTTTTTAGGATGTTACATTGTGAAAGCCATTTAAGTTCATTATTTACTTCATTCCGACTCCAAACCTATTGAATCGAAAGTAAATCGATATGAGAAAACATTATTACTTGTCAATGAAAACTTCAATTGTATACCGTTTGGCTTAACCATTCATGAAATGATTCTGTGAACAACTTATTAATTTCTCGTCGATGTAACCTTCGGGATCATGAACAAGCTCTCAATATTAGTTCGTACTCACTATGTTAGAAAAAGGTCTACTTTGTTAGAAGATAGACAAATTTATAATTGATGAATATTTATCGAATTCTAGAACTTACTTGCGTAATGGTTCCATTGAATCGCGATGTAAAGAATGTATCGATGTGCTTGGACCCACGATCTATCGTTTAATTTTGCAATTTTGACTTTACCGATCGGTTCTCCTAAACTTTGAAATAAATAAGTTTTGGCCAAGTTATGATCTATGAGCCCAGCATTTCTACTTGGTCTGTTCATTCTTATTTCAACATCTTCCAAACACCTTGAGCAGAAAGTCATACATTCCTCTGCCAAGTAGCCTTCGGTAATTGATCCTTCCGGATAACGTTTATTGCGACAGTAAGACTTCAATTTGGATAGGAACCTAAACACGATATACAACATTATCAAAAGTTGCAACTAAAGACATTGAGGTGAATGAAGGAATAATTTGAAAATAAATAAGACCTTTCTATGGGATACATCCATCGATAGAAAATGGGTCCACCAAGTATTGCTTCACGAGGGAGATGAATTAACAAGTGCACCATAATAGTGAAGAAGGAAGGCGGGAAGATCTTCTCCAGATTGCATAAAGTCAATGCGGCTCAATCTTGTAGTGTCTCAAGTTCTTGAACATCCAAAACTTTGCCACAAATACCTTTCATTATATTGGACAGTTCAATTACATAAGACGTCACATTTTTTGACATACAACACCGTATAGCAACTGGCAGTAAGTCTTGCATCAAGATGTGATAGTCATGAGATTTTAAGCCATATAGCCTTCGATCTTTAAGACTCACACATCAAAATATATTTGATGCATACGCATCCGGGACTTTTATATCCTTCAACACCATAAAGAACACTTCTTTCTTCGTCTTCGACATTGAGAAAATAGCAGGCGACAACTGATATTTCATATTCGAAAGTGCTTGGGGATGAAGCTCATGCCGAATTCCCATGTAGACTAAATCAAGTCGACTCTGAAGATTGTCTTTTGATTTTCCATCGACATTCAAAATAGTCCCAACGATGTTCTCGCACACATTTTTATCAATGTGCATGACATCAAGATTATGTCGTAAAATCTGATGCTCCCAATAAGGCAACTTAAAAAAATACTTCTTTTTTTCCACAAGTCCGCCTCATTAGGATCATCCTCCTCATCAGATTCATCCCTTGATCTTCTATTTCTTTACGTGTTGGGCGGTTGATTCATCTTCCCATAAATGAAATTCATATCTTTCAACATGAACAATATTTTAGATCCACCAGTCTGCGAAGGAGCTTCTCTGAACTCTTCAGTACCGTCAAACAGAGCACTCTAAAATCTAAATTTATGATTTTTCAGAAACCACCGATGATGCCCCATATAAGAAAACTTCTTCCCATTATATAACCATTGCAAACATGTCTGCGCAGCACAACAAGGACAAGCATAACGCCTATTGGTACTCCAACCAGATAAATTGGCGTAAGCCAGGAAGTCATTAATAGTCCACATCAAAGCTGCACGTAAATTAAAGTTCTCCTTTCTCATTACATCGTATGCCTCAACACCAGCCCATAGTTGTTTTAACTCTTCAATAAGTGGCTACAAATATATGTTAATATCATTCCCAGGCCCTTTCACTCTAGGTATAATCATAGATAAGATAAATGATGATTGTTTCATGCAAACCTATGGAGGCAAATTGTAAGGAACAAGCACCATAGGCCAAGTACTATACACTGTGTTCATGAGTTTGTAAGGGTTAAATCCATCAGATGCTAGCCCAAGCCTCACACTCCAAGGATCGCTTGCAAAGCTTGGAAATTTAGAGTCAAATGATTTCAAAGCTAAAGAATCTGCAAGATGCCTTAACAATCCATCATCGATTCATCCATCATGGTGCCACATCATTGACTCGGCTGTCTTCGACGACATGAAAAGCCTTTGAAGCCTTGGTATTAGCGGAAAATACCACAAAATCTTAACTGGCTGCTTCCTTGACTGTGTATCGTGTTCATCCTCGTTACCATCCTCTGTATTTCTATTAATCCAACGGATTGACCGCATACATGACAGCACTGTTGGTTTATCCGGTCTCCCCAATACAATATGTAGTCATTTGGGCAACTATGAATTTTGTTGTGGCCAAGGCCCAAATCCTTTATCAGTTTCTTCATGTCTTTGGAAGATTGAGGGATTTTCGCAAATGGGAACATTTCTTGCAAAAACTCTAACAGCATTGTCAACGAGTTTTCAGTCCATCCTCTTAGACATTTTAAGTGAAAAAGACGAATATAGAAAGATAGTTTGGAAAATTTTGATCCCTCATACAGTTCTTCATTCATTTCGCCAAGTAACGTGTAGAACCTCCCCGCTTCTTCATTTGGCTGTTCATTAGGTAAACTTCTTCCCCCTTCAGTGAAAGTATTTTCACCAAAATTATAATCATCGGTTGCACCCAAGTCAGGTGGAAATGACCCTAAACCATCACTGCGCATATCAAAAGCATCCCGCAACATGCCCTCCATGTTACCTTCTCTAACATTAACATGCCCTCCATGTTACCTTCTCTAACATTAACATGCCCTCCATGTTACCTTCTCTAACATTCTGATTGTAAGCACTATGAGGATAACCCAAATTCATCGATGAAGAGGCTCCACTAGATGTACACTCTCCATGGAAAATCCATTTTTTATACCCCCCGAACAAAGCCATCAATAGCTAAATGTTCGCAGACAACTTCACGATAATGCCTATTGATATTGCAACTCTTCTTACACGGGCAAAGAATCATATTCTCTTGGCTTGCATTTTGAAATGCAAAATTTAGAAAAGTTTCTACTCCATATCAATAGCCGTTGCTTACCCTTGACAAATTCATCTAAGTTCTATCCATTTCGTACTTGTTGAAGTCTAAAGTTGACAGTAAATTACACGGGTAATCTGTTTATCTATACATGTATTATGTAAGTTATGTAAATTATGTAAGTTATGAAATTTGATCTTAAAATTATGTAAGTTATGTATTATGTAAGTTAAATAATTTGAGGAAAGCTATGAAATTTGATCTTTAACCTATGTATTATGTATTATGTAAGTTATCCTGAGTTATGTATTATGTAAGTTATCCGAGTTATGTAAGTTATGTAAGTTTTGTAAGTTATGTGAGTTATGTAAGTTATGTATATTATGTGAGTTATGTGAATTATGTAAGCTACTTAAATAATGATCGTTATTCTTATTATATTGATAAAGAGAATTATAAGTTTAGAAAGCATTTAAAAATATTAAATATTAGAATCAAACTTTATTAATATAAAAATTAGTAATTAGATTTTATATTAAGATATATTTAAATAATGAAAAACATAAAAAATAACTTAACAAAGTAATTAATGAGTCACAAAAATAAATTTCCATTTTAAAAGTTTTAAATTACTTCTTCTAAAAAAGAATTTATTTTTTATTAAAACATATTTAAATAATGATCAATATTATTATTATATTGATAAAAATATTTATAAGTTTGGAAAACATTCAAAATAGTAAATAATTAAAATCAAACTTTATTAATATAAAAATTAGTAAATAATTTTTATATTAAAACATATTTAAATAATGATCATTATTATTATTATAATTGATAACAAAATATTTATAAGTTTGGAAAACATTTAAATATTAAATAATTAAAATCAAACTTTATTAATACAAAAATTAGTAATTAGATTTTTATATTAAAACATATTTAAATAATGATCAATATTATTATTATAACTGATAACAAAATATTTATAATTTTGGAAAACATTCAAAATATTAAATGTTAAATTCAAACATTATTAATATAAAAATTAGTAATTTTTTTATTAAATTATATTTAAATAATGAAGATAAGGTAATTAACACCCAAACCAAAACAAATTAATGAGTAAAAAATATAAATTTTCCTTTTAAAAATCTTTTAAATACTTTTTTAAAAAGAATTTGATTTTCATATTAAAATAAAACAAACTTGTAATTTATTTAAATTTCAAAAGATTATATTATTTTATTCACAATTATGTACGACAAAACATAAGTAACCTACCCTGCTTTGGACACCATTTGTACTCCAAATCAACAAGCATTTATGTAACACCCCAAACCCGGTCTAGACATTACGACCAGATCTGGAATGTCACAGGGAAAAATTGTAAAAACAAATTTTAAAATCTAAAGAAAATACCGTAACTTTGAAAACTTTTCGTCTAGGGTGATGTTTTGAAAACAGTGGTTTGCAGTTTAAGAAAAAAATTCCCGAATTGAGTTAAAACGATCATTTGTTATCTTGGTTGGCACTTGCGAGAAAACGGTTATTTTATGTTACTTATGTTTTGAAAATTCCATCTGAACTTTCATGTTAAAATATAATAATGTCATATCTTAAATGAATAATAAATAAGGAAAACCAAATATTAACTTAAGAAGGCCTTATTACATAACAAAATCCCCAATTAAAATAATTTGTAGAAAGGAAACGAGTTTATGAAAAGAAACATTTTATGGCCTCCATGAGTCTGCCTCGGCTCCCAGATCCATGATCTACTAATTACCTGCAAAATTAAGCAGAGGGGTGAGTCACCACGACTCAGTGTGTAAATCCCCTTATGTCACATAAATGGCCTCAAGACCAAATTCGCACAATGGCCTTAGCCCACTCAACATAGCATACACAAATATGAATGTAATGTGTCCCAGCCCAACCTAATTTTTCGTCCTCTACACACCACCCGTACCAGCCCATCACACCTTAGGGATTTCTACAATCAACCCTCCATCCGCTACACACCTCATATGTGGCACCAAGCCACTTGTGGTTCCAGACCACCGTGATACTAGATCACCGTGACAGAGTCACTATTAACATATGTGGGGCCAACCCACCATGGTACCAAACCACCGTGACAATCCATGATGAATGTATGTGGGGCCAACCCACTATGGTACCAAACCACTGGGCCGAATCACTAAATCATAGATATATATATACATGTGCTATTAAACCACCGTGGCACCAAGCCACCGAGACATGGTCACCGAATCAGATATATGTGGGGCCAACCCACTTGTGGTACCAAACCACTGTAACAGTCTCTAACACTTCCCATTTCACATCACATACCAAACCCATGCAAAACATACATATCAAATGAATGCAACATGCTCTCAACAAAGTGACAGATTACAACATACATTTTCATACCCATTAATAAAACGTTATAATCATTTACCTGGTATTCCCAGCTTTACACACAAGGGTATAACGACTTTCTAACCAGTCACTTCGGCTTTTTAGCCCAAACAGTTAATAACACACATTAATAACAGAGTGTGAAATTTTACACACCTGATAACAGGAAATACTATACTATCTATGTCGACACTCTCACTAGCATGGATGACGGCTATCTGTCTATCCTACTCTGAAGCTGGTCCACAACCCGGTGACCAGTCTCGTTCTGCCAAAACAGCACGCTTCTTGAATTTAGGGGCTGGGACTACGGGTCCAACCCCCCCTTTATGTGGCTGGTATTCGATTCCATGAAAGATATCTTGGTCAGAAGACCGGGTTAAGGCATTGAAGCAAAATAAGAATATACGCTCAAAATGAAAAGGTTTTTTACCTAGATTGACAGAAATCGGAGGCTACTAAACTTGGATTAAGGAGTCGCCAATGTCCCTTGATCAACCGAATCCGATTGTCCCCAACAATTCTTCAAACGTTGGTCAGAAGCAGAAAGAATATGAAAACCAAGCCCTTCCTACATTCGGCCACAGCACCCAAATCACCAAGTAACCCCATTCGGTTAATAACCAGCAAGAGAATAAGAAAGAATCAAAAAAGAAGAAGAATACTTACCCCAAACAAAAAGAACCAGTCGAGAGGGTTAGGAGAATGAGTGTTGGCAATCCACTGAACAAATGATGAGAAATGAACAGTCAGAGATTCAGCTATAGAGAAAGAGTGAAAGCAAAATTCAAAGAGGAGAAAAGAGAAATAGATTTCGGCTTGAGTAAAAGAAATAAGAGAAGAAAACAATGAAGAGGAGAAGGTGATAGGAAGGTTCGGCTAAGGGAATATGAAATGTAAAAAAAGTATGAACAAAAGAAAAAGAGAGGGTTGAAGTTTCGGCTTTTGGTTGAAAGAAGAAAGAATGCCGAAAGTGAGATTCCCCAAGAGATGATTTCAGTTTGGTAACTAAGAGAAGAACAGCAAATGCTCATCGATTGCAAAAGAGAGTAAAAGACTTCTAGGATTGATTGCAATCACTCCTCTCAGAAAGACCTTTAAAAGAATTGGCTCACACACACACACACACCTAAAATCGAAAGTACCTCAAAATGAAGACTAAAAAGCTCCTTAGGACTTTCGGCATCTAACCACACAAGGCATACGGTTCAATTCAGCTCCACCCAACTACAATGCCGAAATTTACTAACCCATACACCCCTAGTCGAAACTCCACTCTAACAAAGCCCCAAATTCGGCCAACTCTAGCACCCCCAACACCTTTCACGATTTTCTCCTATTTTCCTTCTCCATCACTCATTTAATTTAGTTTGAATGATTCAAACTCTATCCTTCACTCTTGGCCTCCTATTAGAAACATTTGAATTAATCCACTCCCACTCTTCAAGGTCCTTAGCCGAATCCATCACCTCCCATCCAGATGCCAAAAAGAATTCCCAAAAACAAACTACGTGACTCGAACCTGCTCCCTCGCTGCTCCCCTGGGGCGTCACTTTCCTACTTCTTAAGTGGCGTCTCATGCCACTTTATTACTCCAATTCTTGTGTCAACTAATCATAAGTAATGACTCATAAACCCTGTCCCAGCCAGCTCTCCCCTAAAGTGCCCAAAAATAGAAATTTTTGCCAAGGCTTTGGCTTAACCCCGATCCTTCCAAGGGCCCCCAAACCTAACAAATTAACAAATAGAGCATGCCAACACATAGAAACATAATAAATGCAAACCCCCTAAATCCTGGATGTTACAATTCTACCCCTCTTAAAGAAATTTTGGCCTCGAAATTACCTGGTCAAAAGAGATGAGGGTATTGCTGTAGCATCACGTCCTCTGGCTCCAATGTAGCTTCCTCTGAACCGTGATTCCGCCATAACACTTTAACCAAAGGGACTGATTTCCTCCTCAGTACCTTAACGTTTCGATCTAAGATCTGCACTAGTTCCTCTTCAAAGGACAGGTCTAGTCTTACTTCAATTTCCTCCACCGGCACAATGTGAGACGGATTTAAACGGTAACGCCTCCACATCGAGACGTGAAGCACATCATGAATCTGACTTAATTCTGAAGGCAACTCAAGCTGATATGCTACTGGTCCCACATGCTTCAATACCCGATAAGGCCCGATAAACCCGGGACTTAGCTTACCCTTCCGTCCAAACCTCATCACCTTCTTCCACAGTGAAACTTTCAAGAAAACCTGATCACCTACTACAAACTCTATCTCTTTCCACTTCAGATCTGCATATGATTTTTGCCTGTCAGACACTTCCTTCAACCAAGTTTGAATCAATTTAAGTTTTTCTTCTGTCTTTGAGACCAATTTCGGACCCAAGATCTGATGCTCACCCAATTCTGTCATTGGTAAGTAGAAGTACGACATCTCCGTCCATACAACGCTTCATACATACAATGCTTCATAGGGTGCCATCTGAATACTAGACTAGTAGCTGTTGTTGTATGCGAATTCTGTCATTGGTAAAAACTCCTCCCAACTGCCCCGAAAGTCAATGACACAACCTCTCAACATATCCTCCAAGATCTGAATTACCCTCTCACACTGACCATCAGTCTATGGATGAAAGGCTGTGCTGAAGTCCAGTCTTGTACCCAACGCTTGATGTAACACTTCCAGAACCTCGACGTAAACCTGGGGTCTTTGTCAGATATGATAGACACTGGTACCTCATGCAACCTTACAATCTCTACTACATACAACTTAGCTAACTTCTGAAAAGAATAGTCAACACGAGCCAGTATGAAATGAGCGAACTTCATCAATCGATCAACAATTACCCACACCGAATCCTTCTTAGTAGGCGTAAGAGGTAGCCCACTAACAAAGTCTATCGTAATCCTTTCCCACTTCCACTGCAGAATTTTCATCGGTTGTAATACCCTAAAGGCAGCTAATGTTCTTCCTTCACCTGCTGACACGTCAAGCATTTACTCACAAATTCGGTTACCTCTCACTTTAGACCCGACCACTAAAACTGTTCTCATAGGTCCCGATACATCTTACTCCCTCCAGATGCATGGTGTATGGGCTACTATGTGCTTTCTTCAAAATCTTACGTCTCAACTCAAGATCTTTTGGCATACAAGTCTTTCCTCGAAAACATAATACCCCATTACTATTCACACTAAAATTCACTAACCCGTCACCTACCACTAACTGAAACTTCGAACTTCTCTCTAATCTGAATGACTTAAGAAGGCTTCACTTGAAGTTCGGGCAATAAGCTTCCATCATCATATAAGCTGAGTTGAGCAAACATTGCTCTCAAGTCGGAGATCACCCTACGACTCAATGCATCCGCCACCACGTTAGCTTTACCCGGGTGGTACTTGATCGAGCAGTCATAATCTTTTAACAATTTGATCCATCTCCGTTGCCTTAAATTCAAATCCTTCTGGGTAAGGAGATATTTTAGGCTCTTTGATCTGTATAAATAACGAATTTCTCCCCATACAGATAATTCCTCTAGATCTTCAAAGAAAACACTATTGCTCCCAATTCCAGATCATGCGTGGGATAACTCACCTCATGCGGTCTCAACTGCCGAGACGCATATGCTACCACCTTCTCTTCCTGCATCAACACACATCCCAAACCTGTGTGCGATGCATTGCAGTAAACGACAAACTCTTTTTCGGCCTCAGCCTGTATCAATACTGGAGCCTCAGTCAAGATCCTCTTCAACTTCTCAAAACTCTTCTGTTGCTTATTAGACCAGACAAACGGTACCCCTTTCCGCAACAACTTGGTTAAGGGTGCGGCAATCAATGAGAATCCCTCAACAAACCTTCTGTAATACCTAGCTAGACCAAGAAAACTTCAAATTTCCACCACAGGCTTAGGCGGTTTCCAATCCAACACAACTTTAATTTTTCGGGGATCAACCCTAATCCCCTTGGCAGACACAACATGGCCCAGAAAGGTAACTTCTCTTAACCAAAATTCACACTTACTGAATTTAGCGTACAGCTGCTTCTCCCTCAGAATCTGTAGAACCACCCGAAGATGCAAATCATGCTCTTCTTCCATCTTGGAATATATCGAGATGTCATCTATGAACACCACAACAAACCAGTCCAGATAAGATTGGAATACTTGGTTCATCATATCCATAAATGCAGCTGGCGCATTCGACAACCTAAATGGCATCACCAAAAACTCATAGTGACCATAGCCAGATCGAAATGCTATCTTATGAATATCCGCTTCCTTGACCTTAAATTGATGATATCCCGACTTCAAATCTATCTTCGAAAAGACTGAAGCCCCCTTCAGTTGGTCGAACAAATCGTCAATCCTCAGCAGTGGGTATTTATTCTTGATGGTTAGCTTATTCAACTGACGGTAGTCAATGCACATACGTATTGATCTGTCCTTCTTCTTAACGAATAGTACCGACGCTCTCGAAGGTGACATACTCGATCAGATAAAACCCCGATCCAACAGTTCCTGAATTTGGGCTTTCAGTTCCACCAACTCTTTTGGCACCATTCTATATGGGGCAATAGACACGAGCATTGTCCCAAGAAGAAAATCAATATCGAATTCCACCTCGCGATCCAAAGGTAATCCTGGATGCTCTTCTGGGAAAACATTCGAAAACTCCTTCACTGTTCCAACATCCCCCACAGTTAATTCCTTGTCTTCCAGAGCAAAATAAAAGTTATGTATGCCTCACATCCTTTCCCCACCATTCTTTCACCTTTAAACCGGACACTACATTAGACAAGTAGTTCCTCCTTTTACCTATCACCGCTACCTCATCATCCTCGAGAGTCCTTAACACCATGTGCTTGGCAGCATAATCCAAGTTTGCTTGATACTTCACTAGCCAGTCCATACCCAAGATTAAATCAAACTCCCCAAACGGTAGTTCCATCAGATCTGCCGAGAAAACCATCCCTTGAACTTCTAGAGGTACATCCCTAAAGAGTTTATTCACCACTACAGATTGTCTTAAAGGGCTAAATACAGTCATCTCCCCTAGAGGCAAACTCAAAGTCTATGCTCAGAGCTGCCAATATAGTACTAGCAACATAAGAATGTGTTGACCTAATATCAATCAGTACAGTAAAAAGCAATCCATAAATAAGAAACGTACCGGTTATGACGTCCGTGCATCACCCTTCTCTTAGTGTCTCACTGCATAGACCAACCCAGGCTGTCTTGCATCCGTGTTTCTAGCACCTCTGCCCAGTGCTCCACGTCCACGACCAAAACCAGTACCCCTATGGCTGGACCACGACCTTTCTGTGGTTGCTGACCACCTCTACCCAGCTAAACATAACTCTGTCCTACTGGTCGCACTCTCCCCAACTCATGTAGATTAGTCTCTTACCCGATGATCAATAGACCTATACCTGAAACATCCTCTATTACCCATCCAACACTCACCTGAATGAGATCTACTGCATCTAGCACACCTCTGAGGGCCACTGTCAACAATAGGTCTCAAAAAATAACTTTGCCCATCCAACCTAAGCCTCTTTTGAAAACCCCCAGCTGACCCTAACGATCCAAAATTCCTTTTATTTCTACTTCTATCCTTATCCTGATTCTTCTTTTGGACCGTTTCACTTCCTCGTCTATCTTCACCTTTTCCACTAAAACAGTAAATTCTCTTTCTCATTGTGGAGCTATCAGCACTCGCAATTCATCCCTCAGGCCATCCTTAAACTGCACACAACGCTCATGGTCTGTAGCAACAATACCTCGGGCATAACGACTAAGATGCAAGAGTTTTGCCTCTACACAGCCATCGATTTATTTCCATAAACCAAATTTAGAAATGCCCTACGCTGCGTATCCACATAACTTGATCCGATGTACTTCCCCTGGAATGCTGTCTTGAAGAGCTCCCAGCTAATATGGTCAGCCACTGTATCATCCCTGACCGTGAGCCACCATTGATACGCCTCATCCTGAAGAAAAGACACAACTCCTTTCAACTTCTCCTCCTTCGTGAAGTCAAGATCATCCATAATACGCTCAATTGCTTCTTACTAATACTCAGCTACATTAGGAGCTACGCCAGAAATACCCCTAAACATTTCCACTCCATTGGCTCAGAGTCATTCAGACATAGATTTTCAAGCCCCCGAACCCATTCTCGCTCCAGCGACTCTTTCCAATACACGTAACATCGCTTGGGGCACAGCATCGTCTCCGCCTGTTTGATCCTGAAATTTTGCTTCCGCAACTGACGGTGCTAGTACATCACTTTTCGACCCATGATCAGATTTCAAGGGCTCAGACCCAACACTTCGGCCTCTACCACGGCCGCGCATGATACGCCCGCGTCCTCTAGTACTCATGGCTACTGATACGACTTAATCTGATAAAAGTTTTGTGAGTTAGTGCTTTCTTTCATTGTTTAATACCGAGTAGTCTTATGAGAAATGGCATTAAAAAGTAATTCTCGCCGATTCATATCTATACCTAGAGATTTCAGTCTCTAAAGTTTGGAACTCTTAATACTAGTAATCATAATACAACATAATCATTTCATGCAAACACAACCAACAATTAAAACACTTACTGCGTGGATCGGGTGCCGGTAGACTCGGGTGCCATACTCTAACTAAAACTGTAACACCCTAAAAATCTGAGTATTGATATATTGCATGATTTGGTGTTTAGATTATGAAGGAAATTTTATTATTATTATTATTAGTGCTTATTATAGCCCTGAAGAAGAATTAGAATTTATTGGGTATAGAATAATTTTAGTTTTAAAATTTATTGAAGTGGGCGGTGGCATTGACACATAAGTTAATTAAGTGTCAAAGTGTAGCATAAGAAGAGTATATGGCAAAGTGGTGTTGGCGCATGAGCTAGTGCATAAGGGAGAAGGTTTGAATCCCTTGTTTAGCATCTAGATGAATTTTTATTTTTTAATTTTCTGCACATGTATAGTAAGTGTCGGCCAAGTGTATATATGGTAAGTGTTGACCATGTTATTTTTGGTTAGCATATCAAAGGATTAAGGAAATTGTTAACTTAAGGAAGGGAATCAAGAAATTAAGGAAAGATATGAATATATGGGGCACATATCAAGGAAAAGTTATGGAAACAATATCATGGTCATTTGACCATGCATAGGGACAACAATGTGGACTAAAGGGGAGCCGAATTTTGGTGTTAGTTGGCTAGGATTTGAAGTCTTTTGTTTTGGTCATTCTTAGCAACTTTGTGCAAAATTTTGCAATTTCTCTTCTTAACTTTTCTCCTTGGCGAATTGTGCATTTGGTAAAGCTCTAATTTTGTGACCATTTGGTCATTTTTGTTTATTTCTTTAGCATTTGTTTTGTGCCATTTCTTTGAGTGCCGAAATCACCTATACCAAAACCATTCTTTTCTTTTCTTTTTACCATTGCTTAGAATGTACCTTGTTCCTAAACCCATCTTTTCTTCTCTTCTCTTTGAAATCAAAACAACATCATCACCATCTCTTCTTTCATATTTTATTTCTTTTCACTCAAAGTTTCCCATTAAACTCTCTCATGGCGAATGCTAGAGTGCCCATAGCGAACCTTTCTTTCTTTTCTTTGATCATACATAGTCGAATCTTTCTTTAATCACAAACATCTTTATCAATCGATTCTTTTCAACCGTGGAAATATAGGTAAGGGTTTCTTTTTCGTTTTCGATTAGTTAATAGTGATATGGCCGAATATTGATGGTGTCATGAAGGACCATTTGGATCGAAATAAACGTTCATTCTATTAACGTTTTATTGGTTATATATAGTGCAATAACGGAAGATCGGAACTCAAGTGTTCGAGAGAATCATAGAAACGTTGGAATCGATTTATTGTGGTAAGGAAATCACATCCTTAAAACCTTTAGTATTATTTTGATATTATTTTAGATTGGATTAATGTTCTTTTGATCTTGAAGACTTTCAAAATAGGGAAGAAAAGGGCGGTGTTTAGTTATATTAAGAGGGGTGGATCCACTATTCCCCCTAAGTTTAAACGAAGAGCGGTTTCGGCAGTCCGGGATTTTCCACCGAGTTGCGGACCATCTTCCGAAGGAAGTCAATTATTTGAAGTGGTACGAACTTTCGAGCCTTTATACGTTGGTGGATTCTCAACGTATAACGAACCAATAAACGAGGAGAAACCGAAAATCGAAGTGATTCAAAATCAAGAGGGTAAGGTTTTGGATCTAATATCGATAATGTAATTTTTATACAAAATAGTGTTCTAACGGATCGAAATATGTTTTAGGTGTCAAGGAGCGAGAAGGATTAGTACTCTCGATATCGAGGTGTGTAACTTCACACTTTTTCTCGGGTTTGGATGTATTACAATATTGAGTAAAATCGTAAAAATGTTTAGATCGGTTTAAAACGTAATAATTGGTATTTCGACGAAAATACATGAAAATGGCAAAATTGTAAAAATTACGAAAACGCCCTCGAAAGATTAATTGTAAATATGTAAAATTGTATATCTCGTAATAATTGGGTGAAACCTCGGATAGATAGATAAATTGGGCCAAAATCTCTGTTAAATTGATAAATTGGGCCGAAATCTCTGTTAAATTGATAATTGGGCCGAAATCTCTGTTAGATTGATAATTGGGCCGAAACCTCGGATAGATCGATAAATTGGGCCGAAATCTCTGTTAAATTGATAATTGGGCCGAAATCTCTGTTAGATTGATAATTGAGTCGAAATCTCTGTTAGATCGATAATTGGGCCGAAATCTCTGTTAGATTGATAATTGGGCCAAAATCTCTGTTAGATCATAATGGGCCGTAATCTCTGTTAAAATTGTTAAACGGATTGAAATCCCTGCTAGATTGATAAATGGGCCAAATTCCTGCTAAATCATAAATTTGGGCATAAGTTGTTAAATTGTTAATTGGGCCAAATGTTATTTTGGGCCTTAATTAATTAATAAAAATTTTGGAAATATTGATTCTTGTTAATGGGCCTTTTTGATTAAATCATTGTATAATCACAAGTTTACTTTGCATACATATTGCATGGGTTGGGAAAATGATGAAGAGAAGAAGGGTTGCCAAAATCTAGTTCGGTGGCTCTGCCACAAAATTATGGCTTTTGCCTCTAGTTCTATGGCTCGCCACAAAAGCAATGAATGGCTATTTGCCTCTAGTTCTATGGCTCGCCACAAAATAATAATTGGCTCAATGCCTCTAGTTCAGATGACTTTGTCACAATCTAGTTCGATGGCTCTGCCACAATTATAAAATGGCTTAAAGCCTCACGACCGTGTGATGGCGGGGTGGGTTGACTTGATCCCCACAGTGTGATGGTTGGTACGGGGGTGTGTAGCGGATGGAATTAGGTTTGGGAGGGCAAAATTCATATTTTCACATGCATGTTATTAATTATGTTTTCATTATGATATTTATTATGTTATTAATCGTGTTGTTAATTCTGCTTATGGGCTCAAGGCCCAAATCCATAATTTGAAAATCTGGCCCAGTGAACAAAGTAAGTGAGTTATACACTGAGTTCTAAGTAACTCACCCCCTTAAAATTTTCCATCTCAGGTAATGGAAATTGATGTGGACTTGGGCCGAGGATGACTTCGTGGAGGCCATACTGCAAAACATGGGTTTATTAAACTCTAAACTTTTAAATAAGTATTTTACTATTTTGGGTTAATGTAATAAGGGCCTCTATAAATAATTTATGGATTTTTATGTGTGTTTGGTTTTAAACTATATTTTGAACTTTTAAATATGGGCTATGATTATATGATGTTTTATTAAAATAAATTTGGGTTTTCAAATATATGAAATTCCTTTATAAATATTTTATTAACTCTTAAACAAATTACCTAAGGGTTTTGATAATACAATGTTAATAATGTTTTTCAACTAATGTTTTCCAATATTCATCAAATTAAAATACTCTTCTAATTTTTTTTAAACCCCGTAAATAAAAATAATATTGTAGTTTTCAACTTATTGAAGATTTTAAGACAGCTCGATTCATGTAACAAACCAAATCTAGTCTCAATGCATAGACCGGGTTTGGGGTGTTACAAAAACATTTCCTTAAATAACATTTTGAATCGACTTTATAAAACATTGTTGAACCCATTCCACAGCAGAGTTTTGAAACCTGGCTCTGATACCAAAATTTTAACACCCCAACCCTGTCTGACATTACAACCAGATCTGAAATGTCACAGGGAAAAATTGTAAAAAAAATTTTAAAATCTTAAGAAAATACTGTAAGTTTGAAAACTTTTCGTCTAATGTGATGTTTTGAAAAAAGTGGTTTGCAGTTTAAGAAAAAATTCCTGAATTGAGTTAAAACGATCATTTGTTATCTTTGTTGGCACTTACAAGAAAATGATTATTTTATGTTACTTATGTTTTGAAAATTCCATCTTAACTTTAATGTTAAGATATAATAATGTCATATCTTAAATGAATAATAAATAAGGAAAACTAAATATTAACTTAAGAAGGCCTTATTAAATAACAAAATCCCCAATTAAAATAATTTGTAGAAAGGAAGCGAGTTCTGAAAAAACATTTTATGGCCTCCACGAGTGCGCCTCGGCTCCCGGATCCACGATCTACGATTACTGTAAAATTAAGCGAGGGTGAGTCACCACGACTCGATGTAAAATCCTTATGTCACATAAATGTCCTCAAGCCCAAATTCGCACATTGGCCTTAGCCCACTCAACATAGCATACACAAATATGAATGTAATGTGTCCCAGCCCAACCTAATTTTTCATCCTCTACACACCATCCGTACTAGCCCATCACACCGCGGGGATTTCTACAATCAACTCTCCATCCGCTACACCGCTCATATATGGCACCAAGCCACTTGTGGTTCCAGACCACCGTGATACTAGATCACCGTGACAGAGTCACTATTAACATATGTAGGGCCAACCCACCGTGGTACCAAACCACCGTGACAATCCTTGATGAATGTATGTGGGGCCAACCCACTGTGTTACCAAGCCACTGCGACGAGTCACTGAATCATAGATATATATATATACGTGGTATTAAACCACCATGGCACCAAGCCACTGAGACATGGTCACCGAATCAGATATATGTGGAGCCAACCCACTTGTGGTACCAAACCAACATGTGATAGCCTCTAACACTTCCCTTTTGCATCACATACCAAACCCATGCAAAAATACATATCAAATGAATGCAACATGCTCTCAACAAAGTGATGATTACAACATACATTTTCATACCCATTAATAAAATGTTATAATCACTTACAGGTATTCCCAATTTACCCACAAGGGTATAACGACTTTCTAACCGATCACTTTGGCTTTTCATTTAAGCAGTTAATAACACACATTAATAACAGTGTGAAATTTTACACACGATAACACATAATACTATGCTTTCTATGTCGACACTCTCGCTAGCAGGGACGACGGCTATCTATCTATCCTGCTCTGATACCGGTCCATAACTCAGTGGCCAGTGTCATACTACTGAAACAGCATGCTTCTTGAACTTAGGGGCTTGTATTACGGGTCCAACCCCCTCCTTTACATGGCTGGTATTTGATTCCATGAAAGATATATTAGTCAGAAGACCGGGTTAAGGCATTGAAGCAAAATAAGAATATACGCTCAAAATGAAGAGTTTTCTTACCTAGATTGACAGAAACTAGAGTCTACTAAACTTGGATTAAGGAGTCGCCGAAGTCCCTTAATCGATCAAATCTGATTTTCCCTAACGATTCTTCAAATGTTGGCCAGAAGCAGAAAGAATATAAAACCAAGCCCCTCCTACATTTGGCCACAACATCCAAATCACCAAGTAATCCCCTTCGGTTAATAACCAGTAAGAGAATAAGGAAGAATCGAAAAAGAAGAAGAATACTTACACCAAACAAAAAGAACCGGTCGAGAGGGTTAGGAGAATGAGTGTTGGCAATCCACTGAACGAATGATGAGAACTGAATAGTCAGAGATTCGGCTATAAAGAAGGAGTGAAAGCAAAATTCAAAGAGGAGAAAAGAGAAATAAATTTTGGCTTGAGTAGAAGAAATAAGAGAAGAAAACAATGAAGAGGAGAAGGTGATAGGAGGGTTCGACTAAGAGAATATGAAATGTAAAATAAGTATAAACAAAAGGAAAAGAGAGGGTTGAAGTTTTAGCTTTTGGTTGAAAGAAGAAAGAATGCCGGAAGTGAGATTCCCCAAGAGATGATTTTGGTTTGGTAACTAAGAGAAGAAAAGCAAATGCTCACTGTTTGCACAAGAGAGTAAAAGACTTCTAGGATTGATTGTTATCACGCCTCTCAAAAAGACCTTTAGAAGAATTGACTCATACACACACATACCTAAAACCGAAAGTGCCTCAAAATGAAGACTAAAAAGCTCCTTAGGACTTTTGGCACCTAACCACACAAGGCATACAGTTCACTTCAACTCCACCCAACCATAATGCCAAAATTTACTAACCCATACACCCCTAGTCGAAGCTACACTCCAACAAAGCCCCAAATTCGGCCAACTCTAGCACCCCCAACACATTCCACAATTTTCTCCTATTTTCCCTCTCCATCACCCATTTAATTTAGTTTGAATGATTCAAACTCCATCCGTCACTCTTGGCCTCCTATTTGAAACATTTGAATTAGTCCACTCCCACTCTTCAATGTTCCTAGCCGAATCCATCACCTTCTATCCAGACACCAAAAAGAATTCGCAAAAAAAAAAAAAAAAACTACGCAACTCGAACCTGCTCCCTCGCTGCTCCCCTGTGGCGTCACTTTCCTGCCTCTTACGTGGCGTCTCATGCCACTTTATTACTCCAATTCTTGTTTCAACTAATCATAAGTAATAACTCATAAAGCCTGTCCCAGTCAGCTCTCCCTAAAGTGCCCAAAAATAGAAAATTTTGCCAAGGCTTCAGCTTAACCCCGAGCCTTCCCGGGGCCTCCAAACCTAACAAATTAACAAATAGAGCATGCCAACACATAGAAACATAATAAATGCAAAACCCCTAAATCCCGGATGTTACAATTTATAAATGCAAAACCCCTAAATCCCGGATGTTACAATTTATACTCCAATTTGTACATTCCAATTTACCATTCATTCCAACAAGTTTGAATCTTATAAAAAAAGCAAATCAGACAACATTTATACAGCATAGATAATCCAAAATTTTAGCGTTCCTTTAGCAGAACAATTTCACAAAAAATAAAACACAATACAGTACAAATTAAATGATAAACAAAAAATAATTTGATGGTACAAAAAATTGTAACAATATAATAAACAACAACATATTAAACAGAATATATAGCAGTTCAAACAATATAATAAACAGCAATTTGGACAGCAATTTGAACAGAAATTTTTAAAGATTCATCATACGTGGCATTGTTACACCTGGGGAGGATCTGTTATATCTTACAATGAGATATAAGGTAACCTGTTAGGTTTCCAGCCTATATACTTTGAATTTTTTTGGATAGCAATATAATAAATAGCATATATACCAACCAAGCAGGATAATAAATAGCAATTTGGACAGTAATTTGGACAGAAATTTATCAAGATTCATCATACGTGGCATTGTTACACATGGGGAGGATTCGTTATATCTTACAATGAGATATAAGGCAACCCGTTACGTTTCCAGCCTATATACTTTGAATCTTTTTTTTTTTGGATAGCAATATAATAAACAACATATATACCAACCAAGCAGGATAATAAACAGCAATTTGGGCAGCAATTTGGACAGAAATTTATCAAGATTCATCATACGTCGCATTGTTACACCTGGGGAGGATCCGTGATATCTTTCAATGAGATATAAGGCAACCCGTTAGGTTTCCAGCCTATATACATTGAATCTTTTTTTTTTTGGACAGCAATATAATAAACAGCATATATACCAACCAAGCAGGATAATAAACAACAATTTGGACAGCAATTTGGACAGAAATGTTTTAAAGATTCATCATACATGGCATTGTTACACCTGGGGAGGATCCGCTATATCTTACAATGAGATATAAGGCAACCCGTTAGGTTTCCAGCCTATATACTTTGAATATTTTTTTTGGACAGCAATATAATAAACAACATATATACCAACCAAGCAGGATAATAAATAGCTGTTTGGACAGCAATTTGGACAGAAATTTATCAAGATTCATCATACGTGGCATTGTTACACTTGGGGAGGATCTGTTATATCTTTCAATGAGATATAAGGCAACCCGTTAGGTTTCCAACCTATATACTTTGGATCTTTTTTTTTTTTGACAGCAATATAATAAACATCATAGATACCAACCAAGCAGGATAATAATCAACAATTTGGACAGTAATTTGGACAGAAATGTTTTAAAGATTCATCATACGTGGCATTGTTACACCTGGGGAGGATCCGTTATATCTTACAGTGAGATATAAGGCAACCCGTTAGGTTTCCAACCTATATACTTTGAATCTTTTTTTTTTTTTGGACAGCAGTACAATAAACAACACATATACCAACGAAGCAGGATAATAAACAACAATTTGGATAGCAATTTGGACAAATTCATCATGATATAACTGTTACTGATTAGAATTTTGAACTAAAACGTACCTTAATAATTTTGAGAAGATAGTCTACTCCACTCTCACCAAGAAACAGAGGCTGCAGTCATAAATACAAGCAACAGTAACTCACTAATACTTTAAAAAAATAGAAAATAAAAAACTTTAACATGAATGATGAAAAATTATAAATAACTATACTGGATACCAAAAATACATACATATCTCTGATTAAGCAGTCTTGGTGAAAGTGTAAAAAATTAAAAACCAAATATAATGAAAAGCTCTCTAAGAAGAAAAAGGAGTTAAACGACTTTGGGTATTCGGCACTTAAGGTGCATTGTTAAGAAGCAATATATCTTTCCGGATCTTAATTTTCATAAACAAAAAGAAAATATAATTATATTTAATCAAACTTTTGCATGTTAATGCAATAAAAGGGTACTTGGAAATATCGAAGGTGAATCACAAAAGATTAATAATCTTGACTAACAATTGGATATCTAATGTTTTTCTATTAAATGAATATAAATCAGCAAAATGAATATAAATAAGAATAATAATGATTTTATACCTGTTAAGTTATTACCACCAAATCTAATCCAACAGTTGCAGGAGCAGTAGGAAGCAGTAACTGAAATGCAAACAACGTATGAATTAACAAATGCTATTGATTAATTACTGTAACACCCAAACCCGGTCTAGACGTTACGACTAGATATGGTATGTCACAGGGAAAGGTTATAAAAAGGGACTTTAGAATTTTGCAAAAAAAAAAAAAAACCATAAATATGAAGTTAGTCGTTTGGGGTGATATTATAAAAACAATGGTTTGTAGTTTTAAGAAAAATTTCCAAATTGAGTTAATCGAAAGTTTGTTATCCTTGTTGGCATTTGAGAGAAAATGGTCGTTTATATTATGAATGTTTTGAAAACTCCATTTTAGCTTTCGTATATAATAATGTCATAACATGAGTAAATAATAATTTAAAAAAAAAATAGTTATTAAATTTTAGAAGGCCTTATTACATAACAATATCCCCAATTAATATAATTTATAGAAAGGAAACGAGTTTACGAAAGAAAAAGAAAAAAGGAAAACATCTTATGGTCTCCAAGAGTCTGCCTCGGCTCTTAGATCCACGATCTACTGATCACCTGCAAGTAAAACAGAGGGGTGAGTCACCAAGACTCAGTGTGTCTTTCCCCCTTATATCACATAAACGGCTTCAAGTCCACAATCGCACGCTGGGCCTTATCCCACTTAATATGACATACAAAAAATATGAATGTAAAGTGTCCCAGCCCAACCTAATTTTTCGTCCTCTACAAGCCACCCGTACCAGCCCAACACACCGTGGGAATTTCTACAATCAACCCTTCATCTGCTACACGCGTCATACGTGGAACCAAGCCACTGGTGATAATCCCTGATAATCATATATGTGGGGCCAACCTATTGTGGTACCAAACCACTGGGATAAGTCACAGAATTAGATTTATATGTATGTGGTGTCAAGCCATCATGGTGCCAAACCACTGAGACTTAGTCACTAAATCAGATTTGTAGGGTCAACCCACTGTAGTACCAAACCACTGTGACAGTGTTTAATAGCACTTCCCCTTTCGCATCATAAACCGAACCCATGCATAACATACATATAAAATGAATACAACATGCTATCAAGCAAAGTAACAGATTACAACATACATTTATATACTCATAAATAGAATGTTAACGTTACTTACCTGGTATCCCCAACTATACCCACAAGGGTTTTGCGATTGCCTTTCCAGTTACTTCGACTTTACAGCCCAAACAGTTAATAGCACAAACTAATAGCAGAGTGTGAAATTTACACACCTGAAAACAGGAAGAACTAAACTATCGATCTCTTTAACACCTTCACTCGTAGGGATCACAGCGATCTGCTTATCCCTCTCCGAAGTTGGCCCACAACCGGGTGGAAAGTCTCGAACGGTGGACACTGCATGATTTTTGAACTTATGAGTAGGGACTATGAGTCCAACCCCCTCCTTTGCTTGGCTGGTATTTGATTCCATGAAAGGGATATTGGTCAGAAGACCGGGTTAAGGCATTGCATAAGATAAAAGTAAGAATACACGCTCAACTGAAGAGGTTTCTTACCTAGATTGACAGAAACTGGAGGCTACTCAACATAGATTAAGGAATCACCGAAGTCCCTACACATTCACCAAATTAGAATCGGTTCTCCAAGATATAAATTAAAAGGAGTGGCCTTTCGGCCAAATGAATGGTATGAACCCCCTTACCTTGATCTACCGAATCTGATTGTCCCCCAAAGACCCTTCAAACGCTTGCCAGATGCAGAAAGAATACAAAAATGAGGCCCCTTACATTCGGCCAAGCACCACAGTACAAGATTAACTCCTTCAGTTTATCAACCAACAAGGGAGAAGAAAGAATTGAAAGGGAAGAGGAACACTTACCACCAAATGAGAAGAAACTAATTGGGAAAGTTAGGAGAGTGAGTGACGACAATCTTCTGAGACAATAAGGAATGAAGGGGGAAGAACAATCAAAGATTTAGCTAACAGGAAAATAGGAACAAACTTAGAGAGAAGGAAGAAGAATAAGTTTCGGCTTTTAATAGATGAGAAAGAAAACAAAAGGTGAATCACCAAGATGTAAGTTGAAGATTCGACTATGAAGAAACAATTGAGAGAAAATGATGAAATGGAGAAAGTGATAGGAGAGTTCGGCTAAGGAGTTATGAAATAGAAAGTGAGTGTGAACAAAAGAAAAGAGAGGGATTTGAGGTTTCAATTTTTGGTTGAAAGTAGAAAGAATGCCAAAAGTGAGGTTCCCAAGAGATGATTTCAGTTTATGAATGAGAGAAGAAAAACAATTGTTCACCGATTGCCAAAAGAGAATAAGGTTTGATTCACTAATTTTTAACTTAAAGTAACCTATGGAAGAAACGGCACACACCTACAACACACACCTCAAAATTGAAAATGAACCAAAGATGCAAGAAATACCTAAGACCACTTTCGGCTCAAGCACCTTGCTTAGCCCCAAAAACTGAAAGCTCCCTTTTTTAACCCTAAGCACATTCGATCAACAATCCCGACAAGCCACCAACTCCTTGATCACCTCCTACATTCACTCCCCTCCCCACATTCGAATCGGTTTGAAAGATTCAACTTCCACCTTTCACTCTTGGCCTCCCATTTGAAATATTTAACTTAGTCCACTCACACTCTTCAAGGTCCTTAGTCGAATCCATCACCTCCCATCCAGAAGCCAAAATGAATTCCCAAAAAACAAACTATGCGACTCGAGCCTGCTCCCTCACTGCTCCCCTGTGGCGTCACTGACCTACCTCTTAAGTGGCATCTCCTTGCCACCTTACCACTGCACTTCTTGTGTCAACAAACACAAGCACTAATCCTTAAAGTCTATCCCAGCCAGCTCTCCCCTAAAGTGCCTAAAATTGAAATTTCTGCCAAAGCTTCAGCTCAACCCTGAGCCTTCCCGGGGACCCCCAAACATAACAAATTAACAAATAAAACATACTAAACACACGAAAACATAACAGATGCAAAGCCCCTAATTCCCGGATGTTACAATTCTACCCCCTTAAAGAAAATTTGGCCTTGAAATTACCTGGTCAAAAGAGATGGGGGTATTGCTGTCGCATAACATCCTCTGGCTCCCACGTGGCCTCCTCTGAACCGTGGTTCCACCATAAAACTTTGACCAAAGGGACTTATTTCCTCCTCAGCACCTTATCGTTTCGATTTAAGATCTGCATTGGTTCCTCTTCAAAGGACAGGTCTGGTCTTACTTCAATTTCCTCCATCAGCACAATGTGAGACGGATCTGAACGGTAACGCCTCAATATCGAGACATGGAACACATCATGTATCTATTTCAATTTTGAAGGTAACTCGAGCTGATACGCCACTGGTCCTACACATTTCAATATCCAATAAGGCCCGATAAATTTGGGATTTAGCTTACCCTTCCGTCCAAACCTCATCACCTTCTTCTATGGTGAAACTTTCAAGAAAACCTGATCATCCACTGCAAACTCTATCTCCTTTTGCTTCAGATCTGCATATGATTTTCGCCTGTCAGGCTTTTTTTCAACTGAGTTTTAATCAATTTAACTTTTCCTTTGTCTCTGAAACCAATTCCAGACCCAAGATCTGATGCTCACCCAATTCTCTCCAGCAAGTAGGAGTACGACACTTCCGTCCATATAGGGCGCCATCTGAATACTAGACTGGTAGCAATTGTTGTATGCGAATTCTACCAATGATAGAAACTCTTCCCAACTACCCCTAAAGTTTGTAACACAACCTCTCAACATATCTTCTAAGATCTGAATCACCCTCTCATACTGACCACCAGTCTGTGGATGAGAAGTTGTGCTGAAGTCTAATCTTGTACCCAATGCTTGATGCAGTGCCTTTCAAAAACGCGACGTGAATCTCGGGTCTCTATTCGATATGATTGACACTGGTACCCTATGCAACCTCACAATCTCTGCCACATACAGTTTAGCCATCTTCTGCAAGGAATAATCGACACAAACAGGTATGAAATAGGCAGACTTCATCAACCGATCAACAATCACCCATACCGAATCTTTCTTAGTAAGAGTAAGAGGTAGCCCACTAACAAAGTCCATCGTAATCCTTTCCCTCTTCCACTATAGGATCATCATCGGCTACAATAACCCTGAAGGGAATAACCCTGCTAACACGTCAAACATTTACCCACAAACTCGATAATCTCTCGCTTCAAGCTAGGCCACCAAAATTGTTCGCGCAGATCCCGATACATCTTACTCCCACCAGGATGCATAGCGTATGGGCTGCATGTGCCTTTTGGAATCATCTGTCTTAACCCAACATCCTTCGACATGCAAACCCTCTCGAGGAAACATAAAACCCCATAACTATTCAGATTATAATCCTCTACCCCACCATTCTGTACCTACAGAAGTCGAGCACTTAAGACATCGTCCAACAACTGCTTCTCTTTAATTTGACTTATCCACGTCGGTTTCACCTGAAGTTTAGCTAACAAACTCCCATCATCATACAGGCTGAGATGGGCAAACATCGCCCTCAAATCTGATATTATCTTCTGACTTAACGCATCTGCCACCACATTAGCCTTACCGGAATGGTACACTATTGAGCAATCGTAGTCCTTCAATAGCTCAATCCACCTCCACTGCCTTAAATTCAACTCCTTCTGAGTAAGGAGATATTTTAAACTCTTGTGGTCGGTGTAGATAACAGACTTCTCTCCATACAAGTAATGTCTCCAGATCTTCAGAGCGAACACTACCGCAGCCAACTCCAGATCATGTGTAGTATGTCTTAACTACCGAGACGCATACGCAACCACCTTCCCGTCTTGCATCAGCACACACCCTAGACCCGTGTGTGAAGCATCACAATAAACAACGAATTCTTTCCCAGCCTCAGGCTAAATCAAAACTAGAGCCTCTGTTAAGATCCTCTTTAGCTTTTCAAAGCTTTCTTGCTGCTTTCCAATCCAAACAAATGGTACCCTTTTCCGCAACAACTTAGTTAAGGGTGCCGCAATTAAGGAGAATCCCTCAACAAACCTTTTGTAGTATCCTGCCAAACCCAAGAAACTTCGAATCTCTACCACAGGCTTAGGTAATTTCCAATCTAATACAGCTTCAATCTTTTGGGGATCAACCCTAATCCCCTCAGCAGACACAACATGGCTCAGAAAGGTAACTTCCCTCAGCCAGAATTCACACTTAATGAATTTGGCGTATAGCTGCTTCTCCCTCAGAATTTATAGAACCACTCGAAGATGCAAATCATGCTCTTCTTCCATCTTAGAATATACCAGGATATCATCTATAAATACCACAACAAACCAGTCCAAATAGGGTTGGAATACTCGATTCATCATATCCATTAATGCTGCTGGTGCATTGGTCAACCCAAACGGCATCACCAAAACTCATAATGACCGTAACGAGTTCGAAACTCCGTCTTATAAATATTCGCTTGCTTGACCTTAAGCTGATGATATCCTGACCTTAAATCTATCTTTGAGAAGACTGAAGCCCTCTTCAGTTGATCGAACAAATCGTCAATCCTCGGCAGCGGGTATTTATTCTTGATGGTCAACTTATTCAACTGACGGTAGTCAATGCACATACGCATTGATCCATCCTTCTTCTTAACAAATAGCACCGGTGCTCCCTAAGGTGAGACATTCGGTCGGATAAAACCTCGATCCAATAGTTCTTGAATTTGGGCTTTCAGTTCCACCAACTCCTTTGGCGCCATTCTACATGGGGAAATAGACACGGGCGCTATCCTCGGAAAAACATCAATACCGAATTCCACCTCGCGATTCAGAGATAATCCTGGAAGCTCTTCTGGGAAAAAATAAGAGAACTCTTTTATTGTTCTAACATCCCCTATAGTTAACTCCCTAGCCTCTAGAGCACAAACAAAAGTTATGAATGCCCCACATCCTTTCCTCACCATTCTTCCAGCCCTTAAAGCGGACACTACATTAGACAAGTAGTTCCTCCTTTCACCTATCACCACCACCTCATCATCCTCAAGAGTCCTCAACACTATGCGATTGGCAGCACAATCCAAGTTTTCTCAATATGTCACTAGCCAGTCCATACCCAAGATTACATCGAACTCCTTGAACGGCAGTTCCATCAGATCAGCCGGGAAAACCATCCCTTAAACTTCTAGAGGCACATCCCTGAATAATTTATTCACTACTATGGATTGTCCTAAAGGGCTCTCTATCAGCTATTTCAGATTCTATACTTAAAGTCGTAGATACAGTGCTAGCAACATAAGAGTGAGTCAATCCAATATAAATCAAAGCAAGAAATGGCTTATCAACTATAAGAAACGTACCAGTTATGATGTCCAGTGCGTCGCCCTCCTCTCAGCGTCTAGCTGCATAGACAAATCCAGGCTGACTTGCATCTGTGTTCCCAGCACTTCTGCTCGGTGCTCCACGTCCCTGACAGAAACCATTACCTCCTCTGGCTGGACCACGACCTCTCTGTGGTTGCTGACCACCTCTACCAGGCTGAACATAACCCTGACCCACTGGTCGCGCTCTGCCCAACTCCTGTGGACAGTCCTTTATCCGATGATTAGTAAACCCACACTTGAAACATCCTCTATTACTCGTCCAACACTCACCCGAATGAAATTTACCTCATCGAGCACACCCCTGAGGCCGACCATCAACAACAGGTCTCGCAACACGACTCAGCCCATCCAACCTAGGCCTCTTCTGAAAACCCCCAACTGATCCCGACGATCCAAAATTCCTTTTATTTCTACCTCTATCCCTCTCTTGATTCTTCTTTTCAGACTGCTTCACCTCCTCTACTATCTTACCCTTTTCCACTAGAATAGTAAATGCTCTTTCTCGCTGCGGAGCTATCAGCACTCGCAACTTGTCCCTTAGACCATCCTCAAACTGTACACAATGCTCATGGTCTGTGGCAACAATACCCCAGGCATAACAGCTTAGACATAAGAATTTCGCCTCATACTCAGCCACCGACTTATTCCTCTAAACAAAATTTAGAAATGCCTTACGCTACGCATCAACATAACTTGATCCAATGTATTTCCCCTATAATGCTGTTTTAAAGAAATCCCAGTCAATTTGATCCGCCGGAGTACCCTCTCTTATTGTGAGCCACCACTAATAGGCCTCGTTCCGAAGAAGAGACACCGCTCCTTTCAGTTTTTCCTCTACCATGCAGTCTAAATCATCCATAATTCTCTCGACTGCCTCGAGCCAATATTCAGCCACACTTGGAGCCACACCAAAAATACCTTTGAACATTTCAGGTCCGTTTGCTCGAAGTCGCTCAGGAATAGACTTCCGAGATACTATCCCAGTGCTTGCCCCAGCAACTCGTTCCAACACAAATAGCATTGCTTGAGATAGGGCATCATCCCCACCAGTCCTATCTTGTGATCCCACTTCTGCCAGAGGTGACGCTGGCGCTTCACCTTCAGGCTCATGCCCTGCTTCCGAAAACTCAGCCTCAGCACCTTGGCCCCTTCTACGGCCTCGTGCAACACGCCCATGCCTTCTGGCACTGATGCCTATCGTTTCGTCTTAATCTGATTAAAAGTTTTTTATGAATTAGAATTTTCTTTCACTTGTTTAATACCAAGCAGTCTTATGAAAAATAGCATTAAAAAGTAATTATCGCAGATTCATATATATACCTAGAGGTTTCAGTCTCTAAAGTTTGGATTTCTTAATACTAGTAATCATAACACAACATAATTATTTCATGCAAAACAACCAATAATTAGATTACTTACTGCGTGGATTGGGAGCCAGTAGACTCGGGTGCCATAATCAACTAAAATATTTCCTTAAATAATATTTTAAATCGACTTTATAAAACGTTATTGAACCCATTTCATAGCTGAGTTTTGCAACCTAGGCTCTGATACCAAAATTGTAACACCCCAAACCTGGTCTAGACGTTATGACCAGATCTGATATGTCACAGGGAGAGGTTATAAAAAGCGACTTTAGAATTTTACAAAAAAAAAAACCATAAATATGAAGTTAGTTGTTTAGGGTGATATTATAAAAACAGTGGTTCGTAGTTTTAAGAAAAATTTCTGAATTGAGTTAATCGAAAGTTTGTTATCCTTGTTGGCATTTGAGAGAAAATGGTCGTTTATGTTACGAATGTTTTGAAAACTCTATTTTAGTTTTCGTATAAAATAATGTCATAACATGAGTAAAAAATAATTTAAAAAAAATAGTTATTAAATTTTAGAATGCCTTATTACATAACAATATCACCAATTAAAATAATTTATAGAAAGGAAACGAGTTTACGAAAGAAAAAGAAAAAAGGAAAACATCTTATGGCTTTCACGAGTCCGCCTCGGCTCTCAGATCCATGATCTACTGATTACCTGCAAGTAAAGCAGAGAGGTGAGTCACCAAGACTCAGTTTGTATTTCCCCCTTATATCACATAAAAGGATTCAAGCCCACAATCGCACGTTGGGCCTTAGCCCACTTAATATGACATACATAAAATATGAATGTAAAGTGTCCCAGCCCAACCTAATTTTTTGTCCTTTACACGCCACCCGTACCAGCCTAACACACCATGGGGATTTCTACAATCAACCCTCCACGCGCTACACGCGTCATATGTGGCACCAAGCCACTAGTGACAATCCCTGATAATCGTATATGTGGGGCTAACCTACTGTGGTACCAAACCACTGGGATAAGTCACAGAATCAGATGTATATGTATGTGGTGTCAAACCATCATGGTGCCAAACTACTAAGACTTAGTCACTGAATCAGATATGTGGGGTCAACCCACTGTGGTACCAAACCACTATGACAGTCTTTAATAGCACTTTCCCTTTCGCATCATAAACCGAACCCATACATAACATACATATCAAATGAATGTAACATGCTATCAAGCAAAGTAACAGATTGCAACATACATTTATATACTCATAAATAGAACGTTAACGTTACTTACCTGGTATCCCCAACTATATTCACAAGGGTTTTGCGATGACCTTTCCAGTCACTTCGGCTTTACAGCCCAAGCAGTTAATAGCACAAACTAATAGCAGAGTGTGAAATTTATACACCTGAAAAGATGAAAAACTAAACTATCGATCTCGTTAACACCTTCACTCGTAGGGATCACAGCAATCTACTTATCCCTCTCTGAAGCGGGCCCACAACCCGGTGAAAAGTCTCGAAAGGCGAACACTGCATGATTTTTGAACTTAGGGGTAGGGACTACGAGTCCAACCCCCTCCTTTGCTTGGCTGGTATTTGATTTCATGAAAGGGATCTTGGCCAGAAGACTGGGTTAAGGCATTGCATAAGATAAAAGTAAGAATACACGCTCAACTGAAGAGGTTTCTTGCCTTGATCGATAGAAATTAGAGGCTACTCAACTTGGATTAAGGAATCGCCGAAGTCCCTAAACATTCACCAAATTAGATTCAGTTATCCAAGATATAGATTAGAAGGAGTGGCCTTTCGGCCAAACGAATGGTATGAACCCCTTTACCTTGATCTACCGAATTCGATTGTCCTCCAAAGACCCTTCAAATGCTGGCCAGATGCAGAAAGAATACGAAAATGAGGCCCCACCCTGCATTCAGCCAAGCACCACAATACAAGATTAACGTCTTCATTTATCAACCAGCAAGGGTGAAGAAAGAATTGAAAGGGAAGAGGAACACTTACCACCAAATGAGAAGAAATCGATTGGAAAAGTTAGGAGAGTGACTGATGGCAATCTTCTGGGACAAGAACAAATGAAGGGGAAAGAACAGTCAGAGATTTGGCTAACAGGAACAATAGGAACAAACTCAGAGAGAAGGAAGAAGAATAATTTTTGGCTTTGAATAGATGAGAAAGAAAACAAAAGGTGAATCACCAAGGTGTAAGTTGAAGATTCAGCTATGAAGAAACAATTGAGAGAAAATGATGAAATGGAGAAAGTGATAGGAAAGTTCGGCTAAGGAGTTATGAAATTTAAAGTGAGTGAGAACAAAAGAAAAGAGAGGGATTTGAGGTTTCAGTTTTTGGTTGAAAGTAGAAGAATGCCAAAAGTGAGGTTCCCCAAGAGATGATTTCGGTTTGTGAATGAGAGAAGAAAAATAATTGTTCACCGATTTCCAAAAGAGAATAAGGTTTGATTCATTAATTCTCAACCCAAAGTAACCTATGGAAGAAACGACACACACCTACACACACCTCAAAATCAAAAATGAACAAAAGATGCAAGAAATGCCTAAACCACTTTTGGCACAAGCACCTTGCTTAGCCCCCAAAACCGAAAGCTCCCCCTTTCAACCCCAAGTACATTCGATCAAACAATCCCAACAAGCCACCAAATCCTTGATCACCTCCTTCATTCATTGCCCTCCCCACATTCAAATCGGTTTGAAAGATTCAACTTCCACCTTTCACTATTGGCCTCCCATTTGAAATATTTGAATTAGTCCACTCCCACACTTCAAGGTCCCTAGCCGAATCCATCACTACCCATCCAGACGCCAAAATGAATTCCCAAAAAGAAAACTATGCGACTTGAACCTGCTCCCCACTGCTCCCCTGTGGCGTCACTTACCTGCCTTTTAAGTGGCGTCTCCTTGCCACCTTACCACTGCACTTTTTGTGTCAACAAACACAAGCAATAATCCTTAAAGTTTGTCCCGGCCAGCTCTCCCCTAAAGTGCCTAAAATTGAAATTTCTGCCAAAGCTTCAACTTAACTCTGAACCTTCCCGGGGACCACCAAACATAACAAATTAACAAATAAAGCATACTAAACACACGAAAACATAACAGATGCAAAGCCCCTAATTCCCAGATGTTACGATTACAAAATGCTATTGACTAAAAAGTAATACTCATATTCTTTGACTGAAAGAAAAATAGTGTAACATCCCAAACCCGGTTTAGACGTTACGACCAGATCTGGTATGTCACGGGAAAAAGGTTGAAAAGAAACTTTGGGGATCTTGATGAAAATCGGAAGTTTGAAACTTTTTATTTCATGTGATGTTTTGAAAACAGTGGTTTGCAGCTTAAGAAAAATCTCCAGGGTGGATTAACTGTTCATTTATTGTCTTTGTGAGCACTTGTGAGAAAAACAGATATTTAGGTTGTAGTTATTTAGAAAACTTCATTTTACAATTAAGTTCAAGTCGTAAAATAGTGTTGTATCAAAGTGTAAATTATAATGTAAAATCAAATAGCAATTTAGAAAGGCCTTATTACATCAATTAAAATCCCAAATTAAAATGTCTAGAAAAAACTAAGTTTACAAAAATAACAAGCTATGGCCTCCTCGAGTCCCTCCGGCTCCCCAAGTCCACATTTCACCGGTCACCTGCAAGATTAAGCAGAGGGGGTGAGTCACCAAGACTCAGTGTGTAAGTTCCCCCTTAAAATAATTTCATAAATGGCCTCAAGCCCACAACCACATATTGGGCCTTAGCCCACTCAAAAATAGCATGTACAAAAATGGATGCAATGTACCCGGCGTAATCCTAGATTTCCATCCCCTACACACCACCCGTACCAGCCGATCACTCCGTGGAGATTTCTACAATCAACCCTCCATCCGCTACACTCCATATGTGGCATCTAGCCATTGGTGACATAGTCACGAAATATCATATGTGGGGCCAACCCACTTGTGGTACCAAACCACTAGTGACAATCCCAAATAATTGTAAATGTGGGGCCAACCCACTATGGTACCAAACCACTGGGACGAGTCATGAAATCATCAATATGTGGTACCAAACCACTGGTGGTTCCAAACCACTGAGACTTAGTCACGAATCAAGAATGTGGGGCCAACCCACATGTGGTACCAAACCACTAGTGACAGTCTTACACTTCCCCTTTCATATCATAACCAACCCCTGCAACCAAATGTCAACCGAATGCAACATAGTGTCAAATGCATAATATTATCATGGCATACTTTTATTAGCATGTACATAAACAACAGGATACTTACCTGGTACATCAGCCATGCCTTTAATGGCATAACTCTTATTCATCTAGCCATTTTGATTTTTCAGCCCCAAAGAAATTAATAACACATAATAATAATATTAAAGTGCGTAAATCATACACACCTGGATACGCACAACACTATGCTATCTATGTCGATAATATCACTATCAGAGACTACTGCTATCTACCTCATATTCTACTCAGAAGCCAGCCCACAACCTGGTGGCCAATCCCGAACAGCAGATACCACGCACTTCTTGAACTTAGGGGCTGGGATCAAGGGTCCAACCCCCTCCTTCGCCTGATAGGTATTGGATTCCATCAAAAGACCTTGTCAGAAAATACTATAAGGAAATATGTTGTTTAACAACAACACAGGATTAAGATAACGAATACAATAAGCGAACCTAAAAGAACCAAAGAAAACCCCTTACCTTGAAATCCCGAAAAGAGGTATAGTGCTTAAAGATTAACGATTCTAGCTTGACAGTCAGATGATTTGGTTAGCTTGAAATCCCAGAATACGCGCCCCTCAAAGAGAAACAAGAAGATAGGAAATGTCAATCCAAACAATGGCCTTACCAAGCCACTTAGCCATTTGGCTTGGCAAGCAAGGAGACAAGAAATGAAAGAGGAAGATTAACTACTTACTAACGGATCCTTGAGATCAAAATCAAAGAAGAATACTCTGCAACCAGGGCTTAGATTCGGCTCACAAGCAACAATCGATACAAGAACAATTTCCAATCAAGTGAAGAAGAAGGAAAAGAAATACAGGATGGACGGCTAAGGAATTAGGGTGTAGACAACAGTGAATGGTTGAAAGAGATGATTCGATCAGGTGATCAAAATGAGATGAAAGAAGAGAACCTTACTAGCCAACAGTGAAACAATGTAAAAAGAAAAAGAGTTTAATAGGGGATTCAGTAATGATCAACAATGAGTGAAACAACAAAAGAGATGAAATCACCAAATGAGAAAAGAAAGATTCGACAAAGCTCAAGAAGTTTCAGTGGCACAAGAAAAGAGAGGGGAAAATATGATAAATGAATAATGAGTAAGAAATGAGAAAAGAAGAATAGAGTAGAGAGCAATAGGTTTCGGTTGGCTATCACTAAAATGAAGAAAAGGTTAGAAGAGAGGAGAGTGTATTTCCTATACGGTTTCCAACCTTATGCTCAAAGTGACACTAAGGAGAAATCGACAACACTAAACACCACCAAGCCGATTGAATCCTTGCCAAAAGAGGAACCCAAACCTAAAATCGTTAAGATTTTAGCTCAACATCCTCCTAGCCCCAAGACCGAAACTCTTCTCCTTCCCAACCTTCAAAATTCGACAACCAACTCCCAACAAGCCACCACTCCTTGATTTCCTCCTACATTCACTCCCATATATCCATTCGAAAAATTGGAACCATTCAAACCCACCTTTCTCTCTTGGCCTCCCATTCAAAACTATTTGACCAATTCCACTACCACTTTTTAAGGCTCTTAACTGATTCCACCACCCAAGACTTTGACTCAAGAGAAAAACAAAATAAAAAAAATACATTGTTGGCAGCGTGACTCAAACCTGCTCCCCTGAGGCATCACTCTCTTGCTCCTTAAGTGGCGCCTCCTTGCCACCTTTCCAATTGAATTCTTGTGTCACCAAACACCCATAGCAAACCTTAAGTCTTGCTTCCAACCGGCTCCCCCTCTTAAGTGCCCAAAAAGCAAATTTTTACGAAGGCTCCGGCTTATCCCTAAGTCATTCCTGGACCCCAAAGCACCCTAAACAAGCATGACAAACATAGCATTCACACACAAACACAGAAATGCAAAGCCCCTAATTTAGGATGTTACAGTTTTACCCCCTTAAAATAATTTTAGCCTCGAAATTACTTGGCCAAAAGAGATGAGGGTATTGCTGTCGCATTGATTCCTCGGGTTTCCACGTAGCTTCCTCAGAACCGTGATTATGCCACAAAACCTTATCCAATGGAACCGTCTTACTACGTAATACTTTGATATCACGATCCAAAATTTGAACTGGTTTCTCCTCAAAGGTTAGATCAGGCCTCACTTCGATCTCCTCCATGGACACCACGTGAGATGGATCCGAACGATAACATCTTAGCATCGACACGTGAAACACATCGTGAATCTGACTTAACTCTGTAGGTAACTCGAGTTGATAGGCTACTGGTCTGACACGCCTCACTATCCGATAAGGCCCGATAAACCTGGGGCTTAGCTTACCCTTCCGTCCAAACCTAAACACTTTCTTCCACGGTGACACCTTTAAGAACACCTGATCACCCACCTCAAAGTTTATGTCTTTACGCTTTAGATCAGCATAGGACTTCTGTCTGTCCGAAGCTTCCTTCAACTAAGCCCTAATTAGCTTAACCTTGTCTTCCGTTTCAGAAACCAATTCTGGACCCAACATCTGACGCTCACCCAACTCTGTCTAACAAGTAAGAGTGTGACATTTTTGACCATACAATGCCTCATACGGTGCCATCCGGATGCTCGACCTGTAGCTGTTATTGTACACAAATTTCGCCAATGGTAAGTACTCTTCCTAACTACCTCTGAAGTCCATGACACAGCCTCTCAGCATATCCTCTAAGATTTGAATTACCCTTTCTGATTATCCGTCTTACTATGGATGAAATGTCATATTGAAATCTAACTTTGTGCCCAATGTTTGATGCAATGCCTTCCAAAATCTTGATGTAAACCTAGGGTCTCTGTCCGAGATAATCGACATTGGCACCCCATGCAACCTTACAATCTCTACTATATATATTTTAGCCAACTTTTGAAGAGAGAGTCCACTCGCACTGGTATGAAATGAGCGGACTTCATCAAACGATCAACCACTACCCAAACTGAATCCTTTTTAGTAGGTGTAAGGGGAAGCTCACTAACGAAATCCATTGTGATCCTTTCCCACTTCCACTACAGAATCTTCACCGGCTGCAACAAACCCGAAGGCAACTGATGCTCTGCTTTCACCTGCTAACACATCAAACACTTACTCACATATTCGGTTATTTATTGCTTCAGGCCCAGCCACCAGAACTATTCTAAAAAATCTCGATACATCTTACTTCCTCTAAGATGCATAGCGTATATGTGCTTCCTCCAAAATCTTATGCCTCAACTCTGAATCCTTCGGCATGTAAATCCTTCCTCGGAAACACAAAACTCCCTCACTGCCTATATTATAATCCTTTAATTCACCATTCTGAGCTTGAAGTAGTCTAGCACCCAAGACCTCATCCAACAATTGCTTCTCTCTATCTGATCTATCCACATCGGTTTCACCTAAAGCTCAGCCAACAAACTCCCATCATCAAACAAGCTAAGATTGCAAACATCACCCTCAAATCCGAGATTACCCTACGACTCAATGCATCTGCCACCACGTTAGCTTTACTTGGGTGGTATTCGATTGAACAATTGTAATCCTTCAACAACTCGACCCATCGCCTCTGTCTTAAATTCAATTCCTTCTAGGTAAGGAGATACTTTAAGCTCTTATGATCTGTATAAATGACGGACTTCTCCCCATACAGATAATGTCTCCAGATTTTCAGAACAAAACCATCGTCGCCAACTCCAAGTCGTGCATGGGATAATTCAACTTTTCATCTTGCATCAACACACATCCTAAACCTATGTGTGATGCATCATAGTAAACCATGAACTCTTTCCCGGCCTCTGGCTGAATCAACACTGGAACTTCCATCAGAATCTTCTTTAACTTCTCAAAACTTTGCTGATGCTTGTCAGACCAAACAAACGGAACCCCTTTTTGTAGCAACTTGGTTAATGGAGTCGCGATCAAGGAGAACCCCTCAACAAATCTTCTATAATACCCAGCTAGACCAAGAAAACTTCTGATTTCACCACAGACTTAGGTGGTTTCCACTGCAGCACAGCTTCAACCTTCCGAGGGTTAACCCTAATCCCCTCAGCAGACACCACATGACCCAAGAAGGTAACCTATTTTAGCCAAAACTCACACTTATTGAATTTGGTGAATAGTTACTTTTCCCTCAAAATTTGTAAGACCACACGAAGATGCGAGTCATGCTCCTCCTTCGATCTGGAATAGACCAAGATATCGTCTATGAATACAATGACAAATCAGTCCAGATAGGGTTGGAGAACCCAATTTATCATGTCCATAAACGCTGCTAGTGCATTGGTCAAACCAAATGGCATCACCAGGAATTCGTAGTGGCCATAGCGAGTTCGAAACGCTGTCTTATGAATGTCTGCCTCCCTGACCTTAAGTTGATGATACCCTGACCGCAAATCTATCTTCGAAAAGATTGAAGCTCCCTTCAGTTGATCGAACAAGTGGTCTATCCTTGGTAGCGGGTACTTATTCTTGATGGTCAGCTTGTTCAATTGACGGTAGTCAATACACATACGCATCGATCTGTCCTTCTTCTTGATGAATAACACCGGTGCTCCCCAAGGTGATACACTCAGTCGGATAAAACCTCGATCCAATAGTTCTTGAATCTGAGCTTTCAAATCCACCAACTCCTTGGGTGCCATCCTATATGGGGCAATCGAAACAGGTGCTGTCTCCGGATAAAGATCAATACCAAATTCCACCTCTCTGTCCGGAGGCAAACCCGGAAGCTCTTCTAGAAAGACATCGAAAAACTCCTTCACTATTCTAACATCCTCCACAGACAGACCCTTGCCCTCCAAGGCACAAACCAAAGCTATGATCACCTCACAGCCCTTCTTCACCATTCGCTCAGCCTTTAAAGCAGATATCATATTAGATAAATAGTTCTTCCTATCACCTATTACCACCACTTCTTCATCCTCAAGAGTTCTCACTACCATGCACCTGGCAGCATAATCCAGATTCGCTCGATACTTCCCTAGCCAGTCTATGCCTAAGATCAGGTCAAACTCTCCGAACGGTAGTTCCATCAAATCAGCCAAAAAAACCATCCCTTAAACTTCTAGAGGTACACCCCCATAAAGTCTGTTTACCACTACCGATTGTCCTAGCGGGCTAACTACAGTCATCTCCCTAGGGGCAATCTCAGAGTCTATTCCTAGGGTTCCAGATATCCCACTAACAACATACGAATGTATTGATCCTATATCAATCAAGGCAGTATAAGGCAACCCATAAATAAGAAACATACCGATTATAACGTTCGGTGCATCTCCCTCTTCTCGACGCTTGACTACATAGACCAGCCCAGGTCTCCTTGCATCACTGCCCCTAGCACTCCTGCCTGGTGCTCCACGTCCATGACCGAAACCATTACCTCCTCTGATCGGACCCTGACCTCTCTGTGGTTGCTGGCCACCTCCACCTGACTGAACATAACCTTGACCCGTTGATTGCGCTCAGCCCCTCTCTTGTGGACAGTCCCTTATATGATGCTCTATAGACCTACACTTGAAACAGCCTCTATTACCAACCCAACACTCACCAAAATGGAACTTATCACATCGAGCACACCTCGGAGGACGACTATCATAGCAGGTCTCACAACACGGCTCGACCCTTCAAACCTAAGCCTCTTCTAAAACTGCCCAACTGATCCTGACGAACCAAAATTCCTTTTATTTCTATTCCTTTCCAGATTCTGCTTTTCGGACCGCTTCACCTCATCGACTACTTAGCCTTTTCCATAAGAACAGCAAATTCCCTCTCTCATTGTGGGGCAATCAGCACACGCAGATCATCTCTCAACCCATCTTCGAACCAAACACAGCGCTCGTTATCCATGGGCACAATACCGGGCATAACAACTTAGTCGTAAGAATTCTGCCTCATACTCGAATACCGACTTACTCCCCTGAACCAGATTTAGGAATGCCTTACGCTACGTATCCACATAACTCGACCCTACGTACTTCCCTTGGAATGCAGTCTTAAAGAAATCCCAGGTAATATGCTCAACCATCACACCATCCCTAACCGTGAGCCACCACTGATACACCTCGTCTCGTAGGAGAGACACTACCCCTTTCAACTTATCCTCTATCGTGAAGTCTAGATCATCCATTATGCGCTCACTCGCTTCTAACCAATACTCAGCTGTATTAGGGGCTACGCCAGAAACACCCCTAAACATCTCTGCTCCATTGGCTCGGAGTCACTCAGACACCGATTTTCGAGCTCCTGTACCCATGCCTGCCTCAGCCACTCTCTCCAGGACCCACAACATTGCCTGCAACACTGCATCATCCCCTCCTGTTTGGTCCTGAAATACTTCTTCCACTGCTGGCGGCACTGGCATCTCACTTTCTGACCCATGACCAGATCCTACTGGTTCCGATACAGTATTCCTGCCCCTACCACGACCTCATACATTACATCTACGACCTGGAGTGCTTATGACTAACATTTGCGATTAATCTGATTAAAAAAATTTATGTGTTAGTTATTCCTTTCACTTTTTAATGCCGAAGAATTTTATGGAGGAATAGTCTCAAGGAGTAGTTTCCGCAACACATATCAAAGTTTTAGTCTCTCTAATCTGAGTCTCCTAAAGCATACAACCATATTAACAATCATTCCATGCATACCCTACCAGAATTTTTAAAACACTTACCTGGGTGGACTGGGTGCCATCGGGCTAGGATGCCATGCTCTAACCAAACCATTCCTTCCAAAAATCGTTTAGACCAACTTAATAAAATATTGTTAAGCCCATTTTCATAGGCCGAGTTTTGTAACCTAGGCTTTGATACCAAAATTGTAACATCCCAAACCCGGTCTAGACGTTACGACTAGATCTGGTATGTCACAGGGAAAAAGGTTGAAAAGAAACTTTGGGGATCTTGATGAAAATCGAAAGTTTGAAACTTTTTATTTCAGGTGATGTTTTGAAAACAGTGGTTTGCAGCTTAAGAAAAATCTCAAGGGTGGATTAAATGTTCATTTGTTGTCTTTGTGAGCACTTGTGAGAAAAATAGATATTTAGGTTGCAGTTATTTAGAAAACTTCTTTTTATAATTAAGTTCAAGTAGTAAAATAGTGTTGTATCAAAGTGGAAATTATAATCTAAAACCAAATAGCAATTTAGAAAGGCCTTATTACATCAGTTAAAATCCCAAATTAAAATGTCCAGAAAAAACTAAGTTTACTGAAATAACAAGCTATGGCCTCCTCGAGTCCCTCCGGCTCCCCAAGTCCACATTTCACCGGTCACCTGTAAGATTAAGTAGAAGAGGTGAGTCACCAAGACTCAGTGTGTAAGTTCCCCCTTAAAATAATTTCATAAATGGCCTTAAGCCCATAACCACATATTGGGCCTTAGCCCACTCAAAAATAGCATGTACAGAAATGGATGCAATGAACCCGGCCCAATCTTAGATTTCCATCCTCTACACACCACTTGTACCAGCCGATCACTCCATGCGGATTTCTGCAATCAACCTTCCATCCATTATACTCCATATGTGGCACCTAGCCACTGGTGACATAGTTACAAAATATCATATGTGGGGCCAACCCACTTGTGGTACCAAACCACTAGTGACAATCCCGAATAATCATATATGTGGGGCCAATCCACTGTGGACAAGTCATGAAATCATCAATACGTGGTACGGAACCACTGAGACTTAGTCCTGAATCAAGAATGTGGGCTGTGGTACCAAACTACTAGTGACAGTCTTACACTTCCCCTTTCATATCATAACCAACCTATGCATACAAATGTCAACCGAATGCAACATAGTGTCAAATGCATAATATTATCATGTCATACTTTTATTAGCATGTACATAAACAGCAGGATACTTATCTGGTACATCAGCCATGCCTTTAATGGCATAATGCTTATTCATCTAGCCATTTTGGCTTTTCAGCCCCAAAGAAATTAATAACACATAATAATAATATTAGAGTGTGTAAATCATACACACCTGGATACGCACAGCACTATGCTATCTATGTCGATACTATCACTAATGGAGACAATTGCTATCTGCCTCTTATTTTGCTCAGAAGCCAGCCTACAACTTGGTGGCCAATCCCGAACAGCAGATACCGCGTGCTTCTTGAACTTAGGGGCTGGGATCAAGGGTCTAACCCCCTCGTTCCCCTGATGGGTATTGGATTCCATCAAAAGACCTTGTCAGAAGTTACTATAAGGAAATATGGTTGTTTAACAACAACACAGGATTAAGATAACGAATACAATAAGCGAACCAAAAAGATCCAAAGAAAACCCCTTACCTTGATATCCCGAAAAGAGGTATAGTGCTCAAAGATTAACGATTCTGGCTTGAGAGTAGGATGATTTGGTTAGCTTGAAATCCCAGAATATGCACCCCCCAAAGAGAAACAAGAAGATAGGAAATGTCAGTCCAAACAATGGCCTTACCAAGCCACTTAGCCATTCGGATTGGCAAGCAAGAAGACATGAAATGAAAGAGAAAGATTAACTGCTTACTAACAGATCCTTGAGATCAAAATCAAAGAAGAATATTCTGCAACCAGGGCTTAGATCCGGCTCATAAGCAACAATAGGTACAGGAACAATTTCCAATCAAGTGAAGAAGAAGGAGAAGAAAGACAGGAGGGATGGCTAAGGTATTAGGGTGTAGACAACAGTGAATGGTTGAAAGAGTTGATTCGATCAGGTGATCAAAATGAGATGAAAGAAGAGAACCTTACTAGCCAACAGTGAAACAATGTAAAAAGAAAAAGAGTTTAATAGGGGATTCGGCAATGACCAATAATGAGTGAAACAACAAAAGAGATGAAATCACCAAATGAGAAAAGAGAGATTCGACAAAGTTTAAGAAGTTTCGGTGGCACAAGAAAAGAGAGGGGAAAATATGATAAATGAATAATGAGAAAGAAATGAGAAAAGAAGAATAGAGTAGAGAGCAACAGGTTTCAGTTGGCTATCACTAAAATGAAAAAAAAAAGTTAGAAGAGAGGAGAGTGTATTTCCTATACGGTTTCCAACCTTATGCTCAATGTGACACTAAGGAGAAATCGGCAACACTAAACACCACCAAGCCGATTGAATCCTTGCCAAAATAGGGACCCAAACCTATAATCCTTAAGATTTCAACTCAACACCCTCCTAGCCCCAAGACCGAAACTCTTCTCCTCCCCAACCTTTAAAATTCAGCCAACCAACTCCCAACAAGCCACCAATCCTTGATTTCCTCCTACATTCACTACCATACATCCATTCGAAAAATTTGAACCATTCAAACCCACCTTTCTCTCTTGGCCTCCCATTCAAAACTATTTGACCAATTCGACTACAACTCTTCAAGGCTCCTAACCGATTCCACCACCCAAGCCTTTGGCGTAAGAGCAAAACAAAATAATAAAAAAAAAACCACATTGTTGGTAGCGTGACTCGAAGCTCCCCTAAGGCGTCACTCCCTTGCTCCTTAAGTGGCGCCTCCTTGCCACCTTTCCAATTGAATTCTTGTGTCAACAAACACCCATAGTAAACCTTAAGTCCTGCTTCTAACCAGCTCCCCCTCTTAAGTGCCCCAAAAGCAAATTTTTACCAAGGCTCCGGCTTATCCCTAAGTCATTCCTAGACCCCAAAGCACCCTAAACTAACATGACAAACATAGCATTCACACACAAACACACAAATGCAAAGCCCCTAATTTAGGATGTTACAGATAGTCAATTCATTGGTCGATCTAAGTCCTCTTCAATTCTACTCACTTTCAAAGTACAGATACCTTTTTCAATACAAATCTGTAACAAATACATAAGAATATATACAAGGTTACTTGTTAAATATAAAAGAAAAGACCATGAGAGCGAAGAAGTTGTAGAAAAATAATATTTTCTGGCAATATATTTGAAAAGGCAAGTTTTATCCTTCTTTACAAATGACTTGTATTAAACGTAAATCATGTGTCAATCACTCAATATGCTAACGAGTCACATCAACAATACGTTAAAAAAAATGAAAATTTTATCGACACTGACTAATTTGCATAATTATTTTATTTACAGTGACAAAATTAAAAGAAATTAGAGTAAACATGGACTTAATTTACCCAATATTCTAGCTAATAGCAACACTTATGCAAATAACCCAATATTTTTCAAGACATATTATCCTCCAGCTTTACTGAAAAAAGAGAAATTAATCTACAATGCAACAAAAAACAAGCATCTAGTCATGCATCACAACATCGGCAAGCATGCAGCCAACCCTTACATCTACTGCCCCAAGAAATCAGATAAAAAATGATTTACCATGAAAACAAAATCGTATGTTTTACTCTTCCATTTATCAGAACAGGAGTCCCAATGGATGCAACTATTAAAACCCCGAAAAAAAGCTTCTAAACCCATGCCCATGTAGACATTAGCCATGTCAATAAGCAAAACACATGTTTATATCCAATCACTACACGATAGACTTCAACACATAAAAAAAGCAGCGAATAGACATCACATAAAGAAGTATCTTTCAAAAACTTTTTTTCAAAAGTATTACTCAAAGTTCCTGTAACACCCCAAACCTGGCCAAGATGTTACGACCGGATCTGGCGTGTCACATAAAAAAAAGGTTGCTTAAAACTATGCGATCGTTAAAAATGTTTTCATCACTTTTGAAAACTCCGTGTTGTGTTGGTTGTTTATGAAAAATCCATTTTCACTCAGTGTGTTATTTTTTTATAACAGTTGTAATTAGCTTGAAAACTACCTTTGTTACGAAAGTCAAATTTGAAGATTTGATAAAAAAACATGTTATTTTGGAAACTAGTTATTACAGCTTTAAAAAAACCACCAAATTAAACAAGTGATAATAATAATTATAACAAAAATGAGAATTTAAAAGAAATTTAAATCCAGAGGCCTTATTACAAAACATTAAACCCACTTAATAGTAAGAATACTCTTATGAAATAAAACAGAAAAGAAATTTACTAAGTTTTTCAAGCGATGCTCCTAAAGTATGGCCTCCACCGAGTCATCCAAAGCTTCAAGTCCTTACAGCTGAGTATTACCTGCGAGGGTAAAGGAAGAGGGGTGAGTTGCAAGAACTTAGTATGTAATCTCCTTACCATCCCCAATTGGGCCCGAGCCCATATAACATTAAATTGGGCATAAGCCCATTAAGCATAATAGTGCAAATAGTGAATTTATGCAGCCCAACCCATCCATCCATCGCACCTCGGACCAGCCAATCACACCTGTGTGGATCAAGTCAACCCACCTTGCCGCTTACACCAAAAATGCAGTCAAACTGCTAAACATAGGTTATTTGTGGCTGATCCACCCGAGTCATGATTACGAACACACACACACACACACACACACACATATATATATAAAATTGTAGCTGTGCCACCAGGCTACACAATCAGATATATATATCGAGGTATAATGTAACACACAATCGGTCCAATGAGGGCATTTCAGTAAATCGCACAATAAGGGCATTTTAGTAAATCGGCCCACTGAGGGCAATTTGGTAAATCGACCCACTGAGGGCATTTTGATAATTCAGCCCACTGAGGGCAATTTGGTAAATCGGCCCACCGAGGGCATTTTGGTAACTTTTAGAGATGACATTACTTAGGCTTGTTATTCGATTTCATGCAATAATTCGGTTCATTAATCTTACGAAAAATGATGATTCGATTTTACTGACGTGGTAAAATTTACAAAACTAAGCGGTTACGGTGTAAGATTGCACACTTGATTACGTAGAGCACTAAACCCTCCTGATCACCGTCACCTATACCATCATATCACCAAATTAACTAACAAAAGAGAGATCTTTAATCCATATTTTAAGCAAATGATTTGCAACACTTACCCTTACTATCGCGTAGAACCACGATTTGCCTATTTGCACTGGATGTTGGCTCTCTTCCACAACTTGGTGGAAAATCTTGAACTGTAGACACCGCCCTACGTTTGAACTTAGGAACAGGGGTTACGGAACCACTCTCCGTGGGTTCCCCTAGTGTTACCCCCTTCGACTGAGTATCACTTGCATCTATAAGAAAGCCTGATAAGTAAGGTACCACATTGAAATCGACACACAATGGGTTTCAGCTCTTACCACTATTTCCAAATGATCACAAAGCAGAGGAGAACAAGTTGTTTAATCCCTAAGACAAACGGTTATACAAAACTGTTGATCCAATTTAGTAGAGTAACCGAAAAGAGAGAAATCAAAATGAATCAAATAGAAACCCCCTACCTTGATCAAAGATGAATCCAACTTCCACAGATTCGGCCACCCCAATAGAGCACTACAAAAGAAAAACACAAGATGAGGGAGTGGGAGGAGATGGTGTTTCGGATAATGTGACATAACCACCCAAAAGAATAAAAGAATGGTATACATTCGACCAAAGGAAGAGGAAAGAAAAAAAAGAAAACAGAAGAACTCTCACTTACTAGATTCGGTCAAGGAAATTAGTGCAAAAACACGGAGAGGAAGAAAAGAAGGAGATGAAGTGTTGAAGAGGTTCGGCTACTTGGAGAAAACGTCTAGAGAGGGATTCGGCCAACAAGTGTTTGTCCACAACTAAGATGAGAGATTGACCAAAGAAAATATGAGAAAAGAAAAAGAAAAAGTCACTCAATGGTCACGGTTTCAACAAGGAGAAAAGTACCAAAATGGTAAAAAGAAAAGAAACTCTTAACGCGCCAAATGCTCCACAACAAGCTTAAAAAAATCGGCAAATGTACTCCCTAACAAAACCGAATGCACTACTAACCCCAAAAGGCCTCTCTTGACCGAAATTCTCCCCCTTGCACTTCCTTAAATTTGGCCAACAACCTTTCTCACCTCAATCCCTTAATTTGCTCCTTGATTTTCTCCTCAAACTTCTCTCCATCTCTCATTCAAATCCATTTGAATAAGTCTTCAACTCCTCCTGCAGAGTCCAAGCTAAACTCTACTACCATCCCTTGCTTAGCACAAAATAAATCAAATAGTTGCAGCAGTGGGATTAGAACTCCTCCCCCTTAGCTCCTACAAGTGACGCCACACCACCCTGCTACTAGCTCCTCTTGTGCTAGCAATTTACCCCCTTTTTCCCTTATGTCTTGACGCCACCTACCTTCTCTCCTTTAAACGCCCAAAAACCAAAATTTTATCGGGGCCCAACTTGACCCCAGGCCTTCCTAGGGCCCCCAAACATACACAACTAACATACGTAGTTAGCGTAACGCATGGAATAGAGAAAAATACAAAATCCTGAATTTTAGGATGTTATAGTTCCTCACGATTCAAATCACCTTCAATAGTCTAAAACAATTAATCACAGGTAGAACTTAAAACATTTCCTACAGAATCAAAGAGAAGTGCTTAGTATCTGTAAGGCCAAATCGTAGCCACCATTGATGTCGTGCTCAAAATAAAGTAACTATTGAATGTTAATAGTAACTATTTCTATAGGAGAAAGAAAAAGTGAAATTTTAACAAATATTTCTCATTATTACATATATCAGATATGATTTATTACATACGCAATCAATTTAAAACATAGTCAATGAATAATATATTAATCATACAATCCTATTGAAAATTTTAGAACCCTAAAACAATGAAAAACATGGACAAACTGGATGATGAAATCCACAACTCCCAACCATTTTTCGTTATTAATAACAACATTTGAAAATTTTGGCAAACTGGAATAAGAAATTAATACCTCAACAAATTGAATGTCCTTGCCTTGTATGAATCTTCAGAATGAAAAAAAACAGCAGACGGAAGACGATGTATCAATGACTCAAAAACTAGAATAGAACTCCATGCCGAGAATCAAACAAATAAAATTTGGGGGACGACATAAAAAATATTAAAAAATAATAAATAAATACCTGATTGGGGGAGTAATCAACCTGGGGAAGTATTTCGCACCAGAATCGAAGAATAAATTTGGGATTCGGAGGAGAATGCTAAAGGGGGGTGAAGGAATTAGGGATTTCGGGAGTTAAAAGAAATGGGGGAATAGACTAAATGACTTAGTTTTTTTGAGTAATTAAAATGGATGTCAAAAGAATGACGCCGTTTCTGTAAAATTTATCCCTATTGCCACGCTTCCAAAATAAAAGCCACTAAATAAATTATCAAAAAACGCAGTTTTTTTTTATCAAATTTGTGGCGATTTGGGAAAAAAAACGCCACTAATAACTTCACTAAAACGAACATATGTTTGGCATTTTATTAAAGGCGCCACTAATAAGAACGAAAAACGGTGTCGTTCCATGCCGCGTAATACATATTTACGGTGTTTTTAGTAAAACGCCACTAATAACAAATCAGAAAAACGACGCCGTTTTGTAAACACTTGATATATTAGTGACATTTTTTTGGCTAAAACACCAGTAAAACACAACCTTTTGCGGCATTTTGATGAAAAAGCCATTAAACTTTCAGCAGATAACGACGTTGTTTAGTAATTTTCATATATTATTGGCCTTTTTATGAAAAACGCCACTAATGCTAACTTATTTGTATTGTTTTTATTTATTTTATTTACTCTTTAATAAATAAATTTCATGTTAGAAAATTGAAAAATAGATACTCATTTACTTATAAATATTTTTTAGTTTTGTATTTATTTTTATAAAATTGAACATTTCAAATATATATATTTAAAGTTTTTAGGTTTTAAATTTTTGTGTTTTTAAGAATAAAGATTAAATTAACGTAATGTGTAAAGTTATGGGTTAAATTTGTTGAATTTTTAAAATTAAGATTAAATTGATAGAATCCACAAACATTTACTTTAATTAAATTTCGATCGTTTGTGTGTAAAATAGAGAATAGTTAGGTAATTGTTTTTATAATTTTTGATTTATTATAATTTATTTATTACATCAAAATCAAATCTTATGATTTATTATAATTTCTAAATTATAATAAACTTTGTAATCAATATTAAGTGCTTCCACTAATTATTATAAACATAAGAGTTTACATTAATATCTACATGCATACACATCAATATATATCCGTATGAAATAAATTTTCAAGGTTTAGAGTTTTTAGGGTTTAATATTTTGGGTTTAAAGGTTAATGATTTAGTGTTTGTAGTTTAGGGGTTTATGGTCGAGTATTTAGAGTCATGATTCAGGGTTGAGAATCTAGATCCATGGTTAAAAGTTTAGGGTTTAAACTGTTTAAGGTTTAGGATTTAGGGTTAAGGGATAAACAGATGCACAACTAGATTTTTATAGCATATATTTTTATAATTTTTTAATGATTAAATCAAATTTAATATTCTGTCTTCATTCAATAAACCCTAAACCCCTGAACCTTAAACCATACACCCACAAACTCACAAACTTATAAACCTTAAACCCTAAACCCTAAACCCCCTAATCTTAAAACTAACCGTAAATGCTAAACTCTAAACACTAAATCTTGAAATGCTGAACTCGAAGCCCTAGTCAGCCCATACAAACCACTAAACCCTTAATTACAACATTAAACCCTAAATTATGTAGATAAATTTTGAATATTATATATTCTTTCAATATTTTAAGAAATTTAAATAACATTTTCAATTTACTAATTAATTTTGTTTCTCTACGATGCATGGGTTACCAAATTTTTAATTTTAATATATATAAAGCTTATCAATTATCTCTTAAATAATTTAAACTATAATTATAATTTTAATATATATATATATATAAGAAATTAAATAATTTAAACTATAATATATATAAAGTCTATTTTCTTGTAGTGGCTAAAGCCTAAATATAAATTTTATAAGGGATGAAGTAATTAAAATAGAATGTTAATGCTTACAATTACCTTAAAATAAATTAATTTTTTATTAATAACCCTATCCCCTAAAGCCTAATAGGCAACCCCTAAAATCGTAACACTTAAATTAATTATTTTTGTGGCATTTTTTAAAAAAACGCAGCTAATGGAATACTTTTTGCGGCGTTTAACAACAAACGCCACTAATTCTCGAGCTCAAGAAGAAAACGTCGTCGTATTGATAAACATTTTTGCGGTGTTTTTGACTAAGCGCCACTAATACTCCTCATTTAGCGGCGTTTTTAAAGAAGCGCCGCTAATGCTCAGATCTTTAACGGCGTTTTTATAAAAGTGCTGCTAATGCTTAGATCTTTAGCGGCGTTTTTGTTAAAGCGCTGTTAATGTTCAGATCTTTAGCAGCGTGCGAGAAAAAAAGGCCTCTATTTCTCCTTTTTAGCGGCGTTTGGGCTAAAAACGCCGCTATTGCTCAACTTTTTACAAACGCCGCTAATGTATAATATTTGTGGCATTTTTCATCGTAACGCCACTAAAAACACCGCTAAAAGTCTATTTTGGTGTAGTGTTCTAGATTTGGTGCTTCCTCACAAGTTCAAAATGCCAGATTTTGAGAAGTACAACGAGACTAGCTGTCCTGAAGCCCATATTACCATGCTCTGTAGACAGATGACTGGGTATGTTAATAATAATCGATTGCTAATCCACTGCTTCCAAGATAGTTTGGTGGGGGTAGCATCCAAGTGGTATAATCAACTAAGCCGTGCTAGGATTAATTCGTGGAGAGACCTAGCACAAGCATTTATGAAGCAATACAGTCATGTGACAGACATAACCCCTGACAGAATCACCTTACAGAACATGGAGAAAAAATTGAATGAAAGTTTTAGGCAGTATGCACAAAGATAGAGGGAAGTTGCCCTACAAGTTCAGCCGCCGCTTTTATAAAAGGAGACCACAATGCTTTTCATCAATATTCTAAAAGCCCCATTCATTAACCATATGTTGAGAAGTGCCACCATAAGCTTTTTAGATATAGTAATGTCTGGCAACTTGATTGAAAATGCGGTGAGGAGTGGGAGGATAGACACGGGAGAAAGCACCAAAAGATTAGCCCCAAGAAACAAGGAAAATGAAGTGAGTACCCTGAGCATGCATCCCAAGTCAGTCACCGTAGGACAGCTGAGGGCTGTAACCACTAGCTATCAAGGCTCTTTAAAGCAGGAATCTAATTCGAGGCCAAATACAGAAAAGCTCTAGTTCATACCCATCCCGATGACATATAAGGAGCTGTATAAAAATCTTTTTGATGTTCATTGGTGTCTCTGTCCTACTCGAAACCTGTGCAACCCCCGTTTCCAAAATGGTATAATGAGAATGCCCAATGTGAGTACCACACGAGAATAGTGGGTCACTCAATTGAAAACTGTACTACTTTAAAAAGTTGGTCGAAAGGTTCATTAAAATGGGAATTGTGAAGTTCGACATTTCAGCAGAACCTGATCATTTTGACGAGGCAGTAAATGTGATAATTGAAGGAGGAGACAAGAAAGTTGCGGCTCCTTGAAGAAGTCGAAAGCGAAGAGGGAACAAAGGAACGAAGTTTCCAAGCCCTTGCATACTTGGGAGTGTTTTGAATAATGGGACTGTGGAAGAAATCCCTATATTTTTAGAGCTAATCTAGAGTAATATTCAACACACGCTTGTTACCTTAAGCCTAAATGCAATAAGAACCCTTTTTAGAAATAGGCTTGTGTCTGAAATTTTTATTTCAATAAAATGCATCTTTTTGAGCAAATATTCTTTTATTCTTTCCATTTCATATTGTACAAACAATTGTTCTCAGTTTTTTTCTTTTGTTTAGACTTTCTTTCAAGTATTCTTTCATTCTTCATTCATGACCATACAGATAATCGTTCTTTGAATAATTTATTCTTTGGAAATTTCCTTCGAACCTACAATAGGTCTCCAGATATCAACGATGTGAGCAATGCTGCTACTGACTCAAAGTCTCCTTTCGAGTAAGATATGTGTCTAGAAGGATCTTAGGACTTTGAAGATGACAGAGACTGTAACATATCTTCTGATTTGTTAAGAATGGTGGAACAAGATGAAAAATAAACCTTACTCCAAAAAGGGTCAACGTATATTATGAGCCTAGAAAAGAGGTGAAGATTATAGCCTAGCTCACTACAGAAATAAGGCGAGACATCATTGAGTTATTTTCAAGAATTCAAAGATGTTTTTACATGATCATATCAGGACATACCTGGGCTACTAAGATGCGAGTACGTTGAAATATTAAAAGAGGTCCATAAGGATGTCAGAAGGACAGATGCTAATGGTTTTACAGTGGCCAAGCTAAACATGAGGATCGGGCACTGTTGGTCTACCATGGAAAGGGATTGCATCAGTTGTACTGCAAATACTAAATTGAAGAAGATGAGAATTATGTGACTCCTCTATTTTCTTCACAAGACTTTTCTATAAGTGGGAAATGGATATTATGGGGCCGATCTCATCAAAATCTTCTAGTAGATATCGATTCATCTTCATGGTCATCATTTACTTCACTAAGAGGGTGGAAGTAGCTTCATATGCCAATTTTACAAAGTTGATGGTTATCAAATTCTCAAAAAATAAAAAGACTAGACACCATATCACAGTGTAGTAAAGGCGGCAAAAAAATAAAAACAAAAACAAAACAAAACAAAACAAAACAAAACAAAACAAAACAAAACAAAAACAAAATAAGGATCATGGGAAAGATGATCGAGACCTGTAAAGATTGGAATAAAGAAGTTACCATTTACCCTCCATCTTATCGAACATTGGCCAGAACCTTCACCGGGACAACATCCTACCCATTGGTTTATGGAATGGAAACATTTTTGCCAATTGAACCTAATCGAAGAAAAGGTTAAAAGTTATCCATCACGCTCAGATGATGCAAGCTTATGACAAAGAAGTTTATCCTAGAGAATTCCCCGAGGGGAACCTGATGTTGAAAAAGATCTTTCTCATACAAAAGGATTTTAGAGGAAAGTAAATGCCAAACTGGGAAGGACCTTATGTAGTAAAAAAGAGCCTGTTCTAGAGGAGCATTAATATTGACCGAGACGGATGGCAAAGACTTGCCCAATTCGACAAATTTAGGTTCGGTCAAGAAGTATTTTACCTGAAAGCGGAAAGGCCAAGGTGAAAACCCGCAAAGGGTGCCTTGAGATCAAATTTAAAAAAAAAGAAAAGAAAAAAAGAAAAGAAAAAAGAAAGAAAGAAAAAAAAGAGGAGAGGCCAAGGCGAAAACCCGCAAAGGGCGTTTTGTGACCAAAGGGGTTTTGAGCCGAAAACTCAAAAAGGGCAACTCAAATTTTGATCAAAGATAGGGCATATGGTAGTCTTTCTATGCCTGAATTAACATTGAGGAAGTATGCTACGTCTTGGGGCACTGGCAAAGTACTCTGGATCCTCCAAATGCATATTGAGCTCAAATGGTCCTCAAAAAATTTGTACAGAGAAGCTCAGGCTGCGATATCTGGGGCACCTAGCTTCTATCTTACCCATTTTGAATTTTCTATCTTTGATTACTTTATTCTTTTCAAGATACACCCTAATCAATTTTCTTTTATTACCTTGGTTATCTTTGATTAACTTATTTGTTTCAAGCTATGCTCCTAATTAATTTATTTCTTATCCATTATTGTAATCTTTTTCAAGCATTTTATATTGAAATAATAATTAATGGACTAATAATACTTTCATAAAAGGAGTTTCGCATATTACTCTAGAAGTTTCTAAAAAATACGAGAATCTGAAATAGGACTATTGTTAAGAACTCACCAAGCCTAAGGGTTGCAAATATTGAAAGATGATTATCTCTTTGGATTTTTATTGGATAAGACATTTCGCCGGTGATACCATCTCGATCAATGATGAGCAATGTTAACCCAAGTGTAAAAGGGGATCATTCTCGAGAAAAAAAATGATACCCTGCATTCATGCAAATTTTAGGTACATACATCAGGTTATTACACCCAGGGAATGGTGTAACAGATCAAATTGTTTGAAGATGATACAAATCCCATACCTCTTAATGGTAATAGGATGGATGGAAGAAACCAAATGTTATTCCCCTGAAGTTGCAGTGGGAGGTACAAACATTATGTCCCAAGGTTCAGGTGGAGTGGACTCAGAATTATCATGGGGTCAATTATTTGTGCAGAATATGATACTTTAAGAGGAACGAGGTTGAAAAACAAATGAGTGATGACACCTTAAGTAGGAATCATGCTCATAACATTTTTGCATTCATATATCATAACATGTCTAAATAGGAGCATTAGATTCATTTCGATCAGGGCATCCTAATCATCCGGCATAAGCATATACCCATTCTATAGGATAATGTAATAGGGTACATTGACACTTTTAGTCTGGCATCCTTGAAGTTGCAGCGGAGTAGACTGAAGATAACAGATCTTACCTTCCTTAAGTTGCAGGAAGAAGATCGAAGACGTTAGCCTTAGCTATCTGAGTTTGTAGCAGAGTAGGATAAAAGATAGTAGATTTGGCATTCCTGAAGTTGCAGTGAAGTAGATCGAAGATGCTAGTCTGACCTCTATGAGTTTGCAGTGGAGCATACTGAAGATAGCAGATATTGTCTTCCTAAAGTTGTAGTGAAGTAGATCGAAGATACTAGTCTAGCATCCCTGAGTTTGCAGTGGAGCAGACTGAAGATAGAAGATCTTGTCTTCCTGAAGTTGCAGTGAAGGTGATCGAAGATAATAGTCTAGCGTCCCTGAGTTTGCAGTGGAGCAGATTGAAGATAGTAGATCTTGTCTTCTTGAAGTTGTAGTGAAGTAGATCAAGGATACTAGTCTGGCGTCCCTGAGTTTGCAGTGGAGTAGACTGAAGATAGCAGATCTTGTCTTCCTGAAGTTGTAGTGAAGCAGATCGAAGATACTAGTCTGGCATCCCTGAGTTTATAGTGGAGTAGACTAAAGATAGCAGATCTTGTCTTCCTGAGATTGGAGTGAAGCAGATCAAAGATACTAGTTTGGCATCCTTGAGTTTGCAGTGGAGTAGACTGAAGATAGCAGATCTTATCTTTCTGAAGTTACAATGAAGCAGATCAAAGATATCAGCCTGACCTCCTTGAGTTTGCAGCAGAGCAGACTAAAAATTACAGATCGTGTCTTCCTGAAATTACAGTGAAGCAGATCAAAGACACTAGCCTGTCTCTCTGAAATTGCAGCAGAGCAGACTAAAGATTGTAGATCATGTCTTGAAATTACAGTGAAGTAGATCGAAGACACTAGCCTGCCTCTCTGAAGTTGCAGCGGAGCAGACTAAAGGTTGTAGATTGTATCTTCCTGAAATTGCAGCAAAGCAGATCGAAGACATCAGCTTGACCTCCCTGAGTTTGCAGCAGAGCAGACTAAAGATTACAAATCGCGTCTTCCTGAAATTGCAGCGAAGCAGATCGAAGACACTAGCCTGCCTTCCTGAAGTTACAGCAGAGCAGACTGAAGACAGCAGATCTTATCTTCCTGAAGTTGCAGGAAGTAGATCGAAGATATTAGCCTGCCTCCCTGAATTTGCAGCGGAGCAGATTGAAGACAACAGATCTTATCTTCCTAGAGTTGCAGGAAGCAGATCGAAGATATTAGCCTGTGTCCCTGAAGTTGCAGTGGAGCAGACTGAAGACAACAAATCTTACCTTCATGAAGTTGCAGGAAGAAGATCAAAAACATCAGCCTTGTCTCCTTGAAGTTACAGCAGAGTAGACTAAAGATAGCAGATTTGGCATCCTAAAGTTGCAGTGAAGCAGATCGAAGATACTAGTCTTGTATCCCTGAGTTTGCAGTAGAGCAGACTGAAGATAGCAGATCTTGTCTTCTTGAGATTACAGTGAAGCAGATAGAAGATACTAGTCTAGCGTCCCTGAGTTTGTAGTGGAGCAGACTAAAGATAGCAAATCTTGTCTTCCTAAGATTGCAGTGAAGCAGATCGAAGATACTAGTCTGGCGTCCTTGAGTTTACAGTGGAGTAGACTAAAGATAGCAGATCTTGTCTTCTTGATATTGCAGTGAAGCAGATCGAAGATACTAGTCTAGTGTCCCTGAGTTTGCAGTTGAGCAGATTGAAGATAGCAGATCTTATCTTTCTGAGTTCGTAGCGAAGCAGATCAAAGATATCAACCTGGCATCCCTGAGTTTGTGGTGGAACAGATTGAAGATACTAGCCTATCTCCCTAAAGATATAGCCATTTGACATGACCGGGAAAAATGAGTCCTTTTATCGTCTTTGTTCTATTCTCGTTACACGACAATAATAAAAGAGGGGCAATTGTAACAACCCATTTGTGCCCGGGCCTATACCAATCAAAAACGAAAAAAAATAATGTCCAGTCTGTTTACAAGCCCAAAATAGATTACCCACACCCAATCCGTTACACCCAGACCTAATAAACCATAAACCGACCCAAAACATTGAAACCTATCCCAAACTAATACCCAAAACCAAATGGCCCAATGACCCAAATTCGGTTTCAGAAAGTAGAATCCCCGAACCCTAGGGTTCTCTCTTCACACCGCAGCACCCAGCACAGCCCTAGTTGTGCCGCAGTTAGCACAAGCCACCAATCTTCATCACCGTCGAAATCTTCGTTATTAGCTTGAAAAAGGAAAGAAAAATGTCAAAAGATGGAAAGTATAGCAGACCGTAGCAATCAAAATGGGATTTTGTATTTTCGGTTTAATTTTTTGGGGGGCTGTAAAAACCCTAAAGCAATCTGTAAAAAGGACACGAAAAATAGATAAAAAATATAGAGATTAAATAAAAAAACCCAATAGTAGAGGTGATTTTCATTTATTCTATTTCGTTTAATTCTTTTCTTTCTGATTTATGCTATTTTTTATACATATATAAATACTGTTAAAAAATAACAAGGAGTGTACCTTTCGATTCGCTTTTGAAAAACAAATTTTTTGGCCTCCGGCCGCCGCTTCCGGAGGTGTGTATGAGGGCACTTGCGTGGCCTGTCACTGGAGCCCAGGCCAGATTTTGGCCTCAGGTCGAAGGCTAGAGAGAGCCTTTCGGGGCCTCTGATATGTTTTTTTTTAAAGGGTATTTAAAAATGATTTTTTGGGCTAATTTTAGCTTATATAGGCCCTTCATACGACGCCATTTTGAGGGTCCCCTTTACAGGAAAAAATGATGTCGTTCAGGGGATAGGATCCGCGCGTTGACCCGATACCCGGGAAGGATCTGCGTGTGTAACATCTTGTATAAGTGGGTCTGTGCATTTTGTGTGTTGTAGGGTTAAAGTGTTAGCTTGAGGTTTAGAGGTATGAATTGGGCCAAGGTTTGGGATGGGACCTGGGTTAATTTTCTAATGAAGAATGCTAGGACATAATTAAAGTGGGTATCTGTATTTAAATTGCAAGGTGGGCTAGTGGCCCAAAGTTTGGTGGTGCCGCAAGGAGCAAGTGGGTGGCGTCATTAAGGGAAGGGATTTGGGCCAAGTATTGGATGTCTTGGGCCCAAGTTTTTGGGCTAAAATTCTACACTCAAGGGGGAAGGGAGGACGGCATAATAGCTTGAAAATAGGAGTTTTAATTCTTGTATTTTGTTGATAATATGAAGGGAGGAGTTGGTGCCAAGGAGGCCTCTTTTGAAGGGAGGATATGGATTAAGATAACAAATGGGATAAGAGTTATCAGGTGATGGCAGAGTTGGCCGAAAATCCAACTCTGGAGAGGGGGTGAAATTCGGTTGATATGCCGAAAATAGTAGGAACAAGTTATCATCTATTGCATCTAGTCAAGCAGAAATTTCCTTTCTCTTGTGATCTCTCTCTCCCTTTGTTTGCTGTAACTCCCTAGCTCTCCTCTCCTCTTTAATATTTTCCTAAAAGCCAAACCCTTTTAGCGACCTTTCAGTAGTGTTTTCTCCATCTCTCTGAGAACCGAAACCTCTAACCATACCATTAAAAATCTTATTTCCATTTTCGGCTTCTATTTTGGATTCACTCCTATGCTAGCTCTTGCCGAATCATCATCTCAGGATTGGTAAGTCACTATTGTTTTCTTCTTTGCTATCTCTTTCTCATTTTCATCACTTTTTCAATATCATGTTGATTTCCACTCGTCCTTTTTAGAAGCCGAATCACCTCTGTGGTGACTACTTGTGCCAAAACTAGAAGAAAACTGAAGGGATTCAATCATCATTTTAGCCAAGTTCAAGGCTCCGAAATTTATCGATCTAGGTAAGGGCCGTGGCCGTGAACACCGATTACTTTTAGTTTGTTCTCACTACTTTAATGTGATTTAATGACCAAGGTGTGTTCATGGACTAGAATCCCAGCCAAACGACGGGAAGGGTTGGATCTGTGAACCCAGCCCCTAAGTACAAGAAGCGAGCAGTATCAAGAGTGCGAGATTGGCCACCGGGTTATGGGCCGGCATCGGTGCAAGATCGTAGGCTGGTAGTAGTAGTCTCGAGTGGCGATAGTGTTAAAGTCGAGAGTGCGATAGTATGAGAAACATGTGTGTAACTCTTACGCGCTTCATATGTTGTTATGATAAATGTTGTGTTTGTTAAAAGCCGGAATAACAGTGGGAAACATTACGTTACCCTTCCGGGTATAAGCAAGGACTCCGGGTAAGTCCATTATGGTGAATATCGTGCTTAATCTATGTGAAACTTGTGTGTGCCATGTTGTATTTTCTTATTCATTAAGCATGATTATATGGTATTGAGAAACGTATACATAGCATATGGGTATGATGAGAGGAGGGGGAAGGCATGATTTATCAGACTGTCACCAATGGTTAGGTACAACACGTGGGTTGGCCCCACATATCATGATTTTGTCACTAAGTCTCAATGGTTTGGAACCACCAGTGGTTAGGTACCACATGTGCTTAATTTGTGACTTGTCCCAGTGGTTAGGTACCATAGTGGGTTGGCCCCACATATTGATTTAAGGGATCGTCACCAGTGGTTAGGTACCACAAGTGGGTTGGCCCCACACATGAATATCTGTAACCGATTACGGTGGTTAGGTACCACCAGGTGCTAGGTGCCACAAGGGTAGATTTGGGAGACTTCATGGATAACTAGGCAATGGGTGCATGGCATGCATAATATTATATGAATCGTGCATAACATCTTTTGGGATGGGGATTTACACACTGAGTCTCAGACTCACCTTCCTTTACATTTTGGGCTTAGACGTCGATCCAGTGGTGGACTTGTGGTGGCCATGCTCGACAATTAATTACACTATTTAATTTGAATTTAGTTCTTATTTACTTTAAGTTTTGGATTTCGGTTCTTGTAATAAGGCCACTTAAACTTTACTTTTGGATTTGTTATTTTTCTTTCCTTTCTTTTTCCTTAAACTATTATTAAATGAAAAAGGCATGCCAAGTAGTTTATGATACGAACATTTTTATAAACTTAAAGTAACTTTTCTGAGTTCTTTTCTAAAGAAATACATCGAATGAATAATAATCAACCAGGTAATTCTATCATGCTAAAATAAGTTTCAAAACGTTTTAATAATTCGCCCAGTTCAGCCACAATTTTCTTAACTACCCCAAAAGTTTTCCTTTCAATTCAAGTCGACATAATGGTTTGTAAAACATTTTTTTTCCAGTAACACGCTAGATTCAGTCGTAGCGTTTAGACCGAGTTTGGGGTGTTACAACGTGTTTTTATAAAGCGGGTCTAGATTTTTAGTTGGGCCCGGCCCGACCCATGTACACCTCTATATATTAGTTATTATATTATATATTCTTTAATTTTGTATATTATATACCATACATTATTTGTTTCATTTATTTTCTAGTTTTTATGCATATATATTAAATTATTGTATTATAAATATATTTTTATTTAAAGTTATATATTATTTATTTAAAATGTATCTTATTTATTTTCTCATGAATGGATTATCTTTTAGAATTTGCCATATTTTTTATTATTATAATATTTTTTCTCATATACATTATTTACATTATTTTATATATACATTCAATCTTGTGTAAAGTTTTCATGCTTATTCCTTAATTTCTTTTTTAAAATAAATTTTTTCTATTGTTTGCTTTCTATCTTTTATTTAATCATTCATTTTTTCCTCTATGAATAAATTTGTGATCTTTATTTATCTTAGTATAATTGTTATATTGCTTGCATTATTTACATTATTTGTTATGTTATTGTTTTTAATTAGTAAAATGCTTTTTGAAATTTATGTTTGGTAATGCACTAATGCCACATTTCATTCAAATCATTGTTTTAAAAGATGTATTTCATTTTTAATTCCACTATTTATCCAAAAGTTTTTCTTAAATAAGGCAATGTTTTGTGTTTAGAAATTCGGGAAATAGTGCCCTAACGTGCTGAGTTTCAATTTTTCGTTTGACTAAATAACTAAATATCCTTTTAATGAATTTTATAAATCATGAGATGATTTTGGTTACGAGGATTTAAAAAATCATGTCCTAACGTGCTGGATGTGATGTTTGTATTCTTTCGGCACAAAGGAATCTCAAGTTCCAACTCAAATTGTTCAAGTTTTTAAAGAAATCATATTTTCAAATCTTTTCAAGTTTTCGACATTAGGACACTAACTAATCAATCCGGCACCAATGTTTGGTGTTACGAGGGTGCTAATCCTTCCTCGTGCGTAATCGACTCTCGAACCCATTTTCTCGAATTTCGTAGACCAAAATCATTGTTTTAATAAATCAAAATTTTTTAAAATGATCAATTTCAAGGTGACCCAATCATACCTCGAAAAAAGATTGGTGGTGACTCCATTTTCATTTTTTAAAGTCGATCCCCATTTTTTCAAAATAATTTAAAAATGGTTTCGACACTAGTTGGAGGGATCATTTGAACTTCAAGTGGGGAGGTAACTGAGGAGGCACGAATCAAGCTCAAACTTGACAAAATCCTCTTTATCAACCTTTACCATTTCAACGAGCCGTGGACAACGACCATGCTGCATGTGGTCAAAGATTTGACCGACTAGAGGGGGGATATAAACAATAAAGACAAACATTTGACAAGTCCAAATGACATATGGATGAACCGAATCCCAAATGGATAGCCTCTATGACCAAATGAGCCAATTGATGATAATGTTCAAGAAACAAAATGGCCAGATTCTCTCTGGTAACACGGGGAACAACCCTCACAGAGATGGGAAAGAGCACATAAAGGCAATGCATTGCAATAAGACAAGAAATTGAAGACGCCAACCAAGCCCATCCATGAAAAGGAGAAAATTTCGGAAGCAGTTGATAGACTCATAGAAGTAGAAGAACCTATGCACCATGAGTTGATCGAGGGGGTAGCTAAATTAGTGTAGAATCCTGTAATATCAATTTACAACATAATGAAGATACCCCCGAAATTAAAAGATTCGGGTTGCTTCACTATCTTAATAGTTAGAGGGTGTCAATATTATAGCAAAACCCTTTTCAATTTATGGGTTAGTATAAATTTGACGCCCTTATCAATTTATTGGAAACTTGAACTTGGGAATCTTAAAAATACCTCGATAACACTTCAATTAGCTGGTAGATCCTTAGTACAAATGAAAGGTGTACTCGAGGATGTATTGTTTAAGGCACGAGATTCATAATCCATGTCAAATTTGTAATCCTCAACTTCAAGGAAGATCAAGAAATCCCCATTCTGTTGAGTAGGCCATTTCTGGCTATTTTTAAATCGACTATCAGTCTCAAGCAAAACGATATAATCAAAAAGATCAGTGGTAAAATATAAGTGTTCAAATGTGACCGTGATTTCCAAAAAGAGGGATTAGCTAGTGAGGAATGTTACGTATCATTTAATCTAAACACTAACAACCTCGATTAGAGGTATCACTTTAGTCGTGTTTGTGTAAGAAATTGGATTACAAAGGAATGAGAAAAATGGCAAGAATCTGGTGGGAGAAGGAACAATTGAAAAGGCCAAGACAAGCAAGCTTGACATCTAAAGTTGATGGTAAAATTCAAGGAATTACGGGCAAGTCCGATAGTGCAACATAAATTTTAACCATCACACTTAACCAATTTGTATATTTTGTACACTAATTTGTTTTTAACTTGTTAGAATAGGAATTAGATTTTTATTTTATGTTAGAATTAGATGTAACCAGGTTTAATGACAACAATGGAGATAGACATTAGTAGGGTGCATGTACGGGAAATTGAGGACCCTCTACAAGTCTTGAAAAGACCAATTCGAAGCCATGTCACAACATAACAATCCCATAATGGAACACAACACCTACAAGTTTAAGAATGTTAAATTTTATTGTCGTGCCATGCCACACCCCATCTATGGTGTGACACACTATCAGTTGAAAGCAAAATCATGAGTAAAATTGTTGTCGTGTCGTGCCATGCACTATCTATTGTGCAACAATCCGAATTTGACCCTGATTGAAACGGTGGTTTTGAGACCATGAATCTGATTCTAAAAAATATTTAAATATTATTTTCTGTGCTAATTATATGTGAATTATAATGTGTGAAAGTTTCGTATGAAAATTTGATTGTTTGTGTGTTTAATTTAACAAAAAGGACTTAATCGCGTAAAGTGCAAAAGTTACAAACTATAGTGAAAGGTGGTAATTTGATAGTGGCTTTTTAATATGAGGTATTAAAAGGGAAAATATCCCATTATTAATGTTAGTAGACGGTTAAAGTCACCTTTGCCCTTATTTTATATGTTAATAATATTTAGTAACAAATGGTATTTTGGTAAAGTAATTAAGTTATCATATTATGTTAAAATAAAACAAAATAAAGGCCATTACATCCTTTATTTTCTTGGCCGAATGTGGAGGAAAGAACAAGGGTTTGGTTCCACTTGAATTTCGGCACTTATAATCTCAATTTCAAGGTTAGTTTGATTTTGGTTCTTGATAATTTTTACGTTTTTGAGATCGTTCCATCGAATATTAGTTGACCCACGTTAAAATTTTTGAATTTGAGCATGTTTGATATTCAGCCATGGTTAGATGTTTGTGTTTTATAATGTTTGATGGAAAAATATTAAAAGTATGTTAGAAATTAACATGTTTTGAATTGAAAATTTTGGTGAAATTGAATATTTAGGGCTAAATTATAAAAATAAATTTTTGGAAGGGTTCAATTGCAAAATAAATGAAATGTATGCATTTGTATGGATGTATGGAAGGTTCGGCCCTAAAGAATTGAGTAAAAATTATGTTTATTTTGTGTTTTGTATAATAGGGACTAAATTATAAAAGTTGTAAATTTTAGGGGTAAAATGGTAATTTTCCTATTTATGTGTTTTGGGACTAAATTGAGATGAAATGTGCTTGAATGAGCTTATTTTTAATATGTTTAGATCAAGAACAAAGAAAGATAGACTTGGATCGGGGGAAGGCAAAAGTTATCGAGTAGTCGATTTTCGTTGTTCGTCGATAGTCGAGGTAAGTCTTTAAGCAAATATATGGCGAAAATTATTTACGTAATCTAATAATTGTTGAAACTTGAAAATTTTGGAGAATATACTTGAAATTGCCGAATGTTGGTTAGTATAATATGTGAATTGATTTTTATTAATGTAATGTGGTTAAGTTTATTCGAAATTGATATGTGATAGTATTATGAGGCATATGTGATATATGTGATTTTGGTATTAAGAAATGTGTATGAAATGGTTTAATTATATTGATATCGGGCTTAATGCCTAGCAGGCCTTGTGCCGATGATTTATATCGGGCTTAATGCCTAGCAGGCCTTGTGCTGGTGAATTATATCGGGCATATTGCCTAGTAGGCTAAATGTCAGTGTTTAAATCTCGGACCTTGAGTCTAGCAGGCCTAGTGCCGGTGTATGTGATTCGGGCTAATGCCTAGCAGGTTCTATACCGGTGAGCTGAAATTTCGAGCTTAGATTATGTAGTAATGAAGTAATGAAACAAATCAAGTAAGCCTAAGCTTTTGAAAACAAATTTATTAATTCGGCCACAAGGTATGCGTTTTTCATACTTATATGCTATATATATATATATATGCAATGCTAATGAGCAAATAAAATGATGAAAGAAATGTGTTATACATTTGGTTGTGGAATTTGTATATAAACCATGCCATGTGGATATTGGTTATCTAAAAGCATAAGTGTGGTTAAAGATGTTCATGTAGGTATATCTATACACATAGATATGTGTTTATATATGTATATTCGATGAATGGTGTACTTTGGTAAGGAAATGAAAGTTGTTAGGTTAAGTGAGGTAATGGTTCTGTTATGGTGAGTTTATAAGTTAAGTTGTAACATCCCGAAATTGGGCTAGTAGGATTGGGCCTTGAGCTTTAGGAAATTAGAATAGTTTTTAGTATGGTTTATTTAATGAAGTGGATTAAGTGAACTTAGCACTTAAGTAAATTTAAGTGTTAATTAAAGCACATGAGTAGTTAGTGGCATAGTGGATAAGGAGCTTGAAAGGTTGCTTGAGGTTAGTGGTTCGAGTATCAAGGAAAGCATTTTGAGGATTTTTTATTTCATCATAGCATTTATGAATGGTCAACCTATGTTTATGATAAGACTTTCATCTTTTGGTAAGTTGAATTTTGCTTAAGGAAAGCTTGAAGATGGGGATAAGATTCTTAAGGTTATGGTATGATGAGGGACAAAGGCATGGAATAGGAGGATGTTTTGGAAAGTAATCCTAAGCTTTAGTGCATGTATGTGGACGGCATGGGTGTCTAGGTGGGTGGCGAATTTTGTTAGGTGGTTTAGAGGGGAATATTTGGCCAATTCCTCTTTTGTGCATCTTTTGCATTTTGCTTTTCCTCTCCAAAACTCTTTCCTTTGGCCGATTGTTATTGTGCACTATTGTGCAAAATATGTTTGTGTTTTAGCCTTCATTTTGTTGAACCAAAAGTGCTATTCTCTTCCTTTCATTTTCTCTTGAAACCTTAACAACATTGGATTTTGTGAACTTTTCTTTTAGGCAAAAAGGTGTTGGCGAATCTCATCTTTCATCCTCATCTCTTTTTCTTTTCTTTTGACATTGGTTCATAAACATTTTCTTTTCACTCTCTTGGCCGAATATTTCTCCATCTCAAATACCATTTTCTTTTCATTTGTTCAAAGATAAAACACCTACTTCCATTCTTATTTCTTCTTTTCTTTTCAAATCAACCATAACCGAACCTTTTCTTCTCTTATAATCTTTGTTTTGGCGAATATTCAAGGGTAGTTTTCTTTGATTTTTATACAATCGGTTTTAAAAGATAGGCTCTTTGGGACTTTGGAAGCAATTGATTTAAGTCCTATCTCTCTCTAGCAATCAAAGGTTGGTAAGTCAAAGGGGTAAGGATTTTAGTTGATTCATCATTCTCTTGAAAAGACTAAAGTTTTTGGAATTAAAGTATTGTGGTTTGGTCGAATGGCCTTTGTTAATAATTTTTAGTATTGGTCGATTGTAGGGACAAAGTGATCTAGTGCAATAGATCGGATTTTTGGGAGATAGTTCTTGCGTTGGAGAAAGGTGTGTATCTTACACACTTATAACTTGATTCATATTTGTATATATGTATGTTAAATAACTATTCATGTTGTTAAAGCCGAAATGATGAGTTTTTGAGATGATACCATGATGGTATGAATGAGGATTCGGGTAAGTCCGTTTTGATATGTTGTTAATACATGAGGATTTAAATCATGATCTACGATTTATGAGATTTTGTTATATGATTCATATCAAGGTATATTGACATGATTTGTTTATATTATTGATTCATGTGGGATCAAATGAGTGGAGGGGCGTGATATTCGTGTTGACGGACACGGTGTTTTGGTAACACATTGTGACTACGGCCACCGAGGTTTGGTACCTCGGAGGTTTGGCACCTCATAGCGTCTCGTCCCTATGGCTTAGCACCACCGTGGGTTGGCCCCACTTTGAGATATGGGATTGGCGCCATGATTTGGTATCACACGATGGGTTGGCCCCATCATTCGATTTGTGTCTTCGGACACTTGAGATTTGGTATCCCAAGTGATTTGGTATTCCAATGATTTGGTATCACATATGTGACTTTAAGTCACCAGTGGTTTGGCACCACCAGGTGGTTTGGTACCACACGGGTAGAAAAGGAGTTATGGATGGCTAGGTTGGGTGCATAATACATATATGTTGCTTGTTATAATTTGTGTAAGAATGTGGCATTTACTCGGGAGAGGGATTATGCACTGAGTCTTCACCTTCTCCTTTAAATTTTCAGGTGACTCGTAGATTGCGGATGAGGAATCGGATGGACTCAAGGTGGCCATGCAGTGGACATTAGATATAAAAGAACTTTGAATTTTAATTATTTTTTGTTGGTTTGTTTTATTTAAGATGTAATAAGGCCTCCTAGAATTATTTTTGTTATTCTTTGCATGTTTTGAATGTTTTGTTTAAACTATTTGATGATGTTAAAGCGGATGCACATGTTTTCTCAAATTAAACGCAAAATGTTTTAAAGTGCCATCGGGTACATTTGAAGTCTGTAAATAATTCGACTCAATAAATATTTTTTATCAAATTAAGTATGGTTTTGAACAAAGAGAATTGAAAATGAAAGGCATTTCAACAAAAATTTTAAATCGATTTTAAAATGGTTTTTCAAAATGTTTTCTCTGTAGCAAACCAAATTCGATTGAAATGTTTGGGCCGAGTTTGGGATGTTACAAATTGGTATCAGAGCCCAGTTCAAAGTTCGGCTGTGGGGGCCCAAGGCCCAAAAATGTTTTTAATAGGCCTATTTGAAATATTTTGGTTTTGAATAAGCATGGCACCGAGTCTCCAGCACCAATCCGCCTGTAAGTACCTCTAAATTTTTGTATGGATTATTATTGTAGAAGGGTAGGTAGGGAACGTAGTTAGTGTGATAGGTGTTGAACCTTAGGACTAGTCCACCCCAACAAAACTCATAAGACTTTAATGGCCTAACTAAAACCAACCCGTGACCAAGTCACCGAGTTAGGGTGTGGTAACCTTGGTGCGCATGTCTAGGATTGGATCCGAAAGAGCTTGGTATTTAAGTAGTCCTCGTGACTCACCTCCTCTTCGTGGGATTCCTACCTGGTGCGTAGCTTCGGTTCATCCTAACCAAGAGGACTCGATCATAGGCAAAACCCTAAATAAAAACCCGAAAGGGACTAGTCATGTTTTAAGGAAAACTTTAGTTTTAAAATCACTAAATTATCTCTTTTAGATAGTAGGACAAATTCATCTTCAAAATTATCAAATATTCCCGGTTTACCAAAATTACCAAAATGCCCCTAGTGGCAAATTTACAAAATACCCTTGGTTTCTAAAAATTATCGTATTATCTTGATTTTGACCGAATTTTTATTTCGCATAAGTACTCAAAAATTTTGTATTTCAAAATAATACCCTGACCTTGGAAATTTACAAAATTACCCCCGACTGACAAAATTACCAAAATACCCCTAGTTTTCAAAATTTCACCATACCTTTAAATTGAGAAATTCTCAAAAATACCCCCGCTTTTAGAAATTACAAAATGTTTTGATTTATTAAAGTTTTAAAATTATCTTGATTTATTACAAAAATACCTCAGAGGAAAAATGACGAAAATACCCCTGGGTTAGAAACGGACAGAAATGCCTGAAGAGTGCATAGGTATGAAAGGTATTAGGGAATGGATGTACTTTTCTGTGTAAACTAGATAGAAGACTTAAAACTCTATTTGATCGAAAGAATCTCTATCAAATTCTTTTCATAAAAATTTCTCTGTGGATAATCAAGTGAAACAAATTACTAATCCATAAAATTTTTCTAATCAGATTAAAAGCGCGATAGTTAGAATGAGCTTTAGAGGACGTGGCCGTCATAGACGCGGAAGGGGTAGGATGATCGTATCAGAACCTGTCAGGTCAGGTCAGGGATCTGAGAACGATATACCACTACCACCCCCAACTTTTGGAGCCGAAGAGTAGGATCAGACGGGTGATGATGCAGTGTCACAAGCGATGCTGCGGGTTTTGGAAAGGGTAGCTGGAATGGGTAGAGGTGGAGGAGCTCGAAAATCGGTACCTGAGAGACTTCGAGCTAACGGAGCTGAATTTTTCTGAGGTGTATCGGTGTAGCGCCTAATCTGGTGAGTATTGGCTTGAATCGACCGAAAGAATCATGGATGAGATAGATTTGACAAATGAGGAGAAACTGAAAGGGCCGGTGTCGCTTCTCAAGGATGAGCCATATCGATGGTGGCTCACGGTTCGAGATAGTGCTACGGCAGACGATCTTACATGGGATTACTTCAAAGCTGCTTTTCAGAAGAAATATGTGGGCACCAGCTACACTGATGCTCAGAGGAAAGCTTTTCTAGGGTTGGTACAAGGAAATAAGTCTGTGTCAGAATATGAAGCGGAATTCTTGAGATTGAGCCGCTATGCTCAGGGAATTGTGTCAACGGAGCATGATCGGTGTGTCCGCTTTGAAGACGGACTGAGGGATGATCTAAGGTTACTGATTGCTCCACAACAAGAGCGTGAGTTTTCAGTCCTAGTGGAAAAGGCTAAGGTAGTCGAAGGGATCAAGGAGTCCGTAAGACAGAATCACGAAAAGAATAAACAGAAGAGAGGCTTTGGATCGCCTGGATCGGGCAGTAATGTGGAGAAGAGGGCTAGATTTAGGGAATCAGAAAGAGCCACAAAGCCTACTCAGTGGCCACCTCAGTGTGCTAGATGCGGGAAATCCCACTCGGGAGAATGTTTGGCTGGAAGTAGAGGGTGCTTTGAATGTGGATCGTTGGATCACCGTGTAAGGGATTGTCCTCAGAAGTTAGCTAAGAATCACCCAGAGGGTCAGAACCGTGCTGCTCAGGTTAGAAATGAAGGACCACCACAGAGGGGTCGAGGTGCAGCTAGAGGTAATGGTAATGGGCGTGGCCAAGGTACTGAAGGTACAGAGGCGAGGCAACCAAGGTTGGTTTATGCAATTGGCCGTCGCGAGGAGGAAGATTTGCCAGATATGACAACGGGTAAGTTTCTTATTTCCAAAAAACCCTCAATTGTCTTATTTGTGGTTACGTTAGTTCGCTCTTATGTAGCTAGTAAAGTGTATGGGACTTGGATTATGGACGTAGGGAATGTTTCTAGAAAGTATGATAGATCTTTAAGATCAGAGTGCGCAACAGTAGCGTAGGGTGATGAGTTAAGGATACACGATTGGACGATAGTAAGTAATTTCGAGGACGAAATTATTTTAAGGGGGTAGAACTGTAACATCCCGAAATTGGGCCTAGTAGGATTGGGCCTTGAGCTTTAGGAAATTAGAATAGTTTTTAGTATTGTTTATTTAATGAAGTGGATTAAGTGAACTTAGCACTTAAGTAAATTTAAGTGTTAATTAAAGCACATGAGTAGTTAGTGGCATAGTGGATAAGGAGCTTGAAAGGTTGCTTGAGGTTAGTGGTTCAAGTATCAAGGAAAGCATTTTGAGGATTTTTTATTTCATTATAGCATTTATGAATGGTCAACCTATGTTTATGATAAGACTTTCATCTTTTGGTAAGTTGAATTTTTGCTTAAGGAAAGCTTGAAGATGGGGATAAGATTCTTAAGGTTATGGTATGATGAGGGGACAAAGGCATGGAATAGGGAGGATGTTTTGGAAAGTAATCCTAAGCTTTAGTGCATGTATGTGGACGGCATGGGTGTCTAGGTGGGTGGCCAAATTTTGTTAGGTGGTTTAGAGGGGGGAATATTTGGCCAATTCCTCTTTTGTGCATCTTTTGCATTTTGCTTTTCCTCTCCAAAAACTCTTTCCTTTGGCCGATTGTTATTGTGCACTATTGTGCAAAATATGTTTGTGTTTTAGCCTTCATTTTGTTGAACCAAAAGTGCTATTCTCTTCCTTTCATTTTTCTCCTGAAATCGTAACAACATTGGATTTTTATGAACTTTTCTTTTAGGCAAAAAGGTGTTGGCCGAATCTCATCTTTCATCCCTCATCTCTCTTTTCTTTTCTTTTTGACATTGGTTCATAAACATTTTCTTTTCACTCTCTTAGCCGAATATTTCTCCATCTCAAATACCATTTTCTTTTTCATTTGTTCAAAGATAAAACACCTACTTCCATTCTTATTTCTTCTTTTCTTTTTCAAATCAACCATAACCAAACCTTTTTCTTCTCTTATAGTCTTTGTTTTGGCCGAATATTCAAGGGTAGTTTTCTTTGATTTTTATACAATCGGTTTTGAAAGATAGGCTCTTTGGGACTTTGGAAGCAATTGATTTAAGTCCTATCTCTCTCTAGCAATCAAAGGTTGGTAAGTCAAAGGGGTAAGGATTTTAGTTGATTCATCATTCTCTTGAAAAGACTAAAGTTTTTGGAATTAAAGTATTGTGGTTTGGCCAAATGGCCTTTGTTAATAATTTTTAGTATTGGCCGATTGTAGGGACAAAGTGATCTAGTGCGATAGATCAGATTTTTGGGAGATAGTTCTTGCGTTGGAGAAAGGTGTGTATCTTACACACTTATAACTTAATTCATATTTGTATATATGTATGTTAAATAACTATTCATGTTGTTAAAGCCAAAATGATGAGTTTTTGAGATGATACCATGATGGTATGAATGAGGATTCGTAAGTCCGCTTTGATATGTTGTTAATACATGAGGATTTAAATCATGATCTACGATTTATGAGATTTTGTTATATGATTCATATCAAGGTATATTGACATGATTTGTTTATATTATTGATTCATGTGGGATCAAATGAGTGGAGGGGAGAGATATTCGTGTCGATTTTACACCGTTGTTTTGGTAACACATTGTGACTACTGGCCACCAGAGGTTTGGTACCTCGGAGGTTTGGCACCTCATAGCGTCTCATCCCCGTGGCTTAGCACCACCGTGGGTTGGCCTCACTTTGAGATATGGGATTGATGCCGGTGATTTGGTATCACACGATGGGTTGGCCCCATCATTCGATTTGTGTCTTCGGACACGTAGATTTGGTATCTCCAAAGATTTGGTATCACATATATGACTTTAAGTCACCAGTGGTTTGGCACCACCAGTGGTTTGGCACCACCAGCACCACCAGTGGTTTGGTACCACACGGGGTAGAAAAGGAGTTATGGATGGCTAGGTTGGGTGCATAATACATATATGTTGCTTGTTATAATTTGTGTAAGAATGTGGCATTTACTCGGGAGAGGGATTATGCACTGAGTCTTCACCTTCTCCTTTAAATTTTCAGGTGACTCGTAGATTGCGGATGAGGAACCGGATGGACTCTAGGTGGCCATGCAGTGGACATTAGATATAAAAGAACTTTGAATTTTAATTATTTTTCTGTTGGTTTGTTTTATTTAAGATGTAATAAGGCCTCCTAGAATTATTTTTGTTATTGCTGCATGTTTTGAATGTTTTGTTTAAACTATTTGATGATGTTAAAACGGATGCACATTTTTTCTCAAATTAAACGAAAAATGTTTTAAAGTGCCATCGGGTACATTTGAAGTCTGTAAATAATTTGACTCAATAAATATTTTTTTATCAAATTAAGTATGGTTTTGAACAAAGAGAATTGAAAATGAAAGGCATTTCAACAAAAATTTTAAATCGGTTTTAAAATGGTTTTTCAAAATGTTTTCTCTGTAGCAAACCAAATTCAGTCGAAATGTTTGGGCCGGGTTCGGGGTGTTACATAAGTCATGTATATTCAATGTCATGAATTGATTGTTTAAAATGCTTGGATGATTGAGTGTTATAATGTAGTTGCTTAAGACTTACTAAGCTAGTAAGCTTACTTTGTGTGTGTTCATTATTTTGTTTTAAAGATTTCGATCAAGCTACGAGCTCAGGGGATCGTCACTGAAGTCATTCACACTATTGGCTCACATTGGTACCTATAATGTTTAGACTTTTGTTCTTAAGGCATGTATAGGCTAGCTAAGTTTTCGAATGATATTATGATAATGTATGAAAGCCATGTGAAAATGGCTTATTTTTAAATGTTAATGTTTGATGGTATATTCTATCCTTGATGTAATATGCGTGTATATTTTTCTTGGAAGACAAATAAGAATGTGATATGAATAATTCATGCTAAATAGGTATGTTTGTGTATGAATGATTTCCGTGAGGTCATTAGGTATAATTCTTGTTAACTTTTGGAAAGTGGACATAAATAGTGATATGTTAAGAATGGGATGAGTTTTGGTATGCATGACTTTCGAATGTATATATATATTTAGGTAGGTGTGATTGTTTGATTTGATTGTAAGGGCAACGTTCATTCAATTAAAATGCTTGAAGGATTTGCAAATTTGTAGTGGATGGCGAATTCAAATTAATGTATAAGCCATATAGTTAATTTTGATTCAATTATGTGTATACAAAAAAATTTAAGTGTACTTTGATTTGATTGGGTGTTTGGATATATCTAAACTGAGTATGAGCTATGTAATGTACATGTAATTTCCTATATGTATCCTTGCATATTTGGCCAAGTAGATAAGTGTGTGTGTATGATGTTTATTGAGTTTGTATGTCCAGACATATGTCATTATGTAATGAGCTTGTTTATTCGGCCATATGGGATAAAATTTTAAATCATGTGTTTTGATCTTATAAGTAAGTTAAAATGAGATGATATTTGGATTATGTTTATTTAAATCAAATAGATATGATTGATTTGTTTGTTTAAGTACTTCATAAATTAATAAAGATAGGATAAATAAGGTTTATGGTATTTACATTGCTGGGTGGTATTATTGAAATGTACATTGCATGATCATTTATGTTCATCAATGATTATACTGTATATGAATTATTTTAATATATTAAGTATTTTTAACTAAGATTGAATTGAATGAACAAAATTTGTGACTTTTTTGGTAATGCCCGTAACCCTAATCTGGTGACGGATACATGTTAGGGGTGTTACATTTGATTGGTATTTGAGCTTACAATTTAGTTGATTCTAGGACTATCGTAGCGTGTGTGAGTCCAGCTATACATGTCTTAATTTTATAATACGATAGTGCGGTGACTTCTAAACGTTAAAATTGTGTTTTATATAGTAAATGGATCCCGACAGAGCTGTAGCTGATGATGTAGAGAGAGTAGCACCTGATCTCGCACGTAGGTCAGCGCCAGTAGACTCTTGACCTATCTCGGGTAACCATGAGGGGGAGGCTAAGCAAGCCTTCTACCAGATGATGAATGAATGGTTTACCCAATTTATTCAGACTAATTCGGCTGTACAACAACAACCACCCCCGAATAATCCAACTTTGATACCTTCAGCACCTCCGACGATAGATCCGATGAGATCTAGTAGGCCTCTCGTTGATAAAATTAGGAAATATGGGGCTGAGGAATTTAAAGCTAATGATGAAGACGATGCAGAACGAGCTGAGATGTGGCTTGATAACACTATCCAAGTGCTCGCTGAGCTGTCATGTACTCCAGACGAATGCTTGAAATGTGCTATATCCTTACTACGAGACACCGTATATCACTGGTGGAATACACTAGTATCGGTGGTTCCGAAAGAAAAAGTGACTTGGGATTTCTTTCAGACTGAGTTCCGTAAGAAATATATCAATCAGAGATTTGTTGATCAAAAATGAAAAGAATTTCTAGAATTGAAACAGGGTCGATTGACCGTGATTGAGTACGAGCAAAAGTTTGTTAGATTGAGTCGATATGCTCGAGATGTGTGTCAACTAAAGCCATTATGTGCAAAAGGTTTGAAGACGGTTTGAATGAAGATATTAATTTGCTAGTTGGCATACTCGAGATCAAAGAGTTCGTGGTACTTGTCGAACGAGCTTGCAAAGCTGAAGAGCTTTGGAAAGAGAAAAGAAAGGCTGAAATGGAAGCTAGAGACACCCGTAAAAGATCATCGAGTAAGACTTTCCATTTTGTATCCAAAAAGTTCAAAGATGGCTTCGACTGACATAAAGCTACTTCAGACATATCTAGACGAGATCGACCTCTTGTAGGTTCCCGAGCTACTTCAATGGCCAGTGTTGGTAATTCTCAGCAGAATCGAGTTGAGTGCAAGCATTGTGGTAAATGGCATTCTGGGAGTTGTAGATTTCATGATCGGTCCTGCTTTAAATGTGGATCGTTAGATCATTTTATCAGAGAGTGCCCGATGTTAGCCGAGCAAAATACAGCTCAGAATATCAGACCGAGTAATGTGTCAGTGCAAGGCAGACCATCTAGACATCTTGAAAATGTAAGTGGCAGTCAGAAAGGAACCAAAGACACTGTAGTTCGATCAGAGGCTCGTGCACCAGCTAGAGCATGTGCTATACGTGCTAGAGAGGATGTTTCTTCCCCAGATGTTACCACTGGTACTTTCACTCTTTATGATACTACTGTGATTGCATTGATTGATCCTGGTTCGACTCATTCATATGTGTGTGAAATTTTAGTATCCAGTAAGACTCTGCCTATTGGGTCTACAGAGTTTGTGATTTGTGTGTCCAAACCCTTAGGTCGATGTGTTCTAGTTGATAAAGTCTGTAAAGGTTGCCGATTGATGATTCAAGATTCATGCTTTCCAGCTGATTTAATGTGGTTACATTTCGATGAGTTCGATATAATTTTGGGAATAGATTGGTTAACTTTGCACGATGCTGTGGTTAATTGCAAAAAAAAAAAAACCATTGATTTGAGATGTCATAACAGTGAGATCATCCGGATTGAATCTAATGATCTGAATGGGTTATTGGTAGTAATATCCTTGATATTAGCTCCTAAGTATGTGAAAAAAAGATGTGAAGCTTACTTGGCCTATGTGTTGGATAGTAAAGTGTCTGAAAAGCAAATTGAATTCGTACCAGTTGTGTGTGAATACCCAGATGTGTTTTCTGAAGAATTACCGGGTTTACCACCAGTTCGAGAGATAGAGTTTGGCATTGAATTAGTACTGGAGACGACTCTGATTTCAATAGCTCCGTATCGGATGGCACCTACTAAATTAAAAGAGTTGAAAGCATAGTTGCAAGAGCTGACTGAATAGGGGCTTTGCACGACCTAGTTTCTCTCCTTGGGGTGCACTAGTTTTATTTGTGAAAAAGAAAGATGGGACTTTGCAAATGTGTATATGTTATCGGTAGCTAAATAAGGTGACTATAAAGAAGAAATACCCGTTGCCTCGGATTGATGACTTGTTTGATTAGTTGAAAGGGGCTGCAATGTTTTCGAAGATAGATTTGAGATCGGGTTATTATCAGTTGCGAGTCAGAGATTTTGATGTGCCAAAGACTGCATTTCGAATGAGGTACGTACATTTTGAGTTCCTGGTTATGCCTTTTGGACTTACTAATGCACCTGCTATTTTTATGGATTTGATGAATCGAATTTTTAGACAGTATTTAGATCGGTTTGTTGTAGTGTTTATAGATGATATTCTGATCTACTCTAGAGATGAAACCGAACATGCTAAGCATTTGAGGCTAGTGCCACAAACTTTGTAAGATCAACAGTTGTATGCAAAGTTTAGTAAGTGTGAGTTCTGGATGAATGAAGTCAATTTTTTGGGTCATGTTGTTTCAGCGCCTGGTATTCGGGTTGATCCGAATAAAATATCGGCTATACTTGATTGGAAACCACCAAAGAATGTTTTTGAAATTCAAAGCTTTCTGGGACTTGCTGGATACTATAGACGATTCGTGAAAGGTTTTTCTATGATAGCCACACCTTTGACAAAGTTATTACAAAAAGACGTCAAGTTCGAATGGACGAAAAAATGTCAGAAAAGTTTTGATCAGTTGAAAGCTCTTTTGACCGAGGCTCTAGTGTTAATTCAGCCTGAATGGAGTAAAAAATTTGTTGTGTATAGTGATTCTTCTTTGAATGGTTTGGGTTGCGTTTTAATGCAAGAAGGAAAAGTAGTAGCATATGCTTCGATACAATTGAAGCCTCGTAAAAGAAATTATCCGACACATGATTTGGAGCTAGCAGCCATTGTATTCACGTTGAAGATTTGGCGTCACTACCTATTCGGTGAGAAATGTCATGTTTATTCAGATCATAAAAGTTTAAAGTATTTGATGACTCAGAAAGATCTGAACTTGAGACAACGCAGATGGTTAGAACTGTTGAAAGATTACGAATTAGTGATTGACTACCATCCGGGGAAAGCCAATGTTGTTGCGGATGCCCTAAGTCAAAAATTGTTATTTGCTCTTAGTGCGTTGAACACATATATGGTCATGTCTGGTGATGGTTCGATAATAGCCGAATTGAAAGCAAGACCGTTGTTTATTTAACAAATTTATGATGCTGAGAAAGTTGACAAAGATACGATGGTAAGACGAGTTCAGTGTGAAAATGATGCAAAGTCAGATTTTCGAATTGATGGAAATGATTGTTTGAACTTTAAAGGCCGAATATGTGTTCTGAGGAATGTGGATTTGATTCAGATGATATTGAATAAGGCTCATAATAGTCAATTATCGATACATCTAGGCAGCACAAAAATGTATAATGATTTAAAACAATTCTATTGGTGGCCTGGTATGAAACGGGACATATCTGAATTTGTCTCAAAGTGCTTAGTTTGTCAACAAGTAAAAGTCAAACATCAGGTGCCTTTTCGGTTACTTTAGCCGATCATGATACTTGAATGGAAATGGGATAGAATTGATATGGATTTTGTATCCAGTTTGCCTACGACACCGAGCAAGAAAGATGCAATTTGGGTTATAGTGGATAAACTAACCAAATTAGCTCACTTTGTTCCAGTTCGTATGGACTATTCGCTCGATAAACTTGCTGAGTTGTATGTATCTCAAATTGTGAGATTACATGGTGTGCCAATTTCTATTGTATCGGACAAGGACCCGAGATTCACGTTGCGGTTTTGGAAGAAATTGCAAGATGCTTTAGGTACCAAACTACACTTTAGCACAACCTTTCATCCGCAGACAGACGGTCAGTCTGAATGAACCATTCAGATACTCGAGGATATGTTGAGATGTTATGTCCTTGAGTTTGAAGGTACGTGGGAAAGATACTTACCTTTGATTGAATTTGCTTATACTAACAATTTTCAATCTAGTATCAAAATGGCACCTTACGAAGCTCTATATGGCCGCAAGTGTCGTACACCGTTGTACTGGACCGAGCTCAATGAAAATAAGATACATGGGGTTGATTTGATTAAAGAAACTGAACAGAAAGTGGCTCTAATCAGAGATAGTTTGAAAGCTGCATCGGATCACCAAAAGTCCTACGCGGATTTGAAACGTAAAGACATTGAGTTTCAAGTCAGAGACTGGGTATTTTTGAAAGTTTCACCGTGGAAGAAAGTACTTCAATTTGGTCGTAAAGGAAAATTAAGTCCGAGGTTCATCGGACCGTATGAGATCATCGAACGTATCGGGCCTATTGCTTATAGATTGAAGTTGCCTTCTGAATTAGAAAAGATACACAATGTATTTCATGTACCGATGCTCCGTAGATATCGGTCAGATCCGTCACATGTAATTTCTCCGTCTGAGATTGAAATCTGATCTGATATGACGTACGAGGAGGAACCGATTCGTATCTTAGCTCGTGAAGTGAAAGAATTGAGAAATAAGAAAATTCCATTAATAAAAGTACTGTGGAATCGACATGGAGTAGAAGAGGCTACGTGGGAGCCTAAGGATTCAATGAGACAACAATATGCAACTTTGTTTAACGGAAAGATTTTCGGGGACGAAAATCCCTAAGGGGGGAAGTTGTAACAGCCCGAATTTGACCCTGATCGGAACAGTGGTTTTGGGACCACGTATCTGATTTTGAAAAATATTTAAATATTATTTTCCGTGCTAATTATATGTGAATTATAATGTGTGAAAGTTTCGTATGAAAAATTGATTGTTTGTGTGTTTAATCTAACAAAAAGGACTTAATCGCGTGAAGTGCAAAAGTTACAAACTATAGTGAAAGGTGCTAATGTGATAGTGGCTTTTTAATATGAGGTATTAAAAGGGAAGATAACCCATTATTAATGTTAGTGGACGGCTAAAGTCACCTTTGTCCTTATTTTATATGTTAATAATATTTAGTAACAAAGGGTATTTTGGTAAAGTAATTAAGTTATCATATTATGTTAAAATAAAACAAAATAAAGGCCATTACATCCTTTATTTTCTTGGCCAAATATGGAGGAAAGAACAAGGGTTTGGTTCCACTTGAATTTCGGCACTTATAATCTCAATTTCAAGGTTAGTTTGATTTCAGTTCTTGATAATTTTTACGTTTTTGAGATCGTTCCTTCGAATATTAGTTGACCCATGTTAAAATTTTTGAATTTGAGCATGTTTGATATTCGGCCATGGTTAGATGTTTATGTTTTATAATGTTTGATGGAAAAAATATTTAAAGTATGTTAGAAATTAACATGTTTTGAATTGAAAATTTTGGTGAAATTGAATATTTAGGGCTAAATTATAAAAATAAATTTTTTGAGGGGTTCAATTGCAAAATAAATGAAATGTATGCATTTGTATGGATGCATGGAAGATTTGGCCCTAAAGAATTGAGTGCAAATTATGTGTATTTTGTGTTTTGTACAATAGGGACTAAATTATAAAAGTTGTAAATGTCAGGTGTAAAATAGTAATTTTCCTATTTATGTGTTTTGGGACTAAATTGAGATGAAATGTGCTTGAATGAGCTTATTTTTAATATGTTTAGATTAAGAACAAAGAAAAACGGACTTGAATCGGGGGAAGGCAAAAGTTATCGAATAGCCGGTTTTTGTTGTCTGTCGATAGTCGAGGTAAGTCTTTAAGCAAATATATGTCGAAAATTATTTATGTAATCTAATAAATGTTGAAACTTGAAAATTTTGGATAATATACTTGAAATTGCTAAATGTTGGTTAGTATAATATGTGAATTGATTTTTATTAATGTAATGTGGTTAAGTTTATTCGAAATTGATATGTGATAGTATTATGAGACATATATGATATATGTGATTTTGGTATTAAGAAATGTGTATGAAATGGTTTAATTATATTGATATCGGGCTTAATGCCTAGCAAGCCTTGTGCCGGTGAATTATATCGGGCTTATTGCCTAGCAGGCTAAATGCTGGTGTTTAAATCTTAGACCTTGAGTCTAGCAGGCCTAGTGCCGGTGTGTGTGATTCGGGCTAATGCCTAGCAGGTTCTATACCAGTGAGCTGAAATTCTGAGCTTGGATTATGTAGTAATGAAGTCATGAAACAAATCAAGTAAGCCTAAGCTTTTAAAAACAAATTTTGTTAATTCGGCCACAAGGTATGTGTTTTTCATACTTATATGATATATATATATATATATATGCAATGCTAATGTGCAAATAAAATGATGAAAGAAATGTGTTATACATTTGGTTGTGGAATTTGTATATAAACCATGCCATGTGGATATTGGTTATTTGAAAGCATAAGTGTGGTTAAAGATGTTCATGTAGGTATATCTATACACATAGATATGTGTTTATATATGTATATTCGATGAATGGTGTACTTTGGTAAGGAAATGAAAGTTGTTAGGTTAAGTGAGGTAATGGTTCTGTTATGGTGAGTTTATAAGTTAAGTCATGTATATGCAATGTCATGAATTGATTGTTTAAAATGCTTGGATGATTGAGTGTTATAATGTAGTTGCTTAAGACTTACTAAGCTAGTAAGCTTACTTTGTGTATGTTCATTGTTTCGTTTTATAGATTTCGATCAAGCTACGAGCTCGGGGATCGTCACTGAAGTCATTCACACTATCGGCTCACGTTGGTACCTATAATGTTTAGACTTTTGTTCTTAAGACATGTATAGGCTAGCTAAGTTTTCGAATGATATTATGATAATGTATGAAAGCCATGTGAAATTGGCTTGTTTTTAAATGTTAATGTTCGATGGGACATTCTATCCTTGATGTAATATGCGTGTATATTTTGCTTGGAAGACGAATGAGAATGTGATATAAATAATTCATGCTAAATAGGTATGTTTGTGTATGAATGATTGCCGTGAGGTCATTAGGTATAATTCTTGTTAACTTTTGGAAAATGGACATAAGTAATGATATGTTAAGAATGGGATGAGTTTTGGTATGCATGACTTTCGAATGTATATTGATCGTGTCAAATAGTCGAGTTTTAAATTTTATAAAAAGAATGATTGAACCTATAGACTAACTATGACAACGATAGAGGCAAGTGCACCTATCGAACAGTAGTATAGATTAGGCAAGAATATCTTGTCGAACCCAAAGAAACCTAAAAGTACTACTACTCACTTTCTTTCTATTATTTAGCCTGAAATATGGAGTGATTGATTTATAAAACTAATGAAAAAAACTAAACTAGATGCAAAGACAAAAGAATGAATTGCAGAAAGACTTTAGGGAAACTCAGTTGATGAAGACGATACCCTCAGGAAGAACCCACCTATGACTTCACTTATTATTTATTCCCCAAACCATATAATTTCTTTACATAGCTTGATCCGTGAGACTCCCTAACCTATATTAAACCCTCTCTCGAGGCGAATAACGTCTAACCTTAGGTTTATTAGTGGAACTCCCGTTCTCTTACAATAACCCCCTAAGGAAGCAGTAAATCGATCAATGGATTCCAATATTAGGTTTCACCCTAATCCGAAAAAATCTCGTAACCCTATCTCTAGGAGCCCGATCAACTCCTCTCAATTATGCTAGATCTACTCTTAGGTAGGGTCTATTCCTTCTCTACCTAAGCACATCAAATTAAATTAAGAAACATAATTAAGAACAAACTAAGTATTTCTCATATAATTTAGAAATCAAATAACAAATTCCATCATAGGTTTCATCCCCTTCAGGTATCTGAAGGGTATAATAAGAAAACATCTCAAGAGAAAAGATAAAACAAAACATAAGAAATCCCTAAAACTCCCTGAAGAAATTGAAGGAAAGATCCTCCGTCTTGAATAGAGCTCCAACTTCTTAAGATGGATCAACAGGTTATATTCAAATGCTTCCCTAAAAAGATGAAAGCTTCGGCAAAAGCCTCTGCCAAAAATTGTCCTGTTTTGGCTTCTACCGAACTCCCCCTATTTAGTTGCTACCTTGGGTGTTTATATAGGCTTTGAGATGCTTTACTTGGCTTCTAAGTATCCTAATTCAAGTTGAATTCCTCCTAGGATGTTTAAGTAGACTTAGGAATGTGTTTTTTTGGCTTCAAGCATCCAATTCCGAGTGAAATTGCTCATTCCCGCGGCAGGGGCACGGCCATGGTATACGCCCGTGTAAATCTTCTTCAGGCCGTGTCTCGATTCTATCAATTGGGGCACGGCCGTGTAAATCGTGGCATGGCCGTGTGAAGTAATTTGACGAGGCACGGCCATGTGGCTTGAAGTCCAAGCCGTGTCGATTTCCTCTTTGGCCCAAATTGGCCCGTTTTAAGCCCCTTTTTTTGTTCTTTTCGTCCTCGGGTGCTTTCTTGAGTATAAACATGAAAAGAAAGGATTAAAAGCACCTTTTTACATAAATCAAGGGCTAAATCATCCAAAAGCATACTAAATATAGGGTTAAAATATGTTACTTTTATGGTTTATCAAATACCCCCACACTTAAGCTTTTGCTTGTCCTCAAGCAAAATTCTCAGCTTACAATTAAAACGAACTTTCCATAATTCATAATTTCTATCGACAATGTCTCATCATAATTTATAGATAATTTATACATGGATAATTTAACTCAAAGAACCCTAAAGATTCAATCATGATAAGTCATACTTTGTAGTACGAAAACATAGGTGTCTCCCCTTATCTAAGTAATTACCTTTAATTCAAAATCGACAAGGATTGACATCCTCACAAAAGATTCACTCAAATCACTCGAAGTGTTTAAGGTTCAAGAATAAGCACACTAAGTCGAACCTGAAAAGTTAATCCCATATGCTTGCCTGAAAATCAAATCTCCACCACTGTATATGAGATGATACACAAATCAAAAGGTCTTTAATCAGGGTTGTAATTGGGCTAGGGTTAAAGGTGTGGATACAGGCTGAATTAGAAGGTCAAAATTGAGATCGAATTGACTAATTACCTAACTAGAAACACTGAACTAAATATTAATATTTACATAGAATGAAAACTAATAATACCTACTATTGATAATTGATCTATAATAAATAGTATTTTCATCACTTAAAATTTGATAATACTTTAATACGATCCTTTTCTTCAACAATTGGAATTTAAATGCTCTAAGCTTTTTTCTTTTTTTTATATAATACTAATATTGAATATACTTGGGTTTTTTTAAGAACAAACTAAAATATTACATCATAAATGATAAATGTAACTCTTGAACAAATATAATTTGGTAACTTAATCAAATCAAACCTCGATTAAAGGGTAGTCAAAAGAATGGTGATAACAAATACAAAGGGATTTTGGGTTAATATTAGTGGGTGGGCCAATAAAAAGGTTGTTAAGATTGAACGGGGTTCACTAGGAGTTAATTAGTGAAGGTAGGCTTTCTATGGAGTAAGTGAGTTAAATCCTAGGTGCCATTATCATTTCTGTATATCAAATCAAAAGTGTGGTCTCGACATGTATAAACAAGGCAAGTTCTAGAATAACAGTTCAAAGTTGACACACTCATAATCAATAAAGTCAGCAAAAAAAATATGCTCTATAAGGCTCAAAATCTCACAAAAATTATGGGTGTTTTTGACATCAATCCTTATAAATTCCAAATTTCAAGGTAATACTCAAATTCAATTCAACGACCCATCAATTTTAATTTTTAGAAAGTAGACTTACCATGCCTGATTCTCTAGTATTCTTCAAACTTAATCATCAATGCACAATTAACTATGACTTAATCTACAACATATCAATAAAAATCATAAATCACTAGAAATTTCATCCTAATTAGTAATATGAGAAAAATACTTTCGAATCAAGACTAAATTCAGGATTTTGAGAATAATGCAAAAAGTCAAGTACTTTTACCCCCCCACACTTAAGATGTACATTGCCCTCAATGTACAAAGATAGATAAATAATTATGTAATAATAAAATTAAAAGAGAAGGGGAGAAGTAACACTTCCTAAATTTTTGGATGAAGTCTATGAAAAGAAATCGGATAAGACTGGAGGTGAACGTGGGGAAGCGTCTCGAACCGTTTGAAATTGAATCCTCAAAGTAGCCGGCTTGGTTTTATTGTATCCTAAGCTAAATCTAAATATCATAAAGAATAAGAAGAAGAAAATAAAATAAAATAAAGTAAAAAAATAATGATGAAATAAAATAAAAACAAAAATAAATAATGGAAAATGAAAGACAACTAGAAAAATGGGGAATGAGGTTTAAATAGAAAAGTAGCCCGTGTTTTGGGATTTTGAATATTGAATGCATTCAGGGTGTTTGGGCATGGCCGTGGGTGTCGTGACACGCCCGTGTCTTTCTTCAGATGGCCATTTAATACGGGCGTGCTCCTCCTGTGTTCGATAAGTCAAAATGTTGGCACGGTTGAAAGGCAAGGCCGTGTTTATCCCGTGCTTGATAAGTCAGTAACCTCGCACGGGGCATCGGCACGGGCATGGACTATTATCACCACCCGTGTTGGGAAAAGAATTTTTTTTCTATGTCGTGCACGGCTACTGGTACAACCTTTGTAACTTTGTGGTATACTCATGGATTGGCCAGCTCCTATTTGGAAGGCTGCAATTTCTTAACCGCCACGTTTCTACCCCTGCTAACAGTCTGATTTATACCCTAGTCGGAACAGTGGTTTCGAGACCATAAATCTGAGTCTGTATAATACTTTAATATTATTTTCTATGCCGTTGATATGTGAATTAGCATGTGGTAAATCTCCATAAGCGAATTTGTCTGTCTGTGTGTTTAAATTTGACAAAAGGACTGAATTGCATTAAATGTGAAAGTTGTTTGCTATATGTTAAAGCACTTATATGTTGTGGCTTTGAAAAGATAGAGGACTTGTATGGCAATTAAGCCATTATCATGTTTAGTGGATGGATAAAAGTCTTAAATGTCAATATAGTATAATTGATTTAATTATATGAATAAAGGTTATTTTGGTAATTGGTTCATTAACATTAGTTTTAAGGAAACAAAAGATGAGTGTTCATCTTTTAACTCTCTTCTTTTGACCGAAATAACCAAAGGAAAGAAAGAAAAATTGAGCTAGGGCATTCGGCACTCTTGAGCTTGATTAAGGTAAGTTTTGACTTCGATTTTTGATAATTTTTACGTTTTTGTAATCGTTGCTTTGAGAGCTACAAAACCCATGCCTTGATTTTGTGTTTTGATGATATATGTGAAATATGCCATTGATGATTTTACAAGCTTTGTGATGTTTTATGATGTTAAATGGAAGATTTAAGCTTGATGAACATGTTTTGTTCTTGAAGTTTTGTTGAATTTAGCTAAATAGGGCTAAATTGAGAAATGGTAAATTGAAGGACTAAATTGCAAGTTTGATGAAATATTTGGGCTTATATAGTCCCTAGAGAGGTTCGGCCAAGCATGTGTGTGTGGATTTTGTGAGTTTGATGTTTTGTGAAAAATGGACTAAATTGTTAATGTGTGTAAATATGAGGGTTAATTTGCAAATAGCCCTAAATATATGTGTATGGATTGAAATGAATGGAATAGTGAATCAAAAGGTAAATTCTGAATATGTTTAAATCAAGAATTGAGGAAAACGGACTTAGATTGCGGGAAAGTGAAAGTAACAGAGTAGCCGTTTTTGTTCTGTTAAACTGAACCTGAGGTAAGTCACTATGTAAATAAACTTATCTATATTGAATTGAATATAAGTATTCATATGTCTATCGATGAAAATTAATGAGTATGAGATGCTAAGTGCGTGAATTTCGAAATAAGTTCGATATAGTGATAAAGCCGAGAAGTCCCATATGAACCTAGGAATAGATAGGATTAGTTATGTCATGACATAGGTATCTGTTCTGTTTTATCATGTAAGACCACGTCTGGGACATTGGCGTTGATTTGAAATTTTGTGTAAGACCTCGTCTGGGATGTAGGCATCGATATGAATTATATGTAAAAGACCTCGTCTGGGACGTAGGCATCAATATGAATTATATGTAAAAGACATCGTCTGGGACGTAGGCATCGATATGAATTATATGTAAAAGAACTCATCTGGGATATAGGCATCGATATGAACTTTATGAGTAAGACCATGTTTGGAACATCGACATCATATTGACTCGTGTAAGACCACGTCTGGGACGTTGGCACCGTTATGATCTATACATGTAAGACCCTGTCTGGGACAGTGGCATCGATTTACAAGTGCATGTAAGACCTCATCTGGGACGATGGCATTGTACTACTATTCCGAGCTTTCTGAGTATCCTACTAGGTTCCTAAGGGTTCAATGGGCAAGTCTAAAATATGAATGGTATATCCGAGCTATGATCAATAAGTGAGTGATTATCCATTTTAGGTACGTTGAATGCACATTAAGTGTGTATAAAAGGTATGTACCTATATGACTTTGATATGAAGAAGAGTATGATTGAAAATGAGAATGTGAATCTTAAAATGTTGAATATGGCAAATGTGGCCATAATTTATGAACCAAGTTATGTATGTGATAGTTGCTAAGTGATCGATATATATATATATATATGTGCCAATGTGTTTATTTGTATATGAGTTACTAAGCTTTTGGAAAGCTTACTCTATGTGTGTATTTTCTCTGTTTTATAGGTCATCGAATCTACTAAAGGCTCAGGATTGTCAAGGATTGTCATCACACTACTAAACATATTTTGGTACCCTTTTGAAAATGTATATGGCTAATTATGGTATGTATAGGCTAGATAGGTGTTTATATTTATGAAATGAGCATGGCTGTAACATCTTGAGTTGTTGGGCCTGTATTTAATGTGTGATTGTGTTTAATGTGTTAATTAGAGTGTTAGGGGTCCAGATTGGGCTCGAGGTTGGGCTAAGGCCACACCAGAATTAGTTATTAGACACTCTAGTGGAAAGCCAGTTCAGTTAGGACTTTAAAAAAATGATTACCAGCGTTTAAAGTACCAAAATAGGCTTGTGGCACAAGGTTAAGCGACGCTACATGGAACCATCGGGTGGCATCATTAGTAGATGAAGAGGGCCCAAGTTTGAGTCACTTGAAGCTCAATTCTTTTAATACAATTTTAGCTAATTTCTGGCTTTTAAATGGATAGAGTGGGACGGCATAGGGGCTTGAAAATAGAGGATAATAACATGTGGATAATATGCTGATAAAGAGAGGAAGAGGTGGTGCTATCTAGGCCTCTTTTGAAGGAGTGATCGGATAAAGATAAGGGAGGAAGTTTAGGAGTTATCTACTAAGCACAGTGGTGGTCGAATTTCCAACTCTAAGGGGAGTGCCGAAATTCTCTTTAAATAGAGGGGATATCTCTTCAATTCCGGTATTTGGTCCCTATTTTCTTTTTTCCATTCTCTCATCCTCACTTTTATGCAAAAGCCAAAAGTCCATTATTTTGTTCTCTTTTCTTTTCTTTCAGAAGCTGAAACCTCCCAATTTTTCCTCAACATCTTTTCTTTCAAAAGCCGAAACTCTAAACTCTCTTCTCATTCCCATAGCCGAATACTTCCTAGTCCCTTTTGCTGATTTCTTCACTAAAGCCAAATCTACATAGACTTCTTCCTATCATCCTTTCTTCTGATCTTCTCAAAAGCTAGAATCTCTTAGGGGTAGTAGAATTCTTTGTGTTAAGGTAAGTGCCGATTTTCCTATCTCTTCACTTTTTTTTTTTTGGTTTTTGGAAGACAAAGCCGAAAAGCTAATGGGTTAATGGTTTTGTATAATTTCTTGTTGGGCAAAATTCAGGAATTTAGGTAGATCGCCTAGATTTAAAAGCCGAAAATGCTAGTCTCGGAGTCTCAATCTCTTTTCAGGATTTCAAGGTAAGGGTTCAATTCTTCTTATGTTGTTTAATCGGGTTCTTTTTCATTATTCGTGCCTTAACCTAATATTGTGTTAAGCAATCATCATAGTATCTTCTGACAAAAGATCACTCATGGACTCAAATGTCAGCAAATCAAAGGAAGGGGTTGGATCTATAGTTTCAGCCCCAAAGTTTAAGAAACACGCGATGTCAGCAATTCGGGATTGGCTGTCGGGTTGTAGACTGGCTTCAGTGTAAAACCTTACGCAGTTAGCAGTCGTATCAACTTCTGATAGTGTCGACATAGAAAGTACTGTCCTATCGGTAATCAGGTGTGTAGATCTCTATCATACTAGTTAAATTGTACTATGTATATGTTATGGGCTAAAAGCCAAAAATTGAGGCTGTATGAACAGTTGTAATACCCAAAAAGGGTAGGCAAGGGATGCCAGGTACGTAATCATAGAAACTTCTCTATGTGTATCGAAGTATGTGAAAGTATGTGATCTACTTAGATAGTTTAATGTTCTGATTCTTGTATGTATGTATGCATGGGATGGGATTGATATGATGAAGGGGAGCACGTCGCGAGGCGATCAGTGGCTTTGCCACATAGGCCACATAGTGATCGGACTTTATGACAGGCAGCACAGCTGTCAATATGTTATTAAGGTCACATAGCGATCGGTGGCTTTGCCACATAGGTCACATAGTGATCGGTCTTTATGATAGGCAGCACAGCTGTCGGTATGGTATGTAACGGATGGATGGCTGATTGTAGAAATCCCCACGGTGTGATGGTTGGTACGGGGGTGTGTAGAGGATGGACTTTTAGGTTTGGGATGGGCCATGTTGCATGTAATATATTCTGTGCCATTGTGAATGGGCCTAGGCCCATAATGTGTTTGTGGGCCCAAGGCGTTTATGTGTTTTCGGGATTTGCACACTGAGTCTTGGTGACTCACCCCTTTATTTTTTTCCCAACTTTTTCGATGAGCAGTAAATCGTGGACATGGGAGCCGAGGTGGACTCGAGGGGCCATCAAGTTTTTTTTTTCTAGGCGGACTCAAGGGGCCATCAAGTTTTTTTTTCTATCTTCATAGACTATTTCCATTTTTTCCTTTAAGTTAAAATTTGGGATTATTTTTGTAATAAGGCCCCCATAACTTAGGTTATCGATTTATATTTTTTATTTTATTTTTATTTTAATACATTTTACAAACTTATGTTTTCAAAGTCTTAATTATAAAGTGAAACTAAAACGGGTCCTCAAGCATGTTCAACTCAAATTTTAAGGTTTCTTCAAAATATCACAATTAATGATTAATCGGTTAAGATAAACCGAGATTGTTAAAACCCTTCAAAGCAAAGTTTTCAACATTCAAACCGTAGCATACCAAATCCGGTCATGACGTATGGTCGGGTTTGGGGTGTTCCTTTTATATCAGAGCCCAGTTCAAAACTCGGGCTGTGAAATGGGTCCAGTAGTGATTTGTAAATGTGATGTAAGTTAAGAAAAATTCAGTTGAGATATGGCCTTCGAGTCTACCGGCACCCGATCCACGTAGGTAAGTATCCTAAACTCACTATGTGATGTGCATGTTGGGCTTGATGAGCTCTCTAGGGACGTAGGCTAGTATGCTAAAGTTTATGGACTTTAGATTTAGAATAAACAATTCTTCAAATCTCATAAGACTTAATCTCTAATTAAACATGTCTGTGAACAAGTCACAGGGTTAGGGTGTGGTAACAGGCATACGCATGTCTAGGATTGGATCCAGGAAGAGCTTGATATGTAAGCGGCCCTAGCAGCTCACCTCCTCTTTTCTGGAATCCTACCTAGTGGGTAGTGGTTGTTCACTCTAACCGAGAGGGCTTGTTGACGGGCCAAAACTTAGACTAAAACCCGAAAGGGACCAGCCACCCTATTTTTGTAAAATTATCCCTAATTTTGTAAATTTTGAAATACCGTTGATTTGTGGAAACTTCTCAAAAATACCCTGGATTTGTAAAAGTTACCACAATTTGTAAAATTATCAAAATACCCCCGGTTGGTAAAATTATCGAAATACCCCTAGATTACAAAATTACCAAAATACCCCTATATTGTAAAATCACCAAGATACCCTATTTTGGAAAATTATGAAAATACCCCTATAGGATAAAATTATGAAAATACCCCTGGGTAGTGAAATGACAAAAATACCCTTATGTGATGAATGTGAGTTCATGGATGCTACTTGTATATTGATGTGTGATGGTTGAATGCATGTGGATCCTAGAGCTAGGAAATACAGACCTGAGAACTGAACCTTGTAGATAGAGTTTGAATTGGAAAGAACTACTGTTAAAACTACTTTCCATAAGATTGTTCGTTAGTAATCAGCGAAAGAAATTAATAATTCATAAAAATTCCTAATCAGATAAACGCAAATCGGTAGAATGAGAACTAGAGGACGTGGGGTGCGTGGCCGAGGTAGAGGCAAGATTGCTGTGTCGAAACCCGCAGGGTCTGGTCACGAGTTAGGGAATGAGGTACCAGTGCCACCAGCCGTGGAGGCAGAATTCCAGGATCAGACGGCCAGAGATGATGCGGTATCTCAGGTGATGTTGAGGGTGTTAGAGAGGGTTACTGGGGCAGGCATGGGCACAGGAGCTTGGAAATCTGTATCGGAGCGACTTAGAGCTAACGGGGTAGAAGTGTTTAGGGGAATTTCTAGGATAGCCCCGAGTACAGCTGAGTATTGGTTGGAGGCGGTCGAACGCATAATGGATGATATGGATTTCAGCACTAAATATGAAGGTTAATTTGCAAATAGCCCTAAATATATGTGTATGGATTGAAATGAATAGAATAGTGAATAAAAAGGTAAATTCTGAATATGTTTAGATCAAGAACCGAGGAAAACAGACTTAGATCGCGGGAAAGTGAAAGTAACAGAGTAGCCGTTTTGGTTTCGTTAAACCGAACCCGAGGTAAGTCACTATGAAAATAAACTTATCTGTATTGAATTGAATATATGTATTCATATGTCTATCGATGAAAGTGAATAAGTATGAGATGCTAAGTGCATAAATTCCAAAATAAGTTCGATATAGTGATAATGCCGAGAAGTCCCGTATGAACCTAGGAATAGATAAGATTAGTTATGTCATGACATAGGTATCTGTTCTATTTTATCATCTAAGACCATGTCCGGGATGTTGGCGTTGATTTGAAATTTCATGTAAGACCTCATCTAGGACGTAGGCATCGATATGAATTATATGTAAAAGACCTCGTCTAGGACGTAGGCATCGATATGAATTATATGTAAAAGACCTCGTCTGGGACGTAGGCATCGATATGAACTTTATGAGTAAGACCATGTCTGGGACATCGGCATCATATTGATTAGTGTAAGACCACATCTGGGACGTTGGCATCGTTATGATCTGTACATGTAAGACCCTGTCTGGCACAGTGGCATCGATATACAAGTGCATGTAAGACCTCGTCTGGGACGATGGCATTGTACTACTATTTCGAGCTTTCTGAGTATCCTACTAGGTTCCTAAGAGTTCAACGGAAAGTCTACAATATGAATGGTATATCCGAGCTATGATCAATAAGTGAGTGATTATCCGTTTTAAGTACGTTGAATGCACATTAAGTGTGTATAAAATGTAAGTACCTATATGACTTTGATATGATGAAGAGTATGATTGAAAATGAGAATGTGAATCTTAAAATGTTGAATGTGGCAAATGTGACCATAAGTTTATGAACCAAGTTATGTATGTGATAGTTGCTAAGTGATCGATATATATATGTGCCAATGTGTTTATTTGTATATGACTTACTAAACTTTTGGAAAGCTTACTCTGTGTGTGTATTTTCTCTATTTTATAGGTCATCGAAGCTACTAAAGGCTCGGGATTGTCAAGGATTGTTGTCACACTACTAAACTTATTTTGGTACCCTTTTGAAAATGTATATGGCTAATTATGGCATGTATAGACTAGATAGGTGTTTATGTTTATGAAGTGAGCATGGCCATGTGTATTGGCAAGCTTTTGAGTTGGTAAATGTTTGAATGAATGAGTTATGAAGCATATATTTAGTATGTTTTGATGCAAATGAAATGGTTAAGTTTTGGTTAAGCAAATGGATGATATATGTTTGAAATGATATAGGATTTAGTTTGCAATTTGATATGAATGGAATTGGTATTGAATATATGGATGAAGTGAACCATTTGAGATGTTTTGGTTACCAAATATGCATATTATGTTTTAGTATGTATTGCTTGTAGGTGAGAACCAAAATGGGTGGCATATTGGCCTTGTAAAATGTACTATAATGTCACACAGTTAAGGCACACGGGCGTGCCTAAGACCGTGGGTAAATTGGCAGAATGTGGCTTAAATTGTACACGGCCTCGACACGGGTGGGCTTAGTGGCCTTGTGAGAAATGGCACTATGTGATTTAGTAGTCCACGGCCTTAGCACATGGGTGTGCTTGGTGACCATTTTGATTTTGGCAGTATACTACCACGGGGAGGACACACGGGAGTGTCCAAGAGGCAGTGGGTGAGGCACTACCTACCCCACTACTGTGTGTCCCTCAGATTTTAAAAAATTTTAAATTTTCATGAAATCTCGTATGTGTTTCGTTTAGTCTTGACTCGGTTTAGAAGAATGTCTAAGGTCTCGATGACCTTCTTAAGGGACTTTATGTTTGAGATTGATAAATGACTATGTGATAATTCTATAAATATTTTCGATCTGTTCGGTAACGCCTTTAACCCTAATCCGGTGATCGGACACATGATAGGGGTGTTACAACTGGCACGCCTATGGTTCATCCCCTGGCTTCCACACGGCCACGGGCATGCCCGTGTGTAGGGCCGTGTGGCCTAGAAATCTGCTCTTTGGTTAGTTTATGGTTAGGTGCTAAAAAGAAAAAGAAAAGAATAAAAACATAAAACTAAAAAATAAAAAAATGTAAAAATGGGGTTAGTGCTTGGGTTGCCTCCCGAGAAGCGCTCGTTTATAGTCTTAGCTAGACTTTACCTTTCATTCGTATGGTCATGATGGTTTGAGGAGGTGAAAATCCTTTTTCATGCGATCACTTCGGTTATGGATATATAGTTTAAGTCGAGTAATGTTTACCTCAAAAGTGTCAAATTTCGGATTGCTGACCTCAATTGTGCCGTATAGGAAGACATTAAGTACCTCAAAAGTGATTTCTTCGTTTGCCTTGAGTTCTGAATTGGTGATTCGAGGGTCTTTCTTATTCAACAATACCTGATCCTCTATTTTGATGTGATTTCTTGTTCCTATCAGCTCGTCTGGGGGCTCCATCGGTTTCACTTCGTGCGGTTCCTGTTCCTCTTTGATTTGTGTTTCCTACTCTTTTAGTTTGTCAACACTAAGGCTGTGTTTCCTCATCTAAGTGATTTCGTGATGCTTCCTGTAAAGAAGGTTGAACCAAATGATTATCAATAGAATTAACATTCGTACCTTTATTACTCGATGTCTTAGTTGAGTTAAGAGCTTGAAGAGTGATTTTTTTGTCGTCTACACGAAGTGTGAGTTCACTGAATTCTTCCTCTATTTGGTCTTTCTTTATTGCATCGGGATATGGCACACGAGGTTGGTACTCTGTAATTGCCGATTTTGGTAAATCATGGTACACCTCAACCTTACCTTTTCTTACCATGTGTTCTTCCTTGGGTTTGGATCCACTAACGATTCAAAGGTTATGAGCTTGTACGGCTTGGGGCCCATGATTCGCTCAAGTTTGTAGCCTTGTGGTGTTTCCTGTGGTGAAAGTTGAACAATTTGATTATCAACTAAATTTACTTTCTCACCTTCATCACTTGATGTCCTAGTCGAGTCAAAAGCTTGTAGACTGATTGATTCGTCACCTACACGAAGAATGAGTTCTCCTGTACCAACATCAATTTTAGTCCTGGCAGTTGTTAAAAAGGGGTTTCCAAAAATTAAAGGAATCGTGTTGTCCTCATCCATGTCTAAAACAACAAAGTCTACTGGGATTACGGATTTATCAATTTTGATTAGAACATTTTCTATTATACCCCTAGGAATTCTTATAGTTTTATCAGTTAATTGAATGCTCATCCTAGTTTGTCTGGGTTTCCCTAGACCTAGTTGTTTAAACATTTTATAAGGCATAACATTGATGCTTGACCCTAAATTAGCTAAAGCATTATCAATAGATAAACTACCCATTAAACATGGAATTGTAAAACTCCCTGTGTCTTTTTGCTTCTATGGTAGTCTGTTCTGTAACATTGCTGAGCATGTTGCGTTTAATTCCACGTGGTGCTCCTCGTCTAATTTGTGTTTGTTTGTCACGAGTTGTCTTAAAGATTTCCTCGAGTCTGGCATCTGAAAAAGAGCTTCAAGAAGAGGTAAGTTAATATGTAATTTCTTTAAGAGTTTAAGAAACTTACCGAACTGTTCCTCTGAATCTTCTCTTTTCATTGCTTCGGGATAAGGTATGCGAGGTTGGTACTCCTTGATTACCAGTTTCGACTTTTCTTGTGTTACCTCTACCTTACCTTCATCTACCTTGGCTTTTTTTATTGGATTGGGTTCATCTAACCTCTTACTGGCATAAGCTGTGATAGCTTGATTTTGCTCCTTTGGATTGATCTCAGTGTTACTAGGTAGACGTCCTTGCTGTCGTTCTAACATCAACTTTGCGAGTTGTTCGACTGCATTAGTGGCTGCCTTGACTGACTTAGTAAGTTCCCCGAATCGGTTCTCGTTGCTTTTACTTGTTTTCTTAGTTTCTTGGAGATAGTTTTCTGTGTTTGCCATGAATTTTTTCAGCATCTCTTCAAGATTCGGGTCCTCTTCTTGTTGGTGAGGTGGTTGTTGAAAATCTGGAGGAGATTCCGATAATGGTACTTCCAACCTCCATTATAAGTGTCACTATAAAAATTATTTTGATACCTAGAATAGTTACCTGTAAAGTGAGCTTGCTCGTTTTCCATGCCATATCCGTAGGGTGGGTACTCAGGATTCACCACGCCTCCTATATTCGAATCATATTGTATTTCTGGACGTATCTGCGAGGGGTTATACCAATCATCAATCTTTTTATTCATCATCTCTAACTGATTAGATAACCTAGTGACCACGTCGAGGCTGAAGACACTGGCTGTTTTAGTAGGAATTGTCCTCATGACTTGCCACTGATAATTACTCAATGCCATCTTTTCCATAGACTAAAATTTTCTGCTAAAAGCAAAATAGAGGAAAAAATTAGCAAAGTAAAAAAAAAAAAATAAATAAATAATAATAATAAATTATATAAAAAATTTGGCTAAAGTAATAAAAATAGAGTTTTCATAATATTTTAGTGTTCCCCGGCAACGGCGCCAAAAACTTGATCGTGTCAAACAGTCGAGTTTTAAATTTTATAAAAAGAATGATCAAACCTGTAGACTAACTATGACAATGTTCGAGGCAAGTGCACCTATCGAACAGTAGTATAGATTAGGCAAGAATATCTTGTCAAACCCAAAGGAACCTAAAAGTACTACTACTCACTTTCTTTATATTATTTAGCCTAAAATATGGAGTGATTGATTTATAAAACTAATGAAAAAACTAAACTAGATGCAAAGACAAAAGGATGAATTGGAGAAAGACTTTAGGAAAACCCAGTTGATGAAGACGATACCCTCAGGAAGAATCCACCTATGACTTCACTTATTATTTATTCCCCAAACCATATGATTTCTTTACTTAGCTTGATCCATGAGACTCCCTAACCTATGTTAAACCCTCTCTCGAGGCGAATAATGTCTAACCTTAGGTTAATTAGTGGAACTCTCGTTCTCTTATAATAACCCCCTAAGGAAGCAGTAAATCGATCAATGGATTCCCATATTAGGTTTCACCCTAATCCTGCAAAATCTCGTAACCCTATCTCTAGGCGCCCGATCAACTCCGCTCAATTATGCTAGATCTACTCTTAGGTAGGGTCTATTCCTCCTCCACCTAAGCACATCAGATTAAATTAAGCAACATAATTAAGAACAAACTAAGTATTTCTCATATAATTTAGAAATCAAACAACAAATTCCATCATAGGTTTCATCCCCTTCAGGTATCTGAAGGGTTTAGTTCATAACTAAATACGAAAACATCTCAAGAGAAAAGATAAAACAAAACATAAGAAATCCCTAAAACTCCCTGAAGGAATTGAAGGAGAGATCCTCCGTCTTGAATAGAGTTTTGGCTTCTTGAGATGGATCAACTGGCTATCTTCAAGTGATTCCCTAAAAAGATGAAAGCTTCTACAAAAGCCTCTGCCAAAAATCGTCCCGTTTCGGCTTCTGCCAAACTCCCCCTTTTATTTGCTACCTTGGTTGTTTATATAGACTTTGAGATGCTTTACTTGTCTCCTAAGTATCCTAATTCAAGTAGAATTCCTCCTAGGATGTTGAAGTAAACTTAGGAATGTGTTTCTTTGGCTTCAAGCATCCAATTCCGAGTGAAATTGCTCATTTTTGCGGCAGGGGCACGGCCATGGTACACGCCCGTGTAAATCATCTTCAAGCCGTGCCTTGATTCTCGAATTGGGGCACGACCGTGTAAATCGTGGCATAGCCGTGTGAAGTAATTTCACGGGGCAAGGCCGTATGGCTTGAAGTCCAGGCCGTGTCGATTTCTTTTTGGCCCAAATTGGCCTGTTTTAAGCCTATTTTTTCATTCTTTTCATCCTCAGGTGCTTTCCTGAGTATAAACATGAAAAGAATGGATTAAAAGCACCTTTTTACATAAATCAAGGGCTAAATCATCCAAAAGCATACTAAATATGGGGTTAAAATATGTTACTTTTACGGTTTATCATATATATATATATATATATTTAGCTAGGTGTGATTGTTTGATTTGATTCTAAGGGCAACGTGTATTCAATTAAAATGCTTGAATGATTTGCAAATTTGTAGTGAATGGTGAATTCAAATTAATGTATAAGCCATATAGTTAATTTTGATTCAATTATGTGTATACAAACAAATTTAAGTGTACTTTGATTTGATTGGGTGTTTGGATATATCTAAACTTAGTATGAGCTATGTAATGTACATGTAATTTCCTATATGTATCCTTGCATATTTGGCCAAGTAGATAAGTGTGTGCATGATGTTTATTGAGTTTGTATGTTCAGACATATGTCATTATGTAATGAGCTTGTTTATTCGGCTATATGGGACAAAATTTTAAATCATGTGTTTTCGGTCTTATAAGTAAGTTAAAATGAAATGATATTTGGATTATGTTTATTTAAATCAAATAGATACGATTGGTTTATTTGTTTAAGTGCTTCATAAATTAATAAAGATAGGATAAATAAGGTTTATGGTATTTACATTGTTGGGTGGTATTATTGAAATGTACATTGCATGATCATTTATGTTCATCAATGATTATACTCTATATGACTTAGTTTAATATATTAAGTATGTTTCACTAAGATTGAATTGACTGAACAAAAGTTGTGACTTTTCTGGTAATGCCCGTAACCCTAATCTAGCGATGGATACAAGTTAGGGGCGTTACATGTGGCACGAAACACAAGCCATTTTGGCAACTTTCTGATCTTGTTTCAACGCAATATCCAAGGATTTTCACCAAGATTGGATGGAAAGTAAAGCCTTAGATGGATTTTATATATTGCCTTTACTAGCCACCACACCCATTAAGTCATCATAGCCACCCAAACCAACGTTTGCAACCCTTTCCTTTAAGATTCCATGAATCATCTACCTCTTCCTTACTTCTTAACGCCAAAAACATGACAAAAAACTAGTTCAATGAAGAATCATTTGCTGATAATTTTGAATATCTTTGAGGAAGGGATAACGAAAATCAATGGAGATTGATTTAATGGAAAACTTCACTCCATGAGAGAGGGTTTGAGCTCTTAGCATCCTTGATGAGTGAGACGAGAGACATAATTGAATCACTCGATTGGGAAAAACTTTGTATGACCCCCAAAGAATCTGCATGTATCCCAGTTGTTCAAAAATTTTATGCTGTCCTAAGAGAAGTTACAATGAATCAAAAATAGGATATGCCATAGTGTCAAATAATTATTCGAGGAAGAGAAGTTTTGATATCACCATTAGAAATATTGAAGTACTATACCAATCCTATATCTCTCTATGATTCTATACAATCAATGGATCTCATGCAATTTCCGAGAGAGAAAAAGGATGACATAGTCAATCTCCCAATGAATAGACGAGGTGCGTGGGAACTACATCCCAGAAAAATTTTCCCATCATCAATCTTACAAGAATAACTAACTCCAAAAGCAAGAATGTGGCTACAATTTATCAGTACTTAAGTTTATCCAGCCGTTAACATGTCCAACATAGATACATTCCAATCCACGATGTTGTATACCATACAACGAAAAGATAGAATTTGTGTTGGTACATAGATCTACCAGACCATTTTTTTTTTGTGCCAAGAAGAGTAAGGTTGAATTGCTCTTCCCGTATTTAGTAACGACCTTGTGTAAACAAGCAAGAGTACCAATGGGAAAATCAGAATATTACCTATGACTATTGGAACTGCTAATACATGAATCAACATGAAAACACTTGGTGGGAAATAAGAAATGAAATAAGGTCATTAACTCAAAACCCCATCTAGGTACGAGTGTGTTACCTAATTTGGAGTGGATGATTCAACGGATGCAAGAATCAATACCAATTTACGAAGATTATGCAAAGAAAAACGAGATAAAGCTGTCATAATTCCCAGCAAATAAGTACCAAGCAAAGAGTGCATCAAGCATAGAGAGAGGGGATTGGAAGAAGAGGAAGATCCAAAGGAAGACCCGAAGGAGGAGTCGGAAGTCAAATCAAGCGAATGAAGCATCAGATCTTGAATCCGATTAAATTTGAACAGTTTTTTTCAAATTTTATTTTTGAATTTTATTTTTGTTTTTGAAGGATTTTTAATTTTTGTTTTAGTTTTAATTAGTTAGGATTTATTATATATATATATATATATATATATATTTGTGTTTTAAGTTTTCTTTATAGGAAACCCACAATTTTTTATGGCATTACATTTGTGAGCCAAAACCGAAAGAATGAGTAGTCCCACCAATTGAGTTGCAAGTATCACGCCTACCAGGTAACCTCTTTCCTTTATATTTTTTGAACATTAGGGACAATATGTTGAATAAAGTGGAAGGGTGATTTAGGAAAAATTTTAAGATTTTTCTTTTCAGTTATTTTATTTTATTTTTGTTTTCATTTTTTTTTTAAAATTTTAAATTTCTTTTGTATGTTTGTGCTTGAGCTTGTAAAAATACAAGTGATTGGTTAGGAGTATATACCTTCGTTATTTGTTTAAATTGTAAATCTAGCCTTAAATTGAATAATTTAGATTGTTTATATTTAGACTAATTAACTCGATTTAATAGACTATCAATAGGAAAGTGATTAAATATACCAAGTTATAAAGGTAGATACGAATATGTAATGTATTCGTAGAATTATAAGATTTTTTAATTAAAAAGAAACTACTCGAAAAAATTCCTTGGTTATTGAAATAGTGCAATATGACTAGTATAACCCTTATAAAAAGTGCTCGAGATCTTGATAGTATTGGCACAAAAATATCATAGAAGGTCATCGAGAAACATTACTGCATTAGAGTTCAGTGCATGGATAACAATAAAACAAGTAGGAAAAAAATATTCGAACTAGCTGTACTCTACTAAAATAAATACTATATTCATATATAAATTTTGATTGAGCTAATATATTTAATCTTCTTTGACTTGTTTACTTTGTAATTTATTGAACTAATCTGTTTAGGGGTAAATAACTTTGAATTGTTTAAATTTCTAGATAGAGTTATATATTTAGGCAATTCTTCTTAGTGTCGCTGTTCCAATCTAATCTCGTGTATCAAGCTAGCTCAAATACATTTTCTTTTCTTTGCATGATTATTTATTATTTTCTATTTTATTTATTTTTTATTTTTGATTTTGTTTTGGGTAATTAGCTTGTGGATAAGCAAAGACTTAAGTGTGGGGGTATTTGACCTACCGTCAGATGTAGTATTCAATTCGGGTTAATTTTTCACTTAAGGAGTTTCTTTTCTAAGCAATTTAGTATTTTATATTTCATTTTCGGTAGTTAGGCCTTAGGACAAAATATTAATAAAATAAGTGTTTTTTTTTAAACACATTTTGTAAGTGTTGTGACCTAATAGGCCGACACAAGCCTTAGGTTGAGCTAATGTGTTTAATTGAGTGTGTAAGATGAAGATATAGAGGCCCAATTGACATGAAAGCAAGGGACAAGTGTTGTATAAGCTTCTTGGGACATCAAAGCACAAAAAAAAAAATGTCACAAGACAAGAAATAGGTGTCGTGTTGTGCGACACTACACATGTCCACGTTCTGCCCATGTTTATTGGGTTTATTTTTCGTCCATGCAATCAAACTTATACGAAGACCTAGGACGTGTCAAAGACCTAATTTGAGTTGCCTCTATAAATAAGACATTAGGGGTTGAATGCAATTAAGTCATCCTAGATGCCTTCAGAAACCCTAGTAGTTTAGAATATATTTAATTTATTTTCCTTTTTGGGTTTTCATAACTTTCTTATTTTCCCTCTTGAATTAGTTTTGATTTAAGAGTTTTTTATAATATTCAAGCATTTCAGTTTATGTTCTTTTGCATTTGATTTATTACTTTATTCCAATCGAGAGATTTGCTACTCCATTCCCTATTTGATATTCAATCTACGATTATTCAAATCTCTTTTCTCTTTCGAATTGATCGTGTTCTTTACATGGTTTATTCAATAAGAGATAGATCATGGATAACATGAGTGGCTAAATCCCTTAGAGGAGATTAACGAGTGGATGAGGATTTGATTAATGGAGAATTTAGGGTTTCCTGAGAGGGAATAGTTGGTATGAATTACGAGTGCTTAAACCACTAGAATTAACAACCTTATGAAGTTATCATAGGCAAGACAAGGTCGGGAGATAAGTTGAACTAAATAAATCGTAATTTATCCTAGTTGAGAAAGTGTGGTCGGGAGATAAGCAAGTATCAACCAATAGATTAGTTAATTAGAGGTCGGGAGGTAATAATTGGTTAATCGGTAGTTAATCCACCCTAAAACCCTAATACGAAGTTAGTTACAAACCCTGAAGTGAGTTAATCTTCGCAATTGGTTTATTGATGTAATTCATCTATTTATTTTTCTTTTTTTTATTTATGTTTGTTATTTATTTATTTTTTATTCCCTTAATCTATTTTATGGTTTATTGTAATATAGGAATTAATCACTATTTCTTAGACTTATCATTGTAAAAACATTTTCATTATTTATTCCATCCTCTCTTAGGTATGATCCTTGTAATATTTCCAAGTATTTTATTGTACAAGAGTATATTACAATTTGAATCGTGCACCTACGGATACCGTCGTTACTAAATCTTATATTTTTGGTTCTTTATTTAACTATAAACGATAACATGTTTATAGGCGGTCACAAGCGGAGGGATTGATTAAAGATATATAATTAGGGCTCACATAATTTGTAATTAAATTTCAGCTTGTGCCTATTAATTACAACATTATTTAGTCATGAAGTCATTTCACTAAAGCTAAGACAAGAAAAATGAAACAATGTACACAAATAATTTATAGTGGTTCATTTCCAATTGCCTACTCCACTACATTAGCTTTACACAACTAAGGATTTTTCCATATTCACTAATTTAATTAACCTTTGAGGACAAGGTTTAACCTTATAACTCCCTTAAGATTTTTGCCCAAATCTTAATATTTAAACCCTCTCAAAAGAGTAAACAAATGACAAAACAAAGAAACAATCCTTTCAAGATTCAAATGTTTACAAGTTAAGAACATACCCAATGAAAAACACTTGAGCTTAGAAAATACAATAAATTCTCACAAGTGTTTACAAGAAAAAGATGAAGAATTTAAGAAAAAAAGGTTGGTATAAGAGTTTTTTTTATCTTTCTTGATAACTCTTTCTCTTTTGTAATCTCTCTTGTTGTTGTAGAAGCTTTGGAAGTTGATATTTATATCCCCTAATTGATTTTCAACTGTTGTGGTTACTGAGAAATTGAATAGAGTCGTTGGAGGTGTAAAACCAGAGCATTAATGACTCCTGCAACAAAAGGTATCGATACCTTTAGAGGGGTATCGATACTTTGGGCATTTAATGCCTCAATTCGGTGACTGTTAAAGCTTATAGTATCGGTACGATAGGGAGTGTATCAATACTTGCTATTAGGTATCGATAGCTTGGGAGGGTATTTGTAACACCACTTATCCATGTTCAACACTGAAACAGGGTACGAGGCGTTACCGGACAATAACACTTGCAACTGAGCAAATTCAAGGCATACATTTTCGTTTAAAATTTAAAACTTTTATCTTATATCATCAAGTCCCTAAAATGGGCCTACGAGGCCCAAAACTTGCTTTGGGAGTGATTCGGGACTAAATTGGGAACTTTTAAAACTATTGGAATATTTAGAAAATTTCCTTGTTTTGGAGAGTCACACGCCTGCAGTGGGCGGTAGTGTCCTTCACACTACCGAGACACACTGGTCGTGTCTCTCTACTGTGGCCAAGGAGTTGGCTATTTTTTCAAGCCAATTTCTACCCTATCATGTCCATACTTGAGTATAACTTGAATGACACATTTCATGGCATATTAAAGATACCAAACATCCACCACACACATGTAACAAGTCATAGCATACAATTTACTCAACCATGGAATGCATCATCATGAGTTTATATTATAACCAATTTATTGGCCACATTAAATGGCCTTATACAACAATGAACTTTGAATATCATGGGTCATTATTCTAGGACAACTCATAGTAACATATACACATGACCAAGTTTCCTATAATGCCATAACCTTAAGTATAAATCATCGATACCTAAATTGTAAGCTTGATTGTGTGATAGGTTCTCCGACGACTTCCAACCCGAGCTAACCTAAGTATATTATAAACATGGAAAACAATAGAGTAAGCTATAAAGCTTAGTAAGTATGTATGTAAATAATAAACAATTGATCATCATGCTTTTAACAATCCTCATTCTAAGCTCTCAAGATAATACCATCATTATTGCATAAAATTTCACAATTCATTTATGTTCATCTTGAGCTGTTTACTTGAGTTACAGTCACAAAATTATTTTTATCCTGAGTTACGAAACTTAAAATTAAGATATGATAAGTTTCCCTGAAACTAAACTCACATATCTTTTTACCATAAAATTTCCAGAATTTTTGGATCAACCAATCAGTATAGTTTATTCTTTAAAGCCTCCCTTATTTCGCTGACTGACAGTTCTGACCCCTCTTTACTAAAAATTAATTATCTCATTTTACAGAACTTGAATAATGTTTCTGTTTATTTCTTTTAAAAATAGACTCATTACGAAATTCAATAATATAAATTTTATCCCATGATTATTTTTGTACAATTTTTAATGAATTTCCAAAGTCAGAATAGGGGATTCCAAAATCATTCTGACCCTGTCTCACTAAAATACAGATATCTCACCATATGAAATTCTTTTTCTTATTATATTTCTTTTATGTAGAAATAGACTCAATAAGATTTAATTTCATATCCCATTCAACCTCTAATTCAATTTCCACCATTTGTTTGGTGATTTTTCAAAGTCATACAACTGCTGCTGTCCAAGCTGTTTTATTGCTAATTTTACTCTTCCATATTTCATTTATATTAATTTTCATTTACACACATATAACACCAAAGTATATCCATGGTTAGCCATTCCAATAACTAGTCATTATCAAATATTTACAAGCCATTCATTGGCCAATTTAACCTATACATCAACAACAAAGACTTGAACATATCATTACTCAATTTAATTTGGCCTAAAATCTTCACACATGATCATCAATCACATTTTCCACATATTCATACATCATAAGCATGGACTTATAATCACAAGGTCATTCTCATAGGTATAACTTACTTGTTTACATTCTTACTAAAATTCGATCACATACCGAGCACATTGCTCATGAGTGTATACATACATATACCTACACTTGATTGTCACATATTCACATTCATTTACACTTTAGTCATTTTCCCTTTAAACACATCAGAATATTAACGGATACTCGGAACGCTTGAACATACGTGCCACATATATGTAGCCGAAGCTACCTCTTATCACATTTCACATATATGCTCGTTCTCGAGCTATTTACATTTACATTCTCGTCTGCTCACACAAACTATCGGTCATACGTAACTACTCAGTGCTGCTCACACAAGCTGTCAGGTATCCGCAACATATGCCAGATTACCCAGCCACTGGTAGAACTTATAAGACCAGCACCCGAATCACTTAACATTCATGGGCCTGCTCACACAAGCTATCAGTCAGACGTAGCTACACAGTGTTGCTCACACAAGCTGTAACACCCCAAACCCGGTCTACGCGTTAAGACCAGACTTGGTATGCCACACAAATCGAACATACATCTAGTCATCTAATGATTTAAAGAAAGCAGATCTTCAAAACTATTTTGGAGATGGGGTTTATCAAAAACCGAGGTTAATTTGAAATCTATGATTTTAGAACATAAGAGTTTACAATTTGATCTCAGAGAAATAATTGGTTAAATTTTTAAAGAAGTTTAAAAGAATTCAAAAGGGATTTTGAAAACAAAATTCAAAAAAGAGTTTTCACAGAAATTTTTACGAGTTTAATGATATTTAAGAAAAACCCCTTTTTATACATAAATTAAAGAAAACATTTATAAAATTAAAATAGTCCCCTTTTAGTATCTAAAACATTTTAAAATCCATCCCCAAATAAAAATCCATAAAAAATTATACCAAAGGCCTTATTACATCACAACTGAAAAATTAATTAAGTAAAAATACTAAAGCGTAGTTCAAAGTTCATAAAAACCATCATTTGAAGTATGGCCCCCGCGAAATCATCCCCGGCCCAAGCCTCCATCAATTATCATTACCTGAGAAGGGTAAGAAAAACAGGGTGAGTTTCTTAGAACTCAGTGTGTAACTCACTTACCAAGTCCATTGGGCCAAACCATTAAAGCATTTAATTGGGCTTGAGCCCATTTAAGAATATAACAATTTAGTAATTAAAAATGCATGTAAAATGCAATTCCCAACCAAGCCTAAATTTCCATCCACTACACACCACCCGTACCAACCAGCACACCTATGGGGATCGAGTCAACCCACCCCGCAAACACATCAATCGTAGGCATTAAGCCATTTAATTCACTGATTCGCAGGCCAGTGGCCATTAATACGCAGTCATTAAGCCATTTAATATAATATTTTGTAGGCCAGTGGCCATTAATACGCAGGCATTAAGCCATTTAAACTGGACACGAAGCCTTCTTCTCTTCATAAAAATATGCCAAATGCAATCATGTATATACAATGCACAACAATTTTATTCATATGATAATTTTAACATCAGGCCCATATTAAAATTTGGCCCATTACACAATTTGGCCTATTTCACAATTTGGCCCATTTCACAATTTGGCCTATTTCACAATTTGGCCCATTTCACAATTTGGCACATTTCACAATTTGGCCTATTACACATTTTAGCCTATTAAGCAATATAACAAATCGGCCCATATAGCAATCTATCAAAACGGCCCATTAAGTAATCTATCGAGACGCCCCATTAACACATCAGGTCCATATATCACTTTTTATCATATTAGCCCATTAAGGGCGATTTCTTAACTTTCACGATTTTAATATGGATTTCACGCACTTACACTAAAGTGTTAATAAACCATATTTTTCGATTTTACCAACTTTGTGATTATTAGTCTAATTCTTAATAATGGTATAACATCTAACCCATGAGATAAGTGTGAAATTACACACCTGATTACGGTGAGAACTAAACTTTCCCGCTCGTTGATACCTAAATACGTGTCACGCTTGATTAGAACACTAATACTTAATATATATCTATATCAAAGATAAGCGATCTAGATCTTTACCCTCTGAATCTCAAATAACAACTATTTGTCGGATCTCCCCGGTTGACGGTTCACAAACTGATGGGAAATCCCGAACAGATAATGGCTCCGAACTACGAACAACTTCGAATAATCGATTCTCATCGAATGAGGGTCCACAACCTTGTGGAAAATCCCGGATTGTCGAAACAGCCCTTCGCTTGAAACTAGAGGGAATAGCGAAATCGCCCCTCTTTCGAGCACTATTTACCACTCTTTTCGACCCTATCTTGTTTGCCTCCATTGACAAAAGATTATTAGTCCAACTAATATATCGAAATTTAAGACTATTGGTTTTAAGGACGAAATCGGCTTACCATAAAAATATCTTCACGTTCACGAGATGAAAATCGAGCGATAACGTCCCTAAGATAAAATCGATTAGTAACCCATCTTAACGAAATAACGAGTAATATGGGAGTCCTTGATAGAAACCCTTACCTTAACACTTTGGATCGAATCCTAGCGATTCACGATGATTAAGAATACTCTGAGTTTTGGCCTTCACTTTATCACTATAAAGAAGAAAAGATAGTCTAAGAGGAAGGGATAGAGAATTCTATTTTCGGTCAAAAGACCCTCCCAAACCAATATGTATATTCTGTTAAAGAAAAGAAGATAAATAAAGAATCGAAGAAGGTGCTTACTGATTATACAAAGCAATGCAAAGAAAAATGATTGAGTAAAAATGTTTGAGAAATGGAAATTTCGGCTATGAGGATGGTTATTAACATTCGGCCATGGTAGAAGATTTTGGAAAAGAAATAGTGATGTTAAGAGTTCTTTACAAGAAGAAAGAAAAGAGAAAAAGAAATAAAAAAGAAAGTGTTTATGTGAAAATTTTCAATAACGGAAGATGAACAAAGAAATGATCTTGGGGTTGGTGTATATTCGACCAAAAAGAAAAAAAAGAATATGACCTTTCAAGATGGTATGGTTTCGGCACAAAGAGGAGAGTCTTGGAAAAATGAAAGACGGTATCAATTTGGTCAAGATTAAATGACCAAAACAAAATTTACCTAATGCACAAGACACAATCGGCTAGGGAGAAAAGTTGTGAAGAGAAAAAGGAAAATGCACTAATTTGCTAAAGCATTATGGCTAACTAGCTCCTAATCATTACCAAAATTCGGCCAACCCCCTTCTAGCCCCAAAACCATCCAAGTACATGGCCAAAAGTCAAAGTTTTAGCCACCCAAAAGTTTCCAAAGCATCATCCTTGTTTCATGCCTTGTGTTCCCCCTACATACCATATTCTCATGATTTCCTACCTTAAATTCACTCTTACCATATCCATTAGCCATCATGCCTTAAAATAAAATTCTAACTTACCAAAAATTTGATACTTGGCCGACACTTACTATGAAGGAGCAAAAATTAATATTCACAAAATGCATGCTAGGGGATTCGAACCTCTCCCCTCATGACCATGCATGTAGTGCATAACCATTTAACCAATAGCTCAATTATGTTATCTTTTACCACTTAATTTCCTTAAACACCAGGGTCACTTGTTCCACTTCAATAAAGTACTCCTTACTAAAATTTATTCTAATTTTGAATAAATCTCGAGTCTTCTCAAGACTATATTAAACACACAAATTAAATCGCTCACTAACTACGCACCAAAATTATACAACATATCGATACTACATTTTTAGGATGTTACAATTCTACCCCCTTAAAGAAAATTTCATCCTCGAAATTTACCTGGTTAAAAGAGGTGAGGATATTGTTGCCGAATTGCATTCTCAGGCTCCCACGTAGCTTCCTCCACTTTGTGATTACGCCATAGAACCTTAACCAACGGCACAGTCTTCTTTCTTAGCACCTTAACATCACGGTCTAAGATTTTCACTGGTTCTTCCTCGAAAGACAAGTCTGGCCTTAACTCCATTTCTTCTACCGGTACTATGTGAGACGGATTTGATCTATAATGCCTCAGCATAGAAACATCGAAGACACTATGAATCTGACACAACTCCAGAGGTAATTCAAGCTGATAGGCCACTGGTCTTACAAGCTTCAACATACGGTACAGTCCAATGAACATAGGGTTCAACTTGCCCTTCATTCCAAATCTAAAAATTTTCTTCCAAGGTGAGACTTTCAAAAAGATCTGATCTCCCACCGCAAACTCAATATCCTTACGCTTCAGATCTGCATATGACTTTTGTCTATCCGAAGCTTCCTTTAACCGTGCTCGAATCACCTTTACCTTTCCCTCCGTCTTAGATATCAATTCAAGACCCAACAACTGTCGTTCCCCCAATTCAGTCCAACAAGTAGGGGTACGGGACCTACGACCGTATAACGCTTCATAGGGTACCATTTGGATACTGGATTGGTAACTGTTATTATACGCGAACTCTGCCAACGGTAGGAAATCCTCCCAACTGCCTTTGAAGTCAATTACACAACCCCTTAACATGTCTTCCAAAATCTGAATTACTCTTTTTGACTGACCATCTGACTGAGGATGAAAAGCCATACTAAAGTTTAACTTTGTTCCCAAAGCCTCATGCAAAGCTTTCCAAAACCGTGATGTAAACATAGGGTCCCTGTCAGATATGATAGACATTGGTACCCCATGCAACCTCACGATCTCAGATACATACATCTTAGCCAACTTCTGCAGTGAATAATCCGTACGAACTGGTAGAAAATGAGCAGTCTTCGTCAATCGATCTACTACCACCCAAACAGAATCTTTCTTAATAGGTGTTAAGGGTAACCCACTAACAAAATCCATTATTATTCTCTTCTATTTCCATAAAGGAATCTTTACCGGTTGCAAAAGGCCCTACGGTAATTGATGTTTCGCTTTCACTTATTGACAAGTCAAGCACTTACCTGCTAAATCAGTAACCTCTCGCTTCAACCCTGGCCACCAATACTGTTCACTGAGATCTCGATACATCTTATTACCTCCGAGGTGCATAGCATAAGGGCTACTATGTGCCTCTCGTAGAATCATTTGTCTCAAATCTGAATCCATGGGCATACAAACTCTTCCACAAAACACAACACACCATCTGTGTTCATTCCAAAATCTTCAGTCGCACCACTTTCAGCTTGTTGCATTAACGGACCCAACTTTTCATCTGATAACTACTTTTCCTTGATCCATTCTAACCACAAAGGCTTCACTTGAAGTTCCGCTAGCAGACTACCATCTTCATACAAATTGAGATGAGCAAACATTGCTCTTAACTCTGATACTACCTTACGACTCAACGCGTCTGCCACCACGTTAGCCTTTCCAAGATGATACTCGATCGAGAGGTTATAATCCTTTAACAGCTCCACCCATCTCCGTTGTCTCAAGTTCAACTCCTTTTGGGTAAAGAGGTACTTAAGACTCTTATGGTCCGTATAAATGATAGACTTCTCACCATAGAGATAGTGCCTCCAAATCTTTAAAGGAAACACCACCGCAACCAACTCCAAGTCATGAGTAGGGTAATTGACTTTGTGCGGCCTTAACTGACAAGAAGCATAAGCCACCACTTTTCCACCTTGCGTCAGCACACATCCTAAACCCGTGTGTGACGCATCATAGTAAACGATAAACTCTTTTCCAGCCTTAGGTTGAATTAGTACTAGCGCTTCTGTCAAAATCTTCTTCAGTTTCTCGAAACTCTTTTGTTGTTTATCGGTCCACACATACGGTACCCCCTTTTGTAACAACTTAGTTAGGGGTGCAGAAATCAACGAAAACCCCTCCACAAAATGTCTATAATATCCAGCCAAACCCAAGAAACTCTGAACCTCAGCCACTGACTTTGGTGGTTTCTATTCCAACACAGCCTCAACCTTTCGAGGATCAATTCTTATTCCTTCGGCTGACACCACATGACCCAAGAAAGTCACTTCCTTCAACCAAAATTCGCACTTACTCAATTTGGCATAAAGTTGTGTATCTCGCAATATTTGCAATACTATGCGCAAATATGAATCATCTTCTTCATTCCTCGAATATACCAATATATCATCTATGAACACCACCACGAACCGGTCTAAGTAGGGTTGAAAGACTCGGTTCATCATGTCTATAAATGCAACTGGTGCATTGGTCAAACCAAATGGCATCACCAAAAACTCATAATGCCCATAACGAGTTCGGGATGTCATCTTATAAATATCTGCCTCCTTAACCTTGAGTTGATGATAACCCCATCTCAAATCTATCTTGGAAAAAACTGAAGCTCCTCTCAATTGATCAAACAGGTCGTCGATTCTTGGTAATGGATACATATTCTTGATCGTTAATTTATTCAACTGCCTATAATCAATGCACATACGCATTGACCCATCCTTCTTCTTGACGAACAAAATCGGTGCCCTCCACGGAGACACACTCGGTCGAATAAATTCCCGATCCAACAATTCTTGAATTTGAGCTTTAAGCTCCGCTAACTCTTTCAGTGCCATTGTATAAAGAGCAATGGACACTAGAGCCGTTCCCGGCATAAGCTCAATGCCAAATTCTACTTCTAGATCTAGAGGTAGACCCAGAAGTTCTTCGGGAAAGACATCTGGAAATTCTTTCACCGTTCTCACACCTTCCACTGATAATTCTTTGGCATCCAAAGCACTAATGAAAGCTAAGAACGCTCCATACCCTTTTCGCACTAATTTTTCTACCTTTAAAGTAGATACCGTATTCGCCAATAAGTTCTTTCGTTCGCCTATCATTACTACTTCCTTATCATCCAAAGTCCTAATTGACATCCGTTTTGCAGCACAATCCAATTGCGCCTGGTGCTTCACCAACCAATCCATCCCCAAAATAAGATTGAACTCTCCGAAGGGCAATTCCACCAAATCCGCCAAAAATATTTCTCTTTGAATTTCCAAAGACACGTCTCTATACAATTTATTCACAATTACAGACTGTCTTAAATGACTAATTACTGTCATCTCTCTATCAGTAATCTCAGATCTAATATTCAGGTTTTCGGATATGGTGCTAGCAAAATACAAGTGGGTAGACCCAGTATCTATCAAAGCAGTAACAGGTACATCAAAGATGAATAACGTACCAGTTATCACATCAGGTGCATCGCCATCTTCACGACGCCTGACTGCATAGACCAACCCCGGCAGTCTTGCCTCCGCGTTACCTTTGAAGCCATTACCTCGACCCGATGCACCTTGACATGTCTAGCCCTATTACCACCACGACCTGGTCCATGGCCTCTCGGTGGTCATTGGCGCCTCGCTAGTCAGGCATCGTGGTTACGAGCTTCCTGAGTCGGAGTAGTCCGTCGAGGGCAATTCCTATACTGGGGATCCTTGGAACCATATTTAAAACAACCACCGCCTTCTTTTCAAAGATTCTCTGGGTGTCGCTTCCCACAACAAGACAGCTCGACTCTGATAGGTAGCCACAGGTGCTCTAGCTTGAGCTGGATCATCATTTCGAGGCCTCTTTTGGAACCTTTTAGAAGAACCCAAGTTCTTAAAGTCCCTCTTGCCTCTGACTCTTTCCCAGTTCTGACGTTCTGAGTTCTTAGCCTCTTAGGCTATCTTGACTTTCTCCACAAGCGTGGCAAAAATCCTTACTTATTGTGGGGCTATCAGTATTCGCAACTCATCATTCAGTCCATCCTCAAAACGTACACAGCGCTCATGATTAGTTGCCACTATTGGCCAAGTATAACAACTCAAGCGTAGATATTTTGCCTCGTAAGCTGCCACCGTCTTATTTTCTTGAACCAGATTTAGGAATTCCTTCCTCCGAGCATCCACATAACTTGTCCCGACATACTTCCCTTGGAAAGTAGCTTTAAAGAAATCCCAAGTAACAAATACAGCCTCAGTGCCTTCTCGAACAGTAAGCCATCATTGATACGCCTCGTCCCTCAACAAGGACACAGCTCCTCTCAGTTTCTGCTTGGTGGTGCACTCCAAATCATCCATGATTCGCTCCACTGCGTCAAGCCAATACTCCGCTACATTCGAGCTACACCGAGACACCTCTAAAACCTCAACACCACTTGATTTAAGTCGTTCTAATATTGATCCACGAACTGCTGGCCCAATTCTAGCTCCAGCAACCCTTTGTAGGACTCGCAACATTGCTTGAGTCAAAGTAATGTCCTCTCTCATGTGGTCATGTGATCCAGTCTCGCTCCCGGGTGACGCAGGTGCGTCCATTTTGGTATAAGACCCGGCGCTTCAGACGCAACCCTAGCACCTCGTCCTCTACCACGACCACATCTACCGCGTCTACGTCCACGTCCTCTAGTGCTTATATTGACTATTTTGGTTTAATTTGATTACAATTTTTATGTATCAGAATACTATTTTAGTTTTTATTAACGATATTTTATGAGATATAAGAGATATAGTTGCTTTCGTAATCATATCCTATAGTCTCGATCTCTATAATTTCAACACCTAAAACTAGAAGTTCTAGAGTGTTCCTATGATCATGTCACAATAATAATCATTCAGTATACGAATACTTACTTGGCTTGGTGCCGAATGCTCGTGGTGCCATACTACCTTTAAAACATAAATTCTATAAATTTGAAACAGTTTAAATGAAAATCGTTGTTGAACCCAAACCACATCTGAGTTTTGAAACTGGCTCTGATACCATTAAATGTAACACCCCAAACCCAGTCTATGCGTTAAGACCAGACTTGGTATGCCACACAAATCGAACATTCATCTAGTCATCTAATGATTTAAAGAAAACAGATCTTCAAAACTATTTTGGAGATGGGGTTTATCAAAAACCGATGTTAATTTGAAATCTATGATTTTAGAACATAAGAGTTTACAATTTGATTTCAGAGAAATAATTGGTTAAATTTTTAAAGAAGTTTAAAAGAATTCAAAGGGTATTTTGAAAATAAAGTTCATAAAAGAGTTTTCATAGAAATTTTTATGAGTTTAGTGATATTTAAGAAAAACCCTTTTATACATAAATTAAAGAAAACATTTATAGAATTAAAATAGTCCCTTTTAGTATCTAAAACATTTTAAAATCCATCCACAAATAAAATTCCATAAAAAATTATACCAAAGGCCTTATTACATCACAACTGAAAAATTAATTAAGTAAAAATACTAAAGAGTAGTTCAAAGTTCATAAAAACCATCATTTGAAGTATGGCCCCCGCGAAGTCATCCCCGGCCCAAGCCTCCATAAATTATCATAACCTGAGAAGGGGAAGAAAAACAGGGTAAGTTTCTTAGAATTCAGTGTGTAACTCACTTACCAAGTCCACTAGGCCAAACCATTAAAGCATTTAATTGGGCTTGAGCCCATTTACGAATATAACAATTTAGTAATTAAAAATGCATGTAAAATGAAATTCCCAACCAAGCCTAAACTTTCATCCACTACACATCACCCGTACCAACCAGCACACCTGTGGGGATCGAGTCAACCCACCCCGCCAACACACCAATCGCAGCATTAAGCCATTTAATTCAATGATTCGCAGGCCAGTGGCCATTAATACGCAGTCCAGTGGCCATTAATACGCAGGCCAGTGGCCATTAATATGTAGGCATTAAGCCATTTAAACCAGGCACGAAGCCTTCTTCTCTTCATCAAAATATCCCAACCCATGCAATCATGTATATACAATGCACAACAATTTTATTCATATGATAATTTTAACATCAGGCCCATATTAAAATTTGGCCCATTACACAATTTGGCCCATTTCACAATTTGGCCTATTTCACAATTTGGCCTATTTCACAATTTGGCCCATTTCACAATTTGGCCTATTTCACAATTTGGCCAATTTCACAATTTGGCCTATTACACATTTTAGCCTATTAAGCAATATAACAAATCGGCCCATTAACACATGAGGTCCATATATCACTTTTTATCATATTAGCCCATTAAGGGCGATTTCGTAACTTTCACGATTTTAATACGGATTTCATGCACTTACACTAAAGTGTTAATAAACCATATTTTTCGATTTTACCAACTTTGCGATTATTAGCCTAATGCTTAATAATGGTATAACATCTAACCCATGAGATAAGTGTGAAATTACACACCTGATTACGGTGAGAACTAAACTTTCCGCTCATCGATACCTAAATACGCGCACGCTTGATTAGAACACTAATACTTAATATAAAACTATACCAAATATAAGCGATCTAGATCTTTACCCTCGGAATCTCGAATAACAACTATTTGTTGGATCTTCCCGGTTGACGGTTTACAAACCGATGGGAAATCCCGAACAGCTAATGGCTCCAAACTACGAACAACTTTGAATAAACGATTCTCCTCGGATGAGGGTCCACAACCTGGTGGAAAATCCCAGATTGCCGAAACAGCCCTTCACTTGAATCTAGAGGGAACAGCGAAACTGCCCCTCTTCTGAGCACTATTCACCACTCTTTTCGACTTTAGCTTGTTTGCCTCCATTGACAAAAGATTATTAGTCCAACTAATATATCAAAATTTAAGACTATTGGTTTTAAGGGCAAAATCGACTTACCACAAAAATATCTTCGCGTTTACGGGATAAAAATCGAGCGATAACGTCCGTAAGATAAAATTGATTAGTAACCCATCTAGACAAAATAACGAGTAATATGGGAGTCCTTGATAGAAACCCTTACATTAACACTTTGGATCGAATCCTAGTGATTCACGATGATTAAGAATACTCCGAGTTTTGGCCTTCACTTTATCACTATAAAGACGAAAAGATTGTCTAAGAGAAAGGGATAGAGAATGCTATTTTTGGTCAAAAGACCCTCCCAAACTAATATGTATATTCGGCTAAAGAAAAGAAGAGAAATAAAGAATCGAAGAAGGTTCTTACCGATTATACAAAGCAATGCAAAGAAAAATGATTGAGTAGAAATGTTTGAGAAATGGAAATTTCGGCTATGAGGATGGTTATTAACATTCGGCCATGGTAGAAGATTTTGGAAAAGAAATAGTGATGTTAAGAGTTCTTTACAAGAAGAAAGAAAAGAGAAAAAGAAATAAAAAAGAAAGTGTTTATGTGAAAATTTTCAATAACGGAAGATGAACAAAGAAATGATCTTGGGGTTGGTGTATATTCGACCAAAAAGAAAAAAAAGAATATGACCTTTCAAGATGGTATGGTTTCGGCACAAAGAGGAGAAACTTGGAAAATGAAAGATGGTATCAATTTGGTCAAGATTAAATGACCAAAACAAAATTTACCTAATGCACAAGACACAATCGGCTAGGGAGAAAAGTTGTGAAGAGAAAAAAGAAAATGCATTAATTTGCTAAAGCATTATGGCCAACTAGCTCCTAATCATTACCAAAATTCGGCCAACCCCCTTCTAGCCCCAAAACCGTCCAAGTACATTGGTCAAAAGTCAAAGTTTTAGCCACCCAAAAGTTTCCAAAGCATCACCCTTGTTTCATGCCTTGTGTTCCCCCTACATACCATATTCTCATGATTCCCTACCTTAAATTCACTCTTACCATATCAATTACCCATCATACCTTAAAATAAAAGTCTAACTTACCAAAGATTTGATGCTTGGCTGACACATGCTAGGAAGGAGAAAAAATTAACATTCACAAAATGCATGCTAGGGGATTCGAACCTCTCCCCTCGTGACCATGCATGTAGCGCATAACCACTTAACCAATAGCTTAATTATGCTATCTTTTACCACTTAATTTCCTTAAACATCAGGGTTACTTGTTCCACTTCAATAAAATACTCCTTACTAAAATTTATGTTAATTCCGAATAAATCCAGAGTCTTTTCAAGACTATATTAAACACACAAATTAAATCATTCACTAACTACGCACCAAAATTATGCAACATATCGATACTACATTTTTAGGATGTTACACAAGCTGTCAGGTATCCGCAAAATATGCAAGACTACTAAGGCATTGGTAAACGTATAAGACCAGATCACGGACATCACATAATCACATAACACACATAGGCTCGTTCTCGAGCTATTCACATTTACATTCTAAGGTTTGCTCACACAAGTCGTCACCATACATAACTACTCGGTCTTTGCTCAACACAAGTCGCCGTATCCGCAATATATCGGAATACCCAGTCATTGGTAGGACATACTAGACCAGCACCCGAATTCACTTAGTTGCAATTTCACATAGTTTTCACATTGTCACACTATGCCATGGTTCGCCTTTGGTCTTTTCCGTCAAATTATCATTTAGCACTGAACAAAATAGTTCAACCCTGCGTTTACTTGTTCGAACATTAGTTTCCAATATTCAACAAATAATATGAGTAATTTCATAAATTATTCGTCAATCTAACAAATAAACATTAATGTTTACGATACGAACTTACCTCGACTTAAAATGGCGAAAGGGACTAAGTCATCCAATATTCGTCTTTCCCCCGTTTTAAGTCCGAAACTCGTTTTTCTTTATCTAAAATATCACATTTGACTTATTTTGTTATTATACTCTTCAATTCAGTCAAACTATCATATTATGGAAAAATTATATTTTACCCTTAAACTTTGTCATATTTACACTTCTACCCCTAGGCTCATAAAATGTTTTTTATTCAATTTCCTTGTATTTTAGTCCTAGACGGACCATTTTCATAATTACAACAGCCCTCAATTTCCACTAATTCACACTTTTTATGAAAAAATTCATAACTTTTACAAATTAGTCCTTTTAGGCATTTTTACTGAAAATCACCTAGTAAAAGTCGTTTCTCTAACCATAAACATGCATTTTCTACAATTAAACACAAAAATACAACATATTCATCATGGGTCAAAACCCTAGACTTTAATCATATCTCAATTTAGTGGTAGAAATAGATAGATCTTGTTACGAGGATTTCAAATACGTAAAAACCATTAAAAACGGGACAAGAACGAACTTACAATCGAGCTTGGAAGCTTGAAAAACGCTAGCCATGGTTTCCTCTTGTGAAATTCGGACATGGGGTTGAAGATGGACAAAAATTGGCTTTTAATTTTGTTTTTAATTCATTTTAATTATTAAATGACCAAAATGCCCCTAACTTAAAAATATTCTATTTCACCTATTTCATGTCCATTTTTGTCCAAAAAATTAACCAATTGCCTAATTACCATTTAAGGACATCCAATTTAAAATTACATAACAATTTGACACCTCTAGCTTCTAGAACTCAAATTTTGCACTTTTTATAATTTAGTCCTTTTGACTAAATTGAGTGCCCAAATGTCAAAATTTTCGAACGAAATTTTTACGAAATCGTTCCGTGAAATTGTAGACCATAAAATTATAATAAAAATAACTTTTTTAACATTGAATTTGTGTTCTAGAAACCACTGTTCCGACTAGGCTCAAAATCGAGTTGTTACAGTATTGATACTCAAGAAAAATTTCTTTTATTTTTCAAAACATCGAACCTCAAAACAATATCGATACTAGGTAGGGTATCAATACTTTTTATTTTTTCTTAATTTTCTAGAACATCGAAGCTTAAATTAGTATCGATACCAGGCAGGGGTATTAATAAAATAGGGAAGGTTCGATACTTTGTTAAATGTACCGATAAAATAGGGAAGGTATTGATAATTTGTTAAAGGTGTCGATACTTTTGATTTTTGCGCAATATTTCTGAACTTTGAAGCTCATTTTGGTATTGATACCAAGCATGGTTATCGATACTTGGTTCAAGGTACTGATACCTTAGTGAGGGTATCGATACTTTGATCCTTCGAAGCAATTTTCACTTGTTAAAATTGTTTGAAAAAAATAGTATCCATTATGAACTCGTTCAAAATATTTTTAAGTGTTTGAAGTGTAGATTTAAAAGATTATGTCTTAGAAATATTTTGAAATAAATTGTCACTTGAAATTGAACAAGTTTTATTCAAAAACATTATCTTTGTTATATCAAAACATTTATCGAATAAAGCTTAGTTTAACAATCTCCCTTTTTTGATATAACAAAACACTTTGGTAAATTTTGTTTTTAAATAAAGCACTACCCTTTACTAGAAAGCAATTTCAATTAAAGGCTCGATTTTGTTTTTGAAAATGGTCACGAATTTATAGATATTAATATACCAACAAATTTACCACCTTTCTCCCCATTTTTATTATAGCAAAAATAAACAAATAAAGCTTAGGAGAGAAACAAAATTCTTAGTCCAATGATAAATTTAAAAAATAAAGAACAAAGAACTAATGAAACTCCAAAGTATCTCAAAATACTAAGTTAAAATTTAAGTGAAACAAGCATATGAGTAGGAAACAAAAACAATGTAAAATATCCAATGAAACTATAAAAATGCATGAGATGCAAGATGAGTCCTAACTATCTTGAGGAGGTTACAGTGGAGGAAATTGAGATATATGATAAGCTATGTGTTCCTCCATCGTAGACATCCTAGCATTTATGCCACTAACTACATCTCATAATGAGCCAATATCATCTCGGAATGGCCCAATCGCTCCAATGATGGCTAAAGTCTCAGCTACAAATTGAGCGTCTTCATCACAGGGTTCGACGTGGCCAAACTTTACCCATGCACCAGTACAAGGATCCTTCTTGTATCCAAGATGTCGAAGTGAACTGACACCAAGTGTTTGAGTCAACGTTAAATGAGGATTAACTTGAGTGGGAATTTTGAGACATTAAAGATATAATAAAGATATGTTTCGAAATGTATGGTTAAGGTGCTAGACAGCTCTTTTCCTACGACCTTGGTAATGCCGTTAAACATGATCATAGAAGATCGATACACCTATTATTTTAAAAAAAAATGAAGCCACCAATAATAAACAACTCAAAGGACAACATGTTTTGAAATAGGTCTTAAAATCCAAGTGAGAATAAGGTAAAGAAATTGGTCATGAAGATAAAGCTCAGAAGCTTTCTAGCTAGGAATGACTAAGGCTAGATTCAAATGACCTTTCTAAATGGATTCACCATTGGGAGGAAATTTTAAAAATTCTCCAGGGTTTTAAAGGGTGAGACGAATAGGAGTATTCAAAAGATAGGAGTCGATAGCAACAACAATCTCACTGGAGGGGTCATGTTCAAGTAAAGCATTGGAATACAAAGGTCGAAGAAGGTTGGCATGGGTGGAAGAAATTTTTTTAAAGAAATCGACCCATTGCCAAATGATTATTGTTTGTAGATAAGAAAAATTAAATTCGGCTAAAGTTTCAAAATCTAGAGGATGAGAAATCTTATCTTTTCAAGAAGCAATGCAACAGCCCGTTTTTAGTGAAATCGGAACAGTGGTTTTGGGACCACAAATCTGAGACAGAAAGAAAATTTATTTTAATAATATTGCACAGTCTGCATTATGATAGGAGAGGCATATGAAAATTGAAACACCCCAAACCCGGCCCACAAGCCTTGACCGGATCTGGCATGCTCCTTGAGTAAAACGTAGTTAAGTTTCGGAATGAAAATCTTGATGGTTTTGAAGAATATAAATTTGGATTGTTCTCAAGTTAAAATCGTGTTGTAGTTTAGCTTTGCACTAATACGATATTTTCATTTTTCAAAAGTTACAAGTTAAAAGAAATGCCGGATTTTAGAGTTTATTATTATTAACTTGAAAACCGTAGGTGTTTGGGTTTCAAAACAATTAATGTTGTTTTAGGAAAAATATTAAATCGTCTTGTTCGATGTTGTTCGTATCATAATAAAAATTTAAAACGCATAAATAAAACAGTTAAGTTATAATGGCCTTATTACATCAAAACATAACCCAAAATAAATCAAAATAAACCTAATAACAAAAAAAAAAAAACTGAGCTGTGCATGGCCACCTTTAAGTTCCTGCCGACCCGGTCCATTTACTGAGTGCCATCTGCAAAATGTTAGCCCAAGAAGGGTGAGTCAACAGACTCAGTGTGTAACAGCCATCACAGACTCCCAAAACATTCAAGGCATATTAAATCACATAAAACAATTGTAAATAATGATGCAACCCAAACCACCTAGATCCAACCTCTACACATCACCCGTACCTACCGATCACACCGTGGGGATTACTAAATCGACCCTCCATCCGCTACAAACCATCGAAGGCGCTTGTTGCGATCAATCGCACATCGCTTTATAATTGTGGCATAGCCACAGATAATGTGATAGAGTCACCAGATTCATAATATGTGACATAAGTCACCAGATAATGTGGTAGAAACCACCAAATCACTTCCCCTTTAATCATAATCACCCATATGCCCATGCAACATTCAAAACATACATTTATCATGCAATTTACCTTACCCCCAAAATCATAACGGATTTCCACATATTTTCACTTCAATGTTATTAAACAATATTAACGAGTATTAAGGGGTACATACCTGAATTCATTGTACCATTAAATGGTACCCTTAGCCATGTTTATTTGTCACTTCATTAACCCATGCTTAACATTATTATTAATCTATTGGGAATTTTAGTGTAGGGTTGCACACCTGACTATTCGTAGATCTAATCGAAATCCCGAAAATCTTGATCTAACGCACTAGATCCCCTTTCCTACATTCGGCCAACACTAAGAACATTAGCAAAGAGGCCATTCGGCTATACAGCTAATCCCGAAGGGCAAACACAACTAAAATCCTTACCTTGCTACCAATTTGGTTACCAACCAAATCCCGAAACTATGCGATAAGCCTTCCTTGCAATCGGCCAACCACTAATATACTCAAATGGTTAGCTTTCGGCTTTTCAGATAACTAAGAGACGAATTGAATTAGTACGAAACCTTACCACTGACTTAACGAAAACTATTGATTAAGGAAAAGATGATTCCGATTTACTGCTTCAAAATCCCGGAGATCCTATAAGAAACCAATTGCATGGTTGATTAAAAGTGAAGACAAATGCCAAAATTTGACTTTTGTCCTACACATGTCGACAGAGAAAAGTAAGTGAGAAAGAAGAGATTCTGTCATGACAGACTTACCTATTCCAAATCGATTAGAGAAGAAATCAAAGGAGATCTCTGCTTGCTTGGGATTCGGCCAAAACTGAGAAGAAAAAAGATTAAGAGATTTCAGCAATGGCTTTAGGAAAACTATGGAGATTCGGCCAAAGTGAAAGGAGAGAAAGATGATTGGTATTCAGATTTGGGTTACAGAAAAGAGATTAAGGAAGTTTCGGCTTTTGATGAAAGAAGAGATTGTGAGAAGAAGAAGAAAAGAATGAGGTTGAGGCTCAATTTATGGTTCGGCCAAGGTGAAAAAGAGGAAAAAAAGTGGTAAGGAGAAGAAGAGAAGAGGAATGATGGTAAGGCTCAGTTAGAATTTGGCTTAGGGAGTTTTGGCCACAAGGTGACTGAATTTGCCATCATAAAAGTCCCTTGGCCGGCCAACTCTCCTTCTCTCTTCCTAATCCCCCTTTTCACTCCTACTTAGCCGAATCCTCAAGCTATTTGACCCAATCTACCCTTCATCCTTGAAGTGTCCTTGTGCCGTCCATCACTGCCTTTCCTTGCTGAAAAATAAAAACTCCAAAACGCTTCCCTTGCTGCTCAAACTTAGGTCCCTTCACACTCCCTGTGGCGTCACTGACTAAGGCCCTAAGTGGCGCCTCCTTGCCACTTTACCAAGGCTTTTCTTGTGTCCTAATCCACACAATAAACTCCTTAAGGCCTAGCTTCATTAGTTTCCCTTTTTAGGCTTAAAAATCCAATAACTTCTAAGGCTCCTACCTACATCCCAAGGTTCTTGAAGCCCCCAAAACACATTCAAATCATACTCAGAATGCAATCACATTCATTTAAGTGAAAATACATAACCCCTGAATCCTGGATATTATAGTTCTACCCCTCTTAAAAATAATTTCGACCTCGAAATTACCTGGTTAAAATAAGTGAGGGTATTGCTGTCGCATTGTTTCCTCTGACTCCCACGAAGCCTCCTCCAATCTATGGTTACACCATAACACTTTGACCAGAGGGACTGATTTCCTCCATAGCACCTTTACATCCCGTTCCAAAATCTGAATTGGCTCTTCCTCATAGGACAGATCTGGTCTTAGTTCCACCTCTTCAACCGGTATTATATGAGATGGATCCGATCGATAATGACATAGCATCAAAACGTGAAACACATCGTGCATCTGCTTCAACTCCGATGGTAATTCTAACTGATACGCTACTGGTCCAACCCGCTTCAGAATCCGATAAGGTCCTATAAACCTAGGACTTAACTTTCCCTTGCGGCCAAATCTCATCACCTTCTTCCACGGTGAAACTTTGAGAAACACCCGATCTCCCACAGCAAACTCTATCTCCTTTCACTTAAGATCTGCATATGACTTTTGTCTATCAGACGCCTCCTTCAACCGCGCTCAATCACTCTAACTTTTCTTCCACCGCCAAAACACGACGTTCCCCGCTTCATCCCAACATGTAGGAGTGCGACACTTCAGTCCATATAGCGCTTCGTATGGTGCCATCCGAATACTTGCTTGATAGCTGTTATTGTACGCAAATTCCACTAAAGGCAAGAACTCCTCCCAACTCCCTCTGAAGTCTATCACGCAACCTCTCAACATATCCTCTAGCACTTGAATTGCCCGCTCAGATTGGCCATCTGACTGCGGATGGAATGCCATACTGAAGTCCAATCAGGTGCCCAAAGCTTGATGTAATGCTTTCCAAAACTGAGATGTAAACCTCGGATCCCTATCCGAGATGATCGACAATCAAGACTCGCAAAACCTCACAATTTATGCCACATACAACTTTGCCAATTTCTGTAGAGAATAGTCAACCCGCACTGGTATGAAATGTGTAGACTTGGTCAACCGATCTACTATCACCCATACCAAGTCTTTCTTAGTAGGCGTAAGGGGAAGCCCACTAATAAAGTCCATGGTAATTATCTCCCACTTCCATTGCGAAATCTTTATCGGCTGAAGCAATCCTGACGGTACTTATTGTTCAACCTTGACTTGTTGACATGCTAAGCATTTCCCCACAAATTTTGTAACTTCTCGCTTAAGACCAGGCCACCAAAACTGATCCCGTAGATCCCCATATAACTTACTTCCTCCAGGATGCATAGCATAAGGGCTACTATGCGATTCCTGAAGAATTTTCTGCCTTAACCCTTCATCATTTGGCATACAGACCTTGCCCCAAAAACACAGTACTCCATCACCATTTATACCATAGTCTTCCAACTCCCCATTCTATACTTGTAGTAGCTTAGCACTTAGTTCACCATCTGCCAATTGTTTCTCCTTTACCTGACCTAACCATGTCGGCTTCACTTGCAATTCCACTAGCAAACTTCCATCATCATAAAGGCTCAAATGTGCAAACATCGCCCTTAACTCTGACACTACTTTCTGACTTAGGGCATCCGCTACAACATTCGCCTTGCCCAGATGATATCTATTGAGAAATCGTAGTCTTTCAACAACTCCACCCACCTTCGCTGTCTCAGATTCAGCTCCTTCTAGGTCAACAAATACTTCAGACCCTTGTGGTCCATGTAGATCATCGACCTTTCTCCATACAAATAGTGCCTCCACACTTTAAGAGCGAATACAACCTCTGCCAATTCCAAATCATGCATCGGATAGTTAACCTCATGAGGCCTCAACTATCGAGATGCATAAGCGACCACTTTCCCGTCTTGCATAAGGACACAACCCAATCTTGTATGGGAAGCATCACAATACACCACAAAGTCTTTCCCTGCTTCCGACTGAATCAAAATCGGAGCCTCTGTCAATACTTTCTTAAGCTTCTCAAAACTCTTCTACTGCTTATCCGCCTATACGAAAGATACCTCCTTTCTTAACAACTTCGTCAAAGGTGTTACTATTGTCGAGAACCCTTCGACAAATCTCCTGTAATAGCCTGCTAACCCCAAGAAACTACGGACCTCAGCCACAGACTTAGGTGGTTTCCAATCTAATACTGCCTCAATCTTCCGAGGATCCACCCTTATTCCTTCGGCAAACACCACATGCCCTAGGAACATAACTTCCTTCAGCCAAAATTCGCACTTGCTGAACTTGGCATATAGCTTCTTTTCCCTTAACACTTGCAACACAACTCGAAGATGCTCATCATGTTCTTCCTCAGACTTGGAATACACTAGGATATCATCTATTAACACAATGACGAACCGATCCATGTAGGGTTGTAAAACCTGGTTCATCATATCCATGAATGCGGCTGGGGCATTTGTCAATTTGAACGGCATTACCAAGAACTCATAATGCCCGTACCTAGTCTGAAAAGCCGTCTTATGGATATTTGCCTCCTTCACCTTAAGCTGATGATATCCTGACCTTAGATCTACCTTCGAAAATACTGCGGCCCCCTTAAGCTGATCGAACAAGTCATCTATTCTTGGCAATGGATACTTGTTCTTGATGGTCAGCTTATTCAACTGCCGGTAATCTATGCACATGCACATAGTCCCGTCTGTTTTCATAGGGCAGTCCCTAATCATATGATCCTTGGGCCCACACTTAAAACATCCTCCCGTCTTCTTCCAACACTCTCCTAAGTGCATCTTTCCACACTGAGCATAGGTACGGTACTGTCCTCCCATAATAACTTGCTGACCTCGTGACCCATCAACTCTAGGTCTCTTTTGGACATTCCCAGATGACCCTGATGATCCAAAACCTCTCTTTTGTCTATTCTTGTCCGCATTTTGTCTCACAGATTCCTTAACACCTTCAGTAACCTTAGCCTTTTCTACCAACACAGTAAACTCCCACTCCTGCTGTGAAGCAATCAACAATCTCAGGTCATCCCTCAGTCCGTCCTCAAATCGGACACATTGTTCATGCTCTGTAGCCTCAATACCTTGAGCATATCAGCTCAACCTTAAGAATCCCGCCTCGTACTCCACTACAGACTTATTCCCCTGAACCAGCCTCAAAAATGCCTTCCTTTGCACATCAATATAGTCGGTCCCAATGTACTTCTTCTGATACGCCACCTTAAAATACTCCCAAGTGAGATCATCTGCTGCAGCACCATTCTGTACCGTGAGCCACCATTGGTATGACTCATCGTGGAGAAGCGCCCTTTTAGTTTCTCCTCAGCAGTCAAGTCCAAATCGTCCATAATTCGCTCTGTCGCCTCCAACCAATACTCAGTCTTATTGGGAGCCACACCAGATATACCATGGAAAACCTCAGCTCCATTGGCTCAAGTCGCTCAGGTATAGACTTCTGAGCTCCCACACCTCCACCTGCTCCAACCACCCTCTCAAGAACTCGTAGCATCGCTCATGATCATCGATCATCCCGTCGATCTCGATATTCAACACCAAAGTGGTGGTGGTGGCATTTCATTCTTGGACCCTTGACCAGACCTAACGGGTCCCGATACGGTCATTTGGCCTCTACCACGGCCACGCACATTATGACCACGTCCTCTAGAACTTATCCTTCTGAGTTGCGTTTATCTGATTAAGAATTTTATGAATCACTATTTCTTTCCACTGATTTATCGCGAACAGTCTTATGTGTAATAGTTCTAAAAAGTAGTTCTTTCGAATTCATACACACACAGAGTCTCAAGTTTATTCATTCAATCATCAACATTCATGAACTTGCGTTCATTACAGAAAAGTGTTGTGGTTGTCATTGTTGTTGTTTTCCGCTACCCAAGGGTATTTTCGTAATTTTATCCTACAGGGGTATTTTCGTAATTTCTCCAAATCAGGGTATTTTGAAATTTCATAAAATAGAGGTTTCTGAGTATTTTTGCAAAATAAGAATATTTTTAATTAGAAGATTCAATGGTAATATGGTAATTTTATAAACTGAGGGTATTTTATTGTAATTTTACAAACTAGGGGTATTTCGGTAATTTTTGTAAAATATGGTTCCAGGTGATTTTACGAAATAAGGGTATTTTGGAAATTTTCAATTTGGGGGTACTTCGGCATCTTTCCATACCATGGGTATTTTGATAATTTTTCAAGTTAGGGGAAATTTGGTCAACTTGCAAATCAGGGGTATTTTGGTCTTTTTTCGAATCAAGGGTACTTTGGTAATTTTGAAACCAAGGTTTAATTTTAGGGTTGTACAAAACAAGGTGACTAGTCCCTTTCGGTTTTAATTATTGAATTTAGCATGTGATTAAGTCCTCTTGGTTAGGGTGAACCATCATTACACACCAGGTAGGATTCGAGTGGAGAGGAGGTGAGTCACTAGGACTGCTTAAATACCAATCTCCCCCCTGATTCCAATCCTAGACATGCGTACAACGGTTGCCACACCCTTAACTCAGCGACTCACTCACAGGTTTGTTTGGTTAGACTTTAAATTTTATGCAATTCTATGTTGGAGTAAGCTAATCCTAAGGTTCATTAGCTCCTAGTCTACTAGTCTACATCCCCATAATACCGACATACAAATCACACAATGGTTAGGGGTACTTACCTGGTGGACTGCGGGCCGGAGACTCAAGTGCCATGCCAGAAAACCTGCTCATTCTTTAATAAAACTCAATTTCAAAATAAGAAAAATGTTTCGGGCCCGAAATCCTCAAGGTCGAATTTTGAACCAGGCTCTGATACCAAATTAAAACACCTTAAACCCAGCCCACAAGCCCTGACCGGATCTGGCGTGCTCCTTGAGTAAAACGTAGTTAAGTTTCAGAATGAAAATCTTGATGGTTTTGAAGAGCATAAATTTGGATTGTTCTCAAGTTAAAACCATGTTATAGTTTAGCTTTGCACTAATACGATATTTTCATTTTTCAAAAGTTACAAGTTAAAAGAAATGTCGATTTTAGAGTGTTTGGGTTTCAAAACAATTAATGTTGTTTTAGGAAAAATGTTAAATCGTCTTGTTCGATGTTGTTCGTATCATAATAAAAATTTAAAACGCATAAATAAAACAGTTAAGTTATAATGGCCTTATTACATCAAAACATAACCCAAAATAAATCAAAATAAACCTAATAACAAAAACCGAAAAATCGAAATGCATGGCCACCTTTAAGTTCCTGCCGACCCGGTCCATTTACTAAGTGCCATCTGCAAAATGTTAGCCCAAGAAGGGTGAGACAACAGACTCGATGTGTAATGTACCATCACAGACTCCCAAAACATTCAAGGCATATTAAATCACATAAAACAATTGTAAATAATGATGCAACCCAAACCACCTAGATCCAACCTCTACACATCACCCGTACCTACCGATCACACCGTGGGGATTACTAAATCGACCCTCGATCCGCTACACACCATCGAAGGCGATCGCTACATACGCATATCGCCATATATTGTGGCATATAATTAATGTGATAGCCACCAGATTCATAATGTGACATAAGAGTCACCATGATTCATACCATTTGTCACTTCCCTTTAATCATAATCACCCATATGCCCATGCAACATTCAAAACATACATTTATCATGCAATTTACCTTTCCCCCAAAATCATAACGGATTTCCACATATTTTCACTTCAATGTTATTAAACAATATTAACGAGTATTAAGGGGTACATACCTGAATTCATTATACCATTAAATGGTACCCTTAGCCATGTTTATTCGTCACTTCATTAACACATGCTTAATATTATTATTAATCTATTGGGAATTTTAGTGTAGGGTTACACACCTGACTATTCGTAGATCTAATCGAAATCCCGAAGGGTTAACGCAACCAAAATCCTTACCTTGCTGCCGATTTGGTTACCAACTAAATCCCGAAACTATGCGATAAGCCTTCCTTGTAATCGGCCAACCACTAATATACTCAAACGGTTAGCTTTCGGCTTTTCAGATAACTAAGAGACGAATTGAATCAGTACGAAACCTTAGTACTAACTTACCAAAAACTATTGATTAGGGAAAAGATGATTCCAATTTATTGCTTCAATATCCCAGAGATCCTAAAAGAAACCAATTGCATGGTTGATTAAAAGTCAAGACAAATGCCAAAATTTGGCTTTTGTCCTACACATTTCGACAGAGAAAAGTAAGTGAGAAAGAAGAGATTCAGCCATGACAGACTTACCTATTCCAAATTGATTAGAGAAGAAATCAAAAGAGATCTCTGCTTGCTGGGGATTCGGCCAAAATTGAGAAGAAAAGAGATTAAGAGATTTCGGCAATGGCTTTAGGAAAACTATGGAGATTCGACCAAAGTGAAAGGAGAGAAAGATGATTGGTATTCAGATTTGGTTTATAGAAAAGAGATTAAGGAAGTTTCAGCTTTAGATGAAAGAAGAGATTGTGAGAAGAAGAAGAAAAGAATGAGGTTGAGGCTCAGTTTATGGTTCGGCCAAGGTGAGAAAGAGGAAGAAAAAGTGGTAAGGAGAAGAAGAGAAGAGGAATGATGGTAAGGCTCGGTTAAAATTTGGCTTAGGGAGTTTTGGCCACAAGGTGAACGAATTTGCCATCATAAAAGTCCCTTGGCCGGCCAGCTCTCCTTCTCTCTTCCTAATCCCCCTTTTCACTCCTACTTAGCTAAATCCTCAAGCTATTTGACCCAATCTACACTTCATCCTTGAAGCGTCCTAGTGCCGTCCATCACTGCCCTTCCTTGCTAAAAAATAAAAACTCCAAAATGCTTCCCTTGCTACTCGAACCTAGGTCCCTTCACACTCCCTGTGGCGTCACTGACTAAGGCCCTAAGTGGTGCCTCCTTGCCACTTTACCAAGGCTTTTCTTGTGTCCTAATCCACATAATAAACTTCTTAAGGCCTAGCTCCCTTAGTTCCCCTTTTTAGGCTTAAAAATCCAATAATTTCTAAGGCTCCTACCTATATCCCAAGGTTCTTGAAGCCCCCAAAACACATTCAAATCATACTCAGGCATGCAATCACATCCATTTAAGTGAAAATGCATAACCCCTAAATTCTGAATATTACAAAAATTTTGATAAGAAAATTTTACTGATTTCATGTTTAATTATAAAAAGGACCAAATTGCATAAAATACAAAAGTTGAGTTCTAGTAGCTATAAGTATCAAATAGCTATGGAATTCAAAACTTGAGGTCCTTATATGGTAATTAGACCATTAAGAAAAGTTAGTAGATATTTTTGATGATTTATCCATGGAAATTTAGAAAAAGAAAAAGGACTAAATTGGAAATTAAAATAAATAAAAGATGATAAATAAAATAAATGTTTAATATCATCATTTTATATCATATTCATTCGAAAATTCTACGGAAACCCTAGGAAAGAGAAAAAAATCAAGCAAGCCTAATTGGGTAAGTAATCTTGCCCCATTTTTAGTAATTTTTATATTTTTGATATCGGAATAACGTAATCTGGCTATTTTGGGGATCAATTTGTAAAGTTGTCAAAGTATTAAAATTTTTCCATGGATGAATATGCTGAAATTTTGAATTTTATGGTAGAAAATGAAAGGTTGTTGATAGATAAACAACTTTTGTAAAGTGAATTTTCATGAATTTGTAATTTAGGGACTAAATTGTAAAGATGTAAAATTCATGGAAAATTTTATTTTTATGAAATATATGTGCTGAAAATGTTATATGTAAAAATTGGTTAGGCTTGGAATAAGTATTAAATTGCATGAATTTCATTTTCTGAGCTTAGGGATGAAATCGTCATTTATGGAAAGATAGGGGCAAAATGGTAATTTTTCCTAGGGTATGAATTGATTTAAATTGAGTATGAAATGGATTAAATTGACGTTAACTTCATTTATATAGAGCTGGAAAGACCTAGTACTGAGTTGGATTGAGGAAAACAAAAAGTGTCAGATTAGTAGATCCTTGTATACGAACGTTTATCGAGGTAAGTTCGTGTAACTAGATTATGTATATGAATATGTTTGGAATTGAATGTTGAATATGTGTGAATTGTATAAATGTTTAATGTATAAAATTAACTACATGCTTGATATTGCTCGATAAATAATAAGTCCCGTTTGAATAGATGGAATTCGATGGATACAGGATTTCCCGATTGGTTGTGGTCTTGCATATGTTGCAGACACACCTTAGCTCGAAAGAGCATCCTGTTATAAGCCCTCTCGAGCTTCCCATTATATGGTTCTTGTGAGCATCCTGATCGGTAGTGATCCTGCATGTGTTGTGGACTACCACAGCTCTTTGTGAGCTTCTTGTTATATGATCGGTTGTCATCCTGCATATATTGCGGACACAAACGCAATTCTTTATGAGCTTCTTGTTATATGATCGTTTGTCATCTTGCATATGTTCTAGACAAACTCTTATGAGTTTCCTGATTTAGCCCGGATAAGTTTCCTATTACATGACTCACATGAGCATCGTGTTATATGGCTCGAGTGAGTGATTCCTGATTATGTGCCCTAATCGAGTACCCCTGAAAATGAATTGACGGTTTACATTTTTGTACACTTTTGAGTGTACTACATGTGTATTCATCGATATTTCAAATAGATTCAGTGGGAATAGTTTTGATATAACACCCTTAACCTGTATATGTCGCCAGATTAGGGTTACAAGGCATTACCAGACTTAGCACAAGTCATAAAAAATATTTACTATTCATATGGTCATAACCGAATACATTATAAGTAATTATGCACTTTCATAATATGCTTCAAACATTAACATACATATCTTAAATCCATATAGTCAAATTCATATATAAGCATTTTACATCAAATAGCAAAAGTTACTATTCATTTGGTCATTGAAGTTACAATAGCTGAATATGCACATGCTTATAATCATTTTACTAAAACAAATTATCAATTATGAAAACCAAATATACAAATATACCAAAACCTTACTTAACCGAATCTAGGATATACCAAATTCAATACAATTGCCGAAAGCATCCAAACATATAATCGATCACATCTCTTATAATTAACATAGCCAAATTATCAAAACCATACATATCTTACAAATAACCTAATTCATATAAAACCAAGCTTATTACACACATATATGTATATCATGATCGATTTTTCACAACAAAAATATTTAACCTATAATGCCATTCATACCTATCATGAAAATTATTTACCACATCATACAAACACCATGGTCGAAATTACACAACTATGATTTAACTCAATGATCAATCAAGCCACATACTCAAACACCAAGCATAAACACATCAGGAATTGCACTTTCATAATAAGTTAACACCATGGCCGAATTCACATAAGACCAAAATACCACAATTTAGCCATTTTCGCATGGCATATATATACACACCATTCGAAATAAACTCAAAAAGTAACATAGCCTATACATGCCATAAACTTTAAGTTTAACCTCAAAAAGGTACCAAAATATTGATGATAGTGTGACGAGCTTTAGCGATGATCCCCGAGCACGTAACGATCACCTGAAGGAAATCTAAAATACGAAAGAAACCAAGAACCGAGTAAGCTTTAACAGCTTAGTAAGTTATAAGCAATTATATAACAACAATGCATTATACTATTATATATAATAGGTCAATTTATTATAATCACCATCAAAATTTATAACCATAATTATAAGTTATAGCACCATTCATAGACTTTCATATTTCATAGCCTTAAGGCCGAACACTCACACATTCAATAATAGGTTCACATTGAACTATAAATTACATTCTCATCTAAAAACAAATACATATGTATATATATACATCATATTTGCTTAATTTCATATGCATATATCACTTACCTAATTTATAATTATATTTTTAACCATTATAAATCACATATTGATACGCAAAATACTTAATTTCATTTCAACTTCCAATACTTACTTTAATATCCATATATAATCTATCATCACATACCTAATCATTTTATTTCACTTAATACTTTCAATAACTGATATCCTTGATGGATCAATAAACTCGTACACTCAGAGCCAAACCCTGTAACGTATCGCACACTTAGTGCTGTCACATTAACATCTCGTACACTTAGGGCCAAATTCTAGTAATGTATCGCACACTTAGTGGCGTTGCATTTAACAACTCGCACACTTAGTACCAAATGATCGATTTCGCACACATAGTGCTCAGTATTTAAATTTGCACACTTAGTGCATTACTTGAAATTGTTATTCATTTAATTAAACACATATATAAGACCTAAACCTAAATTACACATATATATACAAATTAGCATATTTCATCTCCATATGAACATCACATTTGGCTATATCGTTGACATATAAGTATACATCATATTCGGCTGTATTCATCTCTCAAATCAATATCACAAATGGTTATATTATTAACGTATATGTATGCATCACATTTGGCTAAATTTATCTCCCAACCAATATCACATTCGACAATATCAACATTGTACATATTTACCTCTATTAAAGAAATGTACATTATTATAAATAAATTCAACTCAACTCAATTGCTCAAAACTTACCTCGGATATCGACGGACTATGTTTCCCGACTATTCGCTTAACTTCGCTTTTCCCCGATCCAATCCCGATCCTTTTTGTTCTTGATCTAAATAATTTTAAATTAAGCTCATTCAAACATATTTTCTTTCAATTTAGTCCAACAATGCATAAATGGGAAAATTACATTTTTATCGCTAATATTTCACATTTTCACAATTTAGTCCCTATTACACATGTAACATCCTGAATTTCAGAATTTTATGTTTTGAAGAATATTATGCAATAGGTTAGTTAAGAATGTTAATTGCGTATGTTTAGGGGGTACTAAGAAGGCTCAGGGTTGAATTGGGCCTTAGTAAAAATTTTGTGTTTATGCACTTTAAGGAGAGAGGGTAAGTGGCATCAAGACATAAGGAAATAAGTGAGCATTTTGCTAGCACAACTGAAACTAGAAGAGGAGTGGTGTGGTGTCGCATGTATAGGCTTGAGGGGTGGAGTTCGAATCCCACCAAGTGCAAAATTTTTGATTAAATTTTTGTACTTCCTTACAAGTGTCGGCCAAGGTCTTAAATAAGGTACGGAAGACTTTTTTTATTTATGGTAAGATGGCTAAGGAATATGGTAAGGAGGAAGATAAGTGAAAATGAAGGAAAGAAATGAAAGAAAAGGAAAGAGAAGGGAACATGTTGGCCTATAGTGTGGAAGGTGTTTTGGAAAGATTTTATTTGGTCAATGTTCATCTTTTGGTAAAGATGATACACGGTTTGGGAGGGGTTTTGGGTAGCCAAATTTTTAATTAGTCATTTGGCAAATTTAGTGCTTGTAAGGTCTACTTTCTTTTTAGCATATTGGTGTTTTCTCTTCCCAACTCTTTTTCTTTGTTTTCGCCAAAACTCCCATTGCCTTTTTGCTCATTCTTCTCCCTTGTTGTGCCGTAACTCTCAATCCATCTATACTCATTCGTCCCTTTTTGCCGAAACACCCATCTCATATTGATCATTTTGTAACACCCCAAACCCGGCCTAGAAGTTAGGCCTGAATCTGGTGTGTCACAATGAAGAAAACATATAAAGGATATTGTGATTCGTACTAAAATAGGTGTGTCACAATCCCGAGCCTTATGCTCCTTAGACCCGCATCTCAAACATGCTCTTGCCTCCTCCAGCACTCACTCGGATGACGCCTTCCGCAATAATCACAATCCAAAAAGTTTGGACGTGCCTTAACACGCTTTACGAATGAGATTTCGATCCACAAGAACCACGATCTCCTGTCTTTTTACAATCCATAGACCCAACTCGAAGTGCTTCACTGATTTCCTTAACCTCCTTCAATACCTTCTTAACTATCTAAGTCAGCTCATCAATCCCAACTCAATCATGAGATCCCGTCTCGGCCACTAACGATGTCTGTGCCTCTCTTTCGGGCACATGCCTTGGTGCCAAAGATCTAGCCCTAGCACCTCGACTTCTACCACATCTACGTCTACTGCGTCCACTCTTCTAGCGCTCATGTTTACTAAGTCGATATAATTTGATTAAGAGTTTTATGGATCATTATGCTATTTGATGTTTATTAAACGATGTTTTATGGAGTATGAGTAGAAAAGTTGTTTTCGAGAGTCAAATCCGCATCCTAGAGTCTCAATCTCTATAGTTTCAACTCCTAAAGCTAACAGTTCTAGAGTATTCTACTTTGTAGAATTTTCGTATCACAAAAATTATAAAATGAAAACAAATACTTACTTGACTTGGTGCCGGATACTCGTGGTGCCTTACTTCCTTTAGAACATATATTTATAAATCAAAATTCTAAACAGCTTTGGAAAATGCTTTTGAACCCAAACCACGGTCGAGTTTTAAAACTGGGCTTTGATACCACAAAATGTAACACCCCAAACCCAACCTAGAAGTTAGGCCCGAATCTGGTGTGTCACAATGAAGAAAACGTATAAAGGATCTTGTGATTCGTACTAAAATAGGTGTAATTGAAGAAAACAAGTTTATTTAGAAATATTTGATAAAAATACTACTAATCTTTGAAAAGCTGATTGAAGAATTGATATTTGAACTAGTGATTTTTTAAAACCGTAACTTTTGAAAATGCCGTTGATAATTTGAAAGAAAGTCCGAGTTAAATCATTTGTAAAAGTTTATTTATAAAATCTACTTATTAATCAATTTGGAAAAATCATTAATTATGCTTTTAGAAAATTCCCATTTAAATTAAACCAACAAAATAATAAATACGTCAAACATAAAACAAAATAAAATAATCCGAGGCCTTATTACAACATAAAACCCAAATAGTAAAAATAACGAAATAGAGCGTAAAAGTAATTTACTAAAGTTTGAAATATTTATTTCCGATGTATGGCCTCCACCGAGTCATCCATGGGCCCAAGTCCTCGTCACTGAGATTTACCTACAAGGATTAAGAAAGAAGGGGGAGAGTTACAAGAACTCAGTGTATAACCCCTTACCGTCATCCATTGGGCCCGAGCCCATTTAGCAATATCTTGGGCTTGAACCCATTTATATAATCTTCGGCCTAAGCCCACTTTCATGTAATAAATAAATGATATGAATGTAACCCATCCCATCCAGCCAATCTCTCCACCTGTACCAACCAATCTCTCCTGTGGGGATCAAGTCAACCCACCCCGCCAGTCTCTCCACCCGTACCAACCAATCTCTCCTGTGGGGATCAAGTCAACCCACCCATCCAGTCTCTCCAATTTGCAGTCAAGCTGCCATTTATAATATTTGTGGCTGAGCCACCAGAATCATATACGGTAATATAATCGGCATACAGCCTTAGTCACGATGGCACAAAGCCATATTTAAATTGGCACATAGCCATTATCAGAATTTGTGGCAATGCCACCGGTCTACTCTTCTCTTCATTCAAGTTTCCCATCCCATGCAATATGTAAATATGCAACATACATAGCAAATCATGATATTTACAAATATAACAACGATAACTATTTCATACAAATGTTTAGCCCATTAACACTTTGCAATTCGGCACATTAAGGCAATTTATTAAATCGGACCATTAAGGCAATATATCAAATCGCCCCATTATAGCATTATATTAAATCGGCCCATTAGAGCATTTTCGTCCATTAGGGGCATTTTTGTAATTCGGCCTATAAGGGAATTTCGGTAATTTCACCCACTAAGGGTAATATGGTAACTTCGTAACCAAGGCTTAACTACTATTTGGGGCATAAAAGTTTGAAACTGTCCATCTGCGTCATACTGACTAAATTGACCATAACTCGAGTGAGGAATCTCTAAATCTAGATCCGTAAATTTTCCTTGAAACTAGACTCATATATCTCCTTACTACAATTTTTCCAGAATTTTTGACTAAAGCATTTAGTACAGTTTATTCCTTAAAATTTCGCTTGTTTCACTGTCCAACAATTCTGATCTCTCTTAACCAAAATTCAAATATCTCAGTGTACAGTTTTCATATACTGTGCCCACTTATTTCTATTGAAAATACACTCACTAAGGAATCCATACATATAAATTATATCCCATAATTCACTTTTAACAATTTTATACGATTTTTCCAAGATAGATCATGGAACCACAAAATCATTCAGAACCAGTCTCACTAAAATTAATATATCTCAAAATATAACATTCCTTTTCATTCTTTGTTTCCTCCATATTAAAGGAGACACAGTAAGATTTAATCTGATATCTTACTCACTTTGTAATTCCTTTTATCCAATTTTTCGTGATTTTTCAAATACACATCACTGTTTCTGATCGAAACTGTTTTATTACAAAACATGATTACTACTACGAGCATACGCACGCCCGAGTGATCACGGATGCCGATTTCCGGTTTTCTTCGGTATTTCTACCGAATCACAGATTATTTCATGTAAAATTTCAGAGAGATGTGAGATTTACTCACCATTTCAAACATATATTCGGAAGGGTACGGGAGTACACACCTTGATTACGAGTTGTGCTTTCTACCGATTTCAACACCACAACTGTGATCCCCCTTGATGCGCCAAAAATCGATCCTACCAACAATATCAATTAGCCAACCTTCAATCCGATTAACTCAAAAACCAAATGGAGATATCAAATGGACTATGGAAGATCTTCCTTACCTTAATCGATTATAATCCCGTTCCTCACGATCATCCTATGACTAGAGATGATTAGGCGATGTTGTGGTATTCAGCCCTCTCTATATCACTACGAAGAAGAAAACGATCTCGTATGAGAGAACGTAAGGTGATGGTCTCGGTCAAAATGACCATCCAAAAACCAAAGTATGGATTCGGTCATAATAGGAGAAAATAAAACATTGGAAAGAATACTTACCGATTGCTTAAGGAATGAGAAAGAAAGAACGACGGAAAGGTTTCAGTTATGGAGGAGAATGAATAATGATATTTAGCTATCAAGGAGATTAGACAAAAGATGAATATGTGACCAATTCAAGAGAAGAGAAAATGCACTATTGTGCTAATATGTTTCGGCAAGGAGAGTTGCAAAATGGGAGAGATGACACAAAGTTGTCAAAGGGAAATTTTGCCAAAACGAAACCAAGACCTTACCAAATTCCAAGGTAAAATTTTCAGCCACCTATCTACCTCAAAACCGTCCACATGCATCCCCCCTTAGGATAAGAGTTTGGCTGCCCAAACTTTCCAAAACACCATCCTTAAAATAAGCTCCTTGTCCCCCTTACTTACCTATTTCTCATGATTCCTTCCCCAACTTCAACCTTACCTTATTCTTTTAGCCACCTTACCAAAATAATGAAGTTCGCCCTTGTCATATTTATTCCTTGACCGACACATAAGGAAGGGAAGCAAAAATAAAAGTCAAATTGCATACAAAGTGATTCGAACTCCTTCCCTTAAGGTGCTACACGTGGCGCCATATCCTCTCTTCTAATAGCTCTCTTATGCTAGCTATTTAATCAATAATTTCCATATGCTTTAAGGTCACTTACTCCATCTCCTTAAAGTGCTAAAATATCAAATTTTTCCTAAGGCCCAATTAAACCCGAGACTTCATAGAAACCCCGTAAACTCCAAATTCACTTACCTAATAGTCCAATTTGCAATAATGTCATTCTCTTATTCTCAGAATTTTAAACATTCCTACGCCCAAAGCCCATTGGGCCCAATCTTACTAGGCCCAATTTTGGGATGTTACAATTCTACCCTCCTTAAAGAAATTTCGTCCTCGAAATTTCCAATCAACAACTAAACGTATCGCTCAAATCACATCACTAAGCTTTACAAGACTCGATCTTAATAACACTAATTCACTTTCTATCTCTAACCTTGGAAACTCTTCATATCATCAAATATTTAATCCCCAGAAGCAAATAGGTATTTATCGCCCATTCATAAAATTTCCTACATTCAAACATCACGTCCCACCAAAACATACCTGACTTGATAGTGATGGAACAATCCGAGCCTTATGGTCCTTAGACCCGCATCTCAAACATGCTCCTGACCTCCTCCAGCACTCACCCGGATGACGCCTTCCTTAATAATGACAAGCTAGAAAGTTTGGACGTGCCTTAACACACTTTACGGAACGAGACTACGATCCACAAGAACCACGATCTCCTTTCTTTTTACAGTCTACATACCCAACTCGAAGTGCTTCACTGATTTCCTTAACCTCCTTCAATACCTTCTTAACTATCTGAGTCAGCTCATCAACCCCAACTCAATCATGAGATTCCGTCTCAGCCACTAACAATGTTTGTGCCTCTCTCCGGGCACATGCCTTGGTGCCAAAGATCTAGCCCTAGCACCTCGGCTTCTACCACGTCTACGTCTATCGCGTCCACTCTTCTAGCACTCATGTTTACTAAGTCAATATAATCTGATTAATAGTCTTATGAATCATTATGCTATTCGATGTTTATTAAACAATGTTTTATAGAGTATGAGTAGAAAAGTTATTTTCGAGAGTCAAATCCGCATCCTAGAGTCTCAGTCTCTATAGTTTCAACTCCTAAAGCTAACAGTTCTAGAGTATTCTACTTTGTAGAATTTTTGTATCACAAAAATTATAAAATGAAAAAAATACTTACTTGACTTGGTGTCGGATACTCGTGGTGCCATACTTCCGTTAGAACATATATTTATAAATCAAAATTCTAAACAGCTTTGGAAAACGCTTTTGAACCCAAAACACGGCCGAGTTTTGAAACTGGGCTCTAATACCATAAAATGTAACACCCCAAACCCGGCCTAGAAGTTAGGCCCAAATCTGGTGTGTCACAATGAAGAAAACGTATAAAGGATCTTGTGATTCGTACTTAAGTAGGTGTAATTGAAGAAAACAAGTTTGGTTAGAAATATTTGATAAAAATACTACTAATCTTTGAAAAGCTGATTGAATAATTGATATTTGAACTAGTGATCTTTTAAAACCGTAACTTTTGAAAATGTCGTTGATAATTTGAAAGAAAGTCCGAGATAAATCATTTGTAAAAGTTTATTTATAAAATCCACTTATTAATCAATTTGGAAAAATCGTTGATTATGCTTTTAGAAAATTCCCATTTAAAATAAACAAACAAAATAATAAATACGTCAAACATAAAATAAAATAAAATAATCCTGAGGCCTTATTACAACATAAAAACTCAAATAGTAAAAATAACGAAATAGAGCAGAAAAGTAATTTACTAAAGTTTGAAACATTTATTTCCAAAGTATGGCCTCCACCGAGTCATCCATGGGCCCAAGTCCTCGTCATTGAGATTTACCTCCAAGGGTGAGTTACAAGAACTCAGTGTATAACCACTTACCGTCATCCACTAGGCCTGAGCCCATTTAGCAATATCTTGGGCTTGAACCCATTTACATAATCTTGGGCCTAAGCCCACTTTCATGCAATAAATAAATGATATGAATGCAACCCATCCCATCCAGCCAACCTCTCCACCCATACCAACCAATCTCTCCTGTGGGATCAAGCCAACCCACCCCGCCTGTCTCTCCACCCGTACCAACCAATCTCTCCTGTGAAGATCAAGTCAACCCACCCATCCAGTCTCTCCAATTTACAGTCAAGCTACCATTTATAATATTTGTGGCTGAGCCACTATAATCATATACGGTAATATAATCGGCATACAGCCTTAGTCACGATGGTACAAAGCCATATTTAAATTGGCACGTAGCCATTATCAGAATTTGTGGCAATGCCACCGGTCTACTCTTCTCTTCATTCAAGTTTCCCATCCCATGCAATATGTAAATATACAACATACATAGCAAATCATGATATTTACAAATATAACAACGATAACTATTTCATACAAAAGTTTAGCCCATTAACACTTTGCAATTTGGCACATTAAGGCAATTTATTAAATCGGACCATTAAGGCAATATATCAAACCGGCCCATTAGAGCATTATATTAAATCGGCCCATTAGAGCATTTTCGTCCATTAGTGGCATTTTCGTAATTCGGCCCATAAGGGCATTTCGGTAATTTCACCCACTAAGGGTAATATGGTAATTTCGTAACCAAGGCTTAGCTACTATTTGGGGCCTAAAATTTTGAAATTGTCCATCTGCGTCATACTGACTAAATTGACCATAACTCAAGTGAGGATTCTCTAAATCTAAATCCGTAAATTTTCCTTTAAACTAGACTCATATATCTCCTTACTACAAGTTTTCCAGAATTTTTGGCTTAAGCAATTAGTACAGTTTATTCCTTAAAATTTCTCTTGTTTCACTGTCCAACAATTCTGACCTCTCTTAACCAAAATTCAAATATCTCACTGTACGGTTTTCATATACTAATCCCACTTGTTTCTATTGAAAATAGGCTCACTAAGGAATCCATACATATAAATTATATCCCATAATTCACTTGTTACAATTTTATACAATTTTTCCAAGACAGATCAGGGAACCACGAAATCATTCAGAACCAGTCTCACTAAAATTAATATATCTCAGAATATAATATTCATTTTCCTTCTCCGTTTCTTCCATATTAAAGTACACACAGTAAGCTTTAATCTGATATCTTACTCACTTTGTAATTCCTTTTATCCAATTTTTCGTGATTTTTAAAATACATGTCACTGTTTCTGACCGAAACTGTTTTATTACAAAATATGATAACCACTACGAGCATACGCACGTCCGAGTGATCACGGATGCTGATTTCCGGATTTCTTTGGTATTTCTATCGAATCACAGATTATTTCATGTAAAATTTCAGAGAGATGTGAGATTTACTCACCATTTCAAACATATATTCAGAAGGGTACGGGATTGCACACCTTGATTACGAGTTGTGCTTTCTACCGATTTCAACACCACAACTGTGATCTCCCTCGATGCACCAAAAATCGATCCTACCAACAATATCAATTAGCCAACCTTCAATCCGATTAACTCAAAAACCAAATAGAGATATCAAATGGACTATGAAAGATCTTCCTTACCTTATTCGATTATAATCCCATTTCTCACGATCGTCCTATAACTAGAGATGATTAGGCGATGTTGTGGTATTCAGCCTCCCTCTATATCACTACGAAGAAGAAAATGATCTCGTATGAGAAAGTAAGGTGATGGTCTTGGTCAAAATGACCATCCAAAAACCAAAGTATGGATTCGGTCATAATAGAAGAAAATAAAACATTGGAAAGAATACTTACCGATTGCTTAAGGAATGAGAAAGAAAGAACGATGGAAAGGTTTCGGTTATGGAGGAGAATGAACAATGATATTCGGCTATCAAGAAGGTTAGACAAAAGATGAATATGTGACCAATTCAAGAGAAGAGAAAATGCACTATTGTGCTAATATGTTTCAGCAAGGAGAGTTGCAAAATGGGAGAGATGACACAAAGTTGTCAAAGGGAAATTTTGCCAAAACGAAACCAAGACCTTACCAAATGCCAAGGTAAAATTTTCAGCCACCTATCTACCTCAAAACCGTCCACATGCATCCCCCCTTAGGATAAGAATTTGGCTACCCAAACTTTCCAAAACACATCCTCAAAATAAGCCCCTTGTCCCCCTTACTTACCTATTTCTCATGATTCCTTTCCCCAACTTCAACCTCGCCTTATTGTTTTAGCCACCTTACCAAAATAATGAAGTCCACCCTTGTCATATTTATTCCTTGACCGACACATAAGGAAGGGAAGCAAAAATAAAAGTCAAATTGCACACAAAGTGATTCGAACTCCTTCCCTCAAGGTGGTACAAGTGGCGCCATATCCTCTCTGCTAATAGCTCTTTTATGCTAGCTATTTAATCAATTACTTTCATATGCTTTAAGGTCACTTACTCCATCTCCTTAAAGTGCTAAAATACCAAATTTTTCCTAAGGCCCAATTAAACCCGAGACTTCATAGAAACCCCGTAAACTCCAAATTCACTTAACTAATAGTCCAATTTGCAATAATGCCATTCTCTTATTCTCAGAATTTTAAACATTCCTACACCCAAAGCCCATTGGGCCCAATCCTACTAGGCCCAATTTTGGGATGTTACACATTTTAACCATTTTGATCATTTTCATTTTTGTGTCAACCGAAACTCCCTAACACTTCTTTTCTATCTCTTTCTCTCTTTTATTTTCTCTAGCCGAATCTAATAACACCTAATCTTTTCTTCTTCATTTCTTTTTCTTTTGTGTTGGGCACTCGTTTCTTGACCGAATTGGTAAGTGACTTCATTCCCTTCTTTTCATCCTCATTTTCTTTTTCTTCCTAGCCGAATATGTGTGTCCATCACTAATCGGTATTTCACCTTGTTTCTTTATAAAAATATATCTCTCCTACTCTCTTATATCATGTTCTTCTTCTAGTGTAGTGTTATAGTGGAAAGTCGAATCTCATAATCTTGCCCCATTCATAGCCACAAGTCGATCGATAGAAATTCATCATCGTTAAGGTCATGAGTTTATTCTTAGATCTTTTGAAATATCTTTACTCATTTATGATGTAAATAGGACCGAAGTTTTGACTAAACGGTTATTATAGGGATTTATCGTTCGTTCTTATTCACTCGTTGATTCTACGGAAATAATGGTAAGCCGAACCCTTTTTCCTTAAACAATCGATAGATATCGTAATATCGTTTTGACTAAGATTTTATCCGATAGAGGCTAGTGGTACTGATTTGAAAGAAAAAGTGATTGGAGAACACAAAAGGAGCGGAATTGGGATTCCTACTCCTAAGTTCAAATGAAGGGCAGTATCGGTGGTTCGAGATTTTCCACCGGGTTGTGGACCATCATCCGGTGAGAATAGACAAATCGTGGCCGTTCACGATACCGAGGGTAAGCGTTTCAATAGATCGCTTGGTTTAGATTTAGATTTAATAAAAATCTCGTTCATTAGATTAATCGAGTATTATGTTGTCATAGGTGCCGATGATCAAGAGAGTTTAATACTTACCGTAATCAGGTGTGTAATCTCACACCGTAATCCCGTAAAATTATGATTCGGTAACATGTCTAATAGTAGATTGTTATTATTATACGGCTAAAAATCGTAAAATTGGCATAAAATAAGGAATTTGCTTAAAGTATACTATTTTGAAAGATTTGACAAAATCGGTATTAAAGTTGTTAAAATTACAAAAATACCCTTGGAGGGTAAATTACCGAAATACCCTTGGGTTGCAAGATTACAAAATTACCCTTAATGGGTAAAATTACCGAATTACCCTCGATGGGTCGAATTACGAAAATGCCTCTACGGGCTGGTTTACCGAAATGCTCCTATGGGCCGACTCATTAAAAGTATTCAATAGATTAATGGTTGTTATTCACATGTGGATATTTTTTTATGTTATATTTATATGCTGCAACTCTATATATTGCATGGGATGGGAAAATTGTATGAAGAGAAGTGTAGCCCGGTGGCTTTGCCACAATTTGTTTATTATTGTGCTTAACTATAATACCGGTGGCTTGACCACAAAAATATTATATATGGCAGCTTGACTGCAAATTAGAGAGACTGGCGGGGTGGGTTGACTTGATCCCCACGGGAGAGATTGGTTGGTCGGGGGAGAGATTGGCTGGATGGGTTGGGTTGCATTCATTTCATTTATTTATTATTTTTGTAAAATGGGCTTAGGCCCAAGATGTGGTAAAACGGGTTCAAGCCCAGTGGACAACGGTAAGAGGATTATGCACTGAGTTCTAGTAACTCACCCCATTTCCTTAACCCTTGCAGGTAATGTTCAGTAATGTGGACTTGGGCCATGGATGAATCGGTGGAGGCCATCTTTACAAATGGTGTTTTATATTGAACTTTAGATTTTAATTCCATTCACTTAATTACTTTTACTATTTTGGGTTTTTGTGTTGTAATAAGGCCTCTGGAATATTTTACTTTTACTTTATGTTTGGCGTACTTATTATTTTGCTTAAATTGTTTTAAATGGGGAATTTTTTCTAACTAAAATAAAGGTTTTCTAAAATAGGCTAACAAATGAATTTCATAACAAACTTATACAAATATTTTAACTCGGAAATTTTCTCTCAAATTATCAACAATATTTTCAAAGGTCACGGTTTATAAGATCATTTGTTCAAATTATCTATTTATCAATCAACTTTCGAGGTTAATAGTATTTTATCCAATATTTCAAATCAAACTTGTTTTCTTGATTATAATGAAATAATACCTATTTTAGTTCGAATAAAAAGGATTTAACATGTTTTCCTCATGTAACATGTCAGATCCAGTCATAACGCATGGGCTGGGTTTGGGGTGTTACATCACAAAACACAAAATATTCAAAATTTGACTATATTATGCTTAGGTCGAATGTTCCTTATGCTCATAAAAGTCCATACATTTCATTTATTTCACATTTTAGTCCCTCAAAAATTAATTTTTGTAATTTAGTCCTAATTACTCAATTTCATCAAAAATTCAAAGACAAAACTTGTTAATCTAACACATATAATTCATATTTCATCATCAAACACCAAAAACCACAAGGTATCATCAATGGCAAAACAAAAAATCATCATTTAAATTAAGACATGGGTTTTTTTCATTTCTAAGAACGATCTCAAAAGCATAAAAATTATCAAGAACCGAACAAAACACATACCTAAATCAAAGCTTCAAAGTGTCGAATGTAGCTTAGGTTTTTCCTTTCTCTTTTCTTTAATATTCAGTCAAGAAAGATGAACAAAATGCATGGTTGTTTATGTTTTATTTTATTTATTACATAATAATATGTATATTACCTTTTTACCCTTTATAAAATAATATGAAATCTTTATATAATATGCCTATTACCGTCCACTACCAATAAAAATGGGCTAATTGCCCTTCAAGGACCCCATATTAAAAAGCCACTATCAAATTAGCACTTTACACATTACTTTGTAACTTTTGCATTTTACGCGTTTACATCCTTTTACTTAATCGGACACCTAAACAACAAAATTAAATAATGAAAATTTAACACAATCAAATTCACATATAATAAACACAGAAAAAATTTTAAATTTTTTTTTGGACTCAGATTTGTGGTCCCGAAACAATTATTCCGATTAGGGTCAAAATCAGTCTGTTACAACTCTCCCTCCTTAAGGATTTTCATCCCTGAAAATCTTACCGGTGAATAGGTTGGGATAACGTTCTTTCATTGAATCCTCAAGCTCCCAGGTTGTTTCTTCGATTCCGTGCTTAAGCCAAAGCACTTTTGCAAATGGTATTTTCTTATTTCGCAACTCTTTCACTTCACGAGTCAGAATATGGATTGGTTCTTCCTCATAAGTTAGATCAGACTGTATATTAACCTTGGATGGGCTAATCACATAAGAAGGGTCAGATTTGTACCTTCGGAGCATCGAAACATGAAAAACATTGTGGATCTTTTCTAGTTCAGGTGGCAATAGCAATCTATAAGCAACCGGCCCGATACGCTCTATAATCTCATACGGCCCAATAAATCTGTAACACCCCAAACCCGGTCAATACGCCATGACCGAATCTGACATGCGACAGAGGAAAAGCGTTTTGAAGAAAATTTAATTTTCGATTAAATTTGAGAAAAATAAGTGCGTGATTAGTTAAAAAAAATCGATAGTTTACTTTTAAAATCCCGTAAGTAAATTTTCTTTTTAAAACTTAGTTGACAATCCATAGGTTAGGAAACTTTTATGTCATTTTAAGAAAAACCCAAATTATTACTTTGAAAACCGTTTGCATTTGAGTGTAGAAACTTCAATTTGTAAATCATTTAAGTTGTCGAAAACATTTAAGTTGAAATTTTACTATCAAACGATTTATATTACCCGATGGTAAGATTTTGAAAACTATTGCATTTTTATAATTTAGAAAACTTTGGGCTCAATTATTAGATCAACCATGATGATTATTTAGCCATGTTTAAAACAAGTCCAAAGCATATATATAATCCAAAAACATAATTAAAGAGGCCTTATTACAAATCCAAATAAAGATGTTAACCAAATTAAAATAAAATAAAGTACCCAAATCAAGTTCATGTAAAACCAAATTTTTATTGCATGGCCTCCTTGAGTTCATCCGCTCCTCCTCCGCGATCTAAGAATCACCGAAAAGATAAAGAAGAAGGTGAGTCACCAAGACTCAGCAGCATAAATCCTTCCCTCGTTAATGCAACATTCTTACACAATTCATAACCAAGTAATATATATATATATAATGCACCCAACCTAGCCATCCACAACTCCTTTTCTACCCCGTGTGGTACCAAACCACTGGTGACCCAAAGTCACGATATCCAATAATGTGGTGCCAAACCACTGGTGACCCAAAGTCACGAATAATCAAGTTGTGGGGCCAGCCCACGTGTGATATCAAATCACTGGCGACAATCCCAATACATCAATTGTAGGACCAACCCACGGTGGTGCTAAGCCACTGGGACGAGTCGCTATGAGGTGCCAAACCTCTGGTGTCCCAAAGACACGAAATAACTGTGGTACCAAACCACTGGAGGTGCCAAACCTCTGGTGTCCCAAAGACACGGATATCAAATCCTTCCCCCTCCTCTCATATCACCCATATTAATGCAACATTTAAACAAATCATGCCTTTATGCTTTATTAGAAATCACATAGGAAATAAATCATAAATCGTATCATCATGCATCATATTGCAAAATTCATATCGAAACGGACTTACCCGATTTCTTGCTTATACCCATACGGTATCATATTGAGAATCTCATAATTTTCGGCTTTAATAACATGATTAGAATATTTAAAATATTTATATTACCGAGTTATGAAGTGTGTAAGGTACACACCTGTCACTAACACAAGTACTAACTTCTGAAGACCCGATCTACCACACTAGATCACCTTGTTCTACATTCAGCCAAACCACAAAACTATAAGCAAAACCATTCGGCCAACATCACACCCTAAATCTCAGTAGCCTTTGGCTTTTCAACCACTAAAAAAAATGATGAATCGACATGAATCCTTACCACTTGACTTACCAACTTTGATTGCTAGAGAATAGGGTTAAATCGATTGCTTCCAAAGTCCCAAAGAGCCTAAAAGAATTCGGTTCCTAAAAATAGTTAGAACCTTGCAAGCAAATGCCCAAAAATTTGGCCTTTGCCCTCAAGAAAAATAACAGAGAAAAGAGAAAAGAAACTAAAGAAATACGGCCATGAACACTTACCCCCTTCTAAAACTGATTGAAGGAAACCAAATGAAGACTTACCCTTGATGATATTTGGCCAATACAATCAAAAAGAAAGAAAGAAGATTCACAATAGTGTTAGATGATGGAGGAAGATTCGGTTAGAGTGGGGAAAAAGAAAAAGAAAGTGAAATGCAAGAGAGGGATTTCGGCAAAGGAAGGTGGAGAGGATTTTGGCACAAAAGTTTGAGAGAAGAAAAAGAAAAAAAATGAAAGGGAGGAGATGGTACTTTCGGTTTTGAGCAAAAAGAAAGAGAGAAAGAGAGAGATTTGGAGAGAAAGAAAATTTTGCCAACCACTAGAGAAGAAGTTTTCGGCTACAAAGAAAACAAAAGATGAGAGGGAGATTCCAAAAGAGTTTTGGCCAAATGCCTAAGAGGGAAACCAACAAACACCTATGGACAATCGGCTTATGGTTCACTTTGGTGCACTTGAGAAGAATTGGTAAGGTTCAAAGGGTTTTTGGTTATGGCTCAAAATAAAGAATGAAAGCATTCCAAACTAACCGAAAATGACTACCTAACCAAAAGAAATTTCGGCACCAACTAGCTACCACCAAGACAAAATTCGGTCACTCCCCCCTAGGCCCCAAAACCGTCCAAATACATGGACTTCAAGGTCAAACCTATCCACACAAAACTTTCCATATCAAAATACCTTACATCATGCCTTATGTTCTCACACCAACCTTTAATCAATTGATTTCTTTCCCAAACATCAAGCTTACCTAAACTATTATTCCACTTGCCATAAAAATTTAAAGTCCAACTTACCATAATTAGAGCTTGGTGACACTTAATGTTAGGATGCATAAAAAATAAAGTCTTCAAATGCATTCCATGATACTTGAACCACTTCCCTCAAGCAATCCTTCATGTGCCATATCCACCTTGCCACTAACTCCTCATGTGCTAGAATTTAACACTTAAATTAACTTAAGTGTCAGATTCACCTAATCACTTCACTAAATTTCAATACTAAGAATTATTCTAGCTTTATAAATAAAATCAAGCCTTCATAAGACTATGCTAAACACACAAAATTTATACCCGAGCCAACACAAATAATAAGATAATACTCTAATTTTTAGGATGTTACAAAATCTTAGACTCAATTTGCCTTTGCGACCAAATCTGAGTATTTTCTTCCACGGTAAGACTTTCAAGAAAACTTTATCTCCAATCTGAAACTCTATATCTTTCCGTTTCAAATATGCATATGACTTTTGATGATCTGATGCTACTTTCAGACTTTCACGGATTAGTTTCACATTCTATTCAGTTTCTCTAATCAAATCGACCCCGTGTATCTTATTTTCACTGAGCTCCATCCAATATAAAGGTGTACGACATTTACGACCGTACAAAGCTTCATAAGGTGCCATTTTGATACTCGATTGAAAGCTATTATTGTACGCAAATTCAATCAAAGGTAAGTATCTTTCCCACATACCCTCGAACTCGAGAACACAACATCTCAACATATCCTCAAGTATTTGAATAATTCTCTAGGATTGACCATCCGTCTAGGGGTGAAAAGCTGTGCTGAAATGCAATTTAGTACCTAATGCACCTTGCAGTTTCATCCAAAACCGTGATGTAAACCTCGGATCTATATCCAAAACAATAGAAATGGGTACCCTATGTAATCGTACAATTTGAGAAATATACAATTCGGCTACCTTATAGAGTGAAAAATCTATACAGACCGAAATGAAGTGTGTCATTTTTTCAATCTGTCTACTATAAACCAGATTGTGTCTTTCTTACTCGGTGTCAACGGTAAACCAAATACGAAATCCATCGTGATTTGATCCCATTTCCATTTAGATATCATAATCGGCTGAAATAATCCAGATGGCACCTGATGCTCTTCTTTTACTTGCTGACATATCAAACATTTCGACACAAAATCTGAAATATCTCGTTTCATATCGTGCCATCAATAATGCTGTTTCAAATAATTATATATTTTCATGCTACCCGGATGAATAGGCAATCTACTATTATTAGCTTCATTACAAATCATCTGAATCAACTTAGGATCCTTTGGTACACATAGTCGGCTTTTGAACCACAAACATCCCTCAACATCAATCTAAAATTCTGAGTCAGATTCGAACCACATTGATTCCTTTTTGCTATAAGTTATCATCCATCTTTTGAGCTTCACAAATCTGCTGAACAAATAACGGTCTCGCTTTCAATTCTGTTATAATCGCACCATCATCAGTCATAGTCATTTCTACATTCATTGCACACAGAGTAAATAGTGATTTTTGGCTTAGGGCATCGGCAACCACATTAGCCTTCCCCGGGTGATAATCAATCACAAGCTCGTAGTCTTTTAATAATTCCAACCATCGTCATTGTCTCAAATTCAAATCCTTCTACTTTAGACTTTAATGATCGGAGTAGACATGGCATTTTTCACCGAATAGATAGTAACACTATATTTTCAGAGTAAAAACTATAGCAGCTAATTTAAGATCGTGCATCGGATAGTTCTCTTCATGCGGCTTTAACTGTCTCGAAGCGTAGGCTATGACCTTACCCTCCTGCATCAAAACACACCAAACCGTTCAAAGATGCGGCACTAAAGATAAAAAACTCTTTACCCGATTCTGGCTAAACAAGCACTGGAACTTCAGTTAACAAAGTTTTCATCTGATCGAAACTTTTCTGACACTTTTCGTGCACTCAAATCTAACATCTTTCTGAAGTAGCTTTGTCATCGGAGTTACAATCATTGAGAAACCTTTCACGAAGCCCCTATAATAACAGGCTAGCCCTAGAAAACTCTGAACTTTAGAAATATTCCGTGGGGTTTCCAATCCAGTATAGTCGAGATCTTACTCAAATCAACCCAACTACCTGATGCTAAAACAACATGCCCCAGGAAGCTAACTTCGCGTAACCAAAACTCACATTTGCTGAATTTCGCGTACAACTGCTTATCACATAAAATCTGTAACATAAGTCTCAAGTGTTCGGCATGCTCGGTTTCATTATGCAAATAGATCAGAATGTCATCTATAAACACAACCACAAATCGATCCAAATACTATCTGAATATCCGATTCATCAAATCTATGAAAATAGCAGGGGCATTAGTGAGTCCAAATGGCATCACTAAGAACTCATAATGGCCGTATCTCATCCGGAAAGCAGTCTTAGGCACATCAGAGTCTCTAACTCGTAGCTGATAATAACCTGATCTTAAATCGATCTTCGAAAATACTAATGCTCCCTTTAGCTGATCAAATAAATCATCAATGCGTGCAACGGGTATTTATTCTTTATGGTCACTTTATTGAGCTGTCGATAGTCGATGCACATTCTCAAAGTTCCATCTTTCTTCTTCACAAATAACACTGGTGCACCTCAAGGAGAGAAACTCGGTCGAGCAAAACCTCTATCTGTCAACTCTTGTAACTTAGCTTTCAACTCTTTTAGTTCAGTTGGTGTAATTATATATGGAGCTATCGAGATTGGAGTCGTCCCTGGCACTAACTCGATACCAAACTCTACCTCCCGAATAGGTGGCAAACTCGATAATTCTTCTGAAAACACATCGGGGTATTCACATACAACTGGTACAAATTCAATCTTCTTTTCGGTCACTTTACTATCAATTACATAAGCAAAGTAAGCTTCGCAACCCTTTCTCATAAGCTTCTGAGTTAACATCAAAGATATCGCTACTGGTAACCCATTTAAATCGGTAGATTCAATTCAAATTATCTTATTATTCTGGCACTACAAATCAATAGTCTTTTGTCTACAATTCACTATAGCATCGTGTACGGTTAACTAATCCATGCCGAGAATGATATCAAACTCATCAAATGGTAGTAACATCAAATCAGCCAAAAAACATGAATCTCGAATCATCAAAGGGCAATTCTTGCACATATTGTCAATTAGCACACACCGGCCCAAGGGGTTCGAAACCCGAATCAATAACTTAGTAGACTCAACAAGTAAAGTCTTACTGGATACTAATGTTTCACACACATAGGAATTAGTTGAACTGGGATCAATCAAAGCAATTACACTAGTATTAAAGAGTGTAAATATACCAGTGATAACATTTGGAGATAAAGCTTCCTCTCGAGCACGAATGGCATAGGCCCTGGCAGATGCACGAGCCTCAGATCGAATAGTTGCATCCGGAGTCCCTCTTTGAGTATCGCTTCTACCTCCCGCGTTTCGGGGTTGCCTACCTCTAACTGCAGCACCACTCGATCTCACACTCTAAGCATTATCCTTCTCAGCTAATTCTGGGCAATCCCGAATGAAATGATCATACGAACCACACTTATAGAAAACTCGATTGTTGAACTTGCCCTAACATTCACCAAAATGTCACCTACCACACTTTTGACACTCGGGTTTATTCGGTCTAGTATTGCCAACACTAGCAATCGAGGTGGCTCGTGAACTCACTGGTGGTCGCTCTCGTATGGAAAACCCAACATTAGTCTTATATCGCTACTATCATTTCTAAACTTCTTTCATGCCATCTGAGAAGTTTTACTTGCTGATTTCTTGCAAAAATCTCTAGCTTCGAACTTAGCTTTTCTTTTCTCTTTTTCGAGCTCTTCGGCCTTGTGAGTTCGCTTGACAAGTACTACGAACTCTTTTATTTCAAGTATGCCGATAAGCAATTTTATGTCTTCATTTAGTCCTTCCTCGAATATTTTACACATAGCATCCTCGGTTGCAACACAGTCTCAGGAATATCGGCTGAGTCTCACAAACTTACGCTCATAATCAGATAAGGTCATATGACCCTGTTTTAACTCGAGAAATTCTTTGCGTTTTTGATCAATGAATCGCTTATTGCTATACTTTTTGCGAAACTCTATTTGAAAGAAATCCCAAGTGACCCATTCCTTCAGAACAACCGAAACCAAAGTGTTTCACCAATAGTAGCCAGAATCCCATAATAAAGATATAACACATTTCAAGCACTCTTCGGTGTACAAGATAGTTCATCGAAGACATGAATAGTATTATCGAGCCAAAATTTAGCCCACTCAGCATCATCAGTAGTTGTGGCCCTAAACTCTTCAGCTCCGTATTTTCTGATTTTATCTACAGGAGGCTTATTTAATCTCCCAAGATTAATGATCGAAGGTACCACAGGCACTACAGGTGGATTATCAGGGTTCGGGGGTTGTTGAATAGCTAGATTTATCCAGATATACTGATTAAACCAAGCATTCATTATACTAAAGAAGGCTTGCTTAGCCCCCTCATCTTGGTTACTCGTAGCTGGTCGAGATTCAATCGGCACGGTCCCTTGCACGGGAGCAGGCGCCACACTCTCAACATCATCAGCTACGGCTCGTTCGGGACCAGAATCCATTTTCTATAAGAAATAAGAAAAACATATTTCATTATCAGAAGTCATCACACTATCACAGTAAAAATTATGGCATGTATAGCTAGACTCACACGCGCTACATTAGTCTGAGAACTGACTAAATCGTAGCTCTGATACCAATCAAATTGTAACACCCTTAACCTGTATCTGTCATCGGATTAGGGTTACAAGGCATTACCAGACATAGCACAAGTCATAACTAATATTTACTATTCATATGGTCATAACCGAATACATTATAAGTAATGATGCACTTTCATAATATGCTTTAAACATTAACATACATATCTTAAATCCATATAGTCAAATTCATATATAAGCATTTTACATCAAATAGCAAAAGTTACTATTCATTTGGTCATTGAAGTTACAATAGCCGAATATGTACATGCTTATAATCATTTTACTAAAACAAATTATCAATTATCAAAACCAAATATACATATATGCCAAAACCTTACTTAACTGAATCTAGGATATACCAAATTCAAAACCAATTATCGAAAGCATCTAAACATATAATTGATCACATCTCTTATAATTAACATAGCCAAATTATCAAAACCATTCATATCTTACAAATAACCTAAAACATATAAAACCACGCTTATTACACACATATATGAATATCATGACCGATTTTTCACAACCAAAATATATAGCCTATAACGCCATTCATACCTATCATGAAAATTATTTACCACATCATACAAACACCATGGTCAAAATTACACATATATGATTTAACTCAATGATCAATCAAGCCACATATTCAAACACCAAGCATAAACACATAAGGAATTGTACTTTCATAATAAGTTAACACCATGGTCGAATTCACATAAGACCAAAATACCACAATTTAGCCATTTTCGCATGGCATATATATATACACACCATTTGAAATAAACTCAAAAAGTAACATAGCCTATACATGCCATAAACTTTAAGTTTAACCTCAAAAAGGTACCAAAATATTGATGATAGTGTGACGAGCTTTAGCGATGATCCTCGAGCATGTAACGATCACCCGAAGGAAATTTAAAATACGAGAGCAACCAAGAACTAAGTAAGCTTTAACAACTTAGTAAGTTATAAGCAATTATATAACAACAATGCATTATACTATTATATATATAATAGGTCAATTTATTATGATCACCATCAAAATTTATAACCATAATTATAAGTTATAACACTATTCATAGACTTTCATATTTCATAGCCTTAAGGCCGAACACTCACACATTCAATAATAGGTTCACATTGAACTATAAATCACATTCTCATCTAAAACAAATACTTATGTGTATATATACATCACATTTGCTTAATTTCATATACATATATCACTTCATGAATTTATACTTATATTTCTAACCTTTATAAATCACATATTGATATGCAAAATACTTAATTTCTTTTCAACCGCCAATACTTACTTTAATATCCATATTTAATCTATCATCACATACCTAATCATTTTATTTCGCTTAATACTTTCAATAACCAATATCCTTGATGGATCAATAAACTCGTCCACTCAGTGCCAAACTCTGTAACGTATCGCACATTAGTGCCGTCACATTAACATCTCGCACACTTAGTGTCAAATTCTCGTAACGTATCGTACACTTAGTGCTGTTACATTTAACATCTCGCACACTTAGTGCCAAATGACCGATTTCGCACAAATAGTGCTTGGTATTTAAATTCGCACACTTAGTGCATTACTTGAACTTGTTATTCGTTTAATTAAACACATATATAAGACTTAAACCTCAATTACACATATATATACAGATTAGCATATTTCATCTCCATATCAACATCACATTCAGCTATATCGTTGACATATAAGTATGCATCACATTCGGCTATATTCATCTCTCAAATTAATATCACACATGGCTATATTATTAACGTATATGTATGCATCACATTCGGCTATATTCATCTCACAACCAATATCACATTCGATAATATCAACATTGTACATATTTACCTCTTTTAAATACATGTACATTATTATAAATAAACTCAACTCAACTCAATTGCTTAAAACTTACCTCAAATATCGACAGACTATGTTTCCCGACTATTCCTTAACTTCATTTTTCCCCGATCCAATCCTGATCCTTTTTGTTCTTGATCTAAATAATTTCAAATTAAGCTCATTCAAACATATTTTCATTCAATTTAGTCCAAAAATGTATAAATGGGAAAATTACATTCTTACCCCTAATAATTCAAATTTTTACAATTTAGTCCCTAATATAGAAAACACAAAATATTCAAAATTTGACTATATTATGCTTAGGCTGAATGTTCCTTATACTCATACAAGTCCATACATTTCATTTATTTCATATTTTAGTCCCTAAAAAATTTATTTCTGTAATTTAGTCCTAATTACTCAAATTCATAAAAAAAATCAAAGACAAAACTTGTTAATCTAACACAAATAATTCATATTTCATCATCAAACACCAAAAACCACAAGGTATCATCAATGGCAAAACACAAAATCATCATCTCAATCAAAAAATTAAGGCACGGGTTTTGTTCATTTCTAAGCAACGATCTCAAAAACGTAAAAATTATCAAGGACAGGACAAAACACATACCTAAATCAAAGCTTCAAAGTGCCGAATGTATCTTAGGTTTTTCCTTTCTCTTTTCTTTAATATTTGGTCAAGAAAGATGAACAAAATGCATGGTTTTTTATGTTTTATTTTATTTATTACATAATAATATGTATATTACCTTTTTACCCTTTATATAATAATATGAAATCTTTATATAATACACCTATTACCGTCCACTACCAATAAAAATGGGTAATTGCCCTTCAAGGACCCCATATTAAAAAGCAACTATCAAATTAGCACTTTACACATTAATTTGTAACTTTTGCATTTTACGTGATTACGTCCTTTTATTTAATCAGACACCTAAACAACAAAATTAAATCTCAAAAATTTAACACAATCAAATTCACATATAATAAACACAGAAAATAATTTTAAAATATTTTTGGACGCAGATTTGTGGTCTCGAAACCACTATTCCGATTAGGGTCAAAATCAGGTTGTTACATTTGACATGGTTGAATTGAACTTAAGATGATTGATTATGGAAATGCACATGTTATATGGAAATATGATATGAAAAGCACATGTTTGTGAAAGTTATTACATGATGAGCTCATCTTTGACTTTTTTGATGTTTACATGATATATAGGACTAACAAGTTTCTGGATATCATATTTGTTTAGGCAAATGGCCATCATGATTTGGATGCATGGTTGTGTACTTATTTTGAATGTACATGATTGGTAAGTTAAATTCTTGTTATACGAACTTACTAAGAATTTCAAATGCTTACTTGGTTTTCTTTTCTCTATTTTATAGTGCTCTAAAGCTCATAAAGGTTGAAATCAGTCGGACCATCGTCACACTATCCTTCAGCATGTTTTGGTATAAATATCAAACTTATTTTGGTATAATGGCAGGTATAGGTTAACTTGGCCAATGTTGGAATGTAAATGGTTGTTTGTAATCTAGCCATTGAAATGACTAGTAATGGTATATTTAGTGAATATATATACTTGAGGTTATAATATGGTTAATATATGTGTGCTTGGTATGATTAGATTGAATTATGGTAAACATATATGTCTTTCAAAAGGTAAGTTTGAATACATGTGATGATATATCAATTATAATGTTAATGTTGGCTTGGTTTTAACATCTTGAATTGGTTGTTATATGTATGCAAGTATTAATGTAGGTACAAGGCAAAATTTGGGTTTGGAAATAGCCTTATTTTGTCCACACGGGTAGACACACAGGCATGTGTGTCAACCGTGTATAACACACAGCCATGCACACAGGCGTGTGGTTTGGCTGTGTGTCCCCTGCATCATAAAAGTTTAGAAATAGAATGCTCAGAATTGGTTACATGGACAGAGACATGGGTGTGTTTCTTAGCCGTGTGAAACACACAGCCATGCACACGGGTGTGTGGTTTGGCTGTGTGTCCCCTGCATCTTAAAAATTTAGAAACAGAATGCTCAGAATTGGTTACATGGGCAGATACGTGGGTGTGTGTCTTAGCCGTGTGAAACACACTATAACAACCTATTTTTAGAAAAATTAGAACAGTGGTTTCGGGACCACAAAACTGAGATCAAAATAATTATTTTATTATTTTAATGTCTACATCATGATAGTATGATTGTGTGAAAGTTTCATTAAGAAATTTTATCGTTTGAATGCTTAATTTGATAAAAAGGACTAAATCACGTAAAGTGTAAAACTTATGTTCTATTAGCTAAAGGTGTCTATAGAACCTTAAAGTGGAGGTCCTTATGTGGTAATTAGACCATTACTGTGTTAATGGACATTTATGAGCTTGGTTTTATGGAAATTATTAAGGTTTTTAAAGGTTATAAAAGTAAATTAGTTAATAAAGATTAATTAAATGAAATAAAAACTAAGTATCATCTTTCTATTCATCATTTTTGACCGAAAAATGCAAAGGAAAAAACCATTTTTGAATTCTCCATTCGGTCATCTTCATCTCTTCAATTAGGTATGAAATTTTGATCTGTTTTTAACGATTTCTATGTTTTGGAGATCGTTGCAGCTTAATTTAGAAAGCTTAGGGACTAATTTGTAAAATTGATAAAGGTTTAGGGTTTTTCCATTGATGAATATAGGTGTATTTTGATGTTTGATGATAGAAAATGTATGCTTGTTGTTAGATAAACAACATTTGTAAAATAAGAGAAATGTGGAAATTTTGTGGTAGAAATGTGAAATAAATGAAAAATATGGGCTACTATGGTAATAAGAGAAATTCAGCTAGCATGGGTCGGGACTTAATTGCATGAATTTTTATTTTTATGAGTTAAGGACTAAATTGTAAAAATGTTGAAATATTAGGGGAAAAAGAGTGAAGTTGCCATAATATGCAACTTGGGGCTAAATTGAATAGAATGATAATTAAATAAGCTAAATTTGATTACATATAGATCAAGAAAAGCGAAGTTTGGATTTAGATCGGGGGAAAAGCAAAGTATTGGACTAGTCGATCTATTTTACATCTTTGTGAGTCAATGTAAGTTCGTATGTTAATAAGCCTTATTGTAATTGTGATTTTAAATGCTTTATATTTTAATTGTTAATGAATATGATTGTACGGAAATATTCGACGACAATTCGACGAATGTGAAATCTCGGTTGAACCTTAGGAATAGTTTAGGATACGAATGACATGTCATTAGGGGTTATGTGATTTGGGTGCTAGTCCATACGTCCTACCAGTGGCTGAGTTATCCGGCATGTGTTGCAAATTCTCTTCAACTTGTGTGAGCAGCATCGTGTAGCTTCGTCATGACCTTCAGCTAGTGTGAGCTGACCCGTTGATAGTTCAAAAGTGAGCATTATATGTGATATGAGATTCAGATAGCTTCGGCTATGTATTTGGAACTTAGGTTGTGAGATTCTTGAGTATTTGATAGTATTCCAAATGGTTCAACAGGTATATCGAAGACATGAAATGGTAAGAAATAGATGTGTATCAGTACAGGTATGTACGAAAACTATACGAGCATTAAAAATATGAAAGTTGTGAGATCTCGATTAATTAAGTGTTTGAATATATGTTAACCTTACAATTACATGATTTTGAAGTACCATATGTTATATTACTTGAATGGTGATTAAATGGTGAGTTTTACTTATTAACTATATGAGCTTACTAAGCTTTATAGCTTACTCTGTTTACTTTTCTGTGTTTTATAGTGATTATCAAAACTAGCTCGGATTGGGAGTTGTCGGAGATTGTATCACACTATCAAGCTATCACTTTGGTACTTTTAAGCTTATATTTTTGGTTATATGGCATGTATAGGAATTATGGTCATCTTAGTATATGTTAATAATGGATTTAGCCATTTGAGTTGGCTTGTAAATGATGAATGGTTTGTTATATATTTGGCCATGTGACTTGGCTTATTTTGGTTGATTTGGTTTTCTATATATATATATACAAATGGCCTTTGTTATGCATTTAGTAATTGCTCTGTAAATGCTTATGGTGAATGGTTGTTGTGAAATGGTAATTTGAGTATCATATAGTTACAATTGAGAATTGGTATACATGTGATTAGAGGTAAGACAATGCATTTATGAAGTTAACTAGTTAAGTGAATTGAGAATGTGAATTTGGTATAAAATTGAATGGCATATTGTGGTATTTGTGTGTCTTGTATTTGATGGTATTGAAATGGCATGAATTATGCTTGGATGAGATTGGTTTGAATGTCCATTGATGCTATGCTATATGCCAATTTATATTTTTAGGTGGTTACAATTTGGGTGAGAAAGATGGCTTGGAAAATAGCTTATTTTTGTCCACACGGACAGAAACACGGGCGTGTGACTTGGCGGTGTGTCGTAAGTTAGTATACCTTATAGGTTTGGCATGGCCTAGCATACAGGCTGGTCACATGAGCGTGTGGTTAGCCGTGTGACCCAAGTTAGGGAGTTACACGGGGTGGGACTGGGCTGGGACACAGCCATGTGATCTCATTTTGAATGTCCACACGGCTTGTGACACAAGCGTGTCTTTGGCCGTGTGAGACACACGATTGGGCCACACAAGCGTGTGTCCCCTGTATTTTGAAAATTTTCCTAAGTTATCAGCTTAGTCCCGAACCACTCCTAATGCATGTTTTGGGCCTTATAGGCTTGTATTAGGGGACAATGTGATTGATTATGAATGTTGTTTGTTTGGAAATGGAAAATGTATGTGAAATGTATGTTTATTTATGAAATAAGTCTAGTATTGCTCTGTAAAAGCTACGGTGAGGGGTGTTGCATTTATTGGTATAAAAGCTACGGTTTAGTCGATTCTAGAACTAATGTAGCGTATGTGAGAGTCTAGCTATACATGCCATATATAACCTGTGATAGTGTGATATCTTCTAACTATTTAAATGGTGTTTTCATATAGTAAATAGATCCCAATCGAGCTGTGGTTGATGATGTTGAGAGTAATGCGTCAGCCTCCATTCATTGAGTCGCGCAATCTTAGTCGAGACCCGTATCAGGTAGTTAAGGAGGAGAGGCCAAGGAAGCCTTCTTGCAAATGATAAACGAGTGGTTTACTGAGTTTTTTCGAACTAATCCGACTGCTTAGTAACCTTCACCCCCACCTATCCCCAACTGGTTCCCATAGTTCCTCAAGGCTTGGAACCTTTATGCTTAAGTAAGCCACCTGTAGATAAAATCTAAAAATACGAGGCTGAAGAGTTCAAATCTATAGCTGATGACGATCCTGAGATAGCTGAGTTTTGGCTTGAGAATACGATCTGGGTATTTGATGAGCTTTCTTGTATGCCAACTGAATGTGTAAAATGTGCCGTAACACTTCTGAGAGACACTGCATATCAGTGGTGGAATACTTTGATATCTATAGTACCGAAAGAATGGGTTACATGGGAATTCTTTCAAGATGAGTTTAAAAAGAAATACATCACTCAGCAGTTCATTGATAAAAAACGTAAAGAATTTTTGGAGTTTAAACAGGATCGAATGTCTATAACCGAGTACGAGAGAGAGTTTATGAGACTCAGTAAATATGCTCGAGAATGTGTTTCAAGTGAGGCAATTATGTGTAAGAGATTCAAAGATGGATTGAACGAAGACATCAGATCGCTAGTCAGGATTTTGGGATTGAAGGAATTTGTCGTGCTAGTCGACAGAGCTTGCAAAGCCGAAGAACTTGGCAAAGAAAAGAGAAAAGCTAATTTCAAGGCTAGAGATTCAAGAAAAAGATCGATGAGTAAAACATATCAGTCTTTATCAGATTCATATAGTTGTTTAAATGCTTTTGTGGGGTATCCAAATAGAGATCGTGGAAAGCAATATACGAGTCCTAAAGCTCAAGCTACTTTAGGATTGAGTGTGGGTAGTGTGAGAAATAATAAACCTGAGTGTTAACAATGTGGTAGATGACATTTTAGAGACTGCTAGATGAATAATAAACGTTGTTTTAAATGTGGCTCACAAGCTCACTTCATTCGACATTGTCAAGGTCGAGTAATACAGCTGCTAGAGGGAGACGACCTAGAAATACGAGAAATGTGACCAGCAGAAAAGGAACAACAAAGGACTCTACTATGAGATCCGAGGTTAGAGCACCAGTCAGAGCTTATGCTATTTGCACTCGCGAAGATGCGTCATCACTAGATGCTATCACCGGTACATTTTCTCTCTATGACACTAATGTAATTTCCTTGATTGATTATGGATTGACTCATTCATATATATGTATGAATTTAGTGTCTAGTAAGAATTTGTCCATGGAGTCCACTGAATTGGTGATTAAATTATTGAACCCCTTAGGCAAGTATGTCCTAGTTGATAAAGTTTACAAGAATTGTCCTTTGATTACTCGAGGTTATTATTTTCTGGCTAATTTAATACTTTTACCGTTTGATGAATTCGATGTGATTCTGGGTATGGGTTGGTTTACTATGCATGATGCTATTGTGAATTATAGACGAAAGACTATTGAATTGAAATGTCAAAATAATGAAACTCTTCGAATTGAATCTGATGAGTCGAATGGATTGCCTGTTGTGATATTGTCGATGTTAGCTCAGAAATATGTGTGAAAAGATTGTTATGCTTACCTTGCATATGTGCTGGATACAAAACTGTCTGAATTGAAGATTGAATCAGTACCAGTGGTTTGTGAATATCCGTATGTGTTTCTAGAAGAGTTTCCTAGGTTGCCACTGATCAGAGAAGTTGAGTTTGCTATTGACTTAGTACCAGGAACATCACCAATATCGATAGCTCTGTACAGAATGTCTCCGACAGAATTGAAAGAATTGAAATCTCAGTTGCAAGAGTTAACAGATAGAGGTTTAACACGACCTAGTTTTTTGCCCTAGGGTGCACCAGTTCTGTTTGTAAAAAAGAAAGATGGATCGAAAAGACTGTATCGATTATCGTCAGCTTAACAAGGTTACAATTAAGAACATCGATTATCGTCAGCTTAACAAGGTTACAATTAAGAACAAGTATCCTTTGCCAAGAATTGATGATTTGCTCGTTCAGTTGAAAGGAGCAACAATATTTTCAAAGATTGATCTGAGAACTGGTTACTATCAGTTGCGAGTTAAAGATTCGGATGTGCCAAAAACTACTTTCAGCACATTATGAATTTCTTATTATGCCATTCAAATTAACTAATGCTCCTGCAGTTTTTATGGATTTGATGAATTAGAACTTTAGACTGTATCTAGATAGATTTGTTGTTGTAATCATTGATGATATTTTGATCTATTCCCCAGATGAGTCAGAGCATGCTGAACATTTGAGAATTGTATTGAAAACTTTAAGAGATAAGCAATTGTTTGCTAAATTCAGCAAATGTGAGTTTTGGCTCCGAGAAGTTGGATTTTTGGGGCGTATTGTTTCAGCAGAAGGCATACCAGTTGATCCGAGTAAGATTTTAGCAATTGTTGACTGGAAACCGCCAAGGAATGTGTTTGACATTCAAAGTTTTATGGGATTAGCTGGTTACTATCGCCATTTTGTAAATGGATTCTTGATGATTGCTACACCAATAACTCGACTGCTATAGAAAGATGTGAAGTTTGATTGGTCCAAGAAATACCAATAGAGTTTTGAAGAGTTGAAAGCATTGTTAACTGAAGCACCAGTTTTGGTTCAGCTGGAGTCAGGTGAAGAGTTTGTGATTTTTAGTGACGCGCCATTGAATGGTTTGGGATCTGTTTTGGTGCAAGAAGGCAAAGTGATAGCTTATACTTCCAAACAAATAAAGTCGCATGAAAAGAATTATTCGACGTACGATTTAGAGTTGGCCGCTATTGATTTTGCTTTGAAAATTTGGCGACATCATTTATTTTGTGAGACGTGTCATATCTTTACCGATCACAAGAGTTTGAAGTATATAATAACTCAAAAAGATTTGAATTTGCGACAATAAAGATGACTCAAACTGCTGAAAGACTATGAATTAGTGATTGATTATCATCTGGCGAAAGTGAATGTAGTCGCGGATGCTATGAGTAGAAAACCTTTGTTTACGTTGTAGGAGATGAACACACAGTTAACATTGTCTGATGATGGTTCGATTTTAGCTGAGTTAAAAGCTAAATCGTTATTTCTTCAGAAAATTTGTGAAGCTCAAAAATGTGACGAGAAATTGTAAGCTAAAAGAGTGACATACGGATCAACTACTGATTTAAAGTATCAGATCGGATCCGATGATTGTTTAACGTTCTGAGGTAGAATTTGTGTACCAAAGAATTCCGAGCTTATTCAAAAAATTCTACATGAAGCGCATAGTGGTTGTTTATCTATTCATCTGGGGAGTACTAAACTGTACAATTATTTGAAATAGTTATACTGGTGGTCGGGTATGAAATGAGACATTTCAGAGTTTGTGTCGAGATGCTTGGTTTGTCAACAAGTTAAAGCCGAACATCAAGTGCCTTCGAGATTAGTACAACATGTGATGATACTAGAGTGGAAATGGGACAGAGTTACAATGGCTTATGTATCGAGATTACCTCTGTCTCCGAAAAAGAAAGTTGCTATTTGGGTTGTTGTTGATCGACTGATGAAATCTACACACTTCATTCCTGTACGTATAGATTTTTCACTTGATAGACTAGCTGAGTTGTACATCTCTGAGATCGTTAGATTGCACGGGGTACCAGTTTCTATTATTTCGGATAGAGATCCGAGATTTACGTCGTTATTTTGGAAGAAATTGCAAGAAGCTTTAGGTACGCAGTTACACTTTAGTACTACTTTTCATCCTCAAACCGATGGCTAGTCTGAGAGAGTAATTCAGATTCTTGAAGATATGCTTCGTTGCTGTGTTTTAGAGTTTGAAGGCAACTGGGAGAAATATTTACCGTTAGTTCAATTCGCGTATAATAATAGTTTTCAATCAAGCATAAAGATGGCGTCGTATGAAGCATTGTATGGTTACAAATGCCGAACTTATTTGTATTGGACTGAACTTAGTGAGAAAAAGATTTACTGGGCTGATTTGATTAGAGAGACCAAAGACAAAGTAAAAATAATTCGTAATAGTATGAAAGCAGCTTCAGATTGATAGAAATCATATGCGGATTTGAGCCATAAAGATATTGAATTTCAAATCAGTGACAAGTATTTTTGAAAGTATCTCAATGGAAGAAGATTCTTCGATTTGGTCGCAAAGGCAAATTGAGTCCGCAATTTATCGGGCCGTATGAAATTATCGAGAGAATAGGTCTACTGGCATATCAACTAGTTTTACTGTCAGAATTAGAATAGATCCATAATGTGTTTCATGTGTCGATGCTACGCCTATATAGATCAGATCCGTCGCACGTAATTTTTCCGTTAGAGATTAAAATTCATCCTGATATGACGTATAATGAAGAACTGATCAGAATTTTAGCTCGAGAGGTTAAAGAGTTAAGAAATAGGAATATAGCTTTGGTGAAGGTTTTGTGGCAACATCACGGGATTGAAAAAGCTACATGGGAGCCCGAGGAGCTATGAGAAAACAGTACCCTAACCTCTTTTCTGGTAAGATTTTCGAGGACAAAAATTTCTTAGGGGGTGAGTTGTAACAACCCGTTTTTAATCAAATCAGAACAGTGGTTTTGGGACCACAAATTCAAGGTTGAAATAATTGTTTTATTATTATTTTAATGTCTACAGCATGATAGTATGATTGTGTGAAAGTTTCGTTAATAAATTTTATCGTTTGAATGCTTAATTTGATAAAAGGGACTAAATTGCGGAAAGTGTAAAACTTGTGTTCTATTAGCTAAAGGTGTCTAATAGCTATAGAACCTAAAAGTGGAGGTCCTTATGTGGTAAGTAGACCATTTTTTTGTTATTGGACATTTATGAGCTTGTTTTATGGAAATTTTTAAGGTTTTTAAAGGTTATAAAAGTAAATTAGTTAATAAAGATTAATTAAATGAAAGAAAAACTAAGTATCATCTTTCTATTCATCATTTTCAATCGAAAATTGCAAGGGAAGAAACCATTTTTGAATGCTCCATTCGATAATCTTCATGTCTTCAATTAGGTATGAAATTTTGATCTGTTTTTAATGATTTCTATGTTCTTGAGATCATTATAGCTTAATCTAGCTAGCCCAGGGACTAATTTGGAAATTTTTAAAGGTTTATGGTTTTTTCATTGATGAATATAGGTGTATTTTGATGTTTGGTGATAGAAAATGTATGCTTGTTGTTAAATAAACAACATTTGTAAAGTGATTTTTGGTCAATTAGGGATTAAATTGAGAAATGTGGAAATTTTGTGGTAGAAATGTGAAAAAAAATGAAAAATATGGGCTACTATGGTAATAGGAGAAATTCGGCTAGCACGGGTAGGGACATTACTGCATGAATTTTCATTTTTATAAGTTAAGGACTAAATTGTAAAAATGTTGAAATATTAGGGGCAAAAGTTTAAAGTTGTGATAATATGAAATTTGGGGCTAAAACGAATAGAATGATAATTAAATAAGATAAATTTGATTACATATATATCAAGAAAAGCGAAGTTTCGATTTAGATCGAGGGAAAACAAAGTATTGGACTAGTCGATCTATTTCATCGTCTTTGTGAATCGAAATAAGTTCGTATGTTAATAAGCCTTATTGTAATTGTGATTTTAAATTTTTTATAATAGAATTGTTGATGAATATGATTGTATGAAAATATTCAACGGTAATTCGGCAAATGTGAAATCCCGGTTGAACCTTACGAATAGATTAGGATACGAATGACATGTCATTAGGGGTTATGAGATTTGGGAGCTAGTCCGTACGTCCTATCGGTGGGTGAGTTATCCAACATGTGTTGCGGATTCACGTTAGCTTGTGTAAGCAGCACTGTGTAGCTTCTCCATGATCGTCAGCTTGTGTAAGCAGACCCGTTGATAGCTCGAGAGTGAGCATTATATGTGATATGAGATTGAGATAGCTTCGACTAAGTATTTTGCACTTAAGGTGCGAGATTCTCGAGTATCCGATAGTATTCCAAATGGTTCAAAGGGTATATCGAAGACATGAAATGGTGAGAAATAGATACGTATCAGTACAGGTATGTACGAAAACTATACGAGCATTAAAATTATAATGCCCCGAATTTGGGCCTAGAAGTATTGGGCCTATTGGGCTTTGGGCTTTGGGCCTCCGAAATTTTTTAAGTGAGTAAGAAAATGACAAATTGCGTGTTTGCTTTAATCGTTAAGGAATTTGGAGTGTCTAGGGGTGTTGGAGATGTCCTAGGATCAAGTAAGGGTATAGGAAAAAAATTGGTTTTAGCCCTAGGGAATAGTGACTTCAGTTAGTAGCCTTTTAAATAAATGCAGAAGGAAAATAACACAAGAGTAGCTTCCAGTGTAGTGGCAAAGTGACGCTACTTAAGGAGTAGGGAGGTGGCATCATTAGCAGGTGAAGAGGTCTAAGGTTCGAGGCTTGAGAGTGGTAAATTGGAGGTTTTATTTTTGCCTTCTAGATGGTTAGTAGTGGCGTTGGAGTGGACTCTGGATGGGAGCATTTAGGAGAGAAAATTAAGGTAAAGATAAGAGAGAAAATATAGGGGATTGAGGTGTGTATATGTTGGTGCCGAATTGGACTCTAAGGGGAAGGGAGTTTTGGCTTTTGGCTATAAAAGGGGGTGTCGAATTCTTTTGAAAGGTTCCGTTACTTTTCTTTTCTCCCCTTCAGTCAAATTCTTCCATTTACTGAAAAAAAGAAACATCATTCCTTTGCCAAAATTTTTGTTTTTCCCTCTAGCCAAATTCTTCTCTTGAGAGTTGCCTAAACACCTTTTTCTCTCTAAGTGATCAGAAGATGAATCATCCATACCCTCTCTTCTCAAATTCCCTTTCTTGTTCACCTTTGGTTCTAGCCGATCACTTCTTCTCTTCTTCTCCTTATTGGTGCCGAATAGTCCCTGTCACCATACTAATCTCAAAAGTCGAATACTTCTTGGGCTAATTGCTTCTTGGGTAAGTACTTAGTCAATTTTCCTTTAGTATGTTCGATAAAATTCGAAGGGCTATCTAACTTTTCCTATCGTTAATCTTGTATTAACAAGGGTAGAATTCAAGGATCGCAAGCGTGGTAAGGATCGTTAGCAAAGAGGTAAGTGCACTCGTTTTGGTTGTGGTTTAGTTGATGGCCGAATGTAAGTATGGCCTATAGGGGTGACTTATGTGGAATATGAGTCACTTGTTTTTTATGATATATGTTTGGGTGCAGATCTAGGGGATATTCGCCAATAGTAGCTAAGGAAGAGCTATTAGAACCCGGTGGCACACAGTAAGGTTACGGTGAGGTTTCAGTTTTTGATAAACTGTGTTTTAAGCCAAGATTAATCGTTAAGTGATGACTATTGTAGGTTCGTGATTTAGGGGTTTACAGCTCGCGTGGTTACCAAGTGTGTACAAACACTACACACACGATATCGACAATGCCGAAAAATCGAAAAGCCAAAAGTGGCTAAATGGGCCCAGTGGGCCCTGAGGCTAAGTTTGATGAAATTGTTTGGTTGGTTATATGAATTGAGTTAGTCATGCATGTTACATGATCTTGAATTGCTTTGGGCCTAATAGGCATATGGATGAGATTTGGGCCTAATGGGCCGTAAGGATGTGATTTGGGCTTGATGGGCTTTATGGGGACATATAAAAGTATGTTAGGGTTTAATAGAATTTAGGCCTAGTTCTGAAGAACTCTTAAACCGCATGAGACTTAATCAAATAATTAAGCAAGTCTTTGGACAAGTCGCTGGGTTAGAGTGTAGCAACGGCCATATGCATGTCTAGGATTGAATCTAGGGAGACCTTGGTACTTAAGCGGTCCTAGTGGCCCACCTCCTCTTCTCTAAAATCCTACCTGGTGCATAGTGTCTGCTCACTTTAGCCGCAATGACTTTTTAATGGGCCAAAGTTCATAGCTAAAACCCGAGAGGGACCAAATACCCCTGATTTGAAAATTACCAAAATATCCCTAGATTTGTAAAAATTACTAAAATAGCCCTGATTTGTAAAATTTACAAAATACCCCAGATTTTTAGAATTACCAAAATATCCCTAATTTACAAAATTTCTAAAGTGCCCCTATTTTTCAAAATACCCCTAGGTAGTGAAATGACTAAAATACCCTTGGGTGGTGAAATGACTAAAATATCCTTAGGTGATTAAAGTGTGAAAATGTGTGTTGCAATCACGAAATATATGTTGCACTTAGGTTGGTTTTGATGATACGGAGGAAGATTTGAGGATCATAGAGTCGCTTGACGACCATGGATCTACTGGTGGCTTTAAGCCTATTATAGCAGCTTTGCAGCAACATTTGAGTAGTTCCGCTGCTGGTGCTACCTTTGGTGTGTAAGGATGGGTGGGTTGATATCTATATCCCCACAGGTGTGTAGGGTTAGAAGGGAAATGGTGTGCAGGGTTGGATTTGGGATGGGTGCATTGCATTCATGTGATTCTGATGTGACATGAGGTCATTGTGGGCTAAGGCCCAAGACCACCGTTTTTGATAGGACTTAGGCCCAATGTGATAATTGCATATTGAATTGATTGCCAAGGGTCGTACACACTGAGTTTTGAAACTTACACCCTTTTTATTAAATGTTTCAGGTGATCCACAGTAGACAGCTCGACGTGGGAGGGGGCTCGGAGATGGCCACACTACAAGATACTTAGGAATTTTGCTTATCAGTTTCAAAAGACATGATTTTAATCATTTCACTTTCGTTGGTTGTAATAAGGCCTTGTACTTCATTTTGACTTTAGATTTTGTGTTTTGTTATCATTGTTCAGCTATTAACGTAATTATTAAACTTAAATAAATTTCTTAAGTTTAAACATGATTTTCGAGATAACTTTAACTTATGGGATTTTACTTAAAAACATGGGCTTTTATCAATACTTAACAAGTTTCAAGGATTTTGGGCTTTTAGGACTTAAGTTTTTAACTAAGCAAAGTTGTTTTGGAATTATCTCTTTGATGTGACATCACTGGATTCGATCATAACGTCTGGGTCGGGCCTGGGTGTAACATCCCGAAATTGGGCCTATTGGGCCTTGGGCTTGGGAGCATTTAAAATTTTTTAGAACAATAGAACGGCATTATTTCAAGTTGGACTTATTGGGAATGTGATTTTGGAAAGTTACGGGGTTTTTAGGAAGTTCTGGGTTTATTTGGGCCCTAGTAAAAATTTTGTGTTTAAGCCTATTAAGGAGAGATAATAAGTGGCATCAAGGCTTATAGAAATAGGTGAGTAATGTGCTAGCATAAGTGAGCATATGGCAAGGAGGTTATCGCGTGAAGTGGAGAGCATAGAGGGAAGGGGTTCAAATCCTATCTCGTGCAAATTTTTTTACTAAATTTTTTGCATTCTTTCCCTAAGTGTCGGCCAAGATGGTATATATGGCAAGGTGGACTTTTTCATTTTGGCAAGGTGGCTAAGGAAATTAGGAAAAGATGAGAGTAGGGAAAGATATCAAGAGAAAAGGAAAGTATAGGGAACATGTTGGCCCAAAGAGAGGAAAGTGTTTTGGAAAGTTTTGGTTGGCAAAATTTTTGACCTTATTGCCAAGGTATGGATGGTTTTGGTATAGGGAAGGGAGAGCTGAATTTCTCTTATCTCTTGAGATCATTTTGTTAGTTTTGGTGCATGAGAGGTACACTTTTCTCTTAGCCAATTGTGTCTTCTTTTCAAATTCATCTCCCTCTTTGCTTTGGCCAAAACTACCAAGGCACTTTTCCTCGATCCATTCTTTTCTTTTGATGATTTCATCAACCTTTTCTCTTTTGTTAAAATTGACATTATCTTGTGATTAAACTTTCTTGTTCGATTCTCTCCATAGCCGAACCTATTACCACCCTACTTCTTCACCATTTCTTTTCTTTTCGTGTTGGACAATCTCTTCTTAATCGAATCGGTAAGTGATCGTATATCCCTCGTTTCATTTTATTTTCTTTTTCTTCCAAGCCGAATATAGGTGAAGGGGGTGTATTGTTTGGGTGATTTTTCTTCAAGCCGAATAAGGTGTGGCTAACATTTGTTCTTGTGTTAATCACTTCTAAGGACTCGAAGTACTTTAACAGAGGTCTAATCGAACACCTATTCTTCGTAATAAGAGATTCGGATTGTTGGTAAGTGATATAGATTGTTAATCAATCGCAATACTTGGTTGAAGTTATAAATTGGGCTTTGGACTAATTTTTGACCGATTGAACCTTTAGGTGCCGCGGAGAGTATCGTGTTACGGATTTCGAATAAGGTGTGTAATCCCGTACCCATCCGAATAAATGTTTGAAATGGTGTGTAATCCTGTACCCATCCGAATACATGTTTGATATGGTGTGTAATCTCACACTTCTTTGAATATTTGCATGAAATGTTTTGTGATTCGGTCGAAAGATCAAAAAATCAGAAATCGGCATTTGTGATCACTCGGGCGTGCGTATGTTCGTAGTGGAAACTATATTTTGCAATGAAATAGTTTTTGGTTAGTAGCAGAGATGTGATTTTGAAAAATCATGAAAAATATGAGAAAGGTAATTTCAGAGTGAATAAGATATAGAATTAAAGATTACTGTGTCTAGCTTTATATTAAAGAAACAGGGGAGGAAGAGAGATTTTATATTCTGTGATATTTTAATTTTAGTGAGACTAGTTCTAAATGACTTCGTGGTTCCCTATTCTCTCTTATAAAAATCATTTAAAATTTTACAAAGTGAATTATGAGTTATAATTTATATGTATAGATTCCTTAGTGAGTCTAGTTTCAATAGAAACAAGTGGGACCAATATATGAAAACTATGCAAGGAGATATTTGAATTTAGGGTAAGAGAGGTTAGATTTGTTGGCCAGTGAAAGAAGGGAATATTTAATGAATAAACTGAACTAAACGGCTAAGCCAAAAATTCTGGAAAAATTGTAGTAAAAAGATTTGTAAGTCTAGTTTTGAGGAAAATTTACGGATCTAAATTTTGAGTTTCATAACTCGAGTTATAGGTAATTAAGTCAACGTGATGCAGATGGACAGTTTCAATTTTTAGTTAAGTCTAGGGTTGCAAAATTACGAAAATACCCTTGGAGGGTAAATTACCGGAATACCTTGGGTTACGAGATTATTGAATTAACCTCGATGGGTAAAATTACGAAAATGCCTTAATGGGTCGAATTATGAAATTGCCCCTAATGGGCTAAATTACAAAATTGCCCCTAATGGGCCGATTTGATAGATTGCCCTAATGGGACGATTTGCAAAGTGTTATAATGGGCCAAATTTCTGAATTAATGATTGTTGTTTATAATTGTAAATATCATGATTTACTATGTATGTTGCATTTACATAATTTTGCATGGGATGAGAAAAAGTTGAAGAGAAGTGATTCTGGTGGCACTGCCACAAATATGTTTGTTAATATGATTCATTCATATTCTGGTGGCTGTGCCACATATTCTAGTGGCTCTGCCACAAATTCTGATAACGGTTAAGTGCCAACCTAAATATGGCTTTGTGCCATCGTGATTGTGGCTTTGTGCTAAACATATTTACCCGGGGCTATGTGCCTACATATGAATTAACGGCTCTGTGTCGATCATATTTACCCAAGGTCGTAGCCGATTATATTATCAGATATGATATTCGGTGGCTCGCCAATAATCAGATAGTGGCTATGCCATGCATAATTATGACTCTAGTGGCTCAGCCATAAATATTATAAAAAGCAGTTTGACTGCAGCGTTTCTGATGGCTCAAGCACAAATTATTATAAATGGCAACTTGCATGCGATTGGTATGTTTGGCAAGGTGGGTTGACTTGATCCCCACAAGTGTGATGGGATGGTACGGGTGGTGTATAGTGGATGGATTACTAGGATGGGTTGGGTTGCATTACATTATCCGTATTATCATGTTTATAGGCCTAAGGCCCAATTTGTTTTGTAAATGGGCTTCGACCCAAGATTATGCTACATGGGCTCCGGCCCAAGATATTGCCTTACGGGTTTAGACCTAGTGGATAATGGTAAGGGGATTATGCACTGAGTTCTATTAACTCACCCCCTCCTTTCTTAATCTTTGTAGGTAATGCTAGATGACGAGGACTTGGGCCCATGGATGACTCGGTGGAGGCCATACTTCGGAAATAAATGTTTCGAACTTAAGTAAATTATTTTTCTGCTCTTTTTTGTTATGTTTTTTACTATTTGGGTTTTTATGTTGTAATAAGGCCTCTGGAATATTTTATTTTTGCTTTATGTTTGACGTACTTATATTTTGCTTAAATTGTTTTAAACGGGAATTTTTCTAAAAACTTTAATAAAGATTTTCTAAAATAGACTAACAAATGGATTTCATAACAAACTTTTACAAATATTTTAATTTGGAAATTTTCTCTCAAATTATCAAAACTATTTTTCAAAAGTCACGGTTTTAAGGTTCACTAGTTTAAATTTTCGATTTATCAATCAACCTCTCAAGATTAGAAGTATTTTATCAAACATTTACAGCCAAATTTGTTTTTCTTAATTACAATCAAATAACACTTATTTTAGTACAAAGCACAAGGACTTTATATGTTTTCCTCATGTGACATGTCAAATCCGGTTGTGACGCATGGGCCGGGTTTGGGGTGTTACATTTGTGATGCAATCTCCAACAACTCCCAATCTGAGCTAACCTTCGATAATCACTATAAAACACAGAAAAGTAAACAGAGTAAGCTATGAAGCTTAGTAAGCTCAAATAGTTAATAAGTAAAACTCACTATTTAATCACCATTCAAGTAATATAACATATGGTACTTCAAAATCATGTAATTATAAGGCTAACATATATTCAAACACAAATTAATCAAGATCTTAAAACTTTCATAGTTTCTGTAACACCCCCAGACCCAGCCCAGATGTTATGGCTGAATCCGGGAATGTCACATCGAAGGCATATTTCAAAATGATTTTTTCTAAGTTAAAGTTTAAGGCCTAAAAGCCCAAAATCCTTGAAACTTGTTAAGTAATGATAAATGCTCATGTTTTTAAGTAAAAGGCCATAAGTTAAGTTATCTCGAAAATCATGTTTAAACTTAAGGAATTTATTTAAGTTTAATAATTACGTAAACAATTGAACAATGATAACAAAACACAAAATCTATAGTCAAAACGGAGTACAAGGCCTTATTACAACCAACGAAAGTGAAATGATTAAAATCATGTCTTTTGAAACCGATAAGCAAAATTCCTAAGTATCTTGTAGTGTGGCCATCTCTGAACCCCCTCCCACGTCGAGCCGTCTACTGTGAATCACTTGAAACATTTAATAAAAAGGGTGTGAGTTTTGAAACTCAATGTGTACGACCCTTGCCAATCAATTCAATATCAAATTATCACATTGGGCCTAAGCCCTATCAAAAACAGTGGTCTTGGGCCTTAGCCCACAACGACCTCATGTCACATCAGAATCACATGAATGCAATGCACCCATCCCAAATCCAACCCTAAACACCATTTCCCTTCCAGCCCTACACAGCTGTGGGATATAAATACCAACCCACCCATCCCTACACACCAAAGGTAGCACCAACAGCGGCACTACTCAAACGTTGCAGCACAGTTGCTATAATGGGCTTAAAGACACCAATTGATCCATGGTTGTCAAGTGACTATGCAATCCTCAAATCTTTCTCCGTATCATCAAAACCCACCCAAGTGCAACATATTTCGTGAATCAACACACATTTTCACACTTTAAGCACCTAGGGGTATTTTAGTCATTTCACAACCCAGGGGTATTTTAGTTATTTCACTACCCAAGGGTATTTCGTAATTCTACCCTACAGGGGTATTTAAGTAATTTTGCAAAATAGGGGTACTTTGGAAATTTTGTAAATTAAGGATATTTTGGTAATTATGTAAATCAGGGGTATCGTGTAAATTTTACAAATAAGAGGTATTTTGTAATTTTTACAAATCTAAGGATATTTCAGTGATTTCTAAATCAGTTGTATTTGGTCCCTCTCGGGTTTTAGTTATGAACTTTGGCCCATTAACAAGTCCTTGCGGCTAAAGTGAACAGACACTGCACCAGGTAGGATTCCAAAGAAGAGGAGGTGGGCCACTAGGACTACTTAAGTACCATGCTCTCCCTAGATCTAATCCTAGATATGCATATGCCCGTTGCCATACTCTAACCCAGCGACTTGTCCATGAACTTGTTTAATTATTAGATTAAGTCTTATGTGGTTTAAGAGTTGTTCAGAACTAGGCCAAAATTCCATTAAACCCTAACATACTTTTCTACTATAATGGGCTTAAAGCCACCAGTAGATCCACAGTCGTCAAGCGACTATGCGATCCTCAAATCTTCCTCCGTATCATCAAAACCAACCCAAGTGCAACATATATTTCGTGAATGCAACACACATTTTCACACTTTAAGCACCTAGGGGTATTTTAGTCATTTCACCACCCAAGGGTATTTTAGTCATTTCACTACCTAGGGGCATTTTCGTAATTCTATCCTATAGGGGTATTTAGGTAATTTTGAAAAATAAGGGCACTTTAGAAATTTTGTAAATTAGGGATATTTTGGTAATTCTGAAAATCAGGGGTATTTTGAAAATTTTACAAATCAGGGGTATTTTAGTAATTTTTACAAATCTAAGGATATTTCGATAATTTCCAAATCAGGGGTATTTGGTCCCTCTCGGGTTTTAGCTATGAACTTTGGCCCATTAAAAAGTCCTTGCGACTAAAGTGAACAGACACTATGCACCAGGTAGGATTCTAGAGAAGAGGAGGTGGGCCACTAGGACCGCTTAAGTACCAAGGTCTCCCTAGATTCAATCCTAGACATGCATATGGCCGTTGCTACACTCTAACCCAGCGACTTGTCCAAAGACTTGCTTAATTATTAGATTAAGTCTCATGCGGTTTAAGAGTTCTTTAGAACTAGGCCTAAATTCTATTAAACCCTAACATACTTTTATATGTCCCCATAAAGCCCATCAAGCCCAAATCACATCCTTACGGCCCATTTGCCCAAATCTCATCCATATGGCCTATTAGGCCCAAAGCAATTCCAGATCATGTAACATGCATGATTAACTCAATTCATATAACCAACCAAACAATTTCATCAAACTTAGCCTCAGGGCCCACCGGGCCCATTTAGCAACTTTCGGCTTTTTGACTTTTCGGCATTGTCGATATCATGTGTGTGTAGTGTTTGTACACACTTTGTAACCATGTGTGCTACAAACCCCTTAATCACAAACCTACAATAGTCATCACTTAACGATTAATCTTGGCTTAAAACACACTTTATCAAAAACTGAAACCTCACCGTAACCTTATCGTGTGCCACCGGGTTCTAATAGCCCTTCCTTAGCTACTATTCGCTAATATCCCCTAGATCTTCACCCAAATGTATATCATCAAAAACAAGTGACTTATATTCCATATAATTCACCCCTATAGGCCATACTTACATTCGGCCATCCACTAAACCACAACTGAGATGAGTGCACTTACCTCTTTGCTAACGATCCTTACCACGCTTACGATCCTTGAATTCTACCCTTGTTAATACAAGATTAACAATAGGAAAAGTTAGATAGCCCTCCAGCTTTTACCGAACATACTAAAGGAAAATTGACTAAGTACTTACCCAAGAAGTAATCGGCCCAAGAAGTATTCATCTTTTGAGATTAGTATGGTGATAGGGACTATTTGGCACCAATAAGGAGATGAAGAGAAGAAGTGATCGGCTAGAACCAAAGGTGAACAAGAAAGGGAATTTGAGAAGAGAGGGTATGGAGGATTCAGCTTCTGAGAACTTAGAAAGAAAATGGTGTTTAGGCAACTCTCAAGAGAAGAATTCGGCTAGGGGGAAAATGAAATTTTGGCAAAGGAATGATGGTTTCTTTTTTTCGGTAAATGGAATAATTTGGCACCAACATATCCACACTTCATTCCCCTATCTTTTCTCTTTTATCTTTACCTTAATTTTCTCTCCTGAACACTCCCTTCCAGAGTCCACTCCAATGCCACTACTAACCATCTAGAAGGCAAAAATAAAACCTCCAATTTACCACTCTCAAGCCTCGAACCTTGGACCTCTTCACCTACTAATGATGCCACCTCCCTACTCCCTAAGTGGCGTCACTTTGCCACTACACAGCAAGCTACTCTTGTGTCATTTTCATTGTGTATTTATTTAAAAGGCCTACTAACTGAAGTCACTGTTCCCTAGCGCTAAAACAAAATTTTTTTCCTATACCCTTACTTGATCCCAGGACATCTCCAACACCCCTAGACACTCCAAATTCCTTAACCATTAAAGCAAACATGCAATTTGTCATTTTCTTGCTCACTTAAAATTTTTGAGGTCTAAAGCCCAAAGCCCAAAGCCTAATAGGCCCAATAATTCTAGGCCCAAATTTGGGGTGTTACAATTTTACCCTCTTAAAGAAATTTGGTCCTCGAAATTTCCAACTAACTATTAATTGCCCCACTCAAGTGACACCACTATGCTTTCGTTGCGCACTCTGATTTTAATAACACTAACCCACTTTAACTCTAATTGAACCCTTTACACTTACCCAGTGGAGCAGATAAACATTGCACGCATTCAGTTTCTATACCCAAAATATCGCATCCACACAAAACATAGCTGACTTAATGGTGATTCAACAATCCCGAGTCTGATGCTCATCAGACCCGCATCTGAAACATGCTCCTGACTTCATCCAGCATTCACCCGGACGACGCCTTCTGCAATATTCGCAACCGAAAGTTTGGACGTACCTTAAAATGCTTCACAGAACAAGACTGCAGTCCTAGAGAAATGCAATCTCTTTTTTCTTACAGTCCACGCACGTAACCCGAAGTGTTTCACCAATTTCTTTAACCTACTCCAGTACCTCCCTAACTAGCTGAGTCGGCACATCAGCCCTAACACTTCCACGACTTCTGTCGCGACCCCTTTCACTTCTTCTAGTGCTCATCGCTGATTCTCGTATTATCTAAATTAGGATTTTTTATGAATTTAGTTCATAGTTCCACTGTTTAAAACACATGTTTTATGCAAGTAACAATTTAGAAGTTGTTTTGCGCTCGTGAATCTACTACAGGCTTAAGTTTACTACGGGCTTTAGTCTCTAAAAACCTATTCTTGAAAGTAGCCCAATATCTAAATACAGTTCAACAATTTAAACAAGTAAAATAATAGAAAAACTTACTTGGCTCGATGGCAAGGGCTCGGTGAACCACATTACAAGATCCTACAAAAACTTTTTAATCTACTTGTTTTTAAAAACAAAACCCAAAATCTAAGGCCCATTTCACAGCCCGAGCTTTTCAACTGGGCTCTGATGCCACTAAAAGAAATTTCATCCTCGAAATTTCCAACCAATTACTAAACGCACCGCTCAAGTCACACCACTATGCTTTCGCTGCGCACTCTAATTTTAATAACACTAATGTACTTTTAACTTAATCTTGAATCCTCTTACACACAACCAAACATCTAACCATAGAAGCAAGCAATTATCTTCCACTTATACCTAAAATTTCTACATCCAAACATCACTTCCAACCACAACATACCTGACTTAATGGTGATGGAACAATTCCAAGCCCTATGCTCCTTAGTCCCGCATCTCAAGCATGCTCCTGACCTCCTCCAGCATTCTCCCGGATAACGCCTTCTACAATAATCGCAAGCTGGAAAGTTTAGACGTGCCTTAACACGCTTTACAGAACGAGACTGTGACCCTAAAGAATCGCGATTTCTTTTCTTCTTACAATCCACGCACCAAACCCGAATTGCCTCACCGATTCCTTTAATCTCCTTTAAAACCTCCCTAACTAGCTGAGGCAACTCATCGGCTTTGGCTCCATCATGAGACCCCGTCTCAGCCACTAACGATGTCATTGCCTCTCTTTCGGGCACATGCCTCGGTGCTGAAGATCTAACTCTAGCACCCGGCCTCTACCACAGCTACGTCCACCGCATCCACGTCCGCTAGCGCTCATATTTACTAATTCGATTTAATCTGATTAAGAGTCTTATGAATCAGTATACTATTTAATGTTTATTAAACAATGTTTTATGAAGTATAGAAGTAAAGTCGTTTTAGCAAAATGTATCCTATAGTCTCAATCTCTATAGTTTCAGCTCCTAAAGCTAAAAGTTCTAGAGTATTTCTACAGTCATACCACAATAATCATAAAAACATAAACTCACTTGACTTGGTGCTGGATACCCGTGGTGCCATACTTCCTTTGAAACATGCATTTATAAATTAAAAATTTTAAACAGCTTTGGTAAACGCTTTTGAACCCAAACCACGGTCGAGTTTTGAAACTGGGCTCTGATACCATAAAATGTAACACCCCAAACCAGGCCCATGCGTCACAACCGGATCTGACATGTCATATGAGAAAAACGTATAAAGTCCTTGTGTTTTGTACTAAAATAAGTGTTATTTGATTGTAATTAAGAAAAACAAATTTGGTTGTAAATCTTTGATAAAATACTTCTAATCTTGAGAGGTTGATTGATAAACTGAAAATTTAAACTAGTGAACCTTAAAACCGTGACTTTTGAAAAATAGTGTTGATAATTTGAGAAAAAATTTCCAAATTAAAATATTTGTAAAAGTTTTTTATGAAATCCATTTGTTAGTCTATTTTAGAAAATCTTTATTAAAGTTTTTAGAAAAATTCGCATTTAAAACAATTTAAGCTAAATATAAGTACGTCAAACATAAAGCAAAAATAAAATATTCCAGAGGCCTTATTACAACATAAAAACCCATATAGTAAAAAAATAAGGAAAAAGAGCAGAAAAGTAATTTACTAAAGTTCGAAAAATTTATTTCCGAAGTATGGCCACCATCGAGTCATCCATGGGCCCAAGTCCTCGTCACCGAGCATTACCTACAAAGATTAAAAAGGAGGGGGTGAGTTACTAGAACTCAGTGCATAATCCCCTTATCGTTATCCACTGGGTCTAAACCCATAAAACAATATCTTGGGTTGGAGCCCATGTAGCATAATCTTGGGCCAAAGCCCATTTACAAAACAAACTGGGCCTTTGGCTTATAAACATGATAATGCAGATAATGTAATGCAACCCAACCCATCCTAGTAATCCATCCGCTACACACCACCCGTACCATCCCATCACACCTGTGGGGATCAAGTTAACCCACCCCGCCAAACACACCAATCGTAGGCAAGTTGCCATTTATAATAATTTGTGGCTGAGCCACCAGAAACGCTGCAGTCAAACTGCTTTTTATAATATTTATGGCTGAGCCACCAGGGTCATAATTATGCGTGGAATAGTGAAACACCCCAAACCCGGCCCACAAGTCCTGACCGGATATGGCATGCTCCTTGAGTAAAATGTAGCTAAATCTCGTTTTTGACCTCTTGGAAAAATTGGTGGTTTTGTAGAAAATAGATTTGTGTTATGATCAAGTTGAAAACCATGTTATTTTTAAAGCTTGTATTTCATTAAAACGTTATTTTCATGTTTCAAAAGTTTCAAGTTAAAAGAAATGTCGAATTTTAGAGCTTATCAATAGGTTGAAAATCGTAGGTGTTTGGGAGTCAAACATTTGAAGTTGTTTTACGAAAAAATGTTTAACCATTTGTTTAATGTTGATCGTATCAGAATAAAAATTAAAACGCAAAAATAAAACAGTTAAATAGTAATGGCCTTATTACAACAAAACAAAACCCGAAATAAATCTCGAAAACTTAATAAGAAAATAAGTTTAATTATGTGAAAACCCGAAAATGCTGAGCTGAGCATGGCCACCACTAAGTCCTGCCGACCGGTCCATTTCTTCGAGTATCACCGCAAAATGTTAGCCCACGAAGGGTGAGTCAATGACTCGATGTGTAACAACCATCACAGACTCCCAAGCGATTAAGGCATATCAAATCACATATAACAAATATAAGCAATGATGCAACCCAAACCCACCTAGATATCCAACCTCTATACACCACCCGTACTTGCCAATCACACCGTGGAGATTACTAAATCGACCCTCCATCCGCTACACACCATCGAAGGCAGTCACTGCAGTCAACTGCACATCGCCCTTATAATCGTGGCATAGCCACCAGATAATGTGACAGAGTCACCGGATTCATAATATGTGACATAAGTCACCGGATAATATGGTAAAAACCACCGGAACACTTCCCCTTTATCATTATCACCCATATGCCCATGCAACATACATATTATTCAGATATCATGCAATGCACCTTACCCCAAAGTCATAACGAAATCACACATACTCTATATCAATGTTTATAACATTACTAACTGAGAGTTAGGGGTAACGTACCTGAATGCACTGTACCATTGAATGGTACCCTTAGCCATGTTACTCGTATTTTCATAATCACATGTTTAATATTGCTACCATTAATCTATCGAGAATTAATGTAGGGTTACACACTTGACTATTCGTAGATCTAAGCGAAATCCTAAAACTATGCGAAACTAACGAGATCTCAAAACGTTTGCCTTTCCCCTTCCTACAGTCGGCCAACCCTTTGTTAGTAACCAAAAACCTATTCGACTCAATAAGAAATCCCAAACGATATGTCGTATGAAGATAACACTTTACCTTAATGCCGATTTGTTTCCAACCAAATCCCGAAGCTACATGATGCACCTCCCTTGCAATCGGCCAAGCACTAGCACACAAAAATAATTAGCCTTCGGCTTTGGAACGAATAAGAGACAGATTCGAAACACTAAAACCCTTACCAGAATAGATATGAATCCCAAAACTTCTTATTATCTCTGTCGAACTCCCCCTAAAAACCATAGTTAGAATCGGCCATCTGTAAAATAATATGGCCTTTAGCCGAATACTAACCCTTACCTTGGATCTCAAATCCAGAAAAATCACCTTTCAAGCGTCGGCTACAAGAATCCTAAAAGATCTCCTTCATGGTTCGGCCAAAAGAAAATAAGAGGGATTAGATTCCTAGATTTCAGCTAACCAAAGGAAAAAAGAAAAGAAACTGAATGACAGCTACCCCTTGCCACAATGTTGAGATCGATTACACCCTTGTTTGGAAACACAGAGAAATTCGACTATAACTCAAAAAGAAAGAGATAAATTCGACACTTCAATGGAGACTAGCTCACGTGAGAAGAGAAAGAAATAAGGCCAAGGATATTCGGCCAAACACTTGAAAGAAGATAGGAAGAAGAGAACTCACAAGGTTTCGGCTTTGAAGATGGTAGAGATGAAAGAAGAAAATAGAAGAAGAAAGTGACCTTAATGGTCTTCTCAAATTCGGCAAATGCAAAAAGAAAAGTTTTGAAAGTTATCTAACTACTACTTTCGGCACATCACTAGGGAAAGAAAAGATAGCCAAATTGCACCTAGAACCCCTATGCATGACCGAATATGCCCCTTCAAAAGTCCCTTAGCCGGCCAACTCTTCTTTACTCATCCAAATCCCCTCTTTTCCTCCTACTTAGCCGAAATTTTGAGCTATTTGACCCAATCTACTCTTCATCCATTCAGAGTCCTTGTGCCATCCACTACTACACCTCCTTGCCAAAAAATAAAAGCTCCAAAATGCCACCTGCGTTACTCGAACCTAGGCCCCTTCACACTCCCTGTGGCGTCACTCTCCTGTGCTCTAAGTGGTGCCTCCCTTGCCACTTTACTAGCTGAGTTCTTGCATCCTAGTCCACATACTAAACTCCTTAAGGCCTAGCTCCCTTAATTCTCCTTTAAGGATTAGAAATCAAATATTTTTCTAAGGCTTCTACCTACATCCCAAGGTTCCCGAAGCCCCCAAAACACATGCAAATCACACACAAGCATGCTACCACATACATTTAAGTGAAAATGCATAACCCCTAAATCCCAGATATTACACATAGCCACTATACAGATTGTGGCAGAGCCACTAGAATATCATATACGATAATATAATCGACACACAGCATTGGGTAAATATGATCGACACTGAGTCATTAATTCATTTGTGGTTTCCATATCGGTTTCCCTCTCGTTTTAGCCATTGCCGAATCTTGCTAGTGAGTAACCGAATCTCGTTTTAGCCATTAGGTAAATATGATCGACACTGAGTCGTTAATTCATTTGTGGTTTCCATATCAATTTCCCTCTCATTAATTCATATATTTAGAAGCCGACACTGAGTTGAAACCCCCTAGTCATTTAGAACATCTTCAACAAAATGTTTAAGGGGTTTCGATTTCTAAATAAAGAAAAAAATGGAATAGAGGAAATGAGTTTAAGATTTCGATTTTGAGGGTGCACAAATAGAGAAGAAGAGAAATAAGAAACATGTTTTGGCTCTCAAAGAGATTAAAAGAAATCGCAAAAGAAAAAGAAGGGGTATGGGCAAGGGGTATTCGGTTTTGCAAGAAATCGAAAGTGAGAGGAGGGTTAGAGGGTTTCAGCCTTAAGAAGCAATTGAGAGATAAAAGAACAACTTACCCCAATCAAGAAGGAAGGTTCAGCTCCTCAAAAGATTGAAAAGAAATGAGGGGGAAGAATGGTAAGGTGATTCGGCTATGGATCCAAAAGAAGAGAAAGAAAAGAAGTCAATGGAGAGGGAGGGGTGATGGTTTTGGTTTTGACACAAAATGAGAGGAAGAGTAGAAGAATTCGGCTAAGGCTTTTAGAGGAAAGAAAATGATAAATCGACACAAAAGAAGATGAGACAAAAGGAGTTCTACATGTCTCCCCTAACTAGCCAAATATACCCACTCCCAAAAGCACATTCGACCACCTACCTCCCTAACTTACAAAATTGATAATGAAAGGAACCCACACCCAAGAACCGAATGCTTAACCCCCTTCTAACTCCTCCCAAATTCGGCTACACATCCCAACTCCCCTCAAACACTATGTCGTCCCCTCCTTCTTTCCTTGAATTTCTCTCTTCCACTGGTTCAAACAAATTTGAATGAGTCTAACTCCTAAAATTCCTCCTTTCCACACATTCAAATCCGTTGACCCCTTCAACACCCATCCACCAGAGTCCCAATTGAGTGCAATTCTCCCCTGTCCTGGCGTCAAAAATAACAAGCAGGAAGGGATCTTCGCAGCTCGAACCAAGACTCCCCCGCTCTCCTGAGGCGTCACTTCCCCAACCCCTAAGTAGCACCTCCTTGCCACTTTACCAAGGCCTCTCTTGTGACACAAACTACCACCAATTATCTTTAACACCTAGCTCAATTAGCTACCCCTTCTAGAAGCCCAAAACGCAACTTTCAAGGAAACACAGGCCTATCTCTGGCTCATGCCTAGACCCTAAAAATAGCCCAAACTAACATGACAATCAAACTAATTACATGCAACAGATAAAATGCAGAGGCCCCGATTTAAGGATGTTACAGTTCTACCCCCTAAAAATAATTTCGGCCTCGAAATTACCTAGTCAAAAGAGTTGATGGTATTACTGCTGCATCACATCCTCTGGCTCCCATGTGGCCTCTTCAGCTCCGTGATTCCGCCATAATACCTTCACTAAAGGACCTGACTTCCTACGCAAAACTTTGACATCCTGATCCGAATCTGCACTGGTTCTTCCTCAAAGGACAAATTCGCTCACTTCAATCTCCTCTCTCGGCACAACATGAGATGGATCTGATCGATAGCGTCTAAGCATGGAAACATGGAATACTTCATGGATTTGACTCAATTCTGCTGGCAACTTAAGCTGATAAGCTCCTGGTCCCACACGCTTCAACACCTTATACAGCCCGATGAACCTAGGGCTCAGCTTCCCTTCTGACCAAATCTCAACACCTTCTTCCATGGCGACACCTTCAGGAAAACTTTGTCACCCACTGCAAACTCTATATCCCTCCGCTTGAGATCGGAATAAGATTTTTGTATGTCCGAAGCCTCCTTTAGACGAGCCCAAATTAGCTTAACCTTATCTTCTGTTTCTGTAACCAACTCTGGACCCAACAACTGACGTTCACCCAACTCTGTCCAACACGTAAGAGTGCGACACTTCTGCCCATACAGCGCTTCATACAGTGCTATCTGGATACTTGCCTGATAACTATTGTTGTACGTAAACTCCGCTAACGGTAGAAATTCTTCCCAACTACCTCTGAAATCCAAGACATAACCCCTCAACATTTCTTCTAAGATCTGGATTACCCTCTCTGACAGCCCATCTGACTGTGGATGAAACGCCGTACTAAAATCTAGCCTAGTACCCAGTGCCTGATGCAACGCTTTCCAGAACCTTGATATGAATCTAGGATCCCTATCTGAGATAATCGACACTGGCACTCCATGCAGTCTCACGATTTCTGCCACATACAACTTAGCCAACCTTTGAAGTGAGTAGTCAACCCGAATCGGTACAAAATAAGCTGACTTTGTAAAATGATCAACAATCACCCAGACTGAATCCTTCTTACTAGGCGTGAGGGGTAACCCACTGACGAAATCCATCGTAACTCTTTCCCACTTCCACTGCAGAATCCTTACCAGCTGTAATAGACCCGAAGGTAACTGATGTTTAGCTTTGACTTGCTGACACGTCAGACATTTACTTACAAATTCTGTTACCTCACGCTTCAGACCTGGCCACCAAAACTGTTCACTCAAATCCCGGTACATTTTACTACCTCCAGGATGCATAGCGTATGGACTGCTATGTGCCTCCTGAAGGATCTTCTATCTTAGCTCCACATCTCTCGGCAGACAAACTTTCCCTTGGAAACACAGCACTCCATCGCTGCTCAAGCTATAACCCTCAAATCCACCATCCTGCACTTGCGAAAATCGAGTACTTAGGTCTTCATCCACTAGCTATTTCTCCTTAACCTGATTAACCCATGTCGGCTTCACTTGCAGCTCCGCTAGCAAACTTCTGTCATCATACAGACTAAGATGGGCAAACATTGCTCTCAAGTCTGACACCACCTTACGACTCAGCGCATCCGCCACCACGTTGGCTTTCCCCGGATGGTATTCAATCGAGCAGTCGTAGTCCTTCAACAACTCGATCCACCTTCGCTGCCTCAAATTCAATTCCTTCTAAGTTAAGAGGTACTTCAAACTCTTGTGGTCCGTGTAGACGATCGACTTCTCCCCATACAAGTAATGCCTTCAAATTTTCAGAGCGAAAACCACTGCAGCCAACTCTAGATCATGCGTCGGGTAATTCACTTCGTGGGGTCTCAACTATCGAGACGCATATACCACTACTTTCCCTTCTTGCATCAGTACACATCCCAAACCAAGATGTCGGCGCATCACGATGAGCAGTAAATTCCTTCCCCGCCTCAGTCAATCAAAAGCTGGAGCTTCGTCGAATCCTCTTTAACTTGTCAAAACTTTCTTGCTATTTGTCGGACCATACGAACGGAACCACTTTTCTCAGCAGCTTGGTTAATGGTGCTGTAATCAAAGAAAACCCTTCTACAAACCTTCTGTAATATCTCGCTAAACCCAAAAAACTCCGAATCTCCGCTTCTGAGACTTGATGGTTTCATTCCAATCTCGCCTCAATCTTTCGAGGTCTTCCTCGATCCCTCGGTGACACTACATAACCCAAGAAGGTTACTTCTTTCAGCCAGAACTCGCACTTACAAAACTTTGCGAACAACTGCTTTTCTCTCAGAATATGTAAAACCACACGTAGATGCGCATCATGCTCCTCCTCCGATTTCGAGTACACTAAGATGTCGTCTATAAACACTACGACGAGTCGATCTAGGTACGGCTGAAACACTGATTCATCATATCCATGAATGCTGCCGGCGCGTTAGTCAACCAAAATGACATTACTAGAAACTCGTAGTGCCCATAACGAGTACGAAACGCCGTCTTATGAATATCCGCCTCCTTTACCTTAAACTGATGGTACCCCGACCTCAAATCAATCTTAGAGAAAACTGACGCTCCTTCAGCTGATCAAACAAATCGTCTATCCTCGGTAACGGATACTTATTCTTAATCATCAACTTTTTCTGCTGACGATAATCTATACACATCCGCATTGTTCCATCTTTCTTCTTAACAAAAAGCACAGGTGCTCCCCAAGGTGATACACTCGACCGGATAAAACCTCGATCCAACAACTCTTGAATTTGCCTCTTAAGCTCCACTAACTCCTTTGGCGCCATTCTATAAGGGGCAATAGACACTGGCGCGGTTTTTGGTAACAGGTCTATACCAAACTCAACTTCGCGATCTGGGGGCAAACCCGGAAGCTCCTCTAGACACACATTGATAAATTCCTTCACTGTTTGGACATTTCCTACAGTTGATTCATTAGCCTCCATTGTACAAACATGAACCACGAACGCCTCACATCCCTTCCTCACCATTTTTTTAGCCTTCAAAATGGATACTACATTGGATAGGTAATTCCTTCTATCACCTATCATCACCACCTCTTCACCCTCCACAGACTTTAACATCACGCGCTTCGCTGCACAGTCCAGACTTGCTTGGTACTTCACTAGCCAGTCCATCCCTAAGATCAAATCGAACTCCCCGAATGGCAGTTCCATCAGATCAGTCAAAACATTACCCCTTAATGTTCTAGGGTACATCCTTATCTGATTTGTTTACTTCTCAGAGTGACCTAGAGGGCTAATTACGGTCATCTCCTAGAAGAAGTCTCGTAAGCTAAGTCCATAGTTCCCATTATACCACTAGTAACATAAGAGTGCGTCGAACCAACATCTATCAAAGTAGTATAAGGCAGTCCAAAGATTAAAAACGTACTGGTTATGACCTTCGGTGCATCACCCTCCTCTCAATGCCTCGCTGCATAGACCAACCCAGGCTGTCTTGCATCAGAACTCCTGGCACCTCTGCCCGATGCTCTACGACCTCGCCCAGAACTATTACCTCCCCTGGCCGGACCGCGACCCCTCTGTGGTTGCTAACCATCCCCCCTGAATTGTATATGTCCTTGACCCTCAGACTGGATTCTAGTTGATCTCCGCGGACAATCCCTTACCCGGTGCCCCATTGACCCACTCTCAATGTACCCTCTATTTCCTGTCCAACACTCTCCCGCATGAGACTTCCCACAGCGAATACACCGTGGCAGCCACTGAGTAGTAACAGCAGACTTTGTAGCTTGGCTTGGCCTGCCAAATCTAGCCCTTTTCTGCGTATTCCCGGCAGACCCTGATGACCTAGAACTTCTCTTATTTCAGCGTCTATCCTGATTCTGTCTCACCGACTGCTTCACCCCCTCAGCTATCTTGGCCTTCTCTACCAAGACAGTAAATTCTCTTTCCCTCGGTAGGGCAATCAACATCCGCAGCTCATCTCTCAGCCTGTCCTCAAACCTGACACAGTGCTCGTGTTCCGTAGCCACGATACCCTGAGCATAACGACTCAACCGAAGGAACTCTGCCTCATATTCTGATACCGACTTATTTCCCTGGACCAAATTCAAGAACGTCCTACACTGTGCATCAATATAACTGGACCCGACGTACTTCCTCTGATAAGCTGCCTTAAAGAAATCCCAAGTGATGTCATCAGCCACTGAACCGTCTCTGACCATGAGCCACCACGGATAAGACTCATCCCAGAGAAGAGACACTATCCCTTTCAACTTTTCCTCAGCCGTAAAGTCCAAATCGTCCATTATACGTTCAGTCGCCTTAAGCAAGTACTCAGCTGTATTAGGAGCCACACCAGAAACACCCTGAAACACCTCTGCTCCATTGGCTCAGAGTCGTTCAGACACAGATTTTTGAACCCCCGTACCCTCACCTACTTCAGCTACTCTCTCCAGAACCCGCAGCATCACCTGCGACACCGCATCGTCACCACCCATCTGATCCTGAAACTCAGCGCCCACAGCTGGCGGTGGTGGTACCTCATTCTTTGACCCATGACCAGAACGTACTGGTTCAGACACAGTCACCCTACCTCTACCATGCCCGTGCGTATTACGCCCACGCCCTCGAGTTCTCATTTCCATGAATTAATCTGATTTAAGAATTTTTTGCATTAGTTTTCTTCCACTATTATTACAGCACAATTTTATGAATAACTTAGAGTTGTTCTCGTAAGTTCATACAATCCTATGGGCTTCAATCTCTAAAGTGGACTCCTATACTAGGATCCATTTCAAAATTATTTAAACCATGCAATCAACAGTTAGGGACTTACTGTTGCGGATTGGTGTTGGAGACTCAGGTGCTATGCTTCCAAAAACATGAATTTTCCTTCAAAGTTATTTCGTAAACCCTTTATTGAAAATGTTTTGGACCTCGAGCCCACAGTTGAGCTTTTGAACCAGGCTTCGATACCACAATTGTAACACCCCAAACCCAGTCAAAACGCTACAACCGAATCTAGCATGTCATAGGGGAAACCATTTTTGGAAAAATGATTTGTTAACTTAAATTTTAAAGAAAACGTTTCATTTTATAAAAACCAAGATTTAGTTAAGTAATTTACTAAAAAATCATTTCAAAGTTTATTTTAAAGAAAATCGAGCTAACTCATCGTTGTTACATGTTCGCTTGTTACCCGAGGGTGATGTTTTGGAAAATTCCAAAAATTCATTAAAGTTTGTGAAAACACCCATTTTATAGGTTCCTTTTCTTTTCAAACATGTCTTATTATTCAACGCAATTTCAATGGGAAATGTCAAACAATTAAACCCAAAAGTAAAATTTAGTGGCCTTATTACAAAATAAGAAACCGAAATTTAAAGCAAAGTAGGTTCAAAATTAACCAATGAAATAAAAGCAAACTATTGAGCACGGCCACCTCGAGTCTATCCCGGCTCCATATCCGTGATCTAGGAGTCACCTGAAAAGAAATGTTAACGGAAGGGGTGAGTCACCGGGACTCAGTGTATAAATCCCCATCCCGAAAATATAAGCCCTTACACAGTTTCATAAGTAAACAAGTATGCCATGCAACCCACAATCTAACCATTCAAACTCCTATTTCTATCCCATGTGGTCAAAACCACTGGTGGTCAAAACCACTGGTGACCGAGGTCGCAAACAATGTATGTGTGGTCAAAACCACTGGTGGTCAAAATCACTGGTGACCGAGGTCACAAATAATACGTGTGGGGCCAACCCACATTATGGTCAAAACCACTGGTGACAATCCCGTATCGATATGTGGGGCCAACCCACGGTGGTATCAAACCACTGGGACGAGTCACAAATAATATTTATATGTGGTCAAAACCACTAGTGGTCAAAACCACTAAGACTTAGTCACAATATAATATAAGCGGGGCCAACCCACTGTGTGGTCAAAACCACTGGTGACAGTCTGAAATCATACCTTCTCCCTCCTCTCATTACCTGTTTTCATGTACATGCTTACAGTCAGATATGAACATGTTTACCATATAAAATACATGTGTAAAATAAAAAGAACATGGCACTGGCAGATTTCAACATATGCAAATATCGTTTGCAGCCATAACAAACTTACCCAGCATCCTCGCTTTTACCCACAAGAGTAACACATCAATTTCTATAGTTATTCTGGCTTTTGACAATTCTTAAACAATATCATACTAACTTACGAAGTGTGTAAGTGATACACACCTGATTACTCGCAATACGATGCTCTCTACGTTGATGCTATCGTTAATCTACACTACCATGATATGTCGATTCTCCTACTCAGCTACGGGCCCACACCCAGGTGGCCAATCGCAAACTGTAGATACAGCCCTCTTCTTGAACTTAGGGACTGGGTTCTCAGATCCAACCCCTCCTAACGTTTGGTTAGCCTTCGAATCCATAACACACCTTATCACTAAATCGAGTTAAAGTAGTGAACTAAAACATAAGGAACCACAACTCAAAATTAGACCCCTTACCTAAATCGGCAAGAACCCAAGGCTCTAAACGTGACTCACACCCTAACGATTCCCGAAAAACTCCACAAGATGGCGTCACCACACCTCCTTAGTCTGACAGATTCGGCTACTCACTAGCAAGATTCGGTAATGGCTAAAATGAGAGGAAACTTAATATGGAAACCACAAATAGGATAAAAGATATTCAACAAAATGTTTAGGGGGTTTCGGCTTCTAAATAAAGAAAAAAATGGAATAAAGGAAAGGAGTTTAAGATTTTGATTTTGAGGGTGCACAAATAGAGAAGAAGAGAAATAAGAAACAAGTTTTAGCTCTCAAAGAGATTAAAAGAAATCGCAAAAGAGAAAGAAGGGGTATGGGCAAGGGGTATTCAGTTTTCAAGAAATCAAAAGTGAGAGGAGGGTTAGAGGGTTTCGGCCTTAAGAAGCAATTGAGAGATGAAAGAATAACTTACCCCAATCAAGAAGGAAGGTTCGGCTCCTCAAAAGATTAAAAAGAAATGAGGGGGAAGAATGGTAAGGTGATTCGGCTATGGATCCAAAAGAATAGAAAGAAAAGAAGTCAATAGAGAGGGAGGGGTGATGGTTTCGGTTTTGACACAAAATGAGAGGAAGAGTAGAAGAATTTGGCTAAGGCTTTTAGAGGAAAGAAAAATGAGAAATCGACACAAAAGAAGATGGGACAAAAAGAGTTCTACATGTCTCCCCTAACTAGCCGAATATACCCACTCCTAAAAGCACATTCGGCCACCTACCTCCCTAACTCACAAAATCGATAATGAAAGGAACCCACACCCAAGAACCGAATGCTTAACCCCTTTCTAGCTCCTCCCAAACTCGGCTACACATCCCAACTCCCTTCAAACACTATGTTGTCCCCTCCTTCTCTCCTTGAATTTCTCTCTTCCACTCGTTCAAACAAATTTGAATGAGTCCAACTCCAAAAATTCCTCATCTCCACACATTCAAATCCGTTGACCCCTTCAACACCCATCCACCAGAGTCCCAATTGAATGCAACTCTCCCCTGTCCTGGCGTCAAAAATAACAAGCAGGAAGGGATCTTCGCAGCTCGAACCAAGGCTCTCCCACTCTCCTAAGGCATCACTTCCCCAAGCCTTAAGTGGCACTTCCTTGCCACTTTACCAAGGCCTTTCTTGCGACACAAACTACCACCAATTACCTTTAACACCTAGCTCAATTTGCCCCCCTTCTAGAAGCCCAAAACGTAACTTTCAAGGAAACACAGGCCTATCCCTGGCTCATGCCTAGACCCTAGAAATAGCCCAAACTAACATGACGATCAAACTAATTACATGCAACATATAAAGTGCAGAGGCCCCGATTTAAGGATGTTACAGAAGTAGCTTGAGCTTTAGAATTTACAAGTTGATTTCCATGATCTCTATTCTGGTTTCCCACTGATGGATGAGATCAACTATATGAACCTCGAAATTTCTTTGATGTAGAATGATAAGATTTATTCATTTTTTCTCGAATCTCGGCTGAAGTCTTTGGCTTTGCAAGCCTGATCAACTAATACAACGAATTCTTTCAAATCTAAAATTCTGACCAGAAGTTTAATGTCTTCGTTCAACCCATCAACAAATCGCTTGCACATTATCTCTTTAGTAGAAACATACTCTCGAGCATTTTTACGTAACCGCACAACTTCTCTTTCATACTTGATTACGGTTATACAGCCCTATTTCAGTTCTAGAAACTCTTTGCATTTTTTATCCAGAAACCGTTAACTGATGTATTTCTTTCGAAACTTAGTCTGAAAGAATTCCCAAGTTACTCTTTCTCTCGGTACCACTGACACTAAAGTATTCCACCACTGATATGCGGTGTCTCTCATAAGGGAAATAGCACACTTTAAACATTCAACCGGTGTAGAAGAAAGTTCCTCAAACACTCGGATTATATTTTCAAGCCAAAACTCGACTCTCTCAGGGTCATCATCATCTTAGCTTTGAACTCTTCAGCCCCATGTTTACGGATCTTATCAACTAGAGGTTTATTCAATCTTAAAAGCTATAACACCCCTCACATGTATTCAACGTAGGAATAGGATTACGGAGCATTACCAGACTTACAAAACAATTAAACAACCATTTAACATACATTTTCTTAATTAAACCATTCATCATTCAATCTCAATCAAATTGTCCCCATTAAGAGCCTACGAGGCCCTAAACATATTTGGGATTAGTTCAGGACTAAACTGATAACCCGGGAAACTTTTCCATACTTAGAAATTTTTTTCTCAAAATAGGGGACACACGCCCATGTCATAGGCTATGTGAACATTCAAAATTGGAGCACATGGCCGTGCCCCAGCCCGTGTCCTACCCAGTTTCCAAACAAGTGAGGTTACTAACTTGGGTCACACGGTCGACCACGCCCATGTATCTAGCCTGTGTGCCCTTCGAAGTGGCCTCACACGCCCGTGTGTCAGGTCATGTGCTAGGCCGTGCCAAACCTGTAGGGTATACTGACTTATGCAACATGGCCAAGTCACACGCCCGTGTGCTAGGCCGTGTGTCAATTAAGGGGGTATACTGACTTGTGCCACACGGCCGATCACATGCCCATGTGTGAGGCCGTGTGGAGCATACTAACTTCATTTTAATTCAACACCAAGGGACACACGGCCGTGTAACCTAATCGTGTGTCACACACAACTGAGACACATGCCCATGCCCCTACATATGTAGATAAAAATAGGCTATTTACGAAGCCAATATGCCACCCATCTTTGTATGTACCTACATAACCCAAATGGTACCATTTCAAGAAAGAAATATGCATTTCAAGACACAAATATGCAGCCAAAAGTCATCAACTAGTACATAATTCACAATATATCTATTTTCACCATTCCAATACTAAATTCCATTCCATTTACCTATTCAAATACCTATCAATTCAACTTACTTTACTAAACATAATACATCTAATTCATCATCCAAAACCAATCCACATCAAACATATCTCAACCAAATAAATACCTCATACCATAATAAACATTTGAGTATCATAATTCAACATCAATCATATCAAATGGCAACATACACAACAAACCACATAACTTCCATAAGCTACCTCTTGTGGCTCAAAATACATTTCCATCAAACATACCAAAATGACCAAAGCCTATGCATGCCATATACCATATATACACAACTTAAAAGTACCAAAATAGATGTCTGATAGTGTGATGAAGTCTCTGACGATCCCTGGTTCTGAGCTAGCTTTGATATACTATAAAACATGGAAGAAAATAAACAAAGTAAGCTATAAAGCTTTGTAAGTTCGTATGTAAATATGAAATAATCAATATCATTCATTAACAATTCCAAATAGATAACATAATTTGCATTTAAAATCTCAATCAATGAGATAACATAAAGTTTAACCACAAAGTAACTAATAAGGTCTCATCCTATTTTAATTCATCATTCGAATAGTTTTATGTACATAGATGTACTGATACATATCTATTCTAACCAATTTGCTTATCGAATCACTTCGAGTTTATAAATGTTTACGATATGAGTACGTCGATTTTTCGATGCCATAGTCCAACTATGGTCTTACACATATATTGCGAAAACCCTGCCATGGTCTTATATTCACATGCCATGACTCGGTTATGGTCTTATTATCCGATTTGCCATAGCACAGCTATGGTCTTATTCATCATCTCATCGACTTAAACCGTACATTTCAATCAAATTCATTATGTTTAGCCATATGATAAATAAAATCTCAATTCCATCCATCAATTGAATAAATACACTTTCAAGTTCAAATATATGAACTTACCTCGTGTACGAAAAAGATGAAACGAACTGACTATTCAATTACTTTGATTTTCCCCGATCTAAGTCTGAATTTCATTTTTCTTGATCTATAAGTAATCAAAATTATCTTATTTAATCATCTCTCAATTCAATTTAGTCAAAAATAATTATTAAGGAAATTTTACACAATTACCCCTAATGTTTCACTACTTTTACAATTTAGTCCTTATTACATAAAATTGCAAATTCATGCAATTTAGTACAAACCATGCTTAGCCAAATTTAATATATGTTACTAAGAGCCCATATCTTCAATTAATTCACACTTTTAACCACCACATTTCACATTTTCTCAATTTACCCCATTTTTGACCTTTTTGCCAAAAATCACTTTACAAAAGCTATTAATCTAACATTAAACTTTCCAAATCTATCATAAATCATCAAATTACTCAAGCATTCAACAATGGCAACATGATAAATCTTTAATAATTTTTCAAATTAGTCCCTGGGCTAGCTAGTAATAGATGGAACGATCACAAAAACATAAAAATCATTAAAAATGGAACAAAAACCATACCTTAATGAGAAATTTAACCAAGGCCAAATGGAAAACCTAAGAATGGCTTTATTTCTCTTTAGAATCAATTCAAGATGAGAATATTAGGTGATGGTTTCATTTTGTTTTATTTATTTTAACTTAATTTACCAAAGTACAACTATACCCTTAATAATAAACCATTTACATCATTCATTTAATGTCCAATATTGTCCACTTACCAACAAAATGGTCTAATTACCATTTAAGGCCACCATATTTAAAAACCAAAGCTATTTGACACCTTAAACTAATAGAACATGTATTTTACACTTTATGCGATTTAGTCCTTTTTATCCAATTGACCATTTAAACGATAAAATTTCTTCACGAAATTTTCACACATACATGTTATCATGCTGTAAACATTAAAATAATAATAAAATAAATATTTTTATCTCAGATTTGTGGTCCCAAAACCACTATTCTGATTTGACTAAAAATGGGCTGTTACAGAAGCTCAACTCTTTGAGGAGCTACGGGTACAGGTTGGGATTAGGAGGTGGCGGAGGTTGTTGAGCAGCCAGGTTAGTTTAGATATACTGCGTGAACAATGTGTTCATCATTTGGAAGAAGGCTTACTTAGCCTCTCGGGTCTAGAATCAGACGGCGCTGTCCATTGAGCGGGAGCAGGAGCATTACTCTTAATCTTATCAGCTATAGCTCAATTGGGATCCATTACTATATGAAAACACATTTTAAAATGTTAGGAGTCATCACACTATCAAAGTTTATAAATGGCATGTATAGTTAGACTCTCACACACACTACATTAGTATTAGAATCGACTAAACCTGGCTCTAATACAAATAAATGTAACACCCTTCACCCGTATTCACTGCCAGAATAGGGTTACAAAGTATTACCAAACTTACAACACTTATAAACATACATTTCGTATACAATTCAATCATAATCAATCATAGTGTCCCTTAAACGAGCCTACGAGGCCTTAAACATGCGTTGGGAGTGGTTAAACCGATAACTCAAAATTTTTTTCAACACTTGTAAAATTTTTCTCCCAAAACAAGGGACACACGCCCATGTTGTTAGGCCATGTGTCTCACACAACCACCAGACACGCCCGTGTCTTAGTCCGTGTGAACATTCGAAATGGAAGCACATGGCCGTGTCCCAGCCAGCGTCCAAATAAGTGAGCTTACTGACTTGGGTCACACGGCCAACCAGACTCCTGTGTGTCTAGCACGTGTGGCTTTCGAACTGGCCACATACACCCATGTGCCAGGCCGTGTGCTAGGCCATGCCAAACCTATAGGTTATACTGACTTATGCAACACGGCCAAATCATACGCCCATGTGCTAAGCTGTGTGACAATTAGGGGGTATATTGACTTGTGCCACATGGTCGATCGGACGTCCATGTGTGAGACCATGTGGAGCAGACTGACTTCATTTCAAATTCAACACTAGGGAACACATGATCGTGTAACATGACCGTGTGTCAAACACGACTAAGACACACGCCTGTGTCTCTACCTATGTGGACAAAAATAGGCTATTTACCAAGCCATTTTGCCACCCCATTTAGTACACACCTTCACCTACACATATGGCACCAAAATAAAGCATAATAGGCAACCCAAAACAACCAAATCAAACATAATTCCCACCATTTCATCTAAGTATTTCTTAGCCTAAACTAAAATCACAAACATCCTCAATTCATCAACCATTTCTATGTAACATTAAACACATCAGAAAATAGCATTAGCACATCTATAAACATACATCACCAACCTAACCAAATAAGTCAATTTACATAGCCATATGCAACATTATATACACAACTTTTATAGGCATACACAAATGACCAAATCTGTTATCAAGCTAAAACCAAAATGACCAAAGTCATATACATGCCATATGACCCAAAACATAGTTTCAAAAGTACCTAAGTGGTAGTGGATAGTATGGTGAAGTCTCCGACAATCCCCGAATCTGAGCTAGCTTTAAAATCACTATAAAACATGGAAAAGCAACAAAGTAAGCAATATAGCTTAGTAAGCTCGTATGTTAACAATGAGGAAATATTACCATTCATTAATAAATTCAAATAATAGAAAATAATATACAATAATTTTGTTAAATCCCAAAGCTATCAAATGATCATTCACATAACTTACTAAGGAACTCATCAATATCCATAGTTTCAATACTCAATTCATTACCATACGTACATGTACCATCTTATACCAATCTCATACTCAACCACATCCTTCATTTACCCGTTGAACCATTCAGAATAGAAGTTGAATACTCAAGGTCTCACACGATAAGTACTTATACCATGGCCCGAAGCTAAATCAATGTAACTTATCCGAAATTCTAATATCATGCCCCGAAGCCAAATCAGCTGATATGCATGGTCCAAAGCCAAATCAGTATATCTCGCACCCGAAGTGCTAATAACATGGCCCAAAGCCAACTCAAAGTACACCTAATGACATGTCACTAGCATCCTAAACTATTCCTAATGTTCAACAGGGATTCCAACTGTCGAATCATCGTTGAATCATTTCTGAACTTGTCCATAATCAAATAATCACAATTCATGCTATATCAAAGCAGAAAAAAATACATTTGTAATAGAATTATAACATACGAGCTTACCTCAGATGTTAAAACAACGAATCAAGTCGATTACTCGATAACTTTATCTTTTCCCCGATCCAAGTCTGTATTTCTCCTTTCTTGATCTAAATAGATTTAGAATTAACTTATTTAGTCATCTATTCATTCAATTTAGTCCAAAAAACACTTTAAAACATATTTACACTTTTGCCCCACATATTTCATAATTTTTACAATTTAGTCCTTATTTCATAAAATCACAAATTAATGAAATTCACAATAGACCCATGCTATTCGTATTACCATAATGCCCCTAACAACCCATAATTTTCATTTATTTTACATTTTAACCACTAACTTTACACATTTTTTAGTTTAACCCCTATTTTGTATTTTCACTCAAAATCACTTAACAAAACTTATTTAACTATTAATAACTATTCAAAATCTATTATCAAAACCAAAACTCATATATATTCATCAATGGCATCATTCAAAATATTTAACATTTTTGCAAAATAGTCCCTGGGTTATCTAGTACTAGATGCAACGATTACAAAAAATATAGAAATCATTAAAAATAGAACCAAAAATGGACTTACATGTTCAAGATACCATGACCGAATGCTTCAAGCTTTGTAATGGTGTTTTTCAATCCCTAATTTTGGTGGTGTGGCTTAATGAAGATGAAGACATAATGTTTTATTATTATTTTAACTTAAGTTATTTTATAATTACTATATTAACCTTTCATAATAAACATTAAAACAATTTATAACATGTCCATAAATGTCCACTTGTAACACCCCAAACCCGGCCCAAACATTATAGCCGAATCTGGCGATATCACATGAAGTGTTTTTTGAAAACCTCATTTCTTTAGAAAATCCATGTTTATTATTAAACCTCATTTATGTATCTTTAATCGAAATTAAGGTATCTTGTTCTTTTAAAACTCAAGTCATTTTTGTAGAACGTTAATCATGTTAGTTTGTTAGTATACTTTAAAACCAAGTTTGATGCAAAACTATTATTATAAGTTACGAAAACGTGGTGTTTTGAAAACCAATTATCTTTTGGAAAACCGTGTTCTACCACATATTAGATGTAAATTAAAATACGTAAAATCCCCAATTAAAAGTTAAAAATTAAAGAGGCCTTATTACATAACAAAAACCCAAATTAAATTTATAGGAAATAAACTCAATTATATAAATAGGTGCGATCTTGTGGCCACCTCCGAATCCCTCGTAGCACCAATCCACCTAGAATTGGGGATTACCTGTACAGATAAACAGAGAGGTGAGTTTAGAAACTCAGTGTGTAACCACATGCAAATAAATAGCCCATCGTGCCTTTAGGCAAGTACAGTCTGGGCCTAAGCCCAAGTCAATAATAGCTCAGTTCAGTTGGGCCTTAGCCCATTGCAGTATCAGTATTAGTGTAGGCCTTAGCCCATAACAGTATCAGTGTAGGCCTTAGCCTATTACAGTTTCAGTAACAGTTTAAGCATGCAATCAGAAATCCTACCCATCCAGCCTCTACGCTCCACTCCATCCAGCCCAACATTCCATGTGGGGATAAAATCTTCCACCCATCCCTACACTCAAAAAATTAGTACCACTTGCGGCACTAAACAGTATTTGCAGCAGAGCTGCCAGTACAGTAAACTTCCTCCAATCATAATAATCCCATCCTATGCAACATATCACACATGAATGCTACATACATATATATATCATGGCAAGCTCATATACAGTCATACATAACATAGAGCCATAACAGTTATTTTACCATAAGGGCATAAAAGTTATTTTATCAGTTTGGGGTCTAGGTGTACTTACCGACCCATCAGTAGGTCCATAGTCATCTCGGGCAGCCCATGGAAGCTTAATAGTAAAACAGTGCAAATGGGCATAAGGCCCATAGTGTAGGCCCATGTAGGCCCACACGTAGCCCAAAAATGGACTCGGCCATATAATTTACATAGCTTGGCCCAAAATTCTCCATACGCTTGTGCAGTTTACCCATGTGGGGCCCACAAGCCCGTTGGGCCAATATGGCCCAAAATGGCCCAAGGCCACGAAATTGCCCATGGCGGCCTCGGTAGTTTAACGCCCACATTTTATGCGTTCAAGTCACCACATGAGCTAGTGCACACTCGTGTTGCGTCAGTGTTTGCACACGTTTTGACATTTCACCGATACTGTTTATTATGGTACTGTTACTCCTAGATCTGTAAAGATGCACAAACAATCCTCGATCACTCCAGAACATATATTCACCCATAACATTCGGTTATTCACATATCAATTAAATTTAAAGTGAACTCTAATCAGTATACATAACCACTTAATTGCCAACCACTTACCTTGATTGAACAATCGAATCCCTACACACTTCACTCACTCAAAAATGATGGTCACTAAAACTCGGGGTTATTACCGAAAGTACCAAATCGTAGACTAGCAATGAACATTAAATCGGTAGAGATTAGAGAAAAAGTCAGCACAGTGGGGTAGAGGAAGAGAGAATCGGCTAGGAAGAAATAACATCAAGCAGTGTTATTATTTGGAAAAGAAACAAAGAAAAGGTAGGAAAGGAAAGAGGGTGTATTCAACCAATAGCAGGAAAAATGAGAAAAGGGAAGATGAGAAGAAAATAAAGGTATGTTCGGCCAGCACAAGTAAGGTGTTAGGAGGAGCAGTCCAAATTGGCAGAGAAATTAGAAGAGTACAGTGGTAGAAATGGAGAAAAAAGAAACAGTTTAGGGGAGGAGAGGTTTCAATAGAGGGAAAAGAAAGAAAAAGCAAAAAAAGGAACCCCCATCTAGCCAAATTCTTGAGTGCCTCAGGGTCCCAATTTGGCAAACCACTATCTCTCCCCTTATCCCTTGATTTCATCCTAAAATCCTTCCTCAAATATCTCCACTTGATCACACTTCCCCTCAACCACTCAGTTTGAATTCCTCTCAGCCACTTTAGTGTTTCAGTTAAACTCTATCACCACAACAGTAAAATAAATATTCTCTTGCCACTACCAAGATTCGAACCTTAGTCCTCTAGCCTAGGTAACACGCCACTTACCCCCTAGACTAGTAGGCTTTTTATGTCATGCTTTACCTACATTTATTTAAAAGCCTTCTAGCCAAAGGCAAGGGTTTTATCCCCCAAAAACCAAAATTTTGCACAAGCCCAAGCTCGAACCCAAGACTTCTCAGACATTCCTAAACACACCCAAATCACTTAGCTACTAAAGCAGATAGGTATTTATGTTAAAAACATGCAAAAATAAATACCTAAGTTTTAGGGTGTTACACCACTCACCATTAGAATGGTCAAATTAAAATATAAGGACCTTAATTTGAAGGTTCTATAGCTATTTGACACCATTAGCTAATAGAATAACACTTTTGCAATTTACGCGATTTAGTCCTTTTTATCAAATTAAACACTAAAACGATAAAAATTTCTAAATGAAACTTTCACACAATCATATATTTAGGCTGTAAACCTTAAAATAGTAATAAAATAAATATTTCAACCTCAAATTTGTGGTCCCAAAGCCACTATTCTGATCTGACCAAAAATGAGCTATTATAGAGTTGTCACTGAAAATCATGGTACGCCAAGTTTGGGTAGTCACGGTATTGGTTATGTTCTAACAATATGGTTAGAAATGAATGATGAAATTTTAATATATATAAATGTTTGGTTTTTGTACACATTTCTATATAGCTATAAGCGACCTATATGGTAAATTGAATAGGATTATGGCGTGTTTCAAGTTTCCATAGGGAGAAAGGTTGCATATCTAGATAATCAAGATTGGGAAAGGAGAGTTTTTCTTCTTCCTTCTTCAAGAATTATTTTTTTCTAGATCTAAAGGAACCTACAGCATTTCCTTCTTTCACTTAAGCTAAGTTGCATATTTGGATCTTCACTTGTGGATGCTCCGTGACAAGGTAAGATTTTTTACCCTCCATATTATGTTGTGAACGAGAAAATTTGTTAACTTGGTAGATCCATAAGATGAAGAATATAAGGCCATGTTTGGGGATTTTTATTGTTAGAAATGATGGTAAGAAGAGGTATTTGAATAGATCCTAATGAGTTTTCATGATATTTAACAGTATTTGTTGCTGATCTTATGAGGGAAGTATGGATCTAGAGTTTGGAACTATTGTAGGTAAGAATCAGGTGAGTCTCAAAATTGACTCATATGTGGATATTGTTTATTTTACATACTTCTGTGAAGAATCGTATGAACCACGTGGTGAGAATAGAAAAGAATGGTACATTGAGTATGCTGGTAAACGATTGTAGGATAACATTTGCATGTATGATCTGACAAGTATAGAGTGTGTGATAAGAAATCTAGAGTCAAAGGTATGACTATATGAGCATGTATGGAATGTGTAAAATGAGATGTGTGTTAAGTTTAGTGCTAATACATGAAAAGTCTATTAAGTGAGTCCATGTCTATTCACCACGGTATAGTCAAAAAGGGTCCAACGGTACTTTAAACACGTTCTCTAAAAAAGCCCATGGCCATGGTCATGGCACAATATCGTGTAATACCATAGTTGGGCTATGGCATCCTATGGAAAGACCATACCATGTAAGACTGTAACTAGTGGGCTATGGCATCATATGGACTGATTTAAAAGAATGTTATTACCTAACTAGGTTTTCTACATTACCAAGGATAATGAGGGGAAAACCTTACGAAACATGAGCCTAGGCAAATCCTTATAGTGAACATGCTAGAAAATTGAAGCCCTTTTGGAAAATCTAAAATGGAAGCCTTTATGGCATATCGACAATAGAAGCCTTTATGGCAATTTCTAAAACAATGGCCCGTGTGGCAACTATTTGAAGAGAGCACCTCTATGGCAGACCCTAAATGAGAGAAATGAAATGTATAAAAAACTTTGAAAGAATGGAAGTTTTGGCAGATTCTGAAGAAACAGAATGTAAGGAAATCTCTAAAATTGAATTCTCTATGTATACCATTTGAATTTCGTCATTGTTTACGATCATGTATTTTATTAAGAAGATTGGAATTTAGTAGTTGTAATCATTTGCAACATGAATAAATAGGTTTATGTACATTGTATTCGAGTGGTAACACCCTAGATTTGGACTTGATTCATCGAATCAGGTTTGGGGCATTGTAGATTATATCCATATGCTCTAGGATGCACCTCGTGTGTTAGGTACGCACTCTATGAGCCAAGATACACTTCTTGTGCCACTATGTACTTTGTGCGCCAAGATGTGTTTTGTACGTCAGTATGCATGTTAAATGCAAGTTACCTTACCCCTATTTAATCAATAATGCATTTTGGTGCTAGTTTGGTATGCTAGTTGGACAATCCAAGTATCCATCCAAGTCTGAGTCAGGTTAATAGGGTTTGTAAAATTTTAACATGGTGAATGATAAAATTTTGATACCACTGAAACGAATTGTGTTCAAATGCAAATGGAATGCTGAAAACGTAAAACTGAGTATGTAAACCTAATAAAATTGAGCCCTGGGGGCCGAAACAAATACAAAATGAGTTAGTAGACTCTAGAAATGAATTGAAAAATATGATATCAAGAAATAAATTATGTCATGGAACTTAAATGAAATATTATAAGTGATATGTGGAAAAGACTTATAATTCTATACTTGTTGTTGAATAACATTGAATTGGTATTACTTGTGAAAATTTGGCTATTTATGAGTACATTAAAGTGTTCATACATGTTGCAATTGGAGGAAGATAATTTAATATGTATTATATGTAACAACTCTATACTCGACCCAATCGTTGGGAGCAAGTATCAGAATGTCGCATTCATTATTGTAGCAACTATAGTAAAATCAGTTTGATTAATAATTTTATTCAACTAATCAGATTAATTACCTTTATGACACATTTTAAATATATATCTAAACATAATACGAACTCTAGATAGCTTTATTAATAGTTAATACATGAATAGGGATCAAATTGTAAATTTCATAAAGTTTTATATCGACGTTGCGACGTGACTCTTAGACTTGGCCTCGTCGCACCGTCGTAGGCTGGCATCATGATGTCCATTATGTTTTTGCCCTGTTTCCATTTCTTCAAATTAAATCATCCAAGACATACTCAATTTCTACATATACTCTATAATTACTGGCCAAAACACATTTACAAAATGTAAGAAGTCCATTTGTTCCATTTACTAGCATAAGCAGACACCTAGGTACATACCATTAACTTAAAACAAAATAGAGAAGTAATTTACTCTTTTCTTAGCTCCAGTGATGTGATGAGATGTGAGGCTACTAATCCTCAATACTCTTTTTCTTCTGGCAATTACCTACTCATTTTAAACACACATTAAGCTAATAAAATCTTAATAAGTAGAACAAGAATTAAACTTAAATTTTATCTACACAGTAAAATATAACTCAATATCATTATAGTATGTAACACCCCTAACCCGTGACTGTCGTCGGAATAGGATAAGGAGGAATTACCGAACGATCAAAACATTTCACATCCAGTTCATGACACAAAGTCAATCATCAATCATACATACTCAAATACAAACATATAGTCCCTTATCTAGGTCTACAAGACCTTAAACACATGATAGAAAGAGGTTGGGACTAAACTGATCAATTAAAAAAATTTTCCCAAAATTTCAAAAATTCTTCAATGCTGTTGAGGCCACATAGCCCGTGCAATCAGGCCGTGTGCCTCACACGGCTACCAAACACACCCATGTGTTCAGGCCATGTCAAAACAGAGCAAGCGTACTGACTTATCTGCACGGTCACTAGGCACGCCCGTGTGCCATGGTCGTGTATCCTTAAGCTAGGTACTGACCTAGTCACACAGCCATCATGCACACCCGTGGGCCACAGCCATGTAATCGGTCCGGCACATCAAGAAGAAGTCCTTAAACGACACGGCAGGGACACATGCCTATGCCTCTTGACTAGTATGCAAAATAGGCCATTTGCAAGGCCAAATTTGCCAACCACACAAGAGTTAATCATCAAGCTTCAATTCAATACCAATTCATGTATCAAATAATCATCAACATTGACATTTACTTCCATGCCTAATATTATCACACTAAGTTCATTCAAAATAATAAATGTATGTCTCAAAATTAACATCGATTTAGGGTCTAGTTAGAATAGTAGTGTGAGACCACAAATTCGAGGGTTATGAATGAGTTTTTGAGGTTTATGCTATGTATGCATGCTAGTGTGAAAGTTCCATGAAGTAATTTTGAGAAATTTCGATTAAATTGTCCAAACAGACTAAATTGAAAAAGTTGCAAAATGTGAGATTCTAGAAGCTATTTGTGTGAAATAGCTTTAAAATATTAATTAGAGGTCCTTAATAAACAACTTTCAAAAATTTTAGTTTTTGGAAAAAATTGGGCAAGGATGAGTTAAAATAGGAAGTTTATCAAAAAGGGCATTTTGTTCATTTGGTTATTAAATGATTAAAATAGGAGAAAAGATGACAAAATTCATTCATCTTCTTCTCCAAGGTTGCCGAAAATTTGAAAAGCCATTGTTAGGGTTCTTCAAATTTTTCAAGCTTGATAGCAAGTGCATTTAAGTCCCGTTTTTTATATTCCTCGTATTTTAAAGTCCTAGTTGCACGAGAAAGCTATTTTTAGCTATTTTGTGAGCTATGATGGATGTTCAAAATTGTACATTTGTATCACATGCATGTATTTTGATGTTTTATGAAAGAATATGAAAGCTTGATGTAGTAGAAACATCTTTTGCTAAGTGATTTTTCCATGAAAATGCATGTAAGGACTAGTTTGTGAAAAACTTTAGTTTGGTCATACATGTGTGATTTAGTGAGAGTTGATGAATGCTTTAGTTGAGTAAGTGGTTTGGTTTAGCATGAAAGTCTAGAAAGTTGAATAAAAATCACTTTACTAGCCTTGGGGCTAAGTGTAAATATGAGAAAGTTTAGGGGTAAAATAGTAATTTTACTAAAGTATGAGATGTGAGTCAATTTAGTCAGTGTGTGTATTGAATAAGATGATTTATTTATTATAGATCAAGAAACACAAAGCCCGAATCAAAATCAAGGCAAAAGCAAGGTGGTGGACTAAATTGCATGTTTCTATACTTTTGAGTATCGAGGTAAGTCTATGCATAAACAATGCATACTTACAAATTTATTAATGCTAGCTAGTGTGTAGCATGATTGAGAATGGATGAGAATGATTGAGAATGGTTGAGAATAATTGAGAATGATTGAGAACCTATGTGAGATGAATGTGCTAGAATTTGTGAATGAATGATAGAGTAAGTAAACATGTAAATGTATAGTGATAATGCTAGATGGTGGGCTAAGTGCGATGCCATCCTAATGCATATTAACGATGAGCTGGCTATGTGCGATGTTATCGTTAGGTATATCGTCTAGTGGGCTAAGTGCGAGACCACTATGATTACTTTTGCGGTAGGCTAAGTGCGATACTACCTTATTAATTGACTGTGGTGGGCTAGGCGCGAAACCACTGAGACATTAGCTGTGTGGATTAGCAATGTAGATTAGCTTTGTGGATTAGCTGTGTGAATTAGCTATGTGGATTAGCTGTGTGGTGGTAGTAGTAAGTAGTATATCTGTGTGGATGTGTTATCAAGAAATAACAATGTGTTATATATTGTGTAAATCTGATATTGAATGCGGGGTTGCATTCCAATGGTTATGATTACGTGATTCATAATGTGTAGGAAATGTGGTAAGTAATAGAACGAGTAAGCATAGTTGTACATTATATATTAGTATAATGCTAATTGTTGTTTAGCTTATACTATGATGCTTAATTGTTTATGTGTAAACTTACTAAGCTCAAAGCTTACTCCCTTTCTTTTCCTTTGTTTTATAGAATAAAAGTGGTGAACCGAGATACGAGGATCATTGGAAGATAGCCCACATATCAACACACTCTGGTACATGAGATTCAATGTTTTGTATATGGCATGTATAGGGGCTAGACAAGTTAGTGAATTTTTGTTGTATATGGCTAAGATGTGTTGGCCTTTAGATGGATAGTGAATTTTGTATAATGCCATAGTTGTTGGCTATTATATTGTATGAAAAGATGTAGTTTTCTATGTGAGATTTCATTTAAATTTAAGTTGATTATGGATGTGTTGTATGAGTGCATGTTGTGAATGCCATAGGGGTGAGAAGAGCTTAGCAAATAGCTTTGTTCTTGTCCATGTGAATAGATACACGGGCGTGTGTCTAGGCCATGTGTGACACATGGTCAGCACACAGGGCATGTGCTCTGGCCGTGCGTCCCCTGCAGGTTAATCTTTTAAGTCAGGATAGACCACGGGCTAGTCACACGGGCGTGTGACTAAGCTTTGAGGCCGTGTGGGTGAAGTCAATGTTCACCACGGGTTGAAGGCATGGGCGTGTGTGACTACACACGGGCGTGTCTCTTCTTACACGGGCGTGTTAGCCCTATACAAAAGATAAACTTTTAAGATTCAAAAAGTTTTAGAATAGTCTCGAGAGCCCTCGTATGTATGAATGAGGCCTCATAAATTGAGAATGAGGTTGTTGAGATGACTTTTGAGAGAAGTCGATGAGCCTGAGTGGCAAACGTGAGGATTTTGTTAAGGTAACACCTTAAGCCCGATTCCGGCATAGAACCGGGTAAGGGGTGTTACATTTAGTGGTATCAGAGCTATGGTTTAGTCGGTTCTAGGACTACCATAGTGGGTGTAAGAGTCTAGCTATACATGCCATAAGTGTACAATGATAGTGTGGTGGCTTCTGATGATTTTAAACCTTGTTTTATATAGAATATGGATCTTGATCAATCTACTTCTGATGAAGCAGCTAGTAATGCATCAGCTCCTGTGCAAGGAACTACGCCGGTACAAAGTGGACCTGAAGCTGGGGGTAAGAGGAAGAGGCACGGGAAGCCTTTCTCCAAATGATGAGCAACTGGTACTTAGAGTATGTTCGAGCTAACCCTAATGCTCAACCTCCTCCACCTCCTCCTATACCTCAGCCAAACCCAGTGGCTCCACAAGGTATTGATGTAGTGAGGATATCGAAACCCCCGGTGGATAAGATTAGGAAGCACGGGGCCGAGGAGTTTAGAGCAAAGGTAGATGACGACCCTGAGAGGGTGGAGTTCTGGTTAGAGAACTTGATGAGAGTGTTTGATGAACTCTCATGTACACCTGAAGAGAGCTTGAAGTGTGTCGTATCCTTGTTGAGAGATTCGGCATACCACTGGTGGAAAACGCTGATGTTAGTGGTCCCAAAAGAACGGGTGACGTGGGACTTCTTTCTGGAAGAGTTCCGAAAGAAGTATATAAGCCAACGATTTACAGATCAGAAGAGGAAAGAATTCTTCAAGTTGAAGCAAGGAAGAATGTCAGTAGTAGAGTAGGAGCATGAGTTTGTTAGGCTTAGCAAATACACTCAAGAATGTGTGTCGACAGAGACCATCTTGTGCAAGAGGTTCGAGGATGGACTGAATGAGGATATCAAACTCCTAGTGGGTATTTTGGAGTTGAAAGAGTTTGTGGTGCTAGTGGAAAGGGCAAGTAAGGCCGAAGAGTTGAGTAAAGAAAAGAAAAAGGCTGTGAGTGAAGCCCGAGATGCTAGAAAGAGGCCGATGGGCAAGTCGTATCAAGCCCATTCAAAGAGATCCAAGGAAGGGAATCCTCGACGATAGCACCAGTGGGTTATTTGCATCGAGACTTGGGCAATACTCATTTGGGTTCGAGAGTCCAAGCTACCTCGATGGAAAGTGTGGGCAATGCGAAGGTTAAACCAGAGTGTCCAAGTTGTGGTAGGTATCACACCGGAGAGTGTTGGGGAAATAGTCAAAAATGTTATAAGTGTGGTTCCCCTGACCATTTTATCCAAAATTGCCCGAGAGGGATGATAAGGAAGAGAAGCAAGAGATAAGATCTAGCGATGTGTCTACAAGGGGTAGACCACCCAGAAACCCAAGAGGTGGGGCTAGTGGTAGAGGTGCATCTAGAGACTCTGCTGTGAGACCGGAGGTTGAGCACCTGGGAGGACGTATGCCATTCACGCTCGTGAGGAGGCATCCTCCCCATATGTGATAATGGGTACTTTTTCTCTCTTTGACACCTTTGCTATTGCTTTAATAGATCTAGGGTCTACTCACTCTTATATTTGTATGAGATTAGCATCTAGTTTGAGTATGACCGTTGAGTCTACGAACATAGTGGTTAAGGTGTCAAACCCATTGGGTAAGCATGTGTTAGTGGACAAGGTGTGTAAAAATTGTCCTTTGTTGATTGAGAATTATTGTTTTCGGCAAACCTTATGTTGTTGTCGTTTGATGAATTTGATTTAATCCTAGGCATGGATTGGTTAACTACCCATAGTGTTTTAGTGAACTGTGGTAGTAAGTATATTGAATTGAAATGTGAGAGTGGAGATGTGGTTCGGGTTGAATCAGGTGGATCGGATAGTCTACCGATGATGATTTCTTCCCTAGTGGCTGAGAAATGTTTGAGAAAAGGGTGTGAGTCCTATCTTGCCTTTGTGTTGAATACTCGAGAGGTTGGAGTAGAGTTTGAAATAATGCCACTGGTATGCGAGTATCCGGATGTATTCCCAAAAGAATTACCAGATTACCTCCAGTGAGAGAGGTCGAGTTTGGGATTGAATTGATTCTAGGAACGGCACCGATTTCTATTGCTCCATATAGAATGGCACCTGTAGAGTTGAAAGAACTGAAGATACAGTTGCAAGAGTTGACAGATAAGGGTTTCGTAAGACCGAGTTACTCACCGTGGGGTGCTCCAGTATTATTTGTGAAGAAGAAAGATGGGTCTATGAGGTTGTGTATAGACTATAGACAACTCAACAAGGTGACAGTGAAGAATAGGTATCCTTTACCAAGGATTGATGATTTTTTTTTTGATCAATTGAAATGAGCTACAGTGTTCTCCAAGATAGACCTGAGGTCGAGTTATTATCAGCTCAGAGTGAAAGAGCAAGATGTGTTGAAGACTGCATTTCGAACAAGGTATGGCCATTATGAGTTTTTGGTTATGTCGTTTGATTTGACGAATACACCTGTAATTTTTATGGATCTGATGAACCGTGTTTTCAGACCATATGTGGATAAGTTTGTGGTTGTCTTCATTGACGACATATTGATCTATTCTCGGAATGAGAACGATCATGAGGAGCATTTGAGAATTGTCTTGTAAACTTTAAGAGATAAGCAGTTGTATGCTAAGTTTAGCAAGAGCGAGTTCTGGCTCAGAGAGGTCGATTTTGGGACACGTTGTGTCGGTGATGGTGTCAGAGTTGACCCAAGTAAGATTTCGGCTATTGTGGATTGGAAACAGTGAGGAATGTGTCGGAGGTTAGAAGCTTCTTGGGATTAGCAGGATATTACAGACATTTCGTAAAGGGGTTCTCTACTATTGCTACCCTAATGATGAAACTATTGCATAAAAATGTCAAGTTTGAATGGACTGAGACATGTCAATAGAGTTTTGAGAGACTGAAAATAATGTTGATAGAGGCACCGATTTTGGTTCAGCCAGAATCAGGGAAAGAATTCATGGTTTTTAGTGATGCATCATTTAATGGTCTCGGTTGCGTGTTAATGCAAGAGGGTAAGGTAGTCGCTTAGGCATCGAGGCAGTTAAAACCACACAAGAAGAATTATCTGACTCATGATTTGGAGTTGGCTGCGATTGTTTTCGCGTTAAAGATTTGGTGACATTATTTGTATGGTGAGAAGTGCCGAATCTTTACGGATCATAAGAGTTTGAGATACCTGATAGATTAGAAGGATCTGAATCTGAAACAGAGGCGGTGGCTTGAGTTACGGAAAGACTATGATTTAGTCATTGATTACCACCCAGGAAAAGCGAACATGGTTGCGGATGCCCTGAGTAGGAAATCCTTGTATGCTCTAAGAGCTATGAACACGAGTTTAGCATTATCTGATGATGGTGCTATTTTGGAAGAGTTGAGAGCTAAGCCATTATTTGTTCAACAAATATGTGAGGCTCAGAGGAATGACAATGAGATGCAAGCTAAAAGAGCTAAGTGCGGATCAGAAAGTGATTCTGATTTTCAAGTGGGCTCGAATGATTGTTTATTGTATCGTGACATAATTTGTGTACCTAGAGATGAGGAGTTGATCAGAAATATTTTGCTTGAGGCACATAGTAGTTATTTGTCAGTGCACCCGGGTAGTTCTAAAATGTACAACGACTTAAGGAAGTTTTATTGGTGGCTGAGGATGAAAAGAGATATTTCAGAGTTTGTGGCAAAGTGTTTGATTTGTCAACAAGTGAAAGCTGAACATCAAGTGCCTTCGGGATTGCTTCAGCCAGTAATGGTTCCCGAATGGAAGTGGGATCGGGTTACCATGGACTTTGTGTCGGGATTGCCGATGACTCTAAAAAAGAGAGATGCTGTGTGGGTTGTTGTGGATAGACTTACGAAGTCAGCTCATTTTATTCCAATACGTGTTGATTATTCATTAGATAAGTTAGCTGAGTTGTATATGTCAGAGATAGTGAGATTGCATGGTGTGCCTATGTCCATCATATCGGATAGAGATCCGAGATTTACTTCAAGGTTTTGGAAGAAGTTGCAAGAAGCCATGGGTACGAGGTTGAATTTCAGTACTGTGTTCCATCCAAAAACTGATGGCCAGCCTGAGAGGGTGATCCAAGTTCTTGAGGATATGCTCCGATGTTGTGTGTTAGAATTCAAGGGTAGTTGGGAGAGATATCTACCTTTGGTCAAATTCGCCTACAAAAATAGTTATCAATCGAGTATACGGATGGCTCCGTATGAGGCCTTGTATGGTCGTAAATGTCAGACTCCTTTGTATTGGACCGAGCTTAGTGAGAAACGGATCCATGGAGTCGATCTAGTGAAAGAAACTAAAGAGAAAGTGAGAGTAATTCGTAATAGTCTGAAAGTTACTTCGGATGATAGAAGTCTTATGCGGATTTGAAAAGAAAAGAGATCGAGTTTGAGGTGGGTGACAAAGTGTTTTTGAAAGTGTCTTCGTGGAAGAAGATTATGAGGTTTGGACAAAAAGGGAAATTGAGTCCAAGATTCATAAGGCCGTATGAGATTACGAGACAGAATTGGGCTAGTAGCTTACTGGTTGGCTTTGCCGGTCGAGTTGGAAAAGATTCATAATGTGTTCCATGTATCGATGTTGCGACGATATCGCTCCGATCCTTCACATGTGATTCCTTCAACGGAAATTGAGATAAGACCGGATATGTTTTATGAAGAGGAGCCAATTAAGATCTTGGCTCGAGAAGTGAAACAGTTGAGAAATAAGAGCATAGCACTAGTGAAAGTGTTATGGCAGAAACACGGTGTGGAAGAAGCTACGTGGGAAACAAAAGAAACTATGAGAGAACAACATCCATACCTCTTTACTGGTAAGATTTTTGGGGCGAAAATCTCTTAAGGGGGAGAGTTGTAACATCTCGATTTAGGGTCTAGTCGAAATAGTGGTGTGAGACCACAAATTCAAGGGTTATGAATGAGTTTTTGAGGTTTATGCTATGTATGCATGCTAGTGTGAAAGTTTCATGAAGCAATTTTGAGAAATTTCGATTAAATTGTCCAAAAGGACTAAATTGCAAAAGTTGCAAAATGTGAGATTCTAGAAGCTATTTGTGTGAAATAGCTTTAGAATATTAATTAGAGGTCCTTAATGAACAATTTTCCCAAATTTTAGTTTTTGGACAAAATTGGGCAAGGATGAGTTAAAATAGGAAGTTTATCAAAAAGGGCATTTTGGTCATTTGGTTATTAAATGATTAAAATAGGAGAAAAGATGACAAAATTCATTCATCTTCTTCTCCAAGGCTGCCGAAAATTTGAGAAGCCATTGTTAGGGTTCTTCAAATTTTTCAAGCTTGATAGTAAGTGCATTTAAGTCCCGTTTTTGATATTCTTCGTATTTTGAAGTCCTAGTTGCATGAGAAAGCTATTTTTAGCTATTTGGTGAGCTATGATGGATGTTCAAAAATGTACATATGTATGACATGCATGTATTTTGATGTTTTATGGAAGAATATGAAAGCTTGATGTAGTAGAAACATCTTTTGCTAAGTGATTTTCCATGAAAATGCATGTAGGGACTAGTTTGTGAAAAACTTTAGTTTGGTCATACATGTGTGATTTAGTGAGAATTGATGAATGCTTTAGTTGAGTAAGTGGTTCGGTTTAGCATGAAAGGCTAGAAAGTTGAATAAAAATCACTTTTACGAGCCTTGGGGCTAAAGTGTAAATATGAGAAAGTTTAGAGGTAAAATAGTAATTTTGCTAAAGTATGAGATGTGAGTCAATTTAGTCAATGTGTGTATTGAATAAGCTGATTTATTTATTATAGATCAAGAAAGACAAAGCCGGAATCGAAACCAAGGCAAAAGCAAGGTGGTGGACTAAATTGCACGTTTCTATACTTTTGAGTATCGAGGTAAGTCTATGCATAAACAATGCATTTATACTTACAAATTTATTAATGCTAGCTAGTGTGTAGCATGATTGAGAATGGTTGAGAATGATTGAGAACCTATGTGGGATGAATGTGTTAGAATTTGTGAATGAATGATAGAGTAAGTAAACATGTGAATGTGTATTGATAATGCTAGATGGTGGGCTAAGTGCGATGCCATCCTAATGCATATTAACGATGAGTTGGCTATGTGCGATGCTATCGTTAGGTATATCGTCTAGTGGGCTAAGTGCGAGACCACTATGATTACTTTTGCGGCAGGCTGAGTGTAATACTACCTTATTAATTGATTGTGGTGGGCTAAGTGTGAAACCACCGAGACATTAGCTGTGTGGATTAGCTTTGTGGATTAGCTGTTTGAATTAGCTATGTGGATTAGTTGTGTGGTGGTAGTAGTGAGTAGTATATATGTGTGGATGTGTTATCGAGAAATAACGATGTGTTGTATATTGTGTAAATGTGATATTGAATGCAGGGGTGCATTCCAATGGTTATGAGTATGTGATTCATAATGTGTTGGAAATGTGGTAAGGAATAGAAAGAGTAAGCATAGTTGTACATTATATGTTAGTATAATGCTAATTGTTGTTTAGCTTATACTATGATGCTTAATTGTTTATGTGTAAACTTACTAAGCTCAAAGCTTACTCCCTTTTTTTTCCTTTGTTTATAGAGTAAAAGTGGTGAACCGAGATACGAGGATCATTGGAAGATAGCCCACATATCAACACACTCTGGTATATGAGATTCAATGTTTTGTATATGGCATGTATAGGGGCTAGACAAGTTAGTGAATTTTTGTTGTATATGGCTAAGATGTGTTGGCCTTTAGATGGATAGTGAATTTTGTATAATGCCATAGTTGTTGGCTATCGTATTATATGAAAAGATGTAGTTTTCTATGTGAGATTTCTTTTAAATTTAAGTTGATTATGGATGTGTTGTATGAGTGCATGTTGTGAATGCCATAGGGGTGAGAAGAGCTTAGCAAATAGCTTTGTTCTTGTCCATGTAAATAGATACACGAACATGTGTCTAGGCCATGTGTGACACACGGTCAGCACACGGGCGTGTGCTCTGGCCGTGCGTCCTCTGCAGGTTAATCTTTTAAGTCAGGATAGACCACGGGCTAGTCACACGGGCGTGTAACTAAGCTTTGACTAAGCTTTGAGGCCGTGTGGTGAAGTTAGTGTTCACCACGGGTTGAAGGCATGGGCGTGTGTGACTACACAGGCGTGTCTTTTCTTACACAGCGTGTCAATTGTTCACCATTCGGGAATTGAAGGCATGGGCGTAAATGAGAATACACACAGAGATGACTTTTGAGAGAAGTCGATGAGCCTGAGTGGCGAAAGATAATTTTTTAAGATTCAAAAGTTTCGACGTAGTCTCGAGAGCCCTCAATATGTATGAATGAGGCCTCATAACCACAAAGAATGAGGTTGTTGAGAGCTCACTTTTGAGAGAATTCAACTTCCAAGCCAAATCACATGGCAATGATTAAATACTTCAAATTTTATCTTAACTTCTAGCCTATACATGCCATAGCTACTCAAGACTCACTATCTCTTTTCGACCAACTATCATCCCTTCTTCGATTCAACTACACACTTAGTGCCTCAAATCGTTAACCGAAGCTTCATTAACATCGCACACTTAGTGCATCTATATCAAACTGATCTTAATTTGATATCACACACACAATGACAACCACAAAGCTGAAGCTTATATCAATTCGCACACACAGTGCCAGTTATTTCGGTCACATTTCTGAATACGCACACTTAGTGCCACATAACTCCAACCCTCACATAGCATTCATAGTTCAATAATCACATACCATTCATTTCATGACATTAAACATAGTTAAATTCACATATTATGTCCGAACATACCTCAGACGTCGAAATACCGAAATAGTCGATTAATCGAGCACTTTATCTTTGCCTCGATCTCGATCCAAACCTCTCCTCTCTTGGTCTATACACATTCAAATTCAATCCATTCAATCACCACATCATTCATTTTAGTTCAAACACACATATTCAGGGCATTTTACATAATAGCCCTCATATTTTCACATTTCGACACTTTAGTCCCTAATTCACAAAATCATGAAATACACATAATTTCATTTCACCCATGCCTAGCCGAATTCTCTCTATATTCATAACAGTCCACACATCCCATTTATTTTACATTTTAGTCCCTCAATTTCTCATTTTCTCAATTAAGCTCAAAATACTCAATTTCACTAAAAATCTCAATACAAACTATGTTAGCCCAACACCAAGTTTTCATTTTTCACTATCAACCAACACATAGCTCAAGTATTCATCAATGACTCATCACAAAAAAATCTTCAATGCACAAAATTACAACATGGGTTAGCTAGAGCACGAAGCAACGATTACGAAAACGTAGAAATTATCAAAAACCGATCAAAATTCATACCTTAATCAAGGATAGCAATGGTTGAATATTTCAAGCCCTATTTCTTTCTCTTTTTCTTCTTCAATTTTCGGAAATGGTGGTCTAAAAAGATGAACACTTCATGTTTTGTTTAATTAATTATGACTTATTTTACTAATTACCAAACTAACCTTTTATTTAACTTATAAAACATTTATTAATTAAGGTTATTCTAGTCCACTGCCACCCACTATCACTATATATGGCTTAATTACATCATAAGGCCTTCACATTAAAAGACAACAACACTTAGGTACTTATAAATCAGAACACAGCTTTTATACTTTACGCGATTAAGTCCTTTATCTTAATTTGGCACATAGTCGATAAAATTATCACACAGAATTTTCACACAGGCTATATCGCATATAATCAACACCAAAAATAACATTAAAATATTATTCTGACCCCAAATTTGTGGTCTCGAAACTACTATTTCGACTAGGTTTTAAACCGGGCTGTTACATAGTAAATAAGTTTAGGACCTATTGACATCAATAACACTAAATTACCACTCAATAAGCGTATAATTTCATTCATCACTATTTTTTATCAATTCACAATCTTGTCACATTTCAATAATTTTTTTCTTCATATTTCATTATTCAATAGAGGTTATCTTTTATTGTTCAACAAAGGCTCAGTAAACTTAATAGAACATATAGGATATATGAAAACAATACAAAAATGCACCAAAGTGCAATAACAAAACAGGACAACACCAAAGTGCATATTTAGAATAGATAGTACGCTAAATTTTTCCTTAATGGCATTTCATTTATATCTCATTAGTTCTCATCTCGTCTACTTGGACAATTATATCATAATCAATTTCATGTCTTTATTTCATAACAAAATTTAAATACTTTTGACTTATTTCAATTTAGTCCACATTGAAAAACATAATTTCTAACTTTATTTAATAAATATAACATATATCACTACTTAATAAAAATTCCATAATTCCATAATTCACTACTAAAACTTACCTTATTTTTTTTTTCACATGTCACTTTTGCATATTTTGAAGTTTAGTCCTTTTCTTTCCCATAATTCTACAAGTATTATTGTAACATTACCATATCATTTCACATATCACCCATCAACATATTTCACTTTATTTACACACTTAATCATAACAATTGCATTTTCTATCAACTTTTACATCTTTTAAAATTTAGTCTTTTTTTTCTCAGTTTTAATCTTTTTCGCACCTTTCTTCTTTTTCTGTTTGACAAACTGCTTAGTAAATGGAATTAAATCATCACTTTCTTTATCCTTAATCAACATCATTTTTTTATGTAACATAAAAGCTAGTAACCAAATATCATGAAAATTCTTATACATCTAATTAAACTTTATAATTAACAACTTATTTAAAATAAGTAAAATTCTAGTCGTACTTACAGCCAAAAGCTTGGAATCAAGATTTCTTCTTCTTCTTCTTCTTCTTCTTCTTCTTCTTCTTCTTCTTCTTCTTCTTCTTCTTCTCCCATTGACTACTCATTTTCCTTATTCCTCCACTTCTTTCTCAATTTCCTTCTCTTTTTCTTCATTTTCATATCAAAACACACAATATTTACACATTAAAATCAAAATCAAAATCATAACCAAAATCATAATCTATATTTTTTAACATGAATTTTATGAAAAACTTATCATTTCTTACCTCTTGATGAATGGATTATCTGTAACATACAGAATGTAAGGAAGTGTGGTAGTGAAGAGTTGGATTGGCAAACGTTCTTTCCTATTGTTCGTGGGTTACTATGGAAAAACACGAACATGTTTGTATTTTCTGGTAGTCACAGCTCTGTCCAGGATATGGTAGATACAAGTATCTGTTGGACGAGAAGTTACTCACTACCCTCAAAGCCTAGGATTCACATGGTGTATATGGTATCTGGTATGAATTGGTCTGTGTTAGAGACGGGATGGGTCAAACTCAATATTGATGGTGTAGTTTTGCTTAGTTTTTGCTCGGCTGCAATTGGAGGAGTTATTAGAGATGAGAAAGGTAATTGGTTGTGTGGCTATTTGATGATATTGGGGAGAGATGAAGTTTTCAGGATAGAAGCAAGGTCTATACTAGAGGGGCTATGTCTGACTTGGAAAAGGGATACAGACATGTTGAACTTGAATCTGATAATGCTCTTTTGGTGGAATTAATTTTGTCTGGCAAAATTATTGATAGCCTTCTTATGGAAATATGGGCCATCCATTCACAGTTACAAAGGAATTGGAAAGTTCGTATCTGTCATATTCCTAGAGATCATAATACAGTTGCGGATCTATAGGTGCTTCTTGAACCTCCTCAAGCTATGTGGCAATTAATATAGAAAGATATTATGAGCTTTTAATTTTCTTACTTATTTCTAAAATCACTTAATATGTTTCTGTTTACAATATATATTAAAGTAACTATATATGTATATATAGGGAAAGGATTGAATGAAACAGTGACGCCACATCATATGTATCCCTTTCCAATAGATTTATGCCACATCAGCATTTTTATCCTGAATTTCACATTTTATCTTGAAAAAATCAAATCAAATTAAAATCACGAAATTCAAGATAAAATGTCAAATTGAGATAAAAATGCGATGTGGCATAAATCTATTGAAAGGGATACTGATGACGTGGTGTCACCGTTCATTCAATCCTTTCTCTGTATATTTAATGTGATTACTCACATATAGATTATTTAAGGAGTGTTTATCGAAAGTAAAATAAAAAATTTAAGTAGTAATTTAAAAATTAATAGGAAAATTTATATATATCTTGTATATAAAGCTATTTTAAAATTAAATATTTTAAAAGATAATTGGATTAGAAAGATATAAATTTTTATATTATATATATAATATGAATAATATATGAATAATAGTCAATTTTCATTTATACTTTTATTTTTTTCAATAATGTAAAAGTAAAACTTTCCACTACAAAATAGATACATTAACATTCAAAATTTAAGTATTTTAATTCAATTAATAGTTAGAAAATCGCAATCAAATTGAATTTCATTATTATTTCGATTCAAGCTTTAATTGTAGTTTGAATTTTTATTTTGTAATATTTTAATTATTAAAATAGCTTATATATTTTAATTATATTCAATAATCTTATAATATTACCTCACATTATTTACATGAAATAAAATAATACTTAATAAAATAAAATAATAATAAATACATCTTACATTAAAAATTAGTTTATTTATATATAAAAAATAGGTTCACTATCAACAGTAGTAATTAATTCTCTCGCCTTGAATACTCCCTCAACAAATAAAAAGAAAGTCATAAAATGTGCTCAATTCTCATAGGTGGGATCAAACTCTTATATCCTAGTTAAAAGATAAAGTGAGCAACCATCACACTCATGATTAATTAGTAATTGATTTCATTTTCTATTATTTATGACTTATAATATGTATTGTAGGTTAAAACATGAATGTAAAATTCTAAAAAAAAAAAAAAAAAACACGAATGTAAAAATCTTTTCAGTTGATAAAACAAACTATTTATATTTATATAATTTTGATATCTAATCCGTCTTATATAAATTTTCATATTTTATCTGTATATTATTATTATTATTATTTATTATTGCGATGTCAACCAACCTTCAATAATAAAAATATGGTGAGAAATGTAAGCTGGCTGTCGTCTCTTTGTATCATCATCATCAACGTAATTACGTAAACAATAGTTTTATAAGAGCATCAAGCCGTTAAACAATAGCCCTCACTTGCAGGCTTCCGAAAAAGAAAGCTAAACTGACAAAATGGACATGGCATGTCTTGTAAGTCCAACATGACAACCATTAAATTTAAGTTAATTGTTTTTCGTTTAATTATTATCACGTGTGTAAGTAATAACAAATTTTTTATAAATATACTTCATTTTTAATTATAATATTAGAGGAAAAGAGAAGGGATGATAGAAATTTGAGTAATTTAAGTGTCAACCGAAAATTTTAACACTATTTCAAACAAATTTTCATTATAAATATAATTACCTAAGATGATTTAAATAAAAATAACATATCATAATGTAATGCAACTATTTCATATAACCTATTCAAATATCTGTATATAAAAAGAATGCCTTGAGACCTTTATACAGGGAATTATGTCTCGTTTTTATTATATAAAAATTGATCAAATTTTAATTTTGGTTCATGTGCTACATTCAATTTAATATTTAATTTTATACTTTTGATATAAGTTGGTACCTTAATTTTTATAATGTAATTTATTAGTTAAAATACTTTATTTTGATTGAAATGTTGATTTAATTTTTAAGAGTTATTAGCACTATTAAAATTATTTGTTAAATTGAAGATCCTTGCAATGCCATTTTTGTTACATGGTTTTGAGGGAGTTTTTTTTTTAATTTCAAAATATCACACCAACAAATTTAAGAAAAGAATTTAATAGTATTAACAATTGGATATAAATTTAAAATGTAAGCACTAATTTTGTCCGAATTAATTATGGGTTTATTTAAAAATAAATTTAAAAAATTTAAAATAAAATTTTTTAAAAATTACATTTAACTCCTAAACTTTCTTGAAATTACATTTTGTCCCCAAAACTTTTCAAAATTACATTTTACCCTTATCTTTCTTAAAATTACACTTTGGCCCCAATAGTTTTATTGCATTTGCAATCTGGTCCTTCATGGAAAATCTCCAAAAATCTGGCGGATTTCACGTATCCACCCCGATTTTACGCCATCGACCTAAGGGATGGCCTCCTTCCCCTAGCCATCTGCTACTGCACACAAAAACGCTATAAAAGGGATTTTTCCCAAAATCAAGCCCCATTTTTCACAAAAAAACCCACGAAAAAGAAAGAAAAGAAGAGAAAAGGAGAAAAGAGAAGAAGAAGAAGAAGAAGAGAAGAGAGAGAGAAGGCACATCAGGAGGAGACGGAGGAGGGACTACAAGCGGAGGAGAAGAAGAAAGGAGAAGAAGAAGGAAGAAGAAGAAAAAGAAAAAGAAAAAAAAAAGAAAAAAGAAAGAAAAAAAAGAAAAAAAAGAAAAAAGAAAAAATAAATTAAAATCGGTCAGGTTGGGCAGACCCGACCATGACCCGTCCGACCCACGGCCCGACCAGCGTCTAGTAGGCCTACCACAACAGTAGAAAAAAATAAAAGAAAAAAAAAAACCCAAAAAAAAAAGCCAAAAAAGCATTAACATCCAACCCAAGAAGACTACAAAGCCCAAGAAGAGCCCGTGCCCACCCAGAAGAAGCGGTGCCCAGCCCAAAGGCAAGAGCCGAAAAGAAAAAAGAAGAAGAAAAAAAGAAGAAAAAAAAAAAAAAAAAGAAAAAAAAAAAAAGGAAAAGAGTCCGGTCGTGTATCTCATTCGATCAAGCCCGTATTTTTGATTTTCGGTAATTTCCTTTTTTACTCACTTTTAATTTAATTTGTATATTCTTGATTACATCTCGTTTTAATATTATTGATATTTTTAGTATTTTTATTTGTATTTTTTTACTTTTATTTTGATAATTTTTAATAAATAAGGCAACGAATCGGTTTAATACTTGTCGTTGATTTCATCGCTATGTTGGGTGAATATCATCGGTTCGTGTTAAATACGATACGCCCTTTTAAAATATAAAAAGAAAAACAAAAAAATAAAATAAAATTTGGAGTTTCAAAACTTTTTGTGTTTTTAAAAAAAAATTGTCGTATTTTCAAAATTTTCGTGTTTTAAAAAAAAATTCGTGTTTCAAAAATTCTCGTATTTTCAAAATTCTCGTATTTTCAAAAAATTCGTGTTTTAAAAAAAATAATTTTCGCGTTTCAAAATTTGCGGGTTTTCAAAAATTTCATGTTTTTAAAAAAAATTCTTGTGTTTTAAAATTTCCGTGTTTTCAAAAATTTCGTGTTTCAAAAAAATTTCTCGTGTTTTCAAAGTTCTCGTATTTTCAAAAAATTCATGTTTTTTAAACCAAAAAAAATTTTCGTATTTCAAAATTTTCATATTTTCAAAAATTTTGTGTTTCAAAAATTCTCGTATTTTTAAAATTCTCGTATTTTCAAAAAAAATTCGTGTTTTAAAAAAAATATAATTTTCGCGTTTCAAAATTTTCGGGTTTTCAAAAATTTCATGTTTTAAAAAAAAATTCTTGTGTTTTAAAATTTCCGTGTTTTCAAAAATTTTATGTTTCAAAAAAAATTCTCGTGTTTTAAAAGTTCTCGTATTTTCAAAAAAATCATGTTTTTAAAACAAAAAAAAATTCTTGTGTTTTAAAATTTTCGTGTTTTCAAAAATTTAGTATTTTCAAAAAAATTTCGTGTTTCAAAAAAATTCTCGTGTTTTCAAAGTTTTCGTATTTTCAAAATTTCGTGTTTTCAAAATTTTCGGGTTTTAAAAAAATTTTCGTGTTTCCAAAAATTCTCGGGTTTTAAAAAAAATTATCGAGTCTTAAAATTCTCTTGTTTTTTTTAAAAAAAATTCTCGTGTCTCAATTGGATCACGATTAAATATTAAATTGAACTTGTATTTTTGAAAATTAAGACAGCGCGCGTTAACGAGATACCAACTTTAGGCGTCGCGAGGTGCTAATACCTTCCTCATGGCAATCCGACTCGAACCCTATTTTTCTCTGGAATTTTGACGCAGACTTAAACCCGACCCTTTTTAAGAAAGCTCAAAAAAATGATTTTTCTTTAAAAAGAGGATTTATTAGGTGTCCGATCACACCTAGAAAAAAGATCGGTGGCGACTCCCTTTTTTTTAAATAAAATTGAAACTCTGTTTTCAAATTCTTAATAATTTCCTCAATTAGCGCCTAAGCAAATTTTAGGTCGCTACAGCTGGCGACTCCACTGGGGAAATTTTTTTTGAGAGTCGAGTCTGAAATTAAACGCGTGTTGTCAAAATTTTCAAAATTCCTCGTTCAAAATAATTTTTTTTATTGTGATCCTTAAGTATTTTTTTTAAAAAAAAAAAGTCATGCATTTGCATCATGTTGTAAATATTTTTCTAACTTGTTTTATCTTTTTGTTTTTCAGCGCTAAGTTTTTACGGTTTTAGTTTTTTAGTTTTTAAATAAAAGCGAAAAGGTTTGTGAGTTTCTCCCCACACCTTGTGCACTTGCATTTTGCATAACATGAGCTCTCTACCCGGCTCCGTCTGTTTAAGTGGAAGTAAACACTATGCCTTCGTGAGTTAACTCGTCCCTCCGCACAGGCTAGTGAATACTTCCGGATTACATATGACTTATGCTTTCGTGAGTTAACTCGTCCCTCCGCATAGGCATAAGTAAATGTAATCCCACGAATTGAGCTCATGAGCCTATGATGGGCGATAGCAGGCTCAGACTAGCCTTAGTAGGCGACAGTCTGAGACAATTCGAGTACCTTTTAGAACCGAAATCGCATATAGTGAACCGTATGAGCCACCCGATTAGAGCCATGCCGAACCTCCGTCCGTTAATAGTTACCAAAATAAGTACATGGAAGAAATGCTTCTTACCTTTTATTTCTTTTACATTTACACTTTTATGCAAGCAAATCGGGTCCGTTTAATAATTTAGAGAGGGTAGATTATCGATGAGCATGTGGGGTAAGTTTATTTTGTAAATATGATGGGGTAAAAAAAAAAGTAGGTCGGTTTCACCAAAATGCAAAATTAAATATATTAATTTGTTAGATTTTCCATAGTTTTTCTCCGTTTATACTTGTTGTAATTACTAACCAATGTTATTTGTCCTCATTTTATTTTTATCATGCATCATAGGCATCTTGTTAGGAAGGTGTTGATTAGAGATTGGTTGCCAAAAGCGGGTTTCGATGGAGGAGTCAATTACACAAGTAATCGAGAAAACGCGGTGGTTCGAGACCGGTCTTTGAAAACCCGAAAGCAAAGGGGACGGTTTAAAGGAAGGATGTATTTCTTACCTTCCGAGCATGTGACCATGAATGTTCGTCGGAATAACCTCGAAGACTTGACTAGGATCTGGAAGCAGTGGGACTCGGACACTAAGGGCATCTTCACCGAGAAATGCGGGATATAGCTCACTTAATAGTGTCAACGTGAGCGAACAGTTGATTCAAGCCATGGTTCAATTCGGGACCCGACTTATCAATGTTTTACTTTCAACCGGAAGATATGACTCGACCATAGAAGAGTATGCCGCCTTGCTTGGCGTTAACAATGCACAATGCAGCAAGATATATGTGAAAGAGCCCAAACCAATGACCTTCAAGAAAATGCTAATGAAGTTGACAGGAATGGCTGATACATGGGCTGAAAAACAGATAAAGAAAAAGAACGAAGTCAGTTGTATTCCATGGTTTTCTCTGCGAGACTTAGTTCAAAACCATCCAGATATTGTGAAGAGAGTGGATCTGTTTGCTTTAGCCATTTACGGATTAATTGTCTTCCCAAAAGTTCTTGGGCATATAGAAGTTGCGGTAGTGGATTTCTTTGAAAAGTTGAGGCAAGGAATCAACCCCGTCCCAACTATCTTAGCTGAGACTTTTAGATCTCTAAATTGTTGTAGGAGAAAGGGGGAAGGACGTTTTATCGGATGTGCACAGCTACTCAATGTTTGGATTCTGAGCCACTTCTGGAAAGTGGAGCGCACACCTTTCCACATGTTTTCAAAAACATTCGCTCCGTTGGAAGCTTACCTTGAGAAAGATTGGCCAAGGATGTCCTTTGAACAAAGACTGGGTTTCAATTTTTCGTAACCTCTGCTTGAAGATATAACTTGGAGAGCACCATGGATCCGTCCTTGATTACGCTATACAAATGCGGAAGCCAAGATTGGGTACCTTTACTCGGGTTATGGGAGGAGTTGGATATGCACCGTTAATGGTTCAAAGGCGGTTTGCTTCACGACGCTTTATACCAACTACTGGAGGATTAGCATATCGAGTTTGCTTTTACAGTGAAGGTTACATGAAAAAGTCCGAGATACGCAAAGTCTTGGAAGGAAATCTACCTAATGGAGTTAGCTCTGTATACTGATACTATCACTCAAGATTATAAAATATGGAGACAAAGATGAGTGAATAGTCAACAAACCTCACCATCGGATTATACTTTCCAGAATCCTTTCTCAGAAAAAATACCATCCGAATTGGAAATAGCAAGACATGAATTTGAGCGTGAAAAGGCCATCATTACGGGATATTAGTTCTCTTCAAGAGGAAAATTACCATGAAGATAGATGTTCAAATTGAAAAATCCGAAACGAGAAAGTCCAGAAAGAAGCTGAGATCATGAGAAATGACTTAAAGGATCTTCATTTGGAAAATAAGAAATTAAGAGGCACCATAAAGAATAGCGGGCTGGGCAAATCATCAACGGAATGGAAAGAAGAACTAAGCAACATCAAAGGTGGGATGGAATTCTGGAGAGGGAAAGCGAAGAAGGAAGAGGAAAAAGCTGCTCGTGCTATGATAGAGTTAAGGAAAAAGAATGTTGAATCTGGCTGCGTCTGCAAAATTAATGACTAGTCAGTTTGAGCGTCAAGAGCTAAGAAGAAAAATACAAGATTTAGAAAATACACGCAAGCTCATCAAGAACACTTGGATACTCTCCTAAAAGCCCTAAAAGAAAAGAATGGCCAAGATGATGAGAGACATTCGTGCCTCTGAAAAAGCTCTCCAAGAAAAAGATATGTATCTTGGCGGTTTGATTAATGAAATTGTAAGGCGCTATGCAAATTGTGCAATTATCAGATGAGGCAGAAGATCTCAGTTACCAATTCCCTCCGAGACAAGGATCAAACATGTCAGAATTCCTAGAACGAGTGAAAAAACAAGGCGATGTGGCTAGGAAATTTGTGTAACTGTTAAATCAGAGACGGCAAAATGTTTTGTAATAGACTCTTTTGATTAATGAAATGCCTAAATATGAGGCTATCTTGAAATCAACACCAAATTTTTGCATATTTATTCATAATTAACATTCATTTGTCATTTATTCATTCATCCATTCATCACATATGCATATCACTCTAATCATTCACTAAGGCTAAAACCATACAATCCACAGTTGTAGAAAGATCAAGAAATGAGGTTTGTAAAAGCCTCAGGTCGAGAATTGGAATGGGAGCCTATAGCGTATCCTCCTTTGTCAAAAACATTTACATCTGCAGGAATGATGTACCCAGGGCGAGATAATTCATGAAGCACACTGTTATTGATTGAAAGGGGTCTTCAGAACGTCAATATAAATGTTATTGACAAAGGGGATGATGCAATTGAAGATGTTTCAATGATACGCCCTTGTCCTCCTGGATTCATTTTGAACAATTGGACTGCTGTGGATCTTCTTGTAGTTTCTAAGTCCTCTCCAGAGTAATGCTCAATGTTAACTCTCTTTTTGTGTGCCCCTAAGTAATAGTGGGATTCTTTTGTAAGAGCTTATGTTTGCTCTTTACCATTTAAATGAACATTAATGGAGATACATTTTGTCATAGCCTTTTCATTCTTGTTAACTTCATAATTATTCCTTCTTCTCACAGCCTATCGTTACATGTACCTCATGTCATGCCATAACATTATGTTTGTTTGGTTCCAATACTTTGATGCTCCTCTATAGTTTTCTTTTCCATTCACCTTTCAGGTGCTCAGATACCAACGACATGAACAATCCCGTTTCAAGTCCTGAAATCGATTTTGAGAAAGCTATTTGTTTAGGAGAATTCGAAGTTGAGGAAAATGCTGAAGATTATGTCTCGTCTCCTGACTTACAAAGAATGATAGAATAAGAAGATAAATAGATCCCACCCCATCAAGAATCTGTTGAGACAGTGAACTTGAGAAATGAAGAAAAGAGGCAAGAAGTGAAGATTGGGACCTCCATTTCAGATAACACCAAACATGATTTGATCGCCTTGCTTCGTGAGTATAAAGATGTATTTGCATGGTCGTATCAAGACATGCCATGGTTGAACGAGGATGTAGTGGTCCATAGACTCCCACTGAAACCAGAATGCAAACACATTCAACGAAGCTAAGATGAATGAGACACGAAATCTTTGTTAAAGATAAAAGAAGAAGTCAAGAAACAATTTGATGCTGGCTTCCTACAAGTCTCTAAATACCCAGAATGGGTAGCTAACATAGTCCCAGTACCTAAGAAAGATGGCAAGGTACGAATGTGCGTGGATTATCGTGATCTGAATCGAGCAAGTCCTAAAGATAATTTTCCCTTGCCACACATCGATACGTTGGTGGATAACACAGCAAAACATTCATTGTTTTCTTTCATGGATGGATTTTCGGGTTATAATCAGATAAAGATGGCTCCCGAGGATATGGAGAAAACTACCTTCGTAACGATGTGGGGAACATTTTGCTACAAGGTGATGCCGTTCGGATTAAAGAATGCCGGGGCAACATATCAGAGGGCAATGGTAATGCTATTCCATGACATGATGCACAAAGAGATAGAAGTTTATGTTGATGATATGATTTCCAAATCTCGGGGGGAAAGAGAGCATATTGGGAACCTCAAGAAATTGTTTGAAAGACTAAGAAAGTTCTAGCTGAAGCTTAATCCAGCCAAGTGTACTTTCAGAACTACCTCAGGAAAATTACTCGGCTTCATTGTTAGTGAGAGAGGTATTGAGGTTGATCCAGATAAGATAAAAGCCATACAAGAATTACCACCTCCGCGTACACAAAAAGAAGTCAGAGGATTTTTAGGGAGGTTGAACTACATCGCTCGATTCATTGCTCAACTTACCAACCAGTGTGACCCAATTTTTCGACTCCTTCGAAAACATAATCCGAAAGAGTGGGACGATAAGTGCCAAGTGGCTTTTGACAAGATAAAACAGTATTTGTCTAACCCTCCGGTGCTAGTACCGCCAACTCCCGGAAGACCGTTAATATTGTATCTAACTGTGTTCGAAAATTCAATGGGTTGCGTACTGGGGCAACATGATGAGTCGGGGAAAAGAGAAAGGGCGATCTACTACCTCAGCAAGAAGTTCACAGAATATGAAGCAAAGTACCCGTCAATTGAAAAATTCTGTTGTGCTTTGGTCTGGGTAGTTCGAAGGCTCAGACAATATATGTTGTATCATACGACGTGGTTAATTTCAAAGCTGGACCCAATAAAATACATGATGGAATCACCTGCACTTTCAGGAAGAATGGCACGATGGTAGATCCTACTATCAGAGTACGACATTGCATATGTGAGTCAAAAGTCGATAAAGGGGAGCGCAATAGCCGACTTCTTAGCAACTCGAGCCACGGAGGAATATGAGCATTTGAGATTTGATTTTCCAGACGAGGATTTGATATGCATTGCAGAAAAAGAGTGTGAGTCGTCAAAAGAGAAATCATGGAAGATGAGCTTTGATGGTGCATCGAATGCATTGGGGCATGGGATTGGAGCGATCTTAGTGTCACCGAAGGAACCATTATCCACTCAACGCCAGATTAAATTTCTTCTGTACCAATAATGTAGCAGAATATGAGGCTTGCATCATGGGCCTTCGTGCAGCTATTGAACGGAACATCAGAATCTTAGAAGTATAAGGGGACTCAGCGTTGGTGATTTACCAAATTCGTGGAGATTGGGAAGTGAGAGATTCTAAATTGGTCAAATATCGCGATCTCGTGGCGGAGCTGGTCAAAAAATTCAAAGAAGTGACTTTTAACTACTTCCCACGAGAAGAAAACCAATTGGCTGATTCCTTGGCCACCCTGGCTTCAATGTTTAAAGCAAACAGAGAAACGAAAATAATACCTCTCCAAATGAGTATATATGAGGTCCCTGCACATTGTTTTAGCATTGAAAAAGAGACAGATGGGCTGCCGTGATTCCATGATATCTTAGAATATGTCAAGAATCAAAGGTATCCAGAGCAAGCAAATGAGAACGACAAAAGAACAATCAGAAGAATGGCAGTGGGATTTGTCCTTGATGGGGATATCCTGTACAAAAGAGGAAAAGATCAAGTGCTCCTGAGATGCGTGGATTCTGTTGAAGCCAGAAAAATACTTGAAGATGTCCATGAAGGAATTTGTGGGACACATGCCAATGGTTTCACTATGGCCAGGCAGATTATGAGACTTGGTTATTACTGGCTGACGATGGAAAGCGACTGCATTAGTTACGCACGAAGGTGCCACAAATGTCAAATTTACGGCGATAAAATTCATGCAGCCCCTTCGCCCCTTCATGTCATGACTTCTCCGTGGCCTTTTTCAATGTGGGGCATGGATGTTATAGGGCCAATTTCTCCAAAAGCTTCTAATGGCCACCGGTTCATTTTTGTGGTTATAGATTACTTCACAAAATGGGTAGAAGCCGCTTTGTTTGCTAATGTGACAAAGACTGCAGTTTGCAGGTTCTTAAAAAAAGAAATCATATGTCGATACGGTTTGCCTGAGAGAATAATTTCAGATAACGCTTTAAATCGAACAACAAGATGATGAAAGAAGTGTGCGGCGCTTTCAAATAAAGCATCATAATTCCTCACCCTATCGCCCAAAGATGAACGGAGCGATGAAGCGGCTAACAAAAATATTAAGAGGATTTTAGGAAAATGACCGAGATATATAAAGACCGCACGAGAAGCTACCATTCGCTTTGTATGCATATCGCACATCTCGCGGACATCTACTGGAGCAACTCTTTTCTCTCGGTCTATGGAATGGAAGTCGTCTTGCCCATTGAAGTTAAGATCCCTCTCTACGAGTCTTAATAGAGTCGAAACTAGAAGAATCGAGAATGGGTTCAAGCTCGATATGACCAGCTAAATCTTATCGAAGAAAAACGCTTGAAGGCAATCATCATGGACGATGTACCGAAGAGAATGATCACGGCTCATGACAAGAAGGTGCGGCCAAGAGAATTCGCGAGGGGAACTCGTCTTGAGAAAGATTCTCCCAATACAAAAAGACTTTCGAGGAAAATGGGCACCAAATTGGGAAGGGCCGTACGTCGTAAAGAAGGCTTTCTCTGGTGGAGCTTTGATTCTCACAGAGATGGATGGGAAAGAGTTACCTAATCCAGTGAACTCAGATGCCGTGAAAAAGTACTATGCCTAAAAAAAAAGAAAAAAAGAGAGAGAGATCAAGATGAAAACCCGAAAAGGGCGTCTTGATAAAAAAAAGATCAAGATGAAAACCCGAAAAGGGCGTCTTGATAAAAAAAAGAAAAAAAGAAAAAAGGATCAAGATGAAAACTCGAAAGGGCGTCTTGATAAACAAAAAAAAAGAGATTAGGATGAAAACCTGAAAGGGCGTCCTAATGAAGGAGGTTCAGACAAAAGGAGCAAGACGATTTGAACGGAGAGTTATGTGGCGAGATTATAATATTTGAAGCAGTCCCAGAAGCTCGAAATCTTCTACACAAGAAGCCGTGCTCGAAGAGATCCAGGATGAAGAAATGTGGAGAAGTTCATGTGTTGAATATCTAGAGCATTTGTGACAATTGAATCTGCTTTCCTTTCTTTATAATGTCTTCTTTATTGATCTTTTCCTTGTCAATTTTCTTTGCTCATTGCTTTTGAAATAAATATGAATGTGAGGTATTTCTTTCGTACCTACTTTGCTATTTTCATGCATCTCATGTGTGGTTTGTCTAAATGATAAATAGTGAAAGGACATACTCTAAACAAAAGGAATGTTGAGTATTACCCGGATGAGAATTTGGTAAGTGCAAGAGCCTCAAAGCAAGGACAAAGTTCAACAAGGGGTAAAAGGGTGATACACGAAAAACGCAGATTACTCGAGGATGGGTACAAAACCTGAAAGGGAAATCAAGAATCGAAGCAATGAATGCAATCATCATGAGAGTCGAACGAAAAGAGATATCTGACAAACAAGCCTGTATGTATGGCATAATCATGTAGGCATAAAAGTATTTAAGACCAAACATGTGCATATCATGATAACATCATGCATGACATATCTGGTATTCCAATAAAGCAAAAGGTTTTGATGATAATCTGATCTTGAACCAAGGACAAGGAAGACATTCGAGTTCCACCAGATGATATGTTTTGAAATTTTGATACTTTTTAAAATTATTTCAATTTTATTTTTCAAAATCAACTCATATTGCGAGAGGTGAGTTGAGCCTCGGGTCACACGCCGAGGTATTTTTCAATTTTCGTTTTTCAAAAAAATCAACTCATATTGCGAGAGGTGAGTTGAGCCTCGGGTCACACGCCGAGGTATTTTTCAATTCATTTTTCAAAAAATCAACTCATATTGCGAGAGGTGAGTTGAGCCTCAGGTCACACGCTGAGGTATTTTTCAATTTATTTTTCAAAAAAAAAATCAACTCATATTGCGAGAGGTGAGTTGAGCCTCAGGTCACACGCTAAGGTATTTTCCAATTTTCGTTTTTCAAAATCAACTCATATTGCGAGAGGTGAGTTGAGCCTCAGTCACACGCCGAGGTATTTTTCAATTTTCGTTTTCAAAAAATCAACTCATATTACGAGAGGTGAGTTGAGCCTCAGTCACACGCCGAGGTATTTTCAATTCTGCTTTTCAAAAATCAACTCATAATGCGAGAGGTGATTTGAGCCTCGGTCACACGTCGAGGTATTTTTCAATTTCATTTTGCAAAAATCAACTCATATTGTGAGAGGTGAGTTGAGCCTCAGTCACACACTGAGGTATCTTCAATTCAGTTTTTCAAAATTAACTCACATTACGAGAGGTGAGTTGAGCCTCGAGTCACACGCCGAGGTATTTTCAATTTTGTTTTTCAAAGATCAACTCATAATCCGAGAAGTGAGTTGAGCTTAGGTCACATGTCGAGCTATTTTCGATTTCTATTTTTCAATAAAGAATAAATATTGGACATCGAACAAAATTTAAGCGCTTTTAAGTCTTTGCTCTATCCTGCTTTCACATGATGAGCAAAGAGGGCAAATTATAAGCACTAAATTTTGTCCGGATTAATTATGGGTTTATTTAAAAAATAAATTTAAAAATAAATTTTTAAAAATTACATTTTAACCCTAAACTTTCTTGAAATTACATTTTGCCCCAAAACTTTTAAAATTACATTTTACCCTTATCTTTCTTAAAATTACACATTGGCCCCAACAATTTCTGCGTTTGCAATCTGGTCCTTCATCGGAAAATCTCCAAAATTCAGTGGATTTCACGCACCCACCCCGATTTTCCTACCACCACCCTAAGGGATGGCCTCCTTCCCTAGCCACTGCTACTGCACAAAAAACGCTATAAAAGGGATTTTCCCCAAAATCAAGCCCCATTTTTTCAAAAAAACCCACGAAAAAGAAAAGAAAAGAAGAGAAAAGGAGAAAGAGAAGAGAAGAAGAAGAAGAGAGAGGAGAGAGAAGGCACATCACCGGAGGAGACTGAGGAGTGGACTATGGCTAAGCGAGGAGAAGAAGAAAGGAGAAGAAGAAGAAGAAGAAGAAGAAGAAGAAAGAAAAGAAAAAAAAAAAAAAAAAAGAAAGAAAAGGAAAAAAAAAGAAAAAAGGAAAAAATAAATTAAAGTCGGTCAGGTCGACCCGACCATTCCATGACCAACCATCAGACCCACTACCGACCCAAGCCCAATGAGGCCCACCACAACACCCAAAAAAAAAAAAAAAAAGCGTACCAAAAAAAGGCCAAAAAATAGCCCAACATCCAAATTTCAAAGAAGACACCAGCTAGGCCAAAGAAGAGCCAAGCCCACCAAGAAGAAAGCCAAATACCAGCCCAAAGGCAAGAAAAAAAAAAAAGAAAAAAGAAAAAAAAAAAAAAGAAAAGAAAAAAAAAAAAAAAAAGGAAAAGAGTCCGGTCGTGTATCTCATTCGATCAAGCCCGTATTTTGATTTTCGGTAATTTCTTTTTTTCTCACTTTTAATTTAATTTGTATATTCTTGATTACATCTCGTTTTAATATTATTGATATTTTAGCATTTTATTTGTATTTTTTTACTTTTATTTTTGATAATTTTTAATAAATAAGGCAACGAATCGGTTTAATACTTGTGGTTGATTTCATCGCTATGTTGGGTGAATATCATCGGTTCGTGTTAAATACGATACGCCCTTTTAAAAGATAAAAAAAACAAAAAAAATAAAATTTGGAGTTTCAAAACTTTTTGTGTTTTTAAAAAAAAATTGTCGTATTTTCAAAATTTTCGTGTTTTAAAAAAAATTTCGTGTTTCAAAAATTCTCGTATTTTCAAAATTCTCGTATTTTCAAAAAATTCGTGTTTTAAAAAAATAATTTTCGCGTTTCAAAATTTGCGGGTTTTCAAAAATTTCATGTTTTTTTTAAAAAATTTCTTGTGTTTTAAAATTTCCGTGTTTTCAAAAATTTCGTGTTTCAAAAAAATTTCTCGTGTTTTCAAAGTTCTCGTATTTTCAAAAAATTCATGTTTTTTAAACCAAAAAAAAAATTCGTATTTCAAAATTTTCATATTTTCAAAATTTTGTGTTTCAAAAATTCTCGTATTTTCAAAATTCTCATATTTTCAAAAAATTGTGTTTTAAAAAAATAAAATTTTCGCGTTTCAAAATTTTCGGTTTTCAAAATTTCATGTTTTAAAAAAAATTTCTTGTGTTTTAAAATTTCCGTGTTTTAAAAATTTCATGTTTCAAAAAATTATCGTGTTTTCAAAGTTCTCGTATTTTCAAAAATTCATGTTTTAAAACAAAAAAAATTCTTGTGTTTTAAAATTTTCGTGTTTTCAAAATTTAGTATTTTCAAAAAATTTTGTCTTTCAAAAAATTCTCGTGTTTTCAAAGTTTTCAGATTTTCAAAATTTCGTGTTTTCAAAATTTTCGGTTTTAAAAAATTTTCGTGTTTCCAAAATTCTCGGTTTTAAAAAATTTCTAGTCTTAAAATTCTCTTGTTTTTTTTTTTTAAATTCTCGTGTCTCAATCGGATCACGATTAAATATTAAATTGAACTTGTATTTTTGAAAATTAAGACAACGCGTTTAATGAGATACCAATTTTGGGCGTCGCGAGGTGCTAATACCTTCTTCACAGAATCAGACTCCGAACCCTATTTTTCTCTCGGAATTTTGACGACTTAAACCCGCCCTTTTAAGAAAACTCAAAAAATAATTTTTCTTTAAAAGAGGATTTATTAGGTGTCCGATCACACCTAAAAAAAAGTTCGGTGGCGACTTTCTTTTTTTTTAAAATAAAATTGAAACTCCGTTTTCAAATTCTTAATAATTTCCTCAATTAGCGCCTAAGCAAATTTTAGGTCGCTATATAAAAAAAATAAAGAAACTAAATTCCAAACATGTATGAAGAATATAGAAACATGAAATATATTTTAATCTTCAAATATCTACTTCATAATTTAGGCTAAAAATTAATTAAACCAATACAAAACGTATTAAAAACCATTATAAGAATTCACCAAACAATAATTTGCTTTATAATATATGAAAAAAATTATAATAAAATTTATATTTTATATAAAATTAATAAAATAAATTAAACAAATAAAAATTTCAAAATCACATTTAACTCTAAATTCAATATAGAATAAGACAAAATACAATAATTGTGTTGGTTAAAAATAAGGTGAACAAGCCAGTAATTTGTTGATTCCTCCAAAGCAAAAGGTCCGATCAACTCTTTAGAAATTAAAAAAAAAATTCAATTTAAAATTGTACGTGTTTACCTTAATTTTAATTACTTTTTTTAGGATGTAATGTGATTTAATATTTTTTTTCTCATTTTATTTGTTTGTCCAAGAAAGCACCAAAAGGCATCAAATTCTTGAAGGGAGGTAGAAGGTCTCCTTTTTTATATCTTAATTTATTAGTTTCGAAAAGGAAAATCTAACCACTGACCCAATGAATAAAGAAATCAGGAAAATGGAAGACAATTAACAAGGAAACTACTTTGGATGCGATATATACAGTGCATCTGGATTTGTACCTATGTGACCTAACATCTAGAATATTCAACCAATAATCAAACGTTAATTATAACTAATCTAGTAGTTCTCCACTTATTATTATATTAAAAATAGTAAGGTTAGTGTTTAGTATATTATTAGCGTATTTTTATTCTACAATTAATTTTAAAACTGTCTTGTGTTTTTTTTAATTTTTAATATTTTACTATTGTTTTATAGGACACTTATTAATACCTTAATTTTGTTTGTAAAATTTAAAATTTCACCAAAAATATATCAAATTATTTTCTCAAATGATATTGTAGAGTCAAGATGCATATTTCATTTGTAAGAAATAGTAAATTTTATTTAATTATTATTTTATATTTAATGTGCTTTTTTAAGAAATATATTTAATGCTTTATTTTATCCAATTTAAGTAATTTTTTATGAAATAAATAATAAAGAGGGTAAAAGAATAAAAGTAAAATAGCAAAAGAGAATAAAAATAAGAAAGTAAAATAGAATACATTTTATTTATCAATAAAGGAGAAGAGAAAGGATTGAATGAAACGATAGCATACGTCATACAGATCCTTTTCAATAGATTTATGCCACATCGAAGATTTTATCCTGAATTTCAGCATTTTATCTTGAATTTCAAGATTTTAATTTGGATTTGATTTTTTTCAATATAAAAATATCCTGAAATTCAAGATAAAATGTCAAATTCGAGATAAAATGCGATGTGGCATAAGTCTATTGGAAAGGATACGATGATGTATGCCACTGTTTATCTAATCTTTCTCATCAATAAAGATGTTTACAATGATTCTTCTAAGTCTATATTTATTGATATAAGAAGTATCATAAAATAAAATTCTATTTCTAATGAATATTAACGTCCTAAAGTACATCAAACTTATCATGATTAAAATGGACATCCACTTAATAATAAAATACTCATAACACTAACCCTTGGATGTGCATTAGTAGATAATATGCCTCATTAAAATCTTCGTAAGATAAAAACCCCATTGGAAAAATTTCTTAGTGAAGGAAAAAAAAATGCACTTATCTATAATATGCATAACATGTTGTCTCATTAAATGTCATACCAAGAAAACTTAGTGGGACAAAACCTCAATTAAGAAAAAAAAAAAACATAATGCATATTTACTCCCCCTCATGATAACATCACGTAATGTCTCATATTTTGTGTATTTAATCTCGAATACTAGGTTTTCAAATGATCACTTGAACAAATTTGAAAAATGTTTATATCATCATCCTTCTGAAAGTTATGAGTGGGGAAGAATTTTGGGGGAAATATATTTTGATCTATTTAGAAATTCCATCTAATCATAACAAACTTTGATCATGATCCTTCTATAATAATACATATATTCCAATAAATACATATAAATATTTACACAATTTCTCAAGAATTTTCATAATCTTTTGGTATTCTAAATCTTTCAAGGGTTTTAATATAAACTTCCACTCTATAGTGATCCATATAAAAGTCTATAATAATAATGATTAGGCGTATGTCAAATCTTTAAATGAACCGCATAATAATAAAGTATCTAAAGGTTATTGCATCCACCATAAATAATACCTTTTAATTGCCAGGACTTAGTGAAACTTCAATTTTCTATTTTTTTTTTTTTTTTTTTTTGCAGAACTACTCAATTAGTACCCCATTGGCTTTATACCTTTAGGTGTTTGGACTAATAGTCCAAAACTTCACGAATTTAATTCTATTCTAATTGCGTCTTATATTTTGACGAAACTTTTCCAAGTACATGTTTCTCAATAGATTTATTCTACATCATCATTTTCTTTCATTATATCAATAATATTATTGCATACAAAACTGTAGCAAAAACTTTCTATTTTCACGGTTTCATATTTTCTCATATTGACAAACTTATCAAGATCTTTTTACTTTCATTGTTTCCATAATCAAGTATCAGAATATCTTACAAAGTTTTAATAATTAGTTATGTCTTAGTCTCTTGAGGAGCACCTGCCTCAACTATATATGACCATCTAGATTTATTATTTTCTTTTATGAGAATTTTAATATTTAGAATCATTTAATGTAAACTTAGGGGCATGCACTACTTTCATTTAATCGAACAATTTATCCTACTAGACTTTGATTCAAATCAAAACATTAGCTGATATATACCACTTGGTTATTCTCATTAGGTTAGTAAATACATCTAGCAGTGAACTTTGCAATAAAGTGAATTATCCTTTTGAACTTCTGGTTCAAATTACTTCCTATGAGAATCTAGATAATGATAATTCATTCTAATTAATTATTTCATCCAACTATTATTTCTCTACACCTAATGTTGGAAAAATTATCAAATCAAAATAATAATCACCAAATCGCATCATAATTGAATGTCCAATTTGATCAAAACATTTAATAAAACAAGGAGTGCAACGGTCCGATTTTGGGTTGTAATATCCCGGGTTAAGGGGTTAATTTATTTTTGGCATTGTTGCATAATTATTGGTGAGCTATTATGTTGTTTGTATGGTTTCGGGACTTAGATGAAGGCTAGGAGTGTGCCTGAGTAGGTGGAAAATTTTTGTTTTTGGGCCTTAGGGGGATAGGAGCTAAAGGAGATGGGGTTTTTAATTAAATTAAGTGAATTTAAAGCACAAATAAGGAGCTAGCAAAGTGGCAAGCATGCGCCACATGGAGAGTGTGTGTGTGGCGTCATCTATAGGGGGGAGGTCTTGTGTTCAAGTCATGAGAATCCCACCCTTTGGCTCTCATTTTGACGGCATGGAGGAAGAGGTAGAAGGCAACTTGAACTCTAGCTTGGACTTAGTCTTCACATTCAAAGAGGGTGGGGAGTGAAAGTAGGAGGAGACTTGGTCATGGGATTTGAATTGGTGGTGTGGAGTAAATGGGGAGAGTTGGCGGTTTTGGTGAGAGTTTGGGGAGAGGGAGTGTGTGGCGGTTGGTAAGCTTGTGGAGAGTGCCAAATTTTTCCACTAAGGCAATTGGGTAGGTTCGGTCAAATTTTGTTTTGGGGAAGTTAATTTTTTCCTTGTTTAATCAAAGCTAGTAAATGATCTCTTCAATAGCAAATAGCTTTAGTAAAAAAAAAAGAGAGAAACCTTCCATTCTTGCTCCTTGAAACCAAGCACAAGCAACTTCAATTGCCAATCTTGCACTCTTCTTCTGCGTTTTCTCCTTTTACCTTTTGTGTCAACCGAAACCTCAAGCACCCTTATTGCCGAAATCCTACCTTGTTTCTTCCTTCTTCTCTTCATTATGCAAAGCCGAAACTAGAGACCCTTTCTTCTCACTTCTTCTTTTTGTTTCATAAACCTTGTGCCGATTTTTCCCTTGGTTTCATACCATTTCTTTTAAACCGAAACCAGCCTTTGTTCTTCATCATCTTTGAGCCGAACCTAGCATGTTCTTTCTCTTTTTCTTAAAGGATAGTAGCCGAAACTAGTTCTTCTTCTAAACACACCTTATTCATTTCTTTCCCTTTCAAAACCGAAAGTGACCCCTTCATTCATCTATTTTTATTTTCTTGTTTTTCTGAAACCTGTTGGCCGAATCATTCTCCTCTGGTGTTGGGTGGCCGAATATTGGGTGTGGTTAGGTGCTGGGTCCCAACCGATTGGTAGTGGGTAAGTGTTGGCCGAATGGCCTTTCTCCTTTCATTGGTACTTTGCCGATTCTTGGTATGTTAAGGGCTAACATTGGTATTGGTTAAAAAGGTGTTAACTTCTTGTTTAATCTTTTCGTATAGGATCTTTGGACTTTGGAAATAATCAAAGGGAGTCTTCCAACTTTTTTTTAGCCGATTGTTAAGTGGTGGTAAGAGGAGTATTTTGTTAATCCATTCTTTTAGCCTCGTTAAAACAAGTCTCAATGGATTAATGGACTTTCTTTTTAGGTGGAGGCCGTTTGTAAAAGAGAAACCTTTGTGGTTCGAGTTTGGTAGGAAGCCAAACGTTGCAAGGTGAGGACTATTTGATAAACCCTTTTTGGTTTAATGCTTGTGGCCGAATGGTATGATGGTTAATCCATTTGTTGGCCGATTGTAGGATTCGAGTTGTAGAAGTGATCAAGGGTCGAAATCGATTTTAGGATTAATACCTTCGCTAATTCGGTGTGTAAACTAACACACTACATTTAGTAATATAATTGATAACCGTGTGATGATTAATGAAACAGTGATGATTGATGTGATACCCTAATGGGTATGATTACGGACTCGGGTAAGTCAAGATATTATTATGAGTTTACTGATGATCTATATGATACCATGGTTGTGGATATATGTGACATGGGGTATGAGATTAGACATATTAGCATGATATGCATGATTATATGATATGCATGATTACATGAGTGTGGTATGTTGATGGGTGATACGAGTGGAGGGAGCAGTGATATTTTGTGCTGACGAGCACCAGTGTTTTGGTAACACACTTTGTGACTTTGGGTCACCAGAGGTTTGGCACCTCCAGAGGTTTGGTACCTCAGCGTCTCGTCCCTGTGGTTAACACCACCGTGGGTTGGCCCCACTTGTGAGATATGGGATTGACGCCAGTGATTTGGTATCACACGATGGGTTGGCCCCATCATTGGATTTGTATCATGCGGTCACCAGTTGCTTTATTAGCACAATTGTGTCTTTGGGACACCAGTGGTTTGGTACCACATTGACGGATATTGTGTCTTTGGGACACCAGTGTTTTGGTAACACATTGTGACTATCGTCACCGTGGTTTGGCACCACCAAGGGTTTGGTACCACACGGGTAGAAAAGGCGATATGGATGGTTAGGATCGGGTTGCATTAATTATGTTGCTTTGTATGATGTGTGTTAGCATGTTGTTTTTCGGGAGCGGATTTACACATCGAGTCACTCGACTCACCTCTCCTTTGACATTTCAGTGACTCGTGAAGCGGACACGGGCCGGGATGGACTCGGGGTGCACATGCCATGCTTTAATAAAAGTGTTGCTTAGACTATTGAATTTGGGTACTTTAGCTTATTTACTTTACTTGGGTTTTATATTGGACTTGTAAAAGGCCTTTAATTTATGTTTTGTGATGTTTATGTTTTAATTAGATTTTTTTAATATGCCTTAACAAAACAAGTTGGTATGAATTTTCTAAAACTTGGAAAGATAATGATTTCAAAATTATAATGCAATGTGTTTTTAAACCATACCATCTGTATCACACTATGTCTTTATAGTAAGCAAACTCAAATGATTTTCAAATCAAACTTATATTACTCCTAAGTCTAAAAGGTTTTAAGTAACACTAAGAAACTATTAAGGTTTAAATGGTTTAAACTCGTTTAACCACACATTCAGTTAAGATTTCAAAATCTCCGGTTTCAAATACACCATCCGATCTCAAACAAGTCTACTCGAATTGTCTTCAAAATACAATCGTGTTTTCACTCGCTTTTAACGAAAAATTTAACCTCTCACAAACATGTTTCCCCGTAACATACCAGATTTGGACGTGGTGTCTTGTCCGGTTTGGGTGTTACATGGGTCTAGTCAGAACAGTGGTTTCGGGACCACAAATTCGACGCAGTAAAATTTATTTTTATTATATTTTTATGGTCTACAATTTTATGGAGTGATTTCATGAAAATTTCATTCGAAAATTTTGATGTTTGGGAACTCAATTTAGTAGAGGGACTAAATTGTAAAAAGTGAAAAATTTGAGTTCTATATGTTAAAGGTGTCCAATTTCTATGAGATCTTAAATTAGAGGTCCTTAGATGGTAATTAGACCATCAGTTAAGTTGGTGGACAAAAATGGACATGGTTAGGTGAAATTTCAAAGTTATGCATTAAGGGCATTTTGGTCATTTGGTAAATAAAGATAAAATAAAACAAATAAAAAGATGTCATCTTATTCAATTGATCCCCTTAATGCTGAAATTTCAAGGGAGTCCATAGCTAGGGTTTGGCCATCTTTCAAGCTTGATTGTAAGTTCGTTATTGCCCTGTTTTTCATGATTTTTATGTTTTTGAAGTTGTCTCAACCTAATCTAGCCTTTTCAAGGACTAATTTGATAGAAATCAAAGTATTAAATTTTACCCATGTTACATATTTTTTTATTTTGATGTTTAATGGTAGAAAATGTATGTTTGGTGTTAGATAAACAACATTTACCAAGTGATTTTTGATGAAAATGTCAAAAAGGACTTATTTGTAAAAACTTATAAAATGAGTAGTAAAAGTGTGATTAAATGGAAAATGTGGGCTGCTATGAGTAGGAATAAGTTTCTACTAAGCTTGTGTTTTGAAGAAATTGAATACATTTCATTTTACGAGCCTAGAGACTAAAGTGTAAAATGTTGAAAAGTTAGGGGCAAAATGTAATTTTTCCATAATGTGATTTTTGGGCTTAATTGAATAATGTGAGTATTAAATGAATGAAATTTTCTATTATAGATCAAGAAAAATAAAGTTAGGACCTAGATCGAGGGAAAAATAAAGTGTTTGACGATTAGGTCCATTTCTACTAGTTTTGTACCGAGGTAAGTTCGTATGTTAATAATGCAATGTTATATTTGTATTTTAATATTTTGATATTGTATGAATTGTATGATTGATTCTATGAGCATATTCAACGAAGTTCTGACAAGCGAGAATGTTGAACCTTAGGAATAGATCAGGATACAAGTGACATGTCATTAGGAACCCATGTGAATATGTAATTATGTGATTTATGTGTCCCACGTGTTGGTGCTATACGTCCTACCGGTGGCTGGGTATACCGGCATAAGTTGTGGATACCTAACAGCTTGTGTGAGCAGCACCGTGTAGCAACGTCATGACTGGCAGCTTGTGTGAGCAGGCCCGTGGATAGCTCAAGAGCAAGCCTATATGTGCTATGAGATTTGTGGTAGCATTGGCTACATATGTGGCACTTATGTGCAAAGTTTTCCGTGTATCCGATAGTATTCCAAGTGGTTGTAGCGCGTGGGTTTGTGCAAGTGTACACAGTCGTTATTAAGTAATAAGTAAGTATCGAGTTATCGTCTCCACAGGGATTGTATTTGTGCTAAGTCACTTAATTTGTAAAATTATATTAACAATTTGGTAAATAAAAACACAATATAGTTGAGAAGTGGTGATTAAAATATATTAAACTAAATGCAATGATCCCGAATGCAAATTATCCTAAGTATGCAAACTATATGAATGAAATATATTTTAGCAAAATTAAACACAATTTGCAACAATTATAACATAAATAAACTAGGACAATTATTTTAATTAATCTCAATTTATTATCATCATGCTTAATAACGTTAGGAAAAACATTCCATGGAAACTCGATCTTTTATGAGTTTGGAAACTACATTAGGTTCTTTCGGAATCCTTTACTTAGTAAATACACATATTACTAATCCTTATTTACTAAGGGTTTCTTAGCATTAATGTGAGGTAACAGGGACGTGTCAGGTTTGAAACATTTTAATCACACAAATCTAAAAACTATACAGATAACAGAGCTTGGTCAAAGTTGTTATGCAACCTACAATTTAATCAGGTCAGGATCTAAATTGAGCATTCACATTTCAATTATGTGCCCATTAGCCGTCATCTCATCAGGGTCGCTCAGCTAATTCAGGTGCATTTCAATCATGTATGAATGAAATACAGACTTGATTTTAATTGAAAACATGATCGAATGAGGCACAAACATTATAAGCATAAATCAAATAAATATTATTTAATCAAACCAATCATCCTAGCTTAAATAAAATTAAGCTAGCATTGTTGTAAACAAGAACAAAGAACACATAGCAAACATCTTTAGATTAAATTAAAGAAAGGAAAGATTAAACCCAATTCAGAGTGGCTGTCACCCAAGACTCTGACTGACGAGGCTCCTTCGTTCCTTTGCTTTGCTCCTTTGCTGATGGCTCTCCAAGGTGGCCGACCAAGGGTTCTTTAAGAGGCTTAATTACTAAAATCTCTATGAAGAGATAATGCCAGGCGTGGGAATGGAAAAGGCTAAGAGAATTTGCAAAGAATAGAGAATGATGAATGATGAGAATGAATGAGGAATGACTGAGGGATGATGAATGAGGGAATGAGAGGGTCTTATTTATAGGTGAGGAGAGGGGGATAGTTTGCTAAAAATAGTGGATGTTAACCTCCTCAAATCTCCTCAAATTGTAGCTGGCCATGCTTAGTGGCTTTTGACTTGATTTTTTCTTGATTTTTAAGCAATTTTGGATGCTACACAAATCAGGACTGAGACTCGGTCAATCGTAAATCTTGGGCAAATCTCTAATTTCTTCAACACTGCAAGGACCTTGTGTAATTAAACCAAAGAATGGTTTAAATGGATAGCCATGTGTAGCCGAATATTGGGTTGAATTGGTCTCCAATTTGGACGGTTTTGTAATCTAGCAAATATATCAGACCTGTCCAGACTAAATCAACAAGTTAGAGGACCAAAGAATAAAATTTATCCAATTTAATTAATGAATTAAAACCCAAATTATTAATGAAATATTTTAAAATGAATTATTAAATATAATTTATATTTTATTATTTAATTTAATCATGCATGGCCCACTTTATGTCTTAAAAAATATAATATATTCAAATTAATATAAAATAAGCCATTTATTGCATGAAAACTATATAATAAAGCATAAAATCACATTTTAATAATTTCTATGTCCTAATTTAATATTTTCACATATTTCATTAATTTATTAAACAATTACTTAGTTTTAACAACGGATTTAAGTAAAAATGTGATAAATTACATAGGAAAAACCCTATATATTTTCTGTTTACACACTCCCAAACTTAAATCATTGCTCGTCCCGAGTAATGTTTATGCATAGCAAAAGGTCTTGCTAAGGCAAAATTGCTAATTATGTAAGCAACATCAATCTTTGTCCCATAATCATGCATTAATAACTTCATGCTTATCGATCTTCTTTATTAACAAGTAATTCATATGTAAACATTCCTTAAGATTATACTAAGCTTCAAAATATGCCAACATGAATCATAGTTTGCATGTATGTCACAACCATAGATAACATTCTTCATTCAACATAATATCTTATCAATCAAACAAACAAATCACAAGGCTTATTTATGATCTTCATGTGTTGAACTTAGGACTTCCTCTCCACTAATTTAGGTGACATAATCATGAAATAAATAGGTCTTTTATAATGTTGTAATGGGGCTCGGTTAAAGGTAGGGATTTTAAAAGATGGGACATTTCAGTTTTAAAAATCTTAACCTTTACCTTTGTCTTGGTTTTCTTGTAATACAACCTTTTTCTTTAAGTGAACCTTTGGAACACCCCTAAAACTTATTTTGAACTCAAGCTCATACACTTTTCCTTTTTGGAGATTGAGCAAACTTTTCTTCACTTTTTTTTTTAACCATGAGCACATACATCTTTATGAAAATTTCCTCAAATGTTGATTCCCAAGACAACTTTAGTTAAGATAGGTGCACAAAATTAGGATAACTTTAAAAAGATGGTAATTGGCTTATGATGTAGGTTCATTGCAAAAAAAAAAAAAAGGCTCAAACGGTTTGAAGGGTCTAATATCATAGGGTTGGTTTGAAAAGGCTCAAACGGTCCAAAGAAATAGTGCCTATATCATTTTAGATTTGTATGTCCCCTAGGATTTCGCCTCAAGAAAGTTACTAAGTCAATTCTAAAGATATAAACCTTCATGCATGTCTAATCTCAAAAGAAACTAAGTTTCCATGGCAAACATTACTAAGGCTAAGATCATACAAGCATTCCATTCTTCAGGATAACATAATTTCACTTAGATAAAATCATCATTCATACTTGCATACAAACTATCTTAATAACAAAAAATATCTCTAAACATTCATTTATTAAAACATACTTATGAAAGAAATTATTGAAACATACTTGAAAATTTTAAAAGTTTGAGCAATTTATTTGCCTTACCCCCTTTAAAAAGAAGCAATGTCCTCATTGCACGAACAAAGTAATGAATGAAAACTGAACACCAAGTAGGGTTGTAAAGAAAGAGAGGTGAGTCATAAGACTGCTTAAATACCAAGTTTTCCCTAATAACCCAATCCTAGGCATGTTCATTCCCATTACCACATCACTTAGTCTTATTCTTTCGAAAGAAGTGTTAAGTTTGTTCATCCTTGCTATGTTATATTCTATAGAAATTAAACCCTAATTACGAAAGAAATAAATTCCTAAGGACCTAGAAATAATTAAACAAATAACAAGACAAGAATCCCCCTTTTATTTTTCTAACTCATTCCCCTTGTCTTCTTTAGCTCCATCTCCGCTTGCATCGTCAGTGTCTTCTGTCCATGTCTCAAATATAGCATCTGGGAACCTAGGAAAAAAAGTATTAGAGACATTCTTAAAAGTATTTTGAATTGAGTCATCTCTAATTTTTGCATATTTCCAGTAAGTTTGTTGTTGATTGTGCATGAACATATCCATCAAAATTGACAACTCCGATTTCCTTGAAGTACTTGCAGAAGTTGGCATGGGAGTTGTATATTCAGGTTCAATACTTAGCTTGACTGGTTCTGTAACACCCCTTCCATGTATCCGACGCCGAAACTGGGTATGAGGCATTACCGTACTTAACTTGCTCGAACATACAACGTTGAGACATACAATTTCATTTCAACATAAACTTTTCATTTGAGATCATAACGTCCCTAGTATAGGTCCACAAGAACCTAATCATACATACGGAATGGTTCAGGACTAAACTAGAAACTTTTGAACACTTATAATTTTTTTTCTTAAAATAGGGCCACACGCCTGTGTGATAATGGACACGCCCGTGTAGGTAGACCGTGTGGTCACACACACCCATGTCCCTAGTCCATGTGGATTTTATTTTTCCTTTCGATCCTATAGGGGTTTTCACACGGCCTAGACACGCCCGTGTCTTAGCCCGTGTGCAAAAACCTTGACATTCTGTTTCTGACATCATCAACCTATTAAAGTCACAAGGCCAAGGCACACACCCGTGTCCTTAGACCATGTGGCGAATTAAATTCCTAAATTTAGGTGAAGACTTTACACAGCCTGGGCACACGCCTGTGGGGCTGACTGTGTCACACATACGGCCTAGACACACGTCCGTGTGTCTACCCGTGTGGACAATTATAGGCTATCTACTAAGCCAATTGCCACCCTAAAAAGCAACCACACTAATACCATTTCAATGCAATACACAACATGACAATATGGTACCTCTAATACCCAAAATCAAGACATCCACACATAGGTTTACACTATATTCATCATGAGTATACTTTACTCATTACTCATCCAATCACACAAGCATGCACTTCATGAACTTCATCATCATTGAATATATAAAACTTATCAAGTATTGGCCAATTTCCAATAGCCATTTACAAAATGAATTGAATGACATTAATAGCCACACATTGACTAACAAATATGACAAATCACAAAATAACCAAGTTCCTGTACATGCCATACTCAAAATTAATCAAACTTTTCTATACCAAAGAGAAGTTGATAGTGCGATCCGAACTCCGATGTCTTACGGTCCCCAAGTTAGCTTGGCGATACTACAAGGAGAAGGGAAATGAGAGGGGTAAGCATAAAGCTTAGTAAGTTTGCATGAAATAAATAGCAACATAAAGGTTCATGATAACATCCGTTCATCACATTAAATAATACACAAGTTCTCAAGCACATTGACATAACTTACTCATGCTTACTCTTACCAAATCACATATCACATTTTTGCATTCATTTCTCATAAGTTACTCATGGATACCGGTATCACTTCATCACATAACTTTAGCACTTTTATTGTCTTGAACATAAACTTAGCTATTAGCTATCTTTATCATAAACTTAGTTCTTTACCCGTTGAACTACTTAGAATATTGAAAGATACTCAATCTTATCATACATGTAACACGATGCTAATGACATATCCCAGATATGGTCTTACAGGAGATCACATCTCGATGCCGATGCCATATCCCAGATATGGTCTTACACGGGATCTCATATCTCGATGTCAATGCCATATCCCAGATATGGTCTTATACGAGATCGTATATATGTCGATGCCATGTCCCATACATGGTCTTACACTAGATCTTTCTTCGGTGCTGAAGTCATATCCTAGACATGGTCTTATACGGGACCTTTATTTGTCTCATGTTGTGAAAACAATATCCTTGCTATTCCTAATGTTCAACCGTGACTTCAACTTTACATAATTTCATTATACCTTCATCGAGGCATCATTAATCAATTTCATAGTGATAATATACATCTCTCATGATATCAACCAGTTAAGAATATAATAGCATTATTTAGCTTTAATTTCACACAAACTCACCTCGATACCAAAATATGTATAGTTGTTCGATTTAGTCCATAATTTTGTCCTTTCCTCGGTTTCTATTCGGACTTCGTGTTTCTTGATCTAAAATAACAATTTCACTTATTTAATGATCACATTGATTAAAATAACTCATGAATCATACTTTGGCAAAAATTATGATTTTGCGCCGAGGCTCGTATATCGATTAAAATCAAATTTCTTCCTTTAAAAAGCCTAGCTTAACATTTATTACTCTTATAGCAACTCATAATACCAATTATTTCACACATTTATCATCTATTTACAACCTTTACAAAAAGGTCCTTTTAGGTGTTTTCATGGAAACCCTTTCACAAAAGTTGTTTATTTAACAAGTAAGATTCATTTTCTTCCATAAAATTTTAGAAATCAACATTAATACTGACATGGCAAAACCCTAGGCTCTTAACTATTTTGCAAAATAGCCCCATCACTAGCTAGATCATGCTACAAGGGTCTCAAAAATACAAAAATTATAAAAAAATGACCATCGAAACATTTACTTGCAAGGAGAAAAGCTTGGCTGAAATTTTTGAGTTCTCAAACCCCTTATTTTGCTAAAAATTTCGGTGGTAGAAGAAAATGAACAAAGACGATATCACTTTTTCTCTATTTTATTTCTTCAATTTAATCCACCTAATCCACCAACTTTGACCAATTTTGACATTTCTTGTCCCCTATGGCAGGCCAACCCTTTTCTAAGGGTCTAATTGCACATTAAGTGCCTCCAATTAATATTCTATAGCTATTAGACACCTTTAGCTTGTAGAAGAACACTTTCGCACTTTATGCGATTTAGTCCTTTTTTGCAATTAAGCATGCAATCGCTAAAATTAATGCACCAAAATTTTCATGCATCCATATAATCATGCTATAACACATAAAATAATATTAAAAATAATTTCTCCAACCTCGGATTAGTGGTTTCGAAACCACTGTTTCGACTAGTCCCAAAATCGGGCTGTTACAATTCTCCCCCTTAAGGATTTTCGTCCCTGAAAATCTTACCGGTAAAAAGGCTGGGATATTGGTTTCTCATAGCATCCTTGGGCTCCCATGTAGCCTTTTTTACCCCCATGTAATTGCCATAGTACTTTCACAATGACTATACTTTTGTTTCTCAACTGTTTGACTTCTCCTGCCAAAATCATAACCGATTATTTGCCATAAGTCATATCCGGTTGAATTTCTACCTCTGATGGTACAATCACATGCGAAGGGTCTGATCGGTAGTGACGTAACATAGACACGTGGAAAACATCATGAATCTTTTCCAACTCAGGTGGCAAAGCCAAATAATAAGCTATCGGCCCTATCCTCTCGGTAATCTCATACGGTCCGAAAAAGTGCAGACTCAATTTGCCTTTCCAGCCAAATCTAAGGACTTTCTTCCAAGGTGACACTTTTAAAAATACCTTATCACCATCTTGGAACTCAATCTCTTTCTGTTTTAAATCTGCGTAGGACTTTTGTCAATCTGAGGTAGCTTTTTAAATAGTCACGTATCACTTTCACTTTCTCTTCGGTTTCTCTGACCAGATCGATCTCGTGAATCTGATTCTCTTTAAGTTCAGTCCAATATAAAGGTGTTCGGCACTTACGCCCATATAATGCCTTGTAAGGTGCCATTTTCAAGCTCGACTGAAAGCTGTTATTGTAGGCAAATTCTACTAATGGTAAGTACTTTTCTCAGCTGCCTTGAAACTCCAAAATACAATATCGGAGCATGTCCTCAAGAACCTGGATTACTCTTTTGACTGATCGTCAGTCTGCAGATGGAAAGCTGTACTAAAACTCAACTTTATGCCCAAAGCTTCTTGTAACTTTTTCCAAAATCGTGATGTAAACCTCAGCTCTCTTGGTACTCTATGAAGTCTCACAATTATTGACACATATAAATCTGCCAACTTATCAAGTGAATAGTCAGTTCGTACTGGTATAAAATGGGCCGACTTCATGAGTTTATCAACCACAACCCATACGACATCCTTCTTTTTCGGCGTCATAGACAAACCTGTCACAAAATCCATAGCAATACGTTCCCATTTCCACTCGAGAACCATAATAAGTTGAAGTAGACCCAAAGGTACTTGGTGTTCAACTTTTACTTGCCGACAAATCAAGCACTTAGATACAAACTCGAAAATATCTTTCTTCATACTCGGCCACCAATACCCTTTCTTCAAGTCATTATACATTTTTGTGCTGCCTGGATGTACAGACATCCACTATGTGCTTCATGTAAAATTTTTCGAATGAGTTCATCATCTCTCGGTATAGAGACTCTGTGTTAGAATGTCAAATATCCCTCCAAAGTAATACGGAAGCCCGACTTAACACCCGATTCACACTGAACTCTTTAGCCTTGCAAATCACTATAGCCTTTCTAAGCTTCAAAAATCTCTTGGAGGAACATCGGTTTATCTCTCAACTCAGCTAGTATAGAACCATCATTCGATAAATCCAACCATGTATTCATGGCTCTCAATGCAAACAAGGATTTCCTGCTCAAGGCATCAGCAACCACATTCTCCTTTTTTGGATGGTAGTCAATCACTAACTCGTAGCCTTTTATCAACTCCAACCATCTTCGTTGCCTTAAGTTCAACTCCTTTTGAGTCATCAAGTACTTTAGGCTTTTATGATTAGTAAATATCCAACATTTTTCACTATACAAATGGTGTCTCCATATCTTCAGCGCAAATACATTAGCAGCTAACTCCAAATCGTGGGTTAGGTAATTCTTCTTGTACGACTTTAACTATCTAGAGGCATAAGCTATCACTTTTCCTTTTTGCATGAGTACACAACCCAATCCATTTAAGGATGCATCACTATAGACCACAAATTCTTTTTCTGGTTTGGGTTGTACTAGAACTAGAGCCTCAGTCAACAATGCTTTCAATTTCTCAAAACTTTGTAGGCACTTTTTTGTCCACTCAAACTTCACATCTTTTTGCAATAGTCTCGTTATCGGAGTGGCTCTCATGGAAAATCCTTCAACAAATCGCCTGTAATAACTGACTAGGCCTAGAAAACTCCTAATCTCGGATACGTTCCTTGGCGGCTTCCAATTCACAATTGCTGAGATCTTACTCGGGTCAACTCTAATTCCATCTCCTGAGACAATGTACCCCAAAAATCTGACTTCTTTAAGCCAAAATTCACTTTACTGAACTTGGCATATAACTGATTTTCTTGTAAAATTTGCAAAACCATCCTCAAGTGCTCAATGTGCTTGTTCTCATCACTAGAATAGATCAACATATCATCAATAAAAACCACAACAAATTTATCCAAGTATCACCAAAAGATGCGGTTCATCAAATCCATAAACACAACAGGGGTATTTGTTAAATCGAAAGGCATGACTAAAAACTCGTAGTGACCATACCTTGTCCGAAATGTATTTTTCGGCACATCAGAGTCTTTGACTCTTAACTGATAATATCCAGACCTCAAGTCTATCTTGGAAAACACCGTGGCTCCCTTCAACTGGTCAAACAAATCATCAATCCTTGGCAAGGGGTATTTGTTCTTTATGGTTACCTTATTAAGCCGCCGATAATCTATACATAATCTCATGGAACCATATTTCTTTTTCACAAATAATACAAGAGCACCTCACGGAGTATAACTTGATCTTGTGAATCATTAATCTGTCAACTCTTGTAACTATGCCTTCAATTCTTTTAGCTCGGTTGGAACCATCATGTGCGGAGCAATAAAAATAAGGGCAGTACTATGGGCTAATTCAATGTCAAATTCAATCTCTTTAATCGGGGGCAAACCTGGCAATTCTTCTGAAAATACATTTGGATACTCACATACTATGGGAACTAATTCAATCTTAACTCAGTCTCTTTGGCATTTATCACAAAGGAAAGATAAGCTTCATATCCTTTTCTTAGGTAATTTTGAACCAACATGGAAGAAATCACTACCGGTAATCTATCTTATTCATCTGATTCAACACGAAGAATATCCCCATTTTCACATGTTAACTCAATAAATTTCCTTCCACAATTCACTATCACATCATGAGTAGTTAACCAATTCATACCATGAATTACATCGAATTCAACAAATGGCAATAGCATGAGGTTTGTTGGAAAATAATGACCTTTAATCATTAAAGGGCAACCTTTGCATACTTTATCAACTAACACACATTTACCTAGGGGATTTGACACCTTTATCACAAATTCTGTAGACTCGACAGACATGTTCATACTAGAGACTAATTTTATGCAAACATATGAGTGGGTAGATCCCAGGTCAATTAAAGCAACAACATGAGTATCATATAGAGAAAATGTACCCGTGATCACATCTGGGGATGAAGCTTCTTCTCAAGTGTGAATAGCATAAGTCCTTGCAGGCGCTTTACCCTCAGATCTTGCAGTCTACTCTCTGGGTGTATTCTTACTAGTCATTCCGTTTTCCAGATTTCTTTGCGACCTTTCTCTAACAATACTTCTCGATCTTGCACTCTAAGATTTCTCCTTCTCACCCATCTCGAGACAATCTCTAAAAAAATGGTCTGGGGATCCACACTTAAAGCAAGCTCTCTCATTCGACCAGCACTCACAAGGGTGATGTCTGCCACATTATGGACATTTCGGTCCACTTGGCCGAGGCGTTACCAACACTAGAAACCGAAGTAGTCTAAGCTTTAGACCCTGAGTACTATTTACCCTTGCTTCTATTTGAAAACCTAGTTGAAGTGGCTGATCGAGTAGTGAAATCTCTTGACTTCTCGGATGAAGATTGGAATGAATTAATCAGTTGTCTCTTCCTCGAGTCATGGGACTCAATTTCAGCTTTTCTTTTCTCTTTGGCCAACTCACTCGGCCTTACAAGCTCTATCTACAAACATGGCAAATTCCTTTAATTATAGGACACCAACATACAATCGAATATTCTTATTTGACTCATCCTCAAACCTTTTGCTCATAATGGCCTCGGTGACATGCACTCTCGTGTATATTTACTGATCTTATGAACTCACGCTTATATTTAGTCACCGTCATTCTACCTTGCTTCAGCTCAAGGAATTTCCTTCTCTTCTGATCAATAAATCTTAGGCTAATGTACTTCTTCCTAAACTGTTCTTGGAAAAACTCCCAATTAATTTTCTTCCTTGGTACAACCGACAAAAGAATGTTCCACCACTGGTAGGCCGAATCTCTCAAGATATATACCACACATTTCATACACTCCTGGGTGTACAGCACAATTCATCAAATACCCTGATGGTATTTTTAAGCCAAAATTCTGCTCTTTCTGGCTAATCGTCTTTGTTAGCTCGAAATTCCTCAACTCCTTGTTTCTGGATTCTATCAACATGGGGCTTTTGCCTTCTTACTACCTCCACCACTTAGGGAGCTATAGAGGTAGGATGAGGAATAGGTGAGGATGGAGAGGGTTGAGCATTCGGGTTCGTACGAATGAACTCTGTATACCATGCGTTCATCATGTGAAGAAAGGCTTCTCTAGCCTCTTCTCCTCCTCCTTGGCTCACAATTGCTAGACTATTCTCATTTTCATTCGGCACCGTCCCTTGGGCAGGGGCCGGTGCATTACTTTCTACATCGCCCATCACAGCTCTGTCGGGATCTATTTACTATATGAAAACATAATTTAAATCGTTAGGAGTTGTCACACTATCATTATGTAAATCTCATACTATGACATGTATAGCTACACTCATGCTTACACTGCGTTAGTTTGAGAATCAACTAAATCGTAGCTTTGATACCACTAAATGTAACACCTATTACCCGTATCTGACACCAGAATCGAGTATGAGGCATTACCATACTTAACTTGCTCAAACATACAATATCGAGACATACAATTTCATTTCGACATAAAACTTCTCATTGGAGATCATAATGTCCCTAGTATTGGTCCATAAGACCCTAATCATACATTCGGAATGGCTCGGGACTAAACTGGAAACTTTTGAACACTTCAAAATTTTTACTTAAAATAGGGCCACACGCTCGTGTGGTAAGGGACATGTCGTACGGGCAGACCGTGTGGTCACACACGCCCATGTCCCTAGTCCGTGTGGATTTTTTTTCCTTTCAAACCTCTTGCGGTTTTCACACGGCCAGACACATGCCCGTGTCCATTGCCCGTGCCCTTCACACGGCCTAGACAAGCTCGTGTCTTAGCCCTTGTGCAAAAACCTTGACATTCTGTTTCTGACGTCATCAACCTATTAAAGTTAAATGGCCAAAGCACACGCCCGTGTCCCTAGACCATGTGGTGAATTAAATTCTAAATTCAGATTCAGACTTCACACTGCCTGGGCACACCTATGGGGCTGACCGTGTCACACACACGGCCTAGATACACGCCCGTGTGTCTACCCGTGTGGACAATTATAAGGCTATCTACCAAGCCAATTGCCACCCTAAAAAGCAACCACACTTATACCATTTCAATGCAATACACAACATGACAATAAGGCACCTCGAATACCCAAAATCAAGACATCCACACATAGGTTTACACTACATTCATCATGTGTATACTTTACTCATTACTCATCCAATCACACAAGCATGCACTTCATGAACTTCATTATTAGTGAATATATAAAACTTATCAAGTATTGGCCAATTTCCAATGGCCATTTACAAAATAAATTGAATGACATTAATAGCCACACATTGGCTAACAAATATGGTATATCACAAAATAACTAAGTTCCTATACATGTCATACTCAAAATTAATCAAACTTTTCTATACCAAAGAGAAGTTGATAGTGTGATCCGAACTCTGATGTCATACGATCCCCGAGTTAGCTTGGCGATACTACAAGAAGAAGGGAAATGAGAGGGGTAAGCATAAAGCTTAGCAAGTTTTCATGAAATAAATAGCAACATAAAGGTTCATGATAACATCCATTCATCACATTAAATAATACAAAGTTCTCAAGCACATTGACATAACTTACTCATGCTTACTCTTACCAAATCACATATCACATTTTTGCATGCATTTCTCATAAGTTACTCATGGATACCGATATCACTTCATCACATAACTTTAGCACTTTTATTGTCTTGAACATAAACTTAGCTATTAGCTATCTTTATCATAAACTTAGTTCTTTACCCGTTGAACTACTTAGAATATTGAAGGATACTCAATCTTATCATACATGTAACACGATGCCAATGCCATATCCCAAATATGGTCTTACATGAGATCACATTTTGATGCCGATACCATATCCCAGATATGGTCTTATACAGGATCTCATATCTCGATGTCGATTGCATATCCCAGATATGGTCTTATAAGAGATCGTATATCGATGTCGATGCCATGTCCCAAACATGGTCTTACACGAGATCTTTCTTTGGTGTCGAAGCCATGTCCCAGACATGGTCTTATAAGGGACTTCATTTGTCTCATGTTGTGAAAACGGTATCTTTACTATTCCTAATGTTCAACCGGAGCTTCAACTTTACATAATTTCATTATACTTTCATCGAGGCATCATTAATCAATTTCATAGAGATAATATACATTTCTCATGATATCAAGCAATTAAGAATATAATAGCATTATGTAGCTCGAATTCACACAAGCTTATCTCGGTACCAAAATATGTATAGTTGTTCGATTTAGTCCACAATTTAGCAATTTAGTCCACAATTTCTTATGATTTTGCCCCTAGGATCGTAAATCGATTCTAATCAAATTTCCTCTTTTAACAAGCCTAGCTTGTAACACCCCAGACTCGGCCCAAATGTTATAGCCAAATCCGGTGAAGTCACATCAAAGAGACAATTCCAAAATAACTTTGCTTGGTTAAAAACTTAAGTTTTAGAATTAGAAACCCCAAATCCTTGCAACTTGTTAAGTTATGATGAAAGCCCATGTTTTAAGAAAACATCCTTATGTTATAGTTATTTTGATAACCATGTTAAACTTTAGAAATTTATTTAAGTTAAATAATCAGACAGTTGAAACAATAATAAAAACCAAATGTAAAGTCAAATTGGAGATACAAGGCCTTATTACATCCCAATGAAAAAAAGGTAATTAACATAAGTCATTCGAAACTAATTAAAACTTCAAGTAACTTGCAGTGTGGCCACCTCCGAGTCCTCTTCCACGTTGAGCCGTTTACTGAGAGTCATCTGAAACATGAAATAAAAGGGTCTCTGTGTGTACGAGTCTTGGTAATCCAACCAACATGCAATTATTACATTGGGCCTCAGCCCTATCAAAAATGGTGGTCTTCGGCCTTAGCCCACAATAACCTCATACTACATCAGTATCACATGCATGCAATGCTCCCATCCCAAATCCAACCCTACACTCCATTTCCCTTCCAACCCTACACTCTTGTGGGGATATAAATATCAACCCACCCATCCCTACACTTCAAAGGTAGCACCAACAGTGGCACTACTCAAACGTTGCAGAAAGGCTGCTAAGCATATAATGGCCTTAAAGCCACCGGTGGATCCACGGTTGTCAAGCGACTATGTGATCCTCAAATATCTTCCTCCGTATCATCAAACCTACCGAAGTGCAACATATATCTCATGAATGCAACATACATTTTCACACATTAAGCACCTACGGGTATTTTAGTCATTTCACTACCTAGGGGTATTTTTGTAAATCTACCCTGTCGGGGTATTTTCGTAATTTCCTTCATCTCGGGTTTTAGTTATGAACTTTGGCCCATCAACAAGTCTTTGGGGCTAAAGTGAATAGACACTATGTAACATCCTGAATTTAGGGGCTTGTGTATTTTGTGTAGTGTATGCTTAAAAATATTAATTTAAGGATTTGAGGTGCAAATGGGGCTCATGTTTGGGCTAAGGCTTTAATTAAATATTTTGTTTAGACACTCTAGGGGCTTAAATTGACGTTTTAGTAGTTTAATTGGCATATTGGGCTTGTGGCCCAGAGAGAAATGGTGCCACTAGGAGGAAGAGGAGTTGGCGACACTTGGGCATGAGGAAGGCCCAAATTGTGGTTGCTTTAAGCCCAAGTTTTAGGGCTAAAATTTGACACTTAAAAGAGTAAAGGGGGGATGGCACAAGGCTAATTTTTAGGAGTTTTTAATGATTAAAATATGAGGATAATAAGCAGATAAAAGGGGAAGGAGTTGGTGATAGTTAAGGCTATTTCTGAGGAGATAACAGATTAAGATAAGGGAAGAAAGATAGGAGCTATCAAATGTTGCAGTGTTGGAAGGGAGGAATCGGTTTCTATATACAGAGGGGGTGTCAAAATTTGCTGTTAAAGCTCTCATCTTTTCTCTTTTCTCTGCCAAAATTTCTACTCAATTCTCCCTCTCTTTTCTTTTCTTCAGTTGCCCGAAACCTCTGATAGATCCCTTTCTCATCTTTTTTCTGACACTCTAGCCGAATCTTCAAGTTTCTCTTTGCTCTCCTTTCACTTTTCTTTTTAGCCGAAACCATATAAGTTCATCCTTCCAGGATTTTCATAAAAAGTCAAATCACTAAGATCTCACCTTCTGAAGTTGCCGAATTTACTTCAGTGGAGTTTGCTTGTGCCAAATCTTGAAGGAGACAATAGGTAAGTGTCGATTTTGAGATTCCAATATTTCTCTGGCTTTTAGAAACCTTAGTCGAATGGCCATTTGGAAACTAATCCCGGGTTCTTTTCTTTTGCGGCACATCAGGATTTAAAGGAGATCTCAATCGTCAAGGTTTTCACCGGTAGCATTCAAACCATCCTACTTCCGAGATCTAATCAGTTTAGGTGAGGAGAATTATTTATTTTAAATTCATAAAATTGGGTAGAACACTAACCATGTCCGAATATAGGAGGGGCCCTATTTTCACATCTTTCCCGCTTTTTGAGAAAAGTTGTAGATCGTGTTAGCAAGGGTATCGACAATAATCAGGTGTGTAACCTTTCACACTATTAGATTGAGTGCTAATATATATATGTATAAATCTGCTATACTCTGTTAGATGCCAAAATCCCGGCATTATGATTGAAAACCCAAAGAGGGTAAAGGCTAATCATCAGGTCAGTGATTTCTGTCCTACTTCAGTAATATGCTCTGTATGTTGATTTCTCTGTATGCTTGGGGTTGGGTAATTGATGAAAAGGGGAAGTACTTTGTTTCTGGTGGCTTATGCCATTTCAGCCTAGTGATTCTGTCACAACTCTATTTCTGGTGGCTTATGCCATTTCAGCCTGGTGACTATGTCACAACTTGATGATGAGCAGCTAACTGCAGCATGACTACCATCGATGGTGTGTAGCGGTGTGGATTGATTGTAAAAATCCCCAATGGTGTGATCGGCAGGTAAGGGTGGCGTGTAGCGGATGGAAACCTAGGATTGGGTTGGGTTATGTATGTTATCTGCTATATTATGGCCTATATTTTGATCTCTGGACTAAGGCCCAATCTAATGGTGCACGACGGTTGCACACTGAGTTTCGCGACTCACCCTATTATTTTAACAATTTCAGGTAGCACCTAGTGCAACGGATCGGGCTGGAGAGGGGAGCAAGGTGGCCATGCAAAAGAATATTTGGATTAAAAAAAAAGACCCTAATTTATTATTTTATATTTTTATTTAATGGGTTTTAAGTCTCGTTGTAATAAGGCCATGGGTCACTAGACTTTTATACCTTGTTTTGGGTTTTATTATGGGCTTTTATTTTTGTCAGACACTTAAATTTTAATTAAACTAAAGCATATATTAAGATTTTGGTTTTTAATTCATAAAACAACAAATGAAATTTATAACTTAGTTAAACTTATCAAGTTATCAAGTTCTTCCGAACAAAAGATTGAATACAAGAAAAAAAAATATTTTCCCGAAAATTTTGACATCTTTTACAGAATCTTTTTAGTGACATGCCAGATCCGACTATAGTGTTTGGGTCGGGTTTGGGGTGTTACACACTATGCACCAGGAGGATCCCAGAGAAGAGGAGGTGGGTCATTAGGACCGCTTAAGTACCAAGCTCTCCCTAGATCCAATCCTAGACATGCATATGTTCATTGCCACACTCTAACCTAATGACTTGTCCACAAACAGGTTTGATTATGAACTTAAGTTTTATGCTATTTAAGAATTTATCCGAACTAGGCCTAGAGTCCGTTAAAACCCTAGCATGCATTTCTAAAATCCCATAAGGCCCACTAAGCCCAATCATGTATATGTAGCCCATTAGGCCCGATCATAATCAAATCATACAACCATCCATATCAATCCATCGTTCAATTTCACATATCAACTCTTGTCGATTTGGGCCCACGGGCTAGGCAGGGCTATTTAGTCCCGTCTGGCCCGGTCGACCAAACAGTGGCCCAAGACCATGAGATCGCTCTCTTGGCCCCAATAATCATATCAATGTTCCCACACAAATGTTCGCAGCTCGTGTGGTTGCCGGCTGCCAACCTTTCAGCTTTTCGGCTTTTCGGCTTTTCAGGATTTCAGCTTTTGCCAACTTATTGTGTGTGAAGTATATGTACACACCTTCGTCTTTACATTAAACTAGCGAATCATAGGGTAGAAGTACACACCTTACCACCTGGAGTACTAAGTACTCATAGTCGTTAGAACCTATATTCAAACATTACACTCTATTAGTCACTTACTTAATAACTTGAAATAAATCCACTACAACCACTCACCAAAGGACAACCTATACTTGCCTTGATCGACTACGATTTGCCTCCTTAATCCGAGGTCCATTGTAGTCCCCTTTGCATCCAAGTGAAAAGTCCCGAACCGCCGACACCTTACGTCGCTTAAACTTGGGAGTAGTGGTCACTTGCTTACACTCAGTAGGCATCTTTACTGACACTTTACTAGTTCCCCCTTTGCTTATCATAAATTCCTTATCAATCGGCCAAGTGAATCCAATAGCTAGTCCCAGAAGATTTAGCCAACACGAGGAGAATAAAATATTCGAAAGAGGGAGAGAATGAATATTCGTTTAAATAACTGAACAAAAAGGATTGCTTTGATCAAATTGTGGAAGAAAAGGGGTGGCACACAAGGGATTCGGTAAAAAGGAATACTGAACTTTAGAGACCAAGAATATTCGGCACAAAAGAAATAGACTAGACGCAAAGGAAAGAAAAGAGTGTAATGAGAAGGAAGGGAAGAAATCAAAACAAAAATAGAAGAGGAAGAATAAGGGATTTTGGCTTTAAGGTATTTGGAGAGAAAAGTAGTTTTTGACAAAATAAAAAGAAAGAATTTGACATTAGCCTAGAATTCCAAAATTGAAACCTATTTATAGCCTATAGCCAAATTTCTATCCCCAAATTTCCAATTCAGCTTAACCTCTTCAACATATCTCATCTCCTAATTTTTCTCCACGATAAGCTCCTCAATCCTTTTCCTAAATTTTCTCTTTTGATCACTCTCCTTAGAGTCCATCATCACACCACTTCCAACCTTCTAGAAGGCCAAAATTAAACTCCTGAAAAAAATTTGAACTAGGATTCGAGCATAGGATCTCCTTGCTAGCCCATAATGCCACCTTCCTATACCCTAAGTGGCGTCACTTAGCCACTCCACCACAAGGCTCTTTGCTGCCATTTTTCCCTATTTTTATTTAAAAGCCCAACTACTCACCGCCCTGGTTCCTTTAATAATTAATTAAAAATTCCTTTTCCTCAAAGTTCCAACCCAGAACTTCTCCAACAACCTTAGACACTTCAAGTTTATTAAACCCTTAAAGCCATCATATCAATTGTCTTTTTCTCGCTCACTTAAAAGTTTTCGAGATCCAAAGCCCAAAGCCCGATAGGCCCAGCACTTCTAGGCCCAAATTCAGGGCGTTACAATTCTACCCTCTTAAAGAAATTTTGTCCTCGAAATTTCCAACTACCTATTAATCGTACTGTTAAAGTCACACCACTATGCTTTTGCTGCGCACTCTGATTTTAATAACACTAACAGACTTTAACTCTAATCAGACCCTCTACAGTTTCAAGTTCCTACGACCTTTAGTCTCCAAGAACCTATTGTTTAAAGTAGCCCAATATCTCAATATAGTTCAGTAATTTAAACAAGTGTAATAACAAAAAAACTTACTTGGCTTGACGTCGAGGGCTAGGTGAACCACACTTCAAGAATCCTGTAAAAACTTTTAATCTACTTATTTTAAAAACCCAAAATCTAAGGCCCATTTCATATCCCGAGCTTTGTAACTAGGCTCTAATACCACTAAATGTAACACCCCCAGACCCGGCCTAGATGTTATGGCCGAATCCGGTGATGTCACATCAAAGGGACAATTCCAAAATGACTTTGCTTAGTTAAAAACTTAAGTTTGAGAATTAGAAACCCAAAATCCTTGTAACTTGTTAAGTTATGATGAAAGCCCATGTTTTAAGAAAATATCCTTACGTTATAGTTATTTTGAAATCAATGTTAAACTTTAGAAATTTATTTAAGTTAAATAATCAGGCAGTTGAAACAATAATAAAACCCAAATGTAAAGTCAAATTGGAGATACAAGGCCTTATTATATCCCAATGAAAACAAAGTAATTAACATAAAGTCATTCGAAACTAATTAAAACTTCTAAGTAACTTGCAATGTGGCCACCTCTGAGTCTTCTTTCACATCGAGTCGTTTACTAAGACTCACCTGAAACATTAAATAAAAGGGTGTGAGTTTCAAAACTCAGTGTGTACAACCCTTGGTAATCCAACCAATATGAAATTATTACATTGGGCCTAAGCCCTATCAAAATCGATGGTCTTGGACCTTAGCCCACAATGACCTCATATCACATCAGTATCACATGCATGCAATGCTCCCATCCCAAATCCAACACTGCACTTTGTTTCCCTTCCAACCCTACACTCTTGTGGGGAAAGAAATATCAACCAACCCATCCCTATATTCCAAAGGTAGCACCAACAGCAGCACTACTCAAACGTTGCAGCAAGGTTGCTAAGCATATAATGGGCTTAAAGCCACCGGTGGATCCACAGTCGTGAAGCGACTATACGATCGTCACATATCTTTTTCGTATATTCAAACCCACCCAAGTGCAACATATATCTCATGAATGGAACATAAACATTTTCACACATTAAGCACCTAGGGGTATTTTAGTCATTTTACTACCCAGGGGTATTTTTGTAAATCTACCCTACTGGGGTATTTTCGTAATTTCCTTTATCTCAGGTTTTAGTTATGAACTTTGGCCCATCAAAAAGTCCTTGTAGATAAAGTGAGCAGACACTATGCACCAGGTTGGATCCTAGGGAAGAGGAGGTGGGTTACTAGGACCGCTTAAGTACCAAGCTCTCTCTAGATCCAATCCTAGACATGCATATGTCCATTGCCACACTCTAACCTAGCGACTTATCCACAGACATGTTTGATTATTAAATTAATTTTTATGCTATTTAAGAATTTATTTGAACTAAGCCTAGAGTCCATTAAAACCCTAGCATGCATTTCTAAAATCCCATAAGGCCCACTAAGCCCAATCATGTCCATATAGCCCATTAAGCCCAATCATGTTTATGTAGCCCATTAGGCCCGATCATAATCAAATCATACAACCATCCATATCAATCCATCGTTCAGTTTCACATATCAACTCTTGTCGATTTGGGCCCACGAGCTCGACAGGCCCTTTTAGCCCGGTTTGGCCCGATCGGCCAAATAGTGGCCTGAGACCATGAGATCGCTCTCTTGGCCCCAATAATCGTATCGGTGTTCCCACACAAATGTTCACACGCTCGTGTGGTTGCCGGCGCCAACCTTTCAGCTTTTTGACTTTTTGGCATTCCGGTTTTTTGAGATTTTGACTTTTGCTGATTTATCTTGTGTGAAATATATGTACGCACCTTCGGCTTTACATTAAACTAGCAAATCATAGGGTAGAAGTACACACCTTATGTAACACCCCCAAACCCGGCCCACGAGCACTGACCGGATCTGGTTATGTCACTGCGGAAAGACGGTTAAAAATCTTTTTGACTTTAGAATAAAACATGAAAATTTGGTTAACTTTTGAAAACCATGTCCGTTTAAAATTATAAGTAAAACTTTGTTATTATAAAATGTCCATATTAAAACTTTAGTATATAAATATATATATCTTGAATAAATAGATTGCTAAAAATAAAATAAAATCATCTTTATATAGTAATTTAATTTTAATCTAACCATAATTAAAATAATACCAATAATAATAAGGCCCTTATTACAACCGTTATTTAAACAAAATACTTAATATCAAAAATGCATAAAATAATCAAAATCTCTTCTTCTCGCATGGCTACCTCAGTATCCACTCCAACCCAATCCAAGCTCATGCATTACCTGAAATGGTTAAGAAAAATTGGGTGAGCCCACAGACTCAGTGCATAATCATCACACATGCCTCCACATATAGGCTTGGCCCATATCCACACAGATCATACAAATAAATATGCAATTACGAAACCCAACCCAACCTAAGTCCATCCGTTACACCAACCTTAGCAGACTCCGCCCAAGGCCGTATAATCCACCACTGATCACATCGTGATCCACAAATCCTACCTCGGCAGACCTGCTGCACAAGGCCGTGGCTGAGCCACCGATCACATAAGTGATCCCAACATTAATCCGTCTACGGTGACGCACACAGCCATCAACCGCCGAGATGGGCACCTAGCCAACACCTCCCTTGATGTAGCACACAGCTAACCATCAAGCGCTAATGTAGCACGAGGCTAACATTAGACCACGTACATAAATATGTACACCCCGTCCTTCCTTGATCACATCCAATCCCCCATACATATATGTAAATGTATCATGTCAAATCACATATATAACAAGTATACATCACATGCTCATTACCATATCACACATATATCATAATAATTTAATATCACAATCTACTAACCTGTTAACCGATTACCCCCAACATGGGTATCCACCACTTTAGCCATTATTGTCGGCTAGCACACATCATACACAAGTATATACATTAATACACAAATAACAGGAGAAACATGGCGATAATTATGTACCTGTTTGGTACAATCGATCAAATCCCGAAACTCTACGTCTAAACGATTCTCACCCAACCTTGTCGAATCCTCCTACACAACCTTTTGTCAGAATCGACTAACACTAAAACCAATTATGGCCTATGGCCGAATATTACTATTACCTTACCTTACGGATCTAAATCCCGAAAGCCACTCCTTGCTCTTGAAACTGTCGAAACCCCTATACCACATGTTAGATTCGGCTCTAAACAATAATCTAAGAAAATGGCCTTTGGCCGAATACCACTTTGACTTACCTTGATTCCTACAAATCCCGAAGGCTTCTCCTTAATGCTCCTTAATGTCGGCTACAAACAAAAAGGCACACATACATGGCTTATGAATATTCGGCTAACTCAAAACCAAGGCCTTAACACTTGATTCGGCACTCCCATGAAAAAGGAATCAAAATCGATTACTAGGATAGAAATTACTTACCACCACGTTGCTTGAAGAGACTAGAAAAGAAAAAGGTTTCGACTTCTAGAGCTTGCGGCAAAGAAGAGAATATGCACCCTTAAAGATTCAGCTATGGCTTAAAAAATACAATTGCAATATTCGACTATGGTGTATAATGATGGAGAGGTTTTGGCTACAAATGAGAGGGTAGGTTCGGTTTTAAGGAAGTGAGTGAGGGAGAAATAAAATAAGAAAGGAAATGGAGAAGATGTACAAATGCTTACTCAACTTTCGACTTTTGGCTTCAAAGAAAAGAAAGGAAAAGAGAGAGCTTTCTTTGACTGAAATTTTCGGTAAGCACCACTAAAGAATGAAAAATAATTTCGGCACTTAACCTTAACACATTACAAAGCTGAAACTACCCCCTAGAAGTCCTATATTCGACCACTTCTCATCTTCCTCTCAAATCCCATTATTTTCTCCTATTTTATCCCTTTAACACCCATTCAAACTACATAAAATAATTTAGCAATTATCCTTATCTTACCCATAAAATAAACCAACTTTTATCCCTTATCTTCCCACAAATAAATAAATAAATAAAGCCATATGTTCATTTATCTCCTCCATTGAATTTTAAAAACAAAAATCAGCTTGATCCTTATCCCATTGAAGATCCCATGTGCTGCCTAATTACTCTCCAAGTCACGCAAAATAAAATAAAACACCCAAATCACTGCCCCATGGTTCGAACATAGGCCTGTTCCAAAGAAGTCGCAAGTCATGCCCCAGAGCCACTCGCCAAGGCGCTTTGTGTGATAGACTCGCCCATCATCTTTTAAGGCCTCCTTCGTTAGCTCCCTTGCCTTAATGCCAACATAAAAAAAATAAAACACACCAGCGCTTCCTCATGGCTCGAACACAGGTCCTTCGCAAGACCCTTAAGTGGCGCCTCAAGCCACTCCACCAACCCGTCTTTCTTGTCCACCAATGCCCACATCATCCTTTAAACGCTTCTTAACTCAGCCCCTTCCCTTTTTAGCACCAACACCCAAAAATAAATGCCACTTCTTTGTCATTGCCTCGAACCCAGGCCCTTGTTGGCGCTATAATTAGCCCCTTAAGTGGCGCATGGAAGCCACTTTACCAAGGCGTTTCTTGTGTCCATAAATGCCAAAAATTATTCTTAAGGTCTCCTTAGCCCAATTCCCTTTTTACACTAAAAAATAAAATAAAATTTCTCCTATAGCTCGGGCCTTCCCCTAGCTTATCACTAGCACCTAAAATACCACAATCAACTCCATGATGACCATACTTATGCAAAATAATTAATAAAAAAAAATTTTACCCCTATTTCAGGATATTACACCTTACCACATGGAGTACTAAGTACTCATAATTGTTAGAACCTATATTCAAACATTACACTCTATTAGTCACTTACTTAATAACTTGAAATAAATCCACTACAACCACTCACCAAAGGACAACCTATACTTTCCTTGATCGACTACGATTTGCCTCCTTAATCCGAGGTCTGTTGTAGTTCCCCTTCTGCATCCAGTTGAAAGGTCCCGAACTGCCGACACCTTACGTCGCTTAAACTTGGGAGTAGTGGTCACTTGCTTACACTCAGTCGGCATCTTTACTGACACTTTACTAGTTCCCCCTTTGCTCATCGTAAATTCCTTATCAATCGGCGAAGTGAATCCAATAGCTAGTCCTAGAAGATTTAGCCAATGCGGGGAGAATAAAAGATTTGAAAGAGGGAGAGAATGAATATTCGTTTAAATAACTGAACAAAAAGGATTGCTTTGATCAAATTGTGGAAGAAAAGGGGTGGCGCACAAGGGCTTCGACAAAAAGGAATGCTGGACTTTAGGGACCAAGAATATTCGGCACAAAAGAAATAGACTAGAAGCAAAGGAAAGAAAAGAGTGTAATGAGAAGGAAGGGAAGAAATCAAAACAAAAATAGAAGAGGAAGAATAAGGGATTTTGGCTTTAAGGTATTTGGAGAGAAAAGTAGTTTTCGACAAAATAAAAATAAAGAATTTGGCATTAGCCTAGAACCCCAAAATCGACACCTATTTATAGCCTATAGTCAAATTTCCTATCCCCAAATTCCCAATTTGACTCAACCTCTTCAACATATCTTATCTCCTAATTTTTCTCCACGATAAGCTCCTCAATCCTTTTCCTAAATTTTCTCTTCTGATCACTCACCTTAGAGTCATCATCACACCACTTCCTACCTTCTAGAAGACCGAAATTAAACTCCTGAAAAAAATACTGAGCTAGGAATCGAGCCTAGGATCTCCTTGCTAGCCCATAATGCCATCTTCCTATACCCTAAGTGGCGTCACTTAGCCACTCCACCACAAGGCTCGTTGCTGCTTATTTAAAATCCCAACTACTCACCGCCTTGGTTCCTTTAATTAATTAATTAAAATTTCCTTTTCCTCAAAGCTCAAACCTAGAACTTCTCCAACACCCCTAGACACTCCAAGTTTATTAAACCCTTAAAGCCATCATGTCAATTGTCATTTTTACGCACACTTAAAAATTTTCTGAGACCCAAAGGCCTAAGCCCAATAAGCCCAACACTTCTAAGCCGAAATTAGGGACATTACAGAGCTAAACATTTATTACTCATATAGCAACTCACAATACAAATTATTTCACACATTTACCACCTATTTACAACCTTTACAAAAAGGTCATTTTGGGTGTTTTCATGGAAACCCCTTTCACAAAAGTTATTTATTTAACAATAAGATTCATTTTCTTGCATAAAATTTCAAAAATCAATAAGAATACTCACATGGAAAACTCTTAACCATTTTTCAAAGTAGTCCCTTCATTAGCTAGACCATGCTACAAAGGTCTCAAAAGTACAAAAAATATAAACAATGACCATCAAAACTCTTACTTAAAAGGAAAAAAGCTTGGCTTAAAATTTTGAGTTCTCAAACCCCTTATTTTGCTGAAAATTTCAGTGGTAGAAGAAAATGAACAAGGATGATATCACTTTTTCTTTATTTTATTTTATTTCATCAAATTAATCCACCTAATCCACCAACTTTGACCAATTTTGACATTTTTTGTACCCTATGGCTAGCCAACCCTTTTCTAAGGGTCTAATTGCACATTAAGGATCTCCAATTAATATTCTATAGCTATTAGACGCCTTTAGCTTGTAGAATAACACTTTCACACTTTATGCAATTTAGTTCTTTTTCGTAATTAAGCATGCAATCGCTAAAATTAATGCACCAATATTTTCATGCATCCATATAATCATGCTATAACACATAAAATAATATTAAAACTAATTTCTCCAACCTCAGATTGCTTGTTCTAAAACCAGTGTTCTGACTAACCCTTTGTTCAGGAATGTTCAGCTCCTTATCAGATTGTTCCTCTTCAGTATCTATAACTGAATTAGTTTCAATTTTAGTTCCATCTGTTGACTCCTTGGTATCCGGCTCAGTTGGCTCTTCTTGCTCGCCTTGATTCAGCTCATGCACCCTCTCTACTAATATTTCAAGATCATAATTTGTAATGCATCCTTGAACATATCGCCCTTCAGATTTGCTTGTGTTTTAAAACAGGCCTTTAAGAAAAGTGAAGTGATTAACAATGGGAAATAAGCACTTCCTGCCTTCTTTTTAGCACAATCGTGAATCTCCTTGAGGATAATTTTCCCAACATTAATATACTGTTTTGTCAAAATTGCATATAACAAAAGCATTCGTTCCATAGAGATGGTGGAACTATGTGAGATAGTCATAAAAGTGTAGCGAACGAAATAAAACCATACCTTTGCTACTGGTTTTAAGTATTGTCTTCGACAAAATTGCTCCTATACTTTCTCATAATCCATTGGGATCCCAGATTTTCACAACATCAAGCACTTGTTGAAGAAAATCTCAATTGATATTGTTCATCATAGGGTAATAATCATCATCTTCAACATCAGGTAAATTAAACAAATCATTGATGGAATTAGAAGTAAGAGGTACTTTTTTCTTTCAAACGATGACTTCAGTAGCATCTTGTGTAGTCAAACTAGCATAGAATTCTCGAACTAGTTCATCATCGGGAAGTGAATGAGCATCACAAAATCATTCCCACTTGAGAGTATTAATTTTCTTTCTAATCGGTATAGGAACAACCATAAAATCATTATTCTTCAAGTCAAAACCTTTTTCCGGCATCATAGGTTGATACTTGAAGATTGAATCAAATATCTCTTTCACTTCTTTATCGATCAAAATTGGGATTTCAGGAGTGGTCTTTGAAGGTCTGGTTCTTTTGCGAGACATGGTATCTTTTTCCAAAAATTTGGCAAAGTTTCTGCACAAGGGAGAAAAGAGAAATTGACAAAATGGGTAGAACTTGCTACGACAAGGATGGTGCGGCGGCGATGACGATGTGCAACATAAACGACGGTGGTTAGGTAATCTCTTTACGATAAAAATAGGGAATTTTGGCAAAAAGGAAAGAGAACTAGGGTTTTTTTGGGATTTGAGGTTAACGACACAAAAGGGAGATGAAGGGATTTTTAGGGTGTAAGCAAATTACTTTGAGGGATATGAAAATTAGTAGAATGGAGAGGGGTTTATATAGGGAAAAATTAGGACAACATGTAGAAAGAATTTAGCTACATTAGGGATACTTTGGTGGCAAGCAATGGGTGTGATGTCAAGGCATGGATTTTTCCCTCCTTTTTACTGTCTTAGGCCTCAAACTCAGACTGTATCTTATTAAAAAAAACGGATTAGTACTTGGGCAAAATTTGACCCCCTTTGTTAACATAAAAAATTAAAATTTAAACAGAACAAATGAAAGTTAAAAATTTTAAATCTTAATTAGAAAATTTCTTCTTAACAAATTACACTAAATTAATTCCCAGGAAAGGTTGGAGGGGTCATAGTGGTCTCGCTTAAGTTCCAATCTCCTTAGAGAGAATTAATTAAATGTAATAAGTTAAGAAAATAAGTTCTAATTATTTATTTATTTACAAAATAAGTTCATGAAAAATTAAGGGTCTGTTAATTTGAACGAGGATTCAACTCGCTCAACTTCACCATCCCAGTAGTGTTTGAGACGTTGACCATTAACTTTAAACGTACCTCTGTAATTGTTGTATAATTCAATAGCTCCATAAGGGTAAACTCGATAGATGGTATAAGGTCCTTTCCATTGGGATTTAAGCTTCCCAAGAAATAAATTCAACCTTGAATTAAACAACAAAACCTTCTAACCTTCTTTAAACTCGCAAGGTTGTATATGACTATCATGCCATCTCTTTGATCTTTCTTTACACATTTTGGGATTCTCATAGACAAACAACCTCAGCTCTTCCAACTCATCAAGTTGTAACATCCTTCTATCATCGGTTTGCTTAAGATCAAAGTTCAACTGCTTCAAAGCCCAGTGAGCTTTATTCTCCAACTCTAATGGCAAATGACATGCATTTCAAAAGACTAACTGACAAGGAGTCATTCCTAACGGTGTCTTAAGTGTTGTTCGATAGGTCTATAATGCACCATCGAACCTTCGAGACCTATCTTTCTTGCTAAGGCGTACTACCTTTTCAAGGATACCTTTGATTTCACTATTCACTCTTTCAACTTGCCCATTAGACTGGGGGTGATAATCAGTAGCAATCTTGTGCTTCACATCATATTTGTCAAGCAACCACTTAAGCCATTTGTTCACAAAGGGAGAACCTTCATCACTAATAATAGCTCTTGGTGTCCCAAATCGTGTAAACACATGCTTATGTAAGAATTGCATGACTACCTTAGCATCATTTGTAGCATATGCTTCAGCTTTAACCCAATTGGATACATAGTCCACAGCAACTAAGATGTATTTGTTCCTATAAGAAGAAGGAAACGGGACTAAGAAGTAAATTCCCTAAACGTCAAACAACTAAATCTCTAAAATGTTTGTCAAGGGCATCTCATTCCTCCTTCATATATTTTCAGTCCTTTGGCATTTATCACAGTTCTTCACATATGCATAAGCATCTTTAAATAGTGTAGGCTAAAAGAAACCTGCTTGCAAAATCTTTGCTGCAGCACGTGAACCACCAAAGTATCCCCCACTTGGAGATGAATGGCAATGATACAAGATCTCAGCAATCTCGCTTTTAGCTACACACTTTCAGATTATATTATCAGTACATTGTTTAAACAAAAATAGATCCTTCCAAAGATAATACTTACTATCATGTAGGAATTTTTTTCCTTTGTTGGTATGCCATTTCTCAAGGAATTATTCCACATGCAAGATAATTGGAAAAATCAACAAACCAGGGTATTTCATGAATTGGATTTACCTAAAATAAGTGTTTATCTGGGAAATTCTCATTGATAGGCACACATGACTGAGTTACCTCATCTTGCTCCAACCTCGACAGATGATAAGATATTTGATTTTTGACACCTTTTCTATCTTGGATCTCAAGGTCAAATTCTTGTAGTAAAAGTATCCAACGAATTAGCCTTGGTTTTGCATCTTTCTTCGTGAGCAAGTATTTAACGGCCACATGGTCAGTAAATACTGTAACTTTGGTACCTATAAGATATGAGCGAAATTTTTCAAAAGTAAAAAATATAGCGAAGAGTTCCTTTTCGGTTACCGTATAATTGAGTTGGGCTCCCGTCAAAGTTCTACTCGTATAGTAAATAAGGTGAAACACTTTGTTTCTTATTTGACCCATCATAGCTCCAACGATGTAGTCACTTGCATTGTACATCAACTTAAAAGGTGACCTCCAATCAGGTGTAACGATTATTGGGGCTGAGATTAACTGCTTCTTTAGATCTTCAAAAGCTTCCAGACATGCTTTGTTGAAATAAAACACTGTATCTTTCTCTAACAACAAACACAACGGTTTAGAAATTTTCAAGAAATCTTTGATAAACCTTGGGTAAAAATCGACATGGCCTAAGAAACTTCTGACTCCTTTCACATTCATTGGGGTCAGTAATCTTTCAATTACGTCCACCTTTTCTTTATTAACTTCAATTCCTTTCTTTGAGATCTTATGACTTAAGACAAGCCCTTCCTTGACCATAAAATGTCATTTTTCCCAGTTAATGACAAAATTCGTCTCTTCGCATCTCTTTAGTACCTTATCCAAATTACTCAAACAAATATCATAAGTGTTACCAAAATAGAAAAATCATCCATGAAAACCTCAACAAAATTTTCAACCATATCAGTAAATATTGCCATCATGCATCGTTGAAAAGTTGCAGGTGCATTGCATTCGCCTAAAAGAAAACGTCCAGCATGGAAAAGTAAAGGTTATTTTATATTGGTCTTTCGGGGCTACAACTATTTGGTTATATCCAGAATAGCCATCAAAAAATAATAGAATTCATTACCTACTAGTGGATCTAACATCTGATCCATAAAAGGCAACGAAAAATGGTCCTTTCGAGTGGCTTTGTTCAACATTCTATAATCAATATAGATTCTCCAATCGGTAACAGTTCTCATTGGAATTAACTCATTACGCTCATTTTCAACAATCGTGATTCCACCTTTCTTCGGCACACACTACACCGGACTTACTCATAAACTATCTGAAATAGGATACATGATTCCTGCATCTAACCATTTGATCACTTCCTTTCTCACAACTTCTTTCATAATAGGATTGAGCCTCCTTTGCCCATCAATTCGAGCTCTTTCACCTTCTTCTAAAATTATTTTATGCATGCAAAAATAAGGGCTTATACCTTGAATATCAGCTATGGTCAAAGCAATTGCTTTCTTAAATTTCTTTAGAATAGAAATTAGTTGCTCCTCTTGATCTTTTGTCAGTTCTGCTGAAATAATCACAGGCAAAGTAAAACACTCACCTAAATAAATGTATTTCAAATGGGAAGGAAGTACCTTTAGTTCGAGTTTAGGTGGTTATTCAATTGATAACTTGGGTTGCACAAATTTTCTGACTTCCAACTCTAACGATTCAAACCGTGTGGATTGAATAAAATTTCTCGGATTGACTTCCATCAAATCCATGTTTTCTTCACCTTATTCATCCTCCAAAGGGTAAATATCTAAGGCTTTCTCTGATGGATCTTCTTCAAAATTGCTTTCCATAGAAACCAAGGTTTCTATCACTTTCATAACTGAACACTCTTCTGCCGGATTTGGAAATTTCATCGCTTTAAGAATGTTAAAGGTTACCTGATAGTCTTGAACTCATATGGTGAGTTCACCTTTCTACACATCAATTAACATTCTTTTCGTGGCTAAGAAAGGTCTTTCAAGGATGATTGACACTTCATTGTCTGCTTCAAAATCTAAGACAATGAAATCAGCAGGAAAAATAAATTTGTTGACTCTTACAAAAACATCCTCGATCTTTTCTTCGGGATATGCTAATGATCGATCCACTAGCTGAAGCGTCACAATTGTAGGTCTTACTTCACTTATCCCTAAGATCTTGAAAATAGACTTGGGTATCAAGTTGATACTCGCTCCTGAGTCACACAAAGCTTTACAACAGTAGGATTCACCAATGTTATAGGGTATAGTAAAACTCCTGAGTCTTTTAATTTTGGTGGCAGTTTGTTCTGTAGGAACGCACTGCACTCCTTTGTCAAGGCAACAGTCTAATACTCACTCAATCATTTCTTCTTGGACAGTATATATTTCATAAACTTCACATAATTTAGCATTTGTTCTAAAGCCTCCACCAACGGAATATTGATGTGTAACTACTTCAGAACATCCAAAAACTTCTTGAATTGCACTTCCTATTTCTACTTATTTTGCTGCAATCTTTGCGGATATAGAGGTGATGAAACTTTCAGTTGAATTGGACGGCTCTTCTGAATAGGTAAATTTGCATCCAAAGAAGATATTAAAATATCTGAATTCACTAAGTTAGGATTTACCTTGTTAGTCTTTGCAGATTCCAACTTTTTAGTGTAGGAATTTCAACAGCTGGTTGATTCTTCTCAACAGGCTTAACTTCAAAATCAATCAATCAGGGTTTAAGAATTTTACCACTTCGCAATGCCACTGCCTTGATATGTCCTTTAGCCAGATTTCTTGGATTCTCAGTATCACCCGACAAGGTTCCTTGTTGTCTATTATGAAGCTCCGTAGCTAACTGACCCATTTGGTTTTCCAAATTTTTCAGTGTTCCTGTTTGGCTTTGGATCAAAACGTCATTTTTTGCCATGTATGCTTTCAACAAGTTCTCCAAACTGTTTGATGCTTCAGTTGAGGTGGTTTTAGAGCTTGCTGATTAAACCCTTGAGATTGGTTGGGTCTTTGCTGCAATAAGTTTTTTGTTCGGTCCATTTCCTTGGTTGCTCCAAGAAAAGTGAGGATGATTACGCCATGAAGGATTGTAGAAGTTGGACTAGGGTCCTTGTCCACTCTTATTTTGATATTGGTTCCCCACACAGTACACTAACTTAGGATTTGATGGACAATTCTCAAAAGAATGACCTTCCCCACAGTACACACAAGAAACTACTTCAAATGGACTTGGTAGCTGAGCTGCAAAATTATTAGCACTATTAGCGATAAACTATTTTAACATAGAGGATATAGATGATACCTGAGCTGATAACGAAGTGAAGGCATCAACTTCATGATCTCCTGCTACACGTCTTCTTGAAGCTGTTTGATTTGTTGGCCATTGATAGTTATCATTCGCGATCCTCTCGATGATCTCATAAGCCTCATTATAAGACTTAGATAAAATTGCACCATTCGCAGAAGCATCTACCATCAATCTTTATTCACATTAAGACCATTATAGAATGTCTCCAGCTTGATACAATGAGGAATCCCATGATGAGGATAATTACGAAGTAACTCCTTGAACCGTTCCCAAGCCTCATACAAAGACTCGTCATCCAATTGTTGGAAAGTTGTGATCTCGTTCCTCAACTTAGTGTTTTTGCTAGGTGGGAAATGCTTAACCAAAAATCTCTCTGCTAATTCTTTCCATGTAGATATGGAACTTGGTGGCAATGGATTGAGCCATGCTCATGCTCGATCTCGCAACGAGTACAGAAACAAATTCAAACTCAGTGCATCTTCAGTCACACTGGCTATCTTGAATGAATCACTCACCTCCATAAACAATCGAAGGTGGAGATGTGGATCTTTCGTGGGCATACTAATAAATTGGCCCATTTGTAGCATTTGAAACATCACTGGTTTCAATTCAAATTGGGTTACCTCAATATCTAGCCTTCTAATTCCTGGATTTAACTCACTGAAAAGTGGCACAGCATATTGTCTGATGCATCGTTCCCTATCATCGACAATGAGGATGGGATTTCATACATGATCGGCTTCATTACCTTGGTCTTCATTCTGATTTCCAAGGTCCATCTTGACTTGTCTTTCAGCTGTTCATTCACGTCTTTTTTGCCTGAAAGTTCACTCAATTTAGGGTCTATAGGGAGTAAATCAATAATTCGATCTATGCTCATAAACACCTGAAAAGAAAATCCAAAAATTAAAAAGAATAAGTTTGTAACGTTAGAAATGAATCAAATTGAAAATAAATAATTTCACGAAAAAAATGACTATGGCAACATTTGACAATCCCCGGCAACGGCGCCAAAAACTTGTAACATGTAGGTTTGTGCAAGTGTACACTATCGTTATCAAGTAATAAGTAAGTATCGAGTTATCATCTCCACAGGGATTGTATTTGTGCTAAGTCACTTAATTTGTAAAATTATATTAACAATTTGGTAAATAAAAACACAATATAGTTGAGAAGTGGTGATTAAAATATATTAAACTAAATGTAATGATCCCTAATTCAAATTATCCTAAGTATGCAAACTATATGAATGGATTAGATTTTAGCAAAATTAAACACAATTTGCAACAATTATAACTTAAATAAACTAGGAAAATTACTTTAATTAACCTCAATTTATTATCAACATGTTTAATAACATTCGAAAAAACATTCCATGACAACTCTATCTTTCATGAGTTTGGAAACCACATTAGGTCCTTTCAGAATCCTTTACTTAGTAAATACACATTTTACTAAGGGTTTTTTAGCATTCGTGTGAGGTAACAGGGACGTGTCAGGTTTGAAACAGTTTAATCACACAAATCTAAAAACTTTCAGATAATAGAGCTTGGTCAGAGTTGTTATGCAACCTACAATTTAACCAGGTCAGGATCTAAATTGAGCATGCACATTTTAATTATGTGTCCATTAGCCGTCGTCTAGTTAGGATTGCTCAGCTAATTCAGGTGCATTTCAATCACGTATGAACAAAATACAGACTTGATTTTAATTGAAAACATGATCGATTGAGGCACAAACATTATAAGCATGAATCAAATAAATATTATTTAATCAAACCAATCATCCTAGCTTAAAAAAATTAAGCTAACATTGTTGTAAACAAGAAAAAAGAACACATAGCAAGCATCTTTAGATTAAATTAAAGTAAGGAAAGATTAAACCCAATTCAGAGTGTCTGTCACCCAAGACTCTAACTGACGAGTCTCCTTTGTTCTTTTGCTTTGCTTCTTTGTTGGCTCTCCAAAATGGCTAACCAAGGGTTCTTTAAGATGCTTAATTGCTAAAATCTCTATGAAGAGATGGTGCTAGGTGTGTAAATGGAAAAGGCTAATAAAATTTGAAAAGAAGAGAGAATGATGAATGATGAGAATGAATGAGGAATGATTAAGGGATGATGAATGAGGGAATGAGGGAATGAGAGGGCCTTATTTTGACATACCCTATTTTAGAGTCAGATACGGTAAGGGGTGCTACATTTAGTGGTATCAGAGCTATGATTTAGTCGATTCTCAGCTAATGTAGTATGTGTATGAGTCTAGCTATACATGCCATAAATGAACTATGATAGTGTGATGACTCCTGACAACTTTAAATTGTGTTTTCATATAGTAATGGATCTCAATCGAGCTAAGGCTGTTGAAGTTGAAAGTAATGCGTAGGCTCCCGCTCAAGGGGCAGCCACGTCTGATAGTAGACCTCCTACAATTAGGCAAGGAGAAGGAGGCAGGGAAGCATTTCTCTATATGATAAATGAGTGGTATACGAATTTGTTCGAACAAATCCCAATGCCCAACCTTCTCCACCCTCACCCATTCCTCGACAGGTTCTCGTAGCCCCACAAGGTATGGACTTTGTAAGAATGAATAAGCTCCCGATTGATAAGATCCGGTAGCATGGGGAAAAAGATTTTAGAGCTAATGTGGATGATGTTGAAAGCTCCATCAGGGTATTTAATGAGTTGTCCTGCACACCAGATGAGTGTTTAAAGTGTGCTATCTCACTTCTGAGAGATTCTGCATACCATTGGTGGAATACACTTGTATCTGTAGTTCTAAGAGAAAGGATAACCTGAGACTTCTTTCAAGAGGAGTTCCAAAAGAAGTATATTAGCCAAAAGTTCATCGACCAGAAAAGAAAAAAATTTCTTGAGATGAAATGGGGTCGTATGACAGTGACTGAATATGAACGAGAATTTTTCAGACTAAGCAAATACACTCAAGAGTTTGTTTCTATGGAGGCTAGTGAAAAAGATTTGAGGATAGACTGAATGAAAATATTCGTGTGTTAGTCGGGATTTTAGAGCTTAAATAGTTTGTGGTATTGGTTGAACGGGCTTGTAAGGCTGAAGAATTAAACAAAGAGAAGAGGAAAACTTATCTTGAAGCTAGAGAATCGAGGAAAACACCGATGAATAAATCATTTCCATTTCAGTCGAAGAAATCAAAAGAGATGTATTCCCATTTTAATGTTTCAGCGGGGTATTCACGCAGAGATCGTGAGAACCAACATTTTAGTTTTAAATCTCAAGCTACTTCGAAGGAAAGTATGGGTAATGTAAAGTCTAATAGACCCTAATGCCAACAATGTGGAAGAAGACATACCGGTGAGTGTATGATGAATGATTGGGCTTGTTTCAAGTGTAACTCTCAAGAGAACTTTATTCGAGATTGTCTTGAAATGGCTAAGAAGGAAAAATTTCAGAGTGTGAGGCTGAGTAATACTGCTAATAGAGGTAGGGCACCAAGAAATACCAAAAATGGAGCCAGTAGTAAATGTGTGACGAAAGATACTGCTGTGAGATCCAAAGCTCAAGCACCTACTAGAGCTTATGCCATCCGTGCTCACAAAGAAGCAACATCTCTCGATGTTATCACTAGTACTTTTTCTCTCTATAATACTAATGTAGTTGCATTGATCGATCTTGGATCGACGCATTCTTATGTATGTGTGAAATCAGTAGCTAGTAAGAGCTTGCGTATTGAGTTTACTGAGTTTGTGATTAAAGTGTCAAACCCCTTAGGCAAACATGTTTTAGTTGATAAAGTTTACAGGAATTGTCCTTTGATGATTCAAGGTCACTATTTTCCAGCTGATTTAATGCTGTTGGTATTTGATAAATTTGATGTTATTTTGGGTATGGATTGGTTAACATTGCATGATGTCGTAGTGAACTATAAAAGAAAGATTATTTAACTGAAATGTGAAAATGGTGAAATTCTTCGGATTGATTCAGATGAGTCGGGTGAGTTACCTGTTATGATTTCTTCGATGATTGCCCAAGATATGTAAGAAAAGGTTGTAAAGCTTACATTGCTTATGTGTTGAATACAAAAGGATCTGAATTGAAAGTTGAATCGGTGCCGATAGTTTTTGAATATCTGGAGGTGTTCCCAGAAGAGTTACCTAGGTTACCTCCAGTTACAGAAATTGAGTTCGGTATTGATTTAGTACCAAGGTCCTCACCGATATCTATTACTCCGTAAAGAATGGCACCGACAGAATTGAAAGAGTTAAAGACTCAGTTGCAAGAGTTGACAGATAAGGGTTTTGCGAGACCAAGTTATTCTCCCCGGGGTGCTCCAGTGTTATTCTTAAAGAAGAAAGCCAGGAGTATGAGACTTTGTATAGATTACCGACAGCTCAATAAGGTAACCATTAAGAACAAGTATCCTTTTTCGAGGATTGATTATTTATTTGATCAACTGAAAGGAGTGACAGTGTTCTAAAAAATAGATTTGAGATCTGGTTCTATCAGTTGAGAGTAAAAGAGTCAGATGTGCCGAAAATTGCTTTCAGAGCAAGGTGCAGACACTATAAATTTTTTTCATGCCTTTTGGACTAACGAATGCTCCTGCAGTTTTTATGGACCTAATGAATCGAATCTTTAGACCGTATTTGGACAAGTTTGTAGTTGTTTTTACTGATGACATATTGATTTATTCTTGTAATGAGTCCGACCATGCCGAGCACTTGAGAACTGTTTTGTAGACTTTGAGAGATAAGAAGTTGTATGCTAAGTTCAGTAAAAGTGAGTTTTGGCTCTGAGAAGTCAGATTTTTACGACATATTGTCTCAAGTGATGGTATTTGGTTGATCCAAGTAAGATTTCGGCAATTGTTGATTGGAAGCCAAAAAGGAATGTATATGAAGTTAGAAGCTTTTTGGGTTTAGCCGGTTACTACCGCCAGTTTGTCAAAAGGTTTTCGATGATTGCTACCCCTATGACCAAGTAGTTGCAAAAAGATGTCAAATTTGTATGGTCCATATTTAAAGTCTTTCCACTTTTTGAATAAATTGGCCCATATTTCTTTTTGAAAGGCAAGAGATTCAATCTCAACATTTTCTAGTGAGATTTAATAAATCTTCTTATAGAACAAGAAACACACGATAAATCTTTAAAATTAAGAATCTCCAGAATCTTTAATAAATATCCATGTAAATTTCATCCATAGTCTCAGTATGATATCCATTATAACAATATGCCTTGGACATATAATAATTTCATTGGTCTTACTAGAATATAATAAATCAATTATCACTTCGTTTCTTCAAATAACAATGCATTAGCTATTCTAGAGCCTTAAATTAATCTTCTACTATGAAAAACTAACATGTTCCATTGCCATATTAAACATAGGGTAACAATATATTAGCTATTGGTTTGTTTCGTTATCAAACTAGAAAAATGGTTTTTTATCCCTAAGGATAGTATTTCCTTTCATTTAAGTTACATTAATTGAATAATAAGATATTCATGTGTACGATAAGTACATAACTAACAACTTCTCGTAAGTTGTCTTTCTTCTTTGAAGGGTTATATTGATAACTCTTGTTTTTCTTTTATTATCTTTGTATCTCCATTTCTATGGTGAGAAGAATTGTAACACACTTTAACCGACCTGATAATAGGATTCGAGTATGATGTGCCACAAATTAAATTCAAAAGATTTTAACAAATGAATTTTTGGAAGAAATCATTCGGCGGAAGCTTTGTAAAACTTTATAGGTTTACGAGTATAAAACATATGATGAGTTATTACTTTACAAAAGTTTCAATGTACATAATTGGTAGTTAAAATGTTATTCAAATTATTTGGCGAAAAGGTGCAAATAATAAATCTCATAATAAAATATATTAGATTATACCCAAGAATAGAAAGTTATAAATATTCTTAGGAAATAGTATCTTGAAAAAATAATAGATCACTATACAAGTTGGTTTCAAATTATAATTACATGCCTCCCCCAAAGGATCATGCATGATACAGGACTAATGTAACACCCTTAACCCGTATCCGACGTCGGATTAGGGTTACAGAGCATTACCAAAGTTTACATTTCAGAACTATCAAAAATTTTAAAACATCTAATTCATATCATAAATCACAAAAAACCAATCAATAGCATACATATTGTCCCTTATACGAGCCTTCGAGGCCCTAAAAACGCATTAGAAGCAAATTGGGACTAAATCAAAAACATAAAGAAATTTTAGGGAAAAGATGAAAATTTACCAACTGCAAAAGTCACATGGCCGTAAATTCAACGATGTACGACGGTTATTGAGCCCTGTTTGAACCTTAGGAATATATAGGATACAAATGACATGTCATTAGGGTCTTAGTGTTTCAGGTGCTTGTCCTAAACGTCCTACCGGTGGCTGAGTTTCTGGCATGTATTGCAGTTACATGACAGCTTGAGTGAGCAACACCGTGTAACTACGTTCTGATCGACAGCTTCTGTGAACATACCCAGGTTACCATGTTTTGGGTGGTGGTCTTGAATGTCATACCGATGGCTGAGGTCCGGCATTACTTGTGGATACTGGACAGCTTGTGTGAGCAGCAACGTGTAGCTTACATTCTGACTGACAACTTGTGTGAGCAGACCCATTTCACAGCTCCTGTGAGCTATGGTTGTATGTTTAGCAGACTTTGTGTGAGCTTTCCTACGTATCTGGTATTATTTTAAGTGGTTCAACCGGAATGAAAAGGGATGAACCGGTAAGAGTTCTGATTGATTTTGCTACGATAATTATAGAAAGGTATGATGTATCGATCATTCAAGTAAGAACATTCATGATAATGAAAAGTATGATTTAAGTGATTCTACGTTTATGCCTTATGTGTTATGAAAATGAAGTGGTAAAGAAAGCGATATGAATTAAGACATGAAACTATATGAATATCCTTGATATGTTGATACATGGAAATTATGAAAGTTGAGATAGGTGACAATTTTCTAATGGTTCATGTTGAGATCAATGGCCATATGTGTTATTTTTGCCTATGATTTATACCATGTTTTCGAACATGTTTAGTGTAGATGCTTAGGCTTATGCCAAGCTTGTGGATATGATTGATGTTTATGATTATGTTTGTACTATGCATATGAAACAGGTAAGAAAAGGTAATGATACGGTAAGTACGTAATTGTGCTATATTATGATGTTATAAAAAGGTTTAATGAGATAAATGATGTATTCATATGATAGTAAATTGCTTATGCTTTGAGTGAATCTATCGATGTCATGAATAAATACACTGAATTGAGAATTAATAATGTTGTTGAGGCTTATGAAAAGCATTGGGAATGGAAAGGAAAGTAAGTAAATTGAGATGAGTATGATTTTATAGAAAGGTTGATGGTTATACATTAAATTCCATAAAATCCTTCCATGTTGTGAATTATAAATATATGTGACATAAATGAATTTACTCACTTATGAGTTGGAAAATATGGTTTGGTAAATCTTGAGGCATTGGTATAGGTTTAAATTTAACCTATAATGTTCATTATTGAAATGTAATATTATGCTTATGGTTTATACAAGTTTACTAAGCATTCATTGCTTATATGGTTTTCTTTCCTTTACTTTTCAGAATATTGGAAGCTCGATCAGGTTGAAAGCTTGTCGCAGATATATCACACTATCCAATGATTATATCAGTAGATTTTGATGTCTTGGTTAAGGTTTGATAAAACATAGTTTACACATATTTTAACCCCATGCTTGGCTTATTTTTGGATGAATTTTCATTAGATTTGATGAATTCGATGCTCCTAATCCCTTAATTTCATGTTTTATACTCAGGAGAGTTTAGGAAGTTGAAAAGAATGAGAAACAAGCCAAAAAATGACAAAATGGGTCTACATAAAAAATCACACGGCCTAGACTATCGACCATGGGTAGATCACACGGCCGTGTGTGGAGAGCAGAATCGACCACAGCCGAAGGAGTCCACCACAGGCGTGTCACATAGGCGTGTCCCTGCCATAACAAAGATGAATTCTATTCAGAATAAGCTACTTGTGGGCCAAGAGAGGTGTTTCAAAGCCTCTATAAACACCCTAAGGGGTGACCTAAAAGGGAGACGTTGAATAGACGCCGAATAGGAGGTGGAAAATACTCGAGGGCAGCCATCGGGAATAGCTTAGGAGAAGGATCTCTATCAAGACTGAAGATCTCCCATCAAGTTCTTTAGAAGTTTTTAAGTTTTCATTATGTTTTGTGGTTTTCCTTATTTTATGATGTTTCCTTCTATTAGTATGAACTAAACATCTCAAATACATGAGGGGATGAAACCTAAGACAGATCTTATTATTTTTTGATTTATAAGATAAATGCTTGTTCTTATTCTTAATTGTGAGTTTCTATTCTTGTTTTGATAATTCAGGTTATTAATCCAAGTCGAATGTGTTTATTCAGTGGAGCAAAAGTTTCTATTTAAGACAAGATCAACACAATTAAGGGGAGTTGATTGCAACCTTAGAAATAGGACAACGAAAAGTTGCCGGATTAGAGTCAAATCTAATAAGGGAATCCATAGATCGAGTTAATGCGACAATAGGGGCTTTAATTAGAAAGAAATTTCAATTAATCAACCTAGAGTCAGTTGTTTTTATTCTTGAAAGAGATATTAACATAAATCAGGGATTTCTATGGATTAAGTCAAGTGAATAAATCATATGAATCAAAAGTAATAAGTGAAGTCTAGGTGGATTCTTCCTTAGGTATTGCCTATCTCATATAAGTTGTCCAAAAGTATTTTCCCAATTCACTTTTTGTCACGTTCATAGTCATTTAGTTAGTTAAACTAGTTAGTTAATTTTAGATTAAAATAAATCCCCTTAATTACTAGGCTAGATAATAAAAAGATAGTTATTACTAGTAATTTTAGTCCTTGAGGATACGATATTCCGGGCTCGCCATAACTATAATATTGTTGGATAGGTGCACTTGCCTTTGTCGAAATAATAGTTAGTTTCGAGCTTTATCAAGTTTTTTGCACCGTTGCCGGGGACTAAGATATTAGGAACCCTAAATTTTTATTACTTTAGCCATTTTTACTTTATTTGCAATTTATTTATTTATTTTTATTATTATTATTTTCTTTACTAATTTTTATCCTTTATTTGTTTCTGGCAGGTAACTCTAGTTTATGACTAGAAGGAACCCGTTAGGACCAATACTTTATGATAGTGATATAGAAGGTACCGCTCGCAGAACCCGAAGAGAAATAAGGCAAATCCTACAATACATACAAGAAGAGCAAGAGGGCGATACTAATAATACCGAAGAGATGGCTGATAATAATCCGCTACCTCCTGTGGTTGTCGCAAATCCAATAAATCAAAATCTTGCTCCTCATACTATGTATGATTATGCTAAACCTAATTTAACAGGAACCGAATCAAGTATTGTTAGACCTACTATTGCTGCAAATAATTTTGAACTGAAACCTAACACTATTTAGATGATTCAGCAATTTGTTCACTTTGATGGTTTGCAGGATGAGGATCCAAATAATTACTTGGCAAATTTCTGGAATTCTGTGACACTTTCAAAATAAATGGCATTTCTAGCGATGCCATTCGCCTTCGGTTGTTTCCCTTTTCATTGAGGAACAAAGCAAAACAGTGGTTGAACTCGTTACCAAGAGGATCAATCACTACATGGGACCAAATGACCGAAAAATTTTTGTTAAAATATTTTCCGCCGGCTAAAATGGCTAAGTTGAGGAATGATATTTCTTCTTTTTTGCAGATGGATCTAGAAACACTTTACGGCGCATGAGAGAGATATAAAGATCTACTAAGGAGAAGCCCTCACCATGGTTTTCCCTTGTGGCTACAGGTTCAAACCTTTTACAATGGTGTAAACCCTTCAACTAGGTAGATGATTGATTCAGCCACCGGTGGAACCCTAAATAACAAGACCCCTAAAACAGCTTATGAATTTATAGAGGAGATGGCACTGAATAACTATCAGTGGCAAGTTATGAGGACAAAGCCAACAAAAGCCGCCAGTGTTTTCAACCTCGACGCAGTGACCATGCTATCAAATCAGGTATAACTGTTAAATAAAAAGATTGATAGTTTGTATGGTTCTTCGCAGGTACATTCAGTGATGCAGTGCGATACATACAGAAGAGGGACGAATAATATAGAATACCTACCTTACAACCCTGGCATAGAAAACGAACAGATGAACTATATGGGTAACAATTCTAGACCTCAAAATAACCCTTTTAGTAACACTTACAATCTAGGTTGGAGGAACCACCCAAATGTTTCATGGGGTGGCCAAGGAATTCAGAGACAACAACTACCTCCAGGCTTTCAACAGCAACCCTACCCATAAGAGAAAAAGTCGAACCTTGAGGAGATACTAACAAAATTTATCGCGGTGTCAGAAACTCATTTCCAAAACACCGAAACAACACTCAAGAATCAGCAAGCATCGATTCAAGGGATTGAGAACCAATTAGGACAACTTGCTAAACTCATATCTGAACGACCACTAGGTAGCTTGCCAAGCAACACTGAAACTAACCCAAAGGAGCAACTTCATGCCGTTACTGCTCACGATAGTGAAGTGTTAGATAAACCAAAACCACGGCAAGAGAATGTGGTAGACGAAGGTAAGGTTGAGGTAAGCCATGATCAACCAAAACTGGTAAATAAAGAGTACCAACCTCATGTACCATACCCCAATGCGATGATGAAAGACTACACAGATGAAAAATTCGGTAAATTTATTAAACTTCTAAAGAAATTGCATATTAACTTACCATTTCTTGAAGCTCTTTTGCAGATGCCCAATTCAAGAAAATTTTTAAAGGAGCTTTTGAGAAAAAAACGGAAGTTAGACGAGGCGTCACATGTGGAATTAAATGCAGTGTGCTTAGCAATCTTACAAAGTAGACTACCGTAAAAGTTAAAAGATCCAAGGAGTTTTACGATTCCTTTCTTAATTGGTAATTTATCTGTTGATAATGCTTTAGCAGATTTAGGGGCAAGCATCAATGTTATGCCTTATAAAATGTTTAAACAGCAAGGTCTCAGGAAACTCAAACAAACTAGGATGAGCATTCAATTGGCTGATAAAACTATCAGAGTTCCTAGGGGTATAATTGAGGATGTACTAGTAAAAACTGATAAATTCATATTCCCAGTAGACTTTGTTGTTTTAGACAAGGATGAAGACAACAATGTTCCTTTAATTTTAGGAAGACCCTTTTTAGCAGCTGCTAAAACTAGAATTGATGTTGGTATAGGTGAACTCACACTTTGTGCAGGTGACCAAACAATCACTCTTCAGGCTCTTGACTCAGCTAGGACATCGAGTAATAAAGGTGAGAACATAAATTCTATTAATGACCATTTGGTTCAACCTTCTTTTCAGGAAGCACCACAAAATTACACAACTGAGCCAGATCCTAGACCTCGTGCTAACAAAGAAATAACTCATGAGGAGCAAAGGCTTCAGATCGATGAACTAGACAAGTGGAAGACACATGACAAGGAGAAATAGGTGAAACACAATGAACCAAAGTAAAACCATGTCAAACTTAAGGATGGGACAACCCAATTTAAGATAAAAAATCAGGTATTGTTGGATAAGAAAGACCCTCGAATCGCCACTTTGGACCTTGACAAACCATAAAAGTAACATATTTTAACCCCATATTTAGTATGCTTTTGGATGATTTAGTCCTCAATTTATGTAAAAAGGTGCTCTTAATCCTTTCTTTTCATGTCTTATACTCAGGAGAACACCTAAGGATAAAAAGAATGTAAAACGGGCTTAATACGAACCAAATTGGGCCAACCCAAGAAGTCGACACGGCCTGGGCTTTATTCCACACGGTCGTGCCTTTTTATCCACCTAGAACACAGCCTGTCACCAATTTACACGGCCGTGTCTCATCGACAAAAAGCCTAACACGGCCTATCCCCGATCTGCATGGTTATGCCCCAATTGATAGACCCGAAGCATGGCCTGACCCTTGACTTGCACAGGCGTGCCACGGCTTGCCTAAATCAACAAAATAGAGACACGGGCTGAGCCTCAATTTATACAGGCGTGTTAAGGCCGTGCCTCTATCGCGGGAAAGAGCATTTTCACTCGAAATATGATACTTGAGCTCAAGAAACGCAATCCTAAGTCTACTCAGACACCTAGGATGAATTATACTTGAATTACTATTACTTAGGAGCCAAGTGAAGCATCCCAAACGTCTATATAAACAATCCAAGGAAGTAATTCAAGGGCGTTAGGTTTTAGCAGAGTTTTCTGCTTGTAGCAAATTCATCCATCTCGAAGAGTCAGAGTTCTACTCAAGACGGAGGATCTCCTCTTCAATTCTTTTAGAGGGTTTTAAGGATTTCCTATGTTTTGTTTTATCTTTTCTCTTGAGATGTTTTCTTGTTTAGTTATGAACTAAACCCCTCAGATACCTGAAGGGGATGAAACCTATGATGGATTTTGTTATTTAATTTTTTCGATTTACATGATAATTCTTAGTTTGTTCTTAACTATGTTGCTTAAATTTATCTGATGTACTTCGGTGGAGGAGGAATAGACCCTGCCCAATAGTAGATCTAGCATAATTAAGCAGAGTTGATCACGCTCCTAGAGATAGGGTTACGAGATTTTGCCGGATTAGGGTGAAACCTAATATGGGAGTCCATTGATCGATTTACTGCTTCCTTAGGGGATTATTATAAGAGAACAAGAGTTCCACTAATTAACCTAAGGTTAGATGTTATTCACTTCGAGAGAAGGTTTAATATAGGTTAGGGAGTCTCACGGATCAAGCTAAGTAAAAGAAATCATATGAATTGAAAAGGAAGATAATAAGTGAAGTCATAGGTGGATTCTTCCCAAAGGTATCGTCTTTATCAATTGAGTTTTCTTCAACGTCTTTTCCCAAAGTTTTGTTTTTTATCTTTGCATTTAAGTTTAAGTATTTCATCTGCTTTAGATTAATAAACCAATCACTCCATATTTTAGGCTAAATAATAGAAAGGAAGTGAGTAGTAGTACTTTTAGGTTTTGTGGGCTCGACAAGATATTCTTGCCTGAGCTATACTACTGTTCGATAGGTGCGCTTGCCTCTATCGTTGTCATGATCGATCTCTGAGTTCGATCACTCTTTTATAAATATTAAAACTAGACTATTTTGCAGCGATCAAGTTTTTGGCGCCGTTTCTATTTTCATTACTTTAGCCATTATTTCTAATTTTTATTTTTATTAAATTTCTAATTTTACTAATCCTCTTTCTTTATTAAACTTGCAAGATACCTCTAGTTTATGACTAGAAGAAACCCTAGAGGACCATTAGAATACTGACGGTGATATTGAAGCTACCGTCAGAGAAATAGCGGAGAAACTAGATGAGCTCTAGACTACCAAAGAGAAGAACAACAAAATAGATCCAATCCTCTTGAAGGATGGTAGAAAATAATCGCACGATCGCAAGATCATAATGCTCACAGACTATGTATGATTTTGCTAAACCTAATCTAACAGGAGCAAAATCTAGTATTGTTAGCCTACTATAGCTACTAATAATTTTGAATTAAAACCTAACACAATACAAATGATTCAACAGTTTGTTCAATTTGATAGATTGCAGGACAAAGATCCAAATACTCATATAGCTAATTTCTTAGAGTTCTGTGATACTTTCAAAATAAATGACATTTCTGATGATGCCATACGTCTTCGGTTATTTCCTTTTTCATTAAGGAATAAAGCAAAGCAGTGGTTGAACTCGTTACCACGAGGGTCAATCACCACATGGGACCAAATGATCGAAAAATTTCTTTTAAAGTATTTTCCACCAGCCAAAACGGCCAAATTTAGGAATGACATATCTTCTTTTGTGTAGAATGACACAAAAACATTATATGATGCATGGGAAAGATACAAGGATCTCCTAAGGAGATGCCCACACCACGGATTACCTTTGTGGCTTCAAGTCCAAACTTTCTACAATGGTGTGAATTCATCAACTAGGCAAATGATTGATTCATCAGTCGTTGGAACTCTATACAACAAAACTCCTGAAGAGGCCTACGATTTTATTGAGGAGATGTCATTGAACACTTATCAATGGCAAATCACAAGGGCAAAGCCAACAAAATCAACCGGAGTTTTCAACATAGACGTAGTGACAAAGCTGTCAACACAGGTGGAGTTAATGAATAAAAAGCTTGATAATTTATGTTCTTCGTAGGTACATCCAGTAATGCAATGAGAAGCAAGTTGGAATGTGGCGAATGCTGAGTACCCACCTTACCAACCAGGAGCAGAAAATGAGAAGACAAACTATATAGGTAAGAATTTCAGATCCAATAATAATCCCTATAGTAATACTTATAACCCAGGTTAGAGGAACGACCCAAATTTTTCGTGGGGGAGGACAAGGAAATCAAGGAATTCAAAGGCAGCAACCTCCTCCAAATTATCAAAATTAGCCCTACCCACTGGAAAACAATCAAGCCTTGAAGAGATGCTGACAAAATTCATGGCAGCCACAGAATCTCGTCTTCAAAAGACTGATACAAACCTTGATGAACACCAGAAGTTGATGAAAGGACTCGAGAATCAAGTTGGAGAACTTACTAGGTCAGTGGGACACCTCACAAAGCTAATTTATGAACACCAACAAGGACGTCTACCAAGCAACACAGAAAGAAACCCAAAAGAGCAAATCCAAGCCATTACAACTCAAGAGGGTACAGAAGTAGATAGACCCACATCAGCGCAAGAAAAGAAAGATAAGACTGAGGTAGCCCAAGAAAAGCCAAAACCGGTAATCAAAGAATACCAACCTCACATACCTTATCCCGAAGCATTGAAAAAAGATTATTTAGAGGAACAATTCGGAAAGTTTCTAAAACTCTTGAAGAAATTACATATTAACTTACCTTTTCTTGAAGCTCTTTTTCAGATGCCCGATGCAAGGAAATTCTTAAGCAAGCTCTTGATGAACAAATGCAAAATAGATGAAGAGCACCATGTGGAATTAAACGCAACATGCTCAAAGAATGCTACGAATGTGCTACAACAAAAACTAAAAGATCCAGGGAGTTTTACGATTCCATGCTTAATTGGTAGTTTGACTATTGATAATGCTTTAGCTGATTTAAGGGCAAGTATAAATGTTATGCCTTATGCATTGTTTAAACGACTAGGTCTAGGGAAGGCCAAACAAACTAGGATGAGTATTCAACTAGCTGATAAAACTATTAGAATCCCTAGGGGCATTATTGAAGATGTTTTAGTCAAAATTGATAAATTTGTTTCCCTAGTAGACATTGTTGTTCTAGACATGGATGGGGAAAATTCAATCCCTTTAATTTTAGGAAGATCTTTTCTTGCAACTGCCAAGACTAAAATTGATGTTGCCACAGGAGAACTCATACTTCGTGTAGGAGATGAATCAGTCAATCTTCAAGCTCTCGACTCAGCTAGAACCACAGAAGATGAAGGTAAGAAAGTCGTGTCAATAGATAATCAAATTATTCAACCTTCACCGCAGGAAACATCACAAAACATCAAAACTGAGCCAACACAAAAGCGTATATGAACAATTTAGAAGAGCAGAAGATACACACCAAAGAAAAGCAGGACCAACACGAAGTAAAACCTGAGGAACTGCCAGATGAGCTCATGGGAACATCAAATCACTACAAAATAGGAGGCCAGGTGCTGTTAGACAAAGCCGAACTTCACATCGCTTCAACAGATTTGAGGGGAAAGGGAGAAATTCTTCCCAAGGTACATGAAATCTTCCACCACAACACACTCAAGGTAAACGCTTCTCAACCCAAACTTAGTCACGAAAATAAAACTATCAGCAAGAGGGAAAATATTCAAACCTTTAAACCGCCCTAAATTTTTTCAAAGTTAAGGAGAGTCTAGCTTAAGACTATAAACGAGCGCTTCTCGGGAGGCAACCCGAGCACTAACATTTTTTATTTTTGAAAATTATTTTCTATTTTATTATTATTATTTTTTCTTTCCTTTCCTTCTCTTTTCTCTCTCCAAATTTAAAACAAAGTACAGATTTCCAGGCCACACGGCCTTACACACGGCCGTGTCCGTGGCCGTGTGGACTACCAGAACCACCACACTGACAGAGCAGAGCCGTGCAAGTCATTCCAACCACCCCGAACATCACGGATCCAACCACCCACAACACGGGCATCGATAAAAATAGCACGGTCGTGCCTCATGATCACACTAAGACACTAACTTATTGAGCACGGGCAAACCACACCCGATCAGCCCATCCGTGCTCACATTCTGACCTTTTAGGAATGGGCATGCAAACCAACAAAACGGGGGTGGAAGAACAACACACCCCACAACACGACCGTGCGATACTACCGTGTGAATCGACAAACCTTCAGGTACACGGGCGTGGGAACGTGCCAGATTTGAAATCCTATTTAAACCCCCACAGCCCTTCCTTTTTTTCCCATCTTCTTTCTTATTCCTTCTTTCTCCTTTCTTTCAAATTTTTCATCCGACTCATAGAAAAGGTCCAAGACTCTTGAGCGACATAAAGATCATGCCGAAGAAACGTAAGCATCATCTCCTCAGAGGAGACCTCAACATGAGTTCATGCCGGCAGCTTCACTTAATTGACACGCCAAGGGTTTTCGAAACCTTTTCAGTTCTATTTTTCTTTTCTCGTCTCCTTTATTTTCCTTATCTATACTTCCTTTAGGCTTAATGTAATTTATTTCATATTAGTTTCTTGGTTTTAGGTTCTAAAGGCTACTAGGGAATCACACACCACAGCCTTCGAGGTCACGTTCACCTCGCGAACCATCCAACAATAAGGACTCCTTAGTCCATTAATATTTTCTTTCAATTTCAGTTTTCTTCTTAGTCTCCTTCTTTTTATTTCCATAATCTTTAAATTTATTATTAGTATATTATTATTATTTCTCTAGATCTCTTGGCTATATCTTCACAAAGCTACCCAATTTTCATCTAGCGAATTGCTTCTCAAGAGCAGATCCACTGTGCCCATAGAAAATACCATCACTACCACCAAAGACGTCAGGGATCATCCAGATTTCAGAGAGTATCACTTTCCCCACTTATCTTTTTGATTTGGCACATAAATTTCATTATCTATCTTTATACATTGAGGGCAATATACATATTAAGTGTGGGGGTCATAGTGCCTAACTTTTTGCATAATTCTCAAAACCTTGAAATTAGTCTTGATCTTAAGTATTTTTCTCATATTATTAATTAGGATGAAATTTCTAATGATTTATGATTTTTATTGATATGTTTTAGAATAAGTCTTAGTTAATTGTGCATTATTGATTAAATTTGAAGGATACTAGAGAATCGAGCATGGTAAGTCTACTTTCTAAAAAAATGATAGGTTGTTGAACCTAACTTGAGTATCACCTTGAAGTTCAAAATTTATAAAGATTGATGTCAAAGCACCCATAATTTTTTGTGAGATTTTGAGCCTTATAGAGCATAAACCCTTTTTCATGCTCACTTTAATTGATTATGAGTGTGTCAACTTTGAACTGTTATTCTAGAACTTGCCTCGTTTATACATGTCGAGACCACATTAATGATTTGATATACTGAGATGATAAAGGCACCTAGGTTTAACCCATTCACTCCACTAAAAAGTCTACCTTTACAAATTAACCCCTAATGAACCCCGTTGAATCCTAATAACCTTTTTATTGACTCACCCACTAATATCAACCCAAAATCTCTTTGTATTTGTTATCACTATTCTTTTGACTACCCTTTAATCGAGGTTTGATTTGATTAAATTATTGAATTATATTAGTTCAAGAGTTACATTTATCATTTAGGATGTAATATTTTAGTTTGTTCTTAAAAAAATATATTTATATCCAAGGTTATTCAATATTAGTAGTATATAAAAGAGCTTAGAGCATTTAAACTCCAATAGTTGAAGAAAAAGCTCGTATTAAAGTATTATCAAATTTCAAGTGATGAAAATACTCTTTATTATAGATTAATTATCAATAGTAATATTATTAGTTTTCATTCGAAGTCAATATTCATATTTAAGTTTAGTATTTCTAGTTAGGGAATTTGTCAAGTCAGTCTCGATTATAACCTCTAATTTAGCCTTTATCCACACCATTTAACCTTAGCCCCGTTACAACCCTGATTAAAGACCTTTTGATCTGTGTATCATCTCATATACAGTGGTGGAGATTTGATTTTCGTTAAGCTTATGGGATTAACTTTTCAAGTTCAACTTAGAGTGCTTATTCTTGAACCTTAAACACTTTTGAGTGATTTGAGTGAATCTTTAGTGAGGATGTCGATCCTTGTCGGTTTTGAATCAAAGGTAATTACTTAGATAAGGGAGACACCTATGGTTTCATGCTATAAAGGTATGACTTATCGTAACTGAATCTTTAAGGCACTTCGAGTTAAATCATCCATGTATAAATTATCTATGAATTATGGTGAGACATTGTCGATAGGAATTATGAATTAGAGAAAGTTTGTTTTAATTGTAAGTTGAGAATTTTGCTTGAGGACAAGCAAAAGCTTAAGTGTGGGGGTATTTGATAAACCGTAAAAGTAACATATTTTAACCCCATATTTAGTATGCTTTTGGATGATTTAGCCCTCATTTTATGTAAAAAAGTGCTCTTAATCCTTTCTTTTCATGTCTTATACTCAAGCGAACACCTAAGGATAAAAAGAACGTAAAACGAGCTTAATACGGACCAAATTGGGCCAACCCAAGAAGTCAACACTGCCTGGGCTTTATTCCATATGGTCGTGCCTTGTTATCCACCTAGAACATGGTATGTCACCAATTCACACGACCGTGTCTCATCGATAAAAAGCCCAACACGGCCTATCCTCGATCTGCATGGCTGTGCCCCAATTGATGAATTCAAGCACGACCGATCCTCGACTTGCACGGCGTGCACTACGTGCCTAAATCAACAGAATAGAGACATGGGCTGAGCTTCAATTTACACGGGCGTGTCAAGGCCATGCCCCTACCGCGGGAAAGAGCAATTTCACTTGGAATAGGATGCATGGAGCTCAAGAAACACAATCCTAAGTCTACTCAAACACCTAGGATGAATTATACCTGAATTACGAGTACTTAGGAGCCAAGTAAAGCATCCCAAACGCCCATATAAATAATCCAAGGCAGCAATTCAAGGGCATCAGGTTTTAGCAGAGTTTTCTGCCAGAGCTTTACTTGTTTAGGGGTTGTTTCGAAGATAGCCAATTGATCTATCTCGAAGAGTCGAGTTCTACTCAAGACAGAGGATCTCCTCTTCAATTCCTGTAGGGGGTTTTAAGGATTTCCTATGTTTTATTTTATCTTTTCTCTTGAGATGTTTTCTTGTTTAGTTATGAACTAAACCCCTCAGATACCTGAAAGGGATGAAACCTATGATGGATTTTGTTATTTAATTCTTTCAGTTTATATGATAATACTTAGTTTGTTCTTAATTATATTGCTTAAATTTATCTGATGTGCTTAGGTGGAAGAGGAATAGACCCTGCCTAAGAGTAGATCTAGCATAATTAAGCGGAGTTGATCGGGCGCCTAGAGATAGGGTTACGAGATTTTGTTGGATTATGGTAAAACCTAATATGGGAGTCCATTGATCGATTTACTGCTTCCTTAGGGGGTTATTATAAGAGAACGAGAGTTCCACTAATTAACCTAAGGTTAGATGTTATTCACTTTGAGAGAAGGTTTAATATAGGTTAGGGAGTCTCACGGATCAAGCTGAGTAAAAGAAATCATATAAATTGAAAAGGAAGATAATAAGTGAAGGCATAGGTGGATTCTTCCCGAAGGTATCATCTTTATCAATTGAGTTTTCTTCAACGTCTTTTCCCAAAGTTTTGTTCTTTTATCTTTACATTTAAGTTTAAGTATTTCATCTGCTTTAGATTAATAAACCAATCACTCCATATTTTAGGCTAAATAATAGAAAGAAAGTGAGTAGTAGTACTTTTAGGTTCCTTGGGTTCGATAAGATATTCTTTCCTGAGCTATACTATCGCTCAAGAGGGTGCACTTGCCTCTATCGTTGTCACAGTTAGTCTACAGGTTCAATCACTCTTTTATAAATATTAAAAATAGACTGTTTTGCTGCGATCAAGTTTTTGGTGCCGTTCTGGGGAACTTCTAAAATATTACGAAAGCTCTATTTTTATTACTTTAGCCATTATTTCTAATTTTTATTTTTATTAAATTTCTAATTTTACTAATCCTCTTTCTTGATTAAACTTGCAAGGTACCTCTAGTTTATGACTAGAAGAAACCCTAGAGGACCATTAGAATACGACAGTGATATGGAAGCTACCGCTCGTAGAAATCGCAGAGAAACTAGACGAGCTCTAGACTACCAAAGAGAATAACAACAAAACAAATCCAATCCTACTGAAGGGATGGCCGAAAACAATCCGCCTGATGTGCAAGATCAAAATGCTCCGCGTTCTATGTATGATTATGCCAAACGTAATCTGACAGGAGCAGAATCTAGTATTGTTAGGCCTGCTATAGCTACTAATAATTTTGAATTCAAACCTAACACAATACAAATGATTCAACAGTTTGTTCAATTTGATGGATTGCAGGACGAAGATCCAAATACTCATATAGCTAATTTCTTAGAGTTCTGTGATACGTTCAAAATAAATGGAGTTTCTGATGATGCCATACATCTTCGGTTATTTCCTTTTTCATTATGGAATAAAGCAAAGCAGTGGTTGAACTCGTTACCACGAGGGTCAATCACCACATGGGACCAAATGATCGAAAAATTTCTTTTAAAATATTTTCCACTAGCCAAAATGGCCAAATTTAGGAATGTCATATCTTCTTTTGTGCAGAATGACGCAGAAACATTATATGTTGCATGGGAAAGATACAAGGATCTCCTAAGGTGATGCCCACACCATAGATTACCTTTGTAGCTTCAAGTCCAAACTTTCTACAATGGTGTGAATTCTTCAACTAGGCAAATGATTAATCACCAGCCGGTGGAACTCTAAACAATAAAACTCCTGAAGCGGCCTACGATTTTATTGAGGAGATGTCATTGAACACTTATCAATGGAAAATCACAAGGGCAAAGCCGACAAAATCAGTCAGAGTTTTCAACATAGACGTAGTGACAATGCTGTCAACACAGGTGGAGTTAAGGAATAAAATGCTTGATAATTTATGTTCTTCGGAGGTACATCCAGTAATGCAATGCGAAGTAAGCGGGAATGTGGCGAATGCTGAGTACCGACCTTGCCAACTAGTAGTAGAAAACGAGCAGACAAACTATATAGGTAACAATTTTAGATCCAATATTAATCCCTATAGTAATACTTATAACCCAAGTTGGAGGAACCACCCAAATTTTTTGTGGGGAAGGCAAGGAAATCAAGGAATTCAAAGGCAGCAACCTCCTCCAAATTATCAAAATTAGCCCTACCCACAGGAAAAAAAATCAAGCCTTGAAGGGATGCTGACAAAATTCTTGGCAGCCACAGAATCTCATCTTCAAAAGACTGATACAAACCTTGATGAACAATAGAAGTCGATGAAAGGACTCGAGAATCAAGTTGGAGAACTTACCAGGTCAGTGGGACACCTCACAAAGCTAATTTCTGAATGCCAACATGGACGTCCACCAAGCAACACAGAAATAAACCCAAAAGAGCAAATCCAAGCCATTACAACTCAAGAGGGTACAGAAGTAGATAGACCCACATCAGTGCAAGAAAAGAAAGATAAGACCGAGGTAGCCCAAGAAAAGCCAAAACCGATAATCAAAGAATACCAACCTCGCATACCTTATCCCGAAGCATTGAAAAAAGATGATTCAGAGGAACAATTCGGTAGGTTTCTAAAACTCTTGATGAAATTACATATTAACTCACCTCTTATTGGAGCTCTTTTTCAGATTCCCGATGTAAGGAAATTCTTAAGCAAGTTCTTGACGAACAAATGCAAAATAGATGAAGAGCACCATGTGGAATTAAACGCAACATGCTCAGCAATGCTACAGAACAGGCTACCACAAAAACTAAAAGATCTAGGGAGTTTTACGATTCCATGCTTAATTGGTAGTTTGACTATTGATAATGCGTTAGCTGATTTAGGGGCAAGTATAAATGTTATGCCTTATGCATTGTTTAAATGACTAGGTCTAGGGAAGCCCAAACAAACTAGGATGAGTATTCAACTAGCTGATAAAACTGTTAGAATCCCTAGGGGTATTATTGAAGATGTTTTAGTCAAAATTGATAAATTTGTTTTCCCAGTAGACTTTGTTGTTCTAGACATGGATGAGGAAAACTCAATCCCTTTAATTTTAGGAAGATCTTTTCTTGCAACTACCAAGACTAAAATTGATGTTGCCACAGGAGAACTCATACTTCGTGTAGGAGATGAATCAGTCAATCTTCAAGCTCTCGACTCAGCCAGAACCACATAAGATGAAGGTAAGAAAGTCGCGTCAATAGATAATCAAATTATTCAACCTTCATCGCAGGAAACATCACAAAACATCAAAACTGAGCCAACACAAAAGGGTACGATCAACAATTTAGAAGAGTAGAAGATACACACCAAAGAAAAGCCGGATCAACACGAAGTAAAACTTGAGGAACCGCCAGAAGAGCTCATGAGAACATCAAATCACTTAAAAATAGGAGACCAGGTGCTTTAGACAAAGCCGATCTTCACATCAGTTCAACAAACTTGAGAGCAAAGGGAGAAATTCTTCCCAAGGTACACAAAATCTTCCCCCACAACACAGTCAAGGTAAACGCTTCTCAACCCAAACTTAGTCACAAAAATAAAACTGTCAGCAAGAGGGAAATATTCAAACCTTTAAACCGCCCTAAAATTTTTCAAAGTTAAGGATAGTATAGCTTAAGACTATAAACGAGCACTTCTCGGGAGGCAACCCGAGCACTAAAATTTTTTATTTTTCAAAATTATTTTTTATTTTATTAATATTATATTTTTCTTTCCTTTCCTTCTCTCTTCTCTCTCCAAATTTAAAACAAAGTGCAGGTTTTCAGGCCACACGGCCTTACACACGGTCGTGTCCGTGGCCGTGTGGACCACCGGAACCACCACACTGACAGAGCAGAGCCATGCAAGTCAGTCCAACCACCCCCCAACGTCACGGATCCAACCACCCACAGTACAGGCACCGACAAAAATAGCACGGTCGTGCCTCACGACTGTGCTAAGCCACTGACTTATTGAGCACGGGCACACCACGCCCGGGCAGCCCAACCATGCTCACATCTTGGCCTTTTAGGAATGGGTGTGCAAACCAACAAAATGGGCGTGTAAGAATAACACACCCCACAACATGGCCGTGCGATACGGCCGTGTGAATCAACACACCCTCAGGTACACCGTGTGGGATCGTGCCAGATTTGAAATCCTATTTAAACCCCTACAGCCCTTCCTCTTTTTCCCATCTTCTTTCTTATTCCTTCTTTCTCCTTTCTTTCAAATCTTTCTTCCTACTCATAGAAAAGGTCCAAGACTCTTGAGCGACAGAAAGATCATGCCGAATAAACGTAGGCATCGTCTCCTCAGAGGAGACCTCAACATGAGTTCATGCCAGCAGCTTCACTTAATTGACACGCCAAGGGTTTTCAAAACCTTTTCAGTTCTATTTTTCTTTTCTCTTCTCCTTTATTTTCCTTATCTCTACTTCTTTTATGCTTAATGTAATTTATTTCATATTAGTTTCTTGGTTTTAGGTTCTAAAGGCTACTAGGGAATCACACACCATAGCCTTCGAGGTCACGTTCACCTCGCGAACCATCCAACAATAAGGACTCCTTAGTCCGTTAATATTTTCTTTCAATTTCAGTTTTCTTCTTAGTCTCCTTTTTATTTCCTTAATATTTAAATTTATTAATAGTATATTATTATTTCTCTAGATCTCTTGGCTATATCTTCACAGCCTACCCAATTTCTTCATCTAGCAAATTGCTTCTCGGTAGCCACTCCACCAGGCCCATAGAAAACACCATCACTGCCACCAAAGACGCTAGGGATCATCCAGATTTTAGGGAGTATTACTTTCCCCACTTATCTTTTTGATTTGGCACATAAATTTCATTATCTATCTTTGTACATTGAGGGCAATGTACGTCTTAAGTGCGGGGGTCATAGTGCCTAACTTTTTGCATAATTCTCATAAACCTGAAATTAGTCTTGATCTTAAGTATTTTTATCATATTATTAATTAGGATGAAATTTCTAATGATTTATGATTTTTATTGATATGTTTTCGAATAAGTCTTAGTTAATTGTGCATTGATGATTAAATTTGAAGGATACTACAGAATCGAGCATGATAAGTCTACTTTCTATAAAATTGATGGGTTGTTGAACCTAATTTGAGTATCACCTTGAAGTTCAAAATTTATAAAGATTGATGTCAAAACACCCATAATTTTTTGTGAGATTTTGAGCCTTATAGAGCATAAACCCTTTTTCATGCTCACTTTAATTGATTATGAGTGTGCCAACTTTGAACTTTTTTCTAGAACTTGCCTCGTTTATACATGTCGAGACCACATTAATGATTTGATATACTGAGATGATACAGGCACCTAGGTTTAACCCATTCACTCCACTAAAAAGCCTACCTTCACAAATTAACCCCTAGTTAACCCCATTGAATCCTACTAACCTTTTTATTGACTTACCCACTAATATCAACCCAAAATCCCTTTGTATTTGTTATCACCATTCTTTTGACTACCCTTTAATCGAGGTTTGATTTGATTAAATTACCGAATTATATTAGTTCAGTAGTTACATTTATCATTTAGGATGTAATATTTTAGTTTGTTCTTAAAAAATATATATATCCAAGTTTATTCAATATTAGTAGTATATAAAAGAGCTTAGAGCATTTAAACTCCAATTGTTGAAGAAAAGCTCAGATTAAAGTATTATCAAAATTCAAGTGATGAAAATACTATTTATTATAGAGTAATTATCAATAGTAATATTATTAGTTTTCATTCGAAGCCAATATTCATAATTAAGTTCAGTATTTCTAGTTAGGCAATTTGTCAAGTTAGTCTCGATTATAACCTCTAATTTAGCCTTTATCCACACCTTTTAACCCTAGCTCTGTTACAACCCTGATTAAAGACCTTTTGATCTGTGTATCATCTCATATACATTGGTGGAGATTTGATTTTCAGGAAAGCTTATGGGATTAACTTTTCAAGTTCGACTTAGAGTGCTTATTCTTAGACCTTAAACACTTTTGAGTGATTTGAGTGAATCTTTAGTGAGGATGTCGATCCTTGTCAGTTTTGAATCAAAGGTAATTACTTTGATAAAGGGAGACACCTACGGTTTCATGCTATAAAGGTATGACTTATCGTAATTGAATCTTTAGGGCACTTCGAGTTAAATCATCCATGTATAAATTATCTATGAATTATGGTGAGACATTGTCGATAGGAATTATGAATCAGGGAAAGTTTGTTTTAATTGTAAGTTGAGAATTTTGCTTGAGGACAAGCAAAAGCTTAAGTGTGGGGGTATTTCATAAACCGTAAAAGTAACATATTTTAACCCTAGATTTAGTATGCTTTTGGATGATTTAGCCCTTAATTTATGTAAAAAGGTGCTCTTAATCCTTTCTTTTCATGTCTTATGCTCATGAGAACACCTAAGGATAAAAAGAACGTAAAACGAGCTTAATACGAACCAAATTGGGCCAACCCAAGAAGTCGACATGACCTGGGCTTTATTCCACACGGCCGTGCCTTGTTATCCACCTAGAACACGGTATGTCACCAATTCACACGGCTGTGTCTCATCGACAAAAAGCCCAACACGGCCTATCCTCGATCTCGCATGGTCAGTGCCCCAATTGATGTAATTCAAGCACGGCTCGACCTCGACTTGCACGGGTGTGCCACGGCCGTGCCTTACTCAACAGAATAGAGACATGGGCTAAGCCTCAATTTGCACGGACGTGTCAAGGCCGTGCCCCTGCCATAGGAAAGAACAATTTCACTCGGAATAGGATGCTTGGAGCTCAAGAAATGCAATCCTAAGTCTACTCAAACACTTAGGACGAATTATACCTGAATTACGAGTACTTAGGAGCCAAGTAAAGCATCCCAAACATCTATATAAACAATCCAAGGCAGCAATTCAAGGGCATCGGGTTTTAACAGTGTTTTTTGCCAGAGCTTTAATCATTTAGGGGTTGTTTCGAAGATAGCCAATTGATCCATCTCGAAGAGTCAGAGTTCTACTCAAGACTGAGGATCTCTTTTTCAATTCCTTTAGGGGGTTTTAAGGATTTCCTATGTTTTATTTTATCCTTTCTCTTGAGATGTTTTCTTGTTTAGTTATGAACTAAACCCCTCAGATACCTGAAAGGGATGAAACCTATAATGGATTTTGTTATTTAATTCTTTCGGTTTATATGATAATACCTAGTTTGTTCTTAATTATGTTGCTTTAATTTATCTGATGTGCTTAGGTGGAGGAGGAATAGACCCTGCCTAAGAGTAGATCTAGCATAATTAAGCGGAGTTGATCGGGCGCCTAGAGATAGGGTTACGAGATTTTGTCAGATTAGGGTAAAACCTAATATGGGAGTCCATTGATCGATTTACTGCTTCCTTAGGGGGTTATTATAAGAGAACGAGAGTTCCACTAATTAACCTAAGGTTAGGCATTATTCACTTCGAGAGAAGGTTTAATATAGGTTAAGGAGTCTCACAGATCAAGCTAAGTAAAAGAAATCATATGAATTGAAAAGGATGATAATAAGTGTAGCCATAGGTGGATTCTTCCCGAAGGTATCTTCTTTATCAATTGAGTTTTGCTCAATGTCTTTTCCCAAAGTTTTGTTCTTTTTTCTTTGCATTTAAGTTTAAGTATTTCATCTGCTTTAGATTAATAAACCAAACACTCCATATTTTAGGCTAAATAACGGAAAGAAAGTGAGTAGTAGTACTTTTAGGTTCCTTGGGTTCGATAAGATATTCTTGCCTGAGCTATTGAAACACCCCAAACCCACCCACGAGCCTTGACCGGATCTGGTATGTTCCCCGATGTAAACCATTTCAAATTCTTTTGTTACTTAGGAAAAACTTGTGTGTTTTTAAAGAAAGATTGTTTTGGGTTGGGCTTGAGTTGAAAACAAGTTTATTTCTTTTTTAAAAAAAAACCTTTACTTTAGGTGATGTAACGCTTGGGCTTATTTTAAAATAGATTTATTTAATCTTTTAATAAATAAAAGTTTGTAAGCTTAATAATAAAAGCAAAGTAAAGTAGTGCTACTACTACCTTATTACATCAAATAATTCCCAAAATAAAAATTCAAAATACTTAAAATAAAATAGTCCAAATAAAAATAAATGAACTTCTTCTTTGCATGGCCATCCCTAAGCATCTCACGGCCAGTCCATCACCGGTTGTCACCGAAAAGTAATCCCACAAGGGTGAGTCAAACAGACTCAATGTGTAACCAACACTAAAATTTAACAATTCAGCATACATTATCATACATGTTCATAAACAAATAAAAACTAATGATGCAACCCAACCCAAACCTAGATAGCCATCCGCTACACGTCCCCGCACCAACCTCGCACACCTTGGGGACTACTAAGTCAACCTCCATCCGCTACACACCATCGAAGGCGTCATTGCAATGACGTGCTCATCGCCTCTTATAAAATTCGTGGTCTTAGGTCACCACATTCGAATTCGTGGTCTTAGGTAACCACATTCAATTATCGTGGTCTTAGGTCACCACATTTAGATTTCGAGGTCTTAGGTCACCACATTAACTTCCCCTTTTCATATAACCTATATGCCCCATATCATACATATCATGCACATCATGCCTTAATTCACATTCTTATCACTTTTCACGTGTTACATATAACATATATTCCTAATCCTAGTAGGAGTAGGAAACGATTTTAGTACTTTGTACCATTGTATGGTACCTTAGCCATGCTTTTCACATTCTTAATAACACATTTAATTTAAAACATAGCCATGAACATATTAAAACTTAGGGTAGGGTACACACCTGATTCGCTTAACAATTTCACTGAAATCCCGAAATCTGATTTACTACCTTAGATCTTTAACTTCCTACATTCGCTCCATATTAAAGTTTTTAATGAAAACCCATTCGACCACAAAATCAAATCCTAGTAGGATTTGTACACTAAAACTTACCTTGATGCCGATTTGCTTATCACTCAAATCCCGAAAAATTTGCTATTCTCCTCCTTGTATTCGGCCAAACACTGGATCTCTACATAGGTTAGTTTCAGCTTTTTAACATGTAAGAAATAGATCTTAGTATCAATACAGGCCTTAGCCGATTGTATTTAGGCACATACCTTGTGATTTTCGAATCCCGAAACTCACAAAATAACTAGGGAACACGCGGCTAAGGCTAGAGGGGACTTATTTTCGGCTTTTGGAAGATTATGATAAGAAGAAAATATGTTGCTCACTTTCGGCAATGAAGATGGAAAAAGATTTTGGCTAGAACACAAGGTGTTTTGGCTAGATAGGTTAAAGAAAAAGAAAAGAGAACGAGTGAGGGTTTTGGAGAGGAAAGAGTAGACGATAGGTGTAACATCCTGAATAGGGCCTATGCATTTCCAGTTTAATTGTATGAAATGACAAGTTTCAAGTACTATGAATAAATTTTTGATACTTTTGGAAACCTAGAAATGCATGGAAATGGAAATGAAAATGGAAATGGAAATGGAAATGGAAATGGACATTTTTGGAAACTTAGACATTTTTGGAAACTTAGACATTTTTGGAAACTTAGACATTTTGGGAAACCTGAACATTTTGGAAACCTGAACATTTTGGAAACTTGAACATTTTGGAAACTTGAACATTTTGGAAACTTGAACATTTTGGAAACTTGAACATTTTGGAAACCTAAACATTTTGGAAACACAGAAAATCTGAGTCAGCGAAAATTTTAGGAAACTTAAAATTGACCCTTAATGTTGAATTTAAGAGCTCAAAGGGGAACTTAGGGCCAAGTGACCCTAAAATATAAAATACATGAAATCGACCCAATAACGGACTTGGAAATGTGGCTCAAGATGCCACCTAAGGCCTTAGGAAATGGCCCAAATACAAGAGGTTTTTGGGCTCGAGTTTGAGTCATCCAGAAGTAAATAATGAAGGCTTTATTTTGCTTCCTAGGCTAAGAGGTGGGACGGCACAAGCTTCTTGAATTAGAGGAGTTTTACTTCGGTTAAAACTTGTTTAATTAAGTGTTAAGTAAAGGAATTTCTTTTAATAAAATAAATAAGGAGATAAAGGATGGATAAAATACTCCTAATTTAATTAAAGTGATAATTAAATGATAATATTATCACTTGTGGGGAGTGGTGGCCAAGCCAAGGACTCTTGGCTTAGCAATTTCAGCTTAAAAGAGGAGAATTAAGGCCATTCTCTCATCTTTCCTAAGTGGTGCCGAAATTTTCATAGCTCTCTTCTCCCCCCTTTTTCGAATTTTCTTTGAACAAAAACCATCCTCTTTTCTTCTCTTTTCTCCTCTGCTTTCTTCTATCAAAGCCGAATCCTCGTCGATTCTAAGTAAAGGAGCAATCAATTACAACATCAAAAGGGTAAAATCGTGGTCAATCAACTTCTATTCTTTCCTTTGTACAAAAAAATTCGTGTACTAATCCCTAACTTGGTTCATGGCCGAACCTACCATGATCTCTTAGGTTTCTACCATCATCAAATAGAAGGGTCAAGGATCCAAGGTAAGTGAGACACATTCGCCAAAGGCCAATTACTACTTATTAAAATTAGATCGATCTAACTTCTAAATACTAGGATTTGGTTTTGTTTTAAGACAAAAGGGTTTATTAATGTGTTTTATTTGGTGGGCCGAATATAGGAATTATTAGATCTAAAGATTAGATCGGGATTTTCGAGATCTCAAGGAACTTTTATTTAAGCGAATAAGGTGTGTACCCTTACTATCCTTCGATATTTTATGGCTAAATATTTTAATATATGATATGAATAATAATGTGAATGTGGCTATGTACCACAAATGTGGCAAAAAGTACCCAGGTACGTTTCCTACTTCTGATAGGATTGTGAAAAATGTTATTTTATAACATGCGAATATATGTATATGAACATGAGATTATTTATGCACAATATATATATTTTTGGGGCATTCGGGATTTATGTGAAAGGGGGAGAACAGGTGTTGACTTCGGTCTCACCAACGAAGGTGTTGACTTCGGTCTCACCAACAAAATATGTTGACTACGGTTACATTGCGAAATTTTGGTAACTTTGTTACAATAGTGTCTAATGACACAACGTATAAATTTGATTATAGTGTCTAATGACACAACGATATGGGCGAATGCCTTTGATGGAGAGTAGCGGATGGAGGGTTGACTTAGTAGTCCCCACGATTGCAGCAGTGTTGGTACGGGGAGTGTAGTGGATGGCTAATTAGGATTGGGTTTGGGTTGCATCATAATTTCATTATTGTATGGACTTAATGATTTGAACATGAATGCCCGATTTATTGAATGATAGCATTGTGTGCACATTGAGTCTGTTGATTCACCCCATTGTGGGAATTATTTTTCCGGTGATGAGCAAGGATGGACCGGGCGGTGGACCATGAGGTGGCCATGCTACATGCGAAAAATTTCATTTAGTTTGGACTTAATTTTATTTTTAGTTACTTTTATTCTATTTTGGGTTTTACTTGATGTAATAAGGCCTTAAGGCCCAAAGGATTATACTTTATGTTTGCTTCTTGTGAAGTTTCATGCTAAGAACTACATTGGATGTATTTAATTAAATGGGCTTACAAAATCAAATAAATGGGTTTCCAATCTAAGCCCAACTCAAAATAATAGCTTTTTCTAAAATTTACAATTTTCTAAGTATCGCAAATGTTTCAAATCGGTTTACTTTAGGAACATACCAGATCCGATTCAGCTCATGGTAGGGTGTGGGGTGTTTCATTTGGTATCGAGCCCAGCTTTTAAACTCTCGGCTGTGGGCTAAGGCCCAAAATGTTTTGAATTGAGCCCAAATGATTTTCTTTGAAAATAAGGTGCTTTTGGCATGGCCCTAAGTCTCAGACAATTCATCCACAGTAAGTACCCCCTAACTTTATGTGTGATTACGTGAACTGCTTAAGGGTAGAAAAGGCATGGAGCGTAGAATAGAATGATAGGAACTTGAACCCTAGGATTAGACTACTCAAACACAAACACATAAGACTTAATGTACTAAACCAACCTATGGCTAAGTCACTGAGCTAGTGGTGTGGTAACCCTTATGCATGTCTAGGATTGGATCCGGAAGAGCTTGGTATTTAAGCGATCTAGTGACTCACCTCCTCTTGCAGAATCCTACAGGTGCGTAGCCTTGGTTCACCATAACTCGGAGGGCTCGGTGGTGTGGCAACCTCTCGCGCATGTCTAGGAATGGTTTCGTGGGAGCTTGGTATTTAAGCGATCCGTGACTCACCTCCTCTCCACACGAATCCCGCTTTGTGCGTAGCTTTGGTTCACCACGACCAAGAGGGCTCGGTCATAGGCTAAACATAATGACTAAAACCCGAAAGGGAACTATCCATATTTAAAAAAAGAAGGAAGAACAAAACAACAAACCCTAGTTTTTCAAACTTTTAGAACTTTCCTTTAAATATGAGAAAATTATTTTTACAACATTTTCTGAAAAACTCCTGATTTGCAAAAATTACAAAAATGCCCTTAGGGGTGAAATTACCAAAACGCCCTTGGTTTATAAAATATTCAACTACTCAACAGCTTTACCAAAATTTCAACATTTCATAAACATTCAAAACCCTTAATTTGTAAAACATCAAAATATCGTGATTTTGGAAAAAATTACAAAATTGCCCCTAACTTACAAAATTACCAAAATGACCCTAATTTCCAAAATCTTTGCAATATCCCCATTTTTGAAGGAATAATTTTCGAAAAGAACCCTCAAAGTTTTACAACTTTTGAAATACCCTAATTCAATAAATTTACCCTGATTTGTGAAAATTACCAAAATACCCCGAGGTCAAAAATTACCAAATACCCCTGTTTTAAAATTTTTCTCCAAGTTACCCTAGACCTTGGAATTTTCAAAATAATTTTGACAAAATCATCAAGGAACCTTATTTTGACAAAATTACAAAATGCCTCATGGGACAAAAATTACGAAAATACCCCGGGTAGTGGAAAACAACAACAACAAAAACTACGACATTTCTTTGAATGAGCGAAGTTTATATTTGTTTGATGGATGGATGAATGAATGAAAAACGTGTGTTTGTATGATACGAAAGAACCACTCTAAAATCCCTTCTCATAAAACTTCTTCATGATAAATAAGTGGAACATTGACTAATCCATAAAATTTCTTAATCGATCTCGACGTTAGAAAATGAGCTCTAGAGGACGTGGTCGCCGTGGTCGAGGAAGAGGAAGGATGACCGTGTCGAACCCGTTAGGTCGGGTCAAGGTCCGACAATGAAATGCCACCGCCACCACCACCCCCACCGTTAATGTTGAGCGTTGTGCTCGACGGGGAAGAGGGCGTGTCGCAGTCGATCGCGAGTTTTGGAATTGGTGGCGGTGTAGGAGGAAATGGAGGAAATCGAAAGTCGATTACTGAACGGCTCCGAGCTAATGGAGCCAAAATGTTTCGAGGAGTATCCATGTGGCACCAGTCAATGGTGAGTCTTGGTTAGAAGCAACGAGCGTATCATGGATGAGCTTGATCGACTCAGAGGAAAAGTTGAAAGGGATGGTGGCGTTATTCGTGATGAAGAGTATCGATGGTGGTTGACTATTCGTGATGGTACCACAACCGAAAATTTGACTGGGAGTATGTTAAAGATGCCTTTCGGAAGAAGTATGTGGGAACCAGGCATACGGATGAGCAGAGGAAGGCTTTTCTAGGGTTGGTACAAGGGAGTAAGTCCGTCACAGAATATGAGGCGTAATTTCGAGGTTGAGCCGCTATGCTCGAGGGTAGTGGCAATCGAGCATGAACGCCGTGGTATGCATTTTGAGGACGGTGAGAGATGATTTAAGACTATTAATAGACCGCATCGGAGCGGGAATTCTCCTTTGGTGGATAAGGCTAAAGTGGCGAAGGAATTAAGGATTCTATCAAGCGAAACAACGATCGAAATAGGCCGAGAGAGGTTTTGGATTGTGCGGATCATCGGGAATAAGAGGCCTAGAACCGATGGATCAAGGATCGCAAGTTGATACCGAGGCGATGTCGTCCTTGTGAGTATTGTGGAAAGAAGCACTTTCGGTGAGTGTTGGAAAAGATAGGAGCATGTCTTAAATGTGGGTCTAAGGACTATATGCTCAAGGACTATCCAAAGATATCGATGATGATGACCAAAGAACTCGTAATGTTAATCGTGTAGGTAGGGAGGACAAGACCTCAATGAGGTCGAGGTTCAATTACAGAGGTAATGGTTCCGCCAAGGTCGTGGAGCACCAAGCGAGGTGTTGAAGGTTGAAGCAAGGTAGCCAAGGTTAGTTTATGCGGTCGGTAGTCGTGAGGATAGTGACGCCGGACGAGACAACGAGTAAGTTTCTTATTTATGGATTATACTTCATTACTTTACTCGCTATAAGATTAGTTCGATCTTATGTTGCTAATGAAGTGTATGGAACATTGATTGTGAACTTAGAGAATGTGCCTAAAAAGTATGATAGTTCTTTAAGATCGAGTCTTGACAATAGCGTAGTGTGGTGAGTTAGACTGCGGATGAGCGATAGTTAGAAAATTTAGAGGACGAAATTTTGTTTAAGAGGGTAGAAGCTGTAACATCTGAATAGGGCCTATGCATTTCAGGTTTAATTGTATGAAATGACAAGTTTCAAGTACTATGAATAAATTTTGATACTTTTGGAAACCTAGAAATGCATGGAAATGGAAATGAAAATGAAAATGGAAATGGAAATGGACATTTTGGAAACTTAGACATTTTGGAAACTTAGACATTTTGGGAAACTTAGAACATTTTGGAAACCCGAACATTTTGGAAACTTGAACATTTTGGAAACCTGAACATTTTGGAAACTTGAACATTTTGGAAACTTGAACATTTTGGAAACTTGAACATTTTGGAAACCTAAACATTTTGGAAACACGGAAAATGCAAAGCATGCGAAAATTTTAGGAAACTTAAAATTGACCGGAATGTTGAATTTAAGAGCCAAAGGGGAACTTAGGGCCAAGTGACCCTAAAATATAAAATACATGAAATCGACCCAATAACGGACTTGGAAATGTGGCTGAAGATGCCACCTAAGGCCTTAGGAAATGGCCCAAATACAAGAGGTTTTGGGCTGAGTTTGAGTCATCCAGAAGCAAATAATGAAGGCTTTATTTTGCTTCCTAGGCTAAGAGGTGGGACGGCACAAGCTTCTTGAATTAGAGGAGTTTTACTTCGGTTAAAACTTGTTTAATTAAGTGTTAAGTAAAGGAATTTCTTTTAATAAAATAAATAAGGAGATAAAGGATGGATAAAATACTCCTAATTTAATTAAAGTGATAATTAAATGATAATATTATCACTTGTGGGGGGGAGTGGTGGCCAAGCCAAGGACTCTTGGCTTAGCAATTTCAGTTAAAAGAGGAGAATTAAGGCCATTCTCTCATCTTTCCTAAGTGGTGCCGAAATTTTCATAGCTCTCTTCTCTCCCCTTTTGCGAATTTTCTTTGAACAAAACCATCCTCTTTTCTTCTCTTTTCTCCTCTGCTTTCTTCTATCAAAGCCGAATCCTGTCGATTCTAAGTAAAGGAGCGATCAATTACAACATCAAAAGGGTAAGATCATGGTCAATCAACTTCTATTCTTTCCTTTGTACAAAAAAATTCAGGTACTAATCCCTAACTTGGTTCATGGCCGAACCTACCATGATCTCTTAGGTTTCTACCATCATCAAATAGAAGGGGTCAAGGATCCAAGGTAAGTGAGACACATTCGGCCAAAGGCCAATTACTACTTATTAAAATTAGATCAGATCTAACTTCTAAATACTAGGATTTGGTTTTGTTTTAAGACAAAAGGGTTTATTAATGTGTTTTATTTGGTGGGCCGAATATAAGAATTATTAGATCTAAAGATTAGATCGGGATTTTCGAGATCTCAAGGAACTTTTATTTAAGCGAATAAGGTGTGTACCCTTACTATCCTTCGATATTTTATGGCTAAATATTTTAATATATGATATGAATAATAATGTGAATGTGGCTATGTACCACAAATGTGGCAAAAAGTACCCAGGTACGTTTCCTACTTCTGATAGGATTGTGAAAAATGTTATTTTATAACATGCGAATATATGTATATGAACATGAGATTATTTATGCACAATATATATATTTTTGGGGCATTCGGGATTTATGTGAAAGGGGGAGAACAGGTGTTGACTTTGGTCTCACCAACGAAGGTGTTGACTTGGTCTCACCAACTAAATATGTTGACTACGGTCACATTGCGAAATTTTGGTAACCGGTTACAATAGTGTCTAATGACACAACGTATAAATTTGATTATAGTGTCTAATGACACAACGTATATGGGCGAATGCCTTTGATGGGGAGTAGCGGATGGAGGGTTGACTTAGTAGTCCCCACGATTATGCAGGTTGAGTGCGGGGAGTGTAGTGGATGGCTAATTAGGATTGGGTTTGGGTTGCATCATAATTTCATTATTGTATGGACTTAATGATTTGAACATGAATGCGATTTATTGAATGATAGCATTGTGTGCACATTGAGTCATTGACTCACCCCATTGTGGGAATTATTTTTCGGTGATGAGCGGGATTTTGACCGGGCGGTGGACCATGAGGTGGCCATGCTACATGAAAAATTTCATTTAGTTTGGACTTAATTTTATTTTTAGTTACTTTTATTCTATTTTGGGTTTTACTTGATGTAATAAGGCCTTAAGGCCCATGGATTATACTTTATGTTTGCTTCTTTGTTAAGTTTCATGCTAAGAACTACATTGGATGTATTTAATTAAATGGGCTTACAAAATCAAATAAATGGGTTTCCAATCTAAGCCCAACTCAAAATAATAGCTTTTTCTAAAAATTTACAATTTTCTCTAAGTATCGCAAATGTTTCGAAATCGGTTTACTTTAGGAACATACCAGATCCGGTTTAGGCTCGTGGGCCGGGTGTGGGGTGTTTCAATAGGGAGGCCTAAGTGTTTAATGAAATTCGGCTATAGGAAAAATAAGAGAGAAAGGAGAGAGTTTGCTAGGAAATTTTCGGCAGAGAGAAGAGTTGAAAAGGAACAAAGTAAAAAGATGGACACTTCTTGCTTAGAATTTCGGTATAAATGAAAAAGAGGAGAAGAGATTGAGTTTTCGGCTAACACTCAAACACTAGCCTTTCCTAGCTTTTCTCTTTATCTCTTCACTTAAAATTATTTAAGAATAATCCATCATTTATCCATCTTATTTGCCGAATTTTAAAAAAAATAAAACACCTCCCTTTAGTGCCTTATTGCCGTTCACTTCTTCCTACCTTGTAGCAAAAATAAAACTTCTTTTTGCTTTCCTTGTGGCTCGAACACAAGCCCAATTGCTTATGTAGGTGGCGTCACTTACCTGGCCTTAAGTGGTGCCTCCAAGCCGCTTAAACAAGCCTATGTTTGTGTCAAATTTCTTCTATTAATTTTCTTAAGGCCACCTTGTTTTAGTTTCCTCTTTTACTTAACATTTCTAAATCATTTCCTTACATTTCGTGTTTCCAAAATGTTCACTTTCCTATTTTAACTTAACATTTCCAAGTTTCCAAAATGTTCACTTTCCTCTTTTAACTTAACATTTCCAAGTTTCCAAAATGTTCACTTTCCTCTTTTAAACTTAACATTTCCAAGTTTCCAAAATGTTCACTTTCCTCTTTTAAACTTAACATTTCCAAGTTTCCAAAAATGTTCATCATACATTCTTAATACATAAGTCATGCCATTTCGTATAATTCAATCAGAAATACATAGGCCCATTTTCAGGATGCTACAGCTATACTACTGTTCGATAGGTGCGCTTGCCTCTATCGTTGTCGCAGTCAGTCTATAGGTTCGATCACTCCTTTATAAATATTAAAACTAGACTGTTTTGCAGTGATCAGACCTTAATACAAACGAAGAGATCCCTTTCACGACACTGAATGTCTTTCCATACGGAACTGTCTGGGTGACTAATCCTACATTCAGCACTTTTAAGGTAAACACCAGTCAACTTAAACTATATATTGATAACCAAATTGATAGCAAGAATGAGGAATTTCAACTCTTTAAAGCACCATGATTATGCGAATGAGAGGTAAGTCTAGCTTAAGACTTTAAATGAGTGCTTCTCGGGAGGCAACTCGAGCACTAACCCCATTAATTTTCATATTTTCACCTAACAAGAAACTAACAAATTCAATAAAAGCGTAGGTTTCCCTACCACACGATCGTGCACACGAGCATGGCAGTGGCCGTGTGGATACCATGATTATGCACATCGGCGTGGCCAAGACCGTGCGAACCAAGGATGAAACATCCCTAAACCACAGATGAAGATAAAAATGCCACGGCGTGCGATACAGTAGTGGTCGACACTGAGAAAGTGTGCGACACACCCGTGACCCCAGATTGTGGTCGACACTAATTAAGCAACATGGGCGTGGGAACATTTACACAGGCGTGGAAGAAATGAACGAGACACCACATGGCCATGCGATACGACAGTGTGACTAACACACCCATGGAACACGAGCGTAGGCAACCACCAGGTTCCTGATTCCTATTTAAAACCCCCCTTCTTCTCACTTTCTCCCCAATTTCTTCTTCTTCTAAACCCTAACCGCCATACCACTTCCCTTTTTCTTTATCTTTCCCTTTTCATTTTCCTTTTTCCCTTTCCCTTACTCTTTCTCTACACCACCATCCTCATGTTGAAGAAGTGAAAGGACCCTAGCACAGTCTCTCTGTGCGAGACCAATCTACATAAGTTCATGCCGGACACTTCATTTACTCGACAAGACAAGGACCTTTGAGTCCATTTATTTTTTTCTTTTATTTTTATTTTTTAATTCTTTCCCTTTATCTTTCCTGTCCTTACTTTATATTAGTATATTTTTCTTTCTTTAATTTAGGTTCAAGGGGCAGTTAAGGAATGACCACACCACCACTGGAGTATCCACCTCCGCTGCCCAACTTTACACTGTTTCTTTTCTTTGACTCCATCCAAAATTTAGAAAGTTTCACCTCTCTCCCTCTCTTATGTTTTTCTTACTATGTTGTCATTATTCATCTTTGTACATTGAGGACAATGTACATCTTAAGTGTGGGGAGGTTATTGATTTCATTACCAAAAAATCCCTGAATTATGTCTTGTTCTTAAAGTAATTTTCTTCATATTACTATTAGAATGAAACTTCTATTAATTTATAATTTTTGTTGATATGTTTTGAAATAAGTCATATGTAATCGTGCATTGATTATTTATGCTTTAAGATATTAGAGAATCAAGCATGACAAGTCTATTTTCAGAATAGAAAAATTTTGGTTAGGTTGTTTTCCTAAATTTAAATATTACTTTGAAATTTGAAATTTACAAGGTTGACATCAAAAACCATAATTTTGTGAGCTTTTGAGCCTCTAGAGCATATATCTTTTCTTGCTCACTTTACTGATTATGAGTGTGTCAACATTGATTTGTTATTCTAGAACTTGCTTTGATTATGCATGCCGAGACCACACCTTTGATTTGATATACTGATATGATAAAGGCACCTAGGATCTACCACTTTTCCACCAAAAAGCTTACCTTTATAATTAACCCCTAGTGAAACCTTCTGAGCCTAATAGACCGTTTCTTGACTCACCCATCAATATTAACCCAAAACTAAATTTTTGTTTCTTCCATTTTCTTGACTCCCCTTATGTTGAGATTTGATTTGATCAGTTGCCTAACTTTTTTTCTTTATTTCAGTTGTTAAATTCTTTCTTATTATACTTGTTCTTATTCTAAAAAAAGTTGAATTTCATTCATTATTAGTTCCATATTATTTGAGCTTAAGCAGTTAATTTCATATTTTGAGAAGTAGCTAATGTTATTATTATAAGTTTTCAATTGATGTAATTATTCATTATTAGTCTATTATTCTAGTTAGGTAATTTGACATTTCAATATCGATTCTAACCCTTTAATTCAGCCTTTATCCACACCTTTAACCCAATCCCCATTACAACCCTTTTAAAGACCTTTTGATTTGTGTATCATCTCATTCTTTAGTGGTGGAGATTTGATTTTCAAGCATGCCCATGAGATTAACTTTTCATGTTTGACTTTTGAATGCTTAAATTGAACCTTAAACACTTTGAGTGATTTGAGTGAATCCTTAGAGAAGATGTCAATCCTTGTCAGTTTTGAATCAGAGATAATTATTTAGGTAAGGGGAAACAGCTATGTTTTCATGCTATAAAAATTGATGACTTAGATTGTTTGAATCTTTAGGACTCTTTGAGTTAAATTATCCATGTATGAATTATCTATGAATTATGATGAGACATTATTTAGGAGAATTATGAATTGAAGGAAGTTAATTTTAATTGTGAGTTGAGAATTTTTCTTGAGGACAAGCAAATGCTTAAGTGTGGGGATATTTGATAAACCATAATTTACACATATTTTAACCCCATGCTTGGCTTGTAACATCCCGAATTAGGGCCTAGTCAGAAAAGTGGTTTCGAGATCACAAATTCGACAAGGAAAATTTTATTTTTATTATATTTTTATGGTCTACGATTTCACGGAAAGATTTCGCGAAAATTTTGTTCAAAAATTTCGACGTTTGGCGACTCAATTTAGTCAAAAGGACTAAATTGTAAAAAGTTCAAAAGCTGAGTTCTATATATTAAGGTGTCAAACTGCTATGAGTTTTAAATGGGAAGTCCTTGAAAGGTAATTAGACCATTGGATAACTTGATGGACAAAAATGAGCATTAATAGGACAAAATTAAAAGAAAAGCCTTAAGGGTATTTTAGTCATTTAGTGTTTTTAATAAAAAAGACAAAATCCAAGAAAAAAAATCTGCTCATCTTCTTCAAGTTGCTGCCGAAAATTTCTAGACTATATGGCTAAGGGTTTCAAGCTTTTCAAGCTTTATAGTAAGTGTGTCTAAGCCCCGTTTTTAATGTTCATCATATTTTTGAAATCCCGGTAACTTAGTTTAGCTATTTCTACCATTATTTTGAGCTAAAGTTTAATTTTAAAAATTGACCCATGTTGAGAAATTGTGTATCTTGATGAATTTTGGTAGATTATGCATATTTATGCTTAGAGAAATGAGTTTTATTAGATGATTTTCGATGAAATCATATAAAAGGGGTTAAATTGTTAAAGTTATAAATTGGTGATAAGTGTGTGAATTAGTGAGTAATTGAAGTTGACATAGAAGAAAAAAAAATGATCAGAATGTTATAAAACATAAGAATAAGGGCTGAAGTTTAACTTTCAAGTATTGGGGAAAAAGTACAAATATGTGAAAGTTTAGGGGTGAAAGTACAAATTGTAAAAATATATGATTTATGGGTCACATTGAATAATGTAACTTATAAAAGAGCTAATTGTGATATTATAGATCATGGAAAATAAGGTTCGGTCTTAGATTGAGGTTGTGGACCGAATTGGGAAATTTGTCATTTTCGTGTCCGAGGTAAGTTCGTGTGTTAATAATAATGCAACACCATGCTTGAATTGTAATTCTTTATTAATATGGCATAAATTGTATGATTTAATATGTTTAGGAGAAGTCGATGGATGGTATGTATGGTACGAAAAATGTGATGTTTGTTGTGTTATGTGAAATTGAATGGCAAATTAATGTTACATGAATTGAATGTTAAATTAATATTACATGGGTTGTATGAGTTGCTACACGGTTGTACCTGATGAGATTTCGACAAGTAAGTTTGAATAACCTAAAGCAAACCCATAATATGCCTAAATGCATGTTTTATGAATGTATAATAGTTGTATAAAATGATGGCATTAAAATTTATGAATTGGTAAAATGTTGAAAAGTGAGAATTCTCGGTTGAACCTTCGGACTAGAAAAGTTACGAATGAGGTAGCTAGGTCACATGTGTGGTACTAAATGTAGGCCACTATGTTTACAAGAGAGCTACGAGATGGTTTTAGGTCACGTGTGTAGTACTAAATGCAGGCTACTATGTGTACCAGACGGATAGGTCGCATGTGTAGTACTAAGTGCAGGCTACTATGCGTACCCGATAGCTTCGATCACATGTGTGGTACTAAGTGCAGGCCACTATGTGTAAGTGATGGTTTTGGTCACATGTGAACTACTAAGTGCAGACTACTATGTGCACTAGATAGCTTCGGCTACAAGGGTGGTACTATGTGCAGGCCACCGTGTATCTGTTAGTATTCTGATGAGTTCAACGGGAAATTGACTAAGTGAAAATTCATGTGATTGTGTAACGAGTAAGTGTAATTGAATACGATCAGGTTATGAATAAGTGCAAGTGTGAATGTGACCAATTGAGAAATGTGGCAAATGTACGTATGAACAATATGCTCGATATGTGATCGAAAATTGGAAAGATTGGTATAGGCAAGTGATGAACACAACTAAAGTGAGAGAGAGCAAAGATTTACAATAGAACTGCTTTGGACAGAAGCAGTTACATGAATTTGAAAAATCACAAAAAGATAGAAGAAATTGAATTATAAGTTGGATGAGATATTGATTTAAAGCTTATTGGGTCAATTTTCATCTATTTTCATATAAAAGAAATATAGCAAACAAATGATTCGTATATTTTCATATAAAATCATTAAAAATTGTAAAATAATAATTGCGGGATATAATTTATATGCCTGAAATCCTGAATGAGTCTATTTTCAAATGAACTAAATAATAATGTCATATGAACTCTGTACGAGGAGAAAATTGCTTCGTAGTAAAGAGACGTCAGAATAGTTGAATAGTAAAATAGGGGAATATTTAATGAATAAACTGTACTAATTGGCTAATCCAAAAATTCTGGTAATTTTATGGTAAAAAGATAAATGAGTCTAGTTTCAAGAAAAATTAATGGATCTTAATTTGGAGTTCTGTAGCTCAAGATATAAATAATTTAATGACTGTGACACAAGAAAATAGCTTAACTGGAATTTGAATAAATAGAAAGAATATGAAAATAACATATTATCGCATTACTTATTATTTTCATGCAAGCTTAATAAGCGTAAAGCTTACTCCCTCCTTTCATTTCTTTTAGTTTTGTCAGGTCAGCTCAGGGTTGGAGATCGTCGGAGGCAACATCACACTATCGGGCCATTATCCTTGGAGTATTGGCATGTGTATGTTAAATGTTTTCAAGTGAGTGGCATCTATAAGGACTTAGTTTTTCTATAATGGATGTTGTTGTGATTAGCCAAATGTATTGGCTTATAAGCCTATTTGTTTATGGTATGTGCTAATGTCATGTTATGTGGTATAAGTGATTAAATAGATGACAAGATCAAATGCATGTGTTTGAAAAGTTTTAATTTTGGGCAAAATTTGGTAACCCGGTTTCGTATGATTGTGAATGTTGAAGTACGGTAACACCTCGACCCCTGTTCTGGAGTTGGACACAGGTGAGGGGTGTTACATTTTAGTGGTATCAGAACTATGGTTTAGTCGGTTCTCGGACTAACATAGCAAGTGTGAGAGTCTAGTTATACATGCCACCAATATGTGATAGTGTGATGCCTTCCGACGCGATTGAAAACAATCTTATTAAAAGAGAAGTACTATCCAACTGAGCTATATCCGACCATTTTATAGTGATACTGAAGTATTTGAATAAACGGTAGCTATGATGAGTTAAACCCTGAAAAGTATGAATAAGGATTCGTAATGTGTATATGTGGTAATGTGTGAAATGAAAGTTTATACAATAATATGCTTCTTCATATTTTTCTAACCTTCACATACTGTAGCATGCTTTACTAAAATTGATTAGTGAATGTGATAAGTAAGTTATTGAAATTTTGTAGAATGTACGAATGAGTGCACTTGATTGGATGAGATATTGGAAATTTTTATGTAAGGCAAATATGAATGATAATTGTTCGAAATGGATAGTATAGTTATAATGACATATGTTGATAATGAAAGATGTGTCATATGTGTATATATGTATATATATATATATATGTGTGTGTGTGTGTGTGTGTGTGTGTGTGTGAGAATCGAGTTAGAGGCTGTACAACCTCACCCCCTTACCGATGAGGTGTTTATAACGGAAATTCATGAGAATCATGTTGATTAAGTTCCTAAGTGTGAATTAAAGAGTTCAATTATAGAATAACTATAGATATGATTAAAGACTCAGGATGGTTGACAAGTGAAGGACAGAATTAGAGAAATATCAGATTGACTCAAGAATTATTTGGTTTATATAATATCATAACTAGTGAAAATTTTAAATTTGATAAATTGACTTATTCAGATAAGATACTGAAAGGAAGTATTAACTGAAATTTTTCTGAACTGATTTCTTTAGTGAAAGGAATAATGTGGAAATTAGTGAGGGTAGAATTAGTCAGAAGAATGATGTTTGACCTGTAAAGATGTTTAAGTATGACAGTTATAGTTGAGCAATTTATGACTATCTCTTCTGGGCATTTTATGTGTTCGTATCTTTTCAGAGACAATTATGATTGCTTGTTTTCTAAGTAAAAAAAAATTTGATGACACTATTTGTTTAACATGGATTGTCATATGTTTCCTGGTTTCGAGAGTTTAATATATCTGATGGCACAGCTAAATTTGAGTTTAAGACAGTGATGAAGAATTAAGCTATTTAAAGAATGTGAGTGATTATCGATTGATCTGTGGGGAGCCAAGAGAAATTCTAGTGGGTTGTTTTCAAACATTTGATGGAATTAGCATAATAAGCGCACTTTGCTGAGGTGGCACAAAGCGCATCCCCAGGGGCGCGCTTTGCTGGCATATCCCCCCAAAACGCGCTGAAGTGGACGCGTTTATTGATTCTTTGTTTGACAGAGTTCACTGAGTTCTATTAGGATTCAGATCAATGACAGAGTGTTTCTGAAGGTATTGTCTTGAAAAATACTACTTAGTGATGTTGGAAATTATGAGAAAGAACTAAACCACTCTTCTGGTAAGATTTTTGAGGATGAAAATCTTTAAAGGGGGAGAAATGTTACATCGCCTTAGGGCCTAGTCGGAACCGTGGTTTCGAGATCACAAATCCGATGACTAAAATTTTATTTTTATTATATTTTGAGGTCTACGATTTCACAGAAAGATTTCGTGAAAATTTCGTTAAAAAATTTCAACGTTTGGGCACTCAATTTAGTCAAAAGGACTAAATTATAAAAGTGCAAAAGTTGAGTTCTATATATTAAGGTGTCAAATTGCTATGATTTTTAAATTGGAGGTCCTTAAAAGTTAATTAGACCATTGGATAACTTGATGGACAAAAATGGGCATGAATATGACAAAATTGAAAGAAAAGCCTTAAGAGTATTTTAGTCATTTAGTGTTTTTAATGAATAAAAAAGACAAAATACAAGAAAAAAATCTGCTCATCTTCTTCAAGTTGCTGCTAAAAATTTCTAGACTCCATGGCTAAGGGTTTCAAACATTTCAAGCTTCATAGTAAGTTTATCTAAGCCCCATTTTTAATGTTTATCATATTTTTAAAATCCCGGTAACTTAGTTTAGCTATTCCTACTATTCTTTTGAGCTAAAGTTTAATTTTAAAAATTGACCCATGTTGAATAATTGTGTATTTTGATGAATTTGGTAGGTTATGCATGTTTATGATTAGAGAAGCAAGTTTTATTAGATGATTTTCGATGAAATCGTATAAAAGGGGTTAAATTGTTAAAGTTATAAATTGGTGATAAGTGTGTGAATTAGTGAGAAATTGAAGTTTCCATAGAAGAGGAAAATGATTAGCATGTTATAAAACATAAGAATAAGGGCTGAAGTTTAATTTTCAAGTATTGGGGGAAAAGTGCAAATATGTGAAAGTTTAGGGGTCAAAATGTAACATCTCGAGTTGTTGGGCTTATGCGTTTAATGTGTGATTGTGTTTAATGTGCTAATTAGAGTGTTAGGGGTCCATATTTGGCTCGAGGTTGGGCAAAGGCCTTAGCAGAATTAGTTTTTGGACACTCTAAAGGGAAGCCTGATAAGATAGGGCTTAAAAGATGTTAATTGTGTTTTGAAATACAAGGTGGGTTTGTGGCCCAGTAGGCAAAATGGCGCCACTTAAAGAGCAAGTAGGTGGCGTCAACTGAGGAGGCCCAATCTAAGGTAGCATGCAGCCCAATTCTTTTAATTAAAGTTAGTTAAATTTCGACATTTAGGTGGATAAGGTTGGACGGCAACAATGCTTAGAAATAGGGGTTGGTCTATGTTATAACTGGTGCGTTTTTAATATTGGGTTGCCCTTACACTACATTGATTGACATTAGGTCGACACATTCATATGTTGCTAGTAGTGTGTCTGGAACCTTAAGTTTAGATTCTGAGATTACCCCTAGGGCAATGACTGTAATTAGCCCATTAGGATAATCTGTGGTAGTAGATAAACTTTATCGGAGGTACCCTTAGAAGTTCAAGGAATAGTTTTCTTGACGGTTTGATGGAATTACCGTTCGGGGAATTCGACTAAATATTAGGCATGGACTGGTTGGTGAAGTACCAAGCTAATTTAGATTGTGCAGCCAAGCGTATGGTGTTAAGAACCCCCGAGGGTGGTAAAGTGTTGGTAATAGGAGAAAGGGGGAACTGTTTATCGAATGTAGTGACTGCCCTAAGAGCAGAAAGGATGGTGAGAAAAGGATGCGAGGTAGTATTAATGTTTGTCCGGGCTCTGGAAGCTAAGGTCCTAACTGTTGGGGACATTAGGACGGTGAAGGAATTTCCTGATGTTTTCCTATAAGAGCTTTCGGGATTACCTCCAGACCGTGAAGTGGAGTTTGGAATTGATCTTCTTCTAGGAACAGTGCCAGTATCTATTGCTTCGTATAGAATGGCACCGAAGGAGTTGGTGGAATTGAAAGTGCAGATTCAAGAGTTGTTAGATAAAGGATTTATTCGACCAAGTGTGTCGCCTTGAGGAGCACCACTGTTGTTTGTTAAGAAGAAGGATGGATCAATGCGTATGTCCATTGACTACCGTCAGCTGAACAAGTTGACTATCAAGAACAAGTATCCATTACCAAGGATTGATGACTTGTTCGATCAACTGAGAGGGGCGTCAGTGTTCTCAAAGATAGATTTGAGATCAGGATACCATCAGCTTTGGGTCAAAGAATCGGATATTCATAAGACAGCTTTCAGGACCCATTATGTCCATTACGAATTTTTGGTAATGCCATTTGGGTTGACTAATGCACCAGCGGCGTTTATGGATTTGATGAACCGAGTGTTCCAACCCTACTTGGATCAATTTGTCGTGGTATTTATAATTGATATCTTGGTTTACTCAATATCAGAAGAGGAGCATGATTCCCATCTGCAAGTGGTTTTGTAGATTTTGAGGGAGAAGCAGTTGTATGCCAAATTCAGTAAGTGCGAATTTTGGCTAAAAGAAGTTACTTTTTTAGGCCACATTGTGTCGGTAGAGGGGATTAGGGTTGACCCTCAAAAAATTGAAGCGGTATTAGATTGGAAGCCGCCTAAGTCTGTGGCAAAAATTTAGAGTTTTCTTGGTCTGGCGGGGTACTATCGAAAGTTTGTTGAAAGATTTTGTTTAATCGTGGCACCATTGACTAAGTTATTATGGAAAGGAGTTCCGTTTATTTGGTCTAGCAGGCAGCAAGAGAGTTTCGATAAGTTGAAAAGGATTTTGATGGAAGCTCTGGTATTGATTCAATCGGAGGTTGGAAAGGAATTCGTAATTTACTGTGATGCGTCACACACGGGACTAGGATGCCTGTTGATGCAAGATGGGAAGGTTGTTGCATATACATCTCGGCAGTTAAGACCGCACGAAGCAAATTATCCCACCCATGACTTGGAGTTGGCGACGGTGGTTTTTGCTCTAAAGATTTGGAGACATTATCTGTACGGGGAGAAATCTGTTATCTATACCGATCATAAGAGCCTAAAATACCTCTTGACCCAAAAGGAGTTGAATCTAAGGCAGAGGAGGTAGATCGAATTGTTAAAGGATTATGATTGCTCGATTGAGTATCATCCGGGTAGAGCTAATGTGGTTGCGAATGCCTTAAGTCGTAAAGTAATCTCTGACTTGAGGGCAATGTTTGCTCACCTTAGTTTGTATGATGATGGGAGTTTATTGGCTGAACTTCAAGTGAAACCCTCTTGGGTCAATCAGGTTAAGGAGAAGCAGTCAGACCGATGAGTTGCTAAAGGAAAAGTTTCATGTAGGATCAAGTGAGAGATTGACGGACTTCAGTATGAATGAGGAAGGATTGTTATGTTTTCAAGAAAGAGTTTGCATGCCAAAAGATCCGGAATTGAGGCATAGGATTTTGCAAGAGGGCATGGAAGTTCATACGCTATGCACCTCGGAGGGAGTAAGATGTATCGGGATTTGTGGAACCAGTTCTGGTGGCCGAGCTTGTAGCGTGAGATAATTGAATTGGTGAGTAAGTGTTTGACCTGTCAGCAGGTAAAGGCGGAGCATCAGTTACCATCAGGGTTGTTGCAGCTAGTGAAGATTCCCCAATGGAAGCGGGAAAGGATCACAATGGACTTTGTTAGTGGGCTACCCCTCACGCCTACTAAGAAAGATTTGGTCTGGGTAATTGTTGATCGCTTGATGAAGTCTGCTCATTTCATGCCTGTACATGTCGATTACTCTTTGCAGAAATTGGCCAAGCTGTATATAGCAGAGGTAGTGAGACTGCATGGGGTACCAGCATCAATCATATTAGACAAGGACCCGAGGTTCACATCATGATTCTGGAAAGCTTTGTATCAAGCGTTGGAGTGCAGTTGGATTTCATCTGACATTTCATCCTCGCATGGATGGACATTACGGCGGGTAATTTAGATTCTGGAGGACATGTTGAGGGGATGTGTCATTGATTTCAAAGGTAGTTGGGAAGAGTTTTTACCATTGTCGGAGTTTGCTTACAACAACAGCTACCGGTCTAGTATTCAGATGGCGCCCTATGAAGCATTGTATGGGTGGAAGTGTCGTACTCCTACCTGTTGGACGAAATTAGGGGAACGTCAGATTTTGGGTCCAGAGTTGGTTACCGAGACAGATGAGAAGGTTGAGTTAATTCGAGCTCGACTAAAGGAAGCGTCGGATAGACAAAAGTCCTATGCTGATTTGAAACGTAAGGACATGGAGTTTGCAGTGGGTGATAAGGTGTTCTTGCAGGTGTCGCCGTGGAAGAAAATGTTGAGGTTTGGACGGAAGGGTAAATTAAGTCCCAGATTTATCAGACCTTATCGAGTCATGAAACGAGTAGGGCTAGTAGCCTATCAGCTAGAGCTACCTTCAGAGTTAAGCCAAATTCACAATGTGTTTCATATCTCTATGTTAATACGATACCGTTCAGATCTGTCTCATGTGGTGCCTGTGGAAGAAATCGAGGTGACACCTGACCTATCCTTTGAGGAAGAATCGGTGGAAATCCTGGATCATAATGTCAAAGTGTTGCGAAGGAAGACGGTTCCGTTGGTTAAGGTTTTATGGTGGAATCACAGTTCTGAGGAGGCTACTTAGGAACCAGAGGAGACAATGCGGCAGCAGTACCCGTATCTATTCTGATCAGGTAATTTCGAGGATGAAATTTCTTTAAGGGGGTAGAACTGTAACATCCCGAGTTGTTGGGCTTATGCGTTTAATGTGTGATTGTCTTTAATGTGTTAATTAGAGTGTTAGGGGTCCAGATTGGGCTCGATGTTGGGCTAAGGCCTTAGCAAAATTGGTTTTTGGACACTCTAGAGGGAAGCCTGATAAGATAGGGCTTAAAAGATGTTAATTGTGTTTTAAAATACAAGGTGGGTTTGTGGCCCAGTGGCAAAATGGCGCCACTTAAAGTGCAAGTAGGTGGCGTCAACTGAGGAGGCAACTCAAGTAGCATGTAGCCCAATTCTTTTAATTAAAGTTAGCTAAATTTCAGCATTTAGGTGCATAAGGTGGGACGGCAACAAGGCTTAGAAATAGGGGGATTTTATGTGGATAATGAGTTTGATAATGTGCTGATAAAGGGAGGAAGAGATGGTGTTGTCTAGGCCTCTTTTGGAGGTGTGCTTGGATAAAGATAAGCGAGAAAGTTTAGGAGTTATCTAGGAAGCAAGTGGTGGCCGAATTTGGGACACTGTGTGTAAGAGGGGGATGGCTAGATAGGTTTAAGGGGTGCCAAAATTTCCCCTTGTTTATTAATTAGTTTTAGATTTCGAAAGAAGGCAATCCCGACATTTGGTTGTATGGGTGCCAAAATTCTCTTTAAATATAGGGGATATCTCTTCAATTCCGGTATTTGGTCCCTATTTTATTTTTCCATTCTCCCATCCTCACTTTTATGCAAAAGTCGAAAGTCCATTATTCTGTTCTCTATTCTTTTTCTTTTTCTTTTAAAAACCAAAATATCCCAATTGTTCTCAACATCTTTTTCTTTCAAAAGCCAAAACTCTGAACTCTCTTCTCATCCCCAGAGCTGAATACCCTAGTGTCCATTCTTTTCCTTTCTTTTTTTTTTCCTTACCGACTTCTTCAGAAAAAGCCAAAATCTTCTTGCTGATTCTTTCTTTAAAAGATGAAAAATCCATAGATTTTTTTGAATCATCTCTCTTTTTTATTTCCACAAAAAGCCAGAATCTTCTCTCAAGAGTTAGCCGAAACCCCCATATTGAGGTAAGTGTCGACTCTTGTTATTCCTTAAGATCTCTTTCAGTTTTTAGGGGCCAAGGCCGAATGGCCACTTGGTTTGTTAAGGCTATCGATTAGACTAATACTTCCTATCTTTTTACGTGTTGGGCGACATTCGAGAAGTGAAGAAGATCGCGTAGACCTAAAAGTCAGAATCGTTAGTTCCTGAATCTCATATATCTCTTTTTGGGTTTTCAAGGTAAGAGGTTCTTTTTAGATTTCCGTTAGATTCGCTATCGTAATTGTGATCTTAACCATATGTTGATGGTAGCAACTAATAAGGTCTTTTGATGGAATCAAATATTGATCAGGCGAAGGAGGGGATTGGATCTGTTAAACCAATCCCTAGAATTAAGAAGCGAGCGGTGTCAGCAGTTCGAGATTGACCACCGGGTTGTGGACCAGCTTCAGAACAAAATCTTAGACTGTTAGCAGTCGTAGCAGCTACTGATATTGTCGACATAGAAATCTTGTCACCGCTTGGTAACTGGTGTATAGATCTCTATCACACTAGTTAAGCTATATCATATGTATGTTATGGGCTAAAAGCCAGAAATAGGCTGTATGAACAGCCGTGTTACCCGAAAAGGGTAGGCAAAGGATGCCAGGTACGTAATCATAGAAACTTCTCTATGTGTATCGAAGTATGTGAAAGTATGTCATCTGTTTAGATAGTTTAATGTTCAGATTTTCGCATGTATGTATGCATGGGATGGGATTGATATGATGAATGGGAGCAGGTCACGAGGCGATCGGTGTCTTTGCCACATAGGTCACATAGTGATCAGTCTTTATGACAGGTAGCGCAGCTGTCGATATATATATTATTAAGGTCGCATAGCGATCAGTGGCTTTGCCACATAGGTCACATAGTGATCGATATGGTGCGTAGCGAATGGAGGGTTGATTGTAGAAATCCCCACGGTGTGATGGTTGGTACGGGGGTATGTAGAGGATGGACTTTTAGGTTTGGGATGGGCCATGTTACATGTAATATATTCTATGCCATTGTGAATGGGCCTAGGCCCATAATGTGTTTGTGGGCCCAAGACGTTTATGTTTTTTTGGGATTTGCACACTGAGTCTTGGTGACTCACCCGTTTATTTTTCCCAACATTTTAGATGAGCAGTAGATCGTGGACATGGGAGCTGAGGCGGACTCGAGGGGCCATCAATTTTTTTTTTATCTTCATAGACTATCTTCAGTTTTTCTTTAAGTTTAAATTTGGGACTATTTTTTTGTAATAAGGCCTCCATAACTTAGGTTATCATTTAATATTTTTTTATTTTATTTATTCTATACATCTCACAACCTTATGTTTTCGAAGTCTTAATTATAAAGTGAAATTAAAATGGGTTTCTCAAGCATGTTCAACGCAAAATTTTAAAGTTTCTCAAAATATCACAAATAAATGATGAATCGGTTAAAATAAACTGAGATTTTCAAAACCCTACAAAGCAAAGTTTTCAACATTCAACCCGTAGCATACCAGATCCGGTCATGACGTATGGGCTGGGTTTGGGCTGTTACACAAAGTGCAAAGTGTAAAAATATATGATTTTTGGGTCACATTGAATAATGTGACCAATAAATGAGCTAATTGTGATATTATAGATCATGGAAAATAAGGTTCGATCTTAGATTGAGGTTATGGACCGAATTGGGAAATTTGTCATTTTCGTGTCCGATGTAAGTTCGTGTGTTAATAATAATGCAACACCATGCTTGAATATTAATTCTTTATTGATATGGCATAAATTGTATGATTTAATATGTTTGGGAGAAGTCGATGGATGGTATGTATTGTATGGAAAATGTGATGTTTGTTGTGTTATGTGAAATTGAATGGCAAATTAATGTTACATGAATTGAAAGTTAAATTAATATTACATGGGTTGTATGAGTTGCTACACGGTTGTACCTGATGAGATTTCGACAAGTCAGTTCGAATAACCTAAAGTAAACCCATAATATGCCTAAATGAATGTTTTATGAATGTATGATAGTTGTATAAAATGATGGCATGAAAATTTATGAATTGGTAAAATGTTGAAAAATGAGAATTCTCGGTTGAACCTTCGGAATAGAAAAGATACGAATGAGGTAGCTAGGTCACATGTGTGGTACTAAGTGTAGGCCACTATGTGTACAAGAGAGCTACGAGATGATTTTAGGTCACGTGTGTAGTACTAAGTGCAGGCTACTACGTGTACCAGACGGATAGGTCGCATGTGTAGTACTAAGTGCAGGCTACTATGCGTACCCAATAGCTTCGATCATGTAACACCCCAAACCCGGCCTATGCGTTTAAGACTAGACTTGGCATGCCACACAATTCGAACTTACATCCAGTCATCAATGCTTTTAATGAAAACAATTCATCAAAACGATTTTGAAGATAGAGTTTAATCAAAAATCGAGATTTATTTAAACACCATGATTTTAAAACATTAGAGTTTACAATTTGATTTTCAGAGAAATAATTGGTTAAAAACTTAAATAATTGGTTAAAATAAATTTATAAAAGAGTTTTCACAAAATTTTACGAGTGAGTGATATTTAAAAAAAACTCTTTTTATACGTAAGTTGAAGAAAACATTTATAAGAATTAAACAGCCCCATTTAAGTAACTAAAACATTTTAAAATCCATCCACGAATAGAAATCCATAAGAATAATACCAGAGGCCTTATTACATCGCAATTGAAATAATACTTAAATAAAAATACTTAAAAGAAGTTCAAAGTTTTTATAACTCATCATTCGTAGTATGGTCTCCACACGAAGTCATCTCCGGCCCAAGCCTCCATCAATTATTATTACTTGAGAAGGGTAAGAAAAACGGGGTGAGTTACTAAGAACTCAATGTGTAACCCACATATCGTGTTCACTGGGCCAAAACCATTTAAGCAATTAGTTGGGCTTGAGCCCATTTACAAATGTACAATATAAAAATAATGCATATGATATGCAATTCCCAACCAAGCCTAATTTCCATCCGCTACACACCACCCGTACCAACCAACACACCTGTGGGGATCAAGTCAACCCACCCCGCCAACACACCAATAGCAGGCACTAAGCCAATTATAATATTTGTGGCAACAGGCCATTGTGACAGAGTCATCAAACTTGATTGTGGCAACAAGCCAATTATCCCAACCCATGTAGTCATGTATATATATAATGCATAACAAAATATTCATAAGGCAATTTTAACAAAAAGCCCATATTACAAGTTATCAATTTGGCCCATTAGTCAAAATAGCAATTTGGCCCATTTAACGATCTAGCAAACTTGGCCCATTTCATCTCATATCACATTTAGCTCATATATTAATATCACATTTGGCCCATAAAGCAATATATTTCAATTTGGCCCATAAAGGGTATTTTAAGTAATTAGGTCCATAGGGACATTTCGTAATTCAGCCTATTTAACACATGAGGCCTTTTCACAATTTCCACACTTGGCTTATTTATCAAAATAATCACATGGCCCAAAATATCACTTTTTTAACAAAATAGCCCATTAAGGGCAAATCGGTAATTTTTCCACAACCTAAATCCCGGTTTCATGCATTCACACAAAAAAGTGTTAATATATCGTATTTTCCAATTTTACCGGATTTACGATTTTTATTCTAACGCTTACAGTATAGTATAACCCATGAGATAAGTGTAAAGTTACACACCTGATTACGGTGAGAACTATACTTTCCCGCTCGTCGATATCTAAACACGTATCACGATGGATTAGAACACTAATACTTATTTGCAAAACTATTCTTAAAAAAATAAGCATTCCAAAACTTTTACCCTCGAAATTTTGAACAACTTCTATTTGTGGTTTCTCCACGATTGATGATTCATTACCCGTTGAATAACCACGAACGAACAAAGGTTCAGGAGTACGACTGACTTCAAATAACTGATTTTCACCGGATGAGGGTCCACAACCCGGTGGAAAATCTCAGATTTCTGAAACAGTCCTTCGTTTGAATTTAGGGGGAATAGTTGAACCGCCCATTTTCTAACACTTTTAACAACTATTTTCGTCCCTATCTTGTTTGCCTTCATAGACAAAGGATCATTAGTCCTAACAATATATCGGAAATTTTAAGACTAATGGCTTAAAAGGGCAAATTCAACACCTTAAAATTTCGAATGATCCCAAAAGAATCCTTGAACGTTATGATCCAATCTTAATTGACTTCAAGACTACTTCGAAAAGATGATGATTCGACCCTCCACTATTTCACTAAAAAATAACAAAAGAAATCATCTGAATAAGTGATTGGTTATTCATTTTAAAAGTCTCTTCCAAGACATTCTATAGATTCGGCCATGGTGACCAAATAGCAAAAAGAAAAGACAAAGAAAATGGTTCTTACTGATGATCCAAAGTTTGAATAGAAGAAAATAATTGAAAATAAAAGTTATGAGGAATGGAAGATTCGGCTATGATTTAATGGGTAGGGAAAATAATTTCGGCTATGGGGATGATCACAAGCATTCGGCCATGGAAGATGAATGAAGGAAGAATGTGTTTGAATGATAAGTAAAATGGAGAGGAAAAGAGAATAGGGAGAAGAGAAAAGAGAGGAGTTTAGGGAAAAATATGTATTCGGCAATGGGGAAAAAGAAGAAAAAGAATTGGCTTTTGGGTTGATAATTTCGGCACTAGAGAGAAATGCAAGATGAAGCACTTGAGGGTTTTGCAAAATGACCAAATGGTCAAAAGAATGACCAAAGAGACAAAACAAAGATTGCTTCCTCCTAACACAAGCACATTCGGCCAATAGAGAAAAGATGAAAAGGAAAAGGTGTTTTGGAAAAACAAAAATGACTAAATGGGATTACACCCTAACTACTCATCCTTACCTAAGTCTATCACAAAAAGGCCACCCCCTAGTCCATAAAGCCGTCCAAGTTCATGGACAAGTTGGCCATGCTAAACTTTCAAAAGACACCCCATAAAGGGTGCCTTATGTCCCTCTAACTTACCATAAGCTTAGGATTTCATTCCTTATGTTCAAGCTTACCTTATCCAATAATTACCTTGCCATAAGAGAAAAATCCAACCTTCCATAAGTAAAGTTTGACCGACACATGCAATATAGGTAAAAAAAATAAAAGTCACCAAAATGCTATCCATGAGATTCGAACCTCTTCCCTCTAAACATGCTTATGGCGCCAACTCCACCTTGCCACTAGCTCATCTTATGTAAATTTTTACCAATTGAATTCCGTTAAGCATCAGAGTCACTTGTCCCACTTCAATAAAGTACTCATTACTAATATTTATTCTAATTCTGAATAAATCCCATGCCTTCTCAAAACTTTATCAGCACACAAATTTAATCATTCACAAGTTAAGCACCAAAAACATGCAACATATCGATACTCATATTTTTAGGATGTTACAACTCTACCCCCCTTAAAGAAAATTTTGTCCTCGAAATTTACCTGGTTAAAAGAGGTGAGGATATTGTTGCCAAATTGCATCCTCAGGATCCCACGTAGCTTCCTCTGCTCCATGATTTCACCAAAGAACCTTAACCAACTGTGATGCCTTCTTTCTTAGCACCTTAACACCGCGATCTAAGATTTTCACCGGTTCTTCCTCAAAAGACAAGTCGACCTCAACTCCACTTCTTCTATCGGTATTATGTGAGAGATCCGATCTATAATGCCTCAAAGATAGAAACATGGAAAACACTATGAATCTGACTCAACTCCAGAGGTAAATCAAGCTGATAGGCCACTGGTCATACACGCTTCAACACACGGTACGGTCCAATGAACCTAGGGCTCAACTTGCCCTTCCTTCCAAATCTGAAAATCTTCTTCCAAGGTGAGACTTTCAAAAAGACCTGATCTCCCACTGCAAACTCAATATCTTTACGCTTCAGATCCGCAAATGACTTTTGTCTACCCGAAGCTTCCTTTAATTGTGCTCGAATCACCTTTACCTTTTCTTCTGTCTCAGCTATCAATTCAAGACCCAACAACTATCGTTCCCCCAATTCAGTCTAACAAGTAGGGGGTACGACACCTATGACCGTATAACGCTTCATAAAGCGCCATTTGGATCTTGGATTGGTAGCTCGTTATTTTCTGCGAACTCGCCAAGCGTAGAAAATCCTCTCAACTACCTCTGAAGTCGATCACACAACCTCGTAACATGTCTTCCAAAATCTGAATTACTCTTTCTGATTGACCATATGACTGAGGATGAAAAGTTGTACTGAAGTTTAACTTTGTTCCCAAAACCTCATGTAAAGCTCTCTAAAACTGTGATGTAAACCTAGGATCCCTGTCCAATATGATAGAAACTGGTACCCCATGCAACCTCACGATCTCAGATACATACAGTTTAGCCAACTTTTGTAACGAGTAATCCGTATGAACTGGTAGAAAATGAGCAGTCTTTGTTAATCTATCTACTACCATCCAAACAGAATCTTTCTTAGTAGGTGTTAAGGGTAACCCACTAACAAAATCCATCGTTATCAGCTCCCATTTCCATAGAGGAATCTTTACCAATTGCAATAAACTTGATGGTAATTAATGTTCCGCCCTCACTTGTTGACAAATCAAACACTTTCCCACAAAATCAGTAACCTCTCACTTTAACCTTGGCCACTAATACTGCTCACTGAGATCCCGATACATCTTATTTCCTCCGGGGTGCATAGCATAAGGTACTATGCGCCTCTTGTAGAATCATTTGTCTCAAATCCAAATCCATGGGCACACAAACTCCTCCACGAAAACATAGCACGTCATCCTTGTTCAATCTAAAGTCCTCTATTATACCACTTTCAACTTGTTGCATTAAAGGACCCAACTTTTCATCTGATAACTGCTTTTCCTTGATTTGCTCCAACCACAGAGGCTTCACCTGAAGTTTCGTTAGCAGACTGCCATCCTCATGCAAACTGAGATGAGCAAACATTGCTCTTAACTCCGATACTACCTTACGACTCAACGCGTCTGCCACCACGTTAACCTTTCCAAGATGGTACTCGATTGAGAAATCATAATCCTTTAATAGCTCCACCCATCTCTGTTGTCTCAAATTCAACTTTTTTGGGGTAAGGAGGTACTTAAGACTCTTATGGTCCATATAAATGATTGACTTCTCACCATAGAGATAGTGCCTCCAAATTTTTAAGGCAAACACCACTGCAGCCAACTCCAAATCATGAGTAGGATAGTTGACTTCGTGCGGCCTCAACTATCGAGAAGCATAAGCTACCACTTTTACACTTTGCATCAGTACACATCCTAAACACAGTATGTGACGCATCACGATGGCAACAAACTCTTTTCCAAATTTTAGGTTGAATGAGTCATGCACTTCCTCGAATTTTGTTCGGTTTCGAAACTTTCTTATTGTTTATCGGTCCACATATATGTACTCCTTTCATAACAACTTAGTTAGGGGTGCAGCAATCAACGAAAACCCCTCAACAAAGCGTCTATAATAACCAGCCAAACCCAAGAAACTACAAATTTCAGCCACTGACTTCGGTGGATTCCAATCCAACACAACCTCTACCTTCTGAGGATCAACTCTTATTCCTTCGGCTGACACCACATGACACAAGAAAGTCACTTCCTTCAACCAAAATTCACACTTCTGAATTTGGCATAAAGTTGCTTATCCATAAAATTTGCAACACGGTCGCAAATGTGAGTCATGCTCTTCTTCATTCCTCGAATATACCAAGATGTCATCTATGAACACTACTACAAACCGGTCTAAATAGGATTGAAAGACTCGGTTTATCATGTCCATAAATGCAATTTCTGCATTGGTCAAACCAAGCGGCATCACCAAAACTCATAATGTCCATAACGAGTTACAATGCCATCTTATGAATATCGCCTCTTTAACCTTGAGTTGGTGATAACCCGATCTCAAATCAATCTTGGAGAAAAGCTGAAGCTCCTCTCAATTGATCAAGCAGTCGTTGATTCTCGGCATTGGATACCTATTCTTGATCATCAACTTATTCAAGCGCCCATAATCAATGCACATACGCATCGACCCATCTTTCTTCTTGACGAACAAAAGCGGTGCTCCCTACGGAGACCCATTTGGTCAAATAAATCTCGATCTAGCGGTTCTTAAATTTGAGCTTTAAGCCCCACTAACTCTTTCGGTGCCATTCTATAAGGAGAAATGGACACAGATTAAATCTTGGTAAAAGCTCAATGCCATACTCGCTGATCTGGAGGTAGACCCAAAATTTCTTTGAGAAAGACATCTGGAAATTCTTTCACCATTCTCACACTTCCACCGATAATTCCTTGGCATCCAAAGCACTAACGAAGGTTAGGAATGCTCCATACCCTTTCCGCACCAACTTTTTTGCCTTCAAGGTAGATACCACATTTGCCAAAAAGTTCATTTGCTCACCTATCATTACTACCTCCTCATCATCCACAGTCCTTATTGATACCCACTTTTCGGCACAATCCAATTATGCCCGGTGCTTCACCAACCAATCCATGCCCAAAATAAGATCAAATTCACCGAAAGGCAATTCCATCAAGTCCGCTAGAAATATCTCTCTTTGAATCTCCAAGGGCACGTCTCTAAACAATTTATTCACTATTACTGACTGTCCTAAAGGATTAATTACCGTCATCTCTCTATCAGTAATCTCAGATCTAATATTCAGGTTTCCAGATATGGCACTAGCAACATACGAGTGGGCAGACCCGATATCTATCAAAGCAGTAACAGGTACATCAGAGATGAAGAACGTACCAGTTATCACATCAGCTGTATTACCATCTTCACGACGCTTGACCGCATAGACCAATCCCGGCTGTCTTGCGTCCGCGTAACCTCTAAAGCCATTCCTCGACCTGGTGCACCTTGACCACGTCTGTTACCATTACCACTATGACCCGGTCCATGGCCTCTCGATGGCTCATTGAGTACCCCTAATGGTGAGCATCATGGTTCTGAGCTTCTGAGTCGTGTCGGTCAAATCGAGGGTAATTCTTATCTTGATGATCCTTGGAACCACATTTATAGCGAGCACCGGTTTTCTCCAACATTCCCGGTGTCGTCTTTCACGATCGGCACATTCTCGACTTTGTTGGTAGTCACAAGTGCTCTAGCTTGAGTGGCTCATCATTTCGTGGCCTTTTTGAAACCTTTTAGAAGAACTTGAGTACTTAAAATCCCTCTTGCCTCTGACTCTTTCCCGGTTCTGGTGTTTTGAATTCTTAGCCTCTTTGGCTATCTTGGCTTTCTCTACAAGTGAGGTAAAAGTTTGTACTTGTTGTGGAGCTATTAGTACCCGCAACTCATCATTCAATCCATCTTCAAAGAGTACACAGCGCTCATGAGCAGTCCGCACTATTGTGTGAGCATAACGGCTCAAGCGAAGAAATTCTGCCTCATAAGCTGCCACTGTCTTACTTCCTTGAACCAAATTTAGGAATTCCTTCCTCCGGGCATCTTCATAACTTGTCCCGACGTACTTCCCTTGGAAAGCAACTTTAAAGAAATCCCAAGTAACCATTGCAGCCTCGGTGCCTTCTCGAACAGTAAGCCACCATTGATCGCCTCGTCCCTTAGCAAGGACACCGCTCCTCTCGACTTCGCTTGATGGTGCACTCGGATCATCCATAATTCATTCTCGACCTCAAGCTAATATTCGTAACATTTGGAGCTACACGGAGACACCTCTAAAAACCTCGGCACCACTTGACTTGAGTCGTTCGATATTGATCCACGAACTCTTGGGCGATTCTAGTCCCAAGAACCCTCTCTAAGACTCGCAACATTGCTTGAGTCAAAGCATTGTCCTCTATTGAATGGTCATGTGATCCAGTCTCACTCCCGGGTGACGCAGATGCATCCATTCCCGGTATATAACCCGACACTTCAGATGCAGCACCTTATCCTCTACCACAGCCACATCTACCGCATCCACGACCACGCCCTCTAGTGCTCATAATGACTAATTCGATTTAATCTGATTACAAGTTTTATGAATCAAAATACTATTTCAGTGTTTATTAACATTATTTTATGAGATATAAGAGATAAAGTTATTTTCGTAATCACATCCTATAGTCTCAATCATTACCATTTTCAACACTTAAAACTAGAAGTTCTAGAGTGTTCCTATGATCATATCACAAGAATAAACATTTAATAAGTAAATACTTACTTGACTTGATGCCGGATGCTCGTGGTGCCATGCTACCTTTGAAAACATAATGTGTAGAAATTTAAGCAGTTTTTAAACAAAAATCGTTGTACCCAAACCACAGCCGAGTTTTGAAATTGGGCTCTGATACCATAAAATGTAACACCCCAAACCTGGCCTATGCGTTTAAGACCAGACTTGGCATGCTACACAATTTGAACTTACGTCCAGTCACCAATGCTTTTAATGAAAACAATTCCTCAAAACGATTTTGAAGATAGAGTTTAATCAAAAATCGAGATTTATTTAAACACCACGATTTTAAAACATAAGAGTTTACAATTTTATTTTTAGAGAAATAATTGGTTAAAAACTTAAATAATTGGTTAAAATAAATTTATAAAAGAGTTTTCACAAAATTTTACGAGTGAGTAATATTTAAGAAAAACCCTTTTTATATGTAAGTTGAAGAAAACATTTATAAGAATTAAACAACCCCATTTAAGTAACTAAAACATATTAAAATCCATCCACGAATAGAAATCCATAAAAATAATACGAGGCCTTATTACATCACAATTGAAATAATACTTAAATAAAATACTTAAATGAAGTTCAAAGTTTTATAACTTATCATTAGTAGTATGGTCTCCACACGAAGTCATCCCAACCCAAGCCTCCACCAATTATTATTACGAGAGAGGGTAAGAAAAAGCAGGTGAGTTACTAAGAACTCAATGTGTAACCCACTTACAGGGTTCACTGGGCCAAAACCATTTAAGCAATTAGCTGGGCTTGAACCCATTTACAAATGTACAATATAAAAATAATGCATATGATATGCAATTCCCAACCAAGCCTAATTTCCATCCGCTACACACCACCCGTACCCACCAACACACCTGTGGGGATCAAGTCAACCCACCTTGCCAACACGCCAATAGCAGGCATTAAGCCAATTATAATATTTGTGGCAACAGGCCATTGTGACAGAGTCACCAAACTTGATTTTGGCAATAGGGCATTTATAATATTTGTGGTAGAACCACCGATCTAGATTTTTGGCAACAAGCCTTTCTTCTCTTCGTCAATTATCCCAACCCATGCAGTCATGTATATATATAATGCATAACAAAATATTCATAAGGTAATTTTAACAAAAAGCCCATATTACAAGTTATCAATTTGGCCCATTAGTAAAAATAGCAATTTGGCCCATTTAACGATCTAGCAAACTTGGCCCATTTTATCTCATATCACATTTAGCTCATATATTAATATCACATTTGGCCCATAAAGCAACATATTTCAATTTGGCCCATAAAGGATGTTTTCGTAATTTGGTCTATAAGGATATTTTCTAATTATTACATTTAACACATGGGGCCTTTTCACATTTTCCACACTTGGCTAATTTATCAAAATAATCACATGGCCCAAAATATCACTTTTTTAACAAAATAGCTCATTAAGGGAAAATTCGTAATTTTTCCACAACCTAAATTCTGGTTTCATGCATTCCCACAAAAAAGTGTTAATATATCATATTTTCCAATTTTGCCGGATTTATGATTTTTATTCTAACGCTTACGGTATAGTATAACCCATGACATAAGTTTGAAGTTACACACGATTACGGTGAGAACTATACTTTCCGCTTCGTCGATATCTAAACACCCATCACGACCAGATTAGAACACTAATACTTAATTGGAAAACTATTCTAAAAAAAAAGCGTTCTAAACTTTTACCCTCTAAATTTTGAACAACTTCTAGTTGTGCTTTCTCCCCAATTGATGATTAGTTACCGTTGAATAACCACGAATGAACAAAGGTTCGAGAGTACTGAACGACTTCAAATAACGATTTTCCCGGATGAGGTCCACAACCGATGGAAAATCTCGGATTCTCAAACAGTCCTCAATTTGAATTTAGGGGAATAAGCGAACCGCCGCTCTTCGAACACTATTAACAACCCTTTTCATCCCTATCTTGTTTGCCTCGAGACAAAGGATCATTAGTCCTAACAATATATCGAAAATTTTAAGACTAATGGCTTAAAAGGCGAATTCACTTACCTTAAAATTTGAATGATCTCAAAAGAATCCCTTGAGCGTTATGATCCAATCTTAATTGACTTCAAAACTACTTGAAAAGATGATGATTCGACCCTCCACTATTTCACTAAAAATAACGAAAGAAATCATCCGAATAAGTGATTGGTTATTCGGTTTAAAAGTCTCTTCCAAGACATTCTATAGATTCGGCCATGGTGACCAAATAGCAAAAAGAAAAGACAAAGAAAATGATTCTTACCGATGATCCAAAGTTTTAATAGAAGAAAATAACTGAAAATAAAAGTTATGAGGAATGGAAGATTCGGCTATGATTTAGTAGAGAGGGAAAATAATTTTGGCTATGGGGATGTTCACAAGCATTCGGCCATGGAAGATGAAGGAAGGAAGAATGTGTTTGAATGATTAGTAAAATGGAGAGGAAAAGAGAATAGGGAGAAGAGAAAAGAGAGGAGTTTAGGGACAAATATGCATTCGGCAATAGGGAAAAAGAAGAAAAAGAATTGGCTTTTTGTGTTGATAATTTCAGCACTAGGAGAGAAATGCAAGATGAAGCACTTGAGGGGTTTTGTAAAAATGACCAAATGGTCAAAAAGAATGACCAAAAGAGACAAAACAAAGATTGCTTCCTCCTAACACAAGCACATTCGGCCAAGAGAGAAAATATGAAAAAGAAAAGGTGTTTTGGAAGAACAAAAATGACTAAATGGGATTACACCCTAACTACTCATCCTTACCAAAGTCTATCACAAAAATTCGGCCACCCCCTAGTCTATAAAGCCATCCAAGTTCATGGACAAGTTGGCCATGCCAAACTTTCCAAAACACACCCCATAAAGGGTGCCTTATGTCCCCCTAACTTACCATAAGCTTAGGATTTCATTCCTTATGTTCAAGCTTATCTTATCCAATAATCACCTTGCCATAAGAGAAAATCCAACCTTCCATAAGTAAGGTTTGACCTACACATGCAATATCGGTAAAAAAAATAAAAGTCACCAAAATTCTATCCATGAGATTTGAACCTCTTCCTCTAAACATGCTTATGGCAACAACTCCACCTTGCCACTAGCTCATCTTATGCAAACTTTTACCAATTAAATTCCTTAAGCATCGAGTCACTTGTCCCACTTCAATAAAGTACTCATTACTAATATTTATTCTAATTTGAATAAATGCCAAGCCTTCTCAAGACTATATAAGCACACAAATTTAATCATTCACAAGTTAAGCACCAAAACATGCAACATATCGATACTCATATTTTTAGGATGTTACTGGATCACATGTGTGGTACTAAGTGCAGCCACTATGTGTAAGTGATGGTTTTGGTCACATGTGTACTACAAAGTCACAGGCTACTATGTGCACCAGATAGCTTTGGCTACAAGGGTGGTACTATATGCGAAGCCACCGTGTATCTGTTATTATTCGATGAGTTCAACAGAAATTGACTAAGTGAAAATACATGTGATTGTGTAATGAGTAAGTGTAATTGAATACGATCATGTTATGAATAAGTGTAACACCCTAAAAATTGAGTATATATATTGCTTGATTTGGTGTTTAGATTTTAAAGGAAAATTTCTTACTTTTATTTTCGTGTTTATTGAAGTCCTAAAGAAGAGTATAGCATAATTTGGGTAAAGAATAAATTTGATATTTGAGAAATTATTGAAGAGAAGCTAGTGTCATTAATACTTAAGTTAAATTAAGTGTTAATGAGTGACATAAGTTGAGTACATGGCATGGTGGTGTTGGCGCATGAGTTATAGCATGAGGGGAGAGGTTCGAATCCCTTGTTTAGCATCTAAATGAATTTTTATTTTTAATTTTCTGCACATGTATAGCAAGTGTCGGCCAAGAGCATATATGGTAAGTGTTGACCATGTTATTTTTGGTTAGTGTATCAAAGGATTAAGGAAATAGTTAACTTATGGCATGGAATCAAAAACTTAAGGAAAGATAGGGGGACATAAGGCACATATCAAGGAAAAATTTTGGAAACAAAATCATGGCCAATTGACCATGTTTTTGAATGACAACTTGGTATAGGGAGGGCCGAATTTTAATGTTAGTTTGGCTAAGAATTGAATTTTTCTCTTTGGTCATTCCTAGCATCCTTGTGCAGAATTTTGCTTTCCTTTTCTCAATTTTCTCCTTTGGCGAAATTGAACCTTGGTAAAGCCAAATTCTTTTGACCATTTGGTCACTTTTGTTCATCTTTTGAGTTTTCTCTTGTGCTTCTTCTTAGTCTTAGAAATTGTTAGTACCAAAAGCCATTCTTTTCTTTTCTTTTTACCATGGCGAATGTACCTAGCTCCTAAATCCATCTTTTCTTCTCTTCTCTTTGAAATCAAACAACATCATCATCATCTCTTCTTTCATATTTTAATTCTTTTCATTCATAGTTTCTCCATCAAACTCTCTCATGGCGAATGCTAGAGTGCCCATAGCCGAACCTTTCTTTTCTTTCTTTGATCATACATAGTCGAATCTTCATCAATCACGAACACCATTCTCAATCCTTTCTTTTCGATTGTGGAATATAGGTAAGGATTCTTCTTTTCGTTTTCAATTAATTAATAGTGTTATGGCGAATTTTGATGGTGTTATGAAGGACTATTTGGATCGAAATAAGCGTTCGTTCTATTAACGTTTTATTCATTATTATATAGTGCAATAACGAAGATCGAAACTCAAGTGTTCGGAGAATCGTAGAAACGTTGGAATCGATTTATTGTGGCAAGGAAATCACATCCTTTAAAGCCTCTAGTACTATTTGAAATTATTTTAGATTTAACTAATATTCCTTTGATCTTGAAGACTTTCAAAATAGGGAAGAAAAGGCGGTGTTTAGTCATATTGAAAGGCGGATCCGTAAATCCCCATTTAAAGAAGAAGCGATTTCGCGATGGGGATTTTCCACGGGTTGCGGACCATCTTCCGAAGGAAGTCAATTATTTGAAGTGGTACAAACTTGAGAGCCTTTATACATTGGTGGATTCTCGGTGACTAACGAACCAATAAACGAGGATAAGCGAAAATCAAGTGATTCAAAATCAAGAGGGTAAGATTTTGGATCTATTATCGATTAAGTATGTTTATAGGAAATAGTGTTCTAATGGATTGAAATATGTTTTAGGTGCCGAGGAGCGAGAAGGATTAGTACTCTCGGTATCGAGGTGTGTAACTTCACACTTTTTCTCGGGTTGGATGTCAATTTCGGTATTGAAGTAAAATCGTAAAAACGACTAGATCGGTATAAAATGTAACAAGCCGATATTTTGACGATAATACATGAAAACGACTAAAATCGTGAAAATTACGAAAATGCCCTCAAGAAATTACTTGTTAATATGTAAATTGTATGTTTCGTGAAAATGGGCCGTAAAATATGCTAGATCGATAATTGGGCGAAAACTACATTAAATTGATAATCGTGCGAAATCTACGTATGAATGTAAATTGGGCGAAATCTACGCTAGATCAATAAATGGGCGAAAACTCATTAAGTTAAAATCGGGCGAAATCTCTATATGAATGTAAATTGGGCCAAAATCTCTGCTAGATCAATAAATGGGCCGTAAACTCTGTTAAATTGTTAAATGGGCTAAAATACTTGCTAGATCGTAAAATTGGGCCTAAGTTGATAAATAGTTAATTAGGCCAAAGTGTTATTTTTGGGCCTTAATAAAGATTTGGAAATAATAACTCTTGTTAATGAGCTTTTTAATAAAATTTTTGTATGACCATAGTTTACTATTGCATACATATTGCATGGGTTGGGAAATGATGAAGAGAAGAAGGCCTGTTGCCAAAATCTAGTTCGGTGGCTCGCCACAAAATTATAGCTTTTGCCTCTAGTTAGGTGGCTCTGCCACAAAAGTTATAAATGGCTATTTGCCTCTAGTTCGGTGGCTCTGCCACAAAATAATAATTGGCTCAATGCCTCTAGTTCGGTGACTTTGTCACAATCTAGTTCGGTGGCTATGCCACAAAATAATAATTGGCTCAATGCCTCTAGTTCGGTGACTTTGTCACAATCTAGTTCGATGGCTATGCCACAAAATATAAATTAAGCTTAATGCCTATGATTGGCGTGATGGCGGGGTGGGTTGACTTGATCCCCACAGGTGTGATGGTTGATGCGGGGTGTGTAGCGGATGGAATTAGGTTTGGAGGAAAAATTCATTTTACATGCATGCTATTATTTATGTTATTCATTATATTATTTTGCTTATGGGCTCAAGGCCCAAGCCCGTAAATTGAAAATCGGCCCGATGGACAAGTCGGTGAGTTATACACTGAGTTCTAAGTAACTCACCCCCTTAAATTTTTCCATCTCAGGTAATGGAAATTGATGTAGACTTGGGCCGAGGATGACTTCGTGGAGGCCATACTGCAAAACATGGGTTTATTAAACTCTAAACTTTTTAATAAGTATTTTACTATTTTGGGTTAATGTAATAAGGGCCTCTATAAATAATTTATGGATTTATATGTGTGTTTGGTTTTAAACTATATTTTGGACTTTTAAATATGGGCTATGGTTATATGATGTTTTAATAAAATAAATTGGGTTTTCAAATATACAAAATTTCTTTATAAATATTTATTATTGTTAACTCTTAAACAAATTACCTAAGGGTTTTGATAATACAATGATTAATGTTTTTCAACTAACATTTTCTAATATTCATTAAATTAAAATACTCATCGATTTTTATTAAACCCGAAATTAAAAATAATATTGTAGTTTTCAACTTATTGAAGGTTTTAAAATAGCTCGATTCATGTAACAACCCAAATCTAGTCTCAATGCATAGACCGGGTTTGGGGTGTTACATTTAATGGTATCAGCCTATTTAACACATGAGGCCTTTTCACAATTTCCACACTTGGCTTATTTATCAAAATAATCACATGGCCCAAAATATCACTTTTTTAACAAAATAGCCCATTAAGGGCAAATCGGTAATTTTTCCACAACCTAAATCCCGGTTTCATGCATTCACACAAAAAAGTGTTAATATATCGTATTTTCCAATTTTACCGGATTTACGATTTTTATTCTAACGCTTACAGTATAGTATAACCCATGAGATAAGTGTAAAGTTACACACGATTACGGTGAGAACTATACTTTCCGCTCGTCGATATCTAAACACGTATCACGATGGATTAGAACACTAATACTTATTTGCAAAACTATTCTTAAAAAAATAAGCATTCCAAAACTTTTACCCTCGAAATTTTGAACAACTTCTATTTGTGGTTTCTCCACGATTGATGATTCATTACCCGTTGAATAACCACGAACGAACAAAGGTTCAGGAGTACGACTGACTTCAAATAACTGATTTTCACCGGATGAGGGTCCACAACCCGGTGGAAAATCTCAAATTTCTGAAACAGTCCTTCGTTTGAATTTAGGGGGAATAGTTGAACCGCCCATTTTTCGAACACTGTTAACAACTATTTTCGTCCCTATCTTGTTTGCCTTCATAGACAAAGGATCATTAGTCCTAACAATATATCGGAAATTTTAAGACTAATGGCTTAAAAGGGCAAATTAAACACCTTAAAATTTGAATGATCCCAAAAGAATCCCTTGAGCGTTATGATCCAATCTTAATTGACTTCAAGACTACTTCGAAAAGATGATGATTCGACCCTCCACTATTTCACTAAAAAATAACAAAAGAAATCATCTGAATAAGTGATTGGTTATTCATTTTAAAAGTCTCTTCCAAGACATTCTATAGATTCGGCCATGGTGACCAAATAGCAAAAAGAAAAGACAAAGAAAATGGTTCTTCTTGATGATCCAAAGTTTGAATAGAAGAAAATAATTGAAAATAAAAGTTATGAGGAATGGAAGATTCTGCTATGATTTAATGGGTAGGGAAAATAATTTGGCTATGGGGATGATCACAAGCATTCGGCCATGGAAGATGAATGAAGGAAGAATGTGTTTGAATGATAAGTAAAATGGAGAGGAAAAGAGAATAGGGAGAAGAGAAAAGAGAGGAGTTTAGGGAAAAATATGTATTCGGCAATGGGGAAAAAGAAGAAAAAGAATTGGCTTTTTGGGTTGATAATTTCGGCACTAGGAGAGAAATGCAAGATGAAGCACTTGAGGGGTTTTGCAAAAATGACCAAATGGTCAAAAAGAATGACCAAAAGAGACAAAACAAAGATTGCTTCCTCCTAACACAAGCACATTCGGCCAAGAGAGAAAAGATGAAAAGGAAAAGGTGTTTTGGAAAAACAAAAATGACTAAATGGGATTACACCCTAACTACTCATCCTTACCTAAGTCTATCACAAAAAGGCCACCCCCTAGTCCATAAAGCCGTCCAAGTTCATGGACAAGTTGGCCATGCCAAACTTTCCAAAAGACACCCCATAAAGGGTGCCTTATGTCCCTCTAACTTACCATAAGCTTAGGATTTCATTCCTTATGTTCAAGCTTACCTTATCCAATAATTACCTTGCCATAAGAGAAAAATCCAACCTTCCATAAGTAAAGTTTGACCGACACATGCAATATAGGTAAAAAAAATAAAAGTCACCAAAATGCTATCCATGAGATTCGAACCTCTTCCCTCTAAACATGCTTATGGCGCCAACTCCACCTTGCCACTAGCTCATCTTATGTAAATTTTTACCAATTGAATTCCGTTAAGCATCAGAGTCACTTGTCCCACTTCAATAAAGTACTCATTACTAATATTTATTCTAATTCTGAATAAATCCCATGCCTTCTCAAAACTTTATCAGACACAAATTTAATCATTCACAAGTTAAGCACCAAAACATGCAACATATCGATACTCATATTTTAGGATGTTACAACTCTACCCCCCTTAAAGAAAATTTTGTCCTCGAAATTTACCTGGTTAAAAGAGGTGAGGATATTGTTGCCAAATTGCATCCTCAGGATCCCACGTAGCTTCCTCTGCTCCATGATTTCGCCAAAGAACCTTAACCAACTGTACAGTCTTCTTTCTTAGCACCTTAACACCGCGATCTAAGATTTTCACTGGTTCTTCCTCAAAAGACAAGTCTGACCTCAACTCCACTTCTTCTATCGGTATTATGTGAGACAGATCCAGATCTATAATGCCTCAGCATAGAAACATGGAAAACACTATGAATCTGACTCAACTCCGGAGGTAAATCAAGCTGATAGGCCACTGGTCATACACGCTTCAACACACGGTACGGTCCAATGAACCTAGGGCTCAACTTGCCCTTCCTTCCAAATCTGAAAATCTTCTTCCAAGGTGAGACTTTCAAAAAGACCTGATCTCCCACTGCAAACTCAATATCTTTACGCTTCAGATCCGCAAATGACTTTTGTCTACCCGAAGCTTCCTTTAATTGTGCTCGAATCACCTTTACCTTTTCTTCTGTCTCAGCTATCAATTCAAGACCCAACAACTATCGTTCCCCCAATTCAGTCTAACAAGTAGGGGGTACGACACCTATGACCGTATAACGCTTCATAAAGCGCCATTTGGATACTGGATTGGTAACTGTTATTTTACGCGAACTCTGCCAACGGTAGAAAATCCTCTCAACTACCTCTGAAGTCGATCACACAACCTCGTAACATGTCTTCCAAAATCTGAATTACTCTTTCTGATTGACCATATGACTGAGGATGAAAAGTTGTACTGAAGTTTAACTTTGTTCCCAAAACCTCATGTAAAGCTCTCTAAAACTGTGATGTAAACCTAGGATCCTGTCCAATATGATAGAAATCGGTACCCCATGGAACCTCACGATCTCGGATACATACAGTTTAGCCAACTTCATTGTAACGAGTAATCCGTATGAACCGGTAGAAAATGAGCGGTCTTTGTTAATCTATCTACTACCATCCAAGCAGAATCTTTCTTAGTAGGTGTTAAGGGTAACCCACTAACAAAATCCATCGTTATCGACTCCCATTTCCATAGAGGAATCTTTACCAATTGCAATAAACTTGATGGTAATTAATGTTCCGCCCTCACTTGTTGACAAATCAAACACTTTCCCACAAAATCAGTAACCTCTCACTTTAACCTTGGCCACTAATACTGCTCACTGAGATCCCGATACATCTTATTTCCTCCGGGGTGCATAGCATAAGGCTACTATGCGCCTCTTGTAGAATCATTTGTCTCAAATCCAAATCCATGGGCACACAAACTCTTCCACGAAAACATAGCACGTCATCCTTGTTCAATCCAAAGTCCTCTATTATACCACTTTCAACTTATTGCATTAAAGGACCCAACTTTTCATCTGATAACTGCTTTTCCTTGATTTGCTCCAACCACAGAGGCTTCACCTGAAGTTTCGTTAGCAGACTGCCATCCTCATGCAAACTGAGATGAGCAAACATTGCTCTTAACTCCGATACTACCTTACGACTCAACGCGTCTGCCACCACGTTAACCTTTCCAAGATGGTACTCGATTGAGAAATCATAATCCTTTAACAGCTCCACCCATCTCTGTTGTCTCAAATTCAACTTTTTTGGGGTAAGGAGGTACTTAAGACTCTTATGGTCCATATAAATGATTGACTTCTCACCATAGAGATAGTGCCTCCAAATTTTTAAGGCAAACACCACTGCAGCCAACTCCAAATCATGAGTAGGATAGTTGACTTCGTGCGGCCTCAACTATCGAGAAGCATAAGCTACCACTTTTCCACTTTGCATCAGTACACATCCTAAACCTGTATGTGACGCATCACAGTAAACGGCAAACTCTTTTCCAGCCTTAGGTTGAATGAGTACTGGCACTTCCTCAGAATTTTGTTCAGTTTCTCGAAACTTTCTTATTGTTTATCGGTCCACATATACGGTACTCCCTTTCATAACAACTTAGTTAGGGGTGCAGCAATCAACGAAAACCCCTCAACAAAGCGTCTATAATAACCAGCCAAACCCAAGAAACTACAAATTTCAGCCACTGACTTCGGTGGATTCCAATCCAACACAACCTCTACCTTCTGAGGATCAACTCTTATTCCTTCGGCTGACACCACATGACACAAGAAAGTCACTTCCTTCAACCAAAATTCACACTTACTGAATTTGGCATAAAGTTGCTTATCCCGCAAAATTTGCAACACAGTGCGCAAATGTGAGTCATGCTCTTCTTCATTCCTCGAATATACCAAGATGTCATCTATGAACACTACTACAAACCAGTCTAAATAGGATTGAAAGACTCAGTTTATCATGTCCATAAATGCAGCTGCTGCATTGGTCAAACCAAACGGCATCACCAAAAACTCATAATGTCCATAACGAGTTCTGAATGCCATCTTATGAATATCTGCCTCTTTAACCTTGAGTTGGTGATAACCCGATCTCAAATCAATCTTGGAGAAAACTGAAGCTCCTCTCAATTGATCAAACAGGTCGTTGATTCTCAGCATTGGATACCTATTCTTGATCATCAACTTATTCAACTGCCCATAATCAATGCACATACGCATCGACCCATCTTTCTTCTTGACGAACAAAACTGGTGCTCCCTACGGAGACCCATTTGGTCGAATAAATCTCCGATCTAGCAGTTCTTAAATTTGAGCTTTAAGCCCCACTAACTCTTTCGGTGCCATTCTATAAGGAGAAATGGACACCAGAGTCGTACTGGGTAAAAGCTCAATGCCATACTCGCTGATCTGGAGGTAGACCCAAAATTTCTTTGAGAAAGACATCTGGAAATTCTTTCACCATTCTCACACTTCCACCGATAATTCCTTGGCATCCAAAGCACTAACGAAGGTTAGGAATGCTCCATACCCTTTCCGCACCAACTTTTTTGCCTTCAAGGTAGATACCACATTTGCCAAAAAGTTCATTTGCTCACCTATCATTACTACCTCCTCATCATCCACAGTCCTTATTGACACCCACTTTTCGGCACAATCCAATTATGCCCGGTGCTTCACCAACCAATCCATGCCCAAAATAAGATCAAATTCACCGAAAGGCAATTCCATCAAGTCCGCTAGAAATATCTCTCTTTGAATCTCCAAGGGCACGTCTCTAAACAATTTATTCACTATTACTGACTGTCCTAAAGGATTAATTACCGTCATCTCTCTATCGGTAATCTCGGATCTAATATTCGTGTTTCGGATATGGCACTAGCAACATACGAGTGGGCGGACCGATATCTATCAAAGCGATGATTAATACATCGAGATGAAGAACGTACCAGTTATCACATCAGCTGTATTACCATCTTCACGACGCTTGACCGCATAGACCAATCCCGGCTGTCTTGCGTCCGCGTAACCTCTAAAGCCATTCCTCGACCTGGTGCACCTTGACCACGTCTGTTACCATTACCACTATGACCCGGTCCATGGCCTCTCAGTAGCTGCTGAGTACCCCTAGCTGGCTGAGCATCATGGTTACGAGCTTCCTGAGTCGTATCAGTCCGTCGAGGGTAATTCTTATACTGATGATCCTTGGAACCACATTTATAGCAGGCACCAGTTTTTCTCCAACATTCCCCGGGTGTCGTCTTTCACAGTCGGCACATTCTCGACTTTGACTGGTAGTCACAAGTGCTCTAGCTTGAGCTGGCTCGTCATTTCGTGGCCTCTTTTGAAACCTTTTAGAAGAACTTGAGTACTTAAAATCCCTCTTGCCTCTGACTCTTTCCCGGTTCTGGTGTTCTGAATTCTTAGCCTCTTTGGCTATCTTGGCTTTCTCTACAAGTGAGGTAAAAGTTTGTACTTGTTGTGGAGCTATTAGTACCCGCAACTCATCATTCAATCCATCTTCAAAGAGTACACAGCGCTCATGAGCAGTCCGCACTATTGTGTGAGCATAACGGCTCAAGCAAAGAAATTCTGCCTCATAAGCTGCCACTGTCTTACTTCCTTGAACCAAATTTAGGAATTTCTTCCTCCGGGCATCTTCATAACTTGTCCCGACGTACTTCCCTTGGAAAGCAACTTTAAAGAAATCCCAAGTAACCATTGCAGCCTCGGTGCCTTCTCGAACAGTAAGCCACCATTGATACGCCTCGTCCCTTAGCAAGGACACCGCTCCTCTTAGCTTCTGCTTGATGGTGCACTCCAGATCATCCATAATTCATTCTACAGCCTCAAGCTAATATTCTGTAACATTTGGAGCTACACCAGAGACACCTCTAAAAACCTCGGCACCACTTGACTTGAGTCGTTCCGATATTGATCCACGAACTACTGGGCCAGTTCTAGTCCCAGCAACCCTCTCTAAGACTCGCAACATTGCTTGAGTCAAAGCATTGTCCTCTATTGAATGGTCATGTGATCCAGTCTCACTCCCGGGTGACGCAGATGCATCCATTCCCGGTATATAACCCGACACTTCAGATGCAGCACCTTATCCTCTACCACAGCCACATCTACCGCATCCACGACCACGCCCTCTAGTGCTCATAATGACTAATTCGATTTAATCTGATTACAAGTTTTATGAATCAAAATACTATTTCAGTGTTTATTAATATTATTTTATGAGATATAAGAGATAAAGTTATTTTCGTAATCACATCCTATAGTCTCAATCATTACCATTTTCAACACTTAAAACTAGAAGTTCTAGAGTGTTCCTATGATCATATCACAAGAATAAACATTTAATAAGTAAATACTTACTTGACTTGATGCCGGATGCTCGTGGTGCCATGCTACCTTTGAAAACATAATGTGTAGAAATTTAAGCAGTTTTTAAACAAAAATCGTTGTACCCAAACCACAGTAGAGTTTTGAAATTGGGCTCGATACCATAAATGTAACACCCCAAACCCGGCCTATCGTTTAAGACCGGACTTGGCATGCTACACAATTTGAACTTACGTCCGATCACCAATGCTTTTAATGAAAACAATTCCTCAAAACGATTTTGAAGATAGAGTTTAATCAAAATCGAGATTTATTTAAACACCACGATTTTAAAACATAAGAGTTTACAATTTTATTTTTAGAGAAATAATTGGTTAAAACTTAAATAATTGGTTAAAATAAATTTATAAAAGAGTTTTCACAAAATTTTACAGTGAGTAATATTTAAGAAAAACCCTTTTATATGTAAGTTGAAGAAAACATTTATAAGAATTAAACAACCCCATTTAAGTAACTAAAACATATTAAAATCCATCCACGAATAGAAATCCATAAAAATAATACCAGAGGCCTTATTACATCACAATTGAAATAATACTTAAATAAAATACTTAAATGAAGTTCAAAGTTTTTATAACTTATCATTCGTAGTATGGTCTCCACACGAAGTCATCCCCGGCCCAAGCCTCCACCAATTATTATTACCTGAGAAGGGTAAGAAAAACAGGGTGAGTTACTAAGAACTCAATGTGTAACCCACTTACCGGGTTCACTGGGCCAAAACCATTTAAGCAATTAGCTGGGCTTGAACCCATTTACAAATGTACAATATAAAAATAATGCATATGATATGCAATTCCCAACCAAGCCTAATTTCCATCCGCTACACACCACCCGTACCCACCAACACACCTGTGGGGATCAAGTCAACCCACCTTGCCAACACGCCAATAGCGGGCATTAAGCCAATTATAATATTTGTGGCAGCAGCCATTGTGACAGTCACCAAACTTGATTTTGGCAATAGGGCATTTATAATATTTGTGGTAGAACCACCGATCTAGATTTTTGGCAACAAGCCTTTCTTCTCTTCGTCAATTATCCCAACCCATGCAGGTCATGTATATATATAATGCATAACAAAATATTCATAAGGTAATTTTAACAAAAAGCCCATATTACAAGTTATCAATTTGGCCCATTAGTAAAAATAGCAATTTGGCCCATTTAACGATCTAGCAAACTTGGCCCATTTTATCTCATATCACATTTAGCTCATATATTAATATCACATTTGGCCCATAAAGCAACATATTTCAATTTGGCCCATAAAGGATGTTTTCGTAATTTGGTCTATAAGGATATTTTCTAATTCGGCCCATTTAACACATGGGGCCTTTTCACATTTTCCACACTTGGCTAATTTATCAAAATAATCACATGGCCCAAAATATCACTTTTTTAACAAAATAGCTCATTAAGGGAAAATTCGTAATTTTTCCACAACCTAAATTCTGGTTTCATGCATTCCCACAAAAAAGTGTTAATATATCATATTTTCCAATTTTGCCAGATTTATGATTTTTATTCTAACGCTTACGGTATAGTATAACCCATGACATAAGTTTGAAGTTACACACCTGATTACGGTGAGAACTATACTTTCCCGCTCGTCGATATCTAAACACCCATCACGACGGATTAGAACACTAATACTTAATTGGAAAACTATTCTAAAAAAAAAAAGCGTTCTAAACTTTTACCCTCTAAATTTTGAACAACTTCTAGTTGTGCTTTCTCCCCAATTGATGATTCGTTACCCGTTGAATAACCACGAATGAACAAAGGTTCAGGAGTACGAACGACTTCAAATAACTGATTTTCCCCAGATGAGGGTCCACAACCCGATGGAAAATCTCGGATTGCTGAAACAGTCCTCAATTTGAATTTAGGGGGAATAGCGAAACTGCCGCTCTTCGAACACTATTAACAACCCTTTTCATCCCTATCTTGTTTGCCTCAGAGACAAAGGATCATTAGTCCTAACAATATATCGAAAATTTTAAGACTAATGGCTTAAAAGGGCGAATTCAGCTTACCTTAAAATTTCGAATGATCTCAAAAGAATCCCTTGAACGTTATGATCCAATCTTAATTGACTTCAAAACTACTTCGAAAAGATGATGATTCGACCCTCCACTATTTCACTAAAAAATAACGAAAGAAATCATCTGAATAAGTGATTGGTTATTCGGTTTAAAAGTCTCTTCCAAGACATTCTATAGATTCGGCCATGGTGACCAAATAGCAAAAAGAAAAGACAAAGAAAATGATTCTTACCGATGATCCAAAGTTTTAATAGAAGAAAATAACTGAAAATAAAAGTTATGAGGAATGGAAGATTCGGCTATGATTTAGTAGAGAGGGAAAATAATTTTGGCTATGGGGATGTTCACAAGCATTCGGCCATGGAAGATGAAGGAAGGAAGAATGTGTTTGAATGATTAGTAAAATGGAGAGGAAAAGAGAATAGGGAGAAGAGAAAAGAGAGGAGTTTAGGGACAAATATGCATTCGGCAATAGGGAAAAAGAAGAAAAAGAATTGGCTTTTTGTGTTGATAATTTCAGCACTAGGAGAGAAATGCAAGATGAAGCACTTGAGGGTTTTGTAAAATGACCAAATGGTCAAAAGAATGACCAAAAGAGACAAAACAAAGATTGCTTCCTCCTAACACAAGCACATTCGGCCAAGAGAGAAAATATGAAAAAGAAAAGGTGTTTTGGAAGAACAAAAATGACTAAATGGGATTACACCCTAACTACTCATCCTTACCAAAGTCTATCACAAAAATTCGGCCACCCCTAGTCTATAAAGCCATCCAAGTTCATGGACAAGTTGGCCATGCCAAACTTTCCAAAACACACCCCATAAAGGGTGCCTTATGTCCCCCTAACTTACCATAAGCTTAGGATTTCATTCCTTATGTTCAAGCTTATCTTATCCAATAATCACCTTGCCATAAGAGAAAAATCCAACCTTCCATAAGTAAGGTTTGACCTACACATGCAATATCGGTAAAAAAAAATAAAAGTCACCAAAATTCTATCCATGAGATTTGAACCTCTTCCCTCTAAACATGCTTATGGCAACAACTCCACCTTGCCACTAGCTCATCTTATGCAAACTTTTACCAATTAAATTCCCTTAAGCATCAGAGTCACTTGTCCCACTTCAATAAAGTACTCATTACTAATATTTATTCTAATTTCGAATAAATGCCAAGCCTTCTCAAGACTATATAAGCACACAAATTTAATCATTCACAAGTTAAGCACCAAAAACATGCAACATATCGATACTCATATTTTTAGGATGTTACAGATCACATGTGTGGTACTAAGTGCAGGCCACTATGTGTAAGTGATGGTTTTGGTCACATGTGTACTACAAAGTACAGGCTACTATGTGCACCAGATAGCTTTGGCTACAAGGGTGGTACTATGTGCAGGCCACCGTGTATCTGTTATTATTCTGATGAGTTCAACAGGAAATTGACTAAGTGAAAATACATGTGATTGTGTAATGAGTAAGTGTAATTGAATACGATCATGTTATGAATAAGTGTAACACCCTAAAAATTCGAGTATATATATTGCTTGATTTGGTGTTTAGATTTTAAAGGAAAATTTCTTACTTTTATTTTCGTGTTTATTGAAGTCCTAAAGAAGAGTATAGCATAATTTGGGTAAAGAATAAATTTGATATTTGAGAAATTATTGAAGAGAAGCTAGTGTCATTAATACTTAAGTTAAATTAAGTGTTAATGAGTGACATAAGTTGAGTACATGGCATGGTGGTGTTGGCGCATGAGTTATAGCATGAGGGAGAGGTTGAATCCTTGTTTAGCATCTAAATGAATTTTTATTTTTAATTTTCTGCACATGTATAGCAAGTGTCGGCCAAGAGCATATATGGTAAGTGTTGACCATGTTATTTTTGGTTAGTGTATCAAAGGATTAAGGAAATAGTTAACTTATGGCATGGAATCAAAAACTTAAGGAAAGATAGGGGGGACATAAGGCACATATCAAGGAAAAATTTTGGAAACAAAATCATGGCCAATTGACCATGTTTTTGGACGGCAACTTGGTATAGGGAGGGAGCCGAATTTTAATGTTAGTTTGGCTAAGAATTGAATTTTTCTCTTTGGTCATTCCTAGCATCCTTGTGCAGAATTTTGCTTTCCTTTTCTCAATTTTCTCCTTTGGCCGAAATTGAACCTTGGTAAAGCCAAATTCTTTTGACCATTTGGTCACTTTTGTTCATCTTTTGAGTTTTCTCTTGTGCTTCTTCTTAGTGCTTAAAATTGTTAGTACTAAAAGCCATTCTTTTCTTTTCTTTTTACCATGGCGAATGTACCTAGCTCCTAAAATCCATCTTTTTCTTCTCTTCTCTTTGAAATCAAACAACATCATCATCATCTCTTCTTTCATATTTTAATTCTTTTCATTCATAGTTTCTCCATCAAACTCTCTCATGGCCGAATGCTAGAGTGCCCATAGCCGAACCTTTCTTTTTCTTTCTTTGATCATACATAGTCGAATCTTCATCAATCACGAACACCATTCTCAATCCTTTCTTTTCGATTGTGGAATATAGGTAAGGGATTCTTCTTTTTCGTTTTCAATTAATTAATAGTGTTATGGCCGAATTTTGATGGTGTTATGAAGGACTATTTGGATCGAAATAAACGTTCGTTCTATTAACGTTTTATTCATTATTATATAGTGCAATAACGGAAGATCGAAACTCAAGTGTTCGGGAGAATCGTAGAAACGTTGGAATCGATTTATTGTGGCAAGGAAATCACATCCTTTAAAGCCTCTAGTACTATTTCGAAATTATTTTAGATTTAACTAATATTCCTTTGATCTTGAAGACTTTCAAAATAGGGAAGAAAAGGGCGGTGTTTAGTCATATTGAAAGGGGCGGATCCGTAAATCCCCCATTTAAAAGAAGAGCGATTTCGGCAGTCTGGGATTTTCCACCGGGTTGCGGACCATCTTCCGAAGGAAGTCAATTATTTGAAGTGGTACAAACTTCCGAGCCTTTATACATTGGTGGATTCTCGGTGACTAACGAACCAATAAACGAGGAGAAACTGAAAATCGAAGTGATTCAAAATCAAGAGGGTAAGATTTTGGATCTATTATCGATTAAGTATGTTTATAGGAAATAGTGTTCTAATGGATTGAAATATGTTTTAGGTGCCGAGGAGCGAGAAGGATTAGTACTCTCGGTATCGAGGTGTGTAACTTCACACTTTTTCTCGGGTTGGATGTCAATTTCGGTATTGAAGTAAAATCGTAAAAACGACTAGATCGGTATAAAATGTAACAACTGATATTTTGACGATAATACATGAAAACGACTAAAATCGTGAAAATTACGAAAATGCCCTCAAGAAATTACTTGTTAATATGTAAATTGTATGTTTCGTGAAAATGGGCCGTAAAATATGCTAGATCGATAATTGGGCCGAAAACTCTGTTAAATTGATAATCGTGCCGAAATCTCTGTATGAATGTAAATTGGGCCGAAATCTCTGCTAGATCAATAAATGGGCCGAAAACTCTGTTAAGTTAAAAATCGGGCCGAAATCTCTATATGAATGTAAATTGGGCCAAAATCTCTGCTAGATCAATAAATGGGCCGTAAACTCTGTTAAATTGTTAAATGGGCTAAAATACTTGCTAGATCGTAAAATTGGGCCTAAGTTGATAAATAGTTAATTAGGCCAAAGTGTTATTTTTGGGCCTTAATAAAGATTTGGAAATAATAACTCTTGTTAATGAGCTTTTTAATAAAATTTTTGTATGACCATAGTTTACTATTGCATACATATTGCATGGGTTGGGAAATGATGAAGAGAAGAAGGCTGTTGCCAAAATCTAGTTCGGTGGCTCGCCACAAAATTATAGCTTTTGCCTCTAGTTCGTGGCTCGCCACAAAAGTTATAAATGGCTATTTGCCTCTAGTTCGGTGGCTCGCCACAAAATAATAATTGGCTCAATGCCTCTAGTTCGGTGACTTTGTCACAATCTAGTTCGATGGCTATGCCACAAAATAATAATTGGCTCAATGCCTCTAGTTCGGTGACTTTGTCACAATCTAGTTCGGTGGCTATGCCACAAAATATAAATTAAGCTTAATGCCTATGATTGGCGTGATGGCGGGGTGGGTTGACTTGATCCCCACGGTGTGATGGTTGATGCGGGGTGTGTAGCGGATGGAATTAGGTTTAGGAGGAAAAATTCATTTTACATGCATGCTATTATTTATGTTATTCATTATATTATTTTGCTTATGGGCTCAAGGCCCAAGCCCGTAAATTGAAAATCGGCCCGTGGACAAGTCGGTGAGTTATACATGAGTTCTAAGTAACTCACCCCTTAAATTTTTCCATCTCGGGTAATGGAAATTGATGTAGACTTGGGCGAGGATGACTTCGTGGAGGCCATCTTGCAAAACATGGGTTTATTAAACTCTAAACTTTTTAATAAGTATTTTACTATTTTGGGTTAATGTAATAAGGGCCTCTATAAATAATTTATGGATTTATATGTGTGTTTGGTTTTAAACTATATTTTGGACTTTTAAATATGGGCTATGGTTATATGATGTTTTAATAAAATAAATTGGGTTTTCAAATATACAAAATTTCTTTATAAATATTTATTATTGTTAACTCTTAAACAAATTACCTAAGGGTTTTTGATAATACAATGATTAATGTTTTTCAACTAACATTTTCTAATATTCATTAAATTAAAATACTCATCTGATTTTTATTAAACCCCGAAATTAAAAATAATATTGTAGTTTTCAACTTATTGAAGGTTTTAAAATAGCTCGATTCATGTAACAACCCAAATCTAGTCTCAATGCATAGACCGTGTTTGGGGTGTTACATTTAATGGTATCAGAGCCAGTTTCAAAAACTCGGCCGTGGTTTGGGTTCGCAAATAAATTCTGTATGAAAATGTTCAATTATATTTTAAAGATCAGTATAGCACCACAAGCATCCGGTAACAAGTCAAGTAAGTATTTATTGCTTAATGATTACTATGATATGATCATAGGAACACTCTAAAACTTCTAGTTTTAGATGTGAAAAACCGTAGAGATTGAGACTATAGGATATGTTGCGAAAAAACAACTTTATATCTCAAATCTCATAAAATATCGTTAATAAACACGAAACAAATTTTACGATTCATAAAATTTGTAATCGATAAAACGAACAAGTTATCATGAGCACTAGAGGGCGTGGTCGTGGGCGCAGTAGACGTGGCCGTGGTAGAGGCCGAGGTGCTACGATGAAGCACCAAATCATATGTCGGAAGTGGGCCTTTGCGTCAATTGAGAGTGAGACGGGATCACGCGATCACATGGAAGAAGATAATGCATTGACTCAAGCAATGCTGCGAGTCTTGGAAAGGGTCATTGGAACTAGAATTGGGCCAACAACTCGTGGGTCAATTTGAGAGTGACTTAAGTCAAATAATGCGAAGTTTTAGAGGAGTCTCGGTGTAGCTCGAATGTGGTGAATCTTGGCTCGAAGTCGTGGAGCAGATTATGGATGATATGGAATGCAATTTGTCGAGCAAAAACCGAGAGGAGGCTGTATCCTTATTAAGAGATGAGGCATATCAGTGGTGGCTCACTATTCGTGAAGGCACCGAAGCTGCACTGATTAATTGGGAATTCTTCAAAGCTGCCTTCCAAGGAAAATACGTTGGAACGAGTTATGTAGACGCTCGAAGGAAAGAATTTCTGAATCTTGTTCAAGGAAGTAAGACAGTGGCAGCATATGAAGCTGAGTTTTTACGTCTGAGCCGCTATGCTCGGACAATTGTAGCAACAGATCGCGAACGTTGTGTGCATTTCGAGGATGGACTTAATGATGAGCTGAGGGTTCTGATTGCTCCACAACAAGTTAGAAATTTTTCCACTCTTGTGGAGAAGGCCAAAATAGCCGAGGAGGCTAAGAATTGAACAGCGAGCAAGAAAGATTACGAAATAAGAGAGACAAAGCGATCGGTTCTTCAAAGAGATTCCAGAAGAGACCTCGGAATGATGAACCAGTTCAAGGTAGAACCACGGTAGCAAATAATCGAAGTCGAAATTACACTGAGTGTGGGAAAAGACATTTTGGAGAATGTTGGAGGAAAACGGGCGCATGCTACAAATGCGGTTCAATGGATCATCAGTACAAAAATTTTCCTCGACGTATGGATACGACTAAAGAAGTTCGTAATAATGATGCACAGTCGGCCAGAGGTAATCAGCAGCCACCGAGAGGTCGTGGACCAGGTTGTGGTGGTAATGGGACCGGCGTGGTCAAGGTGCACCGGTCGAGGCAATGGTCCTAAAGGAAATGCGGATGCAAGACGACTGGGTGGTTCATGCGGTTAGACGCCATGAGACGGTAATGCACCGGATGTGATAACTGATACGTTCTTCATTTTTGATGTACTGTTATTGCCTTAATAGATATTGGCTCTACCCATTCATATGTATCTAGTGCCATATCTGGAAACCTGAATTTAGAATCTAAAATTACCGACAATGAGATGACAGTAATTAGTCCTTTAGGACAGTCGGTAATTGTTAATAAAATATTTAAAGACGTGCCCTTGAAAATTCAAGAGGAGATATTCTCTTAGCAAACTTGATGGAACTACCTTTCGGCGAGTTCGATCTCATTCTAGGCATGGATTAGCTGGTTAAACATCGGGCGCAATTGGATTGTGCTGAAAAATAAATGTCAGTAAGAACCTCGGATGATAAGGAAGTCATAATGATTGGTGAGCGAAGAAACTATCTGGCAAATGTGGTATCTGCATTAAAGGCAGAGAAGTTGGTGCGAAAAGGATATAGAGCATTCCTAGCCTTTATCTGTGCTTTGGATGCCAAAGAGTTATCTGTGAATGATGTGAGGACGGTGAAGGAATTTCTCGATGTATTTCCTGAAGAACTTCCTGGTATACCTCCAGATCGGGAAGTAGAATTTAGCATTGAGCTTTTGCCTGGGACAGCTCCAGTGTCCATTGCTCCTTATAGAATGGCACCGAAGGAGTTGGCTGAGCTTAAGGCTCAAATTCAAGAATTGTTGGATCGGGGATTTATTCGACCAAGTGTGTCTCCGTGGGGAGCACCAGTTTTGTTCGTCAAGAAGAAGGATGGATCGATGCGTATGTGCATTGACTATAGACAATTGAATAAATTGACGATCAAGAATCGGTATCCTCTGCCGAGAATTGACGACCTGTTTGATCAATTAAAAGGAGCTTCAGTTTTCTCCAAAATTGATTTAAGGTCGGGTTATCACCAGCTCAAGGTGAAAGAAGCAGACATTTATAAGACGGCATTTTGGACACGTTACAAACACTATGAGTTTGTAGTGATACCGTTTGGATTAACCAATGCACCAGCCGCATTTATGGACATGATGAACCGAGTCTTTCAACCATATTTAGACCGGTTTGTGGTAGTGTTCATAGATGACATATTGGTTTATTCGAGAAATGAGGAAGAACATGACAAGCATTTGCGGATAGTATTACAGCTACTTCGTGATAAGCAATTATATGCCAAATTTAGTAAATGCGAATTTTGGCTAAAGGAAGTGACTTTCCTTGGTCATGTAGTATCAGCCGAAGGAATAAGGGTGGATCCTCGAAAAATTGAGGCTATTTTGGATTGGAAACCACCAACATCGGTAGCTGAAATTCAGAGTTTCTTGGGTTTGGCTGGATACTATAGACGCTTTGTAGAGGGTTTTCGTTGATTCTTGCACCCTAACTAAACTGTTGTGAAAGGGAGCTCCGTATATTTAGACCAAAAAGCGAGAAGAGAGTTTGAGAAATTGAAGAAGATCTGACGAAGCTCAGTTTTGATTCAAAGGAGGCTGAAAAGAATTCCTTGTTTATTGTGATGCATCTCACATGGGTTTGGGTTGTGTGTTGATGTAAAATGGAAAGGTGGTGGCCTATGCTTCTCGTCAATTGAGACCACATGAAGTAAACTACCCTACACATGATTTGGAGTTAGCTGCTGTTGTCTTTGCTCTAAAGATTTGGAGGCACTATCTCTATGGTGAGAAGTCAATAATCTACACGGATCACAAGAGTCTTAAATACCTCCTTACCCAAAAGGAGTTAAATTTGAGACAAAGAAGATGGGTAGAATTATTAAAGGATTATGATTTCTCAATCGAATATCATCCTGGAAAGGCTAACGTTATGGTAGACGCGTTAAGTCGTAAGACAAGATGTCGATTTAAGAGCATTGTTTGCCCATTTGAGTCTCGTATGAGGATGGCTGTTTGTTAGCAGAACTTTAGGTGAAGCCTCTGTGGTTGGAACAAATCAAGGAAAAACAGACATCAGATGAGAAGTTGGGACCTTTACTTCGGCAAGTTGAAAATGGTGAAATCGAGGATTTTGGAATAAACACGGACGGTGTGTTGTGCTTTCGAGGAAGAGTATGTATGCCTAAGGACTCAGACCTGAGGCAAATGATTCTACGGGAGGCACATAGTAGCCCTTATGCTATGCATCCCGGAGGAAATAAAATGTATCAAGATCTCCGTGAATAGTATTGGTGGCCAGGGTTGAAGCGTGAGATTTCAGAAATTGTGGGAAAATGTTTGACTTGTCAGCAAGTGAAGGCAGAACATCAATTATCGTCTGGATTATTACAACCGATAAAGATTCCTCTTTGGAAATGGGAGCGGATAACTATGGATTTTGTTAGTGGGTTACCGTTAACACCTACTAAGAAAAATTACGTTTGGGTAATTGTTGATCTTTTGAGTTTTCTCTTGTGCTTCTTCTTAGTGCCGAAATTGTTAGTACCAAAAGCCATTCTTTTTCTTTTCTTTTTACCATGGCCGAATGCACATAGCTCCTAAAATCCATCTTTTTCTTCTCTTCTCTTTGAAATCAAACAACATCATCATCATCTCTTCTTTAATATTTTAATTCTTTTCATTCATAGTTTCTCCATCAAACTCTCTCATGGCCGAATGCTAGAGTGCCCATAGCCGAACCTTTCTTTTTCTTTCTTTGATCATACATAGTCGAATCTTCATCAATCACGAACACCATTCTCAATCCTTTCTTTTCGATTGTGGAATATAGGTAAGGGATTCTTCTTTTTCGTTTTCAATTAATTAATAGTGTTATGGCCGAATTTTGATGGTGTTATGAAGGACTATTTGGATCGAAATAAACGTTCATTCTATTAACGTTTTATTCATTATTATATAGTGCAATAACGGAAGATCGAAACTCAAGTGTTCGGGAGAATCGTAGAAACGTTGGAATCGATTTATTGTGGCAAGGAAATCACATCCTTTAAAGCCTCTAGTACTATTTCGAAATTATTTTAGATTTAACTAATATTCCTTTGATCTTGAAGACTTTCAAAATAGGGAAGAAAAGGCGGTGTTTAGTCATATTGAAAGGCGGATCCAGTAAATCCCCATTTAAAAGAAGAGCGGTTTCGGCGATGCAGGATTTTCCACGGGTTGCGGACCATCTTAGAAGGAAGTCAATTATTTGAAGTGGTACAAACTTCCGAGCCTTTATACATTGGTGGATTCTCGGCGACTCACGAACCAATAAACGAGGAGAAATCAAAATCAAGTGATTCAAAATCAAGAGGTAAGATTTTGGATCTATTATCGATTAAGTATGTTTATATGAAATAGTGTTCTAACGGATCGAAATATGTTTTAGGTGCTTGAGGAGCGAGAAGGATTAGTACTCTCGGTATCGAGGTGTGTAACTTCACACTTTTTCTCGGGTTGGATGTCAATTTCGGTATTGAAGTAAAATCGTAAAAACGACTAGATCGGTATAAAACGTAACAACTGATATTTTGACGATAATACATGAAAACGACTAAAATCGTGAAAATTACGAAAATGCCCTCAAGAAATTACTTGTTAATATGTAAATTGTATGTTTCGTGAAAATGGGCCGTAAAATATGCTAGATCGATAATTGGGCGAAAACTCATTAAATTGATAATCGGGCGAAATCTACGTATGAATGTAAATTGGGCGAAATCTACGCTAGATCAATAAATGGGCGAAAACTCATTAAGTTAAAAATCGTCGAAATCTCTATATGAATGTAAATTGGGCCAAAATCTACGCTAGATCGATAAATGGGTAGTAAACTCATTAAATTGTTAAATGGGCTAAAATACTTGCTAGATCGTAAAATTGGGCCTAAGTTGATAAATAGTTAATTAGGCCAAAGTGTTATTTTTGGGCCTTAATAAAGATTTGGAAATAATAACTCTTGTTAATGAGCCTTTTAATAAAATTTTTGTATGACCATAGTTTACTATTGCATACATATTGCATGGGTTGGGAAATGATGAAGAGAAGAAGGCCTGTTGCCAAAATCTAGTTCGGTGGCTCTGCCACAAAATTGTGGCTTTTGCCTCTAGTTCGGTGGCTCTGCCACAAAAGTTATAAATGGCTATTTGCCTCTAGTTCGGTGGCTCTGCCACAAAATAATAATTGGCTCAATGCCTCTAGTTCGGTGACTTTGTCACAATCTAGTTCGGTGGCTATGCCACAAAATAATAATTGGCTCAATGCCTCTAGTTCGGTGACTTTGTCACAATCTAGTTCGGTGGCTATGCCACAAAATATAAATTGGCTTAATGCCTATGATTGGTGTGATGGCGGGGTGGGTTGACTTGATTCCCACAGGTGTGATGGTTGGTACGGGGGTGTGTAGCGGATGGAATTAGGTTTGGGAGGGAAAAATTCATTTTTACATGCATGCTATTATTTATGTTATTCATTATATTATTTTGCTTATGGGCTCAAGGCCCAAACCCCGTAAATTGAAAATCTGGCCCAGTGGATAAGTAAGTGAGTTATACACTGAGTTCTAAGTAACTCACCCCCTTAAATTTTTCCATCTCAGGTAATGGAAATTGACGTAGACTTGGGCCGAGGATGACTTCGTGGAGGCCATACTGTAAAACATGGGTTTATTAAACTCTGAACTTTTTAATAAGTATTTTACTATTTTGGGTTAATGTAATAAGGGCCTCTATAAATAATTTATGGATTTATATGTGTGTTTGGTTTTAAACTATATTTTGGACTTTTAAATATGGGCTATGGTTATATGATGTTTTAATAAAATAAATTGGGTTTTCAAATATCTGAAATTTCTTTATAAATATTTTATTATTGTTAACTCTTAAACAAATTACCTAAGGGTTTTGATAATACAATGATTAATGTTTTTCAACTAACATTTTCTAATATTCATTAAATTAAAATACTCATCTGATTTTTATTAAACCCCGAAATTAAAAATAATATTGTAGTTTTCAACTTATTGAAGGTTTTAAAATAGCTCGATTCATGTAACAACCCAAATCTAGTCTCAATGCATAGACCGGGTTTGGGGTGTTACAATAAGTGCAAGTGTGAATGTGACCAATTGAGAAATGTGGCAAATGTATGAATGAACAATATGCTCAATATGTGATCCGAAATTGGAAAGATTGGTATAGGCAAGTGATGAACACAACTAAAGTGAGAGAGAGCAAAAAATTACAATAGAACTGCTTTGGACAGAAGCAGTGACATAAATTTGAAAAATCACAAAAAGATAGTAGAAATTGAATTATAAGTTGGATGAAATATTGATTTAACTCTTATTGAGTCTATTTTCATATAAAAGAAACATAGCAAATAAATGATTCGTATATTTTGAGATATTTGAATTTCTATGAGACTGATTCAGAATTATTATGTGATCCCCTATTCTACTTTGGAAAAATTATTAAAAATTGTAAAACAATAATTGTGGGATATAATTTATATGCCTAAAATCCTGAATGAGTCTATTTTTAAATGAACCAAATAAGAAGGTCATATGAATTCTGTACGAGGTGAAAATTGATTCATAGTAAAGAGAGGTTAGAATAGTTGAACAGTAAAATAGAGGAATATTTAATGAATAAACTGTACTAATTTGCTGTGCAAAAAATTCTAGAAATTTTATGGTAAAAATATAAATGAGTCTAGTTTCAAGGAAAATTAATGGATCTTAATTTGGAGTTCTGTAGCTCAAGATGTAAATAATTTAATGACTATGACTCAAGAAAATAGCTTAACTGGAATTAGAATAAATAGAAAGAATATGAAAATAACATGTTATCGCATTACTTATTATTTTCATGCGAGCTTACTAAGCGTAAAGCTTACTCCCTCCTCTCCATTTCTTTTAGTTTATGGTATGTGTTAATGTCTTGTTATGTGGTATAAGTGATTAAATAGATGACAAGATCAAATGCATGTGTTTGAAAAGTTTTAATTTTGGGCGAACTTTGGTAATTCGATTTCGTATGATTGTGAATGTTGAAGTACGGTAACGCCTACGAACCCTGTTCCAGAGTTGGACGTAGGTAAGGGGTGTTACATGGCTTATTTTTTGATGAATTTTCATTAGATTTGATGAATTCGATGCTTCTAATCCCTTAATTTCATGTTTTATACTCGGAAGAGCTAAGAAAGTCGAAAAGAATGAGAAGCGGACCAAAAAGGACAAAATGGGCCTACATCTAAAATCACACGGCCTGGACTATCAACCACGGAAAGATCACACGATCGTGTGTGGTGAGAAGAATCGACCACGGCCGAAGGAGTCCACCACAGGCGTGTCACACGGGCATGTCCCTGTCGTAGCAAAGGTGAATTCTATTCGGAATAAGCTACTTGTGGGCCAAGAGAGGTGTTCCAAAGCCTATATAAACACCCTGGGGCTGACCTAAAAGGGACACATTGAATAGACACCGAATAGGAGTTCCATCAAGGCTGAAGATCTCCAATCAAGTTCTTTAGAAGTTTTTGGGTTTTCATTATGGTTTGTGGTTTTCCCTATTTTATGATGTTTCCTTCTATTAGTATGAACTAAACCTCTCAAATACCTAAGGGGGTGAAACCTAAGATAGATCTTATTATTGTTTGATTTATAAGATAAATACTTGTTCTTATTCTTAATTGTGAGTTTCTATTCTTGTTTTGATAATTCAGGTTATTAATCCAAGTCGAATGTGCTTATTCAATGGAGCAAAAGTCCATGTTTAAGAGAAGATCAACACAATTAAGCGAAGTTGATTGCAACCAAATTAGAGTCAAATATAATAAGGGAAGCCATAGATCGAGTTAATGCGACAATATGGGTTTTAATTAGAAAGAAATTTCAATTAATCAACCTAGAGTCAGTTGTTTTTAGTCTTGAAAGAGATATTAACATAAATCGAGGATTTCTACTGACTAAGTCAAGTGAATAAATCATATGAATCAAAAGTAATAAGTGAAGTCTAGGTGGATTCTTCCTTAGGTATTGCCTACCTCATATAAGTTGTCCAAAAGTATTTTCCCAATTCACTATCTGTCACGTTCATAGTCATTTACTTAGTTAAGTTAGTTAGTTAATTTTATATTAAAATAAATCCCCTTAATTACTAGGCTAGATAATAAAAAGATAGTTATTACTAGTAATTTTAGTCCTTGAGGATACGATATTCCGAACTCGCCATAACTATACTACTGTTTGATAGGTGCGCTTGCCTTTGTCGAAATAATAGTTTGTTTTGAGCTCCATCAAGGTTATAATGGCATGTATAGGTAGACTATGTCTAATGTTTAATTGGTGAGTTTGGTATATGTATGTTTTGAAATGACCAAGTTTTGTATGTTGTTATGCATCAATTATGTCATGTTTTGGCATGAAAACAGGTTAAGTGATAAGTGGTTAAATATGCACATGAAAAGGTGTTTTAGTTGATGTTTTAGCCATTATGTTTTAGCTTGTAGATTTGGTAGTTTGATTGGTTGATATGTTGATATATCTATGTGGTCTTATGATGGAAGTCATATTGGTATAAAAAAATGAAGTTGTCATAAGTGAATATTGATGCTAATTGTTAAATTGTAAATTTGGTACATTTGGATGTGAATTTGATATGTGAGCAAAATGGTAAGTTTTGGCTAAACTATGCATATAGTTATGCATGTTTAATTGTTGTGATTGTAACACTCCTAACCCGTATCCGTTGCCGTAATAGGGTTACGAGGCATTACCTATCAAATCACAACATACAACATACATTTATGCATCCATTCTCAAACACCATTCAATCATAAACACATTGGTCCTTATAAGGGCCTACGAGGCCTTAAACATGCTTTAGAACTTGTTCAGGATTAAATCGACAACTTATAAAAATTTTGGGAACTTAGAAAATTTTCAAACATACAAGAGTCACACACCCGTGTGAACAGGCCGTGTGCCTCACACAGCTCTAGACATTCTCGTGTTTTCGGCCATGTGAAAACAGGGAATATATACTGACTTGGGTCATACGGCTGACCACAAGCCCGTGTGTCTAGCCCGTGTGCTAGGCCGTGCCAATCCTATAGGGTATGCTGACTTATGCAACATGGCCAAGTCACATGCTTGTGTGCTAGACTGTGTGCCATTTGGGGGGTATACTAACTTGTGCCACACAGCCGATCACACGCCCATGTGTGAGGCTGTGTGGAGCATATTGACTTCAATTTAATTCCAACACTAGGGGAAACACGACCGTGTGTCGCACACGGCTAAGACAAACGCTTGTGTCCCTGCCAGTGTGGACAAGAATAGGCCATTTGCATGGCCAATTTGCCACCCTTTCTCATGCTCACATAAACAACCAAAATAATGCCATTTCAACACAGTTGTAGGCAACCAAAACATGCCAATTCATAAAAAAATCATGTAACACCCCAAACCCTACCCAAACACCATGATCGAGTCGGTATGTCACTAAGGAAATTTTTGTAAAATAAATCGTGTTGTCGAAAGCCCAAATGTAATTTATATAAAATATGCCTTTATGAATAATACTCAAACTTAATTACATGCCTTAGTTTAATTAAAATAAATGTTTGAATAACAAAAAATAATTTATCCCATAATAAAACAAGATATAAACTAGTGGCCGATGGCCTTATTACAACGAGGTTTAAAATCCATTAAATAAAACATAATATAAAAATAATTAACTTGAGTCTTTTTGCCGGATCCACATATTCTTTTGCATGGCCACCTTGTGCTCCACTCCGGCCCGGTCCGATACGCTAATCGTCACCTGAAAGGTTAGTTTAATTTGCGTGAGTCGCGGGACTCAGTGTGCAGCCCTCATGCACCACTAGATTTGGGCCTCATAAAACATAACAACAATTTCATTTACATGGATAACAAGTAATATGCAATGCCCAACACATTTGCCTAGGTTTCCATCTGCTACACGCCCCCGTACCAACCAACACACGATTGGGGATTTCTACAATCAACCCACACCGCTACACTCTAAGATGGTAGTCATGCTGCTCATCAACATATATTGGCCGAAGCCCGTATAACAAATCACGGCATTAGTTTTCAAAGTAATTCACGGTAAAAATCGTACACATATTCATATACATATAACTTCCTCCTTTCATCACCCAACCCATGCAACATGCACAATAATTTAAAACATGTACAACAATTTACTTGTAACATATAGTCAGATTATTTACTAACCTGAGCGTCCGCTGTTTAAATCCTAGATTTCGACTTTTAATGTAACATATAAAACTTATGAACACACACACATATATATATTTATAATTAATCGATCTAGACGGTGGGGAAGTATTACACACCTGATTCTCGTACTAATGCTTTCTCTACGTCTACGCTACTATCACTCGAAACAACTACTATTGACCCACGATCTGACTTCGATTTCGGCCCACACCCCGTTGGCCAATCTCGTACTACTGAAATAGATCGCTTCTTGAATTTGGACGACGGTTTTACAGATCCAACCTTCTCTGCTTGACTGTTAGTTGAGTCATAACAATCCCTTAATCACTAAACCAAATAAACGATGAGATCTAACTCATTAGTTAAATGTAACCCTTAAAACGAACACTTACCTAGTTACTCGAATCCCGAATGTCCTTGAGAAATCGTCACCACCAACCTACCTACATTCGGCCATCCTCCAAATATCAAACCAACCGATACACACAACCAACCTAACCCAAATAGTATTTGGCCAAAGCAATAAGAATCATGGAAGGCCATTCGGCCAAACTTACCACTACCTACCTTCGACTTTTCTGCCTCGACTTCAAGGGGAAAAGAGTATAATCGGCAGGGCCTTGGAAATAATGATTTAGATTAGGAGTTTGATAAGAATAAAGGAATCGCAGAAAAGAAGAAATCTTGAAACTCACCAGATTACTAAGGAGTATGCGGCTTACAGTGCACCTTGGGGAAAATAGAGACTCCCTTGTAGATTCGGCTATAGAGGAAGAAGATGTGCACTAGGAGCATTCGGCTTTCAGAAGGGATCTAGGAGAAAAGAGAAGAGCTAGAGAGTTTTCAGTTTTGACAAGAAATAAAGGTACATAAGAGAAAGAATTTTCGGTTGAGGAGAATAGATGAGAAAGTGAGAAAAACCAAATGGAAAAGATGATATCTGGTCTCCCAAATTTCGGCATATCATACCCACACATAGAGTTGGAGTTTCGACCAACTCTCTCCTCTCCTGATAGCCTTTAACTCACCTGATAACTTACCTTTAGGAAAGCCCTCACTAAAGCCAACTTCTCCCTCCTTGATTATAATCTTTTATCACTTAAATAAGAAGAAATAAAGCTCCTAACTAGTAGCCTACATGTCGTCCACCCCCTTCCCATTTAAGTGCCGAATTTTGACCCATCTCCTAAGGCTCAATCAGCCACACAGCGGACCAAACTCCTCCCCCCTTTTGACGCCACCTTATGCCTACTTAAAGCACTTCAATTCTTTGGGCCATAAGCCCAGCTTGTCACTCAATTAACTATCTTCTTAAATTATGAGCTAACACCATTTATTAGCCACCTAACCTAAATTTTTAAAGCCCAATATTTCACTTTAAATTACCCAGAGCACTAACTTTAACCCTAATTCAAATATTTAATCAAAAAGTTAGCCCGATCCTTATAATCTCAATTTAACATATTAGACTATCACATAAATGTGTAGGCCCACTTTAAGGATGTTACAACTCATGCCATTACATCTTCAACCATTTCACTACTCAAATCATAACCATAAACATACCAAAACAATATGTCATTACCAACAATTTCACCTGTTTTTCCTTATGCTTTTTTTCTCATCATTTTATCAACTAATTCATTCCACAAAATATACCAAATCATCATCCCTATATAATACCAAAACATGCCAAAACACAAGGCCATATATATACATCACATATCACTTACCAAATTCATAAATTAAGCCAACTTAGATTCCCAAATACACACAACCATGTACATCATTTACAAGCCAACTCTCATGGCTAAAATCACAACTCAAAACATATTATCTTAACACTAGCCTATACATGGCATAGACCATATATACATAACATCAAAAGTACCAACAAGTTGATCGATAGTGTGATAATGTTCCTGGTCATCCCCGAGTCTTAGCTAGCTTTGATTATCTATAAATCATGAAAAGAATAAACAAAGTAAGCTTTAAAAGCTTCGTAAGCCATATACAAATAAAATTACCACATGAATAAACATTATTTCCATCAATAGGTAAACTATCACTAAACACATATAAGCTCACAAACTTTTCTCAATGTATACATATTCAATATCATAAGTGAATTCATCAAATACTTCCTTTTTCAATGCTTATATGAATCTCGTACATACCTGAGCCACCTAACTCATTTACACATTCTTTCTTGACTTGAATTTGCCCGTTGAACCATTCTGAATCATTAAGGATACTCAAGAATCACATATAGCTCGCACAATGCCATATCCCAGATATGGTCTTACATGTTATCACATATCGATGCCACTGTCCCAATCAGGGTCTTATACGAAATCAAATAGTGATGCCAATGTACCAAACATGGTCTTACACATAATCACATAATGATGCCAATTTCCTAGACATTGTCTTACACATAATCACATCTCGATAATCCTAATGTCATGACATTAGTATCCTATACTATTCCTAAGGTTCGTACGGGACTTTCAGATATTGTAAGCCTATTGATTCTTGCTCGTATTTGATCATTCAACATTTATAGCAGTTCAATGACAATTAAAAATATATAATTTAATTTAAAGACATTTATTTGCATATGAACTTACCTCGTATTAGGGATAAACTGACTTGATTGACTATTCGATAACCTTTGATTTTTCCCGATTTAAATCCAATTTCTTTTGTTCTTGATCTATATAAATTAAAAGTTAACTCATTTATTCATCAAATCATTCAATTCAGTCCACAAACACATATTTTGACATTTTTTACACTTTAGCCCTTAAAGTTCCATATTTTTACAATTTAGTCCCTATTTCATAAAAACAAAAATTACACAAAATTTAACAAAACACATGCTTAGACGAATTACCGTAGTACCCTTAGCAGCCCATATTACACATTTATTTCACATTTCAACAGCCCAATTTACAAAATTCACAAATCCCTAACTTGTATTTTCTTCAAAAAATCAATTAATAAAACATGAAAATATATCATCAAGTTTTCACATTTCATCATAAAACATCAAAAATCTCAAATAATCACCAATGGCACTTCACAAAATCATAAAAATAATTCAAAAATTAAGGCATGGGCTAGCTAGAATACAAAGTAACGATATCAAAAACGTAAAAATCATCAAAAATTGAGCAAAGAACATACTTTAATCAAAAACAATAAGTGCCGAACCCTAGATGGACATGGAAGCTTTCTTTTTCCCTTAGTATTCGACTATAGATGAAGAAATAAAGATTATATGGCTTTTGTTTTAGTTATTAACTTAAATAATTAAATTACACATTTAACCTTAATGAAAACATTATAAAATGTAACATCCCGATTGTCAAAATTTTATGTTTTGAAGAATATTATGCAATAGGTTAGTTAAGAATGTTAATTGTGTATGTTTAAGGGTCCTAAGAAGGCTCAGGGTTGAATTGGGCCTTAGTAAAAATTTTGTGTTTATGCACTTTAAGGAGAGAGGGTAAGTGGCACCAAGACTTAAGGAAATAAGTGAGCATTTTTCTAGCACAAGTGAAGCTAGAATAGGAGTGGTGTGGCGTTGCATGTATGGGCTTGAGGGGTGGAGTTCAAATCCCACCAAGTGCAAAATTTTTTATTAAATTTTTGTACTTCCTTACCAAGTGTCGACCAATGTCTTAAATAAGGTAAGCAAGACTTTTTTATTTATGGTAAGATGGCTAAGGAATATGGTAAGGAGGAAGATAAGGGAAAATGAAGGAAAGAAATGAATGAAAAGGAAAGAGAAGGGAACATGTTGGCCTATAGTGTGGAAGGTGTTTTGGAAAGATTTTATTTGGTCAATGTTCATTTTTTGGTAAAGATGATACACGGTTTGGGAGGGGTTTTGGGTAGCCGATTTTTTCATTAGTCATTTGGCAAATTTAGTGCTTTTAGGGCCTACTTTCTTTTTAGCATATTGGTGTTTTCTCTTCCCAACTCTTTTTCTTTGTTTTGGCCGAAACTCCCATTACCTTTTTGCTCATTTTTTCCCTTGTTGTGCCGTAACTCTCAATCCATCTATACTCATTCTTCCCTTGTTTCCGAAACACCCATCTCATATTGATTATTTTGACCATTTTGATCAGTTTCATTTTTGTGTCAACCGAAACTCCCTAACACTTCTTTTCTATCTCTTTCTCTCTTTTATTTTCTCTAGCCGAATCTAATAACACCTAATCTCTTCTTCTTTATTTCTTTTTCTTTTGTGTTGGGCACTCTCTTCTTGACCGAATTGGTAAGTGACTTCATTCCCCTCTATTCATCCTCATTTTCTTTTTCTTCCTAGCCGAATATGTGTGTCCATCATTGATCGGTATTTCACCTTGTTTCTTTATCAAAATATATCTCCCCTACTCTCTTATATCATGTTCTTCTTCTAGTGTAGTGTTATAGTGGAAAGCTGATTCTCATAATCTTGTCTCATTCATCACTACAAGTCGATCGATAGAAATCAGATTCATCATTGTTAAGGTAAAGAGTTTGTTCTTAGATCTTTTGAAGTATCTTTACTCGTTTATGATGTAAATTAGACCGAAGTTTTGACTACATGGTTATTATAGGGATTTATCATTTGTTTTTATTCACTCGTTGATTCTACGGAAATAGTGGTAAGCTAAACCCTTTTTCCTTAAACAATCAATTGATATCGTAGTATCATTTTGACTAAGATTTTATCCGATGGAGGCTAATGGTATCGATTTAAAAGGGAAAGTGAATGGAGAACACAAAAGGAGCGAATTACGATTCCTACTCCTAAGTTCAAGCGAAGGGCAGTATCGGTGGTTCTGGATTTTCCACCAGGTTGTGGACCATCATCTGATAAGAATAGACAAATCATGGTCATTCACGATACTGAGGGTAAGCGTTTCAATAGATCGCTTGGTTTAGATTTAGATTTAATAAAAATCTCATTCATTAGATTAATCGAGTATTATGTTGTCATAAGTGCCGACGATCAAGAGAGTTTAGTACTTACCGTAACCAGGTGTGTAATCTCACACTGTAATCCCGTAAAATTATGATTTGATAACATGTCTAATAGTAGAATGTTATTATTATACGGCTAAAAATCGTAAAATTGGCATAAAACGAGGAATTTGCTTATAGTATACTATTTTGAAAGATTTGAAAAAATTGACATTAAAGTTGTTAAAATTACAAAAATACCCTTGGAGGGTAAATTATCGAAATACCCTTGGGTTGCGAGATTACCAAATTACCCTTAATGGGTAAAATTACCGAATTACCCTCGATAGGCCAAATTACGAAAATGCCCTTACGGGCTGATTTATCTAAATGCCCCTATGGGCCGACTCATTAAAAGTATTCAATAGATTAATGGTTGTTATTCACATGTGGATATTTTTATGTTATTTTTATATGCTGCATCTCTACATATTACATGGGATGGGAAAATTATATGAAGAGAAGTGTAGCCTGGTGGCTTTTCCACAATTCATTTATTATCATGCTTAACTATGATACTGGTGGCTTGACCACAAAAATATTATATATGGCAGCTTGACTGCAAATTGGAGAGACTGGTGGGGTGGGTTGACTTGATCCCCACAGGAGAGATTGGTTGGTCGGGGGAGAGATTGGTTGGATGGCTTGTGTTGCATTCATTTCATTTATTTATTATTTTGTAAAATGGGCTTAAGCCCAGGATGTGGTAAAATGGGTTCAAGCCTAGTGAACAATGGTAAGAGGATTATGCACTGAGTTCTAGTAATCACCCCATTTCCTTAACCCTTGCAGGTAATGTTCAGTGATGTGGACTTGGGCCATGGATGACTCGGTGGAGGCCATACTTTAGAAATGGTGTTTTATATTGAACTTTAGATTTTAATTTCGTTCACTCAATTACTTTTACTATTTTGGGTTTTTTTGTTGTAATAAGGCCTCTGAAATATTTTACTTTTGCTTTATGTTTGACGTACTTATTATTTTGCTTAAATTGTTTTAAATGGAAATTTTTCTAACTAAAATAAAGGTTTTCTAAAATAGACTAACAAATGAATTTCATAACAAACTTATACAAATATTTTAACTAAGGAAATTTTCTCTCAAATTATCAACAATATTTTCAAAGGTCATGGTTTTATAAGATCATTTGTTCAAATTATCTATTTATCAATCAACTTTCAAGGTTAATAGTATTTTATCAAATATTTCAAATCAAACTTGGTTTCTTGATTATAATGAAATAATACCTATTTTAGTTCGAATAAAAAGGATTTAACATGTTTTCCTCATGTGACATGTCAGATCCAGTCATAACGCATGGGTCGGGTTTGGGGTGTTACATTTTATGGTGTCAGAGTCAGGTTACAAAACATGGCTATGGTTTGGGTTCAAAATCATTTTCCAAAGCTGTTTAAAATCTTAATTTATAGATGCATGTTCTAAAAGAAGTACGGCACCACGGGTATCCGGCACGAAGTCAAGTAAGTATATGTTATCATTTTATGATTATGATTATTATTGTATGACTATAGAAATACTCTAGAACTTTTAGCTTTAGGAGCTGAAATTATAGAGATTGAGACTTTAGGATGCAAAACGACTTTACTTCCTATACTTCATAAAATATTGTTTAATAAACACTAAAATAGCATACTGATTCATAAGACTCTTAATCAAATTAAATCGAATTAGCAAATATGAGCGCTAGAGGATGTGGACGCGGTAGACGTGGCCGTGGTAGAGGCCGAGGTGCTAGAGTTGTATCTGAGGCATTGGGGCATATGCTAGTAATGGACAGCCTTATGTTACCTATGACTGAAGCTGGGTCACATGATCGTATGAGAGAGGTCGACGCTCTATCCCAAGCGATGTTGCGAGTCCTAGAAAGGGTTGCTGGGGAAAGAACTGGGTCAGCAGCTTGTGGGTCGCTATCTGAGTGACTCAGGTCAAATGGGGCTCAATTTTTTAGAGGTATTTCGGGTGTAGCCCCTAATGTAGTGGAGTACTGGCTTGAGGCTGTGGAGCGGATCATGGACGATCTGGATTGCACCACCGAGCAAAAACTGAAAGGAGTGGTGTCATTATTGAGAGACGTGGCGTATTAGTGGTGGCTCACTGTTCGGGAAGGCACTCAAACCGATTGAATTACCTGGGATTTCTTTAAGACGACATTTCATGGAAATTATGTCAGGGTTAGCTATGTGGATGCCCGAAGGAAGGAATTCCTGAATCTAGTCCAAGGAGGTAAATCTGTGTCAGCATATGAGGCAAAATTTCTGCGTCTGAGTCAGTATGCCCGGGGAATAGTACCGATTAATTATGAACGCTGTATGCATTTTGAAGACGGGTTACGTGATGAGTTACGGCCCCCCAAGAAGGAGAGAATTTTTGCTACTTTGGTAGAGAAAGCCAAGATAGCTGAAGACGTTAAACCCTCGGAGAGGCAAAATCGAGACAAGGATAAGAGCGGGAGCAAGAGAGACTCAGGGTATTCAGGTCTTGCCAGAGGTTTTCAGAAAAGGCCCAAAAGTAAAGGACCAATTCGAGTGGGTGCTTCAGCTACTACCAATCAGTTACAGCTTTGTGTGGATTGTGGGAGACTTCACTCGGGTGAATGTTGGAAGAGAACTGGTGGTTGTTTCAGATGTGGTTCCAAGGAACATCGATTTAAAGATTATCCTCGATAGCCTGCTTAGACTTAAGTGGTTTGTAATGATTCTGTGCAGCCAGCTAGAGGCGCTCAGCAGCCGTAGAGGGGCCGTGGGCCTGGACACGGTGGTAATGGTGTTGGACGAGGTCAGGGTGCACAGGGTAAAGGTACCAGTAATAGGGGTAACACAGAGGCGAGGCAGCCAGGATTGGTCTAGGCGGTTAGACGTCGAGAGGATGGTGATGCACCTGATGTCATAACCGATACGTTATTCATATCTTATGTACCTCTTACCGCTTTGATAAATATTGGATCCACCCATTCGTATGTTGCTTGTGCTGTATATGGAAATCTAAACATTAGATCTGAGATTACTGCTAGAGAAACAACTGTAATTAGCCTTTTAAGATAGTCGGTGTTAGTAAATAAGTTGTTCAGAGATGTGCCCTTAGAAATTCAGGGAGAAATATTTCTGGCGGACTTGATGGAACTGCAATTTGGCGAGTTCGATCTTATTTTGGGCATGGACTGGCTGGTTAAACACCATACAAGCTTGGACTACGCTGCGAAATAGATGGTACTAAAAACTTTAGAGGATAAGGAAGTAATGATGATAGGTGAAAGAAGAAACTATCTGTCTAATGTGGTATCTGCCTTAAAGGCAGAAAATTTGGTACGAAAGGGGTGTAGAGCGTTCTTAACCTTCATCAGTGCTCTGGATGCCAAAGAGTTATCGTTAGAGAGTGTTAGAACGGTGAAGGAGTTTTCAGACGTTTTTTCTAGAGGAGCTTCCCAGATTACCTCTGGATCGGGAAGTGGAGTTTGGCATTGAATTGTTGCCAAGGACGGCTCTGATGTCTATTGCTCCTTATAGAATGGCACCAAAGGAACTAGCAGAGCTTAAAGCTCAAATTCAGGAGTTGTTGGATCGCGAATTTATTCGACCTAGTGTGTCACCGTGGGGAGCACCGATTTTATTCATTAATAAAAAAAGATGGGTTGATGTATATGTGTATCAATTATAAACAATTGAATTGACGATCAAGAACAAGTATCCGCTACTGAGGATCGATGATCTGTTCGATCAGCTACGAGGAGTTTTAATTTTCTCGAAGATAGATTTGAGATCAGGTTATCACCAGTTAAAGGTCAAGGAGGCGAATATTCATAAGATTGCGTTTTGAACTCGTTATGGGCATTACAAGTTCTTAGTGATGCTGTTTGGGTTAACAAATGCACCAGCTGCATTTATGGACATGAAGAACTGGGTTTTCCAACCCTATCTAGACCGGTTTGTAGTGGTGTTCATAGATGACATCTTGGTGTACTCTAAGACTGAAGAACAACATGATTCGCATCTACGAGTTGTATTACAGATATTAAGAGAAAAACAATAGTATGCCAAATTCATTAAGTGTGAATTTTTGTGAAGAAAGTGACCTTTTTGGGGCATGTTGTGTCCAACGAAGGAATTAGAGTTAAACCTCGAAAAGTCAAGGCTATTTTGGATTGGAAACCACCGAAGTTAGTGGCAAAATTCAGAGTTTTCTAGGTTTGGCTGGGTATTATAGGTGGTTAGTTGAGGGGTTTTCATTGATTGCTGCACCCCTAACTAAACTATTGCGTAAGGAAGTGCCGTTTCTGTGGTCAGATCATCAGCAAGAGATCTTTGAGAAATTGAAGAAAATTCTGATGGAAGCACCAATATTGATTCAACCTGAGGCTGGTAATGATTTTATTGTTTATTATGATGCGTCACACACAGGCTTGGGATGTGTGTTGATACAAGGGGGAAAGGTAGGGGCTTATGCATCACATCAATTAAGGCCGCATGAGGTGAACTATCCCACTCATGATTTGGAGTTAGCTGTAGTGGTGTTTGCTCTAAAGATTTGGAGACATTATCTGTACGGAGAGAAGTCAATTATCTATACGGATCATAAGAGTCTGAAGTACCTCCTAACCTAGAAAGAGTTGAACTTAAGATAGTGGAGGTGGATAGAACTGTTGAAAGATAATGACTTCTCAATCGAGTATCATCCAGGAAAAGCTAACGTAGTGGCAGATGCATTGAGTTGTAAAGCGATATCGGATTTGAGAGTAATGTTTGCTCATCTCAGCCTTTATGAAAATGGTAGCCTATTAGCCGAACTTCAGGTGAAGCCTGCATGGGTAAGCCAGATTAAGGAAAATTAGTTGATAGATGAAGCGTTGGGTTTTCGACTTTAGTAAGTGGAAGGTGGTGAGATAGAGGATTTTGGACGAAGTATTGTGTTTTCGCGGAAGAGTTTGCATGCCCAAGGATTTGGAATTGAGGCAAATGATTCTGCGTGAGGCGCATAGTAGCCCATACGTTATGCACCCCGAGGGAAATAAAATGTACTGGGACCTCCGAGAGTAGTATTGGTGGCCAGGGTTGAAACAGGAGGTTACTGATTTTGTGAGCAAGTGCTTAACATGTCAGCAGGTGAAAGTAGAGCATCAATTGCCTTTAGGGTTGCTTCAGTCGGTGAAAATTCCATTATGGAATGGGAAAGGATAACGATAGACGTTGTTAGTGGGTTACCCTTAATGCTTACTAAGAAATATTCAGTACGAGTGACAGTGGATCGGTTAACGAATACTACTCATTTCCTGCCAGTTTCATACGAATTATTCATTGCAGAAGTTGGCCAAGTTGTACATAGCAGAAGTCATGAGATTTTATGGGTTACCAGTGTCAATTATATCAGACAGGGATCCTAGATTTACATCACGGTTTTGGAAGGCTTTACATGAAGTTTGGGAACAAGGTTAAATTTTAGCACGGCGTTTCACCCGTAGACTAATGGTCAGTCGGAGAGAGTAATCCAGATTCTAGAAGACTTGTTGAGGGGCTATGTGATCGATTTTAGGGGAAGTTGGGAAGATTTTCTACCATTGACAGAGTTTGCATACAACAATAGCTATCAGTCCAGTATATAGATGGCACCCTACGAGGCATTATATGGTCCTAGGTGTTGTACTCCTACTTGTTGGACTGAGCTGGGGGAGCGACAGTTATTGGGTCTTGAGCTGGTCTCGGAGACAAAAGAAAAAGTAAAGGTAATTCGAGCTCAGTTAAAAGAAGCATTGGATAGACAAAAATCATACGCAGATCTGAAGTGTAAGGATATAGAGTTTGCAGTGGAAGATCAGGTCTTTCGAAAGGTCTCACCCTGGAAGAAGATCTTTAGATTTGGACGGAAGGGTAAGTTGAGCCCTAGGTTCATCGGGCCTTACCGGGTACTAAAGCATGTTGGGCTAGTGGCTTATCAACTTGAGTTACCTTCGGAGTTAAGTCAGATACATAGTGTATTTCTTTTTTTTTAAAATCGTTTACTTTAGGTGTCAAAACGTTTGGGCTTCGTTTTTAAAAAAAAATGATTACTTAATCTTTTAATAAATAAAGGTTTGTAAGCTTAACAAATAAAAACAGAATAAAATAATTCTACTAAGGCCTTATTACATCAAATAATTCCTACATTTAAATTCAAAATACTTAAAATAAAATAGTCCAAATAAAAGAAATCAACTTCACATGGCCTCCACTAATCATCTGCCGCCCACCCATCACCGGTCGTCACCGAAAAGTAATCCCACAACGGATGAGTCAACAGACTCAATGTGTAACCAACACTAAAATTTAATATTTCGGGCATACAATATCATTCATGTTCATAAAGCATTTAAACAATATGATGCAATCCGAACCCAAACCTATATGCCATCTGCTACACACCACCGTATTCATCCTCGCACACCGTGGGGACTACTAAGTCAACCTCCATCCGCTACACACCATCGAAGGCGTCATTGCAATGACGGTTTCGTGCTCATCGCCTATAAAAATTCGTGGTCTTAGGTCACCACATTTAGAATTCATGGTTTTAGGTCACCATATTCAGTTTTACGTGGTTTTAGGTCACCACATTCAGTTTTACGTGGTCTTAGGTCACCACATTCAGTTTTCGTGGTATTAGGTCACCACATTAACTTCCCCTTTTCATATAACCCATATGCCCCCATATTTCATACACAATATGCAAAATCATGCCTTAATTCACATTCTTATCACTTTTCACATGTTAAAAATAACATATATTTATATTCCTAGTAGGAGTAGGAAACGTACCTTAGTACTTTGTACCATAGTATAGTACCTTAGCCATATTCACATTCTTATAAACATGCACATTTAATTTAAAACATAGCCATGAACATATTAAAACTTAGAGTAGGGTACACACCTAATTCGCTTAACGATTTTACTTGAAATCCCGAATTCTAATCTTAGATCTTTAACTCCCTGCATTCGGCCCATATCAAATATTTAATGAAAAACTCATTCGGCCATAAAACCAAATCCTAGTAGGATTTGTGTACTAAAACTTACCTTAATATCGATTTGCTTATTACTCAAATCCCAAAACTTTGTTATTCTTCTCCTTGTATTCGACCAAACATCGGATCTCCGCATAGGTTAGTTTCGCTTTTAACAATTATGAAATAGATCTAGATATCCAAAATAGGCCTTGGCGAACATACCTATGTGCTTACCTTCCAAATCTTAAATCCGAATTGGATCCTTGTCGCTTTAATGTCGTTGAAATTCCTATAACCATATGTTAGATTTAATCTAACATTAAAACATACTTTGGCCAAATGTACATATGTCTTACCTTAGATCCTTGAAATCCCGAAAGATACCTTCTTGTAGTTGACAATTCTTAAATCCTGAATACACCCTTCCATAATTCGCCAAAATCAATAATAGATATTAGTCCCTAAATTTTGATAGGTCTAAAATATAAAAGAATTGAAACCAATTTTGGATCTTACCCTTTTAAGAAATCGTGACACCTTGTTAAAAGCCCTTAAAGAATCGGCCTTGATGACTAGATGATAAGGTTTCGGCTTTTGGGATTTAATGGAGAAGTTGGCTAGGGGTTCTCTTGAGGTATTTGGTTTCCACAAAAATAAAGAAAAGAAAACTTGAGAATTTTGGCAATGGTGGACTATAGATTCGGCTTAACAAATGAAAGAGAAGAGAAGAGAGGAGAGCACTAAGAAATTCGACTAGGGAGAAGGTGAGAGAGTAAATGAAAAACAAAAAGAAGAAAAAGATGGATACTTCAACTAAGAATTTCGGCTAGCACTCAAACACTAGCCCTTCCTCACTTTTCTCCTTTTATCACCTCATCTAGAAATAAAAGAAATAATCTATCATTTATCCATCTTATTTACCGAATTTTAACAAAAATAAAACACCTCCCTTTAGAGCCTTATTGCCGTTCACTTCTCTTGCTTCTTGTAGCAAAATAAAATTCCTTTATTTGCTCCCCAAGTGACTCGAACCTAGGCCCAATACCCTTGTATGTGGCGTCACCTACCTGGGCCTCAAGTGATATCTTCAGGCCATTTTTCCAAGCCTGTTTGTGTGTCAAATTCCTCCTATTAATTTTCTTAAGGCCACCATGTTTCACTTTCTTCTTTTAACTTAAGTTTCCAAAATGTTCACTTTCCTCTTTTAACTTAGGTTTCCAAAATGTTCACTTTCCTCTTTTAACTTAGGTTTCCAAAATGTTCACTTTCCTCTCTTAACTTAGGTTTCCAAAATGTTCACTTTCCTCTTTTAACTTAACATTTCCATACATTCCCAGGTTTCCAAAAATATTCAAAATACATTCATAACACATAAGACATGTCATTTTGTACAATTAAACCAAAAATGTATAGGCCCTTTTCAGGATGTTACAGTTCTACCCCTTTAAAATAATTTCATCCTCGAAATTTCCTAGCTAAAATAATTGAGGGTATTGCTGTCGCATTGCCTCTTCTGGCTCCCACGAAGCTTATTCCAATCCATGATTGTGCCACAACACTTTGACTAGAGGAACTAACTTCCTCCGTAATATTTTCATGTCTCGTTCCAAGATATGAATCGGCTCTTCCTCGTAGGATAGGTCTGTCCTTAGCTCCACTTCTTCAACTGGTACCACATGAGATGGATCCGATCGATAATGACGTAGCATGGACACATGGAATACGTTGTGCATCTGCTGCAACTTTGGTGGCAACTCTAGCTGGTATGCCACTGGTCCCACTCGCTTCAACACTTGATAGGGTCCTATAAATCTTGGGCTTAGCTTTCCTTTCCGACCGAATCTCATCACCTTCTTCCAAGGCGAAACCTTCAGGAATACTTTGTCTCCCACAACGACTTCGATTTCCTTCCGTTTAAGATTTGCGTATGATTTCTGTCTATCAGATGCTTTCTTCAATCGTGCATGAATAATCTCAACTTTCTCTTCAGATTCTGCCACTAACTCGGGTCCCAAAACTTGACGTTCTCCCAATTCCGTCCAACATGTAGGCGTCTGACACTTCTGACCATACAGCGCTTCATAAGGTGCCATTCGAATACTTGCCTGATAGCTGTTGTTGTAGGCAAACTCTGCTAAAGGAAAATACTCCTCCCAACTTCCTCTGAAATCCATCACATAGCCCCTCAACATATCCTCCAATACTTGGATTACCCGTTCAGATTGCTCGTCCGACTAAGGATGAAAAGCCGTAGTGAAATCCAACTTAGTGCCTAAAGCTTGATGAAGTGCCCTCCAAAACTGAGACGTAAATCTTGGGTCTCTATCCGAAATGATAGACACTGGCACCCCGTGTAACCTCACAATTTCTGCCACATATATTTTGGCCAATTTCTGAAGAGAATAATCAACCCTTACCGGGATAAAATACGCGAACTTGGTCATACGGTCCACTATTACCCATACCGAGGCCTTCTTAGTAGGCGTAAGGGGAAGCCCACTAACGAAGTCCATGGTAATTATTTCCCACTTCCACTGCGGAATCTCGATTGGCTGAAGCAATCCCGATGGAACTTGGTGTTCAGCCTTAACTTGCTGACACGTCAGACATTTCCCTACGAATTCAGTAACTTCCCGCTTAAGATCAGGCCACCAAAATTGTTCCCTTAGATCTCTGTACAGCTTGGTGCCTCCGGGATGCATAGCGTAAGGGCTACCATGCGCTTTTCGAAGAATCCTCTGTCTTAACTCCTCGTCCCTCGGCATACAGACCTTTCCTTTGAAGCACAATACTCCCTCATCACTAACACCATAGTCCTCTGACTCTCCATTCTGTACTTGCTGTAGCTTAGCACTTAGGTCCTCATCAGCCAACTGTCCTTCTTTCACCTCATTTAACCACGTCGGCTTGACTTGCAATTCTGCCAACAGGCTGCCATCATCATACAAACTCAAGTGTCTGAATAACACCCTCAGATCCGACACAACCTCTAACAGACCAAATTTGACCCTAATCGAACGGTGGTTTCAGGACCACGAATCCGAGCCTGAGAAATATTTAAATATTATATTTAGTGTTTATTATATATGAATTTATGTGTGTGAAAGTTTCGTAGAAAAATTTTATCGTTTGAGTATTGAATTTGACAAAAAAGGCTTAATCGCGTAAAAGGTAAAAGTGGCATACTAGAGTGTAAAGTGCCTATTTGAGCATGGCTTTTTAATATGAAGCATTAAAAGGGTAAATAACCCATTTTTAGAGTTAGTGGGTGGCTTATGTCAAAAATAACCTTAGTATATATGTTAGTTTTATTTTATATTAAAGGTTATATTAGTAATTTAATAATTACTTTCTTATATGTTAAAATAACATAAACAAAAGCCATCGTCTTATTCATTCTCTCATGGCTGAATATTGAGAAATAAAAAAAGGGGGTTTTGTTCTTTGAATTTTGGCATTTGGAGGCTTGATTTCAAGGTTAGTTTGATTTTGATTTTTAATAATTTTTATGTTTTTGAGATCGTTGCTTCGAATCGTAGCCGACCCATGTTGTAATTTTTGAATCCAAGCATGTTTGATGTTCGACTATTGATAGGTTTATATAGTTTTTGATGTTTGATGGTGTTAGATAAAAGATAACTTAAAATTAGTATATTATGTATTAGAAGTTTTAAGAGTTTTTGTTTTAGGGCCAAATTGTAAAAATAAAAATTAGAGAGGGCTTAAATGCAAAATAAATGAAAGAAATGGACCTATATGGTCCTTATACATATTCGCCCTTGTATAGTCTCACTAATTTGGTGTATTTTGTGTGTTATGTAAATAGGACTAAATTACAAAGTTTTGAAATATTGGGGGTAAAATAGTAATTTGCCCATTTATGTGCTTAGGGACTAATTGAGATGAAATGTACTTGAATGAGCTAAATTTTAATGTGTTTTAGATCAAGAGCAAAGAAAAACAGATTTAGATCGGGGAAAGACGAAGTTTCTCGAATAGTCGATTTGCACGGTCTATCGACAACCGAGGTAAGTCCTTAAGCAATTATATGTCTAAAATTATCTATGTGACTTAATGGATGATGAAATTTAAATGTTTTGAGGATATATATATATATATAAGATAGCGAATGTAGCTAAATATTTTAGCAAGAAGTGTTGAAAATTTTCAATCGAATTGATAAGTTCATGTGATATGAATTAAGTATGGTTTGTATAATTACGTTAGCTTGTAATGTGAATGTGATGGAAGTAATATTGTATTTGGGCTTGAGCCTAGCGAGCCTTGTGATGGTGATTTAATTCGGCTTTAATGCTCAGCGAGCTTCGTCTTTGATTTAATTCGGGCTTTAATGCTCAGCGTGCTTCGTCTTTTGATTTAATTCGGCTTTAATGCCAGCGTGCTTCGTGTTTGATTTATTTTGGGCTTTAATGCTAGCGTGCTTCGTGTTAGTGATTTAAATCGGGCTTAAATGCCTAAGCGTGCTTCGTGCTTGATATGCTATAAGTGGAGATTTTGAGAATCAAACAAGGTGAGATATATATGTGGTTATGTACTAAAAGTTCGGTAAGAATTTGCCTACTATATTAGTAAGGAAGAAAGTGAGTTAAGTTCTTTTTGTTTTGAATCAATTTGATGTGTAGAAATGGTCAATTGCTCAAGTTCTATAATATATAATGTTGAATCTATCATTGATGTGAATATACATAGCTTATATGTGAAGTTGATAAAGTATATGATCAGAGTGATATAGTGATGAAAATCGATACAAATGTGACCTTAGTATTTGGCTTGTAACACCCTAAAAATCCGAGTATTATTATATTACATAAATTGATGTTTAGTTTTTAAAGGAAAAATTTTATTTTTACTTTAGTGCTTATTGAAGTCATAAAGAGGAGTAAATCATGATTTGGAGAAGAAAAAAAAATTTATTAATTGAGAATTTATTGAAGTGAAACAAATGTCATTAGGACTTAAGTTAAATTATGTGCTAAAGAGTGTCATAAGATGAGCATATGGCATGGTGGTATTGGCGCATGGGTTATAGCAAGAGGGAAGAGGTTTGAATCCCTTGTATAGCACCTAGATGAAATTTTTGTTTTAATTTTCTGCTCATGGATAGGAAGTGTCGGCAATGAACTTATAAGGAAGGTGTTGACCATGTTATTTTTGGTTAGTGTATCAATGGATTAAGGAAACAACTAACTTATGGCATGGAATCAAAGATTTAAGGAAAGATAGGGGACATAAGGCACATATCAAGGAGAATTTTGGAAACAAAATCATGGCATTGGACCATGCATATGGACTGCAATATGGCTAGGGGAGGCCGAATTTTGGTGATAGTTGGCTAGGAAAATTAGTCTTTTGTTTTGGTCATTTTCTTTAGTTTTGTGCATATTTTTGCAAATTCTCTCAACCTATCTCTCCTTGGCGAATTTTGCTTTGGTAAGCCTTGATCATTTTGACCATTTGGTCATTCTTGTTTATTGCTTTAGTACTTGGTTGTACCTTTTCTTTGAATGCCGAAAATCACATATACCAAAAGCCAATCCTTTTCTTTTCTTTTTGCCATTGCCGAATATACATCTCTCCTAAAGCTTGTCTTCTTCTTTTCTTTTCTCCTAATCTCCTTGAATTCAAAGCAACAACATCACCATCTTTTCTTGTATTCTATATCTTTTCAATCAAGTTCTCTCCATCTACACTCCCATAGCCAATGCTAATGTGCCTATAAGCCAAAATTATTTTCTTTTCCTTAATCATACATAGCAGAATCTTCCATCAATTAAACAACACTCTCAATCCTTTCCTTTCGTACCGGGAAATAGGTAAGGGTTCTTCTCCATTTTCGATTTATTGTTAATGTCATGGCGAATATCATTGGTTTTATGAGGTCTTTTGGATTGATATAACGCTCATTCTAATAACGCTCTTTCGTTATTATTTAGTGCAATAACGGAGATCGAAATCAAGTGAACGGAAATCGTGGAAACGTTGGAAACGTTTCATTGTGGTAAGGAAATCCCACTCTTTAAAATCTCTAGTATTATTTGATATTATAGATCTAACTAAAATTCTTTTGGATCTTGAAGACTTTCAAAATAGGGAAGAAAAGGGCGGTGGTTAGTCACGTTAAGAGGGCGGATCCAGTAAATCCCCATTCAAACGAAGAGCGGTTTAGGCGGTCAGGATTTTCCACCGGGTTACGGGCCATCTTCCGAAGGAAGTCCATTATTCGAAGTAGTACGAACTTCCTAGCCGTTATAGTTGGTGGATTCTCGGCGGCTAACGAATCAATAAACGAGGAAAAGCCAAAAATTGAAGTGATTCAAAATCAAGAGGGTAAGATTTTGGATCTATTATCGATTAAGATTTATTTTACGAAATAGTTGTCTAACGGATCAAAATATGTTTTAGGTGCCGAGGAGCGAGAAGGATTAGTACTCTCGGTAACGAGGTGTGTAATTTCACACTCATTATTTTCTCGGTTGGATGTCAAATTTCGGTATGGAAGTAAATCGTAAAAACGATTAGATCGGTAAAAACGTAAAAATTGATATTTTGACGAAAATACGTAAAAACGACTAAATCGTGAAAATTACGAAAATGCCCTCGAGAAATTAATTGTTATTATGTAAATTGGATGTTTCGATAAATTGGGCCAAAATACTCTAGTTCGATAAATTGGGCCAAAATACTCTAGTTCGATAAATTGGGCAAAATACTCTAGTTCGATAAATTGGGCCAAAATACTCTAGTTCGGTAAATGGGCCAAAGCCCACTAAATTGCTAAATAGACAAATTGCTATAATATGTTTATGGGCCAAATGAAATGATAAACCCACCATTGTTATGAATTAAATAAATGAAATTATTATATGATTATATTTTGTACGCACGATTGCATGGGGTGGGATATATGAAGAGAAGAATGGCGGTTGCAAAAATCTAGTTCGTGGTTTCGCCACATTAACGCTTATTGCCTCTAGTTCGGTGGTTTCGCCACATTAACGCTTATTGCCTCTAGTTCGGTGGTTTCGCCACATTAACGCTTATTGCCTCTAGTTCGGTGGCTTCGCCACATTAACGCTTATTGCCTCTAGTTTGGTGGCTATGCCACAATTATAAAAAGGCTTAATGCCTACGATTGGTGTGATGGCGGGGTGGGTTGACTTGATCCCCACAGGTGTGATGGTTGGTGCGGGTGTTAGCGGATGGATATTAGGTTTGGGTTGGGAATTACATTTTACATGCATTTTAATTGTTTTAAATTCATGATATATTGTTGAATTACGAATTGGGCTCAAGCCCAAAGATAATATCTTGATGATCTCGCCCAATAATGGTGGTAAGTGAGTTACACATCGAGTTCTAAGTAACTCACCCCTTTAATTTCCTTCCATCTCGTAATGGAAATTGATGTGGACTTGGGCCGAGGATGACTTCGTGGAGGCCATCTCTGCGAAAGAGGGTTATTTAAACTCGAACTTTTAATAAGTATATTTTTACTATTATGGATTATTGTAATAAGGGCCTCTATAAATAACTTATGGATTTTATGTGTGTTTGGGATTTAAACTAAACTTTGGACTTTTTAATTATGGGTCTGTGATTTTATGATGTTTTATTAAAATAAATTTGGGTTTTCAAGTATATGGAATTCTTTTATAAATTTTTTTATTATAGTTAACTCTTTAACAAACTATTTAAAGGTTTTTGATAATACAATGATTTTCAACTAATGTTTTCAAATATTTATCAAATTCAAATACTCTTCAAATTTTAAACCACAGAAATAACATTGTAGTTTTCAACTCATTAAAGATTTAAGAATAGCTCGAATCATGTAACAAACCAAATCTAGTCTCAATGCATAGACCGGGTTTAGGTGTTACATTTAGTGGTATCGAGCCCGTTTCAAAAACTCTACTGTGGTTTGGGTTCAAAATAATTTCGTATGAAAACGCTCAATGATATTTTTAAAGATCAAGATGGCACCACAAGCATCCGCAACAAGTCAAGTAAGTATTATTGCTTAATGATTACTATGATATGATCATAGGAATACTCTAGAACTTCTAGTTTTAGATGTGAAAACTGTAGAGATTGAGACTATAGGACACGCTATAAAAACAACTTTATATCTCAAATCTCATAAAATATCGTTAATAAACACCGAAACAAAATTTTGATTCATAAAACTTGTAATCGATAAACGAACAAGCTATCATGAGTACAAGAGGACGTGGTCGTGGACGCTTGTAGACGTGGCGTGGTAGTAGGCCGAGGTATCTGCTATCAAGCACCAAATCATATGTCAAGTGGACGACTTCGTCAATTGAAAGTGAAACGGATCACGCGATCACATGGAAGAAGATCATGCATTGACTCAAGCAATGCTACGAGTCTTGGAAAGGGTCATTGGAACTAGAATTGGGCCAACAACTCGTGGGTCAATTTCAGAGCGACTTAAGGCGAATAATGCGAAGTTTTCGAGAGGTGTCTCGGTGTAGCTCGAATGTGGCCAACATCGCTCAAGTCGTGGAACGGATTATGGATGATATGGAATGTACCGTCGAGCAAAAACCGAGAGGAGTCTGTATCCTTATTGAGAGATGAGGCGACGCTGGTGGCTCACTATTCGAGAAGGCAATGAAGCCGCATCGATTAATTGGGAATTCTTTAAAGCCGCCTTCCAAGGAAAATACGTCGAACGAGCTATGTAGACGTCAAGGAAGGAATTTCTCAATCTTGTTCAAGGAAGTAAGACCGTGGCGACATATGAAGTCGAGTTTGTACGTCGAGCCGCTATGCCCGGACAATTGTAGCAATGCACCATGAACGCTATGTGACGTTTCAAAGATGGACTTAATGATGAGTGAGGGTTCCGATTGCTCGCAACAAGTTAGAAATTTTTCCACTCGGTGGAGAAGGCCAAAATAGCCAAGAGGCTAAGAACTCGAACGGCGAACCGAAAGATTCAAATATGAGAGAGACACGTGAGCTAGATCTTCAAAGAGATTTCAAGAAACCCCAAATGATGAATCGCCAAAGGCGTAACCCGGTAGCAAATAATCAAGTCGAGATTGCATCGAGTGTGGGAAAAGACATTTTGGGGAATGTTGGAGGAAAACGGACGATGCTAAAAATGCGGTTCAATGGAACATCAAGACAAAAGTTGTCCTCGACGAATGGATACGACTCAAGAAGTCCGTAATAATGATGCACAACCGCCGAGGTAATCAGCAGACCACCGAGAGGACGTGGACCAGTCGTGGTGGTAATGGGGCTGGTCGTGGTCAAGGTGCACCGGTCGAGGTAATGGTAATAGAGGAAATGCGATGCAAGACGGCTGGATCGGTCTATGCGCTTAGACGCCACGAGGGCGGAATGCACTGATGTGATAACCGCACGTTCTTCATTTTTGATGTACCTGTTATTGCTTTAATAGATATTGGCTCTACCCATTCATACGTAGCTAGTGCCATATCTGGAAACCTGAATTTAGAATCCAAAATTACCGAAAATGAGATGACAGTGATTAGTCCTTTAGGACAGTCGGTAATTGTTAATAAAATATTTAAAGACGTGCCCTTAAAAATCCAAGAGGAGGTATTCTTAGCAAACTTGATGGAACTACCTTTCGGCGAGTTCGATCTCATTCTGGGCATGGATTGGCTGGTCAAACATCGGGCGCAATTGGATTGTGCTGAAAAATGAATGTCAGTAAAAACCTCGGATGATAAGGAAGTCATAATGATTGGTGAACGAAGGAACTATCTGGCAAATGTGGTATCTGCATTAAAAGCTGAGAAGTTGGTGCGGAAAGGGTACGGAGCATTCCTAGCCTTTATCTGTGCTTTGGATGCCAAAGAATTATCCGTGAATGATGTGAGGACGGTGAAGGAATTTCCCGATGTATTTCCCGAAGAACTTCCTGGTATACCTCCAGATCGGGAAGTAGAATTTGGCATTGAGCTTTTGCCTGGGACAGCTCCGGTGTCCATTGCTCCTTATAGAATGGCACCGAAGGAGTTGGCTGAGCTCAAAGCTCAAATTCAAGAATTGCTGGATCGGGGATTTATTCGACCAAGTGTGTCTCCGTGGGGAGCACCGCCTACGTTAAATCAAGAAGAAGGATGGATCGATGCGTATGTGCATTGACTACAAACAGTTGAATAAATTAACGATCAAGAATCGGTATCCTCTGCCGAGAATTGACGACCTGTTTGATCAATTAAAAGGAGCTTCAGCTTTTCTCAAAATTGATTTAAGGTCGGGTTATCACCACTTAAGGTGAAAGAAGCGGACATTTATAAGACGACATTTCGGACACGCTACGGACACTATGAGTTTGTAGTGATGCCGTTTGGACTAACCAATACACCAGCTGCATTTATGGACATGGTGAACCGAGTCTTTCAACCATATTTAGACCGATTTGTGGTAGTGTTCATAGATGACATATTGGTTTATTCGAGAAATGAGGAGGAACATGACCACATTTATGGATAGTATTATAGCTACTTCGTGATAAGCAATTGTATGCCAAATTTGGTAAATGCGAATTTTGGCTAAAGGAGGTGACTTTCCTTGGTCATGTAGTATCACCAAGGAATAAGGGTGGATCCTCGAAAAATTGAGGCTATTCTAGATTGGAAACCACCAACATCGAGAGTGAAATTCGAGTTTCTTGGTCCGGCCGATACTATAGACGTTTTGTAGAGGGTTTTCGTTGATTGTCGCACCCTAACTAAATTGTTGCGTAAAGGAGTTCCGTATATCCGGACCGAAAAGCAAGAGAGAGTTTTGAGAAATTGAAGAAGATCCCGACGAAGCTCCAGCTTTAATTCAACCGAGGTCGGAAAAGAATTCACCAGATATTGTGATGCATCTCACACGGTCAGGTTGTGTATTGATGCAAAATGGAAATGTGGTGGCCTATGCTTCTCGTCAATTGAGACCACACGAAGTAAACTACCCTACTCATGATTTGGAGTTAGCCGTTGTCTTTGTCAGAAAGATTTGGAGGCACTATCTCTATGGTGAGAAATCAATAATCTACACGGATCACAAGAGTCTTAAATACCTCCTTACCCAAAAGGAGTTGAATTTAAGACAAAGAAGATGGGTAGAATTATTAAAGGATTACGATTTCTCCATCGAATACCATCCCGAAAGGCTAACGTGGTAGCCGACGTGTTAAGTCGTAAGGCGGTATCTCAATTAAGAGCTTTGTTTGCCCATTTGAGTCTGTATGAGGATGGCGCTTGTTAGCGAACTTGGTGAAACCTCTGGGTGGAACAAATCAAGGAAAAAGCAGACAACAGATGAGAAGTTGGGACCCTTATTTCGCAAGTTGAAAACGGTGAAATTGAATATTTTGGAATAAACATGGAGGGTGTGTTGTGCTTTCGAGGAAGAGTATGCATGCCTAAGGACTCGGACACTGAAACAATCGATTCTACGGAGGCGATAGTAGCCCTTATGCTATGCATCCCGGAGGAAATAAGATGTATCAAGATCTCCGTGAATGATATTGGTGGCTGTGGTTGAAGCGTGAGATTACGAGTTTGTGGGAAAATGTTTGACTTGTCGCAAGTGAAGGCGTAACATCAATTACCGTCTGGATTGTTACAACCGATAAAGATTCCTCTTTGGAAATGGGAGCGGATAACTATGGATTTTGTTAGTGGGTTACCTTTAACACCTACTAAGAAAAATTACATTTGGGTAATTGTTGATCGGTTGATTAAGACCGCTCATTTCTTGCCGCTTAGACGGATTATTCATTGCGAAATTGGCTAAACTGACGATCCGAAATTGTGAGGTTGCATGGGATACCTGTATCTATTATATCGGATAGGGACCGTAGGTTTACATCACGATTCGAAAGCTCGCATGAAGCATTGGGGACAAAGTTGAATTTCAAGACGACTTTTCATCCTCACCGATGGTCAATGGAAAGAGTAATTCGATATTGGAAGATATGTTAAGAGGATGTGTAATCGACTTCAGAGGTAGTTGGGAGGATTATCTACCACCGCGTAATTCGTATATAACAACACTATCGATCTAGCATTCGATGGCACCTTACGAGGCATTGTATGGTCATAAGTGTCGCTTCCTATTTGTTGGACCGAGTTGGGCGAAAAGATGATGTTAGGTCCCGAGATGATATCTCGAGAGAGGATAAGGTAAAAGTTATTCGAGCACGGTTGAAAGAAGCCTCGATAGATGAAGTTGTACGCAGATCCGAAGCGAAGGGACATCGAGTATGGTGTGGGAGATCGTGTTTTCTTGAGGTCTCTCCTTGGAAAAAGATCTTCGTGTTTGGAAGGAAGGGCAAGCTAAGTCCTAGATACATTGGACCTTATCGTGTGTTGAAGCGTGTTGGTCCAAAGGCATATCGATGGAGTTACCTCCGGAGTTGGATCGATTCATAATGTTTTCATGTTTCCATGTTGAGGCATTATAGATCGGATCCTTCGCACATTATACCTAGGTAGAAGAATTGAAGTTGAATTCAGATTTGTCTTTTGAAGAAGAACCGGTGGAAATCCTAGACCGAGATGTCAAGGTACTAAGGAAGAAAACCGTGCCGTTGGTCAAAGTTCTATGGCGAACCACGAGTGGAAGAAGCTACGTGGGAGCCAGAGGATGCAATTCAAGAACAATACCCTCACCTTTTTCAACTGTAAATTTCGAGGACTAAATTTTCTTTAAGGAGGGTAGAGTTGTAACATCCTAAAAATCCGAGTATTATTATATTGCATAAATTGATGTTTAGTTTTTAAAGGAAAAATTTTATTTTACTTTAGTGCTTATTGAAGTCATAAAGAGGAGTAAAGCATGATTTGGAGAAGAAAAAATTTATTAATTGAGAATTTATTGAAGTGAAACAAATGTCATTAGGACTTAAGTTAAATTATGTGCTAAAGAGTGTCATAAGATGAGCATATGGCATGGTGGTATTGGCGCATGGGTTATAGCAAGAGGGAAGAGGTTCAATCCTTGTATAGCACCTAGATGAAATTTTTGTTTTAATTTTACGCTCATGGATAGGAAGTGTCAGAATGAACTTATAAGGAAGGTGTTGACCATGTTATTTTGGTTAGTGTATCAATGGATTAAGGAAACAACTAACTTATGGCATGGAATCAAAGATTTAAGGAAAGATAGGGGGCATAAGGCACATATCAAGGAGAATTTTGGAAACAAAATCATGGCATTGGACCATGCATATGGACGACAATATGGCTAGGGGAGGCCGAATTTTGGTGATAGTTGGCTAGGAAAATTAGTCTTTGTTTTGGTCATTTTCTTTAGTTTTGTGCATATTTTTGCAAATTCTCTCAACCTATCTCTCCTTGGCGAATTTTGCTTTGGTAAGCCTTGATCATTTTGACCATTTGGTCATTCTTGTTTATTGCTTTAGTACTTGGTTGTACCTTTTCTTTGAATGCCGAAAATCACATATACCAAAAGCCAATCCTTTTCTTTTCTTTTTGCCATTGCTTAATATACATCTCTCCTAAAGCTTGTCTTCTTCTTTTCTTTTCTCCTAATCTCCTTGAATTCAAAGCAACATCATCACCATCTTTTCTTGTATTCTATTTCTTTTCAATCAAGTTCTCTCCATCTACACTCCCATAGCCGAATGCTAATGTGCCTATAAGCCAAAATTATTTTCTTTTCCTTAATCATACATAGCCAATCTTCCATCAATTAAACAACACTCTCAATCCTTTCCTTTCACCATGGGAAATAGGTAAGGGTTCTTCTCCATTTTCGACTTATTGTTAATGTCATGGCGAATATCATTGGTTTTATGAGGGTCTTTTGGATTGATATAACGCTCATTCTAATAACATCTCTTTCGTTATTATTTAGTGCAATAACGAGATCGAAACTCAAGTGAACGGGAATCGTGGAAACGTTGGAAATGTTTCATTGTGGTAAGGAAATCCCACTTTAAAATCTCTAGTATTATTTGATATTATAGATCTAACTAAAATTCTTTTGGATCTTGATGACTTTCAAAATAGGGAAGAAAAGGGCGTGGTTAGTCACGTTAAGAGGGCGAATCCAGAAATCCCCATTCAAACGAAGAACGCTTTGACAATCGGATTTTCCACCGGGTTGGGCCATCTTCAAGGAAGTCCATTATTCAAGTAGTACGAACTTTCGAGTCGTTATACGTTGGTGGATTCTCGGCTAACTAATCAATAAACGAGGAAAAGCCAAAATCAAGTGATTCAAAATCAAGAGGGTAAGATTTTGGATCTATTATCGATTAAGATTTATTTTACTGAAATAGTTGTCTAACGGATCAAAATATGTTTTAGGTGCCGAGGAGCGAGAAGGATTAGTACTCTCAGAACGAGGTGTGTAATTTCACACTCATTATTTTCTCGGTTGGATGTCAAATTTCGTATGGAAGTAAATCGTAAAATGATTAGATAGGTAAAACGTAAAAATTGATATTTTGACAAAAATACGTAAAAACGACTAAATCATGAAAATTATGGAAACGCCTCGAGAAATTAATTGTTATTATGTAAATTGATGTTTCGATAAATTGGGCCAAAATACTCTAGTTCGATAAATTGGGCCAAAATACTCTAGTTCGATAAATTGGGCCAAAATACTCTAGTTTGATAAATTGGGCCAAAATACTCTAGTTCGATAAATTGGGCCAAAATACTCTAGTTCAAGAATGGGCCAAAGCCCACTAAATTGCTAAATAGACAAATTGCTATAATATGTTTATGGGCCAAATGAAATGATAAACCCACCATTGTTATGAATTAAATAAATGAAATTATTATATGATTATATTTTGTACGCACGATTGCATGGGGTGGGATATATGAAGAGAAGAATGGCCGCTTGCAAAAAATCTAGTTCGGTGGCTCGCCACATTAATCGCTTATTGCCTCTAGTTCGGTGGTTTCGCCACATTAACGCTTATTGCCTCTAGTTCGGTGGTTTCGCCACATTGACGCTTATTGCCTCTAGTTCTATGGCTCGCCACATTAACGGATTATTGCTCTAGTTCGGTGGTTTTGCCACATTAACGCTTATTGCTCTAGTTCTATGGCTATGCCACAATTATAAAAAGGCTTAATGCCTACGATTGGTGTGATGGCGGGTGGGTTGACTTGATCCCCACAGTGTGATGGTTGGTACGGGGTGTTAGCGGATGGATATTAGGTTTGGGTTGGGAATTACATTTTACATGCATTTTTAATTATTTTAAATTCATGATATATTGTTGAATTGAATTGGGCTCAAGCCCAAAGATAATATCTTGATGATCTGCCCAATAATGGTGGTAAGTGAGTTACACATCGAGTTCTAAGTAACTCACCCCTTTAATTTCCTTCCATCTCGTAATGGAAATTGATGTGGACTTGGGCCGAGGATGACTTCGTGGAGGCCATCTTTGCGAAAGAGGGTTATTTAAACTCGAACTTTTAATAAGTATATTTTACTATTATGGATTATTGTAATAAGGGCCTCTATAAATAACTTATGGATTTTATGTGTGTTGGGATTTAAACTAAACTTTGGACTTTTTAATTATGGGTGTGATTTTATGATGTTTTATTAAAATAAATTTGGGTTTTCAAGTATATGGAATTCTTTTATAAATTTTTTATTATAGTTAACTCTTTAACAAACTATTTAAAGGTTTTGATAATACAATGATTTTCAACTAATGTTTTCAAATATTTATCAAATTCAAATACTCTTCAAATTTTAAACCTCAGAATAACATTGTAGTTTTCAACTCATTAAAGATTTAAGAATAGCTCGAATCATGTAACAAACCAAATCTAGTCTCAATGCATAGACCGGGTTTGGGGTGTTACATGGCTAGTGTATTCTCTATATATACATATATAGAGAAATTTATGTACAATATTATTAGTTTGAAAAGTTAAGTGTTTACTTGTATGTTCATTGTAAGCATATGTGCTTAGGACTTGCTAAGCCAGTGAGCTTACTCTGTTTATGTTTGTGTTCTATTTTATAGATCAATAATTCAACTACGGGCTCAAGGGATCATCAAGATAGTCGACCACACTATCACTCTCATTGGTATAGTTATGTTTTGTAAACTTTTGAATCAAAGGCATGTATAGGCTTTGTTTTGATAAATAATGAATAATGTCGGTTTGTAAATATAAATATGGCCTTGCGAATAAGGCTGTTGCTTTTGGTTAAGTTTAGGTTTCATATATGATATTCTTGCTTGCATTAAAATACCAATAGATATGCGATTTCGGTCATGCTTTAAATCATACATGGAAAATGATTATATGATATATATATATATATATGGTGTAATATTGGGATATGTACTTAGGTATAAAGAAGTAAATGTGAATGTACAAAGATACCATGCGAAAATAGCTATCTTGGCTGACTTGATTATGCATGGTAAAATGTATATATATATATATACTTGTAATGTCATTTGATAATGCTTAAATATGTATGGCTTTGTGGTAAGTATTTAGAGTAAAATTTTTATACTTGATAAGAGCACCTATGGTACGCATAAATGCATGTAAACCATGTTTGAATTAGGCATATCTTATATTTAAGAATTGAATAAACATGGGTACCACTAATTGCATGTATTGTATATTATATGCATAAATAAAAATACTAGGTTATGAGTTGATCTCGTTTGGAGTTTAGGTTTACATTTGAATGCTAACCATATTCGGTTATGTGAAATGAGTATTAAGGTATGAATATGTGGTTATAATTACATAGGTATATATGTATATGTACGTAGGTAATGGTCATGGCCGAATGGGGTGAATGAAAACGTGAAATGATGAATTGGTTGATATTTATATACATGTTATGTTATAATGCAAAATGGTTACATATACGAATGGTATGATCTTAAGTAATAAAGAAATGAGGAATTTATGAAATCCATAATGATGTATGCTTCTTTAGTCTTTGATGGTGAATGATTCAATGAGTAATGTGTCACTAGTTGTAAATGATTTTATTTGTGAAGTATTACTGAATGTCTTGATATTCGACTAGGGATATTGCTTTCTCTTCGATAATATGATTTGGTATACTATATTTAAGTAGTAACAAGTATAAAAGTGCATTTGATGGGTGTTGAGGTCGGGTAATACCTCGTAACCCCATTCCAGCGATGGATACGGGTTAGGGGTGTTACATTTTATTGGTATCAGAGCTACGGTTTAGTCGATTCTAGGACTACCGTAGTACGTAAGAGTCTAGCTATACATGCCTTTGAATTTTGTATGTGATAGTGTGGGGACCTCCGACAATTTCAATTGTATTTTATATAGTAAATGGATTCCGATCCCGATAGAGCTGTAGCGGATGATGTAGAGAGTGTTGCGCCTGGTCACGCACATGGATCAGCGCCATTAGACTCTCAACCGCCACGGTAACCACGAGGAGAGGCTAAACAAGCCTTCTACCAAATGATGAATGAATGGTTTACCCAGTTTGTTCGTAATAATCCTACTGTACAACAACCTCCACCCCGAATAATCCAACTCCGTACCTTCAAGACTTCGATGATAGATCCAATGAGATCTAGTAGGCCTCCGCTTGATAAAATCAAGAAATTTAGGTCAAGAATTCAACGCTAATGATGATGATGATGCAGAGCGAAATGAAATGTGGCTTGATAACACTATTCGGTACTTGATGAGCTATCCCGCACCTGCATTTAATGTTTGAAATGTGCTATATCTTTACTTGGACACCGCTTATCACCGTGGAATACACTAGTATCGTGGTTCCAAAAGAAAAAGTGATATGGGATTTCTTCCGAATGAATTCAGAAGAAATATATCACCGAGGTTCATCGACCGTAAACGAAAAGAATTTCTTGAATCAAACAGGGAAAATGACCGTGATCAATATGAGCAAAATTTGTCGATTGAGCCGATATACTCGGAGTATGTATCAACTGAAGCCATTATGTGCAAAAGGTTTGAAGACGGTTTGAATGAAGATTTAAAGTTGCTAGTTGGCATTCTTGAGATCAAAGAATTTGTGACACTAGTCGAGCGAGCTTGCAAAGTCAAGAGCTTGGGAAAGAGAAAAGAAAGGTCGTGATGTAGCTAGAGACACTCGTAAAAGACCGTCGGAAAGAATTTCCATTCCACATCTAAGAAGTTTAGAGATGACTAAAGCCGATATAAAGCTATTTCAAATTCACCTAGACATGATCGACCTTCCGTGGGCTCCCGAGCTACCTCGATGGCCAGTGTTGATAACGTTCCACAGAATCGAGTTGAATGCAAACATTGTGGAATATGGCATTCTGGGAGTTGTAGAGTTCGTGATCGGTCTTGCTTTAAATGTGGATCCTTAGACCATTTTATTCGAGAGTGCCCAATGTTAATGAAAGCGTATCGGCGAGAGAATTCTAGACCGAGCAATGCATCAGCCTAGGGTAGACCACCTAGGCATTCTGGCAATGTAGGTGGTAGTCAGAGAGGGACGAAGAACACAACAGTTCGATCTGAGGCTAGAGCTCCCGCTAGAGCTTATGTTACTCGAGCTAGGGAGGATGCTGCTTCTCCAGATGTCATTACCGGTACTTTTACCCTTTATGATACTACTGTGATTGCATTGATTGATCCTGGTTCGACCCATTCATATGTATGTGAAACTCTAGTATTCAGTAAGACTCTGCCAGTGAGTCTACTGAGTTTGTGATTCGTGTATCCAACCCTGTGGGTAGATGTGTGTTTGTTAATAAAGTGTGCAAAAGTTGCCCATTGATGATTCGGATTTTGCTTCCCAAATGATTTAATATCGCTGCCTTTCGATGAGTTTGATATAATTTTGGGAATGGATCGTTAACTTCGCATGATGCAAAGGTGAATTGCAAAAGAAAGCTTATTGATTTGAGACACCGTAATCGAGAGATCATTAGAATTGAATCCAATGATTTAGGTGGGTTTCCTCAGCTTATATCCTCAATGTTAGCCCTAAGTATGTGAGAAAAGGGTGCGAAGCTTATTTGGCTTATGTAATCGATAATAAATTGTCTCAAAAATAGATTGAATCAGGTTTATTGTATGTGAATACCTGGATGTGTTTCTGAAGAATTATCGGGTTTACCTCTCGACGAGAAATTGAGTTTGGCATTGAATTAGCTCGAACGACTCGATCTCAATAGCTCCATATCGATGGCACCTCTTGAGTTAAAAGAGTTGAAAGCACGCTTGCAAGAATTAATGATAGGGCTTTACACCACCAAGTTTCTCTCCTTGGGTGCACCATTTTTTGTGAGAAAGAAAGATGGAACGATGCGAATGTGTATTGATTATCGACAACTGAATAAGGTAACTATAAAGAATAAGTACCCGTTACCTCGGATTGATGACTTGTTTGATCAGTTGAAAGGGGCTTCAGTATTTTCGAAGATAGACTTGAGATCGGGTTATTATTAGTTGCGAGTCAGAGATACAGATGTGCCAAAGACTGCATTCCAGACGAGGTACGGACATTTTGAGTTTTTGGTTATGCCTTTTGGGCTTACTAATGCACCTGCTCTTTTTATGGATTTGATGAATCGAGTTTTTAGACAGTTTTTGGATCAATTTGTGGTAGTGTTTATTGATGATATATTGATTTACTCTAAAGATGAAATTGAGCATGCTGAGCATTTGAGATTAGTGCTACAAACTTTGCGAAATCAGCAGTTGTATGCGAAGTTTAGTAAGTGTGAGTTCTAGATGAAAGAGGTCAGCTTTTTGGGACATGTTGTTTCAGCATCAGGCATTCGAGTTGATCCGAACAAAATATCGGCTATACTTGAGTGGAAGCCACCGAAAAATGTTTCCGAGATTCAAGTTTTCGGGACTTGCGGGTTACTATCGACGATTTGTGAAAGATTTTTCTATGGTAGCTACCCGCTGACAAAGTTATTGCGTAAAGATGTCGTTCGAGTGGTCGAAAAGTGTCAGAAAAGTTTTGATCAGCTGAAAGCCCTTTTGACAGATGCTCCAGTGTTAGTTCAGCCTGAATCGGGTAAAGAATTTGTTGTTTATTCTAATGCTTCTTTAAATGGTTTGGGCTGCGTTTTGATGCAGGAAGGCAAAGTTGTAGCCTACGCTTCAGGACAATTGAAGCCGCATGAATGAAATTACCCGACGCATGACTTAGAACTTGCAGCCATTGTTTTTGCATTGAAAATTTGGCGTCACTATTTATTTGGCGAGAGGTGTCACATTTATTCAGATCATAAAAGTCTAAAGTATTTAATGACTTAGAAGGATCTAAATTTGAGACAACGCAGGTGGTTAGAATTTTTGAAAGACTATGAGTTGGTGATTGACTACCATCCGGGAAAAATCTAACGTCGTTGCAAATGCATTAAGTCGAAAATCATTGTTTGCTCTTCGTGCAATGAACGCACAGATTGCTATGTCTGGTGATGGTTCGATCATAGCCGAGTTACAAGCAAGACCGATGTTTATTCAGCAAATTTGTGATGCACAGAAAGTTGACAAGGATTTGATTGCTAGACAAATTCAGTGCGAAAAAGGTGCAGAGTCAGATTTTCAGATTGATGCAAATGACTGTTTGAATTTTAAAAGCCGAATGTGTGTTCCGAAAAACTCAGATTTGATACAGGTGATTCTGAGTGAGGCCCATAGTGGTCGATTGTCAATACATCCGGGTAGCACAAAGATGTATAATGATTTGAAACAGTTCTATTGGTGGCCGGGCATGAAACGGGATATATCTGAATTTGTTTCGAAATGCTTAGTTTGTCAGCAAGTAAAAGCTGAACATCAAGTGCCATCTGGATTACTTCAGCCAATCATGATACCTGATTGGAAATGGGATAGAATTACAATGGATTTTGTATCCGGTCTTCCTATGACACCGAATGAGAAAGATGCCGTCGGGTTATAGTTGATAGACCGACTAAATCGACTTATTTTGTGCCATTAGATGCACTTTTCACTCGATAAACTTGTCAATTGTATGTATCGCAAATTGTGAGATTGCATGGTGTACCGAGTTCCATTGTTTCGACGAGACCCGAGATTTACATCGCAGTTTTGGAAGAAGTTGCAAGATGCCTTAGGTACTAAACTACATTTTAGTACAGCTTTTCATCCGCAGACAGACGGTCAGTCTGAGCGAACTATTCAGATACTTGAGGACATGTTGAGATGTTGCGTTCTCGAGTTTGAAGGTACGTGGGAACGATACCTACCTTTGATTGAATTTGCTTATAATAACAGTTTTCAATCTAGTATCAAGATGGCGCCTTATGAAGCCTTGTATGGGCGAAAGTGTCGAACACCATTATACTGGACTGAGCTCAGCGAGAATAAGATACACGGGGTTGATTTGATTAAAGAAACTGAACAGAAAGTAGCTATTATTAGAGACAATTTGAAAGCTGCTTTGGATCGTCAAAAGTCTTATGCTGATTTGAAACGTAATGACATTGAATTTCAGGTCGGAGATCGAGTATTTTTAAAGGTTTCTCCGTGGAAGAAAGTGCTCCGTTTTGGCTGAAAAGGCAAGTTGAGCCCGAGGTTCATTGCACCGTATGAAATCATTGAATGCGTTGGGCCTGTTGCTTATAGCTTGAGGCTACCCTCAAAATTAGAAAAGATACACGATGTATTTCACGTTTCTATGCTTCGTAGATACAGATCAGATCCGTCACATGTGATTTCTCCGTCTGAGATTGAGATCCAACCTAATATGACGTATGAGGAAAAACCGATCCGTATTTTAGCCCGGGAAATGAAAGAGTTAAGAAACAAAAGGATTTTCTTAGTGAAAGTACTATAGAATCGGCACAGAGTTGAAGAGGCAACGTGGGAGCCTGAAGATTCAATGAGGCAACAATATCCGACGTTGTTTAACGGTAAGATTTTTGGGGATGAAAATCCTTAAGGGGGGAGAGTTGTAACAGACCGAATCGGAACGGTGGTTTCGAGACCATGAATCCAAGCCTGAGAAATATTTAAATATTATATTTAGTGTTTATTATATATGAATTTATGTGTGTGAAAGTTTCGTAGAAAAATTTTATCGTTTGAGTATTGAATTTGACAAAAAGGACTTAATCGCGTAAAAGGTAAAAGTGGCATACTAGAGTGTAAAGTGCCTATTTGAGCATGGCTTTTTAATATGAAGCATTAAAAGGGTAAATAACCCATTTTTAGAGTTAATGGGTGGCTTATGTCAAAAATAACTTTAGTATATATGTTAGTTTTATTTTATATTAAAGGTTATATTAGTAATTTAATAATTACTTTATTATATGTTAAAATAACATAAACAAAAGCCATCATCTTATTCATTCTCTCATGGCCGAATATTGAGAAAGAAAAAAAGGGGGTTTTGTTCTTTGAATTTCGGCATTTGGAGGCTTGATTTCAAGGTTAGTTTGATTTCGGTTTTTAATAATTTTTATGTTTTTGAGATCGTTGCTTCAAACCGTAGCCGACCTATGTTGTAATTTTTGAATCCAAGCATGTTTGATGTTCGGCTATTGATAGGTTTATATAGTTTTTGATGTTTGATGGTGTTAGATAAAAGATAAGTTAAAAATTAGTATATTATGTATTGGAAGTTTTGAAGAGTTTTTGTTTTTAGGGCCAAATTGTAAAAATAAAAATTAGAGAGGGCTTAAATGCAAAATAAATGAAAGAAATGGACCTATATGGTCCTTATACATATTTGGCCCTTGTATAGTCTTAGCTAATTTGGTGTATTTTGTGTGTTATGCAAATAGGACTAAATTACAAAGTTTTGAAATATTGGGGTAAAATAGTAATTTGCCCATTTATGTGCTTAGGGACTAAATTGAGATGAAATGTACTTGAATGAGCTAAATTTTAATGTGTTTTAGATCAAGAGCAAAGAAAACAGATTTAGATCGGGGAAAGACGAAGTTTCTCGAATAGTCGATTTGTACTGTCTATCGACAACCGAGGTAAGCCCTTAAGCAATTATATGTCTAAAATTATTTATATGACTTAATGGATGATGAAATTTAAATGTTTTGAGGATATATATATATATAAGATAGCGAATGTAGCTAAATATTTTAGTAAGAAGTGTTGAAAAATTTCAATCAATTGATAAGTTCATGTGATATGAATTAAGTATGGTTTGTATAATTACGTTAGCTTGTAATGTGAATGTGATGGAAGTAATATTGTATTTCGGGCTTCGAGCCTAGCAGGCCTTGTGACGGTGATTTAATTCGGGCTTTAATGCCTAGTAGGCTTCGTGTTTGATTTAATTCGGCTTTAATGCTCAGCGTGCTTCGTGCTTTGATTTAATTCGGCTTTAATGCTCAGCGTGCTTCGTCTTGGGTGATTTATTTCGGCTTTAATGCTCAGCGTGCTTCGTGTCGTTGATTTAATTTGGGCTTAAATGCCTAGCGTGCTTCGTGCTTGATATGCTATAAGTGGAGATTTTGAGAATCAAACAAGGTGAGATATATATGTGGTTATGTACTAAAAGTTCGGGTAAGAATTTGCCTACTATATTAGTAAGGAAGAAGGTGAGTTAAGTTCTTTTTGTTTTGAATCAATTTTATGTGTAGAAATGGTCAATTGCTCAAGTTTTATAATATATAATGTTGAATCTATCATTGATGTGAATATACATAGCTTATATGTGAAGTTGATAAAGTATATGATCGAGTGATATAGTGATGAAAATCGATACAAATGTGACCTTAGTATTCAAATAGTGTATTCGATATATATATACATATATAGTGAAATTTATGTACAATATTATTAGTTTGAAAAGTTAAGTGTTTACTTGTATGTTCATTGTAAGTATATGTGCTTAGGACTTACTAAGCCAAAGGAGCTTACTCTGCTTATGTTTGTGTTCTATTTTATAGATCAATAATTCAACTACTGGCTCGAGGATCATCAAGACAATCGACCACACTATCACTCTCTTTGGTATAGTTACGCTTTTGTAAACTTTTGAATCAAAGGCATGTATAGGCTTTGTTTTGATAAATAATGAATAATGTCATTTGTAAATATAAATATGGCCTTGCGAATAAGGTCATTGCTTTTGGTTAAGTTTAGGTTTCATATATGATATGGTTGCTTACATTAAAATACCAATAGATATGCGATTTCGGTCATGCTTTAAATCATACATGGAAAATGATCATATGATATATATATATATATGGTGTAATATTGGGATATATACTTAGGTATAAAGAAGTAAATGTGAATGTACAAAGATACCATGTGAAAATAGCTATCTTGGTGACTTGATTATGCATGGTAAAATGTATATATATATTTATACTTGTAATGTCATTTGATAATGCTTAAATATGTATGGCTTTGTGGTAAGTATTTAGAGTAAAATTTTTATACTTGATAAGAGCACCTATGGTACGCATAAATGCATGTAAACCATGTTTGAATTAGGCATATCTTATATTTAAGAATTGAATGAACATGGGTACCACTAATTGCATGTATTGTATATTATATGCATAAATAAAAATACTAGGTTATGAGTTGATCTCGTTTGGAGTTTAGGTTTACATTTAAATGCTAACCATATTCGATTATGTGAAATGAGTATTAAGGTATGAATATGTGGTTATAATTACATAGGTATATATGTATATGTACGTAGGTAATGGTCATGGCCGAATGGGGTGAATGAAAACGTGAAATGATGAATCGGTTGATATTATACATGTTATGTTATAATGCAAAATGGTTACATATGCGAATGGTATGATCTTAAGTAATAAAGAAATGAGGAATTTATGAAATCCATAATGATGTATGCTTATTTAGTCTTTGATGGTGAATGATTCAATGAGCAATGTGTCACTAGTTGTAAATGATTTTATTTGTGAAGTATTACTGAATGTCTTGATATTCGACTAGGGATATTGCTTTCTCTTCAATAATATGACTTGGTATACTATATTTAAGTAGTAACAAGTATAAAAGTGCATTTGATGGGTGTTGAGGTCGGGTAATACCTCGTAACCCCATTCCAGCGATGGATACGGGTTAGGGGTGTTACATTTTATTGGTATCAGAGCTACGGTTTAGTCGATTCTAGGACTACCGTAGTACGTAAGAGTCTAGCTATACATGCCTTTGAATTTTGTATGTGATAGTGTGGGGACCTCCAACAATTTCAATTGTATTTATCTGCCTCCTTCACCTTCAGCTGATGATATCCCGACCTTAAGTCGATCTTTGAGAACACTGTCGCCCCCTTAAGCTGATCGAACAAGTCGTCTATCCTTGGCAAAGGATACTTGTTCTTAATGGTCAGCTTATTTATCTGATGGTAATCTATGCACATATGCATAGTTCCATCCTTCTTCTTTACAAACAGGACCGGTGCTCCCCATGGAGACACACTGGGTCGAATGAACCCACGATCCAATAATTCTTGGATTTGAGCCTTGAGCTCCACCAACTCCTTTGGTGCCATTCGGTATGGAGCGATTGACATAGGAGCTGTTCCCGGTAGCAAGTCTATTCCAAATCCTACCTCCCTATCTGGGGGTATTCCTGGTAATTCCTCTGGGAACACATCCTCAAAATCCCTTACAGTTCTAACTCCACTGACACCTCCTTCCTTTCCATCTAACGCACTTACAAAGGCTAAGAACGCCCTGCACCCTTTACGAACCATCTTCTCCGCCTTCAATGCCGAAACTACATTAGACAAGTAGTTTCTTCTTTCTCCGATCATTACCACTACTTCATCCTCCGGGGTCCTTAGTTCCATTCGTTTAGCCACACAATCCAACACGACTCGGTGCTCTACTAGCCAGTCCATTCCAAGTATGTGTTCAAACTCCCCAAAGGGTAGTTCCATTAAGTCAGCCCGAAAGTTCACTCCCTGAATCTTTGAAGGTACACTCCGAAAGATCTTATCCACCTCTACAGTTTGGCCTAATGGGCTTACTACAGTCATCTGCCTATCCGAAAGTTTAGAGTCTAGGCCTAGTGTTTCCACTACACTACATGCAACATAAGAATGGGTCGAGCCCACATCAATAAGAGCAAAATAGGGCTTGCCATGAATGAGGAACGCATCGCTTATGACGCCCAAGCCTCTATCCTCCCTCCGAGAATCGCATAAATCAAACCCACCGCCTTTGCCTCAAGATATAAAGACCTCGGCCTAGTGTTCCACGTCCTCTACCATTTCCTTAATTATTCAGACCACGACCTCGCTGAGGCTGCTGTCCCCCTCTACCAGCCTGATTAACATTCTAAGCTACTGGCTACTTTTCATCTGGTCTCTTTGGACAGTCCTTGACCTTGATCATATGGTCCTTTGACCCACAACTGAAACACCCACCTGTCTTCTTCCAGCATTCGCCTAAATGTTTCTTCCCACACCGATCACAAGGATGATATCGCCTCCGCACTCAACTTGTTAACCCATGCCCATCACTCTGGGCCTTTTCAGACATTTTTGACGATCCTCGACGACCCATAACCCTTTTGGGTCTATTCCTATCGTAGCTCGCTTAACCAAATCCTTGATTCCCTCGGCTACCTTAGCCTTTTCTACCAACGCGGAAAACTCCCGTTCTTGATGTGGAGCTATCAATAACCTTAGGTCATCCCTTAAACCGTCTTCAAACCGCTCACAGAAAATACTCCGTAGCAACTACTCTTCGAGCATATCGGCTTAACCTCGTAAATTCACTTCATACATCGCTCTCGACTTGTTTCCTTGAACCATTTCGTAAAAGCTTTCCTCCGCTCATCAATATAACTGCGTGCGACATACTTTTCTAATATGCCTCCTTAGCATACTCCTGTGTCGATCCTCAACGTGGCACCATCCTCGACCGTTAACCACCATTGGTATGCTTCATCGTAATGAAAGCCACCATTCCTTTCAACTTCTCTTGAGGGTTAGATCGAGCTTATCCATAATGCGCCTTCTGTCGCTTCCAACCAAAGATTCAATTGCATCGAAAAGCCACACTAGATACTCCACGGAACACCTCACCTCGTTGGCTCGAGTCACTGCATGCATTTCGAGCTCCATCATTTCCACCCGCCACCACCATTTCAAGAACTCGCAGATAGCCGCGATACAAAGATCATCCCCGTCCCGAAGCTTGTCGCTCGACAATCGACAACTAGGGTGGTGGTGGCGGTGGTAACTTATTGTCAGACCCTTGACCCGATCTAACGGGTTTTGACACAGTCATTCTTCCTCTACCGCGTCCATGACGACCTCGTCCTCTAGAACTCATATCTAACAACGCGCTTTAATCTGATTTAAGAAATTTATATGAATTAGCCTTTATTCCACTAATTAACCGCGAAGAAGTTTTATGAAAAGAATTTTTGAAGTGGTTCTTTCGTATTCATACATGCACACAGTCTTTACATTCATCCATCAATCAATTATGAACTTTCGTTCATTCAGAGAAATGTTGTAGTTTTCATTGTTGTTGTTTTTCCACTACCTAGGGGTATTTTCGTAATTTGTCCTACAGGGGTATTTTTCGCAACTTATCGAAACAAGGTTCCTTAGTGTCTTGGTCAATGAGGGTATTCTGGAAATTTTGCATTCCCGGGGGTATTTTGGAAAATTTTAAAATTCAAGGGTATTTTGGTAATTACCCTGGGTGAATTTATAAATCTTAATAAATCACGGATATTTTGGAATTTACAAAACTTGAGGGTTGTTTTTGAGAAATTGTTTTCCAAATCAGTGTTGTTGCAAAAATATTTGAAGATCGGGGGTCGTTCTGGTAATTTTGTAACTCAGGGGTATTTCGGTAATTTGTAGGGTATGGGTAATTTCGTAATAATTTGAAACACCCCAAACCCGGCCCAAAAAGCCTAACCGGATTTGGTATATTCCTCGAGTAAAACTTTAGCGGAATATCGTTTTGTTCAAGAAAACTTGATGATTTTAAGTAAAACGGATTAACTTAAAGATCGAGTTGGGCTTAGTTGAAAAATAGATTTGTATTTTCTTAAAACATATATATATATATATTACTGACAAAAGACCTTTTTAAATTATTTATCGAAAACCATTTAGTTATTTAATTGATAATTGTTCATGGCGTAATTTAAAATAAATCTAAACACAAGATCTAAAAGTAGTTTATAGTGGCCTTATTACAAAAATAGCAAACCCAAAATAAAGTCTAAGTAATAAAATTTAAATTAATAAGTTTAAGTTGGGAAATCTCCACAATACTTGATATGAGCACCGCCACCTCAAATCCTTGTCAATTCGATCCATCGCACTATGAATTATCTGAAAAGTTTATCCCACAAAAGGGGTGAGTCATAAACTCAATGTATAACACATACACTAAAAAGTCCATTTTATCATATGCTTTGAGTCCAAAAATTTTCACATATGGCCATAGGCCCATTTAACTCATATTTAGCCCAAAGGCCCATTTAGCTCATATTTAGCCCAAAGGCCCATTTAGCTCATGTTTAGCCCAAAGGCCCATTTCATAGCAGATCAAATAATAATCATCAATATTACATGGTTATGTACATGAAATGAAATGCAAGCCCGGCCCACCTAAATATCCATCCGCTACACACTACCCGTACCAACCAACACACCGTGGGGATTACTAAATCAACCCTCCATCCGCTACACACCATCGAAGGCGCTTCTTTGCAGTCAACATGCACATCGCCTTATAATGTTGTGGCAAAGCCACCAAAACAGATGTGACCAAGTCACCGATCAAGTCCAATTTCAAATACGTGACCAAGTCACCAGATTCACATATGTGACCAAGTCACCGGATTCAAATATGTGACCGAGGTCACTGGAGTCAAATATGTGACCAAGTCACCGAGTCAAATATGTGACCAAGTCACCGTAAATGTGGTAAAACAACCGTAATACTTCCTCCTTTATCAACAATACCCATATGCCCATGCACATACATATCAAATCGATTTTCATGCTATTTACCCCACAAAACATAATATAATCATACTCATTTCATATTTATGCATATAGCAAAAAATAAACTAATATTGGGGTAAACATACACAATTTTGTATACCAATGATTGGTATCCACAAACAAACATATTGTCATATAATCACTTTTAAAATATAGATCTATGGAAATTTTAATGTAAGGTTACACACCTTGTGATAGTGAGAACAATACTCTCTCACTCGTCAACACCTAATTGATTAACACACTTGGTTAGTATACACTATTGTTAACAAAACTATACTTATTGACGAGAGATCTAATTCCTTACCCTCGGATTCTCGAACGACAGTTATTTGTGGTTTTTCTCCCCTAGATGGATCAAAACCCGCTGGTAATCCACCAACGTAAAGTGGTTCGGTTGTACGCACTACTTCAAATGACCGATCCTCGTTAGCAGAGGGTCCACAACCCGGTGGAAAATCTCTAACCGCCAATACAAATTTCTTCGCTTGTAGTTCGATGGTAAAGGAATACCTCCTCTCTTCCAAACACTCCATCGGCTCTTTTCTTACCTATCTTGTTGATCTTAAATCGCCTTAAAATACGATCGATTAGTAGTCTATCTAAATAAATCGATATGATCTAAATTAATAACCTTGCCTTGATGATTTCGAATGGTCACTTAAAGGTTGTCTTCAACAAAGATCTTTGAAAATCCTTTTCAAATGATTCGCCTAGGAGAGAAATTAAAAGATCATGATTCTAATTTTCCTAAAGTAAAAGAATTGATGAAAATGATTGATAAAATCTTACTTTGAGTTCTTCAAGATTCGACCTTGAATAAGAAGAAAAGAATATGATGATTCAAATTTTAACAAAAGAGAAGAGAAATGGTGGTTTCAATATGATGGTTTCGGTTTTGAGGGAAAGAAGAAAGATAATGGAAATGATAGAAGAGAGAGAAGAAAGAAAAGATAATGTTAAAGAAAAGAAAAAAGGGATAGGTTTAGAGACCTATGCACATTCTACCAAAGAGGTAAAATTGAAGAAAAATGGTTCTTGATCCTTTGTAGATTCGAAAGAGGGAAAGACAAGAGAGAAATAAAATGAAAAGAAAAAGAAAAGGAGAAACGATCAAAGAGAAAGGAGATTGGTTTTGGGGCTTAGATGCATTCGGCCAAGAGGGAGAAATGAAGAAGAAAAGATGATGCTTGAACCTTTTGGTACATTCGGCAATGAGAGAAAAGGAAGAAAAGAAGAAAGGCTTTCCAACTTTTGAGGCTTTTGACAAGAATTTTGAGAGAGGAATTTTAACCAAATGGTCAAAATGTGAACCAAAACAAAGAGAAGTTTTGCCTAATTCCCAAAGCAAGATTCGCTAAGAGGAGAATTTTGGAGAAATGAGAAAAGATGGACAATTTTGCTAGGATTTTTGGCCAACTAGCACCCTAATGGCTACACTAATTTTCGGTCAACCTTAGCCAACATCATCCCCCTTTTTCCTCATTGTTTCTTCCCCATCATATCCAAAATTTACTACACAATTAAACCACTCCCTTAACCCTTCATGTTGTTCTAGGTTCATGGTCAAATGACCATGAACACACTCCTAAAACAATGCCCAAACTTATGCCTTTGTCCCCTCATCTTATCATCAACTTATGATTCCATACCATAAGTTCTTAGCTTCCTTTTTCACTTGGTCAAATAGCCAAAATTAAGAGAACACTCATCCACTCTAGAACATTCTTGGCCGACACTTATAGGAACGAAAACAAAAAAACAAAATCCTCCCTTATGCTAGCTAGGAGATTCGAACCTCATTCCTCAAGCACACATCCATGCATCTTAACCACCTTGCCAATTACTCAATTCATGCTAAAACTTCTTATCATTAATTCTTAAGGCCTAACTTGCTTAGTTCTCTCTAATTAATAGGAATTAAAAGTTTTACTAAGCATTCACTTAATTAATGAAGCTCAAATAACTTCCAAAATACACTTAATAATAATTAAGCATGCAACATCATTCAATTAAGTAAAATGCATAACCCCTAATTATCAGGATGCTACAGTTCTACCCCCTTAAAATAATTTCATCCTCGAAATTACCTAGCTGGAATAAGTGAGGGTATTGCTGTCGCATCACTTCCTCTGGTTCCCACGAAGCTTCTTCTGATCCATGATTACGCCATAATACCTTGACAAGAGGAACCAACTTTCTCCGTAAAACCTTTATATCTCGCTCCAGAATTTGAATTGGCTCCTCTTCATATGACAAGTCTGATCTTAATTCCACCTCCTCAACTGGTACTACATGAGATGGATCTGACCGGTAACGGCGTAACATTGAAACATGGAATACATCATGCATTTGCTTCAATTTCGAAGGCAAATCTAACTGTTATGCCACAGATCCGACCCGCTTCACAATCCGATAAGGTCCAATGAACCTGGGACTTAGTTTCCCTTTTGCGTCCAAATCTCATCACCTTTTTCCAAGGTGAAACCTTTAGGAAAACTTGGTCTCCCACTGCATACTCTATTTCTTTCCGCTTTAGATCTGCGTATGATTTTTGTCTGTCAGATGCTTCCTTTAATCGAGCCCGGATTATCTTAACCTTTTCTTCGGATTCAGCCACTATCTCTGGACCCAAAATCTGACGTTCCCCTAATTCTGTCCAACACGTAGGAGTGCGACACTTTCGTCCATATAGTGTTTCATATGGTGTCATCCGTATACTAGATTGGAAACTGTTGTTGTACGCAAATTTTGCCAACGGTAAGAATTCCTCCCAACTTCCATTGAAATCTATCACACATCCCCTTAACATATCTTCTAAGATTTGGATTACTCTTTCAGACTGACCGTCCGATTGAGGATGAAATGCCGTACTGAAATCCAATCTGGTGCCCAAAGCCTGATGCAATGCTTTCCAAAATCGCGACGTAAATCTCGGATCTCTATCCAAAATAATAGACAACGGCACTCCATGCAATCTCACAATCTCAGCCACATATAACTTCGCCAATTTCTGCAAAGAGTAATCAATCCGAACTGGAATAAAATGCGCAGATTTCATCAATCGGTCCACTATCACCCATACAGAGTCTTTCTTAGTAGGCGTAAGAGGAAGCCCACTAACAAAGTCTATGGTGATTCTCTCCCACTTCCACTGCGGAATCTTTATCGGTTGAAGCAATCCCGATGGTACTTGATGTTCAGCCTTGACTTGCTGACACGTCAAGCACCTTCCTACAAACTCCGTAACATCTCGCTTAAGTCCAGGCCACCAAAATTGATCTCGCAAATCTCGATATAATTTACTTCCTCCGGGATGCATAGCATAGGGCTACTATGCGATTCTCAAGTATCTTTGCCTCAACTCCCGATCCTTTGGCATACGACTTTACCTTTGAAGCACAATACCCGTCATCATTAATACCAAAATCTTCCAATTTCCCACTCTGCACCGTCAAGCTTTTCACTCAGATCTTCATCTACTAACGCCTCTCTTTCACCGACTTAACCATGTCGGCTTAACTCAAGTTACGCCAATAAGCTTCACATCGTAAAGACTAAGGTGTGCAAACATCGCCTCAAATCGACACCACTTTTCGACTTAGAGTGTCCGCCACTACGTTCGCCTTGCGGGTGGTACTCGATGGAACAAATAGTCTTTCAATAACTCTATCCACCTTCACGCCTCAAATTCAGCTTCTTTACGAGTCGAGAGATATTTCAAACTTTTGTGGTCCGTGTATATCCGACTTCTCCCCGTATAAGTAATGTCTCCAAACCTTAAAAGCAAAGACTACAGCTGCCAACTCCAAGTCATGCATCGGGTAATTAACCTCGTGCGGTCTCAACTGTCGAGATGCATACGCAACTATCTTTCTGCCTTGCATCAGAACACATCCTAATCCCGTGTGAGAAGTGTCACAATACACGATGAAATCCTTCCCTGCCTCAGGCTAGATTAAAACCGGAGCTTCAGTCAAAACTTTCTTTAGCTTTTTAAAACTCTCTTGCTGCTTATCAGCCCACACGAAAGTTACTTCCTTTCTCAATAATTTCGTTAAAGGTGCAGCTATCGATGAAAATCCTTCAACGAATCTTCTGTAGTATCCGGCTAAACCCAAGAAACTGCAAACCTCAATTACGGACTTAGGTGGTTTCCAATCTAGCACAGCCTCAATCTTCCGAGGATCCACCCTTATCCCTTCCGCAGATACCACATGGCCTAAAAATGCAACTTCTTTCAGCCAAAATTCACACTTGCTGAATTTGGCGTACAGTTTCTTCTCCCTTAATATTCGCAACACAATCCGGAGATGCTCATCATGTTCTACTTCAGATTTAGAATACACCAGAATATCATCTATGAATACCACGACGAATTGATCCAAGTAGGGCTAAAAAATTCGGTTCATCATATCCATGAACGCAATGGCGCATTCGTTAATCCGAATGGCATTACCGTAAATTCATAATGCCCATATCTAGTTCGTAAAGCCGCCTTATGGATATTCGCTTCTTTCACTTTAAGTCGATGATACCCCGACCTTAGATCAATCTTTGAGAATACCGCAGCTCCCTTAAGCTGATCGAACAAGTCGTCGATCCTTGGCAAAGGATACTTGTTCTTGATGGTCACTTATTCAATTGCTTTAGTCTATACACATCCTCATCGATCCGTCCTTCTTCTTCACGAATAGGACCGGGTGCTCCCCATGGAGACACACTAGGTCGAATGAATCCACGATCAAGCAACTCCGAATTTAAGCCTTAAGCTCAACCAATTCCTTCTTGCCATTCTATATGGAGCAATAGAAACCGGCGCCGTTCCTGTGCAATAAATCTATCCCAAATTCTACCTCACGATCCGGAGGCAAACCCGAAGTTCTTCCAAAAAACATCTACAAATTCCTTCACCGTCTCGACTTCATTAGCGCTTGTCTCCTTAGCCTCCAAAGCATTCACTAACATCGGAAGGCTTCACATCCCTTTAACCATCTTTTTCGCCTTAAGAGCGGATACTACATTAGATAAGTAGTTCCGCCTCTCACCCAACACTACAACTTCCTTGTCATCAAAAGTTCTTAAGGACATTCTCTTAGCAAGACAATCCACATTTGCACGGTACTTCACAAGCCGCCCATGCCTAAGATTAGGTCGAATTCTCCAAATGGCAACTCCATTAGATCACCGAAAATCAGATCCTTGAACTTCTAAAGGCACTTCCTTAAAAGTTTGTCTACAACTCACTGCTCATCTAAAGGACTAAGTACGATCATCTTCCTAGGTACGCTTTGAAGTCACATGCAAAGTCCCAGATACTTCACTAGCGATATAGGAATGAGTTGACCCTATATCTATTAAAGCAATAAAGGGCAACCCGTAAATCGAAACGCATCTGTGATAACATCAGTGCATCACCGTTTTCTCTCGACGAATCGCATACACCAAACCTGGTTGTCTCGCCTCGAGCTACCATCGCCTCCTCTCAAGTTCCGCGACCTCTATTGGAACCATTGCCCTTCCATTTGGACCACAACCTCTTATTGGTCAGTCATTCCGCTTCATCACTGATTAGCACCGACTTGTCGGATGATTCTTTTCTAAGTTCATCGTGCAATCCTTGATCATATGATCCTTCGAACCGCACTTGAAACATTCACCGGTCTTTTTCCAAAGATTCTCCGAGTGCATTTTCCCACACCGAGAACAAGTACGATTTTGTCCACCCGTAGTAGTCTGTTGATTTCACGGACCATCACTTCTTGATTTCTTTTGAAAATTCGAGACGACCACGAGGACCCAAAGCTTCTCTTATTCTTGCTCGCCTCTATCCGGCTCGCCTCTCATCGTTTAGGCTCTTGACAATTCTTGCCCTTTCCGCTAAGATTGCAAAATCTCTTTCACGGTGTGGAGCAATCATCACTCTTAGCTCATCTCTAAGTCCATCTTCAAATCTGATACACCGTTCATATTTCGTAGCCACTATCCCTCTGGCATATCGGCTAAGTCGTAAAAATTCTGCTTTATATTCAACTATCGACTTGTTTCCTTATACTAGATTCAGAAATGTCTTCCTCTGGGAGTCGATGTAGCTAGCTCCAACATATTTCCCTTCGAATTTAATCTTAAAATACCCCCAATCCAAACGATCCACAGGGGTACTCTCCTTTATAGTGAGCCACCACTGGTAGGCTTCATCGCGGAGAAGTGAAATGGCACCTTTCAATTTCTCTTCATCGGTCAGATCTATATCGTCCATGATCCTCTCGATCGCCTCCAACCAATATTCAGCTACATTTGAGCTACTCCAGATACTCCTCACGAAAACCTCAAATCAGCTTCGATCTAAGTCTCTCGATGTGACTTTCGAGACCCATTTCCGAACTAGCTTCGCTACTCATTCTAAAACTCGCAAGACAACTTGTGATATCACGTCACCTCCTTCATTTTGTTCTTGAAAGTCCACCCCAACAAATGGTGGCGGAGCTTCTTCTCGAAACCTTGACCAGATCGAATCGGTTCAAACACCATCCTTCCTCTTCCATGTCCACGACGACCACGCCCCTAGAGCTCATGTCTACTACGATCTTATCTGCTTTTATGAAAAGTCTTATGTATTAGAGTCTTTTCACTTCTTATTAAAGGAAAGTTTTATGAAACAGATATTCAGCAGTTTTTCCGTAGTAGCACACAAACACCTAAGGTCCATGTCTCTAAAGTATAGTTTAAGTTTAAACTATCATACATATCACATATCGATAAAGTACATACCTGATGGATCTGGGCCGAGAACTCGAGTGCCATGCTCTTATAAAATCACTTAACTTAAGAAAACTTTCAAAAAGTCATTTGGGCCAACTTTTGAAAACGTTGTGGGCTTCAAAACCCAAGGCCAAGAGTTTAAAACTGGGCTCTGATACCAAGTTGAAACACCCCAAACCCGGCCCAAAAAGCCTAACCAAATTTAGTATGTTCCTCGAGTAAAACTTTAGCGGAATATCATTTTGTTCAAGAAAACTTGATGATTTTAAGTAAAACGGATTAACTTAAAGATCGAGTTGGGCTTAGTTGAAAAATAGATTTGTATTTTCTTAAAACATATAATTATTACTGACAAAAAACCTTTTAAATTATTTATCGAAAACCATTTAGTTATTTAATTGATAATTTTCATGGCGTAATTTAAAATAAATCCAAACACAAGATCTAAAAGTAGTTTATAGTGGCCTTATTACAAAAATAGCAAACCCAAAATAAAGTCTAAGTAATAAAATTTAAATTAATAAGTTTAAGTTGGGAAATCTCCACAATACTTGATACGAGCACTGGCCACCTCGAAATTCTTCAATTCGATCCATCGCACTATGAATTATCTGAAAAGTTTATCCTACAAAAGGGGTGAGTCATAAACTCAATGTATAACACATACACTAAAAAGTCCATTTTATCATATGCTTTGAGTCCAAAAATTTTCACATATGGCCATAGGCCCATTTAACTCATATTTAGCCCAAAGGCCCATTTAGCTCATATTTAGCCCAAAGGCCCATTTAGCTCATGTTTAGCCCAAAGGCCCATTTCATAGCAGATCAAATAATAATCATCAATATTACATGGTTATGTACATGAAATGAAATGCAAGCCCGGCCCACCTAAATATCCATCCGCTACACACCACCCGCACCAACCAACACACCGTGGGATTACTAAATCAACCTCCATCCGCTACACACCATCGAAGGCGCTTCTTTGCAATCAACATGCACATCGCCTTTATAATGTTGTGGCAAAGCCACCAAAATAGATGTGACCAAGTCACCGACCAAGTCCAAATTTCAAATACGTGATCAAGTCACCAGATTCACATATGTGACCAAGTCACCGAATTCAAATATGTGACCGAGGTCACCGAGTCAAATATGTGACCAAGTCACGGAGTCAAATATGTGACCGAAGTCACCGTAAATGTGGTAAAACCACCGAATACTTCCTCCTTTATCAACAATACCCATATGCCCATGCACATACATATCAAATCAGATTTTCATGCTATTTACCCCACAAAACATAATATAATCATACTCATTTCATATTTATGCATATATCAAAAAATAAACGGAATATTGGGGTAAACATACCTGAATTTTGTATACCAATGATTGGTATCCACAAACAAACATATTGTCATATAATCACTTTTTAAAATATAGATCTATAGAAATTTTAATGTAAGGTTACACACCTTGTGATAGTGAGAACAATACTCTCTCGCTCGTCAACACCTAATTGATTAACACACTTGGTTAGTATACACTATTGTTAACAAAACTATACTTATTGACGAGAGATCTAATTCCTTACCCTCAGATTCTCGAACGACAGTTATTTGTGGTTTTTCTCCACTAGATGGATCAAAACCCACTGGTAATCCACCAACGTAAAGTGGTTGGATTGTACGCACTACTTCAAATAATCGATCCTCGTTAGCAGAGGGTCCACAACCCGTGGAAAATCTCTAACCGCCGACATAAATTTCTTCGCTTGTAGTTCGATGGTAAAGGATTACCTCCTCTTCCAAACACTCATTCGGCTCTTTTCTTACCTATCTTGTTGATCTTAAATCGCCCTAAAAATACGATCGATTAGTAGTCTATCTAAATAAATCGATATGATCTAAATTAATAACCTTACCTTGATGATTTCAATGGTCACTTAAAGGTCAGTCTTCGACAAAGATCTTTGAAAAATCCTTTTCAAATGATTCGGCCTAGGAGAGAAATTAAAAGATCATGATTCTAATTTTGCTAAAGTAAAAAGAATTGATGAAAATGATTGATAAAATCTTACTTTGAGTTCTTCAAGATTCGGCCTTGAATAAGAAGAAAAGAATATGATGATTCGGCCTTAACAAAAAGAGAAGAGAAATGGTGGTTTCAATATGATGGTTTCGATTTTGAGGGAAAGAAGAAAGATAATGGAAATGATAGAAGAGAGAGAAGAAAGAAAAGATGATGTTAAAGAAAAGAAAAAGGGATAGGTTTAGAGACCTATGCACATTCGGCCAAAGAGGTAAAAATTGAAGAAAAATGGTTCTTGATCCTTTGTAGATTCGGCAAAGAGGGAAAGAAAAGAGAGAAATAAAATGAAAAGAAAAAGAAAAGGAGAAATGATCAAAGAGAAAGGAGATTGGTTTTGGGGCTTAGATGCATTCGGCCAAGAGGGAGAAATGAAGAAGAAAAGATGATGCTTGAACCTTTTGGTACATTCGACAATGAGAGAAAAGGAAGAAAAGAAGAAAGGCTTTCCAACTTTTGAGGCTTTTTGACAAGAATTTTGAGAGAGAGGAATTTTAACCAAATGGTCAAAATGTGAACCAAAACAAAGAGAAGTTTTGCCTAATTCCCAAAGCAAGATTCGGCTAAGAGGAGAATTTTTGGAGAAATGAGAAAAGATGGACAATTTTGCTAGGATTTTTGGCCAACTAGCACCCTAATGGCTACACTAATTTTCGGTCAACCTTAGCCAAGATCATCCCCCTTTTTCCTCCTTGTTTTTTCCCCATCATATCCAAAATTTACTACACAATTAAACCACTCCCTTAACCCTTCATGCCGTCTAGGTTCATGGTCAAATGACCATGAACTCACTCCCAAAATAATGCCCAAACTTATGCCTTTTGTCCCCCTCATCTTATCATCAACTTATGGTTCTATACCATAAGTTCTTAGCTTCCTTTTTCACTTGGTCAAATAGCCAAAATTAAGAGAACACTCATCCACTCTAGAACATTCTTGGCCGACACTTATAGGAAAGAAAACAAAAAAAAAAACAAAATCCTCCCTTATGCTAGCTAGGAGATTCAAACCTCATTCCTCAAGCACACATCCATGCATCTTAACCACCTTGCCAATTACTCAATTCATGCTAAAACTTCTTATCATTAATTCTTAAAGCCTAACTTCCTTAGTTCTCTCTAATTAATAGGAATTAAAAGTTTTACTAAGCATTCACTTAATTAATGAAGCTCAAATAACTTCCAAAATACACTTAATAATAATTAAGCATGCAACATCATTCAATTAAGTAAAATGCATAACCCCTAATTATCAGGATGTTACATAATTTTTTTTTTTTAAAATCAGCGTATTTTGTCATTTTGCAAATTAGGGTTTTTGAACATTTTATAACGTAATGAAATTTTGATAGGAACTATAGATATTTTGAAAATTTCATAAACCAAGGGCATTTTGTAATTTTATAAATCTAAAATATTTCAAGAAAATTTTATAAAAATAATCTTTTTCCAATCAAGAGGATAATTTAGAAATTTTAAAACTAGGGTTTCCATAAAATACGGCTAGTCCCTTTCGGGTTTTAGTTAGGGGTTTAGCCCGTGTATAAGTCCTCTTGGTTAAGGTGAACCGAGGCTAAGCACCAGGTAGGATTCTAGTGGAGAGGAGGTGAGTCACGTGGACTGCTTAAATACCAAGCTCCCACTAAAACCAATCCTAGACATGCGTACCATGGTTGCCACACCCTAACTCAGCGACTCAACCACAGGTTTGTTTATTTAGATATTTAAGTCTTATGTATTTGTTGGGGTACACTAGTCCTAGGGTTTAAATACTTATCAGACTAATCTACGTTGCCATAAAAGCCCATACATTTCACATATTCAAATCACTTCAGAAGTCAGAAGTACTTACCGGTGGATCATGGCCTGAGACTTAGTGGGCCATGCCAGAAAAACCTGAAAATTTTTTAGAAAATTCCTTTTGGGCTTACTTTGGAAAACATTTTGGGCCTTAAACCCAAGGCCGAGAGTTTAAAATTGGGCTCTGATACCAAATTGAAACACCCCAAATCTGGTCCACGAGCCTTGACCGGATCTGGTATGTTCCCTGGTGTAAACCGTTTCAAATTCTTTTGTTACTTAGGAAAAACTTGTATGTTTTTAAAGAAAGATTGTTTTGGGTTGGGCTTGAGTTGAAAACAAGTTTATTTCTTTTTTAAATCCTTTACTTTAGGTGTCAAAACGTTTGGGCTTCGCTTTTAAAAAAATGATTACTTAATCTTTTAATAAATAAAGGTTTGTAAGCTTAACAAATAAAAATAGAATAAAATAATTCTACTAAGGCCTTATTACATCAAATAATTCCCACATTTAAATTCAAAATACTTAAAATAAAATAGTCCAAATAAAAGAAATCAACTTCACATGGCCTCCACTAATCATCTGCTTGCCTACCGTCCATCACCGGTCGTCACCGAAAAGTAATCCCACAACGGGTGAGTCAATGACTCAATGTGTAACCAACACTAAAATTTAATATTTCGGGCATACAATATCATTCATGTTCATAAAGTATTTAAACAATATGATGCAACCCGAACCCAAACCTATATGCCATCCGCTACACACCACCCGCATTCATCCTCGCACACCGTGGGGACTACTAAGTCAACCCTCCATCCGCTACACACAATCGAAGGCGTCGTTGCAATGACGTGCTCATCGCCCTTATAAAAATTCGTGGTCTTAGGTCACCACATTTAGAATTCATGGTCTTAGGTCACCACATTCAGTTTTACGTGGTCTTAGGCCACCACATTCAGTTTTACGTGGTCTTAGGTCACCACATTCAGTTTTCGTGGTCTTAGGTCACGACATTAACTTCTCCTTTTCATATAACCCATATACCCCCATATTTCATGCACAATATGCAAAATCATGCCTTAATTCACATTCTTATCACTTTTCACATGTTAAAAATAACATATATTCATATTCCTAGTAGGAGTAGGAAACGTACCTTAGTACTTTGTACCATAGTATGGTACCTTAGCCATATTCACATTCTTGTAAACATGCACATTTAATTTAAAACATAGCCATGAGCATATTAAAACTTAGAGTAGGGTACACACCTAATTCGCTTAACGATTTCACTTGAAATCCCGAATTCCGATCTTAGATCTTTAACTCCCTACATTCAACCCATATCAAATATTTAATGAAAAACTCATTCGGCCATAAAACCAAATCCTAGTAGGATTTGTGTACTAAAACTTACCTTAATATCGATTTGCTTATTACTCAAATCCCAAAAACTTTGTTATTCTTCTCCTTGTATTCGGCCAAACATTGGATCTCTGCATAGGTTAGTTTCGACTTTTTAACAATTATGAAATAGATCTAGATATCCAAAATAGGCCTTGGCCGAACATACCTATGTGCTTACCTTCCAAATCTTAAATCCCGAATTGGATCCTTGCTTCCTTAATGCTGTTGAAATTCCTATAACCATATGTTAGATTTAATCTAACATTAAAACATAAAACTTGGCCTTTGGCCGAATGTACATATGTCTTACCTTAGATCCTTGAAATCCCGAAAGATACCTTCTTGTAGTTGACAATTCTTAAATCCCGAATACACCCTTCCATAATTCGGCCAAAATCAATAATAGATATTAGTCCCTAAATTTTTGATAAGTCTAAAATATAAAAGAATTGAAACCAATTTTGGATCTTACCCTTTTAAGAAATTGGCAGCACCCTTGTTAAAAGTCCCTTAAAAAATCGACCTTGATGACTAGATGATAAGGTTTCGGCTTTTGGGATTTAATGGAGAAGTCGGCTAGGGGTTCTCTTGGGGTATTCGGTTTCCACAAAAATAAAGAAAAGAAAACTTGAGAAATTTGGCAATGGTGGACTATAGATTTGGCTTAACAAATGAAAGAGAAGAGAAGAGAGGAGAGCACTAAGAAATTCGGCTAGGGAGAAGATGAGAGACTAAATGAAAAACAAAAAGAAGAAAAAGAAGGATACTTCAACTAAGAATTTTGTCTAGCACTCAAACACTAGCCCTTCTTCACTTTTCTCCTCTTATCACCTCATCTAGAAATAAAAGAAATAATCTATCATTTATCCATCTTATTTGCCGAATTTTAACAAAAATAAAACACCTCCCTTTAGAGCCTTATTGCCGTCCACTTCTCTTGCTTCTTGTAGCAAAAATAAAATTCCTTTATTTGCTCCCCAAGTGACTCGAACCTAGGCCTAATACCCTTGTATGTGGCGTCACCTACCTGGGCCTCAAGTGATATCTTCAGGCCATTTTTCCAAGCCTGTTTGTGTGTCAAATTCCTCCTATTAATTTTCTTAAGGCCACCTTGTTTCACTTTCCTCTTTTAACTTAAGTTTCTAAAATGTTCACTTTCCTCTTTTAACTTAGGTTTCCAAAATGTTCACTTTCCTCTTTTAACTTAGGTTTCCAAAATGTTCACTTTCCTCTCTTAACTTAGGTTTCCAAAATGTTCACTTTCTTCTTTTAACTTAACATTTCCATACATTCCCGGGTTTCCAAAAATATTCAAAATACATTCATAACACATAAGACATGTCATTTCGTACAATTAAACCGAAAATGCATAGGCCCTTTTCAGGACGTTACATTTACTACTTGTAAGGCCTACTTTAATATTAGCATATTGGTGTTTTCTCTTCCTAACTCTTTTTATTTGTTTTGGCCGAAACTCCCATTGCCTTTTTGCTCATTTTTTCCCTTGTTGTGCCGTAACTCTCAATCCATCTATACTGATTCTTCCCTTGTTGCCGAAACACCCATCTCATATTGATCATTTTGACCATTTTGATCATTTTCATTTTTGTGTCAACCGAAACTCCCTAACACTTCTTTTCTATCTATTTATCTCTTTTATTTTTCTATAGCCGAATCTAATAACACCTAATCTCTTCTTCTTCATTTCTTTTTCTTTTGTGTTGGGCACTCCTTTCTTGACCGAATTGGTAAGTGACTTTATTCCCCTCTTTTCACCCTCATTTTCTTTTTCTTCTTAGTCGAATATGTGTGTCCATCACTAATCAGTATTTCACCTTGTTTCTTTATCAAAATTTATCTCTCCTACTCTCTTATATCATGTTCTTCATCTAGTGTAGTGTTATAGTGGAAAGCCGATTCTCATAATCTTGTCTCATTCATAGCCACAAGTCGATCGATAGAAATCGGATTCATCATTGTTAAGGTAAAGAGTTTATTCTTAGATCTTTTGAAATATCTTTACTTGTTTATGATGTAAATAGGACTAAAGTTTTGACTAAACGGTTATTATAGGGATTTATCATTCGTTCTTATTCACTCGTTGATTCTACGGGAATAGTGGTAATCCGAACCATTTTTCCTTAAACAATCGATAGATATCGTAATATCGTTTTGACTAAGATTTTATCCAGTGGAGGTTAGTGGTACCGATTTGAAAAGGAAAGCGATTGGAGAACACAAAAGAAGCGGGATTACGATTCCTACTCCTAAGTTCAAGCGAAGGGCAGTATCAGTGGTTCGAGATTTTCCACCGGGTTGTGGACCATCATCCGGTGAGAATAGACAAATTGTGGTCATTCACGATACCGAGGGTAAGTGTTTCAATAGATTGCTTGGTTTAGATTTAGATTTAATAAAAATCTCGTTCATTAGATTAATTGAGTATTATGTTGTCATAGGTGCCGACGATCAAGAGAGTTTAATACTTACCGTAATCATGTGTGTAATCTCACACCATAATCCCGTAAAATTATAATTCGGTAACATGTCTAATAGTAGGTTGTTATTATTGTACGACTAAAAATCGTAAAATTGGCATAAAATGAGTAATTTGCTTATAGTATACTATTTTGAAGGATTTGACAAAATCTTCATTAAAGTTGTTAAAATTACGAAAATACCCTTGGAGGGTAAATTATCGAAATACCCTTAGGTTGCGAGATTACCAAATTACCCTTAATGGGTAAAATTGTCGAATTACCCTCGATGGGATGAATTACGAAAATGCCCCTATGGGCTGACTCATTAAAAGTATTTAATCGATTAATGGTTGTTATTCACATGTGGATATTTTTATGTTATTTTTATATGCTGCATCTCTACATATTGCAAGGGATGGGAAAATTGTATGAAGAGAAGTGTAGCCCGGTGGCTTTGCCACAATTTGTTTATTATCGTGCTTAACTATGATACCGGTGGCTTGACCATAAAAATATTATATATGGCAGCTTGACTGCAAATTGGAGAGACTGGCGGGGTGGTTGACTTAATCCCCACAGGAGAGATTGGTTGGTCGGGGGAGAGATTGGCTGGATTGGTTGGGTTGCATTCATTTCATTTATTTATTATTTTGTAAAATGGGCTTAGGCCCAAGATGTGGTAAAACGAGTTCAAGCCTAGTGGACAACGGTAAGAGGATTATGCACTGAGTTCTAGTAACTCACCCCATTTCCTTAACCCTTGCGGTAATGTTCAGTGATATGAACTTGGGCCATGGATGACTCGGTGGAGGCCATACTTCAAAAAAGGTGTTTTATATTGAACTTTAGATTTTAATTCCGTTCGCTTAATTACTTTTACTATTTTGGGCTTTTGTGTTGTAATAAGGCCTCTGGAATATTTTACTTTTCATTTATGTTTGACGTACTTATTATTTTGCTTAAATTGTTTTAAACGGGAATTTTTCTAACTAAAATAAAGGATTTCTAAAATAGACTAACAAATGAATTTCATAACAAACTTATACAAATATTTTAACTAGGGAAATTTTCTCTCAAATTATCAACAATATTTTTGAAGGTCATGGTTTTATAAGATCATTTGTTCAAATTATCGGTTTATCAATCAACTTTCGAGGTTAATAGTATGTTATCCAATATTTCAAATCTAACTTTTTTTCTTTATTATAATGAAATAATATCTATTTTAGTTTGAATAAAAAGGATTTAACATGTTTTCCTCATGTGACATGTCAGATCCGATCATAACGCATGGGCCGAGTTTGGGGTGTTTCATAAAATCACCTAATATATGCCCATTTATGTCCATTCCCACTATCAATGGTCTAATATCATCATAAGGTCCTTTGATTTAATAAACCATACCAATTAAACACATTTAATAAGTAGCACACAAGTTTTACACTTTATGTGATTAAGTCATTTTTCCCAAATTAACTATTCAAACGATAAAATTAAATCACGAAACTTTCACACATACATGCTATCATACTGTAACCACAATAAATAATATTAAAATAATTTTCTAACCTCAGACTTGTGGTTCCAAAACTACTATCCTGACTTAGCTAAAACCAGGCTGTTACAACTCTCCCCCTTAGGGATTTTCGTCCCCGAAAATCTTACCAGTGAATAGGTTTGGATATTGCTTTCTCATAGCAACCTAGGTTCCCACGTAGCTTCTTCAACCCCGTGCCGATGCCATAATACTTTAACTAATGCAATTTTCTTATTTCTCAATTCTTTGATCTTGCGAACTAAAATTCAATTAGTTCTTTAGCATATGACTTATCAGACTAAATTTCAACCTCGATCGGGGAAAATGTTTTATTAAAAGGTTAATATAGTAAATTAGTTATTAATTAAGATAAAATAAGAAAAAAAGAAAAAGCTTTCATATTATTTATTTCCACCGAAAATACAAAGAAAAAGAAGACATAGAAGTTGTTTTAGGGTTCGATCACTTTAGAGTTTAATTGGTATGTGATTTTGACTCAGTTTTTAATGATTTCTATGTTTTTGAGATCGTTGCAGCTAGGTATAGCTAGCCTAGGGACTAATTTGCAAAACTATTAAAGATTTTGAATGTTGCCATTGATGATTATGTATGAGTTTTGTGTTTGATGATAGATTATGAATATTTGTTATGAATTATACAAGTTTCGTTAAGTGATTTTTAGCGAAAATAAAAAATAGCGATTAAATTGAGAAATCTTAAAAATTTGTTGTTAAAATGAGAAATAAATGAAAAATATGGGCCGCTAGGGGCATAATGGTGATTCAGCTAAGAATGGGTGTTTTGAAATTTGCATGAATTTGTGATTTTGTGTAATAAGGACTAAATTGTAAAAATGTGAAAGTTTAGGGGCTAATGTGTAAAATAGATCAAATGTATATTGCGGATTGAATTGTATAAATAGATTATTAAAGAAGTCAATTTTGAATATATTTAGATCAAGAAAGGAGAAATATGGACTTAGATCAGGGAAAGAACAAAGTTATAGAATGGTTGACTTGATTCGACGTTTTAGCAACCGACGTAAGTTTGTATGTTATAGTTTTATTTCAAATGTATTCTATATGCTTTGATATAACACAAATTGTGATTATGTGACTACAGACAAGTTCAGAAATGATTCGACGATAATTCGACAGTTGGAATCTAGGTTGAACCTTAGGAATAGTTTGGGATACTAGTGACATGTCATTAGGGGATACAGTGAGTTGGCTTCAGGTCATGTTATAGCACTTCGGGTGCGAGATAAATCGATTTGGCTTTGGGCCATGCATAGCAGCTAATTTGGCTTCGGGCCATGATATTAGTACTACGGATAAGTTACCTTGATTTGGCTTCGGGCCATGGTATAGGTACTTATCATGTGAGACCCTAGAATATCTGACTTCTATTCCAAATGGTTCAATGGGTAAATGGAAGATGAGAATGTATATAAGATTTGTTTGATATGGCACACGTATGTGTATAAACTATTTTAGCATTGAATCAAGAAAATGATGATGAAAGTATATAATTTTTTGAATGAGTATTTGAAAGGTTTGTTAGTTGATATAAGCTACATGTTAGTGTATTCAAATTATTTAATTATAATTATGTGTTTGCATTAAGTTTATATCATATGAGCTTACTAAGTGTTATAGCTTACTTTGTGTATTTTCCTGTGTTTTATAATGATATCGAAGCTAGCTCAGATTCGGGGATCGTCGGAGATCATTTCACACTACCACTTATCACTGGGTACCTTTGAACATTGGTATTTTAAGTATATGGCATGTATAGGTATTTTGAGTCATTTTGATTATGGGTTGATAGTGATTTTGGTTATTTTTAATGACTTGTAACGGCATATGTTTTGGTTTGTAAATATGCCCATGAGTGTTGGCTTAATTTGGTAGATGTGGTTATGTGCATATTTGTGCATATATGGTTGATATTTTGAGTTCATGGATGGACATGTGAATGGTTTATGTTATGAGGCTTATGGATATTGACATAGTAAATGTTAAATGGTTGATATTTGAATTGTGTTTGTGAATTGGTGCAAAATGATGTATGTTTGGGAAAGGTTTAGCTAGTTGATTGGTATATTTGTTTTGGTATGTTTTGGTTGAGAAAAACATAAGTTATAAGCAAGTTGGTTGTTAGTATTGGAAATGGTATGAATTTCTTTTTATTATGGCTAAAATAGATGTTCATTTATGCTATAAATTTGTAGCACCCCAAACCCGGCCTAGAAGTTAGGCCCGAATCTGGCGTGTCACATGGAAGTGTTTTTCTTTTCTTTACAAAACCATCTTTGCGATTTTTAAAAACTTGTTTGAGAATTACAGCCTCTTTGTTAAAACCCAAAACACTTTAAGCAATTGTTATCTACTTGAAAACGTAATTATCTTTAAAAACCTTTTTGGTTGCAAAAACATATTTGAAATAACAATTTATCAAAATATGACATTTGGAAATGGAGTTGCAGAAGCATTTTGAAAACATTACGGAAACGTAGATAAAATACAATATTTTTGAGAGGTTGATTGATGAGTCGAAAATCGAAGTGGTGGACTTTAAAATCAAGACTTTTGAAAATGACGTTGAAATTTTGAAAGAGAATCCGAGTTAAATTATTTGTAAATGTTTGCTATAAAATCCCATTTAAAATAATTTGAGTAAAATATAAACACATCAAACATAAAGCAAAATAAAATAATCCAGAAGCCTTATTACAACACATAGCTCAAAATAGTAAAGTAATAAAGTAAACGAAGTAAGAAACTAAAGTCCAAATAAAACCATTTCTGAAGTATGTCCTACACCGAGTCATCCATGGCCCCAAGTCCTCGTCACTGAACATTACCTACAAGGGTTAAGAGAAAAGGGGGTGAGTTACAAGAACTCAGTGTGAAATCCCCTTACCATCATCCACTGGGTCAGAACACACATAGCAATACATAACAATAATGTATCAAATATAACATGTGCATGAAATGCAATTTCCCAAACCAAACCTAAATTTCCATCCCCTACACACCACCCATACCAACCAGCACACTTGTGGGGATCGAGTCAACCCACCCCGCCAACACACCAATCACTGGCATGAAGCCATTTAATTTAATGATTCGCAGGCCAACGGCCATTTACACGCAGGCATTAAGCCATTTAATACAATATTTTGCAGGCCAGTGGCCATTAATACGCAGGCATTAAGCCATTTAAACTGGGCACAAAGCCTTCTTCTCTTCATCAAAATATCCCAACCCATGCAATCATGTACATACAATGCACAATAATTTATTCATATGATAATTTCAACATCAGGCCCATATTAAAATTTGGCCCATTACACAATTTGGCCTATTAAGCAATATAACAAATTGGCCCATATAACAATCTATCAAAATGGTATATTAAGCAATCTATCAATACGGCCCATTAGCACTTGAGGCCCATATATCACTTATCACATTTGGCCCATATAACATATATCACATTTGGCCCATATAGCAAATATCACATTTGACCCATATAACAAATATCACATTTGCCTATTAATCAATATGTCCATTCGGCCCATAAGGCAATATGTCAATTCAGCCTATTAAGCAATTTCGTATTTCGGTCCATTAACACTTTACAAATCGGCCCAATAGGGGAATTTCTATAATTCACCCATAAGGGCATTTTCGTAATTTGGCAATCGTACCCGCTAAGGGTATTTCTACAATTTACCCTCTAAGGGTATTTTGGTAATTTCATAACCAAGGCTTAACTACTAATTTGGGGCAGAAAAGTTTGAAACTGTCCAACTGTGTCATACCAACTAAGTTGTCTATAACTCGAGTTGTAAAACTCAAAATCTAAATCCGTAATTTTTTTTTGAAACTAGACTCGTATATCTTTCTCCTATAATTTTTCCAGAATTTTTATCTTAACCATTTAGTACAGTTTATTCCCTAAAGTTTCCCTTGTTTCACTGTCCAATGATTCTAACCTCTCTTTCCTTAATCACAAATATCTTACTGTACGCTTTTCATCTACTGCTCCCACTTGTTTCCATGGAAAATAGTTTCACTAAGGAATCCATACATATAAATTATATCCCATAATTTACTTTGTACAATTTTCTATGATTTTTCCAAAATAGAACAGAATACTCTAAAGTCATTCAGAATCAGTCTCACTAAAATTAACATATCTCAGAATATAAAATTCCTTTTCCTTCTCCGTTTCTTCCTTGTCAAAATAGACACAATAAGCTTTTATTTGATATCTCTTTCACTTTCTAATTCCTTTTATCCAATGTTTCATTGTTTTTCAAATACACATCACTGTTTCTGACCGAAACTATTTTATTACAAAACATGATTACCACTACGATCATCCGCACGCCAGAGTGATCACGGATGCCTATTTCTGGTTTTCTTCGGTATTTATACCGAATCAAAGATAATTTCATGCAAACTTTTAGAGAGATGTGAGATTTACTCACCATTTCAAACATATATTCGGAAGGGTACGGGATTACACACCTTGATCACGAGTTGTGCTTTCTACCGATTTCAACACCTATAATGATAGTTGATAGAAAGTTAGTCTCAACTTCAATAACTGTAACAAGAAAGACTTTATTAGGCTAACTTCACTTATCATGATGGTGATCTCCGTCGATGCACCAAGAATCGATCCTACCAACAATATCAATTAGCCAACCTTCAATCCGATTAACTCAATAACCAAATGGAGATATCGAATGGACTATGAAAGATCTTGCTTACCCTAATCAATTATAATCCCGTTTCTCATAATCGTCCTATGACTAGAGATGATTAGGCGATGTTTTGGTATTTGGCCTCCCTCTATATCACGATTTCTTAAGGAATGAGAAAGAAAGAACGATGGAAAGGTTTCGGTTATGGAGGTGAATGAACAATGATATTCGGCTATCAAGGAAATTACACAAAAGATGAATATGTGACCAATTCAAGAGAAGAGAAAATTTCACTATTGTGCTAGAAAATTTTGGCAAAGAAAGTAGCAATAAGAGAGAAGATGACACAAAGGTTGCAATAGGATTTTTGGTCAAAACAAAACCAAGACCTTACCAAATGCCAAGGTAAAATTTTCAGCCACCTATCTACCTCAAAATCGTCCACATGCATCCCCCCCTTAGGATAAGAGTTTGGTCACCCAAGCTTTCCAAAACACCATCCACAAAATAAGCCTCTTGTCCCCCTTACTTACCTATTTCTCTTGATTCCTTTCCCCAACTTCAACCTTGCCTTATTCTTATAGCCACCTTACCAAAAATAATGAAGTCAAGCTTGCCATAACTACCTCTTAGCCGACACTTAAAGAAAGAGTGCAAAAATATTAGCCAAACATTGCACACAAAGGGATTTGAACCTCTTCCCTCAAGGTACTTCACTTAATGCCATAACCTCTTTACTAATTGCTCACTTATGCTAACCATTTATTCATTTATTTCAATAAGCCTTGAAGCTACTTACCATTTCTCCTTAAAGTACTAAAATACCAAATTTTTCCTAAGGCCCAATTAAACCCAAGACTTCATAGAAACCCCGTAAACTCTAAATTCACTTAACTAACAAGTCCAATTTGTAATAATTTCATTCTATTGTTCTCAAAATTTTAAATATTCCTACGCCCAAGGCCCATTGGGCCTAATCCTACTAGGCCCAATTTGGGGATGTTACAATTCTACCTCCTTAAAGAAATTTCATCCTCGAAATTTCCAATCAACTACTAAATGCATCGATTAAATCACACTACAATGCTTTCGCTGCGCACTCTGATCTTAATAACACTAATTTGCTTTCTAGCTCTAACCTTGGAAACTCTTCATATCATCAGATATTTAAACCCCAGAAGCAAACATGTATTTATCACTCATTCATAAAATTTTCTACATTCAAACATCACGTCCAACCAAAATATACCTGACTTGATAGTGATGGAACAATCCTGAGCCTTATGCTCCTTAGACCCGCATCTCAAACATGCTCCTGACCTCCTCCAGCACTCACCCGGATGACGCCTTCCGCAATAATCACAGGCCAGAGAGTTTGGGCGTGCCTTAACACGCTTTATGGAATGAGACTGCGATCCACACGAACCACGATCACCTTTCTTTTTATAGTCCACAGACCCAACTCAAAGTGCTTCACTGATTTCCTTAACCTTCTTCAATACCTTCTTAACTATCTCAGTCAGCTCATCAGCACCAGCTCGATCATCAGGTCTCGTCTAAGCCACTAACGATGTTTACGCCTCTCTTTCGAGCACATGCCTTGGTGCCAAAGATCTAGCCCTAGGACCTCGGCCTCTACCACGTCTACGTCTACTGCGTCTGTGTCTTCTAGCGTTCATGTTCACTAAGTCGATATAATCTGATTAAGAGTTTTATGAATCATTATGTTATTCGATGCTTATTAAATGATGTTTTATCGAGTACGAGTAGAAAAGTTATTTTCCAGAGTCAAATCCGCATCCTAGAGTCTCAGTTTCTATAGTTTCAACCCTTAAGACTAACAGTTCTAGAGTATTCTACTTTGTAGAATTTTTGTATCACAAAAATTATAAAATGAAAACAAATACTTACTTGACTTGGTGCTGGATACTCGTGGTGCCATACTTCCTTTAGAACATATATTTATAAATTAAAATTTTAAACAGCTTTGGAAAACGCTTTTGAACCCAAACCACGGCCGAGTTTTGCAACTGGGCTCTGATGCCATAAAATGTAACACCCACAACACAGCCTAGGAGTTAGGCCTGAATCTGGCGTGTCACATGGAAGTGTTTTTTTTCTTTTCAAAACCATGTTCGCGTTTGTTAAAAACTTATTTGAGAATTACAGCCTCTTTGTTAAAACCCAAAACACTTTAAGCAATTGTTATTTACTTGAAAACATAATTATCTTTAAAAATCTTTTTGGTTGCGAAAACATATTTGAAATAACAATTTACGAAAATATGACGTTTGGAAATAGAGTTGCAGAAGCATTTTGAAAACATTACGGAAACGTAGATAAAATACAATATTTTTGAGAGGTTGATTGATGAGTCGAAAATCGAAGTGGTGGACTTTAAAATCAGGACTTTTGAAAATGACGTTGAAATTTTGAAAGAGAATCCGAGTTAAATTGTTTGTAAATGTTTTCTATAAAATCCCATTTAAAATAATTTGAATAAAATATAAACACGTCAAACATAAAGCAAAATAAGATAATCTAGAGGCCTTATTACAACACATAACTCAAAATAGTAAAGTAATAAAGTAAACGAAGTAAGAAACTAAAGTCCAAATAAAACCATTTCTGAAGTATGGCCTACACCGAGTCATCATGGCCCCAAGTCCTCGTCACTGAGTATTACCTACAAGGGTTAAGAGAAAGGGAGGGTGAGTTACAAGAACTCAGTGTGAAATCCCCTTACCATCATCCACTGGGTCGAACACACATATCAATATTTTGGGCCTAAGCCCATTTACAATAACAATAATGTATCAAATATAACATGTGTATGAAATGCAATTTCCCAAACCAAACCTAAATTTCCATCCGCTACACACCACCCGTACCAACCAGCACACCGGTGGGGATCGAGTCAACCCACCCGCCTACACACCAATCGTGCAGGCCAGTGGCCATTTACACATAGGCATTAAGCCATTTAATACAATATTTCGCAGGCCAGTGGCCATTAATACGCAGGCATTAAGCCATTTAATACAATATTTCACAGGCCAGTGGCCATTGATACGCAAGCATTAAACCATTTAAACTGGGCACGAAGCCTTCTTCTCTTCATCAAAATATCCTAAACCATGCAATCATGTATATACAATGCACAACAATTTATTCATATGATAATTTCAACATCAGGCCCATATTAAAATTTGGCCCATTACACAATTTGGTCTATTAAGCAATATAACAAATCGGCCCATATAGCAATCTATCAAAACGACCCATTAAATAATCTATCAATACGACCCATTAACACGTGAGGCCCATATATCACTTATCACATTTGGCCCATATAACATATATCACATTTGGCCCATATAGCAAATATCACATTTGGCCCATATAACAAATATCAGATTTTCCTATTAATCAATATGTCCATTCGGCCCATAAGGCAATATGTCAATTCAGCCCTTTAAGCAATTTCGTATTTCGACCCATTAACACTTTACAAATTGACCCAATAGGGGCATTTCCATAATTCAGCCCATAAGGGCATTTTCATAATTTGGCAATCGTACCCGCTAAGGGTATTTCGGTAACTTACCCTCTAAGGGTATTTCAGTAATTTCATAACCAAGGCTTAACTACTAATTTGGGCATAAAAATTTGAAACTGTCCAACTGCATCATACCGACTAAATTGACTATAACCCGAGTTAGGAAACTCGAAATCTAAATCCGTAAATTTTCTTTGAAACTAGACTTCTATATATTTCTCCTATAATTTTTCCAGGATTTTTAGCTTAACCATTTAGTAAAGTTTATTCCCTAAAGTTTCTCTTGTTTCACTGTCTAATGATTCTGACCTCTCTTTCCTTAATCACAAATATCTTACTGTACGCTTTTCATCTATGCTCCCACTTATTTCCATTGAAAATAGGTTCACTAATGAATCCATACATATAAATTATGTCCCATAATTCACTTTGTACAATTTTATATGATTTTTCCAAAATAGATTAGAATACTCCGAAGTCATTCAGAACCAGTCTCACTAAAATTAACATATCTCAGAATATAAAATTCCTTTTCCTTCTCCATTTCTTTCTTATCAAAATATACACAGTAAGATTTTATTCTATATCTCTTTCACTTTCTAATTCCCTTTATCCAATTTTTCATGATTTTTCAAATACATGTCACTGTTTCTGATCGAAACTATTTTATTACAAAACATGATTACCACTACGATAATACGCACGCCCGAGTGATCACGGATGCCGATTTTCAGTTTTCTTCAGTATTTCTACCGAATCACAGATTATTTCATGTAAAATTTTAGAGAGATGTGAGATTTACTCACCATTTCAAACATATATTCGGAAGGGTACGGGATTAGACACCTTGATTACGAGTTGTGCTTTCTACCGATTTAAACACCTATAATGATAGTTGATAGAAAGTTAGTCTCAACTTCGATAATCGTAACTAGAAACACTTTATTAGGCTAACTCCACTTACCACGATGGTGATCTCCCTCGATGCACCAAGAATCGATCCTACCAACAATATCAATTCGCCAACCTTCAATCGGATTAACTCAATAACCAAACGGATATATCGAATAGACTATGAAAGATCTTCCTTGCCCGAATAGATTATAATCCCATTTCTCACGATCGTCCTATGACTAGAAATGATTAGGCGATGTTGTGGTATTCGGCCTCCCTCTATATCATGATTGCTTAAGGAATGAGAAAGAAAGAACGATGGAAATGTTTCGGTTATGGAGGATAATGAACAATGATATTCAGCTATCAAGGAAATTACACAAAAGATGAATATGTGACCAATTCAAGACAAGAGAAAATTGCACTATTGTGCTAGAAAATTTCGGCAAAGAAAGTAGCAAAAAGAGAGAAGATGACACAAAGGTTACAATAGGATTTTTGGCCAAAACAAAACCAAGACTTTACCAAATGCCAAGGTAAAATTTTCAGCCACCTATCTACCTCAAAATCGTCCACATGCATCCCCCCTTAGGATAAGAGTTTGATCACCCAAGCTTTCCAAAACACCATCCACAAAATAAGCCTCTTGTCCCCCTTACTTACCTATTTCTCTTGATTCCTTTCCCCAACTTCAACCTTGCCTTATTCTTATAGCCACCTTACCAAAAATAATGAAGTCAAGCTTGCCATAACTACCTCTTAGCTGACACTTAAATAAAAAGTGCAAAAATATTAGCCAAACATTGCACACAAAGGGATTTGAACCTCTTCCCTCAAGGTACTTCACTTAATGCCATAACCTCTTTACTAATTGCTCACTTATGCTAACATTTATTCATTTATTTCAATAAGCCTTGAAGCTACTTACCATCTCTCATTAAAGTACTAAAATACCAAATTTTTCCTAAGGCCCAATTAAACCCAAGACTTCATAGAAACCCCGTAAACTCCAAATTCACTTAACTAACAAGTCCAATTTATAATAATGCCATTGTTTTGTTCTCAAAATTTTAAACATTCCTACGCCCAAGGCCCATTTGGCCCAATCCTACTAGGCCCAATTTTGGGATGTTACAAAATTGGTGCCATTTGGGTTGTTTAGGTACATGAAATTTTGGGTGGCAAATTGGCTTGATAAATATCCTATTTTTTTCCACACAGGCGTGTGTCTCAACCGTGTGTGACACACAGTCATGTTATACGGGCGTGTGTCCCTTGGTATTGAAATTGAAATGAAGTCAATATGTTCTACACGGTCTCAGACGCGGGCGTGTGATCGGCCATGTGGCATAAGTCAGTATACCCCCTATTTTGCACACGACCTAGCACACGGGTGTGTGACTTGGCCATGTTGCATAATTTAGTATACCTTCCAGGTTTGGCGTGGCCTAGCACATGGCCTGGAACACAGGCATGTGTGGCCATTTCGAAAGGCACACGAGCAAAACATACGATCGTGTGACTGGTCGTGTGACCCAAGTCAGTAAGCTTACTTGTTTGGACAAGGGGTAGGGCACGGCCTGGGACACGGCCATGCGCTTCCATTTCGAATGTTCACATGGCCTGAGACACAGGCGTGTCTGGTGGCCGTGTGAGATTGTAACACATAAGTTTGTGCAAGTGTACACAGTCATTATCAAGTAATAAGTAAGTATCAAGTTTTTGTCTCCATAGGGATTGTATTTGTGCTAAGTCACTTAATTTGTAAAATTATATTAATAATTTGGTAAATAAAAACACAATGTGATTGAGAAATGATGATTAAAATTAAGTATATTAATCTAGATGCAATGATCCCTAATGCAAATTATCCTAAGTATGCAACTGTATGAATGAAATAGATTTTAGCAAAATTAAACACAATTTGCAACAATGATAACATAAATAAACTAGGACAATTACTTTAATTAAACTCAATTTATTATCAACATGCTTAATAACATTTAGAAAAAATTTCCATGGCAACTTGATCTTTCATGAGTTTGGAAACCACATTAGGTCCTTTCATAATCCTTTACTTAGTAAATACACATTTTACTGATCCGTATTTAATAAGGGGTCCTTAGCATTCTTGTCAGGTAACAGGGACGTGTCAGCTTTGAAATAGTTTAATCACACAAATATAAAAACTATACAGATAACAGAGCTTGGTCAGAGTTGTTATGCAACCTACAATTTAATCGGGTTAGGATCTAAATTGAGCATGCACATTTCAATATGTGTCCACTAGCTTTCGTTTGGTCAGGATCGCTCAGCTAATTCAGGTGCATTTCAATCACGTATAAACAAAATACATACTTGATTTTAATTGAAAATATGATCAATTGAGGCACAAACATTATAAGCATGAATCACATAAATATTTTTTAATAAAAGCAATCATCCTAGCTTAAATAAAATTAAGCTAACATTGTTGTAAACAAGAACAAAGAACATATAGCAAATATTTTTAGATTAAATTAAAGAAATGAAAGATTATAACCAAATTAAAATGGTTGTACCCAAGACTCTGACTGATTAGGCTCCTTCGCTCCTTTGCTTTGGTCCTTTGCTGATGGCTCTCCAAGGTGGCCGACCAAGGGCTCTTTAAGAGGCTTAATTGCTAAAATCTCTATGAAGAGATGATGCTAGGCATGGGGAAGGGAAAATGCTAAGAGAATTGAGAGAGAAGAGAGAATGGTGAAGGATGAGGGATGATGAATGAATGAATGAGGGGGTCTTATTTATAGGTGAGGAGAGGGGAATAGTTTGCTAAAAAATGAGGTTCCATCTCTTCAAGCATCTTCAAAGGGTGGTCGGCCATGAATTGAGGAAATTCAGCTGATTTTTGCTTTATTTTTGCTCAATTAAAGTGCTGCAACAACTCAGGATTGAGACTCGGTCAAGTGCAAATCTTCAGGCAAATCTCTAATTTCTTCAACATTGCAAGGACCAAGTACAATTAAACCAAAAAGTGGTTTATGTGGACAACCAAGTGTAGCCAAAAATTGGGTTGACTTGTTCTCCAATTTGGATGGTTTTGTAATCCAACAAAGCTACCAAACCTGTCCAAAATAAATCATTAAATTAGAGTACCAAAGAATAAAATTTATCCAATTTAAATAATTAATTACAACCCAAATTATTAATGAAATATCTAAAATGAATATTTAAATATAATTTTATATTTTATTATTTAATTTAATCATGCATGGCCCACTTCATGCCTTAAAAATATAATATGCTCAATTTAATATAAAATAAGCCATTTTATGCATGAAAATTATATAATAAAGCATAAAATCACATTTTAATAATTTTATGTCCTAATTTCATATTTTCACATATATTCATTAATTTATTAAACAATTACTTAGTTTTAACAACAAATTTAAGTAAAAAGGTGATAAATTATATAGGAAAAATCTTATATATTTTTTCGTTTACATACCCCCAAACTTAAATCATTGCTCGTCTCGGGTAATGGTTATGCACAGCAAAAGGTCTTGCTAAGACAAAATTGCTAATTGTGTAAGCATCGTCAATCCTTGTCCCATACTCATGCATTAATAACTTCATGTTCATAGATCTTCTTTATTAACAAGTAATTCATATACAAACACTTATAGAATTTTATACTAAGTTTCAAAATATGCCAAAATATGTCACAGGCACAGATAACATTCTTCATTCAACATAATTTCTTATCAATCAAGCAAACAATCACAAAGCTTATTTATGAACTTCATATGTTGAACTTAGTACTTCCTCTCCACTAATGTAGGTGACGTAAGCATCAAATCAATAGGTCTTTTATAAGGTTGTAATGGGGCTCCGTTAAAGGTAGGGATTTTAAGAGATGGGACATTTCAGTTTCAAAATCTTAACCTTTAACTCTGTCTTGGATTCTCGAATTATAGCCTTCTTCTTTAAGTGAACCTTTGGAACACCCCCAAACTTATTTTGAACTCAAGCTCATACACTTTTCTTTTTTTGTGACTTAGCAAACTTTTCTTCTCTCTCTTTTCGTCCTTTTATTTTTTTTTTTTTTTAACATGAGCACATACATCTTTTTGAAAATTTCCTCATATGTTGATTACCAAGACAACTTTAGTTAAGATGGGTGCACAAAATTAGGATAACTTAAAAAGATGGTAATTGACTTATAACGTGGTTTATTGCAATAAACAGGCCTTTAAGCTCAAAATTACAGTTTCAAGGGTCCAATATCATAAGGTTGGATTGAAAAGGCTCAAACGATCCAAAAAATTATTGCTTATATCATTTTAGAGTTTTACGTCTCCTACGATTTCGCCTTAAGAAAGTTACTAAGTCAATTGTAAAGATATAAACCTTCATGCATGTCTAACCTAAAGGGAAACTAAGTTTTCATGGCAAACATTACTAAGGCTAAGATCATACAAGAATTCCATTCTTCATGATAACATACTTTCACTCAGATATAATCATCATTCATACTTGCATACAAACTATCTTATTAACAAACAATTTCTCTAAACATTCATTTATTAAAACATACTTATGAAAGAAATGATTGAAACATACTTGAAAATTTACAAATTTGAGCAATTTATTTGCCTTACCCCCCTCTAAAAAGAAGCAATGTCCTCATTGCAAGAACAAAGTAATGAATGAAAACTGAACACCAGGTAGGGTTGTAAAAAAAGAGAGGTGCGTAATTAAGACTACTTAAATACCAAGTCTTTCCTAATAACCCAATCCTAGACATGCTCATTCCCATTGCCACATTACTTAGTCTTTTTCTTTCTAAAGAAATGTTAAGTTTATTCATGCTTGCTATGTTTTATTCTACAGAAATTAAATCCTAAGTACGAAAGAAACAAATTCCTAAAGACCAAAAAATAATTAAATAACTAACAAGATAAGAATCCCCCCTTTTATTTTTCGAAATCATTCCCCTTGTCTTCTTTAGCTTCATCTTCGCTATCTTCCGTCCATGTCTCAAAGATAGCATATGGGAACTTAGTGTTACACCCCTTTGTAACACCTCTATACTGAGATCGTTGACAGAATAGGGTTAAGAGGCATTACCAAACATTCAGAACATTTCACTACCATTTCACGAAAAAAAGTCAAACATCAATCAAACATATACAATCACAAGTATATAGTCCCTTATTGAGGTCTTCGATACCTTAAACACGTGTTAGAAAGAGGTCAGGATTAAACCGGAACACATACAGAAATTCTAAGAAATTTAAAACTTTTCAAAGTTTCAGGAGTTACACACCCGTGTGGGCAGGCTGTGTGCCTCCCACGACTGCTAGACACACCCATGTGTCTCCTCGTGGTCGAATCTGACTTAACACCACAACCACCAAGCACGCCGATAACACCCCAAACCCAGCCCAAACACTATAGTCGGATCTGGCATGCCAGTAAAAAGATTCTATAAAAGATGTCAAAATTTTTGGGAAAATATTTTTTTTCTTGTATTCAATCTTTTGTTCGGAAGAACTTGATAACTTGATAAGTTTAACTAAGTTATAAATTTCATTTGTTGTTATATGAATTAAAAACAAAAATCTTAATATATATACCTTAGTTTAATTAAAATTTAAGTGTCTGACAAAAATAAAAGCCCATGATAAAACCCAAAACAAGGTATAAAAGTCTAGTGGCCCATGGCCTTATTACAACGAGACTTAAAACTCATTAAATAAAAATATAAAATAATAAATTAGGGTCTTTTTGTTGAATCCAAAAGTTCTTTTGCATGGCCACCTTGCTCTTTTCCCTAGCCTGGTCCGTTGCACTAGGGGCTACCTGAAATTGTTAAAATAATAGGGTGAGTCGCGAAACTCAGTATGCAACCCTCGTGCACCATTAGATTGGGCCTTAGTCTACATATCAAAATATAAGCCATAATATAGTAGATAATATACTTAACCCAAGCCAATCCTAGGTTTCCATCCGCTACACGCCACCCTTACCTGCCGATCACACCATTGGGGATTTCTATAATCAACCCACGCCGCTACACACCATCGATGGCAGTCATGCTCCAGTTAGCTGCTCATCATCAAGTTGTGACATAGTCACCAGGCTGAAATGGCATAAGCCACCAGAAACAGAGTTGTGACAGAGTCACCAGGCTGAAATGGCAAAAGCCACCAGAAACAGAGTACTTCCCCTTTTTCATCAATTACCCAACCCCAAGCATATAGAGAAATCGACATACAGAGCATATTCCTAAAGTAGGACAGAAATCACTAACCTGATGATTAGCCCTTACCATCCTCGATTTTTCAACCATAATGCCGGGGTTTCGACATTTAACAGAATTTGGCAGATTTATACATTTATATATATTAGCACTCAATCTAATAGTGTGAAAGGTTACACACCTGGTTACCGTTAGCACGACACTCTCTATGTCGACACTATCAGAAGCTGCTAAAACTGCTATCTGTCTAAGATTTTGTTTGGATGCCAGTCCACAACCTACTGGCCAATCCCGAACTGCTGACACCATTCGTTTTTTAAATTTAGGGATTGGTTTTACAAATCCAATCCCCTCCTTTGCCTGATCCATATTTGACTGCATCGAGGGACCTTATCAGTTGCTACCATCGTAACATGTGGTTGTTAATCCATAACATATGGTTAAGATTATGAATACGATAATCTAACGTAATGAAAATCTAGAGAAAACTACCTTACCTTAAAATCCTGAAAAGAGGTATGATACTTAGAGACTAATGATTTTTGGCTTTTAGATCTAGACGATCAGGTCTCCTTCAAATTCCAAAATAAAGCCCTCAACACAGGGAATTCAGCTAGCACTTGGGAAGATTTCAGTTTTTTGCAAAAAAATCAGGAAGTGAAGATGATTCAAAGAAGTCTCATGATGATTCGGCTTTTAATGAAGAAATCAAATGGGGTCTATGATTTTGGCTTAATGGAGAAATCGGCACAAGAGAAAAAGAATGAAGAAGAGAATGGAATAAAAGGTTTCGGCTTCTGAAGAATTCAAAAGAAAAAATTGCAGAAAGCAACTATGGTTTTGGCTTGTAAAAGAGAATGAGAGAAAAAATTGAGAGTATGGGTTCAAATGCCGGAATTGAAGAGGTATCCTCTCTATTTAAAGAGAATTTTAACACCCATGAATATACTAAAATAAATAATAAATAAATAAATAGATCTGCACTCCGTAATCGACTCAAACTTATCACTAATTAAATTCCTTTATTATCTCAAAATTGTATCTTCATCTCCATCCAAAAATTCCTCTATTTATCCAAAAATCCAATTTGAATTACATTCAAATTGCCTTCCCCGAACAGTAGACATTCTTTGGGTGTTTCGGTCCACTTCAACCACCTTCCCCAAGCCTGCAGAAAAATAGAAAATTATTGTGCACAGGGTAACTCGAACCCGAGACTTTCAAGCACAATCACACGCTACCAGCCACTGCACCAAAACTCTTCTTGTGATATGCTTCATTCTCAACTTCTTTTAAGGCCTATTTCACAGCGAGCAAATCATCCAAAGAAATCCAAAAAATATTCGACAGCACCGGGCTTCGAACCTCCAACCTTTTCACTATGGTACATGCCCCTTGCCACTGCGCCGTGTATTTTGTTTGAGTCATATTTTCTCCCTACTTAATTATAAACCTTCTGTCGCACTCCAGGTTTACTTAAAAAAACACAACATTTAGCGTACGCCGCGACTAGAACCCTGCTCCCCCTCCTGCTCCTAATGCCTTTGTCTTTGGGCCAGTCGTTTCTTTGTGTTATGAAATAGTCCCAACTAATTATAAGGCCTAAACTCTGGCCTTCATACTAACATATGCGAAATAAAAATTTTTGCCATACCCAAGACTTGAACCTTTGACCTCCAGCTTATTGAGAACGCCCCAAGCCGCCAGACCACCTACTTCATTGGGTTATCTTCAACCCAAAATATTTTAAAAGCCTTATGACTACCACCAACCTCCCTAAAAAAAAACATTTTTCCTAAAGCCCTAGATCGAGTCTAGGACTTTTCCAACACTACCAACCCTTCCTAAACCTCCTAAAAATTAAACTAAACATGCAATAAAAATTTTTTTAAAAGAAAATGTCCATTCAAACTTTTCATGATAAATTAATTTATTTCTGTTTGAATAATATTTTTAAGAAAAATTAAATATTTAAATGTATTAGTGACATTATAAAAGTAGAGGGACAAACTATGTAAAAAAAAATAAAGCATATAAATCAAATCCCCAAATTTTAGCATAATCTAGGGGTCAATTAAAAATTGACCATTATCCTATTTTAGTATAAACCACATATTATTTTTTTTAACAACAAAATCCATTCTCTCGACACATGAACCCACTTATTCTAGGCCCAAATTCAGGGTGTTACAATTCTACCCTCCTTAAAGAAATTTCGTCCTCGAAATTTCCAACTAACTAGTAATCATACCATCTAAGAATCACTATCATGCTTTCGCTGCGCACTCTAATTCTAAACCCAAAATAAACACTTAGTATTATATGGTAGAGTTCACACCGGTATTCACATCTAGAGCGTCCTCGTCCCCTTGTACTCATGCTATCGGTTCGTATTTATCTGATTAAGAGTTTTATGAATCATTAATTCGTTCCACCGATTAACCACGAACAATCTTATGAATAGTAGTTTTAGGAGTAGTTCTTTCGAATTCCCATTCACAATTCAGTCTCACATTCGTATCCCCTAGTTCTAGGAAACACATACATTCAATCAATATACAAAGAACATCCATGAACTTACATTCATCAAATAAAGGTGTTTTCGTTGTTTCAGTACCCAGGGGTATTTTCTTAATTTATCTTACAGGGGTATTTTCGTAATTTTTCCAAAATAGGGTTCCTTGGTGATTTCTTGAAATAAGGGTATTTTGGTAATTTGAAAATCTGGGGGTATTTCGGTAATTTTGACAACCGGGGTATTTCAGTCATTTTGAAGTTCGGGGGTATTTTGGTAATTTTGAAATCCAGGGGTATTTTGGTAATTCTTACAAATCAAGGGTGGTTTTCAAAATTTTACAAAACTAAGAGAGCATCTTGGAGAATTTGATTTTAAAAGAAATATAGTAGTGTTTAGGTGTTTTTGGTTGTTGTCATGTTGTGTGAGTTATTGTTTTTGTTTTTCAAGGAAAAATTTTGTTGATTTTGTAAATCAGGGTATATTTGCAAATCTTAGTATATATTTTTTTATTTTTTATTTTTTTTCAAAATAAGAGTATTTTAGCAATTTTGTAAAAATAAGGTGGCTGATCCCTTTCGGGTTTTAATTATAGGGTTAAGTCCTCAATATAAGGGTGAACGATCACTACGCACCAGATAAGATTCCAGCGAAGAGGAGGTGAGTCGCTAGGACTGCTTAAATACCAAGCTCTCCCTGAATCCACACCTAGACATGCGTATGTCCATTGCCACACCCTATCTCGGCTAAGGTGAATAGTCACTACACACCAGGTAAGGTTCCAGCGAAGAGGAGGTGAGTCACTAGGACTGCTTAAGTATCAGGCTCTTCCGGACCCAATCCTAGACATGCGTATGTCTGTTGCCACACCCTAGTCTTGCAACTCGTTCACGGGTTTGTTTAGTGAGTTTAAGTCTTATGAGATTTAGGAAGTAGTTTAAGCTAAGCCTGAGGTCCATCAAATTCTAACTAAAATAATCTACGTCCCATAAACCCATCAAGCCCACATATATATATATATATATATACAATGGTTCAGAATACTTACCTGGCAGACTTGGGCCAGAGACGCAGGTGCCATGCCGAAAAACCCATCCTGTAACATTTATAAAACATGCATACTTTGAAAACCTATTTTTAGAAAACGTTTTGAGCCCACAAACCCCAGAGCTGAGTTTTGAACCGGGCTCTGATATCAATTTGTAACACCCCAAACCCGGCCCAAACACTATAGCTAGATCTGGCATGTCACTAAAAACATTCTGTAAAAGATGTCAAAATTTTCGGGAAAATATTTTTTTCTTCTATTCAATCTTTTGTTCGGAAGAACTTGATAACCTGATAAGTTTAACTAAGTTATAAATTTCATTTGTTGTTTTATGAATTAAAAACCAAAATCTTAATGTATGCCTTAGTTTAATTAAAATTTAAGTGTCTAACAAAAATAAAAGCCCGTGATAAAACCCAAAACAAGGTATAAAAGTCTAGTGGCCTACGACCTTATTACAATGAGACTTAAAACCCATTAAATAAAAATATAAAATAATAAATTAGGGTTTTTTTGTTGAATGCAAATGTTTTTTGCATGGCCACCTTGCTCTCCTCTCCAGCCCGGTCCGTTCCACTAGGTGCTACCTGAAATTGTTAAAATAATAGGGTGAGTTGCGAAACTTAGTGTGCAACCCTCGTGTACCATTAGATTGGGCCTTAGTCCATAGATCAAAATATAGGCCATAATATAGCAGATAACATACATAACCCAACCCAATCCTAGGTTTCCATCCGCTACACGCCACCCTTACCTGCCGATCACACCATTGGGGATTTCTACAATCAACCCACACCGCTACACACCATCGATGGCAGTCATGCTGCAGTTAGCTACTCATCGTCAAGTTGTGACATAGTCACCAGGCTGAAATGGCATAAGCCACCAGAAATAGAGTACTTCCCCTTCTTCATCAATTACCCAACCCCAAGCATACAGAGAAATCGACATACAGAGCATATTACTGAAAAAAGGACAGATATCACTAACCTAATGATTAGCCCTTACCCTCCTCGGGTTTTCAATCATAATGCCGGGGTTTCGGCATTTAATAGAGTTTAGCAGATTTATACATATATGTAAATATTAGCACTCAATCTAATAGTGTGAAAGGTTACACACCTGGTTACCGTTAGGACGACATCTCTATGTCGACACTATCAGAAGCTGCTAAAACTCCTATCTGCCTAAGATTTTGTTTGGATGCTGGTCCACAACCTACTGGCCAATCCCGAACTACTGACACCGCTCGTTTTTTAAACAAGGGGTTAGTTTTACAGATCCAATCCCCTCCTTTGCCTGATCCACATTTGATTCCATTGAGGGACCTTATCAGTTGCTACCATCATAACATGTGGTTGTTAATCCATAACATAGGGTTAAGTTTACGAATACGATAATCTAACGTAACGAAAAACTAGAGAAAACTACCTTACCTTAAAATCCTGAAAAGAGGTATGATACTTAGAGACTAACGATTTTTGGCTTTTAGATCTAGACGATCAGGTCTCCTTCAAATCCTGGAATAACGCCCTCAACACAGGGAATTTGGCTAACACTTGGGAAGATTTCGGTTCTTTGTAAAAAAATCAGGAAGTGAAGATGATTCAAAGAAGTCTCATGATGATTCGGCTTTTAATGAAGAAATCAAATGGGTTCTATGATTTCGGCTTAATGGAGAAATCGGCACAAGAGAAAAAGAATGAAGAAGAGAATGGAATAAAAGGTTTCGGCTTCTGAAGAATTCAAAAGAAAAGATTGTAGAAAGCAACTAGGGTTTTGGCTTGTAGAAGAGGATGAGAGAAAAGATTGACAGTATGGGGTTCAAATGCCGAAATTGAAGAGGTATCCTCTCTATTTAAAGAGAATTTTGGCACCCATGAATATACTAAAACAAATAAATAAATAAATAGATCTACACTTCGTAATCGACTCAAACTTATCACTAATTAAATTCCTTTATTATCTAAAAAATTGTATCTTCATCTCCATCCAAAAATTCCTTTATTTATCCAAAAATCCAATTTGAATTACATTCAAATAGCCTTCCCCGAACAACAGCCATTCTTTGGGTGTTTTGGTCCACTTCAACCACCTTTCCCACGCCTACAAAAAAATAGAAAATTATTGTGCACAAGGCAACTCAAACCTGAGACCTTCAAGCACAACCACACGCTACCAGCCACTGCACCAAAACTCTTCTTGTGATATGTGTCATTCTCAACTTCTTTTAAGGCCTATTTCACATCGACCAAATCATCCAAAGAAATCCAAAAAATATTCGACAACACCGGGCTTCGAACCTCCAACCTTTTCACTATGGTACACACCCCTTGCCACTTCGCTGCGTATTTTATTTGAGTCATATTTCCTCCCTACTTAATTATAAACCTCCTGTCGCACTCCAGGTTTACCTAAAAAAAACACACAACATTTAGCGAATGCCGCGACTAGAACCCTGCTCCGCCTCTTGCTCCTAACGCCTTTGCCACTGGGTCAGTCATTTCTTTATGTTATGAAACAACCCCAACTAATTATAAGGCCTAAACTCTGGCCTTCATACTAACATATGAAAATAAAAATTTTACCATACCCAAGACTTGAACCTTTGACCTCCAGCTTATTGAGAACGCCCCAAGCCACCATACCACCTACTTCATTGGGTTATCTTCAACCCAAAATATTTTAAAAGCCTTATGACTACCACCAACCTCCCTAAAAAAAAAAAAAACAACATTTTTGCTAAAGCCCTAGATCTAGCCTAGGACTTTTCCAACACTACCAACCCTTCCTAAACCTCCTAAAAATTAAACTAAACATGCAATAACAATTTTTTTTAAAAGAAAATATCCATTCAAACTTTTCATGATAAAATAATTTATTTCTATTTGAATAATATTTTTAAGAAAAATTAACTATTTAAATGTATTAGTGGCATTATAAAAGTAGAGGGACAAACTATGTAAAAAAAATAAAGCATATAAATCAAATACCCAAATTTTAGCATAATCTAGGGGTCAATTAAAAATTGACCATTATCCTATTTTAGTATAAACCACATATTAAAATTTTTTTAACGACAAAACCCATTCTCTCGGCACACGAACCCACTTATTCTAGGCCCAAATTTAGGGTGTTACAACGCCCGTGTACCTTGGCTGTGGTTGATCCTGACTGAACCATACGGCTACCAGGCACGCACATGTGCCAAGGCCGTGTACAGTTAGTTGGCTACTGACTTAGTCCCACAGTCGCCAGGCACGCCCGTGTGCCACAACCGTGTGGCAAAATAGGCCATTTGCAATGCCAATTTGCCACCCACATAAGGTTCAATCTCTACAAGCATATACAAGCATAATTATCCATTCAAATGACAATAAAAAACACATCAAATGAACATCATATCATTCCATTCCATCTCATTTCTACACATACCAATTTCTACAACCAATTTCTACACCAATTTCCATGTAAGTGTAGGTATAAATCATCCATAACCTCACTAAATCACTTAGGCATCAATTCATCATTGAACTTACCAATCATAAACTAATTCATTTCCATCAAGCTATATTAAGTTATGCATCAAATACCATATTCCCTCATATACCTTACCAAGATTTAACTAGCCAAATCACATGGCTATTTACATCTCAAACATGTACCAAGTGACTAGTCTGTACATGCCATATTCTATTATATACATCCTTACAAAAGTGCCAAAATAGATTTGCCGATAGTGTGATAGAGATGCTGACGATTCTCGGATCTGAGCTAGCTTTACTGACACTGTAAAGCAGAGAAATAAATCACATAGTATGCTTTCAAAGCTTAGTAAGTTCGTAACATAAAACATTATACTAAAACAAATCATCACATAGATCATTTCTTAATCACTTATATCATACCATACAAAGCTAATATATTCAATTTACCATCCATAAACTCATCCATAGTTTCACTAACCACATCGGTTCCAAATGTACCTTAGCCAACACTTAGTTGTTGATTACATACGTTACTCAACGCTCACTATTTCATTGTGATCACCTTTCTACCCTTTTTCAATTCAATCGCACACTTAGTGCCTAAATAGTTAGTCAAAGCTTAATTAGCATCGCACACATAGTGCATCCACATTAAATCGATTTAATTCAGTATCACACTCACAGTGCCAACTAAGAAGCCGAAGCTTATAATACTTCGCACACCCAGTGCTAATTATCTCGTTCACATTTCCGAACACGCACACTTAGTGCCACATAACCCAATTTTATCACATAGTATTCACATTTCAATAATATCATATCATTCATTTCATAGCATTAAACATAGATAAATGCACGTATTATGTTTGAACTTACCTCGGACGTCGAAATATCGATACGGTGATTAATCGAGCACTTATCTTTGCCTCGATCTTGATCTGAACTTCTCCTCTCTTGGTCTATACACATTCAAATTCATTCCATTCAATCACAATTTCATTCAATTTAGTCCACACACACTTATTTAGGGCATTTTACAAAATTGCTCTCACATTTTCACATTTTGACACTTTAGTCCCTATTTCACAAAATCATCAAATACACAAAATTTCAAAACACATATGCTAGCCGAATTCTTCCCATGCTAATACAAGCTTATACATTTCATTTATTTCACATTTTAACCATTCAAATTCTCATTTTCTCATTTAAGTCCAAAATACTCAATTTCACTAAAAAAATCCCAATACAAACTAAGTTTTTATTTTATTAATATTACCTTATTAAACATTTTACTCATTTATCCTTTTATTAATCATATACAACAAATATATATTAAGGCTAATAAGTCATTTAACCATCCACTATCTTTAATAATGGTTTAATTGCCTCTTAAGTCCATCCTATTATGAAGACAACAACACTTAAGTACTTATAAATCGGCACACAACTTTAACACTTTACACGATTAAGTCCTTTCTCATAATTCGACACACAATCAATAAAATTAGCACACAAAATTTTCACACAAGCTATATCACACATAATCAACACCAAAAATAACATTAAAATATTATTCTGGCCTTGGATTTGTGGTCTCAAGACCACTGTTTCGACTAAGGTCTAAACCGGGCTGTTACAACTCTCTCCCCTCAGGGATTTTCGTCCCCAAAAATCTTACCAGTGAATAGGTGTGGATATTGCTCTCTCATAATGTTCTCAGGCTCCCACATAGCCTCTTTAACTCCATGTTTGTGCCATAATACTTTCACTAAAGAGATTTTCTTATTTCTCAACTTTTTGGTCTCTCGTGCCAAAATTTGGATCGATTTTTCATTATACGACAAATCTGGCTGAATCTCAACCTCAGTAGAAGCAATCACATGAGACGAATTAGATCAGTACCATCGAAGCATTGACACATGAAACACATTATGGATCTTTTCTAACTCAGGTGGCAACATCAATCTATAAGTAACCGGCCCAACTCGCTCATTAATCTCATACGGTCCGATGAACCTCAGACTCAGGTTGCCTTTTCGGCCAAATCGAAGTATTTTCTTCCATGGAGACACTTTCAAAAACACTTTGTCACCAATATCAAATTCGATATATTTTCGTTTCAAATCTGCATACTATTTCTAACAATCGGAGGCCGCTTTCAAACTGTCACGAATTACTTTCACTTTGTGCTCAATCTCTTTTATAAGATCAACCCCGTGAATCTTATTCTCACTCAACTTAGTCTAATACAATGGAGTTCGATCTTTTCGACCGTAATGAGCCTCATATGGTGCCATTTTAATGTTAGATTGAAAACTATTGTTGCACGCAAACTCAATCAACGGCAAAAGTTTTTCCCATGTACTCTCAAACTCAATTATACATCATCTTAACATATATTCTAGAACCTGAATGATCCGCTCGACTGACCATCCATTTTTGGATGAAACGCAATACTGAAATGCAATTTTATGCCTAAAGCCTCTTGCAATTTCTTCATAAATCATGAGGTAAATCTCGAATCTCTGTTAGATACAATAGATAGCGGCACCCCGTGCAATCTCACATCTCGGTAATATACAATTCAACCAATCTATCGAGTGAATAATCACTTCTCACTGGAATGAAATGGGCTGATTTTGTCAATTTATCAACTATCACCCAGATCACATCTTTCTTTCCCAGAGATAAAGGCAATCCCAACATAAAGTCCATCGTGATTCTTTACCATTTCCACTCAGGAATCATAATCGGATGTAACATACCGAACGAAACTTGATGTTCAGCTTTAACTTGCTGACAAACTAGACACTTCGACACAAAGTCAAATATATCTCGTTTCATACCATGCCACCAATAAAACTATTTCATATCATTATACATTTTCGTACTCTTAGGATGGACAGTTAATCGACTATTATGAGCTTCTTTCAAAATCATTTGAATCAACTCTAAATTTCTCGGAACATAAATCCAATCTCTAAATCTCAAACAATCATCACTATCCACTCGAAATTCTGAATCAACATTCAGTTCACACTGAGTTTGTTTAGCCTCCATTTCAACATCATCTTTCTGAGCATCACATATTTGACATACAAAAATCGGTTTTACTTTCAACTCGGCTAAAATCACACTATCATCACACAGATCTATCTGAATACTCATAGCTCGCAAGGCACATAATGATTTTTGACTCAAAGCATCAGCTACAGCATTAGCTTTACCCGGGTGGTAATCTATCACAAGCTCGTAATCTTTCAACAATTTTAACCATCTTCTCTGTCGCAAATTCAAGTCTTTCTGAGTCATCAAGTACTTTAAACTCTTGTGATCAGTATAGATGTGACATTTCTCCCCAAACAGATAGTGACACCAAATCTTCAATGCGAAACAATCACAACCAATTCAAGATCATGCATTGGGTAATTCTTTCATGCGACTTTAACTGTCTCAAAGCGTAAAGAATGACTTTTCCTTCTTGCATCAGCACAGAGCCCAAACCATTCAATGATGCATCACTATAAACTATAAATTCTTTGCCCGATTCAGGTTGAACTAACACTGATGCCTCTGTCAACAACACTTTCAACTGCTGAAAACTCTTCTGGCACTTTTCTGACCACTCAAATTTAACATCTTTCTGTAGCAACTTTGTCAACGGAGTTGCAATCATCGAGAAACCTTTCACAAACCGTCTATAATATCTCACTAGTACCAAAAAACTACGGACTTCAAACCATTCAACAATGCATCACTATAAACTATAAAACATGCACACTTAGTGCCACATAATCTAATTTTATCACATAGTATTCACATTTCAACAATATCATATCATTTATTTCATAGCATTAAACATAGCTAAATCCACGTATTATGTCTGAACTTACCTCGAACGTCGAAATATCGATACGTTCGATTAATCGAGCACTTTAACTTTGCCTCGATCTCGATCCAAACTTCTCCTCTCTTGGTCTATACACATTCAAATTCAATCCATTCAAACACAATTTCATTCGATTTAGTCCACACACATTTATTTACGACATTTTACAAAATAGCCCTCACTTTTTCACATTTCAACACTTTAGTCCCTATTTCACAAATTCATCAAATACACAAAATTTCAAAACATTTATACTAGCCGAATTCTTCCCATCTAATACAAGCTCATACATTTCATTTATTTCACATTTTAACCCTTCAATTTCTCATTTTCTCAATTAAGTCCAAAATACTCAATATCACTAAAAAATCCCAATACAAACTATGTTAATCCAACACCAAGTTTCCATATTTCACTATCAACTAACATATAGCTCAAGTGTTCATCAATGACTCATCACAAAACATCAATTCACAAAATTACAACATGGGTTAGCTAAAGCACGAAGCAATGATTACGAAAACGTAGAAATTATCAAAAACCAAGCTGAATTTACATACCAATTTGTGCCTAAGCTTGCCGAAACCTCAAAGCTCACTAACCCTTCTTTCTTTTCTATTTTTGGTGAGTAAATGATGAATACTCATCTAATTTCATGTTTTTGTTTTATTAATATTACCTTATTAAACATTTTACTCATTTATCCTTTTATTAATCATATACAACAAATATATATTAAGGCTAATATGTCATTTAATCATCCACTATCTTTAATAATGGCTTAATTGCCTCTTAAGGCCATCCTATTATGAAGACAACACTTAGGTACTTATAAATCAGCACACAACTTTAACACTTTACACGATTAAGTCCTTTCTCTTAATTCGGCACACAATCGATAAAATTAGCATACAGAATTTTCACACAAGCTATATCACACATAATAAACACCAAAAATAACATTAAAATATTATTTTGACCTCAAATTTATGGTCCCGAGACCATTATTCTGACTAAGGTCTAAACTGGGCTATTACACCCTTACTCGTATTCTACGTCAGAACCGGGTACGAGGCATTACCGCACTTAACTCACATGATTATACAACTTTGGGTTATCAAATTTCATTAGAAATTAAATCTTTTCTATTCACATATCTAACATCCTTATAATGGGCCTATGAGGCCCTAAACATACTTCTAGAAGGTTTCAAAAATAAATCAGAAACTTGTATGCACTTAGGAAAATTTTACCTAAATAGGCGCCACACACCCGTGTGAAATGGGACACGCCTGTATCAGTCCAGTTTAGATCCTAGTCGGAACAGTGGTTTTGGGACCACAAATTTGTGATAGAATAATATTTTAATATTATTTTTTGTTCCTATGATATGTGATTTAGAATGTGTGAAAGTTTCATAAATTAATTTGTTTGTTTGTGTGCTTAATTTAAGAAAAGGACTAAATCGCATAAAGGTAAAAGTGGCCTTTTAATTAAATAAATACCAAATTGATAACGTTCTTATTATGAGAAGTCCTTAAAGTGGAAATATATCATAAATATGATAGTGGATGGCTAATGGACGGTAAAGGGTATGAAACATGCATGTAGTATATATTTTAATTAAAAGGTTAAAATTGGAAATTGTTTATTGAATGAATTATAATAAAACAAAAGGCTAAAATAAGCCAGGTTCATCTTGGTTGCATCAACAATAAGAGAAGAAAGAAAGGTTCAAGTTCTTTTTGCATTCGACACTCATCTAGTTCAATTAAGGTATGAATTTTGATCGGTTTTTGATAATTTCTATGTTTTTGTAATTGTTGCTTCGTACTCTACACAACCCATGTTTCAATTTTGTGAATTGATGAAAGTTTTGAAATGTGCCATTGATGAACACATGAATTTTATGATGTTTGAAGATGAATTATGAAAGATATGTGTTTGATTAACATAGTTTATCTTTGAGTTTTTGGTGAATTTGAGTAATTTGAACTTAATTGTGAAAATAAAATTATGAGGGACTAAATTATAAAATAAATGAAATGTAAGGACTTGTATGAGCTACATGAACATTTAGCTAAGCTTGGTTATATAGTGATTTTGTGTATTTTATGATTTTCTGAAATAATAACTAAAATGTTAAAATGTGAAAATGATAGGGTTAATTTGTAAATTGCCCAATAGATGTGTTTTTGGATTGAATTGAATGAGTTGTTGAATAAATGGATTAATTTTGAATATGTATAGATCAAGAGCCGAAGAAAATAGACTTAGATCATGGAAAGTCAAAAGTTGTCTAATAACCGAATCCGATCGAATATCTGAATCTGAGATAAGTCGATATACAAATAAATGTATTCGAATTGAATTAATTGTGCATATAATGAAATTTGATTTGTTATGAATATCCATTGAGATGGAATGCATATGAAATTCGAGTTTATGTATATATATCGACAAATTATTAGTGTCCGAGAAGTCCCATCTGAACCTAGGAATAGATAGGATTGCATATGTCATGACATAGGTGTCCGATATTTGATATCATGTAAGATCACGTCTGGGACATTGGCATTGATTCGAGATTTCATGTAAGACCACATTTGAGACATTAGTATCGATATGATATTTACGTGTAAGACCATGTCTGGGTCATTGGTGTCGTATTGATTCGTGTAAGACCCTGTCTGGGATAGTGGCGTCGATATCTGGTTACATGTAAGATCATATCTAGGACGTTGGCATTGTACGACTTTTTTCGAGCTTTCTAGGTATCCTATTTAGTTTCGTACGGTTCAATAGGCATGTCCGAGAAATGAATGTTTATGAGTGATGTGCATCTATTTGAGGTATGTGTGAAGTATATTCTTTGAATAAGCATAAGAGGTAAGTTAACATGTACCTAATTGCTTTGAACATAGTGTGATATATGTATGTTTGATAAATGATCAAAAGATATGCCTGAGATATGTTACTAAGCAAAGGCAATTCAATAGAGCCAAAGAGAAATTTATGTGTATGGAATGAATATATGTATATGAATTTGGTTTGCCAAGCTTATGATTGATTATATGTTAAGTTTATTTGTATATGGCTTACTAAGCTTTTGGAAAGCTTACTTTTTGTGTGTTTACTCTGTTTATAGATCGTCAAAGCTACTTAAGGCTTAGGGATAGTCTAAAATTGTCATCACACTATCGAACTTAATTTTGGTATTTTTGAATGTGTTTATAGCTAAATATGACATGTATAAGCTAGTCACTTTGGAATATGTTTAGGATGTAAATAGCCATGTGATGTGGCTAGATAAATGTTGGTAATATGCATAAGTGATTATGGTATATGATGCAAGTTTTGGTATGGCTTGATGGCAATGAAATGGTCCTATGAATGGCAAGCTTATTGATGGATTGATGCCATAGTCAATTGGTAAATTTGTGAATGAATCATGCTTGGTTTTACATGTGATTTAGTTGTGCTAATTGGCATACAAATTGGCATGTTTAGAAATGTAATTGAATGGGATGATAAGTTGAACATTTGACATGATTTTGGTTGCCAATTGTGTATGGAAGAATGTTTGATTGAGCTTGTAGGGATGACCCATGCATGGGTGGCATTTTGGCCTTGCAAATGGCATATATTTTCCCACACGATTGACCACATAGGCATGTGACTCGATCGTGTTCTTCATGGTTTTAATTTAAAATAAGTCAGGCTCGACCACGGGCTGGACACACGGGCGTGTGACTGGCCATGTAGTGCAAATCAGGCTCAACCACGGGTGGGGCACACGGGCGTGTCCATGGCCGTGTGGACAAGTTACTATGTATGCCCTGTTTTGACACGACTTAGACACAATGGTGTGTTTGAGGCTGTGGGAGGCACACGGCCTGCCCACAATGGCATGTGACCTCTGTAACTTAGAAATTTTTTAAATTTTTAATATTTTCATATGTGATTGGTTTAGTCTCGACCCTATTTTAAATCATTTTTAAGGTCTCGTTGACCTATTTTAAGGTAAATTTTATGTGATTTGTCAGATAAATTTATGAAAATTTTGTAAAAGTTTTTTATTGTCCTGTAATGCCTTTTAACCCTAAACCTGCGACAGTTACGGGTTAGGGGTGTTACATTTGATTGGTATCAGAGCTACGATTTAGTCAATTCTCAGACTAATGTAGCGTGCAAGAGTCTAGCTATGCATGCCATATATCTAAATTGTGATAGTGTGATGAATCTTGACGTGTAAAATATGTTTTACATATAGTAATGGATCCTGAAAGAGCTGTAGTTGACGATGTAAAAAGTAATGTACCTGCTCCTGCTCCTGCTCAAGGGACAGTGCCCTCTAATTCGAGACTGGCTACGGGCGGTTAAGAAGGAGAAGCTAAACAAGCTTTCTTCCAAATGATGAGTGAGTGGTTCACTCAGTTTGTATGAAATAATCTGACTGTTTTACAACCTCTGCCCCCGCCTAACCCTCCTTTGACTTCTGCTATACCTTCGGTTATGAACTTGAATTTGTTGAATAAGCCTCCGGTCGACAAAATCTATAAATATGAGGCTGAAGAGTTTAGGGCTACTAGTGTTGATGATGCCGAGAAAGCTAAATTTTGGCTAGAAAATACAATCTGAGTATTTGATGAGATGTCACTGAGTCTCGAGGAATGCATAAAGTGTGTTGTTTCTTTACTATGAGACGCAGCCTATCAGTGGTGGAAGACTTTGGCCTCTGTAGTTCCAAAGGAACGAGTTACTTGGGATTTATTTCAGTCTGAGTTTTGAAAGAAATATATTAGTTAGAGATTCATAGATCAGAAATGAAAGGAATTTTTGGAATTGAAATAGGGCCGCATGTCTATCACTGAATACGAACGAGAGTTCGTGAGATTAAGTAGTATGCTCAGGAATGTGTATCAACGGAAGCAATAATGTGTAAGAGATTTGAAGATGGCCTTAATGAAAATATCAGTCTGTTAGTTGGGATTCTGGAAAAAAAAAGAGTTTGTTGTGCTTGTTGGTCGAGCATGCAAAGCTGAGGCACTCGGTAAAGACAAAAGAAAAGCTGAGTCTGAATTTAAAGATGTGAGAAAGAGATTTCTGAGTAAATCATTTCAGTCTGCTTCAATGAAATTTAGAGATGAACATAACCGTTCCAGGGTAAATATGGGACAACCGAATAGAGATCGAGCTAGATCACAATTGAATACTAAAGCTCTGGCAACTTCAATGGCAAGTGTTGGAAATGTCCGATCCAATCGGCCTAAATGTAAGCATTGTGGTAAAAGACATTGCGGAAGTTGTAGATTGAATGATCGAGCCTATTTCAGATGTGGATCATTAGATCATTTCATCTGTGATTGCCCAGAATCTATTGAGCAAGAGATTATTCAGAATTTGAGATCAGAAAATGTTTCAGTGAGAGGTAGATCTTCTCGAAATACAAGAAATGTAATAGTGCTCAGAGAATTACGAGAGACACTAATGCGAGATCCAAAGCCAGAGCACCTGCTAGAGTATATGCCATCTAAGCTCGTGTGGAAGCTTCATGTCTGGATGTTATAATGGGTACATTTACTCTTTATGATACTTCTGTGACTGCATTGATAGACCTAGGTTCTACTCATTCGTATATATTCATGAACTTAGTATCCAATAAGACTTTGCCTGTAGAGTCTACTGAGTTTATTATAAAAGTATCGAACCCCTTAGGTAAAAGTGTCCTGGTTAACAAAGTATGCAAGAACTGTCCGTTGATGTTTCGAGATGTCTATTTTTCGGCTGATCTGATGTTATTACTGTTTGATGAGTTCTATATAATTTTGGGTATGGATTGGTTGACGTTGCATGATGCTATTGTGAATTGCCAAAGAAAGCCTATTGATTTAAGATGTCAGAATGATGAAATAGTTCAGATTGAATCTAATGATTTGAATGGGTTACCTGCTGTGAGATCTGTGTTAAAAGCACAAAGTTACCTGAAAAAGGGTTATGAAGCTTATTTTGCTTATGTAATTGACTCAAAAGTATCTGAAAGGAAAGTTGAATCTATGCCAGTTATCTGTGAATTCCCTGATGTATTCACTGAAAAACTATCAGGATTACCTCCAATACGTGAAGTTAAATTTAGTATTGATCTGTTACCGGGAACGACTCCTATTTTGATAGCTCCATATAGAATGGCACCAACAGAGTTGAAAGAGTTAAAGTCACAGTTGCAAGAGCTGACGGATAGAGGATTTGCAAGACTAAGTTTCTCACCTTGGGGTGCTCCTGTTCTATTTGTGAAAAAGAAAGATGGCACGATGAGAATGTGCATTAATTATCGTCAGTTGAACAAAGTGACTATAAAGAACAAATATTCTCTGCCCAGAATCAACAATTTATTGGATCAGCTAAAAGGAGCTACTGTGTTTTCAAAGATAGATTTGAGATCGGGATATTACCAGTTGCGAGTAAAAGATTTAGACATTCTGAAAATTGCTTTCAGAATGAGGTACGGGCATTATGAGTTTTTAGTTATGCCTTTCGGACTAACCAATGCTCCTTCTATTCTTATGGATTTGATGAACAAAATTTTCAGACTGTACTTAGATCAATTTGTTGTTGTGTTCATTGACGACATTTTGATTTATTCACGTGATGAGATTGATCATGCTGAGCATCTAAGAACTGTGTTGCAAACTCTGTGAGATAAGAAATTGTATGCAAAATTCAGCAAATGTGAATTCTGGTTGCGTGAAGTCGATTTTCTGGGACATATTGTATCGGCCTCTGGAATACAAGTTGATCTGAGTAAGATTTTTGTTATTATGGAATGGAAGCCTCCAAAGAATGTGTCTGAAGTTCATAGTTTTCTGGGTCTTGCTGGTTATTATCGCCAATTTGTAAAAGGATTCTCGATGATAGCTACTTCGCTAACTAAATTGCTTCAGAAAGATGTGAGATTTGAATGGTTCGAAAAATGTCAAAAAAGCTTTGATCAGTTGAAAACTCTATTGACTAAAGCTTTAGTTTTGATACAACCAGAATCGGGTAAAGAATTTGTGATTTATAGTGATGCTTCATTAAATGGTTTGGGATGTGTTTTGATGCAGGAAGGAAAAGTTATAGCTTATGCCTCGAGACAATTAAAGCCTCATGAAAAGAATTATCCGGCACACGATCTTGAGTTAGTTGCCATTGTGTTCCCATTAAAGATTTGGCGTCACTACTTCTTTGGTGAAAAATGTCACGTATTTTCAGATCATAAAAGTTTGAAATATCTGATGACTCAAAAAGATTTGAATCTGTGACAGGGAATATGGCTAGAGCTGTTGAAAGATTACAAACTTGTGATAGACTATCATCCGGGCAAAGTAAATGTCGTTGCTAATGCATTAAGGTGGAAGTCATTTTTTGCATTACGTGTAGTGAATGCTCATTTAGACTTGTCTGATGATGGTTCTGTTTTAGCTAAATTGAAAGCGAAACCGTTGTTTTTACAGTAAATATATGATGCTCAGAAAGTTGATAATGAAATGTTGGTGAAACAAGCTTAGTGTGATCTGAATTCTGATTCTCAATTTCGAAGTGATGTTGATGGTTGTTTAAGATTTCGAGATCGAATTTGTGTTCTAAGAAACTCAGAGTTGATTCAATTGGTTTTAAATGAAGCTCACAATAGGCGCTTATCTATTCATCTGGGAAGTACAAAGATGTATCATGATCTGAAGCAACACTATTGGTGGTCTGGAATGAAATGATACATTTATGACTTTGTTTCAAAATGCTTAGTTTGTCAGCAAGTTAAGGCTGAACATCTGGTTCCATCTGGTTTGTTACAACCGATTTAGATTCCCGAATGGAAATGGGATAGAGTGACAATGGAATTTGTATTTAGATTACCTTTGACTCCAAGAAAGAAAGATGCAATTTGGGTCGTGGTTGATCGATTGACAAAATCTACCCATTTATTCTAGAACGATCTGATTACTCACTTGATAAGTTAGCTGAGCTTTACATTTCTGATATTGTAAGATTACACAGAGTGCCCTTATCTATTGTGTCTGACAGAGATCCAAGGTTTACTTCATGGTTCTAAAAGAAATTGCAAGAGGCTTTAGGTACTAAATTGCATTTCAGTACAGCCTTTCACCCGCAAATAGATGGCCAGTTTAAACGGATCATTCAGATTCTTGAGGATACGTTGAGATGTTGCATCATTGAGTTTGATGGTACGTGGGAACAATATTTGCCATTGATTGAATTTGCATACAATAACAGTTTTTAGTCGAACATCAAAATGGCACCTTATGAAGCTTTGTATGGACGTAAATGTAGAACACCGTTGTATTGGACTGAGCTTAGTGAAAATAAGATACACGGGGTCGATTTGATAAATGATACAGAACAAAAAGTGAAAGTGATTTGTGATAGTCTGAAAGTAGCATCCGATCGTCAAAAATCCTACGCATACTTGAAAAGAAAAGATATTGAGTTTGATATCGGTGATAGAGTATTTTTAAAGGTATCTCTGTGGAAGAAAGTACTTAGATTTGGACGTAAAGGCAAATTGAGTCTGAGGTTCATTGGACCGTATGAAATTATCGAACGTATCAAACCTATAGCTTATAGATTGTTGTTGCCACTTGAGTTGGAATAATGTATTTCATGTGTCAATGCTTTATCGATACAAATCCGATCCATCACAAGTGATTCCTCCGTCTGAAATTGAAATCCAATCTGATATGACTTATGAAGAAGAACCAATCCGTATATTAGCTCGTGAAGTGAAATAATTAAGAAAAAAGAAAATTTTGTTAGTGAAAGTGTTATGGCATCGACACGGTGTAGAAGAGGCTACGTGGGAGCCAAAAGATTCAATAAGACAGTAATATCTGAATCTGTTTAACGGAAAGATTTTTAGGGACACAAATCCTTAAGGGGGAAGAATTGTAACAGTTCGGTTTAGACCTTAGTCGGAACAGTGGTTTTGGGACCATAAATCTGAGATAGAATAATATTTTAATATTATTTTCTGTTCCTATGATATGTGATTTAACATGTGTGAAAGTTTCGTAAACTAATTTGTCTGTTTGTGTGCTTAATTTAAGAAAAGGACTGCATCGCATAAAGGTAAAAGTGTCCTTTTCATTAAGTAAGTGCCAAATTGATAATGTTCTTATTATGAGAAGCCCTTAAAGTGGAAATATGCTAGAAATATGATAGTGGATGGCTAATGGACGGTAAATATACATGTATTATATGTTTTAATTAAAAGGTTAAAATTGGAAATTGTTTATTAAAGGAATTATAATAAAATAAATGGCTAAAATAAACCATGTTCATCTTATTTGTGCCAAAAATAAGAGAAGATAGAAAGGTTCAAGTTTTTTTTGCATTCGGCACTAATCTAGTTCAATTAAGGTATGGATTTTGATCGATTTTTAATAATTTCTATGTTTTTGTAATCGTTGCTTCGTACTCTACACAACCCATATTTCAATTTTGTGAATTGATGAAAGTTTTGAAATGTTCCATTGATGAACACATGGATTTTATGATGTTTGAAGATGAATTATGAAAGATATGTGTTTGATTAACATAGTTTGTGTTTGAGTTTTTGGTGAATTTGAGTAATTTGTACTTAATTGTGAAAATAAAATTATAAGGGACTAGATTGTGAAATAAATGAAATGTAAGGAATTGTATGAGCTACGTGAACATTCGGCTAAGCATGGGTATATAGTGATTTTGTGTATTTTGTGATTTTGTGAAATAAGGACTAAAATGTCAAAAAGTGAAAATGTGAGGGTTAATTTGTAAATTGCCCAAAATAAGTGTTTTTGGATTGAATTGAATGAGTTTTTAAATAAATGCACTAAATGAGCAAAATAGATGCTTGAGATATGTTAGTAAGCAAAAGCAATTCAATAGAGCCAAAGAGAAATTTATGTGCATTGAATGAAGATATGTATATGAATTTGATTTGCCAAGCTTATGATTGATTATATGTTAAGCTTATTTGTATATGGCTTACTAAGCTTTTGGAAAGCTTCCTTTGTATGTGTTTACTCTGCTTATAGATCGTCAAAGCTACTAAAGGCTCGGGGATCGTCGAGAATCGTCATCACACTATCTAACTCAATTTTGGTATTCTGGAATGTGTATATAGCTAAATGTGGCATGTATAGGCTAGTCATTTTGGAATATGTTTAGGATGTAAATAGCCATGTGATGTTGTAACACCCCAAACCTGACCTAGAAGTTAGGACCGAATCCGGAATGTCAGATTAAAGGCACAATTCAAAACGGTTTTGCTAATTAAGAAATTAAGGCCCCAAAGCCCAAAATCTAATAGACTTATTAATTAAAGATAAAAAACCCATTTTATTATTTTAAGCATTTAGTAAACCAAGTTTGAACATAAGAGCTTACTTAGGTTTAATAATTAAATAAACATTTAATCTCAAAACCCAAATTAAATCAGAATTCAAAACAGAGTACAAGGTCTTATTACGTCCACTAAAAATTAAGTAAATAAAACATGTATTTTGAAACAAATAAATGGAAATTCAAGCCTCTTGTAGTGTGGCCATCTCCGAGTCCTCTCCCACGTCGAGTCGTCTATTCGGGATTGCCTGAAACAATAAATTAAAGGGTGTGAGTTTCGAAACTCAGTGTGCACAACCCTTGGAAAACAAATCACTTACAAATATCCACATTGGGCCTAAGCCCTATCAAAATCGGCGGTCTTGGGCCTTATCCCACAATGACCTCATATCATATCATATCGTATCATTCATAAACAAATAATGCAAAACCCACCCCAAAAATCCATCCGCTATACACACCATTTCCCTTCCAACCTTATGACTCCTGTTGGGAATTCTAGCTCGACCCACCCCTCTGCTACACACCAAGGGTAGCCTCACATAAGATTATCAACGCCGCAAAGAAAGTCGCTAATCAAATATTGGGCTTAAAGCCTCCTTTGGATCCATACCATACGGCCATGTGATCTTGGATCCATACTATCCGACCATGCGATCCTCAAATCTTCCTCCGTACCATAATTCTCACCCATATGCATCATAAGCATAATATCATATGAATGCATCAAACACACAAGTAACACCCACAAACTTATATTCATCACATAGGGTTATTTTCATCATTTCACTACCAGGGGTATTTTCGTAATTCTACCCTACAAGGGTATTTTTGTAATTTTTCCAAAATAGGAGTATCTTGGTAATTTTGCAAATTAGGGGTATTTTGATATTTCCCTAAAGCAAGGGTATTTTGGTAATTTTACAAATCAGGGGTATTTCGGTAATTTTACAAACTGGGGGTATTTTGGTAATTTCACAAATCGGGGATATTTTGGTAATTTTACAAAACAAGGGTATTTCGATAATTTCACAATTCGGGGGTATTTCGATAATTTCGCAAACAGGGGGTATTTTGGCCGCTTTCGGGTTTTAGCTACGAACTTTGGCCCATCAACAAGTCCTCGCGGCTAAAGTGAACGGACACTGCGCACCAGCTAGGATTCTAGAAAAGAGGAGGTGGGCCACTAGGGCCACTTAAGTACCAAGCTCTCCCTAGATCCAATCCTAGACATGCGAATGCCCGTTGCCACACTCCAACCCAGCGACTTCTTTACGGACATGTTTAATTATTAGAAAGTCTTCTGGAATTTAAGAGTTGTTCAAACTAGGCCTAAGGTCTATAAACCCTAGCATACTTGTCTACGTCCCCATAAAGCTCATCAAACCCAAATTACATCATTATGGCCCATCAGCCCAAGTCTCATCTTATGGCCAAATAGGCCCAGAACAAATTCAGATCATGTATCATGCATGTCTAATTCAATTCGAATAACCAACCAATCCATTTCATCAAACTTAGCCTCAGGGCCCATCGGGCCCATTTAGCCACTTTTGCTTTTCGGCTTTTGGGCATTGTCAATATCTTGTGTGTAGTGTTTGTACACACCTGGTAACCACGCGCGCTGCAAACCCCTTAATCACTAACCTACAATTGATATTAATAGCGATTAACCAAAGCTTTAACACATACCTATCAAAAACTGAAACCTCATCGTACCCTTATCGTGTGCCTTAAGTTCTAGTAGCCCTTCCTTTGCTACTATTGGCGATTATCCTTTAGATCTGCACCCAAACACCTATATCATCAAAACCAAGTGACCCATATTGATCATAAGTCACCCCTATGAGCCACAATAGATTCGGTCACTTATTAAAACTCTAACTGAATCGAGAATACGTACGGCCTTATCACAATCCTTTCCTACCGCGCTTGCGATTGCTGAGCCTCACCCTTGTTAGTACATGGTAACGGCAAAGAGGGGTTAGATAGCCCTTCAGCTTTTAATAAAACACATTAAAAATTCAACTAAGCTCTTACTGAGATCTTCCTTTGATCCTGCAACTTATGTCCGGCTTTTGATACTAGCAAGGTGACAGAGGCAATTCGGCAACACTAGGGGGAGAAATATTAGTAATTTGGCTAGAACCGAGTGGTAAACCAAAAAGGGAATTTGAAAAGGGAAGATATGAAGGATTCAGCTTTGCAACACTTAGAAAAACGTCTGCCTCTCACAAGTGATGAAATTTGGCTAGCAGGGAAGCAAAAATTCATCATTAACATAAGAACTTAATTCGACACTCATATATATAGCCCCTACCCGAACTTCCCTTCCCTCAGAGTCCAATTCGACACCACTATATCCACCTCTCAATCCCTATCTTTTCTCCCTTATCTGCACCTTCAATTTCTCTCCTGAACACTCCCTTTCAGAGTCCCCTCCAATGCCAACTCCTTCTGTCCGGCACAAAAATAAAGCTCCTAAATTTTCCCTTCCTAGGCCTCGAACCTTAGACCTCATTAACTGCTTAACACGCCACCTCATAGCCCCTATATGACACCACTTTCCACTGGACTGCAAGCCCATTTGTGTCATCTCTTCTCTTAATCTGCTTATGAGGCCTCATGCCTGAGACTAGGGTCCACTAAGTAAGAAAAATAAATTTTCCCAATGGTCTCCCCTAATTATAAGGCTTCAAATAATCCCGATAATACCTTAATATTATTATTCTAAGTGCTACACATACATATTAACTCCCATGCATAGAAATTAAAAGTTGCAAGATTTTTGGGGTGTTACAACCCAATAGGCCCAAATCTACTAGGCCCAAATTTGGGATCTTACAAATCTACCCTTCTTAAAGAAATTTTGTCCTCAAAATTTCCAACTAACTACTAAACGCACCTGCTCAAGTTACACCACTATGCATTCACTGCGTACTATGATTTAATAACAAAATAAACACTCAGCATTTGGCCTGACTCAGACGACCCTGCCCTAACACTTCCACGGCCTCTGCCGCGGCCTCTTCCACTCCATCTAGCGCTCATCTTTGCATATTTATAAATTAAGATCTTTATGAAATTAGTACTTAGTTCCACTTGTTTAGGGCACATGTCTTATGTATGTAACAACAATTTCTTAGTGTTATTCTGCGGTCGAGAATCCACTACAGACTTAAGTTTCCTACGGGCTTTAGTCTTTAAAAGCCTATTTTTAAGTAGCCCATTGTCTATACGGTTCAATAATTCAAACAATAACAGAAAAACTTACATGGCTCGACGTCGAGGGCTCGGTGAACCACACTTCAAGAATCCTGCCATAATATTTTTAAAACCCAAAATCTAAGGCCCATTCACAACCCGAGCTTTGCAATCAGGCTCTGATACCACTAAATGTAACACCCCAAACTCGACCTAGAAGTTAGGCCCGAATTCGAAATGTCACATTAAAGGCACAATTCAAAACGGATTTGCTAATTAAGAAATTAAGGCCCAAAAGCCCAAAATCTAATAGACTTATTAATTAAAGATAAAAAACTCATTTTATTATTTTAAGCATTTAGTAAACCAAGTTTGAACATAAGAGCTTACTTAGGTTTAATAATTAGATAAACATTTAATCTCAAAATCCAAATTAAATCTGAAGACAAAATGGAGTACAAGGTCTTATTACGTCCACTAAAAATTAAGTAAATAAAACATGTATTTTGAAACAAATAAATGGAAATTCAAGCCTCTTGTAGTGTGGCCATCTTCGAGCCCTCTCCCATGTCGAGTCATCTATTTGGGATTACCTAAAACATTAAATTAAAGGGGTGTGAGTTTAGAAACTCAGTGTGCACAACCCTTGGAAAACAAATCACTTACAAATATCCACATTGAGCCTAAGCCCTATCAGAATTGGCGGTCTTGGGCCTTATCCCACAATGACCTCATATCATATCATATCGTATCATTCATAAACAAATAATGCAAAACCCACCCCAAAAATCCATCCGCTACACACACCATTTCCCTTCCAACCTTATGACTCTTGTGAGGAATTCTAACTCGACCTACCCCTCCGCCACACACCAAGGGTAGCCCGGTTACGGTACTACCGAACGTTGGAGCAAAGCTGCTAATCAAATATTGGGCTTAAAGCCTCCATTGGATCCATACCATACGGCCATGCGATCCTGGATCCATACCATACGACCATGCGATCCTCAAATCTTCCTCCGTACCATAATTCCCACCCATATGCATCCTAAGCAGAATATCATATGAATGCATCAAACACACAAGTAACGTCCATAAACTTATATTCATCACATAGGGGTATTTTCGTCATTTCACTACCTAGGGGTATTTTAGTAATTCTACCCTAGAGGGGTATTTTTTTATTTTTTCCAAAATAGGGGTATCTTGGTAATTTTGCAAAATAGGGGTATTTTGGTATTTTTATAAAGTAGGGTATTTTGGTAATTTCACAAATCAGGGGTATTTTGGTAATTTCACAAATCGGGGATATATTGGTAATTTTACAAAATAGGGGTATTTCAGTAATTTCACAATTTGGGGGTATTTCGGTAATTTTGCAAACAGAGGGTATTTTGGTCCCTTTCGAGTTTTAGCTATGAACTTTGGCCCATCAATAAGTCCTCGCGGCTAAAGTGAACGGACACTGCGCACTAGGTAGGATTCTAGAAAAGAGGAGTTAGGCCACTAGGGCCGCTTAAGTACAAGCTCTCCCTAGATCCAATCCTAGACATGCGTATGCCCGTTGCCACCCTCCAACCCAGCGACTTATTCACGGACATGTTTAATTATTAGAAAGTCTTATAGAATTGAAGAGTTGTTCAAACTAGGCCTAAGGTCCATAAACCCTAGCATACTTGTATACGTCCCCATAAAGCTCATCAAACCCAAATTACATCAGTACGGCCCATCAGGCCCAAGTCTCATCAGATGGACAAATAGGCCCAGAACAAATTCAGATCATGTATCATGCATGTCTAATTCAATTTGTATAACCAACTAAACCATTTATCAAACTTAGCCTCAGGGCCCACCGGGCCCAATTATCCACTTTCGGCTTTTCGGCTTTTCGGCATTGCCAATATCTTGTGTGTAGTGTTTGTACACACCTTGTAACCACACGCGCTGCAAACCCCTTAATCATGAACCTACAATCGACATTACTAGCAATTAACCAAAGCTTTAACACATACTTATCAAAAACCGAAACCTCACCATACCCTTACCGTGTGCCTTACATTCTAGTAGCCCTTCATTTGCTACTATTGGCGATTATCCTTTAGATCTGCACCCAAACACCTATATCATCAAAACCAAGTGACCCATATTGATCATAAGTCACTCCTATGAGCCACAATAGATTCGGTCACTTATTAAAACTCTAACTGAATCAAGAATACTTACTGCCTTATCATAATCCTTTCCTACCGCGCTTGCGATTGCTGAGCCTCACCCTTGTTAGTACATGGTAATGGCAAAGAGGGGTTAGATAGCCCTTCGGCTTTCAATAAAACACATTAAAAATTCAACTAAGCTCTTACTGAAATCTTTATTTGATCCTATGACTTAAGTCCGGCTTTTGAGATTAGCAAGGTGGCAGAGGCAACTCGACAACACTAGGGGGAAAAGAAATAAAAGTAATTTGGCTAGAACCGAGTGGTGAACCAAAAAGGGAATTTGAAACGGGAAGATATGAAGGATTCGGCTTTGCCATACTTAGAAAAACGTCTGCCTCTCACAAGTGATGAAATTCGGCTAGCAAGGAAGCAAAAATTCATTATTAACATAGGAACTTAATTCGGCACTCATATATATAGCCCCTAGCCGAACTTCCCTTCCATCAGAGTCCAATTCTGCATCACTATATCTACCTCCCAATCCCTATCTTTTCTCCCTTATCTGTGCCTTAAATTTCTCTCCTGAACACTCCCTTTCAGAGTCCCCTCCAACGCCAACTCCTTTTGTCCAGACACAAAAATAAAACTCCTAAATTTTCCTTTCCTAGGCCTCGAACCTTGGACCTCATTAACTGCTTAACACGCCACCTCATAGCCCCTATATGATGCCACTTTCCACTAGACTACAAGCCCATTTGTGTCCTCTCTTCTCTTAATCTGCTTATGAGGCCTCATGTCTGAGACTAGCGTCCACTAAGTAAGAAAATTAAATTTTCCCTATGGTCTCCCCTAATCCTAAGACTTCAAATAATCCCGATAATACCTTAATATTATTATTCTAAGTGCTACACATACATATTAACTCCCATGCTCAGAAATTAAAAGTTTCAAGATTTTTGGGGCGTTACAACCCAATAGGCCCAAATTCGGGATGTTACAGATGTGGCTAGATAAATGTTGGTAATATGCATGAGTGATTATGGTATATGATGCATGTTTTGGTATGGCTTGATGGCAATGAAATGGTCTTATGAATGGCAAGCTTATTGATGGACTGATGCCATAGTGAATTGGTAAAATTGTGAATGAATCATGCTTGGTTTTACATGTGATTTAGTTGTGCTAATTGTCATACAAGTTGGCATGTCTAGAAATGTAATTGAATGGGATGATAAGTTGAACATTTGACATAATTTTGGTTGCCAATTGTGTATGGAATAAAGTTTGATTGAGCTTGTAGGGATGACCCATGTGTGGGTGGCATTTTGGCCTTGCAAATGGCCTATATTTTCCCACACGGTTGAGCACACGGGCATGTGGCTCGACCGTGTTCTTCATGGTTTTAATTAGAAACAAGTTAGGCTCGACTACGGGCTGGACACACGGGTGTGTAACTGGCAGTGTGGTTCAAGTTAGGCTCGACCACGTGTGGGCGCACGGGCATGTCGATGGCCGTGTGGACAAGTCAGTATGTATGCCCTCTTTTGAGATGGCTTAGACACACGGACGTGTCTGAGGCAGTAGAAGGCACACAGCTTGCCCACACGACCATGGACACGTGACCTCTGTGACTTAGAAAAAATTTTAAATTTCTAAAAATTTTCATATCTGATTGGTTTAGTCCCGACCCTATTCTAAAGCATGTTTAAGGTCTCGTTGACCTATTCTAGGGACATTTTTTGTGATTTGTTAGATAAATTTATGAATTATTCGTAAAAGTTTTCAATTGTTCGATAATTCCTTTTAACCCTAAACATGTGATGGTTACAGGTTAGGGGTGTCACAATGCCCGTGTGGTATTTCGTACGCCCGTGCTTTGCACCCGTGGTTAACACTAACTTACATCACACAGTCAGCCACATGCCTGTACTGTACCCGTGGTCGACACTGACTTATTCCATACAGCTTGTCACACGCCCGTGTGCTTCAACCGTGTGGCGGTTTAAATTTTAATTTTAAGGTGCAGATTTCACACGGCCTGGGCACACGCCCACGTCCATGGCTGTGCCTCCCACGCGGCTGAGACACACGGTCGTGTGTTTACTACTGAGCTTACTGACTTGCAATTCTAACATGCAAGTGGACACACAGCTAGAGCAGACACCCATTCAATTGACCGTGTGTCACACACAGCCTAGACACACACCCATGTGCCTACCTATGTGGACAAGAATAAGGCTATTTGCCAAGCTCTTTCATCACCCTAACTCACTCAAGCATAATTCACCCTCCACCATCAATTCAATCATGCATTTTTATAACCAAATAAACCAATCATATACTCTACACAATCATGAATAAACCTCCTCTTATCATGGATTGATAGTAAAGAGCCATTTCCTATAGAAATATACAAAAGATTTCATCTATAACGAGCCAACACATTTGGCCAAAATAACAAAACAATTTACCTAGTCTAGGCCCTATACATGCCATTGCCTTACTCAAAATGCTAGTTCTAAATATACCGAGATGAGCTGATAGTGTAGGTGATCTTCAAATTATCTTCGTATCCCAACCCAGATCTTTGACACTATAAAACAATGGAAAAGAAAGGGCAATAAGCTTAAATCTTAGTAAGTTTACATGTAAACAAAACATCATACTATATTCTAATCAATAAATAGCATTCCATACTAAGCAATAACAATCCACATCTCATGATAATGCTTACTCATTTCATCCCTTACCATATTCCAACCATATCACAAGCCAAATGCTCACATTATTTAGCATACAACCCTGCACTTATCACCACATGTTCTCATGAGACAACACTCAACAATTTCACAATAAACCATACATAGTAATACAAACACTTAGTGGTTTCACACTTAGCCCACCATTTATTTTTAACAATGTGGTATCCCACATAGCCCACCAACAGGAATATTTACGGTGGTATCGCACATAGCCCGACAAATGATAATATAAACGATGGTACCGTACACAGTCTATCGTAAATAAATAATAAGGTGGTATCTCACATAGCCCACCAACAAGAATAATTAAGGTGGTATCGCACACAGCCCACTATTAATTACTATGGGTAATATTCAACACCTACACATCTAATTCAACGTTCATACGAAAATTATTCATTATCTACCATTTCAATCCATCTGAATCATATATGTTCTCAATCATACAATGCACCAATAAGTAACAACATGTATATTTAAGATGCATCGTTTACACATAAACTTACCTCGGTGCAAAATGCGTTAGTTTGTGGTTTAATCTGAAACCTTGCCTTTCCCCGGTCAAAGTTAATTTTGCGTTCTTCTTGATGTATAACAACAAAATTCACTCATTCAATCATTTTATAATCATAATACATCATAATCTCTACTTAGGTAAAAATGACTGTTTTGCCCTTATACTATGGCAAAATTATGATTTTGCCCCTAAGCTTGTAAATCATTTTTATCACATTTTCTCATTAAACAAGCCTAGCTGAACATTTATTACTCTTACAACTACTCATAATTCCGATTATTTCATGCACTTATTACACATTTTCAATCTTTGCATTCAAGTCCTGTTTAAGTGTTTTCATGCTAACACCTTTCACAAAAGTTTTTCCTTAACTCACCACCATTCATTTTCCTCCATAAAAAATCAGCAAACAACATGAACACTCTCATGGAAAGTCCCTAAACTTTCAACCATCTAGCAAATTAGTCCTCTCACTAGCTAGCTTAAGCTTTGGGGACTCCAAATGTACAAAAATTATCAAATAAAACCACCAAAATCAGTTACTTGGATGAGGATTGAATGGCTGAAAGTTTGAGCTTCAAAAACCCTATTCTTGGTTGAGAATTTAGGTAGAGGAAGAAATGGGAAAAAGATGATATCTTCCTTTCTTTATTTTTTCCTCTTATTTTATTCATTAATCACCTAACACTACCAACTTTGACTAATTTAAGCTCCTTGTCCCCCCTATGGCCGGCTATTGCCTTTAAAAAGGCCTAATTGCACATTTAGAACCTCCAATTAAACTTCTATAGCTATTTCACACCTCTAGTGTAACACCCCTAACCCGTATCCGTCTCTAGACTAGGGTTATGCGGCATTACCGAAGAAGATACAACTCAAAATAGATATATATATATATTTAACATTTCATGTACACATACTTTGCTTACCAATCATAACCAGTAGATATATTTTGAAACATTTAAACGGTCATTTTATTAAAGTCTAATTTAATAAACATCACTTTTAAAACTTATATATGATTTTCGAACATTGTAACATTAAAACAAAATGGCATCAACCACTTATGTATAACTTTCACCATACTTAATATCTTATATATAGCTAAATCAAATATATTCATCATCATTTTAATTTACAAATTTGAGACCATGACAAATCATAAACAAATCTTTAGATGAACATACCAATATGACATTAAAAACACATCCGAATACATATGCAAATACATTTATAACCTCTTAATTAAATTTATATGTCAAATGCATAAACACATACTTACATGATTCTTCTAGTCGAATGGCTAACACCTATAAAACTAATTTAATCATTAACATGTCCATCTTTTCATAACCGCAAATATATATAATTATACAAATTCATAAACAAATTATAAAACCAAATTCATACGTAATACATTTATTCATCCATTATAATACCACCACATTGCGAATACATATATATACATCACCAAACCAATTCTAACTTATTAACTATCATCCTTACCAATACTTAAATACATACACAATTTATTAAACACCATTCAATTAATACTTATATACATATACAAAGATTCATTTAACCATCGTTCACTTAATAAGTAAATTGTCTTTACAAAATATATAACAAGCAAACCATTACATATCATCTAATCACATTCAACTTACGCAGGACTTCATTACTTAACATAGACAAAATAACAACATAGACATTTAGTTCAAATTCATATATCAACTAAACTATTCCATCAAAACTAACATAACCAAAATATATGCATCAACCACATAACCCAGTTCATTATGCCTAATATCAGAACATCACACGGACATGCTCATTCACAACAACCATTGCAAACCATCAACAAAGATAGAAAATTAATCAAAAGATGATAAGCCATTTTCGCATGGCTATTAATTGTATACATAGGTAATCAATTCATATCCACCCTTTTACTATGCTATACATGCCATATATTCGTAATTAACATAGCCAAAATACCAAAGTAAGCTGTCGATAGTGTGATAGTCTTGCTGACGATCCCCGAACACGTAACGAATCCAAAATCTATGAAATAGAAACCAACAAAGAAACACAAAGTAAGCTATTTAAGCTTAGTAAGTCAATAGCAAAGTAAAGTCAATTAACTTAGCAAAATCACATATACAAAATTTATATCAAGTAACACTTTATACACAATAACAAATAATTACTCGAATCTCAAATCAAAGTCACATAAAATACTCTTAGGCCGAATACAAATAGTTGAAGCTTATACATCATTCACATGTTTACACATTAACTTCTGTACATTGTAATGAACATATAACTTACCTTTCATTTCTCAACACAGATTTATATATGTACCTGAGTTTTTTTAATTCACATATCACATTGGCCTTCACTTACACATTCCCGTTGAACCACTCAAAATTAAGAAGGATACGCGGATAGTCAGAAGCTCCTACAATGCCTACGTCCCAGACGTGGTCTTCCATGTAATCACATATCGATGCCACTGTCCCAGACAGGGTCTTACACATAAACACAAGTTGATGCCAACGTCCCAGGCGTGGTCTTACACGATAACACATATAGGATATCCTATGTCATGACATATGTATCCTATCTATTCCTAAGGTTCGTACGGGGCTTACAGACGTCGAAACTCGATCGAATCAAGCTCGGAAGTTAGCCAAATCACAATGCTTACATTCGGTCTTAGCATATATAAATTCAAATAATTCATTTTGATACTTAACTAATACATATCCATAGTTATTTCAACATTTAAATGCTAATTGACTTACCTCGGATGTCGTTGATTGTTAAATCGGCTACTCGACCACTTTCGTCTTTCCCCGATCCAAATCCTATTTCTTTAATTCTTGATCTAAAAATATTCATATTAAGCTTATTTAAACACCATTACACTCAATTTAACCTAAAAACACATAAATTGGTAAATTATAATTTTTCCCCTAACATTTCACACTTTTTACAATTTAGTCTTTTTTGCACAAAATAAAAAATATACAAATTTTGACTATACACTATAAGGGCCGGATATTCCTAGTATTCATACAAGCCCATACATTTAATTTATTTTACATTTTAATCCCTAAAAAATTATTTTTGCAATTTAGTCTAAGACAAAACTTGTTAATCTAACACATATATTTCATATTTCATCATGAAACATAAAAAATAACAAGGTATCATCAATGGAAAAACACAAAATCATCATCAAAATCACAAATTGAGACATGGGTTTTGAAGTACACAAAGCAACGATCTAAAAAACATAAAAATTATAAAAAATCGAGTTAAAACTTACCTTGAATCAAGCTCAAAATGGCCGAATGAAGCTTAAGTTTTCTTTCTTTTTATTTTGTTAAGTTCTGGGTAGCTAAAAAAAAATATCAACATGGCTTATTTTTGTTTTAATTTTAACATATATTAAGTTATAATTAAGTTACCATTTTAACCTTTTATATTAAATAAACATAACATATAAATTAAGGTTATTATTGGCATATACTGTCCACTATCCTTGAAAATGGGCTATTTTTGTAACATCCCAAACTCGGCCCAGAAGTTAGGCCCGAATCTAATGTGTCACATTGAAGAAAATGTATAAAGGATTTGTGATTCATACTAAAATATGTTTTGTTAAAATCAAGAAAAACAAGTTTGATTTGAGACATTTGATAAAATACTACTAACCTCGAAGATTGATTGATAAATTGATAAATGGAACTAATGCTCTTATAAAACCGTCTTTGCGATTGTTAAAAACTTGTTTGAGAATTACAGCCTCTTTTTAAACCCCAAAACACTTAAACAATTGTTATCTACTTGAAAACGTAATTATCTTTACAAACCTTTTTGGTTGCAAAAACATATTCAAAATAAACGATTTACGAAAATATGAAGTTTGGAAATAGAGTTGCAGAAACATTTTGAAAACATTGCGAAAACGTAGATAAAATATAAGTATTTTGGAGAGGTTAATTGATGAGTAAAAAATCGAGGCAGTGAACTTTAACTGTGACTTTTGAAAATGTCGTCAATAATTTGAAAGAGAATTTCCGAGTAAAATCATTTGTAAAAGTTTGTTATGAAAATCATTTGTTAATCTATTTTGGAAAACATTTTGTAACATCTTAGATTAGGGGTTATGCGTTTGTGCATAATTCATGAGTAGTAGGTTTTGGCAGTGTTTGGAAGTGAATTAAGGGTTTTTAAAATCCTAGGATGGAAGAGAAAGCTGTGGACAATTATTGGTTTTTAAGTTAAAAACAAGAAGTGATGTGGAAAAGTGGCAAGGATGCCACCTAAGGTGCAAGGGTTATGGCATCAAGTGAAGTACTTTGAGGAAGAGGTTGAATCCCATTCATGCATTTTGCTTAATTTTATGAAATAGCATGTTTATTGTGATATGGATGTGTGGTGTGCATTTTTAGAACCTTGGAAATGTAAGGAAATGTATGGAAATGTATGGAAATGTATGGAAATGTATGGAAATGTATGGATATGTAAGGAAATGTATGGAAATGTAAGGAAATGTAGAGAAATGCAAGGAAATGAAAGGAAATGCAAGGAAATGTAAGGAAATGTAAGGAAATGTAAGGAAATATAAGGAAATGTAAGGAAATGAAAGGAAATGAAAGGAAATGTAAGGAAATGAAAGGAAATGAAAGGAAATGTAAGGAAATGAAAGGAAATGTAAGGAAATGTAAGGAAATGTAAGGAAACTTGGAAATGATTTAGAAATGTTAAGTTTCAAAAGGAGGAAAGTAAACATTTTGGAAACTTAAGTTAAAAGAGGAAAGTGAACATTTTGGAAACCTAGGAAATGTCAAGCTTAAAGAGCCAAACGAAAATTTTTGGAAACTTAGAAATGACCTAGAAATGTCGAGTTTTAAAGTTTAAAAGAGGAAATTAAGGCAAGGTGGCTTTAAGAGAAAAAGTATGTGAAAATTGACACACAAACAGGCTTGGAAAAGTGGCCTAAAGATGCCACTTAGGGCCTCTAGAAATGGCGCCACATGCAAGTGTATTTGGGCCAGGGATCGAGTCACTTATGAAGCAAATAAAAGAAGTTTTATTTTGCTACAAAGAGCAGAGAGGTGGACGGCATGTGGGCTCTTAAAAGAGGAGTTTTATTTTCTTTAGAATTTCGGCTAATTAGGAGATAATTGTTGGATTAATTCTTTTGATAAAGTGATAATTATCACATAGGAAGAGTGGTGGCCAAGTTAAGGACTCTAGCTAGTAATTTCGGCTATAAAAGGAAGAGAAGGCCATTCATTCATTCATTCACTCTTCCTTTGTCGAATTTCTTAAGCAGATTCTCCTCTCTCTACCGAAATTCCTACAGTTTTATTCTTCCTTCTCTTTTCTTTCTAATCCCTCCAAAAGCCGAATGTTGTGAAAGCATCATTTAGCCATAGCCGAATCTCTGAAGGTTGAAGTGAAGGTGCAATCGATTCCTTAAAATAAGGGTAAGATCCAAGTTTAGTTTCCATTCTTTTATATTTTAGACTTATCGAAATTTAGGAACTAATTTCGATTATTAATCTTGGCCGAATAATTGAAGGAGAAGTTCTTTTCCTGAAGGTACACCATAGGCCGCGTGTTCCCTAGTTATTCGATGAATTTCGAGATTTAAGATCCTTAAGGTAAGTAACTATGAATATTCGGCCAATACCCTATTTTTGTAGTAGATCTATTATTATGTGTTTTAAGCAGAAAACTAACCGATTCAGGGGATCTAGTGACTTGCCGATTTCAAAGGGGAAGAATACAAGTTTTCGGGATTTGATTTTTTATTCAATCGATATTAAGGCATTAAAAACCTAAAGCAGTTGATCGGATTTCGGGATTTTGAGTGAAATCGTTAAGCGAATCAGGTGTGTACCCTACACTAAATCTTGATAGATTTACGGCTTTAATTCATTATATGTGTTAATATGAAAGTGTAAGAATATGGCTAAGGTGTCGTGTGTACCCTACCCTAAGTTTTAATACGTTCATGGCTATGTTTTAAATTAAATGTGTTAATATGAAAGTGTAAGAACATGGCTAAGGTACCGTGTGTACCCCACACTAATCTTAATAAATTTATGGCTTAAACTTGATATATGTGTTAATATGAAAGTGTAAGAATGTGGCTAAGGTACCATGTTATGGTACAAAGTACTCAGGTACGTTTTCCTACACCTACTAGGATTACGAAATATGTTATACTTAACATGTGAAAAGTGACATGAATGTGAATTTAAGTATGATATGCATGATATGAATAATATGGGGCATTCGGGTTATTTGAGAAAGGGGAAGTGAATGTGATGACTTCGGTCTCACTATCTGAATGTGGTGACTTCGGTCACATTATCTGAATGTGGTGACTTCGGTCACATTATCTGAATATGGTAACTTCGGTTACATTATCTGAATGTGGTGTCTCATGACACAATTATCTAGTGGCTATGCCACGAATTTTATATGGGCGATGAGCACGTCGACTGTAGCGACTGCCTTCGAAGGTGTGTAGTGGATAGAGGGTTGACTTAGTAGTCCCCACGGTGTGCAGGATGGTACGGGTGGAGTGTAGCGGATGGCATATAAGTTTGGGTTCAGGATTGCATCATTATTTTGAATCATTAAATGTGAAAATATGATACGTATGAATATGATTTGTTATGCTTGAATTTGTTAAGACTTAGTGTTTGTGTACACATTGAGTCTGTTTGACTCACCCCGTTGTGGGAACATGTTTCAGGTGACGATCAGTGATGGACCGGGTTCGGTAGAAGCTTAAGGATGGCCATGCACAGCAAGAAATTTACGACTTGGACTTTTATTTTATTTACATAATTTAAAGTTTATTTTGGTTTTAATTTTGGGAAATTATTTGATGTAATAAGGCCATAGTAGCGATTACCTTACTTTTATTTATTGAGATACAATCTTTATATTTATTAAAAGATTAAGTAAATTTAATTTAATTCAAAGCCCAAACGTTTTGTCACCTAAATAAAAAGGATTTTTAATAACGAAATAAACTTGTTTTCAACTCAAGCCCAACCCAAAACAAACTTTCTTTAAAAACACACAAGTTTTTCCTAAGTAACAAAAGAATTTGAAACGGTTTACACCGGGGAACATACCAGATCCGATCAAGGCTCGTGGGCCGAGTTTGGGGTGTTCAATTTGGTATCAGAGCCCAGTTTTAAACTCTCGGCCTTGGGTTTAAGGCCCAAACGTTTTCCAAAGTAAGCCCAAAAGGAATTTTCGAAAATTTTTAGGTTTTTTCGGCATGGCCCACTAAGTCTCCGCCATGATCCACCGTAAGTACTTCTAACTTCTGAAGTGATTTGAATATGTGAAATGTATGGGATTTTATGGCAACGTAGATTAGTCTGATAAGTATTTGAACCCTAGGACTAGTGTACCCCAACAAATACATAAGACTTAAATATCTAATTAAACAAACCTATGGTTGAGTCACCGAGTTAGGGTGTGGCAACCATGGTACGCATGTCTAGGATTGGTTTCGGTGGGAGCTTGGTATTTAAGCAGTCCTAGTCACTCACCTCCTCTCAACTCGAATCCTACCTAGTGCGTAGCTACGGTTCACCCTAATCAAGAGGACTTAATCACGGGCTAAACCCCTAACTAAAACCCGAAAGGGACTAGTCGTATTTTTATGGAAACCCTAGTTTTAAAATTTCTAAACTACCCTCTTGATTTGAAAAGATTATTTTTATAAATTTTTCTGAAATATTTCTGATTTACTAATTTACTAAAATACCCCTAGTGGTAAAATTACAAAAAAATGCCCTTGGTTTATGAATTTCAAAATACCCACAGTTCTTATCAAAATTTCACTACTTTGCTTAAAGGAACCCTAAATTTACAAAATATCAAAATACCTTGATTATGGGAAGAAAAAAAATTTATTTACGAAATTACCCCTACCTTGCAAATTACCGAAATACCCCCGAGTTACAAAATTACCAGAATGACCCGCGATCTTCAAAAATTTCTGCAACAACACTGATTTGGAAACCAAATTCTCAGAAACAACCTTCAAGTTTTGTAAAATTCCAAAATATCCTTGATTTATTAAGATTTATAAATTTACCCTGGTTTATTATTGAAATACCCCTGTAATTTCAAAATTTCTGAGATACCCCCGGGATTTCAAAAATTACCAAAATACCCTTATTGACAAAATCACCAAGGAACCTCATTTTGACAAATTACAAAAATACCCCTGTAGGGCAAAATACGAAAATACCCCTGGGTAGTGGAGAAACAACAACAATGAAAACTACAACATTTCTCTGAATGAACGAAAGTTCAAAATTGATTGATGGATGTATGAATGTAAAGACTGTGTGCATGTATGAATACGAAAGAACCCCTTCTAAAAAAATTCTTTCCATAAAACTTCTTCGCGGTTACTTAGTGAAACAAAATTTTTTAATACATAAAACTACTTAATCAGATTAAATCACGATGTTAGAAATGAGTTCTAAGGGATGTGAACTTAGAGATTGTGCTTGGAAAGTATGATGGTTCTATTAAGATCAGAGTGCGCAGCGTAAGCATAAGTGCGATGAGAAGGATTGTACGACTATTAGTAAGTAATTTTGAGGACGAAATTATTTTTAAGGAGGGTAGAACTGTAACATCCTAGATTAGGGGTTATGCGTTTGTGCATAATTCATGAGTAGTAGGTTTTGGCAGTCTTTGGAAGTGAATTTAGGGTTTTAAAATCCTAGGATGGAAGAGAAAGTCATGGACAATTATTGGTTTTAAGTTAAAAATAAGTGATGTGGAAAAGTGGCAAGGGACGCCACCTAAGGTGCAAGGGTTATGGCATCAAGTGAAGTACTTTGAGGAAGAGGTTGAATCCCATTGTGTTCATTTTGCTTAATTTTATGAAATAGCATGTTTCTTGTGATATGGATGTGTGGTGTGCATTTTTAGAACCTTGGAAATGTAAGGAAATGTATGGAAATGCATGGAAATGTATGGAAATGTATGGAAATGTATGGAAATGTATGGAAATGTATGGAAATGTAAGGAAATGTAAGGAAATGTAGAGAAATGAAAGGAAATGAAGCGAAATGCAAGGAAATGAAAGGAAATGTAAGGAAATGTAAGGAAATGTAAGGAAATGTAAGGAAATATAAGGAAATGTAAGGAAATGAAAGGAAATGAAAGGAAATGTAAGGAAATGAAAGGAAATGTAAGGAAATGAAAGGAAATGAAAGGAAATGTAAGGAAATGTAAGGAAATGTAAGGAAACTTGGAAATGATTTAGAAATGTTAAGTTTCAAAAGGAGGAAAGTAAACATTTTGGAAACTTAAGTTAAAAGAGGAAAGTGAACATTTTTGGAAACCTAGGAAATGTCAAGCTTAAAGAGCCAAACGAAAATTTTTGGAAACTTAGAAATGACCTAGAAATGTCGAGTTTTAAAGTTTAAAAGAGGAAATTAAGGCAAGGTAGCCTTAAGAGAAAAAGTATGTGAAAATTGACAGACGAACAGGCTTGGAAAAGTGGCCTGAAGATGCCACTTAGGGCCTTTGGAAATGGCGCCACATGCAAGTGTATTTGGGCCAGGGATCGAGTCACTTACGAAGCAAATAAAAGAAGTTTTATTTTGCTACAAAAAGTAGAGAGGTGGACGGCATGTGGGCTCTTAAAAGAGTAGTTTTATTTCCTTTAGAATTTCTGCTAATTAGGAGATAATTGTTGGATTAATTCTTTTGATAAAGTGATAATTATCACATAGGAAGAGTGGTGGCCAAGTTAAGGACTCTAGCTAGTAATTTCATATAAAAGGAAGAGAAGGCCATTCATTCATTCATTCACTCTTCCTTTGCGAATTTCTTAAGCGATTCTCCTCTCTCTACCGAAATTCCTACAGCTTTATTCTTCCTTCTCTTTCTTTATAATCCTCCAAAAGTGAAAGTTGTGAGAGCATCATTTAGCCATAGCCAGAATCTCTCAAGGTTGAAGTGAAGGTGCAATCGATTCCTTCAAATAAGGGTAAGATCCAAGTTTCCATTCTTTTATATTTTAGACTTATCAAAATTTAGGAACTAATTTCGATTATTAATCTTGGCGAATCATGGAAGGAGAAGTTCTTTTCCAAGGTACACCATAGGCCACGTGTTCCCTAGTTATTCGGTGAATTTCGTGATTTAAGATCCTTAAGGTAAGTGACTATGAATATTCTGGTCAAGACCCTATTTTTGTAGTAGATCTATTATTATGTGTTTTAAGCTGAAAACTAACTGATTCAAGGGATCTAGTGATTTGTCGATTTCAAAGAGGAAGAATACAAGTTTCCGAGATTTAATTTTTTATTCAATCGGCATTAAGGCATTAAAAACCTAAAGCAGTAGATCGAATTTCGGGATTTCGAGTGAAATCGTTAAGCGAATCAGGTGTGTACACTACACTAAATCTTGATAGATTTACTGACTTTAATTCATTATATGTGTTAATAAGAAAGTGTAAGAATATGGCTAAGGTACAGTGTGTACCACCTTACTAAGTTTTAATCGTTCATGGCTATGTTTTAAATTAAATGTGTTAATATGAAAGTGTAAGAACATGGCTATGGTACCGTGTGTACCCACACTAATCTTAATAGATTTATGGCTTAAACTTGATATCGTGTTAATATGAAAGTGTAAGAATGTGACTAAAGTACCATGTTATGGTACAAAGTACTCAGTCGTTTTCCTACTCCTACTAGGATTACGAAATATGTTATACTTAACATGTGAAAAGACATTAATGTGAATTTAAGTATGATATGCATGATATGAATAATATGGGGCATTCGGGTTATTTGAGAAAGGGAAGTGAATGTGATGACTTGGTATCACTATCTCGAATGTGGTGACTTTGGTCACATTATCGAATGTGGTGACTTGGTCACATTATCTGAATGTGGTAACTTCAGTCACATTATCTGAATGTGGTGTCTCATGACACAATTATCTGGTGGCTATGCCACGAATTTTATATAGGCGATAAGCACGTTGACTACAGCTGAAACACCCCAAACCCGGCCCACGAGTCTTGACTGGATCTGGTATGTTCCCCGGTGTAAACCATTTAAAATTCTTTTGTTACTTAGGAAAAACTTGTGTGTTTTGAAAGAAAGATTGTTTTGGGTTAGGCTTGAGATGAAAACAAGTTTATTTCATTATTAAAAATCCTTTACTTTAGGTGACAAAACGTTTGGGCTTTATTTTTAAAAAAACTAGATTTACTTAATCTTTTAATAAATAAAAGTTTGTATGCTCAATAAATAAAAGTAAAGTAAACGCTACTACGGCCTTATTACATCAAATAATTCCCAAAATTTAAATTCAAAATACTTAAAATAAAATAAAAGTCCAAGTCGTAAATTTCTTACTGTGCATGGCCATCCCTAAGCTTCTGCCGAACCCGGTCCATTACTGTTCGTCACTTGAAAATAGTCCCATAGCGGGGTGAGTCAAATAGACTCAATGTGTAACCAACACTAAGAATTAACATTTCAGGCATGCATTATCATATCACATACATGTTCATATAACAGGAAAAAATAATGATGCAACCCAAACCCAAACCTAGTTAGCCATCCGATACACTCCACCCGTACCATCCTGCACACCGTGGGGACTACTAAGTCAACCCTCCATCCGCTACACACCATCGAAGGCAGTCGCTGCAGTTGACATCCTCATCGCCCATATAAAATTCGTGGCATAGCCACTAGATAATTGTGTCATGAGACACCACATTCAGATAATGTAATCGAAGTTACCACATTCCGGAGAGGCGTACTTCTTGTTCATACGAGTTAAAACATCCCGCTCTAAGGAGCTAAGGATAACGATCTCTGGCCATCCGATGGCGATTGCATTTCCGATTTTCATTTTAGTGCTATGCCCATCCAATTCCGGGACTAGGGTTTTCTAGTGGCGACCACATTATTGCGTTTAGATCCTCTACCTTACCACCTCGGTGACTACGTGCAGATAGATAGCTCTTCTCTTCCACCACTTTCTCTTTGACTTTGACTAAATATAGTAATAGTAATCCAATTTTTCTTGCTTACTTACTATTATATAGTAAGGTAATTACTAGATTATATACTAAATTTAGCAATGCAGATTGATTACTATCTAAAACGCATAATTAAGACTATTAAAGTTGTTCATAAGAAAGCGCTTTAAGGCCACGAAGCACTTTTTCGATCATATGCGCAAGGGCAAAAGCGTATTCGAGCTAGTTTCCTATCCGGTTAAAAGAGAAGCGATCCTATTTCATTGCTGTTGAAGTTGGAGGTGCTTTCGATGCTAAGCCCTTCAATTTGAATCCCCTACATATTAAGTGCTAAGGTCGGACCTTTTGTCAACCATTGGCCAAATGTCTAGTATAGCTAGTCTTTCTTCACTTCAAATGGTGGATACATGAGGACTACCCATAATCGCGTTAATAAGGGCACGAACGATCTAAGGTTTTTCCGCTTAAAGAGCTAACTATCTAAAGGCCTAGGTAAAGGTCTAGAGCCAGAGTAGGCAAGAGCAATCATCGAAAAATTGAAATAAGAACTGTCAAGTGATTCTTGAATGCTTCTACTTATGTAGATGGAGTCCAGTACGCTACTATATATACTGAAAATTCCCAAGACAATATCGGGAGTACCCATCTTATTTGATATGTAACTAGATCGTCAAACTCTTTCAATAGGCAGTGGAAATACATCCTTTGAGGAGTAAGAGCAGGTACCTCGAACTCAAGTGAAGCTGTCGGTGAAGCATGCTATAGACATGCTATAGAGTAGTCAGCATGCTATAGAGCGGTCAAAATCCCCAATGCTTGGCTGGAAGCAAGGTGCGTAGCCTCTTCAGCAGTAGGAGTCGGAGTAATAGGTTCTGAAAGAAGGGAACAAAGGCTTGAAGCCAAGCACGCTGGTCCGTAGAATCCGAAACTCGCATTAAAAGGGGATTGGCCGAACGAAGTCACCACATTCAGATAATGTGACCGAAGTCACCACATTTAGATAGTGAGACCGAATTCATCACATTCACTTCCCCTTTCTCAAATAACCCGAATGCCCCATATTATTCATATCATGCATATCATGCTTAAATTCACATTCATGTCACTTTTCACATGTTAAGTATAACATATTTCGTAATCCTAGTAGGAGTAGGAATACGTACCTGAGTACTTTGTACCATAACATGGTACTTTAGCCACATTCTTACACTTTCATATTAACACATATATCAAGTTTAAGCCATAAATATATTAAGATTAGTATGGGGTACACACGGTACCTTAGCCATGTTCTTACACTTTCATATTAACACATTTAATTTAAAACATAGCCATGAACGTATTAAAACTTAGGGTAGGATACACACCTGATTCGCTTAACGATTTCCAATCCAAATCCCGAAATGCTTGATCTAATGCCTTAGATCTTAAATCTCTACATTTAATCAATCATTTAATACTTAGTAAGCCATTCGACCATAAATCCAAATCCTAGTAGGATTAGTACACTAAAACTTACCTTGTTGCCAAATCCCGAAATCTTTACTATACTCTTTCTTGTATTCGGAAAAGCTTTAAATCACTTTAACAAAATAGTTTTGGCTTTTGCATAAATACGAACTAGATCTAAAACACCAAAAATAGGACCTGGCCGAATATTCGCATGTCTTACCTAGTGGATTTTAAATCCCGAAATTCACTGAATAGCTAGGGAACACGCGGCCTATGGTGTACCTTTGGGAAAAGAACTTCTCCTTCCTTGTAGTCGACACTTAGTAAATCCCGAAGAGCCTTCTTTCCAAGTTTCACTAACACAATAATGGGGTTAGATTTCCTAGTTTCGCTTTAATCTTAGAAGAAAAAGAATGGAAATCGATAACTCTTGACCTTACCCTTAATCTTTGTAATCGATGTACTTTTTTCTTGAGTCCTCAAAGATTCGCTTAAGACCTAGAGAGTAGTCACACAAGTTTCAGCTTTTGGAATATTGAGAGGAGAATAATGAAGAAGAAAAGAATAGTTGCTTAAGAGAATTCGACAGAGGTTATCAAGGAAGAGAAAATAATGCTAAATGACCTCTCTTTTCCTTTTATAGCCGAATTTACTACTCAGAATCCCTTACTTGGCCACTACTCTTCTATTTTGATAACTTTATCCTTTGAATTATCACCTTATTAAAAGAATTAATCCAACAATTATCTTCTAAAAATAATGATAATTAAATCTATTATTTATCTTCTATTTAGCCAAAATTTTAAAGGAAATAAAACTCCTCTTTTAAGAGCCCTCATGCCGTCCACCTCTCTGCTCTTTGTAGCAAAATGAAACTTCTTTTATTTCCTTCCTAAGTGACTTGATCCCTGGCCCAAATACACTTGCATGTGGCGCCATTTCCAGAGGCCCTAAGTGGTATCTTCAGGCAACTTTTCCAAGCCTGTTTGTGTGTCAAATTTCACATACTTTTTCTCTTAAGGCCACCTTGCCTTAATTTCCTCTTTTAAACTTTAAAACTCGACATTTCTAAGTCATTCCTAAGTTTCCAAAAATTTTCGTTTGGCTCTTTAAACTTGACATTTCCTTACATTTCCTAGTTTCCAGAAATGTTCACTTTCCTCTTTTGAATCATTTCTAAATCATTTTCCTAGTTTCCATAAATGTTCACTTTCCTCTTTTGAATCATTTCTAAATCATTTTCCTAGTTTCCATAAATGTTCACTTTCCTTTTTTTAACTTAGCATTTCCAAAATGTTCACTTTCCTCTTTTAACTTAACATTTCCAAGTTTCCAAAATGTTCACTTTCCTCTTTTTGAAACTTAACATTTCTAAATCATTTCTTACATTTCCAGGACATTTCCATACATTTCCTTACATTTCCTTACATTTCCTTACATTTCCATACATTTCCTTACATTTCCATACATTTCCATACACTTCCTTATATTTCCATACATTTCCATACATTTCCATACATTTCCTTACATTTCCTTACATTTCCATACATTTCCTTACATTTCCATACATTTCCATACATTTCCTTACATTTCCAAGGTTCTAAAAATGCACACCACATGTCACAGTAAACATTCTATTAAGCAAAAATGCACACAATGGGATTCGAACCTCTTCCCTCAAAGTACTTCACTTGATGCCATAACCCTTGCACCATAGGTGACGTCCCTTGCCACTTTTCCACCTCACTTTTTGTTTTTAACTTAAAAACCAATAATTTTCCAAAGCTTTCTCTTCCATCCTAGGATTTTAAAAACCCTTAATTCACTTCCAAACACTGCCAAAACCTACTACTCATGAATTATGCAAAAACGCATAACCCTTAATCTAGGATGTTACAATTCTACCCTCCTTAAAAATAATTTCGTCCTCAAAATTACTTACTAACAGTTGTACAATCCTTCTCACCAAGACTATGCTTATGTCAAGACTCGATCTTAATAGAACCATCATACTTTCCAGCACAATCTCTAAGTTCATGTCCTCGAACTCATTTCTAACGTCGCGATTTAATCTGATTAAGAAGTTTTATGTATAAAAAAAATTTTGTTTCACTGATTAACCGCGAGGAAGTTTTATGGAAAGAATTTTTTTTAGAAGTGGTTCTTTCAGATTCATACATGCACACGCCTTTACATTCATACATCCATCAATCAATTATGAACTTTCGCTCATTCGAGAAATGTTGTAGTTTTCATTGTTGTTGTTTTTCCACTACCCAGGGGTATTTTCATAATTTGTCCTACAGGGGTATTTTTCACAATTTATCGAAACAAGGTTCCTTGGTGTTTTTGTCAATGAGGGTATCTTGGAAATTTTTGCATTCCCGGGGGTATTTTGGAAAATTTTGAAATTCGAGGGTATTTTGGTAATTAACACGGGTGAATTTGTAAATCTTAATAAATCACAGATATTTTGGAATTTACAAACTTGAGGGTTGTTTTTGAGAATTCTTTTTCCAAATCAGTGTTGTTGCAAAAAATTTTTTTGAAGATCGGGGGTCGTTCTGGTAATTTTGTAACTTAGGGGTATTTCAGTAATTTGTAGGGTAGGGGTAATTTTGTAATCTTTTCTAAAATCACGGTATTTTGTCATTTTTCAAATTAGGGTTTTTGAACATTTTATAACGTAATGAAATTTTGATAGGAACTGTGGGTATTTTGAAAATTTCATAAACCAAGGGCATTTTTGTAATTTTACCATTAGGGGTATTTTTGTAATTTTATAAATCTAAAATATTTCAAGAAAATTTTATAAAAATAATCTTTTTCAAATCAAGAAAATAATTTAGAAATTAAAACTAGGGTTTCCATAAAATACGGCTAGTCCCTTTCGGGTTTTAGTTAGGGGTTTAGCCCGTGTATAAGTCCTCTTGGTTAGGGTGAACGGTTACTACGCACCAGGTAGGATTCGAGTAAAGAGGAGGTGAGTCGCTAGGACTGCTTAAATACCAAGCTCTTACTGAATCCACTCCTAGACATGCGCACAACAGCTACTACACCACAGCTAGCTCGGCGACTTAATCATAGGTTTGTCTAATGGTCCTTAAGTCTTATGTACTTGTGTTTTGAGTAGACTAGTCCTAGGGTTCAACAGATCCTAGTTCACTAATCTACGTTGCCATAAAAGCCCATACATTTCACATATTCAAATCACTTGAAGTCAAGTACTTACACGGTGGATCATGGTCGAGACTTAAGTGCCATGCCAGAAAACCTGAAAATTTTTCAGAAAATTCCTTTTGGGCCTTAAACCCAAGGCCGAGAGTTTAAAACTGGGCTCTGATACCAAACTAAAACACCCCAAACCTGGCTCACGAGTCTTGACCGGATCTAGTATGTTCTCCGGTGTAAACCGTTTCAAATTCTTTTATTACTTAGGAAAAACTTGTGTGTTTTGAAAGAAAGATTGTTTTGGGTTGGGCTTGAGATGAAAACAAGTTTATTTCATTATTAAAAATCCTTTACTTTAGGTGACAAAACGTTTGGGCTTTATTTTTAAAAAAACTAGATTTACTTAATCTTTTAATAAATAAAAGTTTGTATGCTCAATAAATAAAAGTAAAGTAAACGCTACTACGGCCTTATTACATCAAATAATTCTCAAAATTTAAATTCAAAATACTTAAAATAAAATAAAAGTCCAAGTCGTAAAGTTCTTGCTGTGCATGGCCATCCCTAAGCTTCTGCCAACCCGGTCTATTACTGTTCGTCACTTGAAAATAGTCCCATAGCGGGGTGAGTCAAATAGACTCAATGTGTAACCAACACTAAGAATTAACATTTCAGGCATGCATTATCATATCACATACATGTTCATATAACAGGTAAAAATAATGATGCATCCCAAACCCAAACCTAGTTAGCCATCCGCTACACTCCACCCGCACCATCCCGCACACCGTGGGGACTACTAAGTCAACCTCCATCCGCTACACACCATCAAAGGCAACATCGCAATGACGTGCTCATCGCCTATATAAAATTCGTGGCATAGCCACCAGATAATTGTCTCATGAGACATCTTGATTCGAATAATGTGACCAAGTCACCACATTCGATAATGTCACACACATTCGAATAGTAAGACCAAGTCATCACATTCACTTCCCTTTCAAAATAACCCGAATGCCCCATATTATTCATATCATGCATATCATAATTAAATTGACATTCATGTCACTTTTCACATGTTAAGTATAACATATTTCGTAATCCTAGTAGGAGTAGGAAAACGTGCACAGTACTTTGTACCATAACATGGTACTTTAGCCACATTCTTACACTTTCATATTAACACATATATCAAGTTTAAGCCATAAATCTATTAAGATTAGTGTGGGGTACACACGGTACCTTAGCCATGTTCTTACACTTTCATATTAACACATTTAATTTAAAACATAACCATGAACGTATTAAAACTTAGGGTAGGGTACACACCTAATTCGCTTAACGATTTCCAATCCAAATCTCGAAAAGCTTGATCTAATGCCTTAGATCTTAAATCTCTACATTTAATCAATCATTTAATACTTAGTAAGCCATTCGGCCAAAAATCCAAATCCTAGTAGGATTAGTACACTAAAACTTACCTTGGTGCCAAATTCAAATCTTCACTATACTCTTTCTTGTATTCTAAAAGCTTTAAATCACTTTAACAAATTAGTTTGCTTTTGAATGAATATGAACTAGATCTAAAACACCAAAAATAGGCCTTGGCGAATATTCTCATGTCTTACTTTGTGGATTTTAAATCCAAATTCACCGAATAACTAGGGAACACGCTGCCTATGGTGTACCTTCGGAAAAGAACTTCTCCTTCCTTGTAGTCGACACTTAGTAAATCCCAAGAGCCTTCTTTCCAAGTTTTGACTAACACAATAATGGGGTTAGATTTCCTAGTTTCGCTTTAATCTTAGAAGAAAAGAATGGAAATCGATAACTCTTGACCTTACCCTTAATCTTTGTAATCGATGCCCTTTTCTTGAGTCCTCAAAGATTCGGCTTAAGACCTAGAGAGTAGTCACACAAGTTTGACTTTTGGAATATTGAGAGGAGAAGAATGAAGAAGAAAAGAATAGTTGCTTAAGAGAATTAGACAAAGGTTATCAAGGAAGAGAAAATAATCTTGAATGGCCTCTCTTTTCCTTTTATAGCCGAATTTATTACTCGTAATCCTTACTTGGCCACCACTCTTCTATTTTGATAACTTTATCCTTTGAATTATCACTTTATTAAAAGAATTAATCCAACAATTATCTCCTAAAAATAATGATAATTAAATCTATTATTTATCTCCTATGTAGTCAAATTCTAAAGGAAATAAAACTCCTCTTTAAGAGCCCTCATGTCATCCACCTCTCTGCTCTTTGTAGCAAAATAAAACTTCTTTTATTTGCTTCCTAAGTGACTCGATCCTGCCCAAATACACTTGCATGTGGTGCCATTTCCAAAGGCCCTAAGTGGCATCTTCAGCCACTTTTCCAAGCCTATTTGTGTGTCAAATTTCACATACTTTTTCTCTTAAGGCCACCTTGCCTTAATTTCCTATTTTAAACTTTAAAACTCGACATTTCTAAGTCATTTCTAAGTTTCCAAAATTTTCTTTTGGCTCTTTAAACTTGACATTTCCTTACATTTCCTAGTTTCGAAATGTTCACTTTCCTCTTTGAATCATTTCTAAATCATTTTCCTAGTTTCCATAAATGTTCACTTTCCTCTTTTGAATCATTTCTAAATCATTTTCCTAGTTTCCATAAATGTTCACTTTCCTCTTTTAACTTAGCATTTCCAAAATGTTCACTTTCCTCTTTTAACTTAACATTTCCAAGTATCCAAAATGTTTACTTTCCTCTTTTGAAACTTAACATTTCTAAATCATTTCTTACATTTCCAAGACATTTCCTTCATTTCCTTACATTTCCATACATTTCATTTCCATACATTTCCATTTTCCTTATATTTCCATACATTTCCATACATTTCCATACATTTTTATACATTTCCTTACATTTCCATACATTTCCTTACATTTCCAAGGTTCTAAAAATGCACACCACATGTCACAGTAAACATGCTATTAAGCAAAAATGCACACAATGGGATTCAACCTCTTCCCTCAAAGTACTTCACTTGATGCCATAACCACGGCACCTTAGGTGGCGTCCTTGCCACTTTTCCACATCACTTCTTATTTTAACTTAAAACCAATAATTGTCTAAAGCTTTCTCTTCCATCCTAGGATTTTAAAAACCCTTAATTCACTTCCAAACCCTGCCAAAACCTACTACTCATGAATTATGCACAAACACATAACCCCTAATCTAGAATGTTACAACAGCGACTGCCTTCGAAGGTGTGTAGCGGATGGAGGGTTGACTTAGTAGTCCCCACGGTGTGCAGGATGGTACGGGTGGAGTGTAACGGATGGCATATAGGTTTGGGTTCGGGATTGCATCATTATTTTGAATCATTAAATGTGAAAATATGATACGTATGAATATGATTTGTTATGCCTGAATTTGTTAAGACTTAGTGTTTGTGTACACATTGAGTCTGTTTGACTCACCCCGTTGTGGGAACATGTAACACCCCCATCATTTAATCTTAACCCTTCCTAGCCCAGCCCCATAACCGCATAAAATAAAATCACGCCCAAAAATGCTGCTCCAGGCGCTCGAACCTGCGCCTCCGCTCCCCTCCAACTCCTATGTGCCGCACGAGAACCACCTGGACAAGCTGCTTCTTGTGTCCAATACGCGCCTCAGCTCTTTTAAGGCTTTCATCCCTGTAGCGCCATAATCCAAAAATTAAAACCCAACTGCTGCCTTCTTGGATCGAACCTAAGACCCTCAAAGGCGCTACCTCCATTTCTTAAGTCACAAGACAACCACCTTGCCAAAGCCTTACTTGTGCCATAAATTACTAAAATAATTCTTAAGGCCTACCTTGGCCGATTCCCTTACCACACTAAAATCCAATTTTTTTCAAAGCCTTCCTTTCATCCAAACATTCTTAGAACCTCCAAAACTCATCCAAGCACTCCCCAAAAACCTACTAACACTTGAATTATACTCAAACCGCATAGCCCCTAAACCAGGGTGTTACAATTCTACCCTCCTTAAAATAATTTCGTCCTCGAAATTACTTGTCTAAACTAACAATCCAATTCCTCCCACTACGCTATGGCTGCGCACTCTGATCTTAAAGAGCTAACATACCTTACGAGCAACAAAACAAACAGTCACCAAAACTGCCTCTACCACGTCCACGAAAAATACGACCACGCCCCCTAGAACTTATATCTAGCGCCTCGATCTAATCTGATTAGAAATTTTATGTATTAGAAATTTGGTTCCACTATTTATCCATAAGCAAATTTTATGAAAAGAAGTTTTCGAGAGTAGTTCTTTCGAGCAATCAAGTTTCCTTCCTACCCAAGGGTAATCTCGTCATTTTCCTGTAGAGGGGTATTTTGGTAATAACTCAGAGTCAATTTTGAAAATAGTTTTCCAACTTCAAAATTTACAAAATCTCGAAATTCGCCTTGAAAATTTTGTTTCTCAAACAAAGTGTGTTGCAAAAATTCCAAAAAGTAGGGTCATTTTCGTAATTTTGGAAATCATGGGCATTTTCGTAAATTCTCCAAATCGGAATACCATTGTATTTCATAAAATAGGGTTTTCTGATATTTAGTAAAACAGGAATATTTCAGCAAAAGTTGAGAGAAAATTTAGAAACCAAGGGCATTTCGGTAATTTTATCAACCGTGGTATTTTCAGAAATTTTCCCAAACCGAGGTATATTGCTATTTTGAAAACTAGAGATTTTAATATTTGCAAAGTAAAATCATTTTAACAAGAGTTGAGGATAGTGTGGTAATTTTATAATCTGAGGGCATTTTGTAATTTTGCCACTAGGGGCAATTTGGTAATTTTGGTAAATCGAGAAAGTGTCTTCCAAAACTAGATTTAGGGCTTACAAACCGAGAGGTAAGTTTGAAAATTTTAAAACTAAGGATTTTAAAACAGTAAGGCTAATCCCTTTCGGGTTTTATTAATCGGTTTGGCCTATGAACAAGTCCTCTTGGTTAAGGTGAACCCTAGCTACGCACCAGGTAGGATTCCTGCGAAGAGGAGGTGAGTCACGAGGACTGCTTAGGTACCAGGCTCTTCCGGATCCAATCCTAGACATGCGCACATAGGTTGCCACACCTTAACGCGGCGACATTCTTCACAGGTTTGTTTAAGAGCTTTAAGTCTTATGCCATTGTTTGAGTAGTCTAATCCCAAGGTCCAACAGTTCCTATTATTCTATTCTACGAGCCCAAAATAAGCCCAAATTAATTCATACAAACAAATCACTTCAAAAGAGTCCAAGTACTTACCGGTGGACTTGAATTGAGGTACAGTGCCATACCGAATAACTGGAAAAACTTTTATAAAAGCCCACATTTGAAAAGCCCATTTTGAAAATCTGTTTGAGCCCAAAACCCTCAAAGTCGAAGTTTTGAACTTGGCTCGATACCAAACTGTCACACCCCATCATTTAATCTTAACCCTTCCTAGCCCAAATTTCATAACCGCATAAAATAAAATCACGCCCAAAATGTCGCTCAGCGCCGAACTCAAGCCTCGCTCCCTCCAACTCCTATGTGCACGAGAACCACTCGGACAAGTCGCTTCTTGTGTCCAATACGCTACACTCTTTTAAGGCTTTCATCCTGTGGCGCCATAATCCAAAAATTAAAACCCAATGCTGCTTTCTTGGATCGAACCTAAGACCTCAAAGGCGCTACCTCCACCCCTTAAGCTACAAGACACCACCTTGCCAAAGCCTTGCTTGTGCCATAAATTACTAAAATAATTCTTAAGGCCTACCTTGGCCCGATTCCCTTACCACACTAAAAATCCAATTTTTTTTTTCAAAGCCTTCCTTTCATCCAAACATTCTTAGAACCTCCAAAACTCATCCAAGCACTCCCCAAAAACCTACTAACACTTGAATTATACTCAAACCGCATAGCCCCTAAACCAGGGTGTTACAGAACATGTTTCAGGTGACGATCAGTGATGGACCGGGTTCGACAGAAGCTTAGGGATGGCCATGCACAGCAAGAAATTTACGACTTGGACTTTTATTTTATTTAAGTAATTTAAAGTTTATTTTGGTTTTAATTTTGGGAAATTATTTGATGTAATAAGGCCATAGTAACGATTACCTTACTTTTATTTATTGAGCATACAATCTTTATATTTATTAAAAGATTAAGTAAATTTAATTTAATTCAAAGCCCAAACGTTTTGTCACCTAAATAAAAAGGATTTTTAATAACAAAATAAACCTATTTTCAACTTAAGCCCAACCCAAAACAAACTTTCTTTAAAAACACACAAGTTTTTCCTAAGTAACAAAAGAATTTGAAACCGTTTACACCGGGGAACATACCAGATCCGATCAAGGCTTGTGGGCCGGGTTTGGGGTGTTTCACATTTACTTAAGATTTTAGAAAAATCCCCGTTTTAAAATAATTCAAGCATAATACTAAGTACGACAAAAATATAAGCAAAATAAAATATTCCAGAGGCCTTATTACAACACAAAATAAACCCAAAATAGTAAGAATAATAAAGTGAACAAAATCAGGAAACTAAAGTTCAATAAAAACCATTTCTAATGTATGGCCTCCACCGAGTCATCTATGGCCCAAGTCCACGTCACTGAGCATTACCTACAAGGGTTAAGAGAAAAAGGGGGGTGAGTTACAAGAACTCAGTGTGAAATCCCCTTACCATTGTTCACTGGGCCAAAATCTCATTAAGCAATTATTTGGGCCTAAGCCCATTTACAATAATAATAATGTAATGAATATAACATGAATTTGAAATGCAATTCCCAAACCAAGCCTAGTATTCCATCCGCTACACACCACCCGTACCAACCAACACACCTGTGGGTGATCTTTAGTTAAACCACCCCGCCAACACACCAAACGTAGGCATTAAGCCATTTATATCAAATTTGTGGACTAGCCACCAAATTAACAAAATTTATGTGGCATAGCCTCCAAACAGATTGTGATAGAGTCACCAAATATGTGGCAGAGCCACCAAAATTATGTAGCAAAGCTACCAAAACTTCTCTTCATCATTATCCCATCCCATGCAATTCATGTATATGCATCATACATATCAAATCATGATATTTACAACTATAATAACAATAATAAAAAATTCAGAAATTTATGATAAACAAATTGGCCCAATAACACTTTGCAAAATCAGCCCATTAGAGCTATATATCAAATCGGCCCATTTTAGTCACATATCCATTCGGCCCATTTAATCACATATCAATTCGGCCCATGTAATCACATATCAAATTGGCCCATTTAGTCATATATCAATTCGGCCCATTTAGTCACATATCAAATCGGCCCATATAGCAAAATATCATGTTGGCCCATTAATCAATATGTCCAATCAGCCCATAAGGCAATATGTCAATTACGACAATTAAGCAACATCGTATTTCGGCCCTTTAGGGGCATTTCGATAATTCGGTAATCTTACCCACTAAGGGTATTTTGGTAATTTTGCAATCCAGACATAACTACTAATTTGGGCATAAAAATTTAAACTGTCCATCTACGCCGTACTGACTAAATTGACTATAACTTGAGTTAGGAAACTCGAAATCTAATTCCATAAATTTTCCTTGAAACTAGACTCATATATCTTCTTACTTCAATTTTTTTCAGAATTTTTGGCTTAACCATTTAGTACAATTTATTCCTTAAAGTTCCCTTGTTTAACTGTCCAACAATTTTGACCTCTCCTTCCTTAATTTCAAATATCTCAATGTACGATTTTCATATACTGCTCCCACTTGTTTCTATTGAAAATAGGCTCGCTAAGGAATCCATAAATATAAATTATGTCCCATAATTCACTTTGTAAAATTTTATATTATTTTTCCAAGACAGATCAGGGAACCACAAAATTATTCAGAACCAGTCTCACTAAATTAACATATCTCAGAATATAAAATTTTTTTTCCTTCTCCATTTTTTCCTTATCAAAATAGACACAGTAAGCTTTTATTTGATATCTCATTCACATTCTAATTCCTTTTCTCCTATGTTTCATGATTTTTCAAAAACATGTCATTGTTTCTAACCAAAACTGTTTTATTACAAAATATAATTACCACTACGATCATACGCACGCCTGAGTGATTACGGATGCCGATTTTTGGTTTTCTTTGGTATTTCAACGAGTCAAAGAATATTTCATACAAACTTTCAGATAAGTGTGAGATTACATAGCATTTTAGATATGTATATGGAAGGTATGGGATTACACACCTTATTACGGGATCCGTAACACAATACTCTTCGCGGCACCTAAAAGTACAATCAGTCAACAATTAGTCCAAGCCCAATTTACAACTTCATCCAAGTGTTGCGATTGATTAACAATCTATATTACTTACCAACAATCCGAGTCTCTTATCACAAGGGATAGATCGAGCGATTTAGTCCCTAAAAATATAATCGATTAGTCACAACCACTATCTAGTTAAGCAAAATAACCGGTCAACGAAAAGATCCAAAAAGAACCATGATGAATCCCTTACCTTAACGATTTTAGTTCCGATTTCTAACAATTGTACAATGGCTACGGATGAGTCAAAGTTTCGGCCTTCCACTATAACTCGATTGATCAAACGAGTAGTGTCAACACAAATGAGTAGAAATGATTAAAAGAAAGGGGAAGATGTATCAAGGTGTTTGGAGTGTTTCGGTCAACACCAAAAGAGATATGAGCCAAAGAGAAATGTGTGTATTTCAGCAGAAAGAAGAATGATGAAAGATGGATTAAGGTTTTGGCACCCAAGGAAGAAGTGAAGAAAATATGCTCACTAATGGCTTGTAAATTCGGCACAAAGCAAAAGAAGGAGTTTGGAGAAAAACACAAAATAGTGCAAAAGTGATTTTTGCCTAGCAACACCAAAATTCTACCAAATGACCAAGCAAAATTCAGCTACCTCCCTTTCCCCCAAAACCGTCCACATACATGACCACAATGGTCAAAAGTTGGCCAACCATACCTTCCATAACACTTCCCTTGAAAAAGGCCACATGTTCCCCTTACTTGCCCTTTTCTTTTGATTCCCTTCCATCCATTCTTCCTTACCATATTTCCTTAGCCACCTGGCCTTATTAAAAAGTCCACATTGCCTTATTTTCTTCCTCAATCTCTTCTCCATCACCTCAATCTCATCTCCATCTCCATGATTTCCTCCATGAATCCCTCCACTTGTCCCCTTATCATCTCTTCTCCTTTTTGGCAAAAATAAAACTCCCTTGCTTTCCATTAGATTTGTACCCTAGTTCTCCCATCAGCCAATTCGCACCACTTGCCACTAAGCCACAAGCTCCTCTTGTGTCTCCTAAATGCACCCATTTATTCCTAAGTCATACTTCTAACAGCCATATCCACTAAAAGTCCAAAAAAGAAAATTCTTCCTATGGCCAAACTTGAACCCGAGACTTCATCGAAACCTCGTAACCTTCCAAATTCACTTAACTAATAAGTCTAATTTGTAACAACGCGATTCTCTTATTCTCAATTATTATAAACATTTCTACGCCCAAGGCCCATTGGGCGCAATCATACTAGGCCTAATTTTGGGATGTTACAATTCTATCTTTCTTAAAGAAAATTTCGTCCTCAAAATTTCCATCCTACTACTAAACGCATCGCTCAAATCACACTACTATGCTTTCGCTGTGCACTCTGATCTTAATAACACCAATTCACTTTCTATCTTTAACCTTGGAAACTCTTCACATCATCAAGTATCAAATCCTTAGAAGCAAATAGGTATTTATCACTCATTCATAAAATTTTCTACATTAAACCAAAATATACCCGTTCTAAAGGTGATGGATCAATCCTGAGCCCTATGCTTCTTAGACCCGCATCTCAAAAATGCTCCTGACCTCCTCCAGCATTCACCCGAATGACACCTTTCGTAATAATCGCAAACTGGAAAGCTTGGACGTGCCTTGACACACTTCATAGCACGAGACTGGACCCTAAAGAACCGCGATCTCCTTTCTTCTTACAGTCCACGCACCTAACTCGAAGTGCCTCACCGATTTCTTTAACCTCCTCCAATACTTCTTTAACTAACTGAGTTAGTTCATCAACCCCAGCTTGATCATGAGATTCCGTTTCAGCCACTGGTAATGCCAACGCCTCCCTTTCGGAAACATGCCTCGGGGCTGAAGATCTAGTCCTAGCACTTCGGCCTTTACCACGTCCACCGCGTCCACATCTTCTAGCGCTCATGTTCACTAAGTCGATTTAATCTGATTAAGAGTCTTATGAATCAATATGATGTTCAATGTTTATTAAACAATGTTTTATGGAGTATAGGAAGTAAAGTTATTTTCGCAAACGCATTCTATAGTTTCAATCTCTATAGTTTCAATACCTAAAAAGTTCTAAAGTATTCCTACAATCATATCACAATAATCATAGTTATATAATGATAACAGGTGCTTACTTGACTTGGTGCCGGATACCCGTGGTGCCATACTTCCTTAGAACATGCAACACCCCAAACCCAGCCTAAAACACTACGGCCGAATTCGAAATGTTACTGGGAAAAGTGTAAAAAGAGTTTTGTTTGGAAGTGAAAATAAGATTTTGGTTTTCTAAATCAGAACGGCGCTTTTAAAGATAAGGGCTTCTCGTACAAAATTTGCAATTTGTCGGTGAATAAAATTTTGGGTTATTTAAAGTTCAAAACATGATTCATGCTTGAGTTAAAACGTTTGCTTATAGGTGATCCAAGATTTTGAACAAAAACTTTCATTTGCTACCCTTACGTTAGAAATATCTTAAAACCATCTTTTAATTAATCAATGGATAGAAAAACTAACTTAAACCCATAATAATAATCCCAAAACATTTAAAGTGGCCTTATTACAATAAAAATATCCCAAGAAAATAACCAAAAGTTCATAATGTACTTAGAAATAAAACGACTTACGATGGCCACCCCGAGTCCACTCCAAATTTGGTCCAATAGAGTACTAATTACTGCATTGTTGGAAAAGCAAGGTGAGTCACTGCACTCGATGTGCAATTAGCCCACATATATCCACAATTGGGCTTGGCCCTAACCCACATTAAACCACATACCACTTATAGTGATGCAAAAATGTTAACCCAGCCCAACCTAATATCCAACCGCTACACACCACCCATATCCAACCACCACACACCTGGGGATTACTAAACCGACCCTTCATCCGCTACACACCTCTTTGGCAGTCCGTACCGATGGACACTGCTCAAGTCCACTTAGTGGTCTAGCCACTGATCCACGTGATTGAAATCACAAATATCCATGATGAGACTCATGGTCGTCATCAATCCACGATGAGGCTTGAGGCCATCATCAATCCACGTACATAAATGTACACACTTCCCCTTTAACAGTATATATCCCGAACCCTATGCACACGTAGCATAATATGATAGAATGGAAACATAACATATGACCATACCAAATATACATATGTGACATGCTTACATAGATCCACAATTACTAACCACATCCGTAGCATGGATAGTATACTAACCTTGTTACCGGATTACTCAACTTGAGTAATAACACCACCACAGCCACTGTTTCGGCTACCGTACACAATACATTTATTTAAATTAAAGTAGATAAATAACTAGTGTGTTAATTACACACCTGAAAACCTGAAGAACTAGGCTATAAATCTCCCTAACGTCCTCACTCGAAGAAACTACAGTGATCTGCTTGTCTCTCTCCAACGCTGGCCCACACCCTGGTGGCCAATCCCAATTCGCTGAAATTGACCGCCACTTGAATTTAGGGGCAGGGACTACGTGTCCAACCCCTTTCGTTCCTTGGCTAATACTCGAATCCATCAAACAAAGTCTTTGGTCAAAAGACCCGGGTTAAAACGTGAAATAATACTATAACAGAACCAAAAGTACACTTTGATTGCAAGAACACCCTTACCACAGTCGATCAAATCCCGAAGGCTATACGCTTGCACGTAAAGATTGTCGAAATCCCCTACATAAGCTATGTTAGACTCAGCCCTAACACATATGGACAAAAGAAGTGGCCTTCGGCCTCACGTTATAATCTTCTTACCTCGATTGATCGAATCCTGAAAAATCCTTAACTTCTTTAGCGTTGGCTTATACAGAGAACCTGAAATCACCCCACAATACTAGAACCAATTGGGAAAAATAGGCAATGACAGAATGATGGCACTTCCTTTAAGAGATGAAATAAGAATAGATTCAAAGAGAAAGAGTAGAAAGAACTCGGTCAAGAAATGGCTTGAAACCAATGAATAAAAGAAGAAATAGAGATGATCAAAAGGTTCAGCTATGGTTCACAAGTGAGAGGTACATTCGGCCACCAAGAGAAATGTTATAGAGAAAGATGAAATTCGGCTTTTGGAGATAAAAGAATAAATGAAAAAGAGGAAGAGAAAAATGGAGGTTAAGACGTTTCGGCTATGGGAGAGGGTGAAGGGAATGATTCGACTTTTGCAAGAGAAGTGAGGGCTATCAAAATGAAAAAAAAAAGAGAAGAAGAAGGAGATATGGTTCGGCTTCAGAGAAGAGAAAGAGAAACTCAAAGGATGAAAATAAACACTCTTCCCCCACTAACATTGAATTTCGGCACCTATAGGCCCCCAACCGAAACACTCTCTCATGACCGAAAATGCCACCCCCTTAGAACCCCATATTCGGCCAACTCTCAACCCTTCTCTTTATCCCTTCTTTTCCTCCTATTTTTACTCACATCCCCTCATTCAAACAAGTTTGAATGATTCCACTCCTACTAACTCTCTCCCCCTATCATTCAAAATGTTTGACCCTATCCAACCTCCACCTTCCAAGTGCCCTTTCCTAATCCACTACCTCTCCCTCTTGAAGCAAAATACAACTCCCAAAATGATGCCCTCGTTGCTCGATCCTCCTCCCTCTTTGAACTCCCTCCTTGAAACGTCTACTCCCCTTGCTCCTAGGCATCACCTTGCCACTCCACCACCCCACTTGTTGTGTCCTTAAATCCCATATTCAATCCCTTAAGGCCTAGCTCCCCTAGCTTCCCCCTAAAGGCTTCAAACCAAAATTTTCACTAAGGCTAAGACTTAACCCCAAGGTTCCCTGAAGCCTCCAAACACACTCAAACAAGCATACAGAGCATACTAGCATACAATACGAGGTAAAATGCGAGACCCCTAAATCCCAGATGTTATAGTTCTATCCCCTTAAAGAAATTTCAGCCTCGAAATTACCTGGTTAAAATAGGTAAGGATATTGCTGTCTCATCGTCTCCTCCGGCTCTCACGACGCTTCTTCTGAACCATGGTTCTGCCACAACACCTTGACTAAAGGTACTGATTTCCTCCGCAGTACCTTCACATCTCACTCGAAAATTTGAATTGGTTCCTCATCGTATGACAAATCTGGTCTTAATTCAACTTCTTCAACTGGCACCACATGCGATGGATCCGAACGGTAACGTCGTAACATCTAGACGTGAAAAACATCATGCATCTACTTCAACTCTGAAGGAAACTCCAACTGGTACGCTACTGGCCCCACTCCCTTCAACACCTGATAAGGTCCTATAAACCTGGGACTCAGCTTACCCTTACTTCCAAACCTCATTACCTTCTTCCACAGTGAAACCTTCAAAAATACCCGATCACCCACTGCAAACTCTATCTCTTTTTGCTTAAGATCCGACACGATTTACACCGTCAGTGCCTCCTTCAATCGAGCTCGACACCTTAACCTTCTCCTCCGATTCTCGCCACTATCTCTGGACCTAGCACATAACGTTCACCTAACTCTGTCCAACAGGTGGGAGTGCGACAGTTCCGCCCATACAATGCTTCGTACGGTGCCATCCGAATACTTGCTTGATAACTGTTATTGTACACGAATTCTGCCAGAGGTAAGTATTCTTCCCAACTACCTCTGAAGTCGATAACACATCCCCTCAACATATCTTCTAATACCTGATTACCCTTTCTGACTGGCCATCCGTCTGCGGATGAAACACCGTGCTCAAATCCAACTTAGTACCCAAAGCCTGATGCAACGCTCTCCAAAACCGCGACGTAAATCTAGGGCCCCTATCTGAGATGATCGATGTCGGTACCCCATGTAGCGTCACAATTTTTGCCACATACAACTTTGCTAACCTCTGCAGAGAGTAGTCGATACGAACATGTATGAAATGAGTGGATTTTGTCAACTGATCCACTATCACCCATATTGAGTCTTTCTTAGTAGGCGTAAGAGGAAGCCCACTAACGAAATCCATCGTGATTCTCTCCCACTTCCACTGCAGAATCTTTACTAGTTGCGGCAACCCCTAAGGCACTTGGTGTTCAGCTTTGACCAGCTGACACGTCAAACACTTCCCCACAAATTCTGTAACTTTTCGCTTCAATCCAGGCCACCAAAACTGATCCCGTAAATCTCTATATAATTTACTCCCTCTAGGATGCATAGCATAAGGGCTACTATGCGATTCTCGAAGAATCTTCTGCCTCAACTCCACATCTTTCGGCACACAAACCCTACCACGGAAACACAAAACTCCTTCGTTGTTCACACTGTAATCCTCTAACTCCCCATTCTGTACTTCCAGTAGTCGAGCACTCAAAACCTCGTCCACCAACTGTTTCTCTTTTACTTGACTTAACCATGTCGGCTTCACTGCAGCTCAGCTAATAAACTCCCGTCTTCATATAGGCTAAGATGAGCGAACATCGCCCTCAGATTCGATACTACCTTTCGACTTAACGCATCTGCCACCACATTCGCTTTCCCCGGGTGATATTCAATCGAGCAATCGTAATCCTTCAACAGCTCCACCCACCTTCGCTGTCTCAAGTTCAACTCTTTCTTAGTCAGCAGATACTTTAAACTCTTATGGTCCGTATAGATCACCGACTTCTCCCCATACAGATAATGCCTCTACACTTTCAAAGCGAAAACCACTGCAGCCAACTCCAGGTCGTGCGTCAGATAGTTAACTTCATGGGGTCTTAACTGTCAAGATGTATAGGCAACAACCTTCCCTTCCTGCATCAGTACACAACCCAACCCTGTATGAGAAGCATCACAATATACCAAAAAATCTTTCCCTACTTCAGGCTGAATTAGAACCAGAGCCTCAGTCAAAACCTTTTTTAGTTTCTCGAAACTCTCCTGCTACTTATCCGTCCACACAAAAGGTACCTCCTTTCTTAACAACTTAGTCAAAGGTTCTGCTATAGAGGAAAAACCTTCAACAAATCTCCTGAATCCGGCTAGCCCCAAGAAACTACGAATCTCCCCCACCGACTTTGGTGGTTTCCAATCCAATACCGCCTCAATCTTTCGAGGATCCATTCTTATCCCTTCTGCAGATACCACATGACCCAGAAAAGTTACTTCTCTTAACCAAAACTCGCACTTACTAAACTTGGTGTACAAATTCTTTTCCCTTAAAATCTGCAGAACCACCCGTAGATGCGCGTCATGCTCCTCTTCAGACTTGGAATATACCAGAATGTCGTCTATGAACACCAATACGAACTGGTCCAAGTAGGGTTAAAAAACCTGATTCATCATATCCATGAACGTAGTTGGTGCGTTCGTCAACCCGAACGGCATTACTAAGAATTCATAGTGCCCATATCGATTCTGGAACGCTGTCTTGTGAATATCTACTTCCTTCACCTTAAGCTGGTGATACCCCGACCTTAAATCTATCTTCGAAAAGACTACAGTCCCTTTGAGCTGATCAAACAAGTCTTCTATCCTCGGTAGCGGGTACTTGTTTATGATAGTCAGTTATTCAATTGGCGGTAATCTATGCACATCCGTATAGATTCATCCTTCTTCTTTAAAACAACATCAGTGCTCCCCATGGAGACACACTCGGTCAATGAAACCGCGATCCAGCAACTCTTGGATTTGAGCTTTAAGCTCAACTAATTCCTTCGGTGCCATCCTGTAAGGAGCGATGGACACGAGTGCTGTACCTGGCAGCAGATCGATGCCAAACTCCACCTCACGATCCGGAGGCAACCCTAGAAGCTCTTCTGGGAAAGCATCTATAAATTTCTTTGCTGTTCTCACTTCCTCACAACTGCCTCCTTAGCATCTAAGGCACTAACAAACATTAAGAAGGCCAAGCACCCCTTCTTCACCATCTTCTCCGCCTTAAGAGCAAACACTACATTAAACAAGTAGTCTCTCCTCTCCCCTTTCACCACAACCTCATCATCCTCGGGAGTCTTCAACGTCATGCGCTTAGCAGCACAGTCCAAATTCGCACGATACCTTACTAACCAGTCCATGCCTAGGATCAAGTCAAATTCTTCGAACGGTAATTCCATCAAATCAACCGGAAACATAGACCCCTAAACCTCTAAAGGCATATCTCTAAAGAGTCTATCTACTATTATTGATTGCCCTAAAGGACTAAGTACTGTCATCTTCCTAGGGGCAATTTCAGGTTGCACATTCAAGGTTCCAGACATCATGCTAGCAATGTAAGAATGAGTTGACCCTACATCAATTAAAGCAGTAAAGGGTAACCCAAAAATGAGAAACGTACCCGTTATTACATCTGGTGCCTTCCCCTTTTCAAGATGCCTAGCTGCGTACACTAACCCAGGCTACCTTGCCTTGGTACCCCTTGATCCTCTGCTTGGTGCTCCGCGACCTTGGCCAAAACCATTCCCTCCTCGATTCGGCCCATGGCCTCTTGACATCTGTTGGCCACCCCTTCTTGGCTACACATACCCCTGACCTACTATCCGAGTCCTAACCACATCCTGAGGATAATTTTTAATCAGATGGTCCCTTGACCCACACTTGTAGCACTCCTTATTCCTTCCCCAACACTCCCCTACATGAGACCTCCCACACTGAGCACACTGACAGGACTGACTTCCAGTAATCGCACAAAACACGAGCAGGTCCCTCAGACTGGCTTTTTCTAGAAACCCCCCGATGAGACTGATGGTCTATAACTCCTCTTATTCCTGCCTCTATCTTTATCCCTGTTTTGCCTCTCAGTTCGCATGACCTCCTCTGCTATCCTAGCTTTTTCTACCAACTCCGCAAAATCCCTCTCCCGCTGAGGAGCTATCAACACCCGCAGTTTGTCTCGCATCCCATCCTTAAATCTCATACAGCGCTCATAGTCGGTTGCGATAATTCCCAAGGCGTACCGGCTCAACCACAAAAATTTTTCCTCGTACTCAGCTATCGTCTTACTCCCTTACACCAAGTTCAGGAATGCCTTTCTCTGAGCATCCACATAACTAGCTCTAACGTACTTCCCTTGGAATCATCTTGAAGAAATCCCAATATATTTGGTCCGCCAGTGTACCCTATTTAACAGTGAGCCACCACTGGTAGGCTTCATCCCGAAGTAGAAAAACTACGCCCTTCAGCTTCTCTTCAGCCGTGCTGTCTAAGTCGTCCATGATCCTTTCGACTACCTCTAGCCAATACTCAGCCACGTTTAGAGCTACTCCAGTAATACCTCGAAACACTTCAGCTCTATTAGCTCTGAGTCTCTCAGGAATGGACTTTCGAGTTGCTATCCCTACACTCGCCCCAGCCACTCGCTCTAGCATAGGTAGTATTGCACGAGACACCGTGATCGTCCCCCCGTCTGCCCTCAAACTCGCTTTACAACATGGCGGTAGTGGTGCCTCATTTCATGCCCCATGACCAGACCCTGTTGGTTCTGATATAGCCATCCCACCTCTACCACGCCCTCGCGTACACGCCCACGCCCCTACCACTCATCACTATAATAGCGTCTTAACTGATTTAAAGAAATTTTATGCATTAGAATTCCTTTTCACTTATTAATCACGAACAATTTTATGAAAAGTAATTTCGATAGTGGTTCTTTCGAACTTGGACCTACATACAGTTTCAGTTTCAGGCTTATTTCCTAATTCTAGAAACCACATATACTCATCAATTATCACATAGATAGCATCCACGAATTCACATTCATCACAGAGGGGCATTTTCGTCATTTCCCTACCCAGGGGTATTTGGGTAATTTTATCCTACAGGGGCATTTTCGTAATTTTCCAAAATAAGGTTTCGAGTGATTTTCCAAAATAAGGGTATTTTAGTAATTTTCAACTCGGGGGTATTTCGATCATTTTCCAAAACAGGGTAATTTTTATGAATCAGGGTAATTTGGGAATTTAAAAACGAGGGTTTACCTTAGGATTTTACAAAACAGGGTGGCTAGTCCCTTTTGGGTTTTAATTATAAGGTTTAGCCTGTCAACAAATCCTCATAGTTAGAGTGAACAGTCACTATGCACTAGGTAGGATTCCAGTGAAGAGGAGGTGAGTCACTAGGACTGCTTAAATACCATGCTCTCCCTGAATCTGATCCTAGACATGCGTATGCCTGTTGCCATACCATAACTCGGTGACTGGTTCACAAGTTTGTTTGCTTGGTTTAAGTCTTATGATTTCTAAGAAGTTGTTCAAACTAAACCTATAGTCCATTAGAGTCTAATTAAAATAGTCTACATCCCATGAAACCTATCAAGCCCACTCATATATATCATACAAAGATTAGGAATACTTACCTGCAAACTTGGGCCAGAAACGCAGGTGACATGCTTCCACAAAGCCATTTCCCGAAAAATTTTCTTTTAAACCAATTTCAAAGTTTAAAAATGTTGTGGGACTCAAAACCCCCAAAGGCCGAGTTTAGAACCTGGTTCTGATACCAAATTGTAACACCCCAAACCCTGCCCAAAACACCACGGCCAAATTCGAAATGTTACTAGGAAAAGTGTAAAAAGAGTTCTGTTTGGAAGTGAAAATAAGATTTTGGTTTTCTAAATCAAAATGTCATTTTTTAAGATAAGAGTTTCTCGTACAGAATTTGCAATTTGTCGGTGAATAAAATTTTGGGTTATTTAAATTTCAAAACACGATTCATGCTTGAGTTAAAACGTTTGCTTATAGGTGATCCAAGATTTTGAACAAAAACTTTCATTTGTTACCCTTACGTTAGAAATATCTTAAAACCATCTTTTAATTAATCAATAGATAGGAAAAATAACTTAAACCCAAAATAAAAATCCCAAAACATTTAAAGCGGCCATATTACAATAAAAATACCCCAAAAAAATAACCAAAAGTTCATAATGTACTTAGAAATAAAAACAGCTTCTGCATGGCCACCCCGAGTCTGCTCCAGCCCAGTCCAATAGAGTACGAATTACCTGCATTGTTGGAAAAGCAAGGTGAGTCACCAGACTCAGTATGCAATTAGCCCACATATATCCACAATTTGGCTTGGCCCTAACCTACATTAAACCACATACCGCTTATAGTGATGCAAAAATGTTAACCCAGCCTAACTTAATATCCAACTGCTACACACCACCCGTATCCAACCACGACACACCTGGGGATTACTAAATCGACCCTCCATCCGCTACACACCTCTTTGGCAGTCCGTACCGATGGTACACTGCTCAAGTCCACTTAGTGGTCTAGCCACTGATCCACGTGATTGAAATCACAAATATCCACGATGAGACTCATGGTCGTCATCAATCCACGATGAGGCTCGAGGCCATCATCAATCTACGTACATAAATGTACACACTTCCCCTTTAATAGTATATATCCTGAACCCCATGCACACGCAGCATAATATGATAGAATGGTAACATAACATATGAACATACCAAATATACATATGTTACCTGCTTCCATAGATCCACAATTACTAACCACATCCGTAGCATGGGTAGTATACTAACCTGGTTACCGGATTACTCAACATGAGTAATAACACCTCCACAGCCACTGTTTCGGCTACCATACACAATACATTTATTTAAATTAAAGCAGATAAATAACCAATGTGTTAACTACACACCTGAAAACCTGAAGAACTAGGTTATCAATCTCCCTAACGTCCTCACTCGAAGAAACTACAGCAATCTGCTTATCTCTCTCGGACGATGGCCCACACCCTGGTGGCCAATCTGAACCGCTGAAACTGACCGCTTCTTGAATTTAGGGGCAGGGAGTACGTGTCCAACCCCTTTCGTTCCTTGGCTAATACTCAAATCCATCAAATAAAGCCTTTTGTCAGAAGACCCTAGTTAAAACATGAAATAATACTATAACAGAACCAAAAGCACACTTTGATTGCAAGAACACCCTTACCACAGTCGATCAAATTCCGAAAGCTATACGCTTGCACTTTGAGATTGTCGAAATCCCCTACATAAGCTATGTTAGATTTGGGTCTGACACATATACACAAAAGAAGTGGCCTTCGGCCTCACATTATAATCTTCTTACCTCGATTGATCGAATCCTGAAAAATCCTTAACTTCTTTAGCATTGGCTTATACAGAGAACCCGAAATCACCCCACAATACTAGAACCGATTGGGAAAAGTAGGCAATGACAGAGTGTTGGCGTTTCCTCTAAGAGATGAAATAGGAATAGATTCAAAGAGAAAGAGTAGAAAGAACTCGGTGAAAAGATGGCTTGAAATCAATGAACAAAAGAAGAAATAGAGATGATCAAAAGGTTCGGCTATGGTTCACAAGTGAGAGGTACATTCGGCCACCAAGAGAAATGATATAGAGAAAGAAGGAATTCGACTTTTGGAGATAAAAGAATAAATGAAAAAGACGAAGAGAAAAATAGAGGTCAAGAGGTTTCGACTATAGGAGAGGGTGAAGGGAAAGATTCGGATTTTACAAGAGAAGTGAGGGCTATCAAAATGAAAAAGAAAAGATAAGAAGAAGGAGATATAGTTCGGCTTCAAAGAAGAGACGGAGAAACTCAAATGAAGAAAATGAACACTCTTCCCCCACTAGCACTCAATTTCGGCACCTATAGGCCCCCAACCAAAACACTCCTTCATGACCGAAAATGCCACCCCCTAGAACCCCATATTCGGCCAACTCTCAACCTCTCTCCTTATCCCTTCTTTTCCTCCTAATTTTACTCACATCCCCTCATTCAAACAAGTTTGAATGATTCCACTCCTACTAACTCTCTCCCCTATCATTCAAAATGTTTGACCTATCCAACCTCCACCTTCCAAGTGCCCTTTCTGAATCCACTACCTCTCCATCTTAATGCAAAATACAACTCCCAAAATGCTGCCATTGTTGCTCGATCCTCCTCCCCCTTGAACTCCCTCCTTGAAACGTACACTCCCCTTGCTCCTAGGTGTCACCTTGCCACTCCACCACTCCACTTGTTGTGTCCTTAAATCCCATATTCAATCTCTTAAGGCCTAGCTCCCCTAGCTTCCCCCTAAAGGCTTCAAACCAAAATTTTCACTAAGGCTAAGACTTAACACCAAGGTTCCCAATGCCCCAAACACACTCAAACAAGCATACAAAGCATACTAGCACACAATACGAGGTAAAATGCGAGACCCCTAAATCCCAAATGTTACAGAACATGCATTTATAAATTTGAATTCAAATAGCTTTGGAAAAATGCTTTTGAACCCAAACCATAGCCGAGTTTAAAACTAGGCTTTGATACCATAAAATGTAACACCTCAAACCCGGCCCAGAAGTTAGGCCTGAACCTGATGTGTCACATTGAAGAAAACGTATAAAGGATTTGTGATTCAAACTAAAATAAGTTTTGTTAAAATCAAGAGAAATAAGTTTGATTTGAGACATTTGATAAAATACTGCTAACCTTGAAGATTGATTGATAAATCAATAAATGGAACTAATGCTCTTATAAAACTGTCTTTGCGATTGTTAAAAACTCGTTTGAGAATTACAGCCTCTTTTTAAAACCCAAAACACTTAAACAATTGTTATCTACTTGAAAACGTAATTATCTTTAAAAACCTTTTTGGTTGCCAAAACATATTTGAAATAAACGATTTACAAAAATATGACGTTTGGAAATAGAGTTGCAGAAACATTTTGAAAACATTGCGGAAACGTAGATAAAATACAAGTATTTTTGCGAGGTTAATTGATGAGTCAAAAATCGAGGTAGTGAACTTTAACTGTAACTTTTGAAAATGTCGTCGATAATTTGAAAGAGAATTTTCGAGTTAAATCATTTGTAAAAGTTTGTTATGAAAATCATTTGTTAATCTATTTTGGAAAACCTTTACTTAAGATTTTTAGAAAAATCCCCATTTTAAAACAATTCAAGCATAATACTAAGTACGATGAAAACATAAGAAAAATAAAATATTCCAGAGGCCTTATTACAACACAAAATAAACCCAAAATTGTAAGAATAATAAAGTGAACGAAATCAGGAAACTAAAGTTCAATAAAAACCATTTCTGAAGTATGGCCTCCACCGAGTCATCTATGGCCCAAGTCCACGTCACTGAGCATTACCTACAAGGGTTAAGATAAAAAGGGGGTGAGTTAAAAGATCTCAGTGTGAAATCCCCTTACCGTTGTTCACTGGGCCAAAATCTCATTAAGCAATTCTTTTGGCCTAAGCCCATTTACAATAATAATAATGTAATGAATATAACATGAATATGAAATGCAATTCCCAAACCAAGCCTAGTATTCCATCCGCTACACACCATCCGTACCAACCAACACACCTGTGGGTGGTCTTTAGTCAACCTACCCCGCCAACACACTAAACGTAGGCATTAAGACATTTATATCAAATTTGTGGACTAGCCACCAGATTAATAGAATTTACGTGGTATAGCCACCAGACAGATTGTAACAGAGTCACCAAATATGTGGCAGAGCCACCAAAATTATGTAGCAAAGCTACTAAAACTTCTCTTCATCATTATCCCATCCCATGCAATTCATGTATATGCATCATACATATCAAATCATGATATTTACAAATATAATAACAATAATTAAAAATTCAAAAATTTATGACAAACAAATTAGCCCAATAACACTTTGCAAAATCGGCCCATTTTAGTCACATATCCACTCGGCCCATTTAATCACATATCAATTCAGTGCATTTAGTCACATATCAAATCGGCCCATATAGCAAAATATCATGTTGGCCCATTAATCAATATGTCCAATTGGTACATAAGGAAATATGTCAATTTAGTCCATTAAGAAATATCGTATGTAGGCCCTTTAGGGTCATTTTGGTAATTCGGTAATCTTACCCACTAAGGGTAATTTAGTAATTTCGCAATCCAGACTTAACTACTAATTTGGGCATAAAAACTTAAACTGTCCATCTGCGTCATACTGACTAAATTGACTATAACTTGAGATAGGAAACTCGAAATCTAAATCCGTAAATTTTTCCTGAAACTAGACTCATGTATCTTCTTACTACAATTTTTTTCAGAATTTTTGGCTTAACCATTTAGTACAGTTTATTCTTTAAATTTTCCCTTGTTTCACTATCCAACGATTCTGACCTCTCCTTCCTTAATTTCAAATATCTCACTGTACAGTTTTCATATACTGCTCCCACTTGTTTCTATTGAAAATAGTCTCACTAAGGAATCCATAAATATAAATTATATCCAATAATTCACTTTGTACAATTTTATACAATTTTTCCAAGAGAGATCAGGGAACCACGGAATCATTCAGAACCAGTCTGACTAAAATTAACATATCTCAGAATATAAAATTCTTTTTCCTTCTCTGTTTCTTCCTTATCAAAATAGACACAGTAAGATTTTATTTGATATCTCATTCACTTTCTAATTCCCTTTCTCCTATTTTTCATGATTTTTCAGAAACATGTCACTGTTTCTAACTGAAACTGTTTTATTACAAAATATAATTACCACTACGATCATACGCACGCCCGAGTGATTACGGATGCCGATTTTTGGTTTTCTTCGATATTTCGACCGATTCACAGAATATTTCATACAAAATTTCAGAGAAGTGTGAGATTACACACCATTTCAGATATGTATACGGAAGGTACAGGATTACACACCTTATTACGGGATCCGTAATACGATACTCTTCATGCACCTCAAAGTACAATCACCAACAATTAGTCTAAACCCAATTTACAACTTCATCCAAGTATTGCGATTGATTAACAATCTATATCACTTACCAACAACTGGTCTCTTATTACGAGGATAATCGAGCGATTTAGTCCCTAAAATATAATTGATTAGTCACAACCACTATCTCGTTAAGCAAAATAACCCACAACTAAAAGATCCAAAAGAACCATGATGAATCCTTTACCTTAACGATATTAGTTCCGATTTCTAACGATTGTAGAATGGCTACGGATGAGTAAAAGTTTCGGCCTTCCACTATAACTCGATTGATCAAACGAGTGAGAGTCAACACAAATGAGTAGAAATGATTAAAAGAAAGGAGAAGCTGTATCAAAGTGTTTGGAGCGTTTCAGTCAACACCAAAAAGGATATGAACCAAAGAGAAATGTGAATATTTCATCAACAAGAAGAATGGTGAAAGATGGATTAAGGTTTTGGCACCCAAGGAAGAAGTGAAGAAAATATGCTCACTAATGGCTTGTAAATTCGGCACAAAGCAAAAGGAGTTTGGAGAAAAACACAAAATAGTGCAAAAGTGATTTTTGGCTAACAACACCAAAATTCTGCTACCTCCCTTCCCCCCAAAACCATCCACATACATGACCATAATGGTCAAAAGTTGGCCAACCATACGCTTCCATAACACTTCCCTTGAAAAAGGCCACATGTTCCCCTTACTTGCCCTTTTCTTTTGATTCCCTTCCATCCATTCTTCCTTACCATATTTCCTTAGCCACCTTGCCTTATTTTCTTCCTCAATCTCCTCTCCGTCTCCATGATTTACTCCATGAATCCCTCCACTTGTCCCCTTATCATCTCTTCTCCTTTTTGGCAAAAATAAAACTCCCTTGCTTTCCATGAGATCCGAACCCTAGTTCTCCCTACAGCCAATTCACACCATTTGCCTCTAAGCCACAAGCTCCTCTTGTGTCTCCTAAATGCACCCATTTATTCTTAAGTCCTACTTCCATCAGCCATATCCACAAAAAGTCTAAAAATAAAATTCTTCATATGGCCTAACTTGAACCCGAGACTTCATAGAAACCTCGTAACCTTCCAAATTCACTTAACTAATAAGTCTAATTTGTAACAACGCCATTATCTTATTCTCAATTATTGTAAACATTTCTATGCCCAAGGCCCATTGGGCCCAATCCTACTAGGTCCAATTTTGGGATGTTACAATTTTCCCTTTAAGGACCTCATATTAAAAAGCCATTAACAAATTAACACTTACACTTTATTATGTAACATTTACATTTTACGCAGTTAAGTCATTTTATTTAATCAGGCACCTAAACGACAAAATTAAAACACGAAAATTTAACAAAAACAAATTCACACATATTAAACACAAAAAATAATTTTAAAAATATTTTTTAGACTCAGATTTGTGGTCCCGAAACCACTATTCTAATTAGGGTCAAAATCGGGCTGTTACAACTCTCGCCCCCTTAGGGATTTTCGTCCTCGAAAATCTTACCGGTGAATAGGTTTAGATAATGTTCTTTCATCCTATTCTCTGACTACCATGTTGCTTTTTCAACCCCGTGCTTTTTCCACAATACTTTGACCAACGAAATTTTCTTATTTCTCAATTGTTTTATCTCACGAGCCAGAATACAAATCGGCTCCTCTTCATATGTCATATTAGGCTGAATCTCGACTTCTGTTGGACTAATCACATGAGGAGGATCATATTGATATCTACGAAGCATCGAAACATGGAATACATTATGGTTCTATTCTAGCCTAGCTGGCAACTGCAATATATAAGCAACTGACCCAATACGCTCTGTGATCTCGTACAACCCAATGAATCTCAGACTCAACTTGCCTTTACGACAGCATCTAAGTACTTTCTTCCATGGTGAAACTTTCAAAAACACTTGATCTCCTATCTGAAACTCAATATCTTTACGTTTCAAAACTGCATATGACTTTAGACGATCTGATGCAGCTTTCAAGCTATCACGGATCACTGCTACTTTTTGTTCAATTTCTTTGATCAGGTCAACCCCGAGTATCTTATTTTCACTGAGCTCGGTCCAATACAATGGTGTACGACATGTACGACCGTACAAAGCCTCGTAGGGTGCCATCTTGATACTAGATTGAAAGTTATTATTATAAGCAAATTCAATCAAGGGTAAGTATCGTTCCCACGTACCTTCAAACTCAAGGATGCAACATCTCAACATATTTTCATGTATCTGAATGATTCGTTCGGACTGACCATCTGTCTGTGGATGAAAAGCTGTGCTAAAGTGTAGTTTCATACCTAAAGCATCTTGCAATTTCTTCCAAAACCGCGATGTGAATCTCAGGTCTCTGTTCGAAACAATTAAAATAGGCACACCATGTTATCTTACAATCTGTGATACATATAATAAAGCCAGTTTATCAAGTGAATAATTAATGCGAATCTGAACAAAATAAGCAATTTTAGTCAATCTATCCACAATAACCCAGATTGCATCTTTCTTACTCGGTGTCAACGGTAGACTGGATACAAAATCCATCGTGACTCTGCCCCATTTCTGCTCAGGTTCATAATCGGCTGAAGTAATCAAGAAGGTGCCTGATGCTCGACTTTTACTTGTTGACAGACTAAGTATTTTGAAACAAAGTCAGATAAGTCTCGTTTCATACCAGGCCACCAATAGAACTATTTCAAATCGTTATACATTTTCGTGATACCCAGATGAACAGATAATCGGCTACTGTGAGCTTTGTTCAAAATCATCTGAATCAACTCTATGTTTCTCGGAATAAATATTTGGTTTCAAACCTAAAACAACCATTTCCATCAACTCAAAATTTAGATTCAATATTTGCTTCACACTGAGCTCGCTTTGCTAACAAATCATTATCAATTATCTGGGCATCACAAATTTGTTGAACAAAGAGTGGTCTTACTTTTAATTCGGCTATTATCGAACCATCATCATACATAACCATACGTGCATTCATTGCACGCAGAGGAAATAATGGCTTTCGACTTAAAGCATCAGCAACAACATTAGCCTTTCTCGGATGGTAGTCAATCACTAGCTCGTAGTCTTTAACAGCTCTAACCATCAGCGTTGTCATAAATTCAGATCTTCCTAAGTCATCAAATGCTTTAGGCTTTTGTGATCGTAATAAACATGACATTTCTCACCGAACAAATAGTGACAGTAAATCTTCAACGCGAACACAATAGCTGCTAACTCCAAATCATGTGTCGGATAGTTATTTTCATGCGGCTTCAGCTGTCTCGAGGCATAAACTATGACTTTGCCTCCCTGCATCAAAACACAACCCAGACCATTCAAAGATGCATCACTATAAATAACAAATTCTTTACCCAATTCTGGTTGAAGTAACACTAGAGCTTCAATAAAAAGAGTTTTCAACTGATCAAAACTTTTCTGGCACTTCTCTGACCACTCGAACGTAACATCTTTCTATAACAGCTTTGTCATTAGTGTAGCAATCATAGAGAAACCTTTCATGAACCATTTGTAATAACCAGAAAGTCCCAGAAAGTTTCGAACATCAGAAACGTTTCTCGGCGGTTTCCAGTCAAGTATAGTTGAAATTTTACTCGGACCAACCCTGATACCTGATGCTGATACAACATGACCTAGAAAACTGACTTAACGTAACCAGAACTCACTTTTACTAAACTTTGCATACAACTGTTTATCTCACAAAGTCTGTAGCACAAGTCCTAGATGTTCAGCATGCTCGATTTCATCTCGTGAGTGGATCAGAATATCATTTATAAACACTACCACAAATCGATCCAAATACTGTTTGAAAATTTGATTCATCAGATCCATGAAAACTGCAGGTGCATTATTAAGTCTGAAAGGCATAACCAAAAACTCATAGTGTCCGTACCTTGTCTGAAAAGCAGTCTTGGCACATAAGAGTCTTTAACTCGAAACTAATAGTATCCCGATCTCAAATCTATCTTTGAAAACACTGTAGCCCCTTTCAGCTGATCAAATAGGTCGTCAATTATTGGTAACGGATACTTGTGTAAGAGTATGCCCAAAGATCAATCATGAGATGGTTGTAATAACATACTTGATTTACCATGTTTATTAATATAAAGCGTTGTCATTATTATTTCGTTTTTCCTTCGTGTACAAATAAACTGCTTTATAATAATGTCCCGAGAATAATATGATTATTCTTAAAATATCCTTAGTCAAGTATTATTGTTGACCGTGACAACAATAATGCATTAAGACTAACATGTAGTTGATTGATGATAAAGAGTTATCATTGATATGGAGTGTCAAAATCAATGCATGAATATGTGTGTTAGAGAACAACATATTGACCTACCCGCTATGAGTATGTTTCTTGGATTATTATGTAATTGTCACAACATTACTCATAGTGATTAATATGTATATGATCCTTAGACTTGAGATAATCATTATCCCAACATCGTGAGTCGATATTTTGATACACCAAACGCATAATCAGAATCGGTTGTTCTATAAAGGCCGATGTTGGATATATCACAATCAATGTAGAGGATATTATTGATCAATATAGGATAAGTCCCTCCTACATAATGGGAGTAATATCTTAGGCCACTTGATTGAGTGAGACTAGAAATGCATGGCCATGCTCAAATAAGTTGACATGAGATGTCATACTAATTTGTATATCATAGTCTACTCAAGATATCAAGAAACATGGGATGGACTATACAAGTGTGACTATTCCATGACTTGTATCTATTCCGAGATAAAGGACTTAAGGATTAATGCATGAAAAGTTAATCACAAAAGTTATGTCTAATCATGACTTCTTGTATCTTAGGTAGCAATGATGCATTGCTAGATGCCACTCATTGTTTGTGACATTAGAATCGCTCTAGTATTACTACTAACGCTATAAGAACCTCTGTGGTCACACCCTATGGTTGAAATGAACGGAATGAAACATAGTTAGTATTGTGTTTGATTGTCACATGAATTAAATTAATTAAAGAATTAATTTAATTCGCAATCAAATATTGAATATATATTATATGTACAAGGATGTTGTACACATAATGAGAATTAATATATGAATTTGGTTCCTATATAAATTTAAATAAATATAGTTTATCGAATCCATGTTATAATTAATGTAATTATAACTTTTGGGTATAATTAATGTAATTATAATTTTCGTTAAAACATTATTATATTTATTTAATAATGATTATAAAAGGGTAATTAGTGAAGAAAACCCTAAGAATTTTGCTTAAAAAGGTCTAGCAACCGCAAGCAAAACACCTCTCTAAAATAGTTTTGGAGATTTACTGCTCATAGTCAAACCGGTGGATTACGTGAGGCCGACATCGTAAAGGTTGTGGCTTGGTTCGACAAGAGATCGATATCTTGTCGCCGAGGCGTCGCTATCTACTCGATTGAAACCTTGGTAATTTGAAACCTTTATTTCACCCCGATTCGTTCCTCACACATGGATTCATGGTTTGGATCGCCGGGATTAATTTTATTTCGCTGCGCCTTGGAGGTGCCGGCGATCCAACAACTTGTTCTTTATGGTCACTTTATTAAGCTGCCTGTAGTCAATACACATTCTCATGGTTTTGTTTTTCTGTTTCACAAACAGAACTGGTGCACCCCAAGGAGAGAAACTCGATCGTGCAAATCCCCTATCTGTCAACCCTTGCAACTGTGCTTTCAATTCTTTTAATTCTATAGGTGCCATCCTATACGGAGCTATAGAAATCGGAGTCATCCCCAGCACTAATTCAATCCCAAACTCAACTTCTCGAATAGGTGGCAAAACTAGTAATTCTTCAGGGAACACATCTGGATACTCACATACAATAGGTACTGATTCAATCTTCTTTTCTGTCACTTTAGAATCAAGTACTTAAGCAAAAAATAAGTTTCACAACCCTTTCTCACATATTTCTGAGCTGTCATAGAAGATATCACTACTGGTAAACCATTCAGATCATTAGATTCAATCTGAATAATCTCATCATTCTGGCATCGCAATCTAATAGTCTTCAATTTACAATTCACGATAGCATCATGCAGAGTTAACCAGTCCATACCAAGAATTATATCAAACTCATCAAATGGAGACAACATCAAATTAGCTGGGAAACATGAATCTCAAATCATCAACAGACAATTCTTGCGTATTTTATCAACCAAGACACACCGACTTAAGGATACTTTAATTACAAACTCAAAAGACTAAACATGAAAAGTCTTAGTGAACAACAAAGTCTCACACATATAGGAATGAGTTGAACCAGGATAATCAAAACAATAACGGTAGTATCATAAAGAGTAAAAGTACCAGTAATGACATCTGGGGATGAAGTCTCCTCGTGTGCACGTATGGCATAAGCTCTGGCTGGTACGTGAGCCTCAGATCTAGTAGCGGAATCTTTAGTCCCTCTCTGGCTGCCACTAGTAATACCCTTATTTCTGGGTGGTCTACCTCGAGCTGCAGTATTACCCGATCTAGTATTCTGAGCTGGATTTTGATCAACTATCTCTAGACACACTCGAATAAAATGATCTCTGGATCCATATTTAAAATAGGCTCTATCATGCAATCTGTAACTATCGGGATGTCATTTACAATAATTTTCACACTCGGGTTGATTTGATCTGACATTACCCACACTAGCCACAGAGGTAGCTCTCGAGCTCGTAGGTGGTCTATCTCGATCTCGTCTAAAATGTCTCGTAGTATTCTTCGAACGGCTAGTATCATCTCAAGATTTCTTTGAGGTCGACTGAAATGGCTTACAAAATGGTCTTTTGCATGAATCTCTAGCTTCAAAATAAGCTTTTCTTTTCTCTTTCCTGATCTCTTCAACTTTGCAGGCTCGCTCAACAAGTACCATGAGCTCTTTTATCTCTAGTATGCCAACTACAAGTTTAATGTCTTCATTTAACCCATATTCAAATCTCTTACACATAATAGCTTAAGATGAAACACACTCTCTGGCATATCTGCCGAGTCTAACAAATTTCTACTCATATTCTGTCACCATTATCCGCCCTTGTTTTAGCTCAAGAAATTCTTTACGTTTCTGATCAATAAACCCCTGGCTGATATATTTCTTATGAAACTCTATCTGAAAAAATTCCTAGGTCACCCGCTCATTTGGCACCACCGATACTAGTGTATTCCACCAATGATATGCAGTGTCCCATAGCAGAGATATAGCACATTTCAAACACTCATCAGGGGTGCAGGATAATTCATCAAATACTAGGATGGTATTATGGAGCCAGAACTCAGCTCGCTCAACATCATCATCATTAGTGGCTATGAATTCTTCGGCTCCATGTTTTCTTATTTTATTAACAGGTGGCTTTGATGATCTCATCGGATCACTCACTGGACGTATAATAGGCACTGCAGATGGATTAATCGGAGGTGGAGGTTGTTGTTAGCCGGATTGGTCCGGATATACTGAGTAAACCAATCATTCATCATTTGGTAGAAGGCCTATCTAGCCTCCCCCTCTAGATTACTTGAAGTAGGTCGAGAATCAATCGGCGCTATCCCTTGTGCGGGAGCAGGTGCTACACTCTCGACATCATCAGCTACGACTCGATCAGGATCCATTACTATATGAAAACACATTTTCAGATGTCAGAAGTCATCACACTATCGTAATATAAAATATGGCATGTATAGCTAGACTCTTACGTGCTACGTTATTCCTAGAATCGACTAAATCGTAGCTCTAGTACCAATCAAAAGTAACACCCCTAACCCGTATCTGTCGTCAGGCTAGGGTTACGAGGCATTACCAAAGAAGATACAACTCAAACCAGGCATATATATATTTAAACATTTCATGTACACATACTTTGCTTACCAATCATAACCAGCAGATATATTTTGAAACCTTTAAACGGAGGAATTTGAATATTCTGTCAATACAAATTTCATATCACAATAATAAAACCAAAATCATTCATATCACATCTAACACCTATCTAAAATTTATAACATAATCAAACATTTATAATTAACATCATTAGTCTAGTTATTTTATTAAAGTCTAGATAAATAAACAAAGACTTTTAAAACTTATATATGATTTTCTAATATTGTAACATTAAAACAAAATGGCATCAACCACTTATGTATAACTTTCACCATACTTAATATCTTATATATAACTAAATCAAATATATTCATCATAATTTCAATTTACAAATTTGAGACCATGACAAATCATAAACAAATCTTTAGATGAACATACCAATATGACATTAAAAACACATCTAAATATATATGGAAATACATTTATAATCTCTTAATTAAATTTCTAAGTCAAATGCATAAACACATACTTACATGATTCTTCTATTCGAATGGCTAACACTTATAAAACCAATTTAATCATTAACATGTCTATCTTTTCATAACCGCAAATATATATAATTTTAGAAATTCATAAACAAATTATAAAACCAAATTCATATGTATTACATGCATTCATCCATTATAATACCACCTATAATACCCCAAACCCAGCCCATGTGTTACGACCGGATCTAACATGTCACATGAGGAAAACATATAAAGTCCCTGTGATTTGTACTAAAATAAATGTTATTTGGTTATGGTTAAGAAAACAAGTTTGGAATGTAAATATTTGATAAAATTACAACTATTATTGAGAGGTTGTTTGATGAATCAAAAATCAAAATAGTGAACTTTAAAATCGTGACTTTTGAAAATGTCGTCAATAATTTGAAAGAAAGTTCGAGTTAAATCATTTGCAAAATTTTGTTATAAAATCCATTTATTAATCAATTTTGGAAAATCATAGGTTATGCTTTTAGAAAATCCCCATTTAAAAATAATTTAAGAAAAATAATAAATACGTCAAACATAAAGCAAAAATAAAATATTCTAGAGGCCTTATTACAACTTAAAAACCTAAAATAGTAAAAGTAATAATGTAAACGTAAATAAAAATCTGAAGTTAAAAAAAACACCATTTCAGAAGTATGGCCTCCATCGAGTCATCCAGGCCCAAGTCCACATCACTGAGCATTACATGCAAGGGTTAAGGAAAAGAGTGAGTTACAAAACCTAAGTGTATAATCCCCTTACCGTCATTCACTGGGCCTGGATCCATTTTGTATCATTTTGGCCCTAAACCCATTTACATAACAATAATTATATGATATGACTGCAACCCAACCCATCCATCCAATCACACCCCCGACCGGCCAATCACACCTGTGGGGATCAAGTCAACCCACCCCAACACTCACACCAAATTTGCAGTCAAGCTGCTAATCATGGAATATTTGTTGTTGATCCATCGGAATCAGAATTATGTAGTCATATATTTATATTGTGGCAATGCCACCAAGCTACACTGCTCTTCATTCATTATCCTACCCCATGCAATATATACAGATGCAACATGATAAAAATATATCCACATAAGTAACAATTATCAATTTAATGAACAATTTCATGAATCGGCCCATTATAGCAATTCAGCCCATAAGGGCATTTTCGTAATTCAGCCCATAACGGCATTTTCGTAATTCAGCCAATAAGGGTATTTTCGTAATTTTTGGAAATAAATACCGATTTTGTCAGATCTTTAGAAATATTGTAATTGACACAAGTTACTCAATTTTTGCCATATTATGATTTAAGCCTTGTAAATAATAACGATCTATTTTCCATCAAGATATTGAATCATGAATCTACGGATTCTAGTGTGAGATTACACACCTGATTACTGTAAGGACTAAACTTTCTTGATCTTCGGCACCTAAAACACCATTACACTCAATTAACCAACAAACAAGGTTTTTCTTAATCTAAATAATTAAATCTAACGATCTAATAAAGTTCTTACCCTTATAATCGTGTACGACCACAATTTGTCTATTCTCACTGGATGATGGTCCACAACCCAGTGGGAAATCTCGAATAGCCGATACCACTCTACGCTTGAACTTAGGAGTAGGAATCACAAATCCACTCCTGCTTTTCCTTTCGAATCGGTACCACTTGCCTCCATTGGAAAAAGTCTTAATCAAAATGATATTACGATGATATAAATCGATTGTCTAAGGAAAAAGGATCGACTCACCACTATTTCCATAGGATCAACAAGAGGATAAAACGATCGATATAATCCCTATAATAACTGATTAGTCACAACCATTATTCCGTTTAGCAAACTAATCAAACAATGAGCGAGATCGAAATAATCCATAAAGAAACTTCTTACCTTTTGATGATAAATTCGATTTCCACCGATTGGGCTTATGACTACGGATAAATCGACAAAATAGAAGATTCGGCCAACCCCACAAGAATACTACAAAATAAGAGATGATTAAGAAATGAGGGAGTTGAAGAGAGGAATGTTTTGGTTTAAAGAACCATGCAAAGAGAATGTGCAAATTAAGCATGAAGAAAAGAAAATGCAAGGATAGAATAGAGCCACTTACTGATTCGATCAAAGAAGAGATGCTCAACCCACAAGATGGAGAAGAAAAGACGATAGAAATTCGGCTATTGATGAGAAAAGAATAAAGAAGATTCGGCCAAACAAAGTTGTGTCGATTAAAGAGAAAGGGAGAATGGTTGAGGAGAAGGTGAAGAAGAAAAGAAGGGATGGACAAAGGGGTATAGAGGTTTGGCAATTACCAAAAGAAAATGAACCAAATTGGATTGAGTGTTTTGGAAAAATAAAAGAAATGAGAAAAGAACAAAAGGCTATAGTGTTTCAGCCAAAACAAAGGAAAAGAAGTTGGAAAAAGAAAATGCCAAAATGTTAAGAAGAAACAAAACTTTTCATGCACAATATTTGCCAAAATGCAATAGGAATTTCGGCTCTCCCTATTCCCCTAGCAAAAACCGTGTATCATTTTTACCAAAAGGTGAGTGTTGACCCAAATATTCTTTCCAAAACATCCTCCACATAATAGGCCAACATGTTCCCTTCTCTTACTTTTTCTTTTGATTCTTTCCTTTATTTTCCCTTGTTTTTCTCCTTACCATAATCCTTAGCCATCTTTCCATAAATAAAAATTCTTACTTACCTTATCTGAGACCATCGCCAACACTAGAAAGGAAAGCACAAAAATTTAATAAAAATTTTTGCACTAGGTGGAACTCGAACTCCTCCCCTAAAGCCCTTCATGTGATGCCACAACCTCCTTGCCATATGCTCACTTATGCTAGCAACAAACATACTTATTTCCTTAAGCATGGATGCCACTTACCTTCTCTCTTTAAGTTGCTTAAACAAAAAAATTTTTTTACTAAGGCCCAATTCAACCCAAAGCTTTCTTAGGACCCCTAAACAAACAAAAATAATATTTTTAACTAGCCTAACGCAAGATATACTTCAAAACATAAAATTATGAATTTCAAGATGTTACAATTCTACCCCTTAAAGAAATTTTGGCCTCGAAATTTACCTAATTAAAAGAGATGAGGATATTATTACCGAATCGCATCCTCTGTCTCCCATGTAGCTTCCTCTGTGCAGTGATTACGCCATGAAACTTTGACTAATGGAACTGACTTTCTTCTTAGCACCTTAATATCCCGATCTAAAATCTGTACTGGCTCATCTTCAAAAGACAAGTTAGGTCTTATCTCAACTTCTTCTACTGGTACGATATGAGATGGATCCGAGCGATAACGCCTTAACATCAAGACATGAAATGCGCTATGTATCTGACTTAACTCTGGAGGTTGCTCTAGCTGGTAAGCCACTGGCCCAACACGCTTTTAGTACATAGTATCGTCCGATGAACCTAGGGCTTAGCTTGCCATTTCGCCTAAATCTTAAGATTTTCTTCCAAAGTGAGACCTTCAAAAAGACATGATCTCCTACAGAGAACTCTATATCCTTACATTTTAAATCCGCGTATGATTTCTGCCTATCTGAAGCTTCCTTTAACTGAGCCCGAATTACTTTAAATTATTTCTCTGTCTCCGAGATTAATTCAGGACCCAAAAATTGTAGCCCTCATAGCTCAGTCCAACAAGTAGGAGTACGACACCTACGACCATACAATGCTTCGTAGGGTGCCATCTTTATACTGAACTAATAGCTACTATTGTATGCAAACTCTGCCAATGGTAGAAAATCTTCCCAAGTACCCATGAAGTCAATCACATAGCCCCTTAACATGTCTTCTAGAATCTGGTTTACTTTCTCCGGCTGACCATCTGTCTGTGGATGAAATGTCGTGTTGAAATTTAGCCTTGTACCTAAAGCTTCATGCAGAGCCTTCTAGAATCGTGATCTGAACCTAGGATCCCTGTCCAATATAATAGACACTTGTACCCCATACAACCTCATGACCTCTGCTATATACAACTTGGCCAACTTCTGCAACAAATAATCCGTACGAACAGGCAAGAAATAAGCAGTCTTCGTTAACCGATCCACTATCACCCATTTGGAATCTTTCTTAGTAGGCATTAAAGGTAACCCACTAACAGAGTCCATCATTATCCTTTTCCATTTCCATAATGGAATTTTCACTGATTACAGCAACCCTGAAGGTAGTTGATGTTTTGCCTTCACCTGCTGACATGTCAAGCACTTACTCACAAAATCAGTAACCTTCTGTTTCAACCCTGGCCACCAATACTGCTCACGGAGGTCTCGATACATCTTATTTCCCCCGGGATGAATAGCATATGGACTACTATGCACCTCACGTAGAATCATTTGTCTCAATTCTGAATCCCTGGGCATACAAACTCTTCCATGGAAACACAATACTCCATCACTATTCAATCCAAAATCCCCGATCTCACCACCTTTCACTTGCTAAAGTCAGAAACCCAACACTTCGTCTAACAACTACTTTTCCTAAATCTAATTTACCCATGCAGGCTTCACCTGAAGTTCGGCTAATAGGCTACCATCTTCATAAAGGCTAAGATGAGCGAACATCACTCTTAAATATGATATCACCTTATGACTTAATGCATCTGCCTCCACGTTAGCCTTTCCTGGATGATACTCGATTGAGAAGTCATAATCTTTCAATAGTTCTATCCACCTTCGCTGTCTTAAGTTCAACTCCTTCGGGTAAGGAGGTACTTCAGACTCTTATCATCCGTATAGATAATCGACTTCTCCTCGTACAGATAGTGTCTCCAAATCTTCAGAACAAACACCACTGTAGCTAACTCCAAATCATGAGTGGGATAATTCATCTCATGCGGCCTTAATTGATGAGATGCATAAGCCACTACTTTTCCTCTTGCATCAACACAAATCCCAAGCCCGTGTGTGAAGCATCACAATAGATAATAAATTCCTTACCAGCCTCAAGTTGAATCAATACTGGCGCTTCTGTCAGTATCTTCTTCAATTTCTCAAAACTCCCTTGCTACTTATCTGACCACACAAACGGTATTCCCTTACACAATAGCTTGGTTAGGGTACAAGCAGTGAACGAAAACCCCTCAACAAAACGCCTGTAATAACTAGCCAAACCTAAAAAACTCCAAATTTTAGCCACTGACTTTAGTGGCTTCCAATCCAATATAGCCTCAACCTTTCGAGGATCCACTCTAATTCCCTCGGCATACACAACATGCCCTAAAAAGGTTACTTCCTTCAGCCAAAATTCACACGTACTGAATTTGGCATAAAGTTGCTTCTCTCTTAATATCTTCAATCTTTGAGTACACTAAGATGTCATCTATAAACACCACCACAAACCAGTCTAGATAGGGTTGGAAGACCCAGTTCATCATGTCCATAAATTCAGCTGGTGCATTAGTCAACCCAAGCGGTATCACTAGGAACTCGTAATGTCCATAACAAGTTTGAAACGCAGTCTTATGAATATCTGCCTCATTGGCTTTTAACTTGTGATACCCCAATCTCAAGTCTATCTTCGAGAAAATCGAAGCTCCTCGCAACTGATCGAACAGATCATCGATCCTCGGTAACGGATATTTATTCCTGATTGTCAACTTATTCAATAGTCTATAATCGATGCACATACGCATCGACCAGTCCTTCTTCTTAACGAACAAGACCGGCGCTCCCCACAATGATACACTTCGTCGAATAAATTCGCGATCCAACAAATCCTAAATTTGAGCTTTAAGCTCCGCTAGCTCCTTCGGCACCATTCTATAAGGAGCAATAGACACCAGAGCCGTTCCTGGCAACAGCTCAATGCCAAATTCCACTTCTTGATCCGGAGGTAATCCTAGAAGCTCCTCGGGAAAGATGTCAGAAAACTCTTTCACCTTTCTAACACTCTCAACCGATAACTCTTTGGCATCCAAAGCAATGATAAAGGCTAAGAACGCTACACACCTCTTTTGTACAAAATTTTTACCTTTAAAGTAGATACGACATTAGACAGATAGTTTCTTCCTTCACATATCATTATTACTTCCTTATCCTCTGAAGTTCTTCGTACCATGTGCTTTGTAGCACAGTTCAAATTCGTACGGTGTTTAATGATCGTGTCAAACAGTCAAGTTTTAATATTTATAAAGAATGATCGAACCTGTATACTAACTATGACAACGATGAGGCAAGTGTAACTATCGAACAATAGTATAGTTTAGGCAAGATTATTTTATCGAACCCAAATGAACCTAAAAGTACTACTACTCACTTTCTTTCTATTATTTAGCCTAAAATATGGAGAGATTGGTTTATTAATCTAAAAAACTAATGAAAAACTAAACTAGATGCAAGGACAAAAGAATGAAACTTTGGGAAAAAGACTGTAGAAAAACTCAGTTGATTAGGACGATACCCACAGGAAGAATCCACCTATGACTTCTCTTGTTATCTAACTTTTAATTTATATGACTTCATTACTTAGCTTGATCCGTGAGACTCCCTAACCTATATTAAACCCTCTCTCGAGGTGAATAACGTCTAACCTTAGGTTAATTAGTGGAACTCTCCTTCTCTTGTAATAACCCCCTAAGGAAACAGTAAATCGATTAATGGATTCCCATATTAGGTTTCACCCTAATTTGGCAAAATCTCGTCACCCTATCTCTAGGCGTGCAGTCAACTCCACTTAATTATGATAGATGTACTCTTAGGCAGGGTCTATTCCTCCTCCACCTAAGCACATCAGATTAAATTAAGCAACATAATTAAGAACAAAATAAGTACTTATCATATAATTTAGAAATAAAATAACAAAATCCATCATAGGTTTCATCCCCTTCAGGTATCTAAAGGGTTTAGTTCATAACAAAATATGAAAACATCTCAAGAGAAAAGATAAAACAAAACATAAGAAATCCCTAAAACCCCCTGAAGGAATTGAGGAGCAGATCATCTGTCTTGAGTAGAACTCCGGCTTCTTGAGATGGATCAACTGGCTATCTTCGAGTAATTCCCTAAATAAAAGCTCTGGCAAAAAACTCTGCCTCCTATTTCGTCTTCTGCCAAACTTTCCTTTTTAGTTGCTACCTTGGGTGTTTATATAGGCTTTGAGATGCTTTACTTGGCTTCTAAGTATCCTAATTCAAGTAGAATTCCTCCTACGATGTTTAAGTAGACTTAGATATGTGTTTCTTTGCCTTCAAGCATCCAAATCCGAGTGAAATTGATCTTTCCCGTCGCAGGGCCATGGCCACAACACACGCCCATGTAAATCGTGGTTAGGTCATGTCTCGATTCCGTCGATTGGAGCATAGCTGTGTAAATCGTGACATGGCCGTGTCTTAGTTAATTTTTGAGGCACGCCCATATGGCTTGAAGTCCAGGCTGTGTTGATTTCTTCTTTGGCCCAAATTGGCCCGTTTTAAGCTCGTTTCTTGTTCTTTTCGTCTTCAGGTGCTTTCCTGAGTATAAACATGAAAGAAAGGATTAAAAGCACCTTTTTACATAAATCAAGGGCTAAATTATCCAAAAGCATACTAAATATGGAGCTAAAATATGTTACTTTTACAGTTTATCAAATACCCCACACTTAAGCTTTTGCTTGTCCTCAAGCAAAATTTTCAACTTACAGTTAAAACGAACTTTCCATAATTCATAATTCCCATCGACAATGTCTCATCATAATTCATAGATAATTTATACTCGGATAATTTAACTCAAAGAACCCTAAAGATTCAATCAAGATAAGCCATACCTTTGTAGTACGAAAACATAGCTGTCTCCCCTTATCTAAGTAATTACCTTTAATTCAAAACGGACAAGGATTGACATCCTCACAAAAGATTCACTCAAATCACTCGAAGTGCTTAAGGTTCAAGAATAAGCACTCTAAGCCGACCCTGAAAAGTTAATCCCATAGGCTTGCCTGAAAATCAAATTTCCACCACTGTATATGAGATGATACACAAATCAAAAGGTCTTTAATCAGGGTTGTAACGGGGCTTGGGTTAAAAGGTGTGGATAAAGGCTGAATTAGAAGGTTAAAATCGAGACTAACTTGACAAATTACCTAACTAGAAACAATAAACTAAATATGAATATTTACATCGAATGAAAACTAATAATACCACTACTGATAATTACTTTATAATAAAGAGTATTTTCATCACTTAAAATTTGATAATACTTTAATACGAGCTTTTTCTTCAACAATTGGAATTTAAATGCTCTAAGCTTTTTTTAAGAACAAACTAAAATAGTACATCATAAATGATAAATGTAACTATTGAACTAATATAATTCGGTAACTTAATCAAATAAAACCTTAATTAAAGGGTAGTCAAAATAAACGATGATAACAAATACAAAGGGGTTTTGGGTTAATATTAGTGGGTGAGTCAATAAAAAGGTTGTTAGGATTCAACGGGGTTCACTAGGGGTTAATTTGTGAAGGTAAGCTTTTTATGGAGTAAGTGGGTTAAATCTTAGGTGCCTTTATCATCTCTGTATATCAAATCAAAACTGTGGTCTCATCATGTATAAACGAGGCAAGTTCTAGAATAACAGTTCAAAGTTGACACACTTATAATCAATAAAGTGAGCATGAAAAAGAATATATGCTCTATAAGGCTCAAAATCTCACAAAAATTATGTGTATTTGACATCAATCCATGTAAATTTCAAATTTCAAGGTAATACTCAAATTTAGTTCAATGACCCATCAATTTTAATTTTTAGAAAGTAGACTTACCATGCCTGATTCTCTAGTATTCTTCACATTTAATCATCAATGCATAATTAACTATGACTTAATCTAAAACATATCAATAAAAATCATAAATCATTAGAAGTTTCATCCTAATTAGTAATATGAGAAAAATACTTTCGACTCAAGACTAAATTTAGGATTTTGAGAATAGTGCAAAAAGTTTGACACTTTTACCCCCCACACTTAAGATGTACATTGCCCTCAATGTACAAAGATGAATAATGACAATTATGGGATAAATCAAAAGATAAAGGGTAAAGTGACACTTCCTGAATTTGTGGATGGCTCTTGGAGTTGGCAGTGGTCGTGGTAGAAAGTAGGTGGAGGAGGTGGTGGTGGCATTTTCTTTGGGCCTGGTAGGGTGTCTACCGATGATCTTTGTGGTACATAAAGAAATTGGGTAGCCTATAAAGATATAGCCAAGACACCTAAAGAAACATTAATAATATACTAATATTACAATTAAAGATAAAGGAAAGAAAGAGAAGGAGACTAAGAAGAAAACTAAAGTTAAAATAAAATACTAATGGACTGAATAGTCCTTATTGACAGATGGTTCGCGAAGTGGGAGTGATTTCTAAGGCTGCGAATTTTTGGTGATGGTGGAAGTGGCGTGATTCCCTAGCATCCTTTAGAACCTAAAACTAAGAAACTAGGATGAAGGGAATTAAATTAAGGAGAAGAGAAGTATAGATAAGAAAAATAAAGGAGAAGAGAAAAGAAAAAAGAACCAAAATGGTTTCGAAGATCCTTGGCATGTCGAATAGCTGAAGCTGTCGGTATGAACTCATGTTGAGGTCTCCTTTGGGGAGACAATGCTTACCTTCTTATGCTTCTTCAGCATGATTTTAGTGTTGCTCAAGAGTCTTGGACACTTTTCCTATGGAAAAAGAAAATTTTGAAGAAAAATGTAAAAAGGAAGAAGAGAAAAAATGGGAAGAAGGGGAAGGGCTGTGAGGTTTAAATAGTATCTCAAATCTGGCACGTTCACACGCCCATGGTCCTAGGGCATGTCGAGTTACACGGCCACCTCGCACGACTGTGGTGTGGAGCGTGTTGCATTGCCCACGCCCATTCTTGATGTGCCATACTCGTGTCTGAGTAGTCAGTGTCGACCACGACCGCGTCGTATGGCCGTGTGTACAGTCGTGTTGAGTCTCCCACGCCCATTTCTCAGTCAACCATGCCCGTTGGGAGATAGTAGTAGCTTCACATGATTTTAGGGGCACGACTGTGCTGATCTGTCAGTGCCCGTGGGGAAGGGTGGTTGGGCCCGTGACGTCTGACGGTGGTTGGCCTGAATTACATGGCCTTTGCTCTGTCAGTGTGGTGGTTCAGTGGTCCACACGGCCACGGACACGACCGTGTGGCCTGGAAATCTATACTTTTGTGTTAGTTTACAACTAATTATTTAGAAAAGAAGGATGGAAAGAAAAGAAACTAAGAATAAATTTTAAAATAAATTGAGTTAGTGCTCGAGTTGACTCCTGAGAAGCGCTCGTTTATAGTCTTAAGCTAGACTGTCCTCGTATTTGAAATTTTAGGAGATTTAAAGGTTTTAATATCTTCCCTCATGCCCACAGTTCTATTTTTGTGACAAAGTTGAAGCGAGAAGCGTTTACCTTGAAATTGCCAAATATTGGATTGCTTACCTTGACTATTTCGTGTGGGAAGATATCGTGTACTTTAAGAAGAATTTCTCCTTTTTCCCTCAGGTCTATTGAAGTGATGTGGGGATCGGCTTTGTCTAACAGTACCTGGTCTCCTATTTTAAAGTGATTTGATGTCCCTACGAGCTTTTTTGGCAGTTCCTCTAGTTTTACTTCGTGTGGATCCGACTTTTCTTTGACATGTGTCTCTTGCTCTTCTAAATTGTCGACCCTAAGATTTTGTTCCTTGTGTGATTCTTCTTTGTCGACTTGGGGGTTATGAGTTGGCTCAAGTTTGATGCCTTGTGATGGTTCCTGTAGTGAAGGTTGAACAATTTGATTATCTATTGAAGTGACTTTCTTACCTTCATCATCCGTTGTTCTGGCTGAGTCGAGAGCTTGAAGCTTAATCGATTCATCTCCTATGCGAAGTATGAGTTCCTCTGTGGCAACATCAACTTTAGTTCTAGTAGTTGCTAGGAAAGGTCTTCCTAGAATTAAGGGGATTGAATTATCTTCATCCATGTCTAAAACAATAAAAGCTACTAGGAAAACAAATTTATCGATTTTTACAAGAACATCTTCAATAATGCCCCTAGGAATTTTAACAGTTTTATCAGCTAGTTGAATATTCATCCTAGTTTGTTTGGGCTTCCCTAGACCTAATCGTTTAAACAATGCATAAGGCATGACATTTATACTTGCCCCTAGATCAGCTAATGCATTATTAATAGTTAAACTACCAATTAAGCATGGAATCGTAAAACTCCCTGGATCTTTTTATTTCTGCGGTAGTCAATTCTGTAACATTGCCACGTGGTGGTCTTCGTCTATTTTGCGTTTGTTTGTCAAGAGTTGTCTTAAAAATTTCCTCGAGTCTGGCATCTGGAAAAGAGCTTCAAGAAGAGGTAAGTTAATATGTAATTTCTTTAAGAGTTTAAGAAAGTTACCGAACTGTTCCTCTGAATCAACTCCTTTCAATGCTTCGGGATAAGGCATGCGAGGTTTGTATTCGTTGATTATTGGTTTTGGCTTTTCGTGTGCTACCTCTATTTTACCTTTTTCTTCCTTGGTTTCTTGTGCCATGGTGGGCTCGTCTACCTTTGTACCCTCTTGAGCTGTGATGGCTTGGATCTATTCTTTTGGGTTATTTCTGTGTTGCTTGGTAGACGTCCTTGTTTACGTTCAAAAATCAGCTTTATGAGATGTCCCCCTGACCTAGTAAGTTCTCCAACTTGATTCTCGATCCCTTTGATCAATTTTTGTTGTTCATCAAGTGCTGCTTCAGTCTTTTGAAAATGAGAATCTGTGGTTGCCATGAATTTTGTAAGCATCTCTTCGAGGTTTGATTTCTTCTCTTGTGGATATGGCTGGTTTTGATAATTTAGAGGAGGTTGTTGCCTTTGATTTCCTTTATTTCCTTGTCCTCCCCATGAAAAAATTGGGTGGTTCCTTCAACCTAGGTTATAAGTGTTACTATAAGGATTATTAGATCGGAAATTGTTACCTATATAGTTTGTCTTCTCATGTTCTACTCCTGGTTGGTAGGGTGGGTACTCAGGATTCGACTCATTCCCACTCACTTTGCATTGCATTACTAGGTATACCTGTGAAGAACATAAATTATCAAGCTTTTTATTCATCATCTCCACTTGTGTTGACAGCATTGTTACTGCGTGTCTATGTTAAAAACTCCAGCTGATTTTGTCAGTTTGGCCCTTGTAATTTGCCATTGATAGGCATTCAATGACATCTCTTCAATAAAGTCGTAAGCCGCTTTAGGAGTTTTGTTTTTCAAAGTTCTACCGGCTGATGAGTCAATCATTTGCCTCATTGAAGAATTCACACCGTTGTAAAAAGTTTGGGCTTGAAGCCACAAAGGTAATCCATGGTGTGAACATCTTCTCAGGAGATCCTTATATCTTTCCTATGCAACATATATTGTTTCTACATCATTCTGCACAAAAGAAGATATGTCATTCCTAAATTTGGCCGGTTTGGCTGGTGGAAAGTATTTTAAAAGAAAATTTTTGGTCATTTGATCCCATGTGGTGATTGATCCTCGTGGTAACGAGTTCAACCACTACTTGGCTTTATTCCTTAATGAAAAGGGAAACAACTGAAGACGAATGGCATTATTAGAAATGCCATTTATTTTGAAAGTATCACAGAACTCTAAAAAATTTGCTATATGAGTGTTCGGGTCTTCGTCCTACAAACCATCAAATTGAACATATTGTTGAATCATTTGTATTGTATTAGAGTTTAATTCAAAATTATTAGCAGCTATAGCAGGCCTAACAATACTAGATTCTGCTCCTGTCAAATTAGGTTTAGCATAATCATACATAGTACGCTGAGCATTCTGTTCTTGCACATTTGGTGGTGGATTATTTTCGTCCATCCCTTCAGTAGGATTGGCTCTTTCTTATTCTTCTCTTTGGTAGTCTAGAGCTCATCTAGTTTCTCTGCGATTTCTGTGAGCGGTAGCTTCAATGTCACTTTCGTACGCTAAAGGCCCTCTCGGGTCACTTCTAGTCATAAACTAGAGGTTCCTACTAGGAGAAGAAAGAAAGAAATTTAAAGTAAATAAAAATTTAAACTAAACTAAAAATAAAAGTAAATTGCAAAAAATAATAAAATAATGGCTAAAGTAATAGAAATATAGCTTTCCTAATATTTTAGTGTTCCCCGGCAACGACACCAAAAACTTGATCGCGTCAAACAGTCAAGTTTTAATATTTATAAAGAATGATCGAACCTGTAGACAACTATGACAATGATTGAGGCAAGTGCACCTATCAAACAATAGTATAGTTTAGGCAAGATTATTTTATCGAACCCAAAGGAACCTAAAAGTACTACTACTCACTTTCTTTCTATTATTTAGCTTAAAATATGGAGTTATTGTTTTATTAATCTAAAAACTAATGAAAAACTAAACTAGATGCAAAGACAAAATATTGAAACTTTGGGACAAGACTGTGGAAAAACTCAGTTGATTACGACAATACCCTCAGGAAGAATCCAGCTATGACTTATCTTGTTATCTAGCTTTTAATTCATATGACTTCTTTACTTAGCTTGATCCGTGAGACTCCCTAACCTATATTAAACCCTCTCTCGAGGCGAATAACACCTAACCTTAGGTTAATTAGTGGAACCCCTCCTTCTCTTATAATAACCCCCTAGGGATGCTGTAAATCGATCAATGGACTCCCATATTAGGTTTCACCCTAATCCGGCAAAATCTCGTCACCCTACCTCTAGGCTTGCGATCAACTCCGCTTAATTATGCTAAATCTACTCTTAGACAGTGTCTATTCCTCCTCCACCTAAGCACATCAGATTAAATTAAGCAACATAATTAAGAACAAACTAAGTACTTATCATATAATTTAGAAATCAAATAACAAAATCCATCATAGGTTTCATCCCCTTAAGGTATCTTAAAGGTTTAGTTCATAACAAAATAAGAAAACATCTCAAGAGAAAAGATAAAACAAAACATAAGAAATCCCTAAAACACCCTGAAGGAATTGACGAAGAGATCCTCTGTCTTGAGTAGAACTCTGACTTCTTGAAATGGATCAACTGGCTATCTTCAAGTTATTCCCTTAATAGAAGCTCTGGCAAAAAACTCTGCCTCCTGTTTTGGCTTCTGCCGAACTTTCCTTTTTAGTTGCTACCTTGGGTGTTTATATAGGCTTTGAGATGCTTGACTTGGCTCCTAAGTATCCTAATTCAAGTAGAATTCCTCCTAGGATGTTTAAGTAAACTTAGGAATGTGTTTATTTGCCTCCAAGCATCCAAATCCGAGTGAAATTGCTCTTTCTCGCGGTAGGGGCACGGCCATGACATACGCCTGCAAATCATGGTTGGGCCGTGTCTCGATTCTGTCGATTGGGGCATGGCCGTGTAAATCGTGGCATGGCCGTGTCTTAGTTAATTGTCAAGGCATGGCCGTGTGGCTTGAAGTCCAGGCCATGTCAATTTCTTCTTTGGCCCAAATTGGCCCGTTTTAAGCCCGTTTCTTGTTCTTTTCGTCCTCAGGTGCTTTCCTGAGTATAAACATGAAAAGAAAGGATTAAAAGCACCTTTTTACATAAATCAAAGGCTAAATCATCCAAAAGCATACTAAATATGGGGCTAAAATATGTTACTTTTACGGTTTATCATTTAACCAACCAGTCCATGCTCAAGATAAGATCAAATCGGTGAATGGCAGTTCCATTAGATCAGCCAGAAATACTTCCCTCTAGACTTCTAAGGATACATCCCTAAACAACGTATTTACTACCACTGACTATCCTAAAGGGCTAATTACAGTTGTTTCCTCAGCAGTAATCTTAGATCTAATATTTAGAGTTCCAGACACAGCACATGCAACATACGAATGGGTGGATCCAATATCTATCAAAGTAGTAACAGGTACATTAGATATGAAGAATGTACCGGTTATGACGTCAGGTGCATCGTCATCCTCTCGGCATCTGACCGCGTAAACCAAACCTATTTGTCTCGCCTCCACGTTACCCCTATTACCGGTACCTCTACCCAGTGCACCATGACCTCGTCCTTCGCCATTACCACCTCGACCTAGCCCACGGCCTCTCCAAGGCTGTTGATCGCCTCTAGCAAGCTGTGCAAATCCGTTACGTATTGCTTGACTCTGAGTAGGCTCTCGAGGGCAATCCTTCAACTGATGGTCCTTGGATCCACATTTGAAAAAACCACCAGTTCTCTTCCAGCATTCACCCGAGTGAAGTTTTCCACAATCCACACATGGCTGAATCTGATTAATAGTAGCTAAAGCACCCACTTGAACCAGCCTCTCATTCCTAGGCCTTTTCTGAAAGCATCTCGTAGGACCTGTATACCTAGTGTCTCTCTTGCTTTTGCCCCTATCATTGTCTCGATTTTGCCATTCTGAGAGTTTAGCTTCCTCAGCTATCTTAGCTTTTTCCACCAGGGTAGCAAAAATCCTCTCCTTCTGTGAGGCTATCAGTACCCGTAACTCATTACGTAATCTATCTTTAAAACGCACACAGTGTTCATAATCAGTCGGTAATGTACCCTGGGCATACTGAGTCAGACGCAGGAACTCTGCCTCGTAAACTACTACCGATCTACTTCATTGAATCAAATTTAAGAATTCCTTCATTCGGGCATCCACATAGCTAGCCCCGACATACTTTCCTTGGAATGCTGTCTTAAAGAATTTCCAGGAAATACGATCGGCTTGAGTGCCCAGTGAGCCACCACTGATACGCCTCATCTTTCAATAATGACACAATTCCTTTCAACTTCGCTCCGTGCAAATCCAGTCGTCCATAATCCGCTCCATCGCCTCAAGGCGATTGCCACACTAGGGCTACACTCGAAATACCTGTAAAAAATTTAGCCCCATTCGACCTGAGTCGCTCAGATACCGACCCACGAGCTGCCGACCCTGTTCTTGCACTGGCAACCCTTTCCAGAACTCACAACATTGTTTGGGATAGAGCGTCATCCTCTCTCATACGATCATGTGACCTAGCTTCAGTCACTGGTGACGTAAGGGCATCCACTTTCAGCATATGTCCCGATGCCTCAGATACAACTCTAGCACCTCGGCCTCTACCACGGCCACGTCTACCGCCTCCACATCCTCTAGCACTCATGTTTCCTAAATCGATTTAATCTGATTACAAGTCTTATGAATCAGTATATTATTCAATGTTTATTAAATAATGATTTATGAAGTATATGAAGTAAAGTCGTTTTCGCAAAACATATCCTATAGTCTCAATCTCTATAGTTTCAACTCCTAAAGCTAAAAGTTCTAGAGTATTTCTACAGTCTTACCACAATATTAATAAAATGAAAACATAAACTTACTTGATTTGGTGCCGGATACCCGTGATGCCATACTTCCTTTAAAACATGCATTTATAATTTATAATTTATAATTTAAACAGCTTTGGAAAATGCTTTTGAACCCAAACCACAGTGGAGTTTTGCAATCGGGCTTTGATACCATAAAATGTAACACCCCAAACTCGACCCATACATTACGACCGGATCTGACATGTCACATGAGAAAAACGTATAAAGTCCTTGTAATTTGTACTAAAATAAGTATTATTTTGTTATGGCTATGAAAACAAGTTTGGATGTAAATATTTCATAAAATTACAACTATTATTGAGAGGTTGTTTGATGAATCAAAAATCAAAATAGTGAACTTTAAAATCGTGACTTTTGAAAATGTCATTGATAATTTGAAAGAAAGTCCGAGTTAAATTATTTGTAAAAGTTTGTTATAAAATCCATTTATTAATCAAATTTAGAAAATTGTGGGTTAGGCTTTTAGAAAATTCCCATTTAAAAATAATTCAAGCAAAATAATAAATACGTCAAACATAAAGCAAAAATAAAATAATCTAGAGACTTTATTAGAACTTAAAAACCCAAAATAGTAAAAGTAATAAAGTAAACATAAATAGAAATCTGAAGTTTAAAAAAACACCATTTCTGAAGTATGGCCTCCATCGAGTCATCCAAGGCCCAAGTCCACATCACTGAGTATTACCTAAAAGGGTTAAGGAAAAGAGTGAGTTACAAGAACTCAGAGTATAATCTCCTTACCGTCATTCACTGGGCCTGAACCCATTTTGTATCATTTTGGGCCTAAGCCCATTTACATAACAATAATTATATGATATGAATGCAACCCAACCCATCCATCCAATCACACCCTCGACCGGCCAATCGCACCTGTGGGGATCAAGTCAACCCACCCCGCCGCTCACACCAAATTTGTAGTCAAGCTGCTACTCATGGAATATTTGTGGCTGAACCACTGGAATCAGAATTATGTAGTCATATATTTATATTGTGGTAATTCCATCAGGCTACACTACTCTTCATTCATTATCCCACCCCACACAATATGTACAGATGCAACATGAGAAAAATATATCCACATAAGTAACAATTATCAATTTAATGAACAATTTCGGTGAATCGACCCACTATAGCAATTTGGCCCATAGGGGCATTTTTGTAATTTGACCCATAAGGGAATTTTCGTAATTCGGCCCATAAGGGCATTGTCATAATTTTTGCAAATAAATACCGATTTTGTCAAATGTTTAGAAATATTGTAATTTAGACAAGTTATTCAATTTTTGCCATATTATGATTTAAGCCTTGTAAATAATAACGATCTATTTTCCATCAAGATATCGAATCATGAATCTATGGGATTTCGGTGTGAGATTACACACCTGATTACTGTAAGGACTAAACCTTCTTGATCTTCGGCACCTAAAACACCATTACACTTGATTAACCAACAAACAAGGTTTTTCTTAATCTAAATAATTAAATCTAACGATCTAATAAAGTTCTTACCCTTAGAATCGTGTACGACCACGATTTGTCTATTCCCACTGGATGATGGTCCACAACCCGGTGGGAAATCTCGAATCACCGATACTGCTCTACGCTTGAAATTAAGAGTAGGAATCGCAAATCCACTCCTTTTGAGTTCTCCAATCATTTTTCCTTTTGAATCGGTACCACTTGCCTCCATTGGAAAAAGTCTTAATCAAAACGATATTACGATGATATAAATCGATTGTCTAAGGAAAAAGGTTCTGCTTACCACTATTTCTGTAGGATCAACAAGAGAATAAAAACTATCGATATAATCCCTATAATAACTTATTAGTCACAACCATTATTCTGTTTACCAAACTAATCAAACAATGAGCGAGATCAAAATAATCCATAAAGAAACTTCTTATGTAACACCCCAAACCCGGTCTATGCATTAAGACTGGATTTGGTTTGTTACACAGATCAAACTATCTTAATAATTTCAGACGAATCAGTATTTCAAAAATCCTTTTTGAATTTAGAGTTTAATAAAAACAAAAAAAATAAATAGTTTTAAGTTTGATGTATTTGAGAAATAAGAATAGTTAAAATTTCTCATATGTTTAAAAACCCAATTTATTTTAAGTAAACATTATATAATAATCATAAGCCCATATTAAAATATTCAAAACATAGTTTTAAACCAACCACACATAAAATCCACAAAATAATAATAGAGGCCTTATTACATCATACCCAAAATAATAATTTAAAGAAAGTACTTATTTAAAAGTTCAAAATTTATTTAACCCATAGTTGCAAGATGGCCTCCACGAAGTCATCCTCGCCCAAGTCCACATCAATTTCCATTACCCGAGAGGAAAAATTTGAGGGTGAGTTACTCGAACTCAAAGGTATAACTTACTTACTTAATCCACTAGGCCGATTATCAAGTCATGATTTTGGGCTTGAGCCCATTATCAAGATTAACAGTATAAATAATGGAATGCATGCAAAAATGAAAATTTCCACCCAAACCTAATTTCCATCCGCTACACACCACCCGTACCAACCATCACACCTGTGGGGATCAAGTCAAGCCACCCCGCCATCACACCAATCGTAGGCATTAAGCCATTTTATTTTTGTGGCAGAGCTACTGAACTAGATTGTGACAAAGTCACCGAACTAGAGGCATTGAGCCATTAAAATATTTGTGGCATAGCCACTGGACTAGAGGCAATCAGCCGTTTAATTATTTTGTGGCAAAGCCACCGAACTAGATTTTTGGCAACAGGCCTTTCTTCTCTTCATCGTTAATCCCAACCCATGCAACATGTATGCAAAATAGCTTATGTACATATGATGATTTTATCAAAAAGGCCCAAGTCAATATTTCAGGTTTTTATTAAGGCCCATAATACAATATATCATCTGTTCCATATAACTATTTAGCATCTTTGGCCTATTTAGCGATCTAGCAAAATTTCTGGCCCATTTAGCGATCTAGCATATATTTTGGCCCATTTAACAATTTAACAGAGATTACGGCCCATTTACGATATAATAGAGATTTCGGCCCATTTTTGATCTAATAGAGATTTCGGCCCATTCATCGATCTAGTAGAGATATCGGCCCATTTGTCGATCTAACAGAGATTTTGGCCCATTTATTATTTATCAGGGATTTCAGCCCATTTAACTATCTATCCAAGATTTTGGCCCATTTTACTAACTAGCATATTTTTCGGCCCATTTACTAACTAGCATACTTATCGGCCCATTTTTCGATCTAACACATCTTTGGCCCATTTACACATGAGATTTTTAGTATTCATTTTACTACCTACACATCGAGGGCATTTTCGTATTTTCACATTTTTAACAATTTTTATAAAATTTCACCAAAATACCAATTATTTCGTATTTTACCCTTTTTGTTGTTTTTTACGATTTTACTCAATACCACGAATGACATCGAACCCGAGAAAAGTGTGAAGTTACACACCTTGATATCGTGAGTACTAAACCTTCCCGCTCTTCAACACCTAAACATAATACGATCTATTAGAACACTATCATTTATCAAAAATATACTATTGGTATTCGATCCAAATCCTTACCCCTTTGATTTTGAATCACTTCTATTTTGGTTTCTCCTCGTTTATCTATTCGTTGCTCACGAGAATCCACTAACGCATAAAGGCTCTGGAGTACTAACTACTTCAAATAATTGATTTCCCTCGGTTGATGGTCCGTAACTTGGTGGAAAATCCCATTCCTAAATGTTCTTCGCTTATATTTAGGGATTTATGGGACCGCCTCTTTCAAGACTATGGATCGCCTTTTACGCCTCTATCTTGAAAGTCTCTAAAGATATACGATCATTAGTCCGACTACCAATATTGAAATATGGTTAACGTTTGGTAAGGTTTGAGATTTGACTTACCACTATTTGTCTTCGTTCCTCGAGAAACGATCGAGTGATAGCGTCCCTAAAACGATCGATTAATACTATACTAATATAATAAATATAAATCCTTAAGGGAAAACTCCTTACCTTGATTCTTGAGATTGATTCCAAAGTTCCAACATTCTAAAGATCTCCTTGAGTTTCTACCTTCCAAAGTTTCACTAATATCCACGATTGAAATAGAAATCGAGTAAGAATAATTCGGTATGATCAAAGAAAATGAAAGAAATTTTCGACAAAGATTGGGTTAACATTCGGCCATGGATAAAATAAAAGGGAAAAGTTTGTTTGAGAATTCCTTTTTGTAAAGAGAAAGAGATGAAAAAAGGTAAAAGAACATATGGTGTTTATGTTTGGATTCTTTTCAAGAACGAAAGATGAACAAAGAATTGAAATTGGAGACTTGTGTGCAATCGGCAAAGGTGAAGGAAAAAGAAGAAAATTAGGTTTCTATGTGATGATGGTTTCGGCACTAGGGGGAATTTTTAGAGAATTAAGACCTAAATGGTCAAAACTCGAATGACCAAAAGAAAAGAGAACAAAACAAAAATTGTTTACCTTCTTCAATAGGCATTCGGCTAAGGGGAGGAAATATGAGAGAAACAAGTTTTGAAAAGAAAAGAAAAATTAACAAATGACCAAAGAAGAGAATATGCCTAAAGCCCCCTAATTCAACTAAATGTCTTCAAAAAAAATTTGGCCAGCCTCTTGCCCAAAAACCGTCCACATACTTGGCTATCAAAGGCCAACCTTTTGCCACCCTTTCTTTCTATAGCACACTCCCCATTTCAAGCCATTTGTTCCCCTCACTTACCTTATCCTAATGATTTCTTTCCTCAACTTAGATGTTTCCTTAATCCTTTAGCCATCATACCAAAAATAAAGAAGTCAAACTTTCCATGTTTGCTTCTTGGCCGACACTTGATAGATGGAAGCAAAAAATAAAATTTTTCAAGTTGCAAGCTAGAAGATTCGAACCTCCTCCCTCATGTCTAAGTCATGGTGCCATCACCACTATGCTATTAACTCATTTATGCCATCTTTTAGCACTTTAATTAATTTAAGTCTTAAGGTCATTTAAATTTCTTTACTCTAAAATACACTTAAATAATAATATTTATTCTAACTCCAAGTAACCCGAACTATCATTTAGCAACATAATGATACTCAATCTTACCTTACGATGATAAACCTGATTTCCACCGATTGGGCTTATGACTAAGGATGAATCGACAAAATAAAAGATTCGGCCAACTCCACAAGAATACTACAAAATAGGAGATGATTACAAAATGAGGGAGTAGAAGAGAGGAATGTTTCGGTTTACAGAAACATCTAAAGATAAGGTGCATATTCGGCATGAAGAAAAGAAAATACAAGGATAGAATAGAGCCACTTACCAATCTAATCAAAGAAGAGATGCTCAACTCGTAAGATGGAGGAGAGAAGATGATAGAAATTCAGCTATTGATGAGAAAAGAATACAGAAGATTCGGCCAAAAAAAGTTGTGTCGATTAAAGAGAAAGGGAGAATGGTTGAGGAGATGGTGAAGAAGAAAAGAAGTGATGGACAAAGGGGTATAGCCGTTTGGCTATTACCAAAAGAAAATGAACCAAATTGGATTGAGTGTTTTGGCAAAAAAAAAAAAAAGGAGAAAAGAACAAAAGGCTATAGTGATTCGGCCAAAACAAATGAAAAGAAGTTGGAAAAAGAAAATGCCAAAATGTTAAGAAGAAACAAAACTTTTCATGCACAATATTTGCCAAAATGCAATAGGAATTTTGGCTCTCCCTATTCCCCTAACCAAAACCGTGTATCATTTTTACCAAAAGATGAGTGTTGACCCAAATATTCTTTCCAAAACATTTTCCACATAATAGGCCAACATGTTCCCTTCTCTTACCTTTTTCTTTTGATTCTTTCCTTCATTTTCCCTTGTTTTCCTCTTTACCATAATCCTTAGCCATCATTCCATAAATAAAAAGTCTTCCTTACCTTATTTAAGACCGTGGCCGACACTAGGAAGGGAAGCATAAAAATTTAATCAAAATTTTTACACTAGGTGGGACTCGAACTCCTCCCCTAAAACCCTTCATGTAACGCCACAACCTCCTTGCCATATGCTCACTTATGCTAGCAAAAACATACTTATTTCCTTAAGCATTGATGCCACTTACCTTCTCTCCTTAAATTGCTTAAACAAATTTTTTTTTTTACTAAGGCCCAATTTAACCCAAAGCCTTCTTAATACCCCTAAACAAAAAAAAAAATTAACATTTTTAACTAGCCTAACTCAAGATATACTTCAAAACATAAAATTCTGAATTTCAGGATGTTACACCACCACATTACCAAATACATATATATACATCACCAAAACATATTCTAACTTATTAACTATCATCCTTACAAATACTTAAGTACATATACAATTTATTAAACACCATTCAATTAATACTTATATTCAAAGATTCATTTAACCAATGTTCACTTAATAAGTAAATCATATTTACATAATACATAATAAGCAAACCGTTACATATCATCTAATCACATTCAACTTACCCAAGACTTCATCGCTTAACATAGACAAAATAACAACATATACATTTTGTTCAAATTCATATATCAACTAAACTATTCCATCAAAATTGACATAACCAAATATATGTATCAACCACATAACCAAGTTCATTATGCCTAATTTCAGAACATCACACGAACATACTTATTATGAACATATACTCAACCAATTATGCATATGTAATAACTCATTCACAACAACCATTGCAAACATTCACAACAACCATTGCAAACCATCAACAAAGATAGCAAATTAATCAAAAGATAAGCCATTTTCGCATGGCTATTAATTGTATACATAGGTACTCAATTCATGTCCACCCTTTTACTATGCTATACATGCCATATATTCGTAATTAACATAGCCAAATAACAAAGTAAGCTGTTGATAGTGTGATAGTCCCGCTGATGATCCTCAAACTCGTAATGAATCCAAAATCTATGAAACAGAAACCGACAAAGAAACACAAAGTAAGCTATTTAAGCTTAGTAAGTCAATAGCAAAGTAAAGTCAATTAACTTAACAAAATCACATATACAAAATTTATATCAAGTAACACTTTATACACAATAACAAATAATTACTCAAATATCAAATCAAAGTCACATAATATAATCTTTGGCTGAATACACATAGTTGAAGCTTATACACCATTCACATGTTTACACATTAACTTCTGTACAATGTAATGAACATATAACTTACCTTTCATTTCTCAACACAAATATATATATATATATATATATATACGTACCTGTGTTCTTTTAATCCACATATAACATTGGCCTTCACTTACACATGCCCTTTGAACCATCCGGAATTAAAAAGGATACGCGGATATTAAAAAGCTCCTACAATGCCAATGTCCCAGACGTGGTCTTACATGTAATCACATATCGATGCCACTATCCCAGGCAGGGTCTTACATGTAAACACAAGTCGATGCCAATGTCCTAGATGTGGTCTTACATGATAACAAATATCGGACATCCTATGCCATGACATATGTATCCTATCTATTCCTAAGGTTCGTACGGGGCTTACGGACGTCAAAACTCAATCGAATCAAGCTCGAAAGTTAGCCAAATCACAATGTTTACATTAGGCCATAGCATATATAAATTCAAATAATTCATTTTGATACTTAACTAATACATATCCATAGTTATTTCAACATTTAAATGCTAATTGACTTACCTCGGATGTCGTCGACTGTTAAATCGGCTACTCAACCACTTTCATCTTTCCTTGATCCAAATCTGATTTCTTTAATTTTTGATCTAAACATATGCAAATTAAGCTTATTTAAACACCATTACACTCAATTTAGCCTAAAAACACATAAATGGGAAAATTACAATTTTGCCCCTAACATTTCAAACTTTTTACAATTTAGTTCTTTTTACACAAAAAAAAAATACACAAAATTTGACTATACACCTTAAGGGTCAAATATTCCTAATATTGATACAAGCCCATACATTTTATTTATTTCACATTTTAGTCCCTAAATTTTTTTTTGCAATTTATTCCAAATTACTCAATTTCATCAAAAATTCAAAGACAAAACTTGTTAATCTAACACATAAATTTCATATTTCATCATCAAACATAAAAAATCACAAGGTATCATCATTGGAGAAACACAAAATCATCATCAAAATCACAAATTGAGACATGGGTTTTGAAGTACACAAAGCAACGATCTCAAAAACATAAAAATTATCAAAAATCGAGTTAAAACTCACCTTGAATCAAGCTCAAAATGGCCGAATGAAGCTTAGGTTTCTTTCCTTTTCTTTTGTTAAGTTTCAACTAGCTAAAAAAAAATATGAACATGACTTATTTTTGTTTTCATTTTAACATATATTAAGTTATAATTAAGTTACCTTTTTAACCTTTTATATTAAATAAACATAACATATAAATTAAGGTCATTATTGGCATATTGTAAAGCCCTAAAAGTTAGGGGTTGTAATTTTTGCTTAATTGTAAGTTGTGCTTTGATAGTTGTTTTGTCGAGTTTTAAAATTTATAATGAGAATGATCGAACCTGAAAACTAACTCTGATAATGACTTAAGCAAGTGCACCTATCGAACAATAGTATAGCTTATGCAAGACCGAATTGTTGAACCCAAAGGAACTAAAAGTACTGATACTAACCTTCTTTCTATTATTTAGCCTAAAATAAGTGAAGTTGTTTATTTAATCTAAATTTAACTAACTACTAAGCTAAAGACGCAAAGACAAAAAGAATGAATTAAGGAAATAACTTTAGGAAAACTCAGTTGACTAAGATGATACCCTTAGGAAGAATCCACCTAGATTTCACTTGTTATCTAACATTGAACTAGACGATTTATTCACTTGACTTGATCCATAGGATTCCCTAATTTATATTAAACCCTCTCTCAAGGCGAATAACGTCTAACCCTAGGTTGATTAATTGAAATCTCTTTCTAATTAAAACCCCTAGAATCGCATTAACTCAATCTATGGACACCCATATTAGGTTTCACCCTAATCCGAAAAAATCTCGTCACCTTATCTCTAGGCACACGATCAACTCCACTTAATTATGCTAGATCTACTCTTAGGCAAGGGCTTTTGCTCCACCACCTAAGCACATTCAACTTGAATCAATATCCCGAAAATATTAACACAAGAATTAAGCTCACATAATTAAGAACAAATCAATTATTTATCATATAGTTCGGAAAATAATAACAAGATTCATCTTACGTTTCATCCCCTTCAGGTATTTGAAGGGTTTAGTTCATAACAATAAAAGAAAACATCTTAGAAGAAAAGATAAAACAAAACATAATAAATCCCTAAAACTCCCTTAAGGAATTGAAGGAGAAATCTACCATCTTGAGTAGAATTTTGACTTTTAGAGATGGATCAACTGGCTATCTTTGAGTGATTCCCACAAATCTGACCTTTTCGGCTCGGCTTCTTGGCCTAGTAGAACGCTAGCTAACCCCATTCAAGGTTGGCCTCGAGGGTCTTTATATAGGCTTTTGGAATGCTTTATTTGCCCCTAAGTATCCAAATCTGAGTGGAATTCCTATTAGGGTAGTAACACTGCAAACCCGACCCAAACACCACGACCGGATCTAACATGTTACTAGAAAAAGAGTTTAGAAAGTTTCACGAGCTTCAGTTGATTTCTAAGACATTTTAGAAAAATTCAAATTTTGTAATTCAGTTGAAATCCTGTTATTCATTTAAGTTATAAAATTTAAATAGCCAAGCCTTGCAGTTAGGTGACATAAAAAAATGCTTATCGGTTATTCGATTATTAGATTATTAACAAGATCCTCTTTTTATAAGAAATATTGTTTAACCGGTTGTAGAGAAACCTCAGTTTTGTATTTTATAAAAACGTCCTATTAAGTAGTTTGTAATTTATGTGTCCAAAAATTAAAATCCAAAAGAAAATTTACCAAATTGAAGTGGCCTTATTACAAATAAAAAATCCCCAAAAGTATCAGACGATAAATAAAATAAAGTGTAATAGAGTAACCCATGTATGACCATCTCGAGTCCATTCCAGCCCAGTCCAAAGAACTATGAGTTACCTGCAAGTTGTTTAAGAAAATAGAGTGAGTCACCAGATTCAGTGTGCAATTAGTCCACAAAATCCACAAGTGGGCCTATGCCCCAAAACACCATCGGCCGAAGCCCAATCATTACAGTATAAACAACTAATCAACATGATAGCCCAACCCAGCCTAATTTTCCATCCTCTACACTCCACTCCATAAGTCCATCCACAACACACCTGTGGGGATTTCTACAATCAACCCTCCATCTTCTACACACCACTTTAGCAATCATCTTTGATGCACACCGCTTCAAAGTCAATATAACGTGGTCTAGCCACCGATCAACATGTGATCAAATCGCTGATACGATAATGAGGCACCAAGCCATCATTTAGTGTGATTATGTCACCGATATACACTTCCCTTTCATATCATTATCATCCCAATATCCCATGCACATGCAACATAGTATAACAGACAGGCTATATGATGTCATACATGCAATACTTAGTGTACACAAACAATCATGCTATCAACAATAATTATAAGGCTTGATTATAATATACTGACCTGGGGTTTCGGTTTTACCCATCATGGGTAGCTTAATCACCATTGTCGTGATTTTTGTCTTTAAACATAACACATACACATTTATTCAATTAAGGGATAGTTTGATAATTACACACCTGTAAACCTAAAGAACTAAACTATCAATCTCGCTAACGTCCTCACTCGTAGGGATCACAGCGATCTACTTATCCCTTACAAAAGCTGGCCCACAACTCGGTGGTCAGTCTTGAACTGTCGATACTACTCGCATCTTAAATTTAGGGGTAGGGACTACATGTCCAACCCCATCCTTTGCTTGGCTGGTATTTGATTCCATGAAAAGATCTCGGTATTGGAACAGATAAAATAAGAATATAAGTTCCAAATGAAGATTTCTTACCTAGATTGATATAATCCGGAGATGGAGTCGATTGAGTACCTATGCAAATACCAAGTAAGAATCGGTTGAAAGAAAATAGATTAAGAGATATGGCCTTTCAGCCAAACGAGATACATGAAACCTCTTACCATCGTTGGGCCAACACCACTTACCAAAATCTACCAACCGCTGATTAGATGCAGAGAGGAGTATGAATGCGAAGTCCCTCCAAAATCGAAAGATTCCCCCAAAGATTCGGCACAAGTCGTCAAGGCAGAGAAGATTTGACTTAATGATGATACCTCTAGGAGAAGAAAAGGGAACAATAGTTAGAGATTCGGCTATAGGGGAAGAAGAATGAAAGCAAAAACTCAAAAGGGTATATGGGAAAAAATTCGGCCTAGAGGAGAAAAAAAAATAGAAGAAAACGATACTACCTACCAAAGTGAGAGATGAGTTTTAGCTGTGAAGAACCAACACCATAAGAAGTAAAAACAAATGGATTTTAGCTTGAGAAAAAGAGAGAACACGAGATGAATCCTTTAGGGTAAGGGGTAAAGGTTCGGCTAAGAAAAATAGATGAGGAAGAAATAATTCAATGGTGTAGGTGGTGATAAGTTTCGACTAAGGGGTTTAGAGGTGTGAAAAATTGTGAACAAAAGAAACGAAAAGAGAAATAGAGAGGAAGGGAGAGTTGGGGTTTGGCTTTTGGAGAAGTACTGGAGAAAGTGTGGAGCAAAGCAGAGAAAATAGAAGGGAGACGAAAGGGTGCTACAGGTTTCAGTTTTTTATGGTGAGGCAAAGAACTCAAGTTACCAAAATGCAAAAGAGAGGAGAGAAATGGTTTTGGTTTAGGCTAAAAGAAAAATGGACAAAGACCCTAGAGGTTTTGGCTATACAAAGAAAGAAAAAAGCTGCCAAAATGCCCAACAGTCTAAAAACCGAAAAGAAAGAGCTCACTACATCTAAAAGCTAACCCTTCTAAACTTTCGACTCCTAAACTCATTAAACTGAAACTGACCTCCTCCCCCCTACATCAAGCTTCAAAAATTCGGCTAACACCCTTCTCTACTTTCTTACCCTTGATTTTCTCTCTCTTCACTCACAACCTCCCATTTGAATTGATTTGAACAAGTCAACACCCACCTTTCTCTCATAGCCTCAAATTCAAAATGTTTGACTAATTCCACACCCCCTCTTCAAGGTCCCTTGCTGAATCCAACTCTACTCATCTTGATGCTAAAATAAATTCCAAAATGTAAGCTGTGCACCTCTAACCAGCTCCTTCGCTGCTCCTTGTGGCGTCACTCTTCTTCCTCTTAAGTGGCACATTTTTGCCACCTTGCCACTTTAATTCTTATGCCACCAAACACAAACAATAAACCTCAAGTCCTGCCCCAGTCAGCTTCCCTCCGAAAGTGCCCAAAATTGAAATTTTAGCCAAGACTACGACTTAACCCCAGGCCTTCCCAGAGACCCCAAACACGCTCAAACAACATACAAAGTATTCCAAAAACACATATACAAAGTAAATGCAACGCCCCTAAATCTCGGATGTTACAAGGGTGTTTGAATAGGATTTGGAATGTGTTTTTTGCCTTCAAGTATCCAAATTCGAGTAGAACTTCTCTTGGCCGCGGCAGGGACACGATCATGGCACACGCCCATGTGAATTGATTTCAGGCCATGGTCGAGTCTACTAAAGAGAGACGCCCTTGTGTTTCGGGGTCTAGACTGTGTTCTAGTAATTTAATGAGGCACAACCGTGTGGTATTGGGCCCAGGCTATCTCAATTTCTTCTTTATCCCAATTTGGTCCATTTTAGGCCCGTTTCTCTTTCTTTATGTTCCTAGGTTCTTTCCTGAGTATAAAACATGAAAAGAAAGGATTACGAGCACATTTTTACATAATTCAGGGAATAAATCGTCTAAAAGTATGCTAAATGTGGGATTAAAATATGTTACTTTTACAGTTTATCACGCTTGCTTAGCTAGTTAATTTAGGGTGTTTGGGGGGTTTTAGGGAGGCCTGGATTTGAGTTTGAGCTTGGGAAAAATTTTAGTTTTGGCCCATTAGTGGAGAGGGTTGTTGGCAGTTGAGCTTAAGTATAATTATCGGTATTTAGGAGGTACAAGTTGGTCATGTGGCAAGGTGGCTGTGGCGTCAATGGGAGAGTAAGGAGGGAAGGGGTTTGAATCCCACGATTGGCAAATGAAGCATTTAATTTTGTGACTTAAGAGGGGAAGAAGTAGAGTTCGGATCAAACTCTTCCAGGGAGTTGGAGACTTGGTCAAATGGTTCAATGGATGGAGGAGAGCTATTCTAGGAGTCTTTGGTGGAGAAAATCATGGAGATAGGGAAGAGTGGGAGAGTTGGATGAAAGGGGGAAAGTGTGATAGGGAATTTCAGCCCAAGGTTGGTCATTTGGAAGTGCATTCCGAGTTATGAGTGTGAGAGTGTCGAAAGTTCTCTAGTTTCTTTCAAGGGATTTTTCATATTAGGATATTCTTTAGCATTTCGGGTCCTTTTTCTCTTTTGGTTCCTCGTTTCCTTTTTCATTAGTACTTTTCTGCCAAACCTCTTTCTTCTTCGTTTCTTCTTGGGTGACGATAACCTCTTCTTTTCGACTTATTTTCTTTTCCTCTCTCATTCCTTAGCAAAACTCGAATTTAATCTCCTCTCTTCTTCTAGTAGTTTTTTTTGTACTCTTCAAGATAGCCGAACCTACATTCTCCTTTGTCTCCAACATTTCATATTGTCTTCTAAGTTGAACAAATCGAGATTGATATTATTTTTATCTTTTTTATAGTTACATTTCGGGGGCCTTAGTCAATGAGCATGTCTTGTCGAATTTAAAGAGTAGGTATATCGATTTTCTTTTAATCTTTTACATAGGAGTTATCATTTTTGGCTCTAATGACCGAATTTTCCCCAACTTCTGTGGCCTAATTGGTTGGTATGTAGGTTCACTCGAAGTGTAGGAGGGGACAAGCGCTTGGGAGCAGTTGATATATATGTATAGCCTTAACTTGATACGTATACTCGCTTTGTGTTTGTCAATGATGGACTTGAATCATATGTAGACTCTATTTCTTTATTTAAGAATTAGTTGTATTGCAGAGTCCAATCAAGGATCCTTAATCTTTACTGATAATTGGAAAGGACTTAGCAAAGCTCGGTAAGATCAAGGTAGGAGTAAATGTGGTTTCTGTTTGTTGAGTAATAGGATGATAGCCCTCTTAATCGTTGGACTAACCATTGATTTTGTCTAACATAGGAGTGGTGCTAAGGGAGTGGCAGCACACTCGTGATCAAGGTGTGTAATCTCACACCCTTGCTTGTTTTGTTATGCGTTGTGCTGTTAATCGGCCAAAAGTCAAAATATCAAAAAGTCAGAGTATCAGCAATCGAGATCACTCGAGCGTGAGAGTGCTCGTAGTGATAAATCGAGCCACTAGTGATGGCGATAGACCATTGAGAGTGTCACGAACTCTCTCGTGAAACTAAGGTCGTAATGGGCCTTGTCAAGTAGAAGTGGGCTAAGTGGGCCTAATGGGTTAACGAGCCCACATAAGCAAAATTGTTCCTAAGTTCTGAATGTTTGATGCGACTACGAAGTCCGCAGAATCGTGACCGAAAACGAGCTGAATAGGCCACACGAGCGTGTGGGCTCGTTTGGGCTAAAATTGGATTTTAGGCCCAATTACACTATAGTGACCAAAAAGGGAACCTTTGTTGCTCGAGGAGATAGTGGGCCTCCAGAAAGGCCGTTAGTTAGTAAATTACTAAAATACCCTTTTGGGTAAATTACTGAAATACCCTTGATGGGTAAATTACCGTTTTACCTTAAATGATCGTTTTATCCTTAGTGGTAGGATCATCGATGTATGAGTAGTATTTGTATGATTGATGTCTATGGTGATGCTCTGCTTACATGCTTTATTTATGACATGACATACTGCATGGGTTGGGGTTATGGATTTTTAGAAAGCACTGTACTGGTGGCTCTGCCACGTTATACTGATTTAGTGGCTTTTGCCACATTATACTGATTGAGTGGCTCAGCCACGTATACTGTTATTAGCAGCTAGTCTGCGTTATTAGTGTGCTGGTTGGGTGGGTTGACGTGGTCCCCACAGGGGTGTTGGTTGGTATGGATGGTGTGTTGGTTGGACTGGGTTGGGCACATATTTATATTGCATATGATAGGGCTTTGGCCCAGACTGTTACTTAATAGGGCTTTGTCCTAGACTGCTACTGAATAGGGCTTCGACCCAGACTACTACTGAGTAGGGCTTAGGCCTAGATAGATACTGTATAGGCTTGGGCCCAAACTGTGGTTGTTATAAGATGATTACACACTGAGTTTTTGTAACTCACCCTTTCTCTTTAACTATGCAGGTAATCCCTGACCTAAAGGATTTGGAGCTGTGAGGGACTTGGAGGTGGCCCACACGTCCTATATGTTCTCGGGGTTGAATTAACTATTTTAATTTAGTTTACCTTACTTTAATTTTTGGGTTCATAATTTTTGTAATAAGGCCATTGGATTTACTTTAACTTTTACTTAGTAATTCTTCACAACCTTTTAATTTATCAAAATTAGATTTAAATCAAATACTACTATTTTTAAAATATCACGATTCCGTAACGGTTTAAACCAAACTTCCATAATAGAAAAGGTTTTAAAAGCATAATAATAGATGCGTAATAATATTTTTGAAAAGGAATGATCTCGAGTAAAACTTGTTTTGTTAATACACAACAAAATTCAGATTTTTAAACATTATAAGGTTCTTGACGTAGAGAAGTTTTCCATCAAACACAGAGTTTTTGAACTACACCTGATGTAGCACACTAGATCCGTTCATAACGTATAGGCCGAGTGTGGGGTGTTACATTTAGTGGTATCAGAGCCATGTTGTAAAACTCGACTGTGGAATGGGTTTTGAAAAGTTTTTCCAAATCTGTTTAATTGCTGGTTTGGAGAAGTAGCGATATTACTAAACATGTGGCACACCGAGTCTCCGACACCAAATCCGTAAGATTTCTAACTCTATAATTTGTTATATGCTGATATGACTGTACTGAGAAAACTACTAGGGATAGTAGTAGTATACTAAAACCCCTTAGTTGTAGAGACCGTGACTATAGGAGACTGAAACGATAGTATATGTGATCTGTGAAAACAACCGTAATTACTACTTTTAATAAGATATCTGTTAATGATTACATGAGCTATAAGTTGATTCATAAAATTCTTAATCGGATAAGTATGCTACAACGATATGAGTACAAGAGGTTGCGGAAGAGGTACACGTGGCCGTGGTAAAGGCCGAGGTGCTAGGGTTGGGTTCTCAGCATCAGGACATATGCCTGAAAGGAAAGCACCAGTATCACTAGTGACTGAGACAAGGCCTCATGACCGAGCATGTAGGGATGATGCCCAGTCTCAAGCGATGCTACGAGTTCTAGAAAGGGTTATTAGAGCGAGTACTGGGTTAGTGGCCTGGGGGTCAATTTCTTAATGACTCCGGTCAAGCGGGGCAGAAATCTTTCGGGGCATCTCTAATGTAGCCCCGAATGTAGAAGAATAAGGGTTGGAGGTGGTAGAGGGAATGATGGATGACCTGGACTGCACAGTTGAGCAAAAATTAAAGGGAGTAGTGTCTTTATTGCGAGATGAGGCGTACCAATGGTGGCTTACCATGAGGGAAGGCACACAAGCCGACCATGTGACATGGAACTTCTTTAAGGCGGTCTTCAAGGGAAGTATGTCGGGGCAAGCTATGTGGATGCCCAGAGAAAGGAATTTTTGAATCTGGTTTAGGGGAATAAGTTCGTAGTGGAGTATGAGGCAGAGTTCCTGTGCTTGAGCTGGTACGCTCGGGGCATAGTGGCGACTAAATATGAGAGCTACGTACAGTTTGAGGATGGTCTTCAGGATGAGTTGCGAGTATTGATAGCCCCGCAAAGGGAAAGAGATTTCGCTACCCTGGTAGAGATGGCTAAAATTACCGAGGAGGTGAAACGCTCAAAGTGTTAGAATTGTGAGCAGGATAGGGGCAGTAGTAAGAGGAATTTTAGGCCTTCAAGTTCTTCTAGTGGGCCTAGGAAGAGGCCTAGGTTTGATGGGCCAGCCCGAACTGGGGTTCTTAATGTTGCAGTCAAACTGCAGCCTTGTGCTAAGTGTGGGGGATCTCATTTTGGAGAGTGCTACAAAAGAACTGGGGCATGTTTTACATGTGGCTCTAGGGATCATCAGGTTAGAGACTATACTTAAAGGCTCGTTCAGATGCAAGCTATAGGTCAGGGTTATGTGCAGCCAGTGAGAGGTGGTCAACAGCCACCGAGAGGCCGTGGTTCAACCAGAGGGGGAAATGGGTTTGGACGAGGTCGAGGAGCACCGGGTAGAGGTGCTGTTAATACAGAAGTGAGACAACCAGGGTTAGTTTATGCTACTCGACATCGAGAGGATGGCGATGGACCTGACGCCATAACTGGTATGTTCCTTATTCATGATATACCCTTTAAAGCTTTAATTTACATTGGCTCTACATACTCGTATATTGCATGTACTATGTCGGGAACATTGGGCATTCAGTTTGAACTTGCTGATCGAGAACTGTCAATGATTAGTCCACTAGTACAGTCGGTTAGGGTGAATAAACTATTTAGAGAGTGCCACTAGAGGTCCAAGGGGTTGTCTTTCCGATAAATTTGATGGAATTATCGTTTGTCGAGTTCGATCTCATTTTGGGCAAGGATTGGTTAGTGAAACACCGTGCGAATCTAGATTGCGCTGCTAAGCGTATGGTATTGAAGTCTCTAGAGTTTGAGGAGGTTTGTGATAGGGGAGCGAAGGGATTATTTATCCAATGTCATCTCTGCATTAAGGGCCAAGAAGCTGGTTCACAAAGGTTGCGAAGCATTCCTAGTATATGTCAGCACATCTGATGTTAAGGGTTTGCCTGTTGGGGATGTCAGGACCGTAAAGGAATTTTTGGATGTATTCCCTGAAGAGCTTCCGGGGTTACCACCAAACCGTGAGGTCGAATTCAGCTTTGAGCTCCTATCGGGAACAGCTTCGGTGTCCATCGCTCTTTATAGGATGGCGCTGAAGGATCTGGTAAAATTAAAGGCTCGGATTCAAGACCTACTGGATCGAGGATTCATCTGACTGAGTGTGTCACCGTGGAGAGCACCGGTACTGTTCGTAAATAAGAAGGATGGTTCAACGAAAAATAAGATGAGTATGAAGAGACATTTTAGTTGCATTTTTCTACACTAATGGGCCCCACTATTCGTAGCCCATTTGTATCGATTATCGTCAATTGAATAAACTGACGATTAAGAACAAATACCCTTTACCAAGAATAGACGATCTATTTGATCAGCTGTGAGGAACCGCAGTTTTTTCCAAGATAGATTTTAGACCGGGTTACCCTCAGTTAAGGGTTAAGGAGGCAGATGTATACAAGACTGCATTTTGGACTCGTTATGGACACTACGAGTTTCTGGTCATGCCGTTTGGGCTAACGAATGCACCAACTACTTTTATGGTTATGATGAACTGGGTCTTCCAACCCTACTTAGACCGGTTTGTGGTGGTATTTATAGATGATATTCTGGTGTATTCAAGAACTGAGGAGGAGCATGATTCACATCTCTGAGTTATCCTCTAGATATTAAGAGAGAAGCAATTTTATGCCAAATTCAGCAAGTGCGAGTTCTGGCTAAAAGAGGTGACATTTTTGGGACATGTCGTGTCTACTGAAGGTATTAGGGTTGATGATCCACGGAAAGTTGAGGTCGTATTAGATTGGAAGCCAGTGAAGTCGGTATCTGAGATTCAAAGTTTTTTGGGTCTGGCCGGGTATTATAGATGGTTCGTCAAGTGATTTTCACTGATTGCTGCACCCCTAACCAAGTTATTGCGTAAGGGAGTACCATTTGTTTGGACTGATAAACAGTAGGAGAGTTTTGAAAAACTAAAGAAGATTCTGACTGAAGCCCTAGTACTAATTCAGCCAGAGGTTGGAAAGAAATTTGTTGTTTACTGTGATGCGTTGCACACGTGATTGGGATGCGTGCTGATGCAAAAGGGTAAAGTGGTGGCATATACGTCCCGTCAGCTTAGGCCGCACGAGGTAAATTATCCTACACATGACTTGGAATTAGCTGCGGTGGTATTCACACTAAAGATTTTGAGACACTACTTGTATGAGGAGAATTTGGTAGTTTATACTGACCATAAGAGTCTCAAATACCTCCTTACTCAGAGGGAGTTGAATCTTAGGCAACAAAGATGGATAGAGTTGCTTAAGGATTATGATTGCTCGATCGAGTACCATCCGAAAAAATCTAACGTGGTAGCAGATGAACTGAGCCATAAGGTTGTGTATGATTTAAGAGCAATGTTTGCTCGTCTCAGACTGTTTGAGGATGGTAGCCTGTTAGCTGAACTTCAAGTGAAACCAATGTGGGTAGTTCAAATTAAAGAAAAATGGATGTTGGATGAGTCGCTGATTCCTAGTTTTCAACTAGTGAAGGAGGGAGAGGCTGTGGATTTTGGGCTGAATAGTGAAGGAGTATTATGCTTCCGTGGAAGAGTTTGTGTATCGAGGGACTCTGAGTTAAGGTAGTCGATTCTGTGAAAGGCACATAATAGCCCATACGCTATGCATTCTGGTGGAAATAAGTTATACCGAGATCTACGTGAACTGTACTGGTGGCCAAGATTTAAGCGTGAGGTTACTGATTTTGTAAGTAAGTGTTTGACACGCCAGGAAGTGAAGGTTGAGCATCAACTGCCTTCAGGACTGCTGCAACCTGTTAAGATTCCACTCTGGAAGTGGGAGAGGATAACTATGGATTTTGTTAGTGGACTACCTCTGACACCTACTAAGAAAGATTGGGTATGGGTAATTGTTGATCGACTGACTAAATCCGCCCACTTCATACCGGTTTGCACTGATTACTCATTGCAAAAGTTGGCAAAGTTATACGTGGTAGAAATTGTAAGGTTACATGGGGTACCAGTGTTTATCATTTCAGACAGGAACCCTAGATTCACATCGTGATTCTGGAGAGTGTTACACGAAGCTTTGGGTACAAGGTTAGATTTCAGCACAGCATTTCATCCGCAGACTGATTGTCAGTCGAAGAAGGTAATACAGATTTTGGAGGACATGTTAAGAAGCTGTGTGATTGATTTCAAGGGTAGTTGGGAAGACCTTTTGTCATTGGCAGAATTTTCTTATAATAATAGCTATCAATCTAGTATTCAGATGGCACCGTACGAGGCGTTATATGGTCGTAGGTGTTGTACCCCTGCTTGTTGAACAAAATTGGGTGAGTGGTGACTATTGGGTCCGAAACTAGTCTCTGAAATCGAGGAGAAAGTAAAATTGATTCGTAATCAGTTAAAAAAAAGCATCTGATAGACAAAAGTCATATACTAATCTAAAGCATAAAGAGATAGAGTACTCTGTAGGGGATTATGTCTTCTTGAAGGTCTCACATTGGAAAAATATTTTGAGATTTGGACGAAAGGGCAAGCTGAGTCCCAGATTCATCGGACCTTACCAGATATCAAAGCGTGTAAAACCAGTTGCCTATTAGTTGGAACTGCCTGTAAAGTTAAACCGTATTCATAACGTGTTTCACATTTCTATGCTAAGGCGATACCATTCTGATCATTCTCATATAGTGCCGGTGGAAGAGATCGAGGTTAGACCTGATCTGACTTTTGAGGAAGAACCGATACAGATACTGGATCGTTATGTTAAAGTGCTGAGTAGGAAATCTGTTCCATTATTTAAGGTGTTGTGGCGTAATCACGGTTCAGAGGAAGCCACATGGGAGCTTGAGGAGGCGATGCGAAACCAGTACCCTCACCTCTTTTGATTAGGTAAATTTTGAGGCCGAAATTTCTTTAAGGGGTAGATTTGTAACGCCCTAAAAGCTAGGGGCTATAATTTTTTCTTAATTGTATATTGTGCTTGCTCAGCTTGTTAATTGAGGGTATTTGGGGGGTTCTAGGAAGCATGGGTTCGAGTTTGAGCCTGGGAAAAATTTTAGTTTTGGCCCTTTAGTGTAGATGGTTGTTGGCAGTAGAGCTTAAGTATAATTATGTGTATTTAGGAGGCATAAGTTAGGCATGTGGCAAGGTGGTTGTGGCATCAATGGGAGAAAGGAGGGAAGGGGTTCGAATCCCACAGTTGGCAAATAAATGATTTTATTTTGTGACTTGGGAAGGGAGGAAGCAGAGTTCGAATCAAACTCTTCTAGGGGAGTTGGAGACTTGGTCAAATGGCTCAAATGGATGGAGGGGAGCTATTCTAGGAGTCTTCGGTGGAGAAAATCGTGGAGATAGGGGAAAGTGGGAGAGTTGGCCGAAAGGGGGAAAGTGTGATAGGGAATTTTGGCCAAGGTTGGTCATTTGCAAGTGCATTTCGGGTTATGATTGTGAGAGTGCTGAAAGTTCTCTAGTTTATTTCAAGGGATTTTTCATATTGGGATATTATTTAACATTTTGGGTCGTTTTTTCTCTTTTGGTTCCTCTTCCTTCTTCATTTCTTCTTAGATGACGGTAACATTGTAACACCCTGGTTCTAGGGGTTAGGCTTTTGGTGCTAAGCTCAGGTGTTGGCACACTTCAGTGTGTGGTTGGGTGAGTTTTAGGGGTCCTGAGAACCCTAGGTGGTGGTGGAATGCCTTGGAAAATTTTTAGTTTTAGGGGTTAAAAGGGAGCTTGGATGGAGAAGGCCTTAAGAGTTTTATTTGGGGAGGTTTAGACACAAGGATTCCCTTGGCAGAGTGGCAAGGAGGCGCCACATAAGGCATGGAGAAGTGACGTCTCAAGGGGGCTTTGGGGTCTCAGGATCGAGTGCAAAGGCGACATTTTCTTTTGTTTTTGCGTCATGAGCAAGGGGAGAGTTGGATTCGGCCAAGGCACTTAAAGGGGATTTTGACTTGTTCAAACGTTTTGAATGGATGGCTAGGAGAAGAGATGAGTTGGAGTTTATTTTGAATTTTGAAGGGTTAGTGTAGAGTGAAAGTAGGAGGAATTTTTGGGATTTGGTGGGGTTGAGTTGTTGGCGAATTTAGTAGTATAAATAGGAGAGAGCTCACCTTTGGCCACCCTTTTGTTCCATTTGCTCTTGCTTGGATTTGCTCCACCATTTCTTTTGGTCAAATTTCAAGACTTAGCCAAATTCTCCATTTATTCTTCCCATTTCACACAAGAAACTTCCATTGCATCTCACTCTTTCTTCTTTTGGATCCTTAGCCAAATCACTCACCCTTTCATCTTTCTTTGCTTCCCTTATGTGCTAAACCGAAAGCCACCCCCATACCTTTCTCTCCTCTTCTCAAACCCTTTTGGCCGAAACTCCTATCTCCTTTCCATTGATTTTCTTTCATTGTTAGCCGAATCTACTCCCCACCTTTGTGCCGTGTTTCCTTTCTTTTATTTGGTAGCACCTAGATCGAATATTGGAAGTGGGTTAGACCTCTTTGGGATCTCTTTTGGTAATCGTTTGTTGAAGGTACTCTGGGGTTTGAAGTATCCAATCAAGCCTCCAATTGTTGGCAGTCGATTTGGTAAATGGTGGTAAGGGTTTATTTTGGTAAGCTATGTATTTAGTATTCGATTAAGTCTAAGGTTGTTAAGTGAATGATGTTAAGGCCGAATCTAATGTGGTATTATTGTGGGATTTCGACAGTATTGTAAGAGCATTCGGGATTCGACCAGATTGAGTTGGTAAGGTATTTTTATTTAAGATTTGTTACCTAGTTTATGACTTGGGGTTAATCGGTTTATCTGATTAAGTGTGTGGATGGAGGCAACGACCAGTCAGAGTGGGCAAGGGAAAGCTCCTGTCCCAAAGTTCAAGAAGAGAGCTGTCTCAGCGGTTCGAGATTGGCCACCGGGGTATGGGCCAGCGTTAGAGCAGCAGTTTAGGCAGATCGTCGTAGTCTCGTTTAGCGATAGCATTGAGATCGAGGGTCTAGAACTTCAAGTGTTAAGGTGCGTAATCATCGCACTATTTCTCCGGTTTTGCTTGCTAACGTTTATACATGTGTATTATGTGTGGTAGCCGATCATAATGGCTTGAGTGGTGAGTAATCGGTGATGGTAAGTTATTTATGATGTTTATATATATATATGTAGGATGTGGTAATGGTGATGATAAATACTCACTCTATATCTTTGTTTTGACATGATTTATTGACACATGGGCATGGGGTTGGATTTGGTCCGGAAGGAAGGAGAGTACATATTGGTGTCGTGGTCTAATGATAGCCGGGCTACATTAGCGCTTGATGATTTGTGTGTGCATCATCAAGGAGATGTTAACTTGGTGCCCATCTCGTGATCGATAGCTAAGTGCATCACCGTAGATGGATTCTTGTTGGGATCATGATGTGATCGGTGGCTCACCACGACCTTGTCTTGACCGGCCTGCCGAGGTAGGATATGTGGGATCACTCGGTTGTGATCGGTGGATTAGCCACGGCCTTGAGTAGGGAGTCTGCTAAGGTTGGTGTATGGATGGACCTAGGTTGGGCTGTGATGCATGATTGCATGAATGGTTCGTGGATTGTATGGTTATGGGCCAAGCCCATACGCGTGGAAGTATGTGTTATGATTATGCACTGAGTCATGTGGACTCACCCAAGTATTTTCTTAACATTTCAGGTGACTCTTGAGCTTGGACCGGGTTAGAGAGGAAGCAAGGTGACCCATGCAGAAGAAGGCGTTTAATTATTTTAAGCCAACTTATTTTAAGTATTTTGTTTAGACTTTGGGTTGTAATAAGGGCCTTAACATTATTTTTGGATATTATTTTTAACTATGGTTTTATTTTAGCAGCTTATTTATGCAACTTTTATATATATATATATATATATATATATATATGTTTAATAAAGTTTTTAATATGGGCTTTGTATAATAACAAAGTTTTATTTATAAACACAAATGAACATGGTTTTCATAAGTCAACAAACTTCCATGTTTAATCTAAAGTCAAAAATATTTTCAACCGTTCTTCTGCAGTGACATAACCAGATCCGGTCAGGGCTTGTGGGCCGGGTTTGGGGATGTTACAAATTGGTATCAGAGCCAGGTTCAAAACTCAGCTTTGAGGGTTTTGGGCTCGAAAATAGTTTTCAAAATGGGCTTTTCAAAATATGGGCTTTTATAAAAAAAAAGTTTTCAGGTTATTCGGCATGGCACTTGTACCTCCGGCCCGAAGTCCACCAGGTAAGTACTTCTAAACTATTGAAGTGATTTGTTGATGTGATTTATTATGGGCTTAGTTTGGGCTCGTAGATTAGAATGTTAGGGCTTTTTGGACCCTAGGACTAGTCTACCCAAACATATGCATAAGACTTAAGGATTATTAAACCAACTTTGTGAAGTAAGTCGCGAAGTTAAGGTGTGGCAACCATCATGCGCATGTCTAGGAATGGTATTGATGAAGAGCTTGGTATTTAAGCGGTCCTAGCGACTCACCTCCTCTTTACTCGAATCACTGCCAGTGCGTGGCTTGGTTCACCTTAACCAAGAGGACTTGTTCACAGTCGAACCAATTATTAAAACCCGAAAGGGATTAGCCTTGCTGTTTTAAAACCCTTAATTCTTTTAATTTTTTTTCAAATTTACCCTTTGGTCTGTAAACCATAAATTTGATTTTGAAAAATGTTTTCTTATTTACAAAATTACTAAAAATACCCCTACTTGTAAAATTACCAAAATGCCCCTAGTGGCAAAATTACAAAAAATACCCTTAGTTTCTAAAATTACCACATTGTCCTGGTTTCAATCAAACTTTTTACTTTGCAAAAGTATTCAAAAATCCTGTGATTCAAAATAATACCCTTATTTTGGAAATTTACAAAATTACCCCTTGTTGATAAAATTACCAAAATGCCCTTGGTTTCTGAATTTTTGTATTACCCTCGACTTTTACTAAAATATTTCTACGTTACAAAACTTCTGTTTTGCAAGTATTAAGCTATCCTGATTTGGGAGAATTTACGATCATGAGTTCCAAAATTACGGAAATAGCCCTGGTTTCTGAAATTTTTGCAACACATCTGGTTTGAAAAATAAATTTTCAAGATGACCCCCAAGATTTTGGTAAATTCTGAAATGTCTTTAATTTGAAAAATTATTTTCAAATTGACTCTGTTTAATTACAAAAATATACCCCTATAGGAAAAAGATGAAATTACCCTTGGGTTGGGAAGGCTCAAGAAAGTGACATGGATGAATGTATGTGTCTTTAGTGAAGAATGTGAATGTTTGTATTAGAACAAAGAACTTTAGATGAAACTTTGATTGATCGAAAGAACTACTTCTGGAAACTATTATTCATAAAATTTGCTCGTGGATAAACAGTGGAATAAAAAAATTTCTAATGCATAAAACTTTCTAAACAGATTAAGTCGTGACGCCAGATATGAGTTCAAGAGGTCGTGGACGTCCGCCGTGTGGCCGTGGTAGAGGCAGGATGGTAGTGTCGAACCGGTAGGGTCTGGCCATGGGTCAGAGAGCGATGTGCCGCCACCACCAGCTGTTGAGGTGGAACATCAGGATCAGACAGGAGGAGATGATCTGATATCACAAGCTATCTTTGCGGGTGCTCGAGAGGGTGGCAGGAGCCAATGTGGGCAATGGGACTCGGAAGTCGGTAGCTGAAAGACTTAGGTCGAGCGGGGCTGAAGTTTTCAGAGGAGTGTCTGGGGTAGCTCCGAACGTGGCAGAATACTGGCTTGAGGCAGTTGAGAGGATTATGGATGACTTGGATTTAACTGCAGAGGAGAAGCTTAAAGGTGCTATTTTGTTGCTACGGGATGAAGCCTACCAGTGGTGGCTCACTGTTAAGGAAAGTGCCCCTGCGGATCGAGTGGATTGGGGCTACTTTAAGATCAAGTTTGAAGGGAAGTATGTCGAGCGAGCTATGTGGATGCTCGGAGGAAGGCGTTCCTCAATTTGGTGCGGGTAGCAAGTCGATAAGGTCTGAAGCGAGTTTCTGCGCTTGAGTCGGTATGCTCGGGGCATCGTGGGCAACCGATTATGAGAGATCGTCGATTGAAGATGGGCTACGGATGAGTCATGAGTTTTGATTGCTCCGTAACGAGAAAGAGACTTTGCCATCTTAGTGGAGAAAGCTCAGATAGCTGAGGAGGTCAAGAGGACTGAGAGGCAGAATAGAGATAAAGAAAGGAACCGTGATAAGAGGAGCTCAGGATCGTCAGAATCATTTGAGAGGTTTCAGAAAAGACCGAGAGTCGAGACTCCTATTTGTATTGCTAAGCTAGCCACCGGGAATCCAGATCGTCTGTGTGCACAGTGCGGAAGGTATCATGTCGGTGAGTGCTGGAATCGGGTTCGAGAATGCTTCAGATGCAAGTCCAAATCTCATCTGATTAAGGATTGTCCCCAGAATCCAAATAGGGCTCAGTCAGTAGGTCAGGGTTACGTGTAATCAGGCAGAGGTGGTCAGCAAGCGACAAGGGGTCGTGGTCCGAGCCATGGATGGAATGGTCCCGGCCGAGGTCGTGGAGTGGTAGGCCACGGTAATGGTAGCACTGAGGCAAGATAGCCAGGTCTGGTTTATGCAGTCCGTCGGAGGGAGGATAATGATGTGCTTGATATGTCAGCTGGTAAGTTCCTTATGTCTGGAATATTCTCTGTTGTTTTGTTCATTTTGGTAACTGTTTACTTTGTTGATCGTAAAGTATCTAGAACCTTGAGTATGATAGATCTGTGCATAGAGATATGTTAGCTCTTTAAGATCGAGTCTTGTGACTATAGCGTAGTATGGTGTTAGTCTAGACAAGTAATTTCAAGACGAAATTATTTTAAGGAGGGTAGACTTGTAACACCCTGGTTCTAGGGGTTAGGCTTTTGGTGCTAAGCTCAGGTGTTGGCACACTTCAGTGTGTGGTTGGGTGAGTTTTAGGGGTCCTGAGAACCCTAGGTGGTGGTGGAATGCCTTGGAAAATTTTTAGTTTTAGGGGTTAAAAGGGAGCTTGGATGGAGGAGGCCTTAAGAGTTTTATTTGGGGAGGTTTAGACACAAGGATTCCCTTGGCAGAGTGGCAAGGAGGCGCCACATAAGGCATGGAGAAGTGACGTCTCAAGGGGCTTTGGGGTCTCGGGATCGAGCCAAAGGCAGCATTTTCTTTTGTTTTTGCGTCATGAGCAAGGAGGAGAGTTGGATTCGGCCAAGGCACTTAAAAGGGGGATTTTGACTTGTTCAAAACGTTTTGAATGGATGGCTAGGAGAAGAGATGAGTTGGAGTTTATTTTGAATTTTTGAAGGGTTGGTGTAGAGTGAAAGTAGGAGAATTTTTGGGATTTGGTGGGGGTTGAGTTGTTGGCCGAATTTAGTAGTATAAATAGGGAGAGAGCTCACCTTTGGCCACCCTTTTGGTTCCATTTGCTCTTGCCGGATTTGCTCCACCATTTCTTTTGGCCGAAATTTCAAGACTTAGCCAAATTCTCCATTTATTCTTCCCATTTCACCTGAGCCGAAACTTCCATTGCATCTCACTCTTTCTTCTTTTGGATCCTTAGCCAAATCACTCACCCTTTCATCTTTCTTTGCTTCCATTATGTGCTAAACCGAAAGTCCACCCCCATACCTTTCTCTCCTCTTCTCAAACCTTTTGGTCAAACTCCTATCTCCTTTCCATTGATTTTCTTTCATTGTTAGCGAATCTACTCCCCACCTTTGTGCCGTGTTTCTTTTCTTTTATTTGGTAGCACCTTGATCGAATATTGGAAGTGGGTTAGACCTCTTTGGGATCTCTTTTGGTAATCGTTTGTTGAAGGTACTCTGGGGTTTGAAGTATCCAATCAAGCCTCCAATTGTTGGCAGTCGATTTGGTAAGTGGTGGTAAGGGTTTATTTTGGTAAGCTATGTATTTAGTATTCGATTAAGTCTAAGGTTGTTAAGTGAATAATGTTAAGGCGAATCTAATGTGGTATTATTGTGGGATTTGACGGTGTTGTAAGAGCATTCGGATTCGACCAATTGAGTTGGTAAGGTATTTTTATTTAAGATTTGTTACCTAGTTTATGACTTGGGGTTAATCGATTTATCGATTAAGTGTGTGGATGGAGGCAACGACCGGTCGAGTGGGCAAGGAAAGCTCCCGTCCCAAAGTTTAAGAAGAGAGCTGTCTCGGCGATTCGAGATTGGCCACCGGGTGTGGGCGGCGTCGGAGAAGCGCGATTTAAGGCGGATCGTCGTAGTTTCGTTTAGCGATAGCATTGAGATCGAGGTCTAGAACTTCAAGTGTTAAGGTGCGTAATCATCGCACTATTTCTCCGTTTTGCTTGCTAATGTTTATACATGTGTATTATGTGTGGTAGCCGATCATAATGGCTTGAGTGGTGAGTAATCGGTGATGGTAAGTTATTTATGATGTATATATATATATAGGATGTGGTAATGACCGATGATAAATACTCACTCTATATGCTATTTTGACATGATTTATTGACACATGGGCATGGGGTTGGATTTGGTCCGGAAGGAAGGAGAGTACATATTGGTGTCGTGGTCTAATGGTAGCCGGGCTACATTAGCGCTTGATGAGTTCTTGTGTGCATCATCAAGGAGATGTTAACTTGGTGCCCATCTCGTGATCGATAGCTAAGTGCATCACCGTAGATGGATTCTTGTTGGGATCATGATGTGATCGGTGGCTCACCACGGCCTTGTCTTGATCGATGCCCAAGGTAGGATATGTGGGATCACTTTCGATTGTGATCGGTGGATTAGCCACTACCTTGAGCGAGGAGTCTGCTAAGGTTGGTGTATGGATGGACCTAGGTTGGGTTGTGATGCATGATTGCATGAATGGTTCGTGGATTGTATGGTTATGGGCCAAGCCCATACGCGTGGAAGTATGTGTTATGATTATGCACTGAGTCATGTGGACTCACCCAAGTATTTTCTTAACATTTCGTGACTCTTGAGCTTGGACCGGTTAGAGAGGAAGCAAGGTGGCCCATGCGAAGAAGGCGTTTAATTATTTTAAGCCAACGTATTTTAAGTATTTTGTTTAGACTTTGGGTTGTAATAAGGGCCTTAACATTATTTTTGGATATTATTTTTAACTATGGTTTTATTTTAGCAGCTTATTTATGCAACTTATATATATATATATATATATATGTGTGTGTGTGTGTGTTTAATAAAGTTTTTAATATGGGCTTTGTATAATAACAAAGTTTTATTTATAAACACAAATGAACATGGTTTTCATAAGTTAACAAACTTCCATGTTTAATCTAAAGTCAAAAAGATTTTCAACCGTTCTTCTGCAGTGACATAACCAGATCTGGTCAGGGCTTGTGGGCTGGGTTTGAGGATGTTACAAACATATTCTTTTCCACTAATTTTCTCTTCCTCTCTCTTTGCTTAGCAAAAGCCGAATTCAATCTCCTCTCTTCCTCATGTAGTTTTTCTGTACTCTTTAAGATAGTCGAACCTACCTTCTCCTTTGTCTCCAACGTTTCCTATTGTCTTCTAAGTTGAAAAAATCGAGATTGATATTATTTTTATCTTTCTTTTATAGTCACATTTCGGGGGCCTTAGTCAAGGAGCCTGTCTTGTCGAATCTAAGGAGTAAGTATATCGGTTTTCTTTTAATCTTTTAATCTTTTTCGTAGGAGTTTTCATTTTTGGTTCTAATGACCGAATCTTTCCCATCTTCTGTGGCCTGATTGGTTGGTGTGTAGGTTCACTCGAGGTGTAGGAGGGGACAAGAACTTGGGAGCAGTCGATATATACACAAAGCCTTAACCCGGTAGGTATACTCACTTTGTGTTTGTGAAGGATGGACTTAAATCATATGTAGACTTTATTTCTTTTATCAAGAAGTGGTTGTATCACAGAGTCCAATCAAGGATCCTTAATCTTTATTGATAATCGAAAATGACTTAGCAAAGCTCGGTAAGAGAAGTGTAAGAGTAAGTGTGGTTTCGGTTTGTTGAGTAATAGGAGGATAACCCTTTTAATCGTTGGACTAACCATTGATTTTGTCCAACATAGAAGTGGTGCTAAGGTAGTGGCGGCACACTCGTGACCAAGGCCTATAATCTCACACTCTTGCTTGTTTTGTTATGTGCTGTTCTGTTAATAAACCAAAAGCTGAAATACTGAAAAGTCAAAGTATCGGATACTGAGATCACTAGAGTGTGCTAGTGCTCGTAGTGATAAATCGAGCCACTAGTGATGGCGATAGACCGTTGAGGGTGTCACGAACGTTCTCGTGAAACTGAGGCCGTAATGGGCCTTGTTGAGCCAAAGGGAGCTAAGTTGGCCCAATGGGTTAACGGGCCCACTTAAGTGAAATCGTTGGTAAGTGCTGAATGGTTGATGCGACTGCGAAGTCCGCAGAACCGTGACCGAAAATGAGCTGAATGGGCCACACGAGCGTGTGGGACTATTTGGGCCAAAATTGGATTTTAGGCCCAATTACATCGTAGTGACCAAAAAGGGAACCTGTGTCGCTCGAGGCAACAGTGGGCCTCTAAAAAGGTCGTTAATTGGTAAATTACTTAAATACCCTTGATGGGTAAATTACCGTTTTACCCCAAATGACCGTTTTATCCTTAGTAGTAGGATCATCGATGTATGAGTAGTATCTGTATGATTGATGTCTATGATGATGCACTACTTACATGATTTATTTATGAGATGACATCCTGCATGGGTTGGGGTTATGGATTTGGAGGAAGCACTGTATTGGTGACTCTGCCACGCTATACTGATTTAGTGGCTTTTGCCACATTATATTGATTGAGTGGCTCAGCCACGTATACTATTATTAGCAGCTAGCCTACATTATTGGTATGCTGGTTGGGTGGGTTGACGTGGTCCCCACAGGCGTGTTGGTTGGTACGGGTGGTGTGCTAGTTGGACTGGATTGGGCACATGTATATTTTGTATATCATAAGGCTTCGCCCAAATCATTCTCGAATAGGGCTTGGCCATACTGCCATCGAAAAGGGCTTGACCAGTCGCTCTCACATCGGGGCTTTGGCCCAAACTACTATTGAGAAGGGCATAGGCCCAGATGGATATTTTATGGGCTTGGGCCCAAACTGGGTTGTTATAAGGGGATTACACACTGAGTTCTCGTAACTCACCCTTTCTCTTTAACTGTGCTAGTAATCCCCCGACCTGCAGGATTTGGAGCTGCGAAGGACTCGGAGGTGGCCCACACGTCCTGTATGCTCTCGGGGTTGAATTAGGTATTTTAATTTAGTTTACCTTACTTTAATTTTTGGTTTAATAATTTTCTGTAATAAGGCCATTGGATTTGCTATAACTTTTATTTGGTATTTTTTCACAAACTGCTAATTTATCAAACTTAAGTTTTAAATCATATTCTGCCGTTTTTAAAATATCACGATTCCGCAACGGTTTAAACCAAACTTTCGTAACAGACAATGTTTTAAAAGCATAATAATATATGCGTAATAATATTTTTGAAAAGGAATGATCTTGTGTAAAACTTGTTTTGTTAATACGCAACGAAATTCGGATTTTAAAACAGTATAAGGTTCTTGATACATAGACAAGTTTTCCATCAAACACAGAGTTTTCGAACTACACCAGATGTAGCACACTAGATCCGATCATAATGTATAGGCCAGGTGTGAGGTGTTACACATATACCGTCCACTATCATTGAAAATGCGCTATTTTCCCTTTAAGGACCTCATATTAAAAAGCCATTAACAAATTAACACTTATATTTTATTATGTAACTTTTACATTTTACGCTGTTAAGTCATTTTATTTAATCGGACATCTAAACTAAAAAATTAAAACACGAAAATTTAACACAAACAAATTTGCACATATTAAGCACGAAAAATAATTTTAAAAATATTTTTCGGACTCAGATTTGTTGTCTCAAAACCACTATTCTAATTAGGGTCAAAATCGGGCTGTTACAACTCTCGCCCCTTAGGGATTTTCATCCCCAAGGATCTTACCTGTGAATAGGTTTGGATAACGTTCTTTCATCGTATTCTCTGACTCCCAAGTTGCTTTTTCAACCTTGTGCTTTTGCCACAATACTTTGACCAACGAAATTTTCTTATTTCTTAATTCTTTTATCTCACGAGCCGAAATAAAAATCGATTCCTCTTCATATGTCATATCAGGCTGAGTCTCGACCTCTGTTGGACTAATCACATGTGAAGGTTCAGATCGATATCTACGAAGCATCGAAACATGGAATACATTATGGATCTTTTCTAGCTTAGCTGGCAACTGCAATCTATGAGCTACCGGCCCAATACGCTCTGTGATCTCATACGGCCCAATGAATCTCGGCCTCAACTTGCATTTACTACCGAATCTGAGTACTTTCTTCCATGGTGAAACTTTCAAAAACACTTGATCTCCGATCTGAAACTCAATGTCTTTACGTTTCAAATCTGCTTATGACTTTTGGCGATCTGATGCAGCTTTCAAGCTATCACGGATCACTGCTACTTTATGTTCAATTTCTTTGGTCAAGTCAACCCCGTGTACCTTATTTCCACTGAGCTCGGTCTAATACAATGGTGTACGACATTTACGACTATACAAATCCTCGTAGGGTGCCATCTTGATACTAGATTGAAAGCTATTATTATAAGCAAATTCAATCAGGGGTAAGTATCATTCTCACATACCTTCAAACTCAATGATGCAACATCTCAACATATCTTCAAGTATCTGAATGATTCGTTCGGACTGACCATCTGTCTGCGAATGAAAAACTGTGCTAAAGTGTAGTTTCGTACTTAAAGCATCTTGCAATTTCTTCCAAAATCGCGATGTGAATCTTGGGTCTCTATCCGAAGCAATTGAAATAGGCACACCATGTAATCTCACAATCTGTGATACATATAATTCAGCCAGTTTATCAAGTGAATAATCAGTGCGAATCGGAACAAAATGAGCAGTTTTAATCAATCTATCCACAATAACCCAGATTGCATCTTTCTTGCTCGGTGTCAATGGTAGACCGGATAAAAAATCCATCATGACTCTATCCCATTGCTGCTCAAATTTTATAATCGACTGAAGTAATCTAGAAGGTGCCTGATGCTTGACTTTTACTTGTTGACAGGCTAAGCATTTTGAAACTAATTCATTTCATACCAGGCCACCAATAGAATTGTTTCAAATTGTTATACATTTTCGTGCTTCCCGGATGAACAGATAACCGACTACTGTGAGCTTCATTCAAAATCATCTGAATCAAATCTGAGTTTCTCAAAATACATATTTAGTTCCTAAACCTCAAACAACCATTTTCATCAACTCGAAATTCAGATTCAATATTTGCTTTACACTGGGCTCACTTTGCTAACAAATCATTATCAACTTTTCAGGCATCACAAATTTGTTGAACAAACAATGGTCTTACTTTTAATCCGGCTATTATCAAACCATCATCATACATAACCATATGTGTGTTCAGCAGAGCAAATAAAGGCTTTCGATGTAACACCCCAAACCCTGCCCAAAATACTACAGCCGAATTCTGAATGTTACGGGGAAAAGGTTTGTGATGAGTTTGATTTTAAAAATAGAACACAGGTCAGGTCTTCGTGGAAAAACGGATATTCAGCTCTTACTGAAAAGAGATCTATCTTTGAGGGTGAAGTTAAGTTTGAAAATGTATATATATAGCTATAAGGGTTTATCATTTTGAAAATCGTATTTTGTCAGGAAATAAAACTTACACATCTATGTAAAAGTTGAGTTATTGTTTGGAAGGGATTTTAATAAATGAATTACTATCAAAAGCTTGAATTTGAAATCCTTAATTTGCTTTTTAGGTTGCAAGTGTTTCCAGTTATTTTTAATCCATAATCCGTTTTAATACCAACTTAAAAAAATACTTAAAACGGCCTTATTACAATAAAAATTAAGCCAAAAGCAATTAAAAATCTAAAGTGCATGTATAATTAAAACAACTTCGCATGGCCACCTCGAATCCACTCCAAATTTTGGTCCAGAATCACGATCACCGCATAGGTCTTAGGAAAATAGGGTGAGTCAAACCGACTCAGTGTGCAATTATTCAAATGTTTCCATAAATGGGCTTGGCCCACAACCACACCAATCCACATGCCACACATGATTATGCAAAATGGTAACCCAACACAACCTAGTACCCAACCGTTACACACCCCCGTATATCCTGCCACTACATACCAGGGGATTACTAAATCGATCCTCCATCCGCTACACACCTCTTTGGCAGTCATGCTGCTCAAAGTCCACTTAGTCGTCTAGCCACTGATCCACGTGAGTAAATCACAATTATCCACGATGTGACTCAAGGTCATCATCAATCCACGATGAGGCACGAAGCCAACATCAATCCATGATGTAGCTCAAGGCTAACATCAAACCACGTACATAAATGTACACCCTTTCCTTCATTAGACATATATATATCCCGATCCCCATGCACATACAATATATATGATGAAATGACAATATAATTGTTTTGAACATATCAGTCATGCATACATAACATGCTTACAAAGTTACACAAATATCCATCCAAAATTTTAATATGAGAAAATTACTAACCTGGTTACCTGATCACCCAATATGGGTTGGCACACCACCACAGCCGTTATTTTCGGCTACCACACATATCACATACATTTAATTAATTTTAAACAGAGAAACAGTGTAATAACTACAAACTTGATAACTCGTAAAATCACGCCCTCTACGTCGACGCTATCCCTAACCGACACTATCGCTATCCCCTTACGATCCTGTTCCGACGTTGGCCCACACCCCGAAGGCCAATCCTGGACCATAGAAATCGACCGCTTCTTGTATTTAGGGGTAGGGACTACGTGTCTGACCACTTTCTCCCCTTGGCTGGTACTCGCATCCATCAAGAATATCTTTGTTAGAAAATCCCGTTAAGATATTGAATCAGATCTAAACGAAACCCAAAAGAACACTTGATAAAAGAATGCCTTTACCACAGTCGACTAGAACCAGAAGGCTATACACTTGCACTTTGAGATTGTCGAAATCCCCTATATAAGCCATGTCAAAATCAGCTCTAACACTTAATGTTGTCAAAATCCCCTACATAAGCCATGTTAAAATCGGCTCTAACACTTAATGTCCAATGAAAAAAAGTGGCCTTTGGCCTAACGTGATATCCTGCTTACCTCGATTTATCAGATCCCGAAGGTCCTTAACCTCCCTAACACTAGCTTTAAACAAAAGAAACACCAAGTTAAGGCCCTTATCAAGGTTCGACCATACACAAGATGCAAGATCAGACTTTTGGTTTCGGTAAACCAAAGAGAAAAAGAAAGAGATTTGGGTGAACAAAGATTCATTTCCACCTCTTCTAGGATTCACAAGAGAAAATTGATAGAGAGAGTCACCATCTGAGAGACGTTCGCCCCACTAGATTCAACTCAGAAGTAAGGCTTGAAAATCAACCCGAGTTGAGAAAGAAAGAAGAATAAGAACGGAAAGTAGAGAGGAGTAATCGTGAATGAGAGATTCAGCCAATGTTCAAAGGAGTAGAAAGGGTTATTCAGCTTTTAGCAAAAGAAAAGAGAAGAGAGGGTTGGAGTTTAGGAAGGTTTAGGCTATGGGGAAAAAGAGAAAGGTTCGGCACAAGTATGAAAAGAGAGAAAGAAAAAAAATAAGAATAAGAAGGAGGGTATGGTTCGGTTTAGAGAAGAAGTAGAGAGGAGCAAAGATGAATCAAGAATGCACCCCCAAAAATCACTCACACTTTCGGCTTTTAGACATCTGAAGAGAAAACAATTGAAGAATTTTGACTGCCATTTTTCAGCACAAAACTTGAGAAGGGAAAAAAAACAAAAGATGCACACTACCACTATTAAACAAATTCGGCACTCACTTCCCCTATACATGACCGAAAATGCCACCACCAAGAACCTCTATTTTAGCCAACTCTCACACACCTCACCTCATCCCTTATTTCCCTCCTAATTTTACTCATATCCACCCATTTAAAAGTGTTTGAATGCGTCAAACTCCATGCTTAGCTCTTCACCACACATTTGAAACTTTTGACCATTTCAAACCTCCTATCTTCAAGTGCCCACGCCAACTCCAACTCCTCCTCCTCCTGACTCAAAAACAAGCTCCAAAATGCTATTCATGCTGCTTGAACCTTGCCCTCTTCTAGCTCCCTGAGGCGTCACTCCTTTGTGCTCTAAGTGACGCCTCCCTTGCCCCTCTACCACTTGATTATTTGTGTCAGCAAACACCACATAAAATCCTTTAAAGCCCAGCTCCTTAGCTCTCCCCCTTAAAAGCTTAAAATCAAATATTTTTTCTAAAGCTCCTACCTAACCCCAAGGTTCCCCGAAGCCCCTAACCATACTCAAACAACATACAGAGCATACTAGCACACAAATATAAATTAAAATGCATGACCCCTAAATCCCGGATATTATAGTTCTACCTCCCTTAAAAATAATTTTGGCCTCGAAATTACCTGGTCAAAATAAGTGAGGGTATTGCTATCGCATCAACTCTTCTGACTCCCACGAAGCTTCTTCCGATCCGTGGTTCCGCCACAACACCTTGACTAGGGGAACTGATTTCTTCCGAAGCACCATCACATCTCGCTCCAAAATCTGTATAGGCTCCTCCTCATAGGACAAGTCTGGCCTCAACTCAACTTCCTCCACTGGCACCACGTGAGACAGATCCGATTGATAAGGATGTAGCATGGACACGTGGAACACATCATCCATCTGTTACATTTCTGAAGGCAATTCTAATTGATAAGCCACCGGTCCAACTCGCTTCAAAACCCAGTAAGGCCCTATAAACCTGGGACTCAGTTTGCACTTGCGCCCAAATCTCATCACCTTCTTCCACGGCAAAAATTTTAGAAAAACCTGATCACCTATCGCAAATTCTATCTCTTTCCGCTTAAGATCTGCATACGACTTTTTTCTGTCAGGTGCCTCCTTCAATTGAGCTCGAATCACCTTGACCTTTCCTCTGACTCTGCCACTATCTCTGGACCCAACACATGGCATTCACCCAGTTCTGTCCAACAAGGAGGAGTCCAACACTTTCGTCCATACAGTGCTTTGTATGGTGCCATTTGAATACTAGCATGATAGCTATTGTTGTTCGCGAACTCTACTAAGGGCAAGAATTCCTCCCAACTACCCCTGAAGTCGATAACACATCCTCTCAACATATCTTCTAACACATGAATAACCCTTTCAGACTGGCCATCCATCTGCGGATGAAATGCCGTGCTAAAGTCCAACCTGGTGCCCAAAGCCTGATGCAACACCCTCTAAAACCTCGATGTAAATCTAGGTTCCCTATTTGATATGATCGACATTGGCACCCGTGCAGTCTCACAATTTTCGCTACATACAACCTTACCAACCTCTGTAGAGATTAATCCCTATGAACAGGTATGAAATGAGCAGATTTTGTCAACCAATCCACAATTACCCGTACTGAATCTTTCTTAGTCGGCGTAAGAGGAAGCCCAATAACAAAATCTATAGTGATTCTCTCCCACTTCCACAGCGAAATCTTCACTGGTTGCAGCGACCCCGAAGGCACTTGGTGTTCAGCCTTGATCTACTGACACGTCAAGCACTTCCCCACAAAGTCCGTAACTTCCTGGTTTAAACTAGGCCACCAAAACTGATCTCGTAGATCCCTATACAACTTACTCCATCCAGGATGCATAGCGTAAGGGCTACAATGCGATTCCCAAAGAATTATCTACCTTAATTCCACATCCTTTGGCATATAGACCCAACCACAAAAACACAAACACCATCACTATTCACACTGTAGTCCTCTAATCCCTCATTCTGAACTTGCAAAAGTCTAGCACTCAGAGCCTCATCCACTAACTGCTTCTCTTTCACCTGAGCTACCCACGTCAGCTTCACTTGTAATTTTGCCAATAAACTTCCATCATCATAGAGACTAAGATACGTGAACATCACTCTCAGATCTGATACTACTTTCCAACTTAGCGCATTCGCCACCACATTCACTTTACCCGGGTGGTACTCAATCGAATAGCCGTAATCCTTCAACAACTCTACCCACCTTCGCTGTCTCAAGTTCAGCTCCTTCTGAGTCAGCAGATACTTCAGGCTCTTGTGGTCCGTGTAGATCACCGACTTCTCTCCATACAAATAATGCCTCCATACCTTCAAGGCGAAAGCCACCGCGGCCAACTCCAGATCATGCATCGGTAGTTAGCTTCATGTGGTCTCAACTACCGAGACACATAGGCAACAATTTTCATTTCCCGCATCAGTACACAACCTAACACGGTATGAGAAGCATCACAATATACCACAAAATCTTTCCCTGCCACAGGCTAAATTAGAACCGGAGCCTCAGTCAAAACCCTCTTTAGCTTCTCGAAGCTCTCCTACTGCTTATCCGTCCAAAAAAAGGTACCTCTTTTCTCAACAACTTAGTCAAAGGTGCTGCTATTTTAGAAAACCCTTAAAAAAATCTTCTATAGTAGCCCGCTAACCCCAAGAAACTGCGAATCTCTGCCACTGACTTAGGTGGTTCCCAATCTAATACTGCCTCAATGTTTCGAGGATCCACTCTGATTCCCTCTACGGATACCACATGACCCAGAAAAGCGACTTCACTCAACTAGAATTCGCACTTGCTAAACTTGGCGTACAACTTCTTTTCCCTCAGAACCTGTAGCACTACTCGAAGATGTTCGTCATGCTCTTCCTCTGACTTGGAATATACCAGGATGTCGTCTATGAACACCACAACGAATTGGTCCAAGTAGGGTTGGAAGACCCGGTTCATCAAATTCATGAATGCAGCTGGTGCGTTCGTTAACCCGAACGACATTACCAGGAATTCATAGTGCCCATATCAAGTCCAGAAAGCTGTCTTATGGATATCTGCTTCTTTAACCTTGAGCTGATGATACCTCAAACTCAGATCTATCTTCGAAAACACTTTAAGCTGATCAAACAAAGCATCAATCCTCGGCAATAGGTACTTATTTTTGATCGTCAGCATATTCAACTGACGGTAACCTATGCACATACGCATAGACCCGTCCTTCTTCTTTACAAACAGAACTGATGCTCCTCATGGAGACACACAAGGTCAAATGAAACCGCGATCTAACAACTCTTGGATCTGGGCTTTAAGCTCAACCAACTCTTTTGGTGCCATTCTGTATGGAGCGATAGACACTGTGCGGTACCTGGCAACAGGTCAATTCCAAACTCCACCTCCCAATCCGGAGGCAACCTTGGAAGCTCTTCCGAAAAAACATCTACAAATTCCTTCACTGTCCTGACCTCTCCCACAGCTACTTCCTTAGCATCCAAAGCACTAACAAACATCAAGAAAGCCAAGCACCCCTTCTTCACCATCTTCTCCGCCTTAAGAGCAGACACTACGTTAGACAAGTAGTCTCTCCTCTCACCTATCACCACAACCTCATTGTCCTCGGGAGTCTTCAACGACATCGTTTAGCAGCACAGTCAACTTTGCATGATACCTTACTAACTAGTCCATGCCTAAGATCAAGTCAAATTTTCCGAACGGTAGCTCCATCAAGTCAACCGGGAACACTACCCCCTGAACATCTAAAGGCACATCCCTAAAGAGTTTATCTACCACTACAGTTGCCTTAAAGGACTAAGTACAGTCATCTTCCTAGGGACAGTCTCAGAGTTCACAAACAAGGTTCCAGACACCATGCTAGCAATGTAAGAGTGAGTTGACCCAACATCAATCAAAGCAGTAAAGGTTAACCCAAGAATGAAAAATGTACCTATGATAACATCCGGTGCATCCCCCTCCTCACGACGTCTGGCTGCATAAACTAACCCAAGCTGTCTCGCATCTGAGCCCCCAGCACCTCTGCCCGCTGCTCCACAAGCTCGGCCAAAACTATTCCCTCCACAGTTCAGACCACGACCCCTCGACACCTGTTGACCACCCCTTCCTGGCTGCACATACCCCAGACCTACTGTCTGATCCCTATCCATATCCTAAGGACAATTCTTAACCAAGTGAGCCTTGGACCCATACCTGAAGCACTCCTTACCCTTTCCCCAGCACTCGCCTACATGGGTCCTCCCACACTGAGCATACGGACGGATCTGATTCCCAGCAATTGGCATAGAAATGCATGCAGAACCCTCAACCCTAGGCTTTTTTTGAAAACCCCCCGAAGACCCTGAGGTTCAAAACCCCTCTTATTCCTGCCTCTATCCTTATTCCTGTTCTGCCTCTGGGTTCGCTTAACCTCCTCTGCTATCTGGGCTTTCTCTACCAAAGTAGCAAAGTCTCCTCCCACTGAGGAGCTATCAATACCCGCAGTTCATCTCGCAGCCCATCCTCAAATCTCACGCAGCGCTCATAATCGATAGCAACAATCCCTCTGGCATACCGATATAACCACAAGAACTCTGCCTCATATTCCGCTACTGACTTACCCTCTTGCACTAGGTTTAAAAACGCTTTCCTTTACGCGTCCACATAATTAGCTCCGACATACTTCTCCTCAAACTTAATCTTAAAGAAACCCCAATCCACTCGATCCGCCGGAGTACCTTCTCTGACAGTGAGCCACCACTTATAGGCCTCATCCCGAAGCAAAAAAATAGCACCCTTCAGCTTTTCCTCCACAGTGCAGTCCAAATCCTTCATAATCCTCTCGACTTCCTCTAATCAGTATTCTGCCACATTCGGGGCTACCCTTGAGACACCCCTAAATATCTCAGTTTCATTCGCCCTAAGCTGCTCAAACACTGATTTTCGGGCCCCAATACCCATGTTTGCTCCCATAACTCTTTTCAGAACACACAGCATAGCCTGAAAAACTGCGTCGTCCCCACTTGTTTGATCCTGATCCTCCGCACCTACAGCTGGCGATAGCGACACATCATTCTCTGACCTATGGCCAGACCCAACTGGTTTTGATACAGTCATTCTGCCTCTACCACGTCCACGTGCATTACGACCACATCCCCTAGAACTCATGTCTATCGTCACGTTTTAATCTAATTTAAGAAATTTTATGCATTAGCTTTCTTTCCACTTTGTTGATTAAAGGAAAAAAAAAATTATGACATAAAAATTTCAAGTTATTATTTCGTAAAGAGCACACATCCCTAAGGTTTCGGTCTCTAAAGAGAATGTCCCAATTTCTAATATCCATATCAATATCCATAAAAATGCATCATATATCCACTTTCATCCAATTCATTCAACAGTTAGAAGACTTACCTCGCAAACCTGGGCTAGAAGATTCGAGTACCACGCCTTCATAAACCCGTTTCATGAAAAATTTCTTTTAGTTAACTTTCAATATAAATTTTGAAAACGTTATGGGCCTTAAAACCCAAAGGCCGAGTTTAGAAACCTGGGCTCTAATACCAAATTGTTACACCCCAAACACGGCCCAAAACACTACAGGGAAAAGGTTTGTGATGAGTTTGATTTTAAAAATAAAACACACGTCAAGTCTTCAAGGAAACACGGATATTCAGCTCTTACTGAAAAGAGATCTGTCTTCGAGGGTGAAGTTTGAAAACGTATACACATAGCTATAAGGGTTTATTGTTTTGAAAATCGTATTTTACCGGGGAAATAAAACTTACACATCTGTATAAAACTTGAGTTATTGTTTGGAAGGGATTTTAATAAACGAATTACTATCAAAAGTCTGAATTCGAAATCCTTAATTTGCTTTTTAGGTTGCAAGTGTTTCCAGTTATTTTTAATCCATAATCCGTTTTAATACTAACTTAAAAAAAACTTAAAACGGCCTTATTACAATAAAAATTAACCCAAAAGTAATTAAAAATCTAAAGTGCATGTATAATTAAAACAACTTCTGCATGGCAACCTCGAATCCACTCCAGCCTAGTCCAGGAATCACGTATCACCTACATTGTTTTTAGGAAAATAGGGTGAGTCAAACCAACTCAGTGTGTAATTATTCCACATGTTTCCATTAATGGGCATGGCCCATAACCACACCAATCTACGTGACGCACGTGATTATCCAAAATGGTAACCCAACCCAACCTAGTATCCAACTGCTACACACCCCCGTATATCCTGCCACCACACACCAAGGGATTACTAAATCGACCCTCCATCCGCTACACACCTCTTTGGCAGTCATGCTGCTCAAAGTCCACTTAGTGGTCTAGCCACTAATCTACGTGATTAAATCACAAATATCCACGATGTGACTCAAGGTCATCATCAATCCACGATGAGGTACGAAGCCAACATCAATCCATGATGTAGCTCAAGGCTAACATCAAACCACGTACATAAATGTACACCCTTTCCTTCATTAAACATATATATCCTGATCCCCATGCACATACAATATATATGATGAAATGACAATATAATTGTTATGAACATATCACCATGCATACATAACATGCTTACCAAGTTACACAAATATCCATCCAAAATTTTAATATGAGAAAATTACTAACACAGTTACCAGATCACCCAATATGGGTAGCCACACCACCACAGTAGTTATTTTTGGTCGCCACATATCACATACATTTAATTAATTTTAAATGGAGAAGCGATGTAATAACTACACACTTGATAACTCGTAAAATCACGCCTCTACATCGACGCTTATCCCTAACCGACACTACCGCTTATCCGCCACGATCCTGTTCGATGTTTGCCCACACCGGGGCTAATCTCGGGATCAGTAAACCGACCGCTTCTTGTATTTAAGGGTAGGGACTACGCGTCAAACCCTTTCTCCCTTGGTGGTACTCGCATCCATCAATAACATCTTAGTCGAAAATCCGCTAAGATATTGAATCGATCTAAACGAAACCCAAAAGAACACTTGATAAAAGAATACCCTTACCACAGTCGACTAGAACCCGAAGGCTATACGTTTACACTTTGAGATTGTCGAAATCCCTTACATAAGCCAAGTTAAAATCGACTCTAACACTTAATGTCCAACAAAAAGAAGTGGCTTTTGGCCTAATGTGATATCCTGCTTACCTCGATTGATCAGATCCTGAAGGTCTTTAACCTCCCTAACGCTAGCTTTAAACAAAAGAAACACCAAGTTAAGGCCCTTATCAAGGTTCGGCCATACACCAAGATACAAGATCAGACTTTTGGATTCGGCAAACCAAAGAGAAAAAGAAAGAGAATTGGGTGAACAGATATTCCTCACCACCGCTTCTAGGATCTACAAGAGAAAATTGATAGGGAGAGTCACCATCTGAGAGACGTTCGGCCCCACTAGATTCAACCCAGAAGTAAGGCTTGAAGATCAACCCGACTAGAGAAAGAAAGAAGAATAAGAATGGAAAGTAGAGAGGAGTAATGGTTAATGAGAGATTCGGCCAATGTTCAAAGGAGTAGAAAGGGTTATTCGGCTTTTAGCAAAAGAAAAGAGAAGAGAGGGTTGGAGTTTAGGAAGGTTTTAGCTATAGGGAAAAAGAGAAAGATTCGGCACAAGTATGAAAAGAGAGAAAGAAAAAAATAAGAATAGGAATGGGGGTATGGTTCGGGTTAGAAAAAAAGTAGAGAGGACCAAAAATGAATCAAGAATGCACCCCCAAAAATCACTCACACTTTCGGCTTTTAGACATCTGAAGAGAGAACAATTGAAGAATTTTGACTACCACCTTTCGGCACAAAACTTGAGAAGGGAAAAAAAAACAAAAGATGCACACTACCACTATTAAACAAATTCGGCACTCACTTCCCCTATACATGACCGAAAATGCCACCACCAAGAACCCCTATTTCGACCAACTCTTACACCCCTCACCTTATCCCTCATTTCCCTCCTAATTTTACTCACATCTACCCATTTGAAAGTGTTTGAATGCTTGAAACTCCATGCTTAGCTCTCCACCACACATTTGAAATGTTTGACCATTTCAAACCCCCTATCTTCAAGTGCCCACGCCAACTCCAACTCCCCCTCCTCCTGACGTAAAAACAAGCTCTAAAATGCCCTTCATGCTGCTCGAACCTTACCCCCTTCTAGCTCCCTGAGGCATCACTCCCTTGTGCTCTGAGTGGCGCCTCCCTTGCCACTTTACCACTTGATTCTTTGTGTCAGCAAACACCATATATAATCCTTTAAAGCCCAGCTTCCTTAGCTCTCCCCCCTAAAGGCTTAAAATCAAATATTTTTTCTAAAGCTCCTACCTATCCCCAAGGTTCCCCGAAGCCCCTAACCATACTCAAACAACATACAGAGCATACTAGCATGCAAATATAAATTAAAATGCATGACCCTTAAATCCCGAATATTATAGTTCTACCCCCCTTAAAAATAATTTTGGCCTCGAAATTACCTGGTCAAAATAAGTGAGGGTATTACTGTCGCATCAACTCTTTTGACTCCCACGAAGCTTCTTCCGATCCGTGGTTCCGCCACAACACCTTGACTAGGGGAACTGATTTCTTTCGAAGCACCTTCACATCTTGCTCCAAAATCTGTATAGGCTCCTCCTCATAGGACAAGTCTGGCCTCAACTCAACTTCCTCCACTGGCACCACGTGAGACAGATCCGATCGATAATGACGTAGCATTGACATGTGGAACACATCATGCATCGGTTTCATTTCTGAAGGTAATTCTAACTGATAAGCCACCGGTCCAACTTTCTTCAAAACCCCGTAAGGCCCTATAAACCTGGGACTCAGTTTACCCTTACGTCCAAATCTCATCACCTTCTTCCACGATGAAACTTTCAGAAAAACCCAATCACCTACCGCAAATTCTATCTCTTTTCGCTTAAGATCTGCATACGACTTCTGTCTCTCAGGTGCCTCCTTCAATCGAGCTCGAATCACCTTGACCTTTTCCTCTGACTTTACCACTATCTCTGGACTCAACACATGGCATTCACCCAGTTTTGTCCAACAAGTAGGAGTCTGACACTTTCGTCCATACAATGCTTCGTACGGTGCCATTTGAATACTAGCCTGATGACTATTGTTGTACGCGAACTTTGCTAAGGGCGAGAATTCCTCCCAACTACCCCTGAAGTCGATAACACATCCTCTCAACATATCTTCTAACACCTGAATCGCCTTTTCAGACTGGCCATCCATCTACGGATGAAATACCGTGTTAAAGTCCAACCTGGTGTCCAAAGCCTGATACAACGCCCTCCAAAACCTCGATGTAAACCTGGTCCAACCTGGTGATTCTCTCCCACTTTTACTGTGAAATCTTCACTAGTTGCAGCAACCCCGAAGGCACTTGGTGTTCAGCCTTGACGTGCTGACACGTCAAGCACTTCCCCACAAAGTCCGTAACTTCCTAGTTTAAACCAGGCCACCAAAACTGATCTCGCAGATCCCTATACAACTTATTTCCTTCAGGATGCATAGCGTAAGGGCAACTATGCAATTCTCGAAGAATTCTCTACCTTAATTCCACATCATTTGGCATACAGACCCGACCACGAAAACACAAAACTCTATCACTATTCACACTGTAGTCCTCTAATCCCCTTTACGAACTTGCGTAAGTCCAAAGACTCGTAACCTCATCCACTAACTGCTTCTCGTTAACCTGAGCTACCCACGTCGGCTTCACCTGTAATTTCGCCAATAAACTTTCGTCATCATAAAGACTAAGATACGCGAACATCGCTCTCAGATCTGATACTACTAGCACATCCGCCACCACATTTGCTTTACCCAGGTGGTACTCAATCGAACAGTCATAATCCTTCAACAACTCCACCCACCTTCGCTGTCTCAAGTTCAGCTTCTTTTGAGTCAATAGATATTTCAGGCTCTTGTGGTTCGTGTAGATCACCGACTTCTCCCCATACAAATAATGCCTCTACATCTTCAAGGCGAAAACCACCGCGGCCAACTCCAGATCATGCGTCAGGTAGTTAGCTTCATGTGGTCTCAACTGCCGAGACGTATAGGCAACAACTTTCCCTTCCTGCATCAGTACACAACCTAACTCCGTATGAGAAGCATCACAATATACCACAAAATCTTTCCCTTCCACAGGTTGAATCAGAATCGGAGCCTCAGCAAAAACCCTCTTTAGCTTCTCGAAGCTCTCCTACTGCTTATCCGTCCAAAAAAAAGGTACTTCATTTCTCAACAACTTAGTCAAAGGTGCTGTTATTGAAGAGAACCATTCAACAAATCTTCTATAGTAGCTCGCTAACCCCAAGAAACTACGAATCTCCGCCACTCGACTTAGGTGGTTTCCAATCCAATGCTGCCTCAATCTTTCGAGATCCACTCTGATTCCCTCTACGGATACCACATGACCTAGAAAAGTGACTTCACTCAACCAGAATTCGCACTTGCTAAACTTGGCGTACAACTTCTTTTCCCTCAGAACCTGTAGCACTACTCGAAGATATGCTTCATGCTCTTCCTCTGACTTGGAATATGCCAGGATGAAGTTTATGAACACCACGACGAATTGGTCCAAGTAGGGTTAGAAGACCCGGTTTATCATATCAATGAATGCAGCTGGTGCGTTCGATAACCCGAACGGTATTACTAGGAATTCATAGTGCCCGTATCGAGTTTGGAAAGCTGTCTTATGGATATCTGCTTCATTCACCTTGAGCTGATGATACCCCGACCTCAGATCTATCTTCGAAAACACTGCAGCCCCTTTTGAGCTGATCAAACAAATCATCTATCCTCGACAGCGGGTACTTGTTTTTGATCGTCAGCTCATTCAACTAACGGTAATCTATGCACATACGTATAGACCCGTCCTTCTTCTTTACAAACAGAACCGGTGCTCCCCATAGAGACACACTAGGTAGAATGAAACCGCGATCTAACAACTCCTGGATGTAGGCCTTAAGCTCAACCAACTCCTTTGGTGCCATTCTGTACAGAGCGATAGACACTGGCGCGGTACCTGGCAACAGGTCAATTCCAAACTCCACCTCCCGATCCGGAGGCAACCCTGGAAGTTTTTTTGAAAAAACATCCACAAATTTCTTCACTGTCCTGACCTCTTCCATAGCCGCTTCCTTAGCATCCAAAGCACTAACAAACATCAAGAATTCCAAGCACCCCTTCTTCACCATCTTCTCCGCCTTAAGAGCAGACACTACGTTAGACAAGTAGTCTCTCCTCTCACCTATCACCACAACCTCATTGTCCTCGGGAGTCTTCAATGACATGCGTTTAGTAGCATATCAAATTCGCATGATACTTTACTAACTAGTCCATGCCTAAGATCAAGTCAAATTCTCTGAGCGGCAGCTCCATCAAGTCAGCCGAGAACACTACCCCCTGAAACTCTAAAGGCACTTCCCTAAAGAGTTTATCTACCACTACAGATTGTCCTAAAAGACTAAGTACAGTCATCTTCCTAGCGACAGTCTCAGAGTTCACATTCAAGGTTCCAGGCACCATGCTAGCAATGTAAGAGTGAGTTGACCCAACATCAATCAAAGCAGTAAAGGGTAACCTAAGAATGAAAAACGTACCCGTGATAACATCTGGTGCATCCCCTCCTCACGATGTCCGGTCACAGTAAACCAACCTAGGTCGTCTTGCATCCGAGCCCCAAAGACCTCCGCCTAAGGCTCCACGACCTCAGCCAAAACTATTCCCTCCACGGTTCGGACCACGACCCCTCGACACCTATTGACCACCCCTTCCTAGCTGCACATACCCCTGACCTACTGTCCGAGCCCTATCCATATCCTGAGGACAATTCTTAACCAAGTGAGCCTTGTACCCACACCTGAAGCACTCCTTACCCCTTCCCTAGCACTCACCTAAATGGGTCCTCCCACACTGAGCATACGGACGGACCTGATTCCCAGCAACTGGCATAGAAATGCGAGCAGATCCCTCAACCCTAGGCTTTTTCTGAAAACCCCCCCAAAGACCCTGATGGTCCAAAACCCTCTTATTCCTGCCTCTATCCTTATCCATGTTCTGCCTCTGGGTTCGCTTAACCTCCTCTGCTATCCGAGCTTTCTCTACCAAAGCAGCAAAGTCCCCCTCCCGCTGAGGAGCTATCAATACCCGCAGCTCATCTCGCAGCCCATCCTCAAATCTCACGCAGCGCTCGTAATCGGTAGAAACAATCCCTCTGGCATACCGACATAACCACAAGAACTCTGCCTCATATTCTGCTACTGACTTACCCCCTTGCACTAGGTTTAAAAATGCTTTCCTCTACGCGTCCACATAACTAGCTCCGACATACTTCTCCTCAAACTTAATCTTAAAGAAACCCCAATCCACTCGATCCGTCGGAGTACCCTCTCTGACAGTGAGCCACCACTTGAAGGCCTCATCTCGAAGTAAAAAAATAGCACCTTTAGCTTTTCCTCCACAGTGCAGTCCAAATCGTCCATAATCCTCTCGATTGCTTCTACCCAGTATTCTGCCACATTCGGGGCTACCCCTGAGACACCCCTAAATTTTGGCTCCATTCACCCTGAGCTGCTCAGACACTGATTTTCGAGCCCCAATACCCATGTTTACTCCCGCAACTCTTTCCAGAACCCACAGCATAGCCTGAAAAACTACGTCGTCCCCACCCATTTGATCTTGATCCTCTGCACCTATAGCTGGCGGCAGCGGCACATCATTCTCTAACCCATGGCTGCACCCAATCGGTTACGACATCATTCGCTTTTACCATGTCCACGTGCATTACGACCATGTCCCCTAGAACTCATGTCTATCATCACGTTTTAATCTGATTTAAGAAATTTTATGCATTAGCTTTCTTTCCACTTTGTTGATTAAAGGAAAAAAAATTTATGACATAAAAATTTCATGTTATTATTTCGTAAAGATCACACATCCCTAAGGTTTTGGTCTCTAACGAGATTGTCCCAATTTCTAATATCCACATCAATATCCACAACAATGCATCATATATCCACTTTCATCCAATTCATTCAATAGTTAGAAGACTTACCTGGCAGACCTGGGCCAGAAGATTCGAGTGCCACGCCTTCATAAACCCGTTTCATGAAAAATTTCTTTTAGTTAACTTTCAATACAAATTTTGAAAACATTATGGGCCTCAAAACCCAAAGGTCGAGTTTAGAAACCTAGGCTCCGATACCAAATTGTAACATCCCAAACACGGCCCAAAACACTACAGTCGAATTCGGAATGTTACGGGGAAAAGGTTTGTGATGAGTTTAATTTAAAAAAAAACACACGTCAAATCTTCAAGGAAAAACAGATATTCAGCTCTTACTGAAAAGAGATCTGTCTTCGAGGGTGAAGTTTGAAAACGTATATACATAGCGATAAGGGTTTATCATTTTGAAAATCGTATTTTGTCGGGAAATAAAACTTACACACCTATATAAAACTTGAGTTATTGTTTGGAAGGGATTTTAATAAATGAATTACTATCAAAAGTCCGAATTTGAAATCCTTAATTTGCTTTTTAGGTTGCAAGTGTTTCCAGTTATTTTTAATCCATAATCTGTTTTAATACCAACTTAAAAAAAATACTTATAACGGCCTTATAACTATAAAAATTAACCTAAAAGCAATTAAAAATCTAAAGTACATGTATAATTAAAACAACTTCTGCATGGCCACCTCGAATCCACTCCAGCCAGGTCCAAGAGTCACGTATCACCTGTATTATTTTTAGGAAAATAGGGTGAGTCAAACCGACTCAGTGTGCAATTATTCCACATGTTTCTATAAATGGGCTTGGCCCATAACCACACCAATCCACATGCCACACATGATTATGCAAAATGGTAACCCAACCCAACCTAGTATCCAACCGCTACACACCCCCGTATATCCTACCACCACACACCAGGGGATTACTAAATCGACCCTTCATCCGCTACACACCTCTTTGGTAGTCATGCTGCTCAAAGTCCACTTAGTGGTCTACCCACTGGTCCACATGATTAAATCACAATTATCCACGATGTGACTCAAGGTCATCATCAATCTACGATGAGGCAAGAAGCCAACATCAATCCACGATGTAGCTCAAGGCTAACATCAAACCACGTACATAAATGTACACCCTTTCCTTCATTAAACATATATATATCCCGATCCCCATGCACATACAATATATATGATGAAATGACTATATAATTGTCATGAACATATCAATCATGCATACATAACATGCTTGCAAAGTTACACAAATATCCATCCAAAATTTTAATATGAGAAAATTACTAACCTGGTTACCAGATCACCTAATATGGGTAGCCACACCACCACAGCCGTTATTTTCGGCTACCACACATATCACATACATTTAATTAATTTTAAACAGAGAAATAGTGTAATAACTACACACCTGATAACTCGTAAAATCACGCCTCTACATCGACGTTATCCCTAACTGACACTACCACTATCTGCCTACGATCCTGTTCGACACTGGCCCACACTCCGGAGGCCAATCTCGGACCGCAGAAACTGATCGCTTCTTGTATTTAGGGGTAGGGACTACGTGTCTGACCCCTTTCTCCCATTGGCTGGTACTCGTTTCCATCAATAATATCTTAGTCAGAAAATCCCGTTAAGATATTGAATCAGATCTAAATGAAGCCCAAAAGAACACTTGATAAAAGAATACCCTTACCACAGTCGACTAGAACCCGAAGGCTATATGCTTGCACTTTGAGATTGTCGAAATCCCCTACATAAGCCATGTTAAATTCGGCTCTAACACTTAATGTCCAACGAAAAGAAGTGCCCTTTGGCCTAACGTTATATCCTATTTACCTCAATTGATCAGATCCTGAAGGTCCTTAACCTCCCTAATGCTAGCTTTAAATAAAAGAAACACCAAGTTAAGGCCCTTATCAAGGTTCGACCATACACCAAGATACAAGATCAGACTTTCGGTTTCGGTAAACCAAAGAGAAAAAGAAAAAAATTTGGGTGAATAGAGATTCTTCACCACCGCTTCTAGGATCTACAAGAGAAAATCGATAGGGAGAGTCACCATCTGAGAGACGTTCGGCCCCACTATATTCAACCCAAAAGTAAAGCTTGAAGATCAACCCGAGTTGAGAAAGAAAGAAGAATAAGAATGGAATGTAGAGAGGAGTAATGGTGAATTAGAGATTCGGCCAATGTTCAAAGGAATAGAAAGGGTTATTCGGCTTTTAGCAAAAGAAAAAAGAAGAGAGGATTAGAGTTTTAGAAGGTTCGGCTATGGGGAAAAAAGAAAGATTCGGCACAAGTATGAAAAGAGAGAAAGAAAAAAAAATAAGAATAGGAAGGAGGGTATGGTTAAGTTTATAGAAAAAGTACAGAGGAGCAAAGATGAATCAAGAATGCACCCCCAAAAATCACTCACACTTTCAGCTTTTAGACATCTGAAGAGAAAACAATTGAAGAATTTTGACTACCACTTATTGGCACAAAACTTGAGAAGGGAAAAATAAAAACAAAAGATGCACATTACCACTATTAAACAAATTTAGCACTCACTTCCCCTATACATGACCGAAAATGCCACCACCAAGAACCCCTATTTCGGCCAACTCTCACACCCCTCACCTAATCTTTTGTTTCCCTCCTAATTTTACTCATATCCACCCATTTGAAAGTGTTTAAATGCTTCAAACTCCATGCTTAGCTCTCTACCACACATTTGAAACGTTTGACCATTTCAAACCTCCTATCTTCAAGTGCCGATGCCAACTCCAACTCTTCCTCCTGATGCAAAAACAAGCTCCAAAATGCTCTTCATGCTACTCGAACCTTGCCCCCTTCTAGCTCCCTGAGGCGTCACTCCCTTGTGCTCTAAGTGGCGCCTCCTTTGCCACTCTACCACTTGATTCCTTATGTCAGCAATCACCATATAAAATCCTTTAAAGCCCAGCTCCCTTAGCTCTCCCCCTAAAGGCTTAAAATCAAATATTTTTTCTAAAGCTCCTACCTAACCCCAAGGTTCCCTGAAGCCCCTAATCATACTCAAACAACATACAGAGCATACCAGCACGCAAATATAAATTAAAATTCATGACCCTTAAATCCCGGTTATTACATTCGACTTAAAGCATCAGCAACAAAATTAGCCTTTCTCGGATGGTAGTCAATCACTAGCTCGTAGTCTTTTAACAGCTCTAACCATCGGTGTTTTCTTAAATTCAGATCTTTTTAAGTCATCAAATACTTCAGGCTTTTGTGATCAGAATAAACATGACATTTCTCACCGAACAAATAGTGACACAAATTCTTCAACGCGAACACAATAGCTACTAACTCTAAATCATGTGTCAGATAGTTCTTTTAGTGGGGCTTCAGCTGTCTCGAGGCATAAGCTATGAATTTGCCTTCCTGCATCAAATCACAACCCAGGCTATTCAAAGATGCATCACGATAAATAAAAAATTATTTACCCGATTCTAGCTGAACTAACATTGGAGCTTTAGTAAAAAGAGCTTCCAACTGATCAAAACTTTTCTAGCACTTATCTGGCCACTCGAACTTAACATCTTTCTGTAACGTCTTTGTCGTCAGTGTAGCAATCATAGAGAAACCTTTCATGAACCATCTGTAATAACTAGTAAGTCTTAGAAAGCTTCAACTTCAAAAACATTTCTCGAAGGTTTCCAGTCAAGTATAGCTAAAATTTTACTCGGATCAACTCTAATACATGATGCTGATACAACATGACCCAGAAATCTGACTTCGCGTAACCAGAACTCACATTTACTAAACTTTGCATACAACTATTTATCTCAAAGTCTGTAGCACAAGTCTTAGACGTTCAGCATGCTCAATTTCATCTAGGAGTAGATCAGAATATCATCTATAAACATTACCACAAACCGGTCCAAATACTATTTGAAAATTTGATTCATTAGATCCATTAAAACTGCAGGCGCATTAGTAAGTCTGAAAGGCATCCGTACCTCATCCGGAAAGTAGTATTTGGCACATCAGAGTCCTTAACTCGCAACTAATAGTATACCGATCTTAAAATCTATCTTTGAAAACACTGTAGCACCTTTTAACTGATCAAACAGGTTGTCAATTATTCGTAACGGATACTTGTTTTTTATGGTCACTTTATTAAGCTGCCTGTAGTCAGTACACATTCTCATGGTTCCGTCTTTCGTTTTCACAAAAACAACTGGTGCGCCCCAAGGAGAAAAATACGATCGTGCAAATCCTCTATCTGTCAACTCTTGCAACTGTGCTTTCAATTCTTTTAATTCTGTAAGTGCCATCCTATACGGAGCTATAGAAATCGAAGTTTTCCCCGGCACTAATTCTATCCCAAACTCAACTTCTTGAATAGGTAGCAAACCTAGTAATTCTTCAGGGAACACATCTTGATACTCACATACAACATGTACTGATTCAATCTTCTTTTCTGTCACTTTAGAATCAAGAACATAAGCAAAATAAGCTTCACATATTTCTGAGTTTTCATAGAAGATATCACTGCTAGTAAACCATTCAGATTATTAGATTCAATTCGAATAATCTCATCATTCTGGCATTGCAATTCAATAGTCTTCCGTTTACAATTCACGATAGCATCATGCAGACTTAAGCAGTACATACCAGAATTATATCAAACTCATCAACCAAGACACACCGACCTAAAGGGTTTGATACTTTAATTATAAACTCAACAGACTCAACAGGTAAAGTCTTATTGAACACCAAAGTCTCACACATATAGGAATGAGTTGAACCAGGATCAATCAAAGAAATAATAGTAGTATCATAAAGAGTAAAAGTACCAGTAATGACATCTAGAGATGAAGCCTCCTCCCGTGCACGTATGGCATAAGCTCTGGATGGTGCGCGAACCTCAGATCTAACAGCTGAATCTTTAGTCCCTCTCTGGCTGCCACTAGCAATACCCGTATTTTTTGGTGGTCTACCTCAAGCTGTAGTATTACTCGATCTATTATTTTGAGCCAGATTTTGATCAACTATCTCTAGACACTCTTAAATAAAATGATCTCTAGATCTACATTTAAAACAGGCTCTATCATGCAATCTACAACTGTCGAGATGTCGTTTACCACAATGTTCACACTCGGGTTGATTTGATCTGACATTACCCACACTAGCCACAGTGGTAGCTCTCGAGCTCGTAGGTAGCCTATCTCGATCTCATCTGAAATGACTCGCAGTATTCTTCGAACGCTAGTACCAACTCAGAATTTCTTTGAGGTCGACTGAAATGGCTTACTGAATAGTCTTTTGCGTGAATCTCTAGCTTTAGAACAAGCTTTTCTTTTCTCTTTCCTGAGCTCTTCAGCTTTGCAGGCTCGCTCAACATGTACCACAAACTCTTTTATCTCTACTATGCCGATTAGCAGTTTAATGTCTTCATTCAGCCCATCTTCAAATCTCTTACACATAATAGCTTCATATAAAACACACAATCTGGCATATCTACTAAGTGTAACAAATTTTCGCTTGTATTTTGTCACCGTCATCCGCCCTTGTTTTAGCTCAAGAAATTCTTTACGTTTTTGATCAATAAACCTCTGGCTGATATATTTCTTATGAAACTCTGTCTGAAAGAATTCCCAGGTCACTCGCTTCTTTGGAACCACCGATACTAGTTTATTCCACCAGTGATATACAGCGTCCCGTAGCAGAGGTATAGTACATTTCAAACACTCATCAGGGGTGCAGGATAATTCATCAAATACTCGGATGGTATTATGGAGCCAGAACTCAGCTCGCTCAGCATCATCATCATCAGTGGCTCTGAATTCTTCGGCTCCATGTTTTCTTATTTTATCAACAAGCGGCTTTGGCAATATCATCGGATCACTAACTAGAGGTATAATAGGCACTGCAAATGGATTAATCTGGGATGGAGGTTGTTGTGCAGCTGGATTAGTTCAGATATACTGACTTAAACCAATCATTCATCATTTGGTAGAAGGCTTGTCTAGCCTCCCCCTCTGGATTACTCGAAGTAGGTCGAGAATCAATCGGCGTGTCCCTGGTGCGGGAGCAGGCGCTACACCCTCGACATCATCAGCTATGGCTTGATTAGGATCCATTACTATATAAAAACACATTTTTAGATGTCAAAAGTTATCACACTATCGCAATATAAAATATAGCATGTATAGCTAGACTCTTACGCGCTACGTTAGTCCTAGAATCGACTAAACCGTATCTTCAATACTAATCAAATGTAACACCCTAACCAGTATCCGTTGCTAGGGTTACGAGGCATTACCGAAGTCGATGCAACTCAAACAAGGCATATATATATATTTAAACATTTCATGTACACATACTTTACTTACCAATCATAACCAACAGACATATTTTGAAACATTTAAACAGAGTAATTTGCATATTTTGTCAATACAAATTTCATATCACAATAATAAAACCAAAATCATTCAAATCACATCTAACACCTATCTCAAATTTATAACATAATCAATCATTTATAATTAACATTATTAGTCTAATCATTTTATTAAAGTCTAAATAAATAAACATCACTTTTAAAACTTATATATGATTTTTGAACATTGTAACATTAAAACAAAATGGCATTAACCACTTATGTATAACTTTCAACCATACTTAATATCTTATATATAACTAAATCAAATATATTCATCACCATTTTAATTTACAAATTTGAGACCATGACAAATCATAAACAAATCTTTAGATGAACATACTAATATGACATTAAAACACATCCGAATACATTTGCAAATACATTTATAATGTCATAATTAAATTTCTAATTCAAATGCATAAACACATACTTTCATGATTCTTCTATTCAAATGGCTAACACCTATAAAACCAATTTAATCATTAACATGTCTATCTTTTCATAACCGCAAATATATATAATTTTGCAAACTCATAAACAAATTATAAAACCAAATTCATAAGTAATACATGCATTCATCCATTATAACACCACCACATTGTCGAATACATATATATACATCACCAAACCAATTCTAACTTATTAACTATCATCATTACCAATACTTAAATACATATACAATTTATTAAACACCATTCAATTAATACTTATATACATATTCAAAGATTCATTTAACCATCGCTCACTTAATAAGTAAATCATCTTTACATAATACATAACAAGCAAACCATTACATATCATCTAATCACATTCAACTTACCGTGACTTCATCACTTAACATAGACAAAATAACAACATATACATTTAGTTCAAATTCATATACCAACTAAATTATTCCATCAAAATTGACATAACCAAAATATATGTATCAATCATATAACCAAGTTCATTATGCCTAATTTCAGAACATCACACGAACATACTTATTATGAACATATACTCAACGAATTATGCATATGTAATAAATCAATCACAACAACCATTGCAAACGATCAACAAAGATAGCAAATTAATCAAAAGATGATAAGCCATTTTCGCATGGCTATTAATAGTATACATAGGTACTCAATTTATATCCACCCTTTTACTAAGCTATAAATGCCATATATTCTTAATTAACATAGCCAAAATACAAAAGTAAGCTGTCGATAGTGTGATAGTCCTGCTGACGATCCCCGAACTCGTAACGAATCCAAAATCTATGAAACAGAAACCAACAAAGAAACACAAAGTAAGCTATTTAAGCTTAGTAAGTCAATAGCAAAGTAAAGTCAATTAACTTAGCAAAATCACATATAAAAAATTTATATCAAGTAACACTTTATACACAATAACAAATAATTACTCAAATCTCAAATCAAAGTCACATAATATACTCTTTGGCCGAATACACATAGTTGAAGCTTATACACCATTCACGTGTTTACACATTAACTTCTGTACAATGTAATAACATATAACTTACCTTTCATTTCTCAACACAGATATATATACATACCTGAGTTCTTTTAATTCACATATCACATTGGCCTTCACTTACACATCCCCGTTGAACCATTTGGAATTAAAAAGGATACGCGGATAGTCGGAAGCTCGTACAATGCCAACGTCCCAGGCGTGGTCTTACATGTAATCACATATTAATGCCACTCTCCCAGACAGGATCTTACACGTAAACACAAGTCGATGCCAACATCCCAGACGTGGTCTTACACGATAACACATATCGGACATCCTATGTCATGACTTATGTATCCTATCTATTCCTAAGGTTCGTATGGGGCTTACGGACGTCAAAACTAAATCGAATAAAGCTCGGAAGTTAGCCAATCACAATGTTTACATTCGGCCATAGCACATATAAATTCAAATAATTCATTTTGATACTTAACTAATACATATCCATAGTTATTTCAACATTTAAATTCTAATTGACTTACCTCGAATGTCGTTGACTGTTAAATCGACTACTCGACAACTTTCTTCTTTCCCCGATCCAAATCTGATTTCTTTAATTCTTGATCTAAACATATTCAAATTAAGCTTATTTAAACACCATTACACTCAATTTAGCCTAAAAACACATAAATTGGAAAATTACAATTTTGCCCCTAACATTCACACTTTTTACAAATTAGTCCTTTTTGCACAAAATAAAAAATACACAAAATTTGACTATACACCTTAAGGGCCGAATATTCTGAGTATTCATACAAGCCAATACATTTCATTTATTTTGCATTTTAGTCCATAAAAAATTATTTTTATAATTTAGTCCAAATTACTCAATTTCATCAAAAATTCAAAGACAAAACTTGTTAATCTAACACATATATTTCACATTTCATCACCAAACATCAAAAACCACAAGGTATCATCAATCGCAAAGCACAAAATCATCATCAAAATCACAAATTGAGACATGGGTTTTGAAGTACACAAAGTAATGATCTCAAAAACATAAAAATTATCAAAAACCGAGTTAAAACTCACCTTGAATCAAGCTCAATATGGCTGAATGAAGCTTAGGTTTTCTTTCCTTTTCTTTTGTTAAGTTTTGGCTAGCTAAAAAAATATGAACATGGCTTATTTATGTTTTAATTTTAACTTATATTAAGTTATAATTAAGTTACCTTTTTAACCATTTATATTAAATAAACATAAAATATAAATTAAGGTCATTATTGGCATATACCGTCCACTATGATTGAAAATGGGTTATTTTCCCTTTAAGGACCTCATATTAAAAAGCCATTAACAAATTAACACTTACACTTTATTATGTAACTTTTACATTTTACACGGTTAAGTCCTTTTATTTAATCAGACACCTAAACGACAAAATTAAAACACGAAAATTTAACACAAACAAATTCACACATATTAAACATGGAAAATAATTTTAAAAATATTTTTCGAACTCAAATTTGTGGTTTCAAAAATACTGTTCCGATTAGGGTCAAACATCTAGCTTATAAAATAGAACTTTCACACTTTATGCGATTTAGTCCTTTTTCCAAATTAAGCAAGCAATTGCTAAAATTAAAGCACCAAAATTTTCATATAACCATATATTAATGCCATAGCACATAAAATAATACAAAAATAATTTTCCTCAACCTCGAATTACTGGTCTCGAGACCACTATTTCGACTAGCCCCAAAATCAGGCTGTTATAACTTAGGAACAAAAGTGTTAGAGATATTCTTCAAAGTATTTCTAATTGAGTCATCTCTAATGTAACACCCTGAATTTGGGCCTAGTAGGATTGGGCCCATTAGGCATTAGCCATGGGAGTGTTTTAAAATTTTTAGGATTATGAGAACGGCATTATTTCAAGTTGGACCTGTTAGGTGAGTGATTTTGGAACGTTAGAGGGCTTTTATAACGTCCCGGGATCAAACTTGGGCTTTAGGAAAATTTTGATTTTAGGTGACTAAAACCCTAGGAGATAGTGCGTAGGCCTTAAGAATAAAATGTGGGAAGAAATGGCACAAAAGGAGCTTGTGGTGTAGTGGCTAAGTGACGCCACATAAGAGACAAGGAGGTGGCCCCACAAGGAAGTAAGGGGTCCAAGGTTCAAGCCTTGGCGCTGGCATTTCCTTTTGATTTATTTTTAAGTGAACTTGGACTTTGGCCCATAGGTTTATAATTAGTTGTGCATGATGTTAGACACAAGAAAGTGAGTGGTCTAGTGGCAAGGCGTCATTAAGGGTGCAAGGGAGCCTGGGTTCGAATTTCATGACAAGTAGGGGAGTATTTATTTTGCGGATTGGAAGGCCAGAGATTGAGTTGGATTTAAACTCTGTTGACAGAGGGATCCCACATCAGAAAGATAGCAAGAGGGAAGGTGAGAAGCTGGCTATAAATGGAGTTGTATATGAAGAGAGGAAGCATACCTTGGTGGGCTTTTGGGCATAGGAGCATTCGGAGCGCGGATTAGCTTCAGACTCCTATCAGATGTGTATTCTCTCCACTCTAGCTGTAGAACGGCAAATGCCGAAATGCCGGTCATACGGCGATGGTAGCTACACGAGCGCGCGGCGCACGTGTGGGAGCTTCGGCGCTATAGTCGAGGCCACCATGTGTATTTTATGGGTTGATGTTGTTTGGGCCAAGTGGGCCCAATGGGCCCAAGGGCCCATATGAATAAATTGTATGATTGTGTAGTAGATAGTGAACTAGACTACGAGAATCTCGTATCTGTGGCTAGATTTTGGCTAAGTGGGCCACATGAGGGTGTGGGCCCACGTTGGTCGAATAAGGGGCCTAGGGCCCATTTCACCGTTATGACCATTTATGTTATCTGAGTCGCTCGAGGCAGCAGCAGGCCTTTAGAAATGCTGTTAAATGCAAAATTACCAAAGTACCCTCGATGGGTAAATTATCGAAATACCCTAGGTTTATGAACTTATCGAAATACCCCTGGGTTGTGAAATTACCGAAATACCCTTAATTTACAAAATTACTAAAATACCCCTAGTTTACGAAATTAAAGAAATACCCCTGGTTTGCAAAATTACTGAAATACCCCTAGTTTGTGAAATTATCGAAATATCCCTAGTTTGCAAAATTATCGAAATACCCCTTATTTGTGAAATTACCGAAATACCCCTAGTTTGCAAAATTACTGAAATACCTTTGGTTTGCGAAATTATCGAAATACCCCTGGTTTGTAAAATTACCGAAATACCCCTAGTTTACCAAATACCCTTGATTTGTGAAATTATCGAAATACCCCTGGTTTGTGAAATTATCGAAATACCCCTAGTTTGCGAAATTATCGAAATACCCATAGTTTGCAAAATTATTGAAATACCCCTAGTTTGCAAAATTATCGAAATAGCCCTAGTTTGTGAAATTACTAAAATACCCCCGGTTTGCAAAATTACCGAAATACCCTCGATGAGTAAAATGACTGATATGCCCCTAAAGGGCAAGATGACAGAAAGGCCCTAACATGTTATATGGTTATTCTTGTATGCGATTTATTATTATTATGGTATTTTTATTATTGTAAGATGCATTCATGTGTTATTATGTTGCATGGGAATGGGATTATTAATATGAAAGAAGTGCTAATAGGATCGCATGGTTGCTTGACGACTGTGGATCCACCGAAGGCTTTTTAGCCACGGAGTAACCATGCTACACCGATAAGTTAGTGCCGTAATCGGTGTTACAAAAGGAGTGTACGGATGGGTGGGTCGATTAAATCCCCACAGGAGTGCATGGTTGGATAAGAGATGGAGTGCAGGGTTGGTATGGGCATTAATGCATTGCATAAATGGATTATAAAATTGAGATGGGCTTAGGCCCAGATATTCATGATATGTGACATATGATATGGGTTAAGGCCCAACAGAGGCTATTTTGGGCTAAGGCCCAATTGCCACCGTTTGTGTAATGGATGTCAGCCCGGATTGTTGTTATGCATGTTTTTACTGATGAGGGCTGTATACACTAAGTTTTCGCAAACCCACCCCATCTTTTTAATTTTTCCATGTAACCCTCTGTAGGCGGTTCAATGTATTGGAGGACTCAGAGGTGGCCACACGACGAGCACTTTTGGATTTTAATATTCTACTTTACTTTATTAAAACCGTTATTATTGGGTTGTAATAAGGCCTCTCTTAAATTCTGGTATAGTTTGGGATTTTTAGTTTATTATGTTTTGAATCTGCTCAACATTGAATCGTAGTTTTTCCAAAACAATATATGTTTTCAAAACATTACGTTTTCTCAACTAAGTTGTAAATATCACCTTTTATAAAGTCAGTTGTTTTAAATTAAGCTTTCGCAACGAACAAGGTTTTAAAGGTAATGACTTCTTAATAAATGTTGATTAGTAATAACAATTGCAAACTGGGACTTTAGTTTTTAAATATCAAGAGGGGTTTTCAATGAAAACATGATTTTCGAAAAAAAAACACCTCAATGTGACATGCCAGATTTGGGCCTAACTTCTAGGCCGGGTTTGGGGTGTTACATCTAATTTTTGCATATTTCCAGTAAGTTTGTTGTTGATTGTGTATGAACTTGCACATATCCATCAAAATTGACAATTCTGATTTCCTTGAAGCACTTGCAAAATTCGGCATAGGAGTTGAAGATTTAGGTTCAACACTTAGCTTGACTGGTTCTTCTTCTGGCTCAACCATTGGTTCAGGGTTTGTAGATCCTTCAACTCATTTAGGACTATTCAGTTCCATCAGATTCTTTTTCTTCAGTGTCTGTAACTGAATTAGCTTCAGTTCTAGTTTCATTTGTTAACTCCTCGGTGTCTGGCTCAGTTGGCTCTTCTTGCTCGCCTTGATTCAGCTCATACACCCTCTCTACTAATCTTTCAAAATCATAATTTGTAATGCACTCTTGAACATATCGCCCCTTCAGATTTGCTTGTGTTTTAACACGGGCCCTTAAGCAAAGTGAAGTGATTAATGATGGGAAATAAACACTTCATGTCTTCTTTTTAGCACAATCATGAATCTCCTTGAGAATTATTTTCCCAACATTAATGGACTTTTCTGTCAAGAATGCATATAAAAAAGCATCCGTTCCATCGATATGGTGGAACTATGTGAGATAGGCATAAAACTATAGTGAACGAAATAAAACCACACCTCTGCTACTGGTCTTAGGTTTTCCCTTCGGCAAGAATGGCTCCCATACTTTCTTATAATACGTTGGGATCCCGAATTTGTCACAACATCAAGCACTTGTTGAAGAAAATCCTAATTGATATTATTCATCATAGGGTAGTACTCATCTTCTTCAACATCAGGTAAGTTAAACAAATCATTGATGGATTTAGAAGTAAGAGGTACCCTTTTCTCTCGAACGATGACCTTAGTAGCATCTTGCATAGTCAAACTAGCATAGAATTCTCGAACTAGTTCATCATTGGGAAGTGAATGAGCATCACAAAATCATTCCCACTTCAGAGTATTGATTTTTTTTCTAATCGGTATAGGAACAACCATAAAATCATTATTCCTTAAGTCAAAACCATTTTCCAACATCATAGGTTGATGCTTGAAGATTGAATCAAATCTCTCTTTCACTTCTTTATCGATCAAAATCGAGTTTTCAGGAGTAATCTTTGAAGATCTGGTTTTTTTTCGAGACATGGTATCTTTTCTTGAAAATTAACAAAGTTTCTGTACAAGGGGGAAATAAAAATCGACAAAGTGAGGATTTTTCCCTCCTTTGTGCTGCCTTGGGCCTCAAACTCAGACTATATCTACAAACTTACTAAAAAAAAATTGATTAGTACTTGGGCCAAATTTCACCCCCTTTATTAACATAAAAAATTAAAATTTAAGCAGAACAAATGAAACTTAAAAATTTTAAATCTTAATTAGAAAATTTCTTCTTAACAAATTACATTAGATAATTACCAAGAAAGGTTGAAGGGGACATAGCGGTCCCGCTTAAGTTCTAATTATTTATTTATTTAAAAAAAAGTTCATGAACGAGGATTCAACTCGCTCAACTTCACCACCCCAGTAGTGTTTGAGACGTTGACCATTAACTTTAAACGTACCTCTATAATTGTTGTATAATTCAATAGCTTCATAAGGATAAACTTAGTAGATGGTATAGGGTCCTTTCCATTGGGATTTAAGCTTCCCAGGAAATAACTTCAACCTTGAATTAAATAACAAAACCTTTTGACCTTATTTAAACTCGCGAGGTTATATATGACCATGCCATCTCTTTGATCTTTCTTTACAAATTTTGGCATTTTCATAGGAAAACAACCTTAGCTTTTCCAACTCATTAAGTTGTAAAATTCTTCTCTCACTGACTTGCTTAAGATCAATGTTTAACTACTTCAAAGCCTAGTGAGCTCTACTCTCCAACTATAATGGCAAACAACATGCCTTTCCAAAGACTAACCGATAAGGAGTCATTCCTAACGGAGTCTTAAATGCTGTTTGATAGGCCCATAATGCATCATCAATCCTTCAAGACCAATTTTTTGCTAGTGCGTACTACCTTTTCAAGGATACCTTTGATTTCACGGTTCACTCTCTCAACTTGCCTATTGGATTGGGGGTGATAGGCAGTAGCAATCTTGTCATTCACATCATATTTGTCAAGCAACCACTTAAGGCATTTGTTCTCAAAATAAGAACCTTCATCACTAATAATAGCTCTTGGTGTTCCAAATCATAAAACACATGTTTATATAGAAATCGCATGTGTAACACCCCTAACCCGAGACCGTCGTCAGAATAGGGTTCAGAGGCATTACCAAACAACCACAATAACATACATCTATTTCATGACGCATAGTCTATCATTAATCATACATGCTCGAATACAAACATACAGTCCTTTTATTTAGGTTTATGGGACCTTAATCAAATATTAGAAAGGGGTCAGAACTAAACCGAACTCTTACGTAAGTTTTTAAAATTTGAAGCATTATTCAACACTATTGGGGTCACACACTCGTGCAATCAGATCGTGTGTCTCCCACGATCACCAGACACACCCATGTGTCCAGACCATGTCAAATAGGGCATGCATATTGACTTCTTCAATCAGTCACTAGAAACGCCCGTGTACCATAGCCGTGTGCTCTTAGGCCATATACTGACTAAATCACACGGCTACCTGGCACGTCCATGTGCCAACACCGTGCACACTTACGCTGGCTATTGACTTTCACCCACAGTCAATAGGCAAGCCCATGTGCCATAACCGTGTAGGCAAAACAAGCCATTTGTAAGGCCAAATTTCCAACCCACAATAAGATCATGCATACAAGCATCAATACAGTGCCAATTCATGCTTTTAAATGCATTCAAACATACCATTTCATGCATTATCCAATCACCAACTAAACCATTTACTCTCATGCTCATTGTCATCACAATTTAAGCCATTCAAAGTGACAAATATACATCATAACATGAACATACCAAACATCATGTAATCCATGTCATAAACTTTCTTCAAACACATCTTTTCATCAGCCACACCATCATGAAATATACCATATCCATATCTCATTCATAAGTTCAACATCATTCAACTTCCAAGCCAACTCACATGGAAAGGATTAAACATTTTAGGACATATCTTATCTACTAGCCTATACATGCCATAATTCAACTATATACATCTTTCTAAAGTACCAAAATAGATTGCTGATACCGTGATAGAGATGCTTCCGATCCCTAGATCTAAGCTAGCCTTACTGACACTACAAAGAAGAGAAACAAAACACGCAGTAAGCTTTCCAAAGCTTAGTAAGTTTGAATTATAAAACAATTAACTCAATGAACCAATTCAATATACACATTTAACCATCACATGGATAATTTACCAATGGTACACAAGTTCAACTTTTTCCAATACTCACATAGCATTCCATTCATTTACTTTCGATTTCACCAACCACATAGGTATCATAGCTACCTTTGCCAACAGTTAGTTACTCACTAACTATACTATCCAACCATCACATAGAAAATAACACAACTAAGCACATTATCAATCTCAACCATATACTCAAATATCTATTCATTCAACTTTTAAATCTATCATCAACCATATTGTTAATCACCATTCATACAACTCAATTCTCGATTTTATCTCTCGTTCAACCTTTGCTAATACTCAAATAAATTTGCACACTTAGTGCCTATTTCATAACCGAAGCCTAATTGCCATCGCACACTAAGTGCCAATATGTTACACCAAACTTTTATCGGTAACGCACACACAATGCCAATTTGATAAATCGATACTTCTATCTTTTCACACACACAGTGTTATTCATTAAAGCCGTAGCTTCTATTGTTTCGCACACACAGTGCTATTCATTAATTATAATCACACACTTAGTGCCTTGATTCATAGTCAAAGCTTAAATGACAGCACACACTTAGTGCATTAATACAAAACCAACTTAGTGCATTAATACAAAACTAAACTCAATTCGGTATCGCACACACAGTGTCGATCATAAAGCCGAAGCCTCTATTATTTCGCACACATAGTGCTAATCTTCTCGGTTACATTCCTAAATACGCACACCTAGTGCCACATAGATCATTTCTCACATAACATTTATATTTCAATAATATCATAACCACTCGTTTCGTAACATTTAAACATAGATAAGTACACATATTATATTCAAACATACCTCGGACGTCAAAATATAGAAACGGTCAACTAATCTAGCACTTTATCTTTGCCTCGATCTCTTCCGAACTTGTCCTCTCTTGGTTTATACACATTCAAATTCAATCCATTCAATCACTAAATCATTCATTTTAGCCAAACATACATATTTACGGCATTTTACATAATAGTCCTCACATTTTTACATTTCGACACTTTAGTCCCTAATTCACAAAATCACGAAATACATATAATTTCATTTCACCAATGTCTAGCCAAATTCTCTCTATATTCATACAAGTCCACACATCTCATTTATTTCACATTTTACACATCTCATTTATTTCACATTTTAGTCCCTCAATCTCTCATTTTCTAAATTAAGCCCAAAATACTCAATTTCACTAAAAATTCCAATACAAACTATGTTAGCCCAACACCAAGTTTTCATATTAAACTATCAACCAACACATAGCTCAAGTATTCATCAATGGCTCATCACAAAAACATCATCAATTCACAAAATTACAACATGGGTTAGCTAGAGCACAAAGCAACGATTGCGAAAATGTAAAAATTATCATAAACCGATTAAAAACATACCTTTAATTGAATCCAAAATCTAGCCAAAACCTAGCTTCTTTTTCTTTTCTTCTTCTTTAGTTTATTCGGTCAAAAGATGAATGAAAAATGCCTACTTTCATATTTTGTTTTTATTATAAAACATTTTAATACATAAATTACTATAATAACCTTGCTAATTTAATTAGAAAGTCATGTCACCTAAGCCCTTAACCGTCCATGCTATAAACAAATGGCCAAAATTCCTTTTAAGGCCTTCCTATTAAAAGAACATGGAAATTTAGCAATTAAACAATCAGCACTCACTTTTACACTTTATGTGATTAAGTCATTTCTCTTAATTTGGTACACAGTCAATAAAATCTTCACACAAAAATTTCACACAGGCTAAATCACATACTATTCACACACAAAACAATATTAAATTATTTTTTTGACCTCAAAATTGTGGTCTCGAAACCACTGTTCTGACTACGGCGTAAACCGGGCTGTTACAACTCTCCTTCTTAGGGATTTTCGTCCCCGAAAATCTTACTAGTAAATAAATGTGGATATTGCTCCCTCATAATATTCTCAGGCTCTCACAAACCTCTTCAACTCCGTAAATCTCTCAATTTCAGTAATATATATAATTCAGCCAATCAATCAAGTTATTAATTTGTTCTCATCGGAATAAAATGAGTTGACTTCATCAATCTATCAACTATCACACAAATTGCATTTTTTCTTTCCCAGAGACAAAGGCAATCCCGACACAATGTCTATAACAACCACATGGACTTGATGTTCAGCTTTAATTTGCTTACAAACTAATCATTTTGACACATAGTCAGAGATGTCTCTTTTCATATCATGCTACTAATAAAATTATTTCAGATCGTTATACACTTTCATACTCCTCGAATGCACAGTCTAACTATTATTATAGGCTTCATTCAAGATTAACTGAATCAACTCTGAATTCATCGGAACACAAATCTTGTCTCTAAATCTCGAACAACCATCACTATCAACTCAAAACTCTGAATCCAAATTCAAATCGTATTGATCTCGTTTTTCTATCACTTCATCATCACTTTCCTAGGCAATACTAATCTGACGTACAAACATCGACCTTAGTCTCAACTCTACTAAAACTGAAACATCATCACATAGATCTATCTTAGTACTCATAGCTCGTAAGGGACATAAAGACTTTTGACTCAAAGCATTAGCTCCAATATTAGTTTTACCTGAATGATAATCAATTACAAGTTCATAGTCTTTCAATAACTCTAACCATTTTCTTTGTCATAAATTCAATTCTTTCTGAGCCATCAAGTATCTCAAACTCTTATGATCGGTATAAACACGACATTTCTCACTAAATAAGTAGTGACACCAAATCTTTAACGCAAACACAATTGTGGCTAATTCAAGGTTGTGCGTCGAATAGTTCTTTTCATGCGGCTTTAGCTGCCTCGAATCATAAACAATGATTTTGCCTCCTTACATCAGCACACAGCCCAAACTATTGAACGATGCATCACTGTAAACTTTAATTTTCTTCACCCAATTCAGTCTGAACTAACACTGGTGCTTTCATTAACATTATTTTCAACTGCTCAAAACTCTGATGACACTTTTCTGACCACTCAATTTTAACATCTTTTTATAACAACTTTGTCAACGGAGTCATAATCATCGTGAAGCCTTTCACGAGCCATCTATTTTATCTCTTTAGTCCCAGGAACTAACCTCACGCAACCAAAACTCACATTTACTAAACTTAGCATACAATTGCTTCTCATGCAGAGTCTGTAGCACAATTCTCAAATGTTCGGCATGCTGCGTCTCATCACAAGAATAAACACTACAACTAAACGATTTAAATACGGTCTGAATATTTGATTCATCAAATCCATAAACATTGCAAGAGCATTCATTAGTTCGAAAGGTATCACTAAGAATTCATAATATTCGTACCTTGTTTTGAAAGTAGTTTTTGGCACATCAAATTCTTTAACTCTCTTTTCAGACACTTCTGTATTAATCACATATGCCAGATAGGCTTCGCAACCCTTTCTCACATAGTTTAAAGTTTTCATCACATTTACAATAGCTGGTATCCCTTACAAATTACTGGATTCAATTCGAACTATCTCATCATTCTGACTTCTCAATTCAATACACTTTCTTTTACAATTCACAATGACATTATGCAAAACGAGCGAATTCATATCCAAAATTATATCAAATTCATCGAATGGTAGCAACATCAAATTAACCAAAAAGCAAACATCCCAAAACATCAACGGACAATTCTTGCACACTTTATCCACCAGAACACACTTGTCTAAGGGGTTCGATATTATAATCACAAATTCAATAGACTCAACAGGTAGAGTTTTACTTGATACAAGATTCATACGCACATACGAATGAGTAGATCCTGAATCTATCAATGCAATCACATCAATATCAATAAAGTAAACGTACCAGTAATGATGTCTAGAAATGACACTTCTTTCTTGCTCGTATAACGAAAGCTCGGGCAGATGCTCTCGCCTCTGATCTCATAGTTGTATCAGTGGTCCCTCTTTGACTTCCACTAACATTCCTGACATTTCTAGTTGGTCTACCCCTAGCCGTCACATTACTCGATCTCACAGTCTAAACATTTTCTTCCTCAGTCATCTTTGGGCAGTCTCTAATAAAGTGATCTCATGATCCACATTTATAGCAAACCCAATTGTTGTATTTTCCTCAGCATTCTCCCACATGTCAACTTCTACACTGCCTACACTCAGGTTTGCTACTTTTGTCACTATCAACAATTGATTCTAATGGAGCTTGAGTTCTCGGATCAACACTTAGTCTCACACGATCTCTACTTGTATATCCAAATGAAGTATTAGATCGGTTGCTTGCATCTATGAATTTATTCGTTGAAGGTTGAGATGACTTACTCATCAATCTTTTTCTTTCATCACGAGCTTCAGAGTTGGCTTTCTTCTTTTCTTTGCTAAGCTCTTCAACTTTACATGTTCCTTCAACTAACACAACAAACTTATTTATATCAAGTATCCCAACCAACAACTTGATGTCCTCGTTTAAACCTTTTATAAAGCGTTTACACATAGTAGCTTCGGTCGAAACACATTCTCGTGCATATTGACTCAATCCCACAAATTCTCGCTCATACTCAGTAACGGACAAGCGGCCCTGTTTTAATCAATCAATCGTTGGCTAATATACTTCTTTCTGAACTCAACTTGAAAGATATCCTAAGTAATTTTCTCTTTGGAACCACGGATATCAAGGTTTTCCACCAATTATATGCAGTATCTCTCACCAACGAAACAACACATTTTATATATTCATCAGAAGTCAATGACATCTCATCGAATACCCGAATTGTATTCTCGAGCCAAAACTCAACTCTCTCAACACCATCATCGGATGTGCCCTAAACTCTTTGGCTCCATACTTTCTAATCCTATCCACTGGAAGTTTATTGAGTCAAATCGGATCTATCACTTGTGGTACAATAGGTACTTGTGGGGGTGGAGGTTGTGGAGCAGTCGAATTCATTCGAACAAACTCTAAAACCACTCACTCATCATACGGAAGAAGGCTTGCTTAGCCTCTCCTCCCTCACTACTTTCATTTGGCCTAAATGTGGCTAGAGCTATCTCTTAAACGAGAGCAGGCGCTTACTCTCTACATCGTCAGCAACTGCTCAATCAGGATCCATTGCTATATGAAAACATATTTTCATCTATAAGAATTTATCACACTATCGTAGTTTTATATATGGCATGTATAGCTAGACTCACACACACTACTTTAGTCTGAGAATCAACTAAATTGTAGCTCGAATACTAATAAAATGTATCACCCCTAACCCGAGACCATCGCCAAAATAGGGTTTAAAGGCATTACCAAATAACCACAATAACATACATCCATTTCACGAAACATAGTCTATCAGTAATCATACATGCTCAAATACAAACATAGAATCCCTTATCTAGGTCTACGAGACCTTAATCTAATATTAGAAAGGGGTCAGAACTAAACTGAATGCTTACGAAAGTTTTCAAAATTTTAAGTATTATTCAACACTGTTGAGGTCACACGCCCGTGCAATCAGGCTGTGTGTCTCCAATGGTCACCAGACACACCCATGTGTCCAGGCAGTGTTAAATAGGGCATGCATACTGACTTCTTCACATGGTCACTAGGCATGCTCGTGTACCATGGCCGTGTGCTCTTAGGCCATATACTGACTAAATCACACAGCTACCAGGCACGTCCGTGTGCCTAGGCCGTGTACACTTAGGCTGGCTACTGACTTTCACCCACAGTTAATAGGCACGCCTATGTGCCATAACCATGTAAGCAAAATAGGCCACTTGTAAGGCCAAATTTCCATCCCACAATAAGATCATACCTACAAGCATCAAGACAATACCAATTCATGCTTTCAAATGCATTTAAACATACCATTTCATGCATTATCCAATCACCAACTAAACCATTTACTCTCATGCTCATTGTCATCACAATTTAAGCCATTCAAAGTGACAAATCTACATCATAACATGAACATACCAAACATTACGTAATCCATGTCATAAACTTTCTTCAAACACATCTTATCATCAACCACATACCATATCCATATATCATTCATAAGTTTAACATCATTCAACTTTCAAGCCAACTCACATGGTAAGGATTAAACATTTTAGGACATATCTTATCTACTAGCCTATACATGCCATAATTCAACTATATACATCTTTCTAAAGTACCAAAATTATGATGCTGACGATCCCCTGATCCGAGCTAGCATTGCTAACACTACAAAGCAGAGAAACAAATCACACAGTAAGCTTTCCAAAGCTTAGTAAGTTCAAATTATAAAATAATTAACTGAATGAACCAATTCAATATACACATTTAACCATCACATGGATAATTTACTAATGGTGCACAAGTTCAACTTTATCCAATACTCACATAGCATTCCATTCATTTACTTTCAATTTCACCAACCACATAGGTATCATACCTACCTTTGCCAACACTTAGTTACTCACTAACTATACTATGCGGATGCAGATGTGTATAGACTACTGCCTACTAAACAAGTTGACAATCAAGAACAAGTACCCGTTGCTTAGGATTGACGACTTGTTTGATCAACTCAAGGGTGCATTGATTTTCTCTAAGATTGACCTTAGGTCGGGTTATCATCAGCTAAAAGTGAAGGAAGCTGATATCTATAAGACAGTATTTCGTGCTCAGTATGGGCACTATGAGTTTTTGGTAATGCCTTTTGGGTTGACCAATGCTACGGTAGCATTCATGGACATGATGAATAGGGTGTTCCATCCATATCTGGACCAATTTGTCGTAGTGTTCATAGAAGACATCTTGGTGTATTCCAAATCTGAGGAGGAGCATGACGCGCATCTTCGAGTGGTTCTGCAGATTCTGAGGGAAAAGCAGTTGTACGCTAAGTTCACTAAGTGTGAGTTCTGGCTTAAGGAGGCAGCTTTCTTGGGTCATGTAGTATCAGCTGAGGAATTAGGGTGGATCCTCGTAAGATTGAGGCAGTATTAAATTGGAAACCACCTAAGTCGGTGACAGAGATTCAGAGTTTTTAGGGTTGGCAGGGTACTACAGGAGGTTTGTAGAAGGGTTCTCTTTAATCGCAACACCGTTGACTAAATTGTTGAGAAAAGGGGTTCCATTTGTGTGGACTGAGAAACAATAGGAGAGTTTTGATAAGTTGAAGAAGATTTTGACTGAAGCTCCGGTGTTAATCTAGCCTGAGGCAGGGAAGGAATTCACTATTTATTGTGATGCATCACATACTGGCTTAGGGTGTGTGTTGGTGCAAGATGGAAAAGTGGTAGCGTATGCATCTAGGCAGTTGAGGCCTCATGAAGGTAACTATCCGACTCACGACTTAGAATTGGCTGCAGTGGCTTTTGTCTTAAAGTTTGGAGGCACTACTTGTATGGGGAAAAGTCGATAATGTACACGGATCATAAGAGTTTGAAGTACCTCCTGACTCAAAAGGATTTAAATTTGAGGCAGCGAAGGTGGATCGAATTGTTGAAAGACTACGATTGCTCGATCGAGTACCATCCGGGCAAGGCTAACGTAGTAGCAGATGCGTTAAGCTGTAAGGTGGTAGCAGACTTACGAGTGATGTTTGCTCACCTTAGTCTCTATGATGATGGGAGCCTTTTGGCTGAACTGCAAGTAAAGCCGTCTTGGATTGATCAGGTTAAAGCGAAGCAGCTGTCAGATGAGGTTTTGAGTGCTCAGAGGTTGCAAGTGCAGAATGGTGAATCTATAAGGTTCAGATTAGATGATAAGGGGGTACTGTGTTTTCAAGGGAAGTTATGCATGCCTAAAGATGATGAGTTCAGATAGCAGATCCTTCAGGAAGCTCATAGCAGCCCATACGATATGCATCCTAGGGGCAGTAAGATGAATCGTGACTTGAGAGAGCAGTTTTGGTGGCCAGGTCTTAAGCGGGAAGTAACAGAGTTCGTGAGCAAGTACTTGACATGCCAACAAGTCAAGGCTGAGCATTAGTTGCCATCAGGGCTGTTGCAACCGGTAAGGATCCCGCAGTGGATGTGGGAAAGGATTACGATGGATTTCGTCAGTGGACTTCCCCTTACGCCTAGCAAGAAGGACTCAGTTTGGGTTATAATGGGCCGTTTGACTAAGTCTGCTCATTTTATACCGGTGAGGGTGGACTATCCGCTTCAGAAATTAGCCAAGTTGTATGTAGCAGAGATAGTGCAGTTGCATGGGGTACCAGTGTCCATTATCTCAGATAGGGATCCTAGGTTCACGTCGAGGTTTTGGAAAGCTTTGCATCAAGTGTTGGGTACAAGGTTAGATTTCAGCACGGCTTTTCATCCACAGTCTAATGGACAATCTGAGAGGGTAATACAGATTCTATAGGACATGTTAAGAGGCTGTGTTCTGGATTTTAGTGGTAGTTGGGAGGAGTACCTACCTTTGGTGGAGTTCTCTTATAACAATAGTTATCAAGCGAGTATTCATATGGCATCATATGAGGCACTTTATGGATGAATATGTCGTACTCCGACGTGTTGGACAGAACTGGGTGAATGCCAGATATTGGGGCCAGAGTTAGTGGCAGAAATAGAAGATAAGGTTAAGGTGATTTGGGCTCATCTTAAGGAAGCATCGGACAGGCAGAAATTGTACGATGATCTTAAGTGCAGGGACATTGAGAATGCAGTGGGTGATAGGGTCTTCCTGAAGGTAGTGCTTTGGAAGAAAGTGTTGAGATTTGGTAGGAAGGGCAAGCTAAGCCTTAGGTTCATCGGGCCTTATACTGTGTTGAAGCGTGTGGGACCGGTAGCCTACCAGCTCGAGTTACCAACAGAGCTAGGTCAGATTCACGATGTCTTTCATGTTTCGATGCTTAAGTGCTATCGATCGAATCTGTCACATGTTGTACCAGTCGAGGAGATAGAGGTGAGACCTGATTTGTCTTTTGAGGAAGAACCCATACAGATTTTGGATCGGGATGTCAAGGCTCTACGATGGAAATCAGTTCCCTTGGTAAAAGTATTATGGCGGAACCATGGCACAGAGGAGGCCACGTGGGAGCCGGAGGATGTGATGCGACAGTAATACCCTCAACTCTTCTGACCAGGTAATTTCGAGGCCGAAATTATTTTAAGGGGGTAGAACTGTAATATCCTGGAATAGGGGTAATTTTTTTTTAATTGTGTTGCATGTGTGAAGCTGTCTATTGTGATCATTTGTCATGATTTGGGCCTAGTTATAACCTTAGGTTAGGCCTGAGTTAGGGCTAAGAATTTTGTTTTGGGCAATAAGGGAAATGGAACTAAAGGAGATAGGGTTAAAGAATTTATTTGGAGTTTTAGACACAAGAATACCAAAGGATAAGTGGCAAGGAGGCGCCGCTAAGATGTTCAAGGGTGACGCCACAAGTCGAGGGAGTGCACGTGTTCGAGCGACAAGGATAGCACTCCCTACTATTTCCTTTTTGACGCCAAGGAGAGGAAAGTGTTGTGCTCAGCACAAACTCTGGTGGATGAAGCTTGGACTCAGTCAAAGTGATTTGAATGTGTGGTAAAGAGCAAATTTAGGAGTTTGATAGGTTCAAACTCATTTGAATTATTGGCTAGGAGAGAATTAAGGTGGTTGCCAAATTTTGAACTCCTCCTTGGAGGGGTGTTCGGTTTTTGGAAGATGAGTGAAGGGAGGGAACCGAATTTTCTAGGCACCTAATTTAGCATTTTCGGCAAGCCTAGGTTCATTTATGTGTAATGTGTCAAAAGCGAAAGCAACCCATGGGATCTCAGCCGATTCCTCAAAGCACCATATTGAACCAAAAGCCAAAACTTCATAGGTAGTAGTCGATTCCTTTTCTAAATCATTTGGCCAATTCCTACCCTCCCATTTCTCTCTTTTCTTTCCATTCTTGCTCCAAGCCGAAGCATCCTCTTCCCTTTCATCTTCTTCGTTGCTTCTCTCAACTTTCGAGTGCCGAAACTCTCTCCAACTCTTTTGTTGAATCCCTCTCTTCCCTTTTTATTTTCTTTTACCGAAACCAACAACCCCACCCCTCAGTCAACTTTCTTCATTTGTTCTTTTCACAACCCCTTAGTGCTGAAACCTTCTTTCAACTTTTTGCCAAATTTATTCTTTGCTATTCACCCATTCTTCATCATCTTTTCACTTCTTGAAAAGCTGAATACTTGACTCATAAATCCTCTCTCTCTCTTCTTGTGTTTCTCCATCATCTTAAGTGTCGAAATCAATATTCTTTCCTTTGGGGATAGAGCCGAATATCCTGCCGAAACTTCTAACATCAAGAAGGGGTGTCGATTTTAGGAGTTTGGAAGCTGAATCAGTCATTTAGGTAAGGGTCAAAAACTCATTTGGTTTAAGATTCATGCCATGGCCGAATGGCCTTTGATCTTTAAATGAAATGATAAAGCCGAATGCAGGGAGGGTTATAGCCAACGCAGTGTATCTCCGGGATTGGTGGTCGATCTAGGTAAGGGTGTTAACGACTCAAGATCTATTTCTTGTTAATCAAAAGCCAAGGGCTAACTGTTTGTGTGCAGCAGGGTGTTGTCAATTGTAAGAGGGTTCGAGATTGGGTTGGAAACCAAATTGTCGTTAAGGTGAGTATTACTTGTGGTACGACATACCCTATGGGGGTTGAGTTTAGCCGAATGAGGCTTTTGAATACTAACTAAGCATGGGCCGATTGTAGGAGCAGTGAGGGCCTACGTTTCAAGATCTGGTAGCATCGCGTAGTTTGGGATTCCTCCTTAGATTTGCATTTAGCCAGGTGTGTAAACCCTTACACACTTTATTGGTATAAACTATGCTTATTGTGTTACTGTATAACCTTTGTGTTAGCGATCTAGCCTTATGGGCTTAAGCTTGGATTACGGGTACGTCCCCTACTATGTGACTTATGACCTTTGTTTGTATATGCCATCATATGCTATTAAAATGTTGTATTATATGTAAATGCATGATATAAGATTATGACACTTGTTAGTTGAGCATGATGATGGTGGGATTGATGAGAGGAGGGGGATGTTATACATATTTGGACTGTCACCAGTGGTTTTGACCACACGATGGGTTGGCCCCATCAGTTTACTTGTGACTACGGTCACCAGTGGTTTTGACCACACTATTGATATATTTGTGACTAGTCCCAGTGGTTTTGACCACCAGTGGTTTTGACCACACTTGAGATATTTGTGACTACGGTCACCAGTGGTTTTGACCACATATACTTTGGGACTTGTCCCAGTGGTTTGGTACCCCATTGGTTTGGCCCCACATGATTATTACGGGATTGTCATAAGTGGTTTTGACCACACGATGGGTTGGCCCCATCACTTGATATATTTGTGACTTCTGCCACAAGTGGTTTTGACCACCAGTGGTTTTGACCACACGGGGTAGTTAAAGGTGTTTGGATGGCTAGGTTATGGGTTGCATAATCTGCATGTTTGACTAATAATTTGTGTAAGTGGATGAATTATCGGGTTGGGGATTTATACACTGAGTCGTGGTGATTCACCCCTTCCCTTATATTTTGCAGATGAGGCATGATTCACAGATTTGGAGCTGGGGAGGACTCGAGGTGGCCATGCATATATTTTCAGGTTTTAACGATACGATACTAATTCGGTTTTTATTTTTTTTACTTTAAATTTGGGTTTGTTTTGTAATAAGGCCGCTAAGTTTTATTTTGGGTTTTAATTACTTGCTTTTATTTTGATCATATTAATTATAGATGGGATTATGGACTTGTTAATTAACCGGTAAAAAGCAATGTTTTCTAAACTATAACTCTTTCGGGTTTTTAAAACGTTACTATCGAGTAACCCCACTTATAAGATGATAACCAAGGTAACTTGAATGCTTGAACTTAAATTTGCAAACAACTCCAAATATAAAGAGGTTTTACACTTGATAATACTCTTCACATCCCGTTTTTAACAAGTACCATATGTTTTCTAAAATCTATAACAACAAGTAGATTTTCAAGTGTAAATTTTAAAGCAAACATCATATGATTTCAACATCACCTTAAACCAGGTTTTTCCAAACTTTTAAGCATTACGAGAGGTTTTCTAAGAAAGTATCCAACAATCTTGTGTTTTCAAATTATTTTCACTCCGTAACATACCAGATTCAGTCGTAGTGCATTGACCGGGTTTGGGGTGTTACACCAAGACTTAGTATATAATCCCTCTCCGGATTATAATAACACTCTTGCACAGTTTCATAATTAAATAAGAATGTCATGCAACCCAAGCCTAGCCATCCAACACTCCTTATTCTACCCCGTGTGGTACCAAACCAATGGTGGTGCCAAACCACTAGTGACCCAAAGTCACGATCAAGTATATACAAATGTGTGACCAAACCACTGGTGGTGCCAAACCATTGGTGACCCAAAGTCACAATTATCCATATGTGGGGCCAACCCACTTTGTGGTACCAAACCACTGGTGACAATCCCCTTTTAATGTAATATGTGGGCCAACCCACTATGGTACCAAGCCACTGGGACGAGTCACTAAAATATCCAATGAGGTGCCAAACCACTTGTGAGCCAGAGTAACAAGTATCACATGTGGTACCAAACCACTAGTGGTGCCAAACCACGGGTGACCCAAAGTCACAAATATCACATCTTCCCCCTCCTCTCATAATACCCATTTTAATGCACTTGCTTACACTTACATTACTTACATGCTTTTTCAATTAATAACATACTGCAACATAGCATATACATAATCATCAGCAATTACATATTATTAACTATCGGAACGAACTTACCCGGAGTCCTCGCTCCTACCCATAAGGGTAGCATATCGATATCCACGTTTTTCCAGCTTTAAATAGTGTTTAAGTTAATAACATAGCAATACATTGATTATGAAGTGTGTAAGAGGTACACACCTGATAATGCACAAAACTACACTTTCTATGTCGGTACTACCGTTAATCGACACCACCGCGATTTGTCTACTCTCCTGCTCGGATGCTGGCCCACACCCCGGTGGCCAATCACGAACTGCAGACATGACCCTCCTCTTGAATTTGGGGGCTGGGGTCGCAGGTCTAACCCCTTATACTGTTTGGTTAGCCATAGGGTCCATAAAACCTTTGGTCATCGAATCCGGTTACACAGAGAATAACTAAGAACTAAGAATTAACCTGAAAGAAATAGATCCCTTACCAAGATTGATCAACACCCGAGCCTTTAGGCTTAATCACTAGACGAACAAATCATGGAGATCAACAGAATGTAGCTACACTCCTCCCTACAATCGACTAAACACAAAACCATAGATCCCAAAAGCCATTTAAAATTAACATAGAGCCCGAAGAGAAAATAACGTGAGAAAATGATCACCCCTCACCTCAACACTTACCAAAAACGATTAAGAATGGATGAGTGCTGACGATCTACTACCAGATGTGGGTTGAGATTTGGCTTGGAGAACTAGAGAGGAGAGATTACTTTCAGGACCTAGTAGACTAAGAGAAAATGCATGAAGGGAAAAGGAGATATGAGCACAGCTAATCGGTTTTGCCAAGAATTAAGAGTGAAAAGAGGATTAGAGAGTTTCACCCTTATGACACAATTGAGAGAAAAAAACAACTTACCTCAACAAGAAAGCAGGGTTCGGCTCCTCCAAATACTAGAAGAAAAATAGGGAAAGAATGGTAAGGTGATTCAGCTTTAGCAAACAAGAGAAGAAGACTTGTGTATTTCGGCACAATAAAGGGTTTGAGAGAAGAAAAGTAGTCGGTTGAGAGGAAGGAGTGTTGATTCGATTTCTGGCTTATGAAAAAGAGAAGAAACAATAAAGATGATGAGTAAAGGGTTATGGTAATTCCAGCCAAGCACCAAAAGATGAAATGAGGAAAGAAAAGAAGAGAGAAAAAAATGCTTAGAAGTGGTTTCGGTTTGTATTTGAGAGAAAAGAGAAAAAATGCCAAATGTGGTATGAGTGATTTGCCAAAGAGAAAAATGAACAAAAATGCTCCTAAGTCTACTAAACAAATTCGGCACATGCACCTCACCTAGCCCCCAAAACTAAAAGCTCCCCCCTTACACCAAGCCACATTCGGTCAACCACCCCTCAACAAGCCACCAAATCCCTTGATCGTCTCCTATATTTACTCTCCCCTAGAGTGCCCAAAATTGAAATTTTCACTAAAGCCTAAGCTCATCCCCGAGCCTTCCCGGGAACCCCAAACATAACAAATTATATCCGAACTTACCTCGGATGTCAAAATACCGAAACTGTCGATTAATCTAGCACTTTATCTTTGCCACGATCTCGATCCAAACTTCTCCTCTCTTGGCCTATACACATTCAATTTCAATCCATTCAATCACCAAATTATTCATTTTAGCCAAACATACATATTTAGGACATTTTACATAATAGTCCTCACATTTTCACATTTTGACACTTTAGTCCCTAATTCACAAAATTACGAAATACATATAATTTCATTTCACCAATGCCTAGCCGAATTCTCTCTATATTCATACAAGTCCACACATCTCATTTAGTTCACATTTTAGCCCCTCAAGTTCTCATTTTCTTAATTAAGCCCAAAATACTCAATTTCACTAAAAATTCCAATACAAACTATGTTAGCCCAACCCCAAGTTTTCATATTAAACTATCAACTAACACATAGCTCAAGTATTCATCAACGGCTCATCACAAAAACATCATCAATTCACCAAATTACAACATGGGTTAGCTAGAGCACGAAGCAACGATTTGGAAAACATAGAAATTATCAAAAATCGATTAAAAAAATACCTTGAATTGAATCAAAAAGCTAGCTAAAACCTAGCTTCTTTTTCTTTTCTTCTTCTTTAGTTTATTCGGTCAAAAGATGAATGAAAAATGCCCAATTTCATATTTTTCTTTTATTATAAAACATTTTAATACATAAATTACTATAACAACCTTGCTAATTTAATTAGAAACTCATGTCACCTAAGCCCTTAATCGTCCATGCTATAAACAAATGGCCAAATTTCCTTTTAAGGCCTTCCTATTAAAAGAACATGGAAGTTTAGCAATTAAACAATCAACACTCAGCTTTTACACTTTACATGATTAAGTCATTTCTCTAAATTTGGTACACAGTCAATAAAATCTTCACACATAAATTTCACACAGGCTAAATCACATAGTATTCGCACAAAAAATAATATTAAATTATTTTTTGACATCAAAATTGTGGACTCAAAACCACTATTCCAACTAGGGTCTAAACCGGGCTGTTACATCATGACTACCTTAGCATCATTTTAGGGTATGCTTCAGCTTCAACCCATTTGGATACATACTCCACAACAACTAAGATGTGTTTGTTCCCATACGAAGAAGAAAACGGGCCTAAGAAGTAAATGCCGTATACATCGAGCAATTCAATCTCCAAAATGTTTGTCAAGGGCATCTCATCCCTCTTTGATATATTTCCGGTCCTTTGGTATTTATCACAATTCTTCACATAAGCATAAGCATCTTTAAATAGTGTAGGCCAAAAAAGACCTTCTTGTAAAATCTTTGCTGCAGTACGTGAACCACCAAAGTGTCCCTCAATTGGAGATGAATGGCAACTGTACAACATGTCAGCAATCTCACTTTCAGCTACACACTTTTGGATTACATTATCTGCACACTATTTAAACAAAAGCGGATTCCCCCAAAAATAATACCGACTATCATGAAGGAATTTTTTCCTTTGTTGGTATGTAATTTTCTCAAGGAATTATTCCACATGCAAGACGATTGGCAAAATTATGAAACCAAGCTGTTTCATGAATTCCACTTACCACAAATAAGTGTTCATCTGGGAAATTCTTACTGATGGGCACACATGATCGAGTTACCCTAACTTGCTCCAACCTCGATAGATGATCAGCTATTTGATTTTTGACACCTTTTCTATCTTGGATCTCAAGGTCAAATTCTTGGAGTAAAAGTATCCAACGAATTAGCCTCGGTTTTGCATCTTTCTTCGTGTGCAAATATTTAATGGCCACATGGTCAATAAATACTGTAACTTTGGTACCTATAAGATATGAACTGAACTTGTCAAAAGAAAAAGCTATAGCAAATAGTTCCTTTTCAGTTACCATATAATTGTGTTGGGCTCCCGTCAAAGTTTTACTTGCATAGTAAATAGGGTGAAACACTTTATTTCTTCTTTGACCCATCACAGCTCCAACAACATAATTACTTTCATCGTACATCAACTCAAAAGGTGAGCTCCAATCAAGTGTAATGATTATTGGGGCTGAGATTAACCTTTTTTTAGATCTTCAAAAGATTCCAAACATGCTTTGTTGAAATCAAACATTGTATCTTTCTCTAACAACAAACACAACGGTTTAGAAATTTTCGAGAAATCTTTGATAAACCTTCGGTAAAAATCGGCATCGCCTAAGAAACTTTTGACTCTTTTCACATTAACTGGGGTCGGTAATCTTTCAATTACATCCACCTTTGCTATATCGACTTCAATTCCTCTCTTTGAGATCTTATGACCTAAGACAATCCCTTTCTTAACCATAAAATGGCATTCTTCCCAGTTAAGGACAAGATCTGTCTCTTTGAATCTCTTTAGTACCTTAACCAAATTACTCAAACAAATATCATAAGTGTTATCAAAAATAGAAAAATCATCCATTAAAACGTCAACAAAATTTTCAACCATATCAGTGAATATTGCCATCATGCATCGCTGAAATGTTGCAGGTGCATTACATAAACCAAAAGGCATTCGCCTAAAAGCAAACATATCGTATGGGCAAGCAAAGGTCATTTTATGTTGGTCCTCTAGAGCTACAACTATTTGTTTATATCCCGAATAGACATCTACAAAATAATAGAATTCATTACCTGTCAGTCGATCTAACATCTGATCCATAAAAGGCAACAAAAAATGGTCCTTCCGAGTAGCTTTATTCAACTTTCTATAATCAATACAAATTCTCCAACCAGTAATAGTTCTCATTGGAATCAACTGGTTACGTTCATTTTCAACAATTGTGATTCCACATTTCTTTGGCACACAGTACACCGAACTTACCCACGAACTATATAAAATAGGATAGATGATTCATGCATCTAACCATTTAATCACTTCCTTTCTCACAGCTTCTTTCATAATAGGATTGAGCCTCCTTTTCCCATGAATTCGAGCTCTTTCCCCTTCTTCTAAAATAATTTTCTATGTAACGCCCCAAACTTGGGCCTAGAAGTATTGGACTTATTGGGCTTTGGGCATTGGATCTTTGAAAATTTTTTAAGTGAGTGAGAAAATGACAATTGGCATGTAGGATTTGAGGGTTTAATGAATTTGGAGTGTTTAGGTGTATTGGAGAAGCTCTAGGTTTAAGTTTTGTGGTGGAGGATTCTTAATTTATTTAATTAAGGAATCAGGGTTTTGAATAGTGGGCTTTTAGATAAAAATAAGTGAAAATGGCAAAAAGAAGCCTATGGGGAAGTGGCTAAGTGATGCCACTAGGGTGTATGGAGGTGGCGACATATGCATGCAAGGAGGTCTGAGGTTCGAGTGCTAGCTTAAGTTTTATTTTGGAGTTTAATTTTAGGCTTCTAGAACGTTGGAAGTGGCATGTAGAGGGACTCTAAGGAGAAGTGATCAGTAGAGAGAATTTAGGAGAAGGATAAGGGAGATATCATGGAGAAAAATTAGGAGATGAGCAGTGGATGAAGTGGTGCCGAATTGGACTCTAGGGGTAGCTAAATTTCGGCTATAGGCTACAAAAGGAGGGGCCGAATGCTTGAAAGGGTCTTTGAGCATTCTTTAGTTTTTCTTTCTCCACTCTCAATCGATTTCTCCTATAGCCGAATTTTTTTCCATTTTTTGAAAAAGAAACCCATCATTCTTTTTGTCGAAAATTCCTATCAGAGTTGTGTTTTGTTTCTGTCCCTGAAAGCTAAATGTGCCTTCTTGTTGTATAGCTTTACTTGTGTCAATTTTTAGTTAGTTCTCCTTCATCACAATCAATTGCTACCAACATTTAGTCAAGCCGGATCTTGTTCAGTAACGATCTAGGCCGCAAGATCAAAAAGGGTTTCAGTAAGTGTTTAGTTGAACTTTTTGTGTGCTTTGTTATAAGCCGAAGGGCGATCTAACCCAATCCTTATCGTTAACCTGTATGAATAAGGGTAAGGCTCAACAATCACAAACGTGGTAGGTAAGGATTGGTAACAAGGTTGTAAATGTTCTCGACTTAGTCATGGTTTAGTAGATAGCCGAATCTAATGTGGCTTATAATGATGACTTATGAACAATATGGGTCACTTGGTTTTGACGATATAGGTATTTGGGTGCAGTTCGAGAGGATAATCACCAATAGTAGCAAAGGAAGGGCTACTAGAATGTGAGGCACATGGGAAGGGTACGGTGAGGTTTCAGTTTTTGATAAGTATGTGTTAAAGCTTTGGTTAATCGCTAGTAATGTCAATTGTAGGTTTGTGACTAAGGGTTTTACAGTATGCGAGGTTACCAGGTGTGTACAGACACTACACACATAATATCGGTAATGCCAAAAAGCTAAAATGCCGAAAGTTGCTAAATAGGCTCAGTGGGCCCTAAGGCTAGGTTTAATGAGTTCGTTTGGTTTGGTGTATGAATTGAGTCAGTTAAGCATAATTCATAATCTAGAATTGTTTTAGGCTTAACAGGCCATAAGGATGTGATTTGGGCCTAATGGACCGTAGGGATGAAATTTTGGTTTGATGGGCTTTATGGGGCCGTAAACAAGTATGCTAGGGTTTATGGACTTTAGGCCTAGTTTGAACAACTCTTAAATTTCATAAGGCTTAATCTAATTAAACACTTCCGTGAACAAGTCGCTGGGTTAGGGCATGGCAACGGACATACGCATATCTGGGATTGGATCTAGGGAAAGCTTGGTACTTAAGCGGTCCTAATGGCCCAGCTCCTCTGCTTTAGAATCCTACTTGGTGCGTAGTGTCTGTTCACTTTAGCCGCGAGGACTTGTTGATGGGCCAACGTTCACAACTAAAACCCAAGAGGGATCAAATACACTTATATTTGTAAAATTACTAAAATACCTTTATATTTGTAAAATTGCTAAAATACCCCTAGGTCTAGAAAAGTACCAAAATACCTCTATTTTGCAAAAGTACCAAAATACCCCTATTTTGCAAAAGTACCAAAATACCCCTATTTTGTAAAATTACCAAGATACCCCTATTTTGCTAAACTACCAAAATACCCCCGTAGGGTAGAATTACGAAAGTACCCCTGGGTAGTGAAATGACAAAAATACCCCTATGTGACAAGTATGAGTTTGTGGATGTTACTCGTGTGTTTGATGTATTCATATGATATTCTGTTTATGATGCATATGGGTGGGATTTTTGGTACGGAGGAAGATTTGAGGATCGCATAGTCGTATGGCCATGGATCCACCGATGGCTTTAAGCCTATTATATGATTAGCAGCTTTGCTGCAACATTAGGTAGTACCACAATCGGGCTACCTTTTGTGTGTAGAGGATGGGTAGGTTTATTTAGAAATCCCCATAGGCGTGTAATGGTTGGAAGGGAAATGGTGTGTGTAGTGGATGGATTATTGGGATGGGTTTTGCATTACCTTGTTTTGCATATGATATGATATGATATGATATGAGGTCATTGTGGGATAAGGCCATGACCACCGATTTTTGATAAGGCTTAGTCCCAGTGTGAATATTTGTATGTGATTTGATTGCCAAGGGTTATACACACTGAGTTTCAAAACTTACACCCTTTAATTTATTGTTTCAGGTAGTCCTGAATAGACGGCTCGATGTAGGAGAGAACTCAGAGATGGCCACACTACAAGCTGATCAAGTGTTTTAATTTGTTTAAAGGAATATGTTTTTAAATACTTTATTTTTTCATTGGATTGTAATAAGGCCATGTAACTCCTAATTGACTTTAGATTTTGGGTTTATTATTATTGTTTCAACTATCCTCTTAATAAATTTCATAAAATTTTTAAAGTTAGCATGGTTTCCGAAATAACTCAACATATGATCGTTTTCTTAAATTTTGGGTTTTCCTTTCAACTTAATAAGATACAAGGGTTTTGGGCTTTTGGGCCTTAAATTGTTAAATTGTAAAGACGTTTTGAAGTGTGCCTTCAATGTGACATTTCGGACTCGGGATTAACTTTTAGGTCGGGTTTGGGGTGTTACATTATGCATACAAAAAGAAAGGCTTATACCTCGAATATCATCTATGGTCCAACCAATTGCTTTCTTAAATTTCTTTAGAATAACAATTAGTTGCTCGTCTTGATTTATTGTTAGCTCTGCTAAAATAACCACAGGCACAGTAGAACAGTCACCTAAATACACGTATTTCAAATGGGAAGGAAGTACCTTTAGTTCGAGTTTAGGTGGTTCTTCAATTGACAACTTCGGTTGCAAAAATTCTTTGACTTCTAACTCCAACGATTCAAACCGTGAGGATTGAATAAAATTTCTCAGATTGGCTTCCATCAAAGCCAAGTTTTCTTCACCTTCTTCATCCTCCAAAGGGTCAAGATCTAAGACTTTCTCCAATGGATCTTCTTCAAAATTGCTTTCCATAGAAACCAAGGTTTCTATCTCTTCCATAATTGAACACTCTTCTACTAGATTGGGAAATTTCATCGCTTTAAGAATGTTAAAGGTTACCTGATCGTCTTGAACTCACATGGTGAGTTCACCTTGCTGCATATCAATTAACATTCTTCCCGTGGCTAAGAAAGGTCTCCCAAGGATGATCGACACTTTCTTATCTGCTTCAAAATCTAAGATAATGAAATCAGTAGGAAAAATAAATTTATCGACTCTTACCAAAACATCCTCGATCTTTCCTCAGGATATGCTAAAGATCGATCTGCTAGCTGAAGCGTCATAGATGTAGGTCTTACTTCACCTATCCCTAGCATTATGAAAATAGACTTAGGCATCAAGTTGATACTTGCTCCTAAATCACACAAAGCTTTACCACAGTAAGATTCACCAATGTTACAGGGTATAGTAAAGCTTCCTGGGTCCTTCAATTTCGGTGGTAATTTGTTTTACAAGAATGCATAGTACTCCTTTGTCAAGGCAACAGTCTCATACTCACTCAGTCGTTTCTTCTTGGAAAGTAAATCCTTTATAAACTTCACATAATTCGACATATGTTCTAAAGCCTCCACGAATATTGATGTGTAACTGCTTCAGAACATCCAAAAACTTCTTAAATTGCACCTCCTATTTCTGCTTGTGTTGCTGCAATTTTACGGATATGGAGGTGATGAAACTTTCGGTTGAACCAGACAACTCTTCTGAGTAGGTAAATTTACATCCAAAGAAGATGTTAAAGTATCTGAATTCACTAAGTTAGGCTTTACCTTGTTAGTCTTTGAGGATTTCAACTTTTTGGTGTAGGCATTTCAACAGCTGGTTGATTCTTCTCAATGGGCTTATCTTCGACATCAATAAATCGGGGTTCCAAAATTTTACCACTTCTTAATGCCACTTCCTTGATATTTTCTTTACCCAAATTTCTTGGATTCTCAGTATCACTCAGCAAGGTACCTTGCGATCTATTACGAAGCTCTGTAGCTAATTAACCCATTTTGTTTTCCAAATTTTTCAGTGTTGCTACTTGGCTTTGGATCAAAGCGTCATTCTTTGCCATGTACACTTTCAAAAACTTCTCCAAACTATTTGATGCCTCAGCTTGAGATGTTTTTGGAGCTTGCTGATAATGCCCTTGAGATTGGTTGGGTCTATGATGCAATAAGTTGTTATTCGTCCATTTCATTGGTTGCTCCAAGAAAAGTTAGGATGATTATGCTATGAAGGATTGTAGAAGTTGGACTGGGGTTATTGTCCACTACTATTTTGATACTGGCTACCTACATAGTACACTGATTCGGGATTTGACTGAAAATTCTCAAAAAGAATGACCTTCCCCATAGTACACACAGGAAACTACTTCAAATGGACTTGGTGGCTGAGCTGCAAAATTATTATCACTATTAGTGGTAAACTGTTTTAACATAAAGAAAATAGACGATACCTAAGTTGATAACGAAATGAGGGCGTTAACTTCATGAACTCTGGCTACACGTCTTCTTGAAGCTGTTCGATTTGTTGGACATTGTTAGTTATTACTCGTGATTCTCTCGATGATCTCATAGGCCTCGTTATAAGACTTAGACAAAATTACACCATTCGCAGAAGCATCTACCATCAATTTTGTGTGTGCATTGAGACCATTATAAAATGTGTCAAATTGGATACAATGAGGAATCCCATGATGAGGAAATTTACAAAGTAACTCTTTGGATCGCTCCCAAGTCTTATACAAAGACTTGTCATCTAATTTTTGGAAAGTTGCGATCTCGTTCCTCAACTTAGCAATTTTGCTAGGCGGGAAATACTTAACCAAAAATCTCTCTGCTAATTCTTGCCATGTAGATATGGAACTTGGTGGCAATGAATTGAGCCATGCTCATGCTCGATCTCACAATGAGTACTGAAACAACTTCAGCCTCAGTGCCTCTTCAGTCACACCGGCTATCTTGAATGAATCACTTACCACCATAAACAATCGAAGGAGGAGATGTGGATTTTTCGTGGGCATACCACTGAATTGGACCACCGTTTCGAGCATTTGAAACATCACTGGTTTCAATTCAAATTGGGTTGCCTTAATATCTGGCCTTCTAATTCCTGGATTTAACTCACTGAAAAGTGGCATAGCATATTGTCTGATGCATCGATCCTTATCATCGGCAACGAGGAAGGGATTTCGTAAATGATCGGCTTCATTACCTTGGTCTTGATTCTGATTTCCATGACCCATCTTGATTTGCCTTTGAGTTGTTCGTTCACGTCTTCTTTGTCTAAAAGATCACTCAATTTCAGGGTCTACAGGGAGTAAATCGATAATCCAATCTATGCTCATAAACACCTCAAAAGAAAACCAAAAAAAAAAAATTAAAAAAATAAGTTAGTAATGTTAGAAAAAAAACCAAATGGGAAGTAAATAATTTCACGACAGAAATGACTATGACAACAGTTAATAATCCTTGACAACGACGCCAAAAACTTGTAATGCGTAGGTTTGTGCAAGTGTACATAGTCGTTATCAAGTAATAAGTAAGTATCAAGTTATCGCCTCCATAGGGATTGTATTCGTGCTAAGTCACTTAATTTGTAAAATTATATTAACAATTTGGTAAATAAAAACACAATACGATTGAGAAGTGATGATTAAAATTAAGCATATTAATCTAAATGCAATGATCCCTAATGCAAATTATCCTAAGTATGCAACTATATGAATGAAATATATTTTTGTAAAATTAAACACAGTTTGCAATAATTATAGCATAAATAAACTAGGACAATTACTGTAATTAAACTCAATTTATTATCAACATGCTTAATAACATTCAGAAAAAATTCCATGGCAACTTGATCTTTCATTAGTTTGGAAACCACATTAGGTCCTTTCAGAATCCTTTATTGATCCTTATTTACTAAGGGTTTTTTTAGCATTCGTGTGTGGTAACAGGGACGTGTCAGGTTTGAAACAGATTAATCACACAAATATAAAAATTATGCAGATAATAGAGCTTGGTTAGAGTTGTTATGAAACCTGCAATTTAATCGGGTTAGGATCTAAATTGAGCATGCACATTTCAGTTATGTGTCCACTAGCCGTCGTCCGGTCAGGATCGCTCATCTAATTCAGGTGCATTTCAATCATGTATGAACAAAATACAGACTTGATTGAGGCACAAACATTATAAGCATGAATCAAATAAATATTTTTTAATCAAACCAATCATCCTAGCTTAAATAAAATTAAGCTAACATTGTTGTAAACAAGAACAAAGAACACATGGCAAACATTTTAGATTAAATTAAAGAAAGGAAAGATTAAACCCAAATTAATGTGGCTATCACCCAAGACTCTGGTTGACTATGCTTGAAACACCCCAAACCCGGCCCACGAGCCCTGACCGGATCTGGCATGCTTCTAGAGAAAAATCATTCAGAACTTATTTGAACTTTGCCAAATTTTGTGTGTTTTTGAAGAACAGTTGATTTGGTGTCAAAACATTTAACATTTATTTTTAAGAAAAGTTACTTAAACTTTAAATTGATAAAATTGCATCCTACTACAATAATTTTAAAATGCATGCTTAAACAGTTTCCTACTAGTGGCCTTGTTACATCAAAGGAAACCCAAATAAATCCGAATTTAAATATTAAAACTAATAAAATAAAATAGTCTCTCGAAATGAGCATGGCCACCACTGAGCTCCTGTCCGACCGGTCCATTACTGAGTGTCACCAGAAAAATATCCCACAACGGGGTGAGTCAAACGGTCTCAGTGTATAACCACCAACACAAACTCTCAATCAATTTAGGCATGTCAAATCATACATATAAAACATATATAATCAACAACGCAAACCCAAACCCAAACCTAGATAACCATCCGCTACACATCACCCGTACCAACCATCACACCATGGGGACTACTAAGTCGACCCTCCATCCGCTACACATCATCAAAGGCGTTCATTGCAGCATTTACTTGCACATCGCTTATAAATTCGTAGCATAGCCACCAGATAATATTTTGTGACGTAAGTCACCACATTCAGATTTCGTGACATGAGTCACCACATTCAGATATTGTGGTATAAACAACCAGATCACTTCCCCTTTTCGTGTCACCCATATGCCCCATGTCATACAATTCATGCCAATAGCTTATCTTATGCCTTATTCACATTTGTTACAGTTTCAGATGTGTGCCATAACAGATATTCATAATATTATAACTACAGTAGTAGTAGGTTAACGTACCTGAGTACTTTGTACCATTGCATGGTACCGTTAGCCACATTTTACATATTCTTATTAACACATTTATTAAAACATTACCATAAATTTATTAAGACTTAGGTTAGGCTACACACCGATTTACTTAACGAGTTCACTTTGAAATCCGAAAATCCCAATCTAATGCTTTAGATCCTTAGTTCCTACATTCGCCAATCACTTAGTGTTTTAGCAAAAGCCTTTCGCTAAATAATCAAATCTCAAGGATTATTGCAACCAAAATCCTTACTTTGTCCGATTTGATAACTAATCAAATCCGAAACTTTGTGATGTTCCTCTTGCAATCACTAGACAATAAATCACTTAACTAGTTAGTTTTTGGCTTTTCGAATAAATACGAAATAGATCTGAAACACCAAATATGGCCTTGGCCGAATATCATGTGTACTTACCTTGCGATTTTAAATCCCGAAAGTGGTTACTTGCTTTGAAGTTGTCGAAATCCCTACTTGTCAATTGTTAGAATCAGTTTTAATACATGGAAACTATGAAGATGGCCCTTGGCCGAATATTCACTTACCTTGTTTGACTAGATCCCGAATTTAACCCTTGCTCTTTATGATGCCGAAATTCCTATAGGCATGTGTTAGATCCAAACCATCATTTAAACACAATAAATGGAATTCATCCCAAAACCACACACGTTTACCTTAGATCTAGAAATCCTGAAGAACTCCTCCTTGTAGTCGGCAATAACCAAATCCCAAAACCCCTTCATTGTTTCGCCAAAGAATAGTAAAAGAGATTAGATTCCAACTTTCGCTAAAAGAAAAGGAATAAATGACAACAATAGAATCCTTACCCTTACTAAAATCGACAAGACTCGCTGACACCACGTATGATTCAAATATAGGCTAAATGTTGATCAACAAGTTTCGCTTTTGAGAGTTTAATGAACCAATCGGCTAGGAGTCCCTTACGTATTCGACTTTTGAGTTTGAAGAAAGAAGAAGAAGATTGATGATGGAGATTTGGCTAGAACACAGGGTATTTCGACTTTGACAAAATAAAAGAGAAGAGAGGATATTTGCTAGAGAATTCGAAGAGGCACAAAAGAAAGAATAATGGCCTTACTCTCCTTCCTTGGCCGAAAATCACCTCAAAAGAGTCCCTAGGCCGGCCACCTCTCTTCCCTCTCTCCCTTATCCCTTGATCCCCTCCTCCTTAGCCGAATCCTAAACACTCCAACCCCATCTATACTTCCTCCCTCCAGAGTCCACATGCCATCCACTACCTCCCCTCCTTGCTGCAAAATAAAAGTCCAAAATTGCTCTCCTTACTACTCGAACCTAGACCTCCTTTGAACTGCTTGTGGCGTCACCTCCTAGGGCTTTAAGTGGTGCCTCCTTGCCACTTAACAAGCCCATTTGTTTGCCTAATTTTCACTACAATTGTTCTTAAGGCCTATCAAGCTTAGCTCCCCTTTAATACCTAAAAATCTGATATTTTCTAAGGCATTTACCTACACTTTGAAGTTCTCAAAAATTCATACAACACATTCAAACACACATAGGCATGCTACTTCATACAATTAAGCAATAATGTACAAGCCTTAATTCCAGGATATTACAGTTCTAACCCCCTTAAAAATAATTTCGACCTTGAAATTACCTGGCTAGAATAGGTGGGGGTATTGCTATCGCATTGCTTCTTCTGGCTCCCAAAAAGCTTCCTCCGATCCATGATTACGCCATAACACTTTGACCAGAGGGACCGACTTCCTCCGAAGCACCTTCATATCTCGTTCCAGAATCTAAATCGGCTCTTCCTCATAGGACAGATCTGGTCTCAGCTCTACCTCCTCAACCGATATTATATGAATTAGATCCGATTGGTAATGACATAGCATCGAGACATGGAATACATCGTGCATCTGCTGCAATTTCGAAGGCAACTCCAATTGGTATACCACTAGTCCAACTCGCTTCAATACCTGATAAGGTCCTATAAACCTGGTGCTTAACTTTCCTTTGCGACCAAATCTCATCACCTTCTTCCAAGGCGACACCTTAAGAAACACATAGTCTCCCACAGGAAACTCAATCTCCTTCCGCTTGAGATCTGCATAAGACTTTTACCGGTCAGATGCCTCTTTCAACCGTGTCCGAATTACCTTAACCTTTTCCTCAGATTCTGCCACCATCTCTGGACCCAACACTCAACGTTCCCCTAATACCATCCAACATGTGGGAGTGTGACACTTCCATCCATACAGTGCTTCGTACGGTGCCATCTGAATGCTTGCCTGATAGCTGTTGTTGTAAGCAAATTTCGCTAAAGGCAAATATTCTTCCCAACTTCCTCTGAAGTCTATCACACAACCCCTCAACATATCCTCTAACACTTGGATCACTCGCTCAGATTGGCTATCCGACTGCGAATGGAATGCCGTACTGAAATCCAATCTGGTACCCAAAGCTTGATGTAGCGCCTTCCAAAATCGAGACGTAAACCTCAGATCCTTATCCGAGATAATCGACACCGGCACTCCGTGCAGCCTCACGATCTCAGCTACATATAACCTTGCCAATTTTTGTAGGGAATAGTCAACCCGTATGGGAATGAAATGTGCGGACTTTGTCAATCGGTCTACTATGACCCATACCGAGTTCTTCTTAGTAGGCGTAAGGGAAGCCTACTAACGAAGTCCATGGTAATTCTCACCCACTTCCACTGCGGAATCTGTATTGGCTGAAGTAACCTTGACGAAACTTGGTGTTCAGCCTTAACTTGCTGACACGTCAAGCACTTGCCAACAAATTTCGTAACTTTCCGTTTAAGACCAGGCCACCAAAACTGTTCCCTTATATCTCTATACAACTTACTACCTCCAAGATGCATAGCATAAGGACTACTATGCGACTCCTGAAGAATTCTCTGCCTTAACTCCTCGTTCTTCGGCATACAGACCTTACCCTTGAAACACAATACTCTATCGCCATTAATACCATAGTCCTTCAACTCCCCACTCTGCACTTGCCGTAGCTTAGCACATAGATCATCATCAGCCAACTGTCCCTCTTTCACATCATTCAGCCATGTCAGATTAACTTGCAATTCTGCCAATAAACTTCCGCCGTCATACAAGCTAAGGTGTGCAAACATTGCCCTCAGATCCGACACTACTTTCCGACTTAGGGCATCTGCCACCACATTCACCTTGCTCGGGTGATACTCTATAGAACAATCATAATCCTTCAATAATTCCACCCACTTTCGCTATCTTAGGTTCAGCTCTTTTTGAGTCAGCAAATACTTCAGACTCTTGTGGTCCGTGTAGATCACTGACTTTTCTCCATATAAGTAGTGCCTCCACACTTTAAGAGCAAAGACCACTGCTTCCAATTCCAAGTCATGCGTTGGGTAGTGAACCTCATGTGGCCTTAATTGTCGAGACGCATAAGCAACTACCTTCCCGTCTTACATAAGGACACCTCCCAATCCTGTATGGGAAGCATCACAGTACACCACAAAATCCTTCCCTGCCTCAGTCAATCAAAGCTGAGCTTCATCAAGACTCTCTTAAGCTTCTCAAAACTCTCCTGTTGCTTATCAGTCCATACGAAAGGCACCTACTTCCTTAGCAACTTCGTCAAAGGTGTTGCGATCGACGAGAACCCTTCTACAAACCTTCTATAATAGCCTGCAAATCTCAAGAAGCTACGAACCTCCGCCACAGACTTGGGTGGTTTCCAATCCAATACTGCCTCAATCTTCTGAGGATCCACCCTTATTCCTTCAGCAGATACCACATGTCCTAAAAACGTAACTTCCTTCAGCTAAAATATGCACTTGATGAACTTGGCATATAACTTTTTCTCCCTTAACACTTGCAACATGACTCGGAGGTGCTCATCATGTTCTTCCTCAGACTTAGAGTATACCAAAATATCGTCTATGAGCACAACAATGAACCGGTCTAGATAGGGTTGAAAACCCGTTCATTATGTCCATGAACGCGACTGGGGCATTTGTCAATCCAAACGGCATTACCAAGAACTCATAATACCCATACCTTATCCGGAAAGCTGTCTTATGGATATCAGCTTCCTTCACCTTAAGCTGATGATATCCAGACCTTAGATCTATATTTGAAAATATTGCGGCCCCCTTAAGCTGATCGAACAAGTCGTCTATTCTTGGCAAAGGGTACTTGTTCTTGATGTTCACCTTATTCAACTGATGATAATCTATGCACATGTGCATAGTTCCGTCCTTCTTCTTCACAAATAAGACTGGTGCTCCCTATGGAGACACACTAGGTCCGATAAACCCACGATCAAGAAACTCTTGGATTTGAGCCTTGAGCTCAACCATGTCTTTCGGTGCCATTCTGTATGGGGCAATTGACACAAGAGCTGTTCCTCAAGCAAATTAATTCTGAACTCCACCTCCCTATCCGGGGGTATTCTAAGTAATTCTTTCGGAAGGACATCGACAAATTCTCTTATGGTTCTAACTCCACTAATGCCCCCTTCTTTTGCATCCAACGCACTAACGAAGGCCAAAAATGCCTTGCACCCTTTTCGAACCATCTTATCAGCCTTTAAAGTAGAGACTACATTAGACAAGTAGTTTCTTCTTTCTCCTATCATAATTATTTCCTCGTCCTCCGGGGTCCTTAATTTCATTCTCTTAGCTGCACAATATAATATAGCCCGATGTTCCACTAGCCAATCCATACCAAGTATGAGATCAAATTCTCTGAAGGGTAGTTCCATCAAGTCGACAGGGAATACCACTCCTTGAAGCTCTAGAGGTACACTCCGAAATATCTTATTCACCACTATAGTTTGTCCTAATGGGCTCACTACAGTCATCTCCCTATTAGATAGTTCAGAGGCTATGCCTAGTGTTTCAACTACTCTACATGCAACATAAAAGTGGGTAGAGCCAACATCTATCAAAGCAATGTAAGGTTTACCAAATATAAGGAACGTAACGGTTATGACGTCTGGTGTGTCTCCATCCTCCTTGCATACACCAGTTCGGCTCTTGCCTCAGATACCAACACCTCTCTCCAGGTGTTCCCTGTCCTTTACCAGAACCATTACCTCTACCAACCGGACCCACATTTCACCGAGGTCAGCTTGTCCACCTCTTCCACTGGTTAAGACCACGACTTCTTGGTCACCCCTACATTCTCATAAGACAGTCCTTAATCATGTGGTCCTTGGACCCACACTTAAAACATCCCCCTGTCTTCTTCCAACACTCTCCTAGATGCATCCGTCCATAATGAGCACAAGTATGATATTGCCCTCTGGTAGCAGCCTACTGACCTCGTGGCCTATCAACTCTAGACCTTTTTGTACATTTCCAGAAGACCCTGCTGATCCAAAACCTCTCTTTTGCTTGTTCCGATTTGTATTCTGTCTCACAGATCCTTAATCCCTTTGGCTACCTTAGCCTTCTCCACCAACATGGTAAACTCTTGCTCCTACTGTGGAGCTATTAACAACCTCAAATCATCCCTCAGTTCATCCTTAAATCGGACACATCGCTCATGTTTCGTAGCCACTATACCTCAAGCATATCGGCTCAGCCTTAGAAATTCCGCCTCGTACTCCACTACGGACTTATTTCCTAAACCAGCCTCAAAAACGCCTTCCTCTGCGCATCAACATAACTAGTTCCAATGTCTTTCTTCTGATATGCCGTCTTAAAATATTCCAAGTAAGATCATCAGCAGCAGCACCATCCCGAACCGTGATCCACCATTGGTATGACTTATCACGGAGTAGCGACACTACCCCTTTCAGTTTCTCCTCGACAGTCAGGTCCAAATCATCCATAACCTGTTTCGTCACCTCTAGCCAATACTCAATCGTATTGGGCGCCACACCAGATACTCCACGAAAAACTCAGCTCTATTGGCACGAAGTCGTTCAGGTACCGACTTTCGAGCTCCCATGCCTCCACCTGCTCCAGCCACCCTTTCCAGGACTCACAAAGATCACCGTGATATCAGATCATCCCCGTCTCGATCCTCGATATTCCACATCGGTGGTGGTGGTGGCATTTCATTTCAGACCATTGTCTGGACCTAACGGGCTCCGACACGGTCATTCAGCCTCTACCACGGCCACACACATTACGACCACGTCCCCTAGAATTCATGCTTCTGAATCGCGTTTATCTGATTAAAGAATTTTATGAATTAGTTTTGTTCCACTGATTTATCACGAACAGTCTTATGTTTAATAGTTCTAAGGAGTAGTTCTTTCGATTTCATACACATACAGTCTCGATTCATTCATTCAATCACATTCATGAACTTGCAATCATTATAGAAAAAAATGTTGTAGTTGTCATTGTTTGTTGTTTCCACTACCCAGGGGTATTTTCGTAATTTTTATCCTATAGGGGTATTTTGGTAATTTTCCCAAATTAGGGTGTTTGAAAATTTCACAAGGTAGAGATTTTTAGTATATAAATATATATTTTTTTCAAAATTGAGATACTTGGTAGGACAATTCCAAGGGTAAAATGGTAATTTTATAAACTGAGGGTATTTTTTTAATTTTTCAAACTAGGAATTTCTGTAATTTTTTGTAAAATATGGTTCCTGGTGACTTTTCAAAACAAGGGTATTTTAGAAATTTTAATTTTGAGGGTACTTTGGTAACTTTCCACACTGAGAGTATTTTGGTTATTTGTACAAGTTAGGGGTATTTGGGTTAATTTGCAAGTCAGGGGTATTTTGGTCATTTTTTTTAAAATGATGGTACTTCTGAAATTTTAAAATCACGATTTGTCTTTAGAATTTCACAAAACAAGGTGATGGGTCCCTTTCGAGTTTAAGTTATTGAGTTTAGCCCGCGACTGGGTCCTCTTGATTAGGGTGAACCATCACTACGCACTAGGTAGGATTCGAGCGGTGAGGAGGTGAGTCATTAGGACTGCTTAAATATCAAGCTCCCACTGAATCCAATCCTAGACATGCGCACAATGGTTACCACACCTTTAACTCTTGACTCGGACACAGACTTTAAGTTTGTTTGGTTAGACTAATCCTAGGGTTTAATTCCTAATTCACTAATCTCGTCCCTATAAGTCCCACATACAAATCACAAAAGAGTTAGAGTACTTACTTGGTGGACTTCGGGTAGGAGACTCAGTCGTGCTGAAAACCTGCTCATTTCTTAGAAAAATCCCATTTCAAAAGAAAGAAAACATTTTGGGCCCTAAAAGCCCTCAAGGTCGAGTTTTGAACTGGGTTATGATACCAAGCTGAAACACCCCAAACCCGGCCCATGAGCCCTGACCGGATCTAGCATGCTTCTAGAGAAAAACCATTTTGAACTTATTTGAACTTTGCCAAATTTTGTGTGTTTTTGAAGAACAGTTGATTTGGTGTCAAAACATTTAACATTTATTTCTAAGAAAAGTTACTTAAACTTTAAATTGATAAAAAATCGAATCATACTACAATAATTTTAAAATGCATGCTTAAACAGTTTCATACTAGTGGCCTTTTTACATCAAAGGAATCCCGAAATAAATCCAAAACTTAAATATTAAAAACTAATAAAAATAAAATAGTCTCTGAGCTGGGCATGGCCACCACTGAGCTCCTGCCGACCCGGTCCATTACTGAGTGTCACCTGAAAAATATCCCACAATGGGGTGAGTCAAATGGACTCAGTGTATAACCACCAGCACAAACTCTCAATCAATTTAGACATGTCAAATCATACATATAAAACATATACAATCAAAGATGCAAACCCAAACCCTAGATAATCATTCGCTACACATCACCCTACCAACCATCACACCGTGGGGACTACTAAGTCGACCCTCCATCTGCTACACATCATCGAAGGCAGTCACTGCAGACGACTTGCACATCGCCCTTATAAATTCGTGGCATAGCCACCAGATAATATTTTGTGACGTAAGTCACCACATTCAGATTTCGTGACATGAGTCACCACATTCAGATATTGTGGTATAAACCACCAGATCACTTCCCCTTTTCATATCACCCAGATGCCCCATGTCATACAATTCATGCCAATAGCTTATCTTATGCCTTATTCATATTCAATTCTGATTTCACATGTGTGCCATAATGATATTCATAATATTATAACCACAAGTAGTAGTAGGTTAACGTACCTGAGTACTTTGTACCATTGCATGGTACCCTTAGCCACATTTTACATATTCTTATTAACACATTTATTAAAACATTACCATAAATCTATTAAGACTTAGGGTTAGTGCTACACACTTGATTTACTTAACGAGTTCACTGCAATCCTGAAAATCCTGATCTAATGCTTTAGATCCTTAGTTCCTACATTTCGCCAATCACTTAGTGTTTTAGCAAAATGAAACACCCCAAACCCGGTCAATATGCCACGACCGAATCTGGTATGTCACTAAGGAAAACATTTTGAAAAGAATCGAATTAACAATTAAATTTTAGTGAAAAATTCTTTGAAAATTCTATATTTGTAGAAAACAGGTGTATAATAGGTTTAAATTGATAATTACTTTGAAATTACCTAAATTAAACTTTAAAGCTTAGTTGATAAATCATAGGTTAGAAAACATTTATATCATTTTAAGAAAACTCAAATTTTACTTTGAAAACCATTTGCATTTGAATGTAGAAACTTAATGTTTGAAAATCATTTAAATTGTAGAAATCACTTAATTTATATTAAACTATCAAACGATTTATATTACTCGATGGTAAGATTTTAAAACCATTGCGTTTTTTTTATAATTTTAGAAAACCTTGGGCTCAATTATTAAATTAACTAAATAATTTATAAGCCATATTTAAAACATATCCAAAGCATATAAATAATCCAAAACAAAATTAAAGAGGCCTTATTACAAACCCAAAATTTAAACAAAAACCAAATTAAAATAAATTAAAGTACCCAAATCGAAGTTTATGTAAAACCAAATTTTATTGCATGGCCTCCTCGAGTTCATCCAGCTCCTCATCCGCAATCTACGAATCACTTGAAAAGATAAGGGAGAAGGTGAGTCACCAAGACTCAGTGCAAAATACCTCTCCCGGTTATTGCAACATACTTACACAATTTATAATCCAGCAACATATATAAATATATAATGCACCCAACCTAGCTATCCTTAACTCCTTTTCTACCCCGTGTGGTACCAAACCACTGGTGGTGCCAAGCCACTGGTGACCCAAAGTCACGATATCCAATAATGTGATACCAAATCACTGGTGACCAAAGTCACGAATAATCAAGTTGTGGGGCCAACCCACGTGTGATACCAAATCACTGGGGACGATCCAATATCTCAAAAGTGCGGCCAACCCACGGTGATGCTAGACCACAGGGACGAGTCGCTATGAGGTGCCAAACCTCTGGTGTCCCAAAGACACAAATGTGATACCAAATCACTGGAGGTGCCAAACCTCTGGTGTCCAAATATACGGATATCAAATCCTTCCCCCTCCACTCATATTCCCAGACCAATATATATATATATATGTAAAGTATAAATCATGCCATCATACTTTGATTTGATCATATTCCACATAAAAATCGTAAATCATGATATCAATCCACATATATTAATATCATATCGAAACGGACTTACCCGAATCCTCATTTATACCATCTTGGTATCATATCAAGATCTCATCGTTTTCCACTTTGATAATATGATTAGTAAATTAATATTATATAAACATATACATAACTAAATTATAAAGTGTGTAAGGTACACACATTTCACCAACGCAATTACTAACATCCAAAGATCCGATCTATCGACTAGATCACTTTGTCCTACATTCGCCAAACCACAACACTTTAATCAAGACCATTCTACCAACATCATATCTTAATCCCAATAGCCTTAGGCTTTCTCAAACAACTTAAAGAATATAGAATCCTTACCACTTGACTTACCAACTTCGATTGCTAATGGAATGGGCTTAGATCGATTGCTTCCGAAGTCCCAAAGAGTCTATAAGAATGATCGATTCCTAAAATAGTTAGAATCTTGCAATCAATGCCCAAAAGTTCAGCCTTGACCACAAGAAAACGACATAGAAAAGAGAAAAGAAATAATAGGAAATTTGGCCATGAACACTTACCTATCTTCGAAAACCGATTGAAGAAAACCAATGAAATCCTACCCTTGATGATATTCGGCCAAATCAACACCAAAAGAGAGTGGAAAGTTTCGGCTATGGTTTTGAATGAAGATAGCAAAAGATATGTGGAGAAAAAGAAATAAAGTACGTGTGTGGCAAAGAAAATCTAAATGAGAGAGAGAGGATTCGGCTAGAGTGGAAAAGAGGAAGAAAAAGAAAAGTAAAATGGAAGAGGGAAATTCGGCAAAAAAAAATGAAAAGGCTTTTGGCTCAAGAGTTTGAAAGAAGAAAAGAAAAATGAAAGGGAGGAGATGGTAATTTCAGTTTTGAGCAAAAGTGGAAAAAGAAAAAGAGAGAGATGTGAGAAAAGAGATTCGGTCAAGGAAGCAAAAGAGAACAAAATGAAAGAAAATGCCTCCTTCAATGGTAGTATATTTTCAGGACAAAGAGAAAAAGAGTTTGAGAGGAGAAGAAACCAATACCAATTGGTCAAAAATAAAAGCCAAAACCAAAACAAAAGCTTACCTATTGCTCACTAATACATTCGGCTAGGGAGAGTGTTTTTGGAGAGAAAAGAAAATGATGTACAATAGCAAAGGAATAAGGCCAAAAAAAAGCTACCAACCTTCCAAGCCTTCAACAAAATCGGTTAACCCCTCCCCCTAGACCATTATGCCATCCATATACATGGACTAATGGCCATAGAAGAGTTTCTAAAACACTCTCCATCATCCAAGCCTTTTGTCCCCCATCCTTCCATAAGTCTTAAGAATCTTATCCCTAATTACAAGCTTTCCAAAACCGTTATTCAACTTAACAAAAATTTTGAAAGTCTAACCTACCATAAGAATGGCTTGGCCGACACTTAATGCTAAGATGCATAAAAAAATAAAGTCTTCCAATGCAATCCATGCTACTCGAACCTCTTCCCTCATGCAACCTTTCATGCATCATAGCCACCTTGCCACTTACTCCTCATGTGTTAGAATTTAATACTTAAATTATCTTAAGTGTCAAGATCACCTAGTTCACTTCATTAAATTTTTAAATAGCAAGAATTATTCTAGCTTCATAAATAAAATCAAGCCTTCACTAGACCATGCTAAGCACACAAACAATACTACCCGAGCTAACACAAGCTACCAACTGATATACAAATTTTAGGATGTTACAATTCTACCCCCTTAAAATAATTTCATCCTCGAAATTACCTGATAAAAAGAGTTGAGGGTACTGCTGCCTCATAACATCCTCCAGTTCCCACGTAGCTTCTTCTATGCCATGGTTCCGCCATAAGACCTTCACTAAAGGAACTGACTTCTTACGCAAAACTTTTACATCTCAATCTAGAATCTGTACTGGTTCCTCTTCCATCATCAAATCTGGACTCACCTCTATTTCCTTCACTTCCACGACATGGGATGAATCAGAACGATATCGTCTAAGCATGGAGACATGGAACACATCGTGAATCTGACTCAGCTCTGATGGCAACTTGAGCTGATAAGCTACTGGTCCCACACGTCTCAACACCTTATACGGCCCAATGAACCTTGGACTCAACTTGCCTTTTCTCCCAAATCTTAACACTTCCTTCCATGGCGAGACCTTCAGAAAGACCTTGTCACCCACAGCAAACTCTATATCCCTCTGCTTGAGATCGGCATAAGACTTCTGCCTATCCGAAGCTTCCTTCAGACAAGCCTGAATCAACTTAACCTTATCCTTAGTTTCAGCAACCAACTCTGGTCCTAACATCTGACGCTCACCCAACTCTGTCCAGCATGTAGGTGTGCGACACCTCCTACCATACAACGGCTCATATGGTGCCATCTTAATGCTTGCCTGATAACTATTGTTGTATGCGAACTCAGCTAATGGCAAAAACTCTTCCCAGCTGCCTCTGAAGTCCAAAACACAACCTCTCAGCATATCCTCTAAACTCTGTATAACTCCTTTCGACTGCCCGTCAGATTGTGGATGAAATGCCGTACTAAAATCCAACCGCGTACCCAAAGCCTGATGTAACGCTCTCTAAAACCTTGACGTAAATCTAGGATCTCTGTCTGAGATGATCGACACTGGTACACCGTGCAACCTCACTATCTCCGCTACATACAACTTAGCTAACTTATGAAGCGAGTAATCCACCCTTACCGGAATGAAATGAGCTGACTTAGTCAGACGATCCACAATCACCCAAACTGAATCCTTCTTACTAGGTGTAAGATGTAATCCACTGACAAAGTCTATAGTGATCCTCTCCCACTTCCACTGTGGAATCTTCACCAGCTGAAGTAATCCAGACGGCAACTGATGCTCAGCTTTGACCTGCTGACACGTCAGACATTTACCCACAAACTTAGTTACCTCCCGCTTCAGACCTGGCCACCAAAATTGCTCTCTTAAATCCCGATACATCTTGCTACCTCCAGGATGCATAGCGTATGGGCTACTGTGTGCGTCTCGAAGAATCCTTTGCCTCAACTCAACATCTTTCGGCATACAAGCTCTCCCTTGAAAACACAACACTCCATCACTGGACAAACTATAATTCTCTAAACCACTATTCTGAACCTGCAACCTTCGATCATTCAAACCATCATCCTCTAACTGTTTCTTCTTGATCTGCTCTAACCAAGTCAGCTTGACTTGCAGTTCTGCCAATAGACTCCCATCATCGTATAAACTAAGTCGAGCAAACATTGATCTTAAGTCCGATACAACCTTACGACTCAACGCGTCTGCCACCACGTTAGCCTTGCCCGGATGATACTCAATCGAACAGTCGTAGTCCTTCAACAGTTCAATCCATCTGCGCTGCCTCAAATTCAAATCTTTCTGAGTCAAAAGATACTTTAGACTCTTGTGATCCATGTAGACTATCGAATTCTCTCCGTACAAATAGTATCTCCAAATCTTTAGGGCAAAAACCACTGCAGCTAATTCCAAGTCATGCGTCGGATAATTAACTTCATGTGGTCTCAACCGTCGAGATGCATAAGCCACTACCTTCCCTTCCTGCATCAGCACACATCCCAAACCAGTATGTGATGCATCACAATAAACCGTGAATTCCTTGCCTGCCTCAGGTTGAATCAAAACCAGAGCTTCAGTCAGAATCTTTTTCAACTTGTCGAAGCTTTCTTGTTGCTTCTCAATCCACACAAATGGAACTCCTTTCCTCAATAACTTGGTCATAGGTGTTTGCTATCAAAGAAAATCCTCAAAAATCTTCTAATACCCCGCCAGACCTAGAAAACTCTGAATCTCAGCCACTGACTTAGGCGGCTTCCAATCTATCACTGCTTCGATCTTTCGAGGATCCACTCTAATCCCCTCAGCTGATACTACGTGACCCAAGAAAGTCACCTCCCTAAGCCAGAATTCGTACTTACTAAATTTGGCATATAGTTGCTTTTCCCTCAGAATCTGCAACACTACTCGCAAATGCGCATCATGCTCCTCCTCTGACTTGGAGTATACCAAAATATCGTCTATAAATACTACAACAAACTGATCCAAAAACTGCTGAAATACCCGATTCATCATGTCCATGAAAGCTGCTGGGGCGTTAGTCAATCCAAAAGGCATTACTAGAAACTCGTAGTGCCCATACCGAGTGCAAAATGTTGTCTTATGGATATCAGCCTCTTTCACCTTTAGATGATGATATCTAGACCTTAAATCAATCTTGGAGAAAATCGCTGCTCCTTTAAGCTGATCAAACAAGTCATCTATCCTCGGTAAAGGATACTTGTTTTTGATCGTCAGCTTATTCAACTGGCGGTAGTCTATACACATCCGCATCGTACCATCCTTCTTCTTGACAAAAGTACCGGCTCTCCCCAAGGCGAAACACTTGGTCGAATGAAACCTCGATCCAACAAATCTTGAATCTGAGCCTTCAATTCCATCAATTCCTTGATTGCCATCCTATACGAGCTATGACACCGCGCCGCTTTCGAGTAATGATCTATATCAAATTCGACTTCACGATCCAGAGGCAGTCCGGAAGTTCTTCTGGAAATACGTCAGCATACTCCTTTACAGTTCGAACATTCCCCATAGTTGACTCCTTAGCTTCCAAAGCACACACATGAACCACAAATACCTCACAGCCCTTCTTGACCAACTTCACAGCTTTCAACGTAGATACCACATTGGATAGATAATCTCTTCTATTACCCATCATAACCACCTCTTCTCCCTCAGCTGTCTTCAAAACCATGCTTTTGAAAGGCAGAATCAAACTTGCACGGTACCGACCAACCAGTCCATCCCAAGAATCAGATCGAACTCCCCAAACAACAGTTCCATCAGATCAGCTATAAACACTACCCCTTGGAGTTCTAGGGGTACATCCCTATACAGCTTATTAACTTCTACAGAGTGACCTAGAGGACTAAGTACTGTCATCCTCCTAGAAGCAATCTCAGATTTTAAGTTCATGGTCTCTACTATACTACTAGCAAGATACGAATGTGTCAAACCCACATCTATCAAAGTAGTATATGGAACACTAAAGATTAAGAACGTACCAGTGATGACGTCTGGTGCATCGCCCTCCTCTCGACGTCTCGCAGCATACACTAAACCAGCTTGTCTTGCCTCAGTGTTACTTGCACCTCTACCCGATGCTCCGCGGCCTCGACCAGAACCATTACTAGCTCTACCATTACCACGACCTCTCTGTGGTGACGGTCCTTCCTTCCTGAACTGAGCACGACCTTGACCCTCAGACTGATTCCTGGCTTGCTTACATGGACAGTCCCTCACACGATGATCCAGCGAGCCACACTCGAAACATCCTTTCCCTCCGGTCCAACATTCGCCCCAGTGATATTTTCCACATCGGTTACACTGTGCTGGTCCTTGATTAGCGGTAACAGGCCTTCCAGATTGATTCGTCCCACTCTACCTAGCCCTCTTTTGAGAATTACCGGTTGACCCAGATAATCCAAAACTTCTCTTATTTTTATTCCTGTCGTGATTCTGCTTTACAGATTCTTTTATTCCCTCATCAATCTTAGTCTTTTCAACCAACGCAGCAAACTCTCACTCCTGATGTGGAGCAATCAGCAACCTCAGCTCATCTCTTAAACCATCCTCGAATCCGGACACATCGCTCATGCTCTGAAGCCACAATACCTCCAGCATACCGACTCAATCTTAAGAACTCAGCCTCATATTCTGATACGGACTTACTCCCTTGGACCAAACTCAAAAATGCCTTACGCTGCGCATCAATGTATCTGGACCCAATATATTTCTTTTGATACGCTGCCTTAAAATAGTCCCAAGAGAGATCCTCTGTCGCAGCACTGTTTTGCACCATGAGCCACCACTGATATGACTCATCACGAAGAATCGACACTATCCCGTTCAGCTTTTCCTCGGCATTCAGATCCAGATCATCCATGATTCGCTCCGTCGCCTCTAACCAATATTCAGCCAAACTGGGAGCTACACCTAAAACACCTCAAAATACCTCGGCTCCATTGGCTTGGAGTCGCTCAGGTACAGATTTTTGAGCTCCCTCGCCTCCACCTATTCCAGCTACTCTCTCAAGAACTCTTAGAATTGCTTGAGACACTGCATCATCCCCCGTTTGATCCTGAAACTCAACTCCAACCGCTGGTGGTGGGGGTGGTGGTACCTCATTCTCGGATCCTTGACCCGACCTTACTGGCTCAGACACAGCCATCCTACCACGATCGCGTCCACGCATAACACGACCCCGACCTCGAGTGCTCATGTCTAAAATCTTGACTTATCTAAATTAAAAGTTTTATGCTTATGACATCATTCCACTATCTTTAAAACACAGTTTTATGAATAATTTTTTTAATAAGAAGTTGTTTTCGCGAGTACATCCAACCTATAGTTTTGGGTCTCTAGAGTAGCTCCTACTACTATACAATCATACCATCATCATATCAAAAATCAACAATTTGAAGTACTTACCCGGGCGGATCGGTGCCGAAAACTCGGTGCCATGCCTTTCAAACCATAATTTTCAAAAAAAAAAGCATTTTAAGACCATACTTTAAATCATTTTGGGCCTTAGGCCCACAGCCGAGCTTTTGAACTTAGCTCTGATACCAATTTGAAACACCCCAAACCCGATCCATACGCCACGACCGAATCTGGTATGTCACTAAGGAAAACATTTTGAAAAGAATCGAATTAACAATTAAATTTTAGTGAAAAACTCTTTGAAAATTCTATATTTGTAGAAAATAGGTGTATAATAAGCTTAAACTGATAATTACTTTGAAATTACCTAAATTAAACTTTAAAGCTTAGTTGATAAATTATAGGTTAGAAAACATTTATATCATTTTAAGAAAACTTGAATTTTTACTTTGAAAACCATTTGCATTTGAATGTAGAAACTTAATGTTTGAAAATCATTTAAATTGTAGAAATCACTTAATTTATATTAAACTATCAAACGATTTATATTACAGATGGTAAGATTTTAAAACCATTGCGCTTTTTTTTATAATTTTAGAAAACCTTGGGCTCAATTATTAAATTAACAAAATAATTTATAAGCCATATTTAAAACATATCCAAAGCATATAAATAATCCAAAACATAATTAAAGATGCCTTATTACAAACCCAAAATTTAAACAAAAACCAAATTAAAATAAATTGAAGTACCCAAATCGAAGTTTATGTAAAACCAAATTTTATTGCATGGCCTCCTCGAGTTCATCCGGCTCCTCATCCGTAATCTACGAATCACCTGAAAAGATAAGGGAGAAGGTGAGTCACCAAGACTCAGTGCAAAATACCTCTCCCGGTTATTGCAACATACTTACACAATTTATAATCCAGCAACATATATAAATATACAATGCACCCAACCTAGCCATCCTTAACTCCTTTTCTACCCCGTGTGGTACCAAACCACTGGTGGTGCCAAACCACTGGTGACCCAAAGTCACGATATCCAATAATGTGATACCAAATCACTAGTGACCAAAGTCATGAATAATCAAGTTGTGGGGCCAACCCACGTGTGATACCAAATCACTGGCGAAGATCCCATATCTCAAAAGTGGGGCAAACCCACGGTGATGTTAGACCACAGGGACGAGTCGCTATGAGGTGCCAAACCTCTGGTGTCCCAAAGACACAAATGTGATACCAAATCACTAGAGGTGCCAAACCTCTGGTGTCCAAAGACACGGATATCAAATCCTTCCTCTTCCACTCATATTCCCAAACCAATATATATATATATGCAAAGTATAAATCATGCCATCATACTTTGATATGATCATATTACACATAAAAATTGTAAATCATGATATCAATCCACATATATTAATATCATATCGAAACGGACTTACCCGAATCCTCGTTTATACCATCATGGTATCATATCAAGATCTCATCGTTTTCCACTTTGATAATATGATTAGTAAATTAATATTATATAAACATATACATAACCAAATTATAAAGTGTGTAAGGTACACACCTTTCACCAACGCAATTACTAACATCCAAAGATCCGATCTACCGCACTAGATCACTTTGTCCTACATTCGGCCAAACCACAACACTTTAATCAAGACCATTCGGCCAACATCATATCTTAATCCCAATAGCCTTAGGCTTTCTCAAACAACTTAAAGAATATAGAATCCTTACCACTTGACTTACCAACTTCAATTGCTAATGGAATGGGCTTAGATCGATTGCTTCCGAAGTCCCAAAGAGTCTATAAGAATGATCGGTTCCTAAAATAGTTAGAATCTTGCAAACAATGCCCAAAAGTTCAGCCTTGTCCACAAGACAATGGCATAGAAAAGAGAAAATAAATAATAGGAAATTCGGCCATGAACACTTACCTATCTTCGAAAATCGATTGAAGAAAACCAATGAAATCCTACCCTTGATGATATTCGGCCAAATCAACACCAAAAGAGAGTGGAAAGTTTCGACTATGGTTTTGAATGAAGATAGCAAAAGATATGTGGAGAAAAAGAAATAAAGTACGTGAGTGGCAAAGAAAATCAAAATGAGAGAGAGAGGATTCGGCTAGAGTGGAAAAGAGGAAGAAAAAGAAAAGTAAAATGGAAGAGAGAAATTTGACAAAAAAAAATGAAAAGGCTTTCGGCTCAAGAGTTTGAAAGAAGAAAAGAAAAATGAAAGGGAGGAGATGGTACTTTCTGTTTTGAGCAAAAGTGGAAAAAGAAAAAGAGAGAGATAGGAGAAAAGAGATTCGGTCAAGAAAGCAAAAGAGAACAAAATGAAAGAAAATGCCTCCTTCAATGGTAGTATATTTTCGGCACAAAGAGAAAAAGAGTTTGAGAGGAGAAGAAAACAATACCAATTGGTCAAAAATAAAAGCCAAAACCAAAACAAAATCTTACCTATTGCTCACTAATACATTCGGTTAGGGAGAGTGTTTGTGGAGAGAAAAGAAAATGATGTACAATAGCTAAGGAATATGGCCAAAAAAAGCTACCAACCTTCCAAGCCTTCAACAAAATCGGTCAACCCCTCCCCCTAGACCATTATGCCGTCCACATACATGGACTAATGGCCATATAAGAGTTTCCAAAACACTCTCCATCATCCAAGCCCTTTGTCCCCCCATCCTTCCATAAGTCTTAAGAATCTTATCCCTAATTACAAGCTTTCCAAAACCATTATTCAACTTACCAAAAATTTTGAAAGTCCAACCTACCATAAGAATGGCTTGGCTGACACTTAATGCTAAGATGCATAAAAAAATAAAGTCTTCCAATGCAATCCATGCTACTCGAACCTCTTCCCTCATGCAACCTTTCATGCATCATAGCCACCTTGCCACTTACTCCTCATGTGTTAGAATTTAATACTTAAATTATCTTAAGTGTTAAGATCACCTAGTTCACTTCATTAAATTTTTAAATACCAAGAAGTATTCTAGCTTCATAAATAAAATCAAGCCTTCACTAGACCATGCTAAGCACACAAACAATACTACCCGAGCTAGCACAAGCTACCAACTGATACACAAATTTTAGGATGTTACAGAAAAAGCCTTTCGACTAAATAATCAAATCCTGAAGGATTATTGCAACCAAAATCCTTACCTTGCTGCCGATTTGATTACTAATCAAATCCCAAAACTTTGTGATGTTCCCTCTTGCAATTGGCTAGACACTAAATCACTTAACTAGTTAGATTTTGGCTTTTCGAATAAATACGAAATAGATCTGAAACACCAAATATGGCCTTGGCGAATATCATGTGTAATTACCTTGTGATTTTAAATCCTAAAAGTGGTTACTTGCTTTGAAGTTGTCGAAATCCCTACTTGTCAATTGTTAGAATCTATTTTAATACATGGAAACTATGAAGATGGCCCTTGGCCGAATATCCACTTACCTTTTTTGACTAGATCCCAAATTTAACCCTTACTCTTGATGATGCCAAAACTCCTATAGGCATGTGTTAGATCCAAACCATCATTTAAACACAATAAATGACCTTTAGCCCAAAATAACACTCGTTTACCTTTGATCTAGAAATCCTGAAGAACTCCTCCTTGTAGTCGACAACAACCAAATCCTGAAACCCCTTTATTATTTCGGCCAAAGAATAGTAAAAGAGATTAGATTCCAACTTTTGGCTAAAAGAAAAAGGAATAAACGACAACAACAGAATCCTTACCCTTACTAAAATCAACAGCACTCCTGCTTGACACCACAGAAGGATTCGACTATAGGCTAAATGTTGATCAACAAGTTTTGACTTTTGAGAGTTTAATGAACCAATCGGCTAGGAGTCCCTTGAGTATTCAGCTTTTGAGTTTGAAGAAAGAAGAAGAAGATTGATGATGGATATTTTGCTAGAACACAGGGTATTTTGGCTTTGACAAAATAAAAGAGAAGAGAGGATATTTTCTAGAGAATTCGGCAGAGGCACAAAAAAAAAGAATAATGGCCTTACTCTCATTCCTTGGCCGAAAATCACCTCAAAAGAGTCCCTAGGCCGGCCACCTCTCTTCCCTCTCTCCCTTATCACTTGATCCCCTCCTCCTTAGTCAATCCTCAACACTCCAACCCCATCTATACTTCCTCCCTCTAGAGTCCATATGCCATCCACTACCTCCCCTCATTGCTGTAAAATAAAACTCTAAAAGTGCTCTCCTTGCTACTCGAACCTAAGCCTCATTTGAACAGCTTGTGGCGTCACCTCCTAGGGCTTTATGTAATATCCTAGAATAGGGGCTATTTTGTTATTGCATTGTTTGCATGTGTTTGGTCTGCGGTGTGGTTGTTTTGATGTTTTGGGGCTTAGTTGTAAGCCTGGTGTAAGCCTGAGTGGTAGGGAAAATTTTAGTTTTTAAGCTTTAAGTGAATAGAACTGAAGGAGCTAAGGGGTTATTGGTATTTTTAGGTGGATGTTAGCACAAAAAAAAAAACGAGGGTTGGCAAGGTTGCAGAAGAACGCCACTTAGAGCTTGAGTTTGGCGTCACTTGCAAGGGAAGGAGGTCCCATGTTCGAGCTGTGGAAGTCTCACTTTTTGCTTCCCATTTTTGACGCCAAGGTGGTTGAAGGTGGACCAAGTCAAATAAGTTGAATGGTGGGTGGAGAGTAAATCAAGGAGGTTGACTAGTTCAAAGTGATTTGAATTAGTGGCCATGAGTGTTTGGAGGTGGTGGCCGAATCTTGGGTGCTTCATGAGGGGAGTGGCCGGTTTTGGTAGGTGTGTGGGGAGTGCCGAAATTCTCTTAGGCTTATTGGTGTCTTTCGGTCAGCTTTAGTTTAGTATACCAAAGCCGAATTTTCAAAGTAAGTCTCTCATTGTTCTTCCTTGAAACCGAAAGCTTCAAGCAACCATACCTTTGCCGAAAATTACTTTGTTTTCTCTTAATTTTGTTGGTAGCCGGATGTCCTCTTGAATTCCTAGACATTATTTTTGGTTTGCTTCTTTTTCTTTTGCTTTTAGCCGAACTATTTACCCTCCCATATCTCTCTTTTTCTTTTTCTTTGGGCTAATCCGAAACCACACCCTCCTAAACAATTTTTCTTCTTCTTTTTCCTATTTTGGTTCTTGGCCGAATATCAACATTCTTCCTCCCCTTTTCTTTTGTTTTCTTCCTTTGTGTTTAGGTCGAACCTTGGTTAATTATTATAAACAACCATAGCCGATCCTTCTTCCTTCTTTTATTTAGTTTTGGCCGAAAGTCTCAAGCAAGGGTGATCTCTTCTCTCTTTCTTCAATCGTGTTTTCAGAGGAAGGTAAGTGCTAGGCCTAATGTTATTCTTTTCCTCTCTGTTCTCTGTCGACTTTCACATGAGTAAGAGCCGATTTTGGCATTTGTGGCTTGTGTGCTAATCTCTTGTTTTTGAACCAGTTATCATAGGGCCTCCGAGTGTTTGGAATTGATCAAGCAAAGCCTCCATCTTTGTTAATTAGTTGGTAAGTGGTGGGAAGGGTTTGTTGATAGTCTACCTCTTTTAGTATTCGATAAATCGAAGGCTTGTAAGGTTAATCGTTTGCGTGTTAGGGTGTGGCCGATTGTCAGAGGTGAACCATCGTTGGTTCAGGATTTGGTAGGAAATCAAATCATTTGTAAGGTAAGGGTTCAAGCGTTAACCCTTTGATTTAATTGTTTTGGCCGAATGGTCTAGGTTGCTAATCTCATGTTTGGCCGATTATAGGAGCAAGGTAATCGAGGGTCTTAGATCGGTTCTTTGGGATTAAGGCTTGCATTTTAACAGGTGTGTAAACTAACACACTCTTTGCTTAGTAATATGCTTAATAACCTGATTGCTTAATAAGGCCGAAACAGTTGGTTGATTGATGTGATACCCTAAGGGTATGTGCACGGATTCGGGTAAGTCCGTTTCGTTACGAGTTCTGTTGTTGATATACATGATATCATGATTTATGATGTATGTGCTATGAGATGCAACACTAAACATGTTAGCATGATTTGCATGATTTGCATACTTTACATGAGTCGGTATGATGATGGGTGATATGAGAGGAGGGGGAATATGATATCCGTGTCTTTGGGACACCAGAGGTTTGGCACCTCCAGTGGTTTGGTACCACAGATCGATTTATTGTGACTTTGGGTCACCAGAGGTTTGGCACCTCACAGCGACTTGTCCCGGTGGCTTAGTACCACAGTGGGTTGGCCCCACAGTTGATATTACGGGATCGTCGCCAGTGATTTGGTATCACACGTGGGTTGGCCCCACAAACTTGACTATTCGTGACTTCGGTCACCAGTGATTTGGTATCACATTTGTGACTTTGGGTCACCAGAGGTTTGGCACCTCATTGCGACTTGTCTCTGTGGTTTAACACCACCGTGGGTTGGCCCCACTTTTGAGTTACGGGATCGTCGCCAGTGATTTGGTATCACACGTGGGTTGGCCCCATAGATGGATTATTCGTGACATTGGGTCACTAGTGGTTTGGCACCACATTGATGGATATCGTGACTTTGGGTCACCAGTGGTTTGGCACCACCAAGGTTTGGTACCACACGGGTAGAAAAAGGTGTTATGGATGGTTAGGATTGGGTGCATTAATTGTATTGCTTTGTTTTGGTGTGTATTAGTATATTGCATTCATCAGGAGGGGGATTTATGCACTGAGTCTTGTGACTCACCTTCTCCCTTATCATCCCAGGTGACACTTAGATCGCGGACATAGAGCCGGGTGGACTCGTGGTGACCATGCCATGAATAAATTCGGAGTTGCACTGATTTAAAAAAACTTGGTACTATACTTCATATTTTTTTTTATTTAGTTGGTTTGTTGGGATTGTAAAAGGTTTTTTTTTAAAATTATGTTTTGGTTATATATATGCTTAGATTTGATTTCAAATATGCCTTAACAAATTATGGGTTAATATTGGATAAAACTTGGAAAGATAAGGTTTTCAAAACTACAAAGTGATATGTTTTAAACTTTACCATCGGGTATCACGCTGTAATTTAAAATGAATGCAACTCAAATGTTTTCCAAACTTATTCACTATCGGTTTTAAATAATCATACTCAAGATTTTTTTTTTTACAAGTACAAATACAGCAAAGAGTTTTCATCAACACTTTAACCGAAAACCTAACCTCTCAAATACGAATTTCCCCGTAACATACCAGATTCGGTCGTGGTGTTTTGGCCGGGTTTGGGGTGTTACACTTTAAGTGGCGCCTCCTTGGCACTTTAACAAGCCCATTTGTTTGTCTAATTTTCACTACAATTATTCTTAAGGCCTATGAAGCTTAGCTCCCCTTTAATACCTAAAAGTCTGATATTTTCTAAGGCATTTACCTACACTTTGAAGTTCTCAAAAATTCATACAACACATTTAAACACACATAGGCATGCTACTTCATACAATTAAGCAATAATGTACAAGCCTTAATTCCAGGATATTACAAGGCTACAATAACGACCGTGTGGTCTTGGGCCCAAGCCGTGTGGTTTTCGTACTTTTGCCCTTTTTCTCCATTTTTTACCCCTTTCTTGTTCTTTTCATCCTCCGGTGCTCTACGGAGTATAAAACATGAATACAAAGGTTTAGGAGCACCTATTTCCATAATTAAAGGGATAAAACATCCAAAAATATGCTAAATGTGAGATTAAAATATGTTTATATTATGGTTTATCAGTGGTCTTATTTATAGGTGAGGAGAGGGGGATAGTTTGCTAAAAATAGGAGGTTCCATCACTTCAAGCACCTTTAAAGGGTGGCCGACCATGAATTGAGGAAATTGAGCTAATTTTTGCTCAATTTAAGTGCCACAACAACCCAGGACTAAGACTCGGTCAAGTGCAAATCTTTAGGCAAATCTCTAATTTCTTCAACATTGTAAGCACCTTGTGCAATTAAACCAAAAAGTGGTTTATTGGACAGCCAACTGTAGCTGAAAATTAGGTTTACTTTGTATTCAATTTGGACGATTTTGTAATCCAAGAAAGCTATCATACTTGTCCAAAATAAATCAATAAACTAGAGTAGCAAAGAATAAAATTTATCCAATTTAAATAATTAATTACAACTCAAGTTATTAATGAAATATCTAAAATGAATATTTAAAAAATATGCTTGGCCAACTTCATGCCTTAAAAATACAATATGCTCAATTTAATATAAAATAAGCCATTTTATGCATGAAAACTATATAATCACAAGATCCGTCACAGGTTTCATCTCCGTCATGTATCTAAGGGTTTAGTTCATAATTTTAAAAGAAAACATCTCAAAAGAAAAGATAAAACAAAAAATAAGAAATCCCTAAAACCCTTGAAGGAATTGAAGGACATTTCCTCCGTCTTGAGTTTGATCCCGGCTTCTTGAGATGAATCAACTGGCTTTTTTTGAGTGAATCCCAAAATTTAACTACTCTGGCTCGGCTTTTTGGCCTAGCTGAACGCCCCCTAAAGGTTGGCCTCTAGGGTCTTTATATAGGCTTTTGAAATATGTTTCTTTGCCTCTAAGTACCCAAATCTGAATATAATTCTTCTTATTTGTGGTAGAGGCACACCCATGGCACACGCCAGTGTAAATCATGGCCAGGTCATGTTCAAACTTGTTGATGAGGCACGACCGTGTTTTTCAGAGTCCAAGCCGTGGTCGACTCTTCTCACAGGGCACGACCGTGTGGTCTTGGGCCCAGGTCATGTGGATTTCGTACTTTGGCCCATTTTCTCCATTTTTAGCCCGTTTTTCATTATTTTCATCCTCCGATGCTCTACTGAGTATAAAACATGAAAACAAAGGATTAGGAGCACCTATTTCCATAATTAAAGGGATAAATCATCAAAAAAAAAATGCTAAATGTGAGATTAAAATATGTTCATATTATGGTTTATCAAATACCCCCACACTTAAGCTTTTGCTTGTCCTAAAGCAAAATTCTCAAATCACAATTAAAATGAGCTTCCTCAATTCATAATCTTCATCAATACTTTCTCATCATAATTCATAGATAAGTTATACATGGATAATTCAACTCAAAGAGTCCTAAAGATTCAAACAATCAAAGCCATGAGTTTGTAACAAGAAAAAGATAGGTGTTTCCCCTTACCTAAATAATCACATTTAATTCAAAATCGGCAAAAGTTGACATCCTCACTAAAGATTCACTCAAATCACTTGAAGTGTTTAAGGTTAAAAAATAAAGCACTCATTAGTCAAACATGAGAAGTTAATCCCATAGGCTTGCATGAAAATCAAATCTCCACCATTGTAAAATGAGATGATACACAAATCAAAAGGTCTTAAAAAAGGGTTGTAACAGGGCTCGGTTAAAGGTGTGGATAAAAGCTGAATTAGAAGGGTTAGAATCGAGATTGAATTGACAAATTACCTAACTAGAAAAAATGAACTAATAAACTGAATAATTACATTAATTGAAAACTTGTAATACTAATAATACGAGCTTCTAGATGTTGAAATTAAACGTATATGCTCACTTAATCACAGAACTAATACTGAATATACTTTGATTTTTGATTGATTATATATATTTAATTTAATTTTTTTAAGAAAACAAAACAATATAATATAAAACTTTAACAACTAAAATAATATAATTAAGCAACTAATCAAAACAAATCTCGATAGAAGGGTAGTCAAAAGGAATGGTGATAACAAATACGAGATGGGTTTCGAGTTAATATTAGTGGGTTGATCAATAAAAAGGGTTTTTAGGATCAAAGGGGTTCACTAGGGGTCAATTATGAGGATAGGCTTTTAGTGGAGTAAGTGGGTTAAATCTTAGGTGCCTTAATCATCTCTGTATATCAAATCAATAGTGTGGTCTGGACATGTATAATCGAAGCAAGTTCTAGAACAACAAATCAATGTTGACACACTCATAATCAACAAAGTGAGAACGAAAAGAATGTATGCTCTAAAAGGCTCAAAATCTCACAAAAATTATGGGTATTTTGATGTCAACCTCATAAATTTCAAACTTCAAGGTAACAATTTAGATTCAGGTGAACAACCTACTAGAATTTTAATTTTTTGAAATAGACTCATCATGCTTGATTCTCTATTATCTTAAAGTTTAAATCATCATTGCACAATTATCAATGACTTAATCTAAAACATATTAATAAAAATCATGAATCAGCAAGAATTTCATTCTAATTAGTGATATGAGAAAATTACTTTAAGACAGAATATCATTCAGGGATTTGAGAATAATACAAAAAGTTAGGCACTTTTTCTAATAAACTTTCACCCCCACACTTAAGATGTACATTGCCCTCAATGTACAAAGATAGATAATAATCATATAACAATAAAATCAAAAGAGAGGGAGAGAAGTGAAACTTCCTGAATTTTGGATGAGATCCTCGAGTTGGAAGTGGTCGTGGTGTGGTGGCCGCTAACAATCTATGCGTTAGATGAACAAATTGGGTAACTCATGAAGAATTAGCCAGGAAATAGAAAAATAATTCTAAATATACTAATTATATATTTAAAGAAAAGAAAAATAAAAGGAAAGAGTGTAAAGAGTAAAATACGACTTAAAAGAACCGATTAATGGACTGAAATATCCTTATTGTTAGATGGTTCGCGAGGTGGGTGTGATTTCTAAGGCCGTGGTGTGTGATTCCCTAACAGCCTTCAGAACCTAAAACCAAGAAACTAAAATGAAATAAACTTTATTAAGCATAAGAAAGTCAAAGGGAAGGAAAATAAAGGAGAAGAGAAAAGAAGAATAAAAGCTAAGTGGTCTTAAAGACCCTTGGCTTGTCGAGTTAATGAAGCGACCAACATGAACTTATGTTGATTAGTCTCGTACAGAGAGACAGGACTCAGATCTTTCCGTTCCTTTGACATTTTTGAAGTGTAGATTGACACTTTTATAGAAAGAAGAAAGAGGAGAGTGAAGATGGACGGGAATGCCCATGCCCGTATATCGTGGGCATGTTGTGTCACACGGCCATGTTCCATGGCCGTGTGACGGTTCAATTTCTACTCCCACGCATTGTATTTAAGTTGCCACGCCTGTGTTGGTTCAACAGTGTCGGTCACGGCTATGTCGCACGGCCGTGGTGTTAGGTGAGTCCATGATTCAAAGATATTTTTCTTGTCTTATCTCGAACTATCTCTACCATGTCAGTATGAAAATCCGTAGCATCCATACGGCCGTGTGTAAGGTCGTGTGATATGAAAATCTGCTCTTCATTAACTTGGTTAGTCTGTGGTTAGGTGCTAAAAAAAGAAATGAAAATAAATAGGGTTAGTGCTCGGGTTGCCTCTCGAGAAGTGCTCGTTTAGACTTACATCTTATTCACACTTTCACGGTGGTTTAAGGAGTGAAAAATCCTTTTTCAGGCTATCATCATATAATTTGAGTGGGGTTTACTTTAAAAGTATCAAAAGTAGAATTACTTACCTCAACTGTTCCATAAGGGAAAATATTAAATACTGTAAAGCGGATCTCTTCATTTATCTTTAGGTTTGATTTGGCAATTCGCGGGTCTGTTCTACCTAACAGTACCTGATCTCCTATTTTAAAGAGATTTTATGTTCCTTTAAGTTCTTTTGGGGCTTCCTTCAATTTCACTTCGTGTGGGTTTGATTCTTCCTTGAAATGTATCTCCCACTTATCTATCTCATCGGTCTGAAGCCGTCGTTCCTCATGAGATATTTTCTTGTTGGTACGAGCTATAGGATCTAGCTCTGTAGTGTAATTCTGTGGTGTTTCCTGAAAAGAGAGTTTAACTGAATGCTTATCAAGGGAATTTACGCCCTCACCTTTCTCACTCGATGTCCTACTTGAGTTGAGATCTTGATGACTGATTGATTCATTACCTACATGAAGTATGAGTTCACCTGTGCTAACATCAATTTTAGATCTGGCAGTTACGACAAAAGGTCTTCCTAAAATTAAGTGGATACTATTGTCTTCATCCATATCTAAAATAATAAAGTCTACGGGGAATATGAATTTGTCAACTTTAACTAGTACATCTTCAATTATACCCTTGGGATGCGAATAGTCTTATCAGATAGTTGAATACTCATCCTAGTTTGCTTAGGTTTCCCTAGACCTATCTTTTTAAACATTTTAGATGGCATAACACTGATACTTGCCCCTAAATCAGCTAAAGCATTCTCAATATATAAACTACCAATTCAATAAGGAATTGTAAAACTCCCTGGATCTTTTAATTTTCGTCGTAGTATGTTCTGTAACATTTCTGAACACACTACGTTTAATTCCAAATGTTACTCCTCATCTAACTTTCACTTGTTCGTTAAGAGCTCTTTTAAAAATTTCCTTGAATTTGGCATCTGCTAAAGAGCTTCAAGAAGCGGTAAGTTAATATGTAGTTTCTTTAAGAGTTTAAGGAACTTACCAAACTGTTCTTCTGTGTCGTCTTCCTTCATCGCATTGGGGTAAGTTATACGAGGTTTGTATTCTTTAATTACCAGTTTTGGCTTTTCTTGGCTTACCTCAACATTATCATCACTTACCACAGGTTCTTGCCTTGGCTTAGATTCAGATTCTACTAACCTTTCATTGTCATGAGTTGTTATGGCTTGAATTTGCTCTTTTGGATTAGTCTCAGTGTTACTTGGCAAACTACCTAGTGGTCGTTTGGAGATCAGCTATGTGAGTTGCCCTAACTGGTTCTCGATCCCTTTAATCGATGCTTGTTGATTTTTAAGTGTTGTCTCAGTTTTTTGAACTCGAGTTTCAGACATCGCTATAAATTTTGTTAGCATCTCTTCAAGGTTCGATTTCTTTTCCTGTGGGTAGGGCTGTTGTTGGAAGTTTGGAGGGGGTGGTTGTTGTCTCTGATTTCCTTGGCCACCCCATGAGAACTTGGGCTGGTTCCTCTAACAAGGATTATAAGTATTACTATAGGGGTTATTTTGAGGTTTAAAATTACTACCCGTATAGTTTAATTGTTCAATTTCCATTCCCGAATTGTAGGGTGGGTACTCAATATTCGCCACACCTCTTAGATTTGAATCACATTGCATAACTGGATGTACCTGCAAATAACCACACAAACTGTCAATCTTTTTATTCATCATCTCTACCTGATTTCATAGCATGGTGACTGCGTCGAGATTGAAAACTCCAGCTGCTTTAGTTCGTTTTGTCCTTGTAACTTGCCACTGATAGTTATTCAGTGACATCTCCTCTATGAATTCATAAGTTACTTCAGGAGTTTTGTTATTTAGGGTTTCGTCAATGGCTGAGTCAATTAACTGTTGGGTTGGGGGTTCACACTGTTGTAAAAAGTTTGGACCTATAACCACTAGGGTAAACCATGGTGTGGGCACTTTCTCAATAGATCCTTGTATCTCTCCCATGCATCGTATAATGTTTCTAAATCCATCTGCACAAAAGAAGAGATATCATTCCTTATTTTGGTCATTTTGGCATGTGGAAAATATTTCAGTAAAATTCTTTCAGTCATTTGGTCCCATGTAGTGATTGATCCTTGTAGAAGAGAATGTAACCACTGTTTGGTTTTATTTCTCAAAGAAAAGGGAAATAACCGAAGACAAATGGCATCATCAGAAATGCCATTTATTTTGAAGGTATCACAGAATTCTAGAAAATTAGCTAAATGAGTATTTGGGTCTTCGTCCTGCAAACCATCAAATTGAAAAAAAACTGTTGAATCATTTGTATAGTGTTAGGTTTTAATTAAAAATTATTAGCGGCTATAGCAGGCCTAATAATACTCGATTCAGCTCCTGTTAAATTAAGTTTAGCATAATCATACATAGTTCGAGGAGCATGCTGGTCGGCCATATCTTGATGTGGTGGATTATTCTCGGCCATTACTTCAATATTATCAGCTTCGTCGTCTTGCTCTTCTTGTATGTAATTTAAGCTTCGCCTTGCTTCTCTACGATTTCTGCATACGGTTCCTTCAATATCACTATCATAAAGTAGTGGTCCTGTCGGGTTCCTTCTATTCATAAACTAGAGGTACCTACTAGGAAAAGAGAAAAATAAAAATAAATTTAATTGTAGTAAAATATAATATGGCTAAAGTAATAAAAATTGAGTGTTCTTAATATTTCAGTCCCCCGGGAACGGTACCAAAAACTTGATCGTGTCTGTCGAGTCTTAAAAATTTATAAAAAGAATGATCGAACCTTGAAACTAACTAAGACAATGATGGGGGCAAGTGCACCTATCGAATAGTAGTATAGCTAGCGGCAAGACCGGATTGTCGAACCCAAAGGAACCAAAAGTACTAATATTAACTCCCTTTCTATTATTTAGACTACGAATTAAGGGAATTTTTTATCTAATATAAAATTAACTAATCAACTAAACTAAAGGTGCTAAGAAAAAGAAGAAATTGGGGAAGGACTTGAGGGAAAACCGATTGATTTAGAAAATACCTGAGGAAGAGTCCACCTAGACTTCAATTGTTATCTAACTCTGAACCAGACGATTTCTTCACTTGACTTGATCCGTAGGATTCCCTAATTTATAGTAATACCTCTCTCAAGGCTACTAACATCTAACCCTAGGTTGATTAATTGAAATCTCTTTCTAATTAAAACCCTAGAATTGCATTAACTCAATCTATGGACTCCCATATTAGGTTTGACCCTAATCCGGTAGATTTTTGTCACCCTATCTCTAGGCGCATGAGAAACTCTGCTTAACTATGCTAGATCTACTCTTAGACAAGTTCTCTTCCTCCTCTGCCTAAGCACATCACACTTGAATCAATATTCCGAAAATACAAAAATAAGAATTAAGAACACATAGTTAAGAACAAATCAAGTATTTATCATACAGCTCAGATAATAATAACAAGTCTGTCATAGGTTTCATCCCTCTCAAGTATCTGACGGTTTAGTTCATAATTGGAAAAGAAAACATCTCAGAAGAAAATATAAAACAAAACATAAGAAATCCCTGAAACCCCTTGAAGGAATTGAAGGAGAGTTATTCCGTCTTGAGTCTGATTCCGGCTTTTTGAGATGGATCAACTAGACTTCTTTGAGTGAATCCCTAAATTTAAGTGCCCTGGCTCGGGTCCTTGGCCTAGCTGAACGCCCCTTAAAGGTTGGCCTCTAGGTTCTTTATATAGGCTTCTGTAATATGTTTCTTTGCCTCTAAGTACCATAATCCGAATAGAATTCTTCTTATCTACGACAGAGACACGCCCATGGCACACACCCGTGTAAATAGTGGCCATGCCGTGTTCGAACCTGTTGATGAGGCACGACCATGTTTTTTCAGAGTCCAGGCTGTGGTTAACTCTTCCCACGGGGCACGACTTGTGGTCTTGGGCCCAAGCCGTGTGGTTTTCTTACTTTTGCCCTTTTTCTCCGTTTTCGACTCATTTCTCGTTCTTTTCATCCTCCGGTGCTCTACTAAGAATAAAACATGAAAACAAAGGATTATGAGCACCTATTTCCATAATTAAAGGGATAAATCATCCTAATTGTGAGATTAAAATATGTTCATATTATGGTTTATCAGGGGTCTTATTTCTAGGTGAGAAGAGGGGGATAGTTTGCTAAAATTGGAGGTTCCATCACTTCAAGCACCTTCAAAGGGTGGCCGACCATGAATTGAGGAAATTGAGCTAATTTTTGCTCAATTTAAGTGCTACGACAACTCAGGACTAAGACTCGGTCAAGTGCAAATCTTCAGGCAAATCTCTAATTTCTTCAACATTGTAAGCACCTTGTGCAATTAAACCAAAAAGTGGTTTATTGGACAGCCAACTGTAGCCGAAAATTAGGTTGACTTGGTCTTCAATTTGGATGATTTTGTAATCCAACAAAGATATCATACTTGTCCAAAATAAATCAATAAATTAGAGTACCAAAGAATAAAATTTATCCAATTTAAATAATTAATTACAACTCAAGTTATTAATGAAACATCTAAAATGAATATTTAAATAATATGCTTGGCCAACTTCATGCCTTAAAAATATAATATGCTCAATTTAATATAAAATAAGCCATTTTATGCATGAAAACTATATAATAAAGTAGAAAATCACATTTTAAAAATTTCTGTCTTAATTTCGTATTTTCACATATTTCATTAATTTATTAAACAATTAATTAGTTCTGGCAACAAATTCAAGTAAAAAAGGTGATAAATTATATAGGAAAAATCCTATATTTTTTTTTGTTTACAGAGACACGTGGCCTGATGACACGAGCATGTGTCCCCTGTTTTATGACAAAATTTCTAAGTGTTGAAAAAATTCTTGAGTTATCGGTTTAGTCCCGAACCACTCCCAATGCATGTTTAGGGCCTCATAGGCTCGTATGAGGGACAAATTGATTGAGATTGAATGATGATTGCATGTATTAATAGTGTGATGAAAATGTGTTGTAAGTGTGTGTAAATGTGTAAATGTGTTGTAAGCCCGGTAATACTCTATAACTCTATTCCGGCGTTGAATATGGGTGAGGGATGTTACATTTATTGGTATCAGAGCTACAGTTTAGTCGATTCTAGGACTAACGTAGTGTGTGTGAGAGTCTAGCTATACATGCCATATATAAACTGTGATAGTGTGATGACTCCTGATATTTTAACATGTGTTTTTATATAGTAAATGGATCCGAATCGATTATAGCTAATAAGGTTGAAAGTAATGTGCCCGCTCCCGCTCAAGGGATAGCGCTGTCTGATTCTAGACTCGTAACGGGAAACCGAAGAGGAAAGGCTAAAGAAGCCTTCTTCCAAACAATGAATGAGTGGTTCACACAATATATCCGAACAAACTTGGCTGCTCAACAACCTCCACCCCCTCCTAATCCCCAACCAGTTCCCGTAGCTCCTCAAGAAGATAAGCTTTTAAGATTGAATAAGCCTCCAGTGGATAAGATCCGTAAACACGGGGCTAAACAGTTCAGAGCTATTGTTGATGATGATCTTGAGAGAGCCGAGTTTTGGCTTGAAAATACGATTCGACCATTTGATAAGCTTTCTTGCACACCAGTTGAATGTTTAAAATATGCTATATCACTTCTGAGAGACACCACGTACCAATGGTGAAATACATTAGTATCAGTGGTACCGAGAGAGAGAGTCACTGTGGAGTTCTTTTAGACCGAGTTTCGAATGAAATACATCACCAACAGTTTCTGGATCAAAAGCATAGAGAGTTTTTAGAACTGAAACAAGGCTGTATGATCGTAACTGAGTGCGAGAGAGAATTTGTGCTGTTGACTAAATATGCTCGAAAATATGTTTCTACCAAATAAATTATGTACAAGCGGTTTGTTGATGGGTTGAATGAAGATATTAATATTTCGGTCAGAATTTTAGATTTGAAAGAGTTTTTTGTGTTAGTCGACCAGGCTTACAAAGCAGAAGACTTTAGTCGAGAAAAGAGGAAAGCTGATTTAGTGGCTAGATACTTGAAGAAGAGGCCGATGAATAAACCTTATCATTCTTAATCAAAATAATCTCGAGATTAGTATAGTTGATCAAATGCATCAGTGGGATACCAGAATAGAGATAGTGGAAACCAACATGTAAATCCTAAAGCTCAAGCTACTTCTGTCTCAAGTGTAGGCAGTGTGAGAAATAACAAACCTGAGTGCCAACAATGTGAGAGACGACATTTTGGAGATTGCTGGAATAAGAGTAGTAAAGCTTGTTTCAAATGTGGCTCGCCATATCACTTTATTCGAGATTGCCTATAGTTATCCGAGAAAGAAAAAGTTCAGAATGCAAGATTGAGCAATACGACTAAGAAATTTTGGGAATGTGTCCAGTGGTAGAGATGTGACTAGGGATTAAGTTGTGAGATCCGAAGCTAGAGTACCAACCTGAGCTTATGCTATTCGCACTCGTGAAGAAGCATTGTCCTCATATGTTATTACTGGTACATTCTCTCTTTACGACACTAATGTGATTGCTTTAATTGATCCTGGATCGACACATTCGTATGTTTGTGAAAATTTAGTGTCTAGTAAAAAATTACTGTTGAGTCTATAGAATTTGTAATTAAAGTATCGAACCCCTTAGGCAAGTATGTGTTAGTCGACAAAATATGCAAGAATTTTCCTTTAACGACCTAGGGTTACTGTTTTCCTGCTGGCTTGACGCTTTTACCATTTGATGAATTTGATATGATTCTGGGTATGGATTGGTTGACTCTACATGATGCCGTTGTGAATTGTAGGTGAAAGATTATTGAATTGAAATGTCGAAATAATGAAATTTTTCAGATTGAATTTGATGAGTCGAGTGGGTTGCCTATAGTGATTTCGTCGATGCCGTCTTAGAGATATGTGAGAAAAGGTTGCGATGTGTATCTAGCATATGTTTTAGATACCAAAATATCAGAAAAGAAGATAAAATCAGTGCCTATAGTTTGTGAATATCCGGATGTATTTCCAGAAGAATTGCCTAGGTTGCCACTAGTTAGAGAGGTTGAGTTCGCTATTGAGTTAGTACCGAAAACTTCATCGATATCTATAGTTCTGTATAGAATGGATCTGACAGGGTTGAAATAGTTGAAAGCTCAGCAAGAGTTAACAGATAGAGGTTTTGCACGATCGAGTTTTTTGCCCTAGAGTGCGCCAGTATTGTTTATTAAGAAGAAAGATAGGTCAATGAGAATGTGTATTGATTATTGTCAACTCAACAAGGTTACGATAAAGAATAAGAATCTGTTACTGAGAATAGACGATTTGTTTGATCAGTTGAAAGGTGCAATAGTGTTTTCAAAGATTGATTTGAGATTTGGTTATTATCAATTGTGAGTTAAAGACTCAGATGTGTCAAAAACTACATTTAGAACGAGGTGCGGACATTATGAATTCCTTATTATGCCTTTTGGACTAACTAATGCCCCTGCGATTTTTATGGATTTGATGAATCAGATATTTATATCGTATTTAGATAGATTATTTGTTGTGTTCATTGATGACATTTTGATATATTCTCAAGATGATTCTAAGCATGCTGAGCATTTGAGGATTGTGTTGCAAACCTTGTGTAACACTCCAAACCCAATCAATACACTACGACTAAATCAGGTTTGTTACAGGAAAGGCAGTTTTGAAAATAATAATCGTACTTCATAAAAACTTTTGAATGGTGTTCCTAACTTGAGAATTAAATAAAAATCCCGTTAATAAATATCTTACCATCATCTTATTAGAACAGCTAGGATTTGAAAATAGGTTTGTTTTGTCAAAACTGAACTTAGAAGAATTTCATAAATGTGATAGTTGAAAACAATGTTGAAGTTTTAATAATACCACCAAGTTAATTACTTAGTTAATCGCAAGCCATCTTTTGTTAGCCTTTTGAAAACAGTTTGATTATGTTTTTAATTTTAGAAAAACTCTATATTTGATAGTTTATCAAAGGTATAATATCAATATTAAAACCAAACCCCAAATTTAAGTTAAAGTGGCCTTATTACATAAGAAAACCCGAATTAAAATAAGTTCAAAATAAAATACGAAGTTTAAGAAAGTAATAGTAACGCATGGCCACCTCGAGTTTGCTCCGACTCCAAAACCCGCGATCTAGTGATTACCTGCAAAATTTAGTAGAGGGGTGAGTCACCAAGACACAGTGTGTAAATCCCCGTATAACGCAAACTGGGCCTTAAACCCACATAATACAACATGTTAATCATGTATGCAATGCAACCCAACCTAACCTAGTATCTCCATCCTCTAGGTCACCTTAATCATCCAAACACCCATGGAATTATGCCATTGTGGTTCTTGACCACCGTGGTCCCAGACCACTCGTGTTGAAGTCACTAATACATATAATCGTGGGGCCAACTCACTGTGGTCTTAGTCCACCGAGACAAGTCACTAATATATGATTACGTGGTTTCAAACCACTGTGGTTCTTAGACCACCGTGACATAGTCACTGATTCACACTTCCCCTTTCATTCAATCTTGAGCCCATGCTCATTTCATCATACCAAATATGAATGAAACATACTCTCAATGTGTAACAATTAATTATTTCATACATGCATATATTCAATAGTATCATCACAACAGCACTTACTCGGTGTCTCCAACCCTTCCCGTGAGGGTATCTCAACTATCAAGTCTTTCATTTTAGCTTTCAGCCAGCATAGTTAATAACACAAACAGTAAAGAAAAATGTGAGAAATACACACTTGATAACGCTCAAGACTAAACTCTCTACGTCGACACTTTCACTAGCAGCGACAACGGCTATTTGTCTATCCTAGGTAGACGTCGGCTCTCTACTACAACCTGGCGGATAGTCTCGAACTGTCAACACCGCATGCCTTTTAAACCTAGGAATCGAGGCTAGGGGTTCGCTCCCTTCTTTTAATTGACTGACACTTGCATCCATGGTAAGACTCTTTAATCAGAAAACTAGGTTAAAGCGATGAAAGATAAAGAGGATAGGTACCAATTCACAAGAAGCTTCTTACCTCGACCAACGAGAACCAACACTAGAAGATTGGCTTACAAAACTGAATGAGCCTCTAAATAACACCCAGTTAGAACTGATTCCCAAAACTGAATAAAGGAAATGGCCTTTTGGCCAATCCAAAAAGAGAAGAGACCCCCTTTTATCCAATCGGTCAACATCCAACTTACCAAAGGCCACCCGAATGCTGGCTACACGATTAAGAGAAGAAGAGAATAAGCCCTTCTACAATCGGCTAATGCCCAAACGAAGTGAGTCAGCAACTTCAGTTTAATAGAACAACAAGAGAAGAGGTAAAGAAAGAATAGAAATAAAAGAAGAATCCCTTACCGAAGTAACAAGGAGATACCGATTGAGAAGGCTAGAAGGGTGTGCTTGCACTCTAACAGATTCGGCCTTTCCACTAGTAAAACCAAACACAGAGAAAAGAAACGGTTCGACCTTCTACCAAATGAATGGCTAAAAGGTTATATGGTGGATATCCAAAGAAACAAGAAGGAGATAAGAAAAACAAAGAGTGTTACGATTTTGGTAGAGAATAAATGCACGAAAGTGAAAGAAAGGGAAGATGGTTTCAGCTTTGGAGAAAAGTTTAGCAAAAAGAAGAAGAAAATTGGATTAATATAGAGGATGATGGGAATAGATTTGGCCAACACTTGCAATGGAAGAAAGATGGAGCAAAAGAAAAGAGATAGAGATTTCAGTTATAGGGAAAAGATGTAGAGAAAGAGAGTAGAGAAGAGTGTTACGGTTTTCTTTGATAACCAAAAGAAAATGACACCAAAACCCAAGTGAAAAGAAGAAAGGGAGGGCTCTATGAACGGTTACTACACTGACCGAACAAGTAAAACGAATGAAATGAAACAATGCCTCTAGCCTAAAGAATCTTCAGCACACCCCCAAGCTAGAACTAAACCAAATTCTTCCCCTTTCAAGCTTCCTACATTCAGCCAACTCCACAACCACCACCAAATCCTACAATTTCCTCCTACATTCACCCCCCCTCAATCATTTGAATTAATTTGACCAATTCAAACTCCACCCCCTCCTCATGACCACTCATTCAAATGGCTTGACTCATTCAACCAACATCCTTGGAGAGTCCTTGCCAAAACCACCACCTTAGCTCCCTAAGTGCAAAAATAAATCTTCTGAATGCTATTGACGTGACTCGAACTCCTCCCCCTGTTGCTCCCTTGTGACGCCACACCCCTGCACCTTAAGTGGCACCTTCTTGCCACTCCACCACACCTCTTCTTATGTCAACAAACAAAGAGATTATCCTTAAGACCTATTTCACCCAGCTCTCCCCTAAAGAGCCTAAAAACAAAATTTACACCAAGGCTCAAGCTTGACCCCGAGCCTTCCCAAGACCTCCAAACATACTAAATCAACAAACAGAACATGCCAAACCCATAGCAACACATAAAATGTAGAACCCCTAATTCTAGGATATTACACCTTGAGAGATAATCAACTGTAGTGAGTTTTGGCTCTGGGAAGTCAGATTTTTAGGACATATTGCCTCAATGGATGGCCTTCGAGTTGATCTCAGTAAGATTTCTACAGTTATTGACTGGAAACCACCTAGAAATGTATCTGAGATCAGAAGCTTTCTGGGATTAGTTGGTTACTATCGACGTTTTGTAAAAGGGTTCTCGATGATTGCTACACCGATGACTAGACTGCTATAGAAAGATGTAAAATTTGAGTGGTCTGAAAAATGTCAACAGAGTTTTCAGCAATTGAAAGCCTTTTCAACCGAAGCACCAGTGTTAGTTTAACCTGAGTCGGGTAAAGAATTTGTGATTTACATGACGCGTCATTAAACAGTTTGGGTTGCGTGTTGATGCAAGAGGGAAAAGTGATAGCTTATGCTTATAGACAGTTAAAGCTGCATGAAAAGAACTATCCGACGGATGATTTAGAGTTGACCGTTATTGTATTTGCATTGAAAATTTGGCGTCATCATTTGTACAGTGAAAAATGCCACAAAAGACCCTTCATAAAAGCTTAAAGTATATTATGACTCAGAAAGATTTGAATTTTGACAATTGAAATGGCTCGAGTTATTGAAAGATTAGAAGTTAGTGATTGATTATCACCCGGGAAAAACGAATATAGTCGCGAATGCTTTGAGTAGAAAATCATTGTTTGCTTTGAGAGCAATGAATACACAGTTGACATTATCTGATGATGGCTATTTCTAGCTGAGTTAAAAGCTAAACCAGTATTTCTTCAGCAAGTTTGTGAAACTAAGAAATGTGATAGTGAGTTGCAAGCTAAAAGAGTACAATGCGAGTCGACTAGTGATTCAGAGTACCAAATCAGATCTGATGATTGTTTGATGTTTCAAGATAGAATCTGTGTACTGGAAAATCCAGAGTTGATTCAAAAAATTTTACACGAGGCACATAGTGGTTGTTTATCCGTTCATCCCGTGAGTACTAAAATGTACAATGATTTAAAATAGCTGTATTGGTGGTCGAGTATAAAACGAGACATTTCTGATTTTGTAGCGAGATGTTTAGTGTGTCAGCAACTTAAAGCTGAACATCAAGTGCCATAGGGGTTTACTTTAGCCTGTGATGATACTAGAGTGGGAATGGGACAGAGTTACGATGGATTTCATATTGGGATTTACTTTATCTTCGAAAAAGAAAGTGAAAGTAGTTCGCTACTGTTTGAAAGTAGCTTCAGATAGTCAGAAATTGCACGTGGATTATAAACAAAAAGACATTAAATTTCAGATCAGTGCAAAGTATTTTTGAAAGTATCTCTTTGGAATAAAAATACTTCGTTTCGGTCGTAAAGGCAAATTGAGTCTGAGATTCATCGGGCCGTATGAGATTATCGAAAAAATAGGTCCAGTTGCATGTTGGCTAGCTTTACCGATTGAATTAAAGAAAATCCACAATGTTTTTCATGTTTCGATGTTGCGTCGATATCGATCGGATCCCTCACATGTGATTTCTTTGTCAGAGATTGAGATTCACCAGATATGACGTACAACGAAGAACCGATCAGACTTTTGGCTCGAGAGATCAAAGAATTGAGAAATAAAGACATAGCTTTAGTGAAAGTCTTGTGGAAACGCCACGAGATTGAAGAGGCTATGTGGGAGAACGAGGAAACTATGAGAAAACAATACCCTAATCTATTCACTGGTAAGATTTTCGGGGACGAAAATCCCTAAGAGGGAGAGTTGTAACAACCCATTTTTAGTCAAATCAAAACAGTGGTTTTAGGACCACAAATCTGAGGTCAAAATATTTATTCTATTATTATTTTAATGTTTATAGAATAACTGAGTGATTATGTGAAAATTTCGTTAAGAAATTTTATCGTTTGATTGGTCAATTTGATAAAAAAAGGACTAAATTGCGTAATGCATAAAACTTGAGTTCTAATAGCTAAAAGTGCCTAATAGCTATATAACCTTAAAGTAAAGGTCCTTATGCTGAAATTGGACCATTGTTAAGGTTAGTGGACATTTATGTCCATGGTTTATGTGATATATTAATGTTTTCTTAAAAGGTTAATGTAGTAAATTAGTTATTAATTAAGATAAAATAAGAAAAACAAAAGAAAAATCTTTCATATTCTTCATTTCCACCAAAAAATAAAAAGATGAAGAAGCCATAGAAGTTTTTTTTACGGTTCAGTCACTTTAGAGTTTAATTGGTAAGTGATTTTGACTCGATTTTTAATGATTTCTATGTTTTTTCAGATCATTGCAGCTAGGTCTAGCTAGCCCAGGGACTAATTTGCAAATTGTTTCCAATGATGAATATGTATGAGTTTTGATGTTTGATGATAGATTATGATTATTTGTTATGAATTATACAAGTTTTGTTAAGTGATTTTTAATGAAAATGCAAAACAGGGATTAAATTGAGAAATGTTGAAACTTTGTGGTTAAGATGTGAAATAAATGAAAAATATGGGCTGCTAGGGGCATAATGGTAATTCGGCTAAGCATGGGTCTTTTGAAATTTGCATGAATTTGTGATTTTGTGCAATAAGGACTAAATTGTAAAAATGTGAAAGTTTAGGGGCTAATGTGTAAAATAGCTCAAATGTATATTGTGGATTGAATTGAACAAATAGATGTTTAAATAAGTTAATTTTGAATATATTTAGATCAAGAAAGGAGAAATATGGACTTAGATCGGGGAAAGATCAAAGTTACGGAATAGTTGACTCGATTAGCCGTTTTAGCGACCGAGGTAAGTTCTTATGTTATAATTTTATTTCAAATGTATTCTATATGCTTTGATATAGCATAAATTGTGATTATGTGCCTACGGACAAGTTCGAAAATGATTCGGTGATAATTTGACAATTGGAATCCCAGTTGAACCTTAGGAATAGTTTGGGATACTAGTGACATGTCATTAGCGGATACAGTGAGTTGGCTTCGGGCCATGTTATAGCACTTCGGGTGCGAGATAAACCGATTTGGCTTCGGATCATCCGTATTGTCTGATTTGGCTTTGGACCATGATATTAGTACTTCGGATAAGTTACCTTGATTTGGCTTCGGGCCATGTTATATGTACTTATCGTGTGAGACCTTAGAGTATCCAACTTCTATTCTGAATGGATCAATAGGTAAATGGAAGATGAGAATGTGTATGAGATTTGTACGAGATCGTTCATGTATGTGTATAAACTATTTTAGCATTGAATCGAGAAAATGATTATGAAAGTATATAATTTTGTGAATAAGTATTTGAAAGGTTTGTTAGTCGATATAAGCTACATGTTGGTGTATTCAAATTATTAAATTATATTTATGTGATTGCATTAAGTTTACCTCATATGAGCTTACTAAACTTTATAGCTTACTTTGTGTATTTTCTTGTGTTTTATAGTGATATCAAAGATAGCTCAGATTCGGGGATCGTTGGAGATCATTTCACACTACCACCTATCACTTGGTACCTTTGAACTTTGGTATTTTAAGTATATGGCATGTATAGGAATTTTGAGTCATTTTGATTATGGGTTGATAGTGATTTTGGGCATTTGTAATGACTTGTAATGGCATATACTTTGGTTTGTAAATATGGCCATGAGTGTTGGGTTAATTTGGTAGATGTGGTTATTTTGAGTTCATGGATGGTTATGAGAATGGTTTATGTTATGAGGCTTATGGATATTGACATAGTAAATGTTAAATGGCTGATATTAGATTTGAATTGTGTTTATGAATTGGTGTTGATTGGTATATGTGTTTTGGTATGTTTTGGTTGAGGAAGAAATAAGTTATAAGCATGTTTGTTGTTAGTATTGGAAATGGTATGAATTTGTTTTGATTGTGGCTAAAATAAATGTTCATTTATGCTATGAATTGGTGCCATTTGGTTTGTTTAGGTACATGAAATTATGGGTGGAAAATTGGCTTGGTATATAGCCTATTTTTGTCCATACGTACAGAGAAACGAGATTGTGTCTCAGCCGTGTGTAACACACGGTAATGTTACACGGTCGTGTGTCTCAGCGGTGTGTGACACACGATCATGTTACACGGTCGTGTGTCCCCTAGTGTTGAAATTGAAATGATGTTAGTATGCTCCACACGGGTGTGTGATCGGCCGTGTGGCATAAGTCAATATACCCTTTAATTTGCACACGCCTAGCACACAGGCGTGTGACTTGGCCATGTTGCATAAGTCAGTATACTCGACAGGTTTGGCACGGCCTAGCACACGGCCTGGCACACGGGCGTGTATGGCCATTTCGAAAGGCACACAGGCTAGACACACAGCCATGTGGTTGGCCATGTGACCCAAGTTAGTAAGCTCACTTGTTTGGACACAAGGTAGGACACGGCCTGGGACACGACCATGTGCTTCCATTTCTAATGTTCACACGGCCTGAGACACGGGCGTGTATGGTGGCTGTGTAAGACACAATGCCTGACCACACGGGCGTGTGTCTCGTGTTTTGAAAAAAAATTTATAAGTGTTGAAAAATTTCTCAAGTTATCAGTTTAGTCTTGAACCACTCTCAATGCATGTTTAGGGCCTCGTAGGCTCGTATTAGGGATAAATTGATTGATGATTGCATGTATTGATTAAATGTATAAGACAAGTTTGTGTAAATGTGTTGTAAGTCCGGTAATGCTCCGTAACGCTATTCAAGCATTGAATACGGGTGAGAGGTGTTACAAAGTATACCAAAATAAGCCAAATCACATGGCTATACTCCTAACCAAAACATACATCACTTATAAGCCATGCTAACCACAACTCCTATACATGCCATATAACAAATACACAAGTTCAAAAGTACCAAAATGACAGATAGATAGTGTGATGAGATCTCCAACAACTCCCAATCCGAGCAGGCTTCGAAATCACTATAAAACACAAAAAAGTAAAAAGAGTAAGCTATAATGCTTAGGAAGCTCATATGCTTAATAAGTAAAACTTACCATTCAACTGCAATTCAAGTACTTAAACATAACATAATGCAATGCAATTTAAATCCAAAAGTCTAACACATATTCAATCCAAAGGTTAGACATGAATTTCATCATTTTCTTCGATTCAATGATTGTATAGTTCACGTACATACATGTACTAATTCGTATCAATTTCATACTCTTCAAATTCATTGATATACCGGTTGAACCATTTGGAATAATATCGGATACTCTGGAATCTCACACCCTAAGTGCCAGAATGGTCTAAACCATCTCAGTCTAATATCTCATATATAAATGCTTATCTCGAGCTATCAACGGGTCTACTCACACAAACTGATGTTCAAGATGTAGCTACACGATGCTACTCACACAAGCTGACGAGAATCCACAACACATGCTAGAAAACTCATCCATCGATAGAACGTACAGACCATGTAACACCCTAAAAATCTGAGTATTATTATATTGCATAAATTGATGTTTAGTTTTTAAAGGAAAAATTTTATTTTTACTTTAGTTCTTATTGAAGTCCTAAAGAGGAGTAAAGCATGATTTGGAGAAGGAAAAATTTATTAATTGAGAATTTATTGAAGTGAAACAAAGGTGATTATGACTTAAGCTAAATTATGTGTTAAAGAGTGTCATAAGTGAGTACATGGTAAGGTGGAGTTGGCGCATGGGTTCTAGCAAGAGGAAGAGGTTCAATCCCTTGTATAGCACCTAAATGAATTTTTGTTTTAATTTTCGCTTATGGTTAGGAAATGTCGGCAAGAACATATATGGAAGGTGTTGACCATGTTATTTTTGGTTAGTGTATCAATGGATTAAGGAAACAACTAACTTATGGCATGGAATCAAAAACTTAAGGAAAGATAGGGGAACATAAGGCACTTTTCAAGGGAAATTTTGAAACAAATCATGGCCAATTGACCATGTGTTGGACTGACATATTGGTAAGGGAGGAGCCTAATTGTTGAATTAGTTTGGCTAAGAATTTTTTTTTCTCTCTTTGGTCATTCTTTGCACTTTGTGCGAATTTTTATTCCTCTCCTTTCAACTTTCTTCTTGGCCGAATTTTTCAATTGGTAAAGCCAAAGTCTTTTGACCATTTGTTCACTTTTATACATCTTGTGAATTTTCTTTTGTATTTCTCCTTGTGCCGAAATCAACCATACCAAAAATCAGTCTTTTTCTTTTTCTTTTTGCCATGGCCGAATGCACTAACTCCTAAATGTCCATCTTTTCTTCTCTTCTCTTTGAAATTAAACTACCTCATCATCATCTCTTTTCATATTTTAAATCTTTCAATCAAAGTTTCTCCATCAAACACTCTCTTGGCGAATGCTAGAAGTGCCATAACCAATTTATTTTCTCTTTTCTTTGGTTGCATAGCCAATTCTCCAACTCTCTCAAACACCTCTCTCAATCCTTTCTTTTCGATCGTGGATTATAGGTAAGGGATTCTTTTTCGTTTTTGTTTTATTTAAGTATTATGGCGAATATCATTGGTTTTATGAGGGCCTTTTGGATTGATATAACGTTCATTCTAATAACGTTTCTTTCATTATTATTTAGTGCAATAACGAGATTGGAATTCAAGTGATCGGGAGAATTGTAGAAACGTTGGAAGCGTTTTATTGTGGTAAGGAAATCCCACTCTTTAAAAGCCCTTAGTCTTGTTTGATATTATTTAGATCTAACTATTATCCCTTGGATTTTGAAGACTTTCAAAATAGGAAGAAAAGGCGGTGGTTAGTCACGTTAAGAGGCGGATCCGTAAATCCCCATTCAAACGAAGAGCGATTTGGCATCAGGATTTTCCACCGTTCTGAGCCATCTTCGAAGGAAGTCCATTATTCAAGTAGTACGAACTTAGAGCCATTATCGTTGGCGGATTCTCGTGACTAGCGAATCAATAAACGAGGAAAGACGAAAATCAAGTGATTCAAAATCAAGAGGGTAAGATTTTGGATCTATTATCGATTAAGATTATTTTACTGAATTAGTTGTCTAACGGATCAAAATATGTTTTAGGTGCCGAGGAGCGAGAAGGATTAGTACTCTCATAGCGAGGTGTGTAACTTCACACTCACTATTTTCTCGGTTGGATGTCAATTTCGATATGAAGTAAATCGTAAAAATGATTAGATCGGTAAAAACGTAAATATTGATATTTTGACGAAAATACGTAAAAACGTCTAAAACGTAAAAATTACGAAAATGCCCTCGAAAAATTATTCGTTATTATATAAATTGGATATTTCGTGAAATTGGGCCAAAATACTCTAGTTCGATAAATTGGGCCAAAATACTCTAGTTCGATAAATTGGGCCAAAATACTCTAGTTCGATAAATTGGGCCAAAACACTCTAGTTCGGTAAATGGGCCAAAGCCCACTAAACTGCTAAATAGACAAATTGCTAAATTATGTTTATGGGCCAAATGAAATGATTATCGATAAACCCACCATGTTATGCATTATTAAGAAATTATACTTTATTATACATGCCTAATTGCATGGGGTGGGATATATGAAGAGAAGAATGGCCAGTTGCCAAAAATCTAGTTCGGTGGCTCTGCCACAATATCGGCTTATTGCCTCTAGTTCGGTGGCTCTGCCACAATATCCGCTTATTGCCTCTAGTTCGGTGGCTCTGCCACAATATCGGCTTATTTCCTCTAGTTCGGTGGCTATGCCACAACTATAAAAAGGCTTAACGCCTACGATTGCTGTGATGGCGGGGTGGGTTGACTTGATCCCCACAGTGTGATGGTTGATGCGGGGTGTTAGCGGATGGATATTAGGTTTGGGTTGGGAAATACATTTTACATGCATTATTAATTATTTTAATTTATAATATATTGTTGAATTCTGTAATTGGGCTCAAGCCCAGCATAATATCTTGATGATCTGGCCCAATAATGGTGGTAAGTGAGTTACCCACTAAGTTCTAAGTAACTCACCCCCTTTTAATTTTTCCATCTCAGGTAATGGAAATTGACGTGGACTTGGGCCGAGGATGACTTTGTGGAGGCCATACTGAAAAACATGGGTTATTTAAACTCTGAACTTTTAATAAGTATTTTTACTATTTTGGATTATTGTAATAAGGGCCTCTATAAATAATTTATGAATTTTGTGTGTGTTGGGTTTTAACTATACTTTGGACTTCTAATTATGGGCTATGATTATATGATATTTTATTAAAATAAATTTGGGTTTTCAAGTATATGAAATTCTTTTATAAATATTTTGTTATTGTTAACTCTTTAACAAATTTCCTAAAGGTTTTTGATAATACAATGATTTTCAACTAATGTTTTTCTAATATTATCAAATTCAAATACTCTTCTATTTTTTTTTTAAATCTGAAATTTATATGGAAATTTTCAACTTATTGCAAATTTAAAAATAGCTCGATTCATGTAACAAACCAAATCTAGTCTCAACGCATAGACCGGGTTTGGGGTGTTACATTTAGTGGTATCAGAGCCCAGTTTCAAAAACTCGGCTGTGGTTTGGGTCCAAAAATAATTTCTGTATGAAAACGCTCAATGATATTTTTAAAGATCAAGATGGTACCACAAGCATCCGCAACAAGTCAAGTAAGTATTATTGCTTAATGATTACTATGATATGATCATAGGAACACTCTAGAACTTCTAGTTTTAGATATGAAAATCGTAGAGATTGAGACTATAGGATATGTTGCGAAAAATAACTTTATATCTCAAATCTCATAAAATATCGTTAATAAATACGAAACAAATTTACGATTCATAAAACTTGTAATCGATAAACGAACAAGCTATCATGAGTACAAGAGGGCGTGGTCGTGGACGCAGCAGACATGGCCGTGGTAGAGGCCGAGGTGCTACTGAAGCACCAAATCATATGCGAAATGGGCCTTTTCGTCAATTGAAAGTGAGACCGGATCACGCGATCACATGGAAGAAGATCATGCATTGACTCAAGCAATGCTACGAGTCTTGGAAAGGGTCATTGGAACTAGAATTGGGCCAACAACTCGTGGGTCAATTTTAGAGCGACTTAAGGCAAATAATGCGAAGTTTTCGAGAGAGTCTTTGGTGTAGCTCGAATGTGGTGAATCTTGGCTTGAAGCTATGGAGCGGATTATGGAGATATGGAATGCACTGAGAGCAAAAGCGAGAGGAGTTGTATCCTTATTGAGAGATGAGGCGTGTCGATGGTGGCTCACTGCTCGAGAAGGCATCAAGTCGCACCGATTAACTGGGAATTCTTTAAAGCCGCCTTCCAAGGAAAATACGTCGAACGAGCTATGTAGATGTTCAAGGAAGGAATTTTGAATCTTGTTCAAGGAAGTAAGACGTGGCGAATATATGAAGTGAGTTTTACGTCTGAGCCGTTATGCCCAACAATTGTAGCAATGATCATGAGCGTTGTGTACGTTTGAAGATGGACTTAATGATGAGTGAGGGTTCGATTGCTCGCAACAAGTTAGAAATTTTTCCACTCGGTGGAGAAGGCCAAAATAGCCAAGAGGCTAAGAACTCGAACAGCGAGCAAGAAAGATTTTGAAATAAGAGAGAGACACAATGATCTGGATCTTCAAAGAGATTTCGAAGAAACCGGAATGATGAATCGCCAAGGTAGAACCCGGTAACAAATAATCGAGTCGAGATTGCACCGAGTGTGGGAAAAGACATTTTGGAGAATGTTGGAGGAAAACAGTCGCATGCTACAAATGTGGTTCAATGGAACATCAGTATAAAAGCTATCCTCGATGAATGGATACGACTCAAGAAGTCTGTAATAATGATGCACAGCCGGTCAGGGGTAATCAGCAGCCACCGAGAGGTCGTGGACCAGGTCGTGGTGGTAATGGGGCTGGTCGTGGTCAAGGTGCACCGGGTCGAGGCAATGGTCCGAGAGGAAATGCAGATGCAAGACGACTGGGTGGTTTATGCGATTAGATGTCATGAGGACGGCAATGCACCTGATGTGATAACTGGTATGTTCTTTATTTTTGATGTACCTATTATTGCTTTAATAGATATTGGCTCTACCCATTCATATGTAGCTAGTGCCATATCTGGAAACCTGAATTTAGAATCCGAAATTACCGAAAATGAGATGACAGTGATTAGTCCTTTAGGACAATCGGTAATTGTTAATAAAATATTTAAAGACGTGCCCTTGAAAATCCAAGAGGAGGTATTTTTAGAAAATTTGATGGAACTACCTTTCGGCGAGTTTGATCTCATTCTAGGCATGGATTGGCTGGTCAAACATCGGGCGCAATTGGATTGTCTTTGAAAAGCGAATGTCGATAAGAACCGGGATGATAAGGAAGTTCTAATGATTGGTGAATGAAAGAACTATCTGGCAAATGTAGTATCTGCATTAAAAGCTGAGAAGTTGGTACGGAAAGGATACGGTGCATTCCTAGCCTTTATCTGTGCTTTGGATGCCAAAGAATTATCTGTGAATGATGTGAGGATGGTGAAGGAATTTTCCGATGTATTTCCCGAAGAACTTCCTGGTATACCTCCAGATCGGGAAGTAGAATTTGGCATTGAGCTTTTGCATGGGATAGCTCCGGTGTCCATTGCTCCTTATAGAATGGCACCGAAGGAGTTGGTGAGCTTAAAGCTCAAATTCAAGAATTATCGGATCGAGGATTTATTCGACCAAGTGTGTCTCCGTGGAAACACCGGTTTTGTTCGTCAAGAAGAAGGATGGATCGATGCGTATGTGCATTGACTACGACAGTTGAATAAATTGACGATCAAGAATCGGTATCCTCTGCCAAGAATTGACGACTGCTCGATCAATTAAAAGGAGCTTCAGCTTTCTCAAAATTGATTTAAGGTCGGGTTATCACCACTCAAGGTAAAAGAAGCGGGCGTTTATAAGGCGGCATTTCGGACACGTTACGGACACTATGAGTTTGTAGTGATGCCGTTTGGACTAACCAATGCACCAGGTGCATTTATGGACATGATGAACCGAGTCTTTCAACCATATTTAGACCGGTTTGTGGTAGTGTTCATAGATGACATATTGGTTTATTCGAGAAATGAGGAGGAACATGACCAACATTTGCGGATAGTATTACAACTACTTGTGATAAGCAATTGTATGCCAAATTTAGTAAATGCGAATTTTGGCTTAAGGAAGTGACTTTCCTTGGTCATGTAGTATCACCAAGGAATAAGGGTGGATCTCGAAAAATTGAGGCTATTCGGATTGGAAACCACCAACATCGATGAGTTGAAATTGAAGTTTCTTGGGTTTACCGGATACTATAGGCGTTTTGTAGAGGGTTTTCATTGATTGCTGCACCCTAACTAAATTGTTGCGTAAAGGAGCTCCAGTATATTTGGACCGAAAAGAAGAGAGTTTGAGAGATTGAAGAAGATCCCGACGAAGCTCCAGTTTTAATTCAAATAGGAGGCCGTAAAAAATTTATCGCTTATTGTGATGCGTCTCACACGTGCAGGTTGTGTGTTGATGCAAAATGGAAAGGTGGTGGCCTATGCTTCTCGTCAATTGAGACCACACGAAGTAAACTACCCTACCCATGATTTGGAGTTAGCTTCCGTTGTCTTTGCTCTAAAGATTTGGAGGCACTATCTCTATGGTGAGAAATCTATAATCTACACGGATCACAAGAGTCTTAAATACCTCCTTACCCAAAAGGAGTTGAATTTAAGACAAAGAAGATGGGTAGAATTGTTAAAGGATTACGATTTCTCGATCGAATACCATCCTGGAAAGGCTAACGTGGTAGCTGACGCGTTAAGTCGTAAGGCGGTATCTGAATTAAGAGCTTTGTTTGCCCATTTGAGTCTGTATGAGGATGGCAGTTTGTTAGCAGAACTTCAGGTGAAACCTCTGGGGCTGGAACAAATCAAGGAAAAATAGATATCAGATGAGAAGTTGGGACCTTTACTTGGCATGTTAAAAATGATGAAATTGGAGATTTTGGAATAAGCAGGAGGGTGTGTTGTGCTTTGAGGAAGAGTATGCATACCTAAGGACTCGGATCTAAGGCAATCGATTCTCATGGAGGCGATAGTAGCCCTTATGCTATGCATCCGGAGGAAATAAGATGCATCGAGATCTCCGTGAAACGATATTGGTGGCGTGGTTGAAGCGTGAGATTTGAATTTGTGGGCAAATGTTTGACTTGTCGACAAGTGAAGGCGAACATCAATTACCGTGCAGGTTGTTACAACCGATAAAGATTCCTCTTTGGAAATGGGAGAGGATAACTATGGATTTTGTTAGTGGGTTACCATTAACCCCTACTAAGAAAAATTTCGTTTGGGTAATTGTTGATCGGTTGACGAAGGTCGCTCATTTCTGCCGATTAATCGGACTATTCATTGCAGAAGTTGGTGAAACTATACGTATCCAAAATTGTGAGGCTGCATGGGGTACCTGTATCTATTATATCGGATAGGGACCTTAGGTTTACATCACGATTCTGGAAAGCTCTGCATGAAGCCTTGGGGACAAAGTTAAATTTCAAGACGGCTTTTCATCCTCGGTCGATGGTCGATCGGAGAGAGTAATTCGATATTGGAAGATATGTTAAGAGGATGTGTAATCGACTTCAGGGGTAGTTGGGAGGATTATCTACCATTGGCAGAATTCGCGTATAACAACAGCTATCAGTCTAGCATTCAGATGGCACCTTACGAGGCATTGTATGGTCGTAAGTGTCGTTCTCCTATTGTTGGACCGAGTTGGGCGAAAGATGATGTTAGGTCCTGAGATGATATCTGAGACAGAGGATAAGGTAAAAGTTATTCGAGCACGGTTGAAAGAAGCCTCAGATAGATAGAAGTCGTACGCAGATCTGAAGCGAAGGGACATCGAGTATAATGTGGGGGATCAGGTTTTCTTGAAGGTATCTCCTTGGAAAAAGATCTTCAGATTCGGAAGGAAGGGCAAGCTGAGTCCTAGATACATTGGACCTTATCGTGTCTTTGAAGCGTGTTGGTCGATGGCATATCGATTGAGTTACCTCCGGAGTTAGATCAAATTCATAATGTTTTCATGTTTCCACGTTGAGACGTTATAGATCGGATCCTTCGCACATTATACCTAGTAGAAGAATTGGAGTGAATTGATTTGTCTTTGAAGAAGAACCGGTGAAAATCCTAGACCGAGATGTCAAGGTACTAAGGAAGAAAACCGTGCCTTTGGTCAAAGTTCTATGGCGTAACCATGGAGTGGAAGAAGCTACGTGGGAGCCAGAGGATGCAATTCGGCAACAATACCCTCACCTTTTTCAACCAGGTAAATTTCGAGGACGAAATTTTCTTTAAGGAGGGTAGAGTTGTAACACCCTAAAAATCTGAGTATTATTATATTGCATAAATTGATGTTTAGTTTTAAAAGGAAAAATTTTATTTTTACTTTAGTGCTTATTGAAGTCCTAAAGAGGAGTAAAGCATGATTTGGAGAAGGAAAAATTTATTAATTGAGAATTTATTGAAGTGAAACAAAGGTGATTATGACTTAAGCTAAATTATGTGTTAAAGAGTGTCATAAGTGAGTACATGGTAAGGTGGAGTTGGCGCATGGGTTCTAGCAAGAGGAAGAGGTTCGAATCCTTGTATAGCACCTAAATGAATTTTTGTTTTTAATTTTCGCTCATGGTTAGGAAATGTCGGCAAGAACATATATGGAAGGTGTTGACCATGTTATTTTTGGTTAGTGTATCAATGGATTAAGGAAACAACTAACTTATGTCATGGAATCAAAAACTTAAGGAAAGATAGGGGGAACATAAGGAACTTTTCAAGGGGAAATTTTGGAAACAAATCATGGCCAATTGACCATGTGTTGGACGGCATATTGGTAAGGGGGGAGCCTAATTGTTGAATTAGTTTGGCTAAGAATTTTTTTTTCTCTCTTTGGTCATTCTTTGCACTTTGTGCAGAATTTTTATTTCCTCTCCTTTCAACTTTCTTCTTGGCCGAATTTTTCAATTGGTAAAGCCAAAGTCTTTTGACCATTTGGTCACTTCTATACATCTTGTGAATTTTCTTTTGTATTTCTCCTTGTGCCGAAATCAACCATACCAAAAATCAGTCTTTTTCTTTTTCTTTTTGCCATGGCCGAATGCACTAACTCCTAAATGTCCATCTTTTTCTTCTCTTCTCTTTGAAATTAAACTACTCATCATCATCTCTTTTTTCATATTTTAAATCTTTCAATCAAAGTTTCTCCATCAAACACTCTCTTGGCCGAATGCTAGAAGTTCCATAACCGAATTTATTTTCTCTTTTCTTTGGTTGCATAGCCGAATTCTCCAACTCTCTCAAACACCTCTCTCAATCCTTTCTTTTTGATCATGGATTATAGGTAAGGGATTCTTTTTCGTTTTCATTTTATTTAAGTATTATGGCCGAATATCATTGGTTTTATGAGGGCCTTTTTGGATTGATATAACGTTCATTCTAATAACGTTTCTTTCGTTATTATTTAGTGCAATAACGGAGATTGGAATTCAAGTGATCGAGAGAATTGTAGAAACGTTGGAAATGTTTTATTGTGGTAAGGAAATCCCACTCTTTAAAAGCCCTTAGTACTGTTTGATATTATTTAGATCTAACTATTATCCCTTGGATTTTTGAAGACTTTCAAAATAGGGAAGAAAAGGGCGGTGGTTAGTCACGTTAAGAGGGGCGGATCCGTAAATCCCCCATTCAAACAAAGAGCGATTTGGCAGTCCGGGATTTTCCACCGGGTTGCGGGCCATCTTCCGAAGGAAGTCCATTATTTGAAGTAGTACGAACTTCCGAGCCATTATATGTTGGCGAATTCTCGTGACTAGCGAATCAATAAGCGAGGAAAAGCCAAAATCAAGTGATTCAAAATCAAGAGGGTAAGATTTTGGATCTATTATCGATTAAGATTATTTTACTTAATTAGTTGTCTAATGGATCAAAATATGTTTTAGGTGCCGAGGAGCGAGAAGGATTAGTACTCTCGATAGCGAGGTGTGTAACTTCACACTCACTATTTTCTCGGTTGGATGTCAATTTGGTATGAAGTAAATCGTAAAAGCGATTAGATCGGTAAAAACGTAAATATTGATATTTTGACGAAAATACGTAAAAACGTCTAAAACGTAAAAATTACGAAAACGCCCTCGAGAAATTATTCGTTATTGTGTAAATTGGATATTTCGTGAAATTGGGCCAAAATACTCTAGTTCGATAAATTGGGCCAAAATACTCTAGTTCGATAAATTGGGCCAAAACACTCTAGTTCGGTAAATGGGCCAAAGCCCACTAAACTGCTAAATAGACAAATTGCTAAATTATGTTTATGGGCCAAATGAAATGATTATCGATAAACCCACCATGTTATGCATTATTAAGAAATTATACTTTATTATACATGCCTAATTGCATGGGGTGGGATATATGAAGAGAAGAATGGCCGTTGCCAAAATCTAGTTCTTGGCTTCTGCCACAATATCGGCTTATTGCCTCTAGTTCGGTGGCTCTGCCACAATATCCGCTTATTGCCTCTAGTTCGGTGGCTCTGCCACAATATCGGCTTATTGCCTCTAGTTCGGTGGCTATGCCACAATTATAAAAAGGCTTAACGCCTACGATTGGTGTGATGGCGGGGTGGGTTGACTTGATCCCCACAGGTGTGATGGTTGGTACGGGGGTGTTAGCGGATGGATATTAGGTTTGGGTTGGGAAATACATTTTACATGCATTATTAATTATTTTAATTTATAATATATTGTTGAATTCTGTAATTGGGCTCAAGCCCAGCATAATATCTTGATGATTTGGCCCAATAATGGTGGTAAGTGAGTTACCCACTGAGTTCTAAGTAACTCACCCCCTTTTAATTTTTCCATCTCAGGTATTGGAAATTGACGTGGACTTGGGCCGAGGATGACTTTGTGGAGGCTATACTGAAAAACATGGGTTATTTAAACTCTGAACTTTTAATAAGTATTTTTACTATTTTGGATTATTGTAATAAGGGCCTCTATAAATAATTTATGGATTTTGTATGTGTTGGGTTTTAACTATACTTTGGACTTCTAATTATGGGCTATGATTATATGATATTTTATTAAAATAAATTTGGGTTTTCAAGTATATGAAATTCTTTTATAAATATTTTGTTATTGTTAACTCTTTAACAAATTTCCTAAAGTTTTTTGATAATACAATGATTTTCAACTAATGTTTTTATAATATTATCAAATTCAAATACTCTTCTATTTTTTTTTTAAAATCTGAAATTTATATGGAAATTTTCAACTTATTGCAAATTTAAAAATAGCTCGATTCATGTAACAAACCAAATCTAGTCTCAACGCATAGACCGGGTTTGGGGTGTTACAGACCAGCACCCAAACACAATAACCCCAAATGACATGTCATTTGTATCTTATCTATTCCTAAGGTTCATTCGAGATTTCAAACGTCGGCAAGTCTTTGTCGAACAGTTTCTTAAGTCATATTCATCAACAATACAATTATAAAGCATTTAAAAAATAATTACATTAATGACTATTAACATACGAACTTACCTTGGATTTTTATGGAGAAAATCGAGCTATCAATCCATTATTTTATTTTTCCCCCGATCTAATTCGAACTTCACTTTTCTTGATCTATATATAATCAAATTTAACTTATTTAATTATCATTCTATTCAATTTAATCCAAATTTCATAATATGGCCATTTTACACTTTTACCCCTAAACTTTAGACCTCTTTACAATTTAATCCCTAGCTCATAAAAATGCAAATTCATGCAATTGAGTCCACACCTATGCTAGCCGAATTCCACCTATACTCATAGTAGACCATATTTTTCATTATTTCACACATTTACCACACAATTTATCACATTTATCAATTTAATCCTTAATTGACAATTTTATCAAAAATCACTTAACGAATGTTGTTTATCTAACAACAACCATTCATTTTCTCTTATAAAACAGAAAAACACCTACATATTCATCAATGGTAAAACCCTATACTTTTAACATTTTCACAAATTAGTCCCTGGGCTAGCTAGATTAAGTTGCAACGACTCCAAAAAACATAGAAATCATTAAAAACGAGACAAAAATCATCATTCACCAATTAAGCCCCAGAGTAGCCGAACCCTAGAAAGCTTCCATGGCTTCTTATTTCATTGAAATTTTGGTGGTGAAGAAAGAAAGATTATAGCTTTTAATTTTGTTTTAAATTATTTTATCATTATTAACCAATTTACAAAGTTAACTTTATAAACATTATTTCTTTCACTAAATACCGAGCCATTATCATTCACTAACTCATTAATGGGCTAATTACCATATAAGAACATCTATTTTAAGGTTCTATACCTATTAAACACCTTTAACTATTAGAACCCAACTTTTGCATTTTTTGCGATTTAGCCCTTTTTTATCGAATTAAGCATGCAAACGTTAAAATTTCTTAACGAAATTTTTATAAAATCATACTATTATGCTGCAGACCTCAAAATAATAATAACATAAATATTTTGACCTCAGATTTGTGGTCCCGAAACCACTATTCTAATGGGTTGTTACAGTCTTTATGAAGCAATTAAACCAATTTTTCAAAATCAACCTAATAAACCCCCATTCCCAGTTATTTTCACGAATGCTTTTTCCCATCTCCTTAGTATTGCCATCCCTTGTTATTACTCACTCTCTCAATTGGTTTTTGACTCCCAAACTATAATACTTTGAATTTCTATAATTTCCAAGCATTAAATCTCTCTAAATCTTTAAGAAATTACCAAAAAATCTCACCAATTTCATCATCTTCTCCACTTGCAAGTTTTTTAGATTTTCATAAAAAAAATCATTATTCCTCTCATTAAAGGTAACCATTCGCATTCTCCCTAGTTTTTAATGTTATTGGGTCCTTGAAACTAATTTTTTAGCCATTAAGTCGAATGTTTTGATTAAAAGCAGAAAACTGGGTCTTTAATGCTGAAGTTCGAGTTTGTGGATTAAAACTTGGTTTTAAATTTTTTTTTCAATTAATTTTAACCTAATTAGAAGATTTTTAAAGTAGCTTTGAATTTTTGTCAAGGATTTCTCAAGTTTTAATGAATTTTCGTTGTAATGGCCAAAACTTGTCGAAAAATTTAGCTACCTTAAAACGCATATTCTTGTGATGTTTAATGGTTGGGAATTAGTCATAGGTTGATATGTAGAATAATTGAATTCATTTCATTCAAAAAGATTAAGCGTAGGCTAGTTATTCAAATTTTAAGTTTATTGTGCTAAAGGTTTTGGTTAGAAAAGAATGTAGCTTAGGCTTGTGTTTGTGGTTTTTTGAAGTGAGTTATTGACTGATTGTTGACTAAATATATGTGTGGTTTGTCTTGTTGAAGTGTCAAAGCCGATAGGACATTCAACGAGTAAAGAAAGGGCAAAGGGAAGTTTGTCTAAGCTTTTAGTTTTTCAGCAAAAGCGAATATTCGGTGAGTGTTTTGGAATAGTCTCGTAAGCGATTCATTATGTTATTTGGGAGTTTAGAAGTAGCCTAAACACCTGCTCTAAACTCTAATTGGAAGTGTTCTTTTACCTATGTTAAATATCTAATAAATATGTTTGTGAATTGTGATAAAGGGAATTATGATGTGATGAAATATGGACATGTTTTGGTGACTGTTGTTACTGTAAATGTGAAGGTATGTAATTCATGTCATGTGATAGTGTGTATAATGTGTTAATGATATGATTATGCAGTGCATACATGTGGATAATCAGTAAGTAATATTTGATGACATTATGGATATTTTGTCCTTGTGACTTAATGAAACCATTGGATATAGTTGGCATGCCATAGGATTGTGAGTATTCAATTATTTGTGTTGTGATATATGGGGCGCTAAGGCCCAGGGACAATTTTTGAGAGATAAGGGAATGTGAGCCAAGCTCCATTCACTTGGATATGTATGTGTGATGTGTTGTGAGCATTAGCTACATGCTTTGCTTATGGGATATGTTTGACTCTATGAGTCTATGTGTGGTGTGTTGGAGATCTATGTATCTGATAAGTGGTGATAGAGTTCACTTTATGTTTCACAAACTCAATAGCAAAATTATCATACATTGTGACTAAATGTGATCATATGTGGTTAATACTGGTTGGGATATATATATATATATATATATATGCCTAAACATTCGTATAAATGATGTGTAAAAGTATGCATGAAATATTACTAATTACGCAAATTGTGGTGTAACAGCCCGATTTTGGGCTTAATCAAAATAGTGGTTTCGGGAAAACAAATCCAATGTTTAGAAATTTATTTTATTTATATTTTTATGGTTTACAATTTTGTGGAATGATTTCTTGAAAATATCATTCGAAAAATCTGACGTTTGGGCACTCAATTTAGTCAAAAGGACTAAATTGTAAAAAGTGCAAAAGTTGAGTTCTACATGTTAGAGTTGTCCAATTGTTATAAAATTTTAAATTGGAGGTCCTTAAATGATATTTAGACCATTGGTTAAGTTGGTAGACAAAAATGGACATGGATGGGTATGTTTCAAAAGATTTTTAGGGGTATTTTGGTAATTTAATGATTTAAATGAATTAAAAAAAATTAAATGCCAAATTTGTTCATCTTCAAGCTTAGGCCGAATTTAGCATGTGGGAAGCCATGGTCAGGGTTTTCAAGCTTTCCAAGCTTTATGGTAAGTCCATTCTAGCCCCGTTTTTCATGTTCTTTACGTTTTTTGAGTCCTGGTAACTTGATTTAGCTTATTCTAGCAATAATTTAACCTAGGGTTCGTATTTGAAAAAATACCCGTATATGAAATGTGTTTATTTTGATGTTTTATGGAAGAATATGAAGCTTAGAATTATGTTAAGCAACTTTTACTAAGCGATTTTAAGTGAAAACGAGTAAAACGACATAATCGGCAAAAATACCTAATGTACATAAGTGCACGTTAGAGCAAGAATTTGATGTTTCCATAGAAGGGAAAAATGATAAGCATGTTATAAAACATAAGAATAAGGGATGAAGTTTAATTTTTGAGCCTAGGGGCAAAATCATAATTATGCAAAAGTTTAGGGGCAAAATTATAATTTTTCTAAAGTTTGAGTTAGGGACTATTTTGATTAGTAAATTAATTAAATAAGAGAATTGTGATGTTTTAGACCCTGAAAAACAAGATTTGGACCTAGAACGAAAGGAAAATCAAAATCGAGAAAGGTGATAAATTGTTGTTTTTGGATCCGAGGTAAGTTTGTGTAAATTATAATGCAATAATGTCGTAATGTATGTGTAACACCCCAAACCCGGCCCATACGTCATGACCGGATCTGGTATGCTACGGGTTGAATGTTGAAAACTTTGCTTTGTAGGGTTTTGAAAATCTCAGATTATTTTAACCGATTCATCATTTATTTGTGATATTTTGAGAAACTTTAAAATTTTACGTTGAACATGCTTGAGAAACCCATTTTAATTTCACTTTATAGTTAAGACTTCGAAAAAATAAGGTTGTGAGATGTATAGAATAAATAAAATATATAAAAAATATTAAACGATGACCTAAGTTATGGAGGCCTTATTACAAAAAAAAAAAAAAATAGTCCCAAATTTAAACTTAAAAAAGAAACCGAAGATAGTCTATGAAGATAAAAAAAACTTAATGGCCCCTCGAGTCTGCCTCGGCTCCCATGTCCATGATCTACTGCTCATCTAAATTGTTTGGAAAAATAAACGGGTGAGTTACCAAGACTCAGTGTGCAAATTTCGAAAGCACATAAACGCCTTGGGCCCACAAACATATTATGGGCCTAGGCCCATTCACAATGGCACATAATATATTACATGCAACATGGCCCATCCCAAACCTAAAAGTCTATCCTCTACACACCCCCTTACCAACCATCACACCGTGGAGATTTCTACAATCAACCCTCTATCCGCTACACACCATATCGATCACTATGTGACCTATGTGACAAAGCCACTGATTGTTATGCGACCTTAATAATATGTATCGACAGTTGCGCTGCCTGTCATAAAGACAGATCACTATGTGACCTATGTGGCAAAGCCACCGATCACCTCGTGACCTGCTTCCCTTCATCATATCAATCCTATCCCATGCATACATACATGCGAAAATCGAAACATTAAACTATCTTAACAGATCACATACTTTCACATACTTCGGTAGACATAGAGAAGTTTCTATGATTACGTACTTGGCATCCTTTGCCTACCCTTTTTGGGTAACACAACTGTTCATACAGCCTATTTCTGGCTTTTAGCCCATAACATACATATGATAAAGTTTAACTAGTGTTATAGAAATCTACACACCTGGTTACCAACAGGACAGTACCTTCTATGTCGACACTATCAGTAGCCGCTACGACTGCTAACATTCTAAGATTTTGTTCTGAAGCCGGTCCACAACTCGGTGGCCAATCTTGAACTGCTGACACTGCTCGCTTCTTAAATCTAGGGATTGGTTTAACAGATCCAATCCCTTCCTTCACCTGATCAATATTTGATTCCATCAAAAGACCTTATCAATTCCTACCATCAACATATGGTTAAGATCACAATTACGATAGCGAATCTAACGGACATCTAAAGTGAACCCCTTACATTAAAATCCTGAAAAAAGTGATATATGAGATTCAGGAACTAACGATTCTGGCTTTTAGATCTACGCTATCTTCTTCACTTCTCGAATGTCGCCCAACACGTAAAAAGATAGGAAGTATTAGTCTAATCGACAGCCTTAACAAACCAAATGGCCATTTGACCTTGGCCCCTAAAAACCGAAAGAGATCTTAAGGAATAACAAGAGTCGACACTTACCACAATATAGGGGTTTTGGCTAACTCTTGAGAGAAGATTTCGGCTTTTTGCGAAAATCAAAATGAGAGATGATTCAAAGAAATCTATGGAGTTTTAGGCTTTTAAAGAAAGAATCGGCAAGAAGATTTCGTCTTTTACTGAAGAAGTTGGTAGGAAGAAAAAGAAAGGAAAAGAATGTACACTAGGGTATTCGACTATGGGGATGAGAAGAGAGTTCAGTTTCAGCTTTTGAAAGAAAAAGATGTTGAGAACAATTGGGAGATTTCGGCTTTTGAAAGAAAAAGAAAAAGAATAGAGAACAGAATAATGGACTTTCGGCTTTTGCATAAAAGTGAGGATGAGAGAATGGAAAAAGAAAATAGGGACCAAATACCGGAATTGAAGAGATATCCCCTCTATTTAAAGAGAATTTTGACACCCACACAACCAAATGTCGAGATTGCCCTCTTTTGAAAACTAAAACTAATTAATAAACAAGGGGAAATTTTGGCACCCCTTAAACCTATCTAGCCGTCCCCCTCTTGCACACAGTGTCCCAAATTCGGCCACCACTTGCTTCCTAGATAGCTCCTACACTTTCTCCCATATCTTTATCCAAGCACACCTTCAAAAGAGGCCTAGACAACGCCATCTCTTCTTCCCTTTATCAGCACATTATCAAATTCATTATCCATATAAAATCCCCTATTTCTAAGCCTTGTTGCCATCCAACCTTATCCACCTAAATGCTGAAATTTAGCTAACTTTAATTAAAAAGAATTGGGCTACATGCTACCTGAGTTTGGGCCACCTCAGTTGACACCACCTCCTTGCTCTTTAAATGGCACCATTTTGCCACTGGGCCACAAGGCCACCTTGTATTTCAAAACACAATTAACATCTTTTAAGCCCTATCTTATCAGGCTTCGCTCTAGAGTGTCCAAAAACTAATTCTGCTAAGGCCTTAGCCCAACCTCGAGCCCAATCTGGACCCCTAACACTCTAATTAACACATTAAACACAATCACATATTAAACGCATAAGCCCAAGAACTTGGGATGTTACAGTTTTACCCCCTTAAAGAAATTTCATCCTCGAAATTACTTGATCAGAATAGATGCGGGTACTGCTGCCGTATTGTCTCCTCTGGTTCCCAAGTAGCCTCCTCAGAACTGTGATTCCGCCATAGAACCTTAACCAATGAAACCGTCTTCCTTCACAACACTTTGACATTACGATCAAGGATTTCCACTAGTTCTTCCTCAAATGATAGGTCAGGTCTCACCTCAATTTCTTCTATAGGCACCACATGAGACGGATCCGAATGGTATCATCTTAACATAGAGACATGAAACACATTGTGGATCTGGCTTAACTCTGAAGGTAGCTCTAGTTGATAGGTTACTGGCCCTACTCGTTTCAACACCCGATAAGGTCCGATAAACCTGGGACTTAATTTACCCTTCCATCCAAACCTCAGCACTTTCTTCCACGGTGGCACCTTTAAGAACACCCCCTCACCCACTGTAAACTCCATGTCCTTACGCTTCAAATAAGCATAGGACTTTTGTCTGTCCGACGCTTCCTTTAGTCAAGCTTGAATTAACTCAACCTTCTCCTCTATCTCGATAACCAACTCCGGACCCAAAATTTAACGTTCCCCTAATTCTGTCTAATAGGTAGGAGTACGACACTTCCGCCCGTACAATGCTTCATAGGGCGCCATCTAAATACTAGACTAGTAGCTGTTGTTGTAAGCAAACTCCGCCAACTGTAAAAACTCTTCCCAACTACCTCTGAAATCAATGACACATCCCCTCAACATGTTTTCCAAAATCTGAATTACCCGCTCAGACTGTCCATCTGTCTGAGGATGAAACACTGTACTGAAATCCAACTTCGTACCCAACACTTGATGCAAAGCTTTCCAGAATCGTGCTGTGAACCTTGGGTCCCTGTCTGATATGATTGATGCTGGTACTCCATGCAGTCTCACTACCTCCGCTATATACAGCTTAGCCAATTTTCGCAAAGAGTAATCAACACGTAAAGGTATGAAATGAGCAGACTTCTTCAAGCGATCAACAATTACCCAAACCAAATCTTTCTTAGTAGGCGTGAGGGGTAGCGCACTAACAAAGTCCATTGTGATCCTTTCCCACTTCTATTGGGGAATCTTCACTGGCTGCAACAACCCTGATGGTAACTAATGCTCCGCCTTTACCTGCTGACAGGTCAAACACTTACTCACCAATTCAGTTACCTCACGGGGTGCATAGCGTATGAACTTCCATGCGCCTCTTGCAAAATTCTATGCCTCAATTTCAGATCTTTTGGCCTGCAAACTCTTCCTTGAAAACATAACAATCCTTCCTCATTCATACTGAAGTCTGTCAATCCTTCACTTGATCCTATATGAAACGTCTCTTTTAGCAACTCATCGGTCTGCTGCTTCTCCGTAACTTGATTGACCCAAGAGGGTTTCACTTGAAGTTCAGCCAATAAAATCCCATCATCGTACAAACTAAGGTGAGCAAACATAGTAAGAGATTACTTTACGACTTAAGGGATCTGCCACCATATTAGCTCTCCCCGGATGGTACTCAATCGAGCAATCGTAATCCTTTAACAATTTGATCCACCTTCTCCGCCTTAGATTCAACTCCTTCTGGGTCAAGAGGTATTTTAGACTCTTATGATCGGTATAGATAACAGATTTCTCCCTGTATAGATAATGTCTCCAAATCTTTAGAACAAAAACCACCGCCGTCAACTCTAAGTCATGGGTGGGATAATTTGCTTCGTGCGGTCTTAACTGCCGAGATGCATACACAACAACCTTCCCATCTTGCAGCAACACGCATCCTAGTCCCATGTGTGACGTATCACAGTAAATTACGAATTCTTTTCCAGCCTCTAGTTGAATCAATACCGGAGCTTCGTCAAAATCCTTTTCAACTTCTTGAAACTCTCTTGCTATCTGCTAGACCAAATAAATGGAACTCCTTTCCGTAACAACTTAGTCAATGGTGCCACAACTAAAAAAAATCCTTCAACAGACCTTCGATAGTACCCCGCCAGACTAAGAAAACTCTAAATTTCATCCACGGGCTTAGGTGGCTTTCAATCCAATACTGCTTCAAGTTTTCGAGGTTCAACCCTAATCCCCTCTGCCGACACAACGTGGCCTAAAAAAGTAACTCCATTTAGCCAAAATTTGACTTACTGAATTTGGCATACAATTGCTTCTCCCTCAAAATCTGCTAAACCACTTGTAGATGGGAATCATGCTTCTCTTCCAATCTTGAGTAAACAAAGATATCATCTATAAATTCCACGACAAAATGATCCAAGTAGGGTTGGAAAACTCGGTCCATCAAATCCATAAACATCGCTGGTGCGTTAATCAACCCAAATGGCATTACCAAAAATTCATAATGGCCATAACGGGTCCTGAAAGCTATCTTATGAATATTTGATTCTTTGACCCTAAGCTGATGGTATCCTGATCTCAAATCTATCTTTGAAAACACTGACACCCCTCTCAGTTGATCGAACAAGTCATCAATCCTTGGCAACGGATACTTGTTCTTGATAGTCAACTTGTTCAGCTGACAGTAGTCAATGCACATACGCATTGATCCATCCTTCTTCTTAACAAACAACACTGGCACTCCCCAAGGCGACAGACTTGGTCAAATAAATCCTTTATCTAACAACTCTTGAATCTGCGCTTTCAATTCCACAACCTCCTTCGGCTCCATTCTATACGGAGCAATAGATGCTGGCGCTGTTCCTAGAAAAAGATCAATTCCAAACTCCACTTCACGGTCTAGAGGTAATCCCAAAAGCTCTTCTGGGAAAACATTAGAAAATTCCTTCACCATCCAAATGTCCCCAACAATTAGGTCTTTGGCTTCTAGAGCCCGAACAAACATTAATATTGCATCGCATCCTTTTCTAACCATCCTTTATGCTCTTAGGGCAGTCACTACATTCAACAAACAGTTCCCCCTTTCTCATATTACCAACACTTCACCACCCTCGGGGGTTCTTAACACCATATGCTTGGTTGCACAATCCAAACTAGCTTGGTACTTCACCAACCAGTCCATGCCTAATATTAAGTTGAATTACCCGAACGATAATTCCATCAGATCCGTCAAAAAACTATTCCCTGAACTTCTAAGGGTACCTCCCGATAAAGTTTATCTACTACCATAGATTGTCCTAATCGGCTAATTACAGTCATTGCCCTAGGGGTAATCTCGGAATATAAACTTAAGGCTCTAGACACACTACTAGCAACATATGAATGTGTCGACCTAATGTTAATCAATGGAGAGTAAGGCAAACCTAATATTAAAAACGTACCGGTTATAACATCCGGTGCGTCAGCCTCCTCACGACATCTGGCAACATAGACCAACCCCAACTGCCTCGCTTCTATGGTTCATGTCCCTCAGCCTGGTGCTTCACGGCCTCGATCAAAATCGTTACCACCTCTAGCTGGACCACGACCTCTCTGCGGCTGCTGACCTCCTCTACTTGGCTGAGTACTCCCCTACCCGGCGGGTCTTACATCGCTTCGTGGCTATGGAAAGTCTTTAATTTGATGATCCAAAGATCCACACCTAAAGCACTTCCCATTGCTTGCCTAACACTCACTACATAGAATTTACCACATCGAGCAGACTTCGGTGTTTGGCTAGCAGTAGCAGGTCTCTCAACCCATCTTGGTCCATCCCATCCAGGTCTTTTTTGAGTACTCCTAGTTGTCCCTGATGGTCTAAAATTTCTCTTACCTCCACCCCTATCTATATCTCGATTCAGTTTCTCCGTTCGCTTTACCTCCTCAGCTATCTTAGCTTTCTTCACAAGCATAGCAAATTCCCTCTCCTGCTGTGGAGCTATCAAAACACGTAAATTATCCCTCAGGCCATCCTCAAATCGAAGACATCGTTCATGTTCTATGGCCACCATCCCTCGAGCATATCGGCTCAAGCGTAAGAATTCTGCTTCATACACCGCAATCGACCTAGTTCCTTGAGCCAGATTCAGGAACGCTCTGCGCTACGCATCCACATAGCTCGTTCAAATGTACATGTTCTGGAATGCCGCTTTGAAGTAATCCCAGGTGATACGGTCATCCATGGTACCATCCTTAACCGTAAGCCACCATTGATACGCTTCATCCCAGAGAAGGGACACTGCTCCTTTCATCTTTTCTTCCCTCATAAAATCTAAATCATCCATTATGCGTTCGACTGCCTCTAACCAATACTCAGCTGTACTAGGGGCTACACCAAAAATTCCCTTAAACACTTCTGCTCCATTGGCTCTAAGTCGCTCCGACATAGATTTTCGGGCTCCTGTGCCCATGCCTAAAACCATCAATATTGCCTAAGATACCGCATCATCTCTGATCATCTGTTCTTGGAATCCTACCTCCACAGTTGGTGGCACTGGTACCTCATTCCCCGACTCATGACCGGACCCTACCAGTTTCGACACAGCAATCCTGCCTCTACCTTGGCCACGCACACCACGTCCTCTAGTGCTCATTCTACCGATTCGCGTTTATCTGATAAAGAATTTTATGAATTATTAATTTCTTCCACTGATTTGTAATAAATAATCTTATGGAAAGTAGTTTTAACAGTAGTTCTTTTGAATTCGTACTCTATCTACAAGGTTCAGTTCTCAGGTCTGTACTTCCCTAGCTGTAGGATCCACATACATTCAATCATCACACATCAACATACAAGTAGCATCCATGAACTCACATTCAACACCTAAGGGTATTTTTATCATTTCACTACCTAAGGGTATTTTTGTAATTTTCCAAAATAAGGTTTCTTGGTATTTTACAAGATAGGGGTATTTTGGTAATTTTACAATTCGAGGGTATTTTAGTAATTTTGTCAATCGGGGGTATTTCGATAATTTTACAAATTTTGGTAATCTTTTTACAAATCAAGGGGATTTCAAAAATTTTACAAAACTAAGGATAATTTTACAAAAATAGGGTGGCTGGTCCCTTTCGGGTTTTAGTTATAAGTTTTGGCCCCTTGACAAGCCCTCTCGGTTAGAGTGAACAAATACTACGCAGCAGGTAGGATTCCAGAAAAGAGGAGGTGAGCCACTAGGGCTGCTTAAATACCAAGCTCTCCCTGGATCCAATCCTAGACATGTGTATGCCTGTTACCACACCCTAACCCTGTGACTTGTCCACGGACATGTTTAATTAGAATTAACTCTTATGATATTTGAAGAATTGTTTAGTCTAGGCCTAAGGTCTATTAATATTATCATACTAGTCTACATCCAAGAAACCCATCAAACCCAACATACATATCATATCAGGAGTTTAGAATACTTACCTACATGGATCGGGTGCCAGTAGACTCGAAGGCCATATCTCAACTGAACTTTTCCTAGCTTACATCACTTTTACAAATCACCACTGGTCCCACTTCACAGCCCGAGTTTTGAACTAGGCTCTGATACAAAAAATGTAACACCCCAAACCCGGCCCGTACTTTATGACCGGATCTGGTATGCTACGGGTTGAATGTTAAAAACTTTGCTTTGTAGGGTTTTGAAAATCTCAGATTATTTTAACCGATTCATCATTTATTTGTGATATTTTGAGAAACTTTAAAATTTTACGTTGAACATGCTTGAGAAACCCATTTTAATTTTACTTTATAATTAAGACTTCGAAAACATAAGGTTGTGAGATGTATAGAATAAATAAAATATAAAAAATATTAAATGATAACCTAAGTTATAGAGGCCTTATTACAAAAAAAAAAAAAATAGTCCCAAATTAAAACTTAAAGAAAAACCGAAGATAGTCTATGAAGATAAAAAAAACTTGATGGCCCCTCGAGTCTACCTTGGCTCTCATGTCCACGATCTACTGCTCATCTAAAATGTTGGGAAAAATAAACGGGTGAGTCACCAAGACTCACTGTGCAAATCCCAAAATAGATAAACGCTTTGGGCCCACAAACACAATATGGGCCTAGGCCCATTCACAATGGAACAGAATATATTACATGCAACAACCCTGCATTCGCTACACACCATATCGATCACTATGTGACCTATGTGGCAAAGCCACTGATTGCTATGCGACCTTAATAATATATATCGACAGCTGTGCTGCCTGTCATAAAGATTGATCACTATGTGACCTATGTGGCAAAGCCATCTTTCACCTTGCTACCTACTCCCCTTCATCATATCAATCGCATCCCATGCATACATACATGCGAAAATCAGAACATTAAACTATCTAAACAGATCACATACTTTCACATACTTCGATACACATAGAGAAGTTTCTATGATTACGTATTTGGCATCTTTTGCCTACCCTTTTCGGGTAACACGGCTGTTCATACAGCCTATTTCTGGCTTTTAGCCCATAACATACATATGATATAGCTTAACTAGTGTGATAGAGATCTACACACCTGGTTACAGACAGGACAGTACATTCTATGTCGACACTATCAGTAGCCGCTACGACTGCTAACAGTCTAAGATTTTATTCTAGGCCGATCCACAACTCAGTGGCCAATCCCAAACTGCTGACACCGCTCACTTCTTAAATCTAGGGATTGGTTTAACAGATCCAATCCCCTCATTCGTCTGATCGATATTTGATTCCATCAAAAGACATTATCAGTTGCTACCATCAACATATGGTTAAGATCACAATTACGATAGCGAATCTAATGGGAATCTAAAGAGAACCCCTTACCTTAAAATCTTGAAAAGAGAGATATATAAGATTCAGGAAATAATGATTCTGGCTTTTAGATCTAGGCGATCTTCTTCACTTCTCGAATGTCACCCAACATGTAAAAAGATAAAAGTATTAGTCTAATCGACAGCCTTAACAAACCAAGTGGCCATTCGGCCTTGGCCCCTAAAAATTGAAAGAGATCTTAAGGAATAACAAGAGTCGACACTTACCTCAATATGGGGGGTTCAGCTAACTCTTGAGAGAAGATTCTGCCTTTTTGCGAAAATAAAAAAGAGAGATGATTCAATGAAATCTATAGAGTTTTGGCTTTTAAATAAAGAATCGGTAAGAATATTTTGGCTTTTACTGAAGAAGTCGACAGGAAGAAAAAGAAAAGAAAAGAATGGACACTAGGGTATTTGACTATGGGATGAGAAGAGAGTTCAGAGTTTCAGCTTCTGAAAGAAAAAGAAAAAGAATTTTGAACAGAATAATAGACTTTCAGCTTTTGCATAAAAGTGAGGATGAGAGAATGGAAAAAGAAAATAGGGACCAAATACCAGAATTGAAGAGATATCCCCTCTATTTAAAGAGAATTTTGGCACCCACACAACCAAATGTCGGGATTGCCCTCTTTTGAAAACTAAACCTAGTTAATAAACAAGGGGAAATTTTGGCACCCTTTAAACCTAGCTAGCCGTCCTCCTCTTGCACACAGTGTCCCATATTCGGCCACCACTTGCTTCCTAGATAGCTCCTAAACTTTCTCCCTTATCTTTATCCAAGCACACCTCCAAAATAGGCCTAGACAACACCATCTCTTCCTCCCTTTATCAGCACATTATCAAACTCACTGTCCACATAAAATCTTCCTATTTCTAAGCCTTGTTGCGATCCAACCTTGTCCACCTAAATGCAAAAATTTAGCTAACTTTAATTAAAATAATTGGGTTGCATGCTACCTGAGTTTGGGCCTCCTCTGTTAACGCCACCTCCTTACTCTTTAAATGGTGCCATTTTGCCACTGGGCCACAAGGCCACCTTGTATTTCAAAGCACAATTAACATCTTTTAAGCCCTATCTTATCAGGCTCCCTTCTAGAGTGTCCAAAAACTAATTCTGTTAAGGCCTTAGCCCAACCTCGAGCCCAATCTGGACCCCTAACACTCTAATTAACACATTAAACACAATCACACATTAAACGCATAAGCCCAACAACTCAGGATGTTACAGTGTGTTTGAAACCTAAATTGTGGTATTAAATTGATTTTTCTAAATTACAAATTTAGTATATTATGTTGGTGAATTGATTTAATAATATTTTTATGATAAAAGGTGACATAGGTGACATGGAAAAGAGGTTGAAATGTTGTGCTTAAAGATGTTTTCTATGACTATGGTTATTATGTGAAATGGAAAGTTGATATGTAAAAAATTCATTTATTTTACTTGTTCAATAATTATTTTGCTAGATGTTATGGAAATCATTGGGTGATAACTAAAATATGAAAATGTATGGAATGGGAAATTCTCGATTGAACCTTTGAAAAACTAAGAGATACGGACAATATGTAGCTAGGTCACACGAGTGATAAGGGACCTTCACCGTGTGCACAAGAAAGCTACGAGATGGAAAAATTTGATATGTAGCTAGCGACATGGATTATAAGGGACTTTCACCATGTGTGCAAGAAAGCTACGGGATAATAATTTCATATGTAACTAGGTTACATGTGTAATATTGTGTGTATACCATGTGTACAAAAAAGTTACGGGTTATGAGTAGCTAGGTCACGTGAGTGGTTCCTAGTGTTGGATGCCATGTAACAAGAAAGCTATGAGATGGAATGACTAGGTCACATGGGTGATAAGGGACCTTCACCATGTGTACAAGAAAGCCGAATTATGTGTAGGTGGAGCTATGTGCTGAGGTCACCGAGTATCGGACATTTTTTGAAGGGGTTCAATGAGATAAATTACTAATGATGATTGGTGCAATTATGTTATGAATAAGTGCAAGTGTGAATGTGACCAATTGAGAAATGTGGCAAATGTACGTGTGAGCAAGTGTTTGTATGAACAAGGGTGCATGTGACCATGTGTGCATGTGCATAATGTGTTTGATATGTGATACATGATTGAAATTGTGGTAAGGCTGATATGGTTTAAGCGCCATTATGAGTACTCGTAAATATTGGGGATGATTATTCATTTGTATGGCTAGTTTTGAATATGTTCAATGTTATGTGTGCATATATGAAAGTAATATAAAGGAAACATGGGCTAATAAAATTTTCAGTAAAATAGATTGAAACAGCAGCAGTTATGGGATTTTGAAAAATCACCATAAATAGTATAAATTAAATTATATGCTGAATGAGAGATGAAATTAAATCTTATTGAGTCTATTTTGACGTAAAAGAAATGATGTGAGTAAATAAATTTTCTATCATGAGATATTTAAATTTTGGTGAGACAGGGTCTGGATGGTTTCAAAAATCCCCTATTCCAAATTTGGAAAAACACTAAAAATTGTATAAAAATGGTTATGGTGTGTAATTTATATTATCAGAATCCTTGGTGAGTCTACTTTCAAGAAATAGAAATAGGAATGTTATCCAAACTCTATATAATGAGGAATTTTAATTTTAGTGAAGAGGTGTTAGAGCTATCGAATAGTGAAACAGGGGAATCTTTAATGAATAACCTCTATTGATTGACAAAACAAAAAATTCTGGAAATTTTATGGTAATAATATATATGAGTCTAGTTTCATAAAAAATTAACAGATCTCAATTTAGAGTTATGTAGCTCTAGATATAAATAATTTAATGATTGTTACTCGAGGAAACAACTTAACTGGAATTTGAATAAATAGAAAGATTATGAAAATAGTATGTTATTGCATTGCTTATTATTTTCATGTGAGCTTAATAAGCGTAAAGCTTACTCTCTCCTTTCCATTTCTTTTAGTTTTGTCAGGTCAGCTCAGGGTTGGAGATCGTCGGAGGCAGCATCACACTATCGAGCCATTATCCTTGGAGTATTGGCATATGTATGTTAAATGTTTATAAGTGAGTGGTATGTATGGGGACTTAATTTTTCTATGATGGATGTTGTTGTGATTAGTCAAATGTATTGGAGTATATTATTTGTTGATTATATCCATGATATGTGCCTTATGATGATTTTTGCTTGTAAGCCTATTTATCCATGGTATGTGTTAATGTCATATTATGTGGTATAAGTGATTAAACAAATGACAAGGTCAAATGTATGTGTGTGCATGTAAAGATGACAAAAAGTCTTGGAAATTAGCCTAAGTCTTGACCACACGGGTAGAGACATGGCTGTGTGGAGGACTCGGCCTCTGGCCATGGACGTGTGCCTTGGCCGTGTGCCCTTAAACGGTTGCTGACGTCAAAATCAAAGAGTTACACGGGCGTGTGACTCTCTAAAGCGAGAAAATTTGTTAAGTTGCCCAAAGATTTTCAAAGTTCTTAGTTTAGTCCCGAACCACCTCGATGTATGTTATAGGCTTCGAAGGCCTGTATAAGGGACGATATGCATGTGTTTGAAAAGTTTTAATTTTTGGTGAAATTTGGTAACCAGGTTTTGTACGATTGTGAATGTTTAAGTCCGGTAACGCCTTGTACCCTGTCTCGGAGTTGGAAACTGGTGAGGGTGTTACATATGGTACAAATTAATGGTGTTTTGGGAACATGTTGTATGTTTTTTGGTTGATGCCTAATAATTTTTTTGCTCTGGGCATTCATTGAGCTTGTTAAGCTCACCCACTCCATTTTATCCTTTGTAAAGTAGTTGCTTTCTCGGTGTGAGCAGTGCAGCTGGCAAGGGATTGATCCAAGCTTATTATAGTAGGTGTTTTGCTTATTCTAGTTCTAGGGAATAAAAAGGCAATGTGGTAGACATTTCTATTGGTATTGTTAAGACGTTGTAACACCCCTCACCCATATTCAATGCCGAAATAGGGTTTCAGAGCGTTACCATACTTATAACACAATATTAAAACATTTCACATACATTTCTCAAATTCATAAAAACCATCATCTAATTTAATCACATTGTCCCTAATATGACCTACGAGCCCCAAAACATGATTTAGGAGTGGTTTGGGACTAAACAAATAACTTAAGAAATTTTTGAAATATTTAGAAAATTTTTCAAAAATACAGGGGTCAAACACCCGTGTGGCTAGGCCGTGTGTGACACACAGCCAAAGACACTCGTGTCGTAGGCCGTGTTAAATCTCATGCCACTTACTTACTTGGGTCACACAGCCAACCACACACCCGCATGTCCAACCCGTGTGCCCATTCGAATTGGCCTCACACGCCCGTGTGCCAGGCCGTGTGCTAGGCCATGTCAAACCTGTAGGGTATACTGACTTATGCCACATGGCCAAGTCACACGCCTGCATGCTAAGCTATTTCAAATTTGTAAGGTATACTGACTTATGCCACACGGCCAATCACACGCCCGTGTGCTGGGCCGTATGGAGCATAGTAACTTTGGTATTAATTCAATACTAATGGATGCACAGTTGTGTAATATGACCGTGTATCACACACGGTGAGACACACACCCGTGTTTCGGCCTGTCTAGACAAAAATAGGCTATTTACCAAGTCATTTTGTCACCCAAATTTGTATACACCTACATCAAGCCAAATGGCACCAAAAAAGACATAAATAGGCATTAAAACCAACCTTAACCAAGCTTCGTTTATACCATTTCAATACTAACCAATATCAAACATATCAATACCACAAAGTGCCATTCAAATTACACCAAAAACTCATAATTTCATATCATCAATATGACTATTTTCAATCATGCATCATTTAGCCAAATCTCACAAACATACCAAGCTCAATTTATAACCATTTAGTACCCCTAATCACCAAATACCAACTAGCATCACATATCCATAATCAAGCACATAACAAGAACCATTTGCACAAATACATACAGAACCAAAAAAAACCAACGCTCATGGCTATATATACAAACCAAGCACTTAACATTTACAAGCAATTTCAAATGACCAAATTCCTAAACATGCCATATACCAAAATACCAAAGTTCAAAAGTTCCAAGTGATAGTAGGATAGCGTGATGAAGTCTCCGATGGTCCCAGAATCCGAGCTAGCTTTATTTCACTATAAAACATAGAATATTAAACAAAGTAAGCTATAAAGCTTAGTAAGCTCATATGAAATAAACTTAATTAATCATAAATAGACAAATCAAACAATTCAATATATCAACACATAGCTCATATTAGCTAACAAACCATCCACATATTTAAGCATAAGATTAGATGTGAAATTCACAAGTTTCTTCATTTCATAGCTCATACGGTTCATGTACATACCTGTACCACCTCTTATTAGTCTTATACTCATATGTGTCTTTGATATACCTGTTGAAACATTCAGAATACTATCGATACACGGGAACTCGCACCCTAAGTGCCACATATATAGCTGAAGCTATCTCAATCTTGATCACTCACACTAAAGCTATCAACGGGCTTGCTCACACAAGCTGTCAGTCGAGACATAGCTACAGGATGCTGCTCACACAAGCTGTCAAGTAACCGCGACACAAGCCAGTATACTCAGCCACCGATAGGACATACAGGACTAGCATCCAGATCACATAATCACAATAACCCCTAATGACATGTCATTCGTATCCTAATCTATTCTTAAGGTTCAACTGGGATTTTCATGTTTGTCGAATCATCGTCGAACATGTACGCAGTCTCGTATTCACAATTTATGCAATATCAAAGCATTTAAAATACATTTATAATGAAATGTATTTCATACCAACTTACCTCTGACACTAAAACAACAAAATAGGTCGATTATTCGACTACTTTGTTTTTCCCCTGATCTATATCTGAATTTTGCTTTTCTTGATCTATAGGTAATCAAAATCAACTTATTTAATTATCTTTCTATTCAATTTAGTACACAATACTCTTTAAAACACATTTACACTTTTGCCCCAATTATTTCACAACTTTTGCAACTTATTCCTTATTTCATAAAATCACAATTTCATGCAATTTAATACCAAACCATGCTAGCCGGATTTCCCTAGTGCACATATCAGCCCATATTTTTTGTTTATTTCACATTTTAACGACAAAGTTTTAACATTTTACAATTTAATCCCTAATTTGCATTTTCCCTAAAGATCGCTTAACAAAACTTGTATACCTATCATTAAACATTCATAATCTATCATAAATCACCAAAATACATGCTTATTCATCAATGGAAACATCCTAAATCTTTAACAGTTTTGCAAAATAGTCCATGGGCTAGACCTAGTTGCAACGATCTCAAAAACATAGAAGTCATTAAAAATGAATTGAAAAATACTAACCATGCACCAAATTTAGCTTAGCCGAACCTTGAAGATATTTTAATGGCTTTTTGTTCTTCAACAATCGGTTAGGAATATGATAAATGAAGAAAAATTACCTTCTCTTTTATTAATTTAACTTTTAATTATCTACTTACTTAATTAACCTTATACAATAAACTTTAAAATCATTAAAAGATGTACATATTACTCCACTCAATTTAATAATGGTCTAATTACAACATAAGGACCTTTACTTAAAGGTTCTACAACTATTAGACACCTTTAACTAATAGAACATAAATTTTACAATTTACGTGATTTAGTCTTTTTTATCGAATTAAACACTCAAACGATAAAATTTCATAAAGACATTTTCACACCATCAAATTATCATGCTGTAGATATTAAAATAATAATAAAATAATTGCTTCAACTTTAGACTTATGGTCCCGAAACCACAGTTTCGATTTGACCAAAACTAGGTTGTTACAACTCTTGCCCCCTAGAGATTTTTATCCCCGAAAATTATACTATAAAAGAGGTTACAGGGCTGTTTTCTCATAGCTTCCTCATGCTCCCACGTAGCTTCTTCAACACTGTGATGTTGCCAAAGTACTTTCCTAAAGCTATGCTTTTATTTCTCAACTGTTTAAGCTCTCGAGCTAAAATTTGAATCTGTTCTTCGTTGTAGGGCATGTCAAGTTGAATCTCAATTTCTTCTAGAGAAATTACATGTGTAACAGTCCGGTTTATACTCTAGTAGAATAGTGGTTTTTGGGACCATAAATTTGAGTTAGAAAAATATTTTAATATTATTTTTTATTTTATAGTATGTGAATTAATATCTATGAAAGTCTCGCATGAAAATTTTACAGTTTGTGTGCCGATTTGACAAAAGGACTAATCGTAGGAAATTAAAAAGTTGTGTTCTATTTGATGGAGTGTCGAATTGACATGGCTTCTTAAATGAAAGGTCCTTATGTTGTTATTAGAACATGATAAGATTAATGGACATTAATGGCCTTATATTTGATGATTAAATAGTTTAATAACCAAGGGTAAAATGGTAAACTATGTATTAATGTGTTATTAATAAAACAAAACATAAAAATATAGTCACAATATTCATCTTTCTCACAAAAAAATCAAAAGAAGAAAGACCTTTGAAGCATTTTAGGGTTCGACCCTTTGATTCTTGATTGAGGTATGTTTTGAGCTCGATTTTTGAAGATTTTTATGTTTTTGTGATCGTTGCTTCGTGTTCTCTTAAGCCCATGCCTTAATTCATGAAAATGATGATGATTTTGAGTTATGACATTATTGTTGTTGTGAGCTTTGTGATGATAAATGGTGAAATATGAAAGCTTGATTTTAGATAAATATGTTTTGTTTTGGGATTTCTGAAGAAATTTATTATTATGGGATAATTTGTGAAAATGAGAAATTGAAGGACTAAAATGTGATATAAATAAAATATATGGGCTTAAATGAACTCCATGAAAATTCGTTTAAGCATGAAAAATGTGAAATTATGTGTATTTTGTGATTTTATGAAATAGGAACTAAAATGTCTAAATGTGGAAATGTGAGGGCTAATTTGTAAAATGCCCTAAATACATGTGTATGGATTGAATTGAATTATTTGGTGAATAAAGGAGTTAAATTTGAATATGTATAGATCAAGAACCAAAGAAAACAAAATTATATCGGAGGAAATTGAAAGTAATTGAATAGCCGTTCGTTGTTCTTTCCCATACGGGGTAAGTCTATATACAAATAAATGTGTTTGAATTGAATTATTATTGCTTATATGTTAATGAAATGTGATGAATTGCTATTGGAGCTGAATATGTGAAATTCGAGAAAATTTCGATAAGGTGATGACATCCGGAAAGCCACGTACGAACCATAGGAATAGTTAGGATATATATGTCATGACATATGATCCTGATATGTGTTGTCGTGTAAGACTACATCTGGGATGTTGGCATCGAATTGTGATTTATGTGTAAGACCATGTTTGGGACATCGGCATCATATTTGATTTCGTGTAAGATCCTATCTGGGACAGTGGCATCGATATTGATTACATGAAAGACCACGTCTGGGACGCTGGCATTGTACGAGCTTTCGAGCTATCCAAATATCCTATTTGATTCTGAACGATTCAACGGGCATTTCGAGATATGAGTGAATATGTGAATATGTATCCATTTCAGGTACGTATGAAATGTATATGAAATTTGGTAAAGAAGGATAAGTATAAATATGATCATTTTATATGTGAGCTACATGAAAATATTGTATGTTTATAAGCAAGTGGTTATGAACAATTGAGCTAGATGAGAAATATGAATTTGTTAATGTGTTATGCCATAGTCCATAGTTATAATGGTTCTATTCGATAAGTTTATTTTATATGGCTTACTAAGCTTTTGAAAGCTTACTTTGTGGGTGTTTGCATTGTTTTATAGATTATCGAAGCTACTAGAAGCTCGGGGATCGTCGAGGATCGTCACCACACTATCAAACTATATTTTGTACACTTTGAAAATGTACATTTTGAAATATGGTAGGTATAGGCTAGAAATATTAAGATATGTTTTGGGACATGTATATATATATAGCCATGTGATATAGCTTGATAATGAATATGAATATGGAATGAATTTAGTGCATGTTATGTGATGCAAAATTTGGTATGTTTCGACGTGCTCATAAATGGCCAAAAGAAATGGTCAATTTTGGTAAGTTTCATGGTTGATTTGGAAAATTCATGTGATGAGAAATGCTATGAATTGAAATGGGTTAATATGATGTATGAATCACATATTTTTTATGTGAGTTTGGTACTTTGAATTGGTATATTTGAGTTGGATTTGTATATGGAAATGAATGGTGTTGTTTGAGGCCAAATTGTGCATGATTTGGTATGTTTTTTTGCTACCTTTAGGACATGAATTGATGCTTGTTTAATACTTGTAGGTATGATCCCATTTTGGGTGGCAAATTGGCCTTACAAATGACCTATATTTGCCCATACAGTTGAGCACATGGGCGTCTGTCTCGACCGTGTCCTTCAATGCCCCAAATTCGAAACAACCCACACTTGCACACAGGCCAGACAAACGGCCATGTGACAAGCCGTGTGATCCAAGTTAGTGTTGCACAGAGGCCAAACACACAGGCATGTGATAGGCCGTGTGACCCAAGTCAGTGTTGCACACTAGGTAAGACATGGTCTAAGGCATGGCTGTGTAAGGCACACGGCATAGCCATAGGGCGTGTGCCCTGTTTTGTAAGAAAAAAATTATAAGTTCTACAAAGTTTTTGTATGAGATCAGTTTAGTTCCAAACTTCTCTAAATTATGTTTAAGGTCTCGTAGAGTTTCTAGAGGGACTATATAAGTATTATTATTATGAAATGATGATGTATGATTGATGTTGTGAAATGAGTGTAAAATGTTACGAATTGTCCAGTAATGCCTCTTAACCCTAGTCTGGCGATAGATATAGGTTAGTGGTGTTACAATTTATTGGTATCAGAGCTACGATTTAGTTGATTCTAGGACTAACATAGCGTATGTGAGTCTAGCTATACATGCCATATATTTGAACTGTGATAGTGTGATTAGTACTGATAAATAAAATGTGTTTTCCATATAATAAATGAATCCTGAACGAGCAATAACTGACAATGTTGAAAGTAATATGCCTGCTCTCGCTCAAGAGACAGCGCCATCTGGTTCTAGACCAGTTACTAGCGGTCAGGAAAGAGAGGCTAAATAAGCCTTTTTCCAAATGATGAATGAGTGGTTCACTCAGTATATTAGATCAAATTCAGTTGTTCCTCAACCTATGCCCTCACCTAATTTCGCTTAGAATCCTATTACACCTCCGATTATGAATCCGAATCTATTGAATAAGCCTCTGATCAATAAAATTTGTAAATATGGGGCTGAAGAGTTCAGGGCCACTAATGATGATGATGCTGAGAGAGTTGAGTTTTGGCTCAAGAATATGATTCGAGTATTTGATGAATGTGTGAAATTTTCAGTTTCTTTGTTAAGAGATGCAGCTTACCAATGGTGGAAAACTTTGACTTCTGTTGTTCCGAAAGAATGAATTACCTGGGATTTCTTTCAATCTAAATTTTGAAAGAAATATCAGTATGCACGAGAATGTGTCTTGACTGAGGAAATAATGTGTAAAAGGTTCGAAGACGGATTGAATGAAGATATCCATTTGTTAGTCAGAATTTTGGAAATAAATGAGTTTGTTGTGCTTGTTGATCGAGCATGTAAAGACGAAGAACTCGGGAAAGATAAAAGAAAAGTTAAGTCAGAAGCTAGAGATATGAGAAAGAGAACCTCAAGTAAATCATTTCAGTCTACATCAAAAAAATTCTGAGATGAATATAGTCGTTCAAAGGTTAATGTGGGACATTCGAACAGAGATCGTGCTAGATCACATTCGAGCTTCCGAGCTCCAGCTACTTCAATTGCAAGTGTTGGAAATGTCAGATTTGAGTGTAGACATTGTGGTAAAAGACATTCGGGCAATTATTGATTAAATGATCTAGCTTGTTTCAAATATGGATCTTTAGATCACTTTATCCGAGACTTTCCCGAGTCTGTTGAGCAAGAGATTGTACAGAATCCGAAGTTGAATAATGCTTCAATTAGGGGAGACCTCCCAAAAACACTAAAAATGTGAGTGGTAGCTAGAGAGCTACGAAAGACACAGCTGCGAGATCTGAGGCGAGTGCGCCTGCCAGAGCTTATGTTATTCGAGCTCGTGAGAAAGCTTCATCTCCAAACGTCATTACTAGTACTTTTACTCTTTATGGTACTTCTGTTATTTCATTGATAGATCCAGGGTTTACTTATTCATATATATGTATGAACTTAGTATCCAGTATGACTTTGCCTATAGAGTCTTCTAAATTTGTAATTAGAGTATCTAACCCCTTAGGCAAGTGTGTTCTTGTTGACAAAGTGTGCAAGAATTGTCAGTTGATGTTTCGAGATATCTGTTTCCCGGCTAATCTAATGCTACTACCCTTTGATGAATTTGATATAATTCTGGGTATAGATTGGCTAACTTTGCATAATGCTATTGTGAATTGCAAACAAAAAACTATTGATTTGAGAAGTCAAAATGACGAGATAGTCTGAATTGAATCAAGTGATTTGAATGGGTTACCGCCTTAATATCTTCGATGAAAGCTCTAAATTATGTGAAAAAGGGATGTGAAGCTTATATTGCGTATGTGATTGATACGAAAGTGACAAAAAATAAAGTTGAATCTGTGCCAGTTTCTTGTGAGTTTCTGATGTGTTTCCTGAAGAATTACCGGATTACCTCTGATACGAGAAGTTGAGTTTGGCATTGAGTTAGTGTCGAGGATGACCCCTAACTCACTAGCTCCGTATAGAATGGCTCCGACAGAATTGACAGAATTGAAGTCTCAGTTGCAAGAATTGACAGACAGAGGTTTCGCATGATCGAGCTTTTCTCCTTGGGGTACTCCCGTTCTATTTGTGAAAATGAAAGATGGCACGATGAGAATGTGCATTTATTACCGTCAGTTAAACAAAGTGACTATTAAGAACAAATATCCTTTACCTAGAATCGATGATTTGTCTTATCAGCTGAAAAGAGCTACTGTGTTTTCAAAGATAGATCTGAGATCAGGATACTATCAGTTGCGAGTAAAAGATTTAGACATTCCAAAAACTACTTTAAGAATGAGGTACGTGCGTTATGAATTTTTAGTTATGCCTTTTGAACTAACAAATACTCCTACTGTCTTTATGGACTTGATGAATAGAATTTTTAGACCGTATTTAGATCGATTTGTTGTTGTATTCATTGACGACATTTTGATTTATTCGCATCATGAGATTGAGCATGCCGAACATTTTAGAATTGTGCTACAAACTCTACGTGATAAGCAATTGTATGCAAAGTTTAGTAAATGTGAGTTCTGGTTGTGCGAAGTTGGCTTTTTGGGGCATATTGTGTTAGAATCCGGTATATGAGTTGATCCGAGCAAGATTTCATCTTTTTTAGAGTGGAAGCCTCTAAAAAATGTGTCTGAAGTTCACAGTTTTCTGGGACTTGGTGGTTATGACCGACGATTCGTAAAAGGCTTTTTGATGATTGCAACTCCATTGACGAGATTGCTTTATAAAGATGTGAAATTTGAATAATCTGAAAAGTATCAGAAAGGCTTTGATCAGGTGAAAGCTCTATTGACTGAAGCTCTAGTGCTAGTACATCCAGAATCCGGTAAAGAATTTGTGATATATAGTGATGCTTCGTTGAATGGTCTGGGATGTTCTTTGATGGAGGAAAGCAAAGTCATAATTTATGCCTTGAGACAATTGAAACCACATTGAAGAAATTATCCAACGGATGACCTTGAGTTAGCTGTGATTGTATTTGCTTTAAAAATTTGGCTCCATTATCTTTTTGGTGAGAAATGTCATGTGTTTTCAGATCATAAAAGTCTGAAATATTTGATGACTCATAAAGACTTGAATCTGCGACAAAGAAGATGGTTAGGATGTTAAAAGACTACGAGCTTGTGATTTATTATCATCCGGGGAAAGAAAATGTTGTTACTGATGCTTTGAGTCAGAAATCGTTGTTTGCCTTACTTGCAATGAATGCTCATTTAGTCATGTCAAATGATGGTTCGATTTTAGCTGAATTGAAAGCAAGACAGTTGTTCTTACAGCAGATTTGTGATGCCCAAAATGTTAACAATGAAATGCTAGCAAAACGAGCTCAGTGTGATTTGAACTCTGATTAATAATTTCAAGTTGATGATGATGATTATTTTAGATTCTGAGATCGGGTTAGTTTTTCGAGAAATTTAGAGTTTATTCAGTTGATTTTGAAAGAAGCTCATAACAGTCGCTTATCGGTTCATCCGGGAAGTACAAAGATGGATAATAATTTGAAACAACTGTACTAGTGGCTTGGAATGAAAAGAGATATCTCTAATTTTGTTTCAAAATGTTTGATCTATCAGCAAGTTAAAGTTGAACACCAGGTGCCATCCGGTTTGCCTTTAACTCCGAGGAAGAAAGATGCAATCTGGGTTATAGTTGATAGATTGAAAAAATCAGCTCATTTTATTCCGGTGAGAATGAATTATTTGTTTGATAAGTTAGCTGAGTTATACATTTATGATATTGTGAGATTGCACAGGGTACCATTATATATTGTGTCAACAGAGACCCGAGGTTTACTTCACGATTTTGGAAGAAATTGCAGGAGGCTTTAGGTATGAAATTACACTTTAGTATTGCTTTTCACCCTCGGACAAATGGTCAATCCAAGTGGATTATTCAGATACTCGAGGATATGTTGAGATGTTGCATTCTTGAGTTTGAAGGTGCATGGGAACAATATTTGCCATTGATTGAATTTGCGTATAATAATAGTTTTTAGTCGAGCATTAAAATGGCACCATACTAAGCTTTGTATGGTAGGAAATGCCAAACACCTCTGTACTGGTCTGAACTTAGTGAAAATAAAATTCACGGGATTGATTTGATTAAAGGAACTGAACAAAAAAATAAAAGTGATACGAGATAGTCTAAAAGCATCGTCTGATCGATAGAAATCATACGCAGATTTGAAATGAAAAATATTGAATTTGAGATCGGTGATAAAGTTTTTTTAAAAGTATCTCTGTGGAAGAAAATACTCCGATTAAAAAAAAAAAAATTGAGTCCGATATTCATCGGGCCGTATGAGATTATCGAGCGTATTGGGTCGGTTGCTTATAGACTATTGCTACCATCTGAGTTTGAAAAGATTCAAATGTGTTTCATGTATCAATGCTTCGACGATACAAGTTAGATCCATCGCATGTAATTTCTCCGTCTGAGATAGAGATTCAGTCTGATATGACTTATGAAGAAGAATCAATCAGTATCTTAGCTCACGAGGTTAAAGAATTGAGAAATAAGAAAATTCCATTGGTAAAAGTACTATGGCATCGACACGGGGTTGAAGAAGCTACGTGGGAATCCGAAGATGCTGTGAGACAGCAATATCTGAATTTGTTCAACGGTAAGATTTTTTGGGATGAAAATTCCTAAGGGGGGAGAGTTGTAACAGTACAATTCATACCCTAGTTGGAATAGTGGTTTCAGAACTACAAATCTAAGTCAAAAAATATTTTAATATTATTTTTCATATTTACGGTATGTGAATTAATATCTGTGAAAGTTTCGTATGAAAATTTTACCGTTTGTGTGCCAATTTGACAAAAGGACTTAATCACAGGAAATGCAAAAGTTGTGTTCTATTTGATGAAGTGCCGAATTGACATGGCTTCTTAAATGAAAGGTCCTTATGTTGTTATTAGAACATGATTAAGGTTAGTGGACATTAATGGCCTTATATTTGATGATTAAATAGTTTAATAACTAAGGGTAAAATGGTAAACTATGTATTAATGTGTTATTAATAAAAAAACATAAAAAAATCAGTCATAATATTCATCTTTCTCACCGAAAATAAAAAGAAGAAAGACCATTTGAAGCATTTTAGGGTTCGACGCTTTGTATTCTTGATTGAGGTATGTTTTCGGCTTAGTTTTTGACGATTTTTATGTTTTTGTGATCGTTGCTTTGTGTTCTCTTAAGCCCATGCCTTAGCATGAAATTGATGATGATTTTGAGTTATGCCATTTTTGATGTTGTGAGCTTTGTGTTGATAAATGGTGAAATATGAAAGCTTGATGTTAGATAAATATATTTTGTATTGGAATTTTTGATGGAAATGATTATTATGGGATAATTTGTAAAAATGAGAAATTGAAGGAATAAAATGTGAAATAAATGAAATATATGGGCTTAAATGGACTCCATGAAAATTCAGCTAAGCATGAAAAATGTGAAATTATGTGTATTTTGTGATTTTATGAAATAGGGACTAAAATATCTAAATGTGGAAATGTGAGGGCTAATTTGTATAATGCCCTAAATACATGTATATGGATTGAATTGAATTGAATGATTTGGTGAATAAAGGAGTTAAATTTGAATGTGTATAGATCAAGAAGCAAAGAGAACATAATTAGACTGGGGGAAATCAAAAGTAGTTGAATAGCCATTTGTTTCCGTTCTTTCCCATTCGAGGTAAGTCTATATACAAATAAATATGTTTGAATTGAATTATTATTGTTTATATGTTAATAAAATGTGATGAATGGCTATTGGAGTTGAATATGTGATATCCGTGAAAATTCTGGTAATGTGATGATGTCCAAAAAGCCTCGTCCTAACCATAGGAATAGTTAGGATATATATGTCATGACATAGGATTTCGAGATGTGCTATCATGTAAGACCACATATGGGATGTTGGCATCGAATTGTGATTTATGTTTAAGACCATGTCTGGGACATCGGCATCATTTTTGATTTCGTGTAAGTCCATGTCTGGGACAGTGACATCGATATTGATTACATGTAAGACCGCGTCTGGGACGTTGGCATTGTACGAGCTTTCCGAGCTATCCGAATATCCTATTTGATTCCAAACGGTTCAATAGGTATTTCGAGATATGAGTGAATATGTGAATATGTATCCATTTCAGGTACGTATGAAATGTATATGAAATTTGGCAAAGAAGGGTAAGTATAAGTATGATCATTTGATATGTGAGCTAAATGAAAATGTGGTGTGTTTATAAGCAAGTGGTTATGAACAATTGAGCTAGATGGGAAATATGAATTTGTTAATGTGTTATGCCATAGTTCATGTAACACCCCAAATGTAGCCCATGCGGTATGACCAGATCTGACATGCACATGAAGAAAGTGTATAAAGAACTTACGATTCTTTCTAAAGTTGACTTTATTTGGTTATAGTTAAGAAAACAAGTTTTGTTATAAATATTCGGTAAAAATATTGCTAATCTCAAGAGGTTGAATGGTGAATCTAAAATTGATCTAGTGAACTTTAAAACCGTGACTTTTGAAAATGATGTTGATAATTCGAAGGAAAATCCAAGTTTGATTATTTGTACATGTTTTTTATGAAATCCGTTTGTTAATCAATTTTGGAAAACCATTGTTTATGATCTCAAAAAATCCCCGTTTAAAACAATTCATAAAAGATAATAAGTACGTCAAAACATAAATAAAAATAAAAATATCAGAGGCCTTATTATAACTTTAAACTCAAAATAGTAAAAGTAATGAAATAAAGTGAAAAAGAAATTTACTAAAGTTCGAAAATATATCATTCCTAAAATATGGCCTCCACCGAGCCATCGATGGCCCCAAGTCCTCGTTACTGAGCATTACCTGCAAGGATTAAGAAAAAGAATGGGGGTGAGTTACAAGAACTCAATGTATAATACCTTTACCATTAACCACTGGGCCTGAACTTGCATAGCATCATCTTGGGCCTAAGCCCATTTACAAAGTAATAATTAAATGAAATGAATGTAACCCAACCCATCCATCCATCACACCCCCGACCAGTGAATCACACCTCTGGGGATAAAGTCAACCCACCCCGCCGCTCACACCAAATTGAAGTCAAGCTGCTAAAGTATTTTATTTCTGTGGCCATGCCACCGAAATTATAGTTAAGCTCATTAAAAGTATTGCGGCTATGCCACCAGGCTACACTACTCACCATACAATCTTTCCCACCCCATGCAGTATGTAAAGATGCAATATACATAGCAAATCATCCAAATATAAATCAACCATTAATCTAGTGAAATAATTCGGTGAATCGGCCCATTAAAGTACTTTGGAAATTTAGCCTACTATGGGCAGTTTAATAAATCGGCCCTTCGAAGGCATTTTGATGAATCAATCCTTTAAGGCGTTAAAGCAATTTGGCCCTTTAAGGTATTTCAATGAATCGGCCCATTGAGGGCATTTTGGTAATCAAGCCAATTAATACCGTTTATGGTAGATCTTAGGATTAATGTTGTTTAAGCAAGTTACCCAATTCATGTTATATTACAGTCATTAGATTTGTAAGCAGCAACGATCTATTTTTCCAACATGACGGTGAATCATGAATTTACGAGATTTCAGTGTGAGATTACACACCTGATTACGGTAAGAACTAAACCTTCTTAATCATCAGCACCCTCACCACCGCGAATAACCACAATCTGCCTATTCTCAGAGGATGCTGGCTCCCTTCCACAACCCGATGGGAAATCCCAAAATCCCGAATAGTCGATACCACCCTACGTGTGAATTTGGGAGTAGAGATTGTAATTCCACTCCCTTTTCGACCTCCTATCGATTTTCTTTGAATATCGCTACCACGTGCCTCCATTAGAAGAGTCTCGGTCAGAATAATATTACAATGAGAGAAGGTAGTTGTCTAAGGAGAGGGTTTCGACTTACCACTACCTCCGAAGGATCAACGAGTAGAGAAGAACGAGTGATTTAGTCCCTTAATCGATGATAGATCCGGCTCTCACCGATTGGGCTTATGGCTACGGATGAGTCGGCAAAGATATGAGATTCGACCTGCCCACTATAACACTACAAAAAGATGGAGAACACGATGTGAGAGAGCAGGAGAGAGTGATTTTTCAGTTTAGAGAACCATCCAATGATAAGGGGCATATATTCAGCCATGGAGGAAAGAAGATGAAAAGAAAAGAATGAAACCACTTACCCGATTCGGTCAAGGAAGAGAGTGCCCAACACGCAAAAGAAAATGAAAAAGAGATAAAGTGTAAAAAAGTTCGACTATTTGGAGAGAAATGAACAAAGAGGATTCGACCACCAAGAAATATCGATTAAAGAAAAAGAGAGAAAGGTTGAAGAAATGGTAAGGAAAGAAAAGAAGAGATGGACAAGGGAAGTGTTAGAGAATTTCGGCTAACACTATAAAGGAGATGAACAAAAAAAGGACTTGTGTTTCGGCAAGTAAGGAAAAAAATTTGAAAAGAAAGCACAAAATGTTAAAAAGAGTAAAAGATTTTCATGCACAAAACTTGCAAAAAGACCAAAAGAAATTCATCTCCCAAATCCCCCTTACCAAAATCATATGCCCCTTACAACAAAAAGATCTTAGTTGACCAAATTTCTTTCCATATACATCTCCCAAAATTCGGCCAACATATCCCCCTCATCACTATCCTTTATTTCTCCTTAAATCCCTCCTGAATCTCCTCTCCATCATCTCATTCAAATGGATTTGAATGATTCTTCACTTCCTTCTTTAGAGTCATGGTCGAATCTTACCATCTTTCACTTGATTAGCACAAAAATTAAATCCAAAAAAAAAAATGCAATAGGTAGGATTCGAACTCCACCCCTTAAGCCTCTTCATGTGACGTCTCACCACCTTGCTACTAGCTCCTCTTGTGCTAGCAAAATCCACACTTATTTCCTTAAGCCTTGACGCCACTTACCTTCTCCCCCTTAAGTGCCTAAACTAAAAAATTCTACCAAGGTCCAGCTCAGCCCCAGGCCTTCTTTGGGCCCCCACATACATACATCGAAAACATTTAACTAGCTTAACGCATGGAATAATGCAAAACATAAAATCCCAAATTTTAGGATGTTATAATTCTACCCCTCAAAAAATTTTGACCTAGAAATTTACCTGATTAAAAGAGATAAGGGTACTGTTGCCAGATCTGATTACACCCGTGATTACCTAAAAAATCTGGCTCCCATGTAGGTTCCTCTGACCTGTGATTATGCCATAATACTTTGACCAATGGAACCGACTTCCTTCTTAGCACCTTAATATTCCGATCTAAAATCTGCGCTGGCTCTTCTTCAGAAGACAAGTCAGGTCTTATCTCAACTTCCTCCACTGGCATAATATAAGACGGATCCAAATGATAACACCTTAACATCGAGACATTGAATACACTATGTATCTGACTTAACTTTGAAGGTAACTCAAGCTAGTAAGCCACTGGCCTTACACACTTCAAAATTCGGTAAGGCCCGATGAACCTGGGGCTCAACTTACCCTTCCGACCAAATCTTAAGACATTTTTCCAAGGTGAGACCTTCAAAAAGACCCGATCTCCCACTGAAAATTCAATCTCCTTACGCTTTAGATCCGTGTATGATTTCTGCCTGTCCGAAGCTTCTTTTAACCGAGCTCGAATTACTTTAACCTTTTCTCCATTTTCAAGATTAGCTCTGGACTAAATATCTGTCGCTCCCCCAGCTCAATCCAGGAAGTAGGAGCGCGACCCCTACGACCATACAACACCTCGTAGGGTGCTATCTGGATGCTGGATTGATAGCTATTGTTGTATGTAAACTCTGCCAGTGGTAGAAAATCTTCCCAACTACCTCTGAAATCGATCAGACAGCCCCTTAACATGTCTTCTAGAATCTGGATTACTCTCTCCGACTGACCATCAGTCTATGGATGGAATGCTGTACTGAAATCTAACCTTGTACCCAAAGTCTCATGTAAAGCCTTCCAGAACCATGATGTAAACCTAGGGTCTCTGTCTGATATGATAGACATTGGTACCCCATGCAACCTCACGATCTCTGCTACATACAACTTGGCCAACTTCTACAATGAATAATCCGTATGAACAGGTAGGAAATGAGTAGACTTTTTTAACTAATCCACTATAACCCATACTAAATCTTTCTTAGTAGACATTAAGGGTAACCCACTAACAAAGTCCATCGTTATCCTTTCCCATTTCTATAGTGGGATTTTCACCGGTTGTAGCAATCTTGAAGGCAATTGATGTTTCACCTTCATCTGCTGACATGTCAAACACTTGCTCATGAAGTCGGTAACCTCCTGTTTCAACCCTGGCCACCAATACTGCTTACATAGGTCTCGATACATTTTGTTTTCCCCGAGGTGTATAGCGTATAGGCTACTATGTGCCTCACGTAGAATCATTTGTCTCAATTCAAAATACCTCGGTATACAAACTCTTTCATAGAAACACAACATTCCATCACTATTTAATCTAAAATCCCCTATCTCACCACCTTCCACTTGTTAAAGTCGAGAAACCAACCTTTCATCTAACAATTACTTTTCTTTAATCTCACTTACCTATGTAGGCTTCACTTGAAGTTCAGATAACAGGTTACCATTCATAAAGACTGAGATGACCAAACATAACTATCAAATTTGATATTACCTTTTGACTCAAAGCATCCACCACTACATTAGCTTTGCTTGGGTGATACTCAATTGAGCAGTTATAATCTTTCAATAATTCTATCCACCTCCGCTATCTTAAATTCAACTCCTTCTGGGTAAGAAGGTACTTCAGAAACTTATGATCCAAGTAGATAATCAACTTCTCTCCATACATATAGTGTCATCATATCTTTAGAGCGAAACACCACTGTAGCTAACTCTAAATCATAAGTACGATAGTTCGCCTCATGCGGCCTTAACTGATGAGATGCATAAGCCACCACTTTCTCCTCTTGCATCAGAACACATCCCAGGCCCGTGTATGACACATCACAATAAACTCTTTGCCGGCCTCAAGCTGAATCAACACTGGTGCTTCTGTCAAAATCATCTTCAATCTCTCACAGCTCTCTTGCTCATTATCTAACCACACAAACGGTACTCCCTTACGCAACAACTTAGTTAAGGTGCAGCAATCAACGAAAACCCCTCAACGAATCGCCTGTAATACCCAGCCAAACTAACAAAACTCCAAATTTCTACCATGGACGTCGGTGGCTTCCAATCCAATGCAGCCTCGATCTTTCAGGGATCAACTCTAATTCCTTCGGCAGACACAACATGCCCTAAAAAGGTCACTACCCTCAGCGAAATTTCACACTTACTGAATTTGGCAAACAGTTGCTTCTCTCTTAATATCTGTAATACAACCCATAGATGCGAATCATGCTCCTCTTCAGTCTTTGAGTACACCAAGATGTCGTCTATGAATACCACCACAAACCAGTGTAGATAGAGTTGGAAGACCTGGTTCATCATGTCCATAAATGTAGCTGGTGCATTTATCAACTCGAACGGCATCACCAAGAACTCATAATGCCCATAACGAGTTCGAAATGCAGTCTTGTGAATATTCACCTCCTTGACTTTTAACTGGTGATACCTTGATCTCAAGTCTATCTTCGAGAAAACTGAAGCTCCTCGCAGTTGATCGAACAGATCATCGATCCTCGATAACGGGTACTTGTTCTTGATCATCAACTTATTTAATTGTCTATAATCGATGCACATACGCATCGACCCATCCTTTTTCTTAACGAACAAAACCAGTGCTCCCCATGGTGACACACTAGGTCAAATAAATCCACGATCTAACAACTCCCAAATCAGAGTTTTAAATTTCACCAGCTCCTTCAGCGCTATTCTGTAAGGGGCAATAGACATCGGAGTCGTTCCTGACAATAGCTCAATGCCAAACTCCACCTCTCGATCTGGAGGCAATCCAAGAAGCTCATCGGGAAAAACGTCTAAAAACTCTGTCACTATTCTACCATTCTCTACTGACAACTCTTTGGCATCCAAAGCACTGATAAAGGCTAAGAATGCTTCAACCCCTTTCGTACCAACTTTTCTGCCTTTAAAGTAGATACTACATTAGACAGATAATTTCTTCTTTCACCTATCATCATCACTTCCTTATCCTCTGAAGTTCTTAGTACCATCCGCTTTGCAGCATAGTCCAAGTTCATACGGTGCTTAACCAGCCAATCCATGCCTAATATAAGGTCGAACTCCCCGAACGACAGTTCCAACAAGTCCGCCAGAAATACTACCTCTTAAACTTCTAAGGGCACATCCTTAATCAACTTATTTACTACCACCGACTGTCTTAAAGGGCTAATCACAATTGTTTCTCTAGCAGTAATCTCAAATCTAATATTCAAAGTTCTAGACACAGCACATGCAATATACGAATGGGTGGATCCAACATCTATCAAAGCGATAAAAGGTACATCAAATATGAATAATGTACGAGTTATGACATTCGGTGCGTCCCTATCCTCTTGACGTCTGACTGCATAGACCAAACATAGTTGTCCCGCCTCCGTGTTACCACTATTACTGGTACCTCTACCCGGTGCACCATAACCTTATCCTACACCAGTACTAGCTCGACCTGGCCCATGGCCTCTCGGCGGCTACTGAGCGCCCCCTGCTACCTGCACAAATCTATTACGAACTACCAGAGTTTGAACAGGCTCTTGAGGGCAATCCCTAAACTGATGGTCTTTGGATCCACATCTAAAACAACCGCCAGTTCTCTTTCAGCACTCACCCGAGTGAAGTTTCCCACAATCCACACAAGGTTGCAATTGATTGGTAGTGAGCACCCACTCGAACTGGCCCCTTATTCCTGGGCACTTTCTGAAATCCTCTAGTAGGACATGAATACCCAGAGTCTCTCTTATTCCTGCCCTTATTCTTGTCTGGATTTTACCATTCCGAGTGTTTTACTTCTTTAGCAATCTTAGCTTTTTTCACCAGTGTAGCAAAATTCCTCTCCTAATATGGGGCTATCAGTACCCACAACTCATCTCGCAACCCATCCTCAAAATGCACATAGCGTTCATAATTAGTCGGCACTATACCCCGGGCATATTGACTCAGACGCAGAAACTCCGCCTCATATGCTGCCACAGATCTTCCTACTTGGACCAAATTCAGGAATTCCTTTCTTTGGGCATCCACATAGCTAGCCCCGACATATTTTCCCTAGAATGATGTCTTAAAGAAATCCCAAGTAATACGATCAGCCTGAGTGCCTTCTCGAACAGTGAGCCACCACTGATAGGCCTCATCTCTCAGCAATGACACCACCCCTTTCAATTTCTGCTTAGCTGTACAATCTAGATCACCCATAATCTGCTCCACCACCTCAAGCTAGTACTCCACTACACTTGGGGCTACACCTGAAACACCCCTAAAAACTTTGGCCCCATTCGATCTAAGTCGCTCAAATATCTATCCACAAGGTGATGACCTGGTTCTTGCCCCAATAACCCTTTCTAGTACTCGTAACATTGCTTGGGACAGAGCGTCGTCCCCTCCCATTCGATCATGCAAACCAATTTCAGTCACTGGTGAAGCTGGTTCATCCATTTTTGACATATGTTCCGATGCCTCAGATGCAACTCTAGCACCTCGGCCTCTACCACGGCCACGTCTATCGTGTCCATGTCCTCTAGTGCTCTTGTTTGCTAAGTTGATTTAATCTTATTAAGAGTCTTATGAATCAGTCTTATGAACCGAATATTCTAACCCTACTTGGATCGGTTTGTCGTGGTATTCATAGACGATATCCTGGTTTATTCAAGATCAGAGGAGGAGCATGACTCACACCTTCGAGTGGTTTTACAGATCTTGACGGAGAAGCAGTTGTATACCAAATTCAGTAAGTGTGAATTTTGGCTAAGGGAAGTTACGTTTCTAGGTCACGTTGTGTCGGTAGAGGGGATTAGGGTTGACCCTCAAAAAATTGAAGCAGTGTTGGGTTAGAAGCCGCCTAGGTCTGTGGCAGAAATTTATAGTTTTCTTGGTCTAGTCGGGTACTATTGAAGGTTTGTAGAAGGATTTTCTTTAATCGCGGCACCATTGACTAAGTTTTTATGAAAAGGAGTTCTGTTTATTTGGTCTAGTAAGCAGCAAGAGAGTTTCGAAAAGTTGAAAAAGATTTTGACGGAGGCTCCGGTATTGATTCAACTAGAGGCTGGGAAGGAATTCGTGATTTACTGTGATGCGTCACACACGGGACTAGGATGCGTGTTGATGCAAGATGGAAAGGTTATTGCGTATGCGTCTCGGCAGTTAAGACCGTACGAAGCAAATTATCCCACCCATGATTTGGAGTTAGCGACGGTGGTTTTTACTTTAAAGATTTGGAGATATTATCTGTACCGGGAGAAATCTATTATTTATACAGATCATAAAAGCCTAACATACCTTTTGACCCAGAAGGAGTTGAATTTACGGCAGAGGAGGTGGATCGAGTTGTTAAAGGATTATGAATTCTCGATCAAGTACCATCCGGGTAAAGATAATGTGGTGGTGGATGCCTTAAGTCATAAAGTAATCTCTGACTTGAGGGCAATGTTTGCTCACCTTAGTCTGTTTGATGATGGGAGCTTATTGGTTGAACTTCAAGTGAAACCCTCTTGGGTCAGTCAGGTTAAAGAGAAGCAGCAAACCGATGAGTTGCTAAAGGAGAAGTTTCATGTAGGATCAAGTGATGGATCGATGGACTTCAGTATGAATAAGGAAGGACAGTTATGTTTTCAAGGGAGAGTTTGTATGCCAAAAGATCCAGAATTGAGGAATAGGATTTTGTAAGAAGTGTATGGAAGTTCATCCGCTATGCACCCCGGAGGGAGTAAGATGTATCGGGATTTTCGGGATCAGTTCTGGTGGTCGAGCTTGAAGCGTGAGGTACTGAATTAGTGAGTAAGTGTTTGACCTGTCAGCAAGTAGAGGCAGAGCAACAATTACCATCAGGGTTGTTGCATCCAGTGAAGATTCCACAATGGATGTGGGAAAGGATCACAATGGACTTTGTTAGTGGGCTACCCCTCACGCCTACTAAGAAAGATTCAGTCTGGGTGATTATTGATCGCTTGACAAGATCTGCTCATTTCATACCAGTACGGGTCGATTACTCTCTGCAAAAGCTAGCTAGGTTATATATAGCGGAGGTAGTGAGGTTGCATGGGGTACTAGTATCAACCATACCGGACAGAGACCCGAGGTTCATGTCGTGATTCTGGAAGGCTTTGCATCAAGTATTAGGTACGAAGTTGGATTTTAATACAGTGTTTCATCCTCAGACAGATGGACAGTCTGAGTGGGTAATTTAGATCTTGGATAACATGTTAAGGGAATGTGCCATTGATTTTAGAGGTAGTTGGGAAGAGTTTTTACTGTTGGCCGAGTTTGCTCACAACAACAGCTACCAGTCTAGTATTCAAATGGCACCCTATGAAGCATTGTACGGGCGAAAGTGTCATACTCCTACCTGCTGGATAGAATTAGGGAAAGTCAGATTTTGGGTTCAGAGTTGGTTACCGAGATAGGAGAGATTTGAGCTCGACTAAAGGAAGTGTCGGACCGACAGAAGTCCTACAGACTTGAAGCGCAAGAACATAGAGTTTGCAGTGGGTGACAAGGTGTTCTTGAAGGTGTCGCCATGGAAGAAAGTGCCGAGGTTTGAATAGAAGGGCAAATTAAGTCTCAGATTTATCGGATCTTATCGAGTGTTGAAACGAGTGGGACTAGTAGCCTATCAGCTAAAGCTACCTTCTGAGCTAAATCAGATTCACAATGTATTCCACGTTTCTATGTTGAAATGATATCATTCAGATCCATATCATGTGGTGCCTGTGGAGGAAATATAGGTAAGACCTGACCTTTCCTTTGAAGAGCAACTAATGGAAATCTTGGATCGTGATGTCAAAGAGTTGCGAAGGAAGACAATTTCGTTGGTTAAGGTTCTATGGTAGAATCACAGTTCTGAGGAGGCTACATGGGAACTAGAGGAGACGATGCGACAGCAGTACCCTCATCTATTCTGGTCAGGTAATTTTGATGCTAAATTTCTTTAAGGGGGTAGAACTGTAACATCCCGAGTTAATGGGCCTATGCGTTTAATGTGTGGTTATGTGTAATGTGTTAATTAGAGTGTTAGGGGTCCAGATTGCGCTCAGGATAGGGCCGAGGCCTTGGTTAATTTTCTGTTTGGACACTATAGCGTTTAAAAGATGGTATCTGTGGTTTAAATTACAAAATGGGCTTGTGGGCCAGTAGCAAGGGGCACTGCAAAGGAACTATAAGGTGGCGTCATTAGCAGGTGAAGAGGCCCAAGTTATGGCCTCTTAGAGCCCATGTATTTGGGCCATTTTTAGCACTTAAAGGAGGAGCAAGTGGGACGGCAATGAGGCTTAAAATTAGGAGGGATTAAATGACTTGGATAATGTGGATAATGTGCTGATAACGGAAGGAAGAGGTGGTGTTATTTAGGCCTCTTTTGGAGGTGTGAATGGATAAAGATAAGGGAGAAAGAATAGGAGTTATCTACTGAACAACCAGTGGTGGCCGAATTTCCATCTCTTGGAGGGGGAAGAAATAGGTTTCAATATGCCAGAGGGGTGCCGAAATTTCCCTCATTAATTTATTAGTTTTTAGTTCGAGGAAGGGGCATTTTTGTCTTTTGAGAGGTAGGTATCGAAATTCTCTTTAATTAGGGGGGATATCTCTTCAATTCTGGCATTTGAACCCCATTCTCTTAATCTTTTCTCTCATTCTCTATTCTCTTCTACAAGCCGAAGGGCTAATGGATTGTTGGTTTCTTGTGTCTATGTGTTGGGCGACATTCGAGAAGTGAAGTAGATCGCGTAGATCTAAAAGCCAGAACCGTTAGTCCCTGAACCTCATATCTCTCTTTTTGGGATTTCAAGGTAAGGGGTTCTCTTTAGATTTCCACTAGATTCGCTATCGTAATTGTGATTTTAACCATATGTTTTGATGGTAGCAACTGATAAGGTCTTTTGATGGAATCAAATATCAATCATACGAAGGAGGGGATTGGATCCGTTAAACCAATCTCTAAGTTTAATAAGCGAGCGGTGTCAGCAGTTTGGGATTGGCCACTTGGTTGTGGACCGGCTTCAGAATAAAACCTTAGATTGTTAGCAGTCATAGCGACTACTGATAGTGTCGACTTAGGCAGTATCGTCTTGTCAATAATCAGGAGTGTAGATCTCTATCACACTAATTAATCTGTATTATATGTATGTTATGGACTAAAAGCCAAAAATGAGGTTGTATGAACAGTCGTATTACGCAGAAAGGGTAGGCAAGGGATGCCAGGTATGTAATCATAGAAACTTCTCTATGTGTATCGGAGTATGTGAAAGTCTGTGATTTGTTTAGATAGTATAATGTTCTGATTCTTGCATGTATGTATGCATAGGATGGGATTGATATGATGAATGGGAAGAAGGTCGCATAGCGATCGGTGGCTTTGCCACATTGGTCACACAGTGGTCGGTGTTTATGACAGGCAGCACAGCTGTCGAAATACCACAATATATTATTAAGGTCACATGGCGATCGATGGCTTCGCCACATAGGTTACACAGTGATCGGTCTTTATGACAGGCAGCACAGCTGTCTATATGGTGTGTAGCAGATGGAGGGTTGATTGTAGAAAGCCCCACGGTGTGATGGTTGGTACGGGGGTGTGTAGAGGATGGACTCTTAGGTTTGGGAGGGGACATGTTGCATGTAAATATTCTGTTGCCATTGTGTATGGGCCAAGGACCATAATGTGTTTCTGGGCCTCAAGGCTTTTATGTGTTTTCGGGATTTGCACACTGAGTCTTGGTGACTCACCCTTTTATTTTTCCCAACTTTTCAGATGAGTAGTAGATCGTGGACATGGGAGCCAAGGCGGACTCGAGGGGCCATCAAATCTTTTATCTTTATAGGCTATTTTCAGTTTTTCTTTACGTTTCAATTTTGGGATTATTTTTGTAATAAGGCCTCCATAACTAAGGTTATCAAACTATTTTTTTTTTATGTTACGTCTTATAAACTTATGTTTTCAAAGTCTTAATTATAAAGTGAAAGGAAAATGGGTTTTTCCAACATGTTCAACACAAATGTTAAAGTTTCTTCAAAAAATGTCACAACTAATGATCAATCGGCTAAAATAAACTGAGATTTTCAAAACCCTTCAAAAAAAAGTTTTCAACATTCAACCCGTAGCATACCAGATCCGGTCATGACGTATGGGCCGGGTTTGGGGTGTTACACTACAACTACAAAAATCTTACTCGGATCAACTCGGATCAACTCGTATACCTTCCGCTGAAATAATATGTTCTAAAAATATGAATTCTCGGAGCCAAAACTCGCATTTGCTAAATTTAGCGAACAATTTTTTATCTATCAAGGTTTGTAGCACAATCCTGAAATTCTCGGCATGCTCAGACTCATCTCGTGAATAGATCAGAATGTCATCAATGAACACAACAACGAATCTGTCTAAATATGGTCTAAAAATTTGATTTATCAAATTCATAAAAATTGTAGGAGTGTTAGTTAATCCGAAAGGCATAACAAAAAATTCATATTGCCAATACCTCATTCTGAATGCAATTTTTGGCACATCTAATGTAACATCCTGATATTTAGGGGCTAAGCATTTTACATAATTGAATGATGTTGCATGTTTAATCATTATTAAGTGTAATTTTGGAAGTTATTTGAGCTTCATTTATTAAGTGAAGGTTTTGCTAAACTTTTAATTTCTATTAATTAGAGAGAGAACTAAGCTAATAAGGCCTTAAGAATTGATGATGAGAAGTTCTAGTATGAATTAAGTAATTGGCAAAGTGGTTAAGATGCATGGATGTATGCTTAAGGTGCAAGGTTCAATCTCATAGCTAACATTAGGGAGATTTTTAATTTTTGTTTTCTTCCTTGTAAGTGTCGGCCAAGAATATTCTAGAGTGGATGAGCTTTCATCCATTATTGGCTTGTTGACCATGAGAAAAGGAAGTTAAAGAACATAAGGCATGGAATCACAAATTCATGATAAGATGAGGGGACAAAGGCATGAAATAGGGCTATGTTTTGGGGATGTGTTCATGGTCATTTGACCATGAACCTAGACTAAGCATGAAGGCTAAAGGGAGAGGCCTAGTTGTGTAGTAAATTCTTTGGATATGATGGGGAAGAAACAAGGAGGAAAAAGGGGGATATGTTGGCATTGATGTGGCTGAATTTATGCTTTGCCATTAGGGGGGAAAAGTTAGCCAAAAGCTTAGGTTGTCCATCTTTTCTCATTTTCTTCAAAAATTCTCTCCTAGCTGAATGTGCCATAGAGTTTAGGTAAAAACTCTCTTTTGTTTTAGCTTTCATCCTTTTGACCAAATTTTCTTCTTTTGGCCGAATGTACCTTAGTCATTTTGGTACATTTTCACTTTTGATTTAGTCTCAATTGCTTGAACCAAATACAACCTTCTTTCTCTCATTTAGTTTTCATTTTGAAACCAAAAACTACAAAGATTAAGCACCATTATTCTTCTTCATTTTCTCTCCTCTTGCCGAATGCATCTAAGCTCCATAGTCAATCTCTTTTCTCTTTGATCCTATTCTCTTTTCTTTTCTTTTCATCTTATTTTTTTCTCTTATCTTTCTCTCATTGCCGAAATCACCATTATCATTTTCTTCTCATCTTTCTCTTTACTTCTTTCTCTTTTCATTCTCTTTCTTCTTTTCCTTCAAAATCGAAACCATCATATTGAAACCACCATTTTTATTCTTTTATTTTGTGAAGGCCAATCATCATTTTCTTTTCTTCTTTTCAAAGTCGAACCTCCAAGTGATCAAAGTAAGACTTTATCAATTATTTTCATCACTTCCTTTCACTTGAATAAGATTGGAAATCATAATCTTTATTTCTCTCTTAGGTCAATCTCTTGAAAAGATTTTGAAAGGAACTTTGTTGAAGACAACCTTAAGTGACCATTCGAATCATCAAGGTAAGACTACTAAATTAGATTATATCAATTTTTTTTAGACAGATTACTAATCTAAGTTATTTTTAGGAGCAATCTAAGATCATCAAGATAGGTAAGAAAAGAGCCGTTCGAAGTGTTTGGAAGAAGGGAGGTATTCTTTACCATCGAACTACAAACGTAGAAGCAAGATCGGGGTTAGAGACTTTCCACCGGTTGTGGACCCTCCGCAAACGAGGATCGATTATTCAAGTAGTCGTATAACCGAACCACTTTACGTTGGTGGAATATCGGTGGGTTTTGATCCATCTAGTGGAGAAAAACCGCAAATAACTGTCATTCGTGAATCTGAGGGTAAGGATTTAGATCTATCGCTTATAAGTATAGTTTTTGCTAACAATAGTATATACTAACCGAGTGTGTTAATCATCTAGGTGTGGACAAGCTAGAGAGTATTATGCTCACTGTTACTAGGTGTGTAACCATACATTAAAATTTCCATAGATTTATATTAATAAAAAGTGATTATATGATAATATGTTTGTTTGCGGATACCAATCATTGGTATACAAAATTCGTATGTTACCCAATATTCATTTATTTTGATATATGCATCAATATGAAATAAGTATGACTATTTTATGATTTGTGGGTACATAGCATGAAAATCGATTTGATATGTATGTGCATGGGCATATGGGTATGTTTAATAAAGGAGGAAGTATTCGGTGGTTTTACCACAATTCCGTGACTTCGGTCATATGTGAAATTGGTGACTTGGTCCCATATTTGACTCGGTGGCTTCGGTCACATATTTGACTCCGGTGGCTTTGGCCACATATTTGACTCGGTTTGGTCACATATTTGACTCTGGTGGCCGGTCACATATTTGGCCCGGTGACTTGGTCACGTATTTGAAATTTGGACTTGATCGGTGACTTGGTCACATCTGTTTTGGTGGCTTTGCCACAATAAGGGCGATGTGCATGTTGACCGCAAAGAATCGCCTTCGATGGTGTGTAGCGGATGGAGGGTCGATTTAGTAATCCCACTGTCTTTGGTTGGTGCGGGGGTGTGTAGCGGATGGATATTTAGGTTGGGCTTGCATTTCATTTCATATACATATCCATGTAACATTGTATGATTATTATTTGATCTGCTATAAAATGGGCCTTTGGGCTAAATTTGAGTAAAATGGGCCTTTGGGCTAAATTTGAGTAAAATGGGCCTTTGGGCTAAATATGAGTTAAATGGGCCTTTGGGCCAAATATTTGATTAAATGGGCCTATGGTCATATGTGAAATATTTTTGGGTTTAAAAGCTTTTGATAAATGGGCTTTTTAGTGTATGTGTTATACATTGAGTTTATGACTCACCCATTTTATGGGATTACTTTTCGATAACTCGTAGTGCGATGGATTGGGACAAGAAGGATTTCGAGGTGGCGAAGGCTCGTAATAAGTATTATGGAGATTTTCCAACTTAAACTCTTTAAGTTAAATTTTATTACTTAGACTTTAATTTGGGTTGCCAATGTTATGTAATAAGGCCATTATAAACTATCTACAATTTCGTGTTTGGATTTATTTTAAATTCGCCATGAATAATTATCAAATATCTAAATGTTTTCGATAAATTATTTAAAAATGTGTTTGTTACTATTATATAAATGTTTTCAAGGAAATTTTCTTAAGTTTGGTTTCCTTTTGATTTTATTAATTCCTCCTAAAAATGATGTTTTAAAAGACAAAATTTCTTTACAATGAAATTCCGCTAAAGTTTTACTCGAGGAACATACCAAATCCGGTTAGGCTTTTTGGGCCGGGTTTGGGGTGTTTCAATTTGGTATCAGAGCCCAGTTTTAAACTCTCGGCCTTGGGTTTTGAAGCCCACAACGTTTTCAAAATTTGGCCCCAAAAGATTTTTGAAAGTTTTTTTTTAAGTTAAATGGTTTTATAAGAGCATGGCACTCGGAATTCTCGGCCCAAATCCATCAGGTATGTACTTTTATTTGATAAGTGATATGAATGTTTGATAAGCCTAAGGAAACTCTAGAGACATGGACTCTAGGTGTATGTGTACTACTACGAAAACCATTGAATATCATTTTATAAGACTTTCTTTTAATAAGAAGTGAAAAGATTCTAATACATAAGACTTTTCGTAAAAAGATAAGATACGTAGTAGACATGAGCTCTAGGGACGAGGTCGTCGTGGACATGGAAGAGGAAGGATGATCTGCTTTGAACCGATTCGATCAGTCAAGGTTCGAGAATGAAGCTCCACCACCCATTTGTTGGGATTTCCAAGAACAAATGAAGGTGGTGACGCAGATCCAAGTCGTCTTTGCGAGTTTTGGAGCGAGTAGCGAAGCTAGTTCGAAATGGATCTCAAGTCAGGTGAGAGACTTAGATCGAATGGAGCCGAGGTTTTCGGAGGAGTATCCGGAGTAGCTCCAAACGTAGCTGAATATTGGTTGGAGGCAGTCGAGAGGATCATGGATGATATAGATCGCACCGATGAAGAGAAATTGAAAGGTGCTATTTCACTTCTTCGTGATGAAGCCTACCGTGGTGGCTTACTATCAAGGAAAGTACCCCGTGGATCGTCTGGATTGGGGGTATTTTAAAGTGAAATTTGAGGAAAATATGTCTGAGCTAGCTACATCGACTCTCGAGGAAGTCATTTCGAATCTAGTACAAGGAAACAAGTCGATAGTGAATATGAAGCGAAATTTTGCGACTTAGCCGTTATGCCGGAGGATAGTGGCTACGGAATATGAACGTTAAGTCCGATTTGAAGATGGACTTAGAGATGAGCTAAGAGTGATGATTGCCCCACATCGTGAAAGAGATTTTGCAATCTTAGTGGAAAGGGCAAGAATTGTGAAGAGGCTAAACTGATGAGAGACAAAACCGGAATGAGGTCGAGCAAGAATAAGAGAAGCTTTGGGTCTTCGGGGTCGTCCGGAAATTTTCAGAAGAAATCAAGGAATGATGGACCGCGAGGTCAACAGACTACTACGGGAGTGCAAAGTCGTACTTGTTCTCAGTGTGGGAAAATGCACTCGGAGAATGCCGGAAGAAAACAAAGGATGTTTCAAGTGCGGTTCAAGGATCACATGATCAAAGATTGTCCGATAAACTCGGAGAAGAACCGCCGACAAAGTCGTGGTGCTAATCAAGTCGATGTAGTGGACAAAGAACCGATAAGAGGCCGTGGTCCCAATGGAAGGGGAAATGGTTCGGTAGAGGTCACGGAACTTCTGGCGAGGTAAGGGAAACTCGAGGCGAGACAACCAGTTTGGTGTATGCGAGTCACCGCAGAGAAGACGATGACGCACTTTGATGTTATCACTGCACGCGTTTTGATTTACAGGGTTTCCTTTATTGCTTTGATAGATATAGGTCAACTCATTCCTATATCGCTAGTGAAGTATCTGGGACTTTGCATGTGACTTCAAATCGTACCTAGGAAGATGGTCGACTTAGTCCTCTAGGATGACAAGAGAAATAAACAAACTCTTTAAGGAAGTGCCTCTAGAAGTCCAAGGGATACAGTTTCAAGCTGATTTAATGGAGTTGCTTGATCGTGGATTCATCCGACCTAGTGTGTCTCCATGGGGAGCACCGGTCTTATTCAGAAGAAGAAGGACGGATCGATGAGGATGTGTATAGACTACCGGCAGTTGAATAAGTGACTATCAAGAACAAGTATCCTTTGCCCAGATCGATGACTTGTTCGATCGACTTAAAGGAGTCTGCGGTATTCTCTAAAATTGATCTAAGGCCGGGTATCATCACTTAAAGTGAAAGAAGCGGATATCCATAAGACGGCTTTCCGAACCAGATATGGCCATTATGAATTTCGGTAATGCCATTCGGATTGATGAACGCCCAAATTGCGTTTATGGATATGATGAACCGAATTTTTCAGCCTACTTGGATCGGTTCGTCGTGGTATTCATAGGCGACATCCCGGTGTATTCTAAGTCCGAAGTGGAACATGATGAGCATCTCCTGATTGTGTTACGAGTTTTAAGGGAGAAGAAGTCAGACACCAAATTCAATAAGTGTGAATTTTGGTGAAAGAGGTTACATTTTTAGGACATGTGGTATCTGCGGAAGGGATTAGGGTGGATCCTCGGAAGATCGAGGTATTAGATTGAAACCACCTAAGTCCGTGGCGAGGTTCGCAGCTTGGGTTTAGCGGATATTACAGAAGATTCGTGAAGGATTTTCATTGATAAATGCACCTTTAACAAAATTGCTGAGGAAAGAGGTATCTTTCGTGTGGACTGATAAGCAGCAAGAGAGTTTTGAGAAGCTCAAGAAAGTTTTGACGGAAGCTCTGTTTGATTCACTGAAGCGAGAAAGGATTTTGTCGTGTATTGCGATGCTTCTCACACGGATTAGGATGTGTTCGATGCAAGGCGGAAAGGTAGTTGCGTGTCGTCTCGGCGATTGAGACCGCATGAAGTTAATTACCCGACACATGACTTGGAGTTGGCAGCTGTAGTCTTTGCTCTTAAAGTTTGGAGACATTACTTATACGGGGAAAAGTCAGTGATATACACGGACCACAAAAGTCTGAAATATCTGCGACTCGTAAAGAAGCTGAATGAAAGGAGAAGGTGGATAGAGTTGCTAAAAGACTACGATCGCTCCATCGAGTACCACCCGGGTAAGGCGAATGTGGTGGCGGGCGCCTAAGTCGAAAAGTGGTGTCGATTTGAGAACGATGTTTGCACATCTTAGTCTCTACGATGATGGAAGCTTGTTGGCGAGAACTTGAGTTAAGCCGACATGGTTAAGTCAAGTAAAGAGAGAGCTTAATAGATGAAGATCTGAGTGAAAAGCTTGACGGTCAGAGTGGGAAATTGGAAGATTTTGGTATTAATAAAGGATGTTGAGTATTGTGTTTTAAAGGTAAAGTCTCAGATGCCGGGGATCGGAGTTGAGGCAAAAGATACTTGAGAATCGCATGGTAGCCTCTATGCTATGCATCTGGAGGAAGTAAGTTATACCGAGATTTGCGAGATCGGTTTTGGTGGCTTTGGTCTTAAGCGAGAAGTTCTTGAGTTTGTAGGAAGTGCTTGACGTGTCGACAAGTCAAGGTGAACATCAAGTACCTTCCGGTTTCTTTGCAATAGATAAAGATTCATGATGGAAGTGGGAGAGAATCACCATGGATTTTGTTAGTGGGCTTCCTCTACGCCTACTAAGAAAGACTCCATTTGGGTGATAGTGGACCGATTGACGAAATCGCACATTTTATCCCGATTCGGGTTGATTACTCTTTGTAAATTGGCAAAATTATATGTGGTCAAATTGTGAGATTGCATGGAGTGCCGTTGTCGATAATTTGGACGAGATCTGAGATTTACGTCGCGATTTTGGAAAGCATTGCATCAGCTTTGGGCACCAAATTGGACTTGATCGGCATTTCATCCTCGGTCGACGGTCGGTCCGAAAGAGTAATCCAGATCTTAGAAGATATGTTAAGGGGTTGTGTGATAGATTTCAAAGGAAGTTGGGAGGAATTCTTACTGCTTGGCGAATTTGCATACAACAACAATTTCAATCCAAGATACTGGATGGCAACCGTATGAAGCACTATATGGACGGAAGTGTCGCACTCCCACGTGTTGGATGTAATTAGGGAACGTCGATTTTGGGCCCGAGATAGTGTCGAATCAAGAAAAGGTTAAGGTAATCCGGGCTCGATTAAAGGAAGCATCGACGCACAAAAATCGTCGCAGATTTAAAACGGAAGGAAATAGAGTATGCGTGGGAGACCAAGTTTTCCTAAAGGTTTCACCGGAAAAAGGAGATGAGATTTGGACGCAAAGGAAACTAAGTCCTGTTCATTGGACCTTATCGGATTGTGAAGCGGGTCGGATCGTGGCATATCGCTTAGATTTGCCTTCTGAATGAAACAAATGCACGATGTGTTTCATGTTTCAATGTTACGCCGTTACTGATCGGATCCATCTCATATAGTACCGTTGAGGAGGTGGAATTAAGATCGATTTGTCATATGAAGAGGAGCCAATTCAAATTCGAGCGAGATGTAAAGGTCTTACGGAGAAAATCGGTTCCTCGTTAAGGTATTATGGCGAAATCATGGATCCGAAGAAGCTTCGTGGGAACAGGAGGAAGCGATCGACAACAATACCCTCACTTATTCTGCATGTAATTTCGAGGACGAAATTATTTTAAGGGGTAGAAGCGTAACATCCTCGATATTTAGGGCTAAGCATTTTACATAATTGAATGATGTTGCATGTTTAATCATTATTAAGTGCAATTTTGGAAGTTATTTGAGCTTCATTTATTAAGTGAAGGTTTTGCTAAACTTTAAATTTCTATTAATTAGAGAGAACTAAGCTAATAAGGCCTTAAGAATTGATGATGAGAAGTTCTAGTATGAATTAAGTAATTGGCAAAGTGGTTAAGATGCATGGATGTATGCTTAAGGTGCAAGGTTCGAATCTCATAGCTAACATTAGAGATTTTTAATTTTTTGTTTTCTTCCTTGTAAGTGTCGGCCAAGAATATTCTAGAGTGGATGAGCTTTCATCCATTATTGGCTTGTTGACCATGAGAAAAAGGAAGTTAAAGAACATAAGGCATGGAATCACAAATTCATGATAAGATGAGGGGACAAAGGCATGAAATAGGGCTATGTTTTGGGGATGTGTTCATGGTCATTTGACCATGAACCTAGACTAACATGAAGGCTAAAGGAGAGGCCTAGTTGTGTAGTAAATTCTTTGGATATGATGGGGAAGAAACAAGGAGGAAAAAGGGGATATGTTGGCATTGATGTGGCTGAATTTATGCTTTGCCATTAGGGGAAAAGTTAGCCAAAAGCTTAGGTTGTCCATCTTTTCTCATTTTCTTCAAAATTCTCTCCTAGCCGAATGTGCCATAGAGTTTAGGTAAAACTCTCTTTGTTTTAGCTTTCATCCTTTTGACCAAATTTTCTTCTTTTGGTAGAATGTACCTTAGTCATTTTGGTACATTTTCACTTTTGATTTAGTCTCAATTGCTTGAACCAAATACAACCTTCTTTCTCTCATTTAGTTTTCATTTTGAAACCAAAACCACAAAGATTAAGCACCATTATTCTTCTTCATTTTCTCCTCTTGCCGAATGCATCTAAGCTCCATAGTCAATCTCTTTCTCTTTGATCCTATTCTCTTTCTTTTCTTTTCATCTTATTTTTTCTCTTATCTTTCTCTCATTGCCGAAATCACCATTATCATTTTCTTCTCATCTTTCTCTTTACTTCTTTCTCTTTTCATTCTCTTTCTTCTTTTCCTTCAAAATCGAAACCATCATATTGAAACCACCATTTTTATTCTTTTATTTTGTGAAGGCCGAATCATCATTTTCTTTTCTTCTTTTTCAAAGCCGAACCTCCAAGTGATCAAAGTAAGACTTTATCAATTATTTTCATCACTTCCTTTCACTTGAATAAGATTGGAAATCATAATCTTTTATTTCTCTCTTAGGCCAATCTCTTGAAAAGATTTTGAAAGGAACTTTGTTGAAGACAACCTTAAGTGACCATTCAATCATCAAGGTAAGACTACTAAATTAGATTATATCAATTTTTTTGATGATTACTAATCTAAGTTATTTTTAGGAGCAATCTAAGATCATCAAGATAGGTAAGAAAAGAGCCGTTCAAGTGTTTGGAAGAAGGAGGTATTCCTTTACCATCGAACTACAAACGTAGAAGCGATGTCGGGGTTAGAGACTTTCCACCGGTTGTGGACCCTCTGCAAACGAGGATCGATTATTCAAGTAGTCGTATAACCGAACCACTTTACGTTGGTGGAATATCGGTGGGTTTTGATCCATCTAGTGGAGAAAACCGCAAATAACTCGCCATTCGTGAACCGAGGGTAAGGATTTAGATCTATCGTTTATAAGTATAGTTTTTGCTAACAATAGTATATACTAACCGAGTGTGTTAATCATCTAGGTGTGGACGAGCTAGAGAGTATTGTGCTCACTTTGTTACTAGGTGTGTAACCATACATTAAAATTTCCATAGATTTATATTAATAAAAAGTGATTATATGATAATATGTTTGTTTGCGGATACCAATCATTGGTATACAAAATTGAGTATGTTACCCAATATTACATTTATTTTGATATATGCATCAATATGAAATAAGTATGACTATTTTATGATTTGTGGGTACATAGCATGAAAATCGATTTGATATGTATGTGTATGGGCATATGGGTATGTTTAATAAAGGAGGAAGTATTCGGTGGTTTTACCACAATTACAGTGACTTCGGTCACATATGTGAAATTGGTGACTTGGTCCCATATTTGACTCCGTGGCCGGTCCACATATTTGACTCGGTGGCTTCGGTCACATATTTGACTCCGGTGGCCGGTCACATATTTGACTCTGGTGGCCCGGTCACATATTTGGCTCTGGTGACTTGGCCACGATTTGAAATTGGACTTGATCGGTGACTTCACATCACATCTGCTTTTAGTGGCTTTGCCACAATAAGGGCGATGTGCATGTTGGCTATGACAAGCGCCTTCGATGGTGTGTAGCGGATGGAGGTCGATTTAGTAATCCCACTGTGTCTTTGGTTGGTGCGGGGTGTGTAGCGGATGGATATTTAGGTTGGGCGGGCTTGGCATTTCATTTCATATACATATCCATGTAACATTTATGATTATTATTTGATCTTGCTATAAAATGGGCCTTTGGGCTAAATTTGAGTAAAATGGGCCTTTGGGCTAAATTTGAGTAAAATGGGCCTTTGGGCTAAATTTGAGTAAAATGGGCCTTTGGGCTAAATATGAGTTAAATGGGCCTTTGGGCCAAATATTTGATTAAATGGGCCTATGGTCATATGTGAAATATTTTTTGGGTTTAAAAGCTTTTGATAAATGGGCTTTTTAGTGTATGTGTTATACATTGAGTTTATGACTCACCCATTTTTATGGGATTACTTTTCAGATAACTCGTAGTGCGATGGATTGGGACAGCAAGGATTTCGAGGTGGCCAGTGCTCGTAATAAGTATTATGGAGATTTTCCAACTTAAACTCTTTAAGTTAAATTTTATTACTTAGACTTTAATTTGGGTTGCCAATATTATGTAATAAGGCCATTATAAACTATCTATAATTTCGTGTTTGGATTTATTTTAAATTCCGCCATGAATAATTATCAAATATCTAAATGTTTTCGATAAATTATTTAAAAATGTGTTTGTTACTATTATATAAATGTTTTCAAGGAAATTTTCTTAAGTTTGGTTTCCTTTTGATTTTATTAATTCCTCCTAAAATGATGTTTTAAAAGACAAAATTTCTTTACAATGAAATTCCGCTAAAGTTTTACTCGAGGAACATACCAAATCCGATTAGGCTTTTTGGGCCGGGTTTGGGGTGTTTCATCTAAATCTTTATCTCTCAACTGATAATAGCCTGATCTCAAATCAATCTTTGAAAATATTGTTGCCCCTTTCAACTGCTCAAATAAATCACCTATTCTTGGCAACGGATACTTCTTATTTATCATAAACTTATTGATTTGTTGATAATCAATACATATTCTCACTGATCTGTCTTTCTTCTTTTCGAACAATACTGGTGCACCCCAGGGCGAAAAACTAGGTTGTGCAAAACCTCTATCCTGTTAAATCTTGCAATTGAGCTTTCAACTCTTTCAATCCTGTCAGAGCCATTCTATACGGAGCTATAGATATCGGTGATGTTCCCGGTACCAATTCAATGCTCTGATCGGTGGTAACCCCGGTAACTCTTTTGGAAATACATCTGGATATTCACAGATTACTGGTACTGATTCAATATTCAATTCAGACATTTTTGTATCCAGTACATAAGCAAGATAAGCTTCGCAACCTTTTCTTACACCTCTTAGAGCTGGCATAGATGAAATAATAATAGGCAATTCCCTCGACTAATCTGATTCAATTCGAAGAATTTCACTGTTCTGACATTTCAATTCAATAGTCTTTCATCTACAATTCACAACAGCATCATGCAACATCAACCAATCCATACCCAACATTACATCAAACTCATCAAACTGTAAAAGCATCAAATTTTCCAGAAAACAGTAACCCCGAATCATCAAAGAACAGTCCTTACAAACTTTATCAACTAAAACATATTTGCCAAAAGGGTTCGATACTTTAATCACAAACTCTGTAGACTCAACAGGAAAAATCTTGTTAGACACCAAATTCATACTTATATATGAATGAGTTGATCCAGGATCAATCAAAGCAATCACATTAGTGTCGTAAAGAGAAAATGTACCAGTGATAACATCGGGTGATGACGCATCTTCGCGAGCGCGTATAGCATAAGCTCTAGCAAGTGCTCTGGCTTTAGATCTCATAGTAGAGTCCTTAGTCGTTCCTCTACTACTAGTCACATTTCCCACATTTCTAGGTGGCCTCCCTCTATTAGCTGTGTTGGTCGGTCTCACATTCTGATATCTTTCTCGTTTAACTCAGGACAATCCTGGATAAAGTGATCTTATGACCCACATTTAAAACAAACTCGGTCATTCATTCTACATTCACCAGGATGTTGTCTTCCGCATTGTTTGCATTCAGGTCTATTATTTCTCATACTGCCAACACTCGATACAGATGTAGCTGGAGCTTTAGGACTTGAGTATTGTTTTCCACGATCCCTGTTAAAATATCCTACTAAAGCATTTGAGGGACTATACAAATCTCGTGATTTCAGTGATGAAGATTGGTTTGGTTTATTCATCGATCTTTTTCTTGAATCTCTAGCTTCAAAATTAGCCTTTCTCTTTTCTTTGCCAAGTTCTTCAGCTTTACAGGCTCTGTCAACTAACACAACGAATTCTTCTAATTCAAGAATCCCAACTAATAGTCTAATGTCTTCATTTAATCCTTCTTCGAATCTTTTACACATGATTGCCTCAGTGGAAACACATTCTTGAGCATATTTGCTAAGTCTAACAAACTCTCGCTCATATTCAATCATAGACATACGGCCGTGTTTCAACTCTAAAAACTCTAAAAACTCTAAAGAATTCACAGGTAACTCTTTCTCTCAGTAGCACTGATAGATAATATCCTTCAGTAGTGAAAAGACACATTTTAAACACTCTGGGTGTTCAAGAAAGTTCATCAAACACCCGAATAGTATTTTCAAGCCAAAATTTAGCTCCCTTGGGATCGTCATCAACAGTAGCTCTAAACTCTTCAGCCCCGTATTATCAGATTTTATCTATTAGCAGCTTATTCAATCTTATAAGTTCCACACCTTGAGGAGCTACGGGAACCTATTGGGGATTAGGTGCAGGTGGAGGTTGTTGAGCAGTTGAATTTATCCGAACAAACTCCGTGAACCACTCGTTTATCATCTGGAAGAAGGCTTCTTTGGCCTCTCCTCCCTGGCTACCCGATACAGGTCCAGACTAAGATTATGCTACCCCGTGAACGAAGGCAATTGCATTACTTTCTACATCATCAGCTACAGCTCGAATGGGATCCGTTTACTACATAAAAACACGGTTTAAAATATCAGGAGTCATCACACTATCACAGGTTATCAATGACATGTATAGCTAGACTCTCACATACGCTACGTTAGTCTGAGAATCGACTAAATCGTAGCTCTGATACTGATAAATGTAACACCCCTCACCCGTATTCAACGCTAGAATAGAGTTTCAAAGCATTACTAGGCTTATAACACAATATTCAAACATTTCACATACATTTCTGAAATTCATATCAACCATCATTTAATTTAATCACATTGTCCTTATTATGAGCCTACAACGCCCTAAACATGATTAATGAGTGGTTCGGGACTAAATCGATAATTTAAAAAACTTTTAAAATACTTAATTTTTCCAAAAATACGGGGTCACACGTCGGTGTGTCACACACGGCCAAAGACACGTCCATGCCATAGGCCATGTTCAATCTCATGCCACTTACTGACTTGGGTTACACGGCTAACCACACGCCCCCATGTCCAACCCGTGTGCCCATTCGAATTGGCTTTACACACTTGTGTGCCAGGCTATGTGATAGGATGTGTCAAACCTATAGGGTATACTTACTTATGCCACACGGCCAAGTCATGCGACCATGTGCTAAGCCGTGTAAAATTTGTAGGGTATACTGACTTATGCCACACGGCCAATCACAAGCCCATGTGTTAGGCCGTGTGGAGCATACTGACTTGGGTATTAATTCAATACTAGGGATGCACGGCCGTGTAATATGACTGTGTATCACACAAGGGTGAGGCACATGCTCATGTTTCGGCTCGTGGGGACAAAAATAGGCTATTTACCAAGCCATTTTGCTACCCAATTTTGTATACACCTACATCAAGCCAAATGGCACCAAAACAAGACATAAATAGGCATTACAATCAACCTCAAACAAGCTTCATTTATACCATTTCAATACTAACCAATATAAAACATATCAATACCACAAAGTGCCATTCAAATTACACCAAAAACTCATAATTTCAAATAATAAATTTGACTATTTTCAATTATGCATCATTTAGCTAAATCTCACAAACAGATCAAACTCAATTTATAACTATTTAGTACCCCTAATTACCAAATTCCAACAAGTATTACATATCCATAATCAAGCACATAACAAGAGCCATTTGCACAAATACATACACAACCAAAATAAGCCAACTATAATGGCTATATATACAAACTAAGCACTCAACATTTACAAGCCATTTCGAATGACCAAAGTCGTTAACAATACATATATCAAAATGACTAAATCCCTACCAAAATCCCAAAGTTCAAAAGTACCAAGTGATTGTAGGATAGTGTGATGAAATCTCCAATGGTCCCAGAATTCGAGCTAGCTTGATTTCACTATAAAACACAGAAAATTAAACAAAGTAAGCTATAAAGCTTAGTAAGATCATATGAAATAAACTTAAATAATCATAAATAGAAAAATCAAACAATTCAATATATCAATACATAGCTCATATTATCTAACAAACCTTCCACATATTTAAGCATAAGATTACATGTGAAATTCACAAGTTTCTTCATTTCATAGCTTATACGGTTCATGTACATGCTTGTACCACCTCTTATAGTCTCATACCCATCCGTGTATTTGATATACCCATTGTACCATTTGGAATACTATCGAATACATGGGAACTTGCGCCCTAAGAGCCACATATACAACTAAAGCTATCTCAATATCGTATCACATATACTGCTCACACTAGAGCTATCTACAGGCCTACTCTATAACAGTCCGTTTTTGGTCAAATCAGAATAGTGGTTTTGGGACAAAAAATATGAGTTCAAAATATTTATTTTATTATTATTTTAATGTATACTATATAATTTAGTGATTGTGTGAAAAATTCGTTAAGAAATTTAATCGTTTGAATGGTCAATTTGATAAAAAGAACTAAATCGCGTAAAGCGTAAAACTTGAGTTCTTATAGCTAAAGGTGTCTAATAGCCATAGAACCATAAAGTAAGGGCCCTTAAATAGTAATTATACCATTTTGTTGGTAATTGGACAATATTGGACATTTAATGGTTGTTTTAAGCAGTTTATCATTAATGGTATATGTGTAAATAGATAATATCATAAAATAAATAAAACAAAAATCAAATTAAGGCATTCATTCTCATCTTTAACTAAAATTGAAGAAGAAGAAAATATAATATTAGGGTTCTTCATTCGGCTAAGGCAAATTGATGCAATTAGGTATGTGTTTTGTCCCATTTTTAGTGATTTCTATGTTTTTGTGATCGTTGTAACTAGTACTAGCTAGCCTAGGGACTATTTTGCAAAACTGTTAAAGATTTTGAATGATTCCATTGATGAATACATGAGTATTTTGATGTTTTATGATAGATTATGAATATTGGTTGTGAATTATGCAAGTTTTATTAAGTAATTTTTGAGAAAAATGAAAAATAGGGATTAAATTGAGAAATGTTGAAACTTTGTGGTTAAATGTGTGAAAAGTTGATAAATATGGGCTAATAGGGGTATTATGGTAATTTTACTAGCATGGTTTTATTTTGAATTTCATTAATTTTTGATTTTACGAAATAAGGACTAAATTGTGAAAAATGTGAAAGTTTAGGGGAAAAAGTATAAATGTGTTTTAAAGTGTGATTTGGACAAAATTGAATGAATAGATGATTAAATAAGTTAATTTTTCTTATATTTAGATCAAGATAGGAGAAATACAGACTTAGATTGGGGAAAAGATAAAGTACTTGATTAATCGACAAATTCATCATTTTTTAATCGAGGTAAGTTTGTATGTTATAATTTCGTTACAAATGTATTTTATCTTATTTGATATAGCATAAATTGTTATTATGTGATTACGGACAAGATCAGAAATGATTCAATGATGATTCGACAGTTGGGATCCCTATTGAACCTTAGGAATAGTTTAGTATGCTAGTGACATGTAATTAGGGACACCTTGAGTTGGCTTCAGGTCATGATATAGCACTACAGGTGCGAGACAAATCGATTTGGCTTTGGGCCATGCATATCGACTGATTTAGCTACAGGCCATGATATCAGTATTTCGAGTAAGTTATCTTGATTTGGTTTCGGGCCATGGTATAGGTACTTATTGTGTGAGACCCTTGAGTATCTGACTTCTATTTCGAATGGTTCGATGGGTAAATGAAAGATGAGAATGTATATGAGATTGGTACGAGATGGTATAGGTATGTGTATAAACCATTTTACCTTTGAATCGAAGAAATGATGACAAACATATATAGCTTTGTGAATGAGCACTTGAAAGGTTTGATAGTTAAGGAAAGTTACATATTGACATATTGAAATTATTGAATCATGTTTAAGGGATTGCATTAAGTTTATCTCATACGAGCTTACTAAGCTTTATAGCTTACTTTCTTTATTTTCTTGTGTTTTATAATGTTATCAAGCTGGCTCGGATACGGGGATCGTCGGAGATCACTTCACACTACCACCTATCACTTGGTACCTTTGCATTTTAGTATTTTGAGTATATGGCATGTATTGACTATAGGTTGATAGTGATTTTGGTTATTTTTAATGGCTTGTAAATGTATATGTTTTGAGTTGTAAATATAGCCATGAGAGTTGGCTTATTTTGGTGAATTTTTGTTATGTGCATATATGGTTGATATTAGATGCGAGTTATATTTGTGAATTGGTTCAAAATACTGTATGTTTAGCAAAGGTATAGTTTAGTTGATTTGTATAAGTGTTTTGGTATGTTTTGATTCAGTAAGATTTGAGGTTATGAGCATGTTGAATGTTGGTAATGAAAATGGTATGAATGAGCGTTGATTGTGGCTAAATTGAATGTTTATTTATGCTATGATTTGGTGTCATTTTGGTTGTGTAGATATATGAAAATTTGGGTGACAAATTGGCTTGGTAAATAGCCCATTTTTTGTCCACACGGGAAGAGACACAGCCTGTGTCTCAGCCTTCTGTGACATACGGTCATGTTACACACGGTCGTGTGTCCACTGGTGTTAAACTTGAAATGAAGCCAATATACCCCCTAATTTGCACACGGCCTAGAACACAGGCATGTGACTTTGCTGTGTTGCATAAGTCATTATACCATAAAGGTTTGACATGGCCTAGCACACGGCCTGGCACACAGGCGTGTGTGGCCACTTTGAAGGGCACACGAGCTAGACACACGGGCGTGTGGTTGGTCGTGTGACCCAAGTCAATAAACTCACTTGTTTGGACACGGGGTAGGGCACAGGCTAGAATACAGCCATGTGCTTTCATTTCAAATGTTCACAAGGCCTATGACACGGGCATGTCTAGTGGCCGTGTGAGACACATGGCCTGACCACACGGGCGTGTGTCCCCTATTTTGAGAAAAATTTTCTGTGTGTTGAAAAATTTCCTGAGTTTTTAGTTTAGTCTCGAACCACTTCCAATGTGTGTTTAAGGCTTCGTATGCTCATTTAAGGGACACTATGATTGGTTATGATTGAATTTTATTTGAATTGTATACGAAATGTGTGTTTAAAAGTGTTGTAAGTCTAGTAATGCTCTGTAACCCTATTCCGACGGTGAATATGGGTAGGGGGTGTTACATGCTCACACAAGCTGTCAGTTAAGACATAGCTACACGGTGCTGCTCACACAAGTTGTCAAGTAACCGTAACACATGTCTGTATACTCAGCCACCGGTAGGACGTACAGGACTAGCACCCAGATCACATAATCGCAATAACCTCTAATGACATGTCATTTGTATCCTAATATATTCCTAAGGTTCAACTGGGATTTTCATGTTTGTTGAATCATTGTCGAACATGTCCACAGTCTTGTATTCACATTTTATGCAATATCAAAGCATTTACAATACATTTATAACGAAACTTATTTCATATGAACTTACCTTGGACGCTAAATAAGCGAAATAGGTTGATTAGTCGAGTACTTTGTTTTTCCCTTGATCTAGATCTGAATTTCACTTTTCTTGATCTATGGGTAATCAAAATCAACTTATTTAATTATCACTCTATTCAATTTTGTACACAATACTCATTAAAACACATTTTCATTTTTCCCAAAGTATTTCACAACTTTTACAATTTAGTCCTTATTTCATAAAACCACAATTTCATGTAATTTAATACCAAACCATGCTAACCAAATTTTCCTAGTGCACATATCAGCCCATATTTGTCATTTATTTCACATTTTAACCACAAAGTTTCCACATTTTATAATTTAATCCCTAATTTCGTTTTCACTAAAAATCACTCAGCAAAACTTGTATTACTATCATTAAACATTCGTAATCTATCATCATTCATCAAAATACATGCTTATTCATCAATGGTAACATCCTAAATCTTTAACAGTTTTGCAAAATAGTCTATGGGCTAGCTAGACCTAGCTGCAAAGATCTCAAAAACATATAAATCATTAAAAACAGATTGAAAAATACTAACCATGCACCAAATTTAGCTTAGTCGAACCTTGAAGATATTTTAATGGCTTTTTCTTCTTCAAAAATCAGTTAGGAAGATGATAAATGAAGAAAAATTACCTTTTGTTTTATTAATTTAACTTTTAATTATCTAATTACTTAATTAACCTTATACAATAACCTTTAAAACCATTAAAAGGATGTCCATATTTGTCCACTCAATTTAATAATGGTCTAATTACAACATGAGGACCTTTACTTTAAGGTTCTATAGCTATTAGACACATTTAAGTAATAGAACATAAATTTTGCACTTTACGCGTCTTAGTCCTTTTTATTGAATTAAACACTCAAATGATAAAATTTATTAATGAACTTTTCACACCATTATATTATCATGCTGTAGATATTAAATTTTTTTACTTTAAATTTGTGGTCCCAAAACCACTATTTTGATTTGACAAAAATAGGCTGTTACATACGTATTGGGGATTATTTGTGTATTGCATATGTTTGGAAGCTTGTAAGCTTGGACATGGTGTTTGGTTTATTGTTTAGACATTTTGATGCTTATGTGACTAGGTGAGTGAAGCATGATGTTTGGAGACCAAGTTTGAATAATTTAAATGCTCTTATATGCTAAATTTTTGTAACCTGAAGCAAAGGTATCAATATTAAGGCTTTTAAAATGATATCTCTATATTTTTTAAACTCCAGGAAGTCAGAAAACCAATTTGGTATCAATACCTTGGCCCGAGTATCGATACTCAGGGTGTAATTACCATACCTTGTGAAAGATACTGATATATTCTGAAGTTTTGAAATTTGGTGAGAAACAAAAAGCTAGTTTGGTATCAATTCTAGGTGGTATTGATACCACTTAAAGGAAATACTGATACCATAGCGGCGATACCTGTAACACACCATACCCGAGTCTGATGCTAAGACTGGATACGAGACATTACCATGCTGGAACTCACTTAAAACACTGACTTACACACACGGTCTGGGGCACACGCCCATGTTCTGACCGTGTATCACACACGGCCTAAACAAACGACCGTGGGATTTGGTCGTGGCCTATTCTGACTTAAAACACTAAAGTGCAGGGTATGCACGGCCTAAACACATGCTCGTGTGTCTAACCGTGTGGCCACTTAGAGGCTATTTACCAAGCCAATTGCCACCCTGAAATCAAGACCACAATCATGCTCAATTCAATACATTTTTCATAAACATTACTACATGCTTCATTGATCTCAATAAACATACATACTTAGTCAATTTTGGCCAATCACTTAGCCATATATAAAAGAATAATAAACTTAATAGCCAACACTTTGGCTCTTCTTAGAACATATTATCAAAATGAAATGCTTCCTATACATGCCATCCTTAGTAAAATAACTTGGCTATACCAAAATAGCGATTGATAGTGTACTCCGAGCTCCGATGACGATGATCCACGAGATTGACTTGGCGAAGCTACATAGAAAGAAAGAATAAAAGACATAAGCATTTAGCTTAGTAAGTTTTGATAAAATGCACATTGCAACATACTTGATTTATATAAATCATTGGACATAAACTATGGTATCATAGATTTCAATTTTAAAGCTTACTTACTCATACTAAATCTTACATATCTCATGATACTTACTAATCTCATCCTCGTGAGCTAAATAAGGTACTTGTATCACTTGATCACATTGATCAGTATACTTTAACATGATATTCATAAATATTTCATTCATCATTCATAACATGGAAATGCTAATTTACAACTTAATAGTAGTTTTACTTACTTAGTTTTCTTATTATCTCATTTGAGCTTAACTCTTTTGCTCGATAAATTTCTGTGAATAACCTAGGATACTAGATCTCGACCCACACATAACTTGATGCCAAAGCCATATCCTAGATACGGTCTTACATGGAATTTCTCATCTTAGTTTCGAGGCCATGTCTTGACATGGACTTACACGAAGTCTTTCTCATGTGTTCCCTTGGGAACTTACCATTGCATTGTCTCGACATGGTCTTTCTTGGTATCATTACTCATGAACTGGTCAATGTCGAGCCTTGGCTTGGACATACATGAAATCTTCCTTGTTCTCACCAATTCCATGCCTTGGCTTGGACTTACATAGGATTTCTATCTCTTGATAGCTTTTCAATGCCAAGACCTGTCTTGGATTTACATGATAACTTTTCAATGCCAAGATTTGTCTTGGACTTACATGACATCTTTGCTTGGAGACTCACCAATGCCATGCCTTTGCCTGGGCTTATATGGGTCTTCATCTCATAATAACTCTTCAAAGACAAGACTTGTCTTGGTCTTATATGATAACTCGCTTGATTACCGATGCCATGCCTTGGCTTGGTCTTATACGGACTTTCTCATTTCATGTGGTAGATTGAGTATCCTAGGTAATTCATCTTCAATCTGAACATTTTCATACTTAATCTCAGTGATTTCTTTGTTTAACATAACATTAAAAATTTTCATGATAATATTGTACATTACACTAAGCAGTTCAATGATATAAATAATAAAGCTTAGAAATCATACAAACTTACCTCAATATACAAAATATATGTAGAAATGCAATTTAGTCCTCGACTTTGTTCTTGCCTCGATTTCGATCCGGGCATCATTTTTCTTGATCTATAATAATAATTCAACTCATTTTATAATCACATTGACTAAATTGGCCCTTAACATATACTTTGGCAAAATTATTATTTTTCCCCTAAACTTTCTCATATTTACACTTTTACCCCAAGGCTCGTAAAATGATTCTCATTCAACTTTCATAAACTTCATGCTTAGCTGTCTCGTTATCTCAACTTTAGCAATAGCAAATTCTCACTATTTCTACCATGTACTATAGCAATAGCAAATTCTCACTATTTCTACCATGTATGACCACATCTCATAAATTAACAAACTTGTCTCTACATGCATTTTTCATGAATTTCACATAGAAAAATATATTTATCTAACATCAAACTCTCATAATCTTCCATAATACATCATTTAGCATGCATGTCATTCATGGGCATATTTTTTAACATGCATCTTAGTTCAGCTTATAGCTAAAAATAGCTAATTCATAATACGAGAACCCCAAAAATATGAAGAATATTAAAAATGGGACTAAGATGAACTTACTAGCAAGCTTGAAAAATTGAAGAACCCTAGCTATGGCTTCCTTCAAATTTTCGACAATAAGGGGAAGAAGATGAATAGATTTTTTTCATCTTTTTCCCGTTTTAATCATTTAAATTGATTAAATGACCAAAATGCCCTTCTCTCTAAATTTTTACAATTTACTATCTCATGTCCAATTTTGTCCAAAAATTATAATTTGGGAAAATTTCTACTTAAGGACTTCAAATTGATATTCTAAAGCTATTTCATACAAAAAGCTTCTAGAAACTCATATTTTGCAACTTTTGCAATTTAGTCCTTTTGGACCATTCAACCTCAATTTAACAAAATTGCTTCATGAAACTTTCACACTAGCATGCAAACATGGCATAAACCTTAAAAACTCATAAATTCACCTTGGATTCGTGGCCTAACAAACTATTCTGACTAGGCCCTAAATCGGGCTATTACACTTCTCCCCCTTAGGGATTTTTGTCCTCGAAAATCTTACCGATAAATAAGTTCGAGTACTAGTTTCTCATGCTCTTTTCTGGTTCCCATGTAGCTTCCTCTATCTCATGCCTTTGCCACAATACTTTCACTAGAGCAATACTTTTATTTCTTAGCTGCTTGACTTCCCGAGCTAAAATCTTGATTGGTTATTCATCATAAGTCATATCGGGATGAATCTCTATCTCTAACGAGGTAATTACATGTGAAGGATCTGATCGGTAGCGTCTCAACATTGACACGTGAAACACATCATGTATCTTTTCTAAATCTGATGGCAAAGCCAATCTGTAAGCTACCAGCCCAACTTTCTCGGTAATCTCAAACGGTTCAATAAAACATGGACTTAACTTGCCTTTCTGGCCAAATCTGAGAACTTTTCTCCGAGGTGACACTTTCAAGAAAACTTTATCCCCGACTTGATATTTTATCTCTCTTCTCTTTAGGTCCAAATAAGATTTATGTCTGTCTGATGCAGCTTTTAAACATTCTTGTATCACTTTCACTTTCTCTTTAGCTTCTCTAACCAAATTAACCCCATGACTTTGGTTTTCTTTGAGTTAAGTCCAAAATAAAGGCGTTCTGCACTTACACCCATATAGAGCCTCATAAGGTGTCATCTTTAAGCTTGATTGAAAGCTATTATTGTAGGCAGATTCTGCAAATGGGAGAAACTTTTCCCAACTAATTCAGAATTATAGAATACAACATCTAAGCATATCCTCGAGTACTTGAATTAATCTCTCCGACTGTCCGTCAGTTTGAGGATGAAAAGTTGTGCTAAAACTCAATTTTGTACCCAAGGCTTCTTGCAACTTCTTCCAAAATCTGGAGGTGAATCTCGGATCTCTATCCGATATGATTGACAAAGTAACTCCATGAAGTCTTACTATTTCAGAAACATACAAGTTTGCCCACTTGTCGAGTGAGTAGTCATCTCTTACAGGTAAGAAATGAGCTGACTTCGTGAGTCTATCAACTACAACCCATATAGCATCTTTCTTACTCGGTGATAATGGTAATCCTGTTACATAATCCATAGTGATACAGTCCTATTTCCACTTGAGTATTATAATTGGTTGAAGCAAACCTGAAGGTACTTGGTGTTCAGCCTTTACTTGCTGATAAATCAAACATCCTGAAATGAACTCTGAAATATCTTTTTTCATTCTAGGCCACCAATACAATTGCTTCAAGTCATTATACATCTTGGTACTACCCGGATGTACAGATAGACATCCATTATGTGCCTCATACAAAATTCTCTGAACAAGTTCCTCTTTTCTTTGTATACAAACTCTATCTTTAAACATCAAATATCCATCAGAATTAATCCGAAAGCTAGATTCAACATCTGACTCGCATTGAGTTCTCTTGGCTTGTAACTCTTTGTCTTTTTTTTTGAGCTTCAGTGATCTCTTGAAGGAACATTGGTCTAGCTTTTAACTCTGCTAGAATAGATACATCGCCAGATAAGGTCATTCGTGAATTCATTTCCCTTAATGCAAAAAGGGACTTCCTGCTCAACGCATTGCGACCACATTCGCCTTTCCTGGATGGTAGTCAATGACCAACTCATAGTCTTTTATCGACTCTAACCATCTCCTTTGCCTTAAGTTCAACTCTTTCTGCGTCATCAAGTAGTGCAGACTTTTGTGATCAGTAAAAATCTGACATCTTTCACCATATAAATGGTGTCTCCAAATCTTCAAAGCGAAGACTATGGCAGCTAACTCTAAATCATGCGTAGGATAATTCTTCTCATGAGGCTTCAACTGTCTTGAGGCATAAGCAATCACCTTGCCTTCTTGCTTGAGTACACAGCCTAATCCATTTAAGGATGCATCACTGTAAATCACAAATTTTTTCCCTATCTCGGGTTGTACTAAAACTGGAGCTTCTATCGACATTGCTTTCAATTTCTCGAAACTTTGTTGGCATATTTTCGTCTGCTCAAACTTCACATTATTTTGTAACAATTTAGTCATTGGGTTTGCTATCATAGAAAACCCCTTGACAAATCGTCGGTAATAGCTGGCTAGGCCTAAGAAACTCCTAATCTCACAGATATTACTCGGTGGTTTCCAGTCCATTATATCCAAAATCTTGCTTGGATCCACTCAGACTCCATCTCCTGAGACAATATGTCCCAGAAATCCTACTTCCTTGAGCCGAAATTCACTTTTACTGAACTTGGCATACAACTGATTTTCTCGTAGAATCTATAAAACTGTCCTTAGGTGTTCAACATGCTCATTTCCATCCCAAGAATAAATCAATATGTCGTTAATGAAAATGAATACAAACTTGTCGAGGTAGGGTCTAAATATGCGGTTCATTAAGTCCATGAATACCGCAGGTGCATTGGTCAAACAAAAGGGCATGACTAAGAATTCATAATGCCCATATCTTGTTCGAAAAGCTATCTTGGACATATCTGAATCCTTTACTCTTAACTGATAATACCCTTATCTCAAGTCTATTTTGGAGAACACATTAGCTCCTTTCAATTGATCGAACAAATCATCGATCATAGGCAATGGGTACTTGTTCTTCACTGTCACTTTATTAAGTTGACAGTAATCTATGCACAATCTCATGGTGCCATCTTTCTTTTTCACAAATAAAACTAGAGCACCACAGGGAAAACAAATCGACCTAGCAAAGCCTTTATCTATCAACTCTTGCAACTGTATCTTCAGCTCTTTCAACACTGTTGGAGCCATTCTGTAAGGAGTAATAGATATCAGTACAGTACCGGGAGCTAGCTCAATATTGAACTCAACCTCCCTAACTTGTGGTAGTCTTGGTAATTGTTCGGGAAAAACATCCACGTACTCATATACTATCGGTACTAACTCAATCTTTAGCTCTATTTCTTTATTATTCATCACAAAGGTCAGATATGCTTCATACCCTTTTCTTAAGTATCTCTGTGCCATCATATGAGAAATCGCTACCAGTGACCTACTCTATTCATCAGATTCTATATGAAGAGTGTCTCCATTCTTATATCTCATCTCAATGTATTTCTTCCCATAATTAACTATTACATCATGGGTGATCAACCAATCCATACCAAGAATGATGTCAAACTCATCAAATGGTAGCAACATAAGATTTGCTTTAAAATAATGACCTCTAATCATTACTGGACAATCTTTACATACTTCATTAACTAACACTCTCTAGCCTAAAGGATTGAGCACCTTAACCGTAAATTCTATAGAATCTATAGGCATATTCATACTGGATACTATTTTCATACAAATATAAGAGTGTGTGGATCTGGGATATATTAAAGCAATAACTTTGATATCATTAAGAGAAAAGGTACCCGTGATAACATCAGCAGAAGATGCCTCTTCGCGAGCGCAAATGGCATAAGTCCTCGCTGGTGCCCTACCCTTGGGTCTCGCAGCCTGCTCTCTAAGGTTACCTCTTCCGCTTGACCCACTCCCCAGGTTTCTCTACGTTCTGGCTCTGACCATACCCCAAGATCTCAGGTTCTGAGTTATCTCTTCTTTCGTCCTCTCAGGACAACCTTTTATAAAGTGATCATGGGAACCACATCTGAAACAAGCATTTTCATAAGCTCGATATTCACCGAGATGGTGTCTGCCACACTATGGTCATTCAGGTCTATCAGATCGAACGTTCCCCACACTAGCAACTGAAGTAGTCTGTGCTTTATTCCTCGAATTCTGCTTACTCTTGTCCTTTATTGAAAACACAGTAGAAGTAGTCGATCGGGTAGGGAAATCTCTTGACTTCTTGGATGATGATGGGAATGACTTATTTCACTGTCCCTTTCTAGAGTCACGAGACTCCATTTTAGATTTTCTCTTCTCTTTTACTAACTCTTCAGCCTTACAAGCCCTCTCTACTAACACCACAAATTCTTTTTACTCGAGGACAGCAACAAATTTGATATCATCATTTAGTACATCTTCAAATCTCTTACTCTTGATGGCTTCAGTGGACATGCATTCTCGAGCATATTTGTTGGGTCTTACAAACTTTTGCTCATAATCAGTCACTGACATCCTGCCTTGTTTCAGTTCGAGGAATTCCTTCCTTTTCTTGTCCATGAATCTTTGACTGATATACTTTTTCTTGAACTCTTATTGGAAAAATTCCCATGTAACCTTTTCCCTCGGCACTACTGGCACAAGGGTGTTCCACCATTGATAGGCAACATCTCTTAAAAGAGAAACTACACACCTTATACATTCCTCAGGTGTGCATGACAACTCATTAAATACCCAAATAGTATTTTCTATCTAGAACTCAGCCTTTTCCGGATCATCATCTTTTCTAGCCTGAAATTCTTATGCCCCATGTTTCCTGATCCTATCAATTGGAGGTTTGTCTCCTCTTACCACCTCTACTACTTGAGGGACTACGGGGATAGGTTGTGGAATAGGTGAGGGTGGAGGGGTTGTACATTCAGGTTCGTACGAACAAATTCCCTATACCACGTATTCATCATATGGAGGAAGGCTTCTCTAGCCTCTTCTCCTCGTTCTTGAGTCACCGTAGTAGGTCTATTATCATTCTCATTAAGCATCATCCCTTCAACAGAAGCTGGCGCGGTACTTTCTATATCATCCACCTCAGCTCATGAATTATAGCTACCAAACAGTCCGAGCAGCAAGGTACATTGGTCAAGGTTTCATGATTACCTTATCCCACGCAAATCGTTTACCTTCGAGATCCATTTACTATATGTATAAACATAATTTAGGTCATCAGGAGTCGTCACACTATCAATATAAAAACATTCTTACATATGGCATGTATAGCTAGACTCGTGCTTGTGCTACGTTAGTCCTAGAACCGACTAAATTATAGCTCTGATACCACTAAATGTAACACCTCATACCCGAGTCTGATGTTAAGACTAGATACGAGACATTACCGTGCTTGAACTCACTTAAAACATGTACTTACGGGCTATAAGATTTTGTTCTGAATTAAAAAACTTCTCTTTCTTAGTCTAATCATACATTTCATGGGCCTACGAGGCCTTAAACATGTATCTAGAAACTTTCGAACTCAAATGAAAACTTTTCCTTAAAATAGGGGTCAAACGCCCATGTGACTTGGGACACGCCTGTGTACCCTTAACACATGCCCATGTCTTCCACCCGTGGTTGACATTGACTAATTACACATGGCCTTAGCACACCCGTGGATGTAAACCGTGTGCTATACCTTGATGTACTGACTTACACACACGGTCTAGGGCACACGCCCATGTTCTGACCGTGTATCACACATGACCTAAACAAACAACTGTGGGATTTGCCCGTGGCTTATTCTGACTTAAAACACTAAAGTGTAGGGTACGCACAGCCTAGACACACGCCCGTGTGTCTAACCGTGTAGGCCCTTAAAGGCTATTTACCAAGCCAATTGCCACCCTGAAATCAAGACCAAACTCATGTTCAATTCAATACATTTTTCTTAAACATTACTACATGCTTCATCGATCTCAATAAATATACATACTTAGTCAATTTTGGCCAATCACTTAGCCATATACAAAAGAATAATAAACATAATAGCCAACACTTTAGCTCTTCTTAAAACATATTCTCAAAATGAAATGCTTCCTATGCATGCCACACTTAGTAAAATAACTTGGCTATACCAAAATAGCGATTGATAGAATGCTCTGTGCTCTGATGATGATGATCCACGAGATTGACTTGGCGGAACTACATAGAAAGAAAGAATAAAAGACATAATCAATTACCTTAGTAAGTTTGCATAAAATGCATATAGCAACATACTTGATTTATATAAATCATTTGACATAAACTATAGTATCATAGATTTCAGCTATAAAGCTTACTTACTCATACTGAATCTTACGTATCTCATGATACTTACTAATCTCATCCTCATGAGCTAAATAAGGTACCTATATCACTTAATCACATTGATCAGTATACTTTAACATGATATTCATAAATCTTTCATTCATCATTCATAACATGGCAATGCTCATTTACAACTTAATAGTAGTTTTACTTACTTAGTTTTCTTATCATCTCATTTGAGCTTAACTCTTTTGCCCGATGAATTTCTGTGAATAACCGAGGATACTAGATCTCAATCCACATATAACTTGATGCTAGAACCATATCCTAGATACGGTCTTACTTGGAATTTCTCATCTTAGTTTTGAGGCCATGTCTTGACATGGACTTATACGAAGTCTTTCTCATGTGTTCCCTTGGGAACTTATCATTGCCATGTCTCGAAATGGTCTTACTTGGTATCTTTACTCATGAACTGGTCAATGTCGAGCCTTGGCTTGGACTTACATAAAATCTTCCTTGTTCTCACCAATGGCATGCCTTGGCTTAGACTTACATGCGATCTCTATCTCTTGATAGCTTTTCAATGCCAAGACTTGTCTTGGACTTAGATGATAACTTTTCAATGCCAATGGACTTACATGACATCTTTGCTTGGAGACTCACCAATGCCATGCATTGGCTTGGGCTTATATGAGTCTTCATCTCATAATAACTCTTCAAAGCCAAGACTTGTCTTGGTCTTACATGATAACTCGCTTGATTGCCGATGCCATGCCTTGGCTTGGTCTTATACGGACTTTCTCATTTCATGCGGTGGATCGAGTATCCTAGGTAATACATCTTCAATCTGGACTTTCTCATACTTAATCTCAGTGATTTCTTTGTTTAAAATAACACTAAACATTTTCATGATAATATCGTACATTACACTAAGCAGTTCAATGATATAAATCATAAAGCTTAGAAATCATACAAACTTACCTCAATATACAAAATGTATGTAAATATGCAATTTAGTCCTCGACTTTGTTCTTGCCTCGGTTTTGATCCGGGCTTTGTTTTTCTTGATCTATAATAATTCAACTCATTTAATAATCACATTGACTAAATTGGCCCTTAACATATGCTTTGGCAAAATTATTATTTTGCCCCTAAACTTTCTCATATTTACACTTTTACCCCAAGGCTCATAAAATGATTCTCATTCAACTTTCATAAACTTCATGCTTAGTTGCCTCATTATCTCAACTATAGCAATAGCAAATTCTCACTATTTCTACCATGTATGACCAAATCTCATAAATTAACAAACTTGTTCCTACATGCATTTTTCATGAATTTCACATAGAAAAAGATGTTTATCTAACATCAAACTCTCATAATCTTCCATAATACATCATTTAACATGCATGTCATTCATGGGTATATTTTTGAACATGCATCTTAGTTCGGCTTATAGCTAAAAATAGCTAATTCATAATACGAGAACTCCAAAAATACGAAGAATATTAAAAACGGGACTAAGATGAACTTACTAGCAAGCTTCAAAAAAATTAAAGAACCCTAGCTATGGCTTCCTTCAAATTTTCGGCAATAAGGGGAAGAAAATGAATAGATTTTTTCATCTTTTTCCCATTTTAATCATTTAAATTGATAAATGACCAAAATGCCATTCTCTCTAAATTTTTACAACTTACTATCTCATGTCCAATTTTGTCCAAAAAATATAATTTGGGAAAATTTCTACTTAAGTACTTCTAATTGATATTCTAAAGCTATTTCATACAAAAAGCTTCTAGAAACTCATATTTTGTAACTTTTTCAATTTAGTCCTTTTGGACCATTCAACCTCAATTTAACAAAATTGCTTCATCAAACTTTCACACTAGCACGCAAACATGGAAAAAACCTTAAAAACTCATAAATTAACCTCAAATTCATGGCCTCGCACCACTATTCTTACTAGGCCCTAAATTGGGCTGTTACAATATCGATACCTACGTAACCTTTTTTGGAAAATTTTATATGTGATCCTAATGCATGATTAAGACCTATGTTATGCTATTTTATGAATTCTTGGCATGGTTTATCAATTAAAAGTGAATGTATGGTTTATAATTGATGATAATTCTATGTCATTAATAGAAAAAAAAAAGATGGATGAAAAATGACATGTCGTTTTAGATGAACAAGTAGTAAGACGGTGGTATAGCATATTGATATTTGGCTTGGCGTCCAGGCCGGATGTGTGGTGTTACCTTTGTTTTGGCTAGAATGATTGCATTAATATGATAAAATTCATTTGATTCATGTCTATGATGTTCTATGCCTCATTTTTTTATGCTTCTAATTAAAATCATTTATGTATTTGATGCATTAAAATATGTTTTGATGCAATAGAATTAGTTGATGAATCCTGACCAGATTACGATTAATGGATGCAATAATTGGATGGTTCATGCTTAATTTATATCCTAATTAGAATAAATTAGAGGATCATAATAGACGAAGAGTGTAACACCCTACACCCAAGACCAATACTAGGTCTGGATACGAGACATTACTATGCTTGAACTCACTGAGCCATGTACTTTCGGACTATAAAATTTCGTTCCAACTTAAAACTTCACTTTCTTAGTCAACACCTATAACAAGGGCTTACGAGGCCTTTAACTCAGGTCAGAAAACATTCAGGATTAAAATCAAATAACTCATATTTGAAGCAAGGTTCCCACGCCCGGGTGATTTGGAACACGCCTGTGTACCCTTAAGCATGCCCATGCCATGAAACCGTGTAGGGCAACTGACTATTTCTACACGGCTTAGACAGGCCCGTGTCTACCAACCATGGGAGTTACTGACTAATTTCACACGACCATGGCACGCCCATGGGCTTAGACTGTGTGCTGATACTTGATATACTGACTAAATTAACACGGTCTGGGAACACGCCCATGTCCCAACCATGTGTCTTACACGACACACACACACGGCCGTGGGATTTGCCTGTGGCCTATTATGATTAATAAAACTAAGGTGTATGGCTAACACGGTCTTGACACACGCCCGTGTGTCCAACCGTGTGGGCACTTATAGGCTATTTACGAAGCCATTAGCCACCCTGAAATGAAGATCATATCCATACACAATTCAATGATGTAATAACAACCCAATTTTATGAATAATACTACATGCTTCCTTGATCTCAACAAACATACATGCTTAGTCAAATTTGGCCAATTACATAGCCATATACAAAAGAATAATAAACTTGATAGCCTTTACAAGGGCCCTTCTTAAAACATGTCCACAAAATGAATGTTTCCTATACATGCCATACTTAGTAAAGTAACTTGGCTATACCAAAATAAGAGTTGATAGTGTGTTACGAGCTCCGACTTTAATGATCCACGAGTTAGCTTGGCGGGACTACATTGAAAGAAAGAATCATAACGTAAGCATATAGCTTAGTAAGTTTGTATGTACAACACATATCAATGTACTTGCTTAACATAAACCATTTGTCTTACAATAGTATCATAATTTCAGCTATAAAGCTTACTTACTCATGCTCGATTCTTACATGTCTTATGATACTTAACATTCTCATACTTGTAATGTAAACATGGTACCTGTATCACTTGATCACATTGATCAATATACTTTAATAATAATCATAATATTTACTTCCACATTCATAACATGAATAATACTAAATTTCAACTTGATACTAACTTTGCTTTCTTATATTTCTTGATATCTTCTTTTTGACTTACTCGCTTGCCTGATGAATTCCTACGAATAACCTAGGATACTAAATCTCGACCCACATAACTTGATACCAAAGCCATATCTTCGGTATGATCTTACATGGAATATCTCATCTTGGTTTCAAGGCCATGTCTTGACATGGACTTATATGAAGTCTTGCTCCCGATAACATGCTCCATGCCAAGCTTGCCTTGGACTTACATAATAACTTGATTGTTAACTTGATCAATGCCAAGCTTGCCTTGGAATTACATGATAACTTGTGTGGTAGATCGAGTATCCTGGGAAATTCATCTTCAATCGAGACTTGTCCGTACTTATCATCACGATTTCTTGCTCGAACATAACATGATCATTTCATACAATTATTGTACATTATTTTAAGCAATTTAATGGTAATAATTATAAAGCTTAGAAATCATACAAACTTACTTCAATATACAAAATGTATGTAGATGTGCAATTTAGTCTTCGACTTTGTTCTTGCCTCGGTTTCGATCCGGGCTTGGTTTTTCTTGATCTATAATCAAAAATAGATTGTTTTATAACTATATTGACTAAATTGACTAATAACTCATACTTTCATAAAATTACTATTTTGCCCCTATTCTTTCTAATATTTGCACTTTTGCCCCAATTCTCGAAAAATGATTTTCATGCGACTTTCTTAAACTTCATGCTCAACTGAATCATTTTCTCTTCTATAACAATCATCAATTTTCACTATTTCTAGTAGGTATGACCAATTTTATAACTATTACAAAATGATCCCTACTACCATTTTTCATGAAATTCATTAAGGAAAAGATGTTTATCTAACATCAAACTCTCTTAAACATCCATAAAACATCATTTAACAAGCATGTCATTCAAGGGTAGATTTTTGAACATGCATCTTAGCTCATTTTATAGCTAAAATTAGCTAATTCATAATACGGGAACTTCAGAAATATGAAAACATGAAAAACGAGACTAAGATGAACTTACTATGAGCTTGAGAAAAAGGAAGAATCCCTAGCTATTGTGTCTCCAAATTTTCGGTAGCCCAAGGAAGAAGATAAGTGGATTTTTCTCATCTTTTTCCCACTTAAAACACTAATTAGGCCAAATGACCAAAATGCCCTTTCTCTTAAAAATTTCTATTTAACCATCTTAAGGCCAATTTAGTCCAAAATTTATTTCTGGGAAATTTTCTATTTAAGGGCTCATAATTATTATTCTAAAGCTATTTCATGCAAAAAGATTCTAGAAACTCATATATTGCAACTTTTTCAATTTAGTCCTTTTTGGACCAATTGACCTCAACTTAATAAAATTGCTTTACAAAACTTTCATACTAGCATGCAAACATGGCATAAGCCTAGAAAACTCATAATTTCACCTTGGGTTCATGGCCTCGCACCACTTTCCCGATTAGGCCCTAAATCGGGCTATTACAATTCTCCCCCTTAGGGATTTTTGTCCTCGGAAATCTTACCAGTAAAAAGGTTTGGATACTGATTTCTCATACACTCTTTTGATTCCCATGTAGCTTCTTCGATTACGTGCCTTTGCCACAATACCTTTACTAAGGCAATACTCTTATTTCTTAGTTGCTTAACTTCTCGAGCCAAAGTCTTGACTGGTTCTTCACCATAAGTCATGTCGAGACGAATCTCTATTTTCGAAGGGGTAATTACATGCGAAGGGTCTGACCTGCAGCGTCATAACATTAACACGTGAAACACATCATGTATCTTCTCTAATTCTGATGGCAAAGCTAAACGGTAAGCTATCGGCCCAATTCTCTCCGTAACCTCGTAAGGTCCAATGAAACGTGGACTTAACTTGCCTTTACGGCCAAATCTGAGAACTTTTTTCCATGGTGATACTTTCAAAAAAGACTTTATCCCCAACTTGGTACTCGATCTCTTTTCTCTTTAAATTCGAATAGGATTTTTGTCTGTCTTCGGTAGCTTTTAAACATTCTCGAGTTACTTTCACTTTCTCTTCAGCTTCTTTAACCAAATCAACCCTGTGAATTTGGTTCTCTTTAAGTTCAGCCCAAAACAAGGGAGTTCTACAATTACACCCATATAGGGCCTCATAAGGCACTATCTTTAAGCTCAACTGAAAGCTATTATTATAGGCGAGTTCTACCAATGGGAGAAACTTTTCCCAACTGCCTTGGAATTCCAAAACACAACATCTGAGCATGTCCTCGAGCACTTGAATTAACCTCTCTGACTGATCGTCAGTCTGAGGGAGAAAAGCGATGTTAAAACTAAATTTTGTACCCAAAGCTTCTTGCAGCTTCTTCTAGAATCTGGATGTATATCTCGGATCCTTATCTGATATAATCGATAAAGGAACTCCATGAAGTCTTACTATTTCTGAAACATACAAGTTTGCCAACCTGTCTAGGGAGTAATCCACCCGTATAGGTATAAAGTGGGCTGACTTCATGAGTCTACCAACCACTACCCAAACAACATCTTTCTTGCTCGGAGACAATGGTAAACCCATTACGAAATCCATGGTGATACGGTCACATTTCCACTCAGAAATCAAGATAGGTTGAAGTAAACCCGAAGGTATTTGGTGTTCACCCTTTACTTACTGACAAATCATGCACTTGGTAACAAATTCTGAAATGTCTTTCTTCATTTTCGGCCACCAATACTGTTGCTTTAGATCATTATACATCTTGGTGCTATCCGGATGTACAGATAAACACCCGTGATGTGCTTCATACAAAATTCTCTATATAAGCTCTTTTTTTCTCGGAACACAAACTCTATATCTGAACATTAAGTATCCATCAGAATTAATTCAAAAGTCGATTCAGCATCTGACTCGCATTGAGCTCTCTTGACTTGCAACTCACTATCTTCTTTCTGAGCTTCAAAGATCTCTTGAAGGAACATTTGGTCTAGCTCTCAATTCAACTAAAATAGAACCATCATCGGATAAAGATATTTTTAAATTAAATGCTCTCAAGGCAAATAAGGATTTTCTGCTTAAGGCATCGATGACCACATTCGCCTTTCTAGGATGGTAATCAATGACCAACTCATAATCCTTTATCAACTCTAACCATCTTCGTTGTCTTAAGTTCAACTCTTTCTGCATCATCAAGTATTTTAAACTTTTATGATCGGTAAAAATTCGACATCGTTCACCATATAAATGGTGTCTCCAAATCTTCAAAGTGAAGACTATGGCAACTAATTCAAGATCATGCGTCGGATAATTTTTCTCATGAGGCTTCAACTGTCTGGAGGCATAAGCAATTACCTTGCCTTCTTGCATGAGTACACAGCCCAATCCATTTAAGGATGCATCGCTGTAGACTACAAATTCTTTCCCTGATTCGGGTTGTACTAAGACTAGAGCTTCTGTCAGCATTGCTTTCAACTTTTCAAAACTTTGTTGGCATTTTTTTGACCACACAAACTTCACATTCTTCTGTAACAATCTAGTCATCGGGGTTGCAATCATAGAAAACCCCTTGACAAATCGTCAGATAGCCGACTAGGCCCGAAAGCTTCTAATCTCGTGATGTTCTTCGGTGGTTTCCAGTCTATTATAGCTGAGATCTTACTTGGATCTACTTGGACTCCATCTCTCGAGACAATATGTCCTAGGAATCCCACTTCTGTGATCCAAAATTCACTTTTACTGAATTTGGCATACAACTTATTTTCTCGAAGAGTCTGTAAAACTATTCGTAGATGATTAGCATGCTCATTCTCGTCTTAGGAATAAATCAGTATGTCGTCAATAAAAATGACTACAAACTTGTCAAAGTATGGTTTGAAAATATGGTTCATTAAGTCCATGAATATCGCAGGAGCATTGGTCAACCCAAAGGGCATGACTAGAAATTCATAATGCCCATATCTTGTTCGAAAAGCAGTCTTTGATACATCTGAATCCTTCACTCTCAACTAGTAGTACCCTGATCTCAAGTCTATTTTGGAGAATATAGTCTCTCCTTTCAATTGATCAAACAAATCGTCGATCCTAGGCAATGGATATTTGTTCTTTACTGTCACTTTATTAAGCTGACAGTAATCAATGCATAATCTCATGGTGCCATCTTTCTTTTTTACAAACAAAACCGTAGTGCCCCATGGTGAACAACTTGATCTTACAAAGCCTTTGTCTATCAACTCTTGCAATTGTAACTTCAACTCTTCCAACTCTGTTGGAGCCATTCTATTAGGAGTAATGGATATTGGTACAGTACCTGGAGTTAGCTCAATGCCAAACTCAACTTCTCTAACTGGTGGTAATCCTGGTAATTCCTCAGGAAAAACATCCACATACTCACATACTATCGGCACTGATTCAATCTTTAACTCTGTCTCTTTATCATTCAATACAACGGCCAAAAATGCCTCATACCCTTTTCTTAGATATCTCTGTGCCATCATATGAGAAATTATTACCGACGATCTACCTTGCTCATCTGATTCTACATGAAGAGTACCCCCATTCTCACACCTCATCTCAATGTATTTCTTCCCACAATTTACAATTACATTATGAGTAGTCAACCAGTCTATACCAAGAATGAGGTCGAATTCATCAAAAGGTAACAACATAAGATTTTCTTTAAAGCAATGACCTCTAATCATTAATGGACAATCTTTACAAACTTTATCAACTAACATACTCTTGCCTAAAGGATTAGACATCTTAATCACAAATTCTGTGGTATGTATAGGCACACCCAAATCGGGTACTAATTTTATGCAAATGTAAGAGTGTGTGGATCCGGGGTCTATTAAAGCAATAACTTTGGTATTGTCAAGAGAAAAGGTACCCGTTGTCGAAACCATTTTTTAAATGGGTTTTAGAAAAACAAGAATTGACTTTAAAAATATGGAAATGGAGTCGCACCGATCTTTTATTCAAGATGTGATCATATCACCTTGAGATGGATTATTTTAATAAAACATTTTTATTAAAACAATAATTTTGGTCTACAAAATCTGAGAAAATAGGTTCGGGAGTTAGTTACGCACGAGGAAGGATTAGCACCCTTACAAAAATTGGTACCGAATTGACTAATTAATGTCCTGACGTCGAAAATTTGAAAAGATTTTAAAATACGATCCTTTTTGTTAGGAAAACTTGAAGAAATATTTGGACAGGATCATATTGGATGCCAAAATTTTTTATTTCGAAGAAATAAAACATCGTACTCAGTAAGTTAGGGCACAACATCTTATGTTCTCGAAATTAGATTTATCCTTCAACATTCAATACTCGTACATTTAAAAATTAAGAAGGATATTCAATTATTTGGGTCAAATGAAAAATCGAAACCCAGTAAGTTAGGGCACTATTTCTCAAAATTCCCGAATACGGAATACTGCCTTTGTTCTTTTGAAATTCTTATCTCGAGATGATGAAATATCACACTCAGTAAGTTAGGGCACAATATCTCATCTTCCCAAGAATAAGTTTTTTAATTTAAAATAGTGCATTTGATTTAAGAGAGAAAGGATACTCGGTTACAAGGTTTTAAACGAATAGAACCGGAACTCAGTAAGTTAGAGGATGATTTTCTCAAAACCCCTAAACAGGAGCATTGCATTGTAATCTTAAAACCAAAATGACAGTAAAACACTACACCTTTCGTAAGATACAATGGAATACTAATATACAAAGCAAGGTATTAATCCATACATAATAGCGATAATTATTAAACATTAAATCAATGATAAAGAAAATTAATTAACATACATACATCAACAATATTACAAAATCCATGGAACAATTCTAATACTAATTTTACATATATGTACACATTAAAATATATATATATACTAAATTATGAAAGAAAAATATGTATAACATAAATAATTCAAAGAAGATTAAATATCCACATAAATAGATAAAAAATACATAATATGAACTTAACAATATATGCACAAAAACAAAATAATTTTAATACAAATTATATATATACATATATTAGAAAATAGTTTAATTTAAGCAGTGTATAAATACACATTTCATCATGTTATAAAATAATTTAAAATTAAATAAAAAATGAATTAAAACTAATAAAAATATGAAGACTGTATATAAAAACAAAAAGGTGCTCAATTGAAACGAAAACAAAATTTAAAGGCTATTTTATAATAATTTAAACAGATTTAAGGACCGAATTAATACACACGTAAACAGCTAGGGACCAAAACAAAAATATTTCCAAATCCTAAAATGCAGTTTTCGATTCGGACCAAATTGAAAGCGTGATTGAATTACCAAGGCTAATTGAGAAAACAAATAAGGAATAGCTAGGGTCTAATCGAATAACAGTACAGGGAAGGGGGACTAATCACACAAATAACCCCCAGCCGCGAAAATGTTGTGTTTAATAATAGTAAATTGAAAAATGGTATATTACAGAAAGACCAATGCAGTAAATAATCCTTTTAAAGAAAACACGCGGATCCTCCAGGTCACTAATCGGGTCACACGCGGATCTTATCCCCAAACGATGCCGTTTCTTTAATAAGGTATAATTATTTTAAAACCTATTTAGAAAAATAATCAGCCATTTTTTTTAAAAACAAACCCTAACTTCTTTGTTGTTTTCTCCCTTAGCCAACAGAAGAAATCAGCCCTCAATTGTTGCGTTTAGAATGCTGTCCGGCCACCAAAACTGTGACAATCGATCGATTAAAGACAGACTCAGGCCATTTGAGTAGTTATTTTGAAACCCGCCCAAATATCCTGATATTTTCGATCTCGACGGCCACCTCTACTCTGATTTCAACGAAGAGAGCCAAGCTGTCCGTTCGTCTTATCAAGGTAAGTCCCCTTCATTGTTTTTCTTGATTTAAATCCAATAGAAGAAAGAAAATAAAAAAAATGAAAACAAAAATCAAAGAAAGAACTCGAGAGTTGTGAAGGTAAATCACCTTTTTCTTTTTGATTTTGTATTTATATTGCGTATTATTCTCTCTATTTCTATGTGCATGTGTAATACCAAAGAATTCCCTTACAATTGTTGGCCTATGCTTATATAACCGAAAATAAATAAAATACAAAAATTCCTAATTTCTGCTATTCCTTGCTGTCATTTACTGTGCTTTTCGTTTGTTTTTGCAGGTACAAGGTCGTATGCTTGCTGGTGCACTGGAGGCGGTGACATGGTGTACGGCATGGTACGGAGGCGCGACGTACGTGTGGGGCGCTTGGAGGCTATTGCGGTGCAAGATTGCCCTTGGAACCCCTTAGGGTTTCTATTTTCCAGAACCATTTGGACCATTCGGGCCAGGTTTGGGATTGGGTCTTTAGGCTAGTTGATTTGTAAATTTGTGCTTAGTAATATACAGGGTTGAATTATTGGGTTTGTAAATGGACTGTTTATTTTGTAATGGACTTTTATAATAATAATTTGTTTTTTGGGTTTTTAATTTATTTGTAATGGACTGATAGACTTTAATAATAGTTTTTAATTTTGTTTTTTTTTTTTGTATGGGCCGGGCGAAAATTAGGTCTTATAGCTGCCTCTCTTTGCTCATTGTCATGTAACGAGAATAGAGCAAATACTTCAAAAAGGGAAAATTTTGTCCGGTCATGCCTCTTTCAGTGCTTTTCTCCTTCGAGTAGTTTCATTCCATCCAGCTGCATCTTTAGGGGCCAGAGAACTAGCGCTTCTGTAATATCCTAAAAATCTGGGTATTGATATGTTGCATGTTTTGGTGTTTAACTTGTGAATGATTAAATTTATGTGCTTAATATACAGTCTTGAGAAGGCTTGGGATTTATTCGGTACTAGAATAAATTTTAATTTTGAGCACTTTATTGAAGTGGATCAAGTGACCTTGATGCTTAAGGTAATTAAGTGGCAAAAACTAGCATAAGATGAGCTAGTAGCAAGGTGGAATAGGCGCCATGAGTGTAGCTTGAGGGGAGAGGTTTGAATCCCATGGATAGCATTTTGGTGACATTTATTTTTGCTCTTTATTAGAAAATGTCGGCCAAGCTCTATTCTTGGTAAGGATGGACTAATTCTTTTATGGTAAGGTGGCTAAAGGTTATGGCAAATATGTATTTAGGGATAGAATTTGCTTGATTTTGGGGATAGGATTTCTAAACTTTTGGAAGGCAAAGGAACATAAGGTACGTCTTAAGGGAGAGTGTTTTGGAAAGTTAAGATGGCCAAGTTTGACCATGTATTTGGACGGTTTAGGGGGCTAAGGGGGGAAGGCTGAATTTTTGGTGATAGGTTTGGTATGGTTAGTAGCTTTTGGGTAATACCATTTGGTCACTTTTGCTTTTACAAGCCATTTTTTTTTCCTCTTTTCATCTCATGCTCTCAAAATCGAATGTGTATTGGCTAGGAAGAATTATCTTTGTTTCACCTTTTTGATCATATTTTGTCAATTCAACTTGTGTCTCTTTTCTAGTGCCTAAAACATCAAAAACAAACATCATCTTTTCCTTTTCTCACATGGCCGAATGCATCATTGTTTCAAACCCTCTCTCTTTGTTTTTCTCTTATTTTTGAAAATTGAAATCTTAAACCTCACATCCTTATTCTCTTTCTTTCTTCATTTATTTTCTTTTCAACCATATTTCCTTCATCATTTTTCTCACGTGGCCGAATGTTAGACTACCTCCATAGTCGAACCATTCTTTTCTCTCCTTTGTTTTTATCAAAGTCGAATCTTCTCTTCATCTATATTGTTTTGTTGATTATTCTTTCAACCTTCATTTAAGCAATCGGTAAGAACTCTTTTCGAATCTTTTCTTTTCTTTTCTTTTTTTTAGCTGTATATATACAAGTTTGGGAGGCTCTTATGACCGATTATAATGTTCTTTTCTCTTAGACAATCTTTCATTTTTTTTAGTGTCATAAAAAAGGCCAAACTTGGAGTATTTGTTATCTTAGTGACTCGCTAGAAATCGAGTCGAAGTGTAAGGTAAGGGTTCCTATCAAGGATTTCTATATTACTCGTCATATCATTATAGAAGGACTACTAGTCGATTTCATTTTAAGGGACGTTATCACTTGATTCTCATCTCGAGAACACAAGGATATTTATTTTTGTGGTAAACAAGATAGTGACAAAATGGGTTGTTAATAGCGTTTAGAAGAGGGGTGGTTCCGCTATTCCCCCTAAATTCAAACGAATGGTTGTTTCAGCAATCCGAGACTTTCCATCGGCTTGTGGACCCTCATCCGAGGAAAATTGATTATTCGAAGTTGTTCGTAGTTTAGAGCCATTAGCGGTTTGGGATTTCCCATCGGGTTGTGAATCGTCAACCGGGGAGAACCGACAAATAGTTGTCATTCAAGATTCCGAGGGTAAGGATTTAGATCATTTATCGTTAGTGTAGTTTTATATTAAATATTAGTGTTCTAATCAAGCGTGATAAATATTTAGGTATTGACGAGCGGGAAAGTATAGTTCTCACCGTAATCAGGTGTGTAACTTCACACTTATCTCATGGGTTATACTATGCCGTAAGTATTAGAATAAAACTCGTAAAGTCAGTAAAATTGGAAAATACAGTTTATTAGCACTTTTTTGGTGTGAAAGCATGGAAACGGTATTAAAGTTGTGAAAATTTATAGATTTTCTCTTAATGGGCTATATTGTTAAAAAGTGATATTTTGGGCCATATGATTTATTTTGATAAATTGGCCAAGTGAGAATATTGTGAAAAGGGCCTCATGTGACTAATCGGCCAAAATTTGCTAGATCGATAAATGGGCCAAAATTTGCTAGATCGACAAATGGGCCAAAATTTTCTAGATCGATAAATGGGTCAAAGTTTGCTAGATCGATAAATGGGCCAGAATTTACTAGATCCTTAAATGGGCCAAATTGCTATTTTGGCTAATGGGCCAAATTGATAACTTGTAATATGGGCTTTTTGTTGAAATTTACCTTATGAATATATTGTTATGCATTAGATATATAAATACATGACTGCATGGGTTGGGATAATTAACGAAGAGAATAAAGGCCTGTTGCCAAAATCTAATTCGGTGGCTCTGCCACAAATATTTTAAATGGCTCAATGCCTCTAGTTCGGTGGCTCTACCACAAATATTATATTTGGCTTAATACCTGCTATTGGTGTGTTGGCGGGGTGGGTTGACTTGATCCCTACAGGTGTGTTGGTTGGTACGGGTGGTGTGTAGCGGATGGAAATTAGGCTTGGTTGGGAATTGCATATCACATGCATATATGTTTTTTATATATATTTGATATATATATATATATGTGCATTTGTAAATGGGCTCAAGCCCAACTAATTGCTTAAATGGTTTTGGCCTAGTGAACATTGTAAGTGGGTTACACATTGAGTGTAATATCCGAGATTTAGGGGTTATGCCTTTTCACTTACATGTATGTGGTAGCATGCTTGTGTGTGATTTGAATGTGTTTTGGGGGCTTCGGGAACCTTGGAATGTAGGTAGAAGCCTTAGAAAAATATTTGATTTTAAGCCTAAAAAGGGAACTAAGGGAGCTAGGCCTTAAGGAGTTTAGTGTGTGGCTTAGGACACAAGAACTGAATTGGTAAAATGGCAAGGGAGGCGCCACTTGGAGCACAGAGCAGTGATGCCACAGGGAGTGTGAAGGGGCCTAGGTTCGAGTAACGCAGGTGGCATTTTGGAGCTTTTATTTTTCGGTAAGGAGGTGAAGTGGTGGATGGCACAAGGAGTCTGAAGGGATGAAGTGTAGATTGGGTCAAATAGCTCAAAATTTTGGCTAAGTAGGAGGAAAAGAGGGGATTTGGATGAGTGAAGAAGAGTTGGCCGGCTAAGGGACTTTGGAGGGGGCATATTCGGTCATGTTTACGGGAGCTAAGTGCCAAAATTGCTTAATCTTTTTAGTCATCTTTAGATCGAAACTCTTTTCTCTTCTCTTCTCTTCTCTTCTCTTTTGTTTGAAAGCCTAAACCTACCCTCTCAGCCCTACTAAAACCGAAACCATACAAGACTTCAACCCTTTCTCTTCTTCTTTGCACCGATTCCTCTATTTTTAAAAATCGAAAGAACCTTTTCCATTTGCTGAGATCATAGACGAAACACCATAAACCCTCAACCCTTTCTTTTATTTTCATTTGCCTAGAAGCTGAATAACCCTCTTTTTTCCTTGAGTGTTGGCTCAATCTGTCAGACTTTATTCCATCGGATCTACTAGTTGGGAAGGGTTCTTCTATTTCAATTTCTCTCCTTTTTCCCTTTGATTAGCCGAAATCAATTACACTAACCCCTATATCTTTTTGGTCAAAACCATGAAGGGGGATTTCAAGATCCATTTGTAGCCGATGGCAGAAGGAGATCTTTCGGGATTTGAGATCAAAGGTAAGCAGAATGTATTATTCGGCCAAAGGCCATATTATTTTAAAGATGGACGATTCTAACTATGGTCTTTAGGGGGAGTTTGACAGAGATAAAGAGAAATTTTAGGATTCAGATCTATTCCGGTAACGGTTCTAGCGTTTCAATATGTCCCTCATTCGTTTAAAAGTCGAATGCTAATTATTTTTGTGTGCTAGTGCTTGGCCGATTGCAAGGGAGGTGCATCACGTAGCTTCGATATTTGGTTGGAAACCAAAACGGCATTAAGGTAAGGTGTTATCTTCATGCGACATATCCTTCAGGATTTCTAGTTGAGCCGAATAGGCTTTTGGTTACTAACAAAGTATTGGTCGATTGTAGGAAGGGGGAAGGCAAACATTTCAAGATCTCATTAGTTTCGCGTAGTTTTAGGATTTCACTTAGATCTACGAATAGTCAGGTGTGTAACCCTACATTAATTTTCGATAGATTAATGGTAGAAATATTAAACATGTGATTATGAAAATACGAGTAACATGGCGAAGGGTACCATTCAATGGTACAGTGCATTCAGGTATGTTACCCCTAACTCTCAGTTAATAATGTTATAAACATTGATATGGAATATGTGTGATTTCGTTATGACTTTGGGGTAAGGTACATTGCATGATATATGAATATTATGTATGTTGCATGGGCATATGGGTGATAATGATAAAGGGGAAGTGTTCCGGTGGTTTTTACCACATTATCCGGTGACTTATGTCACATAATATGAATCCGGTGACTCTGTCACATTATCTGGTGGCTATGCCACGACTATAAGGGCGATGTACAGTTGATTGTAGCGACTGCCTTCGAGGGTGTGTAGCGGATGGAGGGTCGATTTAGTAATCCCCACGGTGTGATTGGCAAGTACGGGTGGTGTGTAGAGGTTGGATATTTAGGTGGGTTTGGGTTGCATCATTGCTTATATTTTTTATATGTGATTTGATATGCCTTAATCGTTTGGGAGTCTGTTTGGGTGTTACACACTAAGTCTGTGACTCACCCTTCGTGGGCTAACATTTTGCGGTGATACTCAAGAAATGGACCGGCCGGGGGGACTTAGTGGTGGCCATGCTCATTTCAAAGATTTTGGGTTTCTTATGATTAAACTTGTCACGTTTTCTTATTAAGTTTTTTTTTGAGATTTATTTCGGGATTTGTTTTGTTGTAATAAGGCCATTACTATTTAACTATTTCACGTATGGTTTTTAAATTTTTATTCTATTATGATCGACATCAAGCAAATGGTTAAACAATTTTTTGTAAAACAACTTCAAATGTTTTGACACCTAAACACCTTCGATTTTCAACTTATTGATAAGCTCTAAAATTCGGCATTTCTTTCAACTTGAAATTTTTGAAACATGAAAATAATGTTTTAATGAAATACAAACTTTAATAACAACACAAACTTTAATAACAACACGATTTCCAACTTGATCATAACATAAATTTATTTTCTTCAAAACCACCAATTTCTCTAAGATGACAAAACAAGATTTAGCTATGTTTTACTCAAGAAGCATGCCAGATTCGGTCAGGGTTTGTGGGCCGAGTTTGGGGTGTTTCAGCCTGGTATCAGAGCCCGATTCAAAACTCAGCTTGAAGGGCTTTTGGGCCCAAAACGTTTTTTTGAAATTGAGTTTTACTAAAAGATGAACAGGTTTTCTGGCATGGCACCCGAGTCTCCGGCCCGAGGTCCACCAGGTAAGTACCCCTAACTATTGTGTGGTTTGTATGTGGGTATTGCGGGATCATAGATTAGTGGATTAGGAGCTATTGAACTCTAGGATTAGCTTACTCCCACACAAAATTACATAAAATTTAAAGACTAATTGAACAAACCTGTGAGTAAGTCACTGAGTTAAGGGTGCGGCAACAGTTGTGCGCATGTCTAGGATTAGATTCAGGGGGAGCTTGGTATTTAAGTAGTCCTAGTGACTCACCTCCTCTTCGCTCGAATCCTACATGGTGCGTAGTGATGGTTCACCCTAACCTAGAGGACTTACCCATGGGTTAAATTCAATAATTAAAACTCGAAAGTGACTAGCTACACTATTTTATAAAAAAAAACCCTAGTTTTAAAATCACCAAATTACCCCCTGATTGGCAAAAACTACCATAGATCTGGAAAAAAAATTTCGAAGTACCCCAATTTGTAGAAATTACTAAAATACCCTCAGTTTATAAAATTACCATACTACCCTCAATTTTTACCAAAATATTCCTATTTTGCAAAAATACCAAAAACCCATATTTTGCAAGATTTCAAGATACCCTGATTTGGAAAATTACCAAAATACCCCTATAGGACAAATTATGAAAATACCCTTGGGTTGGGAACAGATGAAAATGTTCAAAGAGGTGACTGTATGTAGTGGATAGTGTTGATGAATGAATGTGATTCTCTGAGATAGGGTAGGAGATTAGAACGAAAACTTTGTAATGATCGAAAGAACTACTACTACACTTCTTTACATAAAACTTGTTCGTGGGTAATCAGTGGAACAAAAGTTAATGCATAAAATTTCTTAAATCAGATTAAATCGCGATCATAGACATGAGTTCTAGGGGACGTGGTCGTAATGTGCGTGGGCATGGTAGAGGCAGAATAACCGTGTCAGAACTAGTTAGGTCTGGTCAAGGGTCCAAGAATGAGATGCCACCACCACCACCATCGGTATTGAGTATCGAGGATCGACGGGATGATGCGATGTCGCAGCGATCTTCATGAGTTCTTGAAAGGGTGGCTGGAGCAGGTGGAGGCATGGGAGCACGAAAATCTATACCTGAGTGACTCCGAGCCAATAGAGCTGAGGTATTCCGAGGTGTATCTGGTGTGGTGCCCAATACGGCTAAGTATTGGTTGGAGACGATGGAGCGAATCATGGACAATTTAGATCTGAATGCTGAGGAGAAATTGAAAGGGGTGGTATCGCTTCTCCGGGATGAGTCATACCAGTGGTGGCTCACTGTTCGGGATAGTGCTACAGCGGATGATCTCACTTGGGAGTATTTCAAGGCGGCGTATCAGAAGAAGTATATTGGGACTAGCTATATTGATGAGCAGAGGAAGGCATTTCTGAGGCTGGTTCAGAGGAGTAAGTCTGTAGTGGAGTACAAGGCAAAATTCTTAAGGTTGAGCCGGTATGCTCGAGGTATCGTGGCTACGAAGCATGAACGGTGTGTTAGGTTCGAGGACGGATTGAGGGATGACCTGAGATTGTTGATTGCTCCACAACAGGAGCGAGAGTTTGTCGTGATGGTAGAGAAGGCTAAGGTAGCCGAAGGGGTCAAGGAATCTGGGAGGCAGAATTCAGATAGGAATAGACAAAAGAGAGGTTTTGGATCATTAGGGTCATCCGGGAGTCTCTAGAAAAGACCTAGGGTTGATGGGCCGCGAGATCAGCAGGTTACTGTGGGAGGTCAGTATCATACGTGTGCTCAATGTGGAAAGATGCACCCAGGGGAGTGTTGGAAGAAGACAGGAGGATGTTTTAAGTGTGGGTCCAAAGATCACATGATTAGTGACTATCTAGTGGATACAGATAGGAACCAACCAACAGGTCAAGGGTTTAATCAGGCTGGCAGAGGTGGACAGCAGCCACCAAGGGGCCGTGGTCCGGTTGGCAGAGGTAATGGTTCTGGTAGAGGTCGCGGGACACAGGGCAGAGGTGTTGGTAACGTGGAGGCGAGGCAGCCGGGTCTGGTATATGCGATTCGTCGAAAGGAGGATGGTGATACACCTGATGTCATAACGGGTATGTTTCTTATTTCTGGATTACCCTTTATTGCTCTGATAGATATAGGTTCAACTCATTCGTACATCACTAGTGAAGTATCTGGAACTCTGCATGTGAACTTTGTGACTGTACCTTGGAAGATGACTGTACTTGGTCCTTTAAGGCAATCAGTAGTAGTAGACAAACTCTTTAGGGCAGTGCCTTTAGAAGTTCAGGGGGCGCAGTTTCCAGCTGACTTAATGGAGTTGCCATTCGGGGAATTTAATCTAATCTTAGGAATGGTCTGGCTAGTAAAGTTCAGTGCGAATGTGGATTGTGCTGCTAAGTGCATGTCATTGAGAACTTCGGCGACAATGAGGTTGTGGTGATGGGCGAGAGGCGAAATTACTTGTCGAATGTAGTATCTGCCCTTAAGGCGGAGAAGATGGTAAGAAAGGGGTGTGTAGTTTTTTTGATATTGGTCAATGCCTTAAAGGCTAAGGAAGCAGCTGTAGGAGGGGTCAGGATGGTAAGAGAATTCATGGATGTCTTTCGGAAGAGTCGCTGGTTACCCGGACGAAAGTGGAGTTCGAATTGATTTGTTTGCCAGTCTGACTCTGTGTCAATTACTCCGTATAGGATGGCGCCAAAGGAGTTGGTAGAGTTAAGGCCCAGATCCAAGAGTTACTTGATCGTGGGTTTATCCGACCCAGTGTGTCTCCATGGGGAGCACCGGTCCTATTCGTGAAAAAGAAGGATGAAACTATGCGCATGTGCATAGATTACCGGCAGTTGAATAAGCTGACGATCAAAAACAAGTACCCGTTGCCAATGATAGATGACTTGTTCAATCAGCTTAAAGGGGCTGTGGTATTTTCAAAAATAGATCTACGGTCGGGATACCATTAGCTTAAGGTGAAGGAAGCAGATATCCATGAGACAGCTTTCTAGATGAGATACGGACATTATGAGTTCTTAATAATGCCGTTCGGATTGACGAATGCCCCAGCTGCATTCATGGATAGAATGAACCAGGTTTTCCAACCCTACTTGGATTAGTTCGTTATTATGTTTATAGACGACATTCTGGTATATTCCAAGTCCGAGGAAGAGTCGATTCAGATTCTGGAACGGGATGTGAAGCTGCTATGGAGGAAATCAGTTCCTCTAGTCAAAGTGTTTTGGCATAACCATAGATCGAAGGAAGCTTCGTGGGAGCCAGAGGAAACAATGCGACAACAATACCCCCACTTATTCTAGCTAGGTAATTTCGAGTTCGAAATTATTTTAAGGGGGTAGAACTGTAATATCCAGGATTTAGGGGTTATGCATTTTCAATTAAATGTATGTGGTAGCATGCTTGTGTATAATTTGAATGTGTTTTGGGGGCTTCGAGAACCTTGGAATGTAAGTAGAAGCCTTAGAAAAATATTTGATTTTAAGCTTAAAACCCTAAGGAGTTTAGTGTGTGGCTTAGGACACAAGAACTGAATTGGTAAAGTGGCAAGGCAGGCGCCACTTGGAGCACAGAGCAGTGACGCCATAGGGAGTGTGAAGGGGCCTAGGTTCGAGTAACGCAGGTGGCATTTTGGAGCTTTTATTTTTTGGCAAGGAGGTGCAGTGGTGTACGACACAAGGACTCTGAAGCGATGAAGTGTAGATTGGGTCAAATAGCTCAAAATTTTGGCTAAGTAGGAGGAAAAGAGGGGATTTGGATGAGCGAAGAAGAGTTGGCCAGCTAAGGGACTTTGGAGGGGGCATATTCGGTCATGTTTAGGGGAGCTAAGTGCCGAAATTGCTTAATCTTTTTACTCATCTTTAGACCGAAACTCTCTTCTCTTCTCTTCTTTTTTATTTGAAAGCCTAAACCTACCCTCTCAGTCCTACTAAAACTGAAACCATACAAGACTTCAACACTTTCTCTTCTTCTTTGCACCGATTCCTCCATTTTCAAAAGCCGAAAGAACCTTTTTCATTTGCTGAGATCATAGCCAAAACACCATAAACCCTCAACCCTTTCTTTTATTTTCATTTGCCTAGAAGCCGAATAACCCTCTTATTTCCTTGAGTGCTGGCTGAATCTGTCAGACTCTATTCCATCGGATCTACTAGTTGGTAAGGGTTCTTCTACTTCAATTTCTCTCCTTTTTCCCATTGATTAGCCGAAATCAAGGACACTAACCCCTATATCTTTTTGGCCAAGACCATGAAGGGGGATTTCGGGATCCATTTGTAGCCAATGGCAGAAGGAGATCTTTCAAGACTTGAGATCCAAGGTAAGCAGAATGTAATATTCGGCCAAAGGCCATATTATTTTAAAGATGGTTGATTCTAACAATAGTCTTTAGGGGAAGTTCAACAGAGAAAAGGAGAAATTTTGGGATTCAGATCTATTCGGTAAGGGTTCTAAAGTTTCGAATCTATCTCTTATTCATTCAAAAGCCGAAGGCTAATTACTTTTGTGTGCTGGTGCTTGGCCGATTGCAAGGGAGGTGCATCACGTAGCTTTGGGATTTGGTTGGAAACCAAATCGGCATTAAGGTAAGGTGTTATCTTCATGCGACATATCCTTCGGGATTTCTAGTTGAGCCGAATAGGCTTTTGGTTACTAACAAAGTGTTGGCCGATTGTAAGAAGGGGGAAGGCAAACGTTTCGGGATCTCATTAGTTTCGTGTAGTTTCAGGATTTCGGTTAGATCTACGAATAGTCAGGTGTGTAACCCTACATTAATTCCCGATAGATTAATGGTAGCAATATTAAACATGTGATTATGAAAATACGAGTAACATAGCTAAGGGTGCCATTCAATGGTACAGTGCATTCAAGTACGTTACCCCTAACTCTCAGTTAATAATGTTATAAACATTGATATGGAATATGTGTGATTTCGTTATGACTTTGGGGTAAGGTACATTGCATGATATCTGAATAATATGTATGTTGCATGGGCATATGGGTGATAATGATAAAGGGGAAGTGTTCTAGTGGTTTTTACCACAATATCCGGTGACTTATGTCACATATTATGAATCCGGTGACTCTGTCACATTATCTGGTGGCTATGCCACGATTATAAGGGCGATGTGTAGTTGACTGCAGTGACTGCCTTCTAGGGTGTGTAGCGGATGGAGGGTCGATTTAGTAATCCCACGGTGTGATTGGCAGGTACGGGTGGTGTGTAGAGGTTGGATATTTAGGTGGGTTTGGGTTGCATCATTGCTTATATTTGTTATATGTGATTTGATATGCCTTAATCGTTTGGGATTCTGTGTTGGTTGTTACACACTGAGTCTGTTGACTCACCCTTCGTGGGCTAACATTTTGCAGGTGATACTCAGTTAATGGACTGGGTCGGTAGGGACTTAGTGGTGGCCATGCTCAGCTCAGTATTTTCGGGTTTCTTATGATTAAACTTGTCACGTTTTCTTATTAAGTTTTTTCGAGATTTATTTGAGATTTGTTTTGTTGTAATAAGGCCATTACTATTTAAGCTGCTTTCACGATCGTTTTAAATTTTTATTCTATTATGATCGACATCAAACAAATGGTTAAACAATTTTTAGTAAAACAACTTCAAATGTTTTGACACCTAAACACCTACGATTTTCAACTTATTGATAAGGTCTAAAATTCGCATTTCTTTCAACTTGAAATTTTGAAACATGAAAATAACGTTTTAATGAAATACAAACTTTAATAACAACACGGTTTCCAACTTGATCATAACACAAATCTATTTTCTTCAAAACCACCAATTTCTCTAAGATGACAGAACGAGATTTAGCCATGTTTTACTCAAGAAGCATGCCAGATCCGGTCAGGGTTTGTGGGCCGGGTTTGGGGTGTTTCATTGAGTTCTAAGAAACTCACCCCATTTTTCTTACCCCTCTCAGGTAATAATAATTGATGGAGGCTTAGGCCGGGGATGACTTCGTGTGGAGGCCATACTACGAATGATGAGTCATAAAAACTTTGAACTTCTTTTAAGTATTTTTATTTAAGTACTTTTTCAATTGCGATGTAATAAGGCCTCTGGTATTACTTTTATGGATTTTTATGCGTGGATTGATTTTAATATGTTTTAGTTTCTTAAATGGTGTTGTTTAATTTTTTTTATAAATGTTTTCTTAAACTTGCGTATAAAAAGGAGTTTATCTTAAATATCACTCACTCGTAAAATTTTGTGAAAACTCTTTTATAAATTTATTTCAACCAATTATTTTTTTTCCAATTATTTCTCTGAAAATCAAATTGTAAACTCTTATGTTTTAAAATCATGGTTTTCAAATAAATCTTAATTTTTTATTAAACTCCATGTTCAAAATCGTTTTGAAGAATTGTTTTCATTAAAAGCATTGATGACTGGACGTAAGTTCGAATTGTGTGGCATGCCAAGTCTGGTCTTAAATGCATAGGCCGGGTTTGGGGTGTTACATTTTATGGTATCAGAGCCAATTTTAAAACTCGGCTGTGGTTTGGGTTCAACAACAATTTTTGTTTAAAAACTGCTTAAACTTCTAGATTTTATGTTTTAAAGGTAGTATGGCACCACGAGCATCCGGCATCAAGTCAAGTAAGTATTTGTTTATTAAATGTTTATTCTTGTGATATGATCATAGGAACACTCTAGAACTTCTAGTTATAGGTGTTGAAAATGGTAGAGATCGAGACTATAGGATGTGATTGCAAAAAATAACTTTACTTCTTATATCTCATAAAATATCATTAATAAACACTAAAATGATATTCTGATTCATAAAACCTGTTATAAGATAAAATCGATTTAGTCATTATTAGCACTAGAGGACGTGGTCGTGGACGCGGTATACGTGGCCGTGGTAGAGGACGAGGTGCTAGGGTTGAGTCTGAAGCGTCGGGTCATATGCCAGAAATAGATGCACCAGCGTCACTCGGGAGTGAGACTTGATTACATGACCATTTGATAGAGGACAATGCTTTGACTCAAGCAATGTTGTGAGTCCTAGAGAGGGTTGCTGGGACTAGAACTGGGCTAGTAGCTCGTGGATCAATATTGGAACGACTCAAGTCAAGTGGTGCTGAGGTTTTTAGAGGTGTCACCGGTGTAGCCCCAAATGTTGCAGAATGCTGGATCGAGGCTATAGAACAAATTATGGATGATCTGGAGTGTACCGTCGAGTAGAAATTGAGAGGAGTCGTGTCCTTGCTAAGGGACAAGGCGTATCAATGGTGGCTTACTGTTCGAGAAGGCACCGAGGCTGCATTGGTTACTTGGGATTTCTTTAAAGCTACTTTTCAAGGGAAGTACTTCGGGATAAGTTATGTAGATGCCCGGAGGAAGGAATTCCTGAATCTGGTTCAAAGAAGTAGGACGGTGGCAGCTTACGAGGCAGAATTTCTTCGCTTGAGCCGTTATGCTTGCACAATAGTACCGACTGATCATGAGCGTTGTGTACACTTTGAAGATGGGTTGAATGATGAGTTGCAGGTACTGATAGCCCTACAACAAGTACAGACTTTTACCTCTCTTGTAGTGAAAGCCAAGATAGCTGAAGAGGCAAAGAATTCAGAATGCCAGAACTGGGAAAGAGTCAGAGGCAACAGGGATTTTAAGTACACAAGTTCTTCTAAAAGGTTTCAGAAGGGGCCACGAATGACGAGCCAGCTCAAGCTAGAGCACCTGTGACTACCAGTCAAAGTTTAGAATGTACTGACTGTGGAAGACAACACCTCAGGGAATGCTAGAGGAAAACTGGTGCCTACTATAAATGTGGTTCCAAGGATCATCAGTATAAGAATTGCCCTTGACGGACTGATACGACTCAGGAAGCTCGTAACCCTGATACTTAGCCAACTAGAGGCACTCAGTAGCCACCGAGAGGCTGTGGGCCAGGTCGTGGTGGTAATGGTGTTGGTCATGGTCAAGGTGCACCGGGTCAAGGTAATAGTTTAAGAGGTAAGGCGGATGCAAGACAGCTGAGATTGGTCTATGTGGTCACCGTCGTGAAGATGGCGATGCACCTGATGTGATAACTAGTACGTTTTTCATCTCTGATGTACCTATTACTGATTTGATAGATATCGGGTCTACCCACTCGTTTGTTGCTAGTTCCATATCAGGAAACCTAAATATTAGATCTGAGATTACCGATAGAGAGATGTTGGTACTTAGTCCTTTAAGACAGTCGGTAGTCGTGAATAAATCGTTTAGAGACGTGCCCTTGGAGATTCAATGAGAAATATTTTTGGCGAATTTGATGGAATTGCCTTTCGGCAAGTTTGATCTTATTTTTGGCATGGATTTGTTGATGAAGCACCGGCGCAATTGGATTGTGTCGAAAAGCGGATGTTAATTAGGACTGTAGATGATGAGAAGGTAGTAATGATAGGCGAGCGAAGGAACTTTTTGGAAAATGTGGTATTTGCTTTGAAGGCAGAAAAGTTAGTGCGAAAATGGTATGGAGCATTCCTAGCTTTCGTAGTGCTTTGGATGCCAAGGAATTATCAGTGGAAGGTGTGAGAACGGTGAAACAATTTTCAGATATCTTTCCTGAAGAACTTCTGAGACTACCTCCAGATCGGGAAGTAGAGTTTGGCATTGAGCTTTTGCCCGGAACGGCTCCGGTGTCCATTGCTCCTTATAGAATGGCGCCGAAGGAGTTAGCGGAGCTTAAAGCTCAAATTCAAGAATTGTTAGATCGGGGATTTATTTGACTGAGTGTGTCTCCGTGGGGAGCACCAATATTTTTGTTAAGAAAAAGGATGGGTCGATGCGTATGTGCACTGATTATAGGCAGTTGAATAAGTTGAAGATCAAGAATAGGTATCCATTATCGAGAATTGACGACCTGTTCGATAAATTGGGAAGCGCTTCAGTTTTCTCCAAGATTGATTTGAGGTTGGGTTATCATCAACTCAAGGTGAAAGAGGCCGACATTCATAAGACGGCATTTCAGACTCGTTATGGACATTATGAGTTTTTGGTTATGCCGTTTGGTTTGACCAATGCACCAGCTGCATTTATGGACACGATGAACCGAGTCTTTCAACCCTATCTAGACTGGTTCGTGGTGGTGTTCATAGATGATATCTTGGTATATTCGAGGAATGAGGAAGAGCATGACTCACATTTGTGCATTGTGTTACAAATTTTGCGAGATAAGCAGCTTTATGCCAAATTAAGTAAATGCAAATTTTGGTTGAAGGAAGTGACTTTCTTGGGTCATGTGGTGTCATCCAAAGGAATAAGAGTTGATCCTCGGAAGGTAGAGGCTGTGTTGGATTGGAAACCACCAAAGTTAGTGGCTAAATTTTAGAATTTCTTGGGTTTGGCTGGTTACTATAGACGTTTTGTTGACGAGGTTTTCGTTGATTGCTGCACCCCTAGCTAAGCTGTTACGAAAGGGAGTACCGTATGTGTGGACCGATAAACAACAAGAAAGTTTCGAGAGACTGAAGAAGATTTTGATGGAAGCGCCAATACTGAGTCAACTTGAGGCTGGAAAAGAGTTTGTCGTTTACTGTGATGCGTCACACACGAGTTTAGGATGTGTACTGATGCAAAGTGGAAAAGTGGTGGCTTATGCTTCTCGTCAGCTGAGGCCACACGAGGTCAACTATCCTACTCATGACTTGAAGTTGCCTGTGGTGGTGTTTGCTTTTAAGATTTGGAGGCACTATCTCTACGGTCAGAAGTCAATCATTTATACGGACTATAATAGTCTTAAGTACCTCCTTACTCAAAAGGAGTTAAACTTCAGACAATGAAGATGGGTGGAGTTGTTAAAAGATTATGACTTCTCAATCGAGTACCATCCTGGAAAGGGTAACGTTGTGGCAGACGCGTTGAGTCGAAAGGTTGTATCGAGTTGAGAGTAATGTTTACTCATCTCAGTTTGTATGAGGATGGCAGTCTGCTAGCGGAACTTCAGGTAAAGCCATTGTGGTTAGAACAAATTAAGGAAAAGCAGTTATCAGATGAAAAGTTGGGTCCTTTAATGCAACAAGTTGAAAGTGGTATAATAGGAGACTTTGGATTGAACAAGGATGGCGTGCTGTGTTTTCGTGGAAGAGTATGTATGCCTACAGATTCAAATTTGAGACAAATGATTCTTCAAGAGGCACATAGTAGCCCTTATGCTATGCACCCCGGAGGAAATAAAATGTATCGGGATTTTCGTGAGCAGTATTGGTGGCCAGGATTGAAGCGGGAGGTTACTGATTTTGTGGGAAAATGCTTGACTTGTCAACAAGTGAAGGCAGAACATCAATTACCATCGGGTTTATTACAACCGATAAAGATTCCTCTATGGAAATGGGAGCGGATAACGATGGATTTTGTTAGTGGGTTACCCTTAACACCTTCTAAGAAAGATTCTGTTTTGGTGGTAGTAGATCGATTAACGAAGACTACTCATTTTCTACCAGTTCGTACGGATTACTCGTTGCAAAAGTTGGCTAAGCTATATGTATCTGAGATTGTGAGGTTGCATGGGGTACCAGTGTCTATCATATCGGATAGGGATCTCGGGTTTACATCATGGTTTTGGAAAGCTTTACATGAAGGGTTGGGAACAAAGTTAAACTTCAGTACGGCTTTTCATCCTTAGTCAGATGGTCAGTCAGAAAGAGTAATTCAGATTTTGGAAGACATGTTACGAGGTTGTATGATAGACTTCAGAGGTAGTTGGGAGGATTTTCTGCCGTTGGCAGAGTTCGCGTATAATAATAGTTGCCAATCCAGTATCCAAATGGCGCCCTATGAAGCGTTATACGGTTGTAGGTGTCGTACCCCTACTTGTTGGACTAAATTGGGGGAACGATAGTTATTAGGTCCTAAATTGATATCTAAACGAAAGAAAAGGTAAAGGTGATTCGAGCGCGGTTAAAGGAAGCTTCGGATAGACAAAAGTGGTATGCGGATCTAAAGCGTAAAGATATTAAGTTTGCGGTGGGAGATCAGGTCTTTCTGAAAGTCTCAGCTTGGAAGAAGATTTTCAGATTTGGAAAGAAGGGCAAGTTGAACCCTAGGTTCATTGGACCGTACCGTGTGTTGAAGCGTCTAGGACCAGTGGCCTATCAGCTTGAATTACCTCCGGAGTTGAGTCAGATTCATAGTGTTTTCCATGTTTCTATGCTGAGGCGTTATAGATCGGATCTGTCTCACATAGTACTGGTAGAAGAAGTGGAATTAAGGCTAGACTTGTCTTTTGAGGAAGAACCAGTGAAAATCTTAGACTGTGATGTTAAGGTGCTAAGAAAGAAGATTGTGCCATTAGTTAAGGTTCTTTGGCGTAGTCATGGAGCAGAGGAAGCTACGTGGGAGCCTCAGGGTGCAATTCGGCAATAATATCCTCACCTCTTTTAACCAGGTAAATTTCGAGGAAGAGATTTTCTTTAAGGAGGGTAGAGTTGTAACATCCTAAAACTCTAAGTATTGATATGTTTCATGTTTTGGTGTTTAGCTTGTGAATGATTAAATTTATGTGCTTAATATATAGTCTTGAAAAGGCTTGGGATTTATTCGGTATTAGAATAAATTTTAATTTTGAGTACTTTATTGAAGTGGATCAAGTGACCTTGATGCTTAAGGTAATTAAGTGGCAAAAACTAGCATAAGATGAGCTAATAGAAAGGTGGAATAGGTGCCATGAGTGTAGCTTGAGGGGAGAGTTTTGAATCCAATGAATAGCATTTTGGTGACATTTATCTTTGCTCTTTCTTAGCAAATGTCGACCAAGCTCTATTCTCGGTAAGGATGGACTAATTCTTTTATAGTAAGGTGGCTAAAGGTTATGGCAAATATGTATTTAGGGATAGAATTTGCTTGATTTTGGGGATAGGATTTCTAAACTTTTGGAAGGTGGAGGAACATAAGGGACCTCTTAAGGGAGAGTGTTTTGGAAAGTTAAGATGGCCAAGTTTGACCATGTATTTGAATGGTTTAGGGGGCTAAGGGGAGGAAGGCCAAATTTTTGGTGATAGGTTTGGTATGGTTAGTAGCTTTTGGGTAATGCCATTTGGTCACTTTTGCTTTTACAATACTTTTTTTCTCTTTTCATCTCATGCTCTCAAAACCGAATGTGTATTGACTAGGAAGAATTATCTTTGTTTCACCTTTTTGGTTATATTTTGTCAATTCAACTTGTGTCTCTTTTCTAGTGCCTAAAACATCAAAAACAAACATTATCTCTTCCTTTTCTCCCATGGCCGAATGCATCATTGTTTCAAACCCTCTCTCTTTGCTTTTCTCTTATCTTTGAAAATTTAAATCTTAAACCTCATATCCTTATTCTCTTTCTTTCTTCATTTATTTTCTTTTCAACCATATTTCATTCATCATTTTTCTCTCCTTTGTTTTTATCAAAGTCGAATCTTCTCTTCATCTATATTGTTTTGTTGATTATTCTTTCAACCTTCGTTTAAGCAATCGGTAAGAACTCTTATCGTATCTTTTCTTTTCTCTTCTTTTTCTTGCCTATATATATACAAGTTTGGAAAGGGCTTATGACCGATTATAATGTTCTTTTCTCTTAGACAATCTTTCATTTTTTTTAGTGTCATAAAGAAGGCCAAACTCGGTGTATTTGTTATCTTAGTAACTCGCTAGAAATCGAGTCGAAGTGTAAGGTAAGGGTTCCTATCAAGGATTTCTATATTACTCGTCATATCATTATAGAAGGACTACTACTCGATTTCATTTTAAGGGACGTTATCGCTTGATTCTCATCTCGAGAACACAAGGATATTAATTTTTGTTGTAAACAAGATAGAGACAAAAAGAGTTGTTAATAGCGTTTGGAAGAGGGGTGGTTCTCCTATTCCCTCTAAATTCAAACGAAGGGCTATTTCAGCAATCTAAGACTTTCCACTGGGTTGTGGACCCTCATTCGAGGAGAATCGATTATTTGAAGTTGTTCGTAGTTCGGAGCCATTAATGGTTCAGGATTTCCCATCGGGTTGTGAACTATCAATCGGGGAGAACCGACAAATAGTTGCCATTCGAGATTCTGAGGGTAAGGATTTAGATTGTTTATCGTTAGTATAGTTTTATATTAAATATTAGTGTTCTAATCAAGCGTGATAAATATTTAGGTATCGACGCGCGGGAATGTATAGTTCTCACCGTAATCAGGTGTGTAACTTCGCACTTATCTCATGGGTTATACTATGTCGTAAGTATTTGAATAAAACTCGTAAAGTCAATAAAATTGGAAAATACGGTTTATTAGCACTTTTTGGTGTAAAAGCATGGAAACAATATTAAAGTTATGAAAAATTACGTATTTGCCCTTAATGGGCTATATTGTTAAAAAGTGATATTTTGGGCCATATGATTTATTTTGATAAATTGGCCAAGTGAGAATATTGTGAAAAGGGCCTCATGTGACTAATGGGCCAAAATTTGCTAGATCGACAAATGGGCCAAAATTTGCTAGATCGATAAATGGGCCAAATTTTGTTAGATCGATAAAAGGGCCAGAATTTGCTAGATCATTAAATGGGACAAATTGCTATTTTGGCTAATGGGCTAATAATATGGGCTTTTTGTTGAAATTTACCTTATGAATATATTGTTATGCATTAAATATATATACATGACTGGATGGGTTGGGATAATTGACGAAGAGAAGAAAGGCCTGTTGCCAAAATCTAGTTCGGTGGCTCTGCCACAAATATTTTAAATGGCTTAATGCCTCTAGTTCGGTGGCTCTGCCACAAATATTATACTTGGCTTAATGCCTGCTATTGGTGTGTTGGCGGGGTAGGTTGACTTGATCCCCACATGTGTGTTGGTTGGTACGGGTGGTGTGTAGCGGATGGAAATTAGTCTTGGTTGGTTATTGCATATCTCATGCATATATTTTTTATATATATTTGATATATATTGAAACACCCCAAACCCGGCCCACAAGCCCTGACCGGATCTGGCATGCTTCTAGAGAAAAACCATTCGAATCTTATTTGGGCTTCACCAAAAACTTGTGTGTTTTTTAAAACAGTTGATTTGGGTTGGGTTCAAAATTAAAACCCGTGTTGATTAGGTGTCAAAACAATTAATATTTATATTTAAGAAAAATTAATTGTAACTTCAAATCGATAAATGTCGTATCATACTAAGTAGTTCAAATGCATGCATAGACAATTTAATACTTATGGCCTTATTACATCAAATAAAACCCAAAATAAATCAAAACTTAAATAAATAAAAAACATAAACTAATAAAAATAAAACAGTCTCTGAGTTATGCATGGCCACTACTGAGCTCCTGCCGACCCGGTCCATCTACTGAGTGTCACCTAAAAAATAATCCCACAAAGGGGTGAGTTAAATAGACTCAATGTGTACAACCAATACAAGTCTCAATTAAATTTAGGTATATCAAATCATACATAATAAACACATATAAACCATGATGAAAACCCAAACCCAAGCCTAGATAACCATCCGCTACACATCACCCGTACTAACCATCACACCGTGGGGACTACTAAGTCGACCCTCCATCTGCTACACACCATCGGCGGTCATTGCAATGATGTGCTCATCGCCTTATAAAATTCGTGGCATAGCCACTAGATAATTATTTTGTGACATAAGTCACCACATTCAGATTTCGTGACATAAGTCACCACATTCAAATTACGTGACATAAGTCACCACATTCAGATATTGGGGTATAAAACCACCAATTCACTTCCCCTTTACATATCACCCATATGCCCCATGTCAAACAAATCATGCAATATCATGCCTTATTTCACATTCTTATCACTATTGACATGTGTGCCATCATAGATCATATCATACTCATAGTAGGGTGGGTAAACGTACCTGAGTACTTTGTACCATTGCAAGATACTCTTAGCCACATCATAACATATTCTTAGTAACATATTTATCAAAACATAGCCAGTAAATTAATTAACGCTTGTGTGGGGGTACACACGATTTACTTAGCAAGTTTACTGAAAATCCCGAAAACCCGATCTAGCGTCCTAGATCCTTAGTTCCTACATTCGGCCAACCCTACACATGTTAGCAAAGAGCCATTCGGCTATCTAGCCAAATCCCGAAGGAAAATCTTACCTGGATGCCTATTTCACTAATAATCAAATCCCGAAAACCTTGTGATAACTCTTTTTGCAATCGGCTAGATGCTGAACCACTGAACTAGTTAGTTTCGGCTTTTTAAACGAAGTAAGAAATAGATCTAAAACACCAATATGACCTTGGCCGAATATACATAGTCACTCACCTTGCGATTTTAGATCCTAAAAGTAGTCTCTTGGCTAAGAAGATGTCGAAATCCTACAGGATATATGTTAGATTCAATTCTAACATTCAAATAAATGGCCTTCGGCCTAATCTTATACTTGCTTACCTTAGATTTGAAATCCCGAATGGTTTCCTTAGAAGTCGACTACTATGGAAAACCCAAAATTCACCTTCCAACTTTTAGCAAAACAAACTAAAATATTAATGGGATTAGTCTTTAGCTTTCGGCTAGAAGAAAAAGATTGAAGATCAAATCACGATGGATCTTGTCCTTAATACTGTAGTCGACTGCTCCTTGTTGAACCCACAGAGATTCGGCTATGTGGACTTAGATAGGAATCGACAAGTTTCGGCTTTTGATGAACACTAGGATGATTCGGCTATCAAAGAGTATTTCGGCTTTAAGGATCACAAGAAAAGAAAGAAGAAGTGTGAGGCTTAAGAAGAATCGGCAATCATAGGACTTTGAGAGGGATATTCGGTTTTAACAATGGAAGAAAAGTTGAGAGAAGAGTGAAGAGAGGGGCTAAATTTGACAAGAGAGACTAAAGAAGAAAGAAAAGATGGAACTCCTACAAAGGCAATTTCGCACCACTACTAGAGAAAGAAAGATAAACCGAAAAGAACCTCTAAACCTCCCTTTAGCAATTCGGCTATGATGAAATTGGTCACCAAGGTATCCTTGGCCTACCAACACTCATCCTCCTCTCAAATTCCACCTTTTTTCTTATCACCTCATTTAAGATTAATAAAAAAAATAATCCATCATTTATCCCTTATCTTGGCGAATTTTAAAAGGAAATTTAACTTAATCTACACACCTCCACTCGAAGGCCCCATTCTTTGTCCAACACCTCTCCTCCTTGTAGCAAAATAAAACTTTTATTTGCTTCCTTGTGACTCGAACCTAGGCCTTGCATTCATGCTTGTGGCGTCACTTACTAAGGCCCTAAGTGGCGCCTCCAAGCCACTTAAACAAGCCCAATTTAGTGTCTTATTTCCTACTAATTTTCTTAAGGCCTTTTAGGTTTAGCTTCCTCTTTTAAATTAAAAATCGAATAATTTCTAAGGCATTTAGTGCACTTTAAAGTTTCCAAAATTCATGCCACACAATTCAGAACACATAAACATGCTTTCACACATACTTAAGCAAAAATGCATAGGCCATAAATCCCAGGTATTACAGTTCTACCCCCTTAAAATAATTTTGACCTCAAAATTACTTGGCTAGAATAGGTGGGGTACTGCTGTTGCATTGCTTCTTCTAGCTCCCAAGAAGCTTCCTCCGATCCATGGTTACGCCACAACACCTTGACCAAAGGGAACGACTTCCTCCGAAGCACCTTCACATCTCGTTCCAGAATCTGAATTGGCTCTTCCTCATAAGATAGATCTAGTCTCAGCTCCACCTCTTCAACCGGAACTACATGAGATGGATTCGATCGGTATCGGTGTAGCATGGAAACATAAAATATGTCGTGCATCTGCTTCAATTTCGGAGGTAACTCCAACTGGTATGCCACGGGTCCAATTCGCTTCAATACCCGATAAGGTCCTATGAACATTGGACTTAGCTTCCCTTTGCGACCAAATCTCATCACCTTCTTCCAAGGTGAAACTTTGAGAAACACTTGATCTCCCACAGCAAATTCGATCTCCTTCCGTTTGAGATCTGCAAAATGACTTTTGCCTATCAGACGTCTCCTTCAACCGTGCCCGAATTATCTTAACCTTTTCCTCGGATTCTGCCACAATTTTTGGACCCAAAATCTGACGTTCCCCTAATTCCGTCGAACACGTAAGAGTGCGACACTTTCATCCATATAGCACTTCGTACGGTGCCATTTTAATACTGGCTTGATAGCTGTTGTTGTAAGCAAATTCTGTTAAAGGCAAATATTCTTCCCAACTTCCCTTGAAGTCTATCACACAGCCTCTTAGCATATCCTCCAACACTTGTATTACTCGCTCAGATTGACCATCTGACTGTGGATGAAAAGCTGTACTGAAGTCCAATCTGGTGCCTAAAGCCTGATGTAGAGCTTTCCAAAACTGAGACGTAAACCTTGGATCCCTATCCGAGATAATTGACACCGGCACTCTGTGCAACCTTACAATCTCTGCTACATACAATCTTGCTAGCTTTTGTAGAGAATAGTCAACCCGCACAAGAATAAAATGCGCAGACTTTGTCAACCGATCCACTATCACCCATACCGAGTCCTTCTTAGTAGGCGTAAGGGGAAGCCCACTAACGAAGTCCATGGTAATTATATCCCACTTCCACTGCGGAATTTGTATTGGCTGAAGCAATCCTAATGGAACTTGATGTTCAACCTTAACTTGCTGACAAGTCAAACAGTTGCCAACATATTTGGCAACTTCCCGCTTAAGACCAGGCCACCAAAACTGTTCCCTTAGATCTCTGTACAATTTACTACCTCCGGGATGCATAGCATAAGGGCTACTATGCGATTCTTGAAGAATTCTTTGCCTAAGCTCCTCGTCTTTCGGCATACAGACTTACCCTTGAAGCACAATACTCCCTCGTCATTAACACCATAACCCTATAACTCTCCATTCTGCGCTTGTCGCAACTTAATACTTAGATCTTCATCCATTAACTGACTTTCCTTCACCTCATTCAACCATGTCAGTTTGACTTGCAATTCTGCCAGCAAACTTTCATCGTCATATAAGCTCAGATGTGTGAACATCGCCCTCAGATCCGTCACTACCTATCGACTTAGGGTATCTACCACCACATTTGCCTTGCCCGGGTGATACTCTATAGAACAGTCGTAGTCCTTCAATAATTCCACCCACCTTCGCTGTCTCAGGTTCAACTCCTTTTGAGTCAGCAGATACTTAAGACTTTTGTGGTCTGTGTAGATCACTGACTTCTTTCCATAAAGATAGTGGCTCCATACCTTAAGAGCAAAGACCACTACCGCCAATTCCAAGTCATGCGTCGGGTAGTTAACCTCGTGTGGCCTTAGCTGTCCAGACACATAAGCGACTACTTTCCCATCTTGCATAAAGACACCTCCCAATCCTATATGGGAAGCATCACAGTACACTACAAAATCCTTCATTGCCTCAGTCAATCAAAATCGAGCTTGGTCAAGACCCTCTTAAGCTTCTCAAAGCTCTCCTTGCTTATCGATCCTACAAAGGCACTTCCTTTCTCAACAACTTTGTCAGAGGCGCGGCTATCGATGAGAACCCTTCCACGAACCTTCGATAATAGCCTACTAATCCTAAGAAACTCTAAACTTTCGCAACAGATTTAGGGGGTTTCCAATCCAAAACTGCCTCAATCTTCCGAGGATCCACCCTTATTCTTTCAGCAGATACCACATGTCCTAAAAACGTAACCTCCTTAAGCCAAAATTCACACTTGCTGAATTTGGCGTAGAGCTTCTTCTCCCTCAACACTTGCAACACAACTCGGAGGTGCTCATCGTGTTCTTCATCAGACTTCGAATACACCAAGATATTGTCTATGAACATAACAACAAACCAGTCCAGATAGGGTTGGAAATCCCGGTTCATCATGTCTATAAATGCGGCTGGGGCATTTGTCAATCTGAGCGGCATTACCAGGAACTCATAATGTCCGTACCTTGTGTGGAAAGTCATCTTATGGATATTAGCCTCCTTCACCTTAAGCTGATGATATCCAGACCTTAGATCTATCTTTGAGAATACTGCGGCCCCCTTAAGCTGATCGAACAAGTCTTCTATCCTTAGCAACAGATACTTGTTCTTGATGGTCAGCTTATTCAACTGACGATAATCTCTGCACATGCGCATAGTTTCATCCTTCTTCTTCACAAATAAGGCCGGTGCTCCCCATGGAGACACACTGGGTCGAAAAAACCCATGGTCTAGTAATTCTTGGATCTGAGCCTTGAGCTCAACCAAATCCTTTGATGCCATTCTGTACGAGGCAATTGACACAGGAGCTGTACCCGGCAGTAAGTCAATTTCGAACTCCACTTCCCTATCCGGGGGTATTCCAGGTAACTCTTCCGGAAAAACATCCACAAACTCCCTTACGGTTCTAACTCCACTAATTCCCCCTTCTTTCGCATCCAACGCACTAATGAAGGCCAAAAATGCCTTGCACCCTTTTCGTACCATCTTATCAGCCTTCAAAGCAGAAACTACGTTAGACAAGTAGTTCCTTCTTTATCCTATCATAACTATCACCTCATCCTTTGGGGTCCTTAACTCCATTCGTTTGGCTGCACAATCCAATACAGCCCGATGCTCAACAAGCCAGTCCATACCAAGTATAAGATCAAATTCCTCGAAGGGTAATTCCATTAAGTCGGCAAGAAATACCGCTCCCTGGAGCTCCAAAGGCACACTCTGAAATATCTTGTTCACTACTACGGTTTGACCTAGTGGGCTTACTACAGCCATCTCCCTACTAGATAGTTCAGAGGCTATTCCTAGAGTTTCAACTACTCTACATGCAACATAAGAATGGGTCGAGCCCACATCAATCAAAGCAACATAAGGCTTGCCAAATATAAGGAACGTATCGGTTATGATGTCCGGTGCGTCTCCATCCTCCCTTTGATGAACTATATATACTAGACCCGACTGCCTGGCCTTCGTGTTACCAACACCTCGACCCGGTGTTCCCCAACCTCTACCAACACCGTTTCCTCTACCATTCGAACCACGGCCCCGCTGAGGCTGCTATCTACCTCTTCCAGCCTGATTAGGACCTTGACTTACTGGTCATCCCCCTTCTATTCTTACAGGACAATCCTTAATCATGTGGTCCTTGGACCCACACTTGAAGCATCCTCCCGTCTTCTTCCAACACTCTCTTAAATGCTTCTTCCCACAATGGGCACAAGTACGATACTGCCCTCTAGTAGCAGCTTGCTAACCTCGCAGCCCATCAACTCTAGGCCTCTTTTGAACATTCCCAGATTGCCCTGATGATCCAAATCCTCTCTTCTGCCTATTTTGATCGGTGTTCTGCCTTACAGAATCCTTGATACCCTCGGCTACCTTAGCCTTCTCCACTAACACAGTAAACTCCCGCTCTTGCTATGGAGCTATCAACAGTCTTAAATCATCCCTCAATCCATCATCAAACCGGACACATCGTTCATGCTCTATAGCCACTATCCCTCGAGCATATCGGCTTAACCTTAGAAATTTAGCCTCGTACTCCACTACAGACTTGTTCCCTTGAACCAGCCCCAGAAATGCCTTCCTCTGCGCATCAATGTAATGGGTACCGACATACTTCTTCTGGTATGCTACCTTAGCATAATCCCAAGTGAGTTCTTCAGCTGTAGCACCATCCCTAACCGTGATCCACCATTGATATGACTCATCGCGAGAAGCGACACCAACCCTTTTAGTTTTTCCTCGACAGTTAAATCAAGCTCATCCATAATCCGCTCAGTCGCTTCCAACCAATACTCAGTGGTACTGGGTGCCACACTAGATACACCACGGAACACCTCAGCTCTGTTGGCTCGAGTCGCTCAGATACTGACTTCTGAGCTCCCATGCCTCCACCCGCTCCAGCTACCCTTTCCAAAACCCATAGCATCGCCTATGACACTGCGACATCCCCCATCTGATCTTGATATTCCTCATCAGTGGCTGGTGGTGATGGTGGCATTTCATTTTCATATCCTTGATCCGATCTAATGGGTTTCGACACAGTCATTCGGCCTCTACCACAGCCTCGCACGTTACGATCACGTCCCCTTGAATTCATACTTCCAATTTACGTTTATCTGATTAAAGAATTTTATAGATTAGTTTTGTTCCACTGATTTATCACGCATAATCTTATGTTCAATAGTTTTTAAGGGTAGTTCTTTCAATTCATTCACATACGCCTCGCATCATTCATTCAATCAAATACATGAACTTGCGTTCATTACAGAGAAATGTTGTAGTTGTCGTTGTTTGTTGTTTTCCACTACCCAGAGGTATCTCCGTAATTTTATCCTATAGGGGTATTTTGGTAATTTTTTCCAAATTAAGGTATTTGAAAATGTTACAAAATAGAGATTGTTGATATTTTACAAAATTAAAATACTTGCTGGAAAAATTTCAAGGGTGAAATGGTAATTTTATACACTAGGGGTATTTTTGTAATTTTACAAGCCAGGGTCATTTCGGTAATTTTTTTCGCGAAATATGGTTCTTGGTGACTTTTCAAGACAAGGGTATTTTTAAAGGTTTCTAATTTGAGGGTAATTCGGTAATTTTCCTTACTGAGGGTATTTTGGTCATTTATTCAGGTTAGGGGTAATTTGGTCATTTTGCAAATCAGGGGTAATTTCATAAATTTTCCAAATCAGAGTATCTTAATATTTTATAAAAATAGGGTTTTTGGATATTTGTAAGGTAAGAGAATCTTGATAAAAACTGTGGGTAGTATGGAAATTTTATGAACCAAGGGTATTTTAGTAAATTTTTTTCAACTAGGGGTATTTAGGTCATTTTAGTAAATCGAGAATATTTTGGAATTTTTTTTTCAAAATAGTTTTCCTACACATCAAAGGGGTCATTTGGTGATTTTAAGACTAGTGTTTTTATAAAAATATGGCTAGTCCATTTCGGGTTTTAGTTATTGGGTTTAGCCTGTGGCTGAGTCCTCTTGGTTAGGGCGAACCATCACTATGCACCAGGTAGGATTGGAGTGGGTAGGACGTGAGTCACTAGGACTGCTTAAATACCAAGCTCCCACCGAAACCAATCCTAGGCATGCACACAATGGTTGCCACACCCTAACTCGGCGACTTAGTCATAGGTTTGTTTAGTTAGGCATTAAAGTTTTATGTAATTGTTGGGGTAAACTAGTCCTATAGTTCAAGTACTTATCATACTAATCTATGTTCCATTTCTACCCTTCTACAAATCATACAATAATTCACACAATGGATAGGGGTACTTACCTGGTGGACTTCGGGTCGGAGACTCGGGTGCCATGCCAGAAACCCTGCTCATTTCTTAGAAAAATCCATTTTAAAGAGAGAAAACATTTTGGGCCCTAAAAGCCCTCAAGGCTGAGTTTCAATCGGGCTCTGATACCAAAATGAAATACCCTAAACCCGGCCCACAAGCCCTGACCGGATCTGGCATGCTTTTAGAGAAAAACCATTCGAATCTTATTTGGGCTTCGCCAAAAACTTGTTTGTTTTTGAAAAACAGTTGATTTGGGTTGGGTTCAAAATAAAAACAAGTGTTGATTAGGTGTCAAAACAATTAATATTTATATTTAAGAAAAATTAACTGTAACATCAAATTGATAAATGTCGTATCATACTAAGTAGTTCAAATGCATGCATAGACAATTTAATACTTATGGCCTTATTACATCAAATAAAACCCAAAATAATTCAAAACTTAAATAAATAAAAATAAACTAATAAAAATAAAATACTCTACGAGTTATGCATGGCCACCATCGAGCTCCCGCCGACTGGTCCATCTATCGAGTGTCACCTGAAAATAATCCCACAAGGGGTGTGTCAAAGACTCAATGTGTACAACCAATACAAGTCTCAATTAAATTTAGGCATATCAAATCATACATAATAAACACATATAAACCATGACACAAACCCGAACCCAAGACTAGATAACCATCCGCTACACATCACCCGTACCAACCATCACACCGTGGGGACTACTAAGTCGACCCTCCATCCGCTACACACCATCGAAGGCAGTCGCTGCAGTCGACGTGCTCATCGCCCTTATAAAATTTGTGGCATAGCCACCAGATAATTATTTTGTGACATAAGTCACCACATTTAGATTTCGTGACATAAGTCACCACATTCAAATTACGTGCCATAAGTCACCACATTCAGATATTGGGGTATAAAACCACCAATTCACTTCCCTTTTACATATCACCCATATGCCCCATGTCAAACAAATCATGCAATATCATGCCTTATTTCACATTGTTATCACTATTGACATATGTTCCATCATAGATCATATCATACTCATAGTAGGAGTGGGTAAACGTACCTAAGTACTTTGTACCATTGCAAGATACTCTTAGCCACATCTTAACATATTCTTAGTAACATATTTATCAAAACATAGCCGTAAATTAATTAAGGCTTAGTGTGGGTACACACCGATTTACTTAGCAAGTTTATCGAAAATCCCAAAACCCGATCTAGCGTCCTAGATCCTTAGTTCCTACAGCTGAATAACCCTACACATGTTAGCAAAGAGCCATTCGCTATCTAGCTAAATCTCAAGGAAAATCTTACCTGAATGCCGATTTCACTACTAATCAAATCCCAAAAACCTTGTGATAACTCTTCTTGCAATCGGCTAGATGCTGAACCACTGAACTAGTTAGTTTCGACTTTTTAAATGAAGTAAGAAATAGATCTAAAACACCAATATGACCTTGGCCGAATATACATAGTCACTCACCTTGCGATTTTAGATCTCGAAAGTAGTCTCTTAGCTAAGAAGATGTCAAAATCCTATAGGGTATATGTTAGATCCAATTCTAACATTCAAATAAATGGCCTTCGGCCTAATCTTATACCTTGCTTACTTTAGATCTGAAATCCCGAATGGTTTCCTTAGAAGTCGGCTACTATGGAAATCCCGAAATTCACCTTCCAACTTTCGGCAAACAAACTAAAATATTAATGGGATTAGTCCTTAGCTTTTGGCTAGAAGAAAAAGATTGAAGATCAAATCACGATGGATCTTACCCTTAATACTGTAGTCGACTGCTCCTTGTTGAACCCACAGAGATTCAGCTGTGTGGACTTAGATAGGAATCGACAAGTTTCAGCTTTTGATGAACACTAGGATGATTCGTCTATCAAAGAGTATTTCAGCTTTAAGGATCACAAGAAAAGAAAGAAGATGTGAGAGGCTTAAGAAGAATCGGCAATTATAGGACTTTGAGAGGGATATTCGGTTTAACAATGGAAGAAAAGTTGAGAGAAGAGTGAAGAGAGGGCTAAATTTCTAAGAGAGACTAAGGAAGAAAGAAAAGATGGACACTCCTACAAAGGCAATTTCGCACCACTACTAGAGAAAGAAAGATAAACCGAAAAGAACCTCTAAACCTCCCTTTAGCAATTCAAATTATGACTGAAATTGGTCACCAAGGAATCCTTGGCCTACCAACACTCATCCTCCTCTCAAATTCCACCTTTTTTTTTCTTATCACCTCATTTAAGATTAATAAAAAAAATTAATCCATCATTTATCCCTTATCTTGGCCAAATTTTAAAGGGAAATTTAACTTAATCTACACACCTCCACTCAGTGCCCCATTGCCGTCCAACACCTCTCCTCCTTGTAGCAAAATAAAAGCTTTTATTTGCTTCCCTTGTGACTCGAACCTAGGCCTTGCACCCATGCTTGTGGCGTCACTTACTAAGGCCCTAAGTGGAGCCTCCAAGCCACTTAAACAAGCCCAATTTAGTGTCTTATTTCCCCTACTAATTTTCTTAAGGCCTTTTAGGTTTAGTTTCCTCTTTTAAATTAAAAATCGAATAATTTCTAAGGCATTTACTGCACTTTAAAGTTTCCAAAATTCATGCCACACAATTCAGAACACATAAACATGCTTTCACACATACTTAATCAAAAATGAATAGGCCATAAATCTCGGGTATTACATATATATTGTGCATTTGTAAATGGGCTCAAGCCCAACTAATTGCTTAAATGGTTTTGGCCCAGTGAACACGGTAAGTGGGTTACACATTGAGTTCTAAGTAACTCACCCCATTTTTCTTACCCTTCTCAGGTAATAATAATTGATGGAGGCTTGGGCGGGGATGACTTCGTGTGGGCGCCATACTACTTAATGATGAGTTATAAAACTTTGAAAATCTTTTAAGTATTTTTATTTAAGTATTATTTCAATTGCGATGTAATAAGGCCTCTAGTATTACTTTTATGGATTTTTATGCGTGGATGGATTTTAATTTGTTTTAGTCACTTAAATGGGGTTGTTTAATTTTTTTTTATAAATGTTTTCTTAAACTTGCGTATAAAAAGGGGATTTTTCTTAAATATCACTCACTCGTAAAATTTTGTGAAAACTCTTTTATAAATTTATTTCAACCAATTATTTATTATTTTTTTCCAATTATTTGTAACACCCGAAACCCAGCCCACGAGTCCTGACCGGATCTGGTATGTCACGGAGTAAAAGCTTTTGAATCATTTTGAATGTTTGGTGAAAACTTGATAAAATTTGGCTAAGGTATGAAAACGGAGTTTGAAAACTCAGTTGGGCTTTTTTATAAATATAGTTGGGTTGATAAACCCTTTTGAAAACATTTGATCATGTACATTTTAAAACCGTCAAAGTTATAGTTGACTTGGCTTATTTTTGTTACCCGATGGTAACATCTTTTTTAAAAAAAAAAACCCGTAGAAGTTTATTAAGTTTGAAAAGTTACTTTTAACAGGTTTACATTTCATTTGTAATTTCATTTGTATCATAATATAAGTAAAATAAAATAACATCCAAATAATAAATAGCGGCCTTATTACGATCCCAAAATAAAATGACTTAGGAAATAAATAATACTATCTATAACAAAATAAGTTTAAATCCAACGATAAGCATGGCCGCCTCGAGTCCTCTCCGGCTCCATCTCCGCGATCTACTCATCTGCAAAATGTTAAGGGAAGGGGTGAGTCACCAAGACTCAGTGTGTAAATCCCGCACCCAGAAAATACAACTCATACACAATTTATTAATAAACATGCACATGCAACCCAACTAACCATCCATACTCCTTTTTTACCCCGTGTGGTCAAAACCACTGGTGGTCAAAACCACTGATGACTAGTGTCACAAAATAAATGATGGGGCCAACCCATCGTGTGGTCAAAACCACTGATGACCATAGGTCACAAGTATCATAGTGTGGTCAAAACCACTGATGGTACCAAACCACTGGGACTTAGTCGCAATTAATCAATCGGTGTGGTCAAAACCAATGATGACCATAGGTCACAAATAATCTGATGAGGCCAACCCATCTTGTGGTCAAAACCACAGGCGACAGTCCATAAAATCATCCCCCTCCTCTCATCAATCCCACCATCATCATGCTTACATATCAATTACATAAATCATGCATTTAACAAAGATATGATGGCATACTCAATCATATCTAATAAACAAAATAATAGGGACTTACCGGAATCCGATCTCATGCCCACAAGCAAAACTAGCAAAAGATTAAAAGGCAACAATATGGCACGGTTAATTAATAAAATGTGTAAGAGTTTTACACACCTGTTTCTATCGAAATTCCTAGATCCGAAGATCCGATCTACGTCGCTAGATCTCGACCCTACATTCGGCCAATTATCAATGTTAATACTAAACGCCTATTCGGCCATAACAACTTAATACCAAAGGCTCTTACCTTAAATGGATTTGGTTTCCAAAAAAATCCCGAAGCCTTAACTAGCCCCTAAATCCATGGCACACATTAGTTTCAGCATTTAAACAATAAGCTTTTATCAAAAGACCCTTGGCCGAATGTGCTTACCAACTCACCTTTGGAAAACAATTCCCGAAAGCTTCCCTCAATCGGCTATGGCTTCCCTACAAATGATTTAAATACATCATTAAGAGTCATAGGCCATTTGGCCATAACCTTGTACCTAAAAGAGATGATTACCCCTTACCTTAATGATTATTTAGGCCCTAAACTCCACAAGTCAGCACCACTTGGTGTTGTTAGGGGGTTCAGTTACCCTTGAAGAGGAGAAAAGAATCGAAAGTGGGATAGCACCTTTCTTTAAGAGATTCGACTCAAGAGAAAGAAGAAAATAATGAGAAGGGGTGATATGGTTTGAAGAATTTTGGCACTTGTGAACTAGAGAGGGTTCGGCCAAAAGAAAATCAAGAGGGAAAGGAAAGAAAAAAGTTCATGAATTTCGGTAGCCCCTTGCTTTATCATAGCCGAATGTAGATGGCCCCCAAGGAGTCCCAAAGTAGGCCATTACCTCTCCCCTCTTTGTGATAATTTAGCTTTTAATTATCACCCAACATTACATTTATCTTTAGCCTTTATCTCCTAGCCACTCTTCCTACAATTTAAAAGTAAATAAACTACTAACTACTATCCCTTCCAGCCGATTATAAGCAAAAATTTAAGCTTAATCTCATCACTTAAAGAGTCCATAATCGGGCCAATACTCTCCCATTCACGCCAGCAGCATAAAAAAAATAAAACCATATGCTGTTTCTATGGTTCGAACCTGGAACCTCATGCCCCAGCCCTCTCTTCTAACGCCCCAGGCCATTTCTCCCCATTTGACTTCCATGTCATGAACCCTCTCCATTTAATTTTAAAGCCTTCTTACCTGGTCCCTCTTCCTTTAACGTCGAAAGGCCCAAAAATAAAACACTCTTGCATCCATCATGACTTGAACCCGAGTCCTTATACCAAGGCCCTTAAGTGGCGCCCCAAGCCACTCCACCAAACCAACTTCCATGTCATATACCTCACCATTAAATTTTAAAGCCTTCCTACTTAAGCCCATCACTGCATGTATAAAAATAAAACGCAAAACGCTGCTCCAGCCACTCGAACCTATAACCTCACGCCTCTTCTCCTCCAGCTCTTAAGTGGCGCTCGGTAGCCACTTAACCAACTCAACTTTCATGCCCAAACTCACCCACAAAATTCTTTAAAGCCTTCCTTTCTTTAACGTCCCAAAAAGCCCAAAATAAAAACACACCCCCTTGTTACACCCGAGACTCGAACCTCCTCCCTTGAAGCTCTCTTTGATGCCCCCTTGTAGCACCTAAGTGGTGCATGGAACCACTTAGCCAATTAGTTTTTTGTGTTAAGTTCCTTTCGAAAATTTTCTTAACCCCTATCTCACCTAGCTCCCTACTTTAAAACACTTAGAAAGAAATTTTTTTAGCCCTAAGTCAGGTCTAGCTCGGGTTTATTTCTAGACCCTAAACATGCTTAGCAATCTTAATATTTATTCCTCAAGCACACACAATGGGAAATTAATTAAATTACAAACAACCCCTGATTTAGGGTGTTACATTATTTCTCTGAAAATCAAATTGTAAACTCTTATGTTTTAAAATCATGGTTTTCAAATAAATCTCAATTTTTGATTAAACTTCATCTTCAAAATCATTTTGAAGAATTATTTTCATTAGAAGCATTGATGACTGGACGTAAGTTTGAATTGTGCGGCATGCCAAGTCTGGTCTTAAACACATAGGTCGAGTTTGGGGTGTTACAACTTCGATCCAATTTGATGTAATTTCCTGGAGAGGAGATTTGTAGCTTCAATCTACTCCGTCGAAACTTCATGGTGATAAGAATTCAGGGAGAAGAGATTCGTAACTTCAATCTTCTCTGCTGAAACTTTAAAGAAATACTAACTGATCCTCATTGTAAACTCAGGGAGGAGGGATTTGTAACCTCAACCTACTCCACTGGAGCTTCGAAGAGCTAAAAATTCAAGGAGAAGAGATTTGTAACCTACATCTTCTCTACTGAAACTTCAAAGAATACTGGCTGATCCTCATTGTAAACTTAGGGAGGAGGGATTTGTAACCTCCACCTACTCCACTGGAGTTTCGAGGAGCTAGAAATTTAGGGAGAAGAGATTTGTAACCTCCATCTTCTCTGCTGAAACTTTGAAGGAATGCTGGCTGATCCTCATCATAAACTTAGGGAGGAGGGATTTGTAACCTCTACCTACTCCAATAGAGCTTCGAGGAGCTAGAAATTCAGGAAGAAGAGATTTGTAACCTCCATCTTCTCTACTAAAACTTTGAAAGAATGATGACTGATCCTCATCATAAACTCAGGGAAGAGGGATTTGTAACATCCACCTACTCCACTGGAGCTTCGAGGAGCTGGAAATTCAGGGAGAAGAGATTTGTAACCTCTATCTTCTCTGCTGAAACTTCGAAGGAATATTGACTGATCCTCATCGTAAACTCAGGGAGGACGGATTTGTAACCTCCACCTACTCTAGTGGAGCTTCGAGGAGCTAGAAATTTAGGGAGAAGAGATTTGTAACTCCATCTTTTGTGCTGAAACTTTGAAGGAATGCTAAATAATCCTCATCATAAACTCAGGGAGGAGGGATTTGTAACCTCTACGCACTCCACTGGTGCTTCGAGGAGCTGGAAATTAAAGGAGAAGAGATTTGTAACCTCCATCATCTCTGCTGAAACTTCGAAAGAATGCTGACTGATCCTCATCATAAACTCAGGGGGGAGGGATTTGTAACCTCCACCTACTCCACTAGAGCTTCGAGGAGCTGGAAATTTAGGGAGAAGAGAATTGTACCCTCTATCTTTTCTGTTGAAACTTCGAAGGAATACTGACTGATCCTCATTGTAAACTCAGGGAGGAGGGATTTGTAACCTCCGCCTACTCCACTAGAGCTTCGAGGAGCTGGAAATTCAGGAGAATAGATTTGTAACCTCCATCTTCTCTGCTGAAACTTCGAAGGAATACTGACTGATCCTTATCATAAACTCAGGGAGGAGGGATTTGTAACTTCGACCTGCTTCACTTGAACTTTGAGGTGATAAAAATTATTTGGCTTTGATCTGTTCCTGTAACTTAAGGATTGCCAGATCTACTATCTTCGATCCACTTCACTGAGGAAGGCAAGATCTTTGAATTTACTGATGCTGCGACAACATCTTTTAGCGGACCTTTGCTATAAAATCAGTTTTGTGTTTATGCTTATGCAAAATGGTGAGGATGCAATGATTAGAATCCATCTAATGCTCCTAACTAATATATTATGGACGACATTTGTATGAATGCAGAATGTCATAAGAATGGTCTTTTTACAAATATTAAGATGCAATGATCGGAATGAATCAGGTGCCCCTAAATAGATGCGTCTTATGGATGACATTTGCATGAATGCATAATGTCATGAGAACGATTTCTTGCAATGATTCGGATGCAATGATCGGAATGAATCAAATGCTCCTAACTAAACATGTTTTGAATGAATGCAAAATTTCATGAGAATGATCCCTGCTCATGGCTATATTGCTGATGTATTATGCTGCCATCTTATTTGGCTGGTATTTTCAATAGAAAACTCGAGGAAATAATTATAACTATTCAACAGCTTTGCCCCGTCGTAACTTCTGGGTTCATCTCATCTTTACTTAGCGGTATAGGATCTGAATTCCTTCCCACCTATCCCACTGCGATCTCAAATGTAGGATTGCTCCTACTTCAATCCACCTTATTACTATTCAGAGGTATAGGATCCATATCAGCTTCCCTCTATGCCACCACAACTCAGGAGCAGAGGACTGTAATTTGTTCAATCAACTGATCGCTCCCCAGATGACCTAACAAAATGTGTATGCATAATGCTCGCGTGAATGCAGAATATTAGTTTTTCTCTGGAGAATGATTCCCATTTTACACCTGGGTTAACATTGCCCATTTTTGTCAAGATTGTATCACCAACTATTTTTGACAGAAAATCCAAAGAGATAGCCTTAATCTAGACTCTTCCATAAACTTGACGAGTTTTAAAATAATAGTCCTGTTTCAAATTCTTGTAATATTCATAATTTTCCAGAGTAATATGCAAAACTCATTTTATGAAAATATTATTAGTCCACTAATCATTATTTCAAGGCAAAATGCATGAAAAAGATTATAACAATGGACAAGAAGGAAATTGATTAGGAGCATATCTTGAAATTAATAAGCTAAGCAAAGATAGCAGTCGCAATCAATAAAAAAATTTATTGTGAACATATTTGGAAAAGAATGATATAATCACAAATAATAAATTAAAAATGGGTAAAATGGAAACTAGGTGCCCCAGATATCGCAGCCTGAGCTTCTCTGTTCCAACTTCTTGAGGACCATTTTAAGTTCAATATGTGTTTAGGGACCTGAAGTCCTTTGTCGACACCCCCAGACGTAGCATACTTCTTCATTGTTAATTCAGGCATAGCAAGACTGCTGTATGTCCCACTTTCAATTAAAATTTGAGCCACCCTTTTCGTGTTTTCAACTCTAATCCCCTTTGGTCTCAAAGCGCCCTTTGCAGGTTTTCACCTTGGCCTCTCCTTTTCTTTCTTCTTTTTTGTTGAAAATTTCTTTTTCTCCTTTTTTTCTCTTTTTTTTTCTTTTTTTTTTTTGAATTCTTTTTATTGAATCTGAATTCTCTGGATTGGGTAGGTCCTTATCATCTATCTCAGACAATATTCGTGTTTCCCTAGAACAGGCCTTCTTTGCTGCCTAAGGTCCTTCTCGGTTTGGCATCCTCTTTCTTCTGAAGTCCCTTTTGCATGGGAAAGAACCCTCTTCAAAGCCCTATCATGAAATTTTCTAGGACGAAACGTTTTTGTTATGAGCTCGCATCATCTAACCGTGACAGATAGCTTTTAACATTTTCTTCAAATTCAACTGATCACATTGAGATTAGATCCATTCTGCCTCATCCAAATTCAGTTCTGATAAGACTCGAAAAAAGGAAATTTGTCTTCAATGGGCGAAACCAATGAGAAACGGGCTGCCCCGATGACCGTCCTAGCCAATGTTTGATAAGCATAGAGGGTACATAGTAACTTTTGTATGCCAATCTCTACAAGTCTCGGTCTTTCTCTTTTTTTTTTTTGGCTGCCTTTACTGTGATGTGGCACATGATCTTTGAATGAACTGCAAACTTTTGACATTGTGCGATTAAATGTTGATCTTTTTGACATTTTTTTTGTCAGTATTCTTTCTTTCTTTTTTTCTTTTTTCTTTTCCTTTTTTAAGTCTAATGACCATTGACTTTGTAATATTGGCATATGAAGCGACCCTCACCCTCTTAGTGAAGAAATCAACATCCACGAAAATGAATAATGTTGACCAGAAGATTTTGAGGAGATTGGCTTGATAACGTCCATGCCCCACAAGTAGGAAATCTTATTTCTGTATTGAGCTAGGTTTTGATCTTCATCTCCTTTCTTGGCTCACGACGTAGGATTTGTTTTTCATCCAGTATTAACAAATCAGAAGATAGGTGACAATTTCTATCATCTTCAATTTCTTGAGATCCCTTAGACCCATATTTCATTCAAAAGGGAGTCAGTAACAACGTCGCTCATGTCATTGATATCTGGGTACCTATTGTATGTACGAAGGAAAATTCCAAAGAATAAATGATTCTAAGGATGATTATTTTTATGGTATGGTCACAAATAAAGAATGAAAGAATATTCCAAGACATGAAAGAATGTACTGTATGAAATGTGAATAATGAAAAAAATATTTACTTAAAAAGATGCATTTCATTGAAATAAAGATTCTGGATACAAGCCCATTCCACAAAAAGATTCTTGTTGCTCCTAGGCTTAAAGCAACAAGCATGTTTTGGATATTGCTCTAGATTAGCTCTAAAAATACAATGATTTTTTTTCCACAGTTCCATTGTTCAAAACATCCCAAATAAAGGTAGAAGCTTGGAATAGTCTACTCCCTGGCTCACTCTTTAGATACATCATTAATGTTCAAGTTCGCCAGTATTAGGTTTTACACTAGAGCCCTGCACTTGATGTACTCCTGATCTCATGCCCCCATTTATGATGGGACTCACGATGTTTACCCCTTTAACAAAATTTTGGGATAAGAATTTTCTATACCAGAAAGATCATCGAATTTTACTATGCCCAATCTAATGAGTCTTTCAACTAATTTTTTGAAAGCGATACAATTTTCCGTCGAGTGCCCCACAATTCCTGCATGGTATTCGCATTGGGAATTCTCATCAAAACATTTAGGGTATGGAGGCCGTATTGGTTCTATATGAAAAGGGGATACAACACGTGTGTCGAACAAAATTCGGTACAACTCTCTATACGAGATTGGAATGGGCGCACACTGGAGTTTTTTTGAATTTGACTTTAGATTGGTCTCTTGTCTTGGGGAAACCTGATAGCTGGTAGCAGTTGTCTTTGGTTGAGCTATCGTAATCGGTTTCAAATACCCTGTTACACTTACTCGTATTATTCACTTCATTTTCCTTCTCTCTCGGGGCTTTTGAAATTCCTATCCCCCTTTTCTTTTTCTCTGCCAAAACAACTGGTTTGGCTCGATCAGCCTTCGGGTTAAAACTTGAGCCCATCGGGAGATTTAACAGTGTCGAGGTAATAATTTGACGTTGGGGTCCAATACTGATGGGTACCCCCTGTGAATGCGTGTTTGGTTGAGTCAGGATACTTATCGGGGAATAAACGATGTCTTTGTCATCATCCACACTGCTGACCACTAGGCCACTCCTTTTTTCAAGCCCTCCAACTAGTTATTGGGTTATCTGGCGCATCATATTCATTTGATCTCGCATGTCCCGTTGAATTTTGGCCAACTGCTCTTGCATCATTATTTGTCTTTGCTCTATTCTCTCCAACCTCTGTTCCATGTCTTTTAGGTTCACTGAAAATATTTCGCCTAATCAGGTTCATCTCATGAAATCTAATGCATGTGATGTAATGAATGCATGAAATGAATGTAAAGAGATATCGATTCTAAGTCAATTTCTTTTAGGAAACTTTACTAGAGGACCAAGCTCTTTACATGAAATGGACTACAAATATACGAACATCCGTATTGTCATCCGTTTTATCAAAAAATTCGTTCTTCATGCCGAGCTCCCTAATTTAGCAACCGAACCCAAATCAACATCTCTCTCTAATATAAAAATACGTGGAATGAATGCAATGTAATGCAATCAAAAGAAAACACGTTAGTGCCAGAGAAATAAACAACATAGAACACCTGACCGGGTGACCACTAAGGTTTGGCGTGGCTCTATCTAGGCTAGGCTCCTAGGGTCTTTTACATGTGGTTTGGTTCTAAAGAGAGGTACCTGAACCAGCAGATTCCTCGATCCTCACCCATCATAGGCTCATATGGAACGAGTTCAGTTCGGGGGAATACATTTCCCTATGGCTGCAGGGAGATGAAAATTTCACGAAGACATAGGTACAGATGTATCCCAAAGCGATTCACTATCTTGCACGGAGGTGAAAACCTCACGAAGGAGTAGCTTCTCACTATCACTTAAAAGGTGTGACTCGGCGGTCATGCAATATGATGCAAAAATATTTCACAATCAGATGAGGTAACACAAGTGAATGCAAATAAAGGATCGTAATTTTTCAAATCAAATTTTTAGTTTTCGATGGAAGGACAAAAATTAATTGATTTTACGGCATGACTCTCTTTTAGCGTCCCTAGTGGAGTCGCCAAGCTGTCAAAACCATTTTTTAAATGGGTTTTAGAAAAATAGGAATCGACTTTAAAAATATGGAAATGGAGTCGCTACCGATCTTTTACGTAACATCCTAAATAATTGAGTATCATTATGTTGCTAAAATGTTGGTTCGGGTTACTTAGAGTTAGAATAAATATTATTATTTAAGTGTACTTTAGAGTAAAGTAATTAAATGACCTTAATACTTAAATTAATTAAGTACCAAAAGATGTCATAAGTTGAGCTAGTAGTAAAGTGGAGTTGGCGCCATATGTATTACCATGAGGAAGGAGTTCAATCACCTAGCATGCAACTAGGAATTTTTATTTTTTTGCTTTAGGTTGAGCATGTGTCGGCAAAGAGATAAGGCTAGGATGAGTTGGGATGTTTTATTTTTGGTAAGAACACTAAGTATTTGGAAAGCTAAGGATAAGGGCTTGAAATGGGGGATTGTGTTTCATCAACTTAAGGAAAAAGGAGGGGAAAAAGGCTTAAGAGTAGGAAGATGTTTTGGAAACTTCCTAATGGCCATTTGACCCATGTATTTGGACGGCAATGAGGCAAAAAGGGGTGGCCGATTTTGGTTGAGAGTATGGTAGCTTGAATGTTAGAAGAAACTCTTTCATTTTGGTCATTTTCTTAACAAAGCATTTTTTTCTCCACCCATATTCTCTCTAGCCGAAAATTTCCAGCATAATTGAGTACACAATTCATTTTTTTTCTTCTTTGAGCCATTCTCTTGTGACCATTTCGGTTTGAAACTTTTTCTCTCCCAAATCCTTTTTCTCTTTGTGACCGAAAGTACATAGACAAGCAAATATTTTTCTTCCTTTCATCTTCTCATTTTCTCCTCCTATGCCGAATGCATTTTCTTCCAAACTAAGTATCTTTTTCTTCTCTTTTCTTTCCCCTTCTTTTACTTTCTTTCTCTCTTTCTCTCTTGAAAATGAACCATACCATCCTATCTCCCTTTTCTCCATTTTTCTTCTTCATTATAATTTTCCTCAATTTTATATCACCTATGGCCGAATGTAATATGCTATTGTGACAAAATCTCTTCATTTTCTCTTACCACAATCGATTTCAAGAATCAAGGTAAGGAGATTTTTATTTTAAGGATTCTTATTCAGTTAGTATAGTTAGTTATTAATCGATTCATTTGTAGGATCACAATCTTTCGATTGATTCTCGTGGAACGAAGACAAATCGTGGTAAGTAAAATCCCAAATCTTATAAACGTTCATAATTTTTCGATATTAATAAGTCAAACTAATAATCTTATGTCTTTAGAGACATTCAAGATAGAAGCGTAAAAGGCGGTCCATAGCCTTCGAAAGAGGGGCAGTTTCGCAAATCCCCCTATTTATAAACGAAGGGCTATTTCGGGAATCCAAGATTTTTCACCGGGTTGCGGACCATCAACCGAGGAGAATCAATTATTTCAAGTAGTTCGTACTCCCGAGCGTTTGTACATTCGTGGATTCTCATCGGGTAATGAACCATCGAACGAGGAGAAACCAAAGATAGAAGTGGTTCAAAATCAAAGGGGTAAGGATTTGGATCGAATACCAATAGTATATTTTTGATAAATGATAGTGTTCTAATAGATCGTATTATGTTTAGGTGTTGAAGAGCGGGAAGGTTTAGTACTCACGATATCAAGGTGTGTAACTTCACACTTTTCTCGGGTTGGATGTCATTCGTGGTATTGAGTAAAAATCATAAAAACTGACAAAATCGGTAATATAAATATTTTATTTTGGTGAAATATTCATAAAATTGTTAAAATGTAAAATTACGAAAATGCCCTCGATGTGTGGGTAGTAAAATGAATACTAAAAATCTCATGTGTAAATGGGCCAAAGATGTGTTAGATCGTGAAATGGGCCGATAAGTTTGCTAGTTAGTAAATGGGCCAAAAATATGCTAGTTAGTAAAATGGGTGAAATCTTGGATAGATAGTTAAATGGGTCAAATCACGATAAATAATAAATGGGTCAAATCTACGCTAGATCGATAAATGGGCGATATCTCTGCTAGATCGATAAATGGGCGAAATCTACATTAGATTGAAAATGGGTCGAGATCTCATTAGATCGTAAATGGGTCGTAATCTTTAAATTGTTAAATGGGCCAAAATCTATGCTAGATCGTTAAATGGGCCAAAGATGTTAAATAATTATATGGAACAAATGATATATTGTATTATGGGCCTTAATAAAACCTCAAATATTGACTTGGGCCTTTTGATAAAATCATCATATGTACATAAGCTATTTTGCATACATGTTGCATGGGTTGGGATTAACGATGAAGAGAAGAAAGGCTCACGCCAAAATCTAGTTCGGTGGCTTTGCCACAAAATAATTAAACTACCGATTGCCTCTAGTTCGGTGGCTATGCCACAAATATTTTAATGGCTCAATGCCTCTAGTTCGGTGACTTTGTCACAATCTAGTTCGGTGGCTCTGCCACAAAAATAAATTGGCTTAATGCCTACGATTGGTGTGATGGCGGGGTGGGTTGACTTGATCCCCATAGGTGTGATGGTTGGTACGGGTGGTGTGTAGCGGATGGAAATTAGGTTTGGGTGGGAAATTTCATTTTTGCATGCATTCCATTATTTATACTGTTAACCTTGATAATGGGCTCAAGCTCAAACTCATGACTTGATGATCTGGCCCAGTGGATTAAGTAAGTAAGTTATACACTGTGTTCTGAGTAACCCACACCCTCAAATTTTTCCTCTCGGGTAATGGAAATTGATGTGGACTTGGGCGAGGATGACTTCACAGGCCATACGCAAACATGGGTTAAATAAATTTTGAACTTTTAAATAAGTACTTTCTTTAAATTATTATTTTGGGTATGATGTAATAAGGCCTTTATTATTAATGTTTTTATGGATTTTTATGTGTGTTGGTTTAAAACTATGTTTTGGATATTTTAATATGGGCTTATGAGTATTATATAATGTTTACTTAAAATAAATGGGGTTTTTAAACATATGGGAAACTTTTAACTGTTCTTATTTCTCAAATACATCAAACTTAAATCTTTTCTCTTGGATTTATTAAACTCTAATTTTAAAAGGGTTTTGAAATACCGATTCACCTTAATTTGTAAGATAGTTCGATCTATGTAACAAACCGAATCTCGCTTACGCATAGACCGGTTTATGTGTTACATTTAATGGTATCGAGCAGCTTCAAAAACTCGATTGTGGTTGGGTTCAATAAATAATTTCAGATAAAATTATTTCAATTGTGTTCTAAAAGATCAAGATGGCACCACAAGCATCCAAGAACCATCAATTAAGTATTTATTACTTAATGATTATTATAATGATCATAGGAACACTCTAGAACTTCTAGTTTTAGATGTTAAAAATCGTAGAGATTGAGACTATAAGATGTGTTGCGAAAAACAACTTTATCTCTTAAATCTCATAAAGCATCGTTAATAAACACTGAAACAATTTTCTGATTGATAAAACTTGTAATCAGATTAAATCGAATTAGTCATCATGAGCACTAGAGGACGTGGTCGTGGACGCGATAGGCGTGGCCATGGAAGAGGAAGAGGTGTTAGAGGTGCAACTGAAGCACCAAATCATATGCCGAAAATGGATGCACCTGCATCATTTGAGAGTGAGACAGGATCACGCGATGATATGGAAGAAGATAATGCCTTGACACAAGCGATGCTGCAAGTCCTAGAAAGGGTCACTGGAACTAGAATTGGGCCAACAACTCATGGGTCAATTTCGGAACAACTCAAGTCAAATAATGCAGAAGTTTTTAGAGGAGTTTTCGGTGTAGCTCTAAATGTGGCTGAATATTGGCTCGAAGCTGTGGAGCGGATTATGGATGATATGGAATGCACTGTTGAGGAGAAACTAAAAGGAGCTGTGTCCTTGTTAAGAGACGAGGCGATCGGTGGTGGCTTACTATTCGAGAAGGCACCGTCGCACCGATTACTTGGGAATTCTTTAAAGTCGCCTTCAAGGGAAATATGTTGGAACGAGTTATGTAGATGCAAAGGAAGGAATTTCTGAATCTTGTCCAATGGAGTAAGACAGTGACAGCGTATGAGGCTGAGTTTCTACGCTTGAGTCGATATGCTCGGACAATAGTGTCAACAGATCACAAACGTTGTGTGCATTTCGAGGATAGGCTAAATGATGAGTTGAGGGTTCTGATTGCTCCACAACAAGTTAGAACTTTTACCACGCTTGTGGAGAAGGCCAAGATAGCCGAAGAGGCTAAGAACTCAGAATGTCAGAATCGATAAAGATTTAGAAACAAGAGAGAGACACAGCAGTCAGGTTCTTCAAAGAGATTTCAGAAGAGGCCTCAGAATGATGAACCAGCTCAAGGTAGAGCACCTGTAACTAATAATCGAGGTTGAGATTGTGCTGAATGTGGAAAAAGGCATTCTGGAGAGTGTTGGAGGAAAACGGGAGCTTGTTACAAATGCAGTACAATGGATCACCAGTATAGAAACTGCCCTCGACGTATGGATACGACTCAAAAAGTTCGTAATAATGATGCATAGCCAACCAGAGGTACTCAGCAGCCACTGAGAGGTCGTGGACCAGGTCGTGGTGGTAATGGGGCTGGACGTGGTCAAGGTGCACCGGGTTGAGGCAATGGTCCTAGAGGAAACACGGATGCAAGACAGCCAGGACTGGTCTATGCAGTTAGACGCCGTGAGGATGGCAATGCACCTGATGTAGTAACGGGTACTTTCTTCATATTCGATGTACCTATTACTGCCTTAATAGATATTGGTTCTACCCACTCGTATGTTGCTAGTGCCATATCTAGAAACCTGAATCTAGAATCTCAAATTATCAATAGTGAGATGACAGTAATTAGTCCTTTAGGACAATCGGTAATTGTAAATAAACTATTTAGAGACGTACCCTTAAAAATTCAAGAGGAGGTATTCTTGGCAAATTTGATGGAGTTGCCTTTCGACGAATTCGATCTCATTCTGGGCATGGATTGGTTGGTTAAACATCGGGCGCATTTGGATTGTGCTGAGAAACGGATGTCAATAAGAACCTCGGATGATAAGGAAGTCATAATGATTGGTGAACGAAGGAACTACTTGGCAAACGTGGTATCGGCATTGAAGGCAGAAAAGTTGGTGCAGAAAAGGTATGGAGCATTCCTAGCCTTTATTTGTGCTTTGGATGCCAAAGAGATATCTGTGGATGATGTGAGAACGATGAAGGAATTTCCAAATGTATTTCCCGAAGAACTTCTTGGTATACCTCTAGATTGAGAAGTAGAATTTGGTATCGAGCTTTTTCCTGGAACGGCTCCAGTGTCCATTGCTCCTTATAGAATGGCACCGAAGGAGTTGGTAGAGCTTAAAGCTCAAATTCAAGAATTGTTGGATCGGGGATTTATTCGACCGAGTGTGTCTCCGTGGGGAGCACCAGCTTTGTTCGTGAAGAAGAAGGATGGATCGATGCGTATGTGCATTGATTATAGACAATTGAATAAATTGACGATCAAGAATAGGTATCCTTTGCTGAGAATTGATGACCTGTTTGATCAATTAAAGGGAGCTTTAGTTTTCTTCAAAATTGACTTGAGATCAGGCTATCACCAGCTTAAGGTGAAAGAAGCAGATATTTTTAAGACGGCATTTAGAACTCGTTATGGACATTATGAGTTTGTAGTGATGCCGTTTGGATTAACCAATGCACCAGCCGCATTTATGGACATGATGAACCGAGCCTTCCAACCATACTTAGACCGGTTTGTGGTAGTGTTCATAGATGACATTTTGGTTTATTCAAGAAATGATGAGGAGCATGACACGATTTATGTATTGTATTGCGATTACTTCGTGATAAGCAACTTTATGCCAAATTCAAGAATGTGAATTTTGGTGAAGGAAGTGACTTTCTTGGGTCATGTGGTATCAGCTGAAGGAATAAGGGTGGATCCTCGGAAGATTGAGGCTATTTTGGATTGGAAACCACCAACATCGGTAGCTAAAATTCAAAGTTTCTTGGGATTTACTGATTATTATAGATGTTTTGTTGAGGGTTTTCGTTGATTCTTTTCTAACTAAACTATTGCGGAAAGGAGTTCCAGATAATTGACCTGAAAACAACAAGAGAGTTTCGAGAAATTGAAGAAAACTCACGAAAGCTCCAGCTTTTAATTCAAATTGAGGCGAGAAAAGAATTTACTTGTTTATTGTGATCGTCTCACACGTGCAGGTTGTGTCTTGATGCAAAATGGAAAGGTGGTGGCTTATGCTTCTCGTCAATTGAGATCGCACGAAGTAAACTACCCTACTCATGATTTGGAGTTAGCTGCAGTGATTTTTGCTTTAAAGATTTGGAGGTACTATCTCTACGGTGAGAAGTCTATTATCTACACAGATCACAAGAGTCTTAAGTACCTCCATACCCAAAAGGAGTTGAATTTGAGACAAAGAAGATGGGTGGAATTATTAAAGGACTATGATTTCTCAATCGAATATCATCACGGAAAGGCTAACGTGGTAGCTAACGCGTTAAGTCGTAAGGCGGTATCTGATTTAAGAGCAATGTTTGCTCATTTAAGTTTGTATGAGGATGGTAGTTTGTTAGCAGAACTTCAGGTGAATCCTCTGTGGTTAGAACAAATTAGGGAAAAGCAGACATCAGATAAAAAGTTGGGACTTTTATTCTAGTAGGTTGAAAGAGGTGAAATCGAGGATTTTGGTATAAACACGGATGGAGTACTGTGTTTTCGTGGAAGGGTTTGTATGCCTAAAGACTCAGAATTGAGACAAATGATTCTACGGGAGGCGCATAGTAGCCCTTATGCTATGCACCTTGGAGGAAATAAGATGTATCGAGATCTCCGTGAACGATATTGGTGGCGTGGTTGAAGCGGAGATTTACGAGTTTGTAGGAAAATGTTTGACTTGTCGCAAGTGAAGGCGAGCATCAATTACCATCGGGTTTGTTACAACCAGTAAAGATTCCTCTTTGGAAATGGGAACGGATAACTATGGATTTTGTTAGTGGGTTACCTTTAACACCTACTAAGAAAAATTCCGTATGGGTAATAGTTGATCGTTTGACGAAGACCGCTCATTTTCTTCCGGTTAAATACGGATTATTCGTTGCGTAAATTGGCTAAGTCAGATGTATCCGAAATCATGAGACCGCATGGGGTACCAAAGGTGTCATTATTTCGCATGTGAATCCTAGATTTACGCCACGATTTTGGAAAGCTCGCATGAAGCCTTGGGGACAAAGTTGAATTTCAAGACGACTTTTCATCCTCGATCGATGGACGATCGGAAAGAGTAATTCAGATATTGGAAGACATGTTAAGGGGATGTGTGATCGACTTCAGAGGTAGTTGGGAGGATTTTCTACCATTGGTAGAATTCACGTATAATAATAGCTATCAGTCTAGCATTCAGATGGCACCCTATGAGGCATTGTATGGTCATAGGTGCCGTACTCCTACCTGTTGGACTGAATTGGGTGAACGACAGATGTTGGGTCCTAATTTTATTTCTGAAACAGAGGAAAAAGTAAAAGTTATTCGAGCACGGTTAAAGGAAGCTTCAGATAGACAGAAATTGCATGCTGATTTGAAGTGAAAGGATATCGAGTTTGCTGTGGGAAGTCTTCTTGAAGGTCTCACCTTGGAAGAAGATTTTCAGATTTGGAAAGAAGGGCAAGCTGAGCCCTAGGTTCATTGGACCATATCGTGTGACGAAGCGTGTTGGTCCAGTGGCTTATCAGATTGAATTACCTCCGGAGTTGGGTCAAATTCATAATGTTTTCCATGTTTCCATGCTGAGACGCTATAGGTCGGATCCATCTTATATAGTACCGATAGAGGAAGTGAAATTAAATTTAGACTTGTCTTTTGAAGAGAAACCAGTGGAAATTATAGACCGGGATGTTAAAGTACTAAAAAAGAAGACTGTGCCATTGGTCAAAGTTTTATGGCGTAATCACGGAGTGGAGGAAGCTACGTGGGAGCCTGAGGAAGCTATTCGGTAGCAATATCCTCACCTCTTTTAATCAGGTAAATTTCGAGGACGAAATTTTATTTAAGAGGGGTAGAATTGTAACATCCTAAATAATTGAGTATCATTATGTTGCTAAAATGTTGGTTCGGGTTACTTGGAGTTAGAATAAATATTATTATTTAAGTGTACTTTAGAGTAAAGTAATTAAATGACCTTAAGACTTAAATTAATTAAGTACCAAAAGATGGCATAAGTTGAGCTAGTAGTAAAGTGGAGTTGGCGCCATATGTATTACCATGAGGGAAGGAGTTCGAATCACCTAGCATGCAACTAGGAATTTTTATTTTTTTGCTTTAGGTTGAGCATGTGTCGGCAAAGAGATAAGGCTAGGATGAGTTGGAATGTTTTATTTTTGGTAAGAACACTAAGTATTTGTAAAGCTAAGGATAAAGGCTTGAAATGGGGGATTGTGTTTCATCAACTTAAGGAAAAAGAAGGGGAAAAAGGCTTAAGAGTAGGAAGATGTTTTGGAAACTTCCTAATGGCCATTTGACACATGTATTTGGACGGCAATGAGGCAAAAAGGGGTGGCCAGTTTTGGTTGAGAGTGTGGTAGCTTGAATGTTAGAAGAAACTCTTTCATTTTGGTCATTTTCTTAACAAAGCTTTTTTTTTCTCCACCCATATTCTCTCTAGCCGAAAATTTCCAGCATAATTGAGTACACAATTCATTTTTTTTTCTTCTTTGAGCCATTCTCTTGTAACCATTTCGGTTTGAAACTTTTTCTCTCCCAAATCCTTTTTCTCTTTGTGACCGGAAGTACATAGACTAGCAAATATTTTTATTCCTTTCATCTTCTCATTTTCTCCTCCTATGCCGAATTCATTTTCTTCCAAACTAAGTATCTTTTTCTTCTCTTTTCTTTTTCCTTTCTTTTTCTTTCTTTCTCTCTTTCTCTCTTGAAACCGAACCATACCATCCTATCTCCCTTTTCTCCATTTTTCTTCTTCATTACAATTTTCCTCAATTTTATATCACCCATGGCCGAATGTAATATGCTCTTGTGACAAAATCTCTTCATTTTCTCTTACCACAATCGATTTCAAGAATCAAGGTAAGGAGATTTTTATTTGAAGGATTCTTATTCAGTTAGTATAGTTAGTTATTAATCGATTCGTTTGTAGGATCAAATCTTTCGATTGATTCTCGTGGAACGAAGACAAATCGTGGTAAGTAAAATCCCAAATCTTATAAACGTTCATAATTTTTCGATATTAATAAGTCGAACTAATAATCTTATGTCTTTAGAGACATTAAAGATAGGGCAGAAAAGGGCAGTCCATAGCCTTCGAAGGAGGGGCGGTTCTGCAAATCCCCCTATTTATAAACGAAGGGCTATTTCAGGAATCCGAGATTTTCCACCGGGTTGCGGACCATCAACCAAGGAGAATCAATTATTTGAAGTAGTTCGTACTCCCGAGCCTTTGTACATTCGTGGATTCTCATCGGGTAACGAACCATCGAATGAGGAGAAACCAAAGATAGAAGTGGTTCAAAATCAAAGGGGTAAGGATTTGGATCGAATACCAATAGTATATTTTTGATAAATGATAGTGTTCTAATAGATCGTATTATGTTTAGGTGTTGAAGAGCGGGAAGGTTTAGTACTCACGATATCAAGGTGTGTAACTTCACACTTTTCTCGGGTTGGATGTCATTCGTGGTATTGAGTAAAAATCGTAAAACCACAAAATTGGTATAATATGAAATATTTGGTATTTTGGTGAAATATTCATAAAAATTATTAAAAATGTGAAAATTACGAAAATGCCCTCGATGTGTAGGTAGTAAAATGAATACTAAAAATCTCATGTGTAAATGGGCCAAAGATGTGTTAGATCGTAAAATGGGCCGATAAGTTTGCTAGTTAGTAAATGGGCCAAAAAATATGCTAGTTAGTAAAATGGGCCGAAATCTTAGATAGATAGTTAAATGGGCCGAAATCCCTGATAAATAATAAATGGGCCGAAATCTCTGCTAGATCGATAAATGGGACGATATCTCTGCTAGATCGATAAATGGGCCGAAATCTCTGTTAGATTGAAAATGGGCCAAAATCTCTGTTAGATCGTAAATGGGCCGTAATCTCTGTTACATTGTTAAATGGGCCAAAATCTATGCTAGATCGTTAAATGGGCCAAAGATGTTAAATAATTATATGGAACAAATGATATATTGTATTATGGGCCTTAATAAAAACCTGAAATATTGACTTGGGCCTTTTTGATAAAATTATCATATGTACATAAGCTATTTTGCATACATGTTGCATGGGTTGGGATTAACGATGAAGAGAAGAAAGGCCTGTTGCCAAAATCTAGTTCGGTGGCTTTGCCACAAAATAATTAAACGGCTGATTGCCTCTAGTTCGGTGGCTATGCCACAAATATTTTAATGGCTCAATGCCTCTAGTTCGGTGACTTTGTCACAATCTAGTCAGGTGGCTCTGCCACAAAAATAAATTGGCTTAATGCCTACGATTGGTGTGATGGCGGGGTGGGTTGACTTGATCCCCACAGGTGTGATGGTTGGTACGGGTGGTGTGTAGCGGATGGAAATTAGGTTTGGGTGGGAAATTTCATTTTTACATGCATTCCATTATTTATACTGTTAACCTTGATAATGGGCTCAAGCTCAAACTCATGACTTGATGATCTGGCCCAGTGGATTAAGTAAGTAAGTTATACACTGAGTTCTGAGTAACTCACACCCTCAAATTTTTCCTCTCAGGTAATGGAAATTGATGTGGACTTGGGCCGAGGATGACTTCTTGGAGGCCATACTGCAAACATGGGTTAAATAAATTTTGAACTTTTAAATAAGTACTTTCTTTAAATTATTATTTTGGGTATGATGTAATAAGGCCTCTATTATTAATGTTTTTATGGATTTTTATGTGTGGTTGGTTTAAAACTATGTTTTGGATATTTTAATATGGGCTTATGATTATTATATAATGTTTACTTAAAATAAATGGGGTTTTTAAACATATGGGAAACTTTTAACTGTTCTTATTTCTCAAATACATCAAACTTAAATCTTTTCTCTTGGATTTATTTAACTCTAATTTCAAAAAGGGTTTTGAAATACTGATTCACCTTAATTTGTAAGATAGTTCAATCTATGTAACAAACCAAATCTCGTCTTACGCATAGACCGGGTTTGGGGTGTTACATTTCAATCAAGATGTGATCGATCACCTTGAGATGGATTATTTTAATACAACATTTTTATTAAAACAATAATTTTGGCCTACGAAATCTGAGAAAATAGGTTCGGGAGTCGGTTACTCACGAGGAAGGATTAGCACCCTCGCAACGTCCAAAATTGGTACCGAATTGATTAATTAATGTCCTGACGTCGAAAAATTGAAATGATTTTAAAATACGATCCTTTTTGTTAGGGAAAACTTGAAGAAATATTTGGACAGAATCATATTGGATGCCAAAATTTCTTATTTCGAAGAAATAAAACGTTGTACTCAGTAAGTTAGGGCACGACATCTTATGTTCTTGAAACTAGATTTATCCTTCAACATTCAATACTCGTACATTTAAAAATTAAGAAGGATATTCAATTATTTGGGACAAATGAAAAATCGAAACCCAGTAAGTTAGGGCGCTATTTCTCAAAATTCCCGAATACGAAATACTGCTTTTGTTCTTTTGAAATTCTTATATCGAGATGACGAAATATCGCACTCAGTAAGTTAGGGCACAATATCTCATCTTCCCAAGAATAAGTTTTTTATTTAAAATCGTGCATTTGATTTAAGAGAGAGAGGATACTCGGTTACAAGGTTTTAAACGAAGAGAACCAGAACTCAGTAAGTTAGAGCACGATTTTCTCGAAACCCCTTAACACGAGCATTGCCTTGTGATCTTAAAACCGAAATGACAGTAAAACACTACACCTTTCGTAAGATACAATGGAATACTAATATTCAACATACATAATAGCAATAATTATTAAACATTAAATCAATGATAAAGAAAATTGATTAACATACATACATCAACAATATTACAAAATCCATGGAACAATTCTAATACTAATTTTACATATATGTACACATTAATATATATATATATATATACTAAATTATGAAAGAAAAATATGTATAACATAAATAATTTTAAAGAAGATTAAATATCCACATAAATAGATAAAAAATACATAATATGAACTTAATAATATATGCACAAAAATAAAATAATTTTAATACAAATTAGATATATACATATATTAGAAAATATTTTAATTTAAATAATGTATAAATATACATTTCATCATGTTATAAAATAATTTAAAACTAAATAAAAATGAATTAAAACTAATAAAAATATGAAGATCAGATATAAAAACAAAAGGTGCTCAATTGAAACGAAAACAAAATTTAAAGGCTATTTTATAATAATTTAAACAGATCTAAAGATCGAATTAATACACACGTAAATAGCTAGGGACCAAAACAAAAATATTTCCAAAGCCTAAAACACAGTTTTCGATTCGGACCAAATTGAAAGCGTGATTGAATTACCAAGGCTAATTGAGAAAACAAATAAGGAATAGCTAGGGTCTAATCGAATAACAGTACATGGAAGGGGGACTAATCACACAAATAACCCCCAGCCGTGAAAATGTTGCGTTTAATAAGAGTAAATTGAAAAATGGTAGATTACAGAAGGACCAATGCATTAAATAATCCTTTTAAAGAAAACACGCGATCCTCGGGTCACTAATCGGGTCACGCTGGATCATATCCCCAAACGACGCCGTTTCTTTAATAAGGTATAATTCTTTTAAAACCGATTTAGAAAAATAATCAGCCACCTTTTTAAAAAACAAACCCTAAATTCTTTGTTGTTTTCTCCCTTAGCCAACAGAAGAAATCAGCCCTCAATCGCTGCGTTTAGAACCCTGTCCAGCCACCAAAACTGTGACAATCGATCGATTAAAGATAGGCTCAGGCCATTTTAGTAGTTATTTTGAAACCCGCCCAAATATCCCGATATTTTTGATCTCGACAGTCGCCTCTACCCCGATTTCAACGAAGAGAGCCAAGCCGTCCGTTCGTCTTACCAAGGTAAGTCCCCTTCATTGTTTTTCTTGATTTAAATCCAATAGAAGAAAGAAAATAAAAAATGAAAACAAAAATCAAAGAAAGAACCCGAGAGTTGTGAAAGTAAATCACCTAAGAACCCGAGAGTTGTGAAAGTAAATCACCTTTTTCTTTTTGATTTTATATTTATATTGCGTATTATTCTCTCTATTTCTATGTGCATCTGTAATACCAAAGAATTCCCTTACAATTGTTGGCCTATGCTTATATAACTAAAAATAAACAAAATACAAAATTCCTAATTTATGCTATTCCTTGCTGTCATTTGCTGTGCTTTTCGTTTGTTTTTGCAGGTATAAGGTCGTATGCTTGCTGGTGCGCTGGAGGCGGTGACATGGTGTACGGCGTGATACGGAGGCGCGACGCACGTGTGGGGCGCTTGGAGGCTGTTGCGGCACAAGATTGCCCTTGGAACCCCTTAGGGTTTCTATTTGACAGAACCATTTGGGCCATTAGGGCCAGGTTTGGGATTTGGTCTTTAGGCCTGTTGATTTGTAAATTTGGGCTTAGTAATGTACAGGGTTGAATTATTGGGTTTGTAAACGGACTGTTTATTTTGTAATGGACTTTTATAATAATAATTTGTTTTTTGGGTTTTTAATTTATTTGTAATGGACTGGTGGACTTTAATAATAGTTTTTAATTTTGTATTTTTTATTTTTGGTATGGGCCGAGCAAAAATTGGGTCTTACACCCGTAATAACATCAGAGGAAGATGCCTCTTCGCGAGTGCGAATGGCATAAGTCCTTGTAGGAGCTCTACCCTTGGGTCTCGTGGCCTACTCTCTGGGGTTACCTCTTCCACTTGCCCCACTTCCCGGGTTACTCTGCGGTCTCCCTCTGACCATACTCCCGGATCTTGAGTTCTGAGTTCTCTCTTCTTTAGTCATCTCTAGACAATCCTTTATGAAATGGTCTTGGGAACCACATCTAAAACATGCATTTTCATGTGCTCGACATTCTCCCAAATGGCGTCTTCCACATTATGGACATTCTGGTCTGTCAAGTCTAAAATTTCCAATGCTTGCAACTGAAGTGGTCTGTGCTTTATTTCTTGAATACTACTTGCTCTTGTCTTTTCTCGAAAACCCAGTGGAAGTAGCTGATCGAGCTGCAAAATCTCTTGACTTCTTGAATGATGATTGGAACGACTTGTTCCACTGTCTCTTTCTAGAATCGCGAGACTCCATTTCAAATTTCTTCTTCTCTTTTACTAGTTCTTCGGCTTTACAAGCCCTTTCCACTAGCACAATGAATTCTTTTAATTCGAGGACAGCAACAACCAGCTTAATGTCCTCATTTAAACCATCTTCAACCCTTTTAATCATAATGGCCTCAGTGGACACACATTCGCTAGCGTACTTGCTGAGTCGTACAAACTCTCGCTCATAACCTGTTACTGACATCTTGCCTTGCTTCAGCTTTAGAAATTCTTTCCTCTTCTGGTCTACAAACCTCTGGCTGATATACTTTTTCTTAAACTCTTCTTGTAAGAATTCCCATGAGATCCTTTCCCTTTGTACCATTGACACAAGGGTATTCCACCATTGGTGAGCAGAATCTCTTAAGAGAGACACTACACACTTCATGCATTCATCAGGTGTGCAGGACAGTTCGTCAAATACTCTGGTTGTATTTTCTAACCAGAACACAGCTTTTTCTGGATCATCATCTTTTCTAGCTCGGAATTCTTCTGCCTCATGCTTCCTGATCCTATCAATTGGAGGTTTACCTCCTCTTACCACCTCTACTACTTGAGGGGCTACTGGAGTAGGTTGTGGAACAAGCGAGGGTGGAGGGGGTTATGCATTCGGGTTAGCTCGAACGAACTCCGTGTACCAGGCATCCATCATATGGAGGAAGGCTTCTATTGAAACACCCTAAACCTGGCCCACGAGCCTTGACCGGATCTGGTATGTTACCTAGTGAAAACAGTTTCAAATTCTTTTGTACTTAGGAAAAACTTGAGCGTTTTGAAGGAAAGATTGTTTTGGGTTGGGCTTGAGTTGAAAACAAGTTTATTTCTTTTTTTAAAATTCTTTACTTTAGGTGTCAAAACATTTGGGCTTCATTTTAAAAATAAATTTACTTAATCTTTTAATAAATAAAAGTTTGTAAGCTCAATAAATAAACATAAAGTAAATGCTACTACGGCCTTATTATATCAAATAATTTCCCAAAATTAAAACCAAAATAAACTTTAAATCACTTAAATAAAATAAAAGTCCAAGTCGTAATTTTCTTGCTGTGCATGGCCATCCCTAAGCTTCTGCCTAACCCGGTCCATCACTGATCGTCACCTGAAACATGTTCCCACAACGGCGTGAGTCAAACAGACTCAATGTGTACACAAACACTAAAGCTTAACAAATTCAGGCATAACAAATCATAATCATACGTATCACAATTTCACATTTAATGATTCAAGATAATGATGCAAACCCGAACCCAAACCTATATGCCATCCACTACACTCCACCGCACCATCCTCGCACACCGTGGGACTACTAAGTCAACCCTCCATCCGCTACACACCATCGAAGGCAATCACGAATCGACGTGCTCATCGCCTATATAAAATTCGTGGCATAGCCACTCAGATAATTGTGTCATGAGACACCACATTCGAGATAATGTAACCGGTTACCACATTCGGATAATGTGATCAAGTCACCACATTCAAATAATGTGACCAAGTCACCACATTCGAGATAGTGAGGCCGAAGTCATCACATTCACTTCCCCTTTCTCAAATAACCCGAATGCCCCATATTATTCATATCATGCATATCTTACTTAAATTCACATTCATGTCACTTTTCACATGTTAAGTATAACATATTTCGTAATCCTAGTAGGAGTAGGAAAACGTACCTGAGTACTTTGTACCATAACATGGTACTTTAGCCACATTCTTACACTTTCATATTAACATATATATCAAATTTAAGCCATAAATCTATTAAGATTATTGTGGGGTACACACGGTACCTTAGCCATATTCTTACACTTTCATATTAACACATTTAATTTAAACATAGCCATGAACATATTAAAACTTAGAGTAGGGTACACACCTGATTCACTTAACGATTTCACTTGAAATCCCGAAATCCGATCTACTACATTAGATTTTTAATGCCTACATTAGGCCAACATGGTAATATTTAGCAAAGGCCTATTCGGCCATAAAACAAAATCCTAGTAGGATTTGTGTACTTACCTTAATGCCGATTGAATAAAAAATCAAATCCCAAAACTTGTATTCTTCCCCCTTTGAAATCGGCTACTCACTAGATCCCTTGAATCGGTTAGTTTTCAGCTTAAAACACATAATAATAGATCTACTACAAAAAAAAGGTCTTGGTCGAATATTCATAGTCACTTACCTTAAGGATCTTAAATCCCAAAATTCACCGAATAACTACGGAACACGCGGCCTATGGTGTACCTTCGGGAAAAGAACTTCTCATTCCACGCTTCGGCCAAGATTAATAATCGAAATTAGTCCCTAAATTTCGATAAGTCTAAAATATAAAAGAATAGAAACTAAACTTGGATCTTACCCTTATTTGAAGGAATCGATTGCACCTTCACTTCAACCTTCAGAGATTCGCTATGGCTAAATGATGCTCTCACAACTTTCACTTTTGGAGGATTAGAAAGAAAAGAGAAGGAAGAATAAAACTGAGGAATTTTGGCAGAGAGAGGAGAATCGCTTAAGAAATTCGCAAATGAAGAGTGAATGAATGAATGAATGGCCTTCTCTTCCTTTTATAGCCAAATTACTAGCTAGAGTCCTTAACTTGGCCACCAATCTTCCTATGTGATAATTATCACTTTATCAAAAGAATTAATCCAACAATTATCTCCTAATTAGCCAAATTCTAAAGGAAATAAAACTCCTCTTTAAGAGCCCACATGCCGTCCACCTCTCTCTCTCTTTGTAGCAAAATAAAACTTCTTTTATTTGCTTCCTAAGTGACTCGATCCACGGCCCAAATACACTTGCATGTGGCGCCATTTCTAGAGGCCCTAAGTGGCATCTTGAGCCACTTTTCCAAGCCTGTTTGTGTGTCAAATTTCACATACTTTTTCTCTTAAGGCCACCTTGCCTTAATTTCCTCTTTAAATTTTAAAACTCGACATTTCTAAGTCATTTCTAAGTTTCCAAAATTTTCGCTTTGGCTCTTTAAACTTGACATTTCCTTACATTTCCTAGTTTCGAAATGTTCACTTTCCTCTTTGAATCATTTCTAAATCATTTTCCTAGTTTCCATAAATGTTCACTTTCCTCTTTTGAATCATTTCTAAATCATTTTCCTAGTTTCCATAAATGTTCACTTTCCTCTTTTTGAAACTTAACATTTCTAAATCATTTCTTACATTTCCAGGACATTTCCCTACATTTCCTTACATTTCCCTACATTTCCTTACATTTCCATACATTTCCTTACATTTCCATACATTTCCATACATTTCCTTATATTTCCATTCATTTCCATACATTTCCATACATTTCCTTACATTTTCATACATTTCCTTACATTTCCATACATTTCCATACATTTCCTTACATTTCCTTATATTTCCTCTTAAGACTTAATATTTTCTAAAGCATTTCCAAGGTTCTAAAAATGCACACCACACATCCATATCATAGTAAACATGCTATTTCATAAAATTAAGCAAAAATGCACGCAATGGGATTTGAACCTCTTCCCTCAAAGTACTTCACTTGATGCCATAACCCTTGCACCTTAGGTGGCGTCCCTTGCCACTTTTCCACATCACTTCTTGTTTTTAACTTAAAAACCAATAATTGTCCAGAGCTTTCTCTTCCATCCTAGGATTTTAAAAACCCTTAATTCACTTCCAAACACTGCCAAAACCTACTACTCATGAATTATGCACAAACGCATAACCCCTAATCTAGGATGTTACATCTATAGCCTCTTCTCCTCCTCCTTCTTGACTCACCTTAGTGGGTCTACTCTCATTCTCATACGGCACCGTCCCTTCTGCGGGAGCTGGTGCGTTACTTTCTACATCATCCGCCTCAGCTCCTTCAGGATCCATTTACTATATGTATAAACATAATTTAAGTCGTCAGGAGTCGTCACACTATCATTATAAAAACATTCTTACGTATGGAATGTATAGCTATACTCATGTTCGTGCTACGTTAGTCCTAGAACCGACTAAATCGTAGCTCTAATACCACTAAATGTAACACCCCGCACACAAGACTGATACTGGGACTGGATACGAGACATTACTATGCTTGAACTCACTGGACCATGTACTTTCAGACTATAAAATTTCGTTCCAACTTAAAAACTTCACTTTCTTAGTCAACACTTATAACAAGGGCCTGCACGGCCTTTAACTCAGGTCAAAAAACTTTTGGGATTAAAATCAAATAACTCATATTTGAAGAAAGGTTCACACGCCCGTGTACCCTTCAGCACGCCCATGCCCTCAAACTGTGTAGGGCAACTGACTATTTCTACACGGCTTAGACACGCCCGTGTCTACCAACCATGGGAGGTTACTGACTAATTTCACACGGCCATGACACGCTCGTGGGCTTAGATCGTGTACTAATCCTTGATATACTGACTAAATTAACATGGTCTGGGAACACTCCTATATCTATACCGTGTGTCTTGCACGGCACACACACACGGCCGTGGGATTTGCCCGTGGCCTATTATGATTAATAATACTAAGGTGCAGGGCTAACACGGTCTTGACACATGCCCGTGTGTCCAACCGTGTGGGCACTTAGAGGCTATTTACCAAGCCGTTAGCCACCCTAGAATGAAGGTCATATCCATACACAATTCAACGATGCAATAGCAACCCAATTTTATGAATAATACTACATGCTTCATTTATCTTAACAAACATACATGATTAGTCAAATTTGGCCAATTACTTAGCCATATACAAAAGAATAATAAACTTGATAGCCTTTACAAAGGCCCTTCTTAAAACATGTCCACAAAATGAATGTTTCCTATACATTCCATACTTCGTAAAGTAACTTGGCTATACCAAAATAAGAGTTGATAGTGTGTTGCGAGCTCTGACTTTAATGATCCACGAGTTAGCTTGGCGGGACTGCATTGAAAGAAAGAATCATAACGTAAGCATATAGCTTAGTAAGTTTGTATGTACAACACATATCAATGTACTTACTTAACATAAACCATTTAGCTTACAATGGTATCATAATTTTAGCTATAAAGCTTACTTACTCATGCTCGATTCTTACATGTCTTATGATACTTAACATTCTCATACTTGTGAGGTAAACATGGTACCTGTATCACTTGATCACATTGATCAGTATACTTTAATAATAATAACCATAATCTTTACTTCCACATTCATAACATGAATAATACTAAATTTCATCTTAATACTAACTTTGCTTTATTATCTTTCTTAATATCTTCTTTTTGACTTACTCGCTTACCCGATGAATTCCTGCGAATAACCTAGGATACTAAATCTCGACCCACATAACTTGATACCAAAGCCATATACTCGATATGGTCTTACATGGAATATCTCATCTTGGTTTCAAGGCCATGTCTTGACATGGACTTATATGAAGTCTTGCTCTCGATAACATGCTCCATGCCAAGCTTTCCTTGGACTTACATAATAACTTGATTCTTAACTTGATCAATGCCAAGCTTGCCTTGGACTTACATGATAACTTGCGTGGTAGATCGAGTATCCTGGGAAATTCATCTTCAATCGGGACTTGTTCGTACTTATCATCATGATTTCTTGCTCAAACATAACATGATCATTTCATACAATTATTGTACATTATTTTAAGCAATTTAATGATAATAATCATAAAGCTTAGAAATCATACAAACTTACTTCAATGTACAAAATGTATGTAGATGTGCAATTTAGTCTTCGACTTTGTTCTTACCTCGGTTTCGATTTGAGCTTCATTTTTCTTAATTTATAATAAAAATAGATCGTTTAATAACTATATTGACTAAATTGACTCATAACTCATACTTTTGCAAAATTACTATTTTGCCCCTATACTTTCTAATATTTGCACTTTTGCCCTAATTCTTGTAAAATGATTTTCATGCAACTTTCTTAAACTTCATGCTCAACTGAATCATTTTCTCTTCTATAACAATCATCAATTTTCACTATTTATAGTAGGCATGGCCAATTTTATAACTGTTACAAAATGGTCCCTACTACCATTTTCCATGAAATTCATTAAGGAAAATATGTTTATCTAACATCAAACTCTCTTAAACTCCCATAAAACATCATTTAACAAGCATGTCATTCAATGGTAGATTTTTGAACATGCATCTTAGCTCATTTTATAGCTAAAATTAGCTAATTCATAACATGGGGACTTCAAAAATACGAAGAACAATAAAAACGGGGCTAAGATGAACTTACTATGAGCTTGAAAAAAATGAAGAATCCCTAGCTATGGTGTCTCCAAATTTTCGGCAGCCCAAGGAAGAAGATGAGTGGATTTTTCTCATATTTTTCCCACTTAAAACACTAATTAGGCCAAATGACCAAAATGCCCTTCCTCTTAAAAATTTCTATTTAACCATCTTAAGGCCAATTTTGTCCAAAATTTTTTTTTTGGGTAATTTTCTATTTAAGGGCTCATAATTATTATTCTAAAGCTATTTCATGCAAAAAGCTTCTAGAAACTCATATATTGCAACTTTTACAATTTAGTCCTTTTTGAACCAATTAACCTCAACTTAATAAAATTGCTTTACAAAACTTTTATACTAGCATGCAAGCACGGCATAAACCTGGAAAACTCATAATTTCACCTCGGGTTCTTGGCCTCGCACCACTATCCCGACTAGGCCCTAAATCGGGCTGTTACAAAGAGAACTTATTACCTTGCATAACTTTAGGTTTATGTGAATAAATTATTTCAGACCTAATATGTCCCATTTGTAACATCCCAAAATTGGGCCTAGTAGGATTGGGCCCAATGGGCCGTGGGCGTAGGAATGTTTAAAATTTTGAGAACAAGAGAATGACAATATTGCAAATTGGACTTATTAGTTAAGTGAATTTGGAAGGTTACGAGGCTTCTATGAAGTTTCGGGTTCGAGTTGGGCCTTAGTAAAATTTTGTGATTTAGCCTATTAAGGAGAGATAGTAAGTGGCATCAAGGCTTATGAAAATAGATGAGTAATTTGTTAGCATAAAGAAGCTTATGGTAAAGAGGCTATGGCATTAAGTGATGTACCTTGAGGGAAGAGGCTCAAATCCCATTGTTTGCAAATTTGACTATTATTTTTTCTTTCCTTCCTTATGTATCGGCCAAGATGTATTTTAGGTAAGTGTGGACTTCATTATTTTAATAAGATGGCTAAAAGAATATGGCAAGGTTAAAGTTTGGGAAATGAATCGAGAGGAATAAGAAAGAAAGGGGGACAAGAGGCTAATATCGGGGGAGGTGTTTTGGAAAGTATGGGTTGCCAAACTCTTATTCAAAGGGGGGATGCATGTGGACTGTTTGGAGATGTTAGGTAGCTGATTGTTTTTTATTTTGGCTTTTGGTAAAGTCTTAGTTTGGTTTTGGCCCAAAATCCCTTTCAACTTTGTGTCATCCTCTCCCAATTTTGCAACTCTCCTTGCCGAAACATATTAGCACAATAGTGCATTTTCTTTCTCTTTTGTTTGGCCACATATTCATTTTCTTCCCACCTTCCTTGATAGCCGAAATTCTCCATGGTCTTTTGATTGAATTTTGGTGCTTGTTAGGCCAAAAACCTTTCTCTTTGCATTATTTGGTACTCTCTAAATTTCTTTTCCTTTGTGCAGAATTTACAAGCCATTGGTGAGCACACTTTCTTCATTTCTTCCTTGGCGGCCGAACCCTTAATCCATCTTTCACCATTCTTTTTGTTGCCGGAATACTCACATTTCTTTTTGGTACATATTTCTTTTGGTGTTGACCGAAACATTCCAAACACCTTGATACACCTTCTCCTTTCTTTTAATCATTTCTTCTCATTTGTGTTGACATTCACTCTTTTGATCAATCGAGTGATAGTGGACGGCCGAAACTTTGACTCATCTGTAGCCATTGTACAATTGTTAGAAATCAAAACTATTATCGTTAAGGTAAGGGATTTATCATGGTTCTTTTTGGATCTTTTTCGTTGACCGGTTATTTTGCTTAACAAAATAGTGGTTGTGACTAATCGATTATATTTTTAGGGACAAAATCGCTCGATCTATCCCTTGTAATAAGAGACTCGGATTGTTGGTATGTGATATAGATTTTTAATCAATCAAAATATTGGTTGAAGTGATAAATTGAGTTTTGGATTAATTGTTGATCGATTGTATCTTTAGGTGCCGCAGAGAATATCGTGTTACGGATTCCAAATAAGGTGTGTAATCCCGTACCCTTTCGAATATATGTTTGAAATCATGAGTAAGTCTCACATCTCTTTCAAAGTTTACATGAAATATTCTGTGATTCGGTAGAAATATGAATAAAACCGATAACCGCATCCGTGATCACTCGGAGGGCGATATTCAGTAGTGGTAATCGATTTTGTAATAAAACAGCTTTGATCGAAATGCGATTCGTGTATTTGAAAAATCACGAAAAGCTGGATAAAAGGAATTTCAAAGTGAGTAAGATATAAGATTAAATCTTACTATGTCTACTTTAATATGGAAGAAATAGAGAAGGAAAGGGAATACTATATTCTGAGATATGTTAATTTTTGTGAGACTGGTTTTGAATGACTTCGAGGCATTCTGTTCTGTTTTGGAAAAATCATATAAAATTGTAAAAAGTGAATTATGGGACATAATTTATAAGTATGGATTCCTTACTGAACCTATTTTCAACGGAAACAAGTGGGAGCAGTAGATGAAAAGCGTATAGTAAGATATTTGTGATTAAGGAAAGAGAGGTCAGAATCATTGGACAGTGAAACAAGGAAAATTTTAAGGAATAAACTGTACTAAATGGTTAATGTGGAAATTCTGGAAAAATTATAGGAGAAAGATATATGTGTCTAATTTCATGGAAAATTTACGGATTTAGATTTCGAGTTTTCTAACTCGAGTTATGGTCAATTTGTCAGTATGACACAGATGGACAGTTTCAATTTTATGCTCCAAATTAGTAGTTAAGCCTAGGTTATGAAATTACCATAATACCCTTAGAGGGTAAATTACTGAAATACCTCAGGGTTGCGAGATTACCGAATGACCCTTGATGAGTAAAATTACGAAAATGCCCTTATGGGCCGAATTACGAAAACACCCTTATGGGCTGAATTACGAAATTGCCCCTAATGAGCCAAAATACGAAATTGCTTAATGAACTGAATTGACATATTACTTTATGGGCCAATCTGATATATTTTGTTATGAGGGCCAAAAATATGTTTAATGGGCAAAAATTTGCTAGATCGTTAAATGGGCCATATGATTATTTTGATAAATTGGCCAAGTAAGAATATTGTGAAAAGGGCCTCATGTGTTAAATGGGCCAAGGTCTGCTAGATCGTTAAATGGGCCAAAATTGCTATTTTGACTAATGGGCTAAATTGATAATTTGTAATATGGGCTTTTTGTTGAAATTTACCTTATGAATATATTGTTATGCATTAAATATGTATATACATGACCGCATGGATTGGGATAATTGATTTAAGAGAAGAATGGCTCTTGCCACAAATCTAGTTCTATGACTCTGTCACAATGGCTCGCTGCCAAAAATCTAGTTCGGTGACTCACCACAATGGCTGTTACCACAAATCTAGTTCAATGATCGCACAATGGCTGCTGCCAAAATCAAGTTCGGTGACTCTGTCACAATGGCTGTTGCCACAAATATTATAATTGGCTAAATGCCCGCTATTGGTGTGTTGGCGGGGTGGGTTGACTTGATGCCCACAGTGTGTTGGTTGGTACGGTGGTGTGTAGCGGATGGAAATTTAGGCTTGGTTGGGAATTGCATATCACATGCATTTTATATTTGTTATATTGTTATATTTGTAAATGGGCTTAGGTCCAAATATTTGCTTTATGGATTTTGGCCCGTGAACAACGGTGAGTGGGTTACACACGAGTTCTAAGTAACTCACCCCATCTTTTCTTAATCCTCGTAGGTAATGCTCGTGAGGTGGACTTGGGCCATGGATGACTCGGTGGAGGCCATACTTGAAATGGTGTTATTGAATGTTAAATTCTATTTCATTTATTTTATTATTTTGCTATTTTGGTTTAAATTGTAATAAGGCCTCGAACTATTTTTATTTTTGCTTTATGGTTGGAATGTTTTATTATTTTTCTTAAATTGTTTAAAACGAGAATTTTTCTAAAAACGTAAATAAAGATTTTTTCAAATTGATTAACAAATGGATTTCAAAATAAACTTTTACAAATATGATTTAACTCAAACTTTCTTTCAAATTAGTAAACGATATTTTCAAAAGTCATGGATTTAAAGTTTAATTCCTTGATTTGTGATTCATCAATCAATCTCTCAAAATTACTTGTATTTTATCTACGTTTCCTTAATGTTTCAAAATGCTGTTGCAACTCTATTTTTTGCAAATCGTTTATTTCAAATATGCGTTGTACAATTGTTAGAAATCGAAACTAATATCGTTAAGGTAAGGGATTCATCATGGTTCTTTTTTGATCTTTTTCGTTGACCGGTTATTTTGCTTAACGAAATAGTGGTTGTGACTAATCGATTATATTTTTAGGGACTAAATCGCTCGATCTATCCCTTGTAATAAGAGACTCGGACTGTTGGTAAGTGATATAGATTTTTAATCAATCGAAATATTGGTTGAAGTGGTAAATTGAGTTTTGAATTAATTGTTGACCGATTATATCTTTAGGTGCTGCGAAAAATATCGTGTTACAGATTCCAAATAAGGTGTGTAATCCCATACCCTTCCGAATATATGTTTGAAATGGTGAGTAAGTCTCACATCTCTTTGAAAGTTTACATGAAATATTCTGTGATTCGGTAGAAATACCGAATAAAACTTATAACCGGCATCCGTGATCACTGGGAGTGCGTATATTCGTAGTGGTAATCGTATTTTGTAATAAAACAGTTTCGGTCGAAAACAATGACGTGTATTTGAAAAATCATGAAAAATTGGATAAAAGGAATTTCAAAGTGAGTAAGATATCAGATTAAAGCTTACTGTGTCTACTTTAATATGGAAGAAATGGAGAAGAAATGGATTCCTTACTGAACCTATTTTCAATGGAAACAAGTGGGGCAGTAGATGAAAAGCGTACAGTAAGATATTTGTGATTATGGAAAGACAGGTCAGAATCATTGGATAGTGAAACAAGGGAAATTTTAAGGAATAAATTGTACTAAATGGTTAAGGTAAAAATTCTGGAAAAATTATAGGAGAAAGATATATGTGTCTACTTTCAAGGAAAATTTACGGATTTAGATTTCGAGTTTTCTAACTCGAGTTATGGTCAATTTAGTCAGTATGACGCAGATGGACAGTTTTGATTTTATGCTCTAAATTAGTAGTTAAGCCTAGGTTGTGAAATTACCATAATACCCTTAGAGGGTAAATTATCGAAATACCCCTGGGTTGCGAGATTACCAAATTACCCTCGACGAGTAAAATTACGAAAATGCCCTTATGGGCGGATTATGAAAATGCCCTTATGGGCCAAATTACAGAATTGCCCCTAATGAGCCAAAATACGAAATTGCTTAATGAACTGAATTGACATATTACTTTATAGGCAAATCTGATATATTTTGTTATGAGGGCCAAAAATATGTTTAATGGGCTAAAATTTGCTAGATCGTTAAATGGGCCATATGATTATTTTGATAAATTGCCCAAGTAAGAATATTGTAAAAGGGCCTCATGTGTTAAATGGGCCAAGATCTGCTAGATCATTAAATGGGCCAAAATTTTTATTTTGACTAATGGGCCAAATTGATAATTTGTAATATGGGCTTTTTGTTGAAATTTACCTTATGAATATATTATTATGCATTAAATATGTATATACATGATTGCATGGGTTGGGATAATTGACGAAGAGAAGAATGGCCTGTTGCAACAAATCTAGTTCGGTGACTCTGTCACAATGGCCTATTGCCAAAAATCTAGTTCGGTGACTCTGACACAATGGCCTGTTGCCACAAATATTATAATTGGCTTAATGCCTGCTATTGGTGTGTTGGCGGGGTGGATTGACTTGATCCCCACAGGTGTGTTGGTTGGTACGGGTGGTGTGTAGCGGATGGAAATTTAGGCTTGGTTGGGAATTGCATATCATATGCATTTTATATTTGTTATATTGTTACATTTGTAAATGGGCTTAGGTCCAAATATTTGCTTTATGGATTTTGGCCCAGTGAACAACGGTGAGTGGGTTACACACTTAGTTCTAAGTAACCCCCTTCTTTTCTTAATCCTTGTAGGTAATGCTCCGTGAGGTGGACTTGGGCCATGGATGACTCGGTGGAGGCCATACTTCAGAAATGGTGTTATTGAATGTTAAATTCTATTTCTGTTTATTTTATTATTTTACTATTTTGGTTTAAGTTGTAATAAGGCCTCTGAACTATTTTTATTTTTGCTTTATGGTTGGGATGTTTTTATTATTTTTCTTAAATTGTTTAAAACGAGAATTTTTCTAAAAACGTAAATAAAGATTTTTCCGAAATTGATTAACAAATGGATTTCAAAATAAACTTTTACAAATATGATTTAACACGAACTTTCTTTCAAATTATTAAACGATATTTTCAAAAGCCATGGATTTAAAGTTCAATTCCTTGATTTGTGATTCATCAATCAATCTCTCAAAATTACTTGTATTTTATCTACGTTTCCTTAATGTTTCAAAATGCTGTTGCAACTCTATTTTTCGCAAATCGTTTATTTCAAATATGCATTTGCAACCGAAAAGGTTTTTTAAAGATAATTATGTTTTCACATAGACATAATTACTTTTGTTGTTTTGGGTTTTAACAAAGAGGCCGAAATTTTCAAACGAGTTTTTTTTTTTTTTGTGACACGCCAGATTCGGGCCTAACTTCTAGGCCGGGTTTGGGGTGTTACACCTTTACTTCACATAAATTCTAAGGAATCCTTAGTTAAATTGTGACATTGGTTATGTATTGTAACATCCCAGAATTGGGCCTAGTAGAATTAGACCCATTGGGCCTTGGGCTTAGAAGCGTTTAAAAATTTTCAAAACAAGAGAACAACATTATTTCAAGTTGGACCTATTGGGAAGGTGATTTTGGAAAGTTACGGGGTTTCTAGGAAGTTCCGGTTTCATGCTAGGCCATATGAAAATTTTAGTGTTGAAGCATTTAAAGGGGAGAAGGCAAGTGGCATCTAGCATAAGGGAATAATTGGGCAACTTACTAGCACAAGAGAAGCTAGAAGCAAGGTGGTGAGGTGTCACATGAAAGAGCTTAAGGGCTAGAGTTCGAATCCCATCTATTACAACCTTTGGGATTTTTTTTTTGTACTAATTAAGTGTTTATGGGAAGTGTCGGCCAAGCTTCAAAGATGGAAAGGAAGACTTTTTATTGAAGGAAAGAACATAAGGGAGAAGAGTAAGGAGAGAAACAAGGGAAAATGTAGGAAAGAATCAAAGGAAAAAGGTAAGAGAAGGGAACATGTTGGCCTATTATGTGGAGGATGTTTTGGAAAGGATATTTTTTGTCAACACTCATCTTTTTGGTAAAGATGATACAAGGTTTTGGTAGGGAGAAAAAGAGAGCCAATATATTTTTGTAAGTTTTGCGGCATGTAAAGTTTTCTTCTTTGGAGCATTTTGAGTTTTCTCTTTTCCTAATTTCTTCCCTCTCTTGCCGAAACTCTAAAGCCAAAATTGTGCACCTTTCTCCTTTGTTTTACCAAAACTTTCAAGCCATTCTTTGGTACTACTTATCGTTCTCTTAGCCTTGGTTTCGAAGTTGATTGGTAAGTCGGTGATTATGCCCAATATTGGTGGTAAGATGTTACTCTTTATTTCGATGTTTTGCGACGCTCATGTGATTCTATTTTATGGTGATGATATCAATTTCCTGCTCTTGGGGAAAGGGCCGAATATTGGATGAAGGCTAACCCTTTGGTACATCACTTAATTATTTTTAGGAACTCGTTGCAATAGCCAAAGTGCAAGGCTGGATTTTAGAACTTAGTAGGGAAAGATCATGATTGTAGGGACAACGAAGAGTGGTTCTTTCGAAATCCGAATAAGGTGTGTAATCTCGTACCCCATCCGAATACATGTTTGAAATGGTGTGTAATCTCACACCTCTCTGAATATTTGCATGAAATGTTTTGTGATTCAGTGGAAAGATTGAAAAATCAGAAATCGACATCTATGACTACAAGGGCGTGCGTATGTTCATAGTGGAAACCATATTTTGCAATGGAACAGTTTTTGATTAGCAGCAGTGACGTGATTTTGAAAAAACACGAAAATAGGAGAAAGGGAGTTTGAATGTGAATAAGACATAGAAGTAAAGCTTATTGTGTCTATTATTATATGAAAGAAACAGAGAAGGAAGAGGAATTTTATATTCTGTGATATTTTAATTTTAGTGAGACTGGTTCTAAATAACTTCGTGGTTCACTATTCTGTCTTAGAAATATCATTCAAAATTGTAAAAAGTGAATTGTGAGTTATAATTTATATGTATATGTAACATCCTGAAATTGGACCTAGAAGAATTGAGCCCGATGGGCCTTGAGCGTAGTAGCGTTTAAATTTTTTGGAGAACAAGAGATCGGCTTAAATGCAAGTTGGACCAATTAGATAAGTGAGTTTGGAAGGTTAGGGGGCTACTATGAAGTCCCGGGATCAATTATTAGCTTTGGGTAAATTTTGGTTTTAGGTGAAGAAAACCCTGGAGGTTGGCGGGTAGGCCTTAAGAATAAAATGTGGAGGGAAGTGACACAAGTGGAGTGTGTGGTGTAGTGGCAAAGTGATGCCACTTAAAAGGCAAGGGAATGACGCCACAAGGAAGGAAGGAGGTCCAAGGTTCTAGTTGTAGCGTTTGCATTCCTTTTAGATTATTTTTATTAAATGAATTTAGACCTTGGCCATAGGGTTATATTTAGTTGCGCATGGTTTAGGACACAAAAAGCTAGTTGGTAAAGTGGCTAGCGGCATGGATTATGCTACATGAGAGTCTGGGTTCGAATCTCATGAGAAGTAAGGGAGTATTTATTTTGCGGATTGGACGGTAAGAGTTTAGTTGAATTTAAACTCTACTGACAGAGGGATCCCACATCGGAAAAATACAAAGAAGGAAGGTGAAGAGCTAGCTATATAAAGAACATTCCAGGAGGAGAGTTAAGATACCTTGGTGGGCGGTTGGGCACAGGAGTGGTCGCAGCGCGGTTTAACACCAGAGTTCTATCAGGTGTGTAACTCTCTCTACTCTCGTTATAGAGCGGCAAATGCCGAAGTGTCGATCATGGCAATAATAGCCACACGAGCATGCGAGCGCACGTGTGGGGCTTCGACGCGATAATTGAGGCCATCAGTAGTATTCTTGTGGGTTGCGGCTGCTTAGGCCGCGATGGGCCGAAGTGGGCCCAATGGGCCCGTAGGCCCAATTGGAATAAATTGTATGATGATATAGTATATAGGGAACTAGACTAGGTGGGACCTATATACGTGGCTAGATTTGTGTTAGGTAGGCCACACGAGCTTGTGGGCCTAAATGGGCCGAAATAGGGTTTTAGGCCCAACAGTCCGGTAAAGATCGAAAATGGTAGTTGAGCCGCTCAAGGTGACACTGGGCCTTTGGAAAGGCCATTCCAGGTACAAAATTACTAAAATACCCTTAGTGGGTAAATTACCAAAATGCCCTTGAAAGGTAAATTATGAAAATACCCTTGGTGGGTAAATTATGAAAATACCCTTGGTGGGTAAATTACAAAATACCCTTGGTGGGTAAATTACGAAAATGCCCTTGGTGGATAAATTACGAAAATACCCTTGGTAGGTAAAATTACGGTTATACCCTTAGAGGTTGATTAGCATGATTATGTTGTTTTATGTCTATCTGATTATGATGGTAATTCATGTTATACTTATATTTGATATATGTCTAGCATACATGACATACTGCGTGCACGAATTATTATGTCATATTGCACGGGTATGATGAGAGGAGGGGGAAGATTGATATCTGTGACTTTGGGTCACCAGTGGTTTGGCACCACCAGTGGTTTGGTACCACAGTTAATATTCGTGACTTTGGGTCATCAGATGTTTGGCACCTTATAGCAACTCGTCCCAGTGGCTTAGCACCACAGTGGGTTGGCCCCACATTTGATAAAACGGGATTGTCGCCAGTGATTTGGTATCACAACGTGGGTTGGCCCCACACATGGATTATTCGTGACTCTAGGTCACCAGTGGTTTGGCACAACCAGTGGTTTGGTACCATATTATATTGATATCAGTGACTTTGGGTCACCAGTGGTTTGGTGCCACACGGGGTAGAATCGGGAGTTTCGGATGGTTCGATTTTGGGTTGCATGACATGCATATTTTCATATGAAATTGTGTAAGGGTTTAACACCCGTTAGATGGGAATTTACACACTGAGTCTCGATGACTCACCCCTTAGTTAAATTTTGCAGGTAATCATTAGATCGCGAATTTGGGAGCTGAGATGGACTCGTGGAGGCCATACATATGTTTACTCGTAAATTCATTTCTTTTATTTGGACTTATTTTTATTTGGGTTTTTGTTATGTAATAAGGCCTTGGGTATTTTACTTGGTTTCAACTTTCAATTTGGTTACTGCTTATTATTAAATGTTCAATATAGGAATTTCCTAAACCCTTAATAACCATTTTCCAAAATATTAATAAACCATTTCTTATTCAAAATTACTTAAACTTGACTTTTCACAACAAATATAAAGAACACGAACTTTTTAATGAACGCACAATTTTTTTGACATTCCTTTCATGTGACATGCTAGATCCGGTCGTAACGTTTAGGCCGGGTTTGGGGTGTTACATTTTTGGTATCAGAGCCAAGGTTCAAAAACTTGACTGTGGAATGGGTTCAAAAATGTTTTTTAAATTTTGGTTAAAATATGGTTTAGAAATATATATATATTTCTTTCTTGGAAGTATGGCACCCGAGTCTCCGGTACCAATCCGCACTGTAAGTTTCAGATACTTTTCTTTGTTATATGCTGTATTTCAGGTATCAATTCTATGTGTTTGGTTTGAATGTCATGTTCAGACATAGAGTTGGGTGCGTATGAAATATTCGTCTGTTTTAATGGCTAGGTGTTTTTGAGTATGTGTAGGAGTTTCAAATTCTAGTTAAAAGATATTAGTTTTATTAAGATCAGAGTGCGCAGCAAGAGCATAGTGTGGTAGGTTAGGATGTGTGACTGTTAGTTAGTTGAAAATTTTGAGGACAAAATTTCTTTAAGGATGGTAGATTTGTAACATCCTGAAATTGGGCCTAGGAGAATTGAGCCCAATGGGCCTTGAGCGTAGTAGCGTTTAAATTTTTGGGAGAATAAGAGATCGGCTTAAATGCACGTTGGACCAATTAGATAAGTGAGTTTGGAAGGTTAGGGGGCTTCTATAAAGTCCCGGGATCAAATATTAGCTTTGGGTAAATTTTGGTTTTAGGTGAAAAAAACCCTAGAGATTGGCGGGTAGGCCTTAAGAATAAAATTTGGAGGGAAGTGACACAAGTGGAGTGTGTGGTGTAGTGGCAAAGTAATGCCACTTAAAAGGCAAGGGAATGACGCCACAAGGAAGGAATGAGATCCAAGGTTCTAGTTGTAGCGTTTGCATTCCTTTTAGATTATTTTTATTAAATGAATTTAGACCTTGGCCATATGGTTATATTTAGTTGCGTATGGTTTAAGACACAAAAAGCTAGTTGGTAAAGTGGCTAGCGGCGTGGATTATGCTATAGGAGAGTCTGGGTTCGAATCTCATGAGAAGCAAGGGAGTATTTATTTTGCGGATTGAACGGTAAGGGTTTCAATTAAATTTAAACTCTACTGACAGAGGGATCCCACATCGAAAAGATATAAAGAAGGAAGGCGAAGAGCTAGCTATATAAAGAGCATTCCAGGAGGAGAGTTAAGATACCTTTGTGGGCGTTTGGGCACAGGAGTGGTCGCAGCACGGTTTAACACAAGAGTCCAATCAGGTGTGTAACTCTCTCTACTCTAGTTGTAGAGCGGCAAATGCCGAAGTGCCGGTCATGGCAATAGTAGCCACACGAGCGTGTGAGTGCACGTGTAGGGCTTCGACGCGATAGTTGAGGCCATTAGTAGTATTCTTGTGGGTTGGGCTGCTTGGGACGCAATGGGCCCAATGGGCCAATTGGAATAAATTGTATGATGATATAGTATATAGTGAACTAGACTAGGTGGGACCTATATACATGGCTAGATTTGTGTTAGGTGGGCCACACGAGCGTGTGGGCTCGAATGGGTCAAAATCGAGTTTTAGGCCCAACAGTCCAGTAAAGACTGAAAATGGTAGTTGAGTCGCTGAAGGTGACACTGGGCCTTCGAAAAGGCCATTCCAGGTACGAAATTACTGAAATACCCTTAGTGGGTAAATTACCAAAATACCCCTGAAAGGTAAATTACAAAAATACCCTTGGTGGGTAAATTATGAAAATACCCTTGGTGGGTAAATTATGAATATACCCTTGGCGGGTAAATTACAAAAATACCTTTGGTGGGTAAATTAGGAAAATACCCTTGGTAGGTAAAATTACGGTTATACCCTTAGAGGTTGATTAGCATGATTATGTTGTTTTATGTCTATTTGATTATGATGGTAATTCATGTTATACTTATATTTGATATATGTCTAGCATACATGACATGTTGCATACACGAATTATTATGTCATATTGCACGGGTATGATGAGAGGAGGGGGAAGATTGATATCTGTGACTTTGGGTCACCAGTGGTTTGGCACCACCAGTCGTTTGGTACCACAGTTAATATTTGTGACTTTGGGTCATCAGAGGTTTGGCACCTCATAGCGACTCGTCCCAGTGGCTTAGCACCACAGTGGGTTGGCCCCACATTTGATAAAACGGGATTGTCGCCAGTGATTTGGTATCACAACGTGGGTTGGCCCCACACATGGATTATTCATGACTTTGGGTCACCAGTGGTTTGGCACCACAAGTGGTTTGGTACCATATTATATTGATATCAGTGACTTTAGGTCACCAATGGTTTGGGACCACCAGTGGTTTGGAACCACATGGGGTAGAATCGGGAGTTTCAGATGGTTAGGTTTTGGGTTGCATGACATGCATATTTTCATATGAAATTGTGTAAGGGTTTAACACCCATTGGATGGGGATTTACACACTGAGTCTCGATGACTCACCCCTTAGTTAATTTTGCAAGTAATCATTAGATCACGAATTTGGGAGCTGAGGTGGACTCGTGGAGGCTATACATATGTTTGCTCGTAAATTCATTTCTTTTATTTGGACTTATTTTTATTTTGGTTTTTGTTATGTAATAAGGCCTTGGGTATTTTACTTGGTTTTAGTTTTCAATTTGGTTACTGCTTATTATTAAATGTTCAATATGGGAATTTCCTAAACCCTTAATAACCATTTTCCAAAATATTAATAAATCATTTCTTATTCAAAATTACTGAAACTTGACTTTTCACAACAACTATAAAGAACACGAACTTTTTAACGAACACACAATTTTTTTGACATTCCTTTCATGTGACATGCCAGATCCGGTCGTAACGTTTAGGCCGGGTTTGGGTGTTACAGTATAGATTCCTTAGTGTGTCTATTTTCAATAGAAATAAGTGGGAGCAATATATGAAAACTGTACAATGAGATATTTGGATTTAAGGTAAGAGAGGTCAGAATCATTGGTCCGTGATACAGGGGAAACTTAAAGAATAAACTGTACTAAATGGCTAAGCCAAAAATTTTGGAAAATTTCTAGTAAAAATATCTATGAGTCTAGTTTCAATGAAAATTTACGGATCTAAATTTTGAGTTTTCTAACTCGAGTTATAGTTAATTTAGTAAATATGACGTTGATGGATAGTTTAAATTTTTATACCCCAAATTAGTAGTTAAGTCTGGGGTTGCGAAATTATGAAAATACGATCGATGGGTAAAATTACAGAAATACCTTTTGGTTGTGAAATTTATTGAAGTGCCCTTATGGGTCGAATTATGAAAATGCCCTTTTGGGCCGAATTACGAAAATGCCCCTATGGGCTAAATTACCGAAATGCCCCTATGGGCCGATTTGTTAGAATGCTTTAGTGGGCCGAATTACAAAGTTCTATAATTAGCCGATTTACCTTAATAAATTATTGGATTAATGATTGTTGTACATATATGTGGATATTATGCTTTATTACGTATGTTGCATTTTACATATCGCATGGGTTGGGACAAATTGAATGAAGAGAAGTGTAGCCTGGTGGCATTGCCACAATTTGTTCATTAATGTGCTTATGACTCTGGTGGCTCAGCCACAAATATTATAAAAAGCGCTTTGATCATAGCGCTTCGTGGCTCAACCACAAATATTATGATAAATGGTAACTTGCCTGCGATTGGTGTGTTTGGCAGGGTGGGTTGACATGATCCCCATAGGTGTCATGGGATGGTACAGGTGGTGTGTAACGGATGGATTACTAGGATGGGTTGGGTTGCATACATTGCACATATACATATTCTGTTATATAAATGGGTTTCGACCCAATATTATGCTAGATGGGCTCCGGCCAAGTTATTGCTAAATGGGTTCAGACCCAGTGGATGAAAGTAAGGGGCTTATGCACTGAGTTATTATAACTCACCCTCCTTTCTTCCTTAATCCTTGTTGGTAATGCTCAGTGACAAGGACTTGGGCCCATGGATGACTCGGTGGAGGCCATACTTTGGAAATAATGTTTTCGAACATTAGCAAACTTCTTTTCCATTTTAATGCGTTACTTTTACTATTTTGGGTTTTAAAGTTGTAATAAGGCCTTTAGGATATTTTTATTTTGCTTTATGTTTAGTCGTACTTATTATCTTGCTTGAATTATTTTAAATGGGAATTTTTCTAAAAACTTAAATAAAGGGTTTTCCAAAATTGATTTGATTAAAAAAATGGATTTTATAACAAACATATTTATAAATAATTTAACTTGGATTTACTTTTGCATTATCGATGCTATTTTCAAAACTTACGGCTTCAAAAGATCACTAGTTCAAATATCGATTCTTCAATCAGCCTTTCAAAGATTAGTAGTATTTTTATCAAATGCTTCTAATCAAACTTGTTTTCTTCATTGTAACACACCAAATTTTGGCCAAACTTTTAGGTCAGGTTTGGGGTGTTACATTTTATGGTATCAGAGCCTGGTTGCAAAACTCAGCTGTGGCTTGTGCTTAAAAATGTTTTCAAAGTTGTTTAAAATTTTAATTTATACATGCATGTTCTAAAGGAAGTATGGCACCACGGATATCCGACACCAAGTTTAGTAAGTTTGTGTTTTCATTTTGGAAATTATTGTGGTATGACTGCAGAGATACTCTAGAACTTTTAGCTTTAGGAGCTAAAACTATAGAGATTGAGACTTTAGGATACGTTTTGCAAAAACGACTTTACTTCTTATACTCCATAAAACATTGTTTAATAAACATTGGATATTATACTGATCCATAAAACTCTTAATAAGATTAAGTCAATTTAGTAAACATGAGCGCTAGAGGACACGGACGCGGTAGACGTGGCCGTGGTAGAGGCCGAGGAGCTAGGACTGGATCTTCAATGACGAGGATGTGCCCGAAAGGGAGGCGTTGGCATCGCCAATGGCTGAGAAAGGATCTCATGATCGAATTGGGGTTGATGAGCTAACTCAGATAGTTAGGGAGGTTTTGAAGGAGATTAAAGGAATCGGTGATGCACTTGAGTTAGGTGCGTGGATTGTAAGAAGAAAAGGATGGCGGTTCTTTAGGGTCGCAATCTCGTTCTATGAAGCATGTCAAGGCACGTCCAAACTTTTTGGCTTGCGATTATTGCAAAAGGCATCATCTAAGTGAATGCTAGAGGAGGTCAGGAGCATGCTTGAGATGCGGGTCTAAGGAGCATAAGGCTCGAGATTATTTCATCACCATCAAGTCAGGTATGTTTTGGTTGGACGTGATGTTTGAATGTAGAAATTTTAGGTATAAGTGGACGATAACTGCTTGCTTCTATGGTTAGATGTTTGGTTGGGTGTAAGAGGATTCAAGATTAAGTTAAAAGTACATTAGTGTTATTAAAATCAAAGTGCGCAGCGAAAGCATAATGGTGTGACTTGAGCGGTGCATTTAGTAGTTGGTCGAAATTTCGAGGACAAAATTTCTTTAAAGAGGGTAGAATTGTAACATCCCGAAATTGGGCCTAGTAGAATTGGGACCGTTGGGTCTTAGACTTGGGAGCGTTTAAAATTTTTGAGAACAAGAGAACGGTATTATTTCAAGTTGGACTTATTGGGAAGGTAATTTGGAAAGTTACGGGGTTTCTAGAAAGCTCCGGGTTCAACTTAGGCCATAGGAAAATTTTAGTGTTGAAGCATTTAAAATGGAGAAGGCAAGTGGCGTCTAGCATAAGGGAATAATTGGGCAACTTGCTAGCGCAAGAGAAGCTAGTAGCAAGGTGGTGATGCATCACATGAAGGGGCTTAAGGGCTGGAGTTCGAATCCCATCTATTGTAACCTTTGGGATTTAATTTTTTTTTTGTACTAATCAAGTGTTTATGGGAAGTATCAGCCAAGCTTCAAAGATGGTATGGAAGACTTTTTATTGAAGCAAAGAATAAAAGGGAGAAGAGTAAGGAGAGAAACAAGGGAAAATGAAGGAAAGAATCAAAGGAAAAAGGTAAGAGAAGGGAACATGTTGGCCTATTATGTGGAGGATGTTTTGGAAAGAATATTTTGGGTCAACACTCATCTTTTTGGTAAAGATGATACAAGGTTTTGGTAGGGAGAAAAACAGAGCCAATATAGTTTTGTAAGTTTTGGGGCATGTAAAGTTTTCTTCTTTGGAGCATTTTGAGTTTTCTCTTTTCCTAATTTCTTCCCTCTCTTGCCGAAACTCTAAAGCCAAAATTGTGCACCTTTCTCCTTTGTTTTGCCGAAACTTTCAATCCTTTCTTTGCTGCTACTTATCGTTCCCTTAGCCTTGGTTTTGAAAGTTGATTGGTAAGTGGGTGATTAGGCCAAATATTGGTGGTAAGATGTTACTCTTTATTTCGATGTTTTACACCGTTCATGTGATTCTATTTTGTGGTGATGATATCAATTTCCTGCTCTTGTGGAAGGGCTGAATATTGGATGAAGGCTAACCCTTTGGTGCATCACTTATTTATTTTTAAGAACTCATTGCAATAGCCAAAGTGCAAGGCTGGATTCTAGAACCTAGTAGGGAAGGATCACGATTGTAGGGACAACGAAGAGTGGTTTTTAGGAAATTCGAATAAGGCGTGTAATCTCGTACCCCATCTGAATACATGTTTGAAATGGTGTGTAGTCTCACACCTCTCTGAATATTTGCATGAAATGTTTTGTGATTCGGTGGAAAGATCAAAAAATTGGAAACCAGCATCTGTGACCACACGGGCATGCGTATTTTGGTAGTGGAAAACCATATTTTGCAATGAAATGGTTTTTGATTAGCAGCATTGACGTGATTTTGAAAAATCACGAAAAATAGGAGAAAGGAAATTTGGTAGTGAATAAGATATAGAATCAAAGCTTATTGTGTCTATTTTTATATGAAAGAAACTGAGAAGGAAAAGGAATTTTATATTCTATGATATTTTAATTTTAGTGAGACTGGTTCTAAATAACTACGTGGTTCCCTATTCTGTCTTGAAATATCATTCAAAATTGTAAAAAGTGAATTATGAGTTATAATTTATATGTCTAGATTCCTTAGTGAGTCTATTTTCAATAGAAACAAGTGGAAGCAATATATGAAAACTGTGCAATGATATATTTGGATTTAAGGTAAGAGAGGCCAGAATCGTTGGTCCATGATACAGGGTAAACTTTAATGAATAAACTGTGCTAAACGGCTAAGCCAAAAATTGTAGTAAGAATAAACGTGAGTCTAGTTTCAATGAAAATTTACGGATCTAAATTTTGAGTTTTCTAACTCGAGTTATAGTTAATTTAGTAAATATGAGGCAGATGGACAGTTTAAATTTTTATTCCTTAAATTAGTTGTTAAGTTCGAGGTGGCGAAATTATGAAAATACCATCGATAAGTAAAATTATAGAAATACCTTTGGGTTGTGAAATTTGCCGAAATGCCCCTATGGGCTGAATTACGAAAATGCCCCTATAGGCCAATTTGTTAGAATGCTTTAGTGGGCAGAATTACAAAGTTCTATAATTGGCCGATTTACAATAATAAATTATTGGATTAATGATTGTTGTACATATATGTGGATATTATGCTTTATTATGTATGTTGCATTTTCTATATCGCATGGGTTGGGACAAATTGAATGGAGAGAAGTGTAGCTTGGTGGCATTGCCACAATTTGTTCACTAATGTGCTTATGACTCTGGTGGCTCAACAACAAATATTATAAAAAGCAGTTTAACTCCAGCGTTTCTGGTGGCTCAACCACAAATATTATGATAAATGGCAACTTGCCTGCGATTGGTGTGTTTGGCAGGGTGGGTTGACTTGATCCCCAGAGGTGTGATGGGATAGTACGGGTAGTGTGTAGCGGATGGATTACTAGGATGGGTTGGGTTGCATACATTGCACATATATATATTCTATTATGTAAATGGATTTCGGCCTAAAATTATGCTACATGGTCTCCGGCCCAAGTTATTGCTAAATATGTTTAGGCCTAGTGGATGGCGGTAAGGGGATTATGCATTGAGTTCTTGTAACTCACCCTCCTTTCTTCCTTAATCCTTGTAGGTAATGCTCAGTGACGAGGACTTGGCCCCATGGATGACTTGGTGGAGGCCATACTTTGAAATAATTTTTTGAACATCAGTAAACTTCTTTTCATTTTGATTCGCTACTTTTACTATTTTGGGTTTTAAAGTTGTAATAAGGGCTCGAGATATTTTTATTTTGCTTTATGTTTAATCGTACTTATTATCTTGCTTGAATTATTTTAAATGGGAATTTTTTAAAACTTAAATAAAGGGTTTTCCAAAATTGATTTGATTAAAAAATGGATTTTATAACAAATATATTTATAAAGAATTTAACTTGGATTTACTTTCAGATTATCGATGCTATTTTCAAAAGTTACGGTTTTAAAAGATTACAAGTTCAAATATCGATTCTTCAATCAGCTTTTCAAAGATTAGTAGTATTTTTATCAAATATTTCTAATCAAACTTGTTTTCTTCATTGTGACACACCAGATTTGGTCCTAACTTTCGGGCCGGGTTTGGGGTGTTACATTTTATGGTATCAGAGCCCGGTTGCAAAACTCTACTGTGGTTTGGGTTTAAAAATGTTTTCAAATCTGTTTAGAATTTTAATTTGTACAAGCATGTTCTAAAGGAAGCATGGCACCACGGGTATCCGGCACCAAGTTTAGCAAGTTTATGTTTTCATTTTGGAAATTACTATTGTATGACTGTAAAGATACTCTAGAACTTTTAGCTTTAGGAGCTGAAACTATAGAGATTGAAACTTTAGGATACGTTTTACAAAAACGACTTTACTTCTTATACTCCATAAAACATTGTTTAATAAACATTGAATAGGATACTAATCCATACGACTCTTAATAAGATTAAGTCGATTTAGCTAACATGAGCGCTAGAGGACGTGGACGCGGTAGACGTGGTCGTGGTAGAGGCCGAGGAGTTAGGAATGGATCTTCAGCATGAGGGATGTTCCCGAAAGGGATGCATTGGCATCGCCAATGGCTGAGAAAGGATCTCATGATCGAACTGGGGTTGATGAGCTGACTCAGATAGTTAGGGAGGTTTTAAAGGAGATTAAAGGAATCAGTGAGGCACTTCGGGTTAGGCGCGTGGATTGTAAGAAGAAAAGGATCGCAGTTATTCAGGGTCACAATCTCATTTTGTGAAGCGTGTCAAGGCACGTCGAAACTTTCTAGCTTGCGATTATTGCAGAAGGTGCCATCTAGAAGAATGCTAGAGGGGGTCAGAAGCATGGTTTAGATGCGGGTCTAAGGAGCATAAGGCTCGAGATTGTTTCATCACCATCAAGTCAGGTATGTTTTGGCTGGACGTGATGTTTGAATGTTGAAATTTTAAGTATAAGTGGAAGATAACTGCATGCTTCTATGGTTAGATGTTTGATTGTGTGTAAAAGGATTCAAGATTAAGTTAAAAGTACATTAGTGTTATTAAAATCAGAGTGCACAAAGAAAGCATAGTGGTGTGACTTGAGCGGTACGTTTAGTAGTTGGTTGGAAATTTTGAGGATGAAATTTCTTTAAGGAGGGTAGAATTGTAACTTCCCAAAATTGGGTCTAGTAGAATTAGGCCCATTGGGCTTTAGTCTTGGGAGCATTTAAAATTTTTGAGAACAAGAGAATGATATTATTTCAAGTTGGACTTATTGGGAAGGTGATTTTGGAAAGTTACGGGGTTTTTAGGAAGTTTCGGGTTCAAGTTAGGCTATAGGAAAATTTTAATGTTGAAGCATTTAAAGGGGAGAAGGCAAGTGGCGTCTAGCATAAGCGAATAATTAGGCAACTTGCTAGCACAAGAGAAGCTAGTAGCAAGGTGGTGAGGCATCATGAGAAGGGGCTTAAGGGCTGGAGTTCGAATCCCATCTATTGCAACCTTTGGGGTTTAATTTTTTTTTTTTGTACTAATCAAGTGTTTATTGGAAGTGTCAGCCAAGCTTCAAAGATGGTAAGGAAGACTTTTTTTTGAAGGAAAGAATACAAGGGAGAAGAGTAAGGAGAGAAACAAGGGAAAATGAAGGAAAGAATCAAAGGAAAAAGGTAAGAGAAGGGAACATGTTGGCCTATTATGTGGAGGATGTTTTGGAAAGAATATTTTGGGTCAACACTCATCTTTTTGGTAAAGATGATACAAGGCTTTGGTAGGGAGAAAAACAGAGCCAATATAGTTTTGTAAGTTTTGGGGCATGTTAAGTTTTCTTCTTTGGAGCATTTTGAGTTTTCCCTTTTCCTAATTTCTTCCCTCTCTTGCCGAAACTCTAAAGCCAAAATTGAGCACCTTTCTCCTTTGTTTTGCCAAAAATTTCAAGTTGTTCTTTGCTGCTACTTATCGTTCTCTTAGCCTTGGTTTCGGAAGTTGATTGGAAAGTGGGTGATTAGGCCAAATATTGGTGGAAGATGTTACTCTTTATTTCGATGTTTTGTGCCGTTCATGTGATTCTATTTTTGTGGTGATGATATCAATTTCCTGCTCTTGTGGAAGGGCCGAATATTTGATGAAGGCTAACCCTTTGGTACATCACTTATTTATATCTAGGAACTTGTTGCAATAGCCAAAGTGCAAGGCTAGATTTTAGAACCTAGTAGGGAAGGATCACGATTGTAGGGACAACGAAGAGTGGCTCTTTATGAAATCCGAATAAGGTGTGTAATCTCCTACCCATCCGAATACATGTTTGAAATGGTGTGTAATCTCACACCTCTCTGAATATTTGCATGAAATGTTTTGTGATTCGGTTGGAAGATTGAAAAATCAGAAACCGACATCTGTGACCACACGGGCGTGCGTATGTTCGTAGTGGAAACCATATTTTGCAATGAAACTGTTTTTGATTAGTAGCCGTGACATGATTTTGAAAAACCATGAAAAATAGGATAAATGGAATTTGGAAGTGAATAAGATAGAGAATCAAAGCTTATTGTGTCTATTTTTATATGAATGAAATAAGGAGGAAGAGGAATTTTATATTTTGTGATATTTTAATTTTAGTGAGACTGGTTCTAAATAACTTTGTGGTTCCCTATTTAGTCTTGGAAATATCATTCAAAATTGTAAAAAGTGAATTATGAGTTATAATTTATATGTCTAGATTCCTTAGTGAGTTTATTTTCAATAGAAACAAGTGGAAGCAATATATGAAAACTGTACAATGAGATATTTAGATTTAAGGTAAGAGAGGTCAGAATCATTGGTCTGTGATACAGGGGAAACTTTAATGAATAAACTATACTAAACGGCTAATCCAAAAATTCTGGAAAAATTCTAGTAAGAATAAATGTGAGTTTGGTTTCAATGAAAATTTACGGATCTAAATTTCGAGTTTTCTAACTCGAGTTATAGTTAATTTAGTAAATATGACTGAGATGGACAGTTTAAATTTTTATACCCCAAATTAGTAGTTAAGTCTGGCGTTGCGAAATTATGAAAATACCATCGATGGGTAAAATTACAAAAATACCTTTAGGTTGTGAAATTTACCGAAATGCCCCTATGGGCTGATTTGTTAGAATGCTTTAGGGGGCCGAATTACAAAGTTTTATAATTGGTGATTTACCGTAATAAATTTTTGGATTAATGATTGTTGTACATGTATGTGGATATTATGCTTTATTATGTATGTTGCATTGTACATATCGCATGGGTTGGGACAAATTGAATGGAGAGAAGTGTAGCCTGGTGGCATTTCCACAATTTGTTCACTAATGTGCTTATGACTCTGGTGGCTCAGCCACAAATATTATAAAAGCGGTTGATCTAGCGTTTACGTGGCTCAGCCACAAATATTATGATAAATGGCAACTTGCCTGCGATTGGTGTGTTTGGCGGGGTGGGTTGACTTAATCCGCACAGGTGTGATGGGATGGTATGGGTGGTGTGTAGCGGATGGATTACTAGGATGGGTTGGGTTGCATACATTGTACATATATATATTCTGTTATGTAAATGGGTTTTGGCCCATGATTATGCTACATGGGCTCCGGCCCAAGTTATTGCTAAATGGGTTCAGACCCAGTGGATGACTGGTAAGGGGATTATGCACTAAGTTCTTGTAACTTACCCTCCTTTCTTCCTTAATCCTTGTAGGTAATGCTAGTGACGAGGACTTGGGCCCATGGATGACTTGGTGGAGGCCATACTTTGGAAATAATATTTTCGAAAATTAGTAAACTTCTTTTCCGTTTTAATTCGTTACTTTTACTATTTTGGGTTTTAAAGTTGTAATAAGACCTCTGGGATATTTTTATTTTGCTTTATGTTTAGTCATACTTATAATCTTGCTTAAATTGTTTTAAATGGGAATTTTACTAAAAACTTAAATAAAGGTTTTTCCAAAATTGATTTGATTAACAAATGGATTTTATAACAAATATATTTATAAATAATTTAACTTGGATTTACTTTAAATATTATCGACGCTATTTTCAAAAGTTACGGTTTTAAAAGATCACTAGTTCAAATATCGATCCTTCAATCAGCCTTTCAAAGATTAGTAGTATTTTTATCAAATATTTCTAATCAAACTTGTTTTCTTCATTGTGACACACCAGATTCGGGCCCAACTTTTGGGCCGGGTTTGGGGTGTTACATGTATATTTTTCTATGTATAAGATTCAGTTGAACTTATATCAGACTCCAAGTTAATGAATGATCGAGTTGTTGTCGTGTTTGAATATGTAATGTGAATGTGCAAGTATACACGTCAACTCAAGTAATAAAGTGATAAGTGAGATCGTCTCCATAGGGATCAGAATAGGTAAAAACTATGGTTGAGTTATTACTATAAACTATACTAATTAGGCTTATGGCAAAGTAAACAGAATAATGATTTTAAGTGAAGTAGTAATATATGAAATATAACAATCAAATAATGCATAAAATGCTATGGCAATTATAGGAGACAAAGTTGAGAGGATTGATGCTGTTGCATGAGAAGATTGGAATTTCTTGGATTATATCTTTATAACATAATAATGTCATGGCAAAATCTTGACCGAATTACTGCTCAGAGTATAACTACTGCACTTTTCTTCTTTCAAGAGCTAGAACTAAAGCTATCATTCTCAGTCTTTGTATGTCTACAAGTCTCAACAACAATACCTAACAATATTCTTCCTTACCCTTTTCGGATCACAACTCTATGCCGAGAGTGCAACGAGTATTCGCTCGTATCATTCGATCCCGTTCCAACCTATTTAACCTTTCCAAAATTAAATCAAGTCTAAGGATATACCATGCAATCATTTATTTCTAGAGCTTGCACGCATATATTTAAAATAATCCAAATCGAATAAAATAGTAGATCTACTCAAAATATCACCATAAGCATCAATATATCAAGATAGATCCAGTAATTCCAACCCAAATGAAATTAGCTCGTGGGTAGAGATTTAAAATAAAAAAAATTTGAATCACATTCAATATCATCATTAACAATTTAGAAATCAAAAAAAATAATTAACAGAATGAAGGTGGAACTGTAGGAAGCTTTTACCACTCCAGCTTTCACTTCGACACTGCTGAATCTTGCAGGACCCAAGGTTGATTGCTCGTCACTTTCCTTGTGTCTTTGCAGTTCTTTTAAGTTGCTACCTTCTCCCTTTTTTCTGGATTTTTCACGAGTTTTTCTAGAGATAAAACTGCTCTAAATCTCCCTCCAAAGTCCTCGTCTCTTTTTTCTTTTCTCTGTCCTCTTTTATAGGGTAGGTCCCCCTCTCTTAGCACACACTTTTCTTCCTCTTTTTTAGGTGGATTTATCTGGTACACATCTAGCTGGCTGAGAGTGACAAAGATTAAGTGCTACGTCAGCAATTTCCTAGAATTTCCATGGCATTTGTGTTGGCAATCCATCCAACCTTTTGCCATGGCAATATTTCCCTTCCTTTATTCTCTTCCTTTTTTTCTCCTTTTCTTCATCTTTCCTACACCTACTACATACAATATCAAATTTCATTCTTCCCAACAATAAAAGTAACATGAAATGACATTTAACGCACAATCAAAGCGTTATCATGCAATGTTCTAAAAATAGCCTGAAAATTAAAATATATCTACTTAATTACATGTATTTAATCAAGCTTAGAGGTTCAAAAAATAACTCTTTTCAAGAGTTATCACACCCCAAACTTGAGTTCTTGCTTGTCCTCAAGTTGAATATGTATGTATGCATGAATGCGTGAATTTGCCATAATTACATAATTGCCTCTAGTAATGCTAAACCAAACGAAATATATTTTATACCTCCATTCTCAACAGTCTTCTTTCAAAAAAAGAATTGGTTCAAATTTTATAGGTTTGTTTAGCATACAAAGTGTAGAGAATGTTACCTAAAACACAAGTCCCTAAATATTCTTGCAATTCTGTCTATAGCAAGCACCTCCTAATGTACTTAGTTTACCTTTCCAATAAACTCAGTTTTTTTTCTCATACTTATTCTATAATTGCATTATATGAAATTTTCTTCAGGGAATTCATGTCACATGATATCTTTACCTGACAATCACAATGGAGCTTACACTAGATTGCTAAATATTACATCACACCACAATTTGAATGTAATTCACTCATGAAGCCAAGGATTTTAACTAAAAAGATGGATTGAGAAAACAACTAACCCTTTAGCTACTCAGCCTACTACTATAGTGGAGTGCCCCAAAAATATTTTTTTTTTTACTCACTCTTATTTGGTCTTGCTTTTCTGTTCAATAATAAAATAGAGCAAACAGAGTATTACTGGCCTTCTCAAAATTTTCAAACATTAGAGTGCTTTATAGTTTATTTTTAAATTTCACTTTATTTATTCATTTTCCCTTAGCTTTGTTGTGGTATTTATTATTTCACAATGCTAATTTATTGATCATAGTTTCAAGACTTCTAAGTGTATTAAAAGAAACATACTATAGACTAATTGAGATTATACTTAGGTCATTCTACTTTTAGGCATCAATTTTCACATGAATATCCTAAGCTAAACATACCTAATTAACTAGCACAATTTTCACAGTTTGACGAGTTATTATCCTTATTGAACATCATAGATAACAATATACTTCTCATGGTCTAAAAATAATTTAGCATTTGTATGTCATGGTAAAATGAGTGACAGAATGAGTGAAAAAATGATCTAATGTTCAAACAAAATATCTCATGTATACAATATATGCAACACACCCCCCAAACTTAACAGGTGCATTGTCCATAATGCATTATAAGACACAAAATTTCACTTATGCAAAAACAAATAGATATGTAGAAAATGAAATGAAAAAATTATGAATGCATGAAAAATACATGTAAAAATGAAAAAAAACTGCAAATGAAAAGTAAAAGCAAAAGTTTGGCAAGGATTTGTGTTACTTTAGCTGGATTGGGTGGATTTTCTGGCAGCGTGCTTGTAGCACTACCTCTGTTTGTGCAGATTGACTGGCACCTTTTCTTCATCATCATCCGATTTTGTGAGATCATCAATCAGTTGATTAATCTCACGATCCTGCTCTGATATACGTGCAGTTGTTTGAGCAGCAGTTGCAGGTTCCTGTGGTGCAAATTTTTTATTCATGTTATCTCCTTCCTTATCTGATTCAATGTTCACAAAATCTATTTTCTCTTCCTTGCCCCTTATTTCTTTGTTCTTCTTTTCTATAGTGGTTCGGTAACACCCCAAACCCGGGCCATGCGTTATGACCGAATCTAACATGTCACATGAGAAAAACATGTTAAGTCATTTTTTTTGCTCATACTAAAAAGGGTTATTTGTTAAAATCAAGAAAACAAGTTTGATTTAAAATATTTGATAAAGTATTACAAACCTCGAAGGTTGATTTTGATAAATCGATAATCTAAACTGGAGATCTTATAAACCATGACTTTTGAAAACATTGTTGATAATTCGAGAGAAAATTTTTGAGTTAAAATATTTGTTAGATCTAATTATGAAATTCCTCTGTTAATCTATTTTAGGAAATCTTTAATTTATGTTTTAGAAAAATTCCCATTTAAAATAATTCAAGCAAAATAAATGTACGTCAAACATATAAAAAAATAAAATAATCCAGAGGCCTTATTACAACATAAAAACCCAAAATAGTAAAGAGAACGGTAATAGAAATTTAAAGTTCAAAATAAAACACCATGTCTGAAGTATGGCCCCTACCAAGTCATCCATGGCCCATGTCCACGTCACTGAGCATTACCTGAAGTGTTAAGGAAACGGGGTGAGTTACTAGAACTCAGTGTATAATCTTATTACAGTTGTCCACTGGGCCTGAATCCATATTTCAATATCTTGGTCCTAAGCCCATTTACATTATAGAATATATATATATAAGCAATGTATGCAACCCAACCCATCCATCCAACACACCCCCGTACCAACCATCACACCTGTGGGGATCAAGTCAACCCACCTCGCCATCACACCAAAACGCTGGCAAGTTGCCATTTATAATATTTTATTGTGGTCAAACCACCAATATCATGTATAAACATTATAATAAACAGTTTATTGTGGCAATGCCACCAGGCTACATTTCTCTTCAACACTTTCCCAACCCATGCAATATATGATAATGCAACATACATAATAGGATGTTCGCATATAAATAGCAACCCTTTATCAAGAATTTATTATAGGGATTAGGCCCACTTAAGCAATAATAATCGGCCCATTAGGGCATTCTAACATAACGGCCCATTAGGGCATTTTCGTAATTCAGCCCGTAGGGGCGTTTTTGTAATTCGGCCCGTAGGTGCATTTTCATAATTTTAACAATCTTAATGCCGATTTTGTCAAATCTTTCAAAATAGTATACTTTAAGCATATTCGCTCGTTTTATGCAAATTTTACGATTTTAGCCGTATAATACTAACAATCTACAATTCGACATGTTCCCAAAACATAATTTTACAGATTTACGGTGTGAGATTACACACCTGATTACGGTAAGGATTAATCTGTCTTGATTGTCGGCACCTATGACAACATAACACTCGATTAATCTAACGGGTGAGATTTTTATTAATCCAAAACTACACCAAGCGATCTTTAATACTTACTCTCGAAATCGTGAATGACTACGATTTGTCGATTCTCCCTGGATGATGGTCCACAACCCGGTGGAAAATCTCGAACCGCCGATACTGCCTTTCATTTGAATTTAGGAGTAGGGATCGCAGATCCACTCCTTTTGTGTTCTCCACTCGCTTTCCCTTTCAAGTTGGTACCCCTAGCCTCCATCGGATAAAATCTTAGTCAAAACGATATTACGATATATATATCGATTGTCTAGGGAAAAAGGGCTCGGGTTACCTTTATTTCCATAAATCAACAAGTGGATAGATCGAGCGATTTAGTTCCTAAAAGTAAATGTTTAGACATAACCTCTATTCCGTTTAGCAAACTAACCAATCAACGAAAAAGATTAAAAAAATAAATCATGACGAAACCCTTACCTTAATGGTTATAAAATCGATTCCCACTGAATGTGCTTATAGCAACGATGAATCAAAGGTAATATATATTCGGCCTTCATACTATAACTCTACACTAGAAGAAGATCAAAATATAAGAGAGTAGAAGAGATATATTTTGCTAAAGAACAAAGTGAAATGCCGATTGGTAATGGACACACATAATCCACTAAGTTGAAAAAAAAAAGAAAATAAAAAAATGAAAAGAGGGGAATAGAGTCCCTTACCAATCCGGTCATAAAAGAGTGCCCAACACAAAAGAAAAAGAGTTGAAGAAGAAGAGATTTGGTGTTGATAGGTTTGGCTAGTGAAGAGAAAAGAGAAAAATAAGATAGGAAGAAGTGTTAGGGAGTTTCGATTGACACAAAAATGAAAATGATCAAAATGGTCAAGTTGATCAATATGAAATGGGTGTTTCGGCAACAAGAGAAGGATGAGTGTAAATGGATTGAGAATTTCAGCACAACAAGGGAACAAAATGTAAAAAAATGCAATTGAGTATTTGGCCAAAACAAAGAAAGAGAGTTGAGAAGAGAAACACTAATATGCTAAGAGAGAGTAAACCTCACAAGCACAAAATTTGCCAAAAGACTAAAGAAAATTCAGCTACCCCAAAACTCCCTTTCCAAACCGTGTATACCATAACAAGTTGGTCAAGAATTGACCAACAAAACTTTCCAAAACATTCACCCATGAAAAGGCCAACATGTTCCCTCCTCTTGCCTTTTCTTTTGATTCTTTCCTTCATTATCCCTTATCCTCCTCCTTACCATATTTCCTTAGCCACCATGCCATAATTAAAAAGTCTTCCTTGCCTTAAATACCACCATGGCTCACACTTAGGGAAGGAACATAAAAAAATAGTCAAAAGTTTGCACCAAGGGGGATTCAAACCTCTTCCTCTAAGGCCCTTCATGTGACACCACATCCTCTTTACCATATGATCATTTATACTAGCCAATTACTCACTTATTTCCATAAGCATTGATGCCACTTACTATTTCTCCTTAATAGGCTTAAACACCAAATTTTTACTGGGGCCCAATTCAACCTCGAGCCTTCATAGAATCCCTAAAAATAGACAATTAATATTTTTAACTAGCTTAACGCAATAAATAATGCAACACATAAAAGTCTAAATTTTATGATGTTACAATTCTACCCCCTTAATGAAAATTTCGTCCTTGTAATTTACCTGATTTAAAGGGGTAAGGATACTGCTGCTGAATCGCGTCCTCAGGCTCCCATGTAGCTTCCTTCGATCCATGGTTACGCCATAATACTCTGACAAATGGCACCGACTTCCTTCTTTGCACCTTAACGTCCCGAACTAAAATCTATACTAGCTCCTCTTCAAAGGACAAGTCAGGTCTTAACTCAACTTCCTCCACTGGTACAACATGAGATGGATCCGAACGATAACGCCTTAACATAGAGACATGAAATATGCTATGTTTCTGACTTAACTATGGAGGTAACTCAAGCTCCACTGGCCCAACACGCTTTAATACATGTTATGGTCCGATGAATCTAGGGTTCAACTTGCCCTTCCGTCCAAATATAAAGATCTTCTTCCGAGGTGAGACCTTTAGAAAGACCTGATCTCCCACCCCAAGCTCTATATCCTTACGCTTCAGGTTCGCGTATGATTTTTGTCTATCCAAAGCTTCCTTTAACCGTGCCCGAATTACCTTTACTTTTTCCTCCGTCTCTGAAATCAATTCAAGACCCAAGAACTGTAGCTCCCCTAGCTCAGTCCAACAAGTAGGAGTACGGCACCTACGACCATACAATACCTCATAGGGTGCCATCTGGATGCTAGATTGATAACTGTTGTTGTATGCAAATTTCGTCAAAGGTAGAAAATCTTCCTAATTGCCCCTGAAATTGATCATACAGCCTCTTAACATATCTTCAAGAATCTAGATTACTCTCTCGATTGACTATCTGTCTGAGGATGAAATTCTGTGCTAAAATTTAACTTTGTTCCAAAAGCTTCACGTAGAGCCTTCCAAAATCGTGATGTAAACCTAGGGTCCCTGTGCGATATAATAGACACTGGTACCACATGTAACCTCACGATCTCTGCTACATACAACTTGGCCAATTTCTGCAATGAGTAATCCATACGAGCAGGTAGGAAATGTGCAATATTTATTAATCAATCCACTATTACCCAAATGGAATCTTTCTTAGTAGGCGATAAGGGTAACCCACTAACAAAGTCTATTGTTATCCTTTCCCATTTCCATAATGGAATTTTCACCGGTTGTAGCAATCCCGACGGTAATTGATGTTTCGCCTTCACTTGCTGACATGTTAAGCACTTGCTAACAAAATCAGTAACCTCCCGTTTCAACCCTTGCCACCAATACTACTCACGGAGATTTCGATACATTTTTCCCCCGGGGTGCATAGCGTATGGTCTACTATGCGCCTCATACAGAATCATTTGCTTAAATTCTGAATCCTTTGGTGTACACATTCTTCCGCGGAAACACAATACTCCATCACTATTCAATCCAAAATCCCCTATCTCACCACCTTCCACTTGCTTGAGTCAAGAACCCAACGCTTCATAGATCAACTTCTTTTCCTTGATCTGGCTTACCCAAACAAGCTTCACCTGAAGTTTGGCTAACAAACTCTTGAGATGAGAACACATCGCTCTCAAATCTGATATTACCTTTCGACTTAACGCATCAGCCACCACGTTAGCCTTTCCTGGATGACACTCAATTGAGAAGTCATAGTCCTTCAATAGTTCTATCCACCTCCACTGTCTTAAGTTCAACTCCTTCTGGGTAAGTAGGTACTTCAGACTCTTATGATCCGTATAGAGAATCGACTTCTCGCCGTACAGATAGCGTCTCCAAATTTTAGAGCAAATACCACTGCAGCTAACTCCAAGTCATGCATGGGATAGTTTACCTTGTGCGGCCTTAATTAACGAGATGCATAAGCCACCACTTTTCCTCCTTGCATCAACACACATCCCAAGCCCGTGTGTGACGCATCACAATAAACAATAAACTCTTTTCCAGCCTCAGGTTGAATAAACACTGACGCTTCTGTCAGAATCTTCTTCAATTTCTCAAAGCTCTCTTGTTGCTTATCTGACCACACAAATGGTACTCCCTTACGCAACAACTTAGTCAGGGGTGTAGCAATCAACGAAAACCCCTCAACGAATCGCCTATAATACACAACCAAGCCTAGAAAACTCTGAATTTCTGCCACTGACTTTGGTGGCTTCCAATCCAGCACAACCTTAACCTTTTGGGATTAACTCTAATTCCTTCGGCAGACACAACATGCCCCAAAAAGGTCACTTCCCTCAGCCAAAATTCATACTCACTAAATTTGGCAAACAGTTGCTTCTCCCATAATATCTGTAGTACTACCCACAGATGCGAATCATGTTCTTCTTCATTCTTCGAGTAGACCAAGATGTAATCTATGAACACCACCACAAACCAATCTAAATAGGGATGGAAAACCTGGTTCATCATGTCCATAAATGTAGCTGGTGCATTAGTCAACCCAAACGGCATCACTAGGAACTCGTAATGCCCATAACGAGTTTGAAACACAGTCTTATGAATATCCGCCTCCTTGAATTTAAGCTGGTGATAACCCGATCTCAAATCTATCTTTGAGAAAATTGAAGCTACTCGCAACTGATCGAACAGATCATCGATCCTTGGCAACGGATACCTATTTTTGATCGTCAACTTATTCAATTGCCTATAATCGATGGACATACGCATCGACCCATCCTTCTTCTTAATAAACAAGATCAGCGCTCCCCACGGTGACACACTCAGTCGAATGAATCCTTGATGTAACAACTCCTAAATCTGAGCTTTAAGCTCCACTAACTCCTTCGGTGCCATTCTATAAGGAGCAATGGACACCGGAGCTGTTCTTGGCAATAGCTCAATGCCAAACTCAACCTCCCGATCCGGAGGCAATCCAGAAAGCTCCTCGGGAAAAACATCCGAAAACTCTTTCACCGTTCTAACACTCTCAACAGAAAACTATTTGGCATCCAAAGCACTAATAAAGGCTATGAACACTCCATACCCCTTTCGCACCAACTTTTCTGCTTTTAAAGCAGATACCACATTAGACAGATAGTTTCTTCTTTCAGCTATCATCATCACTTCCTTATCTTCTGAAGTTCTTAGTATCATTTGCTTTGCAGCATAATCCAAGTTCGCATGGTGTTTCACCAACCAATCCGTGCCCAAAATAAGGTCAAACTCGCTAAATGGCAGTTCCATCAAATTTGCCAAAATATTTTCCCCTGAATTTCTAAGGGCACATCCTTAAAGAACTTATTTACTACCACCGACTATCCTAGAGGGCTAATTACATTTGTTTCTCTAGCAGTAACCTTAAATCTAATGTTCAAGGTTCCAGACACAGCACAAGCAATATACGAATGGGTGGATCCAATACCTATAAAAGTTGTAACAGATACATCATATATGAAGAACGTACCGATTATTACATCAGGTGCATCACCATCCTCTCGACGTCTGACCGCGTAAACAAAACCTGGCTGTCTCGGCTCCGTATTACCCCTATTACTAGTACCTCTACCTAGTGTACCCTAACCTCATCCTACACCATTACCATATCGACCTGACCCACGGCCTATCGGCCGCTACTGAGTGCCTCTAGCTTGCTGCGCAACATTATTATGAACACCCTGAGTCTGAGCTGGCTATCGAAGGCAATCTCTAAATCGATGATCTTTGGAACCACATCTATAACAACCATCGGTTCTCCTCCAACATTCACCCAAGTAAAGTTTTCCACAATTCACACATGGCTGTAACTGATTAGTAGCAGCTGGTACTCTCGCTTGAGCTGACTCCTCATTCCTGGGCTTCTTTTGAAAGCCTCTAGCAGGACCTGAGTACCTAGAGTCTCTCTTACTCTTGCCCTTATCCTTGTCTCAGTTTTGCTGCTCTGAGTGTTTAGCCTCTTCAGCTATCTTGGTTTTCTCCACTAGTGTTGCAAAATTCCTCTCCTTCTGTGGGGCTATCATACCCATAACTCATCACGCAACTCGTCCTCAAAATGCACACAGCATTTGTAGTCAGTTGGCACTATTCCTCGAGCATACCGACTCAAATGCAAAAATTTTGCCTCGTAAGCTACCACAGCCTTACCTCCTTGGACCAGATTTAGGAATTCCTTCCTTTAGGTATCCACATAGCTAGCCCCGACACACTTTCCCTAGAATGCCATCTTAAAGAAATCCCAGGTAATACGATCGGCCTGAGTGCCTTCCCAAATAGTGAGCCACCATTGATACACCTCGTCTCTCAGCAAGGACACTACTCCTTTCAGTTTTTACTCAGTGGTGCAATCCAGATCATCCATGATCTGCTCCACAGCCCCAAGCCAGTACTCTACTACGTTTGGGGCCACACCCGAGATACCCCTAAAAACCTCAGCTCCATTCAATTTGAGTCACTTCGACATTGACCCAGGGGCTGCTGACCTAGTTTTTGCCCCAACAACCCTTTCTACAACTCGCAACATTGCTTGTGATAGAGCATCGTCCTCTCTCATATGATCATGTGACCCAGCTTCAATCACAGGTGATGCAGGTGTGTCCATTTCAGGCATATATCCTAACGCCTCAAATACAACTCTAGCGCCTCGACCTCTACCACGGCCACGTCTATCGCGTTCACGACCTCTAGTTCTCATATTTGCTAATTCGATTTAATCTGATTAAGAGTCTTATGAATCAGTATGCTATTTCACTGTTTATTAAACAATATTTTATAAAGTACAGGAAGTAAAGTCGTTTTTGTAAAATGCATACTATAGTCTCAATCTCTATAGTTTCGACTCCTAAAACTAAAAGTTCTAGAGTGTTTCTACAATCATACCACAATAATCTTAATCATAAAACATATACTTACTTGACTTGGTGCCAGAATCCTGTGGTGCCATACTTTCTTTAAAACATGCATTTAAAATTCAAACAGCTTTGGAAAACATTTTTGAACCCAAACCACAGCTGAGTTTTCAAATTGGGCTCTGATACCATAAAATGTAACACCGTAAACCTGGCCCATGCATTATAACCGGATCTAACATGTCACATCAGAAAAACATGTTAAGTCATTTTTTTTGTTCATACTAAAAAGGGTTATTTGTTAAAATCAAGAAAACAAGTTTGATTTAAAATATTTGATAAAGTATTACAAACCTCGAAGGTTGATTTTGATAAATTGATAATCTAAACTAGAGATCTTATAAAACATGACTTTTAAAAATATTATTGATAGTTCGAGAGAAAATTTTCGAGTTAAAATATTTGTTAGAGTTAATTATGAAATCCCTTTGTTAATCTATTTTAGGAAATCTTTAATTTATGTTTTAGAAAAATTCCCATTTAAAATAATTCAAGCAAAATAAAAGTACGTCAAACATGTAACAAAATAAAATAATCCAGAGGCCTTATTACAACATAAAAACCCAAAGTAGTAAAGAGAACGGTAATAGAAATTTAAAGTTCAAAATAAAACACCATGTCTGAAGTATGGCCCCCCACCGAGTCATCCATGGCCCAAGTCCACGTCATTGAGCATTACCTACAAGTGTTAAGGAAACGGGGTGAGTTACTAGAACTCAGTATATAATCTTCTTACCGTTGTCTGCTGGGCTTGAATCCATATTTCAATATCTTGGTCCTCAGCCCATTTACATAACAGAATATATATGTAAGCAATGTATGCAACCCAACCCATCCATCCAACACACCCCCGTACCAACCATCACACCTGTGGGGATCAAGTCAACCCACCCTGCCATCACACCAAAACGCAGGAAAATTGCCATTTATAATATTTTATTATGGCCAAACCACCGATATCATGTATAAACATTATAATAAACAGTTTATTGTGGCAATGCCACCAGGCAACACTTCTCTTCAACACTTTCCCAACCCATGCAATATATGATAATGCAACATACATAATAGGATGTTCGCATCTAAATAGCAACCCTTTATCAAGAATTTAATACAAGGATTAGGCCCATTTAAGCAATAATAATTGGCCCATTAGGGCATTTTTGTCATTCGGCCCGTAGGGGCATTTTTTTGTAATTCGAACCATAGGGGCACTTTCATAATTTTAACAATCTTAATGCCGATTTTGTCAAATCTTTCAAAATAGTATACTTTAAGCATATTCCTTGTTTTATGCCAATTTTATGATTTTAGCCGTATAGTGCTAACAATCTACAATTCGACATGTTACCGAAACATAATTTTAAAAATATACGGTGTGAGATTACACACCTAATTACGGCAAGGATTAAACCGTCTTGATCTTCGGCACCTATGACAACATAACACTCGATTAATCTAACGGGCGAGATTTTTATTAATCAAAAACTACACCAAGCAATCTTTAATACTTACTCTCAAAATTGTGAACGACCACGATTTGTTGATTCTCTCCGGATAATGGTCCACAACCCAGTGGAAAATCTCGAATTGCCGATACTGCCCTTCATTTGAATTTAGGAGTAGGGATCGCAGATCCGCTCCTTTTGTGTTCTTCACTCACTTTCCCTTTGAAGTCGATACCCCTAGCCTCCATCGGATAAAATCTTAGTTAAAACGACATTACGATATATATATCGATTGTCCATGGAAAAAAGGCTCGACTTACCTTTATTTTCGTAAAATCCACAAGTGGATAGATCGAGCGATTTAGTCCCTAAAAGTAAATGTTTAGTCATAACCTCTATTCCGTTTAGCAAACTAACCAGTCAACGAAAAAGATTAAAAAAATAAATCATAACGAAACCCTTACCTTAATGGTTAGAAAACTGATTCCCACTGAATGTGCTTATAGCAATGGATGAATCAAAGGTTATATATATATATATATATATATATATATATTCGGCCTTCCCACTATAACTCTACACTAGAAGAATATCATAATATATGAGAGTAGAAGAGATATATTTTGCTAAAGAACAAAGTGAAATGCCGATTGGTAATGGACACACATAATCGGCTAAGTTGAAAAAAAGAAAATAAAAAAATGAAAAGAGTGGAATAGAGTCCCTTACCAATTCAGTCATAAAAGAGTGCCCAACACAAAAGAAAAAGAGTTAAAGAAGAAGAGACTTGGTGTTGATAGGTTCGGTTAGTGAAGAGAAAAGAGAAAACAAGATAGGAAGAAGTGTTAGGGAGTTTCGATTGACACAAAAATGAAAATGATCAAAATGGTCAAGATGATCAATATGAAATTGGTGTTTCGGCAACAAGAGAAGGATTAGTGTAAATGGATTGAGAATTTCGGCCCAATAAGGGAACAAAATGAACAAAAATGTAATTGAGTATTTGGCTAAAACAAAGAGAGAGAGTTGAGAAGAGAAACACAAATATGCTAATAGAGAGTAAACCTCACAAGCACAAAATTTGCCAAAAGACAAAAGAAAATTTGACTACCCCAAAAATCCCTTCCCAAACGTCAAGAATTGACCAACAAAACTTTCCAAAACATTCACCCATGAAAAGGCCAACATGTTCCCTCCTCTTACCTTTTCTTTTGATTCTTTCCTTTATTATCCCTTATCCTCCTCCTTACCATATTTCCTTAGCCACCATACCATAATTAAAAAGTCTTCCTTGCCTTAAATACCACCATGGCTGACACTTAGGGAAGGAACACAAAAAAAAAAAAAATAGTTAAAATTTTGCACCAAGGGGGATTCGGACCTCTTCCCCTAAAGCCCTTCATATGACACCACATCCTCTTTACCATATGCTCATTTATGCTAGCCAATTACTCACTTATTTCCATAAGCATTGATGCCACTTACTATTTCTTCTTCATAGGCTTAAACACCAAATTTTTACTAGGGCCTAATTCAACCCCGAGCCTTCATAAAATCCCTAAAAATAGACAATTAATATTTTTAACTAGCTTAACACAGGAAATAATGCAACACATAAAATTCTAAATTTTAGGATGTTGCAGGTTCGATGTGTGGTAATATCCATCACAATGGCTTCAACTTCACCCTATGGATCCGACAACATCTTTTTGGGAATAGTAGGGAATGCAGGCATGGGCCTGGTAAAGTTTTTCTGAAGAGATTTCTTGATGGCATTGTCCCTCCTTTTGACACAGTCCCAAAATAAATCCATTTCTTCTTGAGCTCTTCTAAGATCAATAACTGTCATCAGTTGTTGCTTCTTCATCAAACAAAACTATTGTTTCAACATCTCAAGAGCACCAAGCACTTGCTGCTTGAAATCATTATGAGATACGGATGGAGTGGCATGGGTACTAGTAGGTGGAGAAGAGGTTGATGTAAAGCCAGGATGCTATGAAACTTCTTCCCCTAAAAATCTCATGGTAATTTGTTTGGTGCTGGCTCTTTTGTTAGGGATTTTTTCCTCATTTGCTTGGATAGAGACATTGGCCCATTGACAAAGTGCAGTAATGAGAGATGGAAAATTTAGGGTGCTTGCATTCTTTTCTGTGCAACGATGAAGTTCTCTAAATATAATTTTTCCAACATTTATGTTTCCTCTAGTCAAAGTAGAGTGTAGTAACAACATGCATTCCTTTAAAATAGTAGAGTTATGAGTTGAAGGGCTAAGGAGAGATTTAAGAAAATGGTACCATACCCTACAATGAGGCTTCAATAATCATGATTGATGGTGTAGCAGTCATTCTGAGAAACTATCCATTTGGTCTATTCCACACATAAATCCTCAAGAACTTGATTGAGTCCTTCTGCTGTTATTTTCTTGACAATTTGAGAATGTTTATCAGGGCCTTTAGGTAAACCAAATTGTATGTTAATGGAGTATTCATCGAATAACACCGAAACACCACGTACATAGATAAAAGCATTATCTAGAGAGGTTAAATGGGCATAAATTTCCTTTATAACTGTCGTAAGAACATAGTCAAGATGAAGGTAAAGGAGTAGCCATCCATGTTTCTTTACCACAAAAGAAATTACTTCAGTGTTTCCCATAAAGGCTGAGCCTTGAAAAAGAAAGCCTTTTTTCAATATAAAATGGTCGTTTTGATGTGTTTGTGTTGTACTTTTCTTTAGCAGCTTTGTTGAAAATGATCTTGGAGACATAGAGGTTGATGAAGATGGCATACATTGAGCCATTTGAGAAGAAACAGTAATTGTAAAAAGAAAAAAGGTAAGACCTTTACAGTTATGGAGGAAAATCTAAAACTGGTGAAAAAGAAGAAACTAAAAATAACTTGGAGAAAGAAAATGAATCGACTAGGGTAAAAATAGGTGAGAATATACTCGTGAAATGGGGAATAAGTTTAGCAGGAAATTATGGCTTGACACAGTAAAGTAAGAATTAGGCAGGAAAAGAAAAAAATAATATAAAAATTAAGCTAAAAATTCGCAAGTATGCTAAGTGGGCTAACTATTACAAAGCCTAGGCTAAAATATACCTACAAAAAAAGAAAGTAATAAAATTTAATGAAACTGATAAAAGAAAGAAATCAAAAGCAAATTAATTAAAGAAAACCAAGCAAAAGAAAACACTACATAGTTTGAAGAGCAATGGAAGGTTTATCACGAAGGATGGGAGATCCCCAATAATGCTTTAAACGTTGGCCATTGACTTTGAAATTAAAGCTAGTCTTACCATATTAGACTTTTACAGCTCCATGAGGGTAAACATGCACTATCTCGAATGGGCCAGACCAATAAGACTTCAATTTGCCATGAAAGCATTTCAAGCTGGAATTGAACAACTCCATGCGTTGCCTTTTCTTTGTACAGTTTGGCATTCTCATAAGGTTGAGCTCTAAATTTCTCCATCTCATTCAGCTCCAATAATCAGTTATTGTCAGTATTAATCCAATCCATGTTCAATTCTTAATTTCTCAAAATGCCTTATGTTCAAGTTTAACAGGCAAATGATAAGGCTTCCCATAGACGAGCTTGAAAGGCGACATTCCCAATGCTGTCTTGAATGTAGTACGATAGTCCAATAAAGCTTCATCTAATCTGGATGACCAATCTTTGCTGGCGGGATTGACCACTTTCTCCAAAATTTGCTTAAACATAAAATTTGCCTGGGGATGATAGGCTAAGGCAATTTTAAATCTATTCAAGGCAATAGCAATGATAGACCATGGAAATTTTATGTTTAACCCCGTATCTATTCAAGGCAATAACAACTAATCAACAGTCAAAATGGGAACCTTCATCACTAATCAAAGCATGAGGATTACCAAACCTGGTGAAAATATCCTTATGCAGGTACTGATTTAGCATCATTTGTAGGGAGAGCGACAGCTTCAACATACTTGGAGACATAATCTATAGCCACAAGTAAGTATATATTGCCCCAAAAGGGTGGAAATGGACCCATAAAGTCGATTCCCCACACATCAAACAATTCAACTTCTAGAATATTTTGCAATGGTATATCAAACCTCTTTGATAAGTTTCCAGTTCGTTGACAATGATCGCAAGCTTGGCAAAATTCATGTGCATCTTTAAACTTGCTTGGCCAATAAAAGCTAGATTGGAGAACTTTTACAGCAGTTCTCATTACACCAAAGTGTCCTCCATATGGTGATGAATGGCAGTGGTGTAAAATACTCTAAATCTCGTTGCCCAGAACACACCTCCAAATTATTTGATCTGCTCAATGTTTCAATAAAAATAGCTTATCCCAATAATATTGCTTGGCATCATGGAGAAATTTTCTTCGTCTTTGACTATTGAGCTCATGTGGCAGCAATTCACTTAGTAAGAAATTAACGATATCGACATACCAAGGTAATGTTGTGGCAACCAGTTGTTGCTTATCTTGGAAATATTCCTTAATGAGTTGAACATTGCCATCTTCATTTCCTACTTCAAGTCTAGACAAGTGATCAACCACTTGATTCTTTGTGCCTTTCCTATCTTAAATTTCTAGATTAAATTCCTGTAGAAACAATATCCACCGAATTAATCTTGGCTTGGTGTCTTTCTCGGTCACCAAATACTTAATTGCAGAATGATACATTTAATTTGTAACTTTGGTGCCAACTAAATAGGATCTGAATTTTGTCAAATGTAAATACCACAGCCAATAGTTTCTTCTTAGTAGTGGTGTAGCTCAACTTCGTATCTGTCAGCGTCAGGCTAGCATAGTAGATGGCATGAAACACTTTATCCTTCCTTTGCCCAAGCACTACTCCTACAGTGAAATCGCTAGCATCGCATAGAAGTTCAAAAGGTAATGTCCAGTCCGGTGCTATGATAATCGATACTATTACTAGTTTCTTTTTCAATTCCTCAAATGCTTGGAAACAAGGCTCATCAGACTTGAAAGCCCTATTATGTTTTAGCATTGCACATAGGGGTTCGGATATCTTAAAAAAATCCTTAATAAGTTATCGATAAATCCTGCATGGCCAAGGAAACTTTGATTACCTTTAACTATAGTGGGTGGTGACAATTTATCAATAACCTCAATCTTTGCTTTTTCTATGACAATCCCTTGATGTGAAAATTTATGTCCCAGAACAATGCCTTCATAGACCATGAATTGGAATTTTTCCCAATTCAGAACAAGGTTAGTCTCTTTACACCGACAAAGAACTAGCTCTAGGTTTTTTAAACAACCTATAAAAGTACAGCCAAACACCGAGAAGTTATCCATAAAAACTTCCAAAAATTTCTCAACCATGTATGAAAATATTGCCATCATGCAACATTGAAATGTTGCAAGGGCATTGCACAATCCAAATTGCTAGAACGACAGAAATGTGCAAGTGTACACAATCGCAACAAGTGATAAAGTGACAAGTAAATGTTAAGTTATCGTACCCACAGGGACTTTGTAAGAAAATATTTATGTAACATCCCAAAATTGGGCCTAGTAGTATTGGGCCCATTGGGCCTTGGGCTTGGGAGCGTTTAAAGTTTTTGGAGAACAAGAGAATGGCATTATTTCAAGTTGAACTTATTAGGAAGGCAATTTTGAAAAGTTACAGGGTTTCTAGGAAGTTTCGGGTTCAAGTTAGGCCATAGGAAAATTTTAGTGTTGAAGCATTTAAAGGGGAGAAGACAAATGGCGTCTAGCATAAGGGAATAATTGGGCAACTTGCTAGTACAAGAGGAGCTTGTGGCTTAGTGGCAAGTGGCGTGAATGGCAGAGGGGAGAGCTTGGGTTCGAATCCCACCTAGTGCACTTATTTTGGATTAATTTTTTTGGTGCTTTAAGGTAAGTGTCGGCCATAGCATCAAAATGGAAAGGGAGACTTTTTATTGATGGAAAGATGGCTAAGGATTATGGTAAGGAGGAAAACAAGGGAAATAGAAGGAAAGAATCAAAAGAAAAGGTAAGAGAAGGGAACATGTTGGCCTATTATGTGGAGGATGTTTTGGAAAGAATACTTTGGGTCAACACTCATCTTTTTGTTAAAGATGATACAAAGTTTGGTAGGGGGGAAGGAGCCAATAGAGTTTTTTATGTTTTAGGACATGTAAAGTTTTCTTCTTTGGAGCATTTTGGGTTTTCTCTTTTCCCAATTTCTTCCCTCTCTTTTCGAAACTCTAAAGCCAAAATTGTGCACATTTCTCCTTTGTTTTTCTGAAACTATCAAGCCATTTTTTGCTATTACTTATCGTTCTCTTAGCCTTGGTTTCAGAAGTTGATTGGTAAGTGGGTGATTAGGCCAAATATTTGTGGTAAGATGTTACTCTTTATTTCGATGTTTTGCGCCGCTCATGTGATTCTATTTTGTGGTGATGATATCAATTTCCTGCTCTTGTGGAAGGGCCAAATATTGGATGAAGGCTAACCCTTTGGTACATCACTTATTTACTTTAGGAACTCGTTGCAATAGCCAAAGTGCAAGGCTGGATTTTAGAACCTAGTAGGGAAGGATCACGATTGTGGGGACAACGAAGAGTGGTTCTTTAGGAAATCCGAATAAGGTGTGTAATCTCATACCCTTCCGAATACATGTTCGTAATGGTGTGTAATCTCACACCTCTCTGAATATTTGCATGAAATGTTTTGTGATTCGGTGGAAAAATTGAAAAACCGAAAACCAGCATCTGTGACCACTCGGGCGTGCGCATGTTTGTAGTGGTAACCATATTTTGCAATGAAACAGTTTTTGGTTAGCAGCAGTGACGTGATTTTGAAAAATTATGAAAAATAGGAGAAATGGAGTTAGAAAGTGAATAAGATATAGAATGAAATCTTATTGTGTTTATTTTTATATGAAAGAAACATAGAAGGAAGAGAAATTTTATTTTATGTGATATTTTAATTTTAGTGAGAGTGGTTCTGAATGACATCGTGGTTCCCTGTTCTGTCTTGGAAAAATCATTCAAAATTGTACACAATGAATTATGAGTTATAATTTATATGTATATATTCCTTAGTGAGTCTATTTTCAAACGATACAATTGGGAGCAACATATGAAAACTGTACAAGTAGATATTTGAATTTAGGGCAAGAGAGGTCAGAACAGTTGGTTAGTGAAACAGGGAAGCTTTAATGAATAAACTGTACTAAATGGCTAAGCCAAAATTCTGGAAAACCTGTAGTAAGAAGATATATGAGTCTAGTTTCAAGGAAAATTTACGGATCTAAATTTTGAGCTTTCTAACTCTAGTTATAGTCAATTTAGTTAATATGACGCGGATGGACAGTTTCAATTTTTATGCCCCAAATTAGTAGTTAAGTCTGGGGTTGCGAATTTATGAAAATACCCTCGATGGGTAAAATTACAGAAATACCTTTAGGTTGTGAAATTTACTAAAATGCCCCTATGGGTTGAATTACGAAAATGCCCCTATGGGCCGAATTGCTAGAATGCTTTAGTGGGCCAAATTACAAAGTTCTATAATTTGCCGATTTACTATAATAAATTATTGGATTAATGATTGTTGTACACATATGTGGATATTATGTTTTATTATGTATGTTGCATTTTACATATCGCATGGGTTGGGACAAATTGAATGAATAGAAGTGTAGCCTTATGGCATTGCCACAATTTGTTCATTAATGTGCTTATGACTCTAGTGGCTCAACCACAAATATTATAAAAAGCAGTTTGACTGTAGCGTTTTTGGTGGCTCAGCCAGAAATATATTATAAATGGAAACTTGCCTGCGATTGGTGTGTTTGGCGGGGTAGGTTGACTTGATCCCCACAGGTGTGATGGGATGGTACTGGTTGTGTGTAGCGGATGGATTACTAGGATGGGTTGGGTTGCATATATTGCACACACATATATATATTCTGTCATGTAAATGGGCTTCGGCCCAAGATTATGCTATATGGGCTCAGGCCCAAGTTATTGCTTTACGAGTTCAGACCTAGTGGATAACGGTAAGGGGATTACGCACTGAGTTCTAGTAACTCACCCCTCCTTCTTAATCCTTGCAGGTAATACTCAATGATGTGGACTTGGGCCATGGATGACTCGGTGGAGGCCATACTTTGGAAATAATTTTTTCAAACATTAGTAAACTTGTTTTCCGTTTTAATTCATTACTTTTACTATTTTTGGTTTTAAAGTTGTAATAAGGCCTCTGAGATATTTTTATTTTGCTTTATGTTTAGCCGTACTTATTATCTTGTTTGAATTGTTTTAAATAAGAATTTTTCTAAAAACATAAATAAAGGTTTTTCCAAAATAGATTAACAAATGGATTTTATAACTAACTTTTACAAATATTTTTAATTTGGAAAATTTCTCTTGAATTATCAACGATATTTTCAAAAGTCACGGTTTTATAAGATCTCTAGTTCAACTTATCGATTTATCAATCAACTTTCGAGGTTAGTAGTACTTTATCAAATTTTCAAATCAAACTTATTTTCTCGATTATAGCAAAACAACACCTATTTTAGTATGAATAAAAAGGATTTAACATGTTTTTCTCATGTAACATGTCAGATCCGGTCATAATGCGTGGGCTGGGTTCGGGGTGTTACATTTTATGAAATGCAATTAAAAGAACCTTGGTGAGGAAATTCATTTTTTTTTTTAAAAAGGATTTAATAAAACTAGATTTCAACTAAGAAAATTAACAAAGAAAATTAAAAGCTAAAATTCCAATGCACGATTTTTGAAAAGCAATGTTAATCAATATGACATAATTGTATTAGATCAATTACATCTCTTAACTTAATATTACTAAAACAATGTTCATGTTGTTACAAATAAATTCACGACAACTAGATAATTTGTTAACTATAGCACATATAGACTTACAAAATTAAATAATCTCTTGAACATATTACTATGACAATTCAAATAATTAATCAATATTAATAAGCAAGTAAAATATTAAGTGATGTAACAATATATTCCTACATTGAAACAGTTTAGTCACGCTAATCTTGCAAGTTATGCAAGGCTAATGTACCATTTAATACCGTTGCTAATTTAACCCCCACCTACCTTAGAAGGTTAAACATGAATTGATTAAGTATTGTGTCAATTAATTATAATTTCAATATGATTAATAATTAATTCATTAGCTACATTACAATTATAATGCAAGTATAACATAATCATGGTTTTACTTAATCAAACAATTTACCAAGACCTATAACAACACAAACATGATTTTAATAACTTAAGCAGACGAAATGCAATCAACCTAACACGAATTAAATTTAAATCATCTTAATTGAATTTAGAATAATATTATAACAAATATTCATAGATATGTTCATAACAACAACAACAAAAGTTAAAGGATAGGAAACTAGAATCAAATCTCTTGTTTCTCCGAAGCCTGACTAGTTTGCTCCTCTCCTTCTCCACTCATTCTTGCTGTTGCACAACTTCTTTAAGCACTTTAATGTTGCTACCCAAGGTGGTTGAAGGGCTCTTTTCCAAGAGGGAAATCTGCAAGGAAATAAAATGGAAAAAATGGGAAACAAATGAGAGAATGTGAGTGAAAGGGAGAGAGATGTGTGGAATGAAAGGTGTGTTGAATGAATAGGTAGAAAGGGGTATTCATAGGTTGTATTGGCTGCTAAAAAAAGAAAAAATCAGTGGCCATATACCCCCCTTTGCTGGTCACACATATGGCAAAGTATGAATGTTTCAAACTTCGCTAAATTTAGCTTAGGGCAAATTTTTAAAAGCATAGAAAGTGGAGCGGTTTGAATGTGATTTCGGGAGACTTCAAGGGATAATTTACAAGTCAATAAATCAGCTATTTTGAGCTGATTTGGTCAGCATGTTGGACGGTTTTGGGCAGCCCAATTGCTTGGTTGGATTTGTCTCTCGTATTAGCACAATTGGGCCTCCTATCCATATTATAATTAATAGTAATTATTTAATCCTAAAATAAATTCGATAAAAAATAAAATTAATTATATTATGTATAAATATTCAAAATTTGGACCATCTTAGGTTGAAAAATTAATTCGCCTTGATGCTTCAAAAATTGTCTGTCGAGCCAATTTTCATCCTTTGTGCAAATCTATAAAAATAAATCAAAATTTATAAAAAATTATAAATTAATCAAAATTAAATCTATTAATAATTTAAGTATAATATAATTATTTTATAATTATATTATATTTTTGACAATATTTACTATGAAACTACATGAATTTGAGTTAAAAAGGGGGATGAAAAAGTCTATATATTTTCGTATTACCACACCCCCTAACTTAATTCATTTCTCATCCAGAGTAATGCGCAAATTGAAAAGAATTGCTTGGAAACACCTTTGAAAAATTCTTTTAGAAAACATTCTTCTAAAAATTATGAATTTAGTATACTTATGCTCGAGAACACAAAATTTTGCGTTTTATGCTACTTAAGTATACATATCAATCAAATTGATCTCAATTATTATCATGGTAGGAAAAATAGACTAAATGCTTTCTCAATAAAGACATGTTAAATCCCTAAAAATTTGATTTTCTTCCCTTATTTAAGATTAAGCAAGTTTAATTTATGCCTTCATATGTTGAACATAGTAATTTCTCTCCACTAATGTAGGTAGCATCGAAACTTGAATCAATAGGTCTATTAAATAGGTTGTAACGTGGCTAGGCTAGGGGTAGGTAAAAAATAGATAAATTTAGGCTAAGTAACCTAGACTCAGCTTGTATCGGACCTTCGGAATAATTACTTTTAATACACCAACTCATTTTTCTTTTACATGCGCTTTTGTATATCTATTTCTTTTGAGTACATATGCTTTGTTTTTACGAGCATTTGATACTTCTTTTCAACTCCCCCAAACTTATTTTCAAAGAATATTCTGAATTGTATTGAGTCTAGTGTTTTAGACAATTTAAAGATAATTAAGAGAAAAGTGATGGATAAAAATTGCAAAGGTTCAAATAAATTTAGGCCATATAGTCTCAAAGTTGGGTTTCAAGGGATAAAAATTCATCAAGATTGGCTTGAAAGGCTCAAACGGTCCAAACAAAAGTTTTCCTAAATCATTTTCAACATTCTATGCTTCCTATGATTTCGCGTTAAGAAATTACTAAGCCAATTCTAGAGACTTAAACTTTCATGCATTCCTAGCATTTCTAAGGGACTAAAAATTTTATGATATGATTTACATACTTTATTAAGAGTACATTTATGTTATAATTTAACATAACAATTACTAAAATACTAGAACACTTTATTCATACTGGAGTTTAACATACTTAACAAAATTTCATGTTTTTGAACAAAATATAACCTAACCATAATTTAAATAAAAATTTATTCTGAAAGGAAATAATTTCAATTTTTCGGTGCCCCAACTTAAGATGATCAATGTCCTCATTGTTAGAAGTGAATAGATACTATACACCAAGTACAATTCTAGGAAAGAGGGGGTGAGTCAATTTGAATGCTTAAGTACCCAACTCTCTCTAGATCCAAACCTAGACATGTACATTTCTATTGCCACACTTCTTATTTTGCAACTTGTTCATTTTTATTTATGATTTCCCACCTCTTATTTTATTATGTAAGAAATAGAAATCCTAATAAAACCTAATCTTAAAAACATTAAATATCCTAAAAAAGAAAATAATATAAAATAAAGATCCCCCCTTTTTATTTATTTGCAGATCCCTCTGAATCTAAATCATATTTTTCTCCACTATCTTTTTTTTCCATGAATCGCTTTGTTCCCTCTTCGATATTGGGCTCATGGTTCAAATATAAAATCTGGAAACTCAAGCACAAAAATAAATGGGTCATTGAATATTTTCGTAAAAGCACTTCTCATTGAATCATATCGTATTTTTTAATATCTCCAGTAAGCTTATTGCTGCCACTACATATGTTGCATTATGTCCATTAACTTTGAAAACTGATCACGAAGATCTGGGCAAGGCAATTGAGTTCTGAATGTTGAGGTTTCCATGTCAGGTTCAGTTATTGGTTCTATTGGTTCTACCTTATGAGGAATTTCAGCTGACTGTATTGGTTCGATCTCTGTGGGATCTTCTTCTTCTTCTTGGGATCCTTGCTCAATTCAACTGGTTGCTGCAGAACAAAATCTTTAGCTATTCGATAAAGGTCCCAATATGTGATTGTGCCCTGGCTATAACCTATATTCTTTACGTTTGCAAGAATTTTAGCTTTCAAGCACAAAGTTGTTATCATAAAAGGAAAGTAAGCTGGGCCAGAACGTCCAGCGGCACAATTTTGCATTTCTCTTAGAATGATTTTTCCTACATCAATCATCTTTGTCATTAAAATCGAGTATAACAAGATCATTCGCTCTAATGAAATTGTGGTTCTATGTGAAATAACCATAAGGCTGAACCGAATGAAATAGAACCATACCTTCGCTAATGGTGTCAAATATTCTTCGCGACAAGTGTGAGTTCCATGCTTTGACACAATCCACATAGAACTCGGACCTGTGAGTTTCTTGAGAATTTATTGCAGCTTTTCAGCCTCAATCATCAAAGAAGAATATCTGTTGTTTTCAAAATTAGGTAATTTAAAGAATTCATTAATAGCGTTTGAGCTTATTAGTACCTTGATTCCTCATAAAGAAACTTCTATTAATTCATTTGAGGTTAAATTCGCATAAAAATTCACAAACTAACTCTTCATCTACACTAAGTCTTTTCTCACAAAACAACTTCCAACTGAGACTTCAACAATTTGTCAAATGCACGCCATGAAATCGATATAGTTGCTTTCTTTTAGTGTAAAGCCTTTTTCAGGGACCGTTTGCTGATTTTCTTTATTATGCTATCATATCTCGCTTTGGCTTCTTCAAAATGGAATTTGTTTTGTGATTCCTTAACTTGGAAAGAAGCACGAGTTCTTTTCGAGGCATGGTTAACCTGAACATAAGATGGAAATAATTTTTTCTCAAAAATTCAATTTGCATAAAAAATTAATAATTCAATAAATTGAAAAATTAAATATTCCAATAAATTTGAAATTTACAAGAAAATTTTTATTACCACCTTTGTATAAAAATTAAGAACTTAATAAAATAGATAAAAGAATGTGAAGCTAAAGATGTTGATTTAGGGTTTGTTTGAGGGTAATTGGTTAGTGGCATGGTGTAAAGTTGATGGAAATGGTGGTTGAGCTGTGCTATCTTATGAAAAAGGTGTAGAGTGTGTGAAATAATGGAGCACGTGGTTGATGTAAGGGTGAGCACGGCTAGGTAAAGGAAGCAATAGTGTGCGGCTGGTGCACAAGCAAGGTGCGAGCAGTGACTGTGCATGCGGGAGTAGCAGGACTGGTGCACAAGTAGGTGCATGGGCAACAGGGAGCAATGTCAATGTGCGAAGCCTAGCATGAGCGATAGGTGTGTCGACTGGATCACCAAGCAGGGCAGGTAGCAGTAGTAGCATGAGGGAGCTGGTGTGGGAGCTGTTGGTTAGGTGCACTAATTGTGCGTAATTGGGCATGTGTAACTGCTAGCTGAATGGGAGCTGCTGGGTAGTGTTGCTGCTAGTGGTTAGGAGATGCGACACTAGGTTGATTTGGATGCTAAGGCCGATGGTGGAACGGGTGTATGGGGAAGTTAGATGAACGGTGTGAATAATGGATGAAGGATGTGGTATTTAAAGTGATAGAGGGTAAGAGTTCAATTAGAATTCTTAGAACAAATTAATAATAAAATATTCTAAATCCTAATGTAATATAAAGTTTATAAAAATTAATAAATAATATAATGTATATTAAAATATTATTTCCTATTAATTTATTTATTAAGATAAATTTTATTACAATATGATAAAGTTTAAGTTGATCCTAATTCTATACAAAGTTGAGAATATAATAACTATACATTATAAGAAATATAAATATATATTAATTATTCTCACTTTATTTATTAAAAATTAAATTAAGAACCTTTATTTTAGCTGCCTTTAAAAATATTTACAAAAAGAGACAACAAATTTTTAATATTTACAAAAAAGAACAACCAACATTTTCAAATTAAGTATATAAACTTAAAGAAAATTTGAAAATTGAGTTGTAATTAGAGCTTGAGAAAATTTTGCACGAAGCACATAGTGGATGTTTATCTGTTCATCCAGGAAGTACAAAGTTGTATAATGACTTGAAGAAGATGTACTGGTGGTCGGGAATGAAAAGAGACATTTCAGAGTTTGTATCGAGATACTTGGTTTGTCAGCAAGTGAAAGTTGAACATTAAGTACCTTCCAGTTTACTTCAGTCGATGATGGTTCTTAAGTGGAAATGGGACAGAATTACTATGGATTTTGTGACAGGTTTGCCTTTGACATCGAAAAAGAAGGATGTCTTTTGGGTTGTTGTTGATAGGCTTACAAAGTCGGCTCATTTATTTTGTGACGGGTTTGCCTTTGGCACCAAAAAAGAAGGATGCTGTTTGGGTTGTGGTGGATAGGCTTACAAAGTTGGCTCATTTTATTCCGGTATATACTAACTACTTGCTTGATAAATTAGCTGAATTGTATACTTCTGAAATTGTGAGATGGCACAGAATGACTTTTGTTGATTATATCAGATAGAGATCCGAGGTTCACTTCACGGTTTTGGAAAAATTTACAAGAAGCGTTAGGTAAGAAATTAAATTTTAGTATCGCTTTTCATCTGAAAACTGATGGTCAGTCTTAACGAGTAATTCAAATTATTAAAGATATGATGCAGTGTTGCGTTCCCGAGTTCCAAGGTAGTTGGGAAAAGTATTTACCATTGGTAGAATTTGCCTACAATAGTTTCTAGTCGAGTTTGAAAATGGCGCCTTATGAGGCATGTATGGACGTAAGTGCCGAACACCCTTGTATTGGACCGAACTAAGAGAGAATTAGATTCACGGAGTTGAGTTAGTCAGAGAAATAAAAGAGAAAGGAAAAGTGATTTGTGATTGTTCAAAAAGTTACTTCGGATAGAAAAAAATCCTACGCGAATTTGAATTGCAAAGAGATTGAGTTTCAAGTTGGTGATAAGGTATTTTTGAAAGTGTCACCATGGAAAAAAGTTCTTAGATTTGGCCGGAAAGGCAAATTGAGTCTGTGCTTTATTGGACCGTATGAGATTACCGAGAGGATAGGGCCGGTAGCATCTCGGTTGGCTTTGCCATCTGAGTTGGAAAAGATCCATGATGTGTTCCACGTGGCTATGTTGCACCACTACCAATCAGACCCTTCACATGTGATTGTACTGACAGAGGTTGAAATTAAACCGGACATGACTTATGGTGAAGAGCTGGTTAAGATTTTAGCTCGAGAAGTCAAACATTTATGAAATAAAAGTATAGCTCTTGTGAAAGTATTGTGGCAAAGAAACGGGGTAGAAGAGGCTACATGGGAGCCTGAGGAGGCTATGAGACACCAATATCAAAACCTTTTTATCAGTATGATTTTCGGGGATGAAAATCCTTAAGGGATGGAGAATTGTAACAGCTCGACTTAGGGCCTAGACAGAATAGTGGTTGCGAAACCACGAATCTAAAGTAGAAATATATGCTTTATGGTTTTTATGAGGTCTATGACATGTTTGCATGGTTGTGTGAAAATTTCATGAAGAAATTTTATGATTTAGTAATTAATTTATCTTTTAGGACTAAATTGGAAAATTTGAAAAATATGAGATTCTAGAAGTTTTAAGTATGAGATAGCATTAGAAAATTTATTAGAGGTCTTTATTTAGTAATTAGACCATTATATCTCATGATGGACAAAAATGGACATGGAAGGGAAAAATCTCAAGGAAGGGTCTTAAGGGCAATTTGGTTATTTAGTTAATAAATTAATAAAAGGGAAAAAGAAGTCAAAATTGGTTTCCATCTTCTTCTGTAACACCCCAAACTCGGCCTAAAAGTTAGGCCCGAATCTGGCGTGTTACATGGAAGTGTTTTTCAAAACCATATTTCTTGTTGTTAAAACTTGTTTGAGAGTTAAAGCCTCTTTGTTAAAACACAAAACACTTAAGCAATTGCTATCCACTTGAAGACATAATTACTTTTAAAACCTTATCTGTTGCGGAAGCATATTTAAAATAAACAATTTAGGAAAATGTGATGTTTAAAAATTGAGTTGTAGAAGTACTTTCAAAACGTTGAAGAAATGTAGTGTTTTGAAGACAGTTATCATTTTGGAAATCGTATTCCACTTTTAGCTGTTAGAAAACATCATAAAAAAAATAAGTTAAAAATAGAGAGGCCGTATTACAACCCAAATCAAAATATTTAAAAGTACATAATCAAAACAGTAAGCATAAGTAGTGTGTGGTCTTCTCCGAGTCCCTCGCAGCTCCAATCCGTCTAAGGCTGAGGATTACCTGTACAGTTAAAAACGGGGTGAGTTTACGAAAAATCAATGTGTAATCCCCTTACTAGAGTAACCGTCAGTATACAGAAACGGAACCCAAAATAGTCTGAGCCAAAGCCTTTTAACAGTAACAGTACAGTCCACTTCAGAGCATATGTGGGCCAAAACCCACTACCATATCATTTGGGTCACATCCTATATAGAATCAATTAGTCCTAGCCCAAACCAATAACAAAAGAAGTAGGCCTAAGCCTAGTAGAGTGATAGATCTCATAAACAAGTATGCAATAGTATGAGGATGCATCCCACCCCGATCCAGCCAACACACCACCCGTACCAACTAACACACGATGTAGGGATGAAATTGACCCACCCAGCCAACACACCAAGAATAGCATTGCGGCACTAAGTCAATAGAACGGTTCAGCGCCGTGAATAGAACGACTATAAGCCATAAACATTGCAGTAACACTGCCAGTTAACAGAACGGCTAAAAGTCATAATCAAAATGGTTATAAACCATAATCAGGATGGCACAAAGCTATCAGTAATTGTAATAAGTTTGGCACGTAGCCATCAGCGACGGTAATATAATCGGAACACAACCATGAGTAATTATGATCGACACAGAGTCTTCAATATATAGGTTAGGCACATAGCCACGGGTAAATACGATTGGTAAAAATCCATAATCAAGATGGCATAGAGCCATAATCAGATTACACGGCTGTAAGCCATCAGTCGGTCCACAGTCGTCATGCGACCCGTATAACCTCAACAGATCAATATTGGATCCACAGTCGTCATGCGACCCATGCGACCCTATCAGATCAATGCTGGATCCACAGTCGTCATGCGACCCGTGCGACCCTATCAAAACTTCTTCTGTATCAATGTCCCAACCCCATGCAATATGTCGTGTATGTCATGCTCAATCATTACACGTGTATGCAAAATGGCCATGCTCAGTAACAATCATTTAAACATGTAATAAAAGCATATCAGTCATAAAACCACAGTCAAATTAGCCAACTCATAGTCTAAGTCATGCATTTAACCACAAGGGCAAAATAGTCATCTTACACCATAAAGGTATTTCAGTGATCCTACCCTATAGGGGCAATTCAGTAAGTCTACTCTATAGGGGTATTTTGGTAATTTAGCTAATTAGGGGTATTTCGGTAATTTTGTAAATTGAGGTATTTCGATAATTTCGTAAATTAGGGGTATTTCGATAATTTCACAAATCAGGGGTATTTTGATAATTTTCCAAACTAAGGTTATTTTGATAATTTTGCAAATCGAGGGTATTTCGATTATTTTGTAAATCAAGGATATTTCAATAATTTTGCAAACTGGGGGTATTTCAGTAATTTCACAAACTGGGGTATTTCGATAAATTCGCAAACCAAGTGTATTTCAGCAATTTTGCAAACCAGGGGTATTTCTATAATTTTGCATATCAGGGTATTTCAGTAATTTCATAAATTGGGGGTATTTCAGTAATTTCATAAATTGGGGGTATTTCAATAATTTTGCAAACTGAGGGTATTTTGATAATTTCACAAACCAGGGGCATTTCAATAATATTGTAAACCAAGTGCATTTCAGTAATTTTGTAAACCAAGGGTATTTCAGTAATATCACCGTGTGACCAGTATTTCGGCATTTGCCGCTCTACAGCTAGAGTAGTGCAAAATATACACCTGATAGGAATCTGGAGTTAATCCGCACTCCGAACACTCCTATGCGCAAACGCCAACCAAGGTGTGCTTACTCTCCTCATAGATTGCTCTATTTAAAGCCAGCTTCTCACCTACTCCCATGCTAGCTTCCTTATGTGGGATCCCTCTATCAATCCTCCAAAATCATTCCAACTACAAAATAAATATCCCTTGTTGCTTGCAATTGGATTCGAACCCTTGACCTCTCCTATGCTCCAGACTCTACATACCACCACAACACAAGCTCCTTTTGTGTAACAAAACAAGCACAACTAAATATAAGCCTATGGGCCAAAGTCTAAGTTCATTTAAATGGGAATCAAAATGAATTACAAATGCCAAGACTTGAACCCAGGCTCCCTTGCAACCTTAATGACGCCTTGCCACTAAACCACTCACTTCCTTGTGTCATTTTTCCCCACATTTTATTATTAACGCCTTCTTACTTACATCCAGGGTTTTATTCACCTAAAACCAAATTTTTTTTCCTAAAGCCTAGGTTTGAATCTGGGACTTCATGGAAACCCACTAACCTTCCAAAATCACTCACCTAATAGGTCCAACTTCCATTAGTGTCGTTCTCTTGTTCTCAAAAAATTTTACACACTCTCATGCCTAAGGCCCAATAGGCCCAATTCTACTAGGCCCATAATTATGGGCGTTACATCTTCCCTAAGTGCTAAAAATTGAAGAGAAGCCATAGCTAGGGTTTTGTTCATTTTTAAGCTCAAAGTAAGTGCATCATAGCCCCGTTTTTAATGTTCTTTATATTTTTAAGATTCTCGTAGCTCGATTTAGCTATTTCTAACCATATTTTAAGCTAGAGTTCATGTTCAAAAATTACCTATGTATGACATGCATGTATTTTGATGTCTAATGGAGGAATATGGAAATTTGATGTGTGGTGAACATCTTTCTCTAAGTGATTTTTCATGGAAACAGTTAAAAAGGACCTATTTGTAAAAGTGATAAAATGTGTAGTAAAAATTAGTTTTGAAGGAAAATGTGAGCTATTATAAGCTTAAGATAGGTTCAGCTAGGCTTGGGTAACCAAGAAAATGAGCACATTTCATCATACGAGCCTAGGGACCATTTTATAAATATGTGAAAGTTTAGGGACAAAATTATAATTTTTGCCAAAGTATGATTTATAGGTTGTTTTAGATAATTAAATAAGTGAAATTTGTCATTATAGATCAAGAAAACACCAAGTTTGGACCTAAATCGAGGAAAGAACAATATGGTCTTGAACAACTATCTATATTTTGGTACCAAGGTAAGTTTGTGTGTAATAAATCAACATTATGTTATTATGTATTTAAATGCTTGATATTACATGAAATGTATATTCTTTTTATGAAATTGGTTAATGAGATCTCGTTGAAAAAAATGATGAAGTTTTACTTTATCGAAGTCCCGGTTGAACCTTAAGAATAGAAGGATACCTTGTCACGACATTAGATTAATAAGGTCCCGTATAAGACAATATCTGGGATATGGCCTCGGCATCGAATTGAGATCTCGTTTAAGACCATATCTGGGATATTGCATCAGCATCAAATAGTGATTCCGTGTAAGACCATATCTAGGACATGGCATTGACATACGATCTTGTGTAAGACCATATCTGGGATATAGCATCAACATCGATATGATATCCTGTATAAGACCATATCTGGGATATGGCATCGGCATCAACATGTGATTCCATGTAAGACAATATCTGGGATATGGTATTGGCATCTTACTACGTGTATGATAATTTCTAAGTATCCTTCGATATTCCAAGTGGTTCAGCGGGGTAAAGAATTAAAGTTTATGTTAAAGATGGAAAAAGGGATAAAGTTATGTGATGGAGTGATACAGGTAAATATGTGAAACTCACGAGAAATGAGTCTGGTATGTGATATGTGGTTGGTAAGAGCGAGCATGAGTAAGCCATGTCAACGTCCCTTGAGAATTTTGTGTTAATTCAAAATGTAATAAGTGGATGTTATTAAAACATTTTATATTGTTATCTATTACATGCAAACTTACTTAGCTTTATGCTTACTCACATTCTTTTCCCTTTTCCTGTAGTATCGCCAAGCTAGCTCGGGGATCGAAGGACGTCAGAGCTCATTTCACACAATCAAGCTATTCTTTTGGGTAAACTAAAGTTTGATTATTTTAGGAATGGCATGTATAGGAACTTGGCCATTTTGTTATATGTCATATTGGTTAGCCAATGTGTGGGCTACTAATGTTACTCATTCCATTTTGTAAATGGCCATTAGAATTGGCCAATACTAGTTAAGATATATCTATTCAATGATGATGAAATTCATGAAGTGCAAGCTTGCGCAATTGAATGAGTCATGTGTGAAGCTTATGCATGATGAATGCAGTGTGAAATTAAGGTGTGGATGTCTTGATTGTATATATTAGAGGTGCATTATTGTTATGTTATGAGTTACTGGAAATGTTATAAGCGTGGTTGTTTTTTAGGGTGGTAAATGGCTTGGTAAATAGCCTTATATTTGTCCACACAGGTAGACACACAGGCGTGTGTCGAGGACGTGTGTGACACATGGTCAGCCTAGTGGGCGTGTTGATAGGCCGTGTGTCCCCTGCATCCAAAGTTAGAAAAACAGGATGCCCAGTAGTAAACACACAGGTAGAGACACAACCGTGTGTCTCAGCCATGTGAAGGACACGACCTAAGGACATGGGCGTCTACCCAGGCCGTGTGAATTCTTCACATTAATTACGAGATTTAAATTTGCCACATAGCCTAGCACACGGGCGTTTGACCCTAAATGTCCGCTGACGTTATAAACATGTCAAGGTTTTCATGACTGGCTAAGACACGGACGTGTCATGGTCGTGTGAAGGACACGGGCCATCAACACAGACGTGTGCCAGACCATGTGACAAACCCTGTAGGTTCGAAATGAAAAATAAAAATCCGCACGGACTAGGGGTATAGGCATGTATGACCACATGGGCGTGTGGCCCTTTTGTGAGCAAAAAATTTCTAAGTGTTCGTAAGCTTTCGGTTCAGTCCCGAACTACTCTAAATGTATGTTTCGGGTCTCATAGGCCCATAACAGGGACGTTATGAACATGAATGAAAAGTTATAAGTTGGAATGAAAATTTATGGCCTAATTTTGTATGATTAAGTATGTTAAGTCCGATAATGCCTTGTACCCGATTCCGACGTCGAATACGGGTAAGTGGTGTTACATTTAGTGGTATCAGAGCTATGGTTTAGTCATTTCTCAAATTACCGCAACATGTTTGGGACTCTAGCTATACATGTCATATGTATGTGTAGTCTGATGACTCCTGACAATTTAAAATATGTTTTCATATATCAAATGGATCCTGATAGAGCAGTGGTAGATGATATAGAAAGTAACGCGTCGGCCCCCGCCCAAGGGATGGTGCCAACTGAAAATAAAAATAGATCAGTAACTGTGAGTCAACGAGGAGAGGCTCGGGAATCCTTCTTCTAAATGATGAACGAGTTATTCTCAAAGTTCGTTCAAACGAATCCAGCCGCTCAACAACAAGCTCCACCCCCTCCAAACCCTCACCCTAACCCTGTAGTTACCCAAGTTTTAGAAATGGTAATAAGGGAAAATCCCCCAGTTGATAGAATATAGAAACCATGAGCTGAAGAGTTCCGAGCTAATAAAGATGACCATCCAGAAAGAGCATAATTCTAGCTTGAAAATACCATTAGGGTATTTGATGAATTGTCTTGGACACCCGAAGAGTGTATGAAATGTGTTGTGTCTCTCTTGAGAGATTCAGCTTATCAGTGGTGGAACACCCTTGTTTCGGTTGTACCAAGAGAGAGTTAATTGTGAATTTTTCCAAGAATAGTTCCGAAAGAAGTATATTAGCCAAAGGTTTATCGATCAGAAAAGAAAGGAATTCCTTGAGCTAAAACAAGGTCAAATCACGATAACCAAATATGAACGTGAGTTTGTAAGGCGCAATAAACACGCTCGGGAGTGCGTATCCACCGAAGCCATCATGTGTAAGAGGTTGGAGGACAGAGTAAATGAGGACATCGATTGTTTGTTGGTATTCTAGAACAAAAGGAATTTCATGTGTTAGTAGAGAGAGTATGCAAGGCTGAATAATTTTTCAAAGAGAAAAGATAGGCTGAAATTGAGTCCCGAGACTCGAGGAAGAGACAGCTGGGTAAGTCATTTCAATCCTCGTTGTAACACCCCTTACTCGTGTTCAACGTCGGAATCGGATACGAAGCATTACAAAAATTATCTTGCTTAAACATACAACTTTGGGCTATAAAATGTCATTTCAACATAAAACTTCTAATTCATATTCATAACATCCTTATTATGGGCCTACGAGGCCCTAAACATACATATGGAAGGTTTCAGAATTAAACCAAAAACTTTTATGCTCTTAAAAATTTTTTGCCTAAACAAGGCCACCCGCCCCCGTGAGGGCAGGCCGTGTGATCACACATGCCTATGTTTCTAGCCCTGTGGAGTTTACTTTCATTTTGAACCTACAGGGATTTTCACACTGCAAGACACACGCTCGTGTCACTGACCTGTGTCCTTCACAATGCCTCAACACGTCTATAGGCTCCACCCGTGGTCGATATTGACTTGCTTCACACGGCCTATCACATGCCCCTATGTCTGGTCCGTGGTCGACACTGACTTGCATCACTAACATGCAAGGGACACACCGCCCAGCCACGCACCCATGGGGCTGAATGTGTGTCACACACGACCTAGACACACGCACGTGTGTCTACCCGTGTGGACATTTGAAAAGCTATCTACCAAGCCAAATGCCACCCTATACAACAAACATACTTACACCAATTTAATCCAACATATATTAGGACTCTAAGGCACTACTAAAAACTCAAATCAAAGCATCCACACAAGCATACATTTCATGAAATGTAACATCCTGAATTAGGGGTTGTTTGAAAATTTAATTATTTGTTTTCCCATGTGTGTGTGTGCTTGAAGAAATAAATACTATGATTTATTTGGCATGTTCTAAGGTCTAGAAATAAACCCGAGCTAGGCCTGACTTAGGGTTAAAAATTTCTTTTTAAGTATTTAAAAGAAGGAAGCTAGGTGAGATAGGGGTTAAATAAAATTAGGGAGAAGCATGACACAAAGAATGGGATTGGCTAAGTGGCTTTCATGCGTAACTTAAGAGTTGGAGGAGAAGAGGGTGCAGGTCAAAGGTTTGAGCTGTTGGAGTGGCATTTTGGCATTTTAATTTTTGGAGTGATCGGCCTAGGAAGGCCTTATAATTAAATGTGGAGGTGTTATGACATGAAAGACGGTTCGGTGGAGTGGCTTGGGGTGCCACTTAAGGGCCTTGGTATAAGGACTCGGGTTCGAGTCATGATGGATGCAAGAGTGTTTTATTTTTTGGGCTTTTCGGCGTTAAAGGAAAGGGGGCCAGGTAAGAAGGCTTTAAAATTTAATGGAGAGGGTTCATGACATGAAAGTCAAATGGGGAGAAATGGCCTGGGGCGTTAGAAGAGAGGGCTGGGGCATGAGGTTCCAAGTTCGAACCAAAGAAACAGCATATGGTTTTTATTTTTTTATGCTGCTGGCGTGAATGGGAGAGTATTGGCTTAATTTTGGACTCTTAAAAGTGATGAGGATGAGCTTAATCTTTAGTTATTTTCGGCTGGAGGGTAAGTATTAGTAGTTTATTTTCATTTAAATTATTGAAGAGTGATTAGGAGATTAAAAGTAAGATAAATCTAGTTTTATTTGTGATAATTAAAGGCTGGAAATTTATCACCAAAAAGAAGGTGATGGCCGAAATAGGGACTCCTTGGGGGCTGTCTACATTCGGTTTATCACTCAAAAGAGGGGCCGAATTTCATAGGCAAAATTCTTTTCTTTTCTTCTCCAAACTACTGCTGCCGAATTCTCCCTTGATTCTTAGCCAAAATTGTTCAAAAATTTCCAGTTTCTCTTGCTTCTTTTTAGCCGAACCTACCCCTCTTCTAATCAAAATTTCCAAACCATTCCATCTTGTGATTAGGCCGAATCTTCTCCCCTCCCTAACTAAGCTACTGCCGATTTTCATGGTGTGGTAAGTGATCTCTCTAAGTTTAATCTTTATTCTTATTATGGCTAGTCGAAACCATGAGGCTTAATCATGTGTTTTTGTATGACTAAACCTATTCAGGAATTTGGATCTGTAACCCTTTTTAAAAGCCAGCATTAAGATGAATTGAGAGGTCTTCTGGGATTTAAGGTAAGCATGGTAGAAAGGCTATGACATTCGGCCATAAGCCTTGTTGATATATAATTGAGCGAAGCCGATTTTAACTAGTGTTTTGGTAGGGATCTCGACAAATCAAGTTCTTTTCGGGATTCTTTTTCAACCGTTTAAGGTAAGAGCCTTTGGTATTATGAGGATATGGTCGAATAGGCCTATGGTACTAACATTGATGATTGGCCGAATTTAGGGTCAAGGATCTAGCATCGTAGATTCGGTTTTTCGGGATTTGTTAGTCTCACAAGTAAGCAGGTGTGTAAACTCTTTACACACTTTATTAGTAAACTTTGCTTTATTGTTGCCCTTGTTAATAATTATTGTAGTGATCTATGATATATGCTTGTGGGCTTAAGCATGGATTCCGGGTAAGTCCCCTATTACATGATCTTTTGATATGTGACTTTGTATGCCATCACATGCTGTTAAATGCCATGCCTAAAACATGATATATGATAGTTGATATGTGAGCATGATGATGGTGGGATTGATGAGAGGAGGGGGATGATTTTATGGACTGTCGCCAGTGGTTTTGACCACAAGATGGGTTGGCCCCATCAGATTATTTGTGACCTATGGTAATCAGTGGTTTTGACCACACCGATTGATAAATTGCGACTAAGTCCCAGTGGTTTGGTACTACCAGTGGTTTTGACCACACTTGATAAATTGTGACCTATGGTCATCACTGGTTTTGACCACACGATGGGTTGGCCCCATCATTTAAATTTGTGACACTAGTCACCAGTGGTTTTGACCACCAGTGGTTTTGACCACACGGGGTAGAAAAGGAGTATGGATGGTTAGTTGGGTTGCATGTGCATGTTTATTAATAAATTGTGTATGAGTTGTATTTTCTGGGTGGGGGATTACACACTGAGTCTTGGTGACTCACCCCTCCCTTACCATTTTGCAGATGAGTAGATCGAGGAGATGGAGCCGGAGAGGACTCGAGGCGGCCATGCTATCGTTGGATTCGATTTACTTTGCCATTGTTAAAATTATTTACTTTCTAAGTTTTTTTTTTATTTTGGGATTGTAATAAGGCCGCTATAATTATTTTGGATGTTATTTTTTTTGATTTATGTTATGCTACACATGATTTTACAAATGATATGTAAACCGGTTAAAAGTAACTTTTCAAACTTAATAAACTTCCACGGGTTTTTCAAAGATGTTACCATCGGGTAACAAAATAAACCATGTCAACTATACCTTAATGATTTTAAAATTTTACATGATCAAACGTTTTCAAAAGGGTTCATCAACCCAACAATGTTTATAAAAAGCCCAATTGAGTTATCAAACCCCGTTTTAAAACCTTATCCATATTTTAACAAGATTTCACCGGACACTCAAAATGTTTTAAATTACTCCGTGACATACCAGATCCGGTCAGGACTCATGGGCCGGGTTTGGGGTGTTACATTTTTGGTATCAGAGCCAGGTTCAAAACTTGGCTGTGGGGGGCCCAAGGCCCAAAATGTTTTGTTTTTGATTAGTAGGCCTTATTAGAATGTTTTGAAATTATTTTTAGCTTGAACAGCATGGCACCGAGTCTCCGACACCTATCCGCCTAGGTAAGTACTTCTATCCATTTCCTTGTGAATTTTTGATGAGGGGTAGAAGGGAAAAATGGGGACGTAGAATACTAGAATAGAAATTATTGAACTCTAGGGCTAGCATACCCCAACAAACAATGCATAAGATTTAGTAACTCCATAAACCAACCATGTGAGTTGTCACTGAGCAAGGGATGTGGCAATCGTTATACGCATGTCTAGGATTGGATTCGGTGGGGGCCTAGTATTTAAGCAGTCCTCGTGACTCACCTCCTACTCACACGAATCCTACCTGGTGCATAGTAACGATTGATCCTAGCTGAGACGACACACTCACAGGCTAAACTCGATAACTAAAACCCGAAAGGGACTAGCCGTTTTATTTTTTAAATAATTAAAACTTCGCTTTAAAAAAATGACTAAAATACCCCTCAGTTGAAAAATGACCAAAATACCCCTGGTTTGAAAATTACCAAAATACCCTCTGTATGAAAAAATTTTAAATAGAAAATTTTCAAAATATCCTTCTTTTGTGAAATCAACTAGAACCAAATTTTGGAAATCTTTTTATAAAAAAAATTACAAAATTGCCCTAACCATCAAAATTACTAGAATGACCCTGATTTTCAAAACTTCGCAATATCACTGTTTTAAAAAATGCAATTCTCAAAAAGAGCCCCCAGAGGTTTACAACTTTTGAAATATCCCTGATTTATTAAATTTTACAAATTTACCCCGATTTGCAAAAAAATTACCAAAATGCCCCTGAACTTCAAAATTACCGAAATACCCCCGAAATTTAAAATTTTTCAAAATACCCCAGGAATTTAAGAGTTCCAAAATAACTTTTTGATAAAATCATCCGAAAACTTTTATTTTTGAAAAATTACAAAAATACCCTTGTAGGACAAATTATGAAAATACCCCTGGGTAGTGGAAAAATAATCACCATGAAAACTACAACGTCTCTTTGAATGAATGAATGGAAAACTGTGTGCATGTATGATACGAAAGAACCACTCCTAAAACTCTTGTCATAATATTTCTTCGGGGATAACCAAGTGAAATACTAATGCATAAAATTCTTAAACAGATAAGCGCAATCGTTAGAATGAGTTCAAGAGGTCGTGGACATCCGCCGCGTGGCCGTGGAAGGGGTAGGATGACCTTGTCTGAGCCAGCAGGGTCCAAACATGGGTCTGAAAATGAGATACCAGATCTGTCGACCGCGAAAACTGAGTTCGAAGATCAGACCGGTCATAATGATGTGGTATCTCAAGCTATATTACGGGTTTTAGAATGAGTTGCTGAGGCTGGCGCGGGTGCAAGAGCTCGTAAATTTGTGGTTGAATGACTCTGGGCTAACAGAGCAGAAGTATTCAGAGGAGTTTCTAGAGTGGCACCCAGTGCGGCGGAGTATTGGTTGGAATCCACTGAAAGGATTATGGGTGACTTAGATTTCACAGCTGAGGAGAAGTTGAAGGGTATCATCTCTTTGCTTCGGGATGAGTCTTACCAGTGGTGGCTCACTGTGAGAGATGGAACGGTGGCAGAAAATCTCACCTGGGAATTCTTCAAGGATGCCTATCAAAAGAAGTATATTGGAACTAGCTACGTGGATGCACAGCGGAAGGCTTTCTTGAATCTGGTTCAAGGTAATAAGACGGTGGCAGAATATGAGGCCGAGTTCCTCCGGTTGAGTAGATATGCTCGTGGTATTGTGGGTACTGAGCATGAACACTATGTTAGATTTGAGGATGGGCTTAGGGATGAGTTGAGAATGATGATAGCTCCACAACAGGAACGGGAGTTCGCAGTCTTAGTGGAGAAATCAAAGGTTGCTGAAGGGGTAAAATAGTTGGTTAGACGGAACCAAGATCAGAATTGGAATAAGAGGAGCTCGAGACCTTCAAAGTTTTTGGGTAATCAGTAAAAGAGGATAAGGTTTGGTGGGCCGGATCAAGCTGCTAGGCCTGCTGCTGCTAATCCTCAATGGCCGCCACGGTGTGCTCGGTGTGGCAAGTCCCACAAGGGAGAGTGTTGGAATGGTAATCGGGGATGCTTCGAATGTGGGTCTATGAAGTATTGAGTTAGAGACTGTCTGAAGAAAGCAACTAGACTGAGGTCTGAGGGTCAGGATCGTGCACCGAATAGAATGGATAACCATCAGCCTCAGAGGGGTCGTGGTGCAGGAAGGGGAGGTAATGGTGCTGGCAGAGGTCGTGGGGCACCGAGGGAAATACCGGTGGTATTGAGGCTAGACAACCTGGTTTGGTCTATGTCGCAAGGCGTCAAGAGGAGGGCGACGCACCGGACGTCATAACCGGTATGTTCTTGATCTTTGTTGTGCCCTATAATACTCTGATTGACATTGGCTCCACTCACTCATACATTGCTAGTAGCATAGTGGAAACTTTGCACCTAGACTCTGAGCTTACTTCTAGGAAGATGACTGTATTAAACCCCCTAGGTCACTCTGTAGAAGTAAGTAGACTTTATAGGGACATACCCCTAGAACTCTAAGGGGTCGTGTTCTTGGCTGACTTGATGGAACTACCTTTCCGAGAGTTCAACCTAATTCTCGGGATGGATTGGCTAGTAAAGTATCAAGCTAGTCTGGATTGCGCGGCTAAGTGCATGGTGTTAAAGACCATGGAAGGAGAAGAGGTGGTGATGATAGGTAAAAGGAGGGATTACCTATCTAACTTGGTTTCTGCTTTGAAGGCGAAAATGATGGTTAGGAAGGGTTGTGAAGCTTATGTGGTGCATGTCTGTGCCTTGGAAGCTAAGGATGTTGCTGTGGGAGATGTCCGGACTGTAAGGGACTATGTGGATGTGTTTCCAGAGGAGCTTCCGGGTCTACCTCCAGACCGTGAGGTTGAATTTGGGATAGATCTGTTACCTAGAACCGCACCCGTATCTATAGCTCCGTATCGGATGGAGCCAAAAGAATTGGTAGTGTTGAAGGCATAGTTTTAGGAATTGTTGGATAGATGGTTCATCCGACCAAGTGTATGGCCGTGGAGAGCTCCAGTGCTTTTTGTCAAGAAGAAGGATGGGACAATGATGATGTGTATAGACTATCGACAGCTGAACAAGTTGACAATAAAAATTGGTATCCTTTGCCCAAGATTGATGATTTGTTCGATCAACTCAAAAGAGCATCGGTGTTCTCCAAGATCGACCTTAGGTCAGGGTACCATCAGCTTAAGATGAAGGAGGCTGATGTCCACAAGACGGCATTCCGTACTCGGTATGGCCACTATGAGTTTCTGGTAATGCCTTTTGGCCTGATGAATGTACCGGCAGTGTTTATGGACATGATGAACCGGGCTTTCCAACTTATCTAGATCGGTTCGTCGTGGTCTTCATAGATGACATTTTGGTGTACTCGAAGTCGGAGGAGGAGCATGACGCACATTTTCATGTGGTTCTACAAGTTCTAAGGGAGAAATAGTTGTATGCCAAATTCAGCAAGTGTGAGTTTTGGCTTAAGGAGGTAACCTTTCTAGGACATGTCGTTTCGGCCGAAGGAATTAGGGTGGATCCCCGTAAGATCGAGGCGGTGTTGGAGTGGAAGCCACTAAAGTCGTTTACGAAAATTCAGAGTTTTCTTGGGTTGGCAGGATATTATAGGAGATTTGTGGAAAACTTCTCCTTAATCGTAGCACCGTTGACTAAGCTGTTGAGAAAAGGAGTTCCATTTGTGTGGGCTGAGAAGCAGCAAGAGAGTTTTGATAAGCTGAAGAGGATTCTGACAGAGGTACCAGTTTTAATTCAGCCTGAGGCAGGGAAGGAGTTCACGGTGTACTGTGATGCATCACATACTGGTTTAGGGTGTGTGTTGATGCAAGAGGGGAAGGTGGTCGCTTATGCGTCACGGCAGTTCAGGCCTCACGAAGCTAACTATCCAACACATGACTTGGAATTGGCTACTGTGGTATTTGCTCTGAAGATCTAGAGGCACTACCTGTATGGGGAGAAGTCGGTGGTGTACACAGATCATAAAAGTCTGAAGTACCTCCTGACTCAGAAAGATTTAAATCTGAGGCAGCGGAGGTGGATTGAGTTGTTAAAGGATTACGACTGCTCAATCGAATACCATCCAGGGAAGGCTAATGTGGTAGCTGATGCATTGAGCCGAAAGGTGGTAGCGGATTTGCGAGTAATGTTTGCTCATCTAAGTCTCTATGAGGATGGGAGCCTTTTGGTGGAATTGTAAGTGAAGCCGTCTTGGATTAATGAGGTCAAAGAAAGGCAAATGATCGACGAAGCTTTGAGTACTCAGAGGTTGCAAGTACAGAATGGTGAGGCCGAAGGTTTCAGCTTGAGTGGTGATGGAGTGTTGTACTTTCAGGGGAGAGGATGCATGCCTAAGAATGATGAGTTGACGCAGCGAATCCTTAAAGAAGCTCATAGCAGTGCGTACGCTATGCACCCGAGAAGCAGTAAGATGTATCGAGATTTAAGGGAGCAGTTTTGGTGGTCGGGTCTAAAACGGGAAGTAACCGAGTTGGTAGGCAACTGTCTGACATGCCAGCAAGTTAAGGCTGAGCATCAATTGCCATCAGAGCTGTTACAACCGGTAAAGATTCCATAGTGGAAGTGGGAGGAAATTACTGTGGATTTTGTAAGTGGGCTTCCCCTTACGCCCAGTAAGAAAGATGCAGTTTGGGTGGTAGTAGACCGGTTGACTAAGTCGGCTCATTTCATACCGATGAGGGTTGACTACTCTCTTCAGAAGCTAGCCAAGTTGTACATCGCAGAGATAGTACGGTTGCATGGGGTAACTGTGTCCATTATCTCGAATTGGGATCCTCGGTTCACGTCAAGATTCTGGAAGGCTCTACATCAGGAGTTAGGCACGAAGTTGAATTTCAGCACGACTTTTCACCCACAGTCTGATGGACAATCTGAGAGGGTTATTCAAGTGTTGGAAGACATGTTAAGGGGCTGTGTTTTGGACTTTCGTGGTAGTTGGGAGGAGTACCTACCTTTGGCGAGTTCGCTATAACAATAGTTATCAGCGAGTATCCGATGGCACCGTATGAGGCGTCAGATGAATGAAAATGCCGTACTCCTACCGCTGGATGTAACTAGGAGCACGTCGGATGTTGGGTCGAGTTAGTGGTAGAGACGGAGGATAAGGTTAAAGTAATTGAGGCTCGTCGAAGGAGGTATCGAACGGTAGAAATCCTATGCTGATCTTAAGCGCAGAGAGGTTAAATATCTGATGGGTGATAGGGTCTTCTTGAAGGTATCACCTTGGAAGAAGGTGCCGAGGTTTGGCGGAAAGGGCAAGCTAAGCCCTAGATTCATCGGACCGCATACGGTGTTGAAACGCGTGTGGGGCCGGTAGCTTACCACTTGAGTTGCTTGAGAATTGAGCGGATCCATGATGTCTTTCATGTTTCGATGCTGAGGCACTATCGATCGGATCCCTCACACGTAGTGCCAGTTGCGAAAATCAAAGTGAACTCAGACTTGTCTTTCGAGGAGGAGCCAGTACAAATCATGGATCGAGATGTCAAGGTTCTAAGGAGGAAGTCAGTACATTTGGTGAAGGTGTTATGGCGAAACCATGGTACGGAGGAGGCCACATAGGAACCCGAGGATGTGATGCGGCAGCAATACCCCCAACTCTTCTGATCCAGGTAATTTCGAGGCCGAAATTCTTTTAAGGGGGTAGAACTGTAACATCCTGAATTAGAGGTTGTTTGAATATTTAATTATTTGTTTTCCCATGTGTGTGTGTGCTTGAAGAAATAAATACTATGATTTATTTGGCATGTTCTAAGGTCTAGAAATAAACCCGAGCTAGGCCTGACTTAGGGTTAAAAATTTCTTTTTAAGTATTTAAAAGAAGGAAGCTAGGTGAGATAGGGGTTAAATAAAATTAGGGAGAAGCATGACACAAAGAATGGGATTGGCAAAGTGGCTTTCATGAGTCACTTAAGAGTTGGAGGAGAAGAGGGGCGCAGGTCATAGGTTCGAGATGCTGGAGTGGCATTTTGGCATTTTAATTTTTGGAGTGATTGGCCTAGGAAGGCCTTATAATTAAATGTGGAGGTGTTATGACATGAAAGACGGTTCGGTGGAGTGGCTCGGGGCGCCACTTAAGGGCCTTGGTATAAGGACTCGGGTTCAAGTCATGATGGATGCAAGAGTGTTTTATTTTTTGGGCTTTTCGGCGTTAAAGGAAAGGGGACCAGGTAAGAAGGCTTTAAAATTTAATGGAGAGGGTTCATGACATGAAAGTCAAATGGGGAGAAATGGCCTGGGGCGTTGGAAGAGAGGGCTGGGGCATGAGGTTCTAGGTTCGGACCAAAGAAACAACATATGGTTTTTATTTTTTTTATGCTGCTGGCGTGAATGGAAGAGTATTGGCTTAATTTTGGACTCTTAAAAGTGATGAGGATGAGCTTCATCTTTGCTTATTTTCGACTGGAGGGTAAATATTAGTAGTTTATTTTCAATTAAATTGTTGAAGAGTGATTAGGAGATTAAAAGTAAGATTAATCTAGTTTTATTTGTGATAATTAAAGGCTGGAAATTTATCACCAAAAAGAAGGTGATGGCCGAAATAGGGACTCCTTGGGGGCTATCCACATTCGGTTTATCACTAAAAAGAGGGGCCGGATTTCAAAGGCAACATTCTTTTCTTTTCTTCTCCAAACTGCTGCTGCCGAATTCTCCCTTGATTCTTAGCCAAAATTGTTCAAAAATTTCCAGTTTCTCTTGCTTCTTTTTAGCCGAACCTACCCCTCTTCTAATCAAAATTTCCAAACCTTTCCATCTTGTGATTAGGCCGAATCTTCTCCCCTCCCTAACTAAGGTGCTGCCGATTTTCATGGTGTGGTGAGGGATCTCTCTAAGTTTAATCTTTATTCTTATTATGGCTAGCTGAAACCATGAGGCTTAATCATGTGTTTTTGTATGACTAAACCTATTCAGGAATTTGGATCTGTAACCCTTTTTAGAAGCCAGCATTAAGAAGAATTGAGAGGTCTTCCGGGATTTAAGGTAAGCATGGTAGAAAGGCTATGACATTCGGCCATAAGCCTTGTTGATATACAATTGAGCAAAGCCGATTTTAACTAGTTTTTTGGTAGGGATCTTGAAAATCAAGTTCTTTTCGGGATTCTTTTTCAACTGTTTAAGGTAAGAGCATTTGGTGTTATGAGGATATGGCCGAATAGGCCTATGGTACTAACATTAATGATTGGTCGAATTTAGGGTTAAGGATCTAGCATCGTAGATCGGCTTTTCGGGATTTGTTAGTCTCACAAGTAAGCAGGTGTGTAAACTCTTTACACACTTTATTAGTAAACTTTTCTTTATTGTTGCCCTTGTTAATAATTATTGTAGTGATCTATGATATATGCTTGTGGGCTTAAGCATGGATTCCGGGTAAGTCCCCTATTACATGATCTTTTGATATGTGACTTTGTATGCCATCACATGCTGTTAAATGCCATGTCTAAAAACATGATATATGATAGTTGATATGTGAGCATGATGATGGTGGGATTGATGAGAGGAGGGGGATGATTTTATGGACTGTCGCCAGTGGTTTTGACCACAAGATGGGTTGGCCCTATCAGATTATTTGTGACCTATGGTCATCAGTGGTTTTGACCACATCGATTGATAAATTGCGATTAAGTCCCAGCGGTTTGGTGCCACCAGTGGTTTTGACCACACTTGATAAATTGTGACCTATGGTCATCAGTGGTTTTGACCACACGATGGTTGGCCCCATCATTTAAAGTTGTGACACTTGTCACCAGTGGTTTTGACCACCAGTGGTTTTGACCACACGGGGTAGAAAAGGAGTATGGATGGTTAGTTGGGTTGCATGTGCATGTTTATTAATAAATTGTGTATGAGTTGTATTTTCTGGGTGGGGGATTACACACTGAGTCTTGGTGACTCACCCCTTCCCTTACCATTTTGCAGATGAGTAGATCGCGGAGATGGAGCCGGAGAGGACTCGAGGATGGAGCCGGAGAGGACTCGAGGCGGCCATGCTTATCGTTGGATTCGATTTACTTTGCTATTGTTAAAATTATTTACTTTCTAAGTTTTTTTTTATTTTGGGATTGTAATAAGGCCACTATAAATATTTTGGATGTTATTTTATTTTATTTATGTTATGCTACAAATGATTTTACAAATGATATGTAAACCGGTTAAAAGTAACTTTCCAAACTTAATAAACTTCCACGGGGTTTTCAAAGATGTTACCATCGGGTAACAAAATAAACCAAGTCAACTATACCTTAAAGATTTTAAAATCTTACATGATCAAACGTTTTCAAAAGGGTTCATCAAGCCAACCATGTTTATAAAAAGCCCAATTGAGTTATCAAACCCCGTTTTAAAACCTTAGCCATATTTTAACAACATTTCACCGGACACTGAAAATGTTTTAAATTACTCCGTGACATACCAGATTCGGTCAGGACTCATGGGTCGGGTTTGGGGTGTTACATGAAATTCAGCATCATTGAATATAAATAAACTTGTCAAATATTTGTAACATCCTGAAATAGGGCCTAAATGGATAAGTGATTGCAAAACCACAAATCTGAGATAGAAAAGTTTATTACGATTAATTATTATGACTTATCGAGTGATTAAATACATGTGTTAGAGTATTAGTAAGAAATTTTATTGATTGCATTCTTAAATTGCCTATTAGGACTTGTTTGCAAAACTTGCTAAATAGGGGTTCTAATTCATAGAGTACTTGATTGAAATGAGGGTTTGAAGTAGGAGTCCTTAAATGGTAATTAGATCATTATATTTTCCATGGACAAAAATGGACATACATAGATAAAAATAACTAAAGTTTTAATGAAGGGCATTTTAGTCATTTGGAATTAAAAAGGAATTAAATGGGAAAAAGATTGCAAAATGTTGTCCATCTTCTTCATTAGGCTGAAATTTCAAAAGGGGACACCATAGCTAGGGTTTCTTTAACTTCTCAAGCTTATAGTAAGTGCATCCAAGCCCCGTTTTTAATGTTCTTTACATTTTTGGAGTCCCGGTAACTTTATTTTTTCTTAATCTAGCAATAATTTAACCTAGGGTCCATATTTGGAAAAATACCCATAGGTGAAATGTATTTATTTTCATGTTTTATGATAGAATATGAAGTCTGAAATTATGTTAAACAACTTTTGCTAGCAATTTTAATTGAAAGCAAGTAAAACAGCTTAATCGATAAAAATACCTAATGTTCATACGTACATGTTAGAGTGAGAATTTAATGTTGTCATAGAAGCTAAAAATGATCAGCATGTCATAAAAGATAGGAATAAGTGATAAAGTTAAATTTCTGAGCTTTGGAGAAAATGTGTAAATATGTAAAAGTTTAGGGGCAAAAATCGTTATTTTACCAAAGTTAGAGTCAAGGACTGTTTTAATAAATAAAAGTATTAAATAAGCTAAATTTGCTATTATAGATCAAGTGGAACGAAATCCAGAGTTAGACCGGGGAAAGAAAAAGATAGTGGACTAAATCAATATAGTTGATCGTATTATTTTCGAGGTAAGTTTGCGGTAAATAAATGCAATATTCTGTTATTTCACATTCAATACTGTTAAATTCTAGCATTTACATATTTATTCTGTAAATTATCATTTAAAGACTCAAGCATGAATTGACGGAGATGCAATCTCAGAAAGTCCTGGTTGAACCTTAGGAATGTTTAGGATACAAATTTCACGATGTTAGGGTTTAAGGAAATCATGTAAGACCATGTCAAGACATGGCATTGATAAGTTAATATAAGGCAAAGATCCCATGTAAGACCATGCCAAGGCATGGTATTGGTGAGTTCATAAGGCAAGGATACCACGTAAGACCATGTCAAGACATGGCAATGGTAAGTTTCAAAAGGAAAGGTACCTGTGTATCCTTAGTATTCCAAGTGGTTCAAAGGAAAATTAAAAGAGTATACCGAATGAAAGGTAAGACAAGTTCATGCTAAAAAGGTACAGGTAATAATTCAAGACTTAAGCATATTGAGTTAAAGGCTTAAATGATCTTGATAAGAAAAGAATAAGATAATTTATTAAGAATGTTGTTATTCATTTACATGCAAACTTAGTAAGCTTTATGATTGCTCCCATTCCTTTCTCTCTTTTTATAGTATTACAAGCCAACTCGGGGATCGCAAGGACGTCGGAGATCATTTCACAATATCAAAGGATTATCTTGGTATTTTGCGACTCGAAACGTTTTAAGTTATGGCATGTATAGGGACTTAACCATTTTGTGTGTATGTCCTTATGATATGGCTAAATGATGGCTTGTAAAAACTTGATAATGATCAGCCATTAAAATTTCTAATTAAGAACATGTTTTGGGTGTTATGTATGCCTGAATGATAGTTATTACAAAGAAATTATGAAAGAGTAAAATTTTGTAATGGAATAGTTTTTATACAGAAGCAGTGATGTAATTTTGAAAAATCACTAAGGATAGTAGAAGTGGAATTAGGGTGTCAATGAGGTATAGAATTAAATCTTATTGAGTCTATTTTTATATGAAAGAAACAGTGTAGGGAAATGAATTCCATATTATGAGATAATTAATTTTTAGTGAAGAGGGATAAGAACCGTCGGATAGTGTAATAGGGGAGACTTTAACTAATAAATTGTACTAATTTACCACACCAAAAATTCTAGAAAAATTATATTAAGAAGAATATGAGTCTAGTTTCATGGAACATTTACGGATCTAAATTTCAAGTTTCGTAACTCGATTTATAGTCAATTTAGTGACTATGACGCAAATGGATAATTTCATAATAAATAGTGAAATAAATTGTTTTGATTTGTTTAAGAAATAAAAAATTTTAATGTTTTTGGTTTGGTCCCGAACCGTTTAAATTGCATGTTTTAGGGCCTCGAAGGCCCTTTTTAGGAACATATTGGATGTATGTGAACGAATTGATTTTAAAAGCAAATTTTTATGCCCCGAACTAGTAAGTTAAGTCTGGTAATGCCTTGTGCTCGACTCTGGCGTCGGTCTCGGGGAAGGGGTTTCACATTTATTGGTATCAGAGCAAGAGTTTAGTCGGTTCTCGAAATATTGAGTATGAGTAAGAGTCTAGCTATACATGCCATACTTATATTTTGATGGTGTGACGACTCTTGATGATTTTCAAAATATTTTTCTTTTCTTGTTATGGATCCCGAACGAGCTGGTGCAGATGAAGTAGAGAGTAATGCGCCCGCTCCTAATGGTGTGTCATAGTCTTAAAAATTTATAATATGAATGATCTAGCCTAAAAACTAACTGTGACAACGACTTGAGGCAAGCGCACCTATTGAACAGTAGTATAGTTTAGTGGCAAGGCTGGGTTGTCGAACCCAAAAGTACTAATACTAACTTTCTTTTTATTATTTAACCTAAGAATTAAAGGGATTGTTGTTTAACCTAAAATTAACTAACTAATAAGCTAAAGATGCTAAGACAAAGAGAATGAATTGGGGAAATACTTGTAGGAAAAACAAATTGATTGAGGCAATACTCGAGGAAGAATCCACCTAGACTTCACTTGTTATCTAACTCTGAACCAGACGATTTATTCACTTGACTTGATCTGTAGGATTCCCTAATTTATATTAATACCTCTATCGAGGCTACTAACGTCTAACCCTAGGTTGATTAATTGAAATCTCTTTCTAATTAAAACCCTTAGAATTGCATTAACTCAATCTATGGACTCCCATATTAGGTTTCACCCTAATCCGGCAGATTTTTGTCCTCCTATCTCTAGGGTTGCAACCAACTCCGCTTAACTATGCTAGATCTACTCTTAAATAGGGTCTATTCCTCCTCTTCCTAAAAGCATAAATGCTTGAATCAATATCCTGAAATATCAAAATAAGAATTAAGAACACCTAGTTAAGAACAAATCAAGTATTTATCATAAAACTTAGAAAACAATAACAATATCCATCTTAGGTTTCACCCCCCTCAAGTTTCTGAGGGTTTAGTTCATAATCATAAAAGAATACATCTCAGAAGAAAATAGAAAACAAAACATAAAGAAAACCCTAAAACCTTCTAAAGGAATTGAAGGAGAGATCCTTAATCTTGACTATGATTCCGGCTTCTTGAGATGAATCAACTTGCTTTTGATCGTGTCAAGCAGTCGAGTTTTAATATTTATAAAAAGAATGATCGAACCTGTAGACTAACTATGACAACGATAGAGGCAAGTGCACCTATCGAACAGTAGTATAGTTTAGGCAAGAGTATCTTATCGAACCCAAGGAAACCTAAAAGTACTACTACTCTCTTTCTATTATTTAGCCTGAAATATGGAGTGATTGGTTTATTAATCTACAAACTAATGAAATACTTAAACTAAATGCAAATACAAAAGAATGAAACTTTGGGAAAAGACTGTGGAAAAACTCAGTTGATTACGACGATACCCTCAGGAAGAATCCACCTATGACTTCTCTTGTTATCTAACTTTTAATTCATATGAATTCTTTACTTATCTTGATTCGTGAGATTCCCTAACCTATATTAAACCCTCTCTCGAGGCGAATAACATCTAACCTTGGGTTAATTAGTGGAACTCTTGTTCTCTTATAATAACCCCCTAAGGAAGCAGTAAATCGATCAATGAACTCCCATATTAGGTTTCACCCTAATCTGACAAAATCTCGTAACCCTATCTCTAGGAGCTCGATCAACTCCGCTTAATTATGTTAGATCTACTCTTAGTCAGGGTCTATTCCTCCTCCACCTAAGCACATCAGATTAAATTAAGCAACATAATTAAGAACAAACTAAGCACTTATCATATAATTTAGAAATCAAATAACAAAATCCGTCATAGGTTTCATCCCCTTTAGGTATCCGAAGGGTTTAGTTCATAACAAAATTAGAAAACATCTCAAGAGAAAAGATAAAAAAAAAAAATATAAGAAATCCCTAAAACCCCCTAAAGGAATTGAAGAGGAGATCCTCTGTCTTGAGTAGAACTCTGGCTTCTTGAGATGGATTAACTGGCTATCTTCGAGTAATTCCTCAAAAAAGCTCTCAGAAAACTCTACCCACCAAAAACTCCCTTAGAATGGCTACCTTGGGTTGTTTATATAGGCTCCTTAGATGTTTTACTTGGCTTTAAGTACCTCATTCAAGTAGAATTACTATTAAGGTGTTTAAGTGGACTTAGAAGTATGTTTCTTTGGCTTCAAGCATCCAAATCCGAGTGAAATTACTCTTTCCCATGGCAGGGGTACGGCCATGGCACACGTCCGTGTAAGTTGACTTCAGGCCGTGTGTTGATTCTGTTGATTACGGCACGGTCGTGGCACGGCTGTGTAAGTTGGGATTCAGGCAGTGCTTCAGGTTTATCAATTGGGACATTGCCTTGCAATTCGTGCTTAGGGCATGTCTTTGAATGATTGGTGAGGCACGACCGTATGACTTAAAGTCCAGGCCGTGCCAATTTCTTTGGTTGGCCCAATTTGTCCGTTTTAAGCCTGTTTCTCATTCTTTTCATTCTCAAGTGCTTTCCTGAGTATAAGACATAAAAATAAAGGATTAAGAGCACCTTTTACATAAATTGAGGGCTAAATCATCCAAAAGCATACTAAATGTAGGATTAAAATATGTTACTTTTACGATTTATCAAATACCCCCACACTTAAGCTTTTGCTTGTCCTCAAGCAAAATTCTCAACTTACAATTAAAACGAACTTTTCATAATTCATAATTCCTATCGACAATGTCTCATCATAATTCATAGATAATTTATACATAGATAATTCAACTCAAAGAGTCCTAAAGATTCAATCACGATAAGTCATACCTTTGTAGTATGAAACATAGGTGTCTCCCCTTATCTGAATAATTACCTTTAACTCAAAACCGACAAGGATTGACATCCTCACTGAAGGTTCACTCAAATCACTCAAAGTGTTTAAGGTTCAAGAATAAGCACTCATAAGTCAAACCTGAAAAGTTAATCCTATAGGCTTGTCTGAAAATCAAATCTCCACCACTGTATATGAGATGATACACAGATCAAAAAGTCTTTATCATGGTTGTAACATGGCTAAGGTTAAAGGTGTGGATACAGGCTGAATTAGAGGGTTAGAATCGAGATTGAATTGACTAATTACCTAATCTAAAAACAATGAACTGAATATAACTATTTACATCGAATGAAAACTAATAATACCTACTATTGATAATTACTCTATAATAAAGAGTATTTTCATCACTTAAATTTTATAATACTTTAATACGAGCTTTTTCTTCAACAATTGGAGTTTAAATGCACTAAGCTCTTTTATATACTACTAATATTGGATATACTTGGGGTTTTTTTAAGAACATTACATCATAAATGATAAATGTAACTACTGAACTAATATAATTCGGTAATTTAATCAAATCAAACCTCGATTAAAAGGTAGTTGAAAGAATGGTGATAACAAATTCAAAGGGATTTTGGGTTAATATTAGTGGGTGAGTCAATAAAAAAATGTTGTTAGGATTCAACGGGGTTCATTAGGGGTTAACTTGTGAAGGTAGGCTTTTTATGGAGTAAGTGGGTTAAACCTAGGTGCCTTTATCATCTCAGTATATCAAATCATTAATGTGGCCTCGACATGTATAAACGAGGCAAGTTCTAGAATAACAGTTCAAAGTTGACACACTCATAATAAATAAAGTGAGCATGAAAAAGGATATATGCTCTATAAGGCTCAAAATCTCGCAAAAATTATGAGTGTTCTTTACATCAATCCCTATAAATTTCAAAATTCAAAGTAATACTCAAATTCAGTTTAACGACCTATCAATTTTAATTTTTAGAAAGCATGCTTATCATGCTTGATTCTCTAGTATTCTTCAAATTTAATCATCAATGCACAATTAACTATGACTTACTCTAAAACATATCAATAATAATCATAAATCATTAGAAATTTCATCTTAATTAGTAATATGAGAAAAATACTTTCAAACAAGTTTAAAATTTAGGATTTTTGAGAACAATGAAAAATTATGCATTAAATTGAGAATTTTGCAAAAAGTTAGGCACTTTTACCCTCCCACACTTAAGTTGTACATTGTCCTCAATGTACAAAGATAGATAAATAATTATGTAATAAAAAGAGAAGGGGAGAAGTAACACTTCCTAAATTTTGAATGATTCCAAGAGTTGGCGTCTTTGGTGGCAGTGATGGTGTTTTCTATGGGCCCGGTGGGGTGGCTACCAACAATCTCTGTGCTAGATGAAGAAATTGGGTAGCCTGGGAAGATATAGCCAAGAAATCAAAAGAATCATTAATAATATACTAATATTATAATTAAAGATAATGGGAATAAAGAGAAGGAGACTAAGAAGAAAGCTGAAATTGAAAGAAAAGACTAATGGACTAAGGAGTCCTTATTATTGGATAGTTCGTGAGGTGGGTGTGACCTCTACAGCTGTGGTGCGTGATTCCCAAGCAGCCTTTAGAACCTAAAACCAGGAAACTAAATTAAAATAAACTAAAGTAAGCATAAGAATGTTAAAGAGTAGGATACTAAATCAAAAGAGAAAAAGAAAAAAAAAACCTATATAGTCTCAAAGACCATTGGCTTGTTGTTTGAATGAAGCCGCCGGCATGAACTTATATAAATTAGTCTCTCATAGGGAGATTGTGATTGGCCTCTTACGCTTCTTCGGCATGATTTTAGTGTAGCTCAAGAGTCTAAACACCTTTTCCAATGCAAGATAGAAAAATTAAAAGAAAAAGAGGAAAGAAGATGGGGGAAAGGGGAAGGGCTGTGGGGTTTAAATAGAATTTTGCTTCTGACGCTATCCCACACTCGTGTATCTAGGGCGTGCTGCTTTGCATGACTGTATTGCACGGCCGTGTTTGGAGGCGTGTTAGAGTGCCACACCCATTTTTCTCTGCTGCCACATTCGTTTCTAAAATGACAGTGTTGACCCACGGCCGCCTCGCACGGCCGTGGTGGGGTAGGTTAGCCCGTGACTTCTATAGTTGTTAGGTCAGGATTCGCACAGCCTCTGCTATGTCAGTATGGTGATTTAGAGTGCCTACACGACCATGGCCACGGTCGTGTGCTAGACCGTGTCGTCTGGGAATCTATAATTTTTTCAATTTATTGAATTCTAAAAGAGAAATAGAGATAAGACAAAAACTATCAAATAGAAATTATTGTTAGTACTCGGGTTGCCTTCCGAAAAGTGCTCACTTATAGTCTTAAGCTAGATTCTTTTAAAAAAAATTTCAGGGAGGTTTAAAGGTTTGAACATCTTCCCTCATGCTTATAGTTCTATTTTCATGACAAAGTTCAAGTTGAGAAGCGTTTACCTTGGAGGTGTCGAATGTTGCGTTGCTTACCTTGACTGTTTCGTGTGGGAAAATATTATGTATCTTAAGAAGAATTTCTTCCTTTGGTTTCAGGTCTATTGAAGTGATGTGGGGATCTGCTTTGTCTAAGAGTACCTGGTCTCCTATTTTAAAGTGGTTTGATGTCCCTACGAGCTTTTTTTTGTGGTTCCTTTGGTTTTACTTCGTGTGGATCTTACTTTTCTTTTACTTGTATTTTCTGCTCTTCAAACTTGTCAAGCCTAAGGTCTTGTCCCTTGTTGGATTCTTCTTTGTTGTTTTGGGACTTATGAGTCAGCTCAGGGTTATCTTTATGTTGTGTTTTCTGCGATGAAAGTTGAACAAATTGATTATGTATTGAAGTGACTTTCTTACCTTCATCATCTGTTGTTTTGGCCGAGTCGAGAGCTTGAAGCTTAATCGATTCATCTCCTACACGTATGAGCTCGCCTATGGCAACATCAATTTTAGTCTTGGCAGTTGCTAGAAAAGGTCTTCCTAGAATTAAGGGGATTGAATTATGCTCATCCATGTCTAAAACAACAAAATCTGCTAGGAAAACAAATTTATCGATTTTTACATGCACATCTTCAATAATGCCCTTAGGAATTCTAACAGTTTTATCAGTTAGTTGAATACTCATCCTAGTTTGTTTGGCTTCCCTAGACCTAGTCGTTTAAACAATGTATAAGGCATGACATTTATACTTGCCCTTAGATCAGCTAACGCATTATCAATAGTGAAACTACCTACTAAGCATGGAATCGTAAAACTCCCTGTATCTTTTTGTTTCTGTGGTAGTTTATTTTGTAACATTGCCGAGCATGTTGTGTTTAGTTCCATGTGGTGCTCTTTGTCTATTTTGCATTTGTTTGTCAAGATTTGTCTTAAAAATTTCCTCGAGTCTGGCATTTGGAAAAGAGCTTCAAGAAGAGGTAAGTTAATATGTAATTTCTTTAAAAGTTTAAGAAAATTACCAAACTGTTCTTCTGAATCATCTCCTTTTAATGCTTCGGGATAAGGTATGCGAGGTTTATATTCATTGATTATTGGTTTTGGCTTTTCATGTGCTACCTCTATTTTACCCTTTTCTTCCTTAGTTTCTTGTGCTGTGGTGGGCTCGTCTACCTTTATACCCTATTAAGCTATGATGGCTTGGATCTGTTCTTTTGGGTTTATTTTTACATTGCTTGGTAGACGTCCTTGTTGACGTTTAGAAATCAACTTCGTGAGATGTCCTACTGACTTAGTAAGTTCTCCAAATTTATTCTCAATCCCTTTGATCGATTTTTGTTGTTCATCAAGTACTATTTTAGTATTTTGGAAACGAGAATCTGTGGCTGCCATGAATTTTGTTAGCGTCTCTTCGAGGTTTGATTGCTTCTCTTGTGAATATGGATGATTTTGATAATTTGGAGGAGGTTGCTGCCTTTGATTTCCTTGGTTTCCTTGTCCTCCCCACAAAAAATTTGGGTGGTTCCTTCAACCTGCGTTATAAGTGTTATTATAAGGATTATTATTGGATCTGAAATTGTTACCTATATAGTTTATTTGCTCATGTTCTGCTCCTGGTTGGTAGGGTGGGTACTCAGGATTTGCTACATTCCCACTCGCTTCGCATTGCATTACCGGGTGTACCTGCGAAGAACATAAATTATCAAGTTTTTTATTTATCATCTCCACCTGTGTTGACAGCATTGTTACTGCGTCTATGTTAAAAACTCCGGCTAATTTTTTCGATTTGGCCCTTGTAATTTTCCATTGATAGGTATTCAACGACAACTCTTCAATAAAGTCGTAAGCTGCTTCAGGAGTTTTGTTATTCAAAGTTCCACTGGCTGATGAGTCAATCATTTGCCTCGTTGAAGAACTCACACCGTTGTAAAAAGTTTGGACTTGAAGCCACAAAGGTAATCCATGGTGTGGACATCTTCATAGGAGATCCTTATATCTTTCCCATGCATCATATAATGTTTATGCGTCATTCTGCACAAAAGAAGATATGTCATTCCTAAATTTGGCTGTTTTGGCTGGTGGAATGTATTTTAAAAGAAATTTATCGATCATTTGATCCCATGTGGTGATTGACCCTCGTGGTAACGAGTTCAACCACTGCTTGGATTTATTCCTTAATGAAAAGGGAAATAACTAAAGACGTATGGCATCGCCAGAATTGCCATTTATTTTGAAGGCATCACAAAACTCTAAAAAATTAGCTATATGAGTATTTGGATCTTCGTCCTGCAAACCATCAAATTGAACAAACTATTGAATCATTTGTATTGTATTAGGCTTTAATTCAAAATTATTAGCAGCTATAGTGGGCCTAACAATACAAGGTTATACTCTCGTCAAATTAGGTTTGGCATAATCATTTATAGTATGCGGAGCATTCTGTTCTTGCACATTTGGCAGTGGATTGTTTTCGTCCATCCCTTCAGTAGGATTGGATCTGTCTTGTTGTTATTCTCTTTGGTAGTCTAGAGCTCGTCTAATTTCTTTGCGATTTCTATGAGTGGTAGCTTCAATGTCACTTTCGTATGCTAAAGGTCCTCTCGGGTTCCTTCTAGTCATAAACTAGAGGTACCTGCTAGGAGAAGAAAGAAATTTAGTATAAATAAAAATTTAACCTAAACTAAAAATAAAAGTAAATTGCGGAATAATAAAATAATGGCTAAAGTAATAGAAATAGAGCTTTCTTAATATTTTAGCGATCCCCGGCAACGGCGCCAAAAACTTGATCATGTCAAATAGTCAAGTTTTAATATTTATAAAAAGAATGATCGAACTCAGAGACTAACTATGACAATGATAGAGGCAAGTGCACCTATCGAACAAGAGTATAGTTTAGGCAAGAGTATCTTATCGAACCCAAGGAACCTAAAAGTACTACTACTCACTTTCTTTCTATTATTTAGCCTTGAAATATGGAGTGATTGGTTTATTAATCTAAAACTAATGAAATACTTAAACTAAATGTAAAGAAAAAGAATGAAACTTTGGGAAAAGACGTGGAAAAACTCGATTGATTACGACGATACCCTCGGAAGAATCCACCTATGACTTCTCTTGCTATCTAACTTTTAATTCATATAACTTCTTTACTTAGGTTGATCCGTGAGACTCCTAACCTATATTAAACCCTCTCGAGGCGAATAACATTTAACCTTAGGTTAATTAGTGGAACTCTCGTTCTCTTATAATAACCCCCTAAGGAAGTAGTAAATCGATCAATGGACTCCTATATTAGGTTTCACCCTAATCTGACAAAATCTCATAACCCTATCTCTAGGCGCTCGATCAACTCGCTTAATTATGTAAGATCTACTCTTAGACAGGGTCTATTCCTCCTCCACCTAAGCACATCAGATTAAATTAAGTAACATAATTAAGAACAAACTCAGCAATTATCATATAATTTAGAAATCAAATAACAAAATCTGCTATAGGTTTCATCCCCTTCAGGTATCTGAAGGGTTTAGTTCATAACAAAATAAGAAAACATCTCAAGAGAAAAGTTAAAACAAAACATAAGAAATCCCTAAAACCCCTTGAAGGAATTGAAGAGGAGATCCTCTATCTTGAGTAGAACTCCGGCTTCTTGAGATGGATTAACTGGCTATCTTCGAGTAATTCCCTGAATTAAAGCTTTGGTAGAAAAATCTACGCACCAAAAACTCCCTTAAAATGGCTGCCTTGGGTTGTTTATATAGGCTCCTTAGATGCTTTACTTGGCTCCTAAGTAACTCCTTCAAGTAGAATTACTATTAAGGTGTTTAAGTGGACTTAGAAGTATGTTTTTTTGGCTTCAAGCATCCAAATCTGAGTGAAATTGCTCATTCTCATGGTAGGGGCACGACCATGGCACACGTCCGTGTAAGTCGACTTCAGGTCGTGTGTCGATTCTGTTGATTGTGGCACGGTCGTGGCATGGCAGTGTAAGTTGGGATTCAGGCCGTGCTTCAGGTCTGTCGATTGGGACATAGCCTTGCAATTCGTGCTTGGGGCATGTCTTTGAATGATTGGCGAGGCACGGCCGTGTGACTTGAAGTCCAGGCCGTGCCAATTCTTGGGTTAGCCCAATTTGTCCGTTTTAAGCCCGTTTCTCATTCTTTTCATTCTCGGGTGCTTTCCTGAGTATAAGACATAAAAAGAAAGGATTAAGAGCACCTTTTTTACATAAATTGAGGGCTAAATCATCCAAAAGCATACTAAATGTGGGATTAAAATATGTTACTTTTACGTTTTATCAGCTTTCTTCGAGTGAATCATACAATTCGGCCCCTCTGGCTTGGCTCCTTGGCCTAGCTGAATGCCCCCTTGAAGGTTGGCCTCAAGGTTGTTTATATAGGCTTTTGAAATGTCTTTCTTTGCCTCTAAGTACCCTAATCCTGATGAAGCTCTTCTTTGCTACGGTAGGGACACACCCGTGGCACACGCCCATGTAAATAGAAGCCAGGCCATAGTCAGGTCTGTTAATGAGGCACAACCGTGTGTCTTGGGCCTAGGCCATGCCAATTTCATAATTCGACCCATTTACTCTGTTTTTGGCCTATTTCTCATTCTTTTCATCCTCCGGTGCTCTCTTGAGTATAAAACATGAAAATAATGGCTTAGGAGCACCTATTTCCACAATAAAGAGGATAAATCATCCAAAAGTATGCTAAATGCGGGATTAAAATATGTTCATATTATGGTTTATCAAATACCCCCACACTTAAGCTTTCGCTTGTCCTCAAGCAAAAATCTCAACTCACAATTAAAACGAACTTCCTCAATTCATAATATTGATCGATAATGTTACATCATAATTCATAGGCAATTTATACATGGATAATTTAACTAAAAGAGTCCTGATGATTCAAACAATCAAAGTTATGGCTTTTAGCTCTAAAACATAGGTGTTTCCCCTTTATCCAAAAATTTACCTTTGATTCAAAATTGACAATGATTGACATCCTCACTAAAGATTCACTCAAATCACTCAAGGTGTTTAAGGTTCAAAATAAAGCACTCAACAGTCAAACAAGAAAAATTAATCCCATAGGCTTGCTTGAAAATCAAATCTCCACCACTATAAAATGAGATGATACATAAATCAAAAGGTCTTTAAAGGGTTGTAATGGGGCTTAGGTTAAAGGTGTGGATAAATGCTAATTCAGAAGGGTTAAAATTGAGATTGAATTGACAATTTATCTAGATAGAAAAATGAACTAATCCTAAATAATCAATTGAAAATTTGAAATACTAATAATACAAGCTTCTTTTTCAAGATGTTTAGTTTAAACATGTAAGCTCTCTTAATCACAGAACTAATAATGAATATACTTTGAATTTTTTTAAGGACAAATCAAGTAATAAGAAAAAACTTTAACAACTGAAATATAGAACATAGTTAGGCAAGTGCTCAAAATCAAATCACGACAAAAAAGGTAGTCAAGAGGAATGGTGATAACAATTACAAGATGTGTTTTGGGTTAATATTAGTGGGTGAATCAATAAAAGGGTTGTTAGGATCAAAGGGGTTCACTAGGGGTTAATTGTGTGGGTAGGCTTTTAGTGGAGTAAGTGGGTTATATCTTAAGTGCCTTTATCATCTCTGTATATCAAATCAAAGGTGTGGTCTCGACATGTATAATCAAAGCAAGTTCTGGAAGAACAAATCAATGTTGACACACTCATAATGAATAAAGTGAGCATGAAAGAATGTATGCTCTAAAAGGCTCAAGATCTCACAAGAATTATGGGTTTTTGATGACAACGTTGTAAATTTTAAACTTCAAGGTAATAATTAGATTCAGGTAGACAACCTAACAAAATTTATTTTTGAAAATAGACTTATCATGCTTTATTCTCTAGTCTCCTAAAGTTTAAATGATCACTATACAATTATCAATGACTTAATCCAAAACATATCAATAAAAACCATCAATCAACAGGAATTTCATTTTAATTAGTGATATGAGAAAATTACTTAAGACAAGATATCATTTAGGGATTTAAGAATAATGTAAAAAGTTAGGAACTTTTCTAAATAAATTTTCACCCCCACACTTAAGATGTACATTGCCCTCAATGTATAAAGATAGATAGTAATCATATATTAAGAAAATTAAAAGAGAGGGATAAAAGTGAAACTTCTTGAAGTTTTGGATGGATTCCTTGAGTTGGATGTGTGGAAACTTGATTCGGAGGTGAAAGATAAGTTGGAGAGGGCACCTCTAATTCTTGCGCTGGATGAAGAAATTGGGAGTCTCGTGAAGAGTTAGCCAGGAAATAATAATAATAAATCTAAATATACTAATTATATATTTAAAGAAAAGAAAACTAAAAAGAAAGAGTGTAAAAAGTGAAATAAGACTAAAAGAACTGATTAATGGACCGAAAGGTTCTTATTGTTAGATGGTTCGCGAGGTGGGTGTGATTTCTAAGGCTGTGGTGTTGATTCCCAAGCAGCCTTTAGAACCTAAATAAACAAAATCAAAATATAGTAATATAGATTTAACATAAGAGAGATAAAGAGAAGGAAATTAAAAGAGACAAGAAAAGAAAAATAGAGATTAAATGGACTCAAAGGTCTATGTACTGTAGAGTTAATGAAGCCGTCGGCATAACCTTATGTAGATTGGTCTCGTACAGAGAGACTGTGTTAGGATCCATCCGTTTTTTCGATATGGATGAAGTGTAGATCAAGAGTTCGGAAGATGAAGGAGGAGGAAATGAAAAGGAGGACAGTGTAAGGGTTGTGGAAGAAGGGAATGGAGAGTAGATAGGAAGGGGAGTAGGTGGTTTAAATAAAATTTTCAGCTCTGGTACATCCCCATGCTCGTGTTCCATGGGCATGTCATGTCACATGGTCGTATCACACGACCGTGCGATGGTTAGTTCTCTTCTCCCATGCCTTTGTGCAGATCGTCATGCTTGCGTTGATAAAAAAGTGTCGGCCACGGCTGTGTTGCACGGCCGTGGTGCTTAGTCGAAGCCCGTGGCTTGAATATATTTTCGTCCTATTTCGTACTATCTCTGTCATGCTAGTACGAAAATTCGTAGCATCCACACGAGACACGGACGTGTCCAAGGCCATGTGGTACGGAAATCAGCGCTTCATTTACTTGGTCAGTTTGTAGTTAGGTGCAAAAATAAAAAAAATAAAAAAAAATGGGGTTAGTGCTCGGGTTGCCTCCCAACAAGCACTCGTTTAAAGTCTTAAGCTAGACTTACCTCTCATTTGCATAATCATGGTGGTTTGAGGAGTGAAAAATCCTTTCTTATGCTATCAGTTTTATTATCAGTATATAATTCGAGTCAAGTACCGTTTACTTTAAAAGTCCCAAATATAAGATTACTTACCTCAACTGTTCCTTAAGGGAAAACATTGATTACTTTAAAAAGGATTTCTTTGTCTGTATTTAGGTCTGACATGGTGATTCTCAGGTCTATTTTATCTAACAGTACCAGATCTCCTATTTTGAAGTGATTTGATGTTCTGGTAAGCTTGTTTGGGGGATCCTTCGGTTTCACTTCATGTGTTCCTAGTTTCTCTTTGAAATGTGTCTTCCATTCGTCTAGTTCATCGATCTGAAGCCTTCATTCCTCATGAGTTATTTCCTTATTAGTATAAGGTCTAGGATCTAGCTCAGATGTGTGGTTCTGCGGTGCTTCCTGAAAAGAAGGTTTAACTGGATGGTCATTAATAGAATTAATTTTCTCACCTTGATTACTTAATGTTCTAGCTGAGTCGAGAGCTTGAAGAATGATTGATTTGGTACCTACACGGAGTATGAGTTCTCCAATACCAACATCAATTTTAGTTCTAGCAGTTGCTAAAAAGGGCCTTCCTAAAATTATTGAATCGTATTATCCTCATCCATATCTAAAACAACAAAGTCTACAAGGAATATAAATTTTTCAATTTTAATGAGTACGTCTTCAATTATACCCCTAGGAATTTGAATAGTCTTATTAGCTAATTGAATACTCATCCTAGTTTGTTTGGGTTTCCCTAGACCTAGTTGTTTAAACATTTTATAAGGCATAACATTTATGCTTGCCCCTAAATCAGCTAACGCGTTATTAATAGTTAAACTACCAATTAAACATGGAATTGTAAAACTCCCTGGATCTTTTAATTTTCGTGGTAGTTTGTTTTACAACATTGCTGAGCACACTGCGTTTAATTCCACATGCAACTCCTCTTCTAACTTTTGCTTATTTGTCAAATGCTCTTTCAAAAATTTCCTTGAATCTGTCATCTACGAAAGAGCTTTAAGAAATGGTAAGTTAATATGTAATTTCTTTAAAATCTTAAGAAACTTACCAAACTATTCATCTGAACTGTCTTTCTTTATTGCATCGGGATATGGTACACGAGGTTGGTATTCTTTAATTATCGGTTTTGGTTTTTCTTGGCTTACCTCAACCTCACCTTCACTTTCCACAGGTTCTTGGCTTGGCTCAGGTTCAGAATCTACTAACCCTTCACTATTCTGAGCCGTTATGGCTTGAAGTTGCCCTATTGGGTTAGTCTCAGTGTTACTTGGTAAGCTACCTTGTGGTCATTCGGAGATCAGCTTAGTGAGTTGCCCTAACTGGTTCTCAATTCCTTTAATCGATTTTTGTTAATTTTTAAGTGTTGTTTCAGTGTTTTGGAAATGAGTTTCTAACACCACTATGAATTTTGTCAGCATCTCTTCAAGATTCAACTTCTTTTCTTGTGGGTAGGACTGTCATTGGAAGTTTGGAGGAGGTTGTTGTCTCTGATTTCTTTGACCACCCCATGAGAAATTGGGGTGGTTCCTCCAACCCGGATTATAAGTATTACTATAAGGGTTATTTTGAGATCTGAAATTGTTACTCGTATAGTTTATCTATTCGCTTTCCATGCCAAAATTGTAGGGTGGGCAATCAGGATTCACCACACCTCCTAGATTTGAATGTGAGGAACCACACAAACGATCAATCTTTTTATTTAACATCTCTACATGAATTGATAGCATGGTGACTGCGTCGAGGTTGAATACTCGACTGTTTTTGTTGGCATTGTCCTTGTAACTTGCCACTAATAGTTGTTTAATGACATCTCCTCATAAACTCATAGGCTACCTCAGGAGTTTTGTTATTCAGGGTTCTGCCGGCTGCTGAATCAATTAGTTGTCTCATTGAAGGATTCATACTGTTGTAAATGGTTTGGACCTGTAGCCACAAGGGTAATCCATGGTGTGGGCACCATCTCAATAGATCCTTGTATCTCTCCCATGCATCGTATGGTGTTTTTAAATCCATCTGCACAAAAGAAGAGATATATTTCTTTAATTTGGCCATTTTGGTCGGTGAAAAATATTTCAATAAAAATTTTTTGGTCATTTGTTCCCATGTAGTGATTGATCCTCGTGGAAAAGAATTCAGCCACTGTTTAGCTTTATTCCTCAAAGAGAAGGGAAATAACTGAAGATGGATGGCATCATTAGAAACGCCATTAATTTTGAAAGTATCGCAAAATTCTAGGAATTGTGCCAAGTGATTTTTTGGATCTTCATCCTACAAACCATCAAACTGAACAAATTACTGTATCATTTGTATAGTGTTAGGTTTCGGTTAAAATTTATTAGTAGCTATAGCAGGTCTAACAATACTTGACTCGGTTCCTATTAAATTAGGTTTAGCATAATCATACATAGTTCGAGGAGCGTGATTTTTGGTCACCTCTGGAGGTAGCGGATTATTCTCAGCCATCTCTTCGGTAGTATTAATTTCGTTCTCTTGCTCTTCTTCAATGTAGTTTAAGCTTCGCAATATTTCTCTACGATTTCTACGAATCAGACCTTCGATATCACTATCGTAAATCAGGGGTCCTGTCGGATTCCTTCTAGCCATAAACTAGATGTACCTACCAGGAAAAGAAGTAGAAAAAGAATATTAGAAAAGTAAAAATAAAATTACTTGCAAAAAATAACATAAAATAAAATATGGCTAAAGTAATAAAAATTGAGATTTCTTAATATTTCAGTTCCCGGCAATGGCGCCAAAAACTTGATGGTATGTCATAGTCTTGAAAATTTATAATATGAATGAACTAGCCTAAAAACTAACTGTGACAACGACTTGAGGCAAGCACACCTACCGAATAGTAGTATAGTTAGTGGCAAGACCGGATTGTCGAACCCAAAGGAACCAAAAGTATTGATACTAACTTTCTTTTTATTATTCAACCTAAGAATTAAAGGGATTGTTGTTTAACTTAAAATTAACTAACTACTAAGCTAAAGATGCTAAGACAAAGAGAATGAATTGGGGAAATACTTGTGGGAAAAACAAATTGATTGAGACAATACACGAGGAAGAATCCACCTAGACTTCACTTGTTATCTAACTCTGAACTAGACGATTTATTCACTTGACTTGATCTGTAGGATTCCCTAATTTATATTAACACCTCTCTTGAGGCTACAAACGTCTAACCCTATGTTGATTAATTGAAATCACTTTCTAATTAAAACCCCTAGAATTGCATTAACTCGATCTATGGACTCCCATATTAGGTTTGACCCTAATCTGGCAGATTTTTGTCATCCTATCTCTAGGGTTGCGATCAACTCCGCTTAACTATGCTAGATCTACTCTTAAACAGGGTCTATTCCTCCTCTACCTAAAAGCATAAATGCTTGAATCAATATCCTAAAATATCAAAACAAGAATTAAGAACACATAGTTAAGAACAAATCAAGTATTTATCATACAACTCAGAAAATAATAACAAGATCCGTCGTAGGTTTCATCCCCCTCAGGTATCTGAGGGTTTAGTTTATAATCATAAAAGAATGCATCTCAGAAGAAAATATAAAACAAAATGTAAAGAAAACCCTAAACCCCCTAAAGGAATTGAAGAAGAGATCATCAGTCTTGAGTATGATTCCTGCTTCTTGAGATGAATCAACTGGATTTCTTCGAGGGAACCCCACAATTCGGCCCCTCTGGCTTGGCTCCATGGCCTAGTTGAATGCCCCCTTGAAGGTTGGCCTCTAGGGTGTTTATATAGGCTTTTGGAATGTCTTTCTTTACCTCTAAGTACCCTAATCTAAATGAAACTTTTCTTTGCAATGATAGGGACAAGCCCGTGTAAATCAAAGCTAGGCCATGGTCAGGTTTGTTAATGAGGCAGGGCCATGTGGTCTTTGTCCCAGGCTGTGCCAATTTTGTAATTAGGCCCATTTAATCTATTTTTAGCCCATTTCTCATTCTTTTCATCCTCCGGTGCTTTCTTGAGTATAAAACATGAAAATAACGGATTAGGAGCACCTATTTCCACAATAAAGGGGATAAATCATCCAAAAGTATTCTAAATGTGGGACTAATATGTTCATATTATGGTTTATCAGCTCCTGTAGAAGGGACGGTGCCATCAGATAGTAGTGAAAGGCCCGTTACAGTTAGTCAGGGAGGAGGGGCTCGAGAAGCCTTCTTCCAAGTTATGAATGAATGGTTTGCTGAGTTCGTTTGTACGAATCCGGCTGTTAGACCTCCAACCTCTTATGATCCTCAGACCACCCATGTAGCTTCCCCAGTCACAGATACAATCAGAAGAAAGAAGCCACCCGTTGACAAGATTATAAAACAAGGGGCCGAAGAGTTTTGGGCTACCAAAGATGATAATACAGAGAAAGTTGAATTTTGGCTCGAAAATACTATCAGAGTCTTTGACGAGTTATCCTGCACACCAAAACAGTGTATTAAGTGTTTGGTGTCACTTCTTAGAGATTCAGCCTACCAGTGGTGGAAGGCACATGTGTCAGTAGTAGCGAAAGAAAGAGTTACTTGGAATTTCTTTCAGGAGGAGTTCTGTAAGAAATACATTAGTCAGAGGTTCATTGACAAGAAAAGAAAAGAGTTCCTTGAGTTAAAATAGGGTAAGATGACTGTGACCGAGTATGAACGTGAATTTGTCAAACTCAACAATTATGCTCGAGAGTGTGTGTCTACACAAACTATCATGTGCAAAAGATTTGAGGATGGGCTCAATGATGATACCCGACTGTCAATTGGTGTTCTAGAGATAAAAGATCTTGTTGTTTTAGTTGAACGAGCCTGTAACGCAGAGGAGTTTTTGAAAGGAAAGGGTAAAGCTAAAATTGATATGTAAGATACAAAGAAAAGACAAATGATCAAGTCGTTTCAGTCTACATCCAAGAGGCCTAGAGAGTTCTCTATGAGATCTAATTTTTCAGTTGGGTATTCTAACCGAAATAGAGGTAGAAGATTTATCGGTTCGAAAGCTCAAAGCACTTTGATTGCGAGTGTTGGCAGTATTCAGCCAGATAGACCCGAGTGTCCTCAATGTGGTCGACATCATCAAGGTTAATGTTGAGCAACTGAGACTGGTTGTCTCTGGTGTAGTGTTGTAATGCCCCGAATTTGGGCCTAGAAGTATTGGGCTTTGGACTCTGGGTCACAGAAAATTTTTATGTGAGCAAGAAAATGACAAATTGCATGTTTTCTTTAATGGTTAAGGAATTTGGAATGTCTAGGGGTGTTGGAGATGTTTTGGGATCAAGTAATGGTATAGGAAAAATTTTGGCTTTAGCTCTAGGGAACAATGACTTCAGATAGTAGGCCTTTTAAACAGATTAAGGGGAAAAATGACAAGAATAGGCTTGTGGTCTAGTGACAAGGTGGCGTCACTTGGGGAGCTACAAGGTGGCGTGAAGAGGTCCAAGGTTAGAGTAGTGGTAAGGTGTTTTTGGAGTGTTTATTTTGCATAGTGGACGGCTAGAGTTGCGTGAAATTTGGACTCTTTTGTTGAAGTGTTTGAATTGGTCTTGTGAGCTGATAAATGAGGGTATTTCGGATGAGATAAGGGAGATATCATGGAGAAAAATTAGGAGATGAGAGGTGGGAAGAGTTGTGCCGAATTGGACCGTGGGGGGAAGGTAGGATCAGCTATTGGCTATAAAAGGAGGTGCCGAATTCCTTTTAGAGGTTCCTTGGGTTCCATTACATTTCTTTTTCTCCCCCTTAGCCGAATTCTTCCATTTTTTGGAAAAAAAACCCCATCATTCCTTTGCCAAAATTTTGGTTTTCTCTCTAGTCGAATTCCGCATACCTTCTCTTATTAAATTCTTTCTTTTGCTCACCTTTAGTTCTAGCGGATCACTTCTCCTCTTCTTCTCCCTGTTGGTGTCGAATTGTCTCTGCCACCATACTAATTTCAAAAGCTGAATTTAGGCCGCAGGATCGAAAGTGGATTTGGTAAGTATTTGATTAACCTCTCTTGTACGTTTTGCTAAAACCCAAATGGCTATCTAACTGTCTTTTTCTTAACTCTGTGATAATAAGAATAAGGTTCAAAGATCGCAAGCGTGGTAGGTAAGGATCATCAGCAAAGTGGTATGTGTTCTCGACTCAGTTATGGTTTAGTGGATGGCCGAATGTAAGTATGGCCTATAGGGGTGACTTATGTGGAATATGAGTCACTTGTTTTGTCGATATATGTTTGACTGCAGATCTAGGAGATATTCGTGAATAGTAGCTAAGGAAGGGCTATTAGAACCCTGTGGCACACGGTAAGGTTACGGTAAGGCTTCGGCTTTTAGTAAATGTGTTGATTTAGTGATTGATTGGAGGTTGGTTGGTTGTAGGTTCAAGGCTAAGGACAGAATAGCATGTCACAGTAACCAGGTGTGTACAAACACTACACACACATGACATCGGCAATGTTGGAAAGTCGAAAAGTCGAAAGAGGCTAAATTGGCCCAGTGGGCTCTAAGGCTAAGTTTGATGAAATTGATTGATTTGGGTATATGAATTGAGTTAGACATGCATTTTACGTGATCTGGAATTGATTTGGGCTTAGTGGGCCATAAGAATGAAATTTGGGCCTAATGGGCCATAAGAATGTGATTTGGGAATAAGGGGCTTTATGAATGTGAAATGGGCTTAATGGGCTTTATGGGAGCGTAGACATGTATGTTAGGGTTTAATGGACTTTAGGCCTAGTTTTGAACAACTCTTAACTCGCATAAGACTTAATCGAATTATTAAACATGTGCATGGACAAGTTACTCGGTTACAGTGTGGCAACGAGCATATGCATGTATAGGATTGGATCTAGGGAGAGCTTGGTACTTAAGCGGTCCTAGTGGCCTACCTCCTCTTCTTTGGAATCCTACCTGGTGCATAGTATCAGTTTGCTTTAGCTGCAAGGACTTGTTAATGGGCCAAATTCTATAACTGAAACCCGAGAGGGACCAAGTACCTCTGATTTGGAAATTATGAAAATACGCTTACTTTGGAAAATTACCATAATACACTCGATTTACGAAATTACAAAAATACCCCTAATTTGTAAAATTAAAAAATACCTCCAATTGGTAAATTTATGAAAATACCCCCATAAGGTAGATTTATGATAATACCCCTATAGAGTAGATTTATGGAAATACCCTTGTATGGTGAAATGAAGAAAATACCCCTATGTGATGGGTATGAGTTTTGTGGATGCTACTTATATGCATGTTACTTTCATACAATATTCCGTTTAGGTTGCATATGGTGGGAATTATGGTACGGAGGAAGAATTTGAGGATCGCATAGTCACTTGACGACCGTGGATCCACTAGTGGCTTTAAGCCCATTATATGATTAGCAGCTTTGCTGCAACGTTGAGTAGTGCCGCTGTGAGTGCTACCATTGGAGTGTAACGGAGGGGTGGGTCGAGCTAGAATTTCCCATAGGTGTATAAGGTTGGAAGGGAAATGGTGTGTGTAGCAGATGGATTTTTGGGAGGGTTTTGTATTACATTGTTTTGCATATGATATGATACGATATGAGGTCATTGTGGGCTAAGGCCAAGACCATCGATTTTGGTAGGGCTTAGGCCCAATATGAATATCTGTATGTTGATTTGATTGCCAAAGGTTGTACACACTAAGTTTCGGTACTCACACCCTTCATTTAATGTTTCAGGTGATCTTCAGTAGACGGCTTGATGTGGGAGAGGACTCGGAGTAGGCCGCACTACAAAATGTTAAAATTTTTATTTTTTTTTTTTGTTTCAAAAGACATGGTTTTAGGTGCTTTGTTTTAGTTGGATGTAATAAGGCCTTGTATCTCTAATTTAACATTACTCATGGGTTTTATTATTATTTCCACTGCTTAATTTTTATTTTAACTTAAATAAATTTCTAAAGTTTAGCAAGGTTTTCAAAATAACTATAACATATGGGCTTTTATTTAAAACATGGGCTTTCTTCATAACTTTTCAAGTTACTTAGATTTTGGGCTTCTAAACCTTCAACTTAAGTTTTCCGCTAAACAAAGTCTTTTTGAGATTTTCCTTCAATTTGACATCGCCAGATTCGAGCATAATGTTTGAGCCGAGTTTGGGCTGTGAAATGGACCTTCAATTTTGGGTTTTTTTTAAAACAAGTAGATTAAAAGGTTTTGTAGGATCTTGTAATGTTGTTCACCGAGCCCTTGACGTCGAGCCAAGTAAGTGTTTCTATTATTTTACTTGTTTAAATTATTGAACTGTTTTAAATATTGGGCTACTTTAAACAATATGTTTTTAGAGACTAAAGCCCGTAGTAAACTTAAGCCTGTAGTGGATTCACGTCCACGAAAAAACTTTTAAATTGTTACTTGCATAAGGCATGTGCTTTAAATAGTGGAAATATGAACTAAATACATAAAAATTCCTAATTTAGATAACACGAGAATCAGAAATGAGCACTAAAAGAAGGACAAGGGGTCACGGCAGAGGTCTGGAAGTATTAGGGCGGATATACTGTCTCAGCTAGTTAGGAAGGTACTGGAGGAAGTCAGGAGCATGTTTCAGATACGGGTTTGAAGAGCATTAGGCTCGGAATTATTCAATCACAATTAATTCGGGTATTTTTTGTGGATGCAATATTTTGGGTATAGAAACTGTATGCGTACAACGTTTATCTGCTCCAGTGGGTAGGTGTAAAGGGTTCAATTAGAGTTAAAGTGTGTTAGTGTTATTAAAATCAGAGTGAGCAGCGGAAGCATAGTGGTGTGACTTGAGCGGTGCGATTAATAGTTAGTTGTAAATTTCGAGGACGAAATTTCTTTAAGGAGGTAGAATTGTAACGCTCTGAATTTGGGCCTAGAAGTATTGGGCTTTGGGTTTTGGGTCTCAAAAAATTTTTATGTGGGCAAGAAAGGTATAGGAAAAATTTTTGTTTTAGCCGTAGGGAACAGTGACTTCAGATAGTAGGCCTTTTAAATAGATTAAGGGGAAAATAGGGCAAGAATGGGCTTGTGGTCTAGTTGCAAGTTGGCGTCACTTAGGGAGCAACAAGGTGTCATGAAGTGGTCCAATGTTTGAGTAGTGGTAAGGAGTTTTTAGATTTTTTATTTTGCATAGTGGACAGCCAGATTTGTGTTGAATTTGGACTCTTTTGCTGAAGTGTTTGAATTTGTCTTGTGAGCTGATAAAGGAGGGAATTTTGGATGAGATAAGGGAGATATCATGGAGAAAAATTAGGAGATGAGATGTGGGAAGAGTTGGTGCTGAATTGGACTGTGGGGAAAGGTAGGATTTGGCTATTGGCTATAAAAGGAGGTGCCAAATTCCTTTGAAAGGTTCCTTGGGTTCCATTACATTTTTTTCTCTTCCTTAGCCAAATTCTTCCATTTGCCAAAAAAAAAAACCCATCATTCCTTTGCCGAAATTTTGGTTTTCTCTCTAGTCGAATTCCTCATACCTTCTCTTATTCACCTTTAATTCTAGTCTATCACTTCTCCTCTTCTTCTCCCTATTGGTGCCGAATTGTCTCTATCACCATACTAATCTGAAAAGCCAAATTTAGGCCACTGGATCAAAACTGGATTTTGTAAGTATTCGGTTAACCTCTCTCGTACGTTTTGCTAAAAGCCGAATGGCTATCTAACTATCCTATCGTTAACTCAGTGATAACAAGAATAAGGTTCAAAGATCGCAAGCGTGGCAGGTAAGGATCATTTGTAACATCCCAAACCCGGTCTAGACGTTACGACCAGATCTGGTATGTCACAGGGAAAAAGGTTGAAAAGAAACTTTGGGAATCTTGATGAAAACTGAAAGTTTGAAACTTTTTATGCCAGGTGATGTTTTGAAAACAGTGGTTTGCAGCTTAAGAAAAATTTGCAGGTTGGATTAACTGTTCACTTGTTGTCTTTGTGTGCACTTGTAAGAAAAACAGGTATTTAGGTTGGAGTTATTTAGAAAACTTCTTTTTACAATTAAGTTCAAGTCGTAAAATAGTGTTGTATCAAAGTGGAAATTATAATGTAAAACCAAATAGCAATTTAGAAAGGCCTTATTACATCAATTAAAATCCCAAATTAAAATGTCTAAAAAAAACTAAGTTTACTAAAAATAACAAGCTATGGCCTCCTCGAGTCCCTTCGGCTCCCAAGTCCACATTTCACCGATCACTTGCAAGATTAAGCAGAGGGGGTGAGTCACCAAGACTCGGTGTGTAAGTCCCCCTTAAAATTACATAAATGGCCTCAAGCCCACAACCACATATTGGGCCTTAGCCCACTCAAAAATAGCATTTACAAGAATGGATGCAATGTACCCGGCCCAATTCTAGATTTCCATCCTCTACACACCACCCGTACCAGCCTATCACACTGTGGGGATTTCTATAATCAACCCTCCATCCGCTACACTCCATATGTGGCACCTAGCCACTGGTGACATAGTCACAAAATATCATAGGTGGGGCAAACCCACTTGTGGTACCAAACCACTAGTGACAATCCTGAATAATCATATAGGTGGGGCCAACCCACTGTGGTACCAAACCATTGGGACGAGTCACGAAATCATCAATATGTGGTACCAAACCATTGGTGGTTCCAAACCACTAAGACTTAGTCACGAATCAAGAATGTGGGGCCAACCCACGTGTGATACCAAACCACTAGTGACAGTCTTACACTTCCCCTTAAACATCATATCCAACCCATGCATACAAATGTCAAATGAATGGAGCAAGCTGTCAAGTGGACAATGTCATTATGGCATACAATCATTAGCGCATACATAACTAATAGGGTACTTACCTAGTATTTCGATCATGCCCATAGTTGGCATAACGTCTATTCGTCTAACCATTTCCGCTTTTCAGCCTAGATATTTAATAACACATAATAATATTGAAGTGTGAATTTTACACACCGTTACCCGCAGCACTATGCTATCAATGTCAAGATTATCGCCTTTGGAAACTATTGCTATCTACCTCATATTTTGCTTAGAAGTCGGCTCATAACCTGGCGGCCAATCCCGAGCAAAGATATTGTGCGCTTCTTAAATTTAGGGGCTGGGGCTATGGGTCCAACCCCTCCTTCTGCTTGGGTGGCATTAGAGTCCATGAACAAAACCTTGGTCACTAGACTAGATTAAAGCAGTGGAATCGAACCAAAGAGAATAACACTCAAGGCTAAGGGTCCTTACCTAAATCAACAAATCTCGGAGATAAAGAAGGTTTGAATCCTACACCGCTTGAGTACTTTAAATCGACTAGAACTGACTGTCCCTTTAAACACTCCAAACACAAACCAAAAGCTGAAAGAATGCAAAGATAAAGCCCCCTAAAATCAGCCAAGAGTTAGAGAATATGAATACTGCTTTCGGCACTCAAACATGAGAAGGGATGATTGAACCAAAAAGAAAACACTTACCCCAAACACTAGAGAAACTGATTAGGAATGGAGGAAAACAGGAAACAATCAATCCCCTAAAACAAGAGCTGAAGAAGAGAATATGAGTGACAGAGGATTTCGGCTAACCAACAAGTAAGGACTACCTACACAAATAAGAAGTTTGGCTTCCTTCTTTAAAGAAATCAAGAGAAGAAAGTGATTAGATGATTAGAGAGATTCGGTTAAACCAAAAAGAACTTACCAAAAGCCGAAGTTGTTCTGCTCTTGAAAAGAAAGAGATGAAGAAGAAAGGTGCTATCTACCAAGAGAGATTCAGTTAAGGTATTCGAAAGAAAGGAGAAGAGAATGACAGAGTTTCGGTAAAAGGTGTGGCTTCAGAGGGTTTCGGGTTTGATGTTTAATGGAAAAGAAAATAAAACAAAAGTGATGAGCGAATGAAAAAGTAGGTTTCAGCTAAGCACAAAAGAAGAAGAAAATAGGAAGAGAATTAGAAGCTGTTTTGGTTTTGGTATTTGAGAGAAAAAGAATGAATAAAAAAGCACCAAGTGGTAAGAGAGTGTTTGATTTTGACAAAAGAAATGAGTAAAAGAATGCTCTTGGTCCCTTTTTAGCTGCCCGAAAATGCCCAACACTCCCCCTAATGTTATCATGAAACATTCGGCCACCCCTCGTAACATTACTTAACTGAGCACACACACTCACACACCCCACATTCGGCCAAACTCTCACCCTCTTTCCCAAATCCCATGATTCCCTCCACCGATCACTCTCCACTCTCCATTCAAACCTGTTGACCCTTTCCTTCTCCTTGAATTGCTCTCTTCCTTTCATTCAAATGTGTTGACCCATTCAGCACTCATCCCCTAGAGTCCAAGCTGAAAGCAACTCTCCCCCACCTTGCCGTCAAAAAGAAATCCCTCAAAGGGAATCCACGCAGCTCGAACCTACTCCCTGCCAGCTTCTCTGAGGCGTCACCTTCCTGAGATTTAAGTGGCGCCTCCTTGCCACTTTACTAAAGCGCTTCTTGTGTCTAAACATACAACTAACAACCTTTAAGTCCTATCCCATTCAGCTCTCCCTTAAAGTGCCCCAAAAGAAAATTTTTTTACCAAGGCTCCGGCTTACCCCTAAGTCATTCTTGGACCCTAAGGTGCCCTAAACTAGCATGTTAGGCATAGCACACACACACACAAACACACAAATGCAAAGCCCCTAATTTAGGATGTTACATCGTTAGCAAAGTGGTAAGTGTTCTCGACTCAGTTATGGTTTAGTGGATGGTCGGAAGTAAGTATGGCCTATAGGGATTACTTATGTGGAATATGAGTCACTTGTTTTGACGATATATGTTTGAGTGCGGATCTAAGGGATATTCACAAATAGTAGCTAAGTAAGGGCTATTAGAACCCGGTGGCACACGGTAAGGTTAAGGTAAGGCTTCGGCTTTTGGTAAATGTGTTGATTTAGTGATTGATTGAAGGTCGGTCGGTTGTAGGTTCAAGACCAAGGATAGGATAGCACGTCACAGTAACCAAGTGTGTACAAACAACACACACATGACATCGACAATGCAGAAAAGTCAAAAAGTCAAAAGAGGCTAAATGGGCCTAGTGGGCCTGAGGCTAAGTTTGATAAAATTGATTGATTTGGGTTTATGAATTGAGTTAGACGTGTATGTTACATGATCTGGAATTTTTTGGGCCTAATGGGCCATAAGAATGAGATTTGGGCCTAATAGGCCATAAGAATGTGATTTGGGCATAAGGGGCTTTATGAACGTGAAATGGGCTTGATTGGCTTTATGGGAGCGTAGACATGTATGCTAGGGTTTAATGGACTTTAGGCCTAGTTCTGAACAACTCTTAACCCGCACAAGACTTAATCTAGTAATTAAACATGTCCATAGACAAGTCGCTGGGTTAGAGTGTGGCAACGGGCATATGCATGTCTAAGATTGGATCTATGGAGAGCTTGGTACTTAAGCGGTCCTAGTGGCCTACCTCCTCTTCTCTGGAATCCTACCTGATGCATAGTGTCTATTCGCTTTAGCCGCAATGACTTATTAATGTGCCAAAGTTTATAACTAAAACTCGACAGGGACCAATTACCCCTAATTTGGAAATTAGCAAAATACCCTTGGTTTGGAAAATTACCATATTACCCTCAATTTATGAAATTATCAAAATACCCCTAATTTGTAGAATTACCAAAATACCCCTAATTTTTAGAATTACCAAAATACCTTTGATTTGGAAATTTATGAAAATACCCCTATAAGGTAGAATTATAATAATGCCCCTGTAGAGTAGATTTACAAAAATACCCTTAGGTGGTGAAGTGACAAAAATACCCCTATGTGATGGGTATGAGTTTTGTGGATGTTACTCATATGCATGTTGCATTCATACGATATTCTGTTTAGGTTGCATATGGGTAGGAATTATGGTAATGAGGAAGAATTTGAGGATCGCATAGTCGCTTGACGAACGTGGATCCACCGATGGCTTTAAGCCCAGTTTATGATTAGCAACTTTGTTGTAATGTTGAGTAGTGCCACTGTGAGTGCTACCATTAGAGTGTAGCGGAGGGGCGGGTTGAGCTAGAATTTCGAACAGTGTATAAGGTTGGAAGGGAAATGGTGTGTGTAGCGGATTGATTTTTAAGGAGGGTTTTACATTACCTTGTTTTGCATTTGATATGATATGATATGGTATGATATGAAGTCATTGTGGGCTAAGGTCAAGACCACCGATTTTGATAGGGCTTAGGACCAATGGAATATTTGTATGCTGATTTGATTGCCAAGGGTTGGACCCGCTGAGTTTCGATACTCACACCCTTTATTTAATGTTTCAGGTGATCCTCAGTAGACGGCTCGACGTGGGAGAGGACTCGGAGTTGGCCGCACTACAAAATGTTAAAATTTTTATTTTTTTGTTTCAAATGACATGGTTTTAATTGCTTTGTTTTAGTTAGATGTAATAAGGCCTTGTATCTCCAATTTGACGTTAGTTATGGTTCTATTATTATTTCCGCTGCTTAATTTTTATTTTAACTTAAATAAATTTCTAATGTTTAGCAAGGTTTTAACAATAACTATAACCTATAGGCTTTTATTTAAAATATGAGATTTCTTCATAACTTTTCAAGTTACTTAAATTTTGGGCTTCTAAACCTTAAATTAAGTTTTTCGCTAAACAAAGTCGTTTTGAGATTTTCCTTTAATGTGACATCATATGATTCAGCCATAACATCCGGGTCGGGTTTGAGGGTGTTACATTTGGTGGTATTAGAGCCCGGTTGCAAAGCTCGGGCTGTTAAATTGTAACATCCTAAAAATTAGAGTATTATCTTATTATTTGTGTTGGCTCAGATTAAATTTTGTGTGTTTAGCATAGTCTTGTGAAGGCTTTATTTTATTTATGAAGCTAGAATAATTCTTAGTATTGAAATTTAGTGAAGTGGATTAGGTGAATCTGACACTTAAGTTAATTTAAGTGTTAAATTCTAGCACATAAGGATTTAGTGGCAAGGTGGATATGACCCATGAAGGATTGCTTGAGGGAAGTGGTTCGAGTATCATGGAATGCATTTGAAGACTTTATTTTTTATGCATCCTAACATTAAGTGTCGGCCAAGCTCTAATTATTGTAAGTTGGACTTTAAATTTTTATGGCAAGTGGAATAATAGTTTAGGTAAGCTTGATGTTTGGGAAAGAAATCAATTGATTAAAGGTTGATGTGAGAACATAAGGCATGATGTAAGGTATTTTGCTATGGAAAGTTTTGTGTGGATAGGTTTGACCTTGAAGTCCATGTATTTGGACGGTTTTGGGGCCTAGGGGGGAGTGACCGAATTTTGTCTTGTTGGTAGCTAGTTGGTGTCGAAATTTCTTTTGGTTAGGTAGTCATTTTCGGTTAGTTTGGAATGCTTTCATTCTTTGTTTTGAGCCATAACCAAAAACCCTTTGAACCTTACCAATTCTTCTCAAGTGCACCAAAGTGAACCATAAGCCGATTGTCCATAGGTGTTTGTTGGTTTCTCTCTTAGGCATTTGGCCGAAACTCTTTTGGAATCTCCCTCTCATCTTTTGTTTTCTTTGTAGCCGAAAACTTCTTCTCTAGTGGTTGGCCGAATTTTCTTTCTCTCTAAATCTCTCTCTTTCTTTCTTTCTTTTTGCTCAAAACCGAAAGTACCATCTCATCCCTTTCATTTTTTTTTTCTTTTCCTTCTCTCAAACTTTTGTGCCAAAATCCTCTCCACCTTCCTTTGTTGAAATCCCTCTCTTGTATTTCACTTTCTTTTTCTTTTTTCCCACTCTAACCGAATCTTTCTCTATCATCTAACACTATTGCCGAATCTTCTTTCTTTCTTTTTGATTTGTCTTGGCCGAATATCATCAAGGGTAAGTCTTCATTTGGTTTCCTTCCATCGATTTTGTAAGGGGTTAAGTATTCATGGTCGTATTTCTTTAGTTTCTTTTCTCTTTTCTCTGTCGTTTTTCTTGAGGGCAAAGGCCAAATTTTTGGGCATTTGCTTGCAAGGTTCTAACTATTTTTAGGAACTGAATTCTTTTAGGCTCTTTGGGACTTTGGAAGCAATCGATTTAACCCTATTCTCTAGCAATCAAAGTTGGTAAGTCAAGTGGTAAGGATTCATGTCGATTCACCATTTTTTTTAGTGGTTGAAAAGCCAAAGGCTATTGAGATTTAGGGTGTGATGTTGGCCGAATGGTTTTGCTTATAGTTTTGTGGTTTGGCCGAATGTAGGACAAGGTGTTCTAGTACGGTAGATCGGGTCTTCGGAAGTTAGTACTTGTGTTAGTGCAGTGTGTGTACTTACACACTTCATAACTTCAGTAATATAAATATTTTAAATATTCTAATCATGTTATTAAAGCCGAAACTATGAGATTCTCAATATGATACCGTATGGGTATAAGCAAGAAATCGGGTAAGTCCGTTTCAATATGACTTTTGCAATATGATGCATGATGATACGATTTATGATTTATTTCCTATGTGATTTCTAATAAAGCATAAAGGCATGATTTGTTTAAATGTTGCATTAATATGGGTGATATGAGAGGAGGGGGAAGGATTTGATATCTGTGTCTTTGGGACACCAGAGGTTTGGCACCTCCAGTGGTTTGGTACCACAGTTATTTCGTGTCTTTGGGACACCAGAGGTTTGGCACCTCATAGCGACTCGTCCCAGTGGCTTAGCACCACAGTGGGTTGGCACCACATTTAATATTACAGGATCGTCGCCAGTGATTTGGTATCACACGTGGGTTGGCCCCACAACTTGATTATTCGTGACTTTGGGCCACCAGTGGTTTGGCACCACATTATTGGATATCGTGACTTTGGGTCACCAGTGGTTTGGCACCACCAGTGGTTTGGTACCATACGGGGTAGAAAAGGAGTTGTGGATGGCTAGGTTGGGTGCATTATATATATATATATTGCTTGGTTATGAATTGTGTAAGAATGTTGCATTAACCGGGGGAAGGATTTATGCACTGAGTCTTGGTGACTCACCTTCTCCTTTATCTTTTAAGGTGATTCTTAGATCGCAGAGGAGGAGCCGGATGAACTCAAGGAGGCCATGCAATAAAAATTCAGTTTTACATGAACTTCGATTTGGGTACTTTATTTTATTTTAATTTGGTTAACATCTTTATTTGGATTTGTAATAAGGCCTCTTTAATTATGTTTTTGGATTATTTATATGCTTTGGACTTGTTTTAAACATGGCTAAATAATCATCATGGTTGATCTAATAATTGAGCCTAAAGTTTTCTAAATTATAAAAACGCAATAGTTTTCAAAATCTTACCATCGGGTAATATAAATCGTTTGATAGTAAAATTTCAACTTAAATGTTTTAGACAACTTAAATGATTTACAAATTGAAGTTTCTACACTCAAATGCAAACGGTTTTCAAAGTAATAATTTGGGTTTTTCTTAAAATGACATAAATGTTTTCTAACCTATGGATTGTCAACTAAGTTTTAAAAAGAAAATTTTCTTACGGGATTTTAAAAGTAAATTATCGATTTTTTTAACTAATCACGCACTTATTTTTATCAAATTTAATCGGAAACTAAATTTTCTTTAAAACGCTTTTCCTCTGTGGCATGTCAGATTCGGTCATGGTGTATTGACCAGGTTTAGGGTGTTACAGAAATAGACCTTTGATTTTGGGTTATTTTTTAAACAAGTAGATTAAAAAGTTTTACAGGATCTTGTAATGTGGTTCATCGAGCCTATGTGTTCATGTTATTTTACTTGTTTAAATCATTGAACTGTATTTATATATTGGGCTACTTTAAACAATAGGTTTTTAGAGACTAAAGCCTGTAGTAAACTTAAGCCTGTAATGGATTCACGACTGGGAAACAACTTTTAAATTGTTACTTGAAGACATGTGCTTTAAACAGTGGAACTATGAACTAAATACATAAAAATTCCTAATTCAGATAATACGAGAATTAGTAATGAGCACTAGAAGAAATGCAAGAGGTCGCGACAGAGGCCGTGGAGTGTTAGGACTAATTTGCTGACTCAATTAGTTAGGGAGGTACTGGAGGAAGTCAGGAGCGTGTTTCAGATGCGAGTTTGAGGAGCATCAGGCTCGGGATTGTTTAATCACCATTAAGTCGGGTACTTTTTGTGCATGCGATATTTTGGGTATAGAAACTATATGCGTGTAATGTTTATCTGCTCTAGTGGGTAGGCGTAAAGGGTTGAATTAGAGTTAAAGTGTGTTAGTGTTATTAAAATCAGAGTGTGCAACAGAAGAATAGTGGTGTGACTTGAGTGGTGCGATTAATAGTTAGATGGAAATTTCGAGGGCGAAATTTCTTTAAGGGGGTAGAATTGTAACGCCCCAAATTTGGGCCTAGAAGTATTAAGCTTTGGGTCTCAGAAAATTTTCATGTGAGCAAGAAAATGACAAATTGCATTTTTGCTTTAATGGTTAAGGAATTTGGAGTGTCTAGGGGTGTTAGAGTTGTTTTGGGATCAAGTAAGGGTAGAGGAAAATTTTTTATTTTAACCCTAGAGAATAGTGAATTCAGATAGTAGCCCTTTTAAATAAATTAAGGGGAATATAGGACAAGAATGGGCTTGTGGTCCAATGGTAAAGTGGCATCACTTGGAGAGCTACAAGGTTGCGTAAGAGGTCCAAGGTTCGTGTAACATCCCAAAAATAGGGGTTATTCGTGATTGAATTATTTTGATTGTGTTTAAATTTATGTGATATTATTTGTGGTGTTATAAGACTTAATTAGGGGTCTTGAGTAAGCTCGGTTTAGTAGGATAATTCTTAGTATGGCTTATTTCATGAAGAGGATTAAATGAGCTTAGCACTTAAGTTAATTTAAGTGTTCATTTATAGCATAAGAGGAATAAGTGGCAAGATGGTTAAAGGGCTTGAAAAGTAGTTTGAGGTCAGAGGTTCGAGTGGTTTGTTTAGCATTTTAAAAGTTTACTTTTGTGTATTAGCATTGATGGCCGGTCAACTTATTTATGATAGGTGGACTAATATTTTTGGAAGGTTGAATGGTTGATTAAGGGAAGCATGGAATAAGGGATAAGATTCTTTAAGTTATGGAAAAATATCTTGGAATTATGGTAAATTGAGGGACAAAGGCTTGGGTTGGGGATATGTCTTGAAACAAATTCATGGCCTTTATGCCATGAACTTGACTGACATGAGTGTCTAGGTGGGGTGGCGAATTTTTGGCTTGTTTAGTAGCTAGTTAGTGTCAATTTTCTCTTTGGTTAGTAGGCATTTTTGGCTAGCTTGATAGGCATTCAACTTTTGTTTTATGAAACTCCTTTGAAAATTTACCAATTCTTCTCTTTTGTGCATCATTTGGTATTTTATTTCTTTCCCTCCAAAGCCATTCTCTTAGCCGAATGTACCTTGATCTTTAGGTACAATTTTGTACACTTTTCTTCTTTGGTAATATTGGTGTTGGCGAATTTCTTAATCCTTTTTCTCTCTTTTCTTTCTTTTGAACTTTGTTCAAAACCACAACATTCCTTTTACCTTCTTCTTGGCCGAATTTCTTCTTCCCCTTTCCTCTTGATTTTCTTTCATTGGTTGCTAAAGTCGAATCATCCTTCTTCCCTTTTCATTTATTTTTCTTCTTTGCCATACTAATCTTTTATCACCTTTGAGCCGAATATTGATTGTCTTCTTTCAAAATCATAGCCGAAACTCTCATAATCTATTTGTTTTATTTTGGCCGAAATTCTTCAAGGGTAGATTCTCTTTTTGCTTTCTTCAATCGATTTTGGTTATTAAGTAAGTATTCTTGGCCGATTTTCCTATTATTCTTTTCTCCTCTCTATGTTATTTCTTGTGGGCAAGAGCTGAATCTTTGGGCATTATTTTGCAAGGATCTAACCGTTTTTAGGATTCAATTATTCTCTTAGGCTCTTTGGGATCTCGAAAGCAATCGATTCAAGTCATTCCTTTAGTGAATCGGAGTTGGTAAGTCAAAGGTGGTAAGGATTTATTTTCAAGGGTTTATTCTTTTAAGTATTCATTTAAAACCGAAGGCTATTTATTAACCGATGGTAGTTGGTGAAGCAGATTCGGGAATCGGATGTTGTGATTAGTATCCAAAAGCGAGAAGGTAAGGATCCGGGTTCCAAAAGATGACTCTTTGAATTATTGATTTGGCCGAATATACTAACCCATGTATTTGGCCGAATATAGGGATAAGTAGATCTAGTGTGACCAACTCTTCCATTCGGGACTTAGATTATTCGTGGGTGAAAGGTGTGTACATACACACCTTATAACTTTTAATATGCTAAGTGTTATTTTATGTCTAATCAAATTGTGTTGACATGGATGTAATACCTTCATGGTATTAGCAAGGACTCGGGTAAGTCTTTATTGCTATGAGATTATTATTTGATGCTTTTGGGAAGCATGACACATTTGGTATGTGTATTAATTTATTTATGGCCTATGATAATCAATTGGATGTTGTTAAATAAATCAATCAACATGATTTTGTATATGCATATGAATGATTATTATGGGTTGATGAGAGGAGAGGCGATGATATTCGTGTCGGCGGACACCGGTGTTTTGGTAACACATCGTGACTACGGTCACCGAGAGGTTTGGTACCTCAGGAGGTTTGGTACCTCATAGCGACTTGTCCTGTGGTTTCCACCACCGTGGGTTGGCCCCACTTTGAGTTATGGGATTGTGCGCGGTGATTTGGTATCACACGATGGGTTGGCCCCATCACTTGATTTGTGACTTCGGTCACCGTGTTTTGGTAACACAATCGTGTCTTGGACACCAAAGATTTGGTATCACATTTGTGGCTATATGTCACCGTGGTTTGGCACCACCGGTGGTTTGGTACCACACGGGTAGAAAAAGGTGTTTGGATGGCTAGGTTGGGTACATATTTTAATGCATGTTAAATTGTTATAAATTGTGTATGTTGTTGAATTAAACCGGGAAAAAGGGTTACACATTGGGTCTTGATGACTCACCTTTTTCCTTTAACATTTTCAGGTGATTCGTAGCTGCGGATAAGGAGTCGGATGGACTCGAGGTGGCCATGCAAAGGAGACTTTTAATAAATAAATTCGGATTTTAATTATCTTTCTTTTGGGTTTATGTTACTTGTTTGTAATAAGGCCTCCTAAAGTTATTTTTATTATTGTTGCATGTTTGAATGTTTTGTTTAAATTATTTGATGATGTTAAAATGGATGCACATGTTTTCTAAACTTTTAAACGCTAAATGTTTTAAAGTACCATCTGTACATTTGAAATTTATAAACAACTCGACTCAACAAATATTTTCTTTGAATTAAGTATGGTTTTAACAAATAAAATTTCAATTGAAAGGCAACTCGACTAAGTTTTAAAATGGTTTTCAAAATGTTTTCTCTGTAGCAAACCAAATTCGGTCATATTGTTTGGGCCGGGTTTGGGGTGTTACAGTTCAAGTAGTGGTAAGGTGTTTTTGTAGTGTTTATTTTTCATAGTGGACGACCAGACTTGTGTGGAATTTGGACTATTTTTGTTGAAGTGTTTGAATTGGTCTTGTGAGCTGATAAAGGAAGGAATTTCGGATGAGATAAGGGAGATATCATGGAGAAAATTTAGGAGATGAGAAGTGGGAAGACTTGGTGTCAAATTGGACAGTGGGGGAAGATAGCATTCGACTATTGGCTATAAAAGGAGGTGCCGAATTCCTTTTCTGAATTCTTTTTCTCCCCCTTTGTCGAATTCTTCCATTTTTCGGAAAAAAACACATCATTCCTTTGCCAAAATTTTGGTTTTCTCTCTATCCGAATTCTCCATACCTTCTCTTCTTAAATTCCTATACTTGTTCACCTTTAGCTCTAGCGGATCACTTCTCCTCTTCTTCTCCCTAATGGTGCCGATTTGTCTCTGTCACCATACTAATCTCAAAAGCCAAATTTAGACCGCAAGATCGAAAGTGGATTTGGTAAGTATTCGGTTAACCTCTCTTGTACGTTTTTCTAAAAGTTGAAATGCTATCTAACTGCCTTGTTGTTAACTCTGTGATAACAAGAATAAGGTCCAAAGGTCGTAAGCGTGGTAGGTAAGGGTCGTTATTAAAGTGGTAAGTGTTCTCGACTCAATTATGGTTTAGTATATGGCCGAATGTAAGTATGGCCTATAGGGCTGACTTATGTGGAATATGAGTAACTTATTTTGACGATATATATTTGAGTGCAGATCTAAGGGATATTCGTGAATAGTAGCTAAGGAAGGGCTATTAGAACCTGGTGGCGCACGGTAAGGTTACAGTAAGGCTTCGGCTTTTGGTAAATGTGTTGATTTAGTGATTGATTGAAGCTTGGTTGGCTGTAGGTTCAGGACCAATGATAGAATATCACGTCGTAGTAACCAGGTGTGTACAAACACTACACACACATGACATCGGCAACATCGAAAAGCCGAAAACCTGAAAGTGGCTAAATGGGCCGATGGGCCCTAAGGCTAAGTTTGGTGAAATTGATTGATTCGGGTATATGAATTAAGTTAGACATGCATATTACATGATTTGAAATTTTTTTGGCCTAATGGGCCATAAGAATGTGATTTGGGCATAAGGGGCTTTGTGAACGTGAAATGGGCTTGATAGGCATTATGGGAGCGTAGACATGTATGCTAGGGTTTAATGCACTTTAGGCCTAGTTCTGAACAACTCTTAGCCCGCATAAGACTTAATCTAATAATTAAACATGTCTGTGGACAAGTTGCTGGGTTAGAGTGTGGCAACGGGTATATGCATGTTAAGGATTGGATCTAAGGAGAGCTTGGTACTTAAGCGATCCTAGTGGCCTACCTCCTCTACTCTGGAATCCTACCTGGAGCATAGTGTCTATTCGCTTTAGCCGCAAGGACTTGTTAATGGGCCAAAGTTTATCACTAAAACCCGACAGGGACCAAGTACCCCTGATTTAGAAATTACCAAAATACCCTTGGTTTGAAAAATTTCCATATTACCCTCGATTTATGAAATTACCAAAATACCCCTAATTTGTAAAATTACCAAAATACCCCTAATTTGTAAAATTACCAAAATACCTTTGATTTGGAAATGTACGAAAATACCCCTATAAGGTAGAATTATGATAATACCCTTGTAGAGTAGATTTATGAAAATACCCTTAGGTGGTGAAATGACAAAAATAGCCCTATGTGATGGGTATGAGTTTTGTGGATGTTACTCATATGCATGTTGCATTCATACGATATTCTGTTTAGGTTGCATATGGGTGGGAATTATGGTAACGAGGATGAATTTGAGGATCGCATAGTCGCTTGAAGACCGTGGATCCACCGGTGGCTTTAAGCCCACTTTATGGTTAGCAGCTCTGCTGCAATGTTGAGTAGTGCCTCTGTGAGTGCTACCATTGGAGTGTAGCGGAGGGGTGGGTCGAGCTAGAATTCCGTACAGGTGTAAAAGGTTGGAAGGGAAATGGTGTGTGTAGCGGATGGATTTTTAAGGAGGGTTTTGCATTACCTTTTTTTGCATATGATATGATGTGATATGATATGAGGTCATTGTGGGCTAAGGCCAAGACCACCGATTTTGATAGGGCCTAGGACCAACGTGAATATTTGCATGCTGATTTGATTGCCAAGGGTTGTACCCACTGAGTTTCGATACTCACACACTTTATTTAATGTTTCAAGTGATCTTCAGTAGACGGCTCAACATGGGAGAGGACTCGGAGTTGGCCGCACTACAAAATGTTAAAATTTTTATTTTTTTGTTTCAAAAGACATGGTTTTAATTGCTTTATTTTAGTTGGATGTAATAAGGCCTTGTATCTCCAATTTCACGTTACTTATGGGTTTTAATATTATTTTCGCTGCTTAATTTTTATTTTAACTTAAATAAATTTCTAAAGTTTAGCAAGGTTTTAACAATAACTATAACTTATGGGCTTTTATTTAAAACATGGGATTTCTTCATAACTTTTCAAGTTACTTAAATTTTGGGCTTCTAAACCTTAAACTTAAGTTTTCCACTAAACAAAGTCGTTTTGAGATTTTCCTTCAATGTGACATCGTAAGATTCGGCCATAACGTACGGGCCAGGTTTGGGAGTGTTACATTTAGTGGTATCAGAGCTCGGTTGCAAAGCTCGGGCTGTGAAATGGACCATGGATTTTTGGGGTTTTTTTAAACAAGTGGATTAAAAAGTTTTATAGGATCTTGTAATGTGGTTCACCGAGCCCTAGACGCCGAGCCAAGTAAGTGTTCATGTTATTTTACTTGTTTAAATTATTGAACTGTATCTAGATATTGGGCTACTTTAAATAATAGGTTTTTAGATACTAAAGCCTGTTGTAAACTTAAGCCTGTAATGGATTTACGACCGCGAAACAACTTTTAAATTGTTACTTGAAGACATGTGCTTTAAACAGTGGAACTATGAACTAAATACTTAAAAATTCCTAAATCAAATAATACGAGAATCAGCAATATGCACTAGAAGAAGTGCAAGAGGTCGTGACAGAGGCCGTGGAAGTGTTAGGGCTAATGTGCTGACTCAATTAGTTAGGGAGGTACTAGAGGAGGTCAGGAGCGTGTTTCAAATGTGGGTCTGAGGAGCATCAGGCTCGAGATTGTTCAATCACCATTAAGTCGGGTATATTTTTTATGGATGCGATATTTTGGGTATAGAAACTGTATGCGTGCAATGTTTATCTGCTCTAGTGGGTAGACGTAAAGGGTTGAATTAGAGTTAAAGTGTGTTAGTGTTATTAAAATCAATGTGTGCAATGGAAGAATAGTGGTGTGACTTGAGAGGTGCAATTAATAGTTAGTAGGAAATTTCGAGGGAAAAATTTCTTTAAGAGGGTAGAATTGTAACGCCCCAAATTTGGACCTAGAAGTATTGGGCTTTGGGTCTTAGAAAATTTTTATGTGAGCAAGAAAATGACAAATTGCATGTTTACTTTAATGGTTAAGGAATTTGGAGTGTCTAGGGGTGTTGGATATATTTTAGGATCAAGTAAGGGTATAGGAAAAAAAAATTTTAGCCCTAGAGAATAGTGACTTCAAATAGTAAGCCTTTTAAATAGATTAAGGGGAATATAGGACAGGAATGGGCTTGTGGCCCAATGGCAAACTGGCGTCACTTGGGGAGCTACAAGGTGGCGTGAAGAGGCCCAAGGTTCGAGTAGTGGTAAGGTGTTTTTGGAGTGTTTATTTTGCATAGTAGACGGCCAGAGTTGTGTGGAATTTGGACTATTTTTGTTGAAGTGTTTGAATTGGTCTTGTGAGCTGATAAATGAGGGAATTTCTGATGAGATAAGGGAGATATCATGGAGAAAAATTAGGAGATGAGAAGTGGGAGGAGTTGGTGTCAAGTTAGAATGTGGGGAAAGATAGATTCGGCTATTGGCTATAAAAGGAGGTGCCGAATTCCTTTTTCGAATTCTTTTTCTCCCCCTAAGCCGAATTCTTCCATTTGCCGAAAAAAAACACATCATTCCTTTGCCAAAATTTTGGTTTTCTCTTTATCCAAATTCTCCATACCTTTTCTTCTTAAATTCCTTCTCTTGTTCACCTTTAGCTCTAGTGGATCACTTCTCCTCTTCTTCTCCCTAATGGTGCCGAATTATCTCTATCACCATACTAATCTCAAAATCTGAATTTAGGCCACAGGATCGAAAATAGATTTGGTAAGTATTCGGTTAACCTCTCTTGTACATTTTGTGAAAAGCCGAAAAGCTATCAACTGTCCTGTCGTTAACTCTGTGATAATAAGAATAAGGTTCAAAGATCGCAAGCGTGGTAGGTAAGGATCGTTAGCAAAGTGGTAAGTGTTCTCGACTTAGTTATGGTTTAGTGGATGAAAGAATGTAAATATGGCCTATAGGGCTGACTTATTTGGAATATGAGTCACTTGTTTTGACGATATATGTTTGAGTGCAGATCTAAGGGATATTCACGAATAGTAGCTAAGGAAGGGCTATTAGAACCCGTGGCGCATAGTAAGGTTACAGTAAGGCTTCGGCTTTTTGTAAATGTGTTGAATTAGTGATTGATTGAAGGTTGGTTGGTTGTAGGTTTGTAACAGTCCGATTTATACCCTAGTCAGAATAGTGGTTTGGGACTACAAACTCGAGTCTGTATAATATTTTAATATTATATTCTTTGCCGTTGATATGTGAATTAGCATGTGGTAAATTTTCGTAAGCGAATTTGTCTTTTTGCGTGTCTAATTTGACAAAAGGACTGAAATGCAATGAGTGTGAAAGTTGCATGATATTTGTTAAGTATCAAGGTGTTATGGCTTTTAAAAGAGTAGGCCTTATGAGGCAATAAGATCACTATTTAGATAGTGGATGGATAAAGGTCAAATGTGCCCTTTGTTATATATATGTTTTCTTATAAAAAATGAAAGGGTATTTTGGTAAATGGAATAATAATATGATTATAATCAAACAAACAAAGAAAAGATGATAGTTATCATCCTTTTTAGCCGAAATTTGCAAAGAAAGAAAAGAGAAAATCTAGTTAGGTTATTCGGCTATTGTGAGCTCAAATTAAGGTATGTTTTTACTTGGTTCTTGATAATTTCTACGTTTTTGTAATCATTGCTTTGAGAGCTACAAAACCCATGCCTTAATTTTGTGTTTTGATGATGTATGTGAAATATGCCATTGATGATTTTACAAGCTTTGTGATGTTTGAGGATGATATATGAAAGATTTGAGCTAGATGAACATGTTATGTTCTTGAAGTTTTGATGAATTTAGCTAAATAGGGCTAAATTGAAGGACTAAATTGCAAGTTTGATGAGAAATGTGGGCTTGTATGTGATGTATATATATTCGGCTAAGCTTGTGTATGCATCGATCTTGTGAAATTTGATGTTTTGAGTAAAATGGACTAGATTGATAAAATGTGCAAATGTGAGGGCTAAGTTGCAGATAGCCCTGAATATATGTGTTTGGATTTAATTGAATGAAATAGTGAATAAAAGGATAAATTATGAATATGTTTAGACCAAGAACCGAGGAAAATAGACTTAGATCGCGGGAAAGCGAAAATAATCGAGTAGCCATTTTCATTCGATAAACCAAATCCGTGGTAAGTCACTATGCAAATAAACTTATCTGTATTAAATTGAATATATGTATTCATATGTCTATCGATGAAAATGAATGAGTATGAGATGCTAAGTGCGTGAATTCTGAAATAAGTTCGATATAGTGATAAAGTCAGAGAAATCTGTATGAACCTAGGAATAGTTAGGATTAGCTACGTCATGACATAGGTATCTGTTCTGTTTTATCATGTAAGACATTTGAAATTTGTGTAATACCTCGTCTGGGACATAGGCATCGATATGAACTTTATGAGTAAGACCATGTCTGGGACATCGGTATCATATTGACTCGTGTAAGACCACGGCCGGGACGTTGTCATCATTATGATCTGTACGTGTAAGACCCTATCTGGGACAATGGCATCGATATACGAGTGCATGTAAGACCTCGTCTGGGATGTTGGCATTGTACTACTATTCCGAGCTTTCTGAGTATCCTACTAGGTTCCTAAGGGTTCAACGGGCAAGTTTGTAATACGAATGGTATATCCGAGCTATGATCAATTAAGTGAATGAATATCCGATTTAGGTACGTTGAATGTGCATTAAGTATGCATGAATGGTAAGTATGCATATGACTTTGATTTGAAGAAAAGTATGTTTGAATAGGATAATGTGAATGAGATGCAATAAAGTTATGAATGAGCTATGTGTTTCAAATGAGTTTTGAATGGATAAATCTGACAAATGTAGTCATAAGTATGAATCAAGCATATACATGATAAATTGTTAAGTGAATGAGATGTGCAAATGTATCAAATTGCATATATACTTCTTATGCCTAGTTTATTTGTATATGACTTACTAAGCTTTCAGAAAGCTTACTCTATGTGTGTATTTTCTCTGTTTTATAGGTCGTCAAAGCTACTGAAGGCTCAAGATTGTGAAGGATAATCATCACACTACTAAACTTATTTTGGTACCGTTTTGAAAACGTATATGGCTAATTATGGCATGTATAGGCTAGATAGATCTATATGTTTATGAAGTGAGCATGGCCATGTGTATTGGCAAGTTTTTGAGTTGATAAATGTTTGAATGAATGAGTTATGAAGTAGATATTTAGTATGTTTTGATGCATATGAAATGGTTAAGTTTTGGTTATGCAAATGGATGATACATGTTTGAAATGATGTAGGATTTAGTTTGTAATTTGGTATGAATGGAGTTTGTATTGAATGTATGGATGAAGTGAACCATTTGATATGTTTTAGTTGCCATATATGCATATTGTGTTTTGGTATATATTGCTTGTAGGAAGACCCTAAGTGGATGGCATATTGGCCTTGTAAAATGGCCTATAATGCCACATGGTTGACGCACACGGGCGTGCCTAAGACCATGGGTGAATTGGCAGAATGTGGCTTATATTGCATACGGCCTCGACACGGGTGTGCTTGATGGCCGTGTGAGAAATGGCAGTATGTGATCTAGTAGTACACAGCCATAGCACACGGGCGTGCTTGGTGGCCGTGTTGATTTTGGCAGTATACTACCACGGGAAAGACACACGGGAGTGTCAAGTAGCCGTGGGTGAGGCACGGCCTACCCCCATGGTCGTGTGTCCCCTATAGGTTAGAAAAGTTTCAAATTTTTATGAAATTGCTTATGTGTTTTGGTTTAGTCCCGGCTCAGTTTATAAGCATGCTTAAGGTATTAATGATATACTTAAGGGACACCATGTTTGATATTGTTGAATGCATGTATGATTAATTCTATAAATGTTTTTGATCTGTCTGGTAACACCTTTAACCCTATTCTGGTGACAGTTTTTGGGTTAGGAGTGTTACATTTGGTTGGTATCAAAGCTACGGTTTAGTCGGTTCTCGGACTAACGTAGCGTCTCAGAGTCTAGCTATACATGCCATATATATTTGAATTGTGATAGTGTGATGAATCCTGACGTGTAAAATGTGATTTATGTATAGCAATAGATCCCGAAAGAGCCGTAGCTGACGATGTAGAAAGTAATGTGCCTACTCCCACACAAGGGACAGGGCCCTCTAATTTGAGACCAGCTACAAGCAGTCAGGAGGGAGAAGCTAAACAAGCTTTCTTCCAGATGATGAGTTAGTGGTTCACTAAATTCATGAGAAATAACCCGACTGTTTCACAACCCCCGCCCCTGGTTAATCCCCCTCAGACTACAGTTCTGCCACCAGTTGTGTATCCGAATCTATTAAATAAGCCTTTGGTTGACAAGATTCGTAAGTATGGGGCTAAAGAGTTCCGAGCTACCAATAATGATGATGCTGAAAAAGCTAAATTTTGGATTGAAAATTCTATTCGGGTATTTGATGAGATGTCTCTGACTCCGGAAGAATGTATAAAGTGTGTTTTATCGTTACTTCGAGATGGGACTTATCAATGGTGGAAAACCTTAATTTCTATTGTTCCGAGAGAACATGTTATATGGGATTTCTTTCAGATTGATTTCTAGAAGAATTATATCAGTGAGAGATTCGTCGATCAGAAACGAAAAGAATTTCTGGAGCTCAAACAGGGCAGAATGACTATCTGTAACAGACCGAATCTAACCCTAATCGGAAAGGTGGTTTCAGGACCACGAATCCGAGCCCGAGAAATGTTTATATATTATATTTAGTGTTTATTATGTATGTATTTATATGTGTGAAAGTTTCGTAGAAAAATTTTATCGTTTAAGTGTCGAATTTGATAAAAAGGACTTAATCGCATAAAAAGTAAAAGTGGCCAACTAAAGTGAAATGTGTTAAATTGAGCATGGCTTTTTAATGTGAGGTAGTAAAAGGGAAAATAGCCCATTTTAAGGTTAATGGCCGGCCACCTTGGTTGCATGTAATAGTGTTTGGATTATTATAATATATATTATTACATTATATGCTAAAATAACTAATAAATATATGTTAATAAAACAATAAAATAAAAAGCCATTCATTTGTTCATCTTTGGCCGAAAGAAACACAAAAGAAAAGGGGAGAAAAGCCTTAGAACATTCGGCATTATTCAAGCAAAATTAGGTAAGAAATCTAGCTCGATTTTTGTTAATTTTTACGTTTTTTAGATCGTTGCTTAGTATATTACCCGACCCATGCTAGAATTTCTAAGATTAGTGTGTATATATGAATCAGCCATGGATGAATTCTTTAGGTTATGATGTTTAATGATGTTAGATGAAAGGTAGGTTAAAAATTAGTATATTATGTGTTGGAAGTTTTGGTGAAATTGTGTTTTTAGGGCCAATTTGTAAAAATAAAATTTTAGAGGGGCTTGATTGCAAAATAAATGAAAGAAATGGACTTGTATAGTCCTTATACACATTCGCCTTTAAAGAGTATGGGGTAATTTGATGTATTTTGAGTTTTATGCAAATAGGACTAAATTGCAAAGTTGTGAAATACTAGGGTAAAATAGTAATTTGCCCATTTATGTGCTTAGGGACTAAATTGAGATGAATTGTGCTTGAATAAGCTAAATTTAATGTGTTTTAGATCAAGAGCAAAGAAAAATAGAGTTAGATCTAGGAAAGACGAAGGTTCTCGAATAAATGATTCGCATACTACCTATCGACAACCGAGGTAAGTCCTGTCAAATTTGTTAAAGAATTATTCATGAACTCATTAAATGATAATGTTTGATAAATTTTGATATATAATCATGTTATAGCCGAATGTATATATGTATATGAGATTGATTTCATAAATTGATAATGTGAAATGAATAAGTGTATCAATGCGAATTGTGGAATTGTACAATGAAGTAATGATTTATTTGTTTAAGGTGAATAAGTTAGTTGATTTGGATATGTAATATAGATATGAAGTGTGTGTGGAATGATTGATTATATTGATGTGTTCGGGCTTAGTGCTCAGCGTGCTTCGTGTTTGATATATTCGGCTTAGTGCTCAGCGCTTCGTGCAGTGATATATTCGCTTAGTGCTTAAGCAGGCTCGTGCATGATATATTCGGCTTAGTGCCTAGCAGGCTTCGTGCCGATGATATATTCGGGCTTAGTGCCTAGCAGGCTTTATGCCGTGATATGCTATAAGAGGAGGTTCTAAACATCAAACAAGGTGAAATGTTTATATAGGGTTATGTGGTAAAAGTTCAGGTAAGAACTAACCCACCATTTTAGTAAGGAATGAAGTGAACAAAAGAATTCTTAATGTATAGTTAAAGATCGTTGATGAGTGTGATAAAAGTGCTTGTTCTTGTGTATAAATAGAAATAGAAGATCGATGCCTAGATTGGTTTTCGATGTTATAGTAATGATATTTAAGTAAAGAGTATTACTATTATTCAACGATCTATGTTTTACATAATGAAATAATTATGTTTTATACTATATGCTCATTATATTTAAGTATGCTTGGGACTTACTAAGCTAGTAAGCTTCTTGTGTGTGTATCTTTGTTTATCTTTGTTTTATAGATTTTGATTCAACTACGGGCTCAAGGATCATCCGTGAAGTCAACCACACTATCGACTTTCTTTTTGGTATTGAAAACTTAGTTTGTTATTTAAAAAGGGCATGTATAGGCTAGATTAAATCGTATAACTAATGTTTTGTAATAGTGTAAATATGCTAGCTATGCGAAAATGGCTATCTATTTTGAATAACTTGTTTCGTGTTTTGATGATATTGTATGCTCATGCCATGAACTATTATTTATGCTTGATTATGGTTTAATCATGTGTGAGAGTGGCATTATTATTTATGCATGTTAGATTATGATAAGAAAGACTTATTAATTGGTTCATGTTAATGAGCTTAATATTTGGCATATACATTGATAATGTTTGGATTATGATTCGGCAATGAGAAATGGTAAATGATGGTTATGATTTAAGTATGTTTGGTTAGTTTTATTGGATAGTTAGAAGTGCCAAGTTGATGTTAATATTAATATGGGCATGCGCACATGTGTGGTTGTAATATTTGGTTCATTTTGATATGCATATGACCTTGATTATGGTGTGGTGAATCAATGATTAGTAATAAGATGAAAATGAAGTTTAGGTATACTAATATACTTGCGAATTAGGAGTATAGTGAAATGATATTTGTGTTCAAATGTTAGATGTGGCTTTTATTTTAAGGTATAATGCGTACTATATATATATAAACATCAATAGTATGTTCTACCATATTGTAAGGTTACTAAAATCGCATATGTGATTGCATAATAATTAATGTAATATGGTTTGAATGGTTTGATTTTGTGTTTGTGTAGTAGCAATGAATTGATAGGTTCGATATTCAATATATAAATAGATATATTGACATACATGTGATGTATGAAGTGAAATGATATATATATATATATATTGCAATATGTTTTAAGTATACAAACGCCATTGATATTTGAGTCATAGGTATTAAGTACATGAACATGGTTTTGTGGCATATTAGTTAATTCGAGTATGTGATATATATATAGATGATATTAATATGGTTGAAATTTTAAAGCATAGTTTGCATATGTATTATAAGTAACTAAGCATGATTAACTTTATTTAGTTGTGTGTTTCATATGTGCAAATTTAACTAATATGATTTAGTGGATGATTGCTATTGGATTTAGAAGTTATATCGTAAAGAAATTGATATAACCTTGTGTATGAAAAATGATAAATGATTGTGTGAAACTGTATTTGTCTGGTAATGCCTCGTAACCCTATTCCGACGACGGATACGGGTTAGGGGTGTTACATTTTATTGGTATCAGAGCTACGGTTTAGTCGATTCTAGGACTACCGTAGTATGAAAGAGTCTAGCTATACATGCCTTTAAATTGTATATATGATAGTGTGGTGACTTCTGACAATTTCGATTGTATTTTATATAGTAAATGGATTATGATCCTGATAGAGTCAGTAGCCTATGATGTGGAGAGTGTCGCTACCGGTCTCGCACATGGATCAAGGCCACTAGACTCTCAACCGCCATTACGGTAACCACGAGGGAGAGGCTAAACAAGCCTTCTATCAAATGATGAATGAATGGTTTACCCAGTTTATTCAGAATAATCCAACGGTACAACAACCTCCACCCCCAAATAATCCAACTCCTGACCTTCAAAGACTTCGATGATAGATCCAATGAGATCTACTAGGCCTCCTTGATAAAATTAGGAAATTTGGGGTCAAGAATTCAAGGCCAATGATAATGATGATGCAGAGCGAAATGAATTGTGGCTTGATAACACTATTCGGTACTTGATGAGCTATCCTCGCACCTGCATTTAATGTTTGAAATGTGCTATATCTTTGCTCGTGACACCGCTTATCACCGTGGAATACACTAGTATCGCGGTTCCAAAAGAAAAGTGACATGGGATTTCTTTCGAATGAGTTCAAGAAGAAATATATCACCAGAGGTTCATCGACCGTAAACGTAAAGAATTCCTTGAATTAAAACAGGGCAAATGACCGTGATCAATATGAGCGAAAGTTTGTCGATTGAGCCGATATGCTCGAGAGTGTGTATCAACCAAGCCATTATGTGCAAAAGGTTTGAAGATGGCTTGAATGAAGACTTAAAGTTGCTTGTTGGCATTCTTGAAATCAAAGAGTTTGTGACACTCGTTGAGCGAGCTTGCAAGGTCAAGAGCTCGGAAGGAGAAAAGAAAGGCCGAGACCGAAGCTAGAGATACTCGTAAGAGACCGCTTGCAAGAATTTCCATTCCACATCTAAGAAGTTTAGAGATGACTTCAATGACACAAAGCTACTTCAGATTCATCTAGACGTGATCGACCTCCAGTGGGTTCCCGAGCTACCTCGATGACCAAAGGTTGGTAACGCCCCACGTAATCGAGTTGAATGTAAACATTGTGGAAAATGGCATCCCGGAGTTGTAGAGTTCGTGACCGGTCTTGCTTTAAATGTGGATCCTCGCACCATTTTATTCGAGAGTGCCCGATGTTAGCCGAGTCGAATACAAAGATGTAACTCTAGACCAAGTAGTGCATCAAGACGGGCGTACCACCCGCATTCTCGCAATGTAGGTGGTAGTCGAGAGGGACAAAGAACACAACAGATCGATCGAGGCTAGAGCTCCAAAGAAGAGCTTATGTTACTCGAGCTAGAGAGGATGCCGCTTCTCCGATGTCATTACCTGTACTTTCACCCTTTATGATACTACCGTGATTGCATTGATTGATCCCGGTTCGACCCATTCATATGTATGTGAAACTCGTATTCAAGAAGACTCGCCATTGAGTCTCATCGAGTTTGTGATTCGCGATCCAACCCTTTGGGTAGATGTGTGTTTGTTAATAAAGTGTGTAAAAGTTGCCCATTGATGATTCGAGATTTTTGCTTCCCAGTTGATTTAATGCTGTTGCCTTTCGATGAGTTTGATATAATTTTGGGAATGGATCGTTAACTTCGCATGATGCAAAGTGAATTGCAAAAGAAAGCTTATCGATTTGAGACACCGTAATCGGTGAGATCATTAGAATTGAATCCAGTGATTCGTGGGTTTCTCACGCTTATATCATCGATGTTAGCTCAAAAGTATGTGAGAAAAGGGTGAAGCTTATTTGGCTTATGTGCTTTGGATAATAAAGTGTCTCGAGAAATGATTGAATCAGACCGATTGTATGTGAATACTCGATGTGTTTCTCAAGAACTACCGGTTTACCCCTATACGAGAGATTGAGTTTGGCATTGAATTAGCTCCAGAACGACTCGATCTCAATAGCTCCATATCGGATGGCACCCATCGAGCTAAAAGAGTCGAAAGCACGCTTGCAAGAGTTAATGATAGGGGGCTTTGCACCACCAAGTTTCTCTCCATGGGTGCACCATTTTTTTGTGAGAAAGAAAGATGGAACGATGCTAATGTGTATTGATTATCGGAATCGAATAAGGTAACTATAAAGAATAAGTACCGCTACTCTTAGATTGATGATTTGTTTGATCGCTTGAAAGGGCGTTAGTATTTTCAAGATAGACTTGAGATCGGGTTATTATCGCCAGTAGTCGAGATATAGATGTGCCAAAGACCGCATTTCGGACGAGGTACGGACATTTTGAGTTTTTGGTAATGCCTTTGGGCTTACTAATGCACCTGCTATTTTTATGGATTTGATGAATCGTGTTTTAGACGCTTTTGGATCGATTTGTGGTGGTGTTTATTGATGACATATTGATCTACTCCAAAGATGAAATTGAACACACCAACATTTGAGGTTAGTGCTACAAACTTTATGAGATCATCACTATATGCAAAGTTTAGTAAGTGTGAGTTCGGATGAAAGAGGTCACTTTTTGGGACATGTGGTTTCAAAGATCGCATTCGAGTTGATCCAACAAAATCTCGCTATACTTGATTGGAAGCCACCAAAAATGTTTTTGAGATTCAAGTTTTCGGGACTTGCGGGTTACTATCGACAATTTGTGAAAGATTTTTCTATGATAGCTACCCCGCTGACAAGGTTATGCAGAAAGATGTCCGGCTCGAGTGGTCGAAAAATGTCGAAAAGTTTTGATCGCTTGAAAGCCCTTTGATGAAGCTCCAGATTAGTTCAAATTTAATCGGGTAAAGAATTCGTTGTTTATTCGATGCTTCTTTAAATGGTTTGGGCTGCGTTTGATGCAGAAGGCAAAGTTGTAGCCTACGCTTCAAGACAATTGAAGCCGCACGAGAAAAATTACCCGACGATGACTTAGAGCTTGCGTACCATTGTTTTCGCATTGAAAATTTGGCGCCACTATTTATTTGGCGAGAAATGTCACATTTATTCAGATCATAAAAGTCTAAAGTATCTAATGACTCGTAAAGACCTGAATTTGAGACAACGCAGTGGCTAGAACTGTTGAAAGACTATGAATTGGTGATTGACTATCACCCGAAAAGCTAATGTCGCTATGGATGCGTTAAGTCGAAATTATTAGTTGCTCTTCGTGCATTGAATGCACAGATGGCTATGTTCAGTGATGGTTCGATCATAGCCGAAGTTACGAGCAAGACCGATGTTTATCCAACAAATTTGTGATGCACAGAAAGTTGACAAGAATATGATTGCTAAACGAATTCAGTGTGAAAAAAGTGCAGAGTCAGATTTTCAGATTGATGCAAATGACTGTTTGAATTTTAAAAGCCGAATGTGTGTTCCAAAGAACTCAGATTTGATACAGATGATTTTGAGTGAGGCTCATAGTGGCCGACTATCGATACATCCGGGTAGCACGAAAATGTATAACGACTTGAAACAGCTTCTATTGGTGGCTCGGTATGAAACGAGATATATCTCAATTTGTTTCAAAGTGCCTAATTTGTCGCTAAGTAAAAGTTGAGCATCAAGTGCCTTCTGGGTTGCTTCAGCCGATCATGATACCTGAGTGGAAATGGGATAAAATTACAATGGATTTTGTATCCGGTCTTCCTATGACACCGAGTTAGAAAGATGACGTATGGGTGATAGTTGATAGACTGACTAAATCAGCTCATTTTGTGCCGATTCGTACAGACTTTTCACTCGATAAACTTGCTGAATTGTATGTATCGCAGATTGTAAGATTGCATGGTGTACCGAGCTCCATTGTGTCAGACAGAGACCCGAGATTTACATCGTGATTTTGGAAGAAGTTGCAAGATGCTTTAGGTACTAAACTACATTTTAGTACAGCCTTTCATCCGCAGTATGATTTGGCCACCGAGCGAACTATTCAAATACTTGAGGACATGTTGAGATGTTATGCTTCGAGTTTGAAGGTACATGGGAACGATACCTACCTTTGATTGAATTTGCTTATAATAATAGCTTTCAATCAAGTATCAAAATGGCACCTTATGAAGCCTTATACGGTGAAAATGTCGAACACCATTATATCGGATCGAGCTCAAGAAAATAAGATACACGGGTTGATTTGATTAAAGAGACCGAATGTAAAGTGGCCATAATCAAAGATAATTTGAAAGCTGCATCAGATCGACAAAAGTCCTATGCTGATTTGAAACGTAAAGATATTGAATTCCAGATCGGAGATCGAGTCTTTTTAAAGGTTTCACCATGGAAGAAAGTGCTCCATTTTGGCCGGAAAGGCAAGTTGAGCCCGAGGTTCATTGGACCGTATGAAATCATTGAACGCGTTGGGCCTATTGCTTATAGATTGAAGCTACCTCCAATTAGAAAAGATACACGATGTATTTCATGTTTCTATGTTCGTAGATACAGATCAGATCCGTCACATGTGATTGCTCCGTCTGAGATTGAGATACAATCTGATATGACGTATGAGGAAAAGCCGATCCGTATTCTAGCTCGGGAAATGAAAGAGCTAAGAAACAAAAAGATTTCCTTAGTGAAAGTGTTATGGAATCGACATGGAGTTGAAGAGGCAACGGGAGCCTCAAGATTCAATGAGGCAACAATATCCGACGTTGTTTAACGGTAAGATTTTCGGGACGAAAATCCTTAAGGGGAGAGTTGTAATGCATCGAATCGAACCCTAATCGAAAGGTGGTTTTGGGACCACGAATCTGAGCCCGAGAAATGTTTATATATTATATTTAGTGTTTATTATGTATGTATTTATATGTGTGAAAGTTTCAGAGAAAATTTTATCGCTTAAGTGTCGAATTTGATAAAAAGGACTTAATCGCATAAAAAGTAAAAGTGGCCAACTAAAGTGAAATGTGTTAAATTGAGCATGGCTTTTAATGTGAGGTATTAAAAGGGCAAATAGCCCATTTTAAGGTTAATGGCCGCCACCTTGGTTGCATGTAATAGTGTTTGGATTATTATAATATATATTATTACATTATATGTTAAAATAACTAATAAATATATGTTAATAAAACAATAAAATAAAAGCCATTCATTTGTTCATCTTTGGCCGAAGAAACACAAAAGAAAAGGGAGAAAAGCCTTAGAACATTCGGCATTATTCAAGCAAAATTAGGTAAGAAATCTAGCTCGATTTTTGTTAATTTTACGCTTTTGAGATCGTTGCTTAGTATATTACCCACCCATGCTAGAATTTCTAAGATTAGTGTGTATATATGAATCGCCATGGATGAATTCTTGAGGTTATGATGTTTAATGATGTTAGATGAAAGGTAGGTTAAAATTAGTATATTATGTGTTGGAAGTTTTGGTGAAATTGTGTTTTTAGGCCAATTTGTAAAAATAAAATTTTAGAGGGCTTGATTGCAAAATAAATGAAAGAAATGGACTTGTATAGTCCTTATACACATTCGGCCTTTAAAGAGTATGGGGTAATTTGATGTATTTTGAGTTTTATGCAAATAGGACTAAATTGCAAAGTTGTGAAATACTAGGGTAAAATAGTAATTTGCCCATTTATGTGCTTAGGGACTAAATTGAGATGAATTGTGCTTGAATAAGCTAAATTTAATGTGTTTTAGATCAAGAGCAAAGAAAAATAGAGTTAGATCTGGAAAGACGAAGGTTCTCGAATACCGATTCAAGACTACTTATCGACAACCGAGGTAAGTCCTGTCGAAATTTGTTAAAGAATTATTCATGAACTCATTAAATGATAATGTTTGATAAATTTTGATATATAATCATGTTATAGCCGAATGTATATATGTATATGAGATTGATTTCATAAATTGATAATGTGAAATGAATAAGTGTATCAATGCGAATTGTGGAATTGTACAATGAAGTAATGATTTATTTGTTTAAGGTGAATAAGTTAGTTGATTTGGATATGTAATATAGATATGAAGTGTGTGTGAATGATTGATTATATTGATGTGTTCGGGCTTAGTGCCTAGCATATTCTGCTTAGTGCGTGCTTGTTGATATATTCGGCTTAGCTTAGTGCTTAGCGTGCTTCGTGCAGTGATATATTCTGCTTAGTGCCTAGCGTGCTTCGTGTGGGTGATATATTCGGCTTAGTGCCTAGCAGTGCTTCGTGTCGATGATATATTCGGCTTAGTGCCTAGCGTGCTTTATGCCTTGATATGCTATAAGAGGAGGTTCAACATCAAACAAGGTGAAATGTTTATATAGGTTATGTGGTAAAAGTTCGTAAGAACTAACCCACCATTTTAGTAAGGAATGAAGTGAACAAAAGAATTCTTAATGTATAGTTAAAGATCAGTGATGAGTGTGATAAAAGTGCTTGTTCTTGTGTATAAATAGAAATAGAAGATCGATGCCTAGATTGGTTTTCGATGTTATAGTAATGATATTTAAGTAAAGAGTATTACTATTATTCAACGATCTATGTTTTACATAATGAAATAATTATGTTTTATACTATATGCTCATTATATTTAAGTATGCTTGGGACTTACTAAGCTAGTAAGCTTACTGTGTGTGTATCTTTGTTTATCTTTGTTTTATAGATTTTGATTCGAACTACGGCTCAAGGATCATCCGTGAAGTCAACCACACTATCGACTTTCTTTTTGGTATTGAAAACTTAGTTTGTTATTTAAAAAGGGCATGTATAGGCTAGATTAAATCGTATAACTAATGTTTTGTAATAGTGTAAATATGCTAGCTATGCGAAAATGGCTATCTATTTTGAATAACTTGTTTCGTGTTTTGATGATATTGTATGCTCATGCCATGAACTATTATTTATGCTTGATTATGGTTTAATCATGTGTGAGAGTGGCATTATTATTTATGCATGTTAGATTATGACAAGAAAGACTTATTAATTGGTTCATGTTAATGAGCTTAATATTTGGCATATACATTGATAATGTTTGGATTATGATTCGCAAATGAGAAATGGTAAATGATGGTTATGATTTAAGTATGTTTGGTTAGTTTTATTGGATAGTTAGAAGTGCCAAGTTGATGTTAATATTAATATGGGCATGCATATGTGTGGTTGTAATATTTGGTTCATTTTGATATGCATATGACCTTGATTATGGTGTGGTGAATCAATGATTAGTAATAAGATGAAAATGAAGTTTAGGTATACTAATATACTTGTAATTAGGAGTATAGTGAAATGATATTTGTGTTCAAATGTTAGATGTGGCTTTTATTTTTAAGGTATAATGCGAACTATATATATATAAACATCAATAGTATGTTCGGCCATATTGTAAGGTTACTAAAATCGCATATGTGATTGCATAATAATTAATGTAATATGGTTTGAATGGTTTGATTTTGTGTTTGTGTAGTAGCAATGAATTGATAGGTTCGATATTCAATATATAAATAGATATATTGACATACATGTGATGTATGAAGTGAAATGATATATATATATATATATATATATATATGCAATATGTTTTAAGTATACAAACGCCATTGATATTTGAGTCATAGGTATTAAGTACATGAACATGGTTTTGTGGCATATTAGTTAATTCGAGTATGTGATATATATATAGATGATATTAATATGGTTGAAATTTTAAAGCATAGTTTGCATATGTATTATAAGTAACTAAGCATGATTAACTTTATTTAGTTGTGTGTTTCATATGTGCAAATTTAACTAATATGATTTAGTGGATGATTGCTATTGGATTTAGAAGTTATATCGTAAAGAAATTGATATAACCTTGTGTATGAAAAATGATAAATGATTGTGTGAAACTGTATTTGTCTGGTAATGCCTCGTAACCCTATTCCGACGACGGATAGGGGTTAGGGGTGTTACACTATCACTGAATATGAACGAGAGTTCGTGCGACTAAGTCAATATGCCCGAGAGTGTATATCTTTCGAAGCTATAATGTGCAAAAGATTCGAAGATGGTCTTAATGAAGATATCCATTTGCTAGTCAGGATATTAGAAATAAAAGAGTTCGTTACACTCGTTGATCGAGCATGCAAAGTCAAGCACTTGGGAAAGATAAAAGAAAAGTCAAATCAAGCCCGAGATATGAGAAAGAGATTTGAACAAATCATTTCAATCTACTCCAAGATATTTAGAGATGATCAAAGTCGTTCGGAGAAAATGCGGACATTTGAATGTAAATAGAGCTAGATCGCAAATGAGTTCCAAAACCCAAAGAACTTCAAAGGGCTAGTGTTGGTAATGTTTGATCCGAGAAAATCGAATGTAAACATTGTTGAAAAGACATCCGGAAGTCAGAGATTAAATGACGTAGCTTGCTTTTATATGGATCGCTTGATCATTTTATCCGTGATTGCCCTGAGCCTGTCGAACTAGAGACTGTTCAGAATTTAAGATCTGATAATGCACCTGCGAGAGGTCGATCATCAAAGAATGTAAAGAATGTCAGTGGTAGTCAGAGAACTATGAGAGACAATGTTGTTAGATCCGAAGCCAGAGCGCCTGTTAGAGCGTATGCTATCCGAGCTCATGAAGAAACTTCGTTGCCTGATGTTATAACGGGTACTTTTACTCTTTATGATACTTCTGTGATAGCTTTAATAGACCCTAGTTCTACGCATTCGTACATATGCATGAATTTAGTATATGGTAAGACTTTGCCTGTAGAGTCTACTAAATTTGCTATAAAAGTATCGAACCCCTTAGGTAAAAGTGTCCTGTTGACAAAGTATGCAAGAACTATCCGTTAATGTTTCGAGATATCTATTTTCTTACTGATATGATGCTCTTGCCATTTGATGAATTCGATATTATTCTGGGTATGGATTGGTTGTTTATGCATGATGCCGTTGTAAACTGTAAAAGAAAGACTATAGATTTACGAGGTCTGAATGATGAGATTGTACAGATTGAGTCTAGTGATTTAATTGGATTGCCCGCTGTGATATTCGTTTTGAAAGCTCAAAGTTATGTGAAAAAGGGGTGTGAATCATATTTTACTTATGTGATCGATTCAAAAGCATCCGAGAAGAAAATTGAATCAGTACCCATTGTTTGTAATTTTTCTGATGTGTTCCCTAAAGAGTTTCTGGGTTTACCTCTGATTCGTGAAGTTGAATTTGGTATTGAATTGTTGCCTGGTACGACGCCTATTTTGATAACTCTGTATAGAATGGCATCGACAGAGTTGAAAAAGTTAAAGTCACAGCTACAAGAATTGACTAATAGAGGGTTTGCTAGACCGAGATTTTCTCCTTGGGGTGCTCCTGTTCTGTTTGTGAAAAAGAAATATGGCATGATGAGAATGTGTATCGATTACCGTCAGTTGAATAAGGTGACTATAAAGAACAAATTACCATTTCCGAGAATTGATGATTTGTTTGATTAGTTAAAAGGAGCTACTGTGTTTTCCAAGATTGATTTGAGATCGGGATACTACCAATTGAGAGTTAAAGATTCAGATATTTCAAAAATTGCTTTTAGAAAGAGGTACGGGCATTATGAGTTTTTAGTTATGCCATTCGGACTAACCAATGCTCCTGTTATTTTTATGGACTTGATGAATGAATTTTCGACGAAGATCCGGATCAATTTGTTGTTGTAATCATTGATGACATTTTGATTTACTCACGTGATGAGAATGAGCATGCAGAACATTTGAAAATTGTGTTGCAAACTTTGAGAGAAAATCAATTGTAAGCAAAATTCAGCAAATGTGAATTCTGGTTGGATGAGGTCAATTTCCTAGGGCATATTGTGTCAGCTTCCGGGATTTGTGTTGATCCGAGCAAGTTTTCTGGGGCATATTGTGTCAGCTATTTGAAGTTCGCAGTTTTTTGGGTTTACCTGGTTATTACCGTAGAGTTATAAATGGCTTTTCAATAATAGCTACTCCGTTAACAAGATTACTTCAGAAAGATATCAGATTTGAATGGTCGTATAAATGTCAGAGAAGTTTTGATCGGTTAAAACTCTATTAACAGAAGATCTAGTGTTAGTACAACCAGAATCGGGTAAGGAATTTGTTGTATACAGTGATGCTTTGTTAAACGGTCTGGGATGTGTTTTGATGCAAGAGGGCAAAGTGGTAGCTTATGCTTCGAGACAATTAAAGCCTCATGAAAAGAATTATCCGACACACGACCTTGAGCTCGCTATGATTGTGTTTGCACTTAAAATTTGGCATCATTATTTGTACGATGAGAAATGTCATGTGTTTTCAGATCATAAAAGTCTAAAATATCTAATGACCCAGAAAGATTTGAACCTGCGTCAAAGAAGATGGTTAGAACTGTTAAAAGATTATGAGCTTGTGATAGATCATCATCCGGGTAAAGCAAATGTGGTTGCTGATGCGTTGAGTAGAAAGTCATTGTTTGTACTACGTGCTTTGAATGCTCAGTTAGATTTGTCTGATGATAGTTCTGTGATTACTGAATTGACAGTGAAATCGTTATTTGTACAACAAATATGTGATGCTCAGAAGGTTGATAATGAATTGTTGTTGAAACGAGTTCAGTGTGAATTGAATTCTGAATCTAAATTTCAAGTTATTGATGAATGTTTGAGATTCCAGGATAGAATCTATGTTCCAAGAAATCCGGAGCTGATTCAATTTATTTTGGGTGAAGCACATAACAGTCGCCTATCTGTCCATCCAGGAAGTACAAAGATGTATCATGATTTGAAGCAACACTATTGGTGGTCTAGCATGAAACAAGACATTTTCAATTTTGTTTTGAAATGTTTAGTCTGTCAGCAAGTAAAAGCTGAACATCAAGTTCCGTCCGATTTGCTACAACTGATTCCGATTCCTGAGTGGAAATGGGATAGGATAACGATGGACTTTGTTTCTGGTTTGCCTCTAACTCCGAAAAAGAAAGATACGATTTGAGTCGTAGTTGACTGATTGACGAAATTTGCCCATTTTATTCCCGTAAAATCTGACTACTCGCTTGAAATATTAGCTGAGCTTTATATTTGTGAGATTGTGAGATTGCACAGGGTGCCACTATCCATTGTGTAAGACAGAGATCCGAGATTTACATCGCAGTTCTAGAAGAAATTACAAGACGCTTTGGGTATGAAATTGCATTTCACTATAGCTTTTCATCCACAAACGGATGGTCAATCTGAGCGAATTATTTAGATTCTCAAAGATATGTTAAGATGCTATGTACTTGAGTTTAATGGTTCGGGGGAACAATACTTACTGTTGATCGAATTTGTGTATAACAATAGGTTTTAGACGAGTATCAAAATAGCACCATATGAAGCTTTGTACAGACATAAATGTCATACACCTCTATATTGGACTGAATTCAGTGAGAATAAGTTACACGGGGTCGATTTGATAAAAGATACCGAACAGAAAGTGAAACTGATCCGAGATTGTTTGAAAGCAACATCTGATCGTCAGAAGTCGTATGCCGACTTAAAACAGAAAGATATAGAATTTGAGATCAGTGACAAAGTATTTCTGAAAGTGTCTCCGTCAAAGAAAGTGCTCCGATTCGGACATAAGGGCAAGTTAAGTCCTAGATTCATCGGACCGTATGAGATCATTGAACGTGTTGGGCCTGTTGCATATAGATTGAAGTTACCCTCTGAGCTAGAAAAGATTCACAATATGTTTCATGTCTCAATGCTTCATAGATATCGATCCGATCTGTCACATGTGATTGCCCCATCTAAAATTGAAATCCGATCTGATATGACATACGAAGAGGAACCGATCCTTATCTTAGCTCGTGAAGTGAAAGAATTAAGAAACAAGAAAATTCCATTAGTGAAACTATTGTGGAATCGACACGGATTAGAATAGGCTACGTGGGAGCTTAAAGATTCAATGAGATAACAATATCTAACTCTGTTTAATGGTAAGATTTTTGGGGACGAAAATCCCTAAGGGGGAGAATTGTAACAGTCCGGTTTATACCCTAGTCAGATTAGTGGTTTTGGGACCACAAATTCGAGTCTGTATAATATTTTAATATTATATTTTGTGCCGTTGATATGTGAATTAGCATGTGGTAAATTTTCATAAGCTAATTTATCTGTTTGCGTGTTTAATTTGACAAAAAGACTGAAATGCATTGAATGTGAAAGTTGCATGATATTTGTTACGTATCAAGGTGTTGTGACTTTTAAAAGACAAGGCCTTTTGAGGCAATAAGACCACTATTTAGATAGTGGATGGATAGAGGTCAAATGTGCCCTTATTATATATATATTTTCTTATATTAAATGAAAGGGTATTTTAGCAAATGGAATAATAATATGATTATTGTTTTAGTAAAACGTTTGTCGTAACCATTTTTTTGGAAAAAAAAAGTAGGAATCGACTATTATAATCAAACAAACAAAGAAAAGATGATAGTTATCATCTTTTTTAGCTGAAATTTGCAGAGAAAGAAAAGAGAAAATCTAGTTAGGTTATTTGGCTATTGTGAGCTCAAATTAAGGTATGTTTTTATTTCGGTTCTTGATAATTTCTACATTTTTGTAATCGTTGCTTTGAAAGCTACAAAACCCATGCCCTAATTTTGTGTTTTGATGATGTATGTGAAATATGCCATTGATGATTTTACAAGCTTTGTGATGTTTGAGGATGATATATGAAAGATTTGAGCTAGATGAACATGTTATGTTCTTGAAGTTTTGATGAATTTAGCTAAATAGGGCTAAATTGAGAAAATGGTAAATTGAAGGACTAAATTACAAGTTTGATGAGAAATGTGGGCTTGTATGTGATCTATATGTATTCGGCTAAGCTTGTGTATGCATTGATCTTGTGAAATTTGATGTTTTGAGTAAAATGGACTAGATTGATAAAATGTGCAAATGTGAGGGCTTAGCTGCAAATAGCCCTAAAGAAATCTGTTTGGATTTAATTGAATGAAATAGTGAATAAAAGGATAAATCTTGAATATGTTTAGATCAAGAACCGAGGAAAACAGACTTAGATCGCGGGAAAGTGAAAATAACCGAGTAGCCGTTTTCGTTCGATAAACCAAATCCGAGGTAAGTCACTATGTAAATAAACTTATCTATATTGAATTGAATATATGTATTCATATGTCGATCGATGAAAATGAATGCGCATGAGATGCTAAGTGCGTGAATTCCGAAATAAGTTCGATATAGCGATAAAGTCAGAGAAATCCCGTATGAACCTAGGAATAGTTGGGATTAGCTACGTCATGACATTGGTATCTGTTTTGTTTTATCATGTACGACCACGTCCGGTACGTTGGCGTTGATTTGAAATTTGTTTAAGACCATGTCTGGGACATAGGCATCGATATGAACTTTATGAGTAAGACCATGTCTGGGACATCGGTATCATATTGACTCGTGTAAGACCACGTCCGGGACGTTGGCATCGTTATAATCTGTACGTGTAAGACCCTATCTTGGACAGTGGCATCGATATACGAGTACATGTAAGACCTCGTCTGGGACGTTGGCATTGTACTACTATTTCGAGCTTTTTGAGTATCCTACTAGGTTCTTAAGGGTTCAACAGGCAAGTCTACAATACGAATGGTATATCCGAGCTATGATCAATTAAGTGAACGAATTTTCGATTTAGGTGGGTTGAAGGTACATTAAGTATGCATGAATGGTATGTATGCATATGACTTTGATTTGAAGAAAAGTATGATTGAATAGGATAATATGAATGAGATGCAAGAAAGATTATGAATGAGCTATGTGTTTCAAATGAGTTTTGAATGGATAAATGTGACAAATGTAGTCATAAGTATGAATCAAGCATACACATGATAAATTGTTAAGTGAATGAGATGTGCAAATGTATCAAATTGCATATATACTTCTTATGCCAAGTTTATTTGTATATGACTTACCAAGCTTTCGGAAAGCTTACTCTGTGTGTGTATTTTCTCTATTTTATAGGTCGTCGAAGCTACTGAAGGCTCGGGATTGTCAAGGATCGTCATCATACTACTAAACTTATTTTAGTACCCTTTTGAAAATGTATATGGCTAATTATGGCATGTATAGGCTAGATAGGTGTATATGTTCATGAAGTGAGCATGGCCATGCGTATTGGAAAGTTTTTGAGTTGATAAATGTTTGAATGAATGAGTTATGAAGCAGATATTTAGTATGTTTTGATGCATATGAAATGGTTAAGTTTTGGTTAAGCAAATGGATGATACATGATTGAAATGATGTAGGATTTAGTTTGTAATTTGGCGTGAATGGAATTGGTATTGAATGTATGGATGAAGTGAACCATTTGATATGTTTTGGTTGCCATATATGCATATTATGTTTTGGTATATATTGCTTGTAGGAAGACCCAAAGTGGGTGGTATATTGGCCTTGTAAAATGGCCTATAATTTCACACGGTTGAGGCACACAGGCGTGCCTAAGACCGTGGGTAAATTGGTAGAATGTGGCTTAAATTGCACACGACCTCGACACGGGTGTGCTTGATGGCCATGTGAGAAATGGCAGTATGTGATCTAGTAGTACACGACCTTAGGACACGGCCGTGCTTGTTGTCTGTGTTGATTTTGGCTGTATACTACCACGGGAAGGACACACGGGAGTGTCAAGTAGCCGTGGGTGAGGCACGACCTACCCTCACGGCCGTGTGTCACCTATAGGTTAGAAAAGTTTCAAATTTTTATGAAATTAATTATGTGTTTCAGTTTAGTCCCGACTCAATTTATAGGCATGCTTAGGGTATTAATGATCTACTTAAGGGACACCATGTTTGATATTGTTGAATATATGTATGATTAATTCTATAAATGTTTCTGATCTGTCTGGTAACACCTTTAACCCTATTCAAGTGACGGTTTTCGAGTTAGGGGTGTTACAAGGTTCAAGACCAAGGATAGAGTAGCACGTCGTAGTAACCAGGTGTGTACAAACACTACACACACATGACATCGGCAACGCCGGAAAGCCAAAATCCTGAAAGTGGCTAAATGGGCTCGGTGGGCCTTGAGGCTAAGTTTGGTGAAATTAATTGATTTGGGTATATGAATTAAGTTAGACATGCATATTACATGATTTGGATTTTTTTTTTGCCTAATGGGCCATAAGGATGTGATTTGGGCATATGGGGCTTTGTGAACGTGAAATGGGTTTAATGGGCATTATGAGAGCGTAGACATGTATGCTAGGGTTTAATGGACTTTAGGCCTTGTTCTGAACAACTCTTAGCCCACATAAGACTTATTGTAATTATTAAACATGTCCGTGGACAAGTTGCTGGGTTAGAGTGCGGCAACGGACCATATGCATGTCTAGGATTGGATCTAGAGAGAGCTTGGTACTTAAACGGTTCTAGTGGCCCACCTCCTCTTCTCTGGAATCCTACCTGGTGCATTGTGTCTATTCGCTTTTACTGCAAGGACTTGTTAATAGGCCAAATCTATAACTAAAACCCAAGAGGGACGAAGTACCCCTAATTTAGAAATTACAAAAATACCCTTAGTTTGGAAAATTACCATAATACCCTCGATTTATGAAATTACTAAAATACCCCTAAATTGTAGAATTACCAAAATACCCCTAATTTGTACAATTACCAAAATACCCTCGATTTGGAAATTTACGAAAATACCTCTATAAGGTAAAATTACGATAATACCCCTATAGAGTAGATTTACAGAAATACACTTGGGTGCTGAAATGATGAAAATACCCCTATGTGATGCGTATGAGTTTTGTGGATGTTACTCATATACATGTTGCATTCTTACGATATTCTGTTTAGGTTGCATATAGGGAGAAATTATGGTATGGAAGAAGAATTTGAGGATCGCATAGTCGCTTGACGACCGTGGATCCACCGGTGGCTTTAAGCCCATGATATGATTAGCAGCTCTACTGCAACGTTGAGTAGTGCCGCTGTGAATGTTACCATTGGAGTATAGCGGAGGGGTGGGTCAAGCTCGAATTCCCCACAGGTGTATAAGGTTGGAAGGGAAATGGTGTGTGTAGCAGATGGATTTTTGGGGAGGGTTTTGCATTACCTTATTTTGAATATGATATGATATGATATAATATGAGGTCATTGTGGGCTAAGGCCAAGACCACCGATTTTGATAGGGTTAAGGCCCAATGTGAATATTTTTATGTTGATTTGATTGCCAAGGGTTGTACACATTGAGTTTCGAAACTCACACCCTTTATTTAATGTTTCAAGTGATCCTCAGTAGATTGCTCGACGTGGGAGAGGACTCGAGTTGGCCACACCACGACATGTTAAAATTTTCATTTATTTGTTTCAAAAGACATGGTTTTAATTTCTTTGTTTTAGTTGGATGTAATAAGGCCTTGTATCTCCAGTTTGACGTTACTTATGGGTTTTATTCTTATTTTCGCTGCTTAATTTTTGTTTTAACTTAAATAAATTTCTAAATTTTAGTAAGGTTTTCAAAATAACTATAACCTATGGGCTTTTGTTTAAAACACGGGCTTTCTTCATAACTTTTCAAGTTGCTTAGATTTTGGGCTTTTAAACCTTAAACTTAATTTCTTCGCTAAGAAAAGTCGTTTTGAGATTTTCCTTTAATGTGGCATCACCAGATTCGACCATAACGTCCAGGCTGAATTTGGGGGTGTTACAGGTGCACTGGATCATTTCATTCGGGAGTGTTCTGAGATGGTTAAAAGAGAAGTAATAGAGAGTGTAAGATCAGGTAATGCCCCCGTTAGAGGTAAACCTCAAAGAAATCTATGAATAGGGACAGGTAAAGGTATATTTAGAGATTCAGCAATGAGATCAGATGTTAGAGCACCCGCAAGGACTTGTGCTATCCGTGCTCGTGAAGAGGCATCTTCTCCCGACGTAATTATGGGTACATTTTCTCTTCATGATCTTAATGTTATTGCTTTGATTGATCCGGGTTCAACCCATTCCTATGTTTGCATAAAATTAATGCCTGATAGAAACATGCCCATATAGTTTACGAGATTTGTGATTAAAGAATCCAATACATTAGGTCAGTATGTGTTAGTAAACAAAGTATGTAAAAATTGCCCTTTGATGATTAGAGGTTACTGTTTCTGGCTGATATCATGCTATTGTCATTTGCTGAGTTTGATGTGATTCTTGGTATGGATTGGTTAACTGCACATGAAGTGATAATGAATTGTGGAAAGAAATTCATTGAGTTGAAATGTGAAAATGGCGAAATTCTTCGGGTTAATTCAAATAAGTTAGATAGTTCAATTACCATGATTTCTGTTATGTCTGCTGAGAAATGCTTGAGGAAAGGATGTGAAGCTTATCTTGATTTTGTGTTGAATACTAAAGATCCAGAGTTGAAAATGGAATCAGTGCTTATGGTAAGTGAGTTTCCTGATGTGTTTTCGAAAGAACAACCAAGTTTGCCTCCTATCAGAGAACTTGAATTCCATATACCACACGTATTTCTATTGCTCCTTATAGAATGGATTCGATAGAATTGAAAGAACTCAAAGCTCAGCTGCAGGAATTAATTGATAAAGGCTTTGCAAGACCAAGTTGTTCACCATGAGGTGCACCAGTGTTATTTGTTAAAAAGAAGGACGGTTCCATGAAATTGTGCATAAACTATCGACAGCTTAACAAGGTAACCATCAAGAACAAATATCCACAGGCTAGAATAGATGATTTGTTTGATCAATTGAAGGGAGCCACTGTGTTCTCTAAGATAGATTTAAGATCCAGATACTATCAGTTGTGAGTTAAAGAGTCAGATGTTCCGAAGACTGTTTTCCAAACTATGTATGGTCACTATGAGTTTCTTGTGATGCCATTTGGCTTAACTAATGCTCCTGTCATTTTCATGGATTTAATGAACTAAATTTTTAGACCTTACATGGACAAGTTTGTAGTTGTGTTCATTGATGACATCTTGATTTATTCTCATGATGAGACTGAGCATGCAGAGCATTTGAGAACAATTTTACAGACTTTGAGAGATAATCAGCTTTATGCCAAGTTCAGCAAAAGTGAGTTCTGGTTACGGGAATTCTATTTTCTTGGACATATTGTCTCAGGTGAAGGTATTAGAGTTGTTCCGAGCAAGATTTCAGCCATTGTTGATTGGAAGCCTCTCAGGAATGTATCAAAGGTCAGAAGTTTTCTTAGTCTTGCCGGTTATTATAGACAAATTGTAGAGGGATTTTCCATGATAGCTACTCCATTGACAAGATTTCTAGAGAAAGTTGTCAAGTTTGAATGGACTGAGAAGTGTTAGCAGAGTTTTGGCAAGTTAAAGGCATTGTTGACTGAAGCTCCTATCTTAGTACAACCAGATCCGGGTAAAGAGTTTGTGATTTACAGTGATGCATCCTTGAATAAACTAGGTTGTGTACTTATATAAGAAGGAAGGGTAATTGCTTATGCCTCTATATAGTTAAAGCCACATGAGAAAAATTACCTAACACATGATTTAGAACTAGTTGCTATTGTATTTGCATTGAAATTCTGGAGACATCACTTGTATGGTGAGAAATGTCGAATATTTACTGATCATAAAAGCTTGAAATACTTGATGACCCAGAAATATCTAAACTTGAGGTAAAGAAGATGGCTAGAGTTGATTAAAGATTATGAGCTAGTGATCGATTATCACCTGGGTAAGACAAATGTTGTTGCTGATGCTTTGAGTAGGAAATCTTTATTTGCATTAAGAGCTTTGCACACTAGTTTGGCCTTATCAGATGATGGTTCTATCCTAGCTGAGTTGAGAGCTAAACCGATGTTTCTTGATGAAATTTGTGAAGCTTAGAAGGATGACAGTGAGTTGCAAGCCGAAAGAGTTCAGTGCGAGTTAGGTGTAGAGTCTAATTTTCAAATCGGTTCTGATGATTGTTTGATGATCAGAGACAGGGTATGTGTACCAAAGAATGATGAGCTTCTTTAGAAGATCTCACAAGAAGCACATAGCAGTTCTTTGTCTATTCACCCAGGTAGCCCAAAGATGTATAATGATTTGAAGAAAATGTATTGGTGGGTAGGAATGAAAAGATATATTTTAGAGTTTGTTTCTATATGCTTGATCTGTCAGCATGTAATAGCTGAACATCAGGTACCTTAAGGTTTATTGCAGCCTGTATTAGTTCCCGAGTGGAAATGGGACCAAGTTACTATGGATTTGTGATAGTATTGCTTTTGACATCGAGAAAGAAAGATGCAGTATGGGTTGTGATTGATAAGCTAACGAAATCGAATCATTTTATCCCAGTTCGTATGGATTATTCACTTGACAAGTTGCCCAAGTTGTATATTTAAGAGAAAGTCAGACTACATGGAGTACCATTATCGATTATCTCAGATAGAGATCTGAGATTTACGTCACGATTTTGGAAGAAATTGCAGGAAGCTTTAGGTACAAAGTTGAGTTTTAGTACAGCTTTCCATCCTCAGACTGATGGTCAGTGAGAGAGAGTTATTCGGTACTTGAAGATATGCTTAGATGTTGTGTATTTGAATTTTATGGTAGTTGGGAGAAATATTTGCCATTAATAGAGTTTGCCTATAATAAGAGTTATCAATCGAGTTTGAAGATGGCACCTTATGAAGCTTTGTATGGACGTAAATGTTGCACACCTTTGTATTGGACAGAGCTTAAGGAAAATCAAATTTACAGGGTTGATCTAGTCAAAGAAACAAAAGAGAAAGTAAAAGTCATCAGAGATTGCTTGAAAGCAGCATCAGATAGACAGAAATCCTATGCATATTTGAAAAGAAAAAGAGATTGAGTTTCAAGTTGGTCATACCGTATTCTTGAAAGTATCCCCGTGGAAGAAAGTTCTCAGATTTGGCAAGAAAGGCAAACTAAGTCCACGTTTTATTGGATCGTTTGAGGTGATTGAGAGAGTTGGGCCATTGGCATATCAGTTAGCTTTGCCAACTGAGTTAGACAAGATTCATGATGTGTTTCATGTGTCTATGCTACGTCGTTATATTTAAGATTTGTTGGATGTGTTTTCGCAGACAGCGGTTGAAATTCAGCCAGATATGACTCACGGTGAAGAACTGGTAAAAATTTTAGCTCGAGAGGCTAAGAAATTAAGGAAAAAAGTATTGAACTTGTGAAAGTATTATGGACTAAGCATGGGGTAGACGAGGCTACATGGGAGCTCGAAGAGACTATGCAAAAGCAGTACCCAAATCTCTTCATAGGTAAGTTTTGGGGATGAAAATCCCTAAAGGGGGAGAAATGTAACATCCAAAAATAGGGCCTAAACGGATCAGTGGTTACGAAACCACGAATTTGAGATAGAAAAGTTTATTACGATTAATTATTCTGATTTACCGAGTGATTAAATACATGTGTTAGAGTATCGATAAGAAATTTTATTGATTGCATGCTTAAATTACTTATTAGGACTTGTTTACAAAAGTTGCTAAATAGGGGTTCTAATTCATAGAGTACTTGATTGAAATGGGGGTTTAAAGTAGGAGTCCTTAAATGGTAATTAGATCATTATATTTTCCATGGACAAAAATGGACATACATAGATAAAAATAACTAAAGTTTTAATAAAGGGCGTTTTAGTCATGTGGAATTAAAAAAGAATTAAAAGGGAAAAAATTGGTAAAATGTTGTCCATCTTCTTCATTAGGCCGAAATTCTGAGTGTAGCCCCAAGTGTAGCAGAATACTGGCTTGAGGTAGTGGAACAGATTATGGATGACCTGGATTGCACAGATGAGCAAAAACTTAAAGGAGCTATGTCATTGCTGAGAGACGAGGCATATCAATGGTGGCTCACTGTTTGGGAAGGCACTCAGGCTGATCGCATTACTGGAACTCTTTAAAATTGCATTTCAAGGAAAACATGTCGGGGCTAGATATGTGGATGCCCTAAGGAAGGAGTTCCTGAATTTGGTCCAATAAGGTAAATCTATGGCAGCAGAATTTCTACGTCTGAGTTGGTATGCTCGGGGAATAGTGCCAACTGACTATGAACGCTGTGTGCGTTTTGAGGACGGGTTGCGTGATGAGTTGCGGGTATTGATTGCCCCACAAAAGGAAAGGAATTTTGCCACACTGGTGGAGAAAGCCAAGATAACTGAATAGGTTAAACGCTCAGAGAGGAAAAATCGAGACAAGTATAGGGGCAGGAACAAGAGAGACTTTGGGTACTCAAGTTCTGCTAGAGGGTTTCAGAAAAGGCCCAGGAATGAGGAGCCAGCTCGAGCGAGAGTACCAACTACTACTAATCAGTTACAGCCATGTGTGGATTGTGGAAAATTTCACCCAGGTGAATGCTGGAGGAGAATCGGTGGTTGTTACAGATGTTGTTCCAAATATCATCAGTTTAGAGATTTCCCTCAACAGCCTGTTCAGACTCAAGGTGTTCGTAATGATATTGCGCAACAAGCTAGAGGCGTTCAGCAGCCACCGACAGGCTATGGGCCAGGTCAAGGTGGTAATGGCGTAGGACGAGGTCAGGGTGCACCTGGTAGAGGTACTAGTAATAGGGGTAACGTAGAGGTGAGACAGCCAGGGTTGGTCTATGTGGTCAGACGTAGAGAGGATGACGATGCACCTGATGTAATAACTGATACATTCTTCATATCTGCGGTACCTGTTACTGCTTTGATAGAATTGGATCCACCCATTCGTATGTTGCTTGTGCTGTATCTAGAAATTTGAACATTTGATCTGAGATTGCTGCTAGAGAAACAACTCTAAATTAGCCCTTTAGGACAGTCGGTGATAGTAAATAAGTTGTTTAGGGATGTGCCCTTAGAAATTCAGGGGGAAATATTTCTAGCAGATTTGATGGAACTGCCATTCGGCAAGTTTGACCTTATTTTGGGCATGGACTGGTTGGTGAAACACTGTGCGAACTTGGATTGTGCTGCAAAATAGATGGTTCTAAAAACTTTGAAGGATAAGGAAGTGATGATGATAGGTGAGAGAATAAATTATTTGTCTGATGTGGTATCGGCTTTAAAGGCAGAAAAGTTGGTGCGAAAGGGGTGTGGAGCATTCTTAGCCTTTATCAATGCGTTGGATGCCAAAGAGTTGTCGGTTGAAAGTGTTAGAACGGTGAAAGAGTTTTCAGACGTCTTTCCCGAGGAGCTTCCAGGATTGCCTCCGGATCGAGAGGTAGAGTTTGGCATTGAACTATTGCCAAGAATGGCTCTAGTGTCTATTGCTCTTTATAGGATGGCACCGAAGGAGTTAGAGGAGCTTAAAGCTCAAATTGAGGAGTTGTTGGATCGCAGATTCATTCGACCAAGCGTGTCAATGGGAGAGCACTAATTTTATTCGTTAAGAAGAAGGATGGATCGATGCGTATGTGTATCGATTATAGGCAATTGAATGAGTTAATGATCAAGAACAAGTATCCGTTACCGAGGATCGACGATCTGTTCGATCAGCTATGAGGAGCTTCGATGTTCTCGAAGATAGACTTGAGATCGGGATATCATCAGCTTAAAGTCAAGGCAGTAGATATTCATAAGACTATATTTTGAACTCATTATGGGTACTACGAGTTCTTGGTGATGTCGTATGGGTTGACTAATGCACCAGTTGCATTTATGGACATGATGAATTGGGTTTTCCAACCCTATCTAGACCAATTTGAGGTGGTGTTTATAGATGACATTTTGGTGTATTCAAAGACTGAAGAAGAGCATGATTCGCATCTACGAGTTGTATTGCAGATTTTAAGGGAGAAGCAACTTTATGCCAAACTTAGTAAGTTTGAATTTTAGCTCAAGGAAGTGACTTTCTTGGGGCATGTCGTGTATGCCGAAGGAATTAGAGTTGATCCACGGAAGGTCGAGGCTGTGTTAGACTGGAAACCACCGAAGACAGTGGCCAAAATTTAGAGTTTTCTAGGGTTGGCTAGTTATTACAGGCGATTCGTTGAGGGGTTTTCGTTGATTGCTGCACCCCTAACTAAGATGTTGCGTAAGGGAGTACCGTTTGTGTGGTCAGACAAGCAGCAAGAGAGCTTTGAGAAATTAAAGAAGATTCTAACAGAAGCACCGGTATTGATTCAACCTGAGGCTGGTAAGGAGTTTATTGTTTATTATGATGCATCACACACGGGTTTGGCATGTGTGTTGATGCAAGGTGGAAAGGTGGTGGCTTATGCATCTCGTCAATTAAGGCCGCATGAGATGAACTATCCTACTCATGATTTGGAGTTAGCTATAGTGGTGTTTGCTCTGAAGATTTGGAGACACTATCTGTATGGTGAGAAGTCGATTATCTATACGGATCATAAGAGTCTGAAGTACCTCCTTACCTAGAAGGAGTTGAAATTAATACAGCGGAGGTGGATAGAACTGTTGAAAGATTATAACTTCTCAATTGAGTATCATCCCGGAAAGACTAATGTAGTGACATATACGTTGAGTCGTAAGGTGATATTAGAATTGAGAGCGATGTTCGCTCATCTCATCCTGTATGATGATGGTAGGCTGCTAGCCAAACTTCAGGTGAAGCCTGCGTGGGTAAGCCAGATTAAGGAAAAGCAGTTATTAGATGAAAGGTTGGGTTCTTTACTTCAGCAAGTGGAAGGTGGTGTGATAGGGGATTTTGGATTGAATGGTGATGGAGTATTATGTTTTCGTGGAAGAATGTGTATGCCCAGGGATTCGTAATTGAGACAAATGATTCTGCGTGAGGCGCATAGTAGCCCATATGCTATGCACCCCGAGGGAAATAAGATGTACCGAGACCACTGAAGCAGCATTGGAAACGGGAGGTTACTGATTTCGTGAGTAAGTACTTGACATGTCAGCAGGTGAAGGCGGAACATCAATCACCATCAGGGTTGCTACAACCTGTGAAAATTCCATTATGGAAATGGGAGAGGATAACGATGGACTTTGTTAGTGGGTTACCCTTATTGCCTACTAAGAAAGATTCAGTATGGGTTATAGTAGATCGGTTAATGAAGATTGCTCATTTCCTACCTGTTCGTACGATTATTTGTTACAAAAGTTGGCCAAGTTGTATATAGCGAAAGTTGTGAGGTTGCATGGGGTACCAGTGTCTATCATATTAGACAGGGATCCAAGATTTATATCAAGGTTCTGGAGGGTTTTACATGAAACTTTGGGTACAAGACTAAATTTCAACATGACGTTTCATCCGCAATCAGATGGTCAGTCGAAGAGAGTCATCCAGATTCTAGATGATATGTTAAGAGGCTATGTAATCGATTTGAGGGGTAGTTGGGAAGATTTTCTACCATTGGAAGAGTTTGCGTCAACAACAGCTATCAATCCAGCATCCAGATGGCACCCTACGAGGTATTGTATGGTGGTTGGTGTCGTACTCGTACTTGTTGGACTGAACTAGGGGAGTGGCAATTGTTGGGTCTTGAGTTGATCACGGAGACGGAGGAAAAAGTTAAGGTAATTTGAGCTCGGTTAAAAGAAGCTTCGGACAGACAGAAATGGTACGTAGACCTAAAGCGTAAGGATATAGAGTTTGCGGTGGGAGATCTGGTCTTTCTGAAGGTCTCACCTTGGAAGAAGATCTTTAGATTTTGACGGAAGGGTGAGTTGAGCCGAGTTTCATCGGACCATATCGAGTGTTGAAACGTATTGGGCCAGTGGCTTATCAGCTTGAGTTACCTCTGGAGTTAAGTTAAATTCATAGTGTATTCCATGTTTCTATGTTAAGGCGCTATCGTTCGGATCCATCTCATGTTGTACCAATAGAGGAAGTTGAGTTAAGACCTGACTTGTCCTTTGAAGAGGACCTAGTATTGATTTTAGAACGAGACATTAAGGTGTTGAGAAGGAAGTTGGTACCATTAGTCAAAGTACTTTGGCATAATCACAGATCAAAGGAAGCTACATGGGAGCCAGAGGATGCGAGTCGGCAACAATATCCTCATCTCTTCTAATCAGGTAAATTTCGAGGCTGAAATTTTCTTTAAAAGGGTAGAATTATAACATCCTAAAATATAGAATTTTATGTGTTGCATTATATCTTGTGATAGGTTAGTTAAAAATATTAATTGTGTATGTTTAGGGGTCCTAAGGAGGCTCGGGGATGAATTGGGCCTTAGCAAAATTTTTGTATTTAAGTAAATTAAGGAGAGAAGGTAAATGACATCAATGTTTAAGGAAATAAGTGAGTAATTTGCTTGCATAAATGAGCATTTGGTAAAGAGGATGTGGCGTCACATGAAGGGTTTTAGGGGAAGAGGTTCGAATCCCTCTTGGTGCAAATTTTGATTTTTTTTTTTGTGTTACTCATCCATAGTGTCGGCCGTGGTGGTATTTTAGGCAAGGGAAGACTTTTTAATTTTGGAAAGGTGGCTAAGAAAATAAGGAAAGGATGAGTGGAAGGAAAGAAGGAAAAAGAAAAGGAAAGAATAGGGAACATGTTGGCTTAAGGTGTGAAAGATGTTTTGGAAGGTTTTGTTGGTCAAATTTTTTTATCCTTTTCGGTGTGGTACACATGGTTTTGTTAGGGGGAGCGAGAGCCGAATTTTGCAAGCCATTTTGTTAGTTTTGGAGCTTGAGAGGTATCTTCTTTTGCTTGAACACTTTGATTTCCTTTCCCAAACCTTTTTCTTTTCTTGCTGAATCACTCAAGACAAAAAAAAATTGTTCATTTTTCTTTCTCGTGCCAAATTCTTTATCTTGCTGAAACATTGCCTTTGCTTTGCCCGAAACTTCCTAGTCCAAAAAAATTTGTTCATTTTTCTCCCTTATTTGCCGTAACCCTCAACCTACTCTTGCCCATTTTCTTTTGATAGCCAAAACTACCAAGGAACTCTTCCTCCATCCATTCTTTTCTTTTGATCATTTCATCAACCTTTTCTTTTTACTTAAATTGACATTTTCTTGTGATCAAACTTTCTTGCCCATTTTCTCTCCATAGCCGAACCTACTACCACTCTAATTCTTGACCACTTCTTTTCCTTTCGTATTGGACAATCTCTTCTTAATCGAATCGGTAAGTGATCTTATATCCCTCTTTTCACTTCATTTTCTCTTCCTAGCCGAATATGTGTGTTCATCGTTATTCGGTTAGTTTACTTTGTTTCTTATCGAAACATCACTTTCTCCATCACTGTCATGTTGTGATCAATACTTTTTCGTAGTGTTATAGTGGGTGGCCGAATACCATATCATTGACGATTCAATTCTAGCCATAAGTCCAATCACTGAAAGTTGGATCTACTATTGTCAAGGTCATGGATCTCTTTAAAGTTCATCTCGACATCTCTCAATATTTGATTATTTTATTAAAATGGGATGATAGATTTGTCTAATCGATTGTTATAGGAACTAAATCGCCCGCTATTATTCACTCGTTGATTTTACGGAGATAGTGGTAAGCCGAACTCTTTTCCCTTAGACAATCGATATATATTGAAATATTGTTTTGATTAAGACTGTTTCCAATGGAGGCAAGCAGTACCGAATCGAAAGGAAAAAGCGATTGGAGATCACAAAAGGAGTGGATTTGCGATTCCTACTCCTAACTTTAAGCGAAGGGCAATATCGACGGTTTGGGATTTTCCACCGGGTTATGGACCATCATCCGGTGAGAATCAACAAATCGTGGTTGTTCACGATTTTGAGAGTAGTATTCTAGATCGCTTGGTTTAGATTTGGATTAATAAAAATCTCGTCTGTTAGATTAATCGAGTGTTATGTTGTCATAGGTGCCGACGATCAAGAGAGTTTAATACTTATCGTAATCAGGTGTGTAATCTTACACCTTAATCCCGTAAAATTATGATTCGGTAACATGTCGAATAAGTAGATTGTTATGATTATACGGCTAAAAATCATAACATTAGCATGAAATAAGGAGTATGCTTAAAGTATACTATTTTGCAAGATTTGACAAAATTGGCATTAAGATTGTTAAAATTACAAAAATGCCCTTATGGGCTAAATTACGAAAATGCCCTTATAGGCCGAATTACGAAAATGCCTTTTTGGGCCGATATGCTAGAATGCCTTAATGGGCCGATTATTAATGCTTAAATGGGCCTAGTAATTGTAATAAATTACTTGATAAATGGTTGCTATTTATATGTTAACATCTTATTATGTATGTTGCATTTTCATATATTGCATGGGTTGGGAAAAATGTTGAAGAGAAGTGCAGCCTGGTGGCATTGACATAAGAAATTGTTTATTATAATGTTTACACATGATGTCAGTGGCCTGGCCACAATAAAATATTATAAATGGCAATTTGCCTGTGTTTTGGTGTGATTGGCGGGGTGGGTTGACTTGATCCCCACAGGTGTGATGGTTGGTACGGAGGTGTGTTGGATGGATAGGTTGGGTTGCATACATTGCTTATATATATATTCTATTATGTAAATTGGTTTAGGCCCAAGATACTAAAATATGAATTCAGGCCCAGTGGACAAAGGTAAGGAGATTATACACTGAGTTCTAGTAACCCACCTAATTTCTTAACCCTTTCAGGTAATGCTCAGTGATGTGGACTTGTGCCATGGATGACTCGGTGGAGGCCATACTTCAAAAATGGTGTTTTATTTTGAACTTTAAATTTCTATTTCCATTCTCTTTACTATTTTGGGTTTTTATTATGTAATAAGGCATCTGGAGTATTTTATTTTTGCTATATGTTTGATGTACATTTATTTTGCTTGAATTGTTTTAAATGGGAATTTTTCTAAAAACTTAAATAAAGATTTTCTAAAGTAGATTAACAAAAGGATTTCATAACCAACTTTTACAAACATTTTAACTCAAAAATTTTCTTTCAAATTATCAACAATATTTTCAAAAGTCATGGTTTATAAGATTTCTAGTTTAAATTATCGATTTATCAAATCAACCTTCGAGGTTTGTAATACTTTATCAAATATTTCAAATCAAACTTGATTTCTTGATTATAACAAACATCCCCTTTTTAGTATGAATAAAAATGACTTAGCATGTTTTTCTCATGTGACATGTCAGATCTGGTCATAACGCATGGGCCGGGTTTTGGGGTGTTACAATGGTTGTGTAAAAAGATGATCACTTAATGTTTTGTTTTATTTTTATTTTACTAAATTTACTAATTACTAAACTAGCCCTTTTATTTTCATTCATTTTCCACTATCCATTGGTATTTTTGTCCATCCACCATCCACTAACTATATAGCGGCTTAATTGTCTCATAAGACCTCCACATTAATAAAACAATAACAATTAAACACTTAAAAATTAGCACACAACTTTTTACACTTAATGCGATTAAGTCTATTTTCATAATTCGGCACACAAAATTGATAAAATTACCGCACAAAATTTTCACACAGGCTATATCTCATATAATAAACACCAAAAATAATTTTAAAATATGTTTTCGACCTCAAATTTGTGGTCTCAAAACCACTGTTCTGACTAGGGTCTAAATCGAGCTACTTCAAGGACGTGCTTTAGACCGTGGGTGATACTAAGTAAATGACACGGAGGTGACACGATCGTGCACAAAAGTCATGGTCGAAGCTGGGTAAGTCACACGGGCATGTGACACGCCTGTGCCTAGAAATCGTGGTTGAAACTGAGAAAGTCGCATGGGCGTGAGAGACATGCCAGTGCCTTTAAGCCATGGTTGACACTTATTAAGTAACATGGGTGTCCGAGACCTCTACACGGGCGTGGGAGAAATGAACGACGCATCAAACGGTCGTGCAATTCGGCCGTGTGACCCAACACTCCTAGGGAACATAGGTGTGGGGCGAGGCTCAGACACGTCTTAAACCAAACATTCACGAAACACACAGGAAAAACACAGGGCACAGAGGCATGGACCTATGCCATGTGCCCAATCCCTATTTAAACCCACTCTCTTGTTCACTTTCTTCCCCAATTTTCCCCCAAAAACCTAGCCGTAGCTCCAAATTTTAGATCACTGCCCTATTCCTCCACTTTCCTCCTTTCTCCCTTCTTCCCCAACCCGAAACTCCCCCTCATTTGCTTTTTTTCTCTCTTTTTCCTTTCATCTTCTCCCTTTGTTTCTCACATGCACCAACCCATGCAGTCCATGCCCGTGTACGACCACCACGCCCGTGCGCCACCGCCACGTCCGTGCTCCGACCACCACCTCCCCTCGATTCACCTTTCTCCTCCTTTCGCTTCTTTCTTTCATTTTGATTCTTTGTGATTGTTATTATTTTCATTATTATTACAATTTAAATTTCTATTTCAAATTTTCAGTTCTTTTGATTGTTTATTTAGTTTAATTTTACTACTAAGTTTAATTATTATACTACTTACTAATGATCTTATCATTTTCATTAATCTTATTTCAGAGTATTCTTTTTGAAATTCCATTGCTAATGCTATTGTTTTAAGCTTACCATATTTTCGTACTGTCTAAACTCAGTATATGATTTAGCATTTCTTCATAATCTAATTCACATTAGAGGATTATATTACTATTTAGGACTACCAGGATAGTACATTTTTAGCAGGCAACAATTCTTCAATTAGTGAGAAACTTTTGCATTCTCAGGTACATAATGACACCCCCACGTGGAAAAAAAACTGCTGTCCCCACTTCAAAAAAGCGGAAGGGATCTGAGCTACCTCCGCGAGTGTATCTGCCAAAGTGCGCCATCAATTTCTACAGTTTCCCTTAGGACCCCAAGAGGAACTTTTTCAGATGCTTCATGCACGACCCCTAAGTATGGAGAGATATATCGATTGGACTACCTTGGAGTAGGTCCAACTAGCTGAGCAGTCCGAGCCCTCTTAACTATTGACCCATGGGGTACTTTTTCGAGATTGTCGAGCCAACCTTGTAACATCCTGAAATTGGGCCTAGTAGGATTGGGCCCAATGGGCCTTAGGCGTAGTAGCGTTTAAAATTTTTGGAGAACAGAGATCGGCTTAAGTGTAAGTTAGACCTTTTAGATAAGTGATTCTAGAAGGTTAGAGGGCTTCTATGAAGTCCATGGATCAAATATTGGCTTTGGGGAAATTTTGGTTTTAGGTGAAAAAAAAAAACCCTGGAAGTTGGCAGGTAGGCCTTAAGAATAAAATATGGAGAAAAGTGACACAAGTGGAGTGTGTGGTGTAGTGGCAAAGTGACGCCACATAAGAGACAAGGGGGTGACGCAACAAGGAAGGAAGGAGGTCCAAGGTTCAAGTCTTGGCTTTTGCATTTTGGTTTTCTTTTTACTTGGATCTTAGAATTTGGCCATAGTTTATATTTAGTTGTGTACAGTTTAAGACACAAGAGGAGCTTGTGGCTTAGTGGCAAGTGGCTTGAATTGGCTGAGGGGAGAGCTTGGGTTCGAATCTCATGAGGAGCAAGGGAGTATTTATTTTTCGGATTGGACGGTAAGAGTTTCAGTTGAATTTAAACTCTCATCGACGAAGGATCCCACATCGAAAAGATACAAGGAATGAAGGTGAAGAGCTAGCTATATAAAGAGCATGCCCGGAGGAGGGTTATCATACCTTGGTGGGCGTTGGGCACAGGAGTGGTCGCAGCGCGGTTTAGCACCAGAGTCCTATCAGGTGTGTAACTCTCTTTATTCTAGTTATAGAGTGGCAAATGCCAAGTGTCGGTCACGGTAATAGTAGCCATACGAGCGTGCGAGCGCACGTGTGGGGCTTCGACGCGATAGTTGAGGCCATTAGTAGTATTCTTGTGGGCTGGGGCTGCTTGGGCCACGATGGGCCGAAGTGGGCCTAATAGGCCCATAGGCTCAATTAGAATAAATTGTATGATGATATAGTAGATAGTGAAATAGATTAGGTGGAACCTATATACGTGGCTAGATTTATGTTAGGTGGGCCACACGAACATGTGGGCCCGAATGGGCCAAAATTGGGTTTTAGGCCCAATAGTCTGGTGACGACAGGAAATGGTAGTCGAGTCGCTCAGGGTAACATTAGACCTCTAGGAGGGCCATTGCAGGTGCGAAATTAAGAAAATGCCCTTGGTGGGTAAATTATGAAAATACCCTTGGTGGGTAAATTACGAAAATACCTTTGGTAGGTAAATTACAAAAATACCCTTGGTAGGTAAATTACGAAAATACCCTTGGTAGGTAAAATTACTGTTATACCCTTAGAGGTTGGTTAGCTTGATTATGTTGTATATCATTATTCTGATTATGATGGTAATTCGTTTCATACGTTATCTGATATATAATTTGCATACATGTCATACTGCATACACGAATTATTATAACATGTTGCATATGCATGGGATCGAGAAGTTACAACAAAAAGGGGAAGTGTTCCAGTGGTTTTACCATATTATTCGGTGACTCATGTCACAATATTATGATTCGGTGACGTTGTCACATTATCCGGTGGCTATGCCACGTATTAAGGGCAATGAGCGCTGATTGCGCCGACGCCGAGGGTGTGTAGCGGTTGGAGGGTCGATTTAGTAATCCCCTGGTGTGTAATGGTTGGTACGGGGGTGTGTAAAGGATGGATTCTAGTTTGGGTTGGGTAACATATTTGCATCATCATGTGTGGTATGTGGATTGTGTGGTTTGGGCCAAGCCTATTTAGGAAACATGTGGTTTAATTGCATTGCACTAGTTATTGATATGCCATGGCATTGGGCTAACATATTACTGTGGGGTTAGGCCCGGTTATCGTGGTAAGGGGAATTGCACACTAAGTCTCGATGACTCACCCCTTTATTTAAATCTTGCAGGTAATCATTAGATCGCAAATTTGGGAGCGGTGGCAGACTCGAGGTGGCCGTGCTCAAGATTTCGGTTTTATTTTAATATTTATCATGGGAGTTGTTTTACTATAAGTTTGTTTACAAATTTGTAATAAGGCCTCTACAACGTTAATTTTGGTATTTTGGTTGGTTTCACTGCCTACTATTATTAAATGTTCAATATGGGAATTTTTTTAAACCCTTAATAACCATTTTCCAAAACATCAATAAACCGCTTCTTATTCAAAATTACTTAAACTTGGCTTTTCACAACAAATATAAAGAACACAAACTTTTTAATGAACGCACAGTTTTTTAGACATTCCTTTTATGTGACATGCCAGATCCGATCGTATCATTTAGGCTGGGTTTAGGGTGTTTCAATTTTGGTATCAGAGCCCGGTTCAAAAACTCGGCTGTGGGTTTGGGTTCAAAAATGTTTTCAAAGGATGGTTTAGAAAATATATATATCTCTTTTCTGTAAGTATGGCACCCAAGTCTCCGGCACCAAATCCGTAAGTTTCCTTTTTACTATATTCTGTTATATGCTGAATGATTGTATTTATTCTGCGATGTGTGGATGTGATATAGGAATTGTATGTATGTGTGAAAAATATCTGTTTGCTTCGGTGGTAGATAGTTGATTATGTGAAGGGGTTGCAAGATTTAGTTAGAAAGTATATTAGTTTTATTAAGATTAGAGTGCGCAGCAAGAGCGTAGTGTGGTAGGTTAGGATGTGTGACTGTTAGTTAGTTGGAAATTTCGATGACGAAATTTCTTTAAGAAGGGTAGATTTGTAACAACCCGAAATTGGGCCTAGTAGGATTGGGCCCAATGGTCCTTAGGCGTAGTAACATTTAAAATTTTTGGAGAACAGGAGATCGGCTTAAGTGCAAGTTGGACCTTTTAGATAAGTGATTCTGGAAGGTTAGAGGGCTTCATGAAGCCCCGGGATCAAATATTTGCTTTGGGGAAATTTTGATTTTAGGTGAAAAAAAACTCTAGAAGTTGGCAGGTAGGCCTTAAGAATAAAATATAGAGAAAAGTGACACAAGTGGAGTGTGTGGTGTAGTGGCAAAGTGACGCCACATAAGAGACAAGGGGGTGACGCAACAAGGAAGGAATGAGGTCCAAGGTTCAAGTCTTGGCTTTTGCATTTTGGTTTTCTTTTTACTTGGATCTTAGAATTTGGCCATAGTTTATATTTAGTTGTGCACGGTTTAAGACACTAGAGGAGCTTGTGGCTTAGTGGCAAGTGGCTTGAATTGGCTGAGGGGAAAGCTTGGGTTCGAATCTCATGAGGAGCAAGGGAGTATTTATTTTTACGGATTGGACGGTAAGAGTTTCAATTGAATTTAAACTCTCTCGACGAAGGATCCCACATCGAAAAGATACAAGGAATGAAGGTGAAGAGCTAGCTATATAAAAAGCATGCCGGAGGAGGTTATCATACCTTGGTGGGCGTTGGGCACGAGAGTGGTCGCAGTACGGTTTAGCACCGAGTCCTATCGTGTGTAACTCTCTACTCTAGTTGTAGAGCGGCAAATGCCGAAGTGCTTGGCCACAGTAATTAGTAGCCACCGAGAGCGGCGAAAAAGCACGTGTGGGGCTTCACGCGATAGTTGAGGCCATCGTTAGTATTCTTGTGGGTTGAATGCTTGGTGCGATGGGTCGGTGGGCCTAATGGGCCCGTAGGCCCAATTGGAATAAATTGTATGATGATATAGTATATAGTGAACTAGACTAGGTGGAACCTATATACGTGGCTAGATTTGTGTTAGGTGGGCAACACGAGCGTGTGGGCTTGAATGGGCCAAAATCGGGTTTTAGGCCCAATAGTCTGGTGACGACCGAAAATGGTAGCCGAGTCACTCAGGGTAACATTAGACCTCCGGGAGGGCCATTGCAGGTGGGTAAATTACGAAAATACCCTTGGTGGGTAAATTACGAAAATACCCTTGGTGGGTAAATTACTAAAATACCCTTGGTAGGTAAATTACGAAAATACCCTTGGTGGGTAAATTACGAAAATACCCTTGGTAGGTAAAATTACTGTTATACCATTAGAGGTTGGTTAGCTTGATTATGTTGTATATCATTATTCTGATTATGATGGTAATTTGTTTCATACGTTATCTGATATATGATTTCCATACATGTCATACTGCATACACAAATTATTATAACATGTTGCTTATGCATGGGATCGGGAAGTTACAACAAAAAGGGGAAGTGTTCCGGTGGTTTTACCACATTATTCGGTGACTCATGTCACAATATTATGATTCGGTGACATTGTCACATTATCCGGTGGCTATGCAATGTATTAAGGGCGATGAGCAGTTGACTTAGCGACTGCCTTCGAGGGTGTGTAGCGGTTGGAGGGTTGATTTACTAATCCCCTAGTGTGTAATGGTTGGTACAGGGGTGTGTAGAGGATGGATTCTAGGTTGGGTTGGGTAACATATTTGCATCATCATGTGTGGTTTGGGCCAAGCCCATTTGGGGAACATGTGGTTTAATTGCATTGCACTAGTTATTGATATGCCATGGCATTGGGCTAACATATTACTGTGGGCTTAGGCCCGGTTATCGTGGCAAGGGGAATTGCACACTGAGTCTCGATGACTCACCCCTTTGTTTGAATCTTGCAGGTAATCATTAGATGGCAGATTTGGGAGCCGAGGCAGACTCGAGGTGGCTATGCTCAAGATTTCGGTTTTATTTTAATATTTATCATGGGAGTTGTTTTACTATAAGTTGGTTTACAAATTTGTAATAAGGCCTCTACAATGTTAATTTTGGTATTTTGGTTGGTTTAGCTTTTAATTTGACTACTACCTACTATTATTAAATGTTCAATATGGGAATTTCCTAAACCCTTAATAACCATTTTCCAAAATATCAATAAACTGTTTCTTATTCAAAATTACTTAAACTTGGCTTTTCACAACAAATATAAAGAACACGAACTTTTTAACGAACGTACAGTTTTTTAGACATTCCTTTCATGTGACATGCAAGATCCGATCGTAACGTTTAGGCCGGGTTTGGGGTGTTTCAAACCTATTTAGAGCTCTATTCCACCTTCCTCCTTCAGACAGCCATGATGAATTTCGACGACCCAGGCATAGTCCAGTCCAGCCTTGGAGGCCTGGTACGTGATTTAAATGACCCAGAGTTTGAGGTCGCTTTAGGACTTTATACAAAGGAGTTCATGGAGGACGATGACTTCGAGGACCTTTATTGCCACATCCACTACTCCCCATTGTCCTGGTGGAGAGACTTAGTGCCTGCCTTGGGTACATACAATCCCAACCACTCCAAGGCATCAGCTCTCGCCCCATCCTTGAGGTACTTACACGCTATCCTGGCTCACATTTTGACAGATAGGTGAGAGAGCACTGGCGTCGCCAACACTCACGACGCCTACTTTTTATGGTGCATGGTGCATGGGCACGTGTTTGATTTAGCTTACTTCATCACCCTTTCCATTCGGACTCACCCCTTCCCATACTATTTTGCAGATGAGTAGATCGCGAGATGGAGCCTTAGAGGACTCGAGAGGCCATGCTTATTCGCTGGATTTGAATTTTAATTTATTATAGTTAAGTTTATTTTCTTTAAAGTTTTAATTTGGGTTGTAATAAGGCCACTAATTATTATGATGTGTTAATTAGTTGTTTTAATTTACTTATACTATATTACAAAATGAAATTATAAATGTTAAGTAAATCTGTTAAAAGCAACATTTTCAAATTAAGTAACTTTTACGAAGTTTTCAAAGATGTTACCATCTGGTAACAAAATACACCAAGACAACAACTATAACCTTGACGCATTTTAAACTTTACATGATCAAACGTTTTCAAAGGGTTTATCAACACAACCATGTTTATAAAAATAATCCCAACTAGTTTTATCAAGCACCGCTTTTAAAACCTTAGCCATATTTTATCAAGTTTTCACCGTGACACTCAAAATGTTTCAAGTTGTTTTACTCCGTGACATACCAGATCTGGTCGAAACTCATCTCCGGGTTTGGGGTGTTATAAACACTACCACACGATGTCGACCAAGAATGCCGTGCCAAAAGCCTAGGTGTAAACTAGTCTAGAGGGCCCTAAGGTTAAGATTGATGAAATGGTTTGGTTGGGTATACGAATTGAATTAGTCATGCATGATACATGAATTGATTTGTTTTGGGCCTAGTAGGCCATATGATGAGATTTGGGCCTAATGGGCCGTGAGGGAGTGATTTGGGCTTATGGGGCGTAGACATGTATGTTAGGTTTATGGACCTTAGGTCTAGTTTGAACAACTCTTAAATTCCATAAGACTTAATTTTCTAATTAAACATGCCCGTGAACAAGTCATTAGGGTTAGGGTGTGGCGAAGGGCATCGCATGTCAGGATTGGATCCAAGGAGAGCTTGGTACTTGCGACACTAGTGGCCCACCTCCTTTTTGGAAATCTACAGTGCGTGAGTGTTCTGTTCACTTTAGTCAGCAAGGACTTGTTGATGGGCCAAAGTTCATGGCTAAAACCCAAAATACCCCCGGTTTGTGAATTACCGAAATACCCCTGATTTGTGAAATTACCGAAACACCCCTGATTTGTAAAATTACCGAAATACCCCCGATTTGTGAAATTACTGAAATACCCCCAATTTGTGAAATTACCGAAATACATCTGGTTTGTAAAATTATCGAAATACCCCCGATTTGTGATATTACCAAAATACCCCCGATTTGCATAATTACAAAAATACCCTTAATTTGTAAAATTACCAAAATACCTCGAGCTTGTCAAATTACCAAAATACCCCATCGATTTAAAATTACCAAAATAATATCTAGTTTGCAAAATTACAAAAGTACCCTCAAATTGTGAAATTATTGAAATACTTGGTAGGTAAATTACTTAAAATAACCTTTGTAGGTAATTACGAAAATACCCTGGTAGGTAAATTACAAAATACCCTTGGTGGGTAAATTATGAAAATACCCTTGGTGGGTAAATTACAAAATACCCGTGGTAGGTAAATTATGAAAATACCCTCATGGGTAAATTACGAAAATACCCTTGGTAGATAAATTACGAAAATACCCTTAGTAGGTAAATTACGTAAATACCTCAATGGGTAAAATGATTTATGATTGTTATCGTATGATTATTATTGTATGTTGCATTCATGTGTTATTATGATGCATGGGGATAAGATTATTTGAAAGGGAAAGTGCGGATAGGATCGCATGGTCGCTGACGATAGTGGATCCAAAAGGCTTTTAGCTATCGAGTAAGCATATCTTTGCCGAGATAAGTTAGTCGCAGTAGGGGGCTTACATAAAGAGTGTAGGGATGGGTGGGTCAATTAAATCCCCACAATAGTGTAGGGGTTGATGCAGAGACAGTCTGAGGTTGGTATGGGCATTAATGCATTGCATATGTGGTTTTATTTGAGATGGGCTCGAGCCCGAGATAAATATGATTTGTGACATTTATGGGTTAAGGCCCAACCAGAGGCTTTTATGGGCTAAGGCCCAACTGGGCTTTATAGGCTAAGGCCCAATTACCATCGTTCTTGAAATAGGCTTTTGCCCAACTGTTGTGATTCATGTTCTTATTGATGAGGGTTATGCACAATGAGTTTTCGTAAACTCACGCCCTCTTTTTAATATTTTTCTCAAGTAATCCTTAGTAAATGGCTTGACGTGCTAGAGGACTCGGAGGTGGCCCCACTACGAAGCGCTTTGGACTCTAGTATTTTACTTATTTTAACTTGGGTTAATATTTTGTAATAAGGCCTCTCTTAAATTCGTTTTAGTTTTGGATATTTTGTTTATTATGTTTTAAATCTCTAAACTTTGTATCACAATTTTCCAAAATAATATCTACTTTCACAATCCTACGCTTTCACAATAATCGGTGCGTAAACATCACGTTTTCATATGTCACTCATTTTAATTAAGTTTGCAACAAACAAAGTTCTTTTAGGTAATAACTTTTTAATAAATATCGATTAATAATAAACAAATGCAAACCGAATTTCGCTCTTAATATCAAGAAAAGTTTTCAAATGGAACCATGGTTTCTCAAAAGTACCCCAATGTGACACGCATGATTCTAGCCTAACTTCTGGCGTGGTTTGGGGTGCTAAATTTAGTGGTATCAAAGCCTAGGTTGGAAAACTTCGCAATGTGAGATGGGCTTTAGTGTTTATTTTAAAGATGTATACAAATGATTTTGAAGTTTGAAAGGTTTTTGTGTGGCACAAGAGTCTCCAAATAGCCCAAGTAAGTTTTCCGTGATTGTTTGAATTATTGAACTATATAGATAATGGGCTACTTAAAATAGGGTTCTAAAGACTAAAGCCCAGTAGAAACTTAAGCCCGTAGTGGATTCTCGACCATGAATAACTCTAAGAAATTGTTGTTACTTACATAAGACATGTGCCTAAACAAGTGGAACTAAGTACTAATTTCATAAAATTCTTAAATCAGAGTGCGCAGTGAAATCATAGTGGTGTGACTTGAGTGGTGCGTTTAGTAGTTAGTTGGAAATTTTGAGGACGAAATTTCTTTAAGAAGGGTAGATTTGTAACATCCAAATTGGGCCTAGAAAAATTGCGCCCATTGGGCTTTGGGCAGAGGCGTTTAAAATTTTTGAGAACAAGAGAACGGCTTTTGGACCTATTAGGTGAGTGATTTTGGAAGTTTAGAGGTTTCTATGAAGTCCGGTTCAAACTTTGGCTTTAGGAAAATTTTAGTTTTAGGTGAATAAAACCTGGGAGTTAGTAGGTAAGCTTTAAGAATAAAATGTGGAAAAAATGACACAAGTGGAGTGTGTGGTGTAGTGGCAAGTGATGCCACATAAGAGACAAGGGGTGGCATACAAGGAAGGAAGGAGGTCCAAGGTTCAAGTCTTGGCTCTTGCATTTTGGGATTTCTTTTTAAATGGACTCTATAATTTTGCCATAGGATTATATTTAGTTGTGCATGATTTTAGACACAAAAAAGTGAGTGGTCTAGTGGCAAGGCATCATTAAAGGTGCAAGGGAGCTTGGGTTCGAATCTCATGACAAGCAAGGGAGTGTTTATTTTGCGGATTAGACGAGAAGAGTTTGAATTGGATTTAAACTCTGCTAACGGAGGTATCCCACATCGGAAAGATACAAAGAAGGAAGGTGAGAAGTTAGCTATATATGAGAGCATTCTATGAGGAGAGTTAATATACCTTGGTGGGCATTTGGGTGCGGACTCTGAGGATAATTGCCAATAGTTGCGAAGGAAGCTACTATAACGTGAGGTGCCAGCGTTGGCGGTGGGCCTTGAGGCTATGATTGATGAAATGGTTTGGTTGGTTATACGAATTGACTTAGTCATGCATGATACATAAATTGATTTGTTTTGGGCCTAGTAGGCCATATGATGAGATTTGGGCCTAATAGGTCGTAAGGAGTGATTTGGGCTTATGGGGACGTGACATGTATGTTAGGGTTTATGGACCTTAGGTCTAGTTTGAACAACTCTTAAATTCCATAAGACTTAATTTTCTAGTTAAACATGCCTATGAACAAGTCGCTGGGTTAGGGTGTGGCAACTGGTATACGCATGTTTAGGATTGGATCTAGGGAGAGCTTGGTACTTAAGCTACTAATGACCCACCTCCTTCTTTCGGAAATCTACACAGTATAGTAAGTGTCTATTCACTTTAGCCGCGAGGACTTGTTGATGGGCCAAAGCTCATAGCTAAAACTCGAAATACCCCCGTTTTTCGAATTACCGAAATACCCTAATTTTGAAATTACGAAATACCCCTGATTTGTAAAATTATCGAAATATCCCCGATTTGTAAAATTACTGAAATACCCCTAATTTGTGAAATTACCGAAATACCCCTAATTTACGAAATTATCAAAATACCCCGATTTGTGATATTACAAAATATCCCCGGTTGTAAAATTACCAAATACTCTCGATTTGTAAAATTATTGAAATACCCCGACTTGTGAAATTACCAAAATACCTCGATTTATTTAAATTACCAAAATACCCCAGGTTTGCAAAATTACCAAAGTACCCTCGAGTTGTGAAATTAAAAATACCCTTGGTAGGTAAATTACAAAAATACCCTTGGTGGGTAAATTACAAAATACCCTTTGTAGGTAAATTATAAAAATACCCTTGGTAGGTAAATTATGAAAATACCCTAGTAGTAAATTATGAAAATACCCTTGGTGAGTAAATTATGAAATACCCTTGGTGGGTAAATTACGAAAATACCCTTGGTGGGTAAATTCACGAAAATACCCTTAGTAGGTAAATTACGTAAATACCCCGATGGGTAAAATGACCGATATGCCCCTAGGGAAAAAATGACGAAAATGCCCGTATATGTTATATGATTATTCTTATATGTGATTTATAACTGTTATTGTATGATTATTATTATATGTTGCATTCATGTGTTATTATGTTGCATGGAGATGGGATTATTCGAAGGGAAGTGTAGATAAGATCGTATGGTCGCTTATCGTGGATCCACCGAAGCTTTTAGCTACTATGACTATGGCGACCGATAAGTTAGTACCGCAACTAGTGCTATATATGAGTGTAGGGATGGGTGGGTCGATTAAATCCCCACAAGAGTGCAGGGTTAGACAGGAGACGGAGTGTAGGGTTAGTATGGGCATTAATGCATTGCATATATGGTTTTATTTGAGATGGGCTCAGGCCCAGATAAATATGATTTGTGACATTTATGGGTTAAGGCCCAACCGAGGATTTTATGGGATAAGGTCCAATTGCCATCAATTCTTTGAAATAGGCTTATTACCAAACTTGTGATTCATGTTCTTATTGATGAGGGTTATGCACACTGAGTTTTCGTAAACTCACACCCTCTTTTTAATATTTTTTTCTCAGGTAATCCTCAGTAAGTGGTTCGACGTGCTAGAGGACTCGGAGGTGGCCACACTACGAGCAGTTTTGGACTCTAGTATTTTACTTATTTTTAACTTGGGTTAATATTTTGTAATAAGGCCTCTCTTAAATTCTGGTTTTAGTTTTGGATTTTTAGTTTATTATGTTTTAAATCGTAAACTTTGCATCACGCTTTCCAAAACAATATCTCGCTTTCAAAATACTACGCTTTTCGCGAATAGGTCGTAAACATCACGTTTTGAAGTCAATCATTTTAATTAAGTTTTCGCAACAAACAAAGTTTTTAAGGTAATGACTTTTTAATAAATCTAGATTAATAATAAATAAGCATACGGGAATTTAGTTTTAATATCAAGAAAGGTTTTCAAATGGAACAATGGTTTCTCAAAGCACCCCAATGTGACACGCCATGATTCGGGCCTAACTTCTAGGTTTGGGGTGCTACACACCTATGGTTGTATTTCAAAACAAGTCGACTCGACCACGAGACTAGACACACAGGTGTGATCGGCCGTGTGGTGCAAGCCAGTAGTGACCACGGTTGAGGCATACAGGCGTGTCCACGATCGTGTGGACAAGTCATTATGTATGCCCCATTTTGACAGGCTTAGACACACAAAGGTGTATGCGAGGTCGTGGGAGGCACATGGCACGCCCACACAGCGTTGACCTCTGAAACAGAAAAAAAATTTAAAATTTTGAGAACTTCAGATGTGTTCGGTTTAGTCCCCTATTCTATTCTAAAGCATGCTTGAGGTCTCGTAGACCTATTTAAGGGACACTTTGATTTGTTTCATTGAATTATATTATGAAATGTCTATGAATATTTTCGTTTATGCAGTAATACCCAGTAACCCTATTCGGCAGCCAGTTACGAGTTTAGGTGTTACATGCAGAGGCATTCAAGATTCTTCTTCGTCTTTCAATTGAAAGTCTAAGGGGTAAGTTGGCTTATTGTCCAATTGTGCTACATTTTAATATTGCGGTCTTAAGTCTTATTCTTATGAAACAACCCACTCTTATATGTTTCATTACTTGAGCGTATAATCGGTGAGGTCGTGGGATTGATTCTTAATCATGCGATCTAAGGGCATTAAGCTATTCTTATAACATCCCAAAATTGGGCCTAGTAGGATTGGGCCCAATGGGCCTTGGCGTAAGAATGTTTAAAATTTTGAGAATATGATAATGGCGTTGTTGAAAATTAGACTTATTAGTTAAGTGAATTTGGAAGGTTACGGGTTTCTATGAAGCCTCGGGTTTAATTGGGCCTTAGGAAAATTTTGGTATTTTAGCACTTGAAGGAGAGATGGTAAGTAGCTTCAAGGATTATAGAAATAAATGAGTAAATTGTTAGCATAAATGAGCAATTAGTAAATAGGTAATGGCATTAAATGAAGGACTTTAAGGGAAGAGGTTCAAATCCCATTATGTGCAAATTTTGACTATTATTTTGGCATGCTCTCCGTAAGTGTAAGGCCAGAGGTATTGTATGCATCGAATCGACCCTAATCGGAGCAGTGGTTTGAGACCACGAATCCGAACCTCGAGAAATATTTAAATATTATATTTAGTGCTTATTATATGTGAATTTATGTGTGTGAAAGTTTTGTAGAAAAATTGTATCGTTTGAGTATCGAATTAGACAAAAAGGACTTAATCGCGTAAAATGTAAAAGTAGCATACTAGAGTGTAAAGTGCCTTTGAGCATGGCTTTAATATGAAGCATTAAATGGGTAAATAACCCATTTTAAGGTTAGTGGGTGGCTTTTGACAAAAATATCCATAGTATATATATTGGTTTTATTTTATATTAAAGGTTATATAAGTAAATTAATAAATTTCTTTATTATATGTTATAATAACATAAAATAAAGCCATGATATCATCCATTCTCTTAAGGCCGAAAGTTGAGAAAGATAAAAAGGGATTTTTGTTCTTCAAATTTCGCAATTTGAGGCTTGATTTCAAGGTTAGTTCGATTTCGGTTTTAGTAATTTTACGTTTTGAGATCGTTGCTTGACCCGTGGCAGCCCATGTTGTAATTTTTGAATCTAAGTATGCTTGATGTTCGGCCATTGTTGTGTTCATGTGGTTTTTGTTATTTGATGATTTTAGATGATAGTTAGGTTAAAAATTAGTATGTTATGTGTTGGAAGTTTTGATGAAATTGAGTTTTTAGGGCTAAATTGTAAAATAAATTTTAGAGGCCTATTTGCAAAATAAATGAAATGTGAGGACTTGTAAGGTCCCTAGGAACATTCGGCCCTTGCATAGTTTTGGCTAATTTGGTGTATTTTGTGTGTTATGCAAATAGGACTAAATTGCAAAGTTGTGAAATTCTAGGGGTAAAATAGTAATTTGCCCATTTATGTGCTTAGGGACTAAATTGAGATGAATTGTGGTTGAATGAGCTAAACTTTAATGTGTTTTAGATCAAGAGCAAAGAAAACGAAATTAGACCGGGGAAAGTCGAATGTTCTCGAATAAGCGGATCTTGCGGACTATCGACAATCGGAGGTAAGTCCTTAAGCAAGTATAGATTATCGAATTATTATGAATGTACTAAATGATGTTATTAAATAAAGTTTTCTATAAACTCTTATTTAGCATGAATGTGAAAGTATTGGTATGGGATTGGTTGAAATTTTATATAAGTGATAGTGAATTTGAAATGAAATGTTGTTATATCTCTAAACGAGTTGGCATGTTAAAGTGACTTGAATAATGTGTGTTTTATGCTATTTTGGGCAGCATTACTGTAAGGTGTATAAGTTGGTAATGACATATTCGGCTTCGTGCGTGGTATAAGTTGGTAATGACATATTGGCTTCGTGCCTAGCGAGCTTAGTCTTAGCAAGTGACATATTCGGACTTTGCTAGCGAGCTTAGTGCCTGCAGTGACATATTCGGGCTTCGTGCCTAGCAAGCTTAATATCTGGGTGACATATTCGGGCTTCGTGCCTAGCGAGCTTAGTCTGGTGACATATTCGGGCTTCGTGCCTAGCTTGCCTTGTCTTGTTTGATTCGTGCTTTAATGCCTAGCGAGCTTTATGCCTGATGTGTTTTACCAAGAGAAACCAAATTGTGGTTCAAGGTAAATCGTAACTAAGGTGCTTAGTAAAGGCTCGAGATAAGTAAGTAAGGTTTGATATGTTTTAATGTTGCTAGAGTTTATTCAATGCCATGAGTGCACGGTGATATGTATATTGAGATTACTATTGATGTACACAAGTATTATGTGGTGAGTTTGAGCTTGAATGTGCTATAATGAATATTTGGTTTCCTAATAGTAGTGCTAAAGGTGTAGGAAATTTTAATATGTTAACATGGTTGAGATAAATGATTTAAATGATTAAGTAATTGAATGTAGTATCATTTTGAGCTTGGGACTTACTAAGCTAGTAAGCTTCTTTGTGTGTGTGTTTTGTCTACCTTTGTTTTATAGATCTTGAATCTAACTACGTGCTCGAAGGATCATCCGTGAAGTCACCACACTATCTACTTTCTTTTGGGTATTGAAAACTTAGTTTGTTATTTAAAAGGGCATGTATAGGCTAGATTGAACCATATAACTAATGTTTTGTAATAGTGTAAATATGCTAGCCATGCGAAAATGGCTAACTATTTTGAGATAACTTGTTTCGTGTTTTGATGATATTGTTTGATCATGCCATGAACTATTATTTATGCTTGATTATGGTTTAATCATGTGTGAGAGTGGTATTATTATTTGTGCATGTTAGATTATGATAGGAAAGACTTATTAATTGGTTCATGTTGATGAGCTTAATATATGGTATATACATTGATAATGTTGGATTCATGATTCGGCAAAGTATTAGATTCTTATTATTGAGTATATGGTATAGTATATGTTATGTATTGAGACTATCTTGGAAGACCGAATATGTAGTTAAGTGATTGATTTTGTGTATGTATTTTAAGAAGGAGAAATGGTATAATTTGGCATGATAATGAGGTAAAATGATGGATATGTATTTGATTGAGTATTGGCTATATAAGCTTGGTTGCTAAATGATATGTAAAGAATATGTTTCATGACTATTTTTGTTGTGAAACAGTTTTTAGTTACAGCAGTGATGTGATTTTGAAAAATCACCAAAAATAGGAGAAATTGAATTAAAAGTGAATAAGACATAGAATTAAATTTTATTATGTCTATTTTGATATGAAAGAAACAAGTTAGGCAAAGGAATTATATATAATGAGATATTTAAGTTTTAGTGAGACTTGTCCTGAATGAATTCGTGAGTCCCTGTTCTGTTTTGGAAAATTGTCAAAAATTGAAATTAAATCATTAAGAAGCATGGTTTATATGTGTATAACCCTTAATGAGTCTATTTTTCATTGGTGTAAACAAGAACATTATAGGAAATTTGTGCAATTAGATAACTGTATGTTTGTAGAGACAGGTCAGAATTGTCAAGCAGTGTAATAAGGGTAATTTTGATGAATAAACTGTACTAATTGGCCACATGAAAAATTCTGTAAAAATTATGGTCAAAAGTTATATGAGTCTAGTTGCAAGGAAAATTTACGGATCTAAATTTTGAGTTTTGTAACTCGAGTTATGGTCGATTTGGTCAGTATGACGTAGTTGGACAGCTTTAAATTTTCATGCCCAGATAATAGTCAAGTCTAGTAATGCCATGTACTCGATTCCGGCAAGGGTTTGGGTATGGGTGTTCAGGTATATATGGAGTGGACTTCTTTATTTTTGGTAAGGTGGCTAAGGAAATAAGGAAAGGTTGAGGTTGGGAAAGGAATCAAAAGAAAAAGCAAATATGGGGGACATGTTGGCACAAAGGGAGAATGTTATGGAAAGTGTTGTTGGCCAAATGTTTGACCAATATTGTAATGCTATGGACGGTTTTGGGGGTAGATAGGTAGCTGAAATTTTACTTTGGCATTTGGTAAGGTCTTGGTATTGTTTTGGCCAAAATCCTATTTGCAACTTTTGTGTTATCTTCTTCCAATTTCTTTCTCTTTCAAACCTCCTAGCACAATTGTGCATCTTTCTTCTCTTTTGTTTAGTCAAATATTCATCTTTTGCTCATCTTCTTTTGATATCCAAATTTCTATCATCTTCTATCTTCCCCATTTTTGTATGTTGGACACCTCTCCTTGGTTGAATCGGAGTTCTAATGGGTGACCTAATACCAAATCCTTGGATTCATTCGTAGTCATAAGCCAATTGGTGGGAATCGAGATTATCATCAATTAAGGTAAGTCTTTTTCATAGTCCATTCGATATCACTATTCAGTTATGGTGTTAATCGGATTGAAAGTTTGGCTAACAATTATGTTGTTAGGCACGAAATCATGCGATACTCTCTACTTGTGGATTTTTTAGAAATAGTGGTAAAGTCGAACACCTATCACCCATAATAAGAGACTTCGGATTGTTGGTAAGTGATATAGATTGTTAAATCAATGCAATACTTGGATGAAGTTGTAAATTGGGTTTTGGACTAATTGTTGACCAATTGTATCTTTAGGTACCCCGAGAGAATATCGTGTTACGGATTAGAATAAGGTGTGTAATCCGTACTTTTCGAATATATATTTGAAATGGTTTGTGATCTCACACTTCTCTGAAGGCTTGCATGAAATATTCTATGATTTGATCGATATACCAAGAAAAACTAGAAAATGGCATTCGTAATCACTTTCGGCGATGGCATGTATGAGCGTAGTGGTAATCATATTTGTAATAAAATAGTTCGATTTAAAGCGGTGACTTGTTTTTGAAAAATCACGAAAATAGAAGAAAAAATTAGAAAGTGAATGATATATCAAATAAAACTTACATGTCTATTTTGATGAGGAAGAAGCGGAGAAGGAAAAATTTTATATTACGAGATATATTAATTTTAGTGAGGCTGGTTCTGATTATTCCGTGGTTCCCTGATCTGTCTTGGTAAAATCGTATAAATTTGTAAAAAGTGAATTATGGGTTATCATTTATATGTATGGATTTCTTAGTGAGTTTATTTTAATAGAAACAAGTGGGAGCAATATATGAAAACCGTACGGTGAGATATTTGAAATTAATGAAAGAGGTCAGAATCATTGGACAGTGAAATAAGGAAATTTTAAGAAATAAATTGTACTTAATGGTTAAGCCAAAAATTCTGGAAAATTGTAATAAGAAGATATATGAGTCTAGTTTCAAGGAAAATTACTGATTTAGATTTAGAGATTCCTAACTCAAGTTATAGTTAATTTAGTTAGTCTGACCTTGAGATGGACGGTTTAAATTTTTTGCCCAAATTAGTAGTTAGAATGCGGATTGCGAAATTACGAATTACCCTTAGTGGGTAAAATGCCGATTCAGAAATACCCTTATGGGCCAATTTGTTAAATGTCTTAGTGGTCCAATTTGATATAATTGCTAAATGGGTCGATTGATATATGAATATGTTGGCCGATTGATAAATTGCTATTTGGGCCAATCGAAAATTTGCAAATTGGCCCAGATGATTCTCATTCAATGGGCCAATTTAATAAATATCTAATAAATTATTGTGATTAGTTATGCATTATATACATGAATTGCGGGGTGGGATAATGATGATTGGAGGAAGCTATTTGGTGGCTCTACCACATATTTGGTGACTCTGTCTGTCTGTCTAGTGGCTATGCCGTGTAATACCTAAAATTGATATCTAATTTAATGCATGTTTTGGTGCTTAATTTTTGAAGGAAAAATTTTTTACTTCTTTTCGTAGTTATTATAGTCTTGAAGAAGAGTATAGAACTTTGGAAAGATATGGGGACATAAGGCTAGTATTAAGGAAGATGTTTTGAAACAAATTCATGGTCATTTGACCAATGAATTTGGACTGACATATATAGCTAGGGGAGGTTGGCGATTTTTGCTAGTAACAGCTAGGGTAGGAATTTTGTTTTGGTCATTTCTAGCATCTTGGGCAACTTTGTTTTCTTTTCTTTTTCTCTCAACCTTCTCTTTGGCGGAGCTTTGTGCTTTTGGTTTACAAAATTTTTGACCATTTGGTCATTTTGCTATCACATTAGTATTCTTTGTATGTCTTTTCATTGTGCTTGAAATACAACACAAAGGTCATTCTTTTCTTCCTTCCTCCATTCTAAGATACCTTGCTCTAAACACATCTCTTATTTTCTATTTCTTCTTTTGATAACAGATCCTCATCATCCCTTTCACTCATCTTTTAATTTTTCTTTTCAATCATCATATCTCCATAAACATCTCTCATGGCGAATGTTAGTGTGCCTTTGCGAATCATTTTCTTTTCTCTTTGGTTTTCATAGCGAATCTCTCTCTATTCTTAAGCATCTTTCTCAATCATCTCTTTTCAACCGTGGAGAATAGGTAAGAGTTCTTTTAGTTCATGATTAGTTAATGGTGGTTTTGGTAGAATATGGATGGTGGTAAGAAGGATTTCTTGAATCGAAATACCGTTCATTCTATTAACGTTTCTCTTTATTATACTTTAGTGCGATAATGGAAGATCGAGACTCAGTGTGTGTGCATCTTGGAGCGTTTTTGTCGACTCTCTTTTAGAGAAGCAAGAATCTTTGTGGTAAGAAATCTCACCTTTAAGATCTTTAGTATTTTTCGATATATTATTATTAGGATTAACGATCTTTTGATATTGAAGACTTTCAAAATAGGGAAGAAAAGGTGTTTAGTTTTTGTTAAGAAGGCGGATCCACTATTTCTCCTAAAGTATAAACAAAGGCGTTTTCGATAGTCGAGGATTTTCCATAGGGTTGCGGACCATCTAGAAGAGATCAACTATTTGAAGTAGTTAGTACTTGAGCCTTTATCGTTAGTGGATTCTCGAGGTGAATAACGAATCGATAAGCGAGTAGTGAAAATTAAAGTGATTCAAAAACAAGAGGTAAGATTTGGATCGAATATCAATATTATATTTTATACATGGTAGTGTCCTAATAAGATTGTATTATGTTTAGGTGTTGAAGGCGGGAAGGATTAGTACTCACGATATCGGTGTGTAACTTCACACTTTTCGGGTTTGGATGTTATTAAGTGGTATGGAGTTATATAAATAGCGACTAGATCGGTATAAAGGTAATAAGCGGTACTTGGTGAAATTACATGAAAGCGGTTAATATGGTGAAAATTATGAAAAAGCCCTCGATGAGTTAGATGGTAAAATATAAATTTTCATGTCTTATTAAAATGGACCGATAAGTTTGATAATTAGTAAATGGGCAAAAATTATGCTAGTTAATAATTGGGCGAAATCTCATTAGATCGATAATTGGGCGAAATCTCATTAGATCGATAATTAGGCGAAATCTCATTAGATCGATAATTGGGCGAAATCTGCTAGATCGATAATTGGGCGAAATCTCGCTAGATCGTAAATGGGTAGTAATCTCTATTAAATTGTTAAGCGAATGAAATCCACCTGGTCGATAAATGGGCCAAATTCCTACTAGATCGTAAATTTGGGCATAAGATGTTAAATGCTAAATGGGCCAAATGATTGGGCCTTAATAAAAATCTAAAATATTGACTCTTGTTAATGGGCCTTTTAATAAAATCATGGTATGATCATAGACTACTTTGCATACATGTTGCATGGGTTGGGAAAAATGATGAGGAGAAAGGCTGTTGCCAAAATCTAGTTAGATGGCTTTGCCACAAAATTATAACTATTGCCTCTAGTTGGTGGCTTTGCCACAAGTATAACTATTGCCTCAGTTATGGCTTTGCCACAAAATTATATTTGCCTCTAGTGGTGGCTCGCCACAAATAATAATTGGCTCAATGCCTCTAGTTGGTGACTTTGTCACAATCTAGTTCGGTGGCTCCCACAAATATAAAAAGGCTTAATGCCTCGATTGGTGTGATGGCGGGGTGGGTTGACTTGATCCCCATAGGTGTGTTGGTTGGTGGGGTGTGTAGCGGATGGAAATTAGGTTTGGGAGGAAAAATACATTTTGCATGCATATTATTATTTATGTTGTTAATTACGCTAATGGGCTTAAGCCCAAATCCATAACGAAAATACGGCGATGGACAAAGTAAGTGAGTTATACCGAGTTCTAAGTAACTCACTCAAAATTTTGTCTCGGGTAATGGAAATTAGCGTGGACTTGGGCCGAGATGACTTCGTGGAGGCCATCTTGCAAAACATGGGTTTATTAAACTTGAACTTTTAATAAGTATTTTTACTATTTTGGGTTGATGTAATAAGGGCCTCTATTAATATTTCATGAATTTATATGTGGTTGGTTAAAACTCTATTTTGGACATTTTATTTTGGGTGATGATTATATGATGTTTTCTCAAAATAAATTGGGTTTTCAAATATATGATTCCTTTGTAAATATTTTAGTATTTTAACTCTTATATAATTTACCTAAGTTTTTGATAATACAATATTGATGTTTTCAACTAATGTTTTCTAATATACATCAAATTTAAATTACTCTTGATTTTTTTACTAAACCTTGTACTTAAAAATAATATTGTAGATTTGACTCACGAAATTTTAAAGATAGCTCGATTCATGTAATAAACCAAATCCGTCTTAATGCATAGGCCGATTTTCAAAGTAGTAGATCTAATTCTCCATTCTCTTCTAATCGATTTGGTAAGTCTACGGTAAGGGATTCTCTTTAGTCTTTCCATTAGATACTTGGAAAAGCCGAAAACTAATCAATTGTATGGATCTAAGGTTTGGCCGATTGCAAGGAATCCAGTGTGTGGCTTCGAGATTTGGTTGGAAACCAAATCGGTTCAAGGTAGGTGCCACAAGTGAGTCTTCGGGTTTTAATTATCATGGCCGAATAGGCCTATGGCACTAACTTGAGGATTGGCCGAATATAGGTCAAGGGATAGAGCACTATAGATCAAAAACTTCGGGATCTAGGATTCGCATTAGTAACAGGTGTGTAAAACTCTTTACACACTTTATTAGTAACATTGCTATATTGTTGCCTTTTTAGTCTTTGTGGTAGTGATTTGCTTGTGGACATAAGCATGGATTCCGGGTAAGTCCCCTATTACGTGATCTATGATATATGATTTTGTATGCCATCGTATGCTATTGGATGCTATGCTATACATAAATGCATGATATGTGGGATTATGACATTTGTTATGTAAGCATGATGATGGTGGGATTAATGAGAGGATGGGGATGATTTTTATGGACTGTCACCAGTGGTTTTGACCACAAGATGGGTTGGCCCCATCAGATTAATTGTGACCTCGGTCACCAGTGGTTTTGACCACACCGTTGATAAATCGTGACTAAGTCCCAATGGTTTGGTACCACCAGTGGTTTTGACCACATTATGATAATTGTGACCTATGGTCATCAGTGGTTTTGACCACACGATGGGTTGGCCCCATCACTTGATTTGTGGCTCTAGTCACCAGTGGTTTTGACCACCAGTGGTTTTGACCACACGGGGTAGTTAAAGGAGTACGGATGGTTAGTGGGGTTGCATATTTGCATGTTTATTAATAATTTGTGTATGAGTTACATTTTTGGTGGGGATTTACACATCGAGTCTTGGTGACTCACCCTTCCCATACTATTTTGCGATGAGTAGATCGCGAGATGGAGCCGAGAGGACTCGAGGCTATGCTTATTCGTTGGATTTGAATTTAATTTATTATAGTTAAGTTTATTTTCTTTAAAGTTTTAATTTGGGTTGTAATAAGGCCACTAATTATTATTTGGATGTGTTAATTAGTTGTTTTAATTTACTTATACTATATTACAAAATGAAATTATAAATGTTAAGTAAATCGGTTAAAAGCAACATTTTCAAATTAAGTAACTTTTACGAGTTTTCAAAGATGTTACCATCGGGTAACAAAATACACCAAGACAACTATAACCTTGACGATTTTAAAACTTTACATGATCAAACGTTTTCAAAGGGTTTATCAACACAACCATGTTTATAAAAATAATCCCAACTGAGTTTTATCAAGCACCGTTTTAAAACCTTAGCCATATTTTATCAAGTTTTCACCAGACACTCAAAATGTTTCAAGTTGTTTTACTCCGTGACATACCAGATCTGGTCAGAACTCATGGGCCGGGTTTGGGGTGTTATAAACACTACCCACACGATGTCGGCAATGCCGAAAAGCTGAAAGTGGCTAAATGGGCCCGGTGGGCCCTAAGGTTAAGATTGATGAAATGGTTTGGTTGGGTATACGAATTGAATTAGTCATGCATGATACATGAATTGGATTTGTTTTGGGCCTAGTAGGCCATATGATGAGATTTGGGCCTAATGGGCCATGAGGGAGTGATTTGGGCTTATGGGGACGTAGACATGTATGTTAGGGTTTATGGACCTTAGGTCTAGTTTGAACAACTCTTAAATTCCATAAGACTTAATTTTCTAATTAAACATGCCTGTGAACAAGTCGCCGGGTTAGGGTGTGGCGAAGGGCATACGCATGTCTAGGATTGGATCCAAGGAGAGCTTGGTACTTAAGCGGCCCTAGTGGCCCACCTCCTCTTTTTTGGAAATCTACCTGGTGCGTAGTGTCTGTTCACTTTAGCCGCAAGGACTTGTTGATGGGCCAAAGTTCATGGCTAAAACCCAAAATACCCCCGGTTTGTGAATTACCGAAATACCCCTGATTTGTGAAATTACCGAAACACCCCTGATTTGTAAAATTACCGAAATACCCCCGATTTGTGAAATTACTGAAATACCCCCAATTTGTGAAATTACCGAAATACATCTGGTTTGTAAAATTATCGAAATACCCCCGATTTGTGATATTACCAAAATACCCCCGATTTGCATAATTACCAAAATACCCTTAATTTGAAAAATTACCAAAATACCACCGACTTGTCAAATTACCAAAATACCCTCGATTTACGAAATTACCAAAATACCCCTAGTTTGCAAAATTACAAAAGTACCCTCAATTTGTGAAATTACTGAAATACCCTTGGTAGGTAAATTACGAAAATAACCTTTGTAGGTAATTACGAAAATACCCTTGGTAGGTAAATTACAAAAATACCCTTGGTGGGTAAATTATGAAAATACCCTTGGTGGGTAAATTACAAAAATACCCTTGGTAGGTAAATTATGAAAATACCCTCGATGGGTAAATTACGAAAATACCCTTGGTAGATAAATTACGAAAATACCCTTAGTAGGTAAATTACAGAAATACCCTCGATGGGTAAAATGATTTATGATTGTTATCGTATGATTATTATTGTATGTTGCATTCATGTGTTATTATGATGCATGGGGATAAGATTATTTGAAAGGGGAAGTGCAGATAGGATCGCATGGTCGCTTGACGATAGTGGATCCACCGAAGGCTTTTAGCTACCGAGCAGCTATGCTGCACCGATAAGTTAGTGCCGTAACCGGTGCTACATAAAGAGTGTAGGGATGGGTGGGTCAATTAAATCCCCACAATAGTGCAGGGGTTGACAGGAGACGGAGTGCAGGGTTGGTATGGGCATTAATGCATTGCATATGTGGTTTTATTTGAGATGGGCTCAGGCCCAGATAAATATGATTTGTGACATTTATGGGTTAAGGCCCAACTGAGGCTTTTATGGGCTAAGGCCCAACTGAGGCTTTTATGGGCTAAGGCCCAATTACCATCGTTACTGAAATAGGCTTTGGCCCAAACTGTTGTGATTCATGTTCTTATTGATGAGGGTTATGCACACTGAGTTTTCGTAAACTCACGCCCTCTTTTTAATATTTTTTCTCAAGTAATCCTTAGTAAGCGGCTTGACGTGCTAGAGGACTCGGAGGTGGCCCCACTACGAGCAGTTTTGGACTCTAGTATTTTACTTATTTTTAACTTGGGTTAATATTTTGTAATAAGGCCTCTCTTAAATTCTGGTTTTAGTTTTGGATATTTTGTTTATTATGTTTTAAATCTGCTAAACTTTGTATCACAATTTTCCAAAATAATATCTACTTTCACAATCCTACGCTTTCACGAATCGGTCGTAAACATCACGTTTTCATATGTCAGTCATTTTAATTAAGTTTCCGCAACAAACAAAGTTCTTTTAGGTAATAACTTTTTAATAAATATCGATTAATAATAAACAAATGCAAACTGGGAATTTCGCTCTTAATATCAAGAAAAGTTTTCAAATGGAACCATGGTTTCTCAAAAAGTACCCCAATGTGACACGCCAGATTCGGGCCTAACTTCTAGGCAGGGTTTGGGGTGCTAAATTTAGTGGTATCAAAGCCTAGGTTGGAAAACTCGGGCTGTGAGATGGGCTTTAGTGTTTATTTTAAAGATGTATACAAATGATTTTGAAGTTTGAAAGGTTTTTGTGTGGCACACCGAGTCTCCAGCGTCGGGCCAAGTAAGTTTTCTGTGATTGTTTGAATTATTGAACTATATAGATAATGGGCTACTTAAAAATAGGGTTCTAAAGACTAAAGCCCGTAGAAACTTAAGCCTGTAGTGGATTCTCGACCGCGGAATAACTCTAAGAAATTGTTGTTACTTACATAAGACATGTGCCCTAAACAAGTGGAACTAAGTACTAATTTCATAAAATTCTTAAATCAGAGTGCGCAGTGAAATCATAGTGGTGTGACTTGAGTGGTGCGTTTAGTAGTTAGTTGGAAATTTTGAGGACGAAATTTCTTTAAGAAGGGTAGATTTGTAACATCCCGAAATTGGGCCTAGAAAAATTGCGCCCATTGGGCTTTGGGCACGAGAGCGTTTAAAATTTTTGAGAACAAGAGAACGGCTTTTGGACCTATTAGGTGAGTGATTTTGGAAGTTTAGAGGGTTTCTATGAAGTCCTGGGTTCAAACTTTGGCTTTAGGAAAATTTTAGTTTTAGGTGAATAAAACACTGGGAGTTAGTAGGTAAGCTTTAAGAATAAAATGTGGAAAAAATGACACAAGTGGAGTGTGTGGTGTAGTGGCAAGTGATGCCACATAAGAGACAAGGGGGTGACGCCACAAGGAAGGAAGGAGGTCCAAGGTTCAAGTCTTGGCTCTTGCATTTTGGGATTTCTTTTTAAATGGACTCTATAATTTTGCCATAGGATTATATTTAGTTGTGCATGATTTTAGACACAAAAAAGTGAGTGGTCTAGTGGCAAGGCATCATTAAAGGTGCAAGGGAGCTTGGGTTCGAATCTCATGACAAGCAAGGGAGTGTTTATTTTGCGGATTAGACGAGAAGAGTTTGAATTGGATTTAAACTCTGCTAACGGAGGTATCCCACATCGGAAAGATACAAAGAAGGAAGGTGAGAAGTTAGCTATATATAGAGCATTCTATGAGGAGAGTTAATATACCTTGGTGGGCATTTGGGTGCAGACCTAGAGGATAATTGCCAATAGTTGCGAAGGAAGGGCTACTATAACGTGAGGTGCACGGTGGCCCGGTGGGCCTTGAGGCTATGATTGATGAAATGGTTTGGTTGGTTATACGAATTGACTTAGTCATGCATGATACATAAATTGGATTTGTTTTGGGCCTAGTAGGCCATATGATGAGATTTGGGCCTAATAGGCTGTAAGGGAGTGATTTGGGCTTATGGGGACGTAGACATGTATGTTAGGGTTTATGGACCTTAGGTCTAGTTTGAACAACTCTTAAATTCCATAAGACTTAATTTTCTAATTAAACATGCCTATGAACAAGTCGCTGGGTTAGGGTGTGGCAACGGTATACGCATGTTTAGGATTGGATCTAGGGAGAGCTTGGTACTTAAGCGGCCCTAGTGACCCACCTCCTCTTTTCTGGAAACCTACCTGGTGCGTAGTGTCTATTCACTTTAGCCGCGAGGACTTGTTGATGGGCCAAAGCTCATAGCTAAAACTCGAAATACCCCCGGTTTGCGAATTACCGAAATACCCCTAATTTTTGAAATTACGAAATACCCCTGATTTGTAAAATTATCGAAATATCCCCGATTTGTAAAATTACTGAAATACCCCTAATTTGTGAAATTACCGAAATACCCCTAATTTACGAAATTATCAAAATACCCCTGATTTGTGATATTACAAAAATATCCCCAGTTTGTAAAATTACCAAAATACTCCTGATTTGTAAAATTATTGAAATACCCCCGACTTGTGAAATTACCAAAATACCCTCGATTTACGAAATTACCAAAATACCCCCAGTTTGCAAAATTACCAAAGTACCCTCGAGTTGTGAAATTACCGAAATACCCTTGGTAGGTAAATTACAAAAATACCCTTGGTGGGTAAATTACAAAATACCCTTTGTAGGTAAATTATAAAAATACCCTTGGTAGGTAAATTATGAAAATACCCTTAGTAGGTAAATTATGAAAATACCCTTGGTGAGTAAATTATGAAAATACCCTTGGTGGGTAAATTACGAAAATACCCTTGGTGGGTAAATTACGAAAATACCCTTAGTAGGTAAATTACAGAAATACCCTCGATGGGTAAAATGACCGATATGCCCCTAGAGGGAAAAAATGACAAAACGCCCGTACATGTTATATGATTATTCTTATATGTGATTTATAACTGTTATTGTATGATTATTATTATTATATGTTGCATTCATGTGTTATTATGTTGCATGGAGATGGGATTATTCGAAAGGGGAAGTGTAGATAAGATCGTATGGTCGCTTAACGACTGTGGATCCACCGAAGGCTTTTAGCCACTATGCAGCTATGCTGCACCGATAAGTTAGTACCGCAACTAGTGCTATATAAGGAGTGTAGGGATGGGTGGGTCGATTAAATCCCCACAAGAGTGCAGGGTTGGACAGGAGACGGAGTGTAGGGTTAGTATGGGCATTAATGCATTGCATATATGGTTTTATTTGAGATGGGCTCAGGCCCAGATAAATATGATTTGTGACATTTATGGGTTAAGGCCCAACTGAGGATTTTATGGGATAAGGTCCAATTGCCATCGTTACTGAAATAGGCTTCGGCCCAAACTGTTGTGATTCATGTTCTTATTGATGAGGGTTATGCACACTGAGTTTTCGTAAACTCACACCCTCTTTTTAATATTTTTTTCTCAGGTAATCCTCAGTAAGTGGTTCGACGTGCTAGAGGACTCGGAGGTGGCCACACTACGATAAGTTTTGGACTCTAGTATTTTACTTATTTTTAACTTGGGTTAATATTTTGTAATAAGGCCTCTCTTAAATTCTGGTTTTAGTTTTGGATTTTTAGTTTATTATGTTTTAAATCTGGTAAACTTTGCATCACAGTTTTCCAAAACAATATCTGCTTTCAAAATACTACGCTTTCGCGAATAGGTCGTAAACATCACGTTTTCAGAAGTCAATCATTTTAATTAAGTTTTCGCAACAAACAAAGTTTTTTAAGGTAATGACTTTTTAATAAATCTAGATTAATAATAAACAAACGCAAACTGGGAATTTAGTTTTTAATATCAAGAAAGGTTTTCAAATGGAACAATGGTTTCTCGAAAAGCACCCCAATGTGACACGCCAGATTCGGGCCTAACTTCTAGGCCGGGTTTGGGGTGCTACACCCTCATGGTTGTATTTCAAAAACAAGTCAGACTCGACCACAGACTAGACACACGGGCGTGTGACTGGCCGTGTGGTGCAAGTCGGTAGTGACCACGGGTGAGGCATACGGGCGTGTCCACGGTCGTGTGGACAAGTCAGTATGTATGCCCCATTTTGACACGGCTTAGACACACAGGCGTGTCTGAGGCCGTGGGAGGCACATGGCCTGCCCACACGGGCGTTGACCTCTGAACAGAAAAAATTTAAAATTTTGAGAACTTCTGTATGTGTTCGGTTTAGTCCCGGCCCTATTCTAAAGCATGCTTGAGGTCTCGTAGACCTATTTAAGGGACACTTTGATTTGTTTCATTGAATTATATTATGAAATGTCTATGAATATTTTCGTTTGTCTGGTAATACACAGTAACCCTATTCTCGATTTGATTCTGAGTTTAGGGTGTTACATGCAGAGGCATTCAAGATTCTTCTTTCGTCTTTCAATTGAAAGTCTAAGGGGGTAAGTTGGCTTATTGTCCAATTGTGCTACATTTTTAATATTGCGGTCTTAAGTCTTATTCTTATGAAACAACCCACTCTTATAGGTTTCATTACTTGAGCAGATAATCGGTGAGGTCGTGGGATTGATTCTTAATCGGCGATCTAAGGGCATTAAGCTATTCTTATAACATCCCAAAATTGGGCCTAGTAGGATTGGGCCCAATGGGCCTTGGGCGTAAGAATGTTTAAAATTTTTGAGAATATGATAATGGCGTTGTTGAAAATTAGACTTATTAGTTAAGTGAATTTGGAAGGTTACGGGGTTTCTATGAAGCCTCGGGTTTAATTGGGCCTTAGGAAAATTTTGGTATTTTAGCACTTGAAGGAGAGATGGTAAGTAGCTTCAAGGATTATAGAAATAAATGAGTAAATTGTTAGCATAAATGAGCAATTAGTAAATAGGTAATGGCATTAAATGAAGGACTTTAAGGAAGAGGTTCAAATCCCATTATGTGCAAATTTTGACTATTATTTTGGCATGCTCTCCGTAAGTGTCGGCCAAGAGGTATTGTAACAGACCGAATCTGACCCTAATCGGAACGGTGGTTTCGAGACCACGAATCCGAACCTGAGAAATATTTAAATATTATATTTAGTGCTTATTATATGTGAATTTATGTGTGTGAAAGTTTTGTAGAAAAATTGTATCGTTTGAGTATCGAATTAGACAAAAGGACTTAATCGCGTAAATGTAAAAGTAGCATACTAGAGTGTAAAGTGCCTGTTTGAGCATGGCTTTAATATGAAGCATTAAATGGGTAAATAACCCATTTTAAGGTTAGTGGGTGGCTTTTGACAAAAATATCCATAGTATATATATTGGTTTTATTTTATATTAAAGGTTATATAAGTAAATTAATAAATTTCTTTATTATATGTTATAATAACATAAAATAAAGCCATGATATCATCCATTCTCTTAAGGCCGAAAGTTGAGAAAGATAAAAAGGGATTTTTGTTCTTCAAATTTCGGCAATTTGAGGCTTGATTTCAAGGTTAGTTCGATTTCGGTTTTAGTAATTTTTACGTTTTGAGATCGTTGCTTGAACCGTAGCCACCCATGTTGTAATTTTGAATCTAAGTATGCTTGATGTTCGCCATTGTTGTGTTCATGTGGTTTTTGTTATTTGATGATTTTAGATGATAGTTAGGTTAAAATTAGTATGTTATGTGTTGGAAGTTTTGATGAAATTGAGTTTTAGGGCTAAATTGTAAAATAAATTTTAGAGGGCCTATTTGCAAAATAAATGAAATGTGAGGACTTGTAAGGTCCCTAGGAACATTCGGCCCTTGCATAGTTTTGGCTAATTTGGTGTATTTTGTGTGTTATGCAAATAGGACTAAATTGCAAAGTTGTGAAATTCTAGGGGTAAAATAGTAATTTGCCCATTTATGTGCTTAGGGACTAAATTGAGATGAATTGTGGTTGAATGAGCTAAACTTTAATGTGTTTTAGATCAAGAGCAAAGAAAAACGAAATTAGACCGGGAAAGTCGAATGTTCTCGAATAAGCCGATTCAAGACGGACTATCGACAACCGAGGTAAGTCCTTAAGCAAGTATAGATTATCGAATTATTATGAATGTACTAAATGATGTTATTAAATAAAGTTTTCTATAAACTCTTATGTTAGCGAATGTGAAAGTATTGGTATGGGATTGGTTGAAATTTTATATAAGTGATAGTGAATTTGAAATGAAATGTTGTTATATCTCTAAACGAGTTGGCATGTTAAAGTGACTTGAATAATGTGTGTTTTATGCTATTTTGGGCAGCATTACTGTAAGGTGTATAAGTTGGTAATGACATATTCGGCTTCGTGCGTATATAAGTTGGTAATGACATATTCGGCTTCGTGCTAGCGTGCTTAGTCTTAGGTGACATATTCGGCTTCGTGCCTAGCGTGCTTAGTGCCTGGGTGACATATTCGGGCTTCGTGCCTAGCAAGCTTAATGCCGGTGACATATTCGGCTTCGTGCCTAGCAGGCTTAGTGCTGGTGACATATTCGGGCTTCGTGCCTAGCAGGCCTTGTGCCGGTGTTTGATTTCGTGCTTTAATGCCTAGCAGGCTTTATGCCGGTGATGTGTTTTACCAAGAGAAACCAAATTGTGGTTCAAGGTAAATCGTAACTAAGGTGCTTAGTAAAGGCTCAGATAAGTAAGTAAGGTTTGATATGTTTTAATGTTGCTAGAGTTTATTCAATGCCATGAGTACAGTGATATGTATATTGAGATTACTATTGATGTACACAAGTATTATGTGACCGAGTTTGAGCTTGAATGTGCTATAATGAATATTTGGTTTCCTAATAGTAGTGCTAAAGGTGTAGGAAATTTTAATATGTTAACATGGTTGAGATAAATGATTTAAATGATTAAGTAATTGAATGTAGTATCATTTTGAGCTTGGGACTTACTAAGCTAGTAAGCTTACTCGTGTGTGTTTTTGTCTACCTTTGTTTTATAGATCTTGAATCGAACTACTGTGCTCGAAGGATCATCCGTGAAGTCACCACACTATCTACTTTCTTTTGGGTATTGAAAACTTAGTTTGTTATTTAAAAAGGCATGTATAGGCTAGATTGAACCATATAACTAATGTTTTGTAATAGTGTAAATATGCTAGCCATGCGAAAATGGCTAACTATTTTGAGATAACTTGTTTCGTGTTTTGATGATATTGTTTGATCATGCCATGAACTATTATTTATGCTTGATTATGGTTTAATCATGTGTGAGTGGTATTATTATTTGTGCATGTTAGATTATGATAGGAAAGACTTATTAATTGGTTCATGTTGATGAGCTTAATATATGGTATATACATTGATAATGTTGGATTCATGATTCGCAAAGTATTAGATTCTTATTATTGAGTATATGGTATAGTATATGTTATGTATTGAGACTATCTTGGAAGACCGAATATGTAGTTAAGTGATTGATTTTGTGTATGTATTTTAAGAAGGAGAAATGGTATAATTTGGCATGATAATGAGGTAAAATGATGGATATGTATTTGATTGAGTATTGGCTATATAAGCTTGGTTGCTAAATGATATGTAAAGAATATGTTTCATGACTATTTTTGTTGTGAAACAGTTTTAGTTACAGCAGTGATGTGATTTTGAAAAATCACCAAAAATAGGAGAAATTGAATTAAAAGTGAATAAGACATAGAATTAAATTTTATTATGTCTATTTTGATATGAAAGAAACAAGTTAGGCAAAGGAATTATATATAATGAGATATTTAAGTTTTAGTGAGACTTGTCCTGAATGAATTCGTGAGTCCCTGTTCTGTTTTGGAAAAATTGTCAAAAATTGAAATTAAATCATTAAGAAGCATGGTTTATATGTGTAGAACCCTTAATGAGTCTATTTTTCATTGGTGTAAACAAGAACATTATAGGAAATTTGTGCAATTAGATAACTGTATGTTTGTAGAGACAGGTCAGAATTGTCAAGCAGTGTAATAAGGGTAATTTTGATGAATAAACTGTACTAATTGGCCACATGAAAAATTCTGTAAAATTATGGTCAAAAGTTATATGAGTCTAGTTGCAAGGAAAATTTACGGATCTAAATTTTGAGTTTTGTAACTCGAGTTATGGTCGATTTGGTCAGTATGACGTAGTTGGACAGCTTTAAATTTTCATGCCCGAGATAATAGTCAAGTCTAGTAATGCCATGTACTCGATTCCGACAAGGGTTTGGGTATGGGGTGTTGAATATCGTGTTACTTGATTCGAACAAGGTGTGTAATCCCGCACTTTTCAATATATATTTGAAATGGTTTGTGATCTCACACTTCTCTGAAGGCTTGCATGAAATATTCTATGATTTGATCGATATACCAAAGAAAAACTAGAAAATGGCATTCGTAATCACTCGGCAATGCGTATGAACGTAGTGGTAATCATATTTGTAATAAAATAGTTCCATTAGAAACGGTGACTTGTTTTTGAAAAATCACGAAAAATAGAAGAAAAGGAATTAGAAAGTGAATGATATATCAAATAAAAGCTTACTGTGTCTATTTTGATGAGGAAGAAACGGAGAAGGAAAAGAAATTTTATATTCTGAGATATATTAATTTTAGTGAGGCTGGTTCTGAATTATTCCGTGGTTCCCTGATCTGTCTTGGTAAAATCGTATAAATTTGTAAAAAGTGAATTATGGGTTATCATTTATATGTATGGATTTCTTAGTGAGTTTATTTTTAATAGAAACAAGTGGGAGCAATATATGAAAACCGTATAAAGTGAGATATTTGAAATTAATGAAAGAGAGGTCAGAATCATTGGACAGTGAAATAAGGGAAATTTTAAGAAATAAATTGTACTTAATGGTTAAGCCAAAATTCTGGAAAATTGTAATAAGAAGATATATGAGTCTAGTTTCAAGGAAAATTTACGGATTTAGATTTAGAGATTCCTAACTCAAGTTATAGTTAATTTAGTTAGTACGACGCAGATGGACGCTTTAAATTTTTTGCCCAAATTAGTAGTTAAGTCCGGATTGAAAATTACCGAATTACCCTTAGTGGGTAAAATTACCGATTACCGAAATACCCTTATGGGCCAATTTGTTAAATGTCTTAGTGGTCCAATTTGATATAATTGCTAAATGGGTCGATTGATATATGAATATGTTGGCGATTGATAAATTGCTATTTGGGCCAATCTGAATTTGCAAATTGGCCCAAGATGATTCTCTGCTCAATGGGCCAATTTAATAAATATCTGAATAAATTATTGTGATTCGTTATGCATTATATACATGAATTGCATGGGTGGGATAATGATGATTGGAGGAAGCTATTTGGTGGCTCTACCACATATTTGGTGACTCTGTCACAATCTGTCTAGTGGCTATGCCACGTGTAATACCCTAAAATTCGAGTATCTAATTTAATGCATGTTTTTGGTGCTTAATTTTTGAAGGAAAAATTTTTCTTACTTCTTTTCGTAGTTATTATAGTCTTGAAGAAGAGTATAGAACTTTGGAAAGATATGGGGACATAAGGCTAGTATTAAGGAAGATGTTTTGGAAACAAATTCATGGTCATTTGACCAATGAATTTGGACGGCAATATGGCTAGGGGAGGTTGGCCGATTTTTGCTAGTAGCTTAGCTAGGGTAGGAATTTTGTTTTGGTCATTTCTAGCATCTTGGGCAACTTTGTTTTTCTTTTCTTTTTTCTCTCAACCTTCTCTTTGGCGATTTTGTGCTTTTGGTTTACTAAAATTTTTTGACCATTTGGTCATTTTGCTATCACATTAGTATTCTTTGTATGTCTTTTCATTGTGCCGAAAATACAACACCAAAGGTCATTCTTTTTCTTCCTTCCTCCATTGCCGAATGTACCTTGCTCTAAACACATCTCTTATTTTCTATTTCTTCTTTTGATAACCGAATCCTCATCATCCCTTTCACTCATCTTTTAATTTTTCTTTTCAATCATCATATCTCCATAAACATCTCTCATGGCGAATGTTAGTGTGCCTTTGCGAATCATTTTCTTTTCTCTTTGGTTTTCATAGCGAATCTCTCTCTATTCTTAAGCATCTTTCTCAATCATCTCTTTTCAACCGTGGAGAATAGGTAAGAGTTCTTTTAGTTCATGATTAGTTAATGGTGGTTTTGGTAGAATATGGATGGTGGTAAGAAGGATTTCTTGAATCGAAATACCGCTCATTCTATTAACGCTTTCTTTATTATACTTTAGTGCGATAATGGAAGATCGGAACTCGAAAGTGTTCGTGTGCATCTTGGAACGTTTTGGTCGACTCTCTTTTAGAGAAGCAAGAATCTTTGTGGTAAGGAAATCTCACCTTTAAGATCTTTAGTATTTTTTCGATATATTATTATTAGGATTAACGATCTTTTGATATTGAAGACTTTCAAAATAGGGAAGAAAAGGGCGGTGTTTAGTTTTCAAGAAGAGGGCGGATCCACTATTTCTCCTAAGTATAAACAAAGGCGTTTTCGATAGTCCGTGATTTTCCACCGGGTTGCGGACCATCTACCAAGGAAATCAACTATTTGAAGTAGTTCGTACTTCGAGCCTTTATACGTTAGTGGATTCTCGATGAATAACGAATCGATAAGCGAGGAGTGACCGAAAATTAAAGTGATTCAAAACAAGAGGGTAAGGATTTGGATCGAATATCAATATTATATTTTTATACATGGTAGTGTCCTAATAAGATTGTATTATGTTTAGGTGTTGAAGAGCGGGAAGGATTAGTACTCACGATATCGAGGTGTGTAACTTCACACTTTTCTCGGGTTTGGATGTTATTCGTGGTATGGAGTTATATCGTAAAAGCGACTAGATCGGTATAAAAGGTAATAACTGGTACTTGGTGAAATTACATGAAAACGGTTAATATGGTGAAAATTACGAAAAAGCCCTCGATGAGTTAGATGGTAAAATATAAATTTTCATGTCTTCGTGAAATGGACCGATAAGTTTGATAATTAGTAAATGGGCCAAAAATTATGCTAGTTAATAATTGGGCGAAATCTTAGATCGATCGATAATTGGGCCAAATCTACATTAGATCGATAATTGGGCGAAATCTACTTAGATCGATAATTGGGCGAAATCTCTGCTAGATCGATAATTGGGCGAAATCTCTAGATCGTAAATGGGCCGTAATCTATTTAAATTGTTAAGCAATGAAATCCTCGCTAGGTCGATAAATGGGCCAAATTCCTACTAGATCGTAAATTTGGGCATAAGATGTTAAATTGCTAAATGGGCCAAATGATTGGGCCTTAATAAAAATCTAAAATATTGACTCTTGTTAATGGGCCTTTTTAATAAAATCATGGTATGATCATAGACTACTTTGCATACATGTTGCATGGGTTGGGAAAATGATGAAGAGGAGAAAGGCCTGCTGCCAAAATCTAGTTCAGTGGCTTTGCCACAAAATTATGGCTATTTGCCTCTAGTTGGCTTTGCCACAAAATTATAGCTATTTGCCTCTAGTTCTGGCTTTGCCACAAAATTATAGCTATTTGCCTCTAGTTAGGTGGCTCGCCACAAATAATAATTGGCTCAATGCCTCTAGTTCGGTGACTTTGTCACAATCTAGTTCGGTGGCTCTTGCCACAAATATAAAAAGGCTTAATGCCTCGATTGGTGTGATGGCGGGGTGGGTTGACTTGATCCCCATAGGTGTGTTGGTTGATGCAAAATGTGTAGCGGATGGAAATTAGGTTTGGGAGGAAAAATACATTTTGCATGCATATTATTATTTATGTTGTTAATTACGCTAATGGGCTTAAGCCCAAATCCATAACTTGAAAAATCGGCCCGATGGACAAAGTAAGTGAGTTATACACCGAGTTCTAAGTAACTCACTCAAAATTTTGTCTCTGTAATGGAAATTGACGTGGACTTGGGCCGAGGATGACTTCGTGGAGGCCATCTTGCAAAACATGGGTTTATTAAACTTGAACTTTTTAATAAGTATTTTTACTATTTTGGGTTGATGTAATAAGGGCCTCTATTAATATTTCATGAATTTATATGTGTGGTTGGTTAAAACTCTATTTTGGACATTTTATTTTGGGTGATGATTATATGATGTTTTTCTCAAAATAAATTGGGTTTTCAAATATATGAAATTCCTTTATAAATATTTTTAGTATTTTAACTCTTATATAATTTACCTAAGGATTTTTGATAATACAATATTAATGATGTTTTCAACTAATGTTTTCTTGCAAGTCGGTAGTGACCACGGGTGAGGCATACGGGCGTGTCCACGGTCGTGTGGACAAGTCAGTATGTATGCCCCATTTTGACACGGCTTAGACACACAGGCGTGTCTGAGGCCGTGGGAGGCACATGGCCTGCCCACACGGGCGTTGACCTCTGTAACTTAGAAAAAAATTTAAAATTTTGAGAACTTCTGTATGTGTTCGGTTTAGTCCCGGCCCTATTCTAAAGCATGCTTGAGGTCTCGTAGACCTATTTAAGGGACACTTTGATTTGTTTCATTGAATTATATTATGAAATGTCTGTGAATATTTTCGTTTGTCTGGTAATACCTGTTAACCCTATTCTGACGACGGTTACGAGTTTAGGGTGTTACATGCAGAGGCATTCAAGATTCTTCTTTCGTCTTTCAATTGAAAGTCTAAGGGGGTAAGTTGGCTTGTTGTCCAATTGTGCTACATTTTTAATATTGCGGTCTTAAGTCTTATTCTTATGAAACAACCCAGTCTTATAGGTTTCATTACTTGAGCAGATAATCGGTGAGGTCGTGGGATTGATTCTTAATCGGCGATCTAAGGGCATTAAGCTATTCTTATAACATCCCAAAATTGGGCCTAGTAGGATTGGGCCCAATGGGCCTTGGGCGTAAGAATGTTTAAAATTTTTGAGAATATGATAATGGCGTTGTTGAAAATTAGACTTATTAGTTAAGTGAATTTGGAAGGTTATGGGGTTTCTATGAAGCCTCGGGTTTAATTGGGCCTTAGGAAAATTTTGGTATTTTAGCACTTGAAGGAGAGATGGTAAGTAGCTTCAAGGATTATAGAAATAAATGAGTAAATTGTTAGCATAAATGAGCAATTAGTAAATAGGTAATGGCATTAAATGAAGGACTTTAAGGGAAGAGGTTCAAATCCCATTATGTGCAAATTTTGACTATTATTTTGGCATGCTCTCCGTAAGTGTCGGCCAAGAGGTATTGTAACAGACCGAATCTGACCCTAATCGGAACGGTGGTTTCGAGACCACGAATCCGAACCCGAGAAATATTTAAATATTATATTTAGTGCTTATTATATGTGAATTTATGTGTGTGAAAGTTTTGTAGAAAAATTTTATCGTTTGAGTATCGAATTAGACAAAAAGGACTTAATCACAGTAAAATGTAAAAGTAGCATACTAGAGTGTAAAGTGCCTGCTTGAGCATGGCTTAATATGAAGCATTAAATGGGTAAATAACCCATTTTAAGGTTAGTGGGTGGCTTTTGACAAAAATATCCATAGTATATATATTGGTTTTATTTTATATTAAAGGTTATATAAGTAAATTAATAAATTTCTTTATTATATGTTATAATAACATAAAATAAAGCCATGATATCATCCATTCTCTTAAGGCCGAAAGTTGAGAAAGATAAAAGGATTTTGTTCTTCAAATTTCGCAATTTGAGGCTTGATTTCAAGGTTAGTTCGATTTGGTTTTAGTAATTTTTACGTTTTGAGATCGTTGCTTGAACCGTAGCCAGACCCATGTTGTAATTTTTGAATCTAAGTATGCTTGATGTTCGGCCATTGTTGTGTTCATGTGGTTTTTGTTATTTGATGATTTTAGATGATAGTTAGGTTAAAAATTAGTATGTTATGTGTTGGAAGTTTTGATGAAATTGAGTTTTAGGGCTAAATTGTAAAAATAAATTTTAGAGGGCTTATTTGCAAAATAAATGAAATGTGAGGACTTGTAAGGTCCCTAGGAACATTTGGCCCTTGCATAGTTTTGGCTAATTTGGTGTATTTTGTGTGTTATGCAAATAGGACTAAATTGCAAAGTTGTGAAATTCTAGGGGTAAAATAGTAATTTGCCCATTTATGTGCTTAGGGACTAAATTGAGATGAATTGTGGTTGAATGAGCTAAACTTTAATGTGTTTTAGATCAAAAGCAAAGAAAACTAATTAGACCTGGAAAGTCGAAGGTTCTCGAATAAGCGGATTCGCATTTGACTATCGACAATCGAGGTAAGTCCTAAGCAAGTATAGATTATCGAATTATTATGAATGTACTAAATGATGTTATTAAATAAAGTTTTCTATAAACTCTTATGTTAGCGAATGTGAAAGTATTGGTATGGGATTGGTTGAAATTTTATATAAGTGATAGTGAATTTGAAATGAAATGTTGTTATATCTCTAAACGAGTTGGCATGTTAAAGTGACTTGAATAATGTGTGTTTTATGCTATTTTGGGCAGCATTCTTGTAAGGTGTATAAGTTGGTAATGACATATTAAGGGCTTCGTGCCTAGCAGCTTAGTCTTGGGTGACATATTCGGGCTTCGTGCCTAGCAGGCTTAGTGCCGGTGACATATTCGGGCTTCGTGCCTAGCAGGCTTAATGCCGGTGACATATTCGGGCTTCGTGCCTAGCAGGCTTAGTGCCGGTGACATATTCGGGCTTCGTGCCTAGCAGGCCTTGTGCCGGTGTTTGATTTCGGGCTTTAATGCCTAGCAGGCTTTATGCCTATGATGTATTTTACCAAGGAGAAACCAAATTGTGGTTCAAGGTAAATCGTAACTAAGGTGCTTAGTAAAGGCTCAGATAAGTAAGTAAGGTTTGATATGTTTTAATGTTGCTAGAGTTTATTCAATGCCATGAGTACAGTGATATGTATATTGAGATTACTATTGATGTACACAAGTATTATGTGACTGAGTTTGAGCTTGAATGTGCTATAATGAATATTTGGTTTCCTAATAGTAGTGCTAAAGGTGTAAGAAATTTTAATATGTTAACATGGTTGAGATAAATGATTTAAATGATTAAGTAATTGAATGTAGTATCATTTTGAGCTTGGGACTTACTAAGCTAGTAAGCTTACTCTGTGTGTGTTTTTGTCTACCTTTGTTTTATAGATCTTGAATCGAACTACAGGCTCGAAGGATCATCCGTGAAGTCAACCACACTATCTACTTTCTTTTGGGTATTGAAAACTTGCTTTGTTATTTAAAAAGGACATGTATAGGCTAGATTGAATCATATAACTAATGTTTTGTAATAGTGTAAATATGCTAGCCATGCAAAATGGCTAACTATTTTGAGATAACTTGTTTCGTGTTTTGATGATATTGTTTGATCATGCCATGAACTATTATTTATGCTTGATTATGGTTTAATCATGTGTGAGAGTGGTATTATTATTTGTGCATGTTAGATTATGATAGGAAAGACTTATTAATTGGTTCATGTTGATGAGCTTAATATATGGTATATACATTGATAATGTTGGATTCATGATTCACAAAGTATTAGATTCTTATTATTGAGTATATGGTATAGTATATGTTATGTATTGAGACTATCTTGGAAGACCGAATATGTAGTTAAGTGATTGATTTTGTGTATGTATTTTAAGAAGGAGAAATGGTATAATTTGGCATGATAATGAGGTAAAATGATGGATATGTATTTGATTGAGTATTGGCTATATAAGCTTGGTTGCTAAATGATATGTAAAGAATATGTTTCATGACTATTTTTGTTGTGAAACAGTTTTTAGTTACAGCAGTGATGTGATTTTGAAAAATCACCAAAAATAGGAGAAATTGAATTAGAAAGTGAATAAGACATAGAATTAAATTTTATTATGTCTATTTTGATATGAAAGAAACAAGTTAGGCAAAGGAATTATATATAATGAGATATTTAAGTTTTAGTGAGACTTGTCCTGAATGAATTCGTGAGTCCCTGTTCTGTTTTGGAAAAATTTTCAAAATTTGAATTTAAATCATTAAGAAGCATGGTTTATATGTGTAGAACCCTTAATGAGTCTATTTTTCATTGGTATAAACAAGAACATTATAGGAAATTTGTGCAATGAGATAACTGTATGTTTGTAGAGACAGGTCAGAATTGTCAAGCAGTGTAATAAGGGTAATTTTGATGAATAAACTGTACTAATTGGCCACATGAAAAATTCTGGAAAAATTATGGTGAAAAGTTATATGAGTCTAGTTGGAAGGAAAATTTACGGATCTAAATTTCGAGTTTTGTAACTCGAGTTATGGTCGATTTGGTCAGCATGACGTAGTTGGACAGCTTTAAATTTTCATGCCCCGAGATAATAGTCAAGTCTAGTAATGCCATGTACTCGATTCCGGCAAGGGTTTCGGGTATGGGGTGTTACAGGTATATATGGCAAGGTGGACTTCTTTATTTTTGGTAAGGTGGCTAAGGAAATAAGGAAAGGTTGAGGTTGGGGAAAGGAATCAAAAGAAAAAGCAAATATGGGGGACATGTTGGCACAAAAAGGGGAGAATGTTATGGAAAGTGTTGTTGGCCAAATGTTTGACCAATATTGTAATGCTTGTGGACGGTTTTGGGGGTAGATAGGTAGCTGAAATTTTTACTTTGGCATTTGGTAAGGTCTTGGTATTGTTTTGGCCAAAAATCCTATTTGCAACTTTTGTGTTATCTTCTTCCAATTTGCTGTTCTCTTTGCGGAAACCTCCTAGCACAATTGTGCATCTTTCTTCTCTTTTGTTTAGTCAAATATTCATCTTTTGCTCATCTTCTTTTGATATCCAAATTTCTATCATCTTCTATCTTCCCCATTTTTGTATGTTGGACACCTCTCCTTGGTTGAATCGGAGTTCTAATGGGTGACCTAATACCAAATCCTTGTCGATTCATTCGTAGTCATAAGCCAATTGGTGGGAATCGAGATTATCATCAATTAAGGTAAGGAGTCTTTTCATAGTCCATTCGATATCACTATTCGGTTATGGTGTTAATCGGATTGAAAGTTTGGCTAACGAATTATGTTGTTAGGCACGAAATCATGCGATACTCTCTACTTGTGGATTTTTTTAGAAATAGTGGTAAAGTCGAACACCTATCACCCATAATAAGAGACTCGGATTGTTGGTAAGTGATATAGATTGTTAAATCAATCGCAATACTTGGATGAAGTTGTAAATTGGGTTTTGGACTAATTGTTGACCAATTGTATCTTTAGGTACCCCAGAGAATATCGTGTTACGGATTCCGAACAAGGTGTGTAATCCCGTACTTTTCGAATATATATTTGAAATGGTTTGTGATCTCACACTTCTCTGAAGGCTTGCATGAAATATTCTATGATTTGATCGATATACCAAAGAAAAACTAGAAAATGGCATTCGTAATCACTCGGGCGTGCGTATGAACGTAGTGGTAATCATATTTGTAATAAAATAGTTCCAGTTAGAAACGGTGACTTGTTTTTGAAAAATCACGAAAAATAGAAGAAAAGGAATTAGAAAGTGAATGATATATCAAATAAAAGCTTACTGTGTCTATTTTGATGAGGAAGAAACGGAGAAGGAAAAGAAATTTTATATTCTGAGATATATTAATTTTAGTGAGGCTGGTTCTGAATTATTCCGTGGTTCCCTGATCTGTCTTGGTAAAATCGTATAAATTTGTAAAAAGTGAATTATGGGTTATAATTTATATGTATGGATTTCTTAGTGAGTTTATTTTTTAATAGAAACAAGTGGGAGCAATATATGAAAACCGTACAGTGAGATATTTGAAATTAATGAAAGAGAGGTCAGAATCATTGGACAGTGAAATAAGGGAAATTTTAAGAAATAAATTGTACTTAATGGTTAAGCCAAAAATTCTGGAAAATTGTAATAAGAAGATATATGAGTCTAGTTTCAAGGAAAATTTACGGATTTAGATTTAGAGATTCCTAACTCAAGTTATAGTTAATTTAGTTAGTACGACGCAGATGGACAGTTTAAATTTTTTTGCCCAAATTAGTAGTTAAGTCTGGATTGCGAAATTACCGAATTACCCTTAGTGGGTAAAATTACCGATTTACCGAAATACCCTTATGGGCCAATTTGTTAAATGTCTTAGTGGTCCAATTTGATATAATTGCTAAATGGGTCGATTGATATATGAATATGTTGGCCGATTGATAAATTGCTATTTGGGCCAATCTGAAAATTTGCAAATTGGCCCAAGATGATTCTCTGTTCAATGGGCCAATTTAATAAATATCTGAATAAATTATTGTGATTCGTTATGCATTATATACATGAATTGCATGGGGTGGGATAATGATGATTGGAGGAAGCTATTTGGTGGCTCTACCACATATTTGGTGACTCTGTCACAATCTGTCTAGTGGCTATGCCACGTGTAATACCCTAAAATTCGAGTATCTAATTTAATGCATGTTTTTGGTGCTTAATTTATGAAGGAAAAATTTTTCTTACTTCTTTTCGTAGTTATTATAGTCTTGAAGAAGAGTATAGAACTTTGGAAAGATATGGGGACATAAGGCTAGTATTAAGGAAGATGTTTTGAAACAAATTCATGGTCATTTGACCAATGAATTTGGACTGACAATATGGCTAGGGAGGTTGGCGATTTTGCTAGTAGCTTAGCTAGGGTAGGAATTTTGTTTTGGTCATTTCTAGCATCTTGGGCAACTTTGTTTTTCTTTTCTTTTTTCTCTCAACCTTCTCTTTGGCCGACTTTGTGCTTTTGGTTTACCAAAATTTTTTTGACCATTTGGTCATTTTGCTATCACATTAGTATTCTTTGTATGTCTTTTCATTGTGCCGAAAATACAACACCAAAGGTCATTCTTTTTCTTCCTTCCTCCATTGCCGAATGTACCTTGCTCTAAACACATCTCTTATTTTCTATTTCTTCTTTTGATAACCGAATCCTCATCATCCCTTTCACTCATCTTTTAATTTTTCTTTTCAATCATCATATCTCCATAAACATCTCTCATGGCGAATGTTAGTGTGCCTTTGCGAATCATTTTCTTTTCTCTTTGGTTTTCATAGCGAATCTCTCTCTATTCTTAAGCATCTTTCTCAATCATCTCTTTTCAACCGTGGAGAATAGGTAAGAGTTCTTTTAGTTCATGATTAGTTAATGGTGGTTTTGGCCGAATATGGATGGTGGTAAGAAGGATTTCTTGAATCGAAATACCCGTTCATTCTATTAACGTTTCTCTTTATTATACTTTAGTGCGATAATGGAAGATCGGAACTCGAGTGTTCGTGTGCATCTTGGAACGTTTTTGGTCGACTCTCTTTTAGAGAAGCAAGAATCTTTGTGGTAAGGAAATCTCACCTTTAAGATCTTTAGTATTTTTTCGATATATTATTATTAGGATTAACGATCTTTTGATATTGAAGACTTTCAAAATAGGGAAGAAAAGGGCGGTGTTTAGTTTTCGTAAGAGGGGCGGATCCACTATTTCTCCTAAGTATAAACAAAGGGCGTTTTCGATAGTCCAGGATTTTCCACCGGGTTGCGGACCATCTACCGAAGGAAATCAACTATTTGAAGTAGTTCGTACTTCCGAGCCTTTGTACGTTAGTGGATTCTCAGTGAATAACGAATCGATAAACGAGGAGTGACCGAAAATTAAAGTGATTCAAAAACAAGAGGGTAAGGATTTGGATCGAATATCAATATTATATTTTTATACATGGTAGTGTCCTAATAAGATTGTATTATGTTTAGGTGTTGAAGAGCGGGAAGGATTAGTACTCACGATATCGAGGTGTGTAACTTCACACTTTTCTCGGGTTTGGATGTTATTCGTGGTATGGAGTTATATCGTAAAAGCGACTAGATCGGTATAAAAGGTAATAACTGGTACTTGGTGAAATTACATGAAAACGGTTAATATGGTGAAAATTATGAAAAAGCCCTCGATGAGTTAGATGGTAAAATATAAATTTTCATGTCTTCGTGAAATGGACCGATAAGTTTGATAATTAGTAAATGGGCCAAAAAATTATGCTAGTTAATAATTGGGCCGAAATCTCTGTTAGATCGATAATTGGGCCAAAATCTCTGTTAGATCGATAATTGGGCCGAAATCTCTGCTAGATCGATAATTGGGCCGAAATCTCTGCTAGATCGATAATTGGGCCGAAATCTCTACTAGATCGTAAATGGGCCGTAATCTCTATTAAATTGTTAAACGGGCTGAAATCCCTGCTAGGTCGATAAATGGGCCAAATTCCTACTAGATCGTAAATTTGGGCATAAGATGTTAAATTGCTAAATGGGCCAAATGATTGGGCCTTAATAAAAATCTAAAATATTGACTCTTGTTAATGGGCCTTTTTAATAAAATCATGGTATGATCATAGACTACTTTGCATACATGTTGCATGGGTTGGGAAAATGATGAAGAGGAGGCTGTTGCCAAAATCTAGTTGCTGGCTTTGCCACAAAATTATGGCTATTTGCCTCTAGTTCGGTGGCTTTGCCACAAAATTATGGCTATTTGCCTCTAGTTCGGTGGCTTTGCCACAAAATTATGGCTATTTGCCTCTAGTTCGGTGGCTCTGCCACAAATAATAATTGGCTCAATGCCTCTAGTTCGGTGACTTTGTCACAATCTAGTTCGGTGGCTCTGCCACAAATATAAAAAGGCTTAATGCCTACGATTGGTGTGATGGCGGGGTGGGTTGACTTGATCCCCATAGGTGTGTTGGTTGGTACCGGGGTGTGTAGCGGATGGAAATTAGGTTTGGGAGGGAAAAATACATTTTGCATGCATATTATTATTTATGTTGTTAATTACGCTAATGGGCTTAAGCCCAAATCCATAACTTGAAAAATCGCCCGATGGACAAAGTAAGTGAGTTATACACGAGTTCTAAGTAACTCCCTCAAAATTTTGTCTCGGGTAATGGAAATTGACGTGGACTTGGGCCGAGGATGACTTCGTGGAGGCCATCTTGCAAAACATGGGTTTATTAAACTTGAACTTTTAATAAGTATTTTTACTATTTTGGGTTGATGTAATAAGGGCCTCTATTAATATTTCATGAATTTATATGTGTGGTTGGTTAAAACTCTATTTTGGACATTTTATTTTGGGTGATGATTATATGATGTTTTCTCAAAATAAATTGGGTTTTCAAATATATGAAATTCCTTTGTAAATATTTTAGTATTTTTAACTCTTATATAATTTACCTAAGGATTTTTGATAATACAATATTAATGATGTTTTCAACTAATGTTTTCTAATATACATCAAATTTAAATTACTCTTTTGATTTTTACTAAACCTTGTACTTAAAAATAATATTGTAGATTTCGACTCACTTTGAAATTTTTAAGATAGCTCGATTCATGTAATAAACCAAATCCATCTTAATGCATAGACCGGGTTTGGGTATTACATTTAATGGTATCGAGCAGTTTCAAAAACTCACCGTGGTTTGGGTTCACAAATAATTTCGTATGAATTCATTCAATTATGTTTTAAAGATCGTTATGGCACTACAAGCATCCCAACAAGTCAAGTAAGTAATTATTACTTAATGATTACTATGATGATCATAGGAACACTCTAGAACTTCTAGTTTTAGATGTGAAAAATCGTAGAGATTGAGACTATAGGATATGTTGCGAAAAAAACTTTATCTCTCAAATCTCATAAAACATCGTTAATAAACACTGAAATAATTTTTGATTCATAAAACTTGTAATCGATAAAAGCGAATAAGCCATCATGAGCACTAGAGGGCGTGGTCGTGGGCCTTGGTAGATGTGGCCGTGGTAGAGGCCGAGGTGCTACAACCAAGCACCAAATAATATGCCAGAAATGGATGCACCTGCATCATTTGAGAGTGAGACGGGATCACGCGATCACATGGAAGAAGATAATGCTTTGACACAAGCCATGCTACGAGTCCTAGAAAGGGTCACCGGAACTAGAATTGGGCCAACAACTCGTGGGTCAATTTCAGAACGACTCAAGTCCAATAATGCAGAAGTTTTTAGAGAAGTTTCCGGTGTAGCTCCAAATGTGGCTGAATATTGGCTCGAAGCTGTGGAACGGATTATGGATGATATGGAATGCACTGTTGAGCAAAAACTGAAAGGAGCTGTGTCCTTGTTAAGAGACGAGGCGTATCAGTGGTGGCTCACTGTTCGAGAAGGCACCGAAGCTGCACTGATAACTTGGGAATTCTTTAAAGCTGTCTTCCAAGGAAAATACATTGGAACGAGTTATGTAGATGCCCGAAGGAAGGAATTTCTAAATCTTGTACAAGGGAGTAAAATAGTAGCAGCATATGAAGCTGAGTTTTTACGTTTGAGCCGCTATACTCGGACAATAGTATCAACAGATCATGAATGTTGTGTGCGTTTCGAGGATGGGCTTAATGATGAGTGAGGTTACGATTGCTCCACACAAGTTAGAACTTTTCCGCTTGTGGAGAAGGCCAAGATAGCCGAGGAGGCTAAGAACTCGAAACGTCGTAATCGAGAAAGATTTAGAAACAAGAGAGACACAGCAGTTTGGTTCTTCAAAGAGATTTGAAGAGACTTGGAATGATGAACCGCCAAGGTAGAACACCAGTAACAAATAATCGAAGTCGAGATTGTGCTGAGTGTGGAAAAAGACATTTTGGAGAGTGTTGGAGGAAAAACGGGCGCTTGTTACAAATACGGTCCAATGGATCATCAGTATAGAAATTGTCCTCGACGTATGGATACGACTCAAGAAGTTCATAATAATGATACACAGCCGGCCAGAGGTATTCAGCAAGCAACCGAGAGGTCGTGGACCAGGTCGTGGTGGTAATGGGGCTGGTCGTGGTCAAGGTGCACTGGGTCGAAGCAATGGTCCTAGATGGAATGCGGATGCAAGACAGCCTGGACTGGTCTATGCAGTTAGACGCCGCGAGGATGGTAATGCACCAGATGTGATAACTGGTACATTCTTCATCTTCGATGTACCTGTTATTACATTAATAGATATTGGTTCTACCCACTCATATGTTGCTAGCGCCATATCTGGAAATCTGAATTTAGAATCTAAAATTACCGATAGTGAAATGACAGTAATTAGTCCTTTAGGACAGTCGGTAATTGTTAATAAAATGTTTAGAAACGTGCCTTTGGAAATTCAAGAGGAGGTATTCTTGGCGAATTTGATGGAATTGCCTTTCGGCGAGTTCGATCTCATTCTGGGCATGGATTGGTTGGTTAAACATCAGGTGCAATTGGATTGTGCTGAAAAATGAATGTCAGTAAGAACCTCAGATGATAAAGAAGTCATAATGATTGGTGAACGAAAGAACTACTTGGCAAATGTGGTATCTGCATTGAAGGCAGAGAAGTTGGTTCGGAAAGGATATGGAGCATTCCTAGCCTTTATTTGTACTTTGGATGCCAAAGAGTTATCTGTAATGATGTGAGAACAGTGAAGGAATTTCCCGATGTATTTCCCGAAGAACTTCCTAGTATACCTCCAGATCGAGAAGTAGAATTTGGCATTGAGCTTTTGCCTGGGACAGCTCTAGTGTCCATTGCTCCTTATAGGATGGCACCAAAAAAGTTGGCAGAGCTTAAAGCTCAAATTCAAGAATTACTGGATCGGGGATTTATTCGATCAAGTGTGTCTCCGTGGGGAGCACCAGTTTTGTTTGTCAAGAAGAAAGATGGATCGATGTGCATGTGCATCGATTACAGGCAATTGAATAAATTGACGATCAAAAATCAGTATCCTCTATCGAGAATTGATGATCTGTTTGATCAATTAAAAGGAGCTTCAGTTTTCTCTAAAATTGATTTGAGATCGGGTTATCACCAGCTTAAGGTGAAAGAAGCAGATATTTATAAGACGATATTTCGGACTCGTTACGGACATTATGAGTTTGTAGTGATGCCGTTTGGATTAACCAATGCACCAGCCACATTTATGGACATGATGAACCGAGTCTTTCAACCATATTTAGACCGGTTTGTGGTAGTGTTCAAAGATGACATATTGGTTTATTCAAGAAATGATGAGGAGCATGACACGTATTTACGTATAGTATTACTGATTACTTACGTGATAAGCAATCGTATGCCAAATTCGATAAATCTAATTTTGGCTAAAGGAAGTGACTTTCCTAGGTCATGTGGTATCACCAAGGAATAAGGGTGGATCCTCGAAAAATTGAGGCTATTCGGATTGGAAACCACCAACGTCGGTAGCTAAAATATGGAGTTTCTTGGGTTTGGTGGTTACTATAGACGCGTTTTGTAGAGGGTTTTCGTTGATTCTTTGCACCCTAACTAAACTGCTGCGGAAGGAGTTCAGTATAATTGGACCGAAAAGTAGCAAGAGAGTTTGAGAAATTGAAGAATATCCCGACTAAGCTCCGCTTTGATTCATAGGAGGTGGAAAAGAATTCACTTATTTATTGTGATCGTCTCACACAGGTGCAGGTTTTGTGTTGATGCAAAATGGAAAGGTGGTGGCCTATGCTTCTCGTCAATTGAGACCGCACAAGTAAACTACCCTACTCATGATTTGGAGTTAATCTGCGGTGGTCTTTGCTTTAAAGATTTGGAGGCACTATCTCTACGGTGAGAAATCTATTATCTACACGGATCACAAGAGTCTTAAATACCTCCTTACCCAAAAGGAGTTGAATTTGAGACAAAGAAGATAGGTAGAATTATTAAAGGATTATGATTTCTCAATCGAATATCATCCTGGAAAGGCTAACGTGTAGTGGACGCGTTAAGTCGTAAGGCGATGTCTGAATTGAGAGCATTGTTTGCTCATTTGAGTTTGTATAAGGATGGGAGTTTGTTAGCGTAACTTGGTGAAGCCTCTGTCATTGGAACAAATCAAGGAAAAAGACATCGATGGAAAGTTGGGACCTTTACTTCAGCAAGTTGAAAATGGAGAAATCGAGGATTTTGGAATAAACACGGAAGGTGTGTTATGCTTTCGAGGAAGAATTTGTATGCCTAAGGACTCGGATCTAAGGAAAATGATTCTCTGAGGCGATAGTAGCCCTTATGCTATGTACCGGAGGAAATAAGATGTATCGAGATCTCAATGAACAGTATTGGTGGCGAGGGTTGAAGCGGGAGATTTCAGAGTTTGTGGGAAAATATTTGACTTGTCGACAAGTGAAGGCGAACATCAATTACCATCTGGATTGTTACAACCCAGTAAAGATTCCTCTTTGGAAATGGGAACGGATAACTATGGATTTTGTTAGTGGGTTACCTTTAACACCTACTAAGAAAAATTTTGTTTGGGTAATTATTGATCGTTTGACGAAGACTGCTCATTTCCTACTAGTTCGTACGAATTTTTCATTGCAGAAGTTGGCGAAGCTATACGTATCTGAAATTGTGAGGTTGCATGGGATACCCGTATCTATTATATCAGACAGGGATCCTAGATTTACATCACGATTTTGGAAAGCTCTACATGAAGCCTTGGGGACAAAGTTGAATTTCAGTACGGCTTTTCATCCTCAGTCTGATGGTCAGTCAGAGAGAGTAATTCAGATATTAGAAGATATGTTAAGGGGATGTGTAATCGCTTTCAGGGGTAGTTGGGAGGATTTTCTACCACTGGCAGAATTTGCTATAACAACAGCTATTAGTCGAGCATTCAGATGGCACCCTACGAGGCATTGTATGGTCGTAGGTGTCGTTCTCCTATTTGTTGGACTGAGTTGGGCGAACGATAGATGTTAGGTCCTGAGATGATATCTGAAACAGAAGAAAAGGTAAAAGTTATTTGAGCACGGTTGAAAGAAGCCTCAGATAGACAGAAGTCGTATCCAGACCTGAAGCGTAAGGATATCGAGTATGATGTGGGGGATCAGGTTTTCTTGAAGGTCTCACCTTGGAAAAAGATTTTCAGGTTTGGAAAGAAGGGCAAGTTAAGTCCTAGGTTCATTGGACCATATCGTGTGCTGAAGCGTGTTGGTCCAGTGGCCTATCAGATTGAGTTACCTCCGGAGTTGGGTCAAATTCATAATGTTTTTCATGTTTCCATGCTGGGGCGTTATAGATCGGATCCTTCGCACATTGTACCGGTAGAAGAATTGGAGTTGAATTCAGACTTGTCTTTTGAAGAATAACCAGTGGAAATCTTAGACCGAGATGTTAAAGTGCTAAGAAAGAAAATCGTGTCGTTGGTCAAAGTTTTATGGCGTAATCACGGAGCGGAGGAAGCTACATGGGAGCCTGAGGAAACTATTTGGCAACAATATCCTCACCTCTTTTAATCAGGTAAATTTCGAGGACGAAATTTTCTTTAAGGAGGGTAGAGTTGTAATACCCTAAAATTCGAGTATCTAATTTAATGCATGTTTTTGGTGCTTAATTTATGAAAGAAAAATTTTTCTTACTTCTTTTCGTAGTTATTATAGTCTTGAAGAAGAGTATAGAATTTTTCGGGAGTAGAATAATTTTTATTTTTGAGAGTATAATGAAGTGGATTAAGTGATATTAATACTTAAGTAAAAATAATTGTCAAAGTGAAGCATAAGATGAGTAAATGGTAAGGTGGTGATGGCGCATGAGTTATGGCATGAGGGGCGTGGTTCGAATCCCTTGGTTAACATCTAGAATTTTTTTTTTTGGCTTTAATCCATGCATGTGTCGGCAAGGGAATAAGGATGGATGAGTTGTATTGTTTTATTTTTGGTAAGTAAGACTAAAGGAAAAAGGTAATTTTTAACTTATGGTATGGAATCAAGGAACTTTGGAAAGATATGGGGACATGAGGCTAGTATCAAGGAAGATGTTTTGGAAACAAATTCATGGTCATTTGACCAATGAATTTGGACAGCAATATGGCTAGGGGATGTTGGCCGATTTTTGCTAGTAGCTTAGCTAGGGTAGGAATTTTGTTTTGGTCATTTCTAGCATCTTGTGCAACTTTGTTTTTCTTTTTTTTCTCTCAACCTTCTCTTTGGCCGACTTTGTGCTTTTGGTTTACCAAAATTCTTTTGACCATTTGGTCATTTTTCTATCACATTAGTATTCTTTGTATGCCTTTTCATTGTGCCGAAAATACAACACCAAAGGTCATTCTTTTTCTTCCTTCCTCCATTGCCGAATGTACCTTGCTCTAAACACATCTCTTATTTTCTTTTTCTTCTTTTGATAACCGAATCCTCATCATCCCTTTCACTCATCTTTTAATTTTTCTTTTCAATCATCATATCTCCATAAACATCTCTCATGGCCGAATGTTAGTGTGCCTTTGCCAAATCATTTTCTTTTCTCTTTGGTTTTTCATAGCTAAATCTCTCTCTATTCTTAAGCATCTTTCTCAATCATCTCTTTTCAACCATGGAGAATAGGTAAGAGTTCTTTTAGTTCATGATTAGTTAATGGTGGTTTTGGCCGAATATGGATGGTGGTAAGAAGGATTTCTTGAACCGAAATACCTGTTCATTCTATTAACGTTTCTCTTTATTATACTTTAGTGCAATAACGGAAGATCGGAACTCGAGTGTTCGTGTGCATCTTGGAACGTTTTTGGTCGACTCTCTTTTAGAGAAGCAAGAATCTTTGTGGTAAGGAAATCTCACCTTTAAGATCTTTAGTATTTTTCGATATATTATTATTAGGATTAACGATCTTTTGATATTGAAGACTTTCAAAATAGGGAAGAAAAGGGCGGTGTTTAGTTTTCGTAAGAGGGGCGGATCCACTATTTCTCCTAAGTATAAACGAAGGGCGGTTTCGGTAGTCCGGGATTTTCCACCGGGTTACGGACCATCTACCGAAGGAAATCAACTATTTGAAGTAGTTCGTACTTCCGAGCCTTTGTACGTTAGTGGATTCTCAGTGAATAATGAATCGATAAACGAGGAGAAATCGAAAATTGAAGTGATTCAAAAATAAGAGGGTAAGGATTTGGATCGAATATCAATATTATATTTTTATACATGGTAGTGTCCTAATAAGATTGTATTATGTTTAGGTGTTGAAGAGCGGGAAGGATTAGTACTCACGATATCGAGGTGTGTAACTTCACACTTTTCTCGGGTTTGGATGTTATTCGTGGTATGGAGTTAAATCGTAAAAGCGAATAGATCGGTATACTTGGTGAAATTACATAAAAACGGTTAATATGGTGAAAATTACGAAAAAGCCCTCGATAAGTTAGATGGTAAAATATAAATTTTCATGTCTTCGTAAAATGGACCGATAAGTTTGATAATTAGTAAATGGGCTGAAAAATTATGCTAGTTAATAATTGGGCCGAAATCTCTGTTAGATCGATAATTGGGCCGAAATCTCTATTAGATCGATAATTGGGCCGAAATCTCTGTTAGATCGATAATTGGGCCGAAATCTCTGCTAGATCGATAATTGGGCCGAAATCTCTGCTAGATCGTAAATGGGCCGTAATCTTTGTTAAATTGTTAAACGGGCTAAAATCCCTTCTAGATCGATAAATGGACCAAATTCCTACTAGATCGTAAATTTGGGCATAAGATGTTAAATTGCTAAATGGGCCAAATGATTGGGCCTTAATAAAAATCTGAAATATTGACTCTTGTTAATGGGCCCTTTTGATAAAATCATGGTATGATCATAGACTACTTTGCATACATGTTGCATGGGTTGGGAAAATGATGAAGAAAAGAAAGGCCTGTTGCCAAAATCTAGTTCGGTGGCTTTGCCACAAAATTATGGCTATTTGCCTCTAGCTCGGTGGCTTTGCCACAAAATTATGGCTATTTGCCTCTAGTTCGGTGGCTCTGCCTCAAATAATAATTGGCTCAATGCCTCTAGTTTGGTGACTTTGTCACAATCTAGTTCGGTGGCTCTACCACAAATATAAAAAGGCTTAATGCCTACGATTGGTGTGATGGCGGGGTGGGTTGACTTGATCCCCACAGGTGTGTTGGTTGGTACGGGGGTGTGTAGCGGATGGAAATTAGGTTTGGGAGGGAAAAATACATTTTGCATGCATATTATTATTTATGTTGTTAATTCTGATAATGGGCTTAAGCCGAAATCCATAACTTGAAAAATCTGGCCCAGTGGACAAAGTAAGTGAGTTATACACTGAGTTCTAAGTAACTCACTCCCTCAAAATTTTCGTCTCAGGTAATGGAAATTGACGTGGACTTGGGCCGAGGATGACTTCGTGGAGGCCATACTGCAAAACATGGGTTTATTAAACTTCGAACTTTTTAATAAGTATTTTTACTATTTTGGGTTGATGTAATAAGGGCCTCTATTAATATTTCATGAATTTATATGTGTGGTTGGTTAAAACTCTATTTTGGACATTTTATTATGGGCTGATGATTATATGATGTTTTCCTCAAAATAAATTGGGTTTTCAAATATATGAAATTCCTTTATAAATATTTTTAGTATTTTTAACTCTTATATAATTTACCTAAGGATTTTTGATAATACAATATTAATGATGTTTTCAACTAATGTTTTCTAATATACATCAAATTTAAAATACTCTTTTCATTTTTACTAAACCTTGTACTTAAAAATAATATTGTAGATTTTGACTCACTGAAATTTTTAAGATAGCCCGATTCATGTAATAAACCAAATCCAGTCTTAATGCATAGACCGGGTTTGGGGTGTTACACCACGTAAATTCTATTATTTTGGTGGCTTGACCACAACTAAATTTGCTAAAAATTGCTTAATGCCTACGATTGGTGTGTTGGCGAGGTGGGTTGACTAAAGATCCCCACAGGTGTGTTGGTTGGTACGGGTGGTGTGTAGCGGATGGATTACTAGGCTTGGTTTGGGAATTGCATTTCATATACATGTTATATTTTGATAATTATTGTTACTGTAAATGGGCTTAGGCCCAAATAATTGCTTAATGAGATTTTGGCCCAGTGGACAGTGGTAAGTGGGTTACACACTGAGCTCTTGTAACTCATCCCCCTTTCTTTCCTTAATCCCTGTAGGTAACATTCAGTTCGAGGACTTGGGGCCATGGATGGCTCGGTGGAGGCCATACTTCATAGATGATGTTTGCAAACATTAGTAAACTACTTTCCGTATTATTTCGTTACCTTTACTATTTCAGGTTTTAAAGTTGTAATAAGGCCTCTAGAGTATTTTATCATTTGTTTTATGTCTGATATATTTATTATTTTGCTTAAATGGTTTTAAATGGATTTTTTTTAAAATCATAAATAAAGGTTTTCCAACAATTGGTTAACAAATGATTTTCATAACAAACTTTTACAAATAATTTAACTCGGAAATTCTCTTTCAAATTATCGATGACATTTTCAAAACTCACAGTTAAAGTTCACTACCTCGATTTTTGACTCATCAATAAACCTCTCAAAAATACTTGTATTTTTATCTACGTTTCCGCAATGCTTTCAAAATGCTTCTGCAACTTTATTTCCAAATGTCATATTTTCGTAAATTGTTTATTTCAAATATGTTTTCACAACCAAAAAGGTTTTTTATAGATAATTACGTTTTCAAGTAGATAACAATTGCTTAAGTGTTTTGGGTTTTAACCAAAAGGCTGTAATTCTCAAAAAAGTTTTTAATTGCAAAGATGGTTTTGGAAAAAAAAAACACTTCCACGTGACACGCCAGATTTGGGCCTAACTTCTAGGCCAGGTTTGGGGTGTTACAATTCTGGTTCGTTCAAGGTGAGTAGTGAGTGGCGATTTGGGTTTAAGTACTGTGAACGCTAATGATTGGAAAACTAGCGGTATACCTTGAATGAATCTAGGCCTTGGTGTGGTGAACTGTTCACTCGACTTCGAAGACAGGTGTGTAACTGTACACAGTAAATCATTACTGTCGTAAAGCCAAAAGAGTGTGTGTGATCACACTATCTCCGCTAAGAATTGGCAAAAGCTGAAACTTCGGCATTTAGGTCCTCACGAGCGTGCAATCGCTCGTGTGGAAAAATCGAGCCCACAATCGAGGGCGGTGACTAAAGAGGTCACCATGAGTGTTCTCGTGCTCTTAGGCCATATTCAGCCGAAATGGGCCGTGTAGATACAATGGGCTTGTGGGCCCCACACTGATAAAATTTATGAAAAGTAGTAGAAACTGTATTGGGCTACGTAGGTCACATAATTGTCATTGAATTTGGGCCGAATGGGCCACACGAGCATATGGGCCCATTTGGGCAGAATATTGGGCTTTAAGCCCATTTACACTTTTTGACCAAATGGATTATCTGTGTCGCTCGAGGTGGCTGTAGGCCTTCAAAAAGGTCGTTAACAGTAACGAGACCCCTAGAGAGTAAAATGACTGAAATACCCCTAATGAGTAAAATGACTGAAATACTCCTAATGAGTAAAATAACTGAAATACCTCTAGTGAGTAAATTACCAAAATACCCCTAAAGGGTAAAATTATCGTTTTACCCCTAATACATGTAAATGTGTAACATCCCAAAAATGGGGTTATTTGGAATTTAATTATTTTTCTCATGTAAGAACTGTTGAGATATTATTCATGGAATAATAGAGTTTAATTTAAGGCTTTGTGTTGGCTCGATTTGGTAGGAAATTTTAGTTTTTAATTTTTAAGGTAGGGAGCCTTAGCAAGAGGGTGTTATAAGAATAAATGGGGATAATTTGGACATAAAATGAGCTTAGACCAAGTGGCAAAGCAAGCCCACTTAAGAGCTACATGTGACGCCACCTAGGGAGCAAGGAGAGCCTTGGTTCGAGTCACAAAATCCTCTTTTGGCAACATGATGGACGGCACATGAGGGAGAGTCCTATCTCTCTTTAAATTTTTATTTTCTTTAGATAATCAAGGATAATATGAGTTTTTTAAAAGGGGATTTTATTTTTATTTTGTGAGGATAATAGGGGATATCACATGGATTGTTTAAGGATTAATACTTATTATTGGAAATTAAATCAAAATAGTTAGGATTAAACTAAATGGTTGGCCTAGAGTGATTCAAGGAGTTAAGATGAATCTTGGACTCCTTGTTGAGGAGGAGTGGACTGCTAGGACTTATGAAGGAGGGGGAGTTGCGAATGCTTATAAAAGCACTTAAGTGATCACCTTGATTCAGTTTGCTTAGTAAAATTCAAAGCACCTTCTCCTCCTTTTCTTTTATCATCCCATTCCTCAAAAACCATAGCAGAACCCTCACAACTCCTCCTTGTCAAAACCACATTCTTTGAGTCCCTTCTCCTTTTATTTCCTACTAGCCTAATCACCACTTCCCTATTTACCTTTCTTCTTTCTTTTCTCATTTAAAATCAGCCTTGTTTAAAGCCAAATATAGCGAATCTAGTACCTAGCAAAGTGTCGAAAATCTTTTCTTTTACTTGAAGGCACTTTGGCGAATATCAAAGGTAACACAAGACCTTTCGGGACTATCTATTCAATCGATTATCAAGGTAAGGGATGGCCGAACCCTCCTTCTGTATTTTCTTTTCTTGTCGACTTATGGGATTGAATGGAAGCCGAAATTTCGGCAACTAGTAGCAAGAGTTCTAACCAGTGTTGAAATCGATGATAGGCACTTCGGGATCTCAAAACAGAGAGATCGGATCTGGCATCCTTTGACATTCGGTTTTGGGTAAGTGGTGGTAAGTGTTTACTTATAAAAGATTACTCCTCTAATGATTAAGAAAAGCCAAAGGCCATGGTTGCTAATATTGATCAACTGTAGTTTATGAACCAGATTTGCGATTCTAAAAGCGAAGCTAGGATTCAGCGATTAGGTAAGGATCGGGTACAAAATATGACCCTTTAAATTACTTGATTTGGCCGAATGGCCATATTACTAACCTTGATAGTTGGTCAATATAGGGCAAGGACTTAGAGTGTGGCCATTGATTATCTTCGGATTTAAGACTATCGTGGTAACAGTGTGTACATACACACTATATAATATATTAAATATGCTTAACTTTGTGAATGCTCATTTTATGAATGTAGCATTGGAATGAATACCAAATCGGTATAAGTGGTGATTCGTAAGTACCGTTAATGTGATTTATTATTATTAATGCTTTTGGTAAGCATGATGTGTTGACACATGAAATTTAAGAATGTGATGGCATGAAATATATGTATGTTTATCTTGTGGGATTGATGAGTGGAGGGCGTGATATTGTGCCGACGGGCACCAGTGTTTTGGTAACACACCGTGACTATATGTCACCGGAGGTTTGGTACCTCCGAGGTTTGGTACCTCAATAGCGACTTGTCCTCGTGGTTAACACCACCGTGGGTTGGCCCCACTTGAGATATGGGATCGCCTCGCGGTGATTTGGTATCACACGATGGGTTGGCCCCATCACCCGATTTGTGTCTCTGGACACCAAGTGTTTTGGTAACACATTGTGACTATATGTCACCAGTGGTTTGGCACCACCAGTGGTTTGGTACCACAACGGGGTAGACAGTGGCGTATGGTTGGCTAGGTTGGGTACACATTATTTTGCATATTAATTGTTATATGATGTGTATGGAAAATATTTTAAAACGGGGGAAGGGTTACACACTGAGTCTTGGTGACTCACCTTCTCCATTAATTTTTCAGGTGATGCTTAGATCGCGGACATGGAGCCGGAGGGACTTGAGGAGGCCATGCGGTGGACTTAAAATTTAATGGACTTTAATTCTTGTTATTTTAAATTTGGTTATTGGGTTGTTTTATTTTGGATGTAATAAGGCCTCATTAAACTTTACTTTAGCTATTTTCTTTTATGTTGGATATTTTTATTTTTATTAAAATTTGAATTACACGTTTTTTTAAATTAACTCGAAAAATGTTTTATCGTGCCATCGGGCACATCTGAAAATTTGTGTAAAAACTTGACTTAATTAAATTTTCAATTTGGACTAAGTATAATTTCGGCAAGATAACTTAAAATGAGCAGTTTTCAACAAAACTTTAGTGGATAAAGAAAATGGGTTTCAAAAAGTTCTTCCTAGTAACGACCCATATTCGGTCCTAACGATTGGGCCGGGTTTGGGTCATTACAAATTGGTATCGAGCCAGTTCAAAACTTCTACTGTGGGGCCCAAGGCCCAAAAATGTTTTAGTAGGCCTTATTAATTGATTTTGGGTTTTAAAGCGGCATGGCGAGTCTCCCAAGACCGATCCGCCTGTAAGTACATCTAAACTTCTTTGTGGATTATATTCTAGAAGGGTAGGAAGCATGGAACGAGATAGACTTATAGGAATTTGAACCCTAGGGTTAGATTACTCAAACACACAAGCTAAACATAAGACTTAAAGAACTAAACCAATCTATGACTTAGTCACTGAGCTAGGGTGTGGTAACCCCTGTACGCATGTCTAGGATTGAAACCGGAAGAGCCTGGTATTTAAGCAGTCCGAGTGACTCACCACCTCTTCGCAGTATCCTACAGTGCGTGCTCGGGTTCACCCTAACTCGTAGGGCTCGGTGGTGTGGTAACCTCTCATGCATGTCTAGAAAGGTTCGGTGGGAGCTTGGTATTTAAGCAATCACGTGACTCACCTCCTCTCCACACTAAACTCCGCAGTGCGTAGCTTGGGTTCACCCTGACCAAGAAGGCTCGGTCATAGGCTAAACCCAATGACTAAAACCCGAAAGGGAATTAGCCATGTTTTGAAAGGAACGAAACAACAAGAACCCTAATGTTTTCAAAATTTCTGTAATAACTCTTTCAAATCGGAAAACATCATTTTTACAACGTTTTCCTTGAAAAACTTGATTTCTAGAAAAAATTACAAAAATGCCCTTAGGGGTAAAATTACTAAAATACCCTCGGTTCATAAAATATCAAATCAATGATTTTGTCCAAAAATTTTAACTATTCTATAAATATTCAACAACTTAGCCTTGGAAATCATCAAGAAAATATTTGGTTCGGAAAAATTACGAAAACACCTCAACTTATAAAATTACCAAAATGCCCCGAGTACAAAAATTTTTGCAACATCACCGTTTTAAGAAGGAAAATTCTCAAAAGGACCCTCGAGTTTTATAATGGTTAAAACACCCTTGTTTTACAAAATTACAAAATTACCCACGATGGACAAAATTACCAAAATACCCACGGCTTCAAAGTGATGATGTATCCTTAAAATTTTACAACTTTTTCAGAAAAACCCTCCAGTTTTGGGAATTTCAAAAACAACCTACTCTACTAAAGTTTTAAAATTTCTTTTATTACGAAAATACCCTGCAGGAAAATGACGAAAATACCCCTGGGTTAGAAATGGGCAGAAATGTCCAAAGAGCGAATAGGTATGGAAAGTATTAGGGAATGGATGCAAGAACTCCCTTGTGTGAACTAGGATAGAAGACTGAGACCTTGTTTGCACGAAAGAATCCCTAATTAAAATTTATTCATAAAATTTCTTCGCGAGTAATGAAGTGGAACAAACGCTAATACATAAAATTTCTCTTAATCAGATTAAAAGCGCAGTAGATAGGATGAGTTCTAGAGGACGTGGGCGCCGTGGACGCCAGTAGGGGTAGGATGACGGTTATCGAACCCGTCAGTCGGGACAAGGTTCTCAAACGATGTACCACCGCCACCACCACCTCCAGCTTTTGGAGCAGAGGAGCAGGATCAGACGGGAGGAGAGGCAGTATCGCAAGCGGTGTTACGAGTCCTCGAATTGGTGGCTGGGGCTGGCGGAAATTTAGGAGCTCGGAAATCTGTTCCCGAGCGGATTCGGTCCAACGGAGCTGAGGTGTTCCGGGGTGTGTCAGGAGTGGCACCCAGTGTAGCAGAGTATTGGCTGGAATCTACAGAAAGGATAATGGATGATCTTGACCTAACCGAGGAGGAAAAGCTGAAAGGGGCAGTGTCGCTTCTAAAGGATGAAGCGTACCAGTGGTGGCTGACAGTTCGGGATGGAGCCACAGCTGATGATCTTACGTGGGACTACTTTAAAACCGCCTTTCAGAAGAAGTATGTGGGCACCAGCTACACTGACGCGCAGAGGAAGGCTTTTCTGGGTCTAGTACAAGGAACTAAGTCCGTGGCCGAGTATGAAGCGGAGTTTTTAAGGCTGAGTAGGTATGCCAGAGGAATCGTAGCCACTGAACACGAGCGCTGTGTCCGCTTTGAGGACGGACTCCGAGATGACTTGAGGCTACTGATTGCCCCGCAGCAAGTTCGGGAGTTTTCATCTCTGGTGGAAAAGGCTAAAGTTGCCGAGGGGATCAAGGAGGCTGTGAGGCAGAATTATAGTAGAAATAATCAGAAGAGAGGATTTGGGTCAGCTGGATCCAGTGGTAATGATCAGAAGAAGGCTAGGCAGAGTGGGCCAAATCAGGCAGCAAGGCCCGTAGCTAATAATCAGAGGCCGGCTCAGTGCAATCGCTGTGGGAAGTCCCATTGGGGAGGATGTTCGACCGGTGATAGAGGATGTTTCGAGTGTGGATCTTTAGAACATCGGGTCAGAGATTGTCCCCAAAGCGAGCTCGGAATCACCGGAGGGGCGTAACTGTACTCAGACCGAAATGTGGGACCACAGAGGGTCGTGGCAATGGCGAGAGGAAGCAGTGGTCCTAACCGAGGTCGAGGAACTCGAGGCGAGGTTCGAGCAGACCTGAGGCTAAGCACTGGCTTAGTCTATCTGCGCAAGGCGTCGCGAGGAGGGTGACGCACCGGATGTCATAACCGAGACGTTTCGATTTTTGGTCTCCCTTATTATGCATTGATTGATGTGGGGTCTACACATTAAATGCGTAGCCAGAGGTGTGGTAGAGACTTTGAACCTAGACTCGAGGCTAACGCTAGGGAGATGGTATGTAGTGAGTCCTTTAGGTCACTCTGTAGTGGTAGACAAACTTTTTGAGACGCACCCTAGAACTCCAAGGGTCGTATTCGTGGTCGATCCGATGGAACTACCATTCGGGAGTTCGATTTGATCCTTGGAATGGATTGGTGGCTAAGTATCGAGCAAATTTGGATTCTGCCACTAAGCGCATGGTTCTTAAGACGGTGAGAATGGTGAAGTGGTTATGATAGGTGATAGAAGGAATTACCTATCCAATGTGGTGTCTGCCTTGAAGGCGGAAAAGATGGTTAAGAAGGGTTGTAAGGCGTTTTTGGTTCAAATTTATGCCTTGGAGGCTAAGGAGTCATGGTTGAAAAGGTCCGAACGGTTGGGGAATTTCTTGATGTATTCCCGAGGAACTTCCGAGTCTACCTCGGATCGGGAAGTCGAATTCAGTATAGATTTACTACCCGGAACAAACACCGTATCAATAGCACCATATCGAATGGCACCAAAGGAATTGGTGGAGTGAAGGCTCAAATTCGAGAGCTCTTGGATAGGGGTTTATCCGACCTAGTATATCTCCGTGGGGGCGCTGTGTTGTTTGTCAAGAAGAAGGACGGTTCTATGCGAATGTGCATCGATTAAATCGCTTAAACAAGTTAACGATCAAAACAAGTACCCATTGCCACGGATCGATGACTTGTTTGACCGATTGAAGGGCGTCGGTGTTTTCAAAGATAGACCTTAGGTCGGGTTACCATCAACTTAAGGTGAAGGGGCGATGTTCACAAGACGGCTTTTGAACTCGGTATGGGCATTACGAGTTCCTAGTGATGCCATTCGGTTGACCAATGCACCGTGGCGTTCATGGATCTAATGAACGAGTTTTTCAACAATACTTGGACCAATTCGTCGTAGTGTTCATTGACGACACATTGGTTTACTCTAAGACGGAGGAGGAGCACGACAAGCATTTACGGATAGTCCTACAAGTGTTGAGGAAAAACAGTTGTATGCCAAATTCAGTAAGTGCGAATTTTGGCTGAGGGAGGTGACTTTCTTAGGTCACGTAGTATCGTGGAGGGATTAGAGTGGATCCCATAAGATTGAAGCGGTATTGGAGTGGAAACCGCCTAAGTCGGTGGCGAGATACTGAAGTTTTCGGGTTTAGCGGTATTACCAAGATTTGTGGAAGGGTTCTCTCGATCGCAACCACCGCTAACCAAGTTGCTAAGGAAAGGTGTTCCATTTGTATGGTCGGAGAAGCGAAGAAAGCTTTGATAAGCTAAGGAAAATTTTGACTAAGCTCCAGTTTAGTGCAACCCGAAGGTGGAAATTATTCACGATCTATTGTGATGCATCTCACACCGGTTTGGGGTGTGTGCTGATGCAGGATGGGAAGGTAGTAGCCTATGCGTCCCGTCAGCTAAGACCGCATGAGGTTAACTATCCGACACACGACCTGGAGTTAGCCGCAGTCGTCTTCGCCCTAAAAGTATGGAGACATTATCTTTATGGGGAGAAGTCGGTAATTTACACGGACCACAAAAGTTTGAGGTATCTTCTGACACAGAAGGATCTGAATCGAGATGTACCGATGGTTTGAGCTATTAAGGACTACGATCGTTCCATCGAATATCATCCGGGTAAGGCTAACGTGGTGGCTGACGCGTTGAGCCGGAAGGTCGTGGCGGATTTAAGAGCAATGTTCGCTCAGTTGAGCCTATATGACGATGGAAGCCTTTTGGCAGAACTTCAAGTTAAGCCAACATGGATCGAGGAGATTAAGAGCAAACAGTTAGTGGATGAAGGGCTAAATGCGAAGAGAATACAAGTTCAGAATGGTGGTGTAGAGGGGTATAGTCTGACTGGTGATGGTGTGCTATGTTTTCAGGGACGGCCTTGTATGCCAAAAGATATGGAGTTGAGGCAGAAAATTCTCCAGGATGCTCATAGCAGCCCATACGCTATGCATCCGGGAGGAAGCAAGATGTATGGAGATCTACTAAGCAGATTGGTGGCGGGTTGAGCGTGAGATAACGGAGTTCGTGAGGAAGTGTTTGACGTGTCGAAGTTAAGGTGAACACCGCCACCATCGGGTTACTTCAACCGGTTAAGATCCCTCAATGGAAGTGGGAGCGGATCACTATGGATTTCGTCAGTGGTCTACCCCTTACGCCCAGCAAGAAAGATGCGGTTTGGGTTATCGTAGACCGTCTGACTAAATCAGCTCACTTCATACCGGTGAGAATGGACTACTCACTCCAGAAACTAGCAAAGTTGTATGTGGCCGAGATAGTCAGATTGCATGGTGTACCAGTATCAGTTATCTCGGATAGGGACCCAAGGTTCACTTCGAGGTTTTGGAGAGCGTTACATCAAGCGTTGGGTACGCGGTTGGATTTCAACCATGCCTTTCCATCCTCGACGGACGGGCGATCAAGAAAGGTCATCTGATCTTAGAAGATATCTTTGAGGGTTGTGTCTTGGAATTCGAGGTAGTTGGGAGGAATTCTTACCTCTAGCTGAGTTCGCCTACAACAATAGCTACCAAGCGAGTATTCGATGGCACCACACGAGGCAATCAGATGGACGGAAATGCCGAACCCGACGTGTTGGACGGAGTTGGGTGAACGACAAGTGTTGGGGCCAGAATTGGTAGCATAAACTGAAGACAAAGTCAAAGTGATTCGGTCTCGTCTCAAGGAAGCATCGGATAGGCAGAAGTCTTATGCCGATCTCAAACGCAAGGAAATGGAGTATGCTGTGGGAGACAAGGTCTTCCTGAAGGTGTCGCCTTGGAAGAAGGTACTAAGATTTGGGCGAAAGGGGAAGTTGAGCCCAAGATTCATTGGCCCATATACAGTATTGAAGCGGATAGGACCGGTAGCTTATCAGCTTGAACTGCCGGCAGAGTTAAGTCAGATACATGACGTCTTTCACGTATCAATGTTAAGACGGTATCGGTCAGATCCATCACATGTGGTGCCTGTGACAGAAATCGGGTTAACGCGACTTATCTTTTGAGGAAGAACCTGTTCAGATCTTGGATAGAGATATAAAGGTTCTACGTAGGAAGTCAGTGCCCTTAGTAAAAGTGCTATGGCGGAATCATGGTGTTGAGGAAGCTACGTGGGAACCTGAGGATGTGATACGGCGACAATACCCTCATCTGTTTTAGTTATGTAATTTCGGGACGAAATTTATTTTAAGGGGGGTAGAACTGTAACATCCCAAAAATGGGGTTATTTGGAATTTAATTATTTTTCTCATGTAAGAACTGTTGAGATATTATTCATGGAATAATAGAGTTTAATTTAAGGCTTTGTGTTGGCTCGATTTGGTAGGAAATTTTAGTTTTTAATTTTTAAGGTAGGGAGCCTTAGCAAGAGGGTGTTATAAGAATAAATGGGGATAATTTGGACATAAAATGAGCTTAGACCAAGTGGCAAAGCAAGCCCACTTAAGAGCTACATGTGGCCCACCTAGGGAGCAAGGAGAGCCTTGGTTCGAGTCACAAAATCCCTCTTTTGGCAACATGATGGACGGCACATGAGGGAGAGTCCTATCTCTCTTTAAATTTTATTTTCTTTAGATAATCAAGGATAATATGAGTTTTTTAAAAGGGATTTTATTTTTATTTTGTGAGGATAATAGGGATATCACATGGATTGTTTAAGGATTAATACTTATTATTGGAAATTAAATCAAAATAGTTAGGATTAAACTAAATGGTTGGCTTAGAGTGATTCAAGGAGTTAAGATGAATCTTGGACTCCTTGTTGAGGAGGAGTGGACGGCTAGGACTTATGAAGGAGGGGGAGTTGCCGAATGCTTATAAAAGCACTTAAGTGATCACCTTGATTCAGTTTGCTTAGCCGAAAATTCAAAGCACCTTCTCCTCCTTTTCTTTTATCATCCCATTCCCTCAAAAACCATAGCCGAACGCTCACAACTCCTCCTTGCCGAAACCACATTCTTTGAGTCCCTTCTCCTTTTATTTCCTACTAGCCGAATCACCACTTCCCTATTTACCTTTCTTCTTTCTTTTTCTCATTTAAAAATCAGCCTTGTTTAAAGCCAAATATAGCCGAATCTAGTACCTAGCAAAGTGCCGAAAATCTTTTCTTTTACTTGAAGGCACTTTGGCCGAATATCAAAGGTAACACAAGACCTTTCGGGACTACCTATTCAATCGATTATCAAGGTAAGGGATGGCCGAACCCTCCTTCTGTATTTTCTTTTCTTGTCGACTTATGGGATTGAATGGAAGCCGAAATTTCGGCAACTAGTAGCAAGAGTTCTAACCAGTGTTGAAATCGATGATAGGCACTTCGGGATCTCAAACAGAGAGATCGGATCTGGCATCCTTTGACATTCGGTTTTGGGTAAGTGGTGGTAAGTGTTTACTTATAAAAGATTACTCCTCTAATGATTAAGAAAAGCCAAAGGCCATGGTTGCTAATATTGATCAAGCTGTAGTTTATGAACCAGATTTGCGATTCAAAAGTGCGAAGCTAGGATTCAAGCGATTAGGTAAGGATGCGGGTACAAAATATGACCCTTTAAATTACTTGATTTGGCCGAATGGCCATATTACTAACCTTGATAGTTGGTCAATATAGGGGCAAGGACTTAGAGTGTGGCCGATTGATTATCTTGAGATTTAAGACTATCGTGGTAACAGGTGTGTACATACACACTATATAATATATTAAATATGCTTAACTTTGTGAATGCTCATTTTTATGAATGTAGCATTGGAATGAATACCAAATCGGTATAAGTGGTGATTCAGGTAAGTACCTGTTAATGTGATTTATTATTATTAATGCTTTTGGTAAGCATGATGTGTTGACACATGAAATTTAAGAATGTGATGGCATGAAATATATGTATGTTTATCTGTTGTGGGATTGATGAGTGGAGGGGCCAGTGATATTGTGCCGACGGGCACCAGTGTTTTGGTAACACACCGTGACTATATGTCACCAGAGGTTTGGTACCTCCAGAGGTTTGGTACCTCAATAGCGACTTGTCCCTGTGGTTAACACCACCGTGGGTTGGCCCCACTTGAGATATGGGATCGTCGCCCGTGATTTGGTATCACACGATGGGTTGGCCCCATCACCCGATTTGTGTCTTACGGACACCAGTGTTTTGGTAACACATTGTGACTATATGTCACCGGTGGTTTGGCACCACCGGTGGTTTGGTACCACAACGGGTGACAAAGTGGCGTATGGTTGGCTAGGTTGGGTACACATTATTTTGCATATTAATTGTTATATGATGTGTATGGAAAATATTTTAAAACGGGGAAGGGTTACACATCGAGTCTTGGTGACTCACCTTCTCCATTAATTTTTCAGTGATGCTTAGATCGCGGACATGGAGCCGGAGGGACTTGAGGAGGCCATGCGGTGGACTTAAAATTTAATGGACTTTAATTCTTGTTATTTTAAATTTGGTTATTGGGTTGTTTTATTTTGGATGTAATAAGGCCTCATTAAACTTTACTTTAGCTATTTTCTTTTATGTTGGATATTTTTATTTTATTAAAATTTGAATTACACGTTTTTTAAATTAACTCGAAAATGTTTTATCGTGCCATCAAGCACATCTGAAAATTTGTGTAAAACTTGACTTAATTAAATTTTCAATTTGGACTAAGTATAATTTCAAGAAGATAACTTAAAATGAGCGATTTTCAACAAAACTTTAGTGGATAAAGAAAATGGGTTTCAAAAGTTCTTCCTAGTAACGACCCATATTCGGTCCTAACGATTGGTAGGGTTTGGTACATTACAAAATGTCTATTTTACCCATAGAGATAGATTGACAAATGAAATTATGTACTGTATGACTATATTGAGTAGGACATGTTGCATACACAAAATATTGATGACATGGCATACTACATGGGGTTGGGATTCTGTATGGAGGAAGTACTATTACTAGTGGCTCTGCCATACATACTTATATTGGTGGCTCTACCACAATCTAGTGTCTTTACTATATATACTGTACTGGAAGCTATGCTGCAATATTAGTGTGAGGGATGGGTGGGTCGACTTTGTCCCCACATGGTGTGTTGGGTTGGTATGGGTGGTGTGCTGGCTGGATTGGGGTTGGTTTGCATACTTGCACCATACTGATACTGTATCGGGCTTACGACCACACTGTTTTTATATTGGGCTAAGGCCCACACTATACTATTACTGAATAAGGCTCAGGCCCAGACTGTTACTGCATGATAGGGGATTACACACTGAGTTCTCGTAACTCACCCTTTTCTTTTAACTGTATAGGTAATCCCCAGCCTTAGATGATTTGGAGCAGTGAGGAACTCGGAGGTGGCCACACGTTCGCTATTATTTAATTTTAGACTTAGTCATTTAATTTTTATATTTGATTGATAATTATGTAATAAGGCCTATGGTGATTTTATTTTCTCTTATTTGGGTTTTAAATTCTTAATTTGAAAATTCCAAACTGATATAAATAAGTTTTCAAAGTTAATAACGGTTTTAAAAAGACAAACATACATTTTCAAACTTCAAAATGATATTAATTAGAGTAGCTTCCGCAGGTTTTTAACTAACAATAACAAATATGGAAATCGTTTTGATAAGCTATTTTCAAATTGCAATAACTTAATTTGCCGAATTTTCTCAATCAATAAAAACTAAACGGGTTTTAATTTAAATACGGATTTTGTTATCAACAAGTCAAAATTTTGAAAAACACTACAATGTGACACGTTAGATTCGGTCGTAACGTCTAGGCCAGATTTGGGGTGTTACATGAACTTACCTCGTATAACGACGGATGAAATCGTCTACTCGACTACTTTCGACTTCCCCCAATCTAATTTCAATTTCTTTTGTTCTTGATCTAAATAAATTCAAATTTAACTAATTTAATTACACATTCATTCAATTTAATCCATAAGCTCATAATTATACCTTTTCACATTTTAGCCCTTATAATTTTACACTTTTACATTTTAGTCCTTATTACACAAAACACAAAATAATCAAAATTTAACCACATTATAGCTTGGCCGAATCTTCCTATTGTTCATATAAGTCCACACATTTCATAGATTTCACATTTTAGTCCCTAAAAATATTATTTTCACAATTTAACCCAAAATAATCAAATTCATCAAAACTCCAAAGACAAAACATATTAATCTATCACATATCTTTTATTTTCCATCATCTAACAACAAAAATCACAACCTATCATCAATGGCAAAATACAAAATCATCATCAAATTCAAAAATTAAAACATGGGCTTTGTAGTACTCGAAGCAACGATCACAAAAACGTAAAGATTATCAAAAATCAAACAAAACTCATACCTTAATCAAGCAAAACCTTAGCCGAACCCTATCAAGCTTTTATTCTTTCTTTTTCTTTCAATATTCGGTCATAAAAAGATGATAATGGCCTATTTATTATGTTTTTTATTTAATTAAACATTATTTAGTCTTTTACTTAATTAACCTTTTAATTATCATATAAAACATATATAAATCAAAGTCATTAATGTCTATGCTAATGTTTAATGGAAAATTTACCACATAAGGATATCATCTTTAATCACCATATCAAATTGAGATATAACAAATTAGAACACCTCTTTTACCTTTTATGTAATTAAGTCCTTTTTACAAATTAAACACACAAACGATCAAATTTAATCACGAAAATTTCATACATGTAAATTCACATACTAAAAACACAGAAAATAATATAAAAATATTTTTCTAACTTGAATTTGTGGTTCCAAAACCACTATTCGGACTAGATTCTTAACCGGACTGTTACATAAACCATCACCCTACATTTTATTACATCTCATTTGCATTGAAGTTGATTTGCATTCAGTTAGTTAATTTAATTTTAACATCGATCAGTTCAAAATTATTGTGTTTTCTTTACCAACTTGTAAATTTACCATTTTTCAATTATTTGATTAACAGATATAATCCTTGTGGAGATGATAACTCTTTTACTTATTACTTGATAACGATTGTATACACTTGTATTTAAGTTTTTGGCATTGTTGTCGGGGATTGTTCCCTTAATCAGTTTTTTTTTTTTGTGAAATTATTCTTTGTAATTTGGTTTTTATTTTATTTCTAACTTTATTAATTGTTTTGTTATTTTCTTTTAATATCTTATAATTTGGCTCAATTTTCCTTTTTTTTTTACTTTAATATTATTATTTTTCTTTGTTATTATTCAGGTGGTAATGGATCATCTACAACATGACTAAGAAGGAGCAGTTTCTTATAATGCTCGCAATTCGATCACTGTTGCCGATGACAGAAACTGCATCATTCGACAATATGTCATTCCTCTCTTCAATGAACTCAATCTGGGTATTGTGAGACCCGAAACTAAATCTCCACAATTCGAACTAAAGCCCGTGATGTTCCAAATGCTTCAAACAATGGGTCAATTTTGTGGGATGCCTACTAAGGATTTGCATCTTTATCCTCAACTATTCATGGAAGTGAGTGACTCATTCAAATTAGTTGGGGTGGCCAAGGATGCATTGAGACTGAAATTAGTTACATACCCTTAAGAGATAGAGCACGAGCATGGTTGATCTCTCTATTGTCCTGTTCCGTAACTACATGGCAATAGTTGGTTGAATGTTTCTTAATTAAATACTTTCCTCCATCTCTAACCGCCAAGCTCTGAAATGAAATCACTTCTTTTCAACAATTTCATGAAGAATATTTAAATGAAGCATGTGAGCAGTTAAAGGAGTTATTCTGAAAGTGCCCTCATCATGACATTCCTTATTGCATTCAAATGGAGACTTTCTATATTGGTCTCAACATTCATACTAGAATGATGGTGGATGCTTCAGAAAAATGGATCCCTCCTTTCTAAGTCTTACAATAAGGCTTACAAGATTGTTGAAAGAATTTCAACAACAACTATCAATGGCCAACCAATCGATCAACCTCAAGAAGACGAGAAGAAGGAGAACATGAAGTTGATGCCCTCACTTCACTTGAAACTTAGGTATCTTCTATAACCACAATGCTTAAGAATTTTACTATTAACAGTCTTAATAATGTAGTAGCCCAGCCAACATGTCAATGTGAAAATGTTTCCTGTGTATACTGTGGAGATGGACACCCGTGTGAAAATTGCCCATCAAACCCATAGTCTTTTTATTATATAGGAAATCAAAATCAAAATAGTACTGGGCCAAGACCACAGTCCAACATCTATAACTCCTCATGGCAAAACCATCAAAATCTTTCATGAAGTAACCAAGGACCTGGTCCTAACAACATTTACATGCAAACTAGATTGAATCAACCACCAAAGTTCACTTAGTAAGTTCAAAAACCACCACAAGCTGAATTTTCCAATACTTTAGAGAACTTGTTGAAAGCATATATGGTGAAGAATAATGCACTAATCGAAGGCCAAATAGAAACGTTGAGGAATTTGGAGAATCAAGTGGGTCAACTAGCCACTAAACTCTAGAATAGACCACAATGAGCTTTGCCTTGAAATACCAAAAATTGAAGAGTTTCGAGCAAAGAATATAACAAAGTTGTCACATACGGAGTGGGATGATGTCGAAGATGAGCCTGCTAACAAGGAGGAATTTTAGCCGAGAGTTGAAAACCCTGCTCCTTAGAAGCCAAATCTTGCAAAATCTGATAAGGTAAACCATAAACTAGTTAATTCTGATAAGATAACACATTTACCAGATGAAGAAACATTACCCCAAAGGATTTTCAAATTGATGCCAGGGTTTTACCACCTCCTTACGAAAAAGGTTCAAGTAGTAGTAGGATACTCAGTTTAAATAAATTTTCAATAATAAGGTGACTTCTAAAGACTTCAATACTATGAAATCCTCAGAAGTAGTTAAAGAATGCTATTCTATTTCTAAGATAGAATCATTGGCTCCTACAAAATTGGAACTCAGTTTTCTAAATGACCCATTGGAACATATTCTACCAGTGGATCCACCAAGTGATGATAAATACAAAGGACATTTGGCTTTGTTAGAAGCTAATTCGAAGGGATTCACTCAGGAAGATCCACTCGTATCATCAAAATTATCATCTTAAGAGTATACAGAACCAAAAGTGTTGATTAAAGAGCTAGCTAAATTACAACATAAGATTTTCAATCTTCATTTGAAATATGATTAGGTCTATATTCGACTTTACCTATCATGATTTTAGTTGAGTTCATCAAGAATCAAGAAGAGGAGTCGCTTGTGGTATTGGAAAGGCACAAAAAGGGTATTTTGTGGATTATTTTAGATATTCAAGTCACAAGTTGGAGGATTTTCGTGTATTACAGGAAGTTAAACAAGGCCACCAGAAAAGATCATTTCTGATTTTCTTTCCCAAATCAAATGTTCGACAAATTTACTGGGAAAGAATATGATTACTTCCTAGATGAGTATAGTTGGTAAGACACATGGCCCTTTGACACTTTCTCATTCAACGATAATTTCAAATAAAATGAGGGAGTTCACTTAACATTTTTTTATCATTTTTTTAGTTTTTTCAGTTTTTTTTTTTTGTTTCTTTCTTACTATTTTACATTTTGTGCGTAATAAACTTAAATAAATTGCAATTCATGAATAAACACAGATAATGCTCTTCCATTATTATTTTTTTCTAGTAAAGAACATAGTACTGTAGCAATGTAAATTTACACGTCTATGGATTGGATTTTTCAAGAAAGAGTTTGTACTTAAGCAGTCTTCATGATTGACCTCTCTTTTTTGAGTCCTACCTGGTGTATAGTATTCATTCACTACTTTGTTACTTTGCAATGAGAGCATTGTTTTTTTTTTTTCTAAAAGGGGTAAGGGCCAATCTTGTATGTTTATATTTTTTTTTTTCAATTTTCACACATAAGTATGCTAAAATAAATAAGTGCTCAGAGAAAATTTTTGTTTATAAGTTAGCCCATATGAAATCATAATTGCTAATTTTGTTCAATTTTTTTAATCTTTGTTAGCATAATCATGATTTAGTTATGTTTTATAAGTTCCATGCGAAATTTTGCAGTGAATTTTTTTTTCTTTTGAATTAGACATGCATACAGGTTTAAGTCTTTAGAATTGGGTTAGTAACTTTCTTGAGGCAAAACCTAGGAGAAATAAGATTTTGAAAATGATATATGCACATTTTATTTGGACTAGTTGAGCCTTTCAAGCTTACCGTAATCAAAATTAACCTTTGAAACCTTAATTTAAGCTATATGGTGTATAAAGTTTATATACTTACATCATAAGCCAGTTTACTATCTTTTCATAAATTTTATCCTAATTTTTGCATCAACCACTACTTGCTTTCATGAATAAATTTTGGGTAGAAGTCAAAAGAAGGTATTTGATGTGACTAAAAAAAATCAAATGTTGAAAAATTGATCAAATGATGTATGATGAAATGTTTGATCATGTGATGAGAAATATGAGCTTCAAAATTAAGTTCAAGGGTGTTAACCATAAAGAGAAAGGTGAATTGTGCTACACAATGTCCAAGGCAAGTTTAAGGTTATTTGAGCCTAAAAATCACTTCTTTTAATCCTTACATTAAGCCTAGCCCCATTACACCCCTATGAAAGACCTATTGATTTTGATCATTATGTCGACTACATTTGTGAAGAGAAATTACTGATTTCAACCTATGAATACCACTATTAAACCTTAGGATTGCTTTGCTAAATAAACAATAAGGAAGAATAATTGAACTGTAGGATTTACATATAACTTTGAAAAGCATGCAAATTATGATTATTGCTAACATACTCTTTTACTTGATCTAAAAATTTGAAATTATACATTGCATATGAGCAACTTATTAGCAAGAAGAGTTTCTGAGCATAAAATTTGTTGCAACATGATTATGTGAAAAGTTGATTCTATAAAAATTTTGCACAAGATTGCCCTAAAATTTTGGTTTGCATGAAACATTACTCGGGACGAGTAATGGATTAAGTTTGTGGGTGTATAAACTCTAAATTATATAGATTTTTTATAGTTGTTTATATAAACTTTTCACTTAAAGTTTATGTTAATCCCGACTATTTGGATATTTAATTGGGTGATTTTTATTCATATTAAGAGAATGGGCATAAATTAGTAAAGTATGCAATTTTATGCATTTATGTATTAAATTTTGTATAATTTAACTATACTATGTTACATAGTAATCTACATGTTTTAATTGTTACAATGGGACCATTAACTTAATAAGTGTGGGAGCTTATTTAAATCAAACATGGACATGAGCTATACTCCACCTCAATTGGACATCAACGACAACAAATTGAGTCAAGAGAAGTCAATTTGACACAGTTGAAAGTTGTCTTGTTGAGGCGAGCAAATCTGATAATTATTTGGGTCAAAAAATCTTCCAGGAAAAGTAGTCCAATTCAAATAAGTCATCAAAAGAAGCCCAAATTAGCTTTAGGATAATTAATTTGGAGGTCCTTAGACTTGTGAAAATATTAGAAATCAACTCCCAACTAATACCTAAGAAACCATCCAACCTCTTGCATGATTCATGCATGAATCAACCAACCATAAACCATTTCCTCCACATTTCATGGCTGGCCAAGCAATGGATCAATTAGAGGGATCTTTATGCTATTTTTAGCAAACTCCCTAGCCATTCCTCTATTGTAAATAGCACTTTTCATTTCCCATTTCAAATCATCCCTCAACTCACATTCCTCTCATCTTTCTTCCATCTCTTCCACGCATACGCCCTCTACTTCTCCTCTTTCTTGTAACACCCCAAACTCGGCCCATGCGTTTCGACCAGATCTGGCGTGTTATAGAACACATAACACTTTATCAGATTTTGAAAATACAAGTTAATTATTTAAAATTTGAATAAAGAAGTGACTTTTTAGAAATAAACCTATTTGTATTATTATTACGTATAAATAAACCTTGTCATGATTTCATAAGTTGCATAACATTGAAAACTACTTAGTTGAATAAAACTAGGGGCCTTATTACATAAATATTCCCAAATAAAATAAAATAAAATTTAAAGAAATCCCAAAAATAATTTGTAGAAATAAAACTTGATGGCCCCTCGAGTCCGTCTCGGCTCCCATGTCCACGATCTACTGCTCATCTGGAAGAGTAGAGAAAAGGAAAGCGTGAGTCACCAAGACTCAATGTATAAATCTCAAAACACACAACGACCCGAGCCCACAAACGCATTATGGGTCCTGGCCCATACATGAAGGTAACAATCATAATCGCATGGTAAACTATAAATAATGAATAACCCAACCCATCCTAGGTTTCCATCCTCTACACACCAACCCGTACCAAACATCACACCTTGGGGATTTCTACAATCAACCCTCCATCCGCTACACACCAAAATGACAGTCGCACTGCCTATTCCTATTAATTAGGAATCATTGAATGTGGTATAGCCACCGATCACTATGTGATCAAACATTTGTATACGTGGGATTTCCACCACCGATCACCAAGTGACCTATCATGCACTTCCCCTTCAATATCATATTCCCGCCCCATGCATACACATAAAGAAAACATCATATAGTCATATATATTTTCCGATACACATAGGGAGTTCTATGTTTACATACCTGGCATCCTTGCCTAACCCTTTTAGGATTCTATTTGACTGTCTATACAGCCTCATTCCGGCTTTTAAGCCTATAACATATATATAGTCATACATACAGGTTTATTAGTGTATTAGAGATTTACACACCTGATTACCGATAAGACGATGCATTCTATGTCGACGCTATCCTTAGTCGACACTACGGCTATCTGTCTAAGGTGTTGTTCAGAAGCCAGTCCACAACCAAGTGGCCAATCTCGAATGGCAGATACTGCTCTTTTCTTAAACTTAGGGATTTTCTCGTTTGCCTGATCCATATTTAATTCCATCACAAGTCCTTATCAGAACTACTATCACAATATTTAATCGTTAATTCTCATTATAACCTTAAGATCTTGCATATAATGATCAAATCTAATAGAAATCTAGGGAAATCTTCTTACCTTAAAAATCCCGAAAGTGGAGACTAGCTATTTTTGGCTTTTAGATCTAATTGACCAAGCTTCCTTCAAATCCCGAATTGCCGCCCATCATAAAACCATTAAACTATTAGCTTTCGGCTTTTACCTTTCAAGAATCGGGAATAGACCATGAGAACTAATCAAAAATTGACATTTACCTTAGCATAGGAGATTCGGCTAGCACTAGAAAAAGGATTCAGCAATGCCAATGGAAGATTTAAATGCCGGAAGTATAGAACTAATTCTCAAATAAGATGAATAAAAGAGAAGACTATGGACGCTTCGGCTTTTTAGTGAAATTGGCACAAAGAGGAAAAAATGGAGAAGAGTTTCGGCTTTTGAAGAAATTGGATAAAAGAAATTGGAGAAGGAGAGGTTAAGGAATTTCGGCACAATAGGAGAAGAAATTAGGGTTTTCAATGTCAGAATCAAGGGGCTAGCCCTTCCTATTTATAGATATTTTGGCACCTACTACTAAAAATCGAAAATGCCCTTAAATTCAAGCTAAAAGAGAGGGGAACGTCGGCACCCTCTTTGCCATGCAGTAGCTGAATTTTACAGTCCTCTAGGAAGTGGATTTTCGGCCAACACTTCCCTTGAAAATAAGCTCCTAACTTTTCTCCTTTTTATCTATGATATTATCACTTATAAAACCCACATAATTTCTCCTATTTTTTTTTGAGCCTTGTAGCCGTCACTTAACTTACTTAAATTAAAAGATTTGGGCCTCATTAAACTTAATATTTGGGCCCCTAATTCCTTGCATGTGGCGTCACCCTATTTTCATTTAAAGTGCTGAAATTGGCCTAAAAACATGGGCTCCTTGTGGCCAAAACTTGGGCCTCTTTTATTGTTAATGACGCCACCTTAAAATAATTCAATCAAGGCCTTTGCCTAATCCAAAGCACAATTTTGAACTCCTATCACTTAGATTAACAAATTAAACATATCCCCATACTAAATGCATAGGCCCATAAATTTAGGAGGTTACAGTTCTACCCTCTTTGTAACACCCCAAACCCGATCCAAACACTACAACCGAATCTGGCGTGCCACGGAAAGAAAACGTTTTGGAAATCGATTTTTTGACTTGTTTTAGAAAGAACACCGATGTAAGATTTTAGAGAAAATGTCGATGTATTTTGTATCATGTAGAACATGTTGAAACTTGGTTTGGAGAAACTTAGTTATCATATTGTTACTCCGTATTAATTACTTAGAGATTGTATATTTAAAAAAAAAAACAAGTATTTATTTAGCTTTTTAAAAACATCCAATTCATAGCTTAATCAACATTTTAAATAGAAACTTTAAAATCAACTAAATAAAAGAACCCAAAATAAAACTTAAGCGGCCTTATTACAGAACTGAAAACCAAAATTAAATAAAATAACTAAGTCTGAATGGAAAACTTTGTAATAAACCAAATGCTATGCATGGCCACCTCGAGTCCACTCCGGCTCCATATCCATGATCTAGGTCTGATCTGCAAAATGTAACGGAAGGGGTGAGTCACCTAGACTCAGTGTGCAAGTCCCCATCCCAAAAGAAAATATGCTCTTACACAGATTCAAATACAAATATGCATGTCATGCAACCCATCAACCTAGGTATCCAACCATGTCTCCCAAATCTACCCTTGTGGTACCAAACCACCGGTGGTGCCAAACCACCGTAATCGTAGTTACAAAATAACATATGTGGTACCAAACCACCGGTGGTGCCAAACCACCGAGACTTAGTCACAATTTTTACAATATATGTGGGGCCAACCCACTGTGTGATACCAAATCACTGGTGACAGTTTGATAGATCATACTCCCCCTCCTCTCATTGCCTATAACATATATTCATGCGAACAAAATCAGTATGATCATGCTTAACATACATAATTACGTACACAGGATATCATGCCCTCATAGATCACAATCAACACGAGAAATCATAACAACTTACCCGACATCCTCGCTTTTACCCACAAGGGTAATTTGGTAGTCATAGCCGTCACTCCGGCTTTTATCAATACATAACAGTTAACATATTATGTGAAGAAAGTGTGTAAGAGTTACACACCTGGTTTTCGTGCTAACGCTCGTATCGCTTCTACGCTACTCTCACTCGAGACTACCACTATCGGCCTACGAGCTAACTCATATGTCAGCCCGCACTCAAATGGCCAATGTCGTACTCCCGATACCGATCATTTCTTGTACTTTGACGTTGGGTTTACAGATCCAACCCCTACTGCTTGACTATTAATATTGTCTATAATAACTCCTTGGTCACTAAACCGAATGTAAATGGTGAGATCTAATTAATTAAATACTTATAGCACTAAAAAGCAACCTTACCTAAACTGTCGAATCCCGGACGTCTTTAAGAAAACGTCACCACCAACCTACCTACATTCGGCCAACACCAATATATTAAACCGATCCCTTAATCGCAACCCAACAAACACCTTTTGATATTCGGCCACAAGGATAAGGAACAAGAAAGGCCATTCGGCTGAACCTACCGCCACCAACCTTCGGCTTTTCTCTAAATCGGCACTTCAAATTACAGCAAGGAATGATTTGGCTTCTAGGGACAGAGAGTGAAATCGACAGGGCCTTTAAACAAATAATTCGGATTAGAAGCATGATAAAAATAGAGAAATCGCAGAGAAACAAAATCCCAAAACTTACCAGATTAAAGAGGAGTACTCAGCTTATGGTGCACATTCGAGAAAAAGAGATCCCACCTGATGGTTCGACTATGGGAGAAAGGGATATGCATAGGGAGAATTCGTCTTTTAGATGAATTTTGGAGAGGGAGGTAAGGCTGGGGAATTTTGGCTAGAAGAGAGAAAAGTATGAGAAAGAAAAGAGGAAAAAAATGAAAGAAAAGTTGATAATAGGCCACCCAAATTTTGGCAATACACACACATGCACAGAGTTAGAGTTTCGGCCAACTCGCCCATCTCCTGATAGCCTTTATCTCATCTGATAATTCAACCATTATCTTACCTTTAGAAGAGGCCACCTTGAAACCAACTCTTCCCTCTTAATTATCAGGTTTTAATTACTCAAAAAATAAAAGAAAATAAACTCCTAAATTGTAACCACTATGTCGTCCACCCCTTCCTCTAGGAGTGCCAAATCTTGACCCATCAATTTGGGCCCCAAGCGGCCACACAAAGCCCAAACTCCTCCCCCTTTTGACGCCATCTTCATGCCCACTTATAGCACCTCCAACTTTGGGCTTGTGCCACAAGCCCAACTTCCTACTAATTTAATTATCTAACTTAGATTACACATTAACACTATTTATTAGCAAATTAACCCGGGTTTAAGCCCGAGCTTGAGCCCGCTACACACCTCAAAGCCTCAATTACCAATTTAGCCGTACAACATACCAAATGCACAGACCCACCAATTAGGATATTATAGTTCTACCCCCTTTAAAAATAAGTCTTGACCTTGAAATTTACCTGGTCAGAAGAGTTGAGGGTATTGATGCCGCATAATATCCTCCGGCTCCCATGTCGCTTCCTCTGATCCATGGTTCCGCCATAATACCTTCACCAAAGGAACTGATTTTCTATGTAAAACCTTAACATCCCGATCTAGGATCTGTACTGGCTCCTCCTTGGAAGATAAGTCTGGATTCTCCTCTATTTCCTCTCCCGGCACAACATGAGACGGATCTGAGCGATAGCGTCTAAGCATGGAAACATTAAACACATCATTGATTTGACTCAACTCTGGTGGCAACTCAAGCTGGTAAGCTACTGGTCCCACTCGCTTTAACACCTGATAAGGCCCGATAAATCTAGGGCTCAACTTGCCTTTTCTACCAAGTCTCAGAACCTTTTTCCACGACGACACCTTCAAGAAAACCCTGTCACCTTTTGCAAACTCTATATCCTTCTGTTTAAGATCAGCATAAGACTTTCGCCTATCCGAAGCTTCTTTCAAATGAGCTCTAATCACCTTCACTTTGTCTTCTGTCTCAGCAACCAACTCTGGACCCAACAACTGCCGCTCCCTCAACTCCGTCCAACACGTAGGGGTACGACACTTCCGACCATATAACACTTTGTATGGTTCCATCTGAATAATTTCCTGATAACTATTGTTATACGTGAATTCCGCCAACAGTAAAAAATTTTCCCAACTGCCTTTGACCCCTCAGCATATCTTCCAAAACTTGAATCACCCTCTCCGACTGTCCGTCTGACTGGGGATGAAATGCCGTACTGAAATCCAATCTTGTGCCTAGTGCCTAGTGCAAAGCCTTCCAGAAACTTGACGTAAATCTAGGGTCTCTATCTGAAATAATCGACACTGGCACCCCGTGTAACCTCACAATCTCTGCTATATATATCCTTGCTAACTTCTGAAGAGAATAATCCATACGCACAGGTATGAAATGAGCAGACTTCATCAGACGGTCCACAATCACCCAAACTGAATCCTTTTTGGTAGGCGTAAGGGGTAGCCCACTCACAAAATCCGTTCTAATCCTTTCCTACTTCCATTGTGGAATCCTAATCGGTTGCAACAAACCTGACGGCAACTAATGTTTAGCCTTGACTTGCTGACACATCAGACACTTACCCACAAATTTTGTTACCTCACGCTTAAGGCCCAGCCACCAAAACTACTCCCCCAAATCCCGGTACATCTTACTACCTCCCGGATGCATAGCATATGGACTGCTATGTGCCTCCTGTAAAATCTTCTACCTTAACTCCATATCCTTAGGCATACACACCTTTCCTTGAAAACATAACACTCCATCGCTGCTCAAGCTATACCCTTCCAATCCATCAGTCTGCACTTGCAACCTTCGTGCACCCAAAACTTCATCTACCAATTGTTTCTCCTTAACCTAATCTACCCATGATGGCCTCACTTGCAACTTCGCTAACAGGCTTCCGTCATCATACAGACTAAGGTGAGCAAACATGGCTCTTAACTCTACCACCACCTTACGACTCAAGGCGTCCGCTACCACATTAGCCTTTCCCAGGTGGTACTCAATCGAGCAATCATAGTCCTTTAATAGCTCAATCCACCTTCTCCGCCTTAAATTTAACTCCTTCAGCGTAAGGAGGTACTTCAAACTCTTGTGATCCGTATACACAACAGACTTCTCCCCATACAAATAATGTCTCCAGATTTTTAGGGCAAAAGCCACTGCGGCCAACTCTAGATCATGCGTCGGGTAGTTCACTTCGTGAGGTCTCAACTGTCAAGAAGCATGTGCTACTACTTTCCCCTTTTGCATCAGCACACATCCCAATCCTATATGGGATGCATCATAGTAAATCGTAAATTCCTTCCCAGCTTTCGGTTGAATCAACACCAGAACTTCCGTCAAAATCCTCTTTAACCTCTCAAAACATTCCTCTTGCTTATCCGACCACACAAACGAAACCCTTTCCTCAACAACTTGGTTAGTGGTGCCGCAATCAAAGAAAACCCTTCCGTAAACCTCCGATAATACAATGGTAAACCTAGAAAACTCTGAATCTCCGCCACAAACTTCGGTGGCTTCCAATCCAAAATTGCCTCAATCTTCTGAAGGTCCACTCTAATTCCCTCAGCTGACACCACATGACCAAAAAGGTAACTTCCTTCAACCAGAACTCGCACTTACTAAACTTGGTGCATAACTGCTTCTCCCTAAGAATCTGTAACACCACTCGCAACTGTGCGTCATGCTCCTCCTCCGATTTTGAGTACACCAAAATATCATCTATAAATACTACCACAAACCGATCCAAATACGGCTGAAACACTCGGTTCATCATATCCATAAACACTGCTGGTGCATTCATCAACCCGAACGGCATTACCAGAAATTCATAGTGCCCGTATCGAGTACGAAACACCGTTTTATGGATATTCGCCTCCTTTACCTTAAGTTGGAGATATCTCGACCTCAAATCTATCTTGGAAAAGACCAATGCTCCTTTAAGCTGGTCGAACAGGTCATCTATCCTAGGCAAAGGATACTTGTTCTTAATCATCAATTTATTCAACTAACGATAGTCTATGCACTTCCGCATCGACCCGTCCTTCTTCTTAACAAAAAGCACAGGCGCTCCTCAAGGTGAAACACTTGGTCGGATAAAACCCCGATCCAACAACTCCTGAATCTATGCTTTCAACTCCACCAATTCCTTTGGCACCATCCTATACGGAGCAATTGACACTAGCGCAATTCCCGATAGAAGGTCTATACCGAACTACACTTCCCGATCCGAGGGCAAACTCGAAAGCTCTTTCGGAAAGACATCAATAAACTCATTCACTATTCGAACACTTCCTATAAATGGTTCCTTACCTTCCAAAGCACAAACATAAACTACAAACACCTTAGGTCCTTTCCGTACCATCTTATCCACTTTCACGACGGACACCACATTAGATAGGTAATTCCTTCTCTCACCTATCATCACCACCTCTTTACCCTCGACCGATTCTAGCTCCATACGCTTAGCTGCATAGTTCAGTTCTACCTGGTACTTAACTAACCAATCCATTCCCAAGATTAAATCAAACTCCCAGAAGGGTAGTTCCATCAAATCCACTTGAAACACGACCCCTTGAAGTTCTAGGGGTACATCCTTATATAGTTTGTCTACTACCACAGAGTGTCCTAGAGGGCTAACTACTGTCATCTTCCTAGCAGAAATCTCATAGGCTAAATTCAAAGTTTCCACTATACTACTAGCAACATATGAGCGTGTCGAACCAACATCAATTAAGGTAATGTAAGGCAACCCAAAAATTATAAATGTACCGGTTATAACGTTTGGTGCGTCGCCCTCCTCTCGACGCTTGGCTGCGTAGACCAACCCAGGCTGTCTAGCATTAACGCCTCCAGCACCTCGACCAGGAGCTCTACGGCCTCGTCTAGTACCATTACCATTACCTCTAGCTGCACGTCGACCCCTCTGTGGTTGCTGGCCATCTCTCCTAAATTGACCACGTCCTTGACCCTCAGCTTGAGTCCTAGCTAACTTCTGCAGGTCCCTTATCCGGTGTCCATTGACCCGCACTCAAAACACCTCCTATTACTAGCCCAACACTCTCCCGAATGAAACTTCCCACATCGAGCACACTGAGGTGGCCACTCAGCAACAATAGGCTTTGCAGCTCGATTCGGTCTACTGAATCTAGCCCTCTTCTGTGAACTTTCAGCAGACCCCGACAGCCCAGAACTCTTTTTATCCTTACCTCAATCCTGATTCTGTCTCTCGGTTCGCTTCACCTCTTCAGCAATTTTGGCCTTTTCTATGAGAACGGCAAATTCCCTTTCACGCTGAGGTGCAATCAACACCCGCAACTCATCTCTTAAGCCTTCTTCGAACCTAACACAGCGCTCATGTTCTGTAGCCACCATTCCCTGAGCATACCTACTCAATCACAAAAATTTAGCCTCGTACTCGGGTATCGACTTATTCTCTTACACCAAATTTAAGAATGCCCTACGTTGCCCATCAGTATAACCATCCCCCACATACTTTCTCTGATAGACTGCCCTAAAATAATCCCAGGTGATATCACCGGCCACTGCACCATCCCTAACCGTGATCCACCACTGGTAAGACTCATCTCGGAGAAGAGACACTATCCCCTTCAACTTCTCCTCAGCTGAGAAGTCTAAGTCATCCATTATACGCTCCATCGCCTCTAACCAATACTCAGCAGTGTTGGGAGCCACACCAGAAACTCCCCTAAACATTTCTGCTCCATTTGCCGAGAGTCACTCAGCCACAGACTTTCGGGCTCCTAAACCCACGCCTGCCCCAACAACTCTCTCTAAAACCCATAGTACCACCTGAGATACTGCATCGTTACCTCCAGTCTGATCCTGAAACTTAGTTTCCACCGCCAGCAGATCCGGCATTACATTTTTGGACCCATGGCCAGACCCTGCTGGCTCTAACAAGGCCATCCTACCCCTACCTCGGCCACGCGGCGGACGTCCTCGACCTCTTGTACTCATTTTTCTCGTTTGCATTTATCTGGTTAAGAATTTTATGAATTATTAACTCTGTTCATTGTTTATCCACGAATAATTTTATGAAAATAGTTTTTAAAGTGATTCTTTCGAATTCGAATCTATCTAAAGTTTTAGTTTCAAGCTTATATCCTAGTTATAAGTACATTCATCACACAAACAACATCCACAGACCATATTCAACGTGTAGGGGTATTTTCATCATTTCACTACCCAAGGGTATTTTTGTAATTTTACCTACAGGGGTATTTTCGTAATTTTAATCTACAGGGGTTTTTTGTAATTTTCCAAAATAAAGTTTCAGGTTATCTTTCAAATTAAGGGTGTTTTGGTAATTTCGTGAAGTAAGGGTATTTTGGTAATTCTGCGACCCGGGGGTATTTCGGTAATTTTGTAAGTTAGGGGTAATTTGGTAATTTTACAAACCAGGGGTACTTTGGTCATTTTTCAAATTTAGGGTAGTTTTTTCCAAATCAAAGGGTAATTTGGTAATTTTAAAACTAGGGTTTTTACAAAACAGTGTGGTTGGTCCCTTTCGGGTTTTAATTATCGGATTTAGCCTGTGAACAAGTCCTCATGGTTAGGTGAACAATTACTACGCACCAGGTAGGATTCGAGGGAAGAGGAGGTGAGTCACTAGGACTGCTTAAATACCAAGCTCTCCCTAAATCCAATCCTAGACATGCGCATGGCGGTTGCCATACCGTAACTCGGTGACTTTCTCACAGGTTTGTTTAATTAGGCTTAAGTCTTATGTAATTAAAAAGTTGTGTAAACAAACCCTATGGTCCATCAGTACTATCATGCTCAACTACGTCTAGAAACCCATAAAGCCCAAAATATAAACATCACATCAAAAGTTTGGGTACTTACCTGGGTGGATCGGCACTAGAGACTCAGGTGCCATGCTTTCTGGAAAAATTTCATTTCACAAACTCTTAAAACATATTTTGGGCCTTAAACCCACAACTGAGCTTTTGAACTGGGCTCTGATACCAAAATGTAACACCACAAACCCGGTCCAAACACTACAACCAAATCTAGCGTGCCATGGAAAGAAAACGTTTTGGAAACCGATTTGTCAACTTGTTTTAGAAAGAAAACCGATGTAAGATTCTAGAGAAAACGTCAATGTATTTTGTATCATGTAGAACATGTTGAAACTTGGTTTGGAGAAACTTAGTTGTCATATTGTTACTCCGTATTAATTACTTAGTCATTGTATATTTAAAAAAAAAACAAGTATTTATTTAGCCTTTAAAAACATCCAATTCATAGCTTAATCAACATTTTAAATACAAACTTTAAAATCACTAAATAAAAGAACCCAAAATAAAACTTAAGTGGCCTTATTATAGAACTGAAAACCAAAATTAAATAAACTAACTAAGTCCGAATGGAAAACTTTGTAATAAACCAAATACTGTGCATTGCCACCTCGAGTCCACTCCGGCTCCATATCCACGATCTAGGTATGATCTGCAAAATGTAACGGAAGGGGTGAGTCACCTAGACTCAGTGTGCAAGTCCCCATCCCAAAAGAAAATATGCTTTTACACAGATTCAAATACAAATATGCATGTCATGCAACCCATCAACCTAGGTATCCAACCACGTCTCTCAAATCTACCCCTTGTGGTACCAAACCACTGGTGGTGCCAAACCACTGGTAACCGTAGTTACAAAAATAACATATGTGGTACCAAACCATTGGTGGTGCCAAACCACTGAGACTTAGTCACAATTTTTACAATATATGTGGGGCCAACCCACTATGTGATACCAAATCACTGGTGGCAGTCTGATAGATCATACTCCCCCTCCTCTCATTACCCATAACATATATTCATGCGAACAAAATTAGTATGATCATGCTTAACATACATAATTACGTACACAGGATATCATGCCCTCATAGATCACAATCAACACGAGAAATCATAACAACTTACCCGGCATCCTCGCTTTTACCCACAAGGGTAATTTGGTAATCATAGCCATCACTGCAGCTTTTATCAACACATAACAGTTAACATATTATGTAAAGAAAGTGTGAAAGAGTTACACACTTGGTTTTTGTATTAACGGTCCTATCGCTTCTACATTACTGTCACTCGAGACTACCACTATCGGCTATGATCTAACTCCGATGTTGGCCCGTATTCCAATGGCCAATCTCGCACTCTCGATACCGATCATTTCTTGTACTTTGGCATTGGGTTTACAGATCCAACCCCTACTGCTTGACTATTAATATTGTCCATAATAACTCCTTGGTCACTAAACCGAATGTAAACGGTGGGATCTAATTAATTAAATACTTATAGCACTAAAACGCAACCTTACCTAAACTGTCGAATCCCAGAAGTCTTTAAGAAAACGTCACCACCAACCTACCTACATTCTGCCAACACCAATATATTAAACCGATCCCTTAATCGCAACCCAACAAACACCTTTTGATATTCAGCCACAAGGATAAAAAACAAGAAAGGCCATTCGGCCGAACCTACCACCACCTACCTTTGGCTTTTCTCTAAATCAGTACTTCAAATTATAACAAGGAATGATTCGGCTTCTAGGGGCAGATAGTGAAATCGACAGGGCCTTTAAACAAATGATTTGGATTAGAAACTTTATTAAAATAGAGAAATCACAGAGAAACAAATTCCTGAAACTCACCAGATTAAAGAGGAGTACTCGGCTTATGGTGCACATTCGGGAAAAAGAGATCCCACCTATGGTTTGGCTATGGGAGAAAGGGATATGCAAAGGGAGAATTAGACTTTTAGATGAATTTTGGAGAGGGAAGTAAGGCTAAGGAATTTTGGCTGGAAGAGATAAAAGTATAAGAAAGAAAAGAGGAAAAAAATGGAAGAAAAGATGATAACAGGCCACCCAAATTTTGGTAATACACACACATGTACAGAGTTAGAGTTTCAATCAACTCCCCCATCTCCTGATAGCCTTTATCTCATCTGATAACTCAACCATTATCTTACCTTTAGAAGAGGCCACCTTGAAACCAACTCTTCCCTCTTAATTATCAGCTTTTAATTACTCAAAAAATAAAAGAAAATAAACTCCTAAATTGTAAACACTATGCCGTCCACCCATTCCCCTAGGAGTGCCAAATTTTGACCCATCAATTTGGGCCCCAAGCAGCCACACAAGGCCCAAACTCCTCCCCCTTTGATGCCACCTTCATGCCCACTTATAGCACCTCCAACTTTGGGCCATAAGCCTAACTTGCTACTAATTTAATTATCTAACTTAAATTACGTATTAACACTATTTATTAGGAAATTAAGCCGGGTTTAAGCTCGAGCCTGAGCCCACTACACACCTCAAAGCTTCAATTACCAATTTAGCCGTGCAACATACCAAATGCACAGACCCACCAAATCAGGATATTAGACCCTTAAAGAAATTTCATCCTCAAAATTTCCAATTAACTAGTAATCAAACTACCTAAGTTTCACTACTACGCTTTCACTGCGCACTCTTATTCTAAAGCCAAAATAAACACTTAGTACACTATGCTAGGGTACGCACTGATATTAACATCTAGAGCGTCCTCGTCCCCTTGGCGACGTGCTGCATAGACCAAGGCTGGCTGCCTTGCCTCAACATAGCCTGCACCTCCACAACCATGTCTTGTGCCACTGCCACCATGGACTTGACCACGGCCTCTTGATGGTTCTTGACCTCCTCTTTCCAGCGGTGCATTCTCTTGACTTGTGGGCCCTTTACTGCCTGTTGCTGCGGACAGTTTCTAACTTAGTGGTCCGTAGATCCACACCTAACACACTTCTCAGTGCCTGCCCAACACTCACCAGTATGGAACCTACCACATCGAGCACACTTTTGTGTCTAATTAGTAGCAGCCGGTCTCTCATCCTGTTTCGGCCCGTCTGACCTAGGTCTTTTCTGAGTTTGCCCAACCGCCCTTGATGATTCAAAATTCCTCTTATTTCCACTCCTATCACTATCCCGATTCAGTTTCTCAGTCCGCTTTACCTCCTCAACTATCTTAGCCTTTTCCACAAGCACAGCAAATTCCTTCTCTCGCTGTGGGGCTATCAAAATACGCAAATCATTCCTCAGGCCATCTTCGAACCTAACACAACGTTCAAGCTCCGTGGCTACCATCCCACGAGTATAACGACTAAGACATAAAAATTCAGCTTCATACGCAGCCACTGACCTACTCCCTAGCACCAGATTCAGAAATGCTCTGCGCTGCGCATCCACATAACTTGATCCAATATACTTATTCTGAAACGCTGTTTTAATGAGATTCCAGGTAATATGGTCAGCCACTGTTCCATCCTTAACCGTAAGCCACCATTGGTAGGCTTCATCCCGTAGGAGAGATATAATTCCTTTCAACTTCTCCTCCTCTATAAAGTCTAAATCATCTATTATGTGTTCTACTACATCCAACCAATACTCAGCTGAACTTAGGGCTACACCAAAAATTCCTCTAAACACTTCTGCCCCATTGGCCCTAAGCCGCTCCAGCACAGATTTTCGGGCTCTTGTGCCCATACCATTTCAAAGAACCCTCTCTAGAACCCTTAGCATCGCTTTGAGATATCTGCATCGTCTCATACCGATCTTGAAATTCTCCTTCTACGGTGATGGAACTGCCATCTCATTCCCAGATCCATGGCCAGATTCCACTAGCTCCAACACCTACCCCTACCTCGACCACGTGGCGGACGTCCTCTACCCCTTGTACTCATTCTACCGCTTCACGTTTATCTGATTAGAAATTTTATGAACTATTAGTTTTCTTCCACTAATTAACCACGAACAGTCTTATGGATAATAGTTTTAAAACTAGTCCTTTCGAATTCGTATTCACAATACAGTCTCAAGTTCATATCCTCTAGGAAACACATACATTCAATCATCAACATCCATGAATTTACGTTCATCACAGAAAAGTGTTGTTGTTGTTGTTTTACTACTCAGGGGTATTTTTGTAATTTTTTAAAATAAGGTTCATTGGTGATTTTGTAAAATAAGGGTATTTTAGTAATTTTGCAATCCGAGGGTATTTCGATAATTTTTGAGATCTGTGGGTATTTCAGTAATTTTGACATCCAGGGTATTTTGGTAATTTTTCAAATCAAGGATATTTTGATGATGTTGTTGTCGTTGCATTTTTTTTTATTTTTATTATTTTTTTTCGAAGGGGTATTTTGAAAAAAAATGTAGTTACTCTTGTAAACATATGGTTTTTGGGTAAATTTTCAAAACATAGGCATTTTACAAATTCACTGTTGGTTGGAAATTTTCACAAATCAAGTGTATTTCTTTGGAAATTTACAAAACTTAGTGGTTTTTGTTTGCAAAATAGGGTGGATGGTCCCTTTCGGGTTTTAATTATAGGTTTGGCCCATCAACAAGTCCTCATAATTAGAGTAAACAGTCACTACGCATCGGGTAAGATTCCAACGAAGAGGAGGTGAGTCACTAGGACTGCTTAAATACCAAGCTCTTTCGGATCTATTCCTAGACATGCGTATGCCTGTTGCCACACCCTAGTCTTGCGACTCGTTCATGGGCTTTGCTTAATGAGGTTAAGTCTTGTGAAATTTAGGGAGTTGTTTCAGCTAAGCTTAAAGTCCATCAAGTTCTAGATCTAATTAGTCTACGTCCCATAAAGCCCATCAAGCCCACATAGATATATAACACAAAGAGAGTTCAGAATACTTACCTGCGTGGATCGGGTGCCGGTAGACTCGAAAGCCATATCCTCAAACCAGACATTTTTCTAAAAATTTTTTTCCAAAACACCTTTAGGCCTATTTCACAGCATGAGTTTTGAACTGGGCTCTGATACGAAAATGTAACACCCCAAACCCGGCCCATGCATTTCGACCAGATCTGGCGTGTTATGGAACACATAACACTTTATCGAATTTTGAAAATACAAGTTAATTATTTAAAATTTGAATAAAGAAGTGACTTTTTGGAAATAAACCTCTTTGTATTATTATTACGTATAAATAAACCTTGTCATGATTTCATAAGTTGCATAGCATTGAAAACTACTTAGTTGAAAAAACCTAAGGCCCTTATTACATAAATATTCCCAAATGAAATAAAATAAAATTTAAAGAAATCCCAAAAATAATTTGTAGAAATAAAACTTGATGGCCCCTCGGGTCCGTCTTGGCTCCCATATCCACGATCTACTGCTCATTTGGAAGAGTAGAGAAAAGGAAAGCGTGAGTCACCAAGACTCAGTGTATAAATCTCAAAACATACAACGACCTGAGCCCACAAACGCATTATGGGCCCTGGCCCATACATGAAGGTAACAATCATAATCACATGGTAAATGATAAATAATGAATAACCCAACCCATCCTAGGTTTCCATCCTCTACACACCAACCCGTACCAGCCATCACACTATGGGGATTTCTACAATCAACCCTCCATCCGCTACACACCAAAAAGATAGTCGAACTGCCTATTCCTATTAATTAGGAATCATTGAATGTGGCATAGCCACCGATCACTATGTGACCTAACATTTGTATATGTGGGATTTCCACCACCGATCACCAAGTGACCTATCATGCACTTCCCCTTCAATATCATATTCCCACCCTATGCATACACATAAAGAAAACATCATGCAGTCATATATATTTTCCGTTACGCATAGGGAGTTCTATGTTTACGTACCTGGGATCCTTGCCTAACCCTTTTAGGGTTCCATTCGACTGTCTATACAACCTTATTCTGGCTTTTAAGCCCATAACATATATATATAGTCATACATACAGGTTTATTAGTGTGTTAAAGATCTACACACCTGATTACTCGATAAGATGATGCTTTCTATGTCGACGTAATCCTTAGTCGACACTACTGTTATCTGCCTAAGCTGTTGCTCAGAAGCCAGTCCACAACCAAGCGGCCAATTTCGAATGGCAGATACTGCTGTTTTCTTAAACTTAGGGATTTTCTCCTTGGCCTGATCCATATTTAAATCCATCACAAGTCCTTATCCAAACTACTATCACAATATTTAATTGTTAGTTCTCATTATAACCTTAAGATCTTGCATATAATGATCAAATCTAATAGAAATCTAGGGAAATCTTCTTACCTTAAAAATCCTGAAAGTAGAGACTAGCTATTTTTAGCTTTTAGATCTAATTGACCAAGCTTCCTTCAAATCCCGAATTGCCGCCCTTCATAAAACCATTAAACTATTAGCTTTTGACTTTTTCCTTTCAAGAACCGGTAATAGATCATGAGAACTAATCAAAAATTGACACTTACCTTAGCATAGGAGATTAGGCTAGCACTAGAAAGAGGATTCGGCAATGCCACTGGAAGATTTAAATGCCTAAAGTATAGAACTAATTCTCAAATAAGATGAATAAAAGAGAAGATTATGGATGCTTCTGCTATTTAGAGAAATCGGCACAAGGAGGAAAAACTGGAGAGGAGTTTCGGCTTTTGAAAAAATTGGAGAAAAGAAATTGGAGAAGGAGAGGCTAAGGGATTTCAGCACAATGGGAGAAGAAATTATGGTTTTCAATGTCAGAATCAAGGGGCTAGCCCTTCATATTTATAGATATTTTGGCACCTACTGCTAAAAACTGAAAACGCCCTTAAATTCAAGCTAAAAGAGAGGGAAAATTCGACACCCTCTTTGCTATGCAGTAGCTGAATTTTACACTCCTCTAGGCAGTGGATTTTCAGCCAACACTTCCCTTGAAGATAAGCTCCTAACTTTTCTCCTTTTTATCTATGATATTATCACTTATAAAATCCACATAATTTCTCCTATTTTTGTTTGAGCCTTGTAGCCATCCACCTATACTAACCCTAATGCCGAAATTTAACTTACTTAAATTAAAAGATTTGGGCCTCACTAAACTTAATATTTGGGCCCCTAATTCCTTGTATGTGGTGTCACCCTATTTTCATTTAAAGTGCCAAAATTGGCCTAAAAACATGGGCTCCTTGCAGCCAAAACTTGGGCCTCTTTTATTGTTAATGATGCCACCTAAAAATAATTCAATCAAGGCCTTTGCTTAATCCTAAGCCCAATTTTGAACCCCTATCACTTAAATTAACAAATTAAACATATCCTCATACTAAATGCATAGGCCCATAAATTTAGGATGTTACATTTTTATTAGCTAGCATTTTCCTTGATAAAATCTCTCTTGGCCAGCGACATTGAGGAGCAATCACAGGAATTAAAGGAAGACACCACGATAAGTCTTTAGAGAATCGCATAAATCATCAAGAGTTTCTTCTTTCTTATTCTGTAATTTTGTTCTTAGTTATTCAACATGTTTGCAAATTTTTTGATATATTTCCAATAACAATGATGAATTAATTAATTTTTTGTGAGAATGATTACATTAATTTCATAAAATTTATTTGATTCATGTTTATTATGTTCTGTACCATAGTTGTTCATGCTTTCAATTAAAATCATTTATGTATTCTATGCATTAAAATATGTTTTAATGCTTTAGAAATAGTTGATCAATCCTAACCAGATGGTAATTAATAGACGCAATGATTGGAAGGTTCTTGCTTAATTATTTTCGTGTCTCCGGTAATTATTTTTATGCGGTTTCAACTGTCTAGAAGCACACGCTATTACTTTGCCTTCCTGCATCAAAATGCAGCCTAAACCATTTAATGATGCATCACTATAAATCACAAATTCTTTACCCGACTCTGGCTGAACCAATACTGGTCCCTCAATTAACAATGCTTTCAATTGATTAAAGCTTTGCTAACATTTCTCCGACCACCCAAACTTAACATCTTTCTGCAGTAATCTCGTCAACGGTGTAGCGATCATCAAGAATCCCTTGATGAATCTTCTATAATATCCAGCTAAACCCATAAAACTCCTAACCTCAGATATATTTCTGGAAAGCTTCCAATTAATAACAACTGAAACTTTGTTTGGATCAACTTTGATACCCGCGGCTGATACAACATGTCCCAGAAATCTGACTCCTTGAAGCTAGAATTCACATTTGCTAAACTTGGCGAATAATTGCTTTTCGCAGAAAGTTTGAAAAATAATTCTAAAATGTTCAGCATGCTCTGTCTCATCCCGTGAATAAATTTAAATATCATTGATGAATGCCACGATGAATCTAGCTAAAATAGTCTAAAAATTTTGTTCATCAAATCCATAAATACTGCAGGTGCATTAGTCAAACCAAACAGCATCACAAGAAATTCATAATGTCCATACCTGGTCCTGAATGCAGTTTTTGTCACATCCAAGTCTTTAAATCATAACTGATAATAACTAGAACGAAGGTCAATCTTTTATAACACTGTTGCACATTTCAACTGATCAAACAGATCGTCAATACGCTGTAATGGATACTTATTCCTAATCGTAACTTTGTTAAGCTGTCGATAATCAATACATAATCACATTGATCCGTCATTTTTCTTAACAAATAGAACAGGTGAGCCCCAAAGAGAAAAACTGGGTCGAGCAAAACCCCTATTTGTCAACTCTTGCAAATGTGATTTCAAATCTTTCAACTCTGTAGGTGTCATTCTATAAGGATCTATCAATATTGGAGAAGTTCTCGGTACTAACTCAATAGCAAACTCAACTTCTCTAATCGACTGTAACCCGAGCAAGTCTTCTTGAAACACATCTGGATAGTCATATACCATTGGAACAAATTCTAGCTTCAAGTCAAAAACTCTAGAATCAAATATGTAAGCAAGATACGCATCACAACCATTTCAAACATAAATCTGTGCTAACGTAGCTGAAATAACATTAAACATACCATCCAGTCTATCTGATTAAATCTGAAGCTTTTCACCATTCTAATATTTAAACACAATAAACTTTCGTCTATAGTTCACAATGGCATCATGCAGAGTCATCCAATCCATGCCAAAAATCACATCAAACTCATCAAATGGTAATACCATCAAATCAACCAGAAAGTTACAACCCCGAATCATCAAAGGATAGTTTTTACAAACCTTGTCAACTAACACATACTACCTAAGGGGTTCGTTACTTTAACCACAAATTTAGTGGACTCAACAAGCAATTTCTTACTTGACACTAGATTTTTCCATTCATACTAATGTGTTGATCCCAGATCAATTAAAGTAGTAACATTAGTATCAAAGATAGAAAATGTACCAGTGATAACATCTAGTGCTGAAGCTTCCTCTCGTGCATATATTGCATAACCTCTAGTCAGTGCTTGTGCCTCGGATCTCACAGCAAAGTCTATGGTCCCAATGCGACTATAACCCATATTTCCAAGGTTCTATGGCGGTCTCCCTCTCGCGGCTGTCTTGCTCGGTCGAACAGTTTGAGCTTTTTATTTTTTGGACCTCTTAGGGACATCTCGGATAAAATGTTCTTATGAACCACATTTGAAACATGAACCATCTTTCATCTTGCACTCACCAAAATGTCATCATCTACATTGTTGAAAATCGAGCTTACGATTCTTAGCACTGCCTACGCTCGCTATAGACGCAGCCTGAGGTTTTGAACTCACATGCTGTTTACCTCGGTCTCTACTAGAACATCTGACTGAAGCGGATGAATGATTATGATATTATTTTGACTTCTTTGATAGCAATTAATAATATTTTCCCGTTGATCTCTTTCTCAAATCTCGAGCTTTATAATAAACTTTTTTTTAGCTTTGCTCAATTCTTCAGCTTTATGTGTTCGGTCAACTAAAACAACAAATTCTTTCAATTTGAGTATCCGGACTAAAAACTTTATGTTTTCGTTTAAACCGTCTTCAAACCATTTACACATGAAACTTTAGTTGGTATACATTCCCGGGCATACTTGCTCAATCTAACAAAATCCTCTCATACTTTAATACTGTCATTCAACCCTGTTTAAGCTTAAGAAACTCTTTACGTTTCTAGTCAAGAAACCTTTGACTTATGTACTTCTTCTAAAACCCTGTTTGAAAGAATTCTCAACCTACTCACTCTCTCGACACTACTGAAACCAAAGTGTTCCACCAGTAATAAGCTGAGTCTTTCAGTAAAGATACAGAACATTTTACACGTTCTTCCAGTGTACAAGAAAATTTATCAAAAATCCTGATCGTGTTTTCTAACTAGAATCTGGCCTTCTTTGGATCATCTTCAGATGTAGTTCTAAATTCTTCAGCTCCATATTTACAAATTGGGGAACTCGCATTGGTTCCAAACCCTGAGGAATTACAGAGACCGATTGGGGAACAGATGGGGGTGAGGGTCATTGAGCCATCAGGTTTGTTCGTACGAACTCGATAAACCATTCATTCATCATTCGAAAGAAGCCTTCCTTAGCCTCTCGCCCTTGGCCTTTAGATACGGGCCTACTGTCAGTCTACGCTGCCCCATGAATGGAGGCTTGCGTATTACTTTCAGCTTCATCAAAATTAGCTTCGTTGGTGACACTTTCTGTATGAAAGCATAATTCAAAATGAGTCAGGAGTTATCACACTATCACAGGTTATATAATGGCATGTATTTCTAAACTCGTATACGCTACGTTTAGTTCGAGAATCAACTAAACCATAGCTCTGATACCACTAAATGTAACACCCCTACCTGTATCTGTCGTCGTAATAAGGTTATAGAGCATTACTATAAAAATGTAAATTAAAATCATTCATTTCCAAATATTTCATAATCATAGAAAAATAATTTAAAAACTTGCATATCATCCTTTATTCAAGCCCTCAAGGCCTTAGAAATACTTTAGAAATATTTTGAGACTAAATCGGAAACATATGAAACCTTAAGGAAAAAGTTGGAAAAATTCACACTGCATCCCGTGGTCGCTACTGACTTGCACCACATGGCCAGTCACACGCCTATGTGTCTAGCCCATGGTCGAGTCTAACTTGTTTTGAAATGCAACCACGAGGGACACGGTCGAGCCACACGCCCGTGTGCTCAACTCTGTGGGAAGTTATAGGCCATTTGCAAGGCCAAAATGCCACCCCCACTTTTGGGTCATCCCTACAAGCACATACAAGCATGGCAACCAAAAACATACCAAATGGTCATCCTCTTCAACTCATTCGAATACATTTCATCACAACATCTTACATGCAATTTAGCTCAACTGAATCACAAGTATATCTATGTAATATTCACCCATAAACTTACCAATTCATTATGGTATCACTCCATCAATAATATACCATCCTTACAACACCAAAACATAGATCAATATTACAATATGCTCAACATTAACAAACCACATCACATAACTTATCTACTTATTCACAACATATCATTAACTAGCCATATCACATGGCTATTCAAATATCCCAAACATATTTCAAAACTCTATAGACTATACATGCCATACTTTAGTATATACACTTTCAAAAGGTACCATTGGGTAGTGTGATGATGATACTCAATGATCCTTGAACCTTTCGTAGCTCCAACGATCTATAAAACAAAGCAAACAAACATAAAGTAAGCTTTAAAAAGCTTAGTAAGCCATATACAAATAAACATAACATATAAACCTTCATTATTCATATCAAATATAAGATTACTAATAGCTCATTTGCACATTCATAGTTCTTCTTAGCTTATTTGTTTAGCCATTTGCTTACCAAAATATATATCGCCATGCATTACATTAGATCATAGCTCATTCATCTATATATCACATCTTACTTCATCATATCTATACACATATCTCATTTAGGTAAGTTCATATATATACTTACCTTTCATACACTTACTTAGTGTACATATCAAATGAAACAACCCAAACCCCTGGCCCACGAGCCCTGACCGGATCTGGCATGCTTCTAGGAAAAAACCATTTGAATCTTATTTGAATCTTTGCTAAAATTTTTCGTGTTTTTGAAAACAGTTGATTAGGGTTCAAGTTGAAAACATAGAAATTTTTCAAAGATTTCGTGTTGTTAAAAGTTCGAGGTTATATTTCAAAACCATGAGTTACCGGTAAAAGTCGAGTCTTTAAAGTTTGTTAATTAAATTGAAAATCATTTGTATTTTAGATGTCAAAACATTTTTCATTTATTATTAAAAAATTTGCCTACTTTAATTTGATAGTATCGTGCCATAATAAAATAATTTAAGTGCATGCATGTACAGTTTATAGTATAGCCTTATTACATCAAAATTAAACCCAAAATAAAATTTAAAGTCCTTAAATAAAATAAGATGTCCAACTAATAAAATTCGTGCTGAGCATGGTCACCACTAAGCTACTACCGACCCAGTCCATTACTGAGTGTCACCTGAAAAATATTCCCACAACGGGGTGAGTCAAACAGACTCAATGTGTACAACCAACACTAAGTCCCAACAGGTATGGCATATCAAATCATACATATTCATATAGCATTTAAATAAAATGATGCAATCCCGAACCCAAACCTAGATGCCATCCACTACACATCACCTGTACCAGCCATCACACCGTGGGGACTACTAAGTCAATCCTCCATCCGCCACACACCATCGAAGGTAGTCGCTGCAGTCGACGTGCTCATCGCCCTTATAAATTCGTGGCATAGCCACCAGATAATTATTTTGTGACATAAGTCACCACATTTAGATTTCGTGACATAAGTCACCACATTCAAATTACGTGACATAAGTCACCACATTCAGATATTGGGGTATAAAACCACCAATTCACTTCCCCTTTACATATCACCCATATGTCCCATGTCATACAAAACATGCAAATATTATGCCTTATGCTTTATTCACATTCTTATAGTTAAACTTATGTGCCATAATAGATATTTATCACAATATACTCATAGTAGGAGTAGGAAAACGTACCTGAGTACTTCGTACCATTACATGGAACCTTAGCCATAATCTTACACTTTTATATTAACACATATAGTAAATTAAAGTCAGAATCTATCAAGATTTAGTGTGGGTACACACGATTCACTTAGCGCTTTATTGAAATCCCAAAAACCTGATCTAATGCTTTTAGACCCTTAATCCCTATATTCAGCCAACCTTAAAGACTTTAGCAAAAAGCCATTCGGCTAGTTAGTTAAATCCCGAAGGACAATCGCAACCAAAATCTTACCTTGTTTCCAATTTCACTACTAATCAAATCCCGAAATTCCGTAGTCTTTCTCCCTTGGAATCGACTAACACTAGATTAATTGATTTGGTTAGTTTTCAGCTTTTGAATAAATAGTAAATAGATCTAATTCACTAAATTAGCCTTGGCCGAATATCATGGGTACTTACCTTGCGATTTTAAATCCCGAAAGTCTCCTTACTGGCCCTTAACGTTGGCTACACACAAAAGAAACACTAGATTATGGCTTATGAATATTCGGCTAACCCATAACCAAAGACTAAACACTTGATTTCGGCACATCCATGAAAAGAAGATACAACTAATTAAAAGAAGTACTTACCACCAACGTTTGCTTGTGAAGACTAACAAAGAATAGATTTTGGCTAACCGTTTTGGCTTTTAAGGCTTGCGGCAAAGAAGAGAAAATAGGCACGTTGAGATTCGGCTAGGCTTTTCAAATATGTTGGAACATTCGGCTATCACTTAAAAATAGATATAGATGGAAGAAAAGAAATATAGAAGTGGGCTAAGAGAATTCAGCAATGGCAAGTTTAAGAGAGATTTTCGCTGTAATGATCTCAAGAAATAGAAGACATAAAAGGCTACCAAATTCAGCTAAGGTTTTCAATGGCAAAATGGTCATTCGGCCATTCAAGAAAAGGTGATGAATTGGGTTTGAAAGAAAAGAGAATAGGAAGAGAGGAAATTCGGCAAGCCACAAAAGAGAAAGAAAAAGATGAATGCTTACAACAAAAATTTGGCTCACACTCCTTCACACTCTTCAAAGCCGAAAATACAAGCCCCTAGAGTCCTCTATTCGGCCACTACATCCTCTCTTATCAAATCCCCTAATTCACTCTTCCTTAGCCAAATCCTTAACACTCCAACCCAATCTATACTTCCTTCCTCCAGAGTCCATGTGCCGTCCATCTCTTGCTCCACTATACAAAGAAAATAAAATCTCCCTTAATTTGCTTCCCTTGTGACTCGAACCTTGGCCCATTTACACCTGTTGGTGGCGTCATTTACAAAGGCCCTAAGTGGCGCCTCCAAGCCACTTAGACAAGCCCATCTTTGTGTCTAATTTCCCCCATTTATTTCCTTAAGGCCTAACAGGCTTAACTCCCTCTTTTAGACTTAAAATTAAATAATTTCTAAGGCATTCACCTACACACTAAGGTTCACAAAATTCATAGAACACATTCAGAATATTCATAAGCATGCTATTTCACACAATTTAGCAATAATGCATAAGCCATAATCTAAGATATTACAGTTCTACCTCCTTAAAATAATTTCATCCTCGAAATTACCTGGCTAGAATAAGTGGGGGCACTGCTGTCATATTGCTTCTTCTGGCTCCTAAGAAGCTTCCTCCGATCCATGGTTACACCACAACACTTCGACCAAAGGGACCGACTTCCTCCGAAGCACCTTCACATCTCGTTCCAAAATCTGAATTGGCTCTTCCTCATAAGATAGATCTGGTCTCAGCTCCACCTCTTCAACCGATACTACGTGAGACAAATCCGATCGATAACAACGTAGCATGGCAACTCTAACTGGTATGCCACTGGTCCAACTCGCTTCAATACCCGATAAGGTCCTATAAACCTTGGACTCAACTTCCCTTTGCGACCAAATCTCATCACCTTCTTCTAAGACGGGACTTTCAGAAACACTTGATCCCCCACATCAAATTCTATTTCCTTTCGTCTGAGATCTGCATACGACTTTTGCCTATCAGATGCTTCCTTCAATCATGCTCGAATTACCTCAACCTTTTCTTCAGACTCTGCCACCATTTCTGGACCCAAAACTCGACGTTCCTCTAATTCTGTCCAACACGTAGGAGTGCAACACTTTTGTCCATACAGTGCTTCGTACGGTGCCATCTGAATACTTGCCTGATAGCTGTTATTGTACGTGAATTCTGCTAGAGGCAAATATCCTTCCCAACTTCCTCTGAAGTCTATCACACAACCCTTCAACATATCCTCTAGCACTTGTATTACTCGCTCAGACTGGCCATCCGACTGTGGATGAAAAGCCATACTGAAATCCAATCTAGTGCCTAAAGCCTGATGTAGAGCTTTCCAAAACTGAGACGTGAACCTCGGGTCCCTATCCGAGATAATCGACACCGGCACTCCATGCAACCTTACAATCTCTGCTACATACAACCTTGCTAGCTTCGCAAAGAATAGTCAACGTGCACGGGAATGAAATGCGCAGACTTTGTCAGTTGATCCACTATCACCCACACCGAGTCCTTCTTAGTAGGCATAAGGGGAAGCCCACTAACGAAGTCCATGGTAATTCTCTCCCACTTCCACTACGGGATCTTAATCGGCTGAAGCAATCCTGACGGAACATGGTGTTCAGCCTTAACTTGCTGACACGTTAAGCACTTGCCAACAAATTCAGTCACTTCCCAGCTAAGACCAGGCCACCAAAACTGTTCCCTTAGATCCTTATACATCTTACTGCCTCTAGGATGCGTAGCATAAGGGCTACTATGCGATTCCCGAAGAATCTTTTGCCTAAGTTCTTCATTCTTCGGCATACAGACCTTACCCTTAAAGCATAATACTCCCTCGTCATTAATACCATAATCTTTCAACTCTTCATTCTGTACTTGTTGCAACTTGACCCTTATATCTTCATCCATTAACTGACTTTCCTTCACCTTACTCAACCATGTCGGTTTGACTTGCAATTCTGCCAGCAGACTTCCATCGTCATACAAGCTCAAATGTGCGAACATTGCCCTCAGATCTGACACAACTTTTTGACTTAGGGCATCTGCCACCACATTCGCCTTGCCTGGGTGATAATCTATGGAACAATCGTAGTCCTTTAATAATTCCACCCACCTTCGTTGTCTCAGATTCAACTTCTTATGGGTCAGCAGATACTTCAAGCTTTTGTGGTCCGTGTAGATTACTGACTTTTCTTCATATAAGTAATGCCTCCACACTTTAAGAGCAAAGACCACTGCCGCCAATTCCAAGTCATGCGTCGGGTAGTTAACCTCGTGTGACCTTAGTTGTCGAGATGCATAAGCGACTACTTTCCCATCTTGCATAAGGACACCTCCCAATCCTGTAAGGTAAGCATTACAGTACACTACAAAATCCTTTCCGGCCTCGGGCTGAATTAAAACTAGAGCTTTGGTTAAGACTCTTTTAAGATTCTCAAAGCTCTCCTATTGCTTATCGGTCCATACGAAAGGTACTTCCTTTCTCAACAAAATAGTTAGAGGCGCGGCTATCGACGAGAACCCTTCCACGAACCTTCGATAATAGCCTGCTAATCCTAAGAAACTCTGAACTTCCGCCACAAACTTAGGGGGTTTCCAATCCAAAATTGCCTCAATCTTCTGAGGATCCACCCTTATTCCTTCAGCAGATACCACATGTCCTAAAAACGTAACCACCTTAAGCCAAAATTCACACTTGCTGAATTTGGCGTAGAGCTTCTTCTCCCTCAACACTTCAACACAACTCGGAGGTGCTCATCGTGTTCTTCCTCAAACTTTGAATATACCAAGATATCGTCTATGAACACAATAACAAACTGGTCCAGATAGGGTTGGAAAACCCGATTCATCATGTCCATAAACGCGGCTGGGGTGTATTTGTCATTCAAATGGCATTACCAAGAACTCATAATGCCCATACCTTATGCGGAAAGCTATCTTATGGATATAAGCCTCCTTCACCTTAAGCTGATGATATCCAAACCTTAGATCTATCTTTGAGACTACTGCGTCCCCCTTAAGTTCATTGAACAAGTCGTCTATCCTTTGCAACGGATACTTGTTCTTGATGGTCAGCTTATTCAACTGACGATAATCTATGCACATGCGCATAGTTCCATCCTTCTTCTTCACAAACAAAACCGGTGCTCTCCATGGAGACACATTGGGTTGAATAAACCCACGGTCTAGTAATTCTTAGATCTGAGCCTTGAGCTCAACCAACTCCTTTGGTGCCATTCTGTATGGGGCGATTGACACAGGAGCTATTCCCGACAGCAAATCAATTCTGAACTCCACTTCTCTATCCGGGGGTATTTTAGGTAACTCTTTCAGAAAAACATCCACAAACTCCCTTACGGTTCTAAATCCACTAACTCCCCCTTCTTTCGCATCCAACGCACTAATGAAGGCCAAAAATGCCTTGCACCCTTTTCGTACCATATTATCAGCCTTCAAAGCAAAAACTACGTTAGACAAGTAGTTCCTTCTTTCTCCTATCATAACTATCACCTCATTCTCTGGGGTCCTTAACTCCATTCGTTTGGCTGCACAATCCAATATAGCCCGATGCTCCACTAGCCAGTCTATACCAAGTATGAGATCAAATTCCCCGAAGGGTAATTCCGTTAAGTCGGTAAAAAATACCGCTCCCTGAAGCTCAAAAGGCACACTCCAAAATATATTGTTCACTACTACGGTTTGACCTAGTGGGCTTACTACAGTCATCTCCCTACTAGATAGTTCAGAGGCTATTCCTAGAGTTTCAACTACTCTACATGCAACATAAGAATAGGTCGAGCCCACATCAATCAGAGTAACATAATGCTTGCCAAATATAAGGAACGTACTGGTTATGATGTCCGGCGCGTCTCCGTCCTCCCTCTGATGAACTACATAAACTAAACCCGACTACCTGGCCTCCGTGTTACCAACACCTCGGCTCGGTGTTCCCCATCCTCTACAAGTACCATTTCCTCTTCCATTCGAACCACGGCCCCGCTGAGGCTGCTGTCCACCCCTTTCAGCCTGGTTAGGACCTTGACTTACTGGTCATCCCCCTTCGGATCTCATAGGACATTCCTTAATCATGTGGTCCTTGGACCCACACTTGAAGCATCCTCCCGTCTTCTTCCAACACTCTCCTAAATGCTTCTTCCCATATTGGGCACAAGTACGATACTGCCCTCTAATAGTAGCTTACTGACCTCGCGGCCCATCAACTCTAGGCCTCTTTTGCTTATTCCTAGAAGACCCTGAAGATCCAAAGCCTCTCTTCTGCCTATTTTGATCAATGTTCTGCCTTACAGAATCTTTGATACCCTCGGCCACCTTAGCCTTCTCCACCAACACAGCAAACTCCCGCTCTTGTTATGGAGCTATCAATAGTCTCAAGTCATCCCTCAGCCCGTCCTCAAATTGGACATACCGCTCATGCTCGGTTGACACTATGCCTCGAGCATAATTGCTCAGCCTTAGGAATTCAGCTTCGTACTCTACCACGGACTTGTTCCCTTGAACCATCCTCGAAATGCCTTCCTCTGTGCATCGATGTAATGAGTACCAACACACTTCTTCTGGTATGCCGCCTTAGCATAATCCCAAGTGAGTTCCTCAGCTGTAGCACCATCCCGAACCGTGAGCCACCATTGATATGACTCATCACGGAGAAGCGACACCAACCCTTTCAGTTTTTCCTCGGCAGTTAAATCGAGCTCATCTACAATCCGCTCAGTCACCTCCAACCAATACTCAGCGGCACTGGGTGCCACACTAGATACACCACGAAACACCTCAGCTTCGTTGGCTCGAAGTCGCTCAGGTACCGACTTTTGAGCTCCCATGCCTCCACCTGCTCTAGCCACCCTTTCCAAGACCCGCAGCATCGCCTATGACACTGCGTCATCCCCCGTCTGATCCTGATATTCTACATCAGTGGCTGGTGGTGGTGGTGGCATTTCATTTTCAGATCCTTATCCAGATCTAACGGGTTCCGACACAGTCAGTCGGCCTCTACCACGGCCTCGCACGTTACGTCCATGTCCCATTGAATTCATACCTCCAATTTGCGTTTATCTGATTAAAGAATTTTATGAATTAGTTTTGTTCCACTAATTTATCATGAACAGTCTTATGTTCAATAGTTCTAGGGAGTAGTTCTTTCGATTTCATACACATACAATCTCAATTCATTCATTCAATCACATTTATGAACTTGCGTTCATTACAGAGAAATGTTGTAGTTGTCGTTCTTTGTTGTTTTCCACTACCTAGAGGTATTTTCATAATTTTATCCTATAGGTGTATTTCGGTAATTTTACAAATTAAGGTATTTGAAAATGTTGCAAAATATAGATTGTTGGTATTTTACAAAATTAAAATACTTGCTGGAAAAATTTCAAGGGTGAAATGGTAATTTTATACACTAGGGGTATTTTTGTAATTTTACAAGCTAGGGTTATTTCGGTAATTTTTCAAAAAATATGGTTCCAGGTGACCTTTCAAAACAAGGGTATTTTTAAAGATTTCTAATTTGAGGGTACTTCGGTAATTTTCCTTACTGAGGGTATTTTGGTTATTTTTTCAGGTTAAGGGTAATTTGGTCATTTTGCAAATCAGGGGTAATTTCGTAAATTTTCCAAATCAGAGTATCTTAATATTTTTAAAAATAGAGTTTTTGGATATTTGTAAGGTAAGAGAATCTTAATAAAAACTGTGGGTAGTTTGGAAATTTTATGAACCAAGGGCATTTTAGTAATTTTTCCAACCAGGGTTATTCGGATAACTTTATAAATCAAGAATATTTTGGGAAAAAATTCAAAATAGTTTTCCTACACATCAAAGGGATAATTTGGGGGTTTTTAAAATTAAGGTTTTTATAAAAATATGGCTAGTCCCTTTCGGGTTTTAGTTATTGGATTTAGCCTGTGGTTGAGTCCTCTTGGTTAGGGTGAACCGTCGCTATGCACTAGGTAGGATTCGAGTGGAAAGGAGGTGAGTCACTAGGACTGCTTAAATAGATAGCTCCCACTGAAACCAATCCTAGACATGCGCACAATGGTTGCCACACCCTAACTCGGCGACTTAGACACATGTTTGTTTAATTGTGCATTGAAGTTTTATGTAATTCTCGTGTTGGGAAAAACTAGTCTTAGGGTTTAATTCCTAGTCCACTAATCTACGTCCCTATATATTCCCACATACAATTCACAGAAGAGTTAGGAGTACTTACCTGGTGGACTTCGAGCCGGAGACTCAGGTGCCATGCCAGAAACCCTGCTCATTTCTTAGAAAAATCCATTTTAAAGAGAGAAAATGTTTTGGGCCCTAAAAGCCCTCAAGGTCGAGTTTTGAATCGGGCTCTGATACCAAGCTTGAAACATCCCAAACCCGGCCCACGAGCCCTGACCGGATCTGGCATGCTTCTAGGAAAAACCATTCGAATCTTATTTGAATCTTTGGTAAAATTTTTTGTGTTTTTGAAGTTCAAGTTGAAAACATAAAAATTTTTCAAAGATTTCGTGTTGTTAAAAGTTCGTGGTTATATTTCAAAACCATGAGTTACCGGTAAAAGTCGAGTCTTTAAAGTTTGTTAATTAAATTGAAAATCATTTGTATTTTAGATGTCAAAACATTTTTCATTTATTATTAAGAAAATTTGCTTACTTTAATTTGATAAGTATCATGCCATAATAAAATAATTTAAGTGCATGCATGTACAGGTTTATACTATAGCCTTACTACATCAAGAATAAACCCAAAATAAAATTTAAAGTACTTAAATAAAATAAAATGTCCAACTAATAAAATTAAATGTGAGCATGGTCACCACTAAGCTCCTGCCGACCGGTCCATTACTGAGCGTCACCTGAAAAATATTCCCACAACGGGGTGAGTCAAATAGACTCAATGTGTACAACCAACACTAAGTCCCAATAGGTATGGCATGTCAAATCATACATATTCATATAGCATTTAAATAAAATGATGCAATCCCAAACCCAAACCTAGATGCCATCCGCTACACATCACCCGTACCAGCCATCACACCGTGGAACTACTAAGTCAACCCTCCATCCGCTACACACCATCGAAGGCAGTCGCTGCAGTCGACGTGATCATCGCCCTTATAAATTCATGGCATAGCCATCAGATAATTATTTTGTGACATAAGTAACCACATTCAGATTTCGTGACATAAGTCACCACATTCAAATTACGTGATATAAGTCACCACATTCAGATATTGGGGTATAAAACCACCAATTCACTTCCCCTTTACATATCACCCATATGCCCCATGTCATACAAAACATGCAAATATTATGCCTTATGCTTTATTCACATTCTTATAGTTGCACTTATGTGCCATAACATATATTTATCACAATATACTCATAGTAGGAGTAGGAAAACGTACCTGAGTACTTCGTACCATTACATGGTACCTTAGCCATAATCTTACACTTTTATATTAACACATATAGTAAATTAAAGCCGTAAATCTATCAAGATGTAGTGCGGGGTATACACTTGATTCACTTAGCGCTTTATTGAAATCCCAAAAACCCGATCTAATGCTTTTAGACCCTTAATCCCTATATTCGGCCAACCTTAAACACTTTAGAAAAAAAGCCATTCGGCTAGTTAGTTAAATCCCGAAGGACAATCGCAATCAAAATCTTACCTTGTTGTCGATTTCACTACTAATCAAATCCTAAAATTCCGTAGTCTTTCTGCCTTGGAATCGGCTAACACTAGATCAATTGATTTGGTTAGTTTTCGGCTTTTGAATAAATAGTAAATAGATTTAATTCACTAAATTAGCCTTGGCCGAATATCATGGGTACTTACCTTGCAATTTTAAATCCCAAAAGTCTCCTTACTGCCCCTTAACGTTGGCTACACACAAAAGAAACACTAGATTATGGCTTATGAATATTTGGCTAACCAATAACCAAAGACTAAACACTTGATTTTGGCACATCCATGAAAAGAAGATACAACCGATTAAAATAAGTACTTACCACCAACGTTTGCTTGTGAAGACTAACAGAGAATAGATTTTGAAACACCCTAAATCGGCCCACAAGCCCTGACCGGATCTGGTACGCTTCTAAAGAAAAACCTTTCAAATCCTAATTGGGCTTTGCCAAAAACTTATGTCATTTTGAAAACAGTTGATTTGGGTTGGGCTTAAATTAAAAAAAACCGTGTTGTGTAGATGTTAATACATTCAACTCTAAGACATAAAAAAACCGTGTTGTGTATTGTGACATAAGCCACCACATTCGGATATTGTGACATAAGTCACCACATTCTTATATTGGGGTATAAAACCACCAATTCACTTCCCCTTTACATGTCACCCATATGCCCCATGTCATGTAAAACATGCAAAAATTATGCCTTATGCTTTATTCACATTCTTATAGTTGCACTTATGTGCCATAATAGATCGTATTATATTCCTAGTAGGAGTAGGAAAAATGTACCTGAGTACTTTGTACCATCGTATGGTAACTTAGCCACATTCACATTATTATAACATATATATTAAATCTTGCCTTACATCTATTAAGAGATAGTGTGGAGTACACACCCAATTTACTTAGCAATTCACTGAAAGCCCGAAAACTCGATCTATCGCTTTAGATCTTTAATTCCTATATTCGGCCAACCCTAACATGTTAGTAAAAAGCCATTCGGCTATAAAACCAAATCCTAATAGGTTATTGTAATCAAATTCTTACCTTGGTTGCCGATTTCACTATTATTAAAATCTGAAAAACTTTGTGTTATTCCTTCATTCAATCGGCCAATTCTAGATCATTCGACTTGGTTAGTATTAAGCTTTTAAGTAAATAAGAATTAGATCTTAAATCACTAATAGACCTTGGTCGAATGTACCTATGTGCTTACCTTGTGATTTGAAATCCCGATAACTTATCACTTGTCTTGAGGAGATGTCGAAATACCTATAGGCATTGGTTAGATTTAATTCTAACTTTAAGTCACATAAAAGTGGCCTATGGTCGAATACATGCCTTATCTTAAATCTTAGAAATCCCGAAACTTTGTTGTGCTTTTCTTTGTAGTAGATAACTACTGAATCCCGGAAGACCCCCTTAATATTCAAATCGGCAGCACCTTTACTTCAATCCCTAGAGCTATTCGGCTATGGCCTGAATGCTAACCACTCGATTTCAGTTTTTGATGAACACTATAGGATTTCGGCTTTAACAAGGGAAAACAAAGAGAGAGTATGGGCTTAGGAAGAATCGGCTATGGTGGGTTTTGAGAGGAGGGTATTCGGCCTTTGATGAAAAAGAAGAAGAAAAAGATGAAGAATTCAGCTTTGAAGGATACTAGAGAGATTCGACTCACAAGGATGAAAAAGAGGAATACGAGGCTTAGAAAGAATCAAGACTAGTGGAATTTGGGAGAAGTTTCTGCTAGAACACGTGGTATTTCACTTTGGAAAAAATAAAAGAGAAGAGAGGAGTTTTACTTGAGAATTCAAGAGAGGAAAAGAGAGTGAGGAATAGCCACCCTTTTCCTTTTCGCCAAAATTAGTCTACCTAGAGACCCTTATTCGCCAACACTTATTATCCTACCTTAGCCAAATTCCAAAAGAATTTGACCTCATCTTAAACTCTTCCCATAGACTTCTTTTTGCCATCCACTACTGCTTCTTGTTGCCGAAAATAAAAGCTTCCATTTAGCTTCCCATGCGACTCTAACCTTGGCCCATTTACCCTGCTGGTGGCGTCATTCCCAGAGGCCCTAAGTGGAGCCTCCGGGCCACTTTTCCAAGCCCGTTTGTGTGTTTTATTTCCCCCATTTATTTTCTTAAGGCCTATCAGGCTTAACTCCCTCTTTTAGACTTAAAATTAAATAATTTCTAAAGCGTTCACCAACTCACTAAGGTTAATAGAACACATTTATACATACAAAGGCATGCTTTCACATTCAATTAAGCAATTATGCATAAGCCATAGTCTGGGATTTTACAGTTCTACCCCCTTAAAATAATTTCATCCTCAAAATTACCTGGCTAGAATAGGTGGGGGTATTGTTGTCTCATCGCTTTTTCTGGCTCCCACAAAGCTTCCTTCGATTCATGATTTCGCCATAACACTTTGACTAAAGGTACTGACTTCCTCCGTAACACTTTCACATCTCGTTCCAATATCTGAATCGGCTCCTCTTCGTAGGACAGGTCTGGCCTTAACTCCACCTCTTCAACTGAAACTACGTGAGATGGATCTAATTGATATCGACGTAGCATGGAAACATGGAATACGTCGTGCATCTGCTTTAATTTCGATGGCAATTCCAACTGGTACGCCACTGGTCTGATTCGCTTCAACACCTGATAGGGCCCTATGAACCTTGGACTTAGCTTCCCTTTTTCGACCAAATCTCATCACCTTCTTCCAAGGCGATACTTTAAGGAACACTTGATCTCTCACATCAAATTCTATCTCCTTCCGTTTGAGATCTGCGTACGACTTTTATCTATCGGATGCTTCCTTCAATCGAGCTCAAATTATACTAACCTTCTCCTCCAATTTCGCTACTAACTCTGGACCTAAAATTTGACGTTCTCCCAACTCTGTCCAACACGTAAGAGTGCGGCACTTCCGTCCATACAATGCCTCGTATGGTGCCATCCGTATACTGGCCTGATAGCTGTTGTTGTAAGCAAATTCCGCTAGAGGCAAATATTCTTCCCAACTTCCTCTGAAGTCTATCATCACACAGCCTCTTAACATATCCTCTAGCACTTGGATCACTCGTTCAGACTGCCCGTTAGATTGTGGGTGAAAAGCCATGCTGAAATCCAATTTGGTGCCTAAAGCCTGATGTAGAGCTTTCCAAAATTGAGACGTGAACCTCGGATCCCTATCCGAGATAATTGATATCGATACTCCGTGCAACCTTACAATCTCCGCTACATACAACCTTGCTAACTTTTGTAGGGAGTAGTCAACCCAAACTGGAATGAAATGCGCGGACTTTGTCAGCCGATCCACTATCACCCATACCGAGTCCTTCTTAGTAGGCGTAAGGGGAAGCCCACTAACGAAGTCCATGGTAATTCTCTCCCACTTCTATTGGGGAATCTATATTGGCTCAAGCAATCTTGATGAACTTGGTGTTCAAATTTTAACTTGTCGACACGCCAAACATTTGCCAACAAATTTAGTAACTTCCCGCTTAAGACTGCCACCAAAACTGCTCCTTAGGTCTCTGACATTTTACTACCTCCGGATGCATAGCATAAGGGTTACTATGCGATTCTCAAGAATTCTTTGTCTAAGCTCCTCGTCCTTCTAAGATACAAACCTTACCCTTAAAGCACAATACTCCTCATCATTAACACCATAACCTTCCAACTCTCCATTCTCAAGCTTGTCGCAACTTAACACTTAGATCCTCATCCACCAACCGACCCTCCTTCACTTCATTCAACCACGCTGGCTTAACTTGCAGCTCGCCAATGAGACTTCTATCATCATACAAGCTCGGATGTGCGAACATCGCCTCGGATCGTATACACAACCTTCCAACTTAGAGCATCCGCCATTACATTCGCCTTACCTGGGTAATATTCTATGTAACAATCGTAGTTCTTTAATAGTTCCACCCACCTTCGCTGTCTTAAGTTCAACTCCTTCTGAGTCGACAAGTATTTAAGACTCGTGTGGTCTGTGTAGATCACCGACTTCTCTCCATATAAATAGTGCCTCCACACCTTAAGGGAAAAGACCACTGTCGCCAATTCCAAGTCGTGCGTCGGGTAGTTAACCTCGTGTGGTCTTAACTATCGAGACGCATAAGCGACTACTTTTCCATCTTGCATAAGGACACCTCCCAATCCTGTATGGGAAGCATCACAATACACTACAAAATCCTTCCCCGCCTCCAGTTAAATCAAAACTGGTGCTTCGATCAAAACCTTCTTAAGCTTCTCGAAGCTCTCCTGTTGCTTATTGGTCCACATAAAAGGCACTTCCTTCCTTAATAACTTTGTTAAAGGCATGACTATCGATGAGAACCTTTCTACAAACCTTCTATAATAGCCTGCCAATCCTAAGAAACTCCGAACTTCTGCCACAGGCTTAGGGGGTTTCCAATCTAGAACTGCCTCAATCTTCCGAGGATCCACCCTTATTCCTTCAGTAGATACCACATATCCTAAAAACGTAACCTCTTTAAGCCAAAATTCACACTTGCTGAATTTTGCGTAGAGTTTCTTCTCCCTCAACATTTGCAACACAACTCGGAGGTGCTCATCGTGTTCTTCTTCAGACATTAAATATACCAAGATATCGTCTATGAACACGACAATGAACCGATCCAAATAGGGTTGGAAAACTCGAATCATCATGTCTATAAACACGACTGCGGCATTAGTCAAACCGAACGACATTACCAAGAACTCATAATGCCCGTACCTTGTTTGAAAAGTCGTCTTATGGATATCAGCCTCCTTCACCTTAAGCTGATGATATCCAGACCTTAGATCTATCTTCGAGAAAACCACGGCTCCTTTAAGCTGATCGAACAAGTCATCTATCCTTTGCATAGGATACTTGTTCTTGATGGTCAGCTTGTTCACCTGTCGATAATCTATGCACATGCGCATAGTTCTGTCCTTCTTCTTCACAAACAAGACCGATGCTCCCCATGGAGACACACTGGGTCGAATAAACCCACGGAGCGATTGACACAGGAGTTGTTCTTGGCAATAATTCAATTCCAAACTCCACCTCCCTGTTCGGGGGTATTCTTGGTAACTCCTCCAGAAAAACATCCACAAACTCCCTTACGGTTCTAACTCCACTAACTCCCCCTTCTTTGGCATCCAAATTACTAATGAAGGCCAAAAATGCCTTGCACCCCTTCCGAACCATCTTATCCGCCTTTAATGTCAAACTATGTTAGACAAGTAGTTTTGTCTTTCTCCTATCATAACTATCCCTTCATCCTCCGGGGTCCTTAACTCCATTCGTTTGGCTGCACAATCTAATACAGCTTGATACTCTACTAGCCAATCCATGCCAACTATGAGATCGAACTCTCCAAAAGGTAATTCCATTAAATCATTGAAATACTGTTCCTCAAGCTCCAAAGGTACTCTCAAGCATCTTATTCACCACTACGCTTGACCTAGTGGGCTTACTACAGTCATCTCCCTACTAGAAAGTTCAGAGGCTATGCCTAGTGTTTCAACTATACTACATGCAACATAAGAATGGGTCGAGCCCACATCAATCAAAGCAACATAGAGTTTGCTAAAAATATGAAACGTACCGATTATGACGTCCGGCGCGTCTCCGTCTTCTCTTCGACGAACCACATAAACTAGACCCGACTGTCTGGCCTCCGTGTTACCAACACCTCAGGCCGGTGCTCCTCGTCCTCTCTGGCATCAGATTACCTCTACCACCGAATCAGAACCTCGCGGTGGCTGGCTCATCCCACCTCTTCCACTGGTTAGATCCTTGACCTCATCGATTGCCCCTTCGGTTCTCTCGGGACAATCCTTAATCATGTGGTTCTTGGGCCCACACTTGAAGCATCCTCCCGTCTTTTTCCAACACTCTCCAAAATGCTTCTTCCCACACTGATCACAAGTACGATACTGCCCTCTAGCAGCAGCTTGCTGACCTCGCGGCCCATCAACTCTAAGCCTTTTTTTGCTCATTCCTAGATGGTCTCAATGATCCAAAACCTTTTTTCTGCCTATTTTGATCAGTGTTCTGCCTTATAGAATCCTTGATACCCTCGGCTACCTTATCCTTTTCCACTAACACAACAAATTCCCGCTCCTATTGCGGGGCTATTAATAATCTTAGGTCATCCCTCACTCCATCCTCAAAACGAACACACTGCTCATGCTCAGTTGACAGTATGCCTCGAGCATAATGGCTCAGCCTTAGAAATTTAGCCAGATTTCACTACGGACTTGTTCCCTTGAACCAGCCCCAAAAATGCCTTCCTCTGAGCATCGATATAATGAGTACCCACATACTTCTTCTGGTATGCCGCCTTAGCATATTCCCAAGTGAGTTCCTCAGCACCATCCCGCACCATGAGCCACCATTGATATGACTCATCGCGGAGAAGCGATACCAACCCTTTCAGCATTTCCTTGTCGATTAAGTCTAGCTCATCCATAATCCGCCATCGCCTCCAACCAAGATTCAGCAGATCTGGTGCCACACTGATACACCACTAACACCTCACTCATTGGCTCGAGTCACTCAGGTACCGACTTCTGAGCTCCCATGCCCCCACCTGCTCCAACCACCCTTTCTAAAACCCACAGCATCACCTGTGACACTGCGTCATCCCCGATCTAATCCTGATATTCCACATCAGCGACTGGTGGTGGCGGTGGTGGCATTTCGTTCTCAGATCCTTGACCCGATCTAACGGGTTCAGACACGGTCATTCGGCCTCTTCCACGGCCATGCACATTACGACCATGTCCTCTTGAATTCATACTTTCGCTTAGTGTTTATCTGATTAAAGAATTTTATGTATTAGTTTTGTTCCACTGATTTAACACGAATAGTTTTATGTTTAATAGTTTTAAGAAGTAGTTCTTTCGATTCATACACATACAGTCTCACATCATTCATTTAGTCACACACAAGAACTTGCGCCCATTACAGAGAAATGTTGTAATTGTCGTTGTTCGTTATTTTCCACTACCTAGGGGTATTTTCGTAATTTTGTCCTATAGGGGTATTTTGGTAAATTTTCAAATTAGGGTATTTGAAAATGTTGCAAAATATAAATTATTGATATTTTACAAAAATTAAAATACTTGCTAGAAAAATTTCAAGGGTAAAATGGTAATTTTATACGCTAGGGGTATTTTTTAAATTTTTCAAGCCAAGGTCTGTTCGGTAATTTTTCGCAAAATATGGTTCCTCGTTACTTTTCAAAACAAGGGTGTTTTTAAAGGTTTTTAATTTGAGGGTACTTCGTTGATTTTCCTTACTGAGGGTATTTTGGTCATTTGTACAGGTTAGGGGGTAATTTGGTCATTTTGCAAATCAGGGGTAATTCCGTAAGTTTTCCAAATCAGGGTGTCTTTATATTTTGTAAAGTTTTTGGATATTCTTGCAAAGTATGGAAATTTTATTGAAATCAAGGGTAATATGGAAATTTTAGAACCAAGGGCATTTTAGTAATTTTTTACCACTAGGGGTATTTAGGTAATTTGTAAATTAAAAATTCTTAGAAAGTTTATTTTCAAAAATAATAATTTTCACAATTCAAAAGGGTAGTTTGTTGACCTTTAAAACTAGGGTTTCCATAAAACGTGGCTAGTCCCTTTCGGTTTTAATTATTGGATTTAGCCTGTGGTCGAGTCCTCTGGTTAGGGTGAACCAAGCTACGCACTGTAGGATTCGAGTGGAGAGGAGGTGAGTCACACTAACCGCTTAAATACCAAGCTCCCACGAAACCAATCCTAGACATGTGCACAATGGTTGCCACACCCTAACTCGGCGACTTAACCACATGTTTGTTTAATTAGGCACTTAAAATTTTATGTAATTGTTGGGGTAACCTAGTCCTAGGGTTCAAGTACTTATCATACTAATCTACGTTCCATTTTTACCCTTCTACAAATCATACAATAATTCACACAATGGATAAGGGTACTTACCTGGTGGACTTCAGGCCGGAGACTCAGGTGCCATGCCAGAAAACCTTCTTATTTCTTAGAAAAACCCAATTTTCCAAAAGAAGACGTTTTGGGCCCTAAAAGCCCTCAAGGTCGAGTTTTGAACCGGGCTCTGATACCAAACTGAAACACCCCAAACCAGCCTACAAGCCCTAACCGGATCTGGTATGCTTCTAAAGAAAAACCTTTCAAATCCTATTTGGGCTTTGCCAAAAACTTATGTGATTTTGAAAACATTTGATTTGGGTTGGGCTTAAATTAAAAAAAAAAACCGTGTTGTTTAGATGTTAATACATTCAACTCTAGTATTTATGAGAAATTTACTTTAATTAGATAATAATCGTATCATACTAAGAAGTTTGAAAGCATGCATAAACAATTTAATCCTTTGGCCTTATTACATCAAATAAAAACCCAAAATAATTCAAAACTTAAATAGAACTAATAAAATGAAAACAGTTTCTGAGCTTTGCATGGCCACCGCCGAGCTCCGTCAATCTCGGTCCATCACCGATCATCACCGAAAATATTCCCACAACGACGTGAGTCAAATGACTCAATGTGTACAATCAACACTAAGTCTCAATAGATATGGCATATCAAATCATACATATTCACATAGCATTTAAATAAATGATGCAAACCCGAACCCAAGCCTATATAACCATCCGCTACACATCACCCGTACCAACCATCACACTGTGGGGACTACTAAGTCAACCCTCCATCCGCTACACACCATCGAAGGCAGTCGCTACAGTCGACGTGCACATCGCCCTTATAATTTTTTGGCATAGCCACCAGATATATATATTTGTGACATAAGTCACCACATTTATATATTGTGACATAAGTCACCACATTTAGATATTGTGACATAAGTCACCACATTCTTATATTGGGGTATAAAACCACCAATTCACTTCCCCTTTACATATCACCCATATGTCCCATGTCATGCAAAACATGCAAAAATTATGCCTTATGCTTTATTCACATTCTTATAGTTGCACTTATGTGCCATAATAGATTGTATTATATTCCTAGTAGGAGTAGGAAAAACGTACCTGAATACTTTGTACAATCGTATGGTAACTTAGCCACATTCACATTATTATAACATATATATTAAATCTTGCCTTACATCTATTAAGAGATAGTGTGGAGTACACACCTGATTTACTTAGCAATTCACTGAAATCTCGAAAACTCGATCTATCGCTTTAGATCTTTAATTCCTATATTTGGCCAACCCTAACATGTTAGTAAAAAGCCATTTGGCTATAAAACCAAATCCTAATAGGATTATTGTAATCAAATTCTTACCTTGGTTGCCGATTTCATTGTTATTCAAATTCGAAAAACTTTGTGTTATTCTTTCCTTCAATCGGCCAATGCTAGATCATTCGACTTGGTTAGTTTTAAGCTTTTAAGTAAATAAGAATTAGATCTTAAATCACTAATAGACCTTGGCCTAATGTACCTATGTGCTTACCTTGTGATTTGAAATCCCGAAAACTTGTCACTTGTCTTGAGGAGATGTTGAAATACCTATAGGCATTGGTTAGATTTAATTCTATCTTTAAGTCACATAAAAGTGGTCTATGGCCGAATACATGCCTTACCTTAAATCTTAGAAATCCCGAAACTTTGTTGTGCTTTTCTTTGTAGTCGACAGCTACTGAATCCCAGAAGACCCCCTTAATATTAAAATCGGTAGCACCTTTACTTCAATCCCTAGAGCTATTCGGCTATGGCCTGAATACTGACCTCTCGATTTCGGCTTTTGATGAACACTATAAGATTTTGGCTTTAACAAGGGAAAACAAAGAGAGAGTATGGGCTTAGGAAGAATCGACTATGGTGGGGTTTTGAGAGGAGGGTATTCGGCCTTTGATGAAAAAGAAGAAGAAAAATATGAAGAATTTAGCTTTGAAGGATACTAGGGAGATTCGACTCACAAGGATGAAAAGAGAGGAATACGAGGCTTAGAAAGAATCGGCACTAGTGGAATTTGGGAGAAGTTTCGGCTAGAACACAGGGTATTTCGGCTTTGGAAAAAAATAAAAGAGAAGAGAGGAGTTTTACTTCAGAATTCGGCAGAGGAAAAGAGAAAATGAGGAATAGCCACCCTTTTCCCTTTTCTGCTGAAATTAGTCTACCTAGAGACCCTTATTTGGCCAACACTTATTCTCCTACCTTAGCCGAAATTCCAAAAGAATTTGACCTTATCTTAAACTCTTCCCATAGACTCCTTTTTGCCATCCACTTCTACTCCTTGTTGCCAAAAATAAAAGCTTTCGTTTAGCTTCCCATGCGACTCGAACCTTGGCCCATTTACCCTGCTGGTGGCGTCATTCCCAGAGGCCCTAAGTGGCACCTCCGAGCCACTTTTCCAAGCCCGTTTGTGTGTTTTATTTCCCCCATTTATTTTCTTAAGGCCTATCAGGCTTAACTCCCTCTTTTAGACTTAAAATTAAATAATTTCTAAAGCATTCACCTACTCACTAAGGTTAATAGAACACATTTATACATACAAAGGCATTCTTTCACATTCAATTAAGCAATTATGCATAAGCCATAGTCTAGGATATTACAGATTTCGGCTAACTATTTCGGCTTTTAAGGCTTGCGGCAAATAAGAGAAAATAGGCACCTTGAGATTCGGCTAGGCTTTTCAAATGGTGTTGGAACATTCGGCTATGACTTAAAAATAGATATAGATGGAAGAAAAGAAATATAGAAGTTGGCTAAGAGAATTCGGCAATGGCAAGTTTAAGAGAGATTTTGGCTGTAATGATCTCAAGAAAAAGAAGGCATAGAAGGCTACCAAATTCGGCTAAGGTTTTCAATGACAAAAGGGTCATTCAGCCATTCAAGAAAAGGTGATGAATTGGGTTTGAAAGAAAAGAGAATAGGAAGAGAAGAAATTCGGCAAGGCATAAAAGAGAAAGAAAAGGATGAATGCACACAACAAAAATTTGGCACACACTCCTTCACACTCTTCAAAGCCCAAAATACAAGCCCCTAGAGTCCTCTATTCGGCCACTACATCCTCTCTTATCAAATCCCCTAATTCACTCTTCCTTAGCCAAATCCTTAACACTCCAACCCAATCTATACTTCCTTCCTCCAAAGTCCATGTGCCGCCCACTGCTGCTCCACTATACCGCAAAATAAAATCTCCCTTAATTTGCTTCCCTTGTGACTCAAATCTTGGCCCATTTACACCTGTTGGTGGCGTCATTTACAAAGGCCCTAAGTGGCGCCTCCAAGCCACTTAGACAAGCCCATCTTTGTGTCTAATTTCCCCCATTTATTTCCTTAAGGCCTAACAGGCTTAACTCCCTCTTTTAGACTTAAAATTAAATAATTTCTAAGGCATTCACCTACACACTAAGGTTCACAAAATTCATAGAACACATTCAGAATATTCATAAGCATGCTATTTCACACAATTTAGCAATAATGCATAAGCCATAATCTAGGATATTACATCAAACGTACCTGATTTAGTTATACATTTCACATAGTCTTTCATTTTTTCAGAATTGCCTGTTGAACTATTCAAAACCAAATAGGATATTAAAATTCTCGGAATAGTCGTACAATGCCAACGTCCCAGGCGTGGCCTTACATGTACTTAGATATCGATGCCACTGTCCCCAAACAGGGTATTACATGAATCAAATACGATGCCAATGTCCCAGACATGGTCTTAGACATAAATCTCAAATCAAAGCCAATGTCCCAGATGTGGTCTTACACAATATCACATATCGAAAACCTATGTCATGACATATGTAATCCTATCTATTCCTAGGTTCGTACGGGACTTCTCAGACTTTGATACATTGTCGATACTTCCCCAGATTTCATATAGTTATCATCTTGTACACATTCATCACAATGAAATTTTATATGAATATTCATAAATCAATACAAATACATTTATTTGTATATAGACTTACCTCGAATTTAGAATATATGAGTGATTTTGATTACTCGATCACTTTTGATTTCCCTCGTTCTAATTCTGCTTTCTTTGGTTCTTGATCTATACATATTCAGATTTAACTCTTTTATTCACCAATTCATTCAATTCAATCCAAGAACGCATATTTAGGGAAATTTACAATTTAGCCCTCACATGTTCACATTTTGACATTTTAGTCCCTATTTCATAAAATCACAAAATACATAAAATTTACACACACTATGCTTAGGGCGAATATTACCCATACTCATACTACTCTACACATTTTGTTTATTTCACAATTTAGTCCCTTAAAATATTATTCTCTCAATTAAGTCCAAATTACTCAAATTCATCAAAAATCCAAAGACAAACTATGTTAATCTATCACATATGTTTCATAATTCAGCTTCAAACATCACAAAACTTATGATTTCATCAATGGCACATTCCAAAATCATCATCAATTCACAAAACTAAAGCATGGGTTTTGAAGAACACTAAGCAACAATTACAAAAACGTAGAAATTATTAAAAACTAAAGCAAAACATACATTGAATCAAGTTAAAATCATAGTCGAAACCTAGCTTGTTCTTTTCTTTCCTTTCTTTGATATTTTCGATCAAATGGATGAACAAAATGCCTATTTTCATACTTTTTTATTATATTTCATATTAATTATCTATTTCCACTTTTACCCTTAATGATATGGTAATGAAAACATATAAACTATGGACATAATTGTCCACCAAATTAATAACGGTATAATAACATCATAAGGACTTCATATTAATAAATACATGGTAATATAACACATTAACAAATAGCACGTCGCGTTCATCTTTTATGCGATTTAATCTTTTTTTCTCAAATTAAGCACACAATTGACCAAATCAAATCACAGAAATTTCACACATACCAATTCATATACTGTAGACTCAAAAAAAATAATATTAAAATATTTTTCTGAGTCAAATTTGTGGTCCTGAAACCACTATTCCAACTAGGGTCTAAACTGGGCTGTTACAATTCTCCCCCCTTAGGGATTTTCATCCCCGAAAATCTTACCGTTAAACAGGTTCGAATATTATTGTCTCATAGAATCTTCAAGCTCCCACGTAGCCTCTTCAACCCTGTGTCGATGCCATAACACTTCCACTAATAGAATTTTCTTATTTTGTAATTCTTTCACTTCACGATCTAAAATATGAATCGGTTCCTCTTCATAAGTCATATCGAATCGAATTTCAATCTCAAACGAAATAATCACATGTGATTAATCAGATCTGTATCAACGAAGCATTGACACATGAAATACATGATGAATATTTTCTAGCTCAGATGGCAACAACAATCTATATACAACAGGTCTAACACGCTCGATAATTTCATACGGCCCGATGAACCTCAGACTCAATTTGCCTTTACGTCCAAATCTGAGTATTTTCTTCCATGGAGATACTTTCAAGAATACTTTATCACTGATATCAAACTCAATATCATTTTGTTTCAAATCTGCAAAAGATTTTTGATGATCAGACGCTATTTTTACACTATCACGGGTCACCTTCACTTTTTGTTTAGTGTCTTTTATCAAATCGACCCCGTGTATCTTATTTTCACTGAGCTCATTCCAATACAGAGATGTTTGACATTTTCATCCATACAAAGCCTCATAAGGTGCCATTTTGATGCTCGACTGAAAACTATTATTGTATGAAAATTAAATCAATGGCAAATATTGTTCCCACGTACTATCAAACTCAAGGATGCAACATCTCAACATATCCTCGAGGAACTAAATAATCCATTCAGACTGACCATCCGTATGCTGGTGAAAAGCCGAACTAAAATGCAATTTAGTACCCAAAGCTTCTTGCAATTTCTTCCAGAATCTTGATGTAAATCTCAGATCTATGTTAGACACAATAGATAATAGCACTCTATGCAATCTCACAATATCATAAATGTAAAGCTCAGCTAACTTATCAAGTGAGTAATCAGATCGTACCAGAATAAAATGGGTGGATTTTGTCAATCGATCAACTACGACCCAAATTGCATCTTTCTTTCTCGGAGTCAAAGGTAAACCTGAGACAAAATACATTGTCACTCTATCCCATTTCCATTCAGGAATTAGAATCGGTTGCAAAAAACCAGATGGAACCTGATGTTCAGATTTAACTTACTGACAGACTAAACATTTTGAGACAAAGTCAGAGATATCCCTTTTCATACTAGACCACCAATAGTGTTGCTTCAAATCATGGTACATATTTGTACTTCCCGGATGAACAAATAGGCTACTATTATAAGCTTCATTCAAAATTAACAGTAATAACTCTGGATTTCTCGAAATACAAATTCGATCTTGAAATCTCAAACAATTATCATTGTCAACTCTAAATTCAGAATCAGAGTTAGAATCACACTGAGCTCGTTTTACTAACATTTCATTATGAACTTTCTGAGCATCACATATTTGTTGTAAAAACAATGGTTTCACTTTCAATTCAGCTAAAACTGAACCTTCATCAGACAGGTCTAAATGAGCATTCCTTGCACGTAATACAAATAATGATTTTTGACTCAGTGCATCAGCCACAACATTTGCCTTAGCCGGATGATAGTCTATCACAAGCTCATCATCTTTCAAAAGCTCTAACCATCTTCCCTGTCGTAGATTCAGATCTTTTTGGTCATCAAATATTTCAAACTTTTATGACCTGAAGATACATGGCATTTCTCACTGAAAGATAATGGCGCCAAATATTTAATGCAAAAATAATTGCAGTTAGCTCAAGATCGTGTGTCGGATAGTTCTTTTCATGCGGCTTTAGTTGTCTTGAGGCATAAGCTATAACTTTTCCTTCCTGCACCAAAACGAAGCATCACTATAAATTACAAAATCTTTACTCGATTTTGGCTGTACCAAAACTGGAGCTTCAATCAAAAGGGCTTTCAACTGATCAAAGTTTTTTTGAAATTTATCGGACCATTCAAAACTCACATTTTTCTAAAGCAATCTAGTTAATGGAGTAGTAATCATTGAAAAGCCTCACACAAACCGTTGATGTAACAGTCCAGTTTAGACCTTAGTCAGAATAGTAGTTTTGAGACCACAAATCCGAGTTAGAAAAATATTTTAATATTATTTTCTGTGTCTACAGTATATGATTAAGCATGTGTGAAATTTCTGTGAATCAATTTATCTGTCTGTGTGCTTAATTCGATAAAAGGGCTTAATCGCGTAAAAAAAAATGTGATGGTTAAATAGGAAAGTGTCTAATTGTTGTTGTCTTTATAATTTGGAGGTTTTATGATACAATTAGCCCACTATTAAGGTTAGTGGGTGGCAATGGACAAAATAACCTTAATGTGTATATATTTTATATGTTTAATAAAAGGTTGAATAAGTAAAAGAATTAATAATATATGTTATAATAAAACACAACATTAAAAGCCACCATTTTATGTTCATCTAATGACCGAAACAAAGAAAAGAAAAAGAAATAAGAAACCAAACTAGGTATTCGGCTCTTGCTCAAGCAAATTAAGGTATGTTTCAGTTTCGATTTTTGATAATTTCTACGTTTTTGTAATCGTTGCTTTGTGTTCTGCAAAACCCATGCTTTAATGTTGTGAATTGATGATGATTTTGAAATATACCATTGATGGACACATGAGTTCTATGATATTTGAAGATGAATTGTGAAAGATATATGTGAGATTAACATAGTTTGTCTTTGAGTTTTTGGTGATTTTGAGTAATTTGGACTAAATTGAGAAAATAATATTTTAAAGGACTAAATTGTGAAATAAATGAATTGCATGTATTGGTATGATCATAGTGAACATTCGGCTAAGCATGGGTATATAGAGATTTTTTGTAATTTGTGATTTTATGAAATAAGGACGAAAATGTCAAAATGTTAAAATGTGGGGGCTAATTTGTAAATTGCCCTAAACATGTGTTTTTGGATTGAATTGAATGAATTGGTGAATAAATGGGTTAAATTTGAATATCTTTAGATCAAGAACCGAAGAAAATGGATTTAGATCATAGAAAGTCGAAAGTGATCGAATAGTCGAATCCATACGTTTATCCGAGTATGAAGTAAGTCTATATACAAATAAATGTATTCATGTTGATTTATGTATGTACATATGAAATCTAATTGTGATGAATATGTAAGAGATGATAAATACATGAAATGCAAAATAGTATCGACATGGTGTCATTATCCAAAAAGTCCCGTACGAACCTAGGAATAGATAGGATTACATATGTCATGACATAGGTTTTTGATATGAGATATCGTGTAAGACCACGTCTGGGACATTGGCATCGATATGTGACATCGTGTAAGACCACATCTGGGACGTTGGCATCGATTTGAGATTCAAGTGTAAGATCATGTCTGGGACATTGGCATCGTTTTTGATTCGTGTAAGACTTTGTCTGGGATAGTGGCATTGATATCTGAGTACATGTAAGACCACGTCTGGGACATTGGCGTTGTACGACTATTCTAAGCATTCTGAGTATCCTATTTGATTCTGAACGGTTCAACGGGCAAGTCTGAGAAATGAATGACTATGTGAAATGTATAATTGTTTCAGGTACGTTTGTTGTGTATGCTTTGTATAAGCATGAAATGTGAGTAAGTATGTACATTGTTACATTGAATAAAAGATGATATATGTATGTTTGAGTTATGAGCAACAGATTTGTTTAAGATATGATATGTTGGTAAGCAATGACAAATTGATTGAGCCAAAGAGAAATTTATGAGTTTGAAATAAAGATATGTTAATGAACTTGATTTGTTATGCTTATAAATGATTATTTGATAAATTTATTTGTATATGGCTTACTAAGCTTTTGGAAAGCTTACTCTGTGTGTGTTTGCTTTGTTTTATAGATCGTTAAAGCTACGAAAGGCTCTAGAATCGTCGAGGATTGTCATCACACTAGTTAATCTTATTTTGGTACCTTTTGAAAGTGTATATTCTAAGTATGTCATGTATAGGCTTGTCACTTTGAATTATGTTTGGGATATTTGAATAGCCATTTGATATGGCTAGTTAATGATATGTTGTGAAAAAGTAGATAAGCTATGTGATGTGGTTTGTTAATGGTTGAGCATATCATAATATTTATATATGTTTTGGTGTTATAAAGATGGTATATTATTGATGGAGTGATACCATAATGAATTGGTAAGTTTATGGGTGAATATTACTTAGATATACTTGTGATTTAGTTGAGCTAAATGGCACGTAAGATGTTGTGATGAAATGTATTCGAATGAGTTAAAGAAGATGACCATTTGATAGGTTTTTGGTTGCCAAAAGAGTGTTGGATTGATGCTTGTATGTGCTTGTATGGATGACCCAAGTGTGGGTCGCATTTCGGCCTTGAAAATGGCCTATAATTGACCACACATTGAGCACACGGGCGTGTGGCTCGACCGTGTCCCTCGTTGTTGCATTTCAAAACAAGTCAGACTCGACCATGGGCTGGACACGCAGGTGTGTGACCGTCCGTGTGGTGCAAGTTAGTAGCGACCACGGGTGAGGCACTGATCGTGTGTCATAGTCTTAAAATTTTATAATATGAATGTTCTAGCATAAATACTAACTGTGACAATGACTTGAGGCAAGCGCACCTATCGAAGAGTAGTATAGTTTAGTGGCAAGACCGGATTGTCAAACCCAAAGGAACCTAAAGTACTAATAGTAGCTTTATTTTTATTATTTAACCAAAGAATTAAAGGAATTGTTGCTTAACCTAAAATTAACTAACTACTAAGCTAAAGATGCTTATTCAAAGAGAGTGAATTGGGGAAATACTTGTGGGAAAAACCAATTGATTAAGACAATACCCGAGGAAGAATCCACATAGACTTCACTTGTTATCTAACTCTGAACTAGACAATTTATTCACTTGACTTGATCCGTAGGATTCCCTAATTTATATTAATACCTCTCTCGAGGCTACTAACGTCTAACCCTAGGTTGGTTAATTGAAATAACTTTCTAGTTAAAACCCCTAGTATTGCATTAACTCGATCTATGGACTCCCATATTAGGTTTGACCCTAATTCGGTAGATTTTCCTCATCCTATCTCTAGGGTTACGATCAACTCCACTTAACTATGCTGGATTTACTCTTAGACAGGGTCTATTCCTCCTCTGCCTAAGAGCATAAATGCTTGAATCAATATCCTGAAATATCAAAACAAGAATTAAGAACACATAGTTAAGAACAAATCAAGTATTTATCATACAGCTCAGAAAACAATAACAAGATCCGTCTTAGGTTTCATCCCCCTCAGGTATTTGAGGGTTTAGTTCATAATCATAAAAGAATACATCTCAAAAGAAAATATAAAACAAAACATAAAGAGAACCCTAAAACCCCTAAAGGAATTGAAAGAGAGTTCCTCAGTCTTGAGTATGATTCCGTCTTCTTGAGATGAATCAACTGGCTTTCTTCGAGTGAATCCCACAATTCAGCCCCTCTAGCTTGGCTCCTTGGCCTAGCTGAATGCCCCCTTGAACTTTGGCCTCTAAGGTGTTTATATAGGCTTTTGGAATGTCTTTCTTTGCCTCTAAGTACCCTAATCTGAATAAAACTCTTCTTTGCTACGACAGGGACACGTCCGTGTAAGTCGAGGCCAGGCCGTGTTCGGGTCATTAATGAGGCACGGCCGTGTGGTCTTGGGCCTAGACTGTGCTGATTTCATAATTTAGCCTATTTACTCCATTTTCGACCCGTTTCTCGTTCTTTTCATCCTCTAGTGTTCCCTGAGCATAAAACATGAAAACAAAGGATTAGGAGCACCTATTTCCATAATTGAAGGGATAAATCATCCAAAAGTATGCTACATATGGGACTAAAATATGTGTATATTATGGTTTATCAGGCACACAGGCGTGTTCGCGGTCGTGTGGACAAGTCAGTATGTATACCCTGTTTTGACACGACCTAGACACAAGGGCGTGCCTGAGGTGGTGGGAGGCATACGGCCTGCCCACACGGGCGTGTGACCTTTATAACTTTGAAAAATTTTTAGATTTCTGAGAATTTCTGCATGTGTTCGATTTAGTCCCAGCCCTATTCTAAAGCATATTTAAGGTCTCGTAGACCTATTTCAAGGACACTTGGATTGGATTCTTTGAATTGAATTATGAAATATCTGTTTAAGGATTCGACTTATCCGAACACCTTTAACTCTAGACCGACGATGGTTACGGGTTAGGGGTGTTACAGTCGATAATAGCCAGCAAGTCCCAGAAAACTACGAACTTTAGACACATTTCTCGGAGGTTTCCATTCCAGAATAGAAAAAATCTTACTCGGATCAACTCGTATACTAGATGCTAATACAATATGCCCCAGAAAACCAGCTTATCGCAACCAAAATTCACATTTATTGAATTTTGCATACAATTGCTTATGTCTCAGAGTTTGCAACACAATTCTCAGATGTTTATCATGTTCAGTTTCATCTCGCGAATAAATCAAAATTTCGTCAATGAATACAACAACAAATCGATCTATGTACGGTCTGAAAATTCTTTTCATTAGATCCATAAAAATTGCAGGAGCATTTGTTAGTTTGAAAGGCATAACTAAAAACTCTGAATACCCGAACCTCATTCTGAAAGCAGTTTTCGGAATATCTAAATCTTCTACTCGCAACTGGTAGTATCTCGACCTTAGATCTACCTTTGAAAACACGATGGCTCCTTTCAACTGATCAAATAAATCATTAATTCTGTGCAAAAGATATTTATTCTTTATAGTCACTTTGTTCAACTAACAGTAATTAATGCACATTCTTATCGTGCCATATTTATTTTTCACAAATAGAACAGGAGCACCCCAAGGTGAGAAACTCGGTCTTGCAAATCTTCTATTGGTCAACTATTGTAACTGTGACTTTAACTCTTTCAATTCTGTTGGTGCCATTCTATACAAAGCTATCGAAATAGGAGTCGTTCCGGCAATGGATCAAGACCAAATTCAACCTCACGTATCAAAGGTAATCTTGGTAACTCTTCAGGAAATATATATCAGGGAATTCGCAAACCACTGGCACTGATTCAACTTTCTTCTCAGTTACTTTCGAATCAATCACATAAGAAAAATAAGCTTCAAAACCCTTTTTCTCTTAACTTTGAGCTTTCATCATTGATATCACGACAAATAACTCAATCAAATCGTTAGACTCAATCTGAACTATTTTACCATCCTGGCATCTCAAATCAATAGTCTTTCTTTTGCAATTCACAATAGCATCATGCAACGTCAACTAGTCCATACCCAAAATTATATCAAACTCATCAAATGGTAATAGCATCAGAATAGCCAGAAAACAAACATCTCTAAACATCAGCGGATAGTTCTTGCATATTTTATCAACCAGGACACTTTTACCTAAGGGGTTCGATACTATAATAAGAAATTTAGTAGACTCTACATGAAAAGTCTTATTTGATACTAAGTTTATTCATATATACAAATGAGTAGATCCTGGATCTGTCAATACAATCACAAAAGTATCATAAAGAGTAAATGTATCCGTTATAGCATCTGGAGATGAAGCTTCCTCACGGGCTCAGATGGCATATGCTCTGGCAGGCGCTCCAGCTTCAGATCTCGCAACAGTGTCTTTCATAGGCCTCTGACTACCTCTGACATGCCTTATATTTTGAGAAGGTCTACATCTAGCTGAAACATTATCAGATCTCAGATTCTAAACAATCTCTTGCTCAACAAACTCTGGGCAGTCTCTGATGAAATGATCTAACGATCGTCATCTAAAACATGCTCGATCATTCAACCTACAACTTCTTGGATGTCTTTTACTATAATGTTTATACTCAGGTTGTTCGGATTGAACATTTCCTACACTAGCCATCGATGTTGCTAGAACTTTGGAGTTTGACTACGATCTAACTTGATCTCTATTCGAATGTCCCACATTAGTCTTTGAACAACTATGCTCATCTTTGAATTTCTTTGAAGGAGACTGAAGTGTTTACTCAAAGACCTCTTTCTCACATCTCTAGCTTTGGATTTAGCTTTTCTTTTACCTTTCCTGAGTAACTCAGCTTTGCATGCTCGATCAACAAGTACAACGAACTCTTTTATTTCCAGAATCCCGACTAGTAAACGGGTATCTTCATTTAGGCTATCTTCAAACCTTTTGCACATTATTATCTCGATCGAAATACATTCTCGTGCATATTGACTTAATCATACGAACTCTCGTTTATACTCGATGACAGACTTGTGACCCTGTTTCAAATCAAGAAATTATTTTTGTTTCTGATTATGAAATCTCTGACTGATGTATTTCTTCTAAAACTCAAACTAAAAGAAATCCCATGTAACTCGTTCCTTTAGAACCACAGAAATCAACGTCTTCCACTGCTGATAGGCTGCGTCTCATAACAAAGAAACAACACACCTTATACATTCTTCAAGAGTCAATGACATTTCATCAAATACTCGGATAGTGTTCTCGAGACAAAATTTTGCTCCCTCAACATCATCATCACTAGTGGCCCAAAACTCTTCAACTTTATATTTACGGATTCATCGACCAGAGTTTTATTCAACAAATTCAAGCGCATAATCGGAGGTACAATATAAGTCTGAGGAGGATTAGTCTAACACCCCAAACTCGGCCCATACATCATTACCGGATCTTGTATGCTACAGGTTAAATCTTAAAAACTTTGCTTTGATGGGTTTCGAAAAGTCTCAGTTTTTTTTCATTAATCGTGATATTTGTGAAAAAGTTTGAAGAACTTACCATTTGCGTTGGTTGAGTTTGAAAAGCCCATTTATCATTTCATTTTATTAATAAGACTTTGGACATAGGTTTATAAGCATGTGACTTATTAAGGGTGAAAATAAAATAAAGCCAGTAACACATAAATTGGAAACCTAAGTTATGGGGCCTTATTACAAAAAATATTCCTAAAAATTTATATTTTAAAAGAAAAGTCAAAGATAGTCTATGAAAATAATAATAGTCGTGATGGCCCCTCGAGTCCACCTCGGCTCCCATGTCCACCGCTCATCGCTCATCTCAGATAGTGGGAAAACATAAATGGGTGAGTCACAAAGACTCGAGCAGCAAAACATGAAAACACATAAAAGCCTAGGGCCTATAAACACATTATGGGCCTTGGCCCATATACAATGGTAACGAAATATGTCATGCAACATAGCCCATCCCAAAACCTAAAAGTCCATCCTCTGCACATCCCTGTACCAACCATCACACCGTGGGGATTTCTACAATCAACCCTTCATCCCAGACACACCACGCCGACAAATTATGTCATCATTATAAAGACCGATCGCAAATGCGAACCTCAGAAAATACATTTAGTATTTTGACAGCTATGCTGCCTGTCATAAAGACCGATCGCTAATGCGAACCTTTGTGGCAAAGCAACCGATCGCCTCGCGACCTCCTCCCCTTCCATAAATCGATCAATCAATCCCATCCCATGTATACACACATACAAGAATCAAAATATCAAGCCATCTAACAGATCTCATACTTTCACATGCTTCGATACACATAGAAAGGTTTCTATGATTATGTGCCTAGCATTCCATACCTACCCATTCTGAGTAACACGACTGTTCATAAAGCCTCTCTTTCTGGCTTTTAGTCCATAGCATACATATAACATAACAAAGCTTATGTGTCAAGAATCTATACACCTTATTACGGTTAAGACGACACCCTCTATGTCGACACTGTCAGAAGCCGATACGACAGCTATCTACCTAAGATGTTGTTCAGAAGCTAGTCCACTACCCAGCGGCCAATCTCGAATAGTGGACACTGCTCGTTTCTTAAACTTAGGGATTGGGTTTACGGACCCAATCCTCTCCTTTGCCTGATCCATATTTGATTCCATCCAAAAAGTCATTGTCAGAATTACTATAGCGAAATAGGGTTATTAAACCATATATGAGTTAAGATCTCAAATATGATAGCAAATCTAATAGGAATGTAAAGGAAACCCTTACCTTGAAATCCCAAAATCGATAGGATACTTAGAGATTAACGACTTCTAGATTTTTGAGATCTAGATGATTCGATCTACTTTACAGGGAATTCAGCAACTTTCAGGAGATTCGGCTTTATGGAGAAATCGACACAAGAGAAAAGAATGGAAAAAGAAAGTGAAGTGAGAGGTTTTGGCTTTTGGAAAAGAAGAGAGAACAGAAATTGCAGAGAAAGACTGAGAATTTCAGCACAGAGAATGAGGAAAAGAATAGGGTTCAAATGCTGAAATTGAAGAGATACCATCACTATTTATAGAGAATTTTTACACTTGCTTATCAAAACCCAAAAGTGCCCTTCTTGATAACTAATAATTAATCAAATAATAGGGGGAATTTCGATACCCCTTTAACATGAAGAAACCGATTCCCCCCCACCTCTAAGAGATGGAATTTTGGCCAACTTTGCTGTCAGCAGATAGCTCCTATCTTTTCTCCTTTATCTTGATCTATTCACCTTTAGGAGAGGCCTAAATAACACCACCTCTCCCTACTATTATCAGCACAATATCCACATTATCCAACAGATAAATCTTCCTATTCTAAAGCATCCTAGCTACCCCCACTCTCCTCTCCTTTTAACGCTAAAAATAATTAAAATAAATAAGTGGGTAATGCGACTCGAACCTTGGATCCCTTTACTGCTTTTCACGCCACTGTCCACTGGGCCACTAGCCTATTTTTGTGTTTTAATTCACGAACAATATCTTTTAAGCCCGGACCTATCTAGCTTTCCACTAAAGTGCCTGAACAGAAAATTTGATTAAGGCTTCAGCCCAAACCTGAGCCCAATCTAAACCCCTTAAACACTCTAATTATCATATTGAACATAACATACATCAAATGCAAAGGCCCATTAATTCAGGATGTTATAGTTCTACCCCCTTAAAGGATTTTCGTCCTCGAAATTACCTAATCTAAATAGATGCGGGTATTGCTATTGCATTGCTTCCTCCGATTCCTATGTAGCCTCCTCAGAGCCATGATTCCTCCATAGAACCTTAACCAACGGAACCTTCTTCCTTCATACTACTTTGACATCACGATCCAAGATTTCCACTAGTTCCTCTTCAATGGATAGGTCAGGTCTTACCTCGATTTCCTCCACAGGCTCCACATAAGACGGATCTAAACGATAGCGTTATAACATAGAGGCGTGAAATACATCGTGGATCTGATTTAATTCAGCAGGTAGCTCAAGCTGATATGCTACTGGTCCCAACTCGTTTTAGCACCTGATAAGGTCCGATAGATCTAGGACTTAACTTACCCTTCTGTCCAAACCTTAATACTTTCTTCCATGGAAACACTTTCAAGAACACCTTGTCACCTACTGCAAACTCTATGTCCTTGCGCTTCAAATCAGCATAGGACTTCTGTCTGTCCGACGCTTCCTTTAGCCAAGCCCGAATTAGCTCAACCATTTCCTCTGTCTCGGTAACCAACTTCAGACCCAAAATCTATCATTCTCCTAATTCTATCCAACAGGTAGGAGTATGAAACTTCCGCCCGTACAATGCTTCATAGGGTGCCATCTCAATACTGGACTGGTAGCTGTTGTTGTACGCAAACTCCGCCAATGGCAGAAACTCCTCCCAACTACCTCTGAAATCAATGGCACAACCCCTTAACATGTCCTCTAAGATCTGAATCACCTACTGTCCATCGGTCTGAGGATGAAACACTATACTGAAATCCAATTTCGTACCTAACACTTGATGCAACACCTTACAAAACCTTGACGTAAACCTAGAATCTAGGTCTGAGATAATCGACATAGGTACTCCATGCAACGTTACAATCTCCGCTATATACAGCTTAGCCAACTTTTGTAAGGAATAATCAACCCGAACCGGTACAAAATGAGCAGACTTCGTCAACCGATCAATGGTCACCCGAACTAAATCTTTCCTAGTAGGCGTGAGAGGTAACCCACTAGCAAAGTCCATTGTGATCCTTTCCCACTTCCACTGAGGAATCTTCATCGATTGTAACAATGCTAATGGTAACTGATGCTCCACCTTTACCTACTGACAGGTTAAACACTTCCCCACTAATTCAGGCACCTCTTGTTTTAAGCCTGGCCACCAAAACTGCTCCCGTAAATCTCGATACATCTTACTCCCTCCAGGATGTATAGCATATGGACTACCATGCGCTTCTTGCAGGATCCTATGCCTCAATTCAGATCTTTCAAGATGCACACTCTCCCTTGAAAACACAATGCCTCTTCCTCATTCACACTAAATTTCGTTGATTCATCACTTGCTCCAACCAGAAACTTCTCTTTCAAAGAACTTATCACCATCGATTTTCCTTAACCTGACTAACCCATGAGGGTTTTACTTGAAGTTCTGCCAATAAACTCCCATCGTCATACAGACTAAGGTGAGCAAACATTGATCTCAAGTCTGAGATCACCTTACGGCTTAGAGCATCTGCCACCACATTGGCCTTATCCGGATGATACTCAATCCAGTAATCGTAATCCTTTAACAACTCGGTCCACCTCCTTTGCCTTAGATTCAACTCCTTCTGTGTCAAAAGGTACTTCAAACTCTTATGATCCGTGTAAATGACAGATTTCTCCTCGTACAAATAATGCCTCCAAATCTTCAAGGCAAACACCACTGCCGCCAACTCCAAATCATGGGTGGGGTAGTTTGCTTCGTGTGGTCTTAACCGTCGTGATGCATACGTAACCACCTTTCCATCTTGCATCAACACGCATCCTAGTCCCGTGTGTAACGCATCACAATAAATCACGAATTCTTTCCCAGCCTCCGGTTGAATCAACACCGGAGCCTCCATTAATATCCTTTTCAATTTTTTAAAACTCTCTTGCTGCTTATCAGACCAAATGAATGAATCCTTTTCGTAGCAACTTAGTCAATGGTGCCGCAATCAGATAAAATACTTCAACAAACCTTCAGTAATACTCGACTAAACCAAGGAAACTCTGAATCTCTACCACAGACTTAGGCGGCTTCCAATCAAACACCGCTTCAATTTTCTGAGGGTCAACCCTAATCCCCTCTATCGACACCACGTGACCTAGAAAAATAACTTCCTTTAGCCAAAATTCGCACTTGCTGAATTAGGCATAAAGCTGCTTCTCCCTCAGAATCTGCAGAACCACTTGTAGATGTGAATCATGCTCCTCCTCCGATCTTAAATAAACCAAGATGTCATCAATAAAAACCATGACAAACCGATCCAAGTAGGGTTGAAGCACTCAATTCATCATATCTATAAACGTTGTTGGTGCGTTAGTCAACCCAAATGGCATCACCATGAACTCGTAGTGATCGTAGCGGGTCCTAAAGGCTGTCTTATGAATATCTGCCTCTTTGACATTAAGCTCATGGTACACTGACCTCAGATCTATCTTCGAAAAGACTGAGGCCCCCTTCAACTGATCGAACAAGTCATCGATCCTTAGTAATGGGTATTTGTTCTTGATGGTTAACTTGTTCAATTGACGATAGTCAATGCACATACGGATTGAACCATCCTTCTTCTTAACAAATGACACCGATGCTCCCCAAGACGACACACTTGGTCGAATAAACCCTCTATCCAACAACTCCTGGATTTGTGCTTTTAATTCCACCAACTCCTTCAACACCATTCTATATGGAGCAATAGATACCGGTACTGTTCCTGGAAGAAGATCAATTCCAAACTCCACTTCTCGATCCGGAGGTAATCTTGGAAGCTCTTCTAGGAAAACATCAAGAAATTCCTTCACCGTCCTAACATCCTCAACAGTTAGGTCCTTGGCTTCCAAAGCCCGTACAAACATTAGAACTGCCTCGCACCCTTTTCTCACCATTCTTTTCGCTCATAGGGCAGTTACCACGTTGACAAGTAATTCCCCCTTTCTCCTATCACCAACACTTCACCTCCCTCTAGGGTTCTTAACACCATACGCTTGGTTGCACAATCTACATTGACCTGATACTTCACTAGCCAATCCATGCCTAAAATTAAGTCAAATTCCCCAATGGTAATTCCATCAGATCCATCAGGAAAACTACTCCCTGAACTTCTAAGGGTACCTCCCGATAAAGTTTATCTACCACCACAGATTGTCCTAATGGCCATCCTCAAAATGAACATATCTCTCATGCTCTGTGGCCACTATCCCTCGAGCATAACGGCTAAGGCATAGGAATTTTTCTTCATACGCTGCTACCGACCTACTTCCTTGAACCAAGTTCAAGAATGCTCTGCGCTGCGCATCCACATAGCTCGTCCCAATGTACTTACTTTGGAACGTCCTTCTAAAGTGATCCCAGGTGATATGGTCAGCTATAGTACCCTCCTTAACCGTAAGCCACCATTGATATGCTTCATCCCGGAGAAGAGACACAACTCCCTTCAACTTCTCTTCATCCGTAAAGTTGAGATCATCAATTATCCGCTCCATTACTTCCATCCAGTACTCCGCTGTACTAGGAGCTACATCAGAAATTCCCTTAAACACTTCTGCCCCATTGGCTCTCAGTCGCTCTGGCACAGTCTTTCGGGCTCATGTGCCCATGTTTGCCCCAGTAGCCCTCTCTAAGACTCGTAACATTGCCTGAGATGCAACATCATCTCCGGCCATCTGATCTTGAAATTTCTCCTCCACAACTGGTGGCACTGGTACCTCATTCCCTGACTCGTGGCCAGACCCTACAAGTTCTGACACGGTAATCCTGCCTCTACCTCGGCCACGCACACTACATCCTCTAGTGCTCATTCTACCGTTCGCGATTTATCTGATTAAAAATTTTATGAATTAATAATTCTTTCTTCCACTGATCAATAACGGACAATCTTATGGAAAGTAGTTTTAACAGTAGTTTTAACAGTAGTTCTTTCAAATTCGGATTCTATCTATAAGTTCAGATCTCAAATCAGTATTTCCTAGTTCTAGAATACACATTCATCACCTAGGGGTATTTTCGTCATTTCACTACCCAGGGGTATTTTCCTAATTTTAACCTACAGGGGAATTTTTGTAATTTTCCAAAAAAAAACTATCTTGGTGATTTTAGAAAATAGGGGTATTTTGGTAATTTACAATTCGAGGGTATTTTGATAATTTTGCAAATTTTGGTAACTTTCGTAAATCAGGGGTAATTTAGTAATTTCTTAAACAAGGGTATTTCGGTAAATTTCCTCAGCCTAGGGTGTTTTGGATAATTTACAAAATCTGGGACATACAAGTAATTTTACAAAATAGGTAATCGGTCCCTTCGGTTTTAGTTATGAATTTTGGCCTGTCAACAAGTCCTCGTGGCTAAGGCGAATAGTCACTACGCACCAGGTAGGATTCTAGAAAAGATGAGGTGAGTCAATAGGACCGCTTAAATACCAAGCTCTTTCTAAATCCAATCCTAGACATGCCTATGCCTGTTTCCACACCTTAACCCTGTGACTTGTTCACAGGCATGTTTAATTAAGAAAAATTAAGTCTTATGAGATTTGAAGAAGTGTTTATACTAAAACTAAATTTCATCAACACTATCCTACTAGTCTACATCCATAAAGCCCATCAAGCCCATCATATATATCACATCAAAGGTTATAGCACTTACTTGGGTGGATTGGGTGTCGGTAGACTCGAAGGACATATCTTCTAAAACTTTTCTCAACTTACATTACTTCCATAAATTCCTACTAGACCCATTTCGCAGCTTGAGTTTTGAATTGGGCTCTGATACCAAAAATGTAACACCCCAAACCCGGCCCATACATCATTACCGGATCTAGTATGCTACAGGTTAAATCTTAAAAACTTTACTTCGATGGGTTTTGAAAAGTCTCAATTTTTTCATTAATCGTGATATTTGTGAAAAAGTTTGAAGAACTTATCATATGTGTCAGTTGAGTTTGAAAAGCCCATTTATCATTTCATTTTATTAATAAGACTTTGGAAAACTATAGGTTTATAAGCATGTGACTTATTAATGGTGAAAATAAAATAAAGCGAGTAACACATAAATTGGAAACCCAAGCTATGGGGCCTTATTACAAAAAATATTCGCAAAAATTTATATTTTAAATGAAAAGTCAAAGATAGTTTATGAAAATAATAATAGTCTCGATGGCCCCTTGAGTCCGCCTCGGCTCCCATGTCCACAGTCTACTGCTCATATGTGGAGTGGGAAAAACATAAATGGGTGAGTCACAAAGACTCAGTGTGCAAAACTTGAAAACACATAAAAGCCTAGGGCCCACAAACACATTATGGGCCTTGGCCCATATACAATATTAACGAAATATGTCATGCAACATGGCCTATCGCAAAACCTAAGAGTCCATCCTCTACACACCCCCGTACTAACCATCACACCGTGGGGATTTCTACAATCAACCCTCCATCCGCTACACACCACGTCGACAAATTGTCTTTTCATCATAAAGACCGATCGCTAATGCGAAACTTAGAAAATACATTTAATATTTCGACAACTATGCTGCCTATCATAAAGACCGATCGCTAATGCGAACCTCTGTGGCAAAGCCACCGGTCGCCCCGCGACTTGCTCCCCTTCCATAAATCGATCAATCAATCCCATCCCATGCATACACACATAAAAGAATCATAATATCAAGCCATCTAACAGATCTCATACTTTCACATGCTTCGATACACATAGAAAAGTTTCTATGATTACTTACCTGGCATCCCCTGCCTACCCTTTCTGGGTAACACGACTGTTTATACAGCCTCTCTTTTCGGCTTTAGCCCATAGCATACATATAACATAACAAAGCTTATGTGTCAAGAATCTACACACCTTATTACGGTTAAGACGACACCCTTTATGTCGAGACTGATAGAAATCGATACGACTGCTATCTATCTAAGATGCTGTTCAGAAGTCAATCCATAACCCGGCGGCCAATCTCGAATAGCGGACACTGCTCGTTTCTTAAACTTAGGGATTGGGTTTACGGACCCAATCCTCTCCTTTGCCAAATCCATATTTGATTCCATCCAAAAAGTCCTTATCAGAATTACTATAGCGAAATAAGGTTGTTAAACCATATATGAGTTAAGATCTCAAATATGATAGCGAATCTAATAGGAATCTAAAGGAAACCCCTTACCATGAAATCCCAAAATCGCTAGGATACTTAGAGATTAACGGCTTTTGACTTTTTGAGATCTGGATGATTTGATCTACTTTACAGGGAGTTCGATAACTTCCAGGAGATTCTGGCCATATGGACAAATCGATACAAGAGAAAAGAATGGAAAAAGAAAGTGAAGTGAGAGGTTTTGGCTTTTGGAAAAGAAGAGAGAACAAAAATTGCAGAGAAAGACTGAGAATTTTGGCACAGAGAATGAGGAAAAGAATAAGGTTCAAATGCAGGAAATTGAAGAGATACCATCCCTATTTATAGAGAATTTCGACACTTGCTTATCAAAACCCAAAAGTGCTCTTCTTGATAACTAATAAGTAATGAAATAATAGGGTAAATTTTGGTATCCCTTTAACATGAAGAAACTGAATCCTCCCCCCTCTAGGAGATAGAATTTCGACCAACTCTGCTCTCAGTAGATAGCTCCTATCTTTTCTAATTTATCTTAATCTATTTACCTTTAGGAAAGGCCTAAATAACACCACCATTCCCTACTATTATCAGCGCAATATCCACATTATCCAACAGATAAATCTTCCTATTCTAAAGCATCCTAGCCGCCACCACTATCCTCTCCTTTTAACGCCAAAAATAATTAAAATAAATAAGTGGGTAATGCGACTCGAACCTTGGATCCCCTTACTACTTTTCACGCCACTGTCCACTGGGCCACTAGCCCATTTTTGTGTTTTAATTCGTGAACAATATCTTTTAAGTCCAGACCTATCTAGCTTTCCATTAAAATGCCCAAACAGAAAATTTGATTAAGGCCTCAGCCCAAACCTAAGCCCAATCTGAACCCCTTAAACACTCTAATTATCATATTGAACATAACACACATCAAATGCAAAGGCCCATTAATTCAGGATGCTACAATTAGGTAGGGGCAGAGGTTGTGAAACAGCTGAATTAATTCTTACATACTGAGTGAACCACTCGTTCATCATGTGGAAGAAGGCTTGTTTAGCCTCTCCCTCTTGACCGCTAGTAGTCGATCTTGAATTAGATGGAGCTATCCCTTGAGTGGGAGCAGGCGCATTGCTTTCAACATCGTTAGCTACGGCTCTTTTGGGATCCATTACTATATGAAAAACACATTTTACACATCAGGATTCATCACACTATCACATTTTATATACATTTGGCATGTATAGCTAGACTCTCATACGATACGTTAGCCCGAGAATCGACTAAACTTGGCTCTGATACCAATTAAATGTAACACCCCTAACCCGTAACCATCACCAGTCTAGCGTTAAAGGCATTACCGGACAAATCGAAACCTTAAGCAGACATTTCCTAATTTAATTCAACGAATCCAATCCAAGTGTCCCTGGAATAGGTCTACTGGACTTTAAACATGCTTTAGAATAGAGCCGAACTAAACGGAACACATACAGAAATTCTTGGAAATTTAAAAAGGTTTCTAAGTTACAGAGGTCACATGTCCTTGTGGGCAGGCCGTGTGGAGGCCATTCACATGCCTGTGTTTGAGGCCATGTGGAGTATATTGACTTGCTTCCAATTGCAACACTATGGGACACATGGCCGTGTACTATGACCGTGTGTCACATACGGTTGAGTCAGACGCCCGTGTGCTATGCTCGTGTGGATGAAAATAGGCTAGCTACACGTCACTTTTCTCACCCAAAGGAAACACACCTATACAAGTGAAAATGATACCATTTCCATACACAATTAAATAGCCAAATCAATCTCAAATCATCACATTATAAACCATTTCAATACCAATCTGTTCAAAGCTTATATCACAATCATTTACTTAACTAAATCACATACCAAACAACAAGATTCATAAGCCAAAATTCACATATATATCATATACTAAATCAATATACTTTATTAACCAATTTGGAATTCAAATACCAAACCAAAACCAAGCACATCTCAAGCTATTACACAACACATACCAAATGGCCACTTGAATATCTTAAACCATCATTAATCTTACCAAAATAACCCATATCACATGGGAATATATATACTTTAAACCACATAACTTATTCATGCCATCTCAAATAGCCAAAAACACTTCCAACAACCAAACCCAAGTAACCATAGCCTATACTTATCAATTCTTACATCATTATCAGGACAAATCTCAAGGCTAAATACATATCAAGCACATATGCATCAATCACCAAAATTACTTATACTCAACAAATAACCACAAAACCTATACATGCCATATAACCAATATCACAAAGCTTATAAGTACTAAACCATAGTTGGATAGTGTGATATGATCTTTGATGAGTTCCAACCCGAGCGAGCCTCTGAATCACTATAAACATAAAAAAGATAGCAAAGGAAGCTATAAAGCTTAGTAAGCTCGTATGATAATAACTCATTTCATCAAATAAACACATTTTAAGTCATAATAAATACTATAATATTACTTGTATAATTACACCTTTATGTCATGTATACGTTCACATAATTAACCAAGAATTTCATAGGTTTATTTATTTCAATGCTTATATGGTTTGAATACTTCTTATCAATTCATTCACATTTACATAAGCATAAGCAAATAGAAATAAACTATATTCAATTCAATGGTCATCACATTTATATATATTCAATTGAACCATATGAATTCTAATAATTTTCCACTTACTCATCATATGAAATTCACTTTTAACACTTACTTGTCGATTTCTGTCATGAGTACCTTGATTGAGTTGTACCATCACTTGTAACCACGTTTCATCAACATTTCTTGTTGAATCATTTGGAATACTAAAGGATACTCGGAAATCTCGTACACACAGTACTGTACCAATGCCATATCCCAGATATAGTCTTACATGTAATGTCATATCGATGCCAATAGCCCAGCTATGGTCTTACACGAAGTCTCATATCGATGCCATATCCCAAATATGGTCTTACACATAATCTCAGTAACACTAATGTCATGACATTTGTATCCTATCTATTCCTAAGGTTCAACCGGGACTTTTGCTGTATCGAATCTCTATCGGCCATTTTCGTAGTATTGTACTCAATAGCATTCACATTTCATTCAATAACATATCATTTACCACAATTATATCAATTAAGCATTTATACATATATAATTTAATGCTTATTAAACATACGAACTTACCTCGTTCGCTGTAACAACGGATTAGGTCAATTAATCCAATACTTTGTTTTCCCCGTTCTAGATCCAAATCTCGTTTATCTCAATCTATATAATATCAAATTTTACTTATTTAATCATCATTTCATTCAATTTAGCACAATTTACACATTTTGAAAAATTTACATTTTTACCCCTATTATTTCACATTTTGCAATTTAGTCATTATCACATAAAATTAGAATTCATTAAATTTAATATAAATTCATGCTGGCCGAATATTACCCATTCTCATATCAGCCCATATTTTTCATTTATTTTTTTAAAATTCAACCACTAATTTTTCATATTTCACAATTTAATCCAAAATTGACATTTTTACCAAAATTCACTTTAAAAAACTTGTACATCTAACAACAATGATTTATTTTCCATCATCAACTAACAAAATACTTATCCATTCAACAATGGAAACATTCAAATACTTTAACAGTTTTGAAATGGGAGATACGGGCTAGCTAGATTAAGCTGCAACAATCTCAAAAACATAGAAATTATTAAAAATCGAGTCAAAACTGAACTTACAATTAAACCTTAAGATGGCTGAAACTTTGAAGCTATATCCATGGTGTTTTCTTTCTTATCTTTCAGTGGAAAAATAATGGGTAGAAGATGACACCTTTGTTTATTTTGTTTTTACTCTACTTAATTACCAAATTACAAATTTAACCTTAAAAACTATTTCAATTTACCCCATTACCAAACCATTTTCAGCAACTATCTCATAGTTGGACTAATTAACCCATAAGGACTTCCTCTTTTTAAATTCTATTGCATTTAAACACTTTTAGCTAATAGAACTCAAGTTTTATGCTTTACACGATTTAGTCCTTTTTACCGAATTAAGCATTTAAACAGTAAAATTTCTTTACGAAACTTTCACTTAATTAGTCTATCATGCTGTAGACCTTATTAAAATAATAAAATAAATATTTTAACTTCAGATTTGTGGTCCCGAAACTGCTGTTTCGAATTGACCCAAAAATGGACTGTTACATTAGTCTTTTGGCATGCTTTAACACCTCGGACTAAGTACCCTTTTTTGGCCAGAACGGAGAAATTTCTTCCACAGGAAGACTTTTAGAAATATTTTTTCATCAGTCTGAAACTCAATATCCTTTCTTTTTATCCATAGACAATTTTTGACAATCATATGCCACTTTCAAACAATTACGAATAATACGAACTTTATACTCAGTTCCATGGATTAGTCAATCCAAGCTAGCTTCTTTTCACTAAATTCTCACCATTGTAACAAAGTTCCGCATTTACAACCATACAAAGCTTCGAACGGTGCCATATTAATACTAGATTGATAATTATTATTATAAACTATTTCAGTCAATGGTAAATGTTTCTTCTAACTGCCTACAAATTTAGTAATACAACATCGAAGTCTATTTTCCTGAATCCGAACAACTCGTTCTGACTGGTTGTCTATTTCTTAATGAAAAATAGGACTAAAATTTAATCTAGTACCCAAGGCTCGAATCACGGTCACAATAATGAATGATAGCACATCGTACAATCTAACCATCCCAAAATCATATAACTCATTTAGCTTTTCAAGTGAATAATATGTTCATAGCAGAATAAAGTGAGCTACTAACATCAATCTACCAACAATTACTGGTAGTCTCGATATGAAATCCATTGTAATACAATCCCATTCTTACTTTGGAATCATATCGGTTGTAATAAATCTGATGGCACCTAATGCTCGACTTTCTCTTGTTGACTTACTACACATCTATATACAACCTCAAATATTTTTCATTTCATTCCCAATTGTCATTATCTATATTTCAAGTCATTATACATTTTGTTACTACTCAAATGCATCAAATAAATGCAGCTCTGGGCTTCCTATAGAATATTACTTTTAACCTCAAATTTTTTAAGTACACTTATCCGATTTTGAAAATACAGACTAACAGAACTATCAATATTGAAATTAGTGGTTTAACCATTTTGAAACTTTTAGCCATTTTGAAACAACTTCCATTTAGCTAACAAATCCGAATCCTTTCTATGAAACTCTTGAATTATCTAAAGAAAAAATAATTTAACTCTCAGTTCGACGACAATAGTACCATTTAGACTAAACTAAACTGAATATTCATTACCCTCAATGTGAACAAAACATTCTGACTCAATGCATCATCTACAACACTAGCTTTACTCAAGGAATAATCAATCACCATATAAAAATCGTTTAATAATTCTAGACTTCTAAGCTACTCCAAATTCTATTTTAGAACTTCTGTTAGCATAACTTTCAGTTGTTAAAAAATCTACTGATATTCATTCAACCAAGCAAAACTGATATTTTCTATAGCAACTTCGTCAATGGTAGAGCTATCATCGAAAAGTCTAAACAAATAATTTGTAATGTACAGTAAATCCAAGAAAACTACGCACTTCTATAATATTTCCTTAAGATTCCCTAGTTCACATTTATTACAATTTGATTCTAAGTATTTCAAACATCTTCATCTATCATCAAAGACATAGAAAAACTTGCTTCTCGAAATCAGAATTCATATTTTTTGGTCTTCACATGCACTAGTTTCTCTTGTAAGATTTGTAGCACTGGCTTTTTATGCTAATTATGTTCAATTTCATTCCTCACATGAATTGAATATCTCCAGTTACATAGCAACAACTCTGATCAGATACAACTAAAACTTTTTCTCTTAAATATATAAAGCGACTAAACAATTGATAATTCAAATGGTATTATCAGAATTCTCACACCGCTTAAACCGAGTTTGGAGAGATATATTCCATACATTTGACTCAAAATTCAGAGAAATTTACGACATGATCGAAAGTCAATACTAAAAAATAAGGTAATTCTATTAACCACACAAATAACTCAACTATATAAAATAACAAATACCTGTTCCTCATGTTGTCTCCGATCTGTTATCTGTAATCATTACACAATTCTCATAATCTTGTCTTTATTTTTCATAAACTTAGTATCATTTTCCCTATTACACATTCGGTTGAACAATTCTCTTTAACGAATAACTATTTCAACAATTCCTATAGTATTTGAAATTCTAATAATACCATTCTATGTAGAATAATAAAGCTTAAAGCGATTATGTGTATCATATAAATAACAAACTCTTCATTGCTTATGGGTGATAATCTGTGTAATTCATCTAGGAATATATCAATAAATACTTTAATCATTTGTACCTAATTATTCCTCGATTCAGATATTCTGATATCTAGGATACAAACAAGATATGATTCACAACCTTTTCTAATCATTTCATGAGTCTTTAACACTAACATGCTATCATTCACACAGTCAACTCTATCAATCTCAACATTTATTGATTTCCTCCTTTGACACTTAAGTACAATTTGTACCTATTTATTGTTAATCACAATATCATATAAATTATTCACCTCATACCAATGTCACATCAAATTCATCAATTGTCAATGACATCAGATGGACAAGAATTTCACAACCATGGATTTTTCAGTAAAATATGTTACTAGCACAAACATACTGATCTAACAAATTTATTTTTCTAATATCATAATCAATAAATTGTATTAACATGATCCTCTTCAGTCATTAAAACAATACTAAAGTAGGAACGTATTGTTCCACAATTAATCACTATCTAAATAAAAATAGCAGCACTATCTGATTTACTAGACTCAATTGTAATCACTTTACCCATCTAACATTTCAAATGAATCTGTTTCAGTCTATAGCTCACTACAGCATCGTGTAACGTCAACCAATCTATTCCTAGAATGATATCAAATTCGTGAAATGGTAACAACATAAAATCAACAAGAAAGTCACAACCCTATATTCCCAGCGGACACTTTCAACATGTTAAGTTACCTATCACACTCTAACCTAGTGGATTAGGAACTAGAAAATCAAACTCGATTAACTCAACAAGTAAATTCTTATCCGTTACTAATGCAGTGCAAATATATGAGTGAGTTGACCTAGGGTCAATTAGTGCATACACGGTAACATCAAAAAGATAATGTACCAACAATAACATTAGGTGTGGTAGCTTCTTCTCTAGCTCGGATGGCATATGCTCTAGCAAGCGCTCTCATTTCAGATCTAACAACTATGTCATTTGTCCATTTTGATTAGCTCCAGTATTTCTACTCTGACCAGTACGTCTACCTTTTTAAAGCGTAGACAACTATTTAGCACTCTGCTCATCATTGTCCCCCACTTTTCTTAGACAATTTCATAGAAAATGATTTGTTGATCCACATAAGAAACAGAGACCTAACTTGGTTCTATATTCACCAACATGTAGTTTTCCACAATGTTCACACACAGGTCTCAGAGCATTACGGACACTACCCACACTATTAGCAGGTATAGCCCGAGATCTCGAATCATACTGTCTTGATTTATTTCTACCTAAAACCCCAGATGGTGAAGTGAACTAGCTAAAATGTTCCTTTAATTTCTTTGACGGTGAAGCAAAAAACGGTCTAGAGAAACTCCTTTTACTAGAATCTTGAACTTTTCATTCATTTTGTTTCTTATTATTGCAAATTTCTTCCAGCTTCTGTGCCTAATCTGGTAACAACACAAACTCTCGCAGTTCCATCACACCAATCAACATTTTAATTTCATCATTTAACCCATATTCAAAACGAATGCAAATTTCTTCCTCAGTTGACGCAATTTCTTGAGTATATTTACTAGGCTGCACAAATTCTCATTCATATTTAGCTACGAATTTACTTCCTGTTTCAATTCAAAGGATAATTTCTTTTTCCAGTCCAAGTATCTTTTACTGACATATTTATTTCTGAACTCGGATCTGAAGAAATTACGCCATCGTTCCTCAAGTCTTGTTCACTACTCACTCGTGAATGTCGACCATCATACTACTTCTAAACCCAGCTTATTTTCAAAACCGTAAGTATTTGTTCCCATCCATTTCATATAATTTTTTTATCTTCCATTTCAAAAGCTCTTGAGCCGAATGTCCCTTTTCTCCTAGGGTTCTTATGGTAGAATTCTTGGTGGTTGGTGTTGGGGTAAGTCCTTGGCGAATGGTCATGTTTTCTTTCTCTAGTTTTATGATTGATTTCATTAGATTAAAGCTTATGATGGTTGTGGATTGAAGTGAGTTAATCGTTGTTAATCTCTTCATTATAGGACATCAAAGGTTTCAAAGCAAGCAAGAGGAGCCGCTTTTCTTCATCTGCTTGATTAGTAAGTGGAGGTTAAGTGATTGGTTGTTGTTAGTTCATTCTCTTAGTTCTTGGTTAGTCAAAGCTTCAAGAGATTAATGTTTCCTTCTTGATAGGTGGGCCGATTGTCTAAGGGAACCACTTTTGGTTCGGATTTGGTAGGAAACCAAATCAGTGAAAGGTAAGGCTTTCGACAAACCTTTTTGGTCTAAATGGTGTTGGTAGAATGTGTAGATGTCTAACCCCTATGTTTTGGCCGATTGTAGAAGCTAGTACTCGAGGGACTTAGATTGCTTTTGTCGATTTCTAGACTCGTATTTACTGTGTGTGTAAACTAACACACTTCGCTTAGTAATATGATTAATAACCCGTGTGATGATTAATGAAACAAATGATGATTGATATGATACCCTAATGGGTATGATTACGACTCGTAAGTCAAGATTATTATTATGAGTTTATCGATGATCTATGTGATACCATGGTGTGGCTATATGTGACATGGGATATGAGGTTACACATAATAGCATGATATGCATGATTATATGATATACATGATTACATGAGTATGGTATGTTGATGGGTGATACGAGTGGAGGAGCAAAGGATATTTTGTCTTGACGAGCACCAAAGGCTTTGGTAGCACACTTTGTGACTTTGGGTCACCAGAGGTTTGGCACCTCATTGCGACTTGTCCTGTGGTTTAACCACTGTGGGTTGGCCCCACATGAGATATGGGATCGTCTGCTAGTGATTTGGTATCACACGATGGGTTGGCCCCATCATCGGATTTGTGACTTCGGTCACCAAAGGCTTTGGTAGCACAATTGTGTCTTTGGGACACCAAAGGGTTTGGTACCACATTGACGGATATTGTGTCTTTGGGACACCAGTGTTTTGGTAACACATTGTGACTATATGTCACCAGTGGTTTGGCACCACCAGTGGTTTGGTACCACACGGGGTAGAAAAGGCGATATGGATGGTTAGGATCGGGTTGCATTAATTATGTTGCTTTGTATGATGTGTGTTAGCATGTTGTTTTTGGGAGCGGGGTTTACACACTGAGTCACTCGACTCACCCTCTCCTTTGACATTTCAAGTGACTGTGAGACGCGGACATGGAGCCGGATGGACTCGGGGTGCACATGCCATGCTTTAATAAAGGACTATTGAATTTGGGTACTCGAGCTTATTTACTTTATTTGGGTTTTATATTGGATTTGTAAAAGGCCTTTAATTTATGTTTTGGTGATGTTTATGTTTTAATTAGATTTTAATATGCCTTAACAAAACAAGTTGGTATGAATTTTTCTAAAACTTGGAAAGATAATGATTTCAAAATTATAACGCAATGTGTTTTTTAACCATACCATCGTATCACATTATGTCTTTATAGTAAGCAAATTCAAGTGATTTTCAAATCAAACTTGTATTACTCCTAAGTCTAATAAGGTTTTGAGTAACACTAAGAAACTATTAAGGTTTAAATGGTTTAAACTCATTTAGCCACATGAATCGTTAAGATTTCAAAAATCTCCTGTTTCACCTACTCCATCCGATTTCAAACAAGTCTACTCAGATTGTCCTCAAAATACACCTGTGTTTTCACTTTCGGCTTTTAGCGAAAAATTTAACCTCTCACAAACATGTTTCCAGAATATACCGATTTTGACGTGGTGTCTTGTCCGGGTTTGGGGTGTTACATTTGTGGTATCGAGCCAAGTTTAAAAGTTTACTGTGGGCCCGAGGCCCAAAATGTTTTAAAACTATAATTTTCAAGTATTCTTTTTAAAGTATGGTTTGAAGGGCATGGCACCGAGTCACCCAAGACTTCGCCTGTAAGTACCCGTGACTATTTGTTGTGATTGACATGATTGGATGGCTAGTAAGACTACTTTAGAGATCGAGACTAATAGGACTCGTGGACTCACGAAAATAAAGCTTCTTTAAAATTCATAAAACTTTGCTTTAAACACAAAGGAATAATGATCGATACATAAAATTCTTTAACCGCACAAGATTTAGTCATGAGTACCGAGGTGGACGTGGTCGTGGACGTGGTCGCAGTGAGGATGATCGCTTCGAGCCCGTAGGTTCCGGGGTGGTTCAGAGAATGAGATCTGGCTCGCCACCACCGGAGGTGGTGAGTTCCAGAATGCACTGCCGATGATGCAAAGGTCACAAGCGATGTCATGGGTTTTAGAGAGGGTAGCCGGAGTGTGGAGGCGTGAGGAGCTAGAAAATCGTACTCGAGCGACTTGCAAATGGGGCTGAATTCTTCCGAGGTGCCTCGGTGTTGCTCCAAAGATCGCCGAGTATTGGTGGAAGCGACAGAGCGGATCATAAATGATCTAGACCTGACCGCAGAAGAAAAATTAAAGGGATCGATTACTTCTCGGGATGAGTCATACCGGTGGTGGCTCACGGTCCGTGATAATGACCGCAATGAAGATCCGACTTGGGACTATTTTCGGCCGCTTATCGGAAGAAGTACGTCTGAGCTAATTACATAAATGAGCGAGGAAAGCATTTCGAGGTTAGTCCAGGGAGCAAATCAGACGAGTATAAGGCCGAAGTTTCGAGGGTCGAAGCCCAGATGCTGTGGTATGGTGGCTATCAAGAGGAAAGGTGCGTTCGCTTTGAGGATGGCTGCGAGACGAGTTAAGATTGTTGATTCGCCCAGCCAGGAGCGTGAATTTGCGGTTCGTTGAAAAGGCGAAGGTTGCCGAGGGCATTAAAGAGTCTCGTGAGGCGAGTATGGATAGGAACCGCTATAAAAGGAGTTTTGGGTCTTCGGGTCATCGTAATCAGCAGCAAGAGGGCTAGACCGAGTGGGCGAATCATCGGGTAGGTTTGTTATCGCTAGGCGGGACCGCCGCAGGTAACCGCTGTGGAAAGGCTCACCGGGAGGATGTTGGATGATGGTAGAGGTTGTTTTGAGTGTGGCTCGCTGGACCACCGTGTGAGGGACCGTCTGCCAAGTTGGCTAGAATTCACCCAGAATCGGTACGTAATCAATACGTAAATAATGGACCACCGCAGAGGGCCGAGGTAATGGCAGAGGAGGTAATAGCCTGTCGGGCCGTGGAGCACCAAGGTGCAATAGTTCCGAGGCCGACACGGCTGGATTGGTATATGCCGCGAGGCGCCGAGAGGAGGCGGCACGGACCGACGTCATCACAGGTGACGCTTTTTGATTTTTGGTTCTCCTTATACCGCTTTAATTGATGTGGGTTCTACGACTCTTATGTTGCCGATAGTATAGTAGAGACAATAGAGTTAGACTCGAGATATCTTCTAGGCGATGACCGTAATAAGCCTCTAGGTCACTCAGTAGTGGTAGATAAACCGATAGAGACGCACCTCTCAGAACTCCAAGGGTAGTATTTGAGGTCGATCTGATGGAACCGCCATTCGGGAGTTCAATCTAATTCTCTGAATGGACTGGCCGGGTAAGTATCGGCGGTTGGGCTGCGCTAAGCGCATGGTTCTCAACATACCGAGGGTGATGAAGTAGTTCGACGGAATAGGAGAAACTATCTGTCTAATGTGGTATCTCGCCTGGCCGAGAAAATGGTTAGAAAGGGTTCATAAGCATATATGGTGCATGTGTATGCCTTGGAGGCTAAGGAGATCAAGTATCTCTTGACTCGTAAGGATTTGAATTTGAGGCATGATGGGGTCGAAAGTTCTTTGAAGATTACGATCGCTCGATTGAGTATCATCCGTGCAAGGCTAACGTGGTGGCGTACGCGTTGAGCCGTAAGGTTGTTTCGGACTTAAGAGCTTTGTTTGCCCATTTGAGTTTGTATGACGACGGAGTATTCTCGCGCGAATCGCAGTTAAGCCTACTTGGGTTGAGCGATCGTAGAGAAAGCAGTTAGTGGATGAGGTTCTCGAAAAGCGCAAGGTTACAAGTGCGGATGGTGGTTTGGAGGGTTACAGCTTGTCTAGTGATGAGGTTCTGTGTTTCCAAGGTAAGGCTTGTATGCCTAAAGATGTTGAGCTGAGGCAGAAGATTCTTCAGGACGCACATAGCAGTCCTTATGCTATGCATCCTGGAGGTAGTAAGATGTATAAGGATCTTAGAGAGCGCTTTGGTGGCACAGTGCGAAGAAAGAGGTGATGAGTTTGTTGGGAAGTGTCTAACATGTCACAGGTCAAGGTGAACACCGATTGCCGTCGGGTTTGCTTCACTGTAAAGATTCCTCGATGGAAGTGGGAAAGGATAACCATGGATTTCGTCGGCTACCGCCACGCCAAGCAAGAAGGATTCGATTTGGGTAGTGGTGGATCGTCTGACTAAATCACTCACTTTATTCCGGTGAGGGTTGACTACTCGCTTGGCTTAGCGGTCATATGTGTCGAGATAGTGAGGTTGCACGGTGTGCCGCCTCGATAATCTCGGATAGGGATCCCGTGTTTACGCTCAAGGTTCGGAAAGCATTGCATCGAGCTCTGGTACTGCTTGGATTCAAAGACGACTTTTCACCCGCAATTCGATTTCAATCGAAAGGGTCATTCAGATCTTGGAAGATATCTTTGAGAGGTTGTGTCCTGGATTTCGAGGTAGTTGGGAGGAGTTTCTACCATTAATGAGTTTGCCTACAACAACAAGCTACCAAGCGAGCATCAAGATGGCACCGTATGAGGCGCCAGTATGGTAGGAAGTGTCGCCACCTACGTGTTGGACGGAGTTGGGTGAACGCCGATTGTTGGGACCCGAGTTAGTAGGCGAGACCGAGGACAAGGTTAAAGTGATTGAGCTCGATTAAAGGAAGCTTCGGACCAGTAAGTCTTATGCCGATCTTAAGCGAAGAGATATAGAGTTCTTTGTGGGGATCGAGTGTTTCAAGGTCTCACCTTGGAAGAAGGTGTTGAGGTTCGGAAGAAAGGCAAGCTAAGTCCGAGGTTTATTAATGTATAAGGTAATCGAGACGAGTGGGACCATGGCGTATCGACTTGAGTTGCCAGCAGAGCTTAGTCGATTCACGATGTTTTCACGTTTCGATGCTTCGGCGTTATCATTCAGATCCGTCACATGTGGTAGCAGTGGAAGAGGAACCTGTGCAGATTCTAGATTGGGATGTGAAGGTTCTGCGTAGGAAGTCTGTGCCTTTGGTTAAGGTACTTTGGCGGAATCATGGCGTGGAGGAAGCTACGTGGGAACCAGAGGATATGATGAGACAGCAATACCCGCAACTCTTCTGATCAGGTAATTTCGAGGTCGAAATTATTTTTAAGGGGGTAGAACTATAATATCCCGGGTTAGGGGCTGTTTTGTTGTTGCATGATATTGCATGTGTTTAGTGTGCTGTGTTGTTGTTTGTGTAGTATCGAGGCTTAATTGTAGCCTCGGTGTATGCCTCGAGTGAATGGGAAAATTTTGGTTTTGGGTGTTAAGTCGTGGAGCCGTTGGAGCTAGGGTATAAGGGTTTTCTTTGGTGTTTTATTGCACAAGTGAAGAGTGGCAAGTGGCAAGGGAGGAGCTTGGTGTGCGCCATCTACAGTGAGGGAGGTCCAGAGTTCAAGTCGTAGAGCTCCCATTTGTCACCCATTTTGACGGCATGGAGGAAGAGGTAGAAGGCAAGTGGAATTCTACCTTGGACTAAGTCAAACCGCTCAAAAGTAAGGTGGAGAGTGACCTCATCTTTAAGCAAAGACATGACACATCTAAGATAGTCATCATGGGAACATGCCATTTTGTCAAAAACTCACTGAATATTCTTAAGGCAGTACTCAGCCTTAGCTGGATCATCATCGGTTTTACCTCTGAACTCTTCAGCACCACACTTTATTATTTTATTGATAGCATGTCGTCGAATCGTTTATGTCATTTGAGGACATAGGGTGCCACATGAGGCATAACAGGGGGTCAAGGTTGCTAAGCTGTAGGATTGGCTCACATGAACTCCGAGATCCATTGGCCCATTAGGCCAAAAAAGACAATTTTTACTTCACTTTCAAACAATTACAAAACTGGTAGACTATGACTTACTTCTTTCTCAGAAGCCGAGACATTACTATTTACTTCAACAGTGTCAACACGACCAGAATCTTTTGACATTCATTAAATCTATAAGAAAATAGGGGTAGGTTGGATCAAACAACATCACAAGATCGTAAGTTTATGTGGCATGTAATTTCTTGACTCTAGACACGCTACGTTCAGTCCGAGAACAAACTAAACCATAGTTTTGATACCAGTAAATGTAGCACCCCTCATCCATCTCCATTACCAAATTAGGGTTACATAATGCTACGGTAAATAATAGGACAAACACTTGTTAATACAATTCGAAATACAATTAAAAGCAATCATTAAAATACATATTCAGTCAATTATCATGATATATGTACCAAAAAAAGGGATTAAATCAAGCCGTAAGATATAAAGAATTATGTTTGAGCATGAAAAAGAACCAAATTATAAATTTAAAAGTTCAATTCATGCCCAAATCACATGCCACTTTCAGGATACATACATACACATATATCACCCTAAAACACAAGCTTATAAACATTATGATCTCTTATGCAACAAGTATACCATTAATCATTCAATAAACTTATTCAAACACACAAAAACATATCAAAACACGCCATTTACCTAGTTCTAACAATATGCCATAAGACACCATCACAAACAACATTCAAACCTATCATTCAATGTCATTTCTAACCTAATTCAAACATAACAAAACAAGATCATGTAAACAAACAATTTGACATAATTTCCTGCACCTAATAATATTCATAAACAAAATCACATCCATTAAACCATTTGCTATCAAAATAATCAATGCAAATAACATTTCATGACATTCAAATCCCACATTCAATCAATAATACCACAACATCCAAGCAACCCATCACTAATTGTTCATTTTATCACAAGTCAGATATATATCAACACTTCATCTCATTCCATCACCTACCATTCATAATCCACACTCAAGTTTTCATGCATGAATCATTAACAACTTTTTCATTTATCCAACAAATCTATATATATAACTTGAACTAACACAAAACATATATGCTTGCATCAACACATATGTACATATTTCAAACACTCCTATTAGATGCCACAAAACTAATTAGCATAGTTTCAAAGTCTGCCAAAACGAAGCTAGATAGTGTGATCTACAAGTTGATCTGATCGTCCTATTCCAGAAAGTGATATCTACAAGAAAGTAGGGAAAATGACGCGAGTAAACTTCAAAGAGCTTAGTAAGTTCATAGATTAAAACGATATAACTTATCGTATAATCATAATTTAATAAACTAACAAAATCATTAGCTAAAATTTACCCTATCAACCACAACCATTCAATAGGTGAGTTCCATACACACAAGTCATATAATCATCTCATTTTTATAATATCATTCAAAAAAAAAATCATGATATAATATCAGAAATCAGGAAACATATGCAAGCCATCAACAAGGCATCGTAATCAAATATCAAATATATGTCTTCAACATGCCATTTAACCATTGAAAATCTACCTAATGAACGATATAAACATTTACAGATACACAGTTATCAACCCAAAACACACCAGAATGCTCAACCGAGCCAATCCAACCAAGAACACACCTGGGCTACAAGTGCTAAGCTTGTAGGCTAACATCCCTCCAGAAAATTTGTAACACCCCAAACCCGGTCAATACGTTACGACCAAATCTGGTATGTTACCGGAAAGGTAGTTTTGAAAATCATTTAACGGAACATTGTAATTTGAGAAAACATTTTTTTTCGTTTGATAAATCCAAGTTGAGGGTGATTGATTAGGGTGTATTATGTTGTAACCACTACTTACTAAGATATCCAGAAGTAGAAATTGGGTTAAATTTGTAAAACCATTCTTTAGAAAATTTTGTTTAAAATAGTGTTGAGTAATGTGACTTTTTGATAAAAGAAAGAAATAGAGATACTATTAGTAGTTATAAGAAAACTTCAAGTTTTAATTACTTATTTCTTGTAATCCGTTTGTTAATATTTGGAAAACCTTGATTTACGTTTTTAGAAACCCCATTTGACAGTTTATAACATAAATAAAAATTAGCATTTAAAACCAAACCCCAAATTTAAGTTAAAGCGGCCTTATTACATAATAAAATCCCAAATTAAACTAAGTTCAAAATAAAGTAATAAAATTTACGAGAAAAATAGCAATGCATGGCCACCTCGAGTCCATCCCGGCTCTAAAACCCGCCATCTATTGATGACCTGCAAAAATTAGCAGAGGGGTGAGTCATCGAGACTCAGTGTGTAAATCCCCTTATAACGCAATCTGGCCTTAAGCCCACAGAATATAGTATATTAAAATTGTATGCAATTCGACCCAACCCAGTTTAGCTCCCCCTCCAAACACCCGTTGCTTTAAGCCATTGTAGTTCTTGACCACCGTGGTCCTAGACCACTCGTGACATTAGTCACTCGTGACAATAGTCACTTAAATATATATATCCGTGGGGCCAACCCATTGTGGTACTTGACCACCATGATGATCTCTGATAAATTACATATACGTGGGGCCAACCCACTGTGGTACTTCACCACCGAGATCAGTCACTAATTAAATCATTCGTGGTTTCAACGATCATGGTACTTAGACCACTCATGACAGTAGTCACTCGTGACAATAGTCACTCATTCTCCATTCACCTTTCAATCAATCCCGGCGTCTCCAACCTTACCCATAAGGGCATTTTGCTTATCACATCAGTAATTTCAGCTTTCAACCTTAACAGTTAATAATAAAACAATAAAGAAGGCGTGTGAGTAATACACATCTGATAACACGTAACACTAGGCTTTCTACGTCGACACTTTTGTTAGTAGGGACGATAGCTATCTACCAATCCCAAGCAGATGTCAGCTCTCTACCATATCCTGGCGAAAAATCCCAAACCACCGACACTGCACGCTTCTTAAACTTAGGAGTCGAAACTAGGGGTTCGCTTCCTGCCTTAGATTGACTAACCTTCACATCCATAAAGAATCTTGATCAGTACACAAGGAAAAGTGTAGATTGACTAATAACAGAATCGGTTAAGGCATAACACATATGATAGGAATAAGTTGACCAAGAAATCACAAGTTGGCCCCTTACCTTACGAATCCAAATGGAGTGATCCGATTCGACAACCACAGACCCTTCAGCTTTGAACTACAACCCCTTGGCTAATGAAGATTCCTGGAGTAAACATCCCAAATGAGAAAAGAGAAAAAGAAAGGAGGGTTAACCAAAATATAATGCCATGCTACAAGCCATTCGACTTTGGCCACACAAAACCGAAAGAAAGAAAAGGAAAGGAAAAAGAATCGCTTCTTACCTTCAGCAACAAAACTCGGTTGATAAACTTCCTGGCCAAGATCCCTAAAACTTGCGTCGCGATGTTCAACTTAAACAACAGAGTGAAAGAACCAAATTTAGCTATTAACAAAGTAGATTCGGCTTTCTTTTGAAAAGAAAGGATGGGGAGATAGATTATGAGAAAATGAAGGAGAACCTTACCTTACACAACAAAGATGCCGATTGCCACATGAAATGGTTCGGCAATGAAGAAAGGGATAGAACGAATGCAAGGGAAAGAAGATGAAAATCAGGTTTCGGCCTATAGGAGGAGAAGTAGATGAGAATTATGACACACAAAGTTTCGGTTGGGGAGATTTAGAAGAATGAATAAAGGTGAAGATGGAATTCGACAGAGGAAATGGCTTCAATGAGTTTCGGCTAGAGATAAAGGAATAGAGAGGAAATTAAAATGAAAAGATATAAAGATGAAGAGTAAAGTCTATAGAGATTTGGCTCTGAAGGAAAGCAATTAGCAAGTGGAAGGAAAAAGAAATATAGCAAGCACCAACACCAATATGATATTCGGCTAGCACCTAGATAATGCAATAGAAGAAATGAAGAAAATGTGTTTTGGTTTTGGTTAGAAAGAAAATGAAGCAAAAGTTCACCAACACAAAATAGAAAGGGGAGTGTTTCTAAAATTGGTTTTTGCTAACATAATACTCAAAATGACCTTAGAGGAAAATGGCATAATTTGACACCCCTAAGACCGATTGAGCCACGTCCAAAAAGAAAAACCAAGTGCCACTAGCCTTAAGAATTTCGACTCACCCCATAGCTTAGCATCAAACCGATTCTTTCCCTCTCTCCAAGCTTCACACAATTGGCCAACACCCTCCACTATCACCCAAATCCCCCAATTTGCTCCTTAACTCACTCTCCATCACCCATTTGAAATAGTTTGACCATTTCAAACTCCCTCAACTCCTCATGGCCACTCATTCAACTCCTTTGACTCATTCCACCAACAACCTTGAAAAGCCCTTGCTGAATCCACCACTCTAGCACTCTAGGAGCAAAAATAAAGTTCCACAGTGAGGCTTGTGGGATTCGAACATCCTCCTTACTGCAACCCCCTTGTGACACCACTTCTTTGTACTCTAAGTGGGGTCTCCTTGCCACCTTACCACCTCTTCTCTTGTGTTAACAAAACACGATTAATTACCCTTAAGGCCTGCCTCAGCTAGCTCTCCCCTAAAGTGCCTAAAAATAAAATTTTCACCAAGGCTCAAGCTTTACCCCAAGCCTTCCCGGGACCCCCAAACACACCAAAATAACAAACAAAACATGCCAACACACAGTAGCACAAAATAATGTAGAGCCCCTAGTTCTAGGATGTTACAGTTCTACCCCCTTAAAGAAATTTCGATCAAAATTAACTTGGTCAAAAGAGATGAGGGTATTGCTGTCGCATCACATCCTCTGGCTCCCACGTGGCTTCCTCTGAACCGTGATTTTGCCACAACACTTTAACCAACGAAATTGTCTTTCTCTGTAACACCTTAACATCTCGATCTAAGATTTGAGCTGCTTCCTTCTCAAAAGATAAGTCAGTCATTACTTCGATTTCTTCCACCGGCACTATATGAGATAGATCCAAACGGTAGCGCCTTAACATCGAGACATGGAATACATCATGGATCTGTCTCAATTTCGAAGGTAGCTCGAGCTGATAAGCTACTGGTCCCATACGCTTCAACACACGGTAAGGCCCAGTAAACCTGGGGCTCAGCTTGCCCTTTCGTCCAAATCTTAGGACTTTCTTCCACTATGAAACCTTTAAGAAAACCTGATCACCTACTGCAAATTCTATGTCTTTACGTTTCAGATCTACATAAGATTTTTGCCTATTAGAAGCTTCCTTTAATTGAGTTTGAATCAACTTAACCTTTTCCTCTGTTTCTGAAATGAGTTCTAGACCCAACAACTGTAGCTCACCCAATTCTGTCCAGCAAGTAGGAGTGCGACATTTCTGACCATACAATGCTTCATAGGGTGCCATCTGAATACTGGATTGATAGCTGTTGTTGTATGTGAATTTTGCCAACGGTAGGAACTCCTCCCAACTACCCTAAAAATAATAACACAACCTCTCAACATGTCTTCTAAGATCTGAATTACCCTTTTCGACTGACCATCAGTCTATGGATGAAATGATGTGCTGAAATCCAATCTCGTACCCAACGCTTGATGCAATGCCTTCCAGAACCTCGACATAAACCTAGGGTCACTGTCTGATATGATAGACGTAGGTACCCCATGCAATCTCACAACCTCCGCCACATAAAGTTTGGCTAACTTCTGTAATGAGTAGTCAACCTGAACCGGTATGAAATGAGCGGACTTCGTCAATCGATCCATAATTACCCATACTAAATCTTTCTTCGTAGGTGTCAGGGGTAGCCCACTAACAAAATCCATCGTTATCCTTTCCCACTTCCAAAGTGGAATCTTTACTGGCTGTAGCAACCTTGAAGGCAATTAGTGTTTCGCTTTCACCTACTAACACGTTAAGCATTTATTCACAAATTCAGTTGCCTCTTGCATCAGACCTGGCCACCAAAACTATTCTCTTAGATCTCTATACATCTTACTTCCACCAGGATGCATAGCGTATGGGCTACTATGCGCTTCCTGTAGAATCTTCTATCTCAATTCGAAGTCCTTCGGCATACAAGGTCTTCTCCGAAAGTACAATGCCCCATCACTGTTCACACTAAAATCTCATGTCTCACCACCTACCACTAACTGAAGTTTCGAGCTTAATGACTCATCAGACAATTGCTTCTCTTTTATCTGACTGACCCAAGAAGGCTTCACTTAAAGTTCAGCTAGCACACTTCCATCATCATATAAGCTGAGATGGGCAAACATTGCCCTCAAGTCTGATATTACCTTACGGCTCAATGCGTCAGCCACTACGTTAGCCTTACCCAGGTGGTACTCGATCGAACAATCATAATCCTTTAGTAATTCAATCCACCTTCGCTGCCTTAAATTCAATTCCTTTTGGGTAAGAAGATACTTCATACTTTTGTGGTCCGTGTAGACGATGGACTTCTCCCCATACAGATAGTGTCTCCAAATCTTCAAAGCAAACACTACTACAAGCTAACTTAGATAATGTGTGGGATAGTTCACTTCATGCGGTCTCAACTGTCGAGATGCATATGCTACCACCTTCCCTTCCTGCATCAACACACATCCCAAACCTGTGTGCTACGCATCACAGTAGACAACAAACTCCTTCTCAGCCTCAGGTTGAATCAACACTAGAGCCTCAGTCAAGATCCTTTTCAGCTTCTCAAAACTTTCCTGTTGCTTATCCGACTAGGCAAACGGTACCCCTTCTCGTAACAACTTGGTTAATGGTGCGGCTATTAACAAAAATCCCTCAACAAACCTTATGTAATACCAACCAAACCCAGAAACTTCAAATTTCCAGTCCAACACAGCTTCAATTTTTCAGAGATCTACTCTAATCCCCTCAGCAGACACAACATGTCCCAAAAAGGTAACTTCCCTCAGCCAGAATTCACACTTACTGAATTTGGCATACAGTTGTTTCTCTCTCAAAATTTCAGAACCACCCGAATATGCCAATCATGCTCCTCTTCCAAACTTGAATAGACCAAAATATCGTCTATGAACACCACGACAAACCAGTCCAGATAGGGTTGGAATACCCGGTTCATCATGTCCATAAACACAGCTGGTGTATTTGTCAACCCGCATGGCATCACCAATAACTTGTACTGACCATAACGAGTTTGGAAAGCTGTCTTATGGACATCTGCCTTCTTAACCTTAAACTGGTGGTAACCTAACCTCAAATCTATCTTTGAAAAGACCGAAGCGCCTCGCAACTGATCGAACATATTGTCTATCCTAGGCAACGTGTATTTGTTCTTAATCGTCAACTTGTTCAACTGCCTATAGTCAATACACATCTGTATCGACCCATCCTTCTTTTTAACAAATAACATCGGCACTCTCCAAGGTGACACACTAGGTCGGATGAAACCCTTGTCCAACAGTTCCTGAATTTGAGCTTTCAATTCCACCAACTCTTTCGGTGTCATTCTATATGAGGCAACAGACACCAACACTATTCCCGGAAGAAGATCGATACCGAACTCCACCTCGCGATCCGGAAGTAACCCTGGAAGCTCTTCTAAAAAACCATCAGGAAATTCATTCATCGTTCTGACATCCCTACAGTCAACTCATTGGCCTCCAAAGCACAAACATAAGTTAAGAAAGCCTCGCATCCTTTTCTCACCATTCTTCCTGCCTTTAAAGCGGACACTAGATTAGACAAGTAGTTCCTCCTTTCACCTATCACTAAAACTTATTATCCTCAAGAGTCCTTAACACCATTCGCTTGGCAGTACAATCCAAGTTTGCCCAATACTTCGCCAACCAGTCCATACTTGATATCAAATCAAATTCCCCGAACAGCAGTTCCATCAAATCAGCCGGGAAAACAATCCTTTGTACTTCAAGAGGAACATTCCTAAAGAGTTTGTTCACCACTACTGAAACACCCCAAACCTGACCCACGAGCCTTGACCGGATCTGGTATGTTCCCCGGTGTAAACCGTTTTAAATTCTTTTGTTACTTAGGAAAAACTTGTGTGATTTGGAAGAAAGATCGTTTTGGGTTGGGCTTGAGTTGAAAACAAGTTTAATTCATTGTTAAAAATCCTTTACTTTAGGTGACAAAACATTTGGGCTTTGTTTTAAAAAAAATGATTTACTTAATCTTTTAATAAAATGAGGTTTGTAAGCTTAACAAAAAAATAGAATAAAATATTCCTACTAAGGCCTTATTACATCAAATAATTCCAAAATTTTAAATAAATCATAAATACTTAAAGAAAAATAGTCCAAATAAAAGAAATCAACTTCACATGGCCTCCATCGAGCATCCGCCAACCCGGTCCATCACCGATCGTCACCAAGCATGTTCCCACAATGGGTGAGTCAAACAGACTCAATGTGTACACAAACACTAAGTCTTAACAAATTCAGCATAACAAATCATATTCATACATATCATAACTTCACATTTAATGATTCAAGATGATGATGCAACCCAAACCCAAACCTAGATGCCATCCGCTACACATCCCCGCACCAACCTCAGCATAATCGTGGGGACTACTAAGTCAACCTCCATCCGCTACACACCATCGAAGGCGTCATTGCAATGAAGTGCTCATCGCCCATATAAAATTCATGGCATAGCCACTCAGATAATTGTGTCATGAGACACCACATTCGAATAATGTAACCAAAGTTACCACATTCGATAATGTGACCAAGTCACCACATTCGATAATGTGACCAAGTCACCACATTCGAGATAGTGAGACCAAGTCATCATTCACTTCCCTTTCTCAAATAACCCGAATGTCCCATATTATTCATATCATGCATATCATACTTAAATTCACATTCATGTCACTTTTCACATGTTAAGTATAACATATTTCGTAATCCTAGTAGGAGTGGGAAAGCTGCACTGAGTACTTTGTACTATAACATGGTACTTTAGCCACATTCTTACACTTTCATATTAACACATATATCAAGTTTAAGCCATAAATCTATTAAGATTAGTGTGGGGTACACGGTACCTTAGCCATGCTTTTCACATTCTTAATAACACATTTAATTTAAAACATAACCATGAACATATTAAAACTTAGAGTAGGGTACACACCTGATTCGTTTAACGATTTCACTTGAAATCCCGAAATCCAATCTACTACCTTAGATTTTTAAAGCCTACATTCTACCAACATGGTAATATTTAGCAAAGGCCTATTCACCATAAACCAAATCCTAGTAGGATTTGTGTACTTACCTTAATGCGATTGAATAAAAATCAAATCCAAAACTTGCATTCTTCCCCTTTGAAATCGATTACTCACTAGATCCCTTGAATCGGTTAGTTTTCACTTAAAACACATAATAATAGATCTACTACAAAAATAGGGTCTTGGTCTAATATTCATAGTCACTTACCTTAAGGATCTTAAATCCTCAAATTCATCAATAACTAGGAACACGCGCCTATGGTGTACCTTTGGGAAAAGAACTTCTCATTCCATGATTCACCAAGATTAATAATCTAAATTAGTCCCTAAATTTTGATAAGTCTAAAATATAAAAGAATGGAAAGTAAACTTGGATCTTACCCTTATTTGAAGGAATCGATTGCACCTTCACTTCAACCTTCGAGAGATTCTGCTATGGCTAAATGATGCTCTCACAACTTTCGGCTTTTGGAGGGATTAGAAAGAAAAGAGAAGGAAGAATAAAATTGTAGGAATTTCAGCAGAGAGAGGAGAATCTGCTTAAGAAATTCGGCAAAGGAAGAGTGAATGAATGAATGAATGGCCTTCTCTTCCTTTTATAGCCAAATTACTAGCTAGAGTCCTTAACTTGGCCACCACTCTTCCTATGTGATAATTATCACTTTATCAAAAGAATTAATCCAACAATTATCTCCTAATTAGCAAAATTCTAAAGGAAATAAAACTCCTCTTTAAGAGCCCACATGTCGCCCACCTCTCTCGCTTTTGTAGCAAAATAAAACTTCTTTTATTTGTTTCCTATGTGACTCGATCCCCGCCCAAATACACTTGCATGTGGCGCCATTTCCAGAGGCCCTAGGTGGCATCTTCAGGCTACTTTTCCAAGCCTGTTTGTGTGTCATTTTTCACATGCTTTTTCTCTTAAGGCCACCTTGCCCTAATTTCCTCTTTTAAACTTTAAAACTCGACATTTCTAGGTCATTTCTAAGTTTCAAAAAATTTTCGTTTGGCTCTTTAAGTTTGACATTTCCTAGGTTTCTAAAATGTTCACTTTCCTCTTTTAACTTAAGTTTCCAAAATGTTTACTTTCCTCTTTTAGCTTAGGTTTCCAAAATGTTTACTTTCGTCCTTTTGAAACTTAACATTTCTAAATCATTTCCAAGTTTCCTTAAATTTCCTTACATTTCCTTTCATTTCCTTACATTTCCTTTCATTTCCTTTCATTTCCTTACATTTCCTTTCATTTCCTTTCATTTTCTTACATTTCCTTACATTTCTCTACATTTCCTTACATTTCCATACATTTCCTTACATTTTCATACATTTCCATACATTTCCAAACATTTCCATACATTTCTATACATTTCCTTACATTTCCAAGGTTCTAAAAATGCACACCACACATCCATATCACAGTAAACATGCTATTTCATAAAATTAAGCAAAATGCACACAATGGGATTCAACCTCTTCCTCAAAGTACTTCACTTGATGCCATAACCCTTGCACCTTAGGTGGCGCCCCTTGCCACTTTTCCACATCACTTCTTGTTTTTAACTTAAAACCCAATAATTGTCCAAAGCTTTCTCTTCTATCCTAGGATTTTAAAAACCCTTAATTCACTTCCAAACACTGCCAAAACCTACTACCCATGAATTATGCACAAATGCATAACCCCTAATCTAGGATGTTGCAACTACAGATTGTCTTAAAGGGCTAAGTACGGTCATCTCCCTAGTAGCAATCTCAGAGTCTATGTTCAGAGTTCCAGACACAGTACTAGCAACATAGGAATATGTTGATCCAATATCAATCAGTGCGGTAAAAGATAATCCGTAAATAAGGAACGTACTGATTATGAAGCCTGGTAAATCACCCTCCTCTCGACGCCTAGCTGCATAAACCAAACCAGGCTGTCTTGCATCAGTGTTCCCAGCACCTCTGCCCGGTGCTCCATGTCCACAACCAAAACCATTTCTTTCTCTGGTCGGACCACAACCTCTCTGTAGTTGCGGACCACCTTTACCAGGCTGTACATAATTCTAGCCCACTGGCCCCACTCTGTTGGGCTCTTGCGGACAGTCCCTTCCTCGATGATCCACTGATCCACATTTCAAGCATCCATTACTTCTTATCCGTCACTCTCCTAAGTGAAACTTCCCACATGTGGCACACTATTGAGCCGACCAACAATAACGGGCCTCGCAGCTTGACTCGGCCTATCCAATTTAGGCCTCTTCTGAAAATTCCCAATAGATCTTGACGGTCTAAAACTTCTTTTATTCCTACCCTTGTCCCTATCTCGGTTCTACTTTTATACTGCTTTGCCTTTTCAGCTATCTTAGCCTTTTCCACCAAAACAGCGAACTCTCTTTCCCGTTGCAGAACTATCAGTACTCGCAACTCATCCCTCAAACCATCCTCAAATCAGACACAACGTTCATGATCTGTTGACACAATGCCTCGAGCATACCGGCTAAGACGTAAAAATTTCGCCTCATACTCACCCACTAACTTACTCCCCTGAACCAAGTTAACAAATGCCTTACACTGTATGTCTATATAACTCGACCCAATGTATTTCCACTGGAATGTAGACTTAAAGAAGTCCCAGGTAACACGGTCCACTACTGTACTATCTCTGACCGTGAGCCACTATTGGTAAGCCTCATCTCAGAGAAGAGACACAACTCCTTTCAATTTCTCTTCTGCGGTGCAGTCAAGATCATCCATGATGTGCTCAACCGCCTCGAGCCAATACTCAGCTACATTAGGAGCTATACCAGAGACGCCCCTAAACATTTCTACGCCGTTCGCTCAAAGTCACTCTGACACAAATATTTGAGCTACTGATCCCGTGCTCGCTCCTGGAACTCTCTCTAGAGCACGTAACATCGCCTGAGACACCGCATCGTCTCCACCATTTTCATCATGAAATTTTGCTTCTGCAACTGGTGATGATGGCACCTCACCTTCCGACCCATACTCAGATTTCGTGGGCTTAGCCCCAACATCTCGGCCCCTTCCACGGCCTCGCATACCTCGTCCATGTCCTCTAGTACTCATTACTACTAACGCGATTTAATCTGATTAAAGAAATTTATGAGCTAGTGTTTTGTTCCACTTTTTTATTATAGAGCAATTTTATGGCAATATCATTATGAGTAATTCTCGCCACTTCATGCATACCTAGGGTTTCAGTCTCTAAAGTTGCATTTCTCAGTACAAGTAATCATAACATATCACACTTACTTCATATAAGACAACCAACAGTCATCAGACTTACCATACGGATTTGGTGCCGGAGACTCGGGTGCCATGCTTCCAGAAAACATACATGTTTCTAAACCATTTTCTAAACCATCTTTGGAAACATTTTTAAACTCCATACCCACAGCCGAGTTTTTAAACTTGGATTTGATACGACAATTGTAACGCCCCAAACCCAGTCAATACATTATGACCAAATCTGGTATGTTGCTGGAAATGCAGTTTTGAAAATCATTTAACGAAACATCGCAATTTGAGAAAACATTTTTTTTGTTTGATAAATCCAAGTTGAGGGTGATTGATTAGGGTGTATTATGTTGTAACCATTGCTTACTAAGATATCCAGAAGTAGAAATCGGGTTAAATTCGTAAAACTATTCTTTAAAAAATTTTGTTTAAAATAGTGTTGAGTAATGTGACTTTTGGAGAAAAGAAAGAAATAGAGATACTATTAGTAGTTCTAAGAAAACTTCAAGTTTTAATTACTTATTTCTTTTGATCCATTTGTTAATATTTGGAAAACCTTGATTTACGTTTTTAGGAAACCCTATTTTGACAGTTTATAACATAAATAAAAATTAGCATTTAAAACCAAACCCTAAATTTAAGTTAAAGTGGCCTTATTACATAATAAAATCCCAAATTAAACTAAGTTCAAAATAAAGTAATGAAATTTACGAGAAAAATAGCAATGCATGGCCACCTTGAGTCCATCCCGGCTCCAAAACCTACTCTCTACTGAATACCTGTAAAAATTAGCAGAGGGGTGAGTCATCGAGACTCAGTGTGTAAATCCCTTTAAAACGCAATCTAGCCTTAAGCCCACAGAATATAGCATATTAAGAATGTATGCAATGTGACCCAACCTAGTTTATCTCTCCCTCCAAACACCTGTGGCTTTAATCCACTGTGGTTCTTGACCACCGTGGTCCTAGACCACTTGTGACATTAGTCACTTGTGACAATAGCCACTTAAATATATATATTTGTGGGGCCAACCCACTGTGGTACTTGACCACCGTGACGATCTCTGATAAATTACATATACGTGGGGCCAACCCACTGTGGTACTTGACCACTAAGATAAGTCATTAATTAAATCATTCATGGTTTCAACCACCGTGGTACTTAGACTACTCGTGACAGTAGTCACTCGTGACAATAGTCACTCATTCTCCCTTCACCTTTCAATCAATCCGGAGCCCATGGTCTTCACTTCGTGCACAATATGTATGCAACAAATATCATAGTGTATATCAGATCATATTTCATACATGCAAACATCAAAATATACATCATACATATTAACAATAATATCATTATCGAGAACTTACCCGGCGTCTCCAACCTTACCCAGCGTCTCCAACCTTACCCATAAGGGCATTTTGCTTAACACATCAGCCATTTCGGCTTTCAACCTTAATAGTTAATAACAAAACAATAAAGAAGGCGTGTGAGTAATACACACCTAATAACATGTAACACTATGCTTTCTACGTCGACACTTTTGCTAGCAGGGACGACAGCAATCTGCCTATCCCAAGCAAACGTCGGCTCTCTACCACTGCTTGGTGAAAATTTCAAACCGTCGACACTGCACGCTTCTTAAACTTAAGAGCCAAAACTAGGGGTTCGCTCCCTACCTTAGATTGACCAGCCTTCGTATCCATGGAGAATCTTGATCAGTACACAAGGAGAAGTGTAGATTGACTAACAACAGAATTGGTTAAGGCATAACACATATGATAGGAATAAGTTGACCAAGAAATCACAAGTAGGCCCCTTACCTTACGGATCCAAATGGAGTGATCCGATTCGACAACTACAGACCCTTCAGCTTTGAACTATAACCCCTTGACTAATGGAGATTCCAGAAGTAAACGTCCCAAACGAGAGAAGAGAAAAAAAAAGAGGGTTAGCTAAAATATAACGCCATGCTACAAGCCATTCGGCTTTGGCCACACAAAATCGAAAGAAAGAAAAGAAAAGGCAAAAGAATCGCTTCTTACCTTCAGCAACAAAACCCAGTTGATAAACTTCTTGGCCAAGATCCCTAGCCCCTTGCTTCGTGATGTTTGACTTAAACAACAGAGTGAAAGAACCAAATTTAGCTGTTAACAAAGTAGATTCGGCTTTCTTTTGAAAAGAAAGGATGGATAGATAGATTATGAGAAAATGAAGGAGAACCGTACCTTACACAACAGAGATACCGATTGCCACACGAAATGGTTCGCCAATGAAGAAAGTGATAGAATGAATGCAAGGGTAAAAAGATAAAAATCAGATTTCGGCCTAGAGGAGACGAAGTAGAGGAGAATGATGACACACAAACTTTCGGTTGGGGAGATTTAAAAGAATGAATAAAGGTGAATAAGGAATTCAATAAAGGAAATGGCTTCAATAAGTTTCAGCTAGAGATGAAGGAATAGAGAGGAAATTAAAATGAAAAGATACAAATATGAAGAGTAAAGTCTAGAGAGATTTGGCTATGAAGGAAAGCAATCAGCAAGTGGAAGGAAAAAGAAATAAAGAAGGCACCAACACCAATATGATATCCGGCTAGCACCTAGAGAATGCAAGAGAAGAAAAGAAGCAAAGGTGGTTCGGTTTTGGTTAGAAGGAAAATAAAGCAAAAGTTCACCAACGCAAAATAGAAAGGGAATGTTTCTAAAATTAATTTTTGCTAACACAATAGTCAAGATGACCTTAGAGGAAAACGGCACAATATGACACCCCTAAGGCCAATTGAGCCACATCCAAAAAGAAAAACCAAGTGCCACTAGCCTTAATAATTTCGGCACACCCCCTAGCTTAGCACCAAACCGATTCTTTCCCCTTCTCCAAGCTTCTCACAATCGGCCAACACCCTCTACTATCACCCAAATCCCCCAATTTGCTCCTTAACTCACTCTCTATCACCCGTTTGAAATAGTTTGACCATTTCAAACTCCCCCAACTCTTCACGGCCACTTATTCAACTCCTTTGACTCATTCCACCAACAACCTTGAAGAGCCCTTGCCGAATCCACCACTCTAGCTCCCTAGGCGCAAAAATAAAGTTTCACAGTGAGGCTTGTGGGATTCGAACCTCCTCTCTGCTGCAACCCTCTTGTGATGCTACTTCCCTGCACTCTAAGTGACGTCTCCTTGCCACCTTACCACTTCTTCTCTTATGTTAACAAAACATGATTAATTATCCTTAAGGCCTGCCTCAGCTAGCTCTCTCTTAAAGGGCCTAAAAATAAAATTTTCACTAATGCTCAAGCTTAACCCCTTAGCCTTACCGGGACCCCCAAACACACCAAAATAACAAACAAAACATGCCAACACAGAAGCACACAATAATGCAGAGCCCTTAGTTACAAGATGTTACAAAATTCCTAGACACCAAGTGCCAAGCCATTCACATATACTTGAACACCCAATTTACACCTTTAAACTTATAGTGATTGACTTTTGCAATTTTACGATTTAGATTTTTTTCTTTAATTAAACTATCAAACATCAAAATTTTTGGACCAAAATTCTATACACCTATATAGTAACTCTGTAAATATTTAATAAAAATATTTACGGACTCATTTTACAAAAACAAGGTCTAGATACCTCTTTATTGAAAACCACTTGACTTTAGGGACAAGCCACTTCACTTTAACTAATCATTTAATTAGTAAAAATTATCATATCAAAATCCTATACCATACCATATTTGACTCGTAAATATTAAATAATAATACTTATGGACTCACTCATCGAATTTGTGGTCCCGAAACCATTGTTTCAAGCACCACTAAAAAGTGGGTTGTTACACGTGTGGCCAAGCCGTATAACTCATTGTAGCCATGTGAACTAAAATTCACCCTGAACGTGTAACACAGACAACTGTGTCAACCACCTATTTTCCACACATGTCCTTGTGGTATCTCGTGTGCAGCATAAATAACCTCTTTTTAAGCAATTTGTATACCATTCATACAAAATGACTTATAATTCCATTTAACACCATTCAAATCTACTACAAATATGAACATTACAAAACCAAAACATAAATTTAGTAATTATTCAAACAAGCAACCAATATGCCCTCATTGGCCCAACAATTCAATCATTAAACAACAAGCAAACTTTACCATTTTTGACAAGTTAATCGTACCTAAACATTCATATGCAACCATCATTTCTTTAACAAGAATATCAATAGGAAAAGTTTAACATATGGCCTAAAACTTTATACCAATTTCATCAAGCAAAACATACCATAATTACCACTGTCTTTAACCATTTCATAACACAACTCAATTATAGTAAATGTAAACATTTACCTAAATAACCAAAGTCCATTACCATTTCATGCTATCATCTAAACAAATACCTAATGCCATTCATGTCTTTTCCATTATCATCTATATGTTAAGTTACCATATGCATATATTCATATATTTATATACATCCAAACTCAATCGTTTGAAACCAAAAACACAAGCTTAACATTTCAATAATTAACTCTACTAAGTACATGCCACAAATAACATAGCTCAAAAGATCAAAAGTCTACCAAATTAGGAGATAAAAGGTGTATGCTTCTTGTTGATCTGATCAACATGTCCCAGACATCCAAAATATATAGAAAAGTATATCACGAGCAAGTATATAAAATACTTAGTAAGCTCATAGAATTTAAACAAGTAACTTATCGAAGCTTGTGATCCGCTTATAGGGTAGAATATGTACAAAGGTAAAGATGGGGATATAGTTATCCACTAGAAATTAGAAAAGTACTCGCCAAATTCTAAAGAAGCCCAAAATCCTTGAGCTGAGGAATTAACAACATGATCTAAAGGTAATATTTGTAGAGACTCACTAAATTCCATTGAACTTACAGGCATCTATTTGTTATGCAGGATCTTGAAATTGAACCAGTATGGAAGAAGGGACCAAGCCAAGAACACGCTAGGTTGGTGGTTCAAAGAGTGATATTATCCATACAGAGGGACATTTTTTGATATTAGAAGTATAGTACTCTACACCATCATTAAGTGGGTTTTAGCAAAATTTTAATTCTTAACTTATTAAACTGCTTTCAAGAATTTGTTGTATTTAGTAAATGCCTTTTTTTAGAATCTTTTGACTTAGAAAGTATATAAATAAATAAAAAGTATTTTTAGAATGATTTTCCTCATTGAAAAATTTTGTTAAGTATTTTTGTAATGTGACATCCCATAAATAGGTCCATTAAATCGGATCAAGTATAGGGTGTTACAGCTTCCTATGAATTTAAGGAGTTGTATGTGATGGAGTCTGCCAGATTGAGTGACTCTTTGAAGGGCAGACAAGGATGTAACCACCCTATCAAAGGTTGGAAGGAGCACCAGGGTTGGTGTGGTGCAATAGTGAGCGATGCTGACATGGTTTCCTCGCGGTGTTATAGTATGAATCATGATGAGTCGAACTCGGGATAGAAATTGAAAAGTTCAAGTAAGGAACTTCTCTAATTTTTGAGGCAAAAACCTATCCTATTCTAGGTTGACTAAAAACAGAGACATGTAATCTCCTATGGTAAAACATCTCCTCTAGGGACAAACGAAGTAGTCACTAGCGTTTCCAAGACAACCTTTATTTTTACCTATACCGAGAAAAAAGGTGAGACTGGGAAATGAACTTCCCAATAAGGCAAGTCAACCACCATATTGTATTTGGTGAGTGTATCCTCGTAAGTCAGGAATTATTGCTTCATATGTGCTCTCTATTGAGAATTTGATCAATGTACCACCAAGGAAGGAAAAAATAAGGGGGCCGTTTTCGAGATCTTAACGCTAGAATATTGAGAGAACTACACCCCGAGAATGTAAAGGAATATATGGAGAAATCAAGTGGAAGATAATAAGAAAATCTATTAACCAAAGGATGGTGGGCTTATGAACTTCCCTCTCGATGTTCTCATCAATTTATAACCCAAGAGCTTGTAAGGGGAGTTACTGAAATTTAATGAATGGTAAGTAACTGTAACATCCCGAAATTGGGCCTAGTAGAATTGGGCCTATTGGGCCTTGGGCTTTGGAGCGTTTAAAATTTTTTAGAACAAGAGAATGGCATTATTTCAAGTTTGACTTATTGGGAAGGTGATTTTGGATAGTTACGGAGTTTCTAGGAAGTTCCGGGTTCAAGTTAGGCTATAGGAAAATTTTAGGGTTGAAGCATTTAAAGGGGAGAAGGCAAATGGCGTCTATCATAAGGGAATAATTGGGCAACTTGCTAGCACAAGAGGAGCTTGTGGCTTAGAGGCAAGTGGCATGAATGGCAGAAGGGGGAGCTTGGGTTCAAATCCTACCTAGTGCACTTATTTTGGATTATATTTTTTTATGGTGCTTTAAGGTAAGTGTCGGCCATGGCATCAAAAAGGAAAGGGAGTCTTTTTAATTGATGGAAAGATGGCTAAGGATTATGGTAAGGAGGGAAACAAGGGAAAATGAAGGAAATAATCAAAACAAAAAGGCAAGAGAATGGGACATGTTGGCCTATTATGTGGAGGATGTTTTGGAAAGAATATTTTGGGTCAACACTCATCTTTTAGGCAAAGATGATACAAGGTTTTGGTAGGGAGAGAAAGGAGAGCCGAATTTTCTTTAGGCAATTGGCAAATTTTGGTGCATGAGAGGTTGTTTTTCTTCTTAGCATTTTGGTGTCTTTTTCTTTTTCCAATTTCTTCCCTCATTGTCGAAACTCCAAATCTAAAACTGAGCATCTTCTTAATCCTTCCAGGTAATACTCAGTGATGTGGACTTGGGCCATGGATGACTCGGTGGAGGTCATACTTTGGAAATAATGTTTTCGAACATTAGTAAACTTCTTTACCGTTAAAATTCGTTACTTTTACTATTTTTGGTTTTAAAGTTGTAACAAGGCCTTTGGGATATGTTTTATTTTGGTTTACGTTTAGACGTACTTAATATCTTGCTTGAAATATATTAATTGGGGATTTTCTAAAATCATAAATAACGGTTTTCCAAAATTGATTAACAAATAGATTTCATAATAAATATGGACAAATAATTTAACTTGAATTTTCTTTCGAAATTATCAACGTCATTTTCAAAAGTCACGATTTTAAGGTTCATTAGTTCAATTTTTGATTTATCAATCAACCTCTTGAAATTAGTAGTATTTTATCAAATATTTTATAACCAAGCTTGTTTTCTAAAACTATAACCAATTAACAACATCTTTATTAGGAATCACAAGTTCTTTACTCGTTTTCTTCGTGTGACATGCCAAATTTGGTCATACTGCATAGGTCGGGTTTGGGGTGTTACATTTTATGGTATTTGAGCCCGGTTCCAAAACTCAATTGTGGCTTGGTTTCAAAAGCATTTTTCTGAAGCTATTTAAATTTTTTTAATTTGTAAATACATGTTCCATAGGAAGTATGGCACCACGGGTATCCGACACCAAGTCAAGTAAGTTTATGTTTTCATTTTGTGATTATTGTTGTATGACTATAGAAATACTCTATAACTTTTAGCTTTAGGAGCTGAAAATATAAAGATTGAGACTTTAGGATATGTTTTCAAAAATGACTTTACTTCCTATACTTCATAAAACATTATTTAATAAACATTGAATAGCATACTGATCCATAAGACTCTTAATAAGATTAAGTTGATTTAGTGAACTTGAGCGCTAGAGGACGTGGATGCGGTGGACGTAGCTGTGGAAGAGGCCGAGGTGCTAGAGCTGGATCTTCTGCACTGAGGCATGTGCCCGAAAGGGAGGCGTCAGCATCGCCAGTGGCTGAGACGGGGTCTCATGATGGAATCAGAGCCGATGAGTTGCCTCAGCTAGTTAGGGAGGTTTTAAAGGAAATTAAAGGATTCGGTGAGGCATTTTGAGTTGGGTGCATGGACTGTAAGAAGAAAAGAGATCACGGTTCTTCAGGGTTGGAATCTCATTCTATGAAGCATGTCAAGGCACGTCCAAACTTTTTGGCTTGTGATTATTACAGAATGCATCATCTGGGTGAGTGCTGGAGGAGGTCTGGAGCATGTTTCAGATGCGGGTCTAAAGAGCATAAGGCTCGGGATTGTTCCATCACCAGTAAGTCGGGTTTGTTTTAGTTGAATGTAGAAAATTTTATGAATAAGTGATAAATACCTGTTTGTTTATGTGGTTAGATATTTGATGATGTGAAGAGTTTCCAAGATTAAGATAGAAAGCGAATTAGTGTTATTAAGATCAGAGTGCGCAGCGAAAGTGTCAAGTGCTAGGTTAGGATGTGCAACTGTTCCTATAGTTGGAAATTTTGAGGACGAAATTTCTTTAAGGGAGTAGAATTGTAACATCCCAAAATTGGGCCTAGTAGAATTGGGCCCATTGGGGCTTGGGCTTGGGGGCATTTAAAATTTTTGAGAATAAGAGAACGACATTATTTCAAGTTGCACATATTGGGAAGGTGGTTTTGAAAAGTTACTGAGTTTCTAGGAAGTTTCGGGTTCAAGTTAGGCCAGAGGAAAATTTTAGGGTTGAAGCATTTAAAGGGGAGAAGGCAAGTGGCGTCTAGCATAAGGGAATAATTGGGCAACTTGCTAGCACAAGAGGAGCTTGTGGCTTAGTGGCAAGTGGCGTGAATGGCAGAGGGGAGAGCTTTGGTTTGAATCCCACCTAGTGCACTTATTTTGGATTATATTTTTCTATGGTGCTTTAAGGTAAGTGTCGGCCATGGCATCAAAAAGGAAAGAGAGACTTTTTAATTGATGGAATGATGGCTAAGGATTATGGTAAAGAGGAAAATAAGGGAAAATGAAGGAAAGAATCAAAAGAAAAAGGCAAGAGAAGGGACATGTTGGCCTATTATGTGGAAGATGTTTTGGAAAGAATATTTTGGGTCAACACTCATCTTTTAGGTCAAGATGATACAAGGTTTTGGTGGGGAGAGAAAGGAGAGCCGAATTTTCTTTAGGCAATTGGCAAATTTTGGTGCATGAGAGGTTGTTTTTCTTCTTAGCATTTTGGTGTCTTTTTCTTTTTCCAATTTCTTCCCTCGTTTTCGAAACTCCAAAGCCAAAAGTGAGCATCTTTCTCCTTTGCTTTGGCGAAACTTTCAAGCCATCCTTTGCTGCTACTTATCATTCTCTTTGCCTTGGTTTCGGAAGTTGATTGGTAAGTAAGTAAAGCCGAATATAGGTGAAGGGGGTGTATTGGTTGGGTGATTCTTACTCAAGCCGAATAAGGTGTGGCTAACATTTGTTCTTGTGTTAATCACATTTAGGGACTCGAAGTACTTTATCAGAGGGTCAATCGAACACTTATCCCTCGTAATAAAAGACTCTGATTTGTTGGTGCCGTGGAGAGTATAGTATTACAGATTCCTAATAAGGTGTGTAATCTCATACCCCTTTCGAATACATGTTTGAAATGATGTGTAATCTCACACCTCTCTGAATATTTGCATGAGATGTTTTGTGATTCGGTGGAAAGATCAAAATCTGGAAACTGGCATTTGTGACCACACGGGCATGCGTATGTTCGTAGTGGAAACCATATTTTGCAATGAAACGTTTTTTGGTTAGCAGCAGTGACGTGATTTTGAAAAATCATGAAAAATAGGATAAATGGAATTAATAAGTGAATAAGACATATAATTAAAGCTTATTGTATCTATTTTTATATGAAAGAAATAGAGTAGGAAGAGGAATTTTAAATTCTATGATATTTTAATTTTAGTGAGACTGGTTCTGAATAACTTTGTGGTTCCCTGTTCTGTACTGGAAAAATCATTCTAAATATTAAAAAGTGAATTATGAGTAATAATTTATATTCATAGATTCCTTAGTGAGTCTATTTTCAATAGAAACAAGTGGGAGCAACATATGAAAATTGTACAATGAGATATTTGAATTTAGGGTAAGAGAAGTCAGAATCGTTGGTCAGTGAAACTGGGGAAACTTTAACGAATAAACTGTACTAAATGGCTAAGCGAAAAATTATGGAAAACTGGTAGTGAGAGGATATATGTGTCTAGTTTCAAGGAAAATTTATGGATCTAAATTTCGAGTTTCCCAACTCCAGTTATAGTCAATTTAGTCAATATGACGCGGATAGACAGTTTCAATTTTTATGCCCCAAATTAGTAGTTAAGTCTAGGGTTGTGAAATTACCAAAATACCCTCGGTGGGTAAAATTACAGAAATACCTTTCGGTTGTGAAATTTACAGAAATACCCCTATGGGCCAATTTACCGAAATGTCCCTATGGGCTGATTTACCGAAATGTCCCTATGGATCGATTTACCAAAATGCCCCTATGGGCCGAATTGTTAGAATGCCTTAGTGGACCGAATTACAAAGCTCAATAATGGGTTGTTTCACCGTAATAAATTACTAGACTAATGGTTGTTATACATGAGGATATTTTATGTATGTTGCATCTTTACATATTGCATGGGATGGGAAAATTTAATGAAGAGAAGTGTAGTCTGGTGGCACTGCCACAAATTCTGATAATGGCTATGTGCCAAATTAAATATGGCTTTGTGCCATCGTGATTAAGGATATGTGCCGATTATATTACCGTATATGATTCTGGTGGCTCAGACACAAATATTATAAGTGGAAACTTGCCTGCAAATTGGTGTGATTGGCGAGGTGGGTTGACTTGATCCCCACAGGTGTGATTCACTAGTACGGGGGTGTGATTGGATGGATTGGTTGGGTTGCATACATTGCATTTATACATATATATATGTACTATTATGTAAATGGGCTTGGGCTCAAGATTATGCTATATGAGCTCAGGCCCAAGATATTGCTCTGCAGGTTCAAACCCAGTGGATGACGGTAAGGGGATTATGCACTGAGTTCTAGTAACTCACCCCTCCTTCTTAATCCTCGCAGGTAATACTCAGTGATGTGGACTTACGCCATGGATGACTCGGTGGAGGCCATACTTTGGAAATAATATTATCGAACATTAGAAAACTTCTTTACCGTTTAAATCCGTTACTTTTACTATTTTTGGTTTTAAAGTTGTAACAAGGCCTCTGGGATATGTTTTATTTTGCTTTAGGTTTAGACGTACTTAATATCTTGCTTGAAATGTTTTAAATGGGGATTTTCTAAAATCATAAATAACGGTTTTCCAAAATTGATTAACAAATGGATTTCATAATAAATATGGACAAATAATTTAACTTGGATTTTCTTTCGAAATTATCAACGTCATTTTCAAAAGTCACGATTTTAAGGTTCATTAGTTCTATTTTTGATTTATCAATCAACCTCTTGAAATTAGTAGTATTTTATAAAATATTTATAACCAAGCTTGTTTTCTTAAACTATAACCAATTAACAACATCTTTATAAAGAATCACAAGTTCTTTACTCGTTTTCTTCAGTGACATGCCAAATTTGGTCATACCGCATGGGCCGGGTTTCGGGTGTTACATTTTATGGTATTAGAGCCCGATTGCAAACTCGATTGTGGTTTATGTAACACCCCAAACCCAGCCCAAACACTACTATTGGATCTGGTATGTCACTAAGAAAAATTTTAGGAAAACAAATCGTGTCGACAGAAAGCCCAAATAAGAATTACATAAAAAGTGCCTTAATAATCAAAAGCCCAAAACTGGATTACATGTCCTTGAAGAAATTAAAATGAGGATATATAATAAATGGCCCATAGTAAAACTAAAATGTAAACTAATGGCCCATGGCCTTATTACAACGTAGTTTAAATCCATCATATAAATCCTTTAAAAAAAACTAGTATGGGGAACTTGTCGCCGGATCCACCTTCTTTTGCATGGCCACCTTGCGCTCCACCCTGGCCCGGTCCGATGCACTAGTCGTCACCTGAAAGGTTAGATTAATTTGGGTGAGTCGCGAGACTCAGTGTGCAACCCTTATGCACCACTAGATTTGGGCCTCATAAGACATAATAACAATTTTATTTACATGGATAACAAGTAATATGCAAAGCCCAACCCATTTGCCTAGGTTTCCATCCACTACACGCCCCCGTACCAATCAACACACCATTGGGGATTTCTATAATCAATCCACACCGCTACACTCCAAGATGGCAGTGATGCTGTTCATCAACATATATTGGCGAAGCTCAGATAACAAATCACGGCATTAGCACATAAAGAATTCACGGTAAAACCGTTACTCATATACATAAACATATAACTTCCTCCTTTCATCACCCAACCCATGCAACATGCACAATAATTTAAAACATGTACAACAGTTTACTTGTAACATATAGTCAGATTATTTACTAACCTGAGGGTCTGCTGTTTAAATCCGAGATTTCGACTTTTAATGTAACATATAAATCTTATGAGCACATATATATATTATTAATCAGATCTAGACGGCAGTGAAGTATTACACACCTGATTCGCGTACTAAGGCTTTCACTATGTCTACGCTACTATCACTTGAAGCAACTACTATTGGCCCATGATCTGACTTCGATTTCGGCCCACACCCTGTTGGCCAATCTCGCACTACCGAAACAGATCGCTTCTTGAATTTGGGCGACGGTTTTACAATCCAACCTTCTCTGCTTGACTGTTAGTTGAGTCCATCACAATCCCTTAATCACTAAACCAAATAAACGATGAGATATAACTCATTAATTAAATGTAACCCTTAAAATGAACACTTACCTAGTTAGCCAAATCCCAAATATCTTTGAGAAATTGTCACCAACAACCTTCCTACATCCGGCCATCCTCCAAATATCAAACCAATCGATACACACAATCAACCTAACCCCAAATAGTATTAGGCCAAAGCAAAAAGAATCATGGAAGGCCATTCGGCCACACTTACCACTACCTACCTTCGATTTTTCCACCATATCAGCTTAAATGGGACAGATTCAGCTTCAAGGGGTAAAGAGTATAATCGGCGGGGCCTTGGAAATAATGTTTTAGATTAGGAGTTTGATAAGAATAAAGAAATCACAGAAAAGGAGAAATCCCAAAACTCATCGGATTACTAAGGAGTATATGACTTATAGTGCACCTTCGGAAAAACAGAGATCTCCCTTGTGGATTCAGCTATAGAGGAAGAAGATGTGCACTAAGAGCATTCGGCTTTCAGAAGGGTTTTTGAGGAGTGGAGAAATACTAAGGATTTTCGGCTAGAAGAGAAAAAATCAAGGCAAGTGAGTGAGAAGAGTTTCGGCTAGAGAGGGAAAAAGTATGAGAGAAAGAGAAGCAAATGGAAGAAAAAGATGATTTCCCCTATTAAATTCAGCACACACACACCAACACATAGAGTTGGAGTTTCTGCCAACTCTTTCCCTCCTGATAGCCTTCATCTCACCTGATAACCCCTATCCTTATCTTACCTTTAGAAGAGCCCTCACTACAGCCAACTCCTCCCTCCTTGTTTATCATCTTTTATCACTTAAATAAAAAGAAATAAAGCTCCCAATTAGTAGCCTACATGTCGTCCACCCGCTTCCCATTTAAGTCTCGAATTTTAATCCATCTCTTAAGGCCCAATCGGCCACACAAGGGCCCAAACTCCTCCCCCTTATGACGCCACCTTATGCCCACTTAAAGCATTTTAATTATTTGGGCCACAAGCCCAGCTTGTCACTTAATTAACCATCTTCTTAAATTATAAGCTAACACTATTTATTAGCCACCTAACCTAAATTTTTAAAGCCCAATATTTCACTTTAAATTACCCAGAGCACTAACTTTAACCCTAATTCAAATATTTAATCAAAAAGTCAGCCCAACCTTTACAATCTCAATTTAACATATTAGACTATCATATAAATGCGTAGGCCCAATTTAAGGATGTTACAGTTCTACCCCCCTTAAAATAGATTTCGGCCTCGAAATTTACCTGGTCAGAAAAGATGGGGATACTGCTAGTGTATAACATCCTCTGGCTCCCACGTCGCCTTTTCTGCACCATGATTTTGCCACAAAACTTTAACCAACGGAACAGACTTCCTTCTCAAACTTTCACATCTCGATCCAGAATTTGTACTGGTTTCTCCTCAAAGGACAAGTCCGGCCTTACTTCTATCTCTTCTACCAGCACTACGTGCGATGGGTCAGATCGATAACGTCTCAGCATCGAGACATAAAACACGTCATGTATCTGTTCCAACTCCAAAGGCAACTCCAACCGATAAGCCACTGGGCCCACACGTTCTAGTACCCGATAAGGCCCAATAAATTGTGGACTTTGAAACACCCCAAACCCGGCCCTCGAGCCTTGACCGGATCTGGTATGTTCCTTGAGTAAAACTTTTCAAAACTTGTCTGTTACTTTGCAAAAGTTGAGTGGTTTTGAAGAAGCTATGATTTGTGTTGGGTTCAAATTGAAAACGGTGTTGTTTATGTGTCAAAACATTTAGACATTTGTTTACATTTTTAAGAAAAATAAATTAGTCTCAATTTAATAATAACCTTATCATAATAAACCAATTTTAAACGCTTACTTAAAATAGTTAACAGTAATGGCCATAATTACATCAAAAACAAAACCCCAAAATAAATCCGAAATACTTAAATAAAGAAAGAAAAACAATGAAAATGGAATAACTCTGAAATGAGCATGGCCACCATCGAGCTCCCCGCCGACCTTGGTCCATTATTGAGTGCCACCTGAAAAATATCCCACAACGGGGTGAGTCAAACAGACTCAGTGTGTAACAGCCAACACTAAGTCCTAACAAATTTAGCCATACTAGTTCAAACATGTGCAGATAGCAAATATAAGTAATGATGCATTCCCGAACCCAAACCTAGATTACCATCTGCTACACATCACCCGTACCAACCATCACATCGTGGGGACTACTAAGTCGACCCTCCATCTGCTACACATCATCGAAGGCAGTCGCTGCAGACGACTTGCACATCGCCCTTATAATTTCGTGGCATAGCCACCAGATAATATTTTGTGACATAAGTCATCCTATTCAGATTTCGTGACATAAGTCACCACATTCAGATATTGTGGTATAAAACCACCAGATCACTTCCCCTTAAAATAATTTCCCATATGCCCCATGTCATACAAATCATGCATTATCATGCCTTTTGCCTTATTTCACATTCTTATCAATATTCACATATGTGCCATATTCCAAATATTCATATCATTTATTGACATAATGTTAAGGTTACGTACCTGAGTACTTTGTACCATTGCATGGTAAATTTGGCCACATTTCACATCATTATAAACACATATATTAAATTGATGCCGTAAATCTATTAAGAGTTAGTGTGGGGTACACACCTGGTATTAATGCTTTCACTAAATCCCGAAAATCTACCAAAATCGATTGCCCTCCTTCCTAATACCCATAGTTAAAATCGGTTAGGCATTAATACTAAAATATGGCCTATGGCCGAATGTTACATGCACTTACCTTGTGAATCTTAGATCCCGAAATTAATCCTTGGTTGTGGTATCTGTCGAAATCCCTATAGACCCATGTTAGAATTAGCCTGCTACACATGATCTATTAAAAATGGCCTATGGCTAAATATTGCACTCCACTTACCTTGCCTAACCAAATCCCAAAAACCACTACTTGTTCCTGATGTTGCCGAAATCCCTGCTTAACCATTGTTAAAATCGGCTATAACAATAATCTAAGAAAATGGCCCTTGGCCGAATACCACATATCACTCACCTTGATGAATCGAATCCCAAAAGAATCCTTAGTGCTTCCTTCCTTCGGCACTTTCGAGTAGTCCACAAGTTCTAAATGTTGACAGGAGGGAAAGATGTTGGGTTTTCGGCTTTTAAAACTTGCGATAGAGAGGAAAGAATAAGACCACCTTGAGATTCGGCTATGGCTCCTAAGGGAGATGGGATATTCGGCTATCTCAAGAGTATTTTGGCTTTTGAGAAATTATGAGAAGGGGAAGTGAATACTATAGTGATTCGGCTAACCAAAAGAATAGAAGAAGTTTCGGGAAAAAGGTATAGGTTCGGCCAATAAACAAATAGATCAAAGTCTTCCAAAATTTCGGCTAAAGTTCTAAATGACAAAGAGTCATTTAGCCATTCAAGAAAAGGTGTAGAATTGGGGTTGAAAGAAAGAAAAGAAGAAGAGGAGACAAGGGAAGAAATTGAAGAAAGCAACAAAAGAGCATAAAAGATGGACACTCCAAAATTCAGACTACCTCCTTCCTATGCTTCAAAACCGATTAAGCAACCCCAAAGAGTCCCACATTCAGCCACTAGCTTCCCCTCTTATCTTATCCCACTTTCTTCTCCTATTTTCTCTCCATACTACTCATTCAAAATAAATTGAATGAGTCAACACTTACCCCTTTCCTTATAGCCGAATTTTAAAAAGAATTGACTTGATCCATATTCATCCACTCAGTGCCCCACTGCCGTCCAACACTCCTCCCCTCCTTGACACAAAAACAAACTCCCATTTGCTTCCTCTACAACTCGAACCTGAGCCCTTTCCCCTTGCTTGTGGCGTCACACTCTAAGGCCCTAAGTGGCGCCTTCATGCCACTTAAACAAGCCCATCTTTGTGTCATATTTCCCCTACTAATTTTCTTAAGGCCTCTTAGGCTTAGCTCCCTCTTTGAAAGTTAAAATTAAATAATTTCTAAAGCATTTATCTACACTCTGAAGTTCACAAAATTCGTACAACACAATCAGAACACACATAGGCATGCTACTTCATGCAATTTTGCATTAATGCACAAGCCCTAATTCCTGGATATTATAGACTTAACTTCCCCTTTCGACCAAACCTCATTACCTTCTTCCAAGGAGATACCTTCAAGAAGACTTGATCACCTACCGCGAATTCCACCTCCTTTCGCTTTAGATCTGTGTAAGACTTCTGTCGATCTACCGCTTCCTTTAGTCGAGCCCGTATTAACTTCACTTTCTCCTTGATTTTTGAAACTAACTCTAGACCTAACACCTTACGTTCACCTAACTCAATCCAACATGTCGAGTACGACATCTCCTTCCATATAACGCTTCATAAGGGGCCATCTGAATGCTAGCTTGATAATTATTATTATTTGCAAATTCTGCCAAGGGCAAATACTCTTCCCAACTGCCCCTAAAGTCAATGATGCAACCTCTTAGCATATCTTCCAAGATTTGAATTACCCTCTCGGACTGACCATCAGTCTGTGGGTGAAAGGCAGTACTAAAGTCTAACCTTGTTCCCATTGCTTGATGAAGAGCCTTCCAAAATCGTGACGTGAACCTAGGGTCCCTATCTGATATGATCGACACTGGCACAACATGCAATCTTACAACCTCAGCCACATACAATTTAGCCAGCTTTTGTAAAGGAAAGTCCACCCGAACCGGTATAAAGTGAGCAGACTTTGTCAGTCGGTCAACAATCACCAAAATTGAATCCTTCTTAGTGGGTGTAAGGGGCAACCCACTAACAAAATCCATCGTGATTCTCTCCCATTTCCATTAGGGAATCTTCACCGGCTGCAACAATCCCGATGGCACTTGGTGTTCAGCTTTGACCTGCTGACACGTCAAACATTTTCCTACGACTTCTGTTACCTCTCTCTTTAGACTTGGCCGCCAAAATTGTTCTCGCAAATCACGGTACATCTGACTCCTCTAGGATGCATAGCATAGGGGCTACTATGCGATTCCCGAAGAATCATCTGTCTTAGCTCATCATCCTTAGGCATGCAAATCTTCCCACGATAACACAGAACTCCATCCTTGTTCAAACTATAGTCCTCCATTTCACCATCCCTCACTTGTAAAATTCGAGCACTCAAGTCTTTATCTCCTAAATACTTATCCTTAACCCTACTTACACATGTTGGCTTTACTTGTAACTCAGCCAGCAAACTCCCATCATCGAATAAACTCAAATGAGTAAACATGGCTCTTAACTCCGATACTACCTTGCGGCTTAACGCATCTGCTACCACATTCGCCTTACCAGGGTGATATTCAATCGAACAATCATAATCCTTCAGGAGCTTGATCCACCTACGTTGTCTCAAATTCAGCTCCTTCTGGGTAATGAGGTACTTCAGACTTTTATGGTCGGTGTAAATTACCGACTTCTCCCCATATAAGTAGTGCCTCCAAATCTTTAAGGCAAACACTACCGCTGCCAACTTAAAGTCATGCGTAAGGTAGTTTAACTATACGGTCTCAACTGTCGAGACGCATACGCCACCACCTTTCCTTCTTGCATCAGCACACACCCTAAACCCGTGTTTGATGCATCACAGTAGACGATAAATTCTTTTTTTACCTCTGGCTGAATTAATACTGGCGCTTCCGTCAAGATTCTCTTTAGCTTCTCAAAGCTCTCTTGCTGTTTTTCGGTCCATACAAACAATACTCCCTTCCTCAACAACTTAGTTAAAGGAGCCGCTACTAGAGAAAACCCTTCAACGAACCTTCGGTAATACCCTGCCAAACCTAAGAAACTCCAAACCTCCGCCACAGACTTTGGTGGTTTCCAATCCAATATAGCCTCTATCTTTCGAGGGTCCACCCTGATTCCCTCGGCCCAAACCACATGTCCTAAGAAAGTCACTTCCTTTAGCCAGAACTCACACTTACTGAACTTTGCAAATAAATGCTTCTCCCTCAGAGTTTGCAACACCACGCGAAGATGTTTGTCATGCTCCTCCTCCGACATAGAATAAACTAGGATATCATCGATGAAAACCACAACGAATCGATCAAGATATGGCTGAAACACTCGGTTCATCATATCCATAAAGGCAGCTTGTGCGTTCATCAACCCGAATGGCATTACCAAGAACTCATAATGCCCGTACCGAGTCTAAAACACCGTCTTATAAATGTCCCATTCTATAACTTTTAATTAATGGTATCCAGACCTTAGGTCAATCTTAGAAAAGACCGATGCTCCTTTGAGCTGATCAAATAGATCGTCGATCCTTGGTAATGGGTACTTATTTTTTATCGTCAACTTGTTCAATTGACGATAGTCCACGCACATACGCATGGATCCGTCTTTCTTCTTCACGAACAAGACCGGCGCTCCCCATGGAGACACACTCTGTCGAATGAACCCACGATCCAATAGTTCCTGAATTTGAGCCTTCAGCTCCACCATCTCTTTCGGCGCCATTCTATAAGGAGCAATAGATACTGGAGCTGTACCCGGAAGTAGGTCTATTCCAAATTCTACCTCGCGATCCGGGGGTATTCCTGGCAATTCTTCCAAAAAGACATCCACAAAATCCTTGACTGTTCGGACCTCATTAACAGTCACCTCCTTAGCATCCAATGCACTAGCGAAAGCTAGAAATGCACTACATCCCTTCCGAATCATCTTAATAGCTTTTAAGGAGGATATTACATTGGACAAGTAATTCCTCCTTTCTCCTAACACAACCACCTCCCCGTCTTTCGGGGTACCCAACATCTTACGCTTGTTCTCACAGTCCAACTTGGCACGATGCTTAGTTAACCAATCCATTCCCAAGATGAGGTCAAACTCTCCAAATGGCAATTCCATCAAGTCTGCCGGGAACACTACCCCTTGAGTCTCTAAAGGTACTTCCCTAAACAGCTTGTCCACTACCCTAGATTGTCTTAGGGGACTAACCACGGCCATCTTCCTAGTGGTTACTTAATAATCTATACTTAGAGTCTCAGATACTGAGCATGCAACATAGGAGTAGGTTGATCCAATATCAATTAAAGCAAGAAAAGGGTTATCAGCGATAAGAAACGTCGGTTATAACATCTGGTGCGTCACCGTCCTCCCTTTGGCAAGCCGTATAAACTAAACTCAGTTGCCTTGCATCCGTATTACCCGTACCTCTGCCGGATGCTCCACGATCCCGATCGGATCTATTTCTTCCTCTAACTACACCTCTACCCTTTGATCCAGGCTGATCACCCCTCCTAGTCTGATCAGAACCTCGACCCATTGGCTGCCCACGATCCACCTGAGGACAGTCCCTCATCAAATGTTCTGTGGACCCACACCTAAAGCATCCACCAGTTTTCACTCTGCGCTCCCCATGATGGGTTCTCCCACATATAGAACATGCTTGACTCTGGCCCGATGGAGCACGAGCTGGGCCATCAGTCCTAGGCCTCTTTTGAAAATTTCCAGTTACTCCGAGGGTCTAAAACTCTTCTTACTCTTGCCCCAATCCTTATCCTTCTCTTGCCTCTCCACCCGCTTCACTTCCTCAACTATTTTAACTTTATCCACTAGAACCGCAAAAATTCTCTCTCGTTGTGGCGCGATCAAAACCCTTAGCTCATTTCTTAGCCCATCCTCGAACCGAACGCATCGTTCATACTCCGTTAACACCATTTCTCGAGTGTAATGGCTCAGGCGTAAAACTCAGCCATAGACTTACTCCCCTGTACCAAATTCAGGAATGCTTGCCTTTAAGCATCCATATAACTAGCCCCAACGTACTTTCCCTGGAATGACTCCTTAAAGAAATCCCAGTCAATCAGGTCTGCGGTCGTACCCTCTTTCACCGTAAGCCAACATTAGTAGGCCTCGTCTCGAAGAAGAGACACGACCCCCTTCAGCTTCTCCTCCACCGTGAAGTCTAAGTCATCCATTATACGTTCCACTGCCTCCAACCAATATTCAGCAGAACTCGGCGATACGCTAGAGACTCCCCTAAATACTTCAAATTTCATTGTTTCTCGACCACTGCATACGATTTTCGGCTCCTATGCCCATACCAAATCACCACTATTTCTAAAACCCTTAGTACGGCCTGAGACACCACGTCTTCTCCACCTGTCTGGTCCTGGAATTCTACCTTAGCAGCTAGTAGAATCGGTATCTCACTTTCGGACCCATGACCCGATCCTACGGGTTCTGATACGGTCATCTTACCTCTACCGCGTCCACGTGGCGGACGTCCTCGACCTCTTGTACTCATTCTTCTAGTTCGTGTTTATCTGATTTAAAAATTTTGAGTCATTAATTATTTCCATTAATTATCCCCGAACAATCTTATAAAACATAGTTTAAAAGTGATTCTTTCGAATTCGAACCTATCTATAGTTTTCAGTCTTCCTATTCTAGGAATTATGCACACACAACATTCATACAAGTAACATTCATTACCTAAGGGTATTTTCGTCATCTCGCTACCCAGGGGTATTTTCGTAATTTTATCCTATAGTGGTATTTTCATAATTTTCCAAAACAAGGTTTCGGGTGATTTGGTAATTTTATCCTAAGGGTATTTTGGTAATTTTCCAACTCAGTGGTATTTCGATAATTTCACAAATCTGGGGGTATGTCGATAATTTTGCATATGTGGGGTTATTTTAGTAATTTAAAAAATCTGGGGTTATTTCAGTATTTTTGAAAATTCGGGGTATTTTTGGTCATTTACAAATTAAGGGTGTCTTGGTCATTTACAACTCAGGGGTAATTTGGTAATTTTACAATTCAAGGATATTTTGATGTTGTTGTTGTTGTTGTTGTTTTCTATGGAAAGATTTTGTTGACTTTGTAAATCAGAGTATATTTGCAAATCATAGGTAATTTTTTCAAAGTAAGGATATTCTAAAAATTTTTGTGAGAAAAGCAGTGGTTGGTCCTTTCGGGTTTTAATTGTAGTTTTGGCTCATCAACACGCATCAGTAACCAAGGTGAATAGTCACTACGCACTGGTAGGATTATAGTGGAAAGGAGGTGAGTCACTAAGACCTGCTAAGTACCAAGCTTTCCTGAATCCACTCCTAAACATGCATATGCCTATTGCCACACCCTGTCATGGCTAAAGTGAACAATCACTATGCACCAGGTGAGATTCCTGCGAAGAGGAGGTGAGTCACTCGGACTGCTTAAATACCAAGCTCTTCCGGATCTACTCCTAGACATGCATATGCTTGTTACCACACTTTAGTCTTGTGACTTGTTTACAGGTTTTGTTTAATGAAGTTAAGTCTTATAGATTTTTAAGAGTTTGTTTGTCTAAGCCTAGAGTCAATCAAGTTCTAACCTAAATAGTCTACGTCCCAAAGCCCATTAAGCCCACATTTATATCACACAATGGTTTAGAGTACTTACCTGGCAAACTTGGCCGGAGACGCAGGTGCCATGCTGGACTAATAAACCTTTGCTAATAAGAATCTGCGTTTGAAAAAAAAACCCATTTTTAGAAAATCTTTTGGGCCTAAAATCCCAAAGCTGAGTTTTGAATCGGGCTCTGATACCAATTTGTAACACCCCAAACTCGGCCCAAACACTACTATAGGATCTGGTATGTCACTAAGAAAAATTTTAGGAAAACAAATCGTGTCGACAGAAAGCCCAAATAAGAATTACATAAAAAGTGCCTTAATAATCAAAAGCCCAAAATTGGATTACATGTCCTTGAAGAAATTAAAAAGAGGATAAATAATAAATGGCCCATAGTAAACCTAAAATGTAAACTAATGGCCCATGGCCTTATTACAACGTAGTTTAAATCCATCATATAAAATACTTTAAAAAAAACTAGTGCGGGGAACTTGTCACCGGATCCACCTTCTTTTGCATGGCCACCTTGCGCTCCACTCCGGCCCGGTCCGATGCACTAATCGTCACTGAAAGGTTAGATTACTTTGGGCGAGTCACGAGACTCAGCTTGAACCCTCATGCACCACTAGATTTGGGCCTCATAAGACATAACAACAATTTTATTTACATGGATAACAAGTAATATGCAAAGCCCAACCCATTTGCCTAGGTTTCCATCCATGCACGCCCGCACCAACCAACACACCATTGGGGATTTCTACAATCAACCCACACCGCTACACTCCAAGATGGCAGTCATGCTGCTCATCAACATATATTGGCCGAAGCCCGTATAACAAATCACGGTATTAGCCGCTACAGTAATTCACAGTAAAAACCGTTACTCATATACATATACATATAACTTCCTCCTTTCATCACCCAACCCATGCAACATGCACAATAATTTAAAACATGTACAACAGTTTACTTGTAACATATAGTCAGATTATTTACTAACCTGAGGGTCCGCTGTTTAAATCCGAGATTTCAGCTTTTAATGTAACATATAAATCTTATGAACACATATACATATATATTTTTATTAATCAGATCTAGATGGTGGGGAAGTATTACACACCTGATTCACGTACTAAGGCTTTCGCTATGTCTACGCTACTATCACTTGAAACAACTACTATTGGCCCACGATCTGACTTCGATTTCGGCCCACACCCCATTGGCCAATCTCGTACTACCGAAACAGATCGCTTCTTGAATTTGGGCGACAGTTTTATAGATCTAGCCTTCTCTGCTTGACTATTAGTTGAGTCCATAACAATCCCTTAATCACTAAACAAAATAAACGATGAGATCTAACTCATTAATTAAATATAACCCATAAAATGAACACATACCTAGTTAGCCGAATCCCGAATATCTTTGAGAAATTGTCACCACCAACCTTCCTATATTTGGCCATCCTCCAAATATCAAACCAACCGATACACACAATCAACCTAACCCCAAATAGTATTTGGCCAAAGCAAAAAGAATCATGGAAGGCCATTCGGCCACACTTACCACTACCTACCTTTGATTTTTCCATCAAATCTGCTTTAATGGGATAGATTCAGCTTCAAGGGGTAAAGAGTATAATCGGCAGGGCCTTGGAAATAATGTTTTAGATTAAGAGTTTGATAAGAATAAAGAAATCGTAGAAAAGGAGAAATCCCGAAACTCACCGGATTACTAAGGAGTATACGGCTTACAGTGCACCTTCAAAAAGAAGAGATCTCCCTTGTAGATTTGGCTATGGAGGAAGAAGATGTGCACTATGAGCATTCGGCTTTCAGAAGGGATTTTGAGGAGAGGAGAAATACTAAGGAGTTTCGACTAGAAGAGAAAAATCAAGGCAAGTGAGTGAGAAGAGTTTCGGCTAGAGAGGGAAAAGTATGAGAGAAAGAGAAGCAAATGGAAGAAAAATATACACATACCAACACATGGAGTTAGAGTTTCTGCCAACTCTTTCCCTCCTGATAGCCTTCATCTCACCTGATACCCCCTATCCTTATCTTACCTTTAGAAGAGCCCTCACTAAAGCCAACTCCTCCCTCCTTGTTTATAATCTTTTATCACTTAAATAAAAAGAAATAAAGCTCCTAATTAGTAGCCTACATGCTGTCCACCCCCTTCCTATTTAAGTGCCGAATTTTGACCCATCTCCTAAGGCCCAATCGGCCACACAAGGGCCCAAACTCCTCCCCCCTTATGATGCCACCTTATGCCCACTTAAGGCATTTTAATTCTTTGGGCCACAAGCCCAGCTTGTCACTTAATTAACCATCTTCTTAAACTATAAGCTAACACCATTTATTAGCCACCTAACCTAAATTTTTAAAGCCTAATATTTCACATTAAATTACCCAGAGCACTAACTTTAACCCTAATTCAAATATTTAATCAAAAAGTCAGCCCAACCTTTACAATCTCAATTTAACATATTAGACTATCATATAAATGCGTAGGCCCACTTTAAGGATGTTACAGTTTAGGTTCAAAGGCGTTTTTCCAAAGCTATTTAAATTTTTTTAATTTATAAATACATGTTCCAAAGGAAGTATGGCACCACGGGTATCCAGCACCAAGTCAAGTACGTTTTTGTGGTATGATTATAGAAATACTCTAGAACTTTTAGCTTTAGGAGCTAAAAATATAGAGACTGAGACTTTAGGATACATTTTGCGAAAACGACTTTACTTCCTATACTTTATAAAACATTATTTAATAAACATTGAATAGCATACTGATCCATAAGACTCTTAATAAGATTAAGTTGATTTAGTGAACATGAGCGCTAGAGGACGTGGATGCGATGGACGTAATTATGGTAGAGGCCGAGGTGCTAAAGCTGGATCTTCAGCATCGAGGCATGTGCTCAAAAGGGAGGCGTCGACATCGCCAGTGGCTGAGACGGGGTCTCATGATGGAGTCAGAGCCGATGAGTTGCCTAGCTAGTTAGGGAGGTTTTAAAGGAGATTAAAGGAATCGGTGAGGCACTTTGAGTTGGGTGCATGGACTGTAAGAAAAAAAGAGATCGCGATTCTTCAGGGTCGCAATCTCGTTCTATGAAGCGTGTCAAGGCACATCCAAACTTTTCGGCTTACAATTATTACAGAAGGCATCATCCGGGTGAGTGCTGGAGGAGGTCTGGAGCATGTTTGAGATGCGGGTCTAAAGAACATAATGCTCGAGATTATTCCATCACCAGTAAGTCGGGTATGTTTTTGTTGAATGTAGAAAATTTTATGAATAAGTGATAAATACCTGTTTATTTTTGTGGTTAGATATTTGATGATGTGAAGAGTTTTCAAGATTAAGATAGAAAGTGAATTAGAGTTATTAAGATCAGAGTGCGCAGCGAAAGTGTAGAGTGTTAGGTTAGGATGTGCGACTGTTCCTATAGTTGGAAATTTCGAGGACGAAATTTCTTTAAGGGGGTAGAATTGTAACATCCCGAAATTGGGCCTAGTAGAATTGGGCCCATTGGGCCTTGGGCTTGGGAGCGTTTAAAATTTTTGAGAATAAGAGAACGGTATTATTTCAAGTTGGACTTATTAGGAAGGTGGTTTTGGAAAGTTACGGAGTTTCTAGGAAGTTCCGGGTTCAAGTTAGGCCATAGGAAAATTTTAGGGTAGAAGCATTTAAAGGGGAGAAGGCAAGTGGCGTCTAGCATAAGGGAATAATTGGGCAACTTGCTAGCACAAGAGGAGCTAGTGACTTAGTGGCAAGTGGCGGGAATGGCAAAGGGGAGAGCTTGGGTTCGAATCCCACCTAGTGCACTTATTTTGGATTGTATTTTTTTATGGTGCTTTAAGGTAAGTGTCGGCCATGGCATCAAAAAGGAAAGGGAGACTTTTTAATTGATGGAAAGATGGCTAAGGATTATGGTAAGGAGGAAAACAAAGGAAAATGAAGGAGAGAATCAAAAGAAAAAGGCAAGAGAAGGGGACATGTTGGCCTATTATGTGGAAGATGTTTTGGAAAGAATATTTTGGGTCAACACTCATCTTTTAGGTAAGGATGATACAAGGTTTTGGTAGGGAGAGAAAGGAGAGCCGAATTTTCTTTAAGAAATTGGCAAATTTTGGTGCATGAGAAGTTGTTTTTCTTTTTAGCATTTGGTGTCTTTTTCTTTTTCCAATTTCTTCCCTCATTGCTAAAACTCCAAAGCCAAAAGTGAGATCTTTCTCCTTTGCTTTGCCGATACTTTCAAGCCATCCTTTGCTACTACTTGTCATTCTCTTATCCTTGGTTTCGGAAGTTGATTGGTAAGTAAGTAAAGTCGAATATAGGTGAAGGGGGTGTATTATTTGGGTGATTCTTACTCAAGCCGAATAAGGTGTGGCTAACATCATTTCTTGTGTTAATCACTTCTAAGGACTCGAAGTACTTTATCAGAGGGTTAATCGAACACTTATCCCTCGTAATAAAAGACTCGGATTTGTTGGTGCCGCGGAGAGTATCGTGTTATGGATTGCTAATAAGGTGTGTAATCTCATACCCCTTCCGAATACATGTTTTAAATGGTGTGAAATTTCACAACTCTCTGAATATTTGCATGAAATGTTTTGTGATTCGATGGAAAGATAGAAAAATCAGAAACCGGCATCTGTGACCACACGGGCATGCGTATGTTCGTAGTGGAAACCATATTTTACAATGAAATGGTTTTTGGTTAGCAGCAGTGACTTGATTTTGAAAAATCGCGAAAAATAGGAGAAATGGAATTAAAAAGTGAATAAGATATAGAATTAAATTTTATTGTGTCTGTTTTTATATGAAAGAAACAGAGTAGGAAGAGGAATTTTATATTCTGTGATATTTTAATTTTAGTAAGACTGGTTCTGAATGACTTCGTAGTTCCCTGTTCTGTCTTGGAAAAATCATTCAAAATTTTAAAAAGTTAATTATGAGTTATAATTTATATGTATAGATTCCTTAGTGAGTCTATTTTCAATAGAAACAAGTGGGAGCAAGATATGAAAACTGTACAAGGAGATATTTGAATTTAGGGTAAGAGAGATCAGAACTACTGGTCAGTGAAACAGGGGAAACTTTAATGAATAAACTGTATTAAATGGCTAAGCCAAAAATTATAGAAAAATTGTAGTGAGAGGATATATGAGTCTAGTTTCAAGGAAAATTTACTAATCTAAATGTCGAGTTTTCCAACTCGAGTTATAGTCAATTTAGTCAATATGATGCGGATGGTCAGTTTCAATTTTTATGCCCCAAATTAGTAGTTAAGTCCGAGGTTGCAAAATTACCAAAATACCCTCAATGGGTAAAATTATAGAAATACCTTTCAGTTGTGAAATTTACCGAAATGCCCCTATGGGCTGATTTACCGAAATGTCCCTATGGGCCAATTTATCGAAATGTCCCTATGGACTGATTTACCAAAATGCCCCTATGGGTCAAATTGTTAGAATGCCTTAGTGGACCGAATTACAAAGCTGAATAATGGGCCGATTCACCGTAATAAATTACTAGACTAATGGTTGTTATACATGAGGATATTTTATGTATGTTGCATCTTTACATATTGCATGGGATGGGAAAATTGAATGAAGAGAAGTGTAGTCTGGTGGCACTGTCCCAAATTTTGATAATGGCTATGTGTCAAATTAAATATGGCTTTGTGCCATCATAATTAAGGCTATGTGCCGGTTATATTATAGTATATGATTCTGGTGGCTCAGCCACAAATATTATAAATGGAAACTTGCCTGCGAATATTATAAATGGCAACTTGCCTGCGAATTGGTGTGATTGGTGGGGTGGGTTGACTTGATCCCCACAGGTGTGATTGGCTGGTACGGGGGTGTGATTGGATGGATGGGTTGGGTTGCATACATTGCACTTATATATAATATTATGTAAATGGGCTTCGGCCCAAGATTATGCTATATGAGCTCAGGCCCAAGATATTGCTTTGCAGGTTCAGACCCAGTGGATGACGGTAAGGGGATTATGCACTGAGTTCTAGTAACTCACCCCTCCTTCTCAATCCTTGCAGGTAATACTCAGTGATGTGGACTTGGGCCATGGATGACTCGGTGGAGGTAATACTTTGGAAATAATGTTTTCGAACATTAGTAAACTTCTTTACTGTTCAAATTTGTTACTTTTACTATTTTTGGTTTTAAAGTTGTAACAAGGCCTTTGGGATATGTTTTATTTTGCTTTACGTTTAGACGTACTTAATATCTTGCTTGAAATGTTTTAAATGGGGATTTTCTAAAATCATAAATAACGGTTTTCCAAAATTGATTAACAAATGGATTTCATAATAAATATGGACAAATAATTTAACTTGGATTTTCTTTTGAAATTATCAATGTCGTTTTCAAAAGTCACGATTTTAAGGTTCATTATTTCGATTTTCGATTTATCAATCAACCTCTTGAAATTAGAAGTATTTTATCAAATATTTATAACCAAGCTTGTTTTCTTAATCTATAACCAATTAACATCTTTATTAAGAATCACAAGTTCTTTACTTGTTTTCTTCGTGTGGCATGCCAGATCTGGTCATACCGCATGGGCCGAGTTTGGGGTGTTACATTTTATGGTATTAGATCTCCGGAATTAAAGTAGTAGCTCTGGTATTTATTCAAAATGGAGATGAAAATGTTTCATGGGCGAGCTTAGTTGCCCTCTGTCATGCAAGGAATTGGCCTATCATATGGGCAAGGTTAGCATACAAATGAATCTAGAGATTGCAAAACTATCCGCCCGAATCAAGAACAAGAAGATGTCAGTCAAGCGACGTTCACCATCGAGCATTCCCCAAAAATTGGGATTTAAGAGAAGTTATTGACGAGAATATGTTTAAGGTTGGTGATGCATGTTATTTAAGTTATACTAACTATCAGTTTTGTTTTTTAAAATTATACTCTCTCTATTCAAACAAAAATGTCACATTTGACTTTCATTATTTTAAATATCTTAAATAATTAAATTTTATAAATATATATTTAAAGACTACTTTATTAGAAGTTGTTATAATATATATATTTTCAAATTTGCATCTACAGTCAATTTTATATAATAAGTTAAAAGTTGAAATTTTTTATCATTAAAAGTCAATAACTTATAACTTTAGTAGAACAAGAGAGTAGAGTAAAAATTTAAAGGTTATAATATACTTAAAGTTCTTATACTCTTCATATATCATAAATTTAATCTTCATATTTTTATTTTTAATAATTTAATCCATTTATTTTCATATTTAAAATGTAGGCCCATTTATTAACATTGTTACAAATCTTTGTTTAATTTATTGGTTTGACATTTTAAAATTAAATAAAATATTCACTTGGCATCCATGTAACAAAAATGACATTATAGTGGACTTAAATTTAAAAAATAATTTTGACGGTGCTAACAACTTAAAAATTCACATTAACATTTTAATTAGAATAAAATATTTAGACTAACTAATGATATTATGAAAACCGAGGTACCAAATTATGTAAAAATTAAAGTTTAGATATTAAATCTCAAATTGGAACTAAGAATCAAAATTGAAATTAACTAATCTTATATAAATCTCAAAAAAAAAAAAGTAAAAAGACTATAATTGAAATTTAACCATTATATTCTCATATCCGAAAAAATTTAGAAAAGATGGATGGGTGTCGTGTAAAGAAAACTTTAAGGCGTACTTTTATATATAGTAAACAGAGGTTTAATAAACAATTGAAAAATAAAACATGTTACAATCTCAATCCCGTATGAAATTTAGAAAACCTATAGGGCAATAACAATTTTATTTAAGCTACAATTATTATTACTAGTACTAATAACACAAAATTGAAACCCACAATTAAAAGGAAAAGGGGAAAGATGTACAAAGGTATGACATTGTTGTGGGTATCTGATTCAAGATAGTATTGTATTTGCTCGACTATTGGTTTTTTATTGTTATTTGATACATATTGGTGGTTGTCGGTTTGTGCTTGACTCATATTGAAAAATGGAAATGTTTCTTTATTATTTATTATTGTGTCTTGTTAAGGTTTTGAAATTGCTAGTTTCATGAATTGATGAGTGAGTAGTCAATAAATTTTTGTGAAGCTTTTTTTTTAAAGGGTTTTTATATTGTCAAGTGTAATTAGATTAATGCTAGAGGAGTTCTATCATACCTTTATTTTTAGCTTTGAATTATTGGTATTTTTATCTTGGAATATCTCCACTGAAAATATTTTGTTTAAGTTGGTGAGCTAAGTAATGTTTTGGCTTGGAGGGGTATGCTTTAGGAGGTTTCCAAGTCTGAGTATTTTGGAATATGTGGTTTCTTCGATTTTTGGTGTAACAGCCCATTTTAGGCCTAGTCGAAACAATGGTTTCAAACCACTAAACTGAGGTTGGAGAAATTAGTTTTAAAATATGTGTTATAGCATGATTGTAACAGCCTGATGTAGGGCTTAGTCGGGATAGTGGTGCGAGACCACAAATCTAAAGTAGAAAATATGTGTTTAAATGATTTCATAAGACTTATGAGGTATTTGCATGATTGTGTGAAAGTCACATGAAGAAATTTTATTAATTAGTGAATAAATTGTCCATTAGGACTAAATTGCAAAGAATAGAAAATGTGAGATTCTAAAAGGTTCAAGTATGAAATGGAATTATGAAAAATCCTAAAGGTCCGTATTTCGTAATTAGTCCATTGTATTTGATGATGGACAAAAATGTACCTGGAAATGAAAAATCTTAAAAAAGGATCATTAAGGGCATTTTTGTCATTTGGTTAATTAAAGAATAAAAAGGGAAAATAAGCCAAAAATCATGTCCAACTTCTTCCCCATGGTGCAAAAATTTGCAAGGACTCCATAGCTAGGGTTTTGTTCATTTTCAAGCTTAAAGTAAGTGCATCCTAGCCCCATTTTTAATGTTATTCGTATTTTTGAAACCCCCGTAGCTCGATTTACCTATTCCTAGCCATATGGTGAGCTAGGGTTTACGTTCCAAAATTTACCCATGTATGACATGCATGTATTTTCATATTTTATGGAAGAATATGAAAGTTTGATGTATGATAAACATCTTTTTCTAAGTGATTTTCATGAAAGATGCATGAAAAGGACCAATTTGTAATGTTATAGAAATGTTCATACATGAGTGAAATAGTGGGAATTTAATGTTGCTATAGTTGAGAAAATGATTCGGCTAGGCTTGAAATGCAAGAAAGTTGAATGAAAATCATTTCACGAGCCTATGGGTGAAAGTGTAATTATGTGAAAGTTTAAGGGCAAAATCATAATTTTGCCAAAATATGAATTATGAGTTGATTTAGTCAATGCATGTGCTTAACAAGAGAAATTTATTATTATAGATCAATAAACACGAAGCCCAGATCAAAATCGAGGGAAGAACAAAGTTGAACACTAAATCGAGCACCAAGACACATTTTGAGATTCGATATAAGTTTGTATGAAATTAGTATTTCATAATGTTCGATAATTGAAATCGTTCATTATTATGTTAATGCATGTTATTGTGAACGAAATCGAGCTATAAAGTCACGATGAGTAAATGATGAGAATAGGCTAAATTGTAGTTCCGATTATAGTTCTGGAGTAAGTATATTACCTACGTATGCATATGAGAAAGGAAAGGTCCCGTATAAGACCATATATGGGATATGGCTTCGGAACCAAAGAATGATCTCGTGTAAGACCATATATGGGAAAAGGCATCGACATCTAAATGTGATATCGTATAATACCATGTATGGGACATGGCATCGACATCAAGTTATGAGGTCCCATATAAGACCATATTTGGGATATGGCATCGGCACTAAAGAATGAGCACATGTAAGACCATATCTGGGATATGGTATTGGCATCAAATCTTATGTATGTTAAGCTTGAATGATTCATGATGATCCGATTTATTCATAAGTGAAAGAATCAAGTATGTGGGTTGGCCTAGATCCAAATCTATTTATGGATGGCCTTGAGTGATGTTCATGGTATGAATGTTAAAAATGTGAGTTTATGGTTATGTTAGCAAATATGCTAAAATACATGAATCAGTGATACAGGTATCTTGAGTAAGTAAAAGTTACCAAATCATATTGACATGAGATGGGTAAGAGTAAGTAAGAATAGGTGTGAATAAGTACGAGCAAGTACTTTTATTCATCGGTGCTATGTCACCATTGTTACATGATATGAATGATTATAGTTTAAGTAAATTATCATCCTAAAGTTTCATGCAAACTTACTAAGCTATATGCTTACCCCTCTCTCTTCCATTTTCCTTGTAGTTTCGCCAAGCTAGCTCAAGGATCATTGGATGTCAGAGCTTGAAATCACACTATCGACATCACTTTGGTATAACAATTTAAACTTATTTTAAGTATGGCATGTATAGGACTCGAGTATTTTGTTAAGTTGTAATTGTTAGTGGCATGTATAGGACTCGAGTATTTTGTTAAGTTGTAATTGTTAGCCAAAGTGTTGACTATGTATGTTACTAAAGTCATTTTGTAAATGGTCTTGAGTTAGGCCAATACTTGGCAAATCCTTTTTGCTCAATGAAGTTAAATTTCATGAAGTGTATGCTTTTGTGTATGTCTCGATTTCCTAAATTCCTATAGATACAAATTGGTCATCTTTTAAATTAGAATGATTTGAATTGAAGTTTGCTTGTGTGCAATGGAGGGTGGCAAAATGGCTCGGTAGATAGCCTGCTAATTGTCCACATGGGTAGACACACAGGCGTGTGTCTAAACCGTGTAGGAGGCAACATTAGCACATGGGCGTATGTGCAGGCCGTGTGAGGTCTGCACCTTGATTTTGAAAATTAAATCACGACATGACTGAAGCACAGGGGCATGTGTATAGGTCGTGTGGATAAGTCAGAATTGTTGGAACGCCGGCACCCCCATGGCGCAGCGAAATAAAATTAATCCCGGCGATCTAACCCATGAATCCATGTGCGAGGAACAAATCGGGGTGAAATAAAAGTTTTGAAATTACCAAATTTCAATCTGAGTAGACAGCGACGCCTCGGCAACAAGAGTTCTGATCTACTGTCGAACCAAGCCGGAACCTTTACGATGTCGGCCTCTACGTAATCCACCCGGTTTGACTATGAACGACAGAAATCTCCAAAAACTATTTTCAGAGAGTTTTTTTATTTTCTTGACGGCTGCTAGACTTTTCTAAGAAAAATCTTTGGGTTTCTCTTCACTTATTTCCTTTTATAATCGGTATTTCATTTATGAATTATAAAATTAAATAAATATAATAATGTTTTAACCAAAAATTATAATTACATTAATTATAACATGGATTTGATAAACTATATTTATTTAAACTTATATATGAACCAAATTCATATATTAATTCACATTATGTGTATAACATCCTTGTACATATAATATATTCAATATTTGATTGCCCAATTAAATTAATTCTTTAATTAATTTAATTCATGTGACAATCAAACACAATACCAACTATGTTTCATTCCATTCATTTCAACCATAGGGTGTGACCCTGTAGGTTCTTGTAACGTTAGTAGTAATACTAGAACGATTCTAATGTCACAAACAATGAGTGGCATCTAGCAATGCATCATTGCTACCTAAGTTACAAGAAGTCATGATTCGACATAACATTTTGTGATTAACTTTTCATGCATTAATCCTTAAGTCCTTTAACTCTGGAATAGATACAAGTCATGGAATAGTCACACTTGTATAGTCCATCCCATGTTTCTTGATATCTTGAGTAGACTATGATATACAAATTAGTATGACATCTCATGTCAACTTATTTGAGCATGGCCATGCATTTCTAGTCTCACTCAATCAAGTGGCCTAAGATATTACTCCCATTATGTGGGAGGGACTTATCTATATTGATCAACAATATCCTCTACATAGATCGTGGTATATCCAACATCAAGATTTATAGAACAACCGATTCACGATTATGCGTTTGATCAGTATCAAAATATCGACTCACGATATTGGGATAATAATTATCTCAAGTCTAAAGATCATATACATATTAATCACTATGAATAATGTTGTGACAATTACACAATAATCCAAGAAACATACTCATAGCGAATTAGGTCCAATATGTTGTTCTCTAACACACATATTCATGCATTGATTTTAACACTCCATATCAATGACAACTCTTTATCATCAATCAACTACATGTTAGTCTTAATGCATTATTGTTGTCCTAGTCAACAATAATACTTAACTAAGGATATTTTAAGAATAATCATATTATTCTCAGGACATTATTATAAAACAGTTTATTTGTACACACAGAAGGAAAAACTGAAATGATAATGACAACGCTTTATATTAATAAACATGGAAAATCAAGTATGTTATTACAACCATCTCATGATTGATCTTTGGGCATACTCTTACAATCTCCCACTAACACTAAGAGCAATCAATCATATATCTAATACTAAGCAACTTAGTGTGACGATCATGCTTCTGCTGTGTCAGAGGCTTGGTCAGGGGATCAGCAATGTTATCATCTGTAGGTACTCTGCATATCTCAACATTTCCTCGATCGATAATCTCTCGAATAAGATGATAGCGCCTAAGTATATGTTTGGATCGCTGGTGAGATCTGGGTTCTTTAGCTTGTGTAATAGCTCCATTGTTATCACATCGGAGTTCTATAGCATCGATATGCTAGGCACAACCCCTAGTCTAGTAATGAACTTCTTGATCCAAATCGCTTCTTTTCTTTGCCTCACCGGTCAGTAATATACTAAACCTCTGTTGTAGAATCGACTCTCGTACTTTGCTTTGAACTCTTCCACTCACAAACCACCATTAAGGCAAAACACAAATCTGATTGCGATCGAGAATCGTCCTTGTCGGTTTGAAGGCGGCATCGGTGTAACCTTTACACTTAACTCTTCCTCACCTCCATATATTGGGAACGTATCCTTAGTTCTTCTTAAGTACTTAAGGATATTCTTGACTGTGGTCCAGTGACCTTCACCGGGATCTACTTGGTACCTGTTCGTCATACTTAAGGCATACGAGACATCTGGACGGGTATATAACATGGCATACATGATAAATCCAATAGTAGAAGCATATGGAATTTTACTCATGCGTTCTCTCTCTTGTGGAGTTGAAGGACACATTTCCTTCGAGAGTGAAATACCATGTCTCATAGGTAGAAATCCTCTTTAGATTCTTCCATCTTGAACCTTTTAGTACTTTATCTATGTATGTACTTTGGCTTAGACCTAGTAGTCGTCTTGATCTATCTCTATAGATCTTGACTCCTAAGATGTAAGTAGCTTCGCCCAAGTCCTTCATAGAAAAACAACTTCCTAACCAAGTCTTAATAAACTGAAAGGTAGGTATGTCATTTCCCATGATAAGTATGTCATCCACATACAGTACCAAGAATGTGATAGTGCTCCCACTAACTTTCTTGTAAACACATGGTTCATCTTCATTTTTGATAAAACCAAACTCTTTGATTGCATCGTTAAAACAAAGATTCCAACTTCGAGAAGCTTGCTTTAATCCATAAATGGATCTTTGTAGCTTACCAATCTTTCTAGCATCCTTTGGATTGACAAAACCTTCATGTTGTGTCATGTACACATCCTCTTCAAGTTTCCCATTAAGGAAAGCTGTTTTGACGTCCATATGCCAGATTTCATAATCATGAAATGCAGCTATGGCGAGCAAGATCCTGATGGATTTAAACATAGCTATAGGAAAAAAAGTTTTAATTTTAGTCAACACCATGAATTTGGCGAAAACCTTTAGCGACTAATCGCCCCTTGTATGCTTCTACATTACCATCCATGTCGATTTTCTTTTTGAAAACCCACTTGCACCCTATAGGTTTAACCCCTTCTAGTGGGTCAATCAAAGTCCATACTTGATTTTCATACATGGAATCCATCTCGATCTCATGGCCTCAAGCCATTTCTCGAGTCTGGGCTCACACCGCTTTTGATAAGTCCTAGGCTCATCTTGATCTATAAGAAGAACATCACCATGAGTTGTAATGAGAAATCCATATCTCTCAGGTGCATGGCATTCTCTTAAAGATCTTCGCAGTGGTTGTGTTTCTACAGTAGTTACTTGTTCCTCAATTTCTTGTGGAATTTGCTGTTGTTCTATCTCTGGTTCAGTGGTATCTTGTGATTCTCAAATTTCTTCAAGTTCAATCCTTCTCCCACTTCCTTTTCTAGAAATAAATTCTCTCTCTAGGAAGACACCAGTCCGAGCAACAAACATTTTGTTCTTAGTGGGATTAAACAAATAATAACCTTTGGTTTCTTTCTGATACCCACAAAAATACACCTTTTAGATTTGGGTTCAAGCTTAGTAGACGTCTGACGTTTAACATAAGCTTCACAACCCCAAATTTTCATAAAAGACATACTGAGACGTTTCCCAGTCCACATCTCATATGGCATCTTTTGAACCGATTTAGATGGAACACGATTTAGTGCGAAAGCAGCTGTCTCAAGTGCATGTCCCCAAAAGAAGTCGGTAGATCATCATGACTCATCATGAATCGAACCATGTCTAATAAAGTTTGATTTCTTCTCTCAGAAACTCTATTCCATTGAGGAGTAGCAGGAGGAGTAAGTTGTGAGACAATCCCACATTCGTTCAATAGATCATCAAACTTTAGGCTCAAATACTCTCCACCTCGATCAAATCAAAGTGACTTGATAGTTTTGCCTAGTTGATTTTGTACTTCATTTTTGAATTCCTTGAACTTTTCAAGAGACTCAGACGTATGGCGCATGAGATAAACATACCCATATCTACTGAAATCATCAGTGAAAGTAATGAAGTATTGAAATCCACCTCTGGCCTGTGTATTTATTGGTCCACATACATCAGAATGTATTAGGCCCAATAAATCACTAGCTCATTCACTTTTACTAGTAAAAGGAGATTTAGTCATTTTTCCCAATACGCAAGATTCACATACTTCAAATTGTTCAAAAACAAATGAATCTAAGAAACCATCTTTATGGAGTATGGATATGTGTCTCTCACTTATGTGGCCCAAATGACAATGCCAAAGATAAGTTTGATTTGAGTCATTTATTTTAGATCTTTTAGTATTTATATTGTAAATAGGGTTCATTTGATCTAAAATATAGAGGCCATTAATCAATTGTCCGAACCATAGAAATCATTATTGAGATAAAAGGAACAACAATTATTCTTAATAATTATCTCAAAACTAATTTTGTCTAAACAAGAAACTGAAATAATGTTTTTAGTCAAACTGGGCACAAAATAACAATCCTCTAAAATTAAATCAAGTCCACTAGGCAAAGATAATGTATATGTTTCCACACACTAATGCAAACAACCTTTGCTCCATTTCCAACTCATGAGTCCACATCTCCTCTAGCCAATGTCCTACTCCTTTGTAGTCCCTATATGAAGTACAAATATGAGAACCACAACCATATCTAATACCCAAGTAGTAGTTGATAAATTAATATCAATAACATAAATACACAAGCGGGCGTTAAACATTCCGGCCTTCTTGACTTCTTCAAGATAGATAGGCGCTTTAAGCTTCAATGTCCATCACACCACAATGAAAGTAGTTTCCTTCCTTAGAAACTCCACCTTTAAGTTTCATTGCAGCCTTTCCTTTGCCGGGCTTGGGCTTACCTTTGCCACAGGGCTTTATCGAACTTTGGCCTTTCCTTGCCCTTGTTGTTGCGGACCATCGGTATGGGCTTGGGTCCAACCTTTTCATGTTACCTTGATGAGTTCGCAACATCTTGAGCAAGCTGTGGCGAGTCTTGTCAATTTCACTCATATTGAAATTAAGGACAAACCGGTCAGTAGCTATCCGACAACGATTGCGAATAACATCGGTGGCCAACTCTTGGCCCAATGGAAAACCAAGCTTAGCAGGACTTTCAATACAGCCAATCATCTTAAGGACATGAGGCCCTACCTTCCTTCAGCCAACTTACATTGGAATAGGGCTTTAGAGATATCAAACCTCTCTTGACGTGCTTGCCACTGATAAAGTTCTTTCAGATGCTCGATCATATCATAAGCAACCATTTCCTCATGTTGTTTCGAAGCTTAGATTCATAGTGGAAAGCATAAGACATCCAACATCTACCATGTCATCGAGATACTTCTTGTAAGCATCTCTATCAGTTCTCGAGGCGTTAATAGGTGGTTCATTAGGAAATGGTTGTTCAATGACATACAATTTTTGTTCTTGTTTTAGGACAATCCTCAAGTTATGGAACCAGTCAAGAAAATTCAAACCATTCAATTTGTCGCTAGTATTTGCAGCCATAATATATCTACAACAATTAAATATGCATATGAGTAAATTTACCAAGTTTATATCAATCACTAAAAAGACTTTATTAAATGATTATCCCACTATTTTATTTCAAAATTAATAACCCCCATATATTAATTTTGGAAAAACTTTCTCCAAAGTATTTCTAGTGGGTTAAGGATCCATATTTCACCTCCTCTTAAGTCAGCTTTGGCTTTACTCTCAAGACTATGGTTATTTAGGTAAGCAACCTTTGCTAATTACATCATATGTAACTCCTAATATTTGGTGAACAACTCTTGTTCTAATCATCTTATGATTTCTCCAATTTAATTGCCTCTAGGTTTCTAATCCTATTAGAGTAACCTAGTTAAGTCATTAACCAATTTTTAACCAGCGAATATCACTTGTTTATTCTTTGCATTTAACTAAGATAAATACTAGTACTTCGCTTTGGCATAACCTACATAGTATTGATCGAGGCCTTAACGAGGGCAAAATTGGAAGGCCATGTTGACTTAATATTTTAATAGAGGGATTTTATTAAGGATGTTCCATCTCACCAATTATGCTCTACTTTAGTCCATTTAGTCTTTTAATTGATCTCATCAATTAATTGGGTTTATTATTAAATTTTAATATATAAAATTGGCATGCTTTAGACATCCATAGCATCTCATACATGAATAAATAAAGCAATAAATAAATGCAATAGTTATAGTCCATAAACTAAGGTGATTCAATCCAAGCCAATGGGAGAACCAAAAGGAAACCTAAAGGTGTAAGCAGTTTCACAAACTATCAATCCACAATAGTTATCCCAACTTCCTTCTCGTCTGGCCCATAGCAACTCTTGCAAATTACAATATGCAGAAACTCGTTTTACATACGAGGGAGTAAGATGAGAAGAGAAATACAAGAGAATAGTAGTAAGGCACGACACGCAGGCCGTATTTAAATATATAAAATTACAACCTTTTATCAAATGGGTCATCGAGCTATAACTATGCATTTCAAACACCGTGCATGTTAAAAAATAGCATACATAATTCAATGCTTTTTGCTAAGGTGAATTATAAAATATCCTTTCAACCTTTTGTGGCCCATCAAGTTTATATATTTATTTTATTAACAAAACATACTATAATAAGAAAATGGGGTCTGAGGCGGTCGGCCCGCGGCTGGAGCCATCCTCAGATCCCCATCCCCAAAATATGAGAGGGGATGTCACAGGTACAAATCGCATACCCCAGCCAAATGAAACCTCACGATTTGATAACTTTTATCAACAGAATCATGTTTTCAGGATTTTAATCCTTGAGGTTCATATCGGAACAACCCTTGTTCCAATAGCTAGTTAACCCTTACTGAAACTGTAAATACCACCGTCGTAATATTACAGATTTGTTAATAGTTAACAGTAATAACATAAGATCGAATAGGCCACAACACCATGATTAACATTTAATCAATTATCGAAAGGAATAGTTATCAGGTTATGCTTAAACCATTTAAACAACCGAAAATGTAGTAAAATAAAAGCATGCATCTCATACAATTGCATCACCCAAGTATTTAAACTCGAGTCCGTATCACACAAGTGGCTTTGATACCACTGTTGGAACGCCGGCACCCTCATGGCTCAGTGAAATAAAATTAATCCCAGCGATCCAAACCATGAATCCATGTGTGAGGAACGAATCGAGGTGAAATAAAGGTTTTGAAATTACCAAAATTTCAATCTGAGTAGACAGCGACGCCTCGGCAACAAGAGTTCTGATCTACTGTCGAACCAAGCCGCAACCTTTACGATGTCAGCCTCTACGTAACCCACTCAGTTTGACTATGAATGGCAGAAATCTCCAAAAACTATTTTCAGAGAGTTTTTTTTATTTGCTTGACGGCTGCTAGACTTTTCTAAGCAAAATCTTTGGGTTTCTCTTCACTTATTACCTTTTATACTCGGTATTTCATTTATGTATTATAAAATTAAATAAATATAATAATGTTTTAACCGAAAATTATAATTATATTAATTCTACCCAAAAAGTTATAATTACATTAATTATAACATGGATTTGATAAACTATATTTATTTAAATTTATATACAAACCAAATTCATATATTAATTCTCATTATGTGTACAACATCCTTATACATATAACATATTCAATATTTGATTGCCCAATTAAATTAATTCTTTAACTAATTTAATTCATGTGACAATCAAACACAATACCAACTATGTTTCATTCCGTTCATTTCAACCATAGGGTGTGATCCTGTAGGTTCTTGTAACATTAGTAGTAATACTAGAATGATTCTAATGTCACAAACAATGAGTGGCATCTAGCAATGCATCATTGCTACCTAAGTTACAAGAAGTCATGATTCGACATAACCTTTTGTGATTAACTTTTCATGCATTAATCATTAAGTCCTTTATCTCTGGAATAGATACAAGTCATGGAATAGTCACACTTGTATAGTCCATCCCATGTTTCTTGATATCTTGAGCAGACTATGATATACAAATTAGTATGACATCTCATGTCAACTTATTTGAGCATGGCCATGCATTTCTAGTCTCACTCAATCAAGTGGCCTAAGATATTACTCCCATTATGTAGGAGGGACTTATCCTATATTGATCAACAATATCCTCTACATAGATTGTGGTATATCCAACATCGCCTTTATGGAACAACCGATTCTGATTATACGTTTGATCGTATCAAAATATCGACTCACGATGTTGGGATAATGATTACCTCAAGTCTAAGGATCATATACATATTAATCACTATGAGTAATGTTGTGACAATTACATAATAATCCAAGAAACATACTCATAGCGGTCACCCAATATGTTGTTCTCTAACACACATATTCATGCATTGATTTTGACACTCCATATCAATGACAACTCTTTATCATCAATCAACTACATGTTAGTCTTAATGCATTATTGTTGTCCTAGTCAACAATAATACTTGACTAAGGACATTTTAAGAATAATCATATTATTCTCAGGACATTATTATAAAACAGTTTATTTGTACACACAGAAGGAAAAACTCAAATAATAATAACAACACTTTGTATTAATAAACATGGTAAATCAAGTATGTTATTACAACCATCTTATGATTGATCTTTGGGCATACTCTTACAAGAATGACAAGGATTGGCACACGGGCCGGGCTACCGGCATGTCACGGTCGTGTGAAATTAGTCAGTGTCGACCACGGGTGGAAGACACGGGCATGTTTTAGGGGAAAACGAGCGTGTCCCTAGTTCAACATGGGCGTATGGCCCCTATTTTGATGAAAAGTTTTCCAAGTTTGTAAAAGTCCTTGGTTAAATCCTGAAACCTCTCAGAGGTATGTTTAGGGCCACGTAGGCCAAGAATGAGCAAGAAATGGGTTTTGAACTAAATGTTATAGCCCGTTACTACACATTCGAGTAAGGTTAAGCATGGAAATGCCTCGCATCCGATCCTGTCGTCAGACATGGTTAAGGGGTGTTACATTTAATTGTATCAGACCTACAGTTTAGTCGGTTCTCAGACTAATGTAGTGTGAGTATGAGTTTAGCTACATATGGCATACGTAAGACTGATTGTGTAATGATAGTGTGATGACTTCTGACATTTTAAATTGTATTTAATATAGTTAATGGATCTTGATCCCGATCGAGCTGTAGCTAATGATGCTGCAAGTAATGAGCTGACTCCCGTGCAAGGGACCACGCCAATTGAAAGTAGACCCAACACTTTCAGTTAGGGGAAAGAGGCACGAGAAGCGTTTCTCTGAATGATGAGAAATTGGTACACAGAGTACGTTCGAGCAAATCAGAATACTCCACCTCCTCCGCCCCCGCCTATTCATCAACCTACTTATGTATCTCCCTAAGTAGTAGAAGTTGTAAGAAGATAAAAGCCTCCGATTGATAGGATTTAGAAGCAAAGAGTTGAGGAATTCAGGGCTAGTAAGGACAATGATCCAGAAAGAGCAGAGTTCTAGCTCGAAAACACCATTCGGGTGTTTGATGAGCTATCATGCACACCTAAGAGTGCATGAAGTGTGTAGTTTCCCTTTTGAGAGATTCTACTTACCAGTGGTAGAATACCCTTATGTCGGTGGTACCAAGGAAAGGATCACATGGGAGTTCTTTCAAGAAGAGTTTTGAAAGAAATATATAAGTCAAAGATTTATTGACCAGAAGAGAAAGGAATTCATTGAACTGAAGCAAGGAAAGATGACAGTAACTGAATACGAGCGTGAATTTGTAAGACTCAATAAGTACGCTCGAGAGTGTGTGTCCTCAAAAGCCATTATGTGTAAGAGGTTTGTGGACGGGCTAAATAAAGATCTAAAGTTGTTCGTTGGTGTCCTTGAATTGAAAGAATTTATTGTGTTAGTAGAGAGAGCCTGCAAGGCTGAAGACCTAGTTAAGGAGAAAAAGAAGGCTGAGATGGAATGTTGTGACTTGAGAAAAAGACAGATGAGCAAAACATTTCAATCATCATCTAAGAGGTCAGGACACTTCTCAACTCGATCATCTACTCCAGCCGGGTTTTCAAATAAGAGTATGAGTAAATGGTACTCAGGTCCTAAAGCCCAGACTACATAAGTTGCTAGTATTGGCAACCCCCGACCCAGTAGACCAGAGTACCCACAGTGTGGCAGATGTCACTCCGGTGAATATCGAGCAAATGAAAAAGCCTACTTTAGGTGTGGGTCTTTAGACCATTTTATTAGAGATTGTCCAGAAGTGGATGAGAAAGAGAAGCTTCAGGAGGCAAGACCGGAAGGCACTACTAGAGGGAGATCACAGAGAAACCCAAGAAGTGGGGCAAGTAGTAAGACTACTAACAAGGAGCTGGCTGCGAGACCTGATGGTCGAGCACCTGTGAGAACTTATGCCATTCGTGCTCATGAAGAAGCATCGTCTCCTGACGTGATTACGGGTACCTTTTCACTCTATGATACTAAAGCTATTACTTTAATAGATCTGGGATCTACCCATTCATATATATGCATGAAATTAGTATCTAGAATGACTATGCCCGTAGGGTCTACAGAATTTATGATAAAGGTGTTGAATCCTTTAGGCAAAAGTGTGTTAGTTGATAAAGTATGCAAAGATTGCCTATAAAAGATTAGAGGTCATCATTTTAAGGCAAACCTAATGATATTTCCATTTGATGATTTTGATTTTATTCTTGGTATGGATTGGTTAACCACTCATGATGTGACAGTAAATTGTGGAAAGAAATATATTGAATTGAGATGTGAAAATGGGGACACTCTTCATGTTGAATTAGATGATCAAGACAAGTCACTGGTAGTGATATCTCACCTGTCGACCCAGAGGTATGTAAGGAAAGGGTATGAGGCTTATCTAGCTTTTGTGATGAATGCTAAAGAAACGGAATTAAATATTAAATTAGTTTCGTTAGTATGTGAGTACCCAGATGTATTTTTAGAAGAGTTGCCAGGGTTACCTCTGATTAGATAGGTTGAATTTGGTATCAAATTAGCTTCCGACACTGCACCCATATCAATCGCACCTTATAGAATGGCTCCAACTGAGTTAAAAGAATTAAAGGCACAATTGCAAGAGTTGACGGATAAAGGTTTTGCAAGACCGAATAGTTCTCCATGGGGTGCTCCAGTGCTATTTTTGAAAAAGAAAGGTGATTCCATGAGGTTATGCATAGATTATCATCAGCTTAATAAAGTAACTGTGAAGAACAAGTATCATTTGCCAATGATCAATGACTTGTTCGATCAATTGAAGGGTGCCACCGTGTTTTCCAAGATAGACTTGAGATCGGGATATTACCAGTTGAGAGTGAAGGACTTAGACATGCCTTAGACTGCTTTTCAAATGAGGTATGGGCATTATGAATTTCTAGTCATGCCATTCAGTTTGAAAAATGCCCCTGCAGTGTTCATAGATCTAATGAACTGCATTTTTTGACCATTATTAGACAAGTTTGTTATGGTATTTATTGATGATATACTAATATACTCCCAGGATGAACATGAGCATGCCGAACATTTAAGGACAGTTTTTCAGATTTTGTGAGATAATCAGTTGTATGCTAAGTTTAGTAAAAGTGAGTTTTGGCTAAAGGAAGTTGGATTCTTGGGACACATTGTCTCAGGAGATAGGGTTCGAGTTGACCCAGGCAAAATCTCAGCTATTTTTGACTGGAAACCACCAAAAAATATGTCTGAGGTTAGAAGTTTTCTGGGCCTAGCTGGCTATTATCGACGGTTCTTCAAAGGATTTTCTATGATAGCTATACCGATGACGAGATTATTACAGAAAATTGTAAAGTTTGAGTGAACAGAAAAGTGCCAACAGAGTTTCGAGAGATTAAAAGCCATGTTGACAGAGCCTCCAACTCTAGTGTAACCGGAACTGAGAAAAAAATTTGTAATTTGTAGTGATGCATCTTTAAACGGATTGAGTTGTGTACTTATGCAAGAAGGCAAGGTGATAGCATATGCTTCCAGTCAGCTCAAGCCATACGAGAAGAACTATTCGACGCATGATTTAGAGTTGGCTGCCATTGTTTTCGCATTGAAGATTTGGAGGCACCATTTGTATGGTGAAAGATGTCAGATATTCACAGATCACAAGAGCTTAAAGTATTTGATGACTCAGAAAGAATTGACTTAAGGCAACGAAGGTGGTTGGAGTTGATAAAAGAATATGAGCTAGTCATTGATTACCATCCAAGAAAGGCGAATGTAGCCGCCGACGCCTTAAGTAGAAAATCTTTATTTGCATTGAGAGCTATGATACCCAGATGACTGTATTAAATGATGGTTCCATTCTAGTTGAGCTGAGGGCTAGACCGATGTTCCTCCAAGAGATCTACGAGGCTCAAAAGGATGATAGACTTACAGACCAAAAGGACTCAATGTGAGTCAGGTGTCGAGTCTGATTTTCAAATCAATCCGAATGAATGTTTGATGTTCAAAGACCGAGTATGTGTACTAAGAAATGATGAACTCATTCGTAAAGTTTTGCATGAAGTGCATAATGGATGCTTATTTGTGCATCCGGGTAGCACCAAGATGTATAACAACTTGAAGCAACAGTATTGGTGGCCAAGTATGAAGAAAGATATTTCTGAGCTTGTTTCAAGATGTTTAATTTGTCAGCAAGTGAAAGCCGAACATCAAGTACCCTCGGGTTTGTTACAACCTATAATGGTACCCGAGTGGAAATGGGATCAAGTCACTATGGATTTTGTAACAGATTTGTCGTTGACACCGAGCAAGAAAGATGCTATATGGGTCATAGTCGATAGACTTACAAAGTCAGCCCATTTCATACAGGTGCGTGTCATTACTCACTAAACTAGTTGGCAAACTTGTATATCTCTGAGATTGTGAGGCTACACGGAGTGCCCTTATCGATTATATCAGATAGAGATCCGAGATTCACTTCCAGATTTTGGAAAAAGTTGCAAGAGACCCTGGGCACAAAGTTGAAATTTAGTACGGCTTATCACCCCCAAATTGACGGACAGTCGGAGAGGTTAATACAAGTACTTAAGGATATGCTTTGGTGCCGTCTTCTTAAATTTCAAGGTAGTTTGGAAAGTATCTACCGTTGGTAGAATTTTCCTACAATAACAGTTTTCAGTCAAGTTTAAAAATGACACCTTATGAGGCTTTATATGGGCGTAAGTGTCGAACGCCTTTATATTGGACTGAGCTTAAAGAAAACCAGATTTTCGGGGTTGATTTGGTTAGAGAAATCGAAAAAAAGTAAAGGTGATTCGAGACTATTTAAAAGTTGTTTCTGACAGGCAGCAATCTTGCTCGGATCTAAAAATGAAAGAGATTGAATATCAAGTTGGTGATAGAGTATTCTTAAACCGATCAGACCCTTCGCATGTGATTACACCAACTGATGTTGAGATTCAATCTGACATGACATATGATGAAGAAATAGTCAAGATTCTAGCCCGAGAAATCAAGTAGTTAAGAAATAAAAGTATAGCCCTTGTGAAAGTGTTGTGGAATAGACACGGGGTAGAAGAGACTACATGGGAGCCCGAGAAGGCTATGAGGAACCAGTATCCGAATCTCTTCACTGGTAAGATTTTTGGGGATGAAAATCCCTAAGAAGGGGAGAATTGTAACAACTCGATTTAGGGCTTAGTCAGAATAGTTGTGGGAAACCGCAAATTCGAAGTAGAAATTATGTGTTTAAATGATTTTACAAGGCTTATGAGGTATTTGCATGATTTTGTGAAAGTCACATGAAAAAATTTTATTAATTAGTGAATAAAATGTCCATTAGGAATAAATTGCAAAGAATAGAAAATGTGAGATTCTAGAAGGTTCAAGTATGAAAAAGAATTATGAAAAATCCTAGAGGTCCTTATTTAGCAATTATACCATTATATTTGATGATGGACAAAAATGTACATGGGAAGGAAAACTCTTAAGAAAGGGTCATTAAGGGCATATTGGTCATTTGGTTAATTAAAGAATAAAAAGGGAAAATAAGCCAAAAATCATGTCAATCTTCTTCCCCGTGGTGCCAAAATTTGCAAGGACTCCATAGCTAGGGTTTTGTTCATTTTAAAGCTTAAAGTAAGTGCATCCTAGCCCCATTTTTAATGTTCTTCGTATTTCTAAAACCCTCGTAGCTTGGTTTAGCTATTCCTAGCCATATGATGAGCTAGGGTTTATGTTCAAAAATTTACCCATGTATTACATGCATGTATTTTGATGTTTTGTGGAAGAATATGAAAGTTTGATGTATGATAAACATCTTTTTCTAAGTGATTTTCATGAAAGATGCATGAAAAGGACCAATTTGTAAAGTTATAGAAATGGTCATACATGAGTGAAATAGTGGGAATTTAATGTTGCTATAGTTGAGAAAATGATTCGGCTAGGCTTGAAATGGAATAAAGTTGAATGAAAATCATTTTACGAGCCTAGGGGCAAAAGTGTAATTATGTGAAAGTTTAAAGGCAAAATTGTAATTTTACCAAAGTATGAATGATGAGTTGATTTAGTCAATGCATGTGCTTAACAAGAGAAATTTATTAGTATAGATCAAGAAACATGAAGCCTGGATCGAAACCGAGGCAAGAAAAAGTTGAAGACTAAATTGAGCACCAAGACACATTTTGAGATTCGATGTAAGTTTGTATAAAATTAGTATTTCATAATGTTTGATAATTAAAATTAATCATTATTATGTTAATGCATGTTATTGTGAACGAAATCGAGCTACAAAGTCACGATGAGTAAATGATGAGAACAGGCTAAATTGTAGTCCCAGTTATAGTTCCGAAGTAAGTATATTACCTACGTATGCATATGAGAAAGGAAAGGTCTCATATAAGACCATATCTGGGATATGGCTTCGGCACCAAAGAATGATCTCGTGTAAGACCATATCTAGGATATGGAATCGACACCTAAGTACGATATCGTATAATACCATGTCAGGAAGACCATATCTAGGATATGGAATCGACACCTAAGTACGATATCGTATAATACCATGTCTGGGACATGGCATCTACATCAAGTTATGAGATCCTATATAAGACCATATCTGGGATATGGCGTCTACACTAAAGAATGATCCCATATAAGACCATATCTGGGATATGGCGTTGGAATCAAATCTTATGCATGTTAAGCTTGAATGATTCATGATGATTTGATTTATTCATAAGCGAAAGAGTCAAGTATGTGGGTTGGCCTAGATCCAAATCTATTTATGAATGGACTTAAGTGATGTTCATGGTATGAATGTTAAAGATGTGAGTTTATGGTTATGTTAGCAAATGTGCTAAACTACATAAATCAGTGATACTGGTATCTTGAGTAACTAAAAGTTACCAGATCATATTGACATGAGATGGGTAAGAGTAAGTAAGAACAGGTGTGAATAAGTAGGAGTAAGTACTTGTATTCATCTGTGCTATGTGGTCATTGTTACATGATATGAATGATTATAGTTTGAGTAAATTGTCATCCTAACATTTCGTGCAAACTTACTAAGCTATATGCTTACCCTCTCTCTTCCCTTTTCCTTGTAGTTTCACCAAGTTAGCTCGAGGATCATTGGATGTTGGAGCTTGGAATCACACTATCGACATCACCTTGGTATAACAATTTAGACTTATTTTGAGTGTGGCATGTATAGGACTCGAGTATTTTGTTAAGTTGTAATTGTTAGCCAAATTGTTGGCTATGTATGTTACTAAAGTCATTTTGTAAATAATCTTATGTTAGGCCAGTACTTAGAAAATCCTTTTTCCTCAATGAAGGTAAATTTCATGAAGTGTATGCTTTTGTGCATGTCTCGATGTCTTAAATTCCTGTAGATATAAATTGGTCATCTTTTAAATTGGAATGATTTGAATTAAAGTTTGCGTGTGTCCGATGGAGGGTGGCACAATGGCTTGGTAGATAGCCTGCTAATTGTCCACATGGGTAGACACACGGGCATTTGTCTAGACCATGTGGGAGGCATGGCTAGCACATGGGCGTATGCCCAGGCCGTGTGAGGTCTGCACCTTGCATTTGAAATTTAAATTGCCACACGACTAAAGCACACAGGCGTGTGTATAGGCCGTGTGGATAATTCAAAATGACAAGGATTGGCATACGGGTCAGGGCCACGTGCATGGCAAGGCCGTGTGAAATTAGTCAATGTCGACCGTGGGTGGAAGACACGGCCATGTTTTAGGGGCACACGGGCATGTCCCTAGTTCAACACGAGCGTGTGGTCCCTGTTTTGGTTAAAAGCTTTCCAAGTTCGTAAAAGTCCTCGGTTAAATCCCGAAACCTCTCGGAGGTATATTTAGGGCCATGTAGGCCAAGAATGAGCAAGAAATGGGTTTTGAACTAAATGTTATAGTCCATTACTACATGTTTGAGTAAGGTTAAGCATGGAAATGCCTCGCATCCGGTCCCATCGTCGGACACACGTAAGGGGTGTTACAATCATTATATGAGTGCATGAAAATTTTGGTACATTAATTTTGGCAATTGCATGCTTAATTGCAAAAAAGGACTAAATCGCATAAAGTCTGAAAGTTTTATTTTATAAGCTAGAGGTGTTAAAGAGCTAGAGAACCTTAAATTAGAGGTCCTTAATATGCAATTAGGCCATTCTAAGGGCGCTAGCCAGCCATGGGGACAAGAAAATCAAATTGGTCAATGGTTAGATGGGTTTTGGTGACTTAATTGAATAAAATAAGATAAAATAAAGAAGCTATCATCTTTTTCCATTTTTCACTCCTTCTTCCACCGAAAATATCATTAAGAGAAGGGTTTAGAAGCTTCAAAATTTTCAGCAACTTCAATCTTTACAATAAGTGATCTTGGTGGTTTTTATTGATAATTTTTGTACTTTTGGAACCCGTAAAGCTTAAGGTAACTAATGAGGGAACTATTTTGCAAAATGGTTGAGAGTCTAGGGATTTTCCATGTGAATGTTTATGTTGATTTCTGAAATTTTATGGAAGAAAATGACTCCTAGTGGTTAATACACAACTTTTGTGAAAGGTGTTTCCATGAAAACACCTAAAAGGACATTTTTTGTAAAGGTTGTAAAATAGGAGGTAAATGTGTGAAATAATTGGTATTTTGAGTTACTATATGGGTAATAAATGTTTATCTAGGCTTTTTAAAGGAGGAAATTTGATTAGAATAGATTTTCAAGCCTAAAAGCAAAAGTGTAAATAAGACAAAATTTAGGCGCAAAAACGTAATTTTCCATAGTATAATTTTTGGGTCACAATAAATAATGTGACTAATGAATAAGTTAAATGTGATGTTATAGATCAAATAAAAATGAGATTCGAACCTAAAACGAGGGAAAAGAGAGAAATTGACGATTAGGTCCCTTTTTACCTTTTTGATATCGAGGTAAGTTCGTGTGTAAATAATGTAACCTTCTTTGATGTATTTGATATCTCGATATTGTATGAATTGTATATTGTCTTTATGAAATTTATTATTTACGAATTTGATGAGATGTCAAGGAATGAAAATCTTCAATTGAACTTTAAGAATGGATAGAATGCAAATGCCATGATACTAAGGTTATTAAGGTCCCATGTAATACTATATCCAGGATATGGCCTCGGTATGAGATTTCATATAAGACCATGTTAAGGACATGTAAGACCATATTGGGGATATGGCATTGATACGAAACCATATGTATGAGACTCACGAGTATCTTTTAGCATTTCGAGTGAGTCAACATGTATGTTGAAAACGAGAAAGTATGTGACTATGTCACGGGTGGTACAGGTATGTACCTAGAACTCATGTGAAATGAATTCGGTATACAATGAATTCATGGTAAGAGTGTGTACAAATGAGTTATGCTTGTGAGATATTGATAACCTTGGGGTCAATAATCTCCATTTATTATGAATCGATGTATGACAAGACTTGAAGGTGATCATATGTTAGGTTTATGAGCCTAATTTGGGTTATGATATAGATTAATGTATATGATTAAATCGTGATTAATTGAGTATGATAGAGAGGAAAGGTAGGCATAGATGCCGAATAAAGTCACTATGAGGATATAGTATAATACGAGCCTGACAAATAAAGTGGTGATTAAACCATATGTTGACACTAAGATTACTCATAAACGATGAGCATGTGATTAAGAGGATGGAAATAACTCGCTTAAGAATGTGACAAGATATAATGAAGAGACTATGGTGTTATGGTTAATGCCAAGGCACGTAAAGCTTAAGAATGTGACAAGATATAATGAAGAGACTATGGTGTTATGGTTAATGCCAAGGCACGTAAAGGGTATTTATAAGATAAAAGAGTAAGCATTATGAATGATTAAGTGGTAATCATGAGATTAAATGCCAATTGCATTATAATACCTTTATGGTTGATTAAAATAAATGAATGTCAATAGTTGTTTATTATTTGCATATGAACTTATTAAGCTTTATTGCTTACTCCCCTTTCTTTCCTATCTCATATAGGTTAATTTAACCAGCTCAGGTTGGAGATAGCTAGAGATGCTTTAAACTATCAAGCAGTCATTTTGGGTATAAGTTTTAAGCCTTCTTGAGATATGGCATGTATAGGGATCTTATCTTTTAAGTAATTAAGTTATTGTTAATGTAGCCAAATGTGTTGGCCTAAAATGGTTTATGGTTCAATAGTATATAGCCATGGATGATGGCTTATGTCGATTATATATTTATGCATGTGTTAGTCCTCTCTCGTGAATGTGAAGCTAGTATGGTTATCATGGACTAAATGTGATAATTAAGTATTATAAATGTAACACCCCTTACTCGTATCCAACGTCAGAACTGGGTACGAGGTAGTACCGTACTTAACTTACTCAAACATACAATCTCATTCCTACTTAAAACTTCTAATTCGAAACCATAACGTCCCTTTTATAGGTCCACTAGACCTTAAACATACATATGGAATAGTTCGGGACTAAACCGAAAACTTTTGAACACTTAGAAAGTTTTTAAACAAAACAGGGCCATACGCCCATGTGAAGAGGGACACGCCCGTGTGGGCAGGCCGTGTAATCACACAAGCCCATGTAGCTAGTTCGTGTGGATTTTATTTTTCATTTCGAACCTACAGGGGTTTTCACATGGCCTGACACACACCCGTGTCCATAGCCTGTGGCCCTTACACTGCCATGACATGCCCGTGTCCTTGGACCGTGTGTCGAATTAAACCCCTAATCCCAGGTGCAGACTTCACACGGCCTGGGCACATGCCCGTGTCTTAGGCCGTGTCTCCCACACGGTCGTGTCTCAGCCAGTGTGTTTACTACTAGGCATACTAACTTACCAACTTAGCATGCAGGGGTGCACACGGCCTATCAACACGCCTATGGGGATGACCGTGTGTCACACATGGTCTAACAATCGTAAGGCTATCTACCAAGCCAATTGCCACCCTACCAAGCAACCACACTTATACCATTTCAATACAATATACACGATGACCATAAGGCACTTCTAATGCCCAAAATCAAGGCATCCATACATAAGTTTACACTACGTTCAACATGCATATTCTTTACTCAATTACTCATCCCATAACACAAGCATGCACTTCATGAACTTCATCTTCATTGAATATATAAACTTATCAAGTATTGGCCAATTTCCAATGACCATTTACAAAATGAATTTAATGACATTAATAGCCACACATTGGCTAACAAATATGACATAACACAAAATAAACAAGTTCCTATACATGCCATACTCAAAATTAATCAAACTATAATATACCAAAGAGAAGTTGATAGTGTGATTCCGAACTCTGACATCTCATGATCCCCGAGTTAGCTTCGTGATACTACAAAGAAAAGGGAAATAAGAGGGGTAAGCATAAAGCTTAGTAAGTTTGCATGAAATAAATAGTGACATACAGGCTTAAAATGTCATCCATCCATTGCATGGGATAAAGAATAACAAAAAGTGTCAAGCACATTGCACTAACTTACTCATGCTTCCTCTTAACAATTACATGTCATGTCACATTATCGTAAACATTTCTCGTGAATTACTCACATGTACTTATAGCACTTCATCACATAGCTTTAACACTAATTTCATCTCTATTATAAGCATAACTATTTATCCCGATGAATCACTTGGAATACCCGAGGATACACAATCATCATCCTACACATAAACACGACACTAATTCCATATCCCAGATATGGTCTTACATGGGGTCACATCTCGATGCTGATGCCATATCCCAAATATGGTCTTATATGGGGTCTCATATCAATGTCGATGTTATATTCCAGATATGGTCTTATACGATTTTCATATTTGATGACGATGCCATATCCTAGATATGGTCTTATACAGGATCTCAATTCGGTATCGAGGCCACATCCCAGACATGGTCTTATACGGGACCTTACCAATCTTATGTCTTAATGATGATATCCTCTCATTTCTTAAAGTCCAATTGGGACTTCAACATCATAAATTTTTATCATTTTCTCATTTAACATCATTACTCAATTTCATAGAAATAATATACATCTTCATGAATATCAAACATTTTAAAACTTAATAACATGATGTTGAGTTTATTACACACAAACTTACCTCGATTCCAAAATAGGCAAATTTGCCGACCTAGTCCTAAACATTGCCTTTTCCTTGGTCAAGGTTAATTTCTCATTCTTCTTGATCTATAATAAAAAATTCACTAATTTAATTACCACATTAATCAATGCATTTCAATAATCATACTTTGGTAAAATTACCATTTTACCCTTAGACTTTCACAAAATTATGATTTTACCCTAGGCTCGTAAATCAATTTTAATCAAATTTTCTCCTTTGATAAGCCTAGCTAAACATTTATTATAATAGAAACTCCCAATACTTATTATTTCACACATTTACCACCTATTTTACAATCTTTACAAAAAGGTCCTTTTAGGTGTTTTCATGGTAACACCTTTCACAGAAGTTGTTTATTTAACAAGTAAGACCCATTTTCTTCCATAAAATTTTAGAAATCAGCACTAAGGCTCTAATGGCAAACCCCTAGGTTTTTAACCATTTTGCAAAATAGTCCCCTCATTAGCTAGCTCAAGCTACAAGGGTCTTAAAAGTACAAAAATTATCAAAGAATGACCATTAAAACACTTACTTGCAAGGGAAAAAGCTTGGCTGAAATTTTTGAGTTCTCAAACCCTTATTTGCTGCTAATTTTTGGTGGAGAAGATGGAGAGAAAGATGATATTTTTCTTTTCTTTATTTTATTAATACAAGTCGATTTAATCCACCTAATCCAACAACTTTGACCAATTTTGACATTGTTTGTCCCCTATGGACGGCCACTCCATAATTTAAAGGTCTAATTGCACAATAAGGTCCTCCAATTAATATTCTACAGCTATTAGACATCTTTAGCTTATAAAATAGAACTTTTGCACTTTATGTGATTTAGTTCTTTTTCGCAATTAAGCATGAAATCGCTAAAATTAATGCACCAAAATTTTCATGCACTCTTGTAATCATGCTATAACAAAAAATATTATAAAAATAATTTTCTCTGACCTCGGATTAGTTATTCTGAAACCATTTTTCTAACTAGCCCCTAAATCAGGCTGTTGCAATTATCCTCCTTAAAGATTTTCGTCCCCAAAAATCTTACCAGTAAAAATGTTGGGATATTGGTTACTCATAGCCTCCTCGGGCTCCCATGTAGCTTCTTCTACCCCATGTCTTTTCCATAGTACTTTCACAAGGGCTATACTTTTGTTTCTCAACTGTTTGACTTCTCATCCCAAAATCTTAATTGGTTCTTCACCATAAGTCAAGTTTGAACAAATCTCAACCTCTTTTGGTGAAATCACATGTGATTGGTCAAAACGGTATCGGCGCAACATAGACACATGAAAGACATTATGAATCTTTTCCAATTCAAATGGCAAAGCCAAACGATAAGCTACCGGCCCTAATCTCATACAGTCCAATAAAGTGCGGACTTAATTTGCCAACTCAAATGGCAAAGCCAAACAATAAGCCAAACGGTAATCTCATACAGTCCAATAAAGTGCGGACTTAATTTGCCTTTCCGGTCAAATTTGAGGATTTCTTCCATGGTGATACTTCAAAAATACCTTATCACCAACTTGAAATTCAATCTCTTTTCGTTTCAAATCCACATAGGACTTTTGTCTATTCGAGGCAGCTTTTAAACAATCGCGTATCACCTTTACTTTCTCTTCATTTTCTCTAACCAAATCGACCCTGTGAATCTGGTTTTCTTTGAGTTCGGTCCAGTTCAAATGCGTTCGACACTTACGCCCATACAATGCCTCATAAGGTGCCATCTTCAAACTCAACTGAAAGCTGTTATTATAGGCGAATTCCACCAACAGTAAGTGTCTCTACTGAGTACCTTGGAATTCCAAAACACAACATCGAAGCATGTCTTCAAGTATCTATATTACCCTCTCCGGCTGTACGTTAGTTTGCGAATGGAAAGCTGTACTAAAGTTCAATTTTGTGCCTAAGGCCTGTTGCAAATTTTCCAAAATCGTGATGTGAATCTCAGATCTTTATCCGATATGATCGACAAAGGCACTCCGTGTAATATCACAATCTCAAAAATATACAATTCGGCCAACTTATCAAGCAAATAGTCAACCCATATGTAACACCCCAAACCCGGCCTATGCGTTTAAGACCAGACTTGGAATGCCACACAATTCGAACTTACGTCCAGTCATCAATGCTTTGAATGAAAACAATTCCTCAAAACGATTTTGAAGATAGAGTTTAATCAAAAATTGAGATTTATTTAAACACCATGATTTTAAAACATAAGAGTTTACAATTTGATTTTCATAGAAATAATTGGTTAAAAACTTAAATAATTGGTTAAAATAAATTTATAAAAGAGTTTTCACAAAATCCTTTATATTTAGAAAAACCCTTTTATCGTAAGTTGAAGAAAACATTTATAAGAATTAAACAATTTCATTTAAGTAACTAAAACATATTAAAATCCATCATGAATAGAAATCCATAAAAATAATACTAGAGGCCTTATTACATCGCAATTGAAATGGTACTTAAATAAAAATACTTAAAAGAAGTTCAATGTTTTATAACTCATCATTAAGTAGTATGGTCTCGACACGAAGTCATCCCTACCAAGCCTCCATCAATTATTATTACACGAGAAGGGTAAGAAAAATGGGGTGAGTTACTAAGAACTCAATGTGTAACCCACTTACCGTGTTCATTGGGCCAAAACCATTTAAGCAATTAGCTGGGCTTGAGCCCATTTACAAATGTACAATATAAAAATAATGCATATGATATGCAATTCCCAACCAAGCCTAATTTCCATCTACTACACTCCACCCGTACCAACCAACACACCTGTGGGGATCAAGTCAACCCACCCCGCCAACACACCAATAGCAGGCATTAAGCTAATTATAATATTTGTGTCAACAGGCCATTGTGATAGAGTCACCGAACTTGATTTTGGCAAAGGCCATTTATAATATCACCGAACTAGATTTTTGGCAACAGGCCATTTATAATATTTGTGGTAGAACCATCGAACTAGATTTTTGGCAACAAGCCTTTCTTCTCTTCATCAATTATCCCAACCCATGCAGTCATGTATATATATAATGCATAACAAAATATTCATAAGGTAATTTTAACAAAAAGCGCATATTACAAGTTATCAATTTGGCCCATTAGTCAAAATAGCAATTTGGCCCATTTCATCTCATATCATATTTAGCTCATATATTAATATCACATTTGGCCCATAAAGCAACATATTTCAATTTGGGCCATAAAAGGTATTTTCGTAATTTGGTCCATAGGGACATTTCGTAATTCGGCCCATTTAACACATGAGGCCTTTTCACAATTTCCACACTTGGCTAATTTATCAAAATAATCACATGGCCCAAAATATCACTTTTTTAACAAAATAGCCCATTAAGGGCAAATCTGTAATTTTTCCACAACCTAAATTTCGGTTTCATGCCTTCACACAAAAAAGTGTTAATATATCGTATTTTCCAATTTTTCCGGATTTACGATTTTTATTCTAACGCTTACGGTGTAGTATAACCCATGAGATAAGTGTGAAGTTACACACCTGATTACGGTGAGAACTATACTTTCCCGCTCGTCGATATCTAAACACGCATCACGATGGATTAAAACACTAGTACTTATTTGTAAAACTATTCTTAAAAAAATAAGCGTTCTAAACTTTTACCCTCGAAATTTTGAACAACTTCTATTTGTGGTTTCTCCCCAATTGATGATTCATTACCCATTGAATAACCATGAACGAACAAAGGTTCAGAAGTACGAATGACTTCAAATAACTGATTTTCACCAGATGAGGGTCCACAACCCGGTGAAAAATCTGGGATTGCTGAAATAGTCCTTCGTTTGAATTTAGGGGGAATAGCGAACCGCCCCTCTTCCAAACACTATTAACAACCCTTTTCGTCCCTATCTTGTTTGCCTTCATAGACAAAGGATCATTAGTCCTAATAATATATCAAAATTTTAAGACTAATGGCTTAAAAGGGCGAATTCAGCTTACCTTAAAATTTTGAATGATCTCAAAAGAATCCTTTGAACGTTATGATCCAATCTTAATTAACATCAAGACTACTTCGAAAAGATGATGATTCGACCCTCCACTATTTCACTAAAAAAATAATGAAAGAAATCATCTGAATAAGTGATTGGTTATTCGGTTTAAAAGTCTCTTCCAAGACATTCTATTGATTCGGCCATGGTGACCAAATAGCAAAATGAAAAGACAAAGAAAATGATTCTTACTGATGATCCAAAGTTTGAATAGAAGAAAATAATTGAAAATAAAAGTTATGAGGAATGGAAGATTCAGCTATGATTTAATGGATAGGGAAAATAATTTCAGCTATGGGGATGATCACAAGCATTCGACTATGGAAGATGAATGAAGGAAGAATGTGTTTGAATGATAAGTAAAATGGAGAGGAAAAGAGAATAGGGAGAAGAGAAAAGAGAGGAGTTCAGGGACAAATATGCATTCGGCAATGGGGAAAAAGAAGAAAAAGAATTGGCTTTTTGTGTTGATAATTTCGGCACTAAGAGAGAAATGCAAGATGAAGCACTTGAGGGGTTTTGCAAAAATGACCAAATGGTCAAAAAGAATGACCAAAAGAGACAAAACAAAGATTGCTTCCTCCTAACACAAGCACATTTGGCCAAGAGAGAAAAGATGAAAAAGAAATGGTGTTTTGGAAGAACAAAAATGAATAAATGGGATTACACCCTAACTACTCATCCTTACCAAAGTCTATCACAAAAATTCGGCCACCCCGCTAGTCCATAAAGCCGTCCAAGTTCATGGACAAGTTGGCCATGCTAAACTTTCCAAAACACACACCATAAAGGGTGTCTTATGTCCCCCTAACTTACCATAAGCTTAGGATTTCATTCCTTATGTTCAAGCTTATCTTATCCAATAATCACCTTGCCATAAGAGAAAAATCCAACCTTCCATACGTAAGGTTTGACCGACACATGCAATATAGGTAAAAATAAATAAAAGTCACCAAAATGCTATCCATGAGATCCGAACCTCTTCCCTCTAAACATGCTTATGGCGCCAACTCCACCTCGCCACTAGCTCATCTTATGCAAACTTTTACCAATTAAATTCCCTTAAGCATCAGAGTCACTTGTCCCACTTCAATAAAGTACTCATTACTAATATTTATTCTAATTTCGAATAAATCCCAAGCCTTCTCAAGACTATATAAGCACACAAATTTAATCATTCACAAGTTAAGCACCAAAAACATGCAACATATCGATACTCATATTTTTAGGATGTTACACCATATCAGTATGAAATGGGCTGACTTTGTAAGTCTATCAACCACGACCCATATGGTATCCTTCTTTTTCAAAGTCAACGGTAAACCTATCACGAAGTCCATAGTAATACGGTCCCATTTCCACTTGGAAACCATAATAGGCTGAAATAGACCTGAATGTATTTGGTGTTCAGCCTTCACTTGTTGATAAATTAGGCATCTCGATACAAACTCAGAAAAGTCTTTTTTCATACTCAGCCACCAATACCGTTCCCTCAAGTCATTATACATCTTTGTGCTGCCTGGATGGACAACAAACTTCCACTATGTGCTTTATTCAAAATCTTCAGAATAAGCTCATCATTCCTCGGTACACAGACTCTGTCTCGGAATGTTAAACACCCTTCAAAATTAATCTAAAAATCTAACTTAGCACCCGACTCACATTGAACTCTGTTAGCTTGCAAATCTCTATCGCCTTTTTGAGCTTCACAAATTTCTTGGAGAAACATTGGTCTAGCTCTCAACTCGGTTAGAATAGAACCATCATCTGACAAAGCTATCCGTGTATCCATGGCTCTCAGCGCAAAAAAGGATTTCCTACTCAAGGCATCGACAACTGTGTTCGCCTTTCCAAATGATAGTCAATTACTAACTCGTAATCCTTTATCAACTCAAACCATATTCGTTGCCTAAGGTTCAACTCCTTTTGAGTCATCAAGTACTTTAAGCTCTTATGATCAATGAACACCCGACATTTCTCGCCATATAAATGGTGTCTCCAATTCTATAGTGCAAATACAATTGCGGCTAACTCGAAATCATGGGTCGAGTAATTCTTCTCGTGCGGCTTTAATTGTCTAGAGGCATATGCTATCTCCTTGCCTTCTTGCATGAGTACACAACTCAATCCATTTAAGGATGCATAACTATAAACCACAAATTCTTTTCCTGGTTCGGGTTGTACTAGAACTGGAGCCTTAGTCAATAATGCCTTCAATCTCACAAAACTTTGTTGGCACTATTCTGAATTCACTTTTACTAAACTTGGCATATAATTGTTTATCTCTCAAAATTTTTAGAACCGTTCTCAAATACTTATCATGCTCGTTCTCATCCCGAAAGTAAATCAATATACCATCAATAAAGACTACATGTAATAGCCCGACTTAGGGCCTAGTTAGAATAGTGGTGTGAGACCACAAATTTAAAGTAGAAACATGAGTTTTATGATTTCTATGAGGCTTATGAGGTGATTTCATGATTTTGTAAAAATCTCATGAACAAATTTTATTAATTAGTGATTAAATTGTCCATTAGGACAAAATTGCAAAGATTAGAAAATATGAGATCTAGAAGGTTTAAGTATGAAATAGCATCATAAAAATTATTATAAGTCCTTATTTAGCAATTAGACCATTATATGTTAAGATGGACAAAAATAGACATGGGAAGGGAAAATCTCAAGAAAGGATCATTAAGGGCATTTTTGTCATTTGGTAAATAAAAGATTAAAAAGGGAAAAAGAAGTCAAATTTGTGTCCATTTTCTCCAAGCTTGGACAAAAATCACAAAATCACCATAACTAGGGTTTCTTCAACTTCTAATCTTGATAGTAAGTGCATCTTTGCCCCATTTCTAATGTTCTTTGTATTTTTGAGACCCTCGTAACTCGATTTAGTGAATTCTAGCTATATATTGAGCTAAGGTTCATGTTCAAAAATTTTCCCATGTATGACATGCATTTATTTTGATGGTTTATGGAGGAATATGAAAGGTTAGGATAAACATCTTTTTCTAAATGATTTTCATGAGAAATGCATGAAAGGACTAAATTGTAAAAGTTATGAAAATGATCATATATGGGTAAAATAGTAAAAATTGAAAGCTACTATAGTTGAGAATATGATACGACTAGGCTTGAAATACAAGAAAATTGAATGAAAATCATTTTACGAGCCTAGGGGCAAAAGTGTAATTTTGAGAAAGTTTAGGAGCAAAATTGTAAGTCTTTCCAAAGTATGAATTATGAGTCAATTTAGTCAATTTATGTATTAAATAAGTTAAATTTTTATTATAGATCAAGAAACACCAAACTCGGACCGAAGCCGTGGCAAGAACAAAGTTGTGGACTAAATTGTACATCTACACATATTTTGGAGTATCGAGGTAAGTTTGTATGAATTCACTGCTACATATGTTATTATGATTAAATTACTTGCTATGTTTCATAAAGTTCATTATTTCAATAAATTTGATTATTAATGTTTAATAAGGAAATCAATGAGAACAAGTAAGTGAAAGTCCCGTTTGAAGTTTCGGAATAACAAGAATACACTTTCCCCAACATGAGATAAGCAAAGCCCATGTAAAACCATGTCTGGGACATGGCATCGGCATCAAGGAATGTAGGTCCTGTGTAAGGCCATGTTTGGCACATGGCATCGACACTGTTTAAGGAAGGTCTCGTGTAAGACCATGTCTGGCACATAGCATTAACACAATTTAAGGAAGGTCTCGTGTAAGGCCATATTTGACACATGGAATAGACACCATTTAAGGAAGGTTTTATGTAAGACCATGTTTGGGAAATGGCATCAACATCAAGCTAAGGAAGCCCGTGTAAGACCATATCTAGGATATGTCATCGGCACAAAGAGGCGATCCAATGTAAGACCATATTTGGGATATGGCATTGGCATCGAGACACATGTTTGATGAGATTGAGTATCTTCTGGTATTCCGAGAAATTCAACGGGCAAAAGGTAAGCATGAAAAAGAGAATAAGAGCAAAGTAAAGTTGATGATGAGATAAGTTGTATAATAATGATAAAGAATTCCATTCAAGTTAAGGAAGATAGAGATTCAAGTTATTGTATATGATAATTTAAGTGCTAAACTATGTAATGAGTGATACAGGTACCATGAGTAAATGCAAGTTAAGGTAACCCTAATGTGATGCGTAAGTATGAGTAAGAGTAAGTATGAGTAAGTAAGTTTAAGCATTTGAGATTTATGTGTTCTTGTTTCATGATGAATGAGTTTATTTTGAGCAATTATGTTGCTACATAAGATTTCATGCAAACTTACTAAGCTATATGCTTACTTCTCTCTTTTCCTTCTTCCTTGTAGTATCACCAAGTTAGCTCGGGGATCGCAGAACATTGGAGCTCAGATCACATTATCAATCATTCTTTTGGTATAGTAAAGTTAAATTATTTTGGGTATGGCATGTATAGGAACTTAATCATTTTGTGTCATGCTATATTTGAAGGCCAAAGGGTTGGCTATTAATGTTCTACACTCATTTTGTAAATGGCCATGGTAAATTGGCCAATATTGTCAAGTTTATGTTATAAAGTTGATGTGTTTGATGAATTGAATACTCATGCAAGTAATTGGAAAAGTATGGGTGGAATGAATGAGCCTATGTTTCAGGGTGGCAAAAAGGCTTGGAAAATAGCCTCAAGTGCCCACACGAGTAGATACACGGGCATGTGTCTAGGCCGTGTGTAACACATTGTCAGCCCCATGTGTGTGTTAATAGGCCGTGTGTCCCCTGCATTTTAATTGTGATAATTCAAATCGTCACACGGGCCAGCACACGAGCATGTGCCAAGGCCATGTGCTACTTAAGGGGTTGCTAATGTCATAAACAGAATACCCCTAGTTTTCACACATGGGTGATGATATGGCGTGTCTAGGCAGTGTGAAGGACATGGGTCATAGACACGGGCGTGTTTTTGGCCATGTGAAAACCCCTGTAGGTTTGAAATAAAAATAAATTCTACACGGGCTAGGGACATGGGCGTGTGAGACTACACAGCCTGCCCACACGAGCGTGTCCCAAGTCACACGGGCGTGTGACCCCTGTTCAAGCACAAGTTTTCAAGGGGAGTAAAAGTTTCTGGTTGAACTCTGAAAACTTCCAATGTGTATAAGGCCTCGTAGGCCCATGATATGTAGGTATTGAATAAGAAAGAAAAAAAATTAAGTTCGAACAAAATTTTATAGCTGATATTACATGGTCAAGCAAGAATAAGTACTATAATGCCTCGTATCCTATTCCGATGTTGGACATGGGTAAGGGGTGTTACATTTAGTGGTATCAGATCTATGGTTTAGTCGACTCTCGGACTAACGTAGCGAAAATATGAGTCTAACTATACATTCCATATGTAAGAGTACTTGTGTAACGATAGTGTGATGACTCCTAACGATTTAAATTGTATTTTTATATAGTAAATGGATTCCAATAGAGCTGTGGTGGATGATGTAGAAAGCAATGCGCCGGCTCCCGCTGAAGAGACAGTGCCAAATGAAAATGAGAGTAGACCTACAACCGTGAGGCAGAGGAGGAGAAGAGGCTAGAGAAGCCTTTCTCCATATGATGAATGCATGGTATACGTAGTTCGTTCGTATGAATCCAAATGTGTAACAGCCCGATTTAGGGGTAGTCAGAATAGAAGTTTCGGGACCACTAAACTGAGGTCTTGGAAAATTATTTTTTGATGTTGTTTTATGTGTTGTAGCATAATTATAAGGCTATGTGAAAATTTTGATGCATTAATTTGAGTGATAGCATGCTTAATTGTGAAAAAATATTAAATCGCATTACGTGTGAAAGTTTTATTTTATATGGTAAAGGTACTTAATAGCTGTAAAATACAATTTGGAGGTCTTTAAAGTGCAATTAGACCATTTATCTAGTGATGGCCGGCCATATAGGAGCTAGGGGGACAAGATTTTAATGTTAGTCAAAATTGGATGGATAGTAGGTGATAAAAACGAATAAAATAAGATGAATAAAGATGTTGTCATCTTTCCACTATTCATCCACCGATAATTTCAAGAGAAAAACAAGGGTTCTGAAGCTCAAACTTTCAGCCAACATATTCCCTAGCAAGTAAGTGATTTTTGAAGTTTTTCTTGATAATTTTTGTGTTTTTGGAGTCCCCAAAGCTTATGCTAGCTAATGATGGAACCAATTTGCAATATGGTTGAAAGTCTAAGGACACTTGCCATAAAAGAATTTATGTTGTTAACTGAGTTTTTATGGAATAAAATGAATGTTAGGAAGATGAGAAACAACTTTTGTGAAGGGTGTTAGCATGAAATCACCTACATAGGACTTAAATTCAAAGAATGAAATTGGGTCATAAATGCATGAAATGGTTGGAATGGTGAGTAGTTGTAAGAGAAATAAATGTTCAGCTAGGCTTGTTTCTTGATAAAATGTATTGAAAAATGATTTAGAGCCTGGGGGTAGAATCATAATTTTGCCATAGTGCAAGGGCAAAATTTTTATTTTTGCCTAACTGTAGATTTTGATGCATTATGATCATTAAATGATTTAAATGAATGAATCTTATTGTTATAGATTAAGAAGAACGCGAAATTAACCTTGACCGAGGAAAAGGCAAGGTTATGGAGTAAACCGTAATTCAATACATTTTGTACCGAGGTTATGTTGAATGGATTCATGTGATGTGAACTAGAGGGTGCAAAGAGCTTGGAAAATAGCCTCGTTCTTATCCACATGGGTAGGCACACGGGCATGTGTCTAGGCCGTGTGTGACACACAGTCAGTCCATGGGCGTGTGCCTAGGCCGTGTGAAGTCTGCTCTTAGGATTTTGAATTTGAATCGCCACACGGTGGAAGCACATGGGCATGCGACCAACTATGTGGATTAATCAGAGACAACCACAGGCATCGAATATGAGTGTGCGTATAGGCCGTGTGAATGAGTCAGAATGCCAAGGTTTGGCCCACGGGCTAAGGCCACGGACGTGTCCAGGTCGTGCAAAATTAGTCAGTGTCGACCACAGGTGGAAGACAAGGCATGTCTTAGGGGCAAACGGGCGTGTCCGTAGACCAACACGGGTGTGTGACCCCTATTTAGGTGAAAATTTTCTTAGTGTTTGTAAAGTTTCGTTTTGGCCCTGCAATATCCCGAGTAAGAGAAAAGGGTCTCATTGACCCATGATAGGGATGTTATTATGGTGAATGAAAAGTTTTAAATTGGAGAACATTTTTATAGCCTAAAGTGGAATGATCAAGCAAGTCAAGTCCGGTAATGTCTCATGCCCGGTTCCAGCGGAGAACTCGGGTAAGGGTTGTTACATTTAGTGGTATCAGAGCTATGGTTTAGTCAGTTCTCGTACTACCGTATCGTGTGTAAGAGTCTAGCTATACATGCCACAAGCGTATAATGATAGTGTGGTGGCGTTTGATGATTCTAAACTTTATTTTTATGTAGTATATAGATCCCGATCAATCAGCTACTGATGAGTCAGCTAATAATGCACCGGCTCTCGCGCAAGGGACCGCGCCTGTGCAGAATGGACCTGAGACTAGGGTTCAGAGAGAAGAGGCTCGGGAAGCCTTTCTCCAAATTAGGAGTAATTGGTACACAAAATATGTACGAGCAAACCCCAATGCTCAACCTCCTCCACCCCCTCCGATACCTCGGCCAGTTCCTGTGGCTCCCCAAGGTATAGAATTAGTGAAGACCATTAAACCCCCGGTAGACAAAATCCAAAAGCAAGGGGCTGAGGACTTTTGAGCTAATATAGATGATGACCTTGAGAGGGCAGAGTTCTAGCTTGAGAACTCGATGAGAGTATTTGGAGAACTCTCTTGTACCCCTAAGGAGAGCTTAAAATGTGCCGTATCTTTGTTGAGGGACTCGGCATACCGTTGGTGGAAAACGTTAACATCAGTGGTTCCGAAGGAGAAAGTGACATGGGACTTCTTTTTGGAAGAGTTCCGAAAGAAGTATATAAGTCAGAGGATCGTAGACCAGAAACGAAAGCAGTCTCTCGAGTTAAAGTAAGGAAAAATGATTGTGGTAGAATATGAGCGTGAATTTTTGGGCTCAGTAAGTACGTACAAGAGTGCGTGTCTATAAAAGCCATTTTATGCAAGAGGTTTGAAGATGGGATGAACGAGGACGTCAGACTTTTAGAATTAAAAAAATTTGTGGTATTGGTGGATAGGGCCAATAGGGCCGAAGAATTGAGTAAGAAAAAGAGGAAGACCGCGAGTGAGGCCCAGGATGCAAGGAAAAGGCCGATGAGTAAATCCTACCAAGATCAATCGAAGAGGTCCAAGGAAGTGAACCCTCAGATGACTACATCAGTCAGGTATTCTCAAGGAGAGTGAGGCAACATGTATTCGGGTTCAAGAGTTCAGGCCACCTCAATGGCAAGTGGTGGGCAATCCAAAGTCCAAATCAGAGTACCCAAGTTGTGGCAGACATCACACTAGGGAGTGTTGGGGAAACAATCAGAATTGTAATAAGTGCGGGTCCCCTGACCATTTCATCCAAAACTGCCCCAAAAGGGATAACAAGGAGAGGAAGCAAGAGATAAGGCCAAACAGTGTATCCTCTAAGGATAGGCCACAAAAGAACCCGGGTGGTGGGACTAGTGGTAGAGGTGCATCACGAGACTCTACTGTGAAGCCAGAGGGTCGAGCACCAGCGAGGACTTACGCCATTCACGCTTGAGAAAAGGCATCATCGCCAGATGTAATAACGGGTACTTTCTCTCTTCATGACACCTTCATTATTGCTTGGTTGATCCGGGGTCTACCTATTCTTATATTTGTATGAGATTGGCATCTAGTTTAAGTATCACTGTTGATTCTACGAAATTTGTGATAAAGGTGTTAAACCCGTTAGGTAAACATGTGTTAGTTGACAAGGTATGTAGAAATTGTCCTTTGACAATTAAGGGTCATTATTTTTTGGCAAACCTTATGTTGTCACCGTTTGATGAATTTGATTTGATTCTTGGTATGGATTGGTTGACTATCCATAGTGCTTTAGTGAACTGTGATAGTAAATTTATTGAATTGAAATGCGAAAATGGAGATGTTATTCGGGTTGAATCATGTGGGTCAGATAGTTTACCTATGATGATTTCTTCCATGGTGGCTGAGAAATATTTGATTAATAGGTACAAGTCTTGTCTCGCTTTTGTGTTAAACACTCAAGAGTCTGAAGTAAAGATTAAAACAGTACCGGTTGTATGTAAGTATTCGGATGTATTCCGGAAGAGTTATCCGGATTACCTCCAATTAGAGAGGTTGAGTTTGGGACTGAGTTAGTTTCGGGAATGGCACCTATTTTGGTTGCTTCTTATAGGATTGTACCATCAAAGTTGAAAGAACTAAAGGTTCAATTGCAAGAGTTAGTAGATAAGGGTTTTGAAAGACCGAGCTATTCACCATGGGGTGCTCCGGTGCTTTTTGTAAAGAAGAAGGATGGGTCGATGAGATTGTGTATAGACTACAGACAGCTCAACAAAGTAACTGTGAAGAGCAAATACCCTTTACCAAGGATAGATGATCTATTTGATCAACTAAAGGGAGATAAGGTTTTCTCCAAGATTGACCTGAGGTCCGGTTATTATTAGTTGAGGGTTAGGAGCAAGATGTGCCAAAAATGGCAATCTAGACGAGGTATGGCCTTTATGAGTTTCTAGTCCTGCTGTTCGATTTTACGAATGCTCCTACGATCTTTGTGGACTTAATGAATCGTGTCTTCTGACCATATTTTGACAAGTTTGTAGTTGTCTTTATCGACGACATATTGATTTATTGACGGGATAAGAGTGATCATATAGAGCATCTGAGAATTGTTTTGCAGACTTTAAAAGACAAGTAGTTGTATGCTAAATTTAGCAAGAGCGAGTTTTGGCTCTGAGAGGTCAAATTTCTAGGATACATCGTGTCGAGTGATGGTATTAGAGTTTACCCGAGTAAGATTTTGGCTATTATAGAGTGAAAAGTACCGAGAAACGTGTCAAAAGTCAGAATCCTTTGGGGTTAGTAGGGTACTGTAGATGGTTTGTGAAGGGATTTTCCATGATTGCTACTCTAATGATGAGACTATTGCACAAATATGTTAAGTTTGAATGGACTGAGAAATGTCAACAGAGTTTTGAGAGATTGGAAACATTGTTAACGGATGCGCCAATTTTTGTTCAACCTGAGTTGGGGAAAGAGTTTGTGGTCTACAGGGACGCATCGTTTAATGGTCTTGGTTGTGTGTTGATGCAAGAGGGTAAGGTAGTCGCTTACACCTCGAGGCAGCTAAAATCGCATGAAAGGAATTATCCGACTCATGACTTAGAGTTGGCCGCGATTGTGTTCGCGTTAAAAATTTGGCGACATTATTTCTACGGTGAGAAGTGTCGAATCTTTACAGATCATAAGAATTTGAAGTACTTGATGAATCAAAAGGAATTAAATTTGCGATAATGACGGTGGCTTGAGTTATTGAAGGACTATGAGCTAGTAATCAATTACCACCCGAGGAAGGCAAATGTAGTTGTGGATGCCCTGAGTTGGAAATCACTGTATGCTTTGAGAGCTATGAGCACGAGCTTAGCATGGTCTAATGATGGTGCTGTATTAGCCGAGTTGAGAGCTAGGCCATTATTTGTTCAATAGATATGTGAAGCTCAAAAGAATGATAATGAGATGCAAGCTAAGAGAGCTAAGTGTGAATCGGAAGATGATTCTAATTTTCGGATAAGTTCGGATGGTTGTTTGATGTTTCATGATAGGATTTTTGTAGCTAAGAATGATAAATTGATCCGGAAGATATTAAATGAAGCACATAGTGGTTATTTGTCAGTACATTCGGGCAGTACGAAAATCTACAATGATCTGATGGAATTTTATTGGTGGTCGGTATGAAAAGAGACATCTCGGAGTTTGTATCAAGGTGTCTAATTTGTCAACAAGTGAAAGCTGAGCATCAAGTGCCCTCAGGATTGCTTCAGCCAGTGATGGTTCTCGAGTGGAAGTGGGATCAGATCACCATGGATTTTGTGGCAGGGTTGCCTATGACTCTTAAAAATAGAGATGTTGTGTGGGTTATCATTGATAGACTAACGAAGTCGGCTCACTTTATACCAGTGTGTGTTAATCATTCGCTGGATAAGTTGGCTGAGTTGTATATAGCGGAGGTGGTAAGATTACATGGAGTGCCTGTATCTATTATCTCGGATAGAGATCTGAGATTTACTTTGAGGTTTTGGAAGAAGTTGCAAGAGGCCTTAGGTATAAGGTTGAATTTTAGTGCTGCATTCCATCCTCAAACTGACAGTCAGTCTGAAATAGTGATTCAAGTTCTTGAAGATATGCCCCGATGCTGTGTGTTGGAATTTGAAGGTAGTTGGGAGAGATACCTACCTTTGGTTGAGTATGCCTACAACAACAGTTATCAATCAAGTATACAGATGGCACCATATGAAGCCTTGTATAGTCATAAGTGTCGGACTCCTTTGTATTGGACCGAGTTAAGTGAGAAGCAAATCCATGGGGTCGATCTGATTAAAGAGACCGAAGAGAAAGTGAAAGTGATTCGGGATAGTCTAAAAGCTACTTCAGACCGACAAAAATCGTATGTAGACTTGAAAAGAAAGTACTTATTAGCTGTAAAATACAATTTAGAGGTCTTTAAAGTGAAATTAGGCCATTTATCTAGTGATGGCCGGCCATATAGGAGCTAGGGGGACAAGATTTTAATGTTAGTCAAAATTGGATGGATATTAGGTGATAAAAATTAATAAAATAAGATGAATAAATATGTTATCATCTTTTCACTATTTATCCACCTTCATCCACCGAAAATTTGAAGAGAAAAACAAGGGTTTTGAAGCTCAAACTTTCAGCTAACATGTTCCCTAGCAAGTAAGTGATTTTTGAAGTTTTTCTTGATAATTTTTGTGTGTTTAGAGTCCCCAAAGCTTATGCTAGCTAATGAGGGGACCAATTTGCAATATGTTTGAAAGTGTAGGGACTTGCCATGAAAGAATTTATGTTGTTAATTGAGTTTTTATGGAAGAAACTGAATGTTAGGAAGATGAGAAACAACTTTTGCGAAAGGTGTTAGCATGAAAACACCTAAATATGACTTAAATGCAAAGAATGAAATTGTCATAAATGCATGAAATGGTTGGAATGGTGAGTAGTTTTAAGAGAAATAAGTGTTCAACGAGGCTTGTTTATTGATAAAATGTGTTGAAAAATGATTTACGAGCCTAGGGGTAGAATCATAATTTTGCCATAATGCAAGGACAAAATGGTCATTTTTGCCTAAGTATAGATTTTGATGCATTATGATCATTAAATGATCTAAATGAATGAATCTTATTTTTATAGATCAAGAAGAACGCAAAATTAACCTTGATTGAGGAAAAGGCAAGGTTACGGAGTAAACCGCAATTCAATACGTTTTGCACTGAGGTAAGTTTATGTGTAAACGATGCATTATATATATACATTGTTATTGCTAACTAGTGCATGGCACAATTGAGAACATGTATGATTCAAGTGGGTAGAATGTGGTAGTTATTGAACAACTCTAGTATGAATGATGGAATGGATATGTAAATGTGTTATATCAATATTTAATAGTGGGCTAAGTGCGATACCACCTTAATACTTAATTACGATGGGCTATGTGCAATACCATCGACTATTTATCATTTGGTGGGCTATGTGCGATACCACCTTAACTAACCTCTTTGGTGGGCAATGTGAGCTACCACCGTAACTAACCTCTTTGGTGGGCTATGTGGAATACCACCCTAATAAAAACCTATGGTGGGTTAAGTGCGAAACCACCAAGTAATTCGCTTATGATTGGTTGATTAAGAGATTGTGATGTGTTGTATTATGTGACATTGTGGTGCTAAGTGTAGGAAGACATGCTAATAAATGTATACATTAAGCTTGTGATATGATTTGGATGTGGAAATGGAAGAAATGAGTAAGCATGAGTATGGATGTGAAATGTTTCTTGTTTAGTATGTAATGTTATTTATTGTTTTGCACATACTATAATGCTAATGGTTTACATGTAAACTTACTAAGCTTAAAGCTTACTCCCCATTCCATTTTCCCTTATTTTATAGTGCTTAAGATTCGAGCTGGGATACGCCAATAACTAGAAGATCGCTCACACTATCAGCTCACTTCAGTATATCTAGACTTAGTGATTTTGTATATGGCATGTATTGGGGCTTGAAACACCCCAAACCCGGCCCACAAGCCCTGACCGGATCTGGCATGCTTCTAGGAAAAACCATTCGAATCTTGTTTGAAACCTTGCTAAAATTTTGCGTGTTTTTGAAAATGGTTGATTTGGGTTGGGTTCAAATTTTAAATTTCGTGTTGATTAGGTGTCAAAACATTTAGTATTTATACTTAAGAAAATTGGTCTTTAATTTTAATTCGATAATAATCGTATCATATTAAGTAATTTAAAAGCATGCATAAACAATTTAATACCTATGGCCTTATTACATCAAATAAAACCCAAATTAAATCCATCATACTAAAAAGAAAGCCCAAAATAAAATAATAAATCCAGATTTGTGCATGGCCACCACTTGAACTCCTGCCGACCCGGTCTATTACTGTGCGTCATCTGAAAAAATAGTCCCACAAGGGGTGAGTCATTCAAACTCAATGTGTACAACCAACACAAGTCTTAAATTAAATTCAGGCATGTCAAATCATACATAATAACATATATAATTCATGATGCAAACCTGAACCCAAACCTAGATAACCATTCGCTACACATCACCCATACCAACCATCACACCATGGGGACTACTAGGTCAACCCTCCATCCGCTACACACCATCGAAGGCAGTCGCCACAGTCGACATGCTCATCGCCCTTATAAAATTCGTGGCATAGCCACCACTTAAATATTCGTGACATAAGTCACCACATTCAGATATTGTGACATAAGTCACCACATTCAGATATTGTGACATAAGTCACCACATTCAGATATTGGGGTATAAGACCACCAATTCACTTCCCCTTTACATATCACCCATATGCCCATGTCAAACATTTCATGCAAAATCATGCTTTATTTCACATTCTTATCACTATTGTCATTTTATCATACTCATAGTAGGAGTAGGAAAACGTACTGAGTACTTCGTTGCCATTACATGGTACTCTTAGCCACATCATAACATATTCTTGTAACATATTTATCAAAACATAAGCGTAATTTAATTAAAGCTTAGTGTGGAGTACACACGATTTATTAGCACTTAATTGAGATCCCAAAACCCAATCTAATGCTTTAGATCTTAGTTCCTATATTAAGCCATTATTAGACATATTGGCAAAAACCTATTTGACTATAACCAAATCCAAGGAAGCGTAACTAAAATCTTACCTTGCTTGCCGATTTGAGTACTCCTCAAATCCAAAAACTTTGTGATATCCTCTCCTAGCAATCGGCCACACACTAGATCACCTAAATGATTACTTTGACTTTTGATTAAGTAAGAAATAAATCCTGAATTCTTGAATATAGCCTTGGCGATTGGTATCTTTACTTACCCTTCTTGAATCTAAACTCCAAAGCGCACTTGTTTCTGAAATTGTCAAGATCCTACTAAACTATTGTTAGAATCGGTTTTATGCATAGATTTAGGAAGCGGCCTTTGGTGAATACTATAGTTGCTTACCACAGCACTTCAAATCGAAAGACTCCCTCCACGAAATCAATTGCAAGAGAAATCCGGAAGACCCTTCAAAGTTTACGCCAAAGAGTTCTAATGGGATTAGTGCTTTAGATTTTGGCTTTAAAGAGAAGAATTAAAACGATAACAATAGATCCTTACCCTTACTACTGAAGTCGACTGTTCCTTGTTGAACCTACAGATTCGGCTATGGGCTAAGCAGATATTCGATAGATTTTGGCTTTTGAGAACCAATGGGAAGATGGTGTTTCAGCACTTTAATGGTGAAGAGGGAAAACACAAGAGTGGGGAGAGTCTAATGATTAGAGGATTCGGCCAATAGTAGAACTAACTCTAAGTTTCGACTTTTGTCAATAATGAGAAAAGATTGGTCTTGGGGTAGATGATGATTCGAATGAACAGAAAAAGAAAAGAGAAAAAAACGAGGCTATAAGGTTCGGCTAATCAAAAGAAAAGAAAGGTGGTGGCTTTCAAGAGAAAAAAAAAGAAAACGAGAAAGAGACTTAATTTCTTTGCAAAGGTTCGGCTAGAGAAAGAGATGAAATAAAAAACAAAGTAAAAAGATGGACACTTCTTGCTAAGAATTTTGGCACAATTGAAAAAGATGAGAAGAGAATGAATTTTCGGCTAGAACTCAAACACTAGCCTTTCCTTGCTTTTCTCTTTATCTCTTCATTTAAAATTAAAAAGAATAATCCATCATTTATCCCTTTTCCTAATTAATTTATCACCATTTATCTCTTAAAATAAAAGGATTAAACTCCTAAAATATAGCCTTAGTGCCGTCCATTGCTGCTTATCTCTGCTGCAAAATAAAACTTTTATTTTACTTCCTTGTGGCTCGAACCTAATCCCTTCCTCATAGCCCATCGCGTCACCTACCAAGGCCCTAAGTAGTGCCTCCAAGCCACTGTACCAAGCCCATTTTTGTGTTATATTTCACATACAATTTCTCTTCAGGCCTCCTCTGCCTAGCTTCCTCTTTTAAACTTAAAATCTGATAATTTCTAAAGCACTCTCCTATTTCCTAAAGTTCACACAATTCATGCAACACATTCAGAATATTCATAAGCATGCTATTTCACACAATTTTAGCAATAATGCATAAACCATATTCCAGGATATTACAGTTCTACCCCCTTAAAATAATTTCAACCTCGAAATTACCTGGCTAGAATAAGTGGGAGTATTGCTGTCGCATTACTTCTTCTGACTCCCAAGAAGCTTCCTCCGATCCATGGTTACGCCACAACACCTTGACCAAAGGGACCGACTTCCTCCGAAGCACCTTCACATCTTGTTCCAGATTCTGAATCGGCTCTTCCTCATAGGACAGATCTGGTCTCAGCTCCACCTCTTCAATCGGAACTATATGAGATGGATCCGATCGATATCGACGTAGCATGGAGACATGAAATACATCATGCATTTGCTTCAATTCTGGTGGCAACTCCAACTTGTATGCCACTGGTCCAACTTGCTTCATTACTCGATAAGGCCCTATAAACCTTGGACTTAGCTTCCCTTTTCGACCAAATCTCATCACCTTCTTCCAAGGCGAAACTTTAAGGAACACTTGATCTCCCACATCAAATTTTATTTCCTTCCGTTTGAGATCCGCGTACGACTTCTGTCTATTAGATGCCTCCTTTAATCGAGCTCGAATTACACTAACCTTTTCCTTAGACTCTGCCATAATTTTCGGACCCAAAATCTGATGTTCTCCCAATTTCGTCCAACATGTAGGAGTTTGACACTTCCGACCATACAGTGCTTCATACAGTGCCATCTGAATACTTTCCTGATAGTTGTTATTGTATGCAAATTCCGCTAGAGGCAAATATTCTTCCCAACTTCCTCTGAAGTCTATCATATAGCCTCTCAGCATATCCTCTAGTACTTGGATCACTCGTTCAGACTGGCCGTCCGACTGTGGATGAAAAGCTGTACTGAAATCCAATCTAGTGCCAAAAGCCTAATTTAAAGCTTTCCAAAACCGAGACGTGAACCTTAGATCCCTATCCGAGATGATTGACATCGGCACTCCATGCAACCTTACAATCTTCGCTACATACAACCTCGCTAACTTCTGTAGGGAGTAGTCAACTCGCACTGGAATAAAATGCGTGGACTTTGTCAGCCGATCCACTATCACCCATACCGAGTCCTTCTGAGTAGGCGTAAGGGGAAGCCCACTAACGAAGTCCATGGTAATTCTCTCCCATTTCCACTGCGGAATTTGTATTGGCTGAAGCAATCTCGACAGAACTTGGTGTTCAGCCTTAACTTGCTGACACGTCAAGCATTTCTCTACCAATTCAGTAACTTCCTTCTTAAGACCAGGCCACCAAAATTGTTCCCTTAGATCTCTGTACATTTTACTACCTCCGGGATGCATAGCACAAGGGCTACTATGCGATTCCCAAAGAATTTTTTGCCTAAGCTCCTCGTCCTTCGGCATACAGACTTTTCCCTTGAAGCACAATACTCCTTCATCGTTAATACCATAATTCTCCAACTCTCCATTCTGCACTTGTCTCAGCTTAGCACTCAGATCCTCATCCACCAACTGTCCCTCTTTCACCTCATTCAGCCACGTCGGCTTGACTTGCAACCCTGCCAATAGGCTTCCATCGTCATACAAACTCAAATGCACAAACATCGCCCTTAGATCCGACACCACCTTCCGACTTAAGTCATCTGCCACTACATTCGCCTTGCCCGGGTGATACTCTATGGAACAATCATAGTCCTTCAATAGTTCCACCCACCTTCGCTATCTCAGATTCAGCTCTTTCTGAGTTAGCAGATACTTAAGGCTTTTGTGGTCTGTGTAAATTATCGACTTCTCTCCATAAAGATAGTGCCTCCACACTTTAAGGGCAAAGACCACTGCCGCCAATTCCAAGTCGTGCGTCGGGTAGTTAACCTCGTGTGGCCTCAGTTGTCGAGACGTATAAGCAACTACCTTCCCATCTTGCATTAACACGCATCCCAATCCTGTATGGGAAGCATCACAATACACCACAAAATCCTTCCCTGCCTCCAGCTGAATTAAAATTGGAGCTTCAGTCAAGACCCTCTTAACCTTCTCAAAGCTCTCCTGTTGCTTATCTATCCAAACGAAAGGTACTTCCTTTCTCAACAACTTTGTTAAAGGTGCGGCTATCGACGAGAACCCTTCCACAAACCTTTTATAATAGCCTGCCAATCCTAAGAGACCCCGAACTTTTGCCACAGATTTAGGTGGTTTCCAATCCAACACTGCCTCTATCTTCCGAGGATCCACCCTTATTCCTTTAGCAGATACCACATGTCCTAAAAATGTAACCTCCTTAAGCCAAAATTCACACTTGCTAAATTTGGCATAGAGCTTCTTCTCCCTCAACACTTGCAACACTATTCGGAGATGCTCATCATACTCCTCTTCAGACTTGGAATACACCAGAATATCATCTATGAACATAACAATGAACCGATCCAGATAGGGTTGGAAAACCTGGTTCATCATGTCCATAAATGCGGTTGGGGCATTCGTCAATCCAAACGGCATTACAACAAACTCAAAATGCCCATATCTTGTTCGGAAGGCCGTCTTATGGATATCAGCCTCATTCACCTTAAGCTGAGGATATCCAGACCTTAGGTCGATCTTTGAGAATACTGTGGCCCCTTTAAACTGATCGAACAAGTCATCTATCCTTGGCAAAGGGTACTTATTCTTGATGGTCAGCTTATTCAACTGACGATAATCTATGCACATACGCATAGTTTCGTCCTTCTTCTTTATGAATAAGACCGGTGCTCTCCATGGAGACACATTGGGTCGGATGAACCCACAGTCGAGCAATTCTTGGATCTGAGCCTTGAGCTCAACCAACTCCTTTGGTGCCATTCTGTATGGGGCAATTGACACAGGAGCTGTACCCAGGAGCAAATCGATTCCAAACTCCACCTCCCTGTCTGGGGGTATTCCGGGTAATTCCTCCGGAAAGACATCCACAAACTCCCTTACAGTTCTAACTCTACTAACTCCCCCTTCGTTTGTATCCAAAGCACAAATGAAGGCCAAAAATGCCTTGCACCCCTTCCGAACCATCTTATCCGCCTTTAATGTCGAAACTACGTTAGACAAGTAGTTCCTTCTTTCTCCTATCATAACCATCACCTCATCCTTTAGGGTCCTCAACTCCATTCGTTTGGCTGCACAATCCAATACAGCTCGATGCTCCACTAGCCACTCCATTCCAAGTATGAGATCAAATTCCCCGAAGGGTAATTCCATTAAGTCGGTAAGAAATACTGCTTCTTGAAGTTCCAAAGGTACTCTCCGAAACATCCTATTTACCACTACAATTTGGCCTAGTGGGCTTAGTCATCTCCCTATCAGATAGTTTAGAGGCTATTCCTAGAGTTTCAACTACTCTACATGCAACATAAGAATGGGTAGAGCCCACATCAATCAAAGCAACATAAGGTTTGCCAAAAATAAGGAACGTATCGGTTATGACGTCCGGTGCGTCACCATCTTCCCTCCGACGAATAGTATAAACCAAATCCGGCTGCCTGGCCTCCGTGTTACCAACACCTCTGCCCAGTTTTAATCGTCCTCTGCCAGAACCATTACCTCTGCCAGTTGACCCACGACCTCGTGGTGGCTACTGTCCTCCTCTTCCAACTTGGTTAGAACCATGACTTACTGGTCGTCCCCCTTCAGTTCTCATCGGGCAATCCTTAATCATGTGGTCCTTGGACCCACACTTAAAACATCCTCCCGTCTTTTTCCAACATTCACCCAAGTGTTTTTTCCCTCACTGATCACAAGCACGATCATCCCTCCCAGGCGACTTAGCGACCTCATGACCCATCAACTCTAGTCCTCTTTACTCATTCCTAGATGGCCTTGATGATCCAAATCCTCTTTTCTACCTATTCTGATTGGTGTTCTGTCTTACAGAATCCTTGATACCCTCGGCTACCTTAGCCTTCTCCACCAACACAGCAAACTCCGCTCTTGTTGTGGAGCTATTAGCAACCTCAAGTCATCCCTTAGTCCATCTTCAAACTGGACACATCGTTCATGCTCAGTAGCCACTATCCCTCGAGCATAATGGCTCAGCCTTAGAAATTTAGCTTCGTACTCAGCTACGGACTTGTTCCCTTGAACCAGCCCCAAAAATGCCTTTCTCTGCGTATCAACATAATGAGTGCCAACATACTTCTTCTGGTATGCTGCCTTAGCATAATCCCACATGAGTTCCTCAGCTATAGCACCATCCCGAACCGTGAGCCACCATTGATATGACTCATCACGGAGAAGTGACACTAACCCTTTCAACTTTTCCTCGTCAGTTAAATCGAGCTCATCCATAATTCGCTCGATCGCTTCCAACCAATATTCAGCGGTACTAGGTGCCACACCAGATATACCACGGAACACCTCAGCTCTGTTGGCTCGATGTCGTTCAGGTACCGAATTTTGAGCTCCCATGCCTCCACCTGCTCCAGCCACCCTTTACAAAACCCGCAGCATCGCCTGTGACACTGCATCATCCCCGTCTAATCCTGATATTCCACATCAGCGGCTGGTGGTGGTGGCATTTCATTCTCAGATCCTTGACCCGATCTAACGAGTTCAGACACGATCATTCGACCTCTTCCACGGCCACGCACGTTGCGACCACGTCCCCTAGAATTCATACTTTCACTTTGCGTTTATCTGATTAAAGAGTTTTATGAATTAGTTAAGTTCCACTGATTTATCACGAAGAGTTTTATGTTCAATAGTTCTAGGAAGTAGTTCTTTCGTTTCATACACATACAGTCTCACATCATTCATTTAGTCACACACATGAACTTGCATCCATTACAGAGAGATGTTGTAATTGCCGTTGTTTGTTGTTTTCCACTACCCAAGGGTATTTTCGTAATTTTGTCCTATAGGGGTATTTTGGTAATTTTTTAAATTAGGGTATTCGAAATTGTTGCAAAATAGAGATTGAAGATATTTTACAAAATTAAAATACTTGCTGGAAAAAATTCAAGGGTGAAATGATAATTTTATTCACTAGGGGTATTTTTGTAATTTTACAAGCCAGGGTCATTTCGGTAATTTTTCGCAAAATATGGTTCCTAGTGACTTTTCAAAACAAGAGTATTTTTAAAGATTTCTAATTTGAGGGTACTTCGGTAATTTTCCTTACTGAGGGTATTTTGGTCATTTGTACAAGTTAAGGGTAATTTGGTCATTTTGCAAATCAGGGGTAATTTCATAAATTTTCCAAATCAGGGTGTCTTATTATAAAGTAGGGTGTTTGGATATTTGTAAGGTAAGAGAATCTTGATAAAAACTGTGGTAGTATGGAAGTTTTATAAACCAAGGGCATTTTAGTAATTTTTTGACCAGGGGTATTTGAGTAAATCGAGATTATTTTAGAAATTTTTTTTTCAAAATAGTTTTCCTATATATCAGAGGGGTAATTTTGGTGATTTTAAAACTAGGATTTTTATAAAGATATGGCTAGTCCCTGTCGGGTTTTAGTTACTGGGTTCAGCCTGTGGCTGAGTCCTCTTGGTTAGGGTGAACCGTCACCACGCACCAGGTAGGATTCAAGTGGGTAGGAGGTGAGTCACTAGGACTGCTTAAATACCAAGCTCCCACTGAAACCAATCCTAGACATGCGCACAATGGTTGCCACACCCTAGCTCGGTGACTTAGTCACAGGTTTGTTTAGTTAGGCATTAAAGTTTTTGTAATTCTCATGTTGGGGTAAACTAGCCCTAGGGTTTAGTTCCTAGTCCACTAATCTATGTCCCTATATATCCCCACATACGATTCATAGAAGAGCTAGGGGTACTTACCTGGTGGACTTCGGGCCGAAGACTCTGGTGCCATTCTAGAAAAACCTGCTTATTACTTAGAAAAAATCCACTTTCAAAAGACAGAAAACGTTTTGGGCCCTAAAAGCCCTCAAGGTTGAGTTTTGAACAGGCTCTGATACCAAAATGAAACACCCCAAACCCGACCCATAAGCCCTAACCGGATCTGGCATGCTTCTAGGAAAAACTGTTGGAATCTTGTTTGAAACCTTGCTAAATTTTTGCGTGTTTTTGAAAACGGTTGATTTGGGTTGGGTTCAAAATTTAAATTCTGTGTTCATTAGGTGTCAAAACATTTAGTATTCATACTTAAGAAAATTGGTCTTTAATTTTAATTCGATAATAATCGTATCATATTAAGTAATTTAAAAGCATGCATAAACAATTTAATACCTATGGCCTTATTACATCAAATAAAACCCAAATTAAATCCATCATACTAAAAAGAAAGCCCAAAATAAAATAATAAATCCAGAGTTGTGCATGGCCACCACTTGAGCTCCTGCCGACCCGGTCCATTACTGTGCGTCATCTGAAAAAAATAGTCCCACAAGGGGTGAGTCATTCAAACTCAATGTGTACAACCAACACAAGTCTTAAATTAAATTCAGGCATGTCAAATCATACATAATAACATATATATTTCATGATGCAAACCCAAACCCAAACCTAGATAACCATCCGCTACACATCACTTGTACCAACCATCACACCGTGGGGACTACTAAGTCAACCCTCCATCCGCTACACACCATCGAAGGTAGTCACTGCAGTCGACGTGCTCATCACCCTTATAAAATTCGTGGCATAGCCACCACTTAAATATTCGTGACATAAGTCACCACATGCAGATATTGTGACATAAGTCACCACATTCGAGATATTGTGACATAAGTCACGCATTCGATATATTGGGGTATAAAACCACCAATTCACTTCCCTTTACATATCACCCATATGCCCCATGTCAAACATTTCATGCAAAATCATGCTTTATTTCACATTCTTATCACTATTGTCATTTTTATCATACTCATTGTAGGAGTAGAAAAACGTACCTGAGTACTTTGTACCATTACATGGTACTCTTAGCCACATCATAACATATTCTTGCAACATATTAATTGAAACATAACTGTAATTTAATTAAAGCTTAGTGTGGAGTACACACCTGATTTACTTAGCACTTAATTGAGATCCTGAAAACCCGATCTAATGCTTTAGATCTTAGTTCCTATATTCGGCCATTATTAGACATATTGGCAAAAACCTATTTGACTATAACCAAATCCCGAAGGAAACGTAATCGAAATCTTACCTTGCTTGCCGATTTGAGTACTCCTCAAATCCCGAAAACTTTGTGATATCCTCTCCTAGCAATCGGCCACACACTAGATCACCTAAATGATTACTTTTAGCTTTTGATTAAGTAAGAAATAAATCCTAGTTACTGAATATAGCCTTGGCCGATTGGTATCTTTACTTACCCTTTACAAATCTAAACTCTCGAAACTGCACTTGTTTCCTGAAATTGTCGAGATCCCTACTAAACTATTGTTAGAATCGGTTTTATGCATAGATTTAGGAAACTGGCCTTTGGCCGAATACTATAGTTGCTTAACTTGAGCACTTCAATTCCCGAAAGACTCCCTCCTGAAATCAGCTGCAAGAGAAATCCCGGAAGACCCTTCAAAGTTTCGGCCAAAGAGTTCAAATTGGATTAGTGCTTTAGATTTTGGCTTAAAAGAGAAGAATTAAAACAATAACAATAGATCCTTACCCTTACTACTGAAGTTGGCTGTTCCTTGTTGAACCTACAGAGATTCGGCTATGGGCTAAGCAGATATTCGATAGATTTTGGCTTTTGAGAACCAAGGTGAAGATGGTGTTTTGGCACTTTAATAGTGAAGAGAGAAAACACAAGAGTGGGGAGAGTCTAATGATTAGAGGATTCGGCCAATAGTAGAACTAACTCTAACTTTCGACTTTTGTCAATAATGAGAAAAGATTGGTCTTGGGGTAGATGATGATTCGAATGAACAGAAAAAAGGAAAGAGAAAAGAACGAGGCTATAAGGTTCGGCTAATCAAAAGAAAAGAAAGGTGGTGGCTTTCAAGAGAAAGAAAAAGAAAACTCGAAAGAGACTTAATTGCTTTGTAAAGGTTCGGCTAGAGAAAGAGATGAAAAGAAAAACAAAGTAAAAAGATGGACACTTCTTGCTATGAATTTTGGCACAATTGAAAAAGATGAGAAGAGAATGAATTTTCGGCTAACACTCAAACACTAGCCTTTCCTTTCTTTTCTCTTTATCTCTTCATTTAAAATTAATAAGAATAATCCATCATTTATCCCTTTTCCTAATTAATTTATCACCATTTATCTCTTAAAATAAAAGGATTAAACTCCTAAAATATAGCCTTAGTGCCGTCCATTGCTGCTTATCTCTGCTGCAAAATAAAACTTTTATTTTGCTTCCCTTGTGGCTTGAACCTGATCCCTTCCTCATAGCCCATGGTGTCACCTACCAAGGCCCTAAGTGGTGCCTCCAAGCCACTGTACCAAGCCCATTTTTGTGTTATATTTCACATACAACTTCTCTTAAGGCCTCCTCTGCCTAGCTTCCTATTTTAAACTTAAAATCTAATAATTTCTAAAGCACTCTCCTATTTCCTAAAGTTCACACAATTCATGCAACGCATTCAGAATATTCATAAGCATGCTATTTCACACAATTTTAGCAATAATGCATAAGCCATATTCCAGGATATTATAAGGCTAGATTAGTTGGATTATTTTGTTATTTTTTCCAAAAGTTTGTTGGCCCTTTATTAAAATAACTATTTTGTATATCGCCATGGTTGATGGCTCTCCTTGTCATTAATGAAAATATAAAGTTGTTCATGAAAGTTCATGTTACAAATTACGAGTTGTTTATTGATATGTTGAATGGATTCATGTGGTGTGAACTAGAGGGGTGCAAAGAACTTGGCAAATAGCCTCGTTCTTATCCACATTGGTAGGCACACGGGAGTGTGTCTAGGACGTGTGTGACACACGGTCAGTCCATAGGCGTGTGCCCCGGCCGTGTGAAGTCTACACTTAGGATTTTCAATTTGAATCGCCACACGGTGGAAGCACACGAGCATGCGACCAACTGTGTGGATTAATCAGAGATGACCACGGGCATCAAATACGGGCGTAAGTATAGGCCATTTGAATAAGTAAAAATGCCAAGGTTTTGGCACACGGGCCAGGGTCACGGACGTATCCAGGCTTTACAAAATTAGTCAGTGTCGACCACAGGTGGAAGACACGAGCATGTCTTAGGGGCACACAGGCGTGTCTGTAGACCAACACGGGCGTGTCACCCTGTTTAGGTGAAAATTTTCTAAGTGTTTGTAAAGTTTCGATTTGGTCCCGTAATATCCCATGCGAGTGTAAAGGGTCTCATTGACCTATTATAGGGATGTTAATATGGTGAATGAAAAGTTTTAAATTGGAGAACATTTTAATAGCCTAAAGTGGAATGATCAAGCAAGTCAAGTCCAGTAATGTCTCATGCTCGATTCCGGTGGAGAACCCGGGTAAGGGGTGTTACAAAATGCGCAACCCCCTCCATTTGTGCCTATTCCTTAGCCTACCCCTATAGCTCCTTTAGTGGTAGAAGTGGTAAGAAGAGAAAAGTCTTCAGTTGATAGAATCCAGAAGCAACGAGGCGAGGAATGCCGGGCTTGTATGGCCGAGGAGTTAGTGAAAGAAAAAAAAGGCTGGGATGGAGTCTCGTGACTCAAGAAAGAGACATTTCAGTCCTCGTCTAAGAAGTCGAGAGATTTTTCTACCCGATCAGCTACTTCAATCGGGTTTTCAAACAAAAGTAAAAGCAACCATTACTCAGGGTCTACAGTTCAGACCACATCAATTGCTAGTGTTGGCAACATTTGGCCGAGTAGATCGGAGTGCCCACAGTGTGGTAAGCATCATACCGGTGAATGTCGAGCAAATAAAAGGGCCTGTTTCAGGTGTAGGTCTCTAGATCACTTTATTAGAAATTGCCCGGAGGTGGATGAGAAAGAGAATCCTCAAGATGCCAAACTGGGAGGCACTACTAAAGGAAGACCACAAAGAAACCTAGGAAGTGGAACAAGTAGTAAGAATAAGCCTTGAGAGCATGCTACGAGATCTGAGGGTAGAGCGGCTGTAACAGCCCGGGTTAGACCCTAGTCAGAACAGTGGTTTCGAGACCACAAATCTGAGGTCAAAATAATAATTTAATATTATTTTCTATGTGAATAGTATGCAACATGGTCTGTGTGAAAGTTTTGTGTAATGATTTGATCGTTTTAGTGTCGGATTAGGAGAAAGAACTTAATCGCGTAAAGAGTAAAAGCTATGTGCTGATTTATAAGTATCTAAATGTTGATGTATTTTAAATATGAAGGCTTTATGATGCAATTAAACCAAGTTTTAAGATAATGGGTGGTAATGGACAACTATAACCTTGGTGATTATATGTTTTAATTATTAATTGAAAGGATAAAATAGTAAATAGTTAAATAATATGTGTTTAATGAAATCAAAGCATGAAAATGGTCATTCTTGTTCATCTTGGTGCCGAAAATAGCAAAGGAAATAAAAGAAAAAGAAAGCTAGGGGTTCAGCCTTTGTTAAGCAAAAATTTAGGTATGTTTTAGCTCAGTTTTTTATAATTTCTACGTTTTTGTAATCGTTGCTTCGTGCTCTAGCTAGCCCATATTGTAATTTTGTGAATTGATGATGTTTTTGTGATGAGCCATTGATGAATGCTTGAGCTATGTGCTAGATGATAGTGAAATATAAAGACTGGGTGTTGGATTAACATTTTTGTCTTTGAATTTTTGATGAAATTGAGTAAACTGGGCTAAATTGAGAAAAGTGTAAATTGAGTGACTAAAATGTGAAATAAATGAAATGTGTGCACTCTTATGAGACTAAGGAGAATTTAGCCTAAGCATAGTGTAATGAAATTTTGAGTATTTGATAATTTTGTAAGATAGGGACTAAAGTGTTAAAATGTGAAAATGTGAGGGCTATTATATAAAATGCCCTAAATATGTGTATTTGGACTAAAATGAATGAATTGATGATTGAATGGATTAAATTTGAATCTCAGGAGAGGAGAGGTTCGGATCGAGATCGAGGCAAAGATAAAGTGCTCGATTAATTGACCGTATCGATAGTTTGACGTACGAGGTAAGTTCAGATATCATTCATGTATTTGAGTTATGTTTTATAAATATGAAATGAATATGTTCATGTGTATGAAAATGAGTTGCTATGTGCACGATTCTAGTTGATGGCACTAAGTGTGCGAAATTGAAATCGAAATAGAAATGAATGGCACTGTGTGTGCGATGATAAAAAAGCTTCAACTTATTGAATTGGCACTGTGTGTGCGACACCGAGATGAGTCGGTTAAAAGAATAAGCACTAAGTGTGCGATAACAATTATGTATGTGGCATTGAGTGCGCGGTTATTTTGAATGAATATCATATAAAGATTGACATATAATATCGAGCATTGAATAGCTTGGAGGTAGAATAACTAAGTGTTAGCTAAGGTATGTAATTAACCTTTGTGGTTGATGAGTTATAATAAGCTATGATGGAATGAATGCTTATTTTAGATATGAATGAGATGATATGAATATGAGATAACTGATCTATGTGATGCTTACATTAGTTTGGTTTGATGAGATATAGTATTGTATACCAAACTTACTAAGCTTTGGAAAGCTTACTGTGTGATTTGTTTCTCTGCCTTGCAGTGTCAGTAAAGCTAGCTCAGATCTGGGATCGTCAACTTCTCAATCACACTATCGACATTCTATTTTGGTACTTTTGGAAAGATGTATAAAGCTAGAATATGGCATGTATAGGCTAGGTAATTGAATTATGTTTGAGATTGTAATTAGCCATGAGACGTGGCTAGATATGTGATAGGTTTGGCATGAATGAATATGATATGTGTGATGCATCTTTTAGCATGATTTGTGGATTGATAAATTTGCTATCAAGTGGTAACTTTGTGTTGATAAATGCTAATAGGGGTTAGTGAAATTGGGAATGAATAATGCTTATGATAGATTAAGTATTGGTATTGAATTTAGTATAAATAGAGTTGAAATTGAATGCATAAGTGGAATGACAATATTGGTATGTTTATGATGATAATATGAGCATGAGATGTTTAGGTTGTATGGCTTGTAGGTTGGACCCTTATGGGTGGCATTTTGACTTTGCAAAATGGCCTATAATGTCACACGGTTGGGGTACACGGGCGTGCCACAGACTGTGGGTAAATTGGCAGAATGTGGCATAAATTACACACAACCATGGCACGGGTGTGCCTACAGGTCGTGCGAGAAATGGGAGTATATGACCTTATAGGACACGGCCTTAGCACACGGGTGTACTTGTTAGCCGTGTTGATTTTGGTTGTAAGTAACCACGGGGAGGTCACACGGGTGTGTCATGTAGCCGTGGGAGACGCACAGCCTACCCCCACGGGCATGTCTCCCCTGTATTTAGCAAAGTCTCAAATTTTTCATGAAATTTTATATGTGTTTCGGTTTAGTCCCGACTCAGTTTATAAGCATGCTTGGGGTCTTAATAACTCGTTTAAGGGACACTATGGTTGTATATGAATGTGTTTGGTGGTGATTGACTTTGTGTCGTGAATGTGATGTGAAATGATCCTATTGTTTAGTAATGCCTCTAAACCCTATTTTGGCGATGGTCTCGGGTTAGGGGTGATACAATTTTATTGGTATTAGAGCTACGGTTTAGCCGATTCTCGGACTAACGTAGCGTGTGTGAGTCTAGCTATACATGCCATATTGTTAAATTGTGATAGTGTGATGAAATCTGAGAGTTGAAATGTGTTTTAATATAGTAATGGATCACGATTGAGCAACTGCTGACGATGTAGAGATTAATGTGCCTGCTCCCGCTCAAAGGACAGCGCCGACCACATCTAGGCCGAATGATTGTGGTGAGGGAGGTGAGGCTAAGCAAGCCTTCTTCCGTATGATGAGTGAATGGTTTTCAAATTTGTTAGAACAAATTCGACTGATCCACAACCTGCACCCCCGCAAGTACCTATTGTGCCACAAGTTGTAGATCCGAATAGATTGAATATACCACCTGTAGATAAGATTCGCAAGGATGGGGCCGAAGAGTTTAGGGTCGCAGCTGATGACGATGCTGAGAGAGCCGAGTTTTGGCTTGAAAGTACAATCAGAGTATTTGATGAGATGTCGTTGAACCATGAAGAGTTCATTAAGTGTGCAGTTTCCTTATTGAGAGACACGGCTTACAATTGGTGGAAAACGTTGATATCTATAGTTTCGAGAGCGAGAATAACTTGGGACTTCTTTCAATTCAAGTTTAGAAAGAAGTATATCAGTCAACGCTTTATTGATCAGAAACATAAGGAGTTTTTAGAGCTGAAACAGGGTTGTTTGTTTGTTACTAAGTATGAGCAGGAATTCGTAAGATTGAGCCAATATGCAAGGGAATGTGTTTCAACTGAAGCTACTATGTGTAAACATTTTATAGAGGGATTGAATGAAGACATTAAGTTGTTGGTTGGAATACTGGATATAAATAAATTTGTTTATTAGTCGAAAGAGCATGCAAAGCTGAGGAGCTCGGTAAAGAAAAGAAGAAAGCTGATTCTAAGGCTCGTGATGAAAGAAATAGATCGATAAATAATTTCTCTCAATCTTCAGTAAAGAGATATAAAGATGCAAGCAACCGTTCACATGTCTCGTTTGGACATCAAAATAAAGATCGTTCGAGACAGAGTACTGGTTTACGAATTCAAGCTCCGAATGAAACAAGTTTTGGCAGTGTTAAGAGTAACAAACCTGAATATAGACAATGTAGGAGACGACATGTGGGAGAGTGCTGGGGCAAGTACAACAATAAAACATGCTATAAGTGTGGATTCGAGATCATTTTATCCGAGATTGCCCAAAGATGGTCGAAGAAGAAAATGTTCAGAATGAAAGACCGAGTAATGTGACAACAAGGGGTAGACCACCCAGAAACATCAAAAATATGAGCGAAAGCCAGAGAAGAACAATTGATAAAGCTATGAGGTCAGAAGCGAGAGCACCTGCCCAAGCCTGTGCTATACGTGCACGAGAGGAAGCATCATCTCCAAACGTGATCACTGGTACTTTCGTTTTATTTGATACTGATGTCATTGCATTGATAGATCCTGGATCAACTCATTCCTATGTGTGTATGAATTTAGTATCGAATAAGACTCTACCAGTTGAGTCTACTAAATTTGTGATTAGAGTATTGAACCCCTTAGGCAAATGTGTTCTGGTGGATAAGGTGTGCAAAAATTGTTCGTTGATGTTTCGTGATTTATGTTTCCCGGTCAATTTGATGTTGTTACCATTTGATGAATTCGATATAATTCTGGGTATGGATTGGCTTACTTTGCATAATGCCATTGTGAATTGTAAGAGAAAGAATGTTGAATTGAAGAGTCATAATGGTGAGATAGTTCGAATTGAGTCTAGTGATATGAAAGGATTACCAGCTGTTGTATCGGTGATGAGAGCTATGAACTATGTGAAAAAGGTTTGTGAAGCTTATTTGGCGTACGTGATTGATACAAAAGTGTCAGAAAGGAAAGTTGAATCTGTGCCTGTGATAAGTGAGTTTCCAGATGTGTTTCCGGAAGAGTTACCGGGGTTACCTCCGATTAGAGAAGTCAAATTTGGTATTGAGTTATTGCCTGGAACTGCTCCTATTTTGATAGCTCCATACAGAATGGCCCCAACTGAATTGAAAGAGTTAAAATCTCAATTGCAAGAATTAACCGACAAAGGATTTGCACGACCTAGTTTTTCACCCTGGGGAGCTCTTGTATTATTTTTGAAAAAGAAAGATGGAGCTATGAGAATGTGAATTGATTATCGACAATTGAACAAAGTGACGATAAAGAACAAATATTCGTTACCTCGGATCGATGATTTGTTTGATCAATTAAGAGGAGCTACAGTATTTCCTAAGATAGATTTGAGATCGGGTTACTATCAGTTGAGAGTTAAAGAATCCGATGTGCCAAAAACTACATTCAGAACGAGGTATGGACATTATGAATTCTTAGTGATGCCTTTTGGACTAACAAATGCCCCTGCAGTATTTATGGACTTGATGAATTGGATATTCAGACCGTATTTGGATCATTTCGTGGTGGTGTTCATTGATGATATTTTGATCTATTCGTGTGATGAGACGCAGCATGCCAAGTATTTGAGAATCGGGCTACAAACCCTGCGTGAGAAGCAGTTGTATGCAAAGATTAGCAAGTGTGAATTTTGGTTACCTAAGGTCAGTTTTCTAGGGCATATTGTATCTACTGCTGGGATACGAGTCGATCCGCATAAAATCTCTGCTATTTTAGATTGGAAGCCTCAGAAATGTGTCTGAAGTTCGGAGTTTTCTATGACTAGTAGGATATTATAGACGATTTGTGAAAGGCTTCTCGATGATGGCGAATCCATTGACAAAGTTTTTACAAAAAGATGTTAATTCGAGTGGTCGAAAAAGTGTCATCAGAGTTTTGAGCAGTTGAAAGTGTTGCTGACAGAAGCACCGGTGTTAGTTCAACCTGAATCGGGCAAAGATTTTATAGTCTATAGTGATACATCGTTAAATGGTTTGGGCTATGTGCTGATGTGAGAAGGAAAAGCCATCGCTTATGCTTCGAGACAGTTAAAACCGCATGAAAAGAAATATCCAATGCATGATCCTAAATTGGCTGCGATTGTATTTACATTGAAGATTTGGCGTCACTATTTATTCGGTGAAAAATGTCACATTTATACTGATCATAAGAGTTTAAAGTATTTGATGACTCAGAAAAATTTGAACTTGCGACAGAGAAGATGGTTAGAATTGTTGAAAGACTACGAACTTATGATAGATTACCACCCGGGTAAAGCTAATGTTGTAGCTGATCTTTGAGTCAGAAATCATTATATGCCTTGCAAGCTATGAGTAATCAAATAGATCTGTGTGATGATGATGTGGTTGTAGCTGAATTGAAAGTAAAGCCGATGTTTGTACAGTAGATTTGTGATGCTCAGAAGGTTGATAATGATTTGTTAGCAAAAAGAGTTCAGTGTGATTCTGATGCCGTATCGAAATTTTGAGTTGATAATAATGATTGTTTGAGATTTAGAGATTAGATTTGTGTTCCGAGAAATTCAGAGCTGATTAAAATGATTTTGACTGAAGCTCACAATAGCCATTTGACTGTACATCCGGGGAGCACGAAAATGTATAATGATTTGAAACAGTTCTATTGGTGGCATGGTATGAAGAGATATATTTCTGACTTTGTGTCGAAATGTTTAGTCTGTCAGTAAGTTAAGGCTGAACATCAAGTTCTGTCCGGTTTATTGCAACCAATTATGATTCTGAGTGGAAATGGGAAAGGATTACGATGGACTTTATGTCGGGTTTTCCCTTATCTCCAAGCAAGAAAGATGCGATCTGGGTGATAGTCGATAGATTGATGAAATCAGCTCATTTCATTCCGGTGAGAACTGATTATTCTTTAGATAAGTTGGCTGAATTGTATATCGATGAGATTGTGAGATTACATGGAGTACCATTATCTATTGTGTCTGATAGAGATCCAAGATTTACCTTGCAATTTTGGAAGAAATTGCAAGATGCTTTGGGCACGAAATTGCATTTCAATACTGCTTTTCATCCACAAATGGATGGTCAATCCGAACGAATTATTCAAATTCTTGAGGATATGCTAAGATGTTGTATACTCGAATTTGAAAGCACATGGGAGAGGCATCTATCATTGATTGAGTTTGCGTATAACAATAGTTTTCAGTCTAGTATTAAAATGGTACCATATGAAGCTCTGTACGATCGAAAGTGTCAAACTCCATTGTATTGGACCGAACTAAGTGAGAACAAGATTCACGGGGTTGATCATATAAAAGAGACTGAGCAGAAAGTGAAAGTAATCCGTGTCAATTTGAAAGCAGCCTTAGATCTTCAGAAGTCTTATGCAGATTTGAAACGAAAGGATATTGAATTCGAGGTTGGTGATAAAGTGTTTTTGAAAGTGTCACCGTGGAAGAAAATACTTCGACTTGGCCGAAAGGGTAAGCTGAGTCTGAGATTCATCGGACCGTATGAGATTATTGAACGAGTTGGGCCGGTTGCTTATAGATTGATATTGCCATCAGAGTTGGAAAGGATCCATAACGTGTTTCTTGTGTCAATGCTTTGACGATATCGATCAGACCCGTCTCATATGATTGCACCTACTGAGGTTGAGATTTAGTCAGATTTGTCGTATAGTGAAGAACCGATCTTAATTTTGGCACGAGAGACTAAAGTGTTGAGAAATAAGAAAATTTCTCTAGTAAAAGTATTATGGCACAAACACGGAATTGAAGAGGCTATGTTGGAGCCTGAGAACGTTATGAGAGAGCAACATCCACAACTATTCACTGGTAAGATTTTCGGGGACGAAAATCCCTAAGGGGGAAAGTTGTAACAGTCCAGTTTAGACCCTAGTCAAAATAGTGATTTCGAGACCACAAATTTGAGGTCAAAATAATAATTTAATATTAATTTTTGTGTGAATAGTATGCAACATGGTCTGTGTGAAAGTTCTGTGTGATGATTTGATCATTTTAGTGTCGGATTAAGAGAAAGGACTTAATCGCATAAAGAGTAAAAGCTATGTACTGATTTATAAGTATCTAAGTGTTGATGTCTTTTAAATATGGAGGCTTTCTGATGCAATTAAACCAAGTTTTAAGATAGTGGGTGGTAATGGACAACTCTAACCTTGGTGATTATATGTTTTAATTATTAATTGAAAGGATAAAATAGTAAATAGTTAAATAATATGTGTTTAATGAAATCAAAGCATGAAAATGGTCATTCTTGTTCATCTTGGTGTCGAAAATAGCAAAGGAAATAAAAGAAAAAGAAAGCTAGGGGTTCGGCCTTTGTTAAGCAAAAATTTAGGTATGTTTTAGCTCGGTTTTTGATAATTTCTACGTTTTTGTAATCATTGCTTCGTGCTCTAACTAGCCCATATTGTAATTTTGTGAATTGATGATGTTTTTGTGATGAGCCATTGATGAATGCTTGAGCTATGTGCTAGATGATAGTGAAATATAAAGACTTGGTGTTGGATTAACATGTTTTGTCTTTAAATTTTTGATGAAATTGAGTAAATTGGGCTAAATTGATAAAAGTGTAAATTGAGGGACTAAAATATGAAATAAATGAAATGTGTGGACTCCTATGAGACTAAGGAGAATTCGGCTAAGCATAGTGTAATGAAATTTTGAGTATTTGATGATTTTGTGAGATAGGGACTAAAGTGTCAAAATGTGAAAATATGAGGACTATTATGTAAAATGCCCTAAATATGTGTATTTGGACTAAAATGAATGAATTGATGATTGAATGAGTTAAATTTAAATGTGTTTAGACCAAGAGAGGAGAGGTTCGGATCAAGATCGAGGTAAAGATGAAGTGCACGATTAATCGACCGTATCGATAGTTCGACATCCGAGGTAAGTTCGGATATCATACATGTATTTGAGTTATGTTTTATAAATATGAAATGAATATGTTCATATGTATGAAAATGAGTTGCTATGTGCACGATTCTAGTTATGGCATTAAGTGTGCGAAATTGAAATCGAAATAGAAATGAATGGCACTATGTGTGCGATGATATAAAAGCTTCGGCTTATTGAATTGGCACTGTGTGTGCGACATCGAGACGAGTCGGTTAAAAGAATAGGCACTAAGTGTGCGATAACAATTATACTTCGAAAATGTATGTGGCGCTGAGTGTGCGGTTATTTTGAACGAATAATACATGAGGATCGACAGGTAATATCGAGCATTGAATAGCTTGGAGGTAGAATAACTAAGTGTTAGCTAAGGTATGTAATTAACCTTTGTAGTTGATGAGTTATAAACAAGCTATGATGGAATGAATGCTTATTTTAGATATGAATGAGATGATATGAATATGATATAACTGATTTATGTGATGCTTAATACTTACATTAGTTTGGTTTGATGAGATATAGTATTGTATATCGATCTTACTAAGCTTTGGAAAGCTTACTATGTGATTTGTTTCTCTGCCTTACAGTGTCAGTAAAGCTAGCTCGGATCTGGGATCGTCAGCTTCTCAATCACACTATCGGCATTCTATTTTGGTACTTTTGGAAAGATGTATAAAGCTAGAATATGGCATGTATAGGCTAGTTAATTGAATTATGTTTGAGATTGTAATTAGCCATGAGACGTGGCTAGATATGTGATAGGTTTGGCATGAATGAATGTGATATGTTTGATGCATCTTTTGGCATGATTTGTGGATTGATAAATTTTCTATCAAGTGGTAACTTTGTGTTGATAAATGTTAATAGGGGTTAGTGAAATTGGGAATGAATTATGCTTATGATAGATTAAGTATTGGTTTTGAATTTAGTATAAATAGATTTGAAACTGAATGCATAAGTGGAATGACAATACTGGTATGTTTATGATGATAATATGAGCATGAGATGTTTAGGTTGTATGGCTTGTAGGTTGGACCTTAATGGGTGGCATTTTGACTTTGCAAAATGGCCTATAATGTCACACCCATGTGCCCCTCAGATCGTGGGTAAATTGGCAGAATGTGGCATAAATTGCACACGGCCATGGAACGGGCGTGCCTACAGGTCGTACGAGAAATGGCAGATATGACCTTATAGGACACGGCCTTAGCACAGGCGTGCTTGTTAGCCGTGTTGATTTTGGCAGTAAGTAACCACGAAGAGGTCACACGGGTGTGTCATGTAGCCGTGGGAGAGGCACGGCCTAACCCCACGGGCGTGTCTCCCCTGTATTTAGAAAAGTCTCAAATTTTTCGTGAAATTTTATATGTGGTTCGGTTTAGTCTCGACTCAGTTTATAAGCATGCTTAGGGTCTTAATGACTCGTTTAAGGGACATTATGGTTGTATATGAATGTGTTTGGTGATGATTGACTTTGTGTCGTGAATGTGATGTGGAATGATCCTATTGTTTGGTAATTCCTCTAAACCCTATTCTGGCGACGATCTCGAGTTAGGGGTGTTACAACGACTGCGAGGACCTATGCCATTCGCACTCGCGAAGAGCATCATCTCCCGATATGATAACGGGTACATTTTCTCTCCATGGTGCAAAAGTTATTGCTTTAATAGATCTAGGATCTACCCATTCATACATTTGCATGAAATTAATATCTAGAATGAGGATGCCCATAGAGTCTTTAGAATTTGTGATAAAGGTGTCTAATCCTTTAGGCAAAAATGTGCTAGTTGATAAGGTATGTAAAGATTGTCCATTGATGATTAGATGTCATTATTTTAAGGCAAATCTCATGCTATTTCCATATGATGAATTCGACATTATTCTTGGCATGGACTAGTTAACCACTCATGATGTGACAGTAAATTGTGAAAAGAAATATATTGAGTTAAGATGTGAAAATGGGGACACTCTTCATGTTGAATCAGATGAACAAGACAGATTGCCGGTAGTGATCTCTCATATGCCGACTCAGAAGTATGTAAGAAAAGGGTATGAGGCGTATCTTGCTTTTGTGATGAATGCTAAAGAAACTAAGTTAAAGATTGAATCAGTACAGATAGTATGTGAGTACCCAGACATTTTTCCTGAGGAGTTGCTAGGGTTCCTTTCGATTCGAGAGGTCGAATTTGGCTTTAAGTTAGCTCCCGGTACTGTACTGATATCGATTGCTCCTTATAGAATTGCTCCAATGGAGTTAAAGGAATTGAAGGCACAGTTGCAAGGGTTGACAGACAAAGGTTTTGCTAGACTGAGTCATTCTCCATGGGGTGCTCCAGTGCTATTTGTTTGATCAGTTGAAGGGAGTCACTGTGTTCTCCAAGATAGACTTGAGGTTAGGATACTATCAGTTGAGAGTAAAAGATTTAGATGTGCCTAAGACTGCTTTTCGAATGAGGTATGGGCACTATGAATTTGTAGTCATGCCTTTTGGATTCACAAATGCCCCTATGGTGTTTATGGACTTAATGAACCGCATATTTCGGCCATACTTGGATAAGTTTGTGGTCGTCTTCATTGATGACATATTAATATATTCCTATGATGAGCATGAGCATGCCGAACACTTGAGGATCGTGTTACGAGATTTTGCGAGATAATCAGTTGCATGCCAAGTTCAACAAAAGTGGGTTTAGGCTTAAAGAAGTTGGATTTTTAGGGCATATTGTCTCGGAAGAAGGAGTCCGAGTCAACCCAAGTAAGATTTCAGCGATTGTTGATTAGAAACTGCTGAAAAATATGTATTTGAGGTTAGAAGTTTTCTGGGCCTAGCTGGCTATTATAGGCGATTCATTAAGGGTTTTCCATGATAGCGACCCTAATGACGAAATTGTTACAAAAAAATGTAAAGTTTGAATGGGCAGAAAAGAGCCAAATGATAAATAGTTAACGAAAGAGCTAAGTAAGAAAAAGTGGTAACAAGTTAAGTTGATCAAAGATGATAGTGAATTACAAGACAAAAGAGTTCAATGGGAGTCGGGTGTTGAGTCCGACTTTCGGATCAACTCAGACGGATGTTTGATGTTTATAGACAAAGTTTGTGTACTAAGGAATGATGAGCTCATTCATAAAGTTTTGCATGAGGCACATAGTGGATGCTTATTTGTACACCCGGGTAGCACCAAGATGTATAATGATTTGAATAATGGTATTGGTGGCCGAGTATGAAGAAAGATATATCTAAGTTTGGGTCCAAGATGCTTGATTTGTCAGCAAGTAAAGGCCGAACATCAAGTGCCCTCGAGTTTACTACAACATATTATGGTACCCGAGTCGAAGTGGGATCAAGTTACCATGGATTTTGTAACGGGTTTACCATTGACTCCAAGTAAGAAAGATACTATATAGGTCAAAGTCGATAGACTTACGAAGTCAGCCCATTTCATTCTTGTACGAGTTGACTACTCACTTGATAAGTTGGCAAACTTGTATATTTCAGAGATTGTTAGGCTACACAGAGTGCCTTTATCAATTATATAGGATAGAGATCCAGGATTCACATCCAGATTTTGAAAAAAAAATTTAAAAAGCCTTGGGCACAAAGTTGAATTTTAGTATGGCCTTTCATCCCCAAACTGACAGACAGTCAGAGAGGTTGATACAAGTACTCGAGGACATGCTCCGGTGTTGTGTTCTTGACTTTCAAGGCAGTTGGGAAAAGTACCTACCATTGGTAGAATTTGCCTACAATAATAGTTTCTAGTCAAGTTTAAAAATGGCGCCTTATGAGGCTTTGTATGGGCATAAGTGTCGAACACCTTTATGTTGGACTGAACTTAAGGAAAACTAGATCCACGGGGTTGACTTGGTTAGAGAAACTGGAGAAAAGGTAAAAGAGATTCGAGATTGTTTAAAGGCTGCTTCTAACAGACAAAAATCTTATGCGGATTTAAAAAGGAAAGAGATTGAGTATCAAGTCAATGATAGAGTATTCTTGAAAGTGTCAGCATGGAAGAAAGTTCTTAGATTTGGCCTGAAAGGCAAATTGAGTCTGCGTTTTATCGGACCATATGAAATCATTGAGAGGATTGGGCCGGTAGCCTATCAGTTGGCTTTGCCATCTGAGTTAGAGAAGATTCATGATGTGTTTCACGTGTCTATGTTGTGTCGGTACCGATCAGACCCTTCACATGTAATTACGCCGGTAGAGGTTGAGATTCAACCTGATATGACATATGGTGAAGAATCGGTCAAGATTATAGCCCGAGAAGTCAAACAATTGAGAAATAAAAGTATAGCTCTTGTGAAAGTATTGTGGCAAAGACATGGGGTAGAAGAGGCTACATGGGACCCTAAGGAGGCTATGAGGAACCAATACCCAGACCTTTTCACTGGTAAGATTTTTGGGGACGAAAATCCCTAAGGGGGAGAATTGTAACAACCTGATTTAGAGCCTAGTTGGTATAGTGGTGCGAGACCACAAATTCGAAATAGAAACATGAGTTTTATGATTTCTATGAGGCTTATGAGATGATTTCATGATATCGTAAAAATCTCATGAAGAAATTTTATTAATTAGTGATTAAATTGTCCATTAGGACTAAATTGCATATATTAGAAAATATGAGATTCTAGAAGGTTTAAGTATGAAATAGCATCATAAAAATTATTAGAAGTCCTTATTTAGCAATTAGACCATTATATGTTAAGATGGACAAAAATAGACATAGGAAAGAAAAATCTTAAGAAAGGATCATTAGGGGCATTTTGTCATTTGGAAAATAAAAGATTACAAAGTGAAGAAGAAGTCAAAATTGTGTCCATCTTCCCCAAGCTTGGCCGAAAATCACAAGAGCACCATAGCTAGGGTTTCTTCAACTTCCAAGCTTGATAGTAAGTGCATTTTAATGTTTTTCATATTTTTTAGACCCTCGTAGCTTGGTTTAGCTAATTCTAGCTATATTTTGAGCTAGGGTTCATGTTCAAAAATTTACCCATGTATGACATGCATGTATTTTGATGGTTTATGGAAGAATATGAAAGGTTGATGTAGGATAAACATCTTTTTCTAAGTGATTTTCATGAGAAATGCATGAAAGGACTAAACTGTAAAAGTTATGAAAATGGTCATATATGGGTGAAATAGTAAAAATTGAAAGCTGCTATAGTTGAGAATATGATTCGGCTAGGCTTGAAATGCAAGAAAGTCGAATGAAAATCATTTTACGAGCCTAGGGACAAACGTGTAATTTTGAGAAAGTTTAGGGACAAAATTGTAAGTCTTGCCAAAGTATGAATTATGAGTCAATTTAGTCAATGTAAGTATTAAACAAGTTAAATTTTTATTATAGATCAAGAAACACCAAGCCTGGATCGAAACCGAGGCAAGAACAAAGTTGTGGACTAAATTGCATATCTACACATATTTTGGAGTACCGAGGTAAGTTTGTATGAATTCATTGCTACATATGTTATTATGATTAAATTACTTGCTATGTTGCATAAAGTTCATTATTTCAATAAAGTTTATTATTAATGTTTAATAAGGAAATCAATGAGAACAAGTAAGTGAAAGCCCCGTTTGAAGTTTCGAAATAACGAGAATACCTTTACCCCAACATAAGATAAGGAAAGCCCGTGTAAGACCATGTCTGGGACATGGCATCGGCATCAAAGAATGTAGGTCTCGTGCAAGGCCATGCTGGCACATGGCATCGACACCATTTAAGGAAGGTCTTGTGTAAGACCATGTCTGGCACATGGCATCGACACCATTTAAGGAAGGTCTCATGTAAGGCCATGCCTGGCACATGGCATTGAGACCATTTAAGGCAGGTTTCGTGTAAGGCCAAGTCTAGCACATGGCATCGAGACCATTTAAGGAAGGTTTTGTGTAAGACCATGTTTGGGACGTGGCATTAACATCACGCTAAGGAAGCCCGTGTAAGACCATAACTGGGATATGGCATCAGCACTAAGAGGTAATCCTATGTAAGACCATATTTGGGATATGGCATTAGCATCGAGGCACATGTTTGATGAGATTGAGTATCCTCTAGTATTCTGAGAAATTCAACCGGCAAAAGAGTAAGCATGAAAAAGTGACTAAGAGCAAAGTAAGTAAAGTTGATGATGAGATAAGTTGTATAAGAATGATTAAGAATTCCATTCAAGTTAAGGAAGATAGAGATTAAAGTTATTGTATATGATAGTTTAAGTGCTAAACTATGTAATGAGTGATAGAGGTTCCATGAGTAAATACAAGTTAATGTAACCCTAATCTGATGGGTAAGTGTGAGTAAGTAAGTTTAAGCATTTGAGATATATGTGTTCTTGTTTCATGATGAATGAGTTTATTTTGAGCAATTATGTTGCTACATAGGATTTCATGCAAACTTACTAAGCTGTATACTTATTTCTCTCTTTTCCTTCTTCCTTGTAGTATCGCCAAGTTAGCTCGGGGATCGTAGAACGTCGGAGCTCGAATCACACTATCAATCATTCTTTTGGTATAGTAAAGTTAAATTATTTTGGGTATGGCATGTATTGGAACTTAATCATTTTGTGTCATATCATATTTGAACGCCAAACGGTTGGCTATTAATGTTCTACACTTATTCTGTAAATGGCCATGGTGAATTGGTCAATATTGTCAAGTTTATGTTATAAAGTTGATGAGTTTGATGAATTGAATGTTTATGCAAGTAATTGAGTAAAGTATGGGTGGAATGAATGAGTATATGTTTCAAGATGGCAAAAAGGCTTGGAAAATAGCCTCTAAGCGCCCACACAAGTAGTCACACGACATGTGTCTAGGCCGTGTGTGACACACGGTCAACCCCATAGGTGTGTTAATAGGCCATGTGTCCCCTGCATTTTAATTAGGAGAATTTGAATCACCAAACGGGCCAGCACACGGGCGTGTTCCAAGGCCATGTGCTACTTAAGGGGTTGCTGACGTCATAAATAGAATACTCCTAGTTTTCACACACGGATGAGGACATGGGCGTGTTTAAGCCATGTGAAGGACACGGGTCATTGACACGGGCGTGTGTTCGGCCGTGTGAAAACCTCTGTAGGTTTATAACAAAAGTAAATTCTACACACATGGGTTAGGTACATGGGCGTGTGAGACTACACAGCCTGCCAACACGGGCATGTCCCAAATCACACAGGCGTGTAACCCCTGTTCAGGCAAAAATTTTCAAGGAGGGTAAAAGTTCCCGCTTGAACTTCGAAACCTTCCAAATGTGTGTATAAGACCTCGTAGGCCCATGATATGTACGTATTAAATAAGAAAGAAAAGTTTTAAGTTGGAAAGAAATTTTATAGTCGATATTACATGTTCAAGCAAGAATAAGTACTGTTATGCCTCGTATCTTGTTCCAACGTTGGACAAGGGTAAGGGGTGTTACACTACAACAAATTTATCCAAATATGGCCGAAAGATGCGATTCATCAAATCCATTAAAACTGCAGGGGCATTTGTTAAACCGAAAGGCATGACCAAAAATTCATAATGACCATACCTTTTCCAAAATACGGGTTTAGGCACATCCGAGTCCTTAACTCTCAACTGATAATATCCATACCTCAAGACTATCTTGGAAAACACCGTGGCTCCCTTCAATTGGTCAAACAAATCATTGATTCTTGGCAATGGGTACTTGTTCTTCACGATTACCTTATTAAACTACCAATAATCTATGCATAACCTCATGGAACCGTCTTTCTTCATCACAAATAATACGGGAGCACCCCACGAAGAATAACTCAGTTTTGCAAAGCCTTTGCCCGTTAACTCTTGTAACTGTGCCTTCAGATCTTTTAGCTTAGTTGGAGCCACTCTGTACGGAGCAATCGATATAGGCGCAGTACCATGGGCTAACTCAATCCCAAATTTAATCTCTCTAATCGGAGGTAACCTTGGCAATTCCTCTAGAAAACATCTGGATCCCACATACTATGGGCACTGATTCAGTTCTTAACTCAGTCTCTTTAGCATTCATCATAAAGGCAAGGTAAGCTTCGTGCCCTTTTCTCAGGTATTTCTAAGTCAACATGGAAGACATCACTATAGGCAATTTGTCTTGCTCATCTGATTCAACACAAAGAATATCCCCATTTTCACATTTTAACTCAATGAATTTCCTTCCAAAATTCACTATCAAACCATGAGTAGTTAACCAATCCATCCCAAGGATGACATTGAATTCATTAAACGGCAATAACATGAGATTATCCAAAAAATAATGACCCCTAATCATCAAAGGGCAACCTTTGCATATTCTATCAACTAACACACATTTGCGTAGGGGATTTGACACTTTTATCACAAATCCCATAGACTCTACAAGTTCATACTAGAGACTAATTTCATGCAAATATACGAGTGGGTAGATCCTAAATCAATTAAATCTATAACATGAGTATCATAGAGAGAAAATGTACCCGTGATCACATCGGGGGAGGACGCCTCTTTGCGAGCGTGAATGGTGTAAGTCCTCGCAGGCGCTCTACCCTCAAATCTTGCAGTCTGCTTTCTAGGTGTATTCTTACTACTTGTTTCATTTCCCGAGTTTCTCTGTGGCCTTCCTCTAGCAGTACTTCTAGGTTTTGCACTCTGAGGTTTCTCTTTCTCACCCACCTCGGGGCAATCTCTGATAAAATGGTCTAGGGATCCACACTTGAAACAAGCTTTCTCGTTTGATTGACACTCCCCGGGATGATGTCTGCCACACTGGAGACATTCCAGTCTACTTGGTCAAGCATTGCCAACACTAGCAATCGAAGTGGTCTGAGCTTTAGATCTCGAGTACTATTTACCCTTACTTCTATTTGAAAACCCAGCCGAAGTGGCCGATCGGGTAGTAAACTCTCTTGATTTCTTGGATGAGTATTGAAATGTTTTGCCCAACTTTCTCTTCCTCGAGTCACGAGACTCGATTTCAGCTCTTCTTTTCTCTTTGACTAGTTCTTTAGCCTTTCAGGCTCTATCCAGTAACACAACAAATTCTTTTAGTTCTAGGACAACAACAAATAAACGGATACACTCCTTTAACCCGTCCTCGAACCTTTTGCACATAATGGCTTCTGTCAATACGCACCCCCGAACGTATTTACTAAGTCTTACGAACTCATGCTTATATTCGGTCACCGTCATTCGACCTTCCTTTAGCTCCAAGAATTCGTTTCTTTTTTGGTCAATGAACCTTTGACTAATATACTTCTTCTGGAATTCTTCTTGGAATAATTCTCGGTTAACTTTCTCCCTTGGTACAACTGACACAAGGGTGTTCCACCGCTAATAGGCTGATCTCTCAAGAGAGATACCACACACTTCATGCACTCTTCAGGTGTGCATGACAACTCATCGAATACCCTGATGGTATTCTTAAACCAGAATTCCACCCTCTCTGGATCATCTTTTTTACTAGCTCGAAATTCCTCAACTCCTTGTTTCTGGATTCTATCAACCGGAGGCTTTTCTATTCTTACTACTTCCATAACTTGGGGACATATAGGGGTAGGCTGAGGAATAAGTGGGGGTGGAGGGGGTTGAGCATTAGGATTTGCTCAAATAAACTCAGTGTACCAGTTTCTCATCATATGGAGAAAGGTGTTTTGAGCCTCTTCTCCCTGACCCAAAGTCTCGGGTTTACTTTCCACTGGCGCGGTCCCTTGCGAGAGCCAGCACATTACTTGCAGCATCATCGGTCGCAGCTCGGTCGGGATCCATTTACTATATAAAAACACAATTTAAATCATCAGGACTTCTCACACTATCAATATGCAAATACTCATACGTATGGCATGTATAGCTAGACTCATACTTACGCTACGTTAGCCCAAAAATTGACTAAACCGTAGCTCTAATACCACTAAATGTAACACCTCTTGCTCGTATCCAACGTCAGAACTAGGTACGAGGTATTACCATACTTAACTTACTCAAACATAGAATCTCATTCCTACTTAAAACTTTTCATTCGAAACTATCACGTCCCTCTTATAGGTCTACTAGACCTTAAACATACATATGGAATGGTTTGGGACTAAACTGGAAACTTTTGAACACTTAGAAAATTTTTAAACAAAACAGGGCCACAAAAATAGGGCCACACTTCCGTGTGAAGAAGGACTCGCCCGTATGGGCAGGCCGTGTAATCACACACGCCCATGTCCCTAGTTTGTATGGATTTTATTTTTTAATTTTGAACCTACAGGGGCTTTCACACGGCCTGACACACGCCCGTGTCCATAGCCTGTGTCCCTCACACGGCCATGACACGCCCGTGTATTCACCCGTGTGTGAAAACCTTGACATTCTGTTTATGATGTCATCATATCAATAAGGTCACACGGCCAAGGCACATGCCCGTGTCCTGGGACTAAATTAAATTCCTAATTTCAGGTGTAGACTTCACACGGCCCGAGAACATGCCTGTGTCTTAGGCCATGTCTCCCACACGGTTGAGACACATGGCCGTGTCTCAGCCCGTGTCTTTACTACTAAGCATACTGACTTACCAACTTAGCATGAAGGGGTGCACACAATCTATCAACACGCCCGTGTGTCTACCCATGTGGACAATCGTAAGGCTATCTACCAAGCCAATTGCCACCCTAACAAGCAACCACACTTATACCATTTCAATACAGTATACACCATGACTATAAGGCACTTCAAATGCCCAAAATCAAGGCATCCATACATAGGTTTACATTATGTTCAACATGCATAATCTTTACTCAATTACTCATCCCATCACACAAGCATGCACTACATGAACTTCATCTTTATTGAATATATAAACTTATCAAGTATTGGTCAATTTCCAGTGAAATTTACAAAATGAATTTAATGACATTAATAGGCACACATTGGCTAACAAATATGACATAACATAAAATAACCAAGTTCCTATACATTTCATACTCAAAATTAATCAAACTATGTTATACCAACGAGAAGTTGATAGTGTGATTCCGAACTCTGACGTCTCACAATCCCCGAGTTAGCTTGGCGATACTAGAAGGAAAAGGGAAATGAGAGGGGTAAGCATAAAGCTTAGTAAGTTTGCATGAAATAAATAGTGACATAAAGGCTCATAATGTCATCCATCCATTGCATGGGTTAAAGAATAACACAAAGCCTCAAGCATATTGCCATAACTCACTCATGCTTCCTCTTACCAATTACATGTCATGTCACTATCGTAAATATTTCTCGTGAATTACTCACATGTACCTGTATCACTTCATCACATAGCTTTAGCACTAATTTCATATCTATTATAAGCATAACTATTTATCCCGATAAATCACTTGGAATACCCGGGGATACACAATCATCATCCTACATATAAACACTATGCCAATGCCATATCCCAGATATATTCTTACATGGGGTCACATCTCGATGTCGATGCATATCCTAGATATTATCTTATACGGGATCTCAGATCAATGTTGATGCCATATCCCATATATGGTGTTATACGATTTTCATATTCGATGATGATGCCATATCCCAGATATGGTCTTATACGGGATCTCAATTTGGTGTCGGGGTCATGTCCCAGACATGGTCTTTTACGGGACCTTACCAATCTCATGTCTTGATGATGACATCCTCTCACTTCTTAAAGTCCAATCGGGACTTCAACATCATAATTTTTTATCATTTTCTCATTTAACATCATTACTCAATTTCATAGAAATAATATACATCTTTACGAATATCAAACATTTTAAAACTTAATAACATGATGTTGAATTTATTACATACAAACTTGCCTTGATTCCAAAATAGGCAAATTTTCTGATCTAGTCTAAAACCATGCCTTTACCTCGGTCAAGGTTAATTCCTCGTTCTTCTTGATCTATAATAACAAATTCACTCATTTAATTACCACATTAATCAATACATTTCAATAATCATACTTTGGTAAAATTACCATTTTGCTCTTAAACTTTGTTAAAATTACAATTTTACCCCTAGGCTCGTAAATCAATTCTAATCAAATTTCCTCCTTTGATAAGCCTAGCTGAACATTTATTACTATAGCAACTCCCAATACTCATTATTTCACACATTTACCACCTACTTTACAACCTTTACAAAAAGGTCCTTCTGGGTGTTTTCATAGTAACACCTTTCACAAAAGTTATTTATTTAACAACTAAGGCTCATTTTCTACAATAAAATTTCAGAAATTAGCACTAATGCTCTCATTCAAAAACCCTTGTAATCATGCTATAACACATAAAATAATATAAAAAATTAATGCACCAAAATTTTCATGCACTCTTGTAATCATGCTATAACACATCAAATAATATAAAAAAATTTCTCTGACCTCGAATTAGTGGTTCTGAAACCACTGTTTTGACTAGCCCCTAAATTGAGCTGTTACAATAAATGACGATATGAGAATGATACTTGATGTTGTGTGAATGTGTGCAAGTGAGGGTGGCAAAATGGCTTGGAAATTAGCCTTGAATTTGTCCACACGGGTAGACACACGGGCGTGTATCTAGGCCATGTGTGACACATGGTCAGCCCCGAGGGCATGTTGATAGGTCGTGTGTTCCCTGCATCTACAATGCGAGAAATTCAATTTGTCACACGGGCCACCACACAGGCATGCGACTGGGTCGTGTGCCTCTAAGTCTCTGCTGATGTCATAAACTGAATGTCGTGGTTTTCACACACGGGTTAAGACACGGGCGTGTCATGGCCGTGTGAGAGACATGGGCCATAGACACGGGCGTGTGCCAGGCAGTGTGACAACCCCTATAGGTTTGAAATGAAAAATAAATCCACATGGACTAGGGACATGGGCGTGTGTGACCACACAGCCTGCCCACATAGGCATGTCCTTATCCACATGGGTGTGTAGTCCTATTTTGAGTAAAATTTTCTAAGTATTCGTAAGTTTTTAGTTCAGTCCTAGATCAGTCCATGTTTATGTTTCAGGTCTTGTAGACCCATAATAAGGATGTTGTGAGTACAAATGAAAGGATTTAAGTTTGAACGAAGATTTATGGCTCAATATTACATGATGAAGTATGTTAAGTATAGTAATGCCTCGTACCTGATTTCGACGTTGAATAAGGGTAAGGGGTGTTACATTGAGTGGTATCAGAGCTATGGTTTAGTGATTCTTGGACTAACCTAGCGTATGAGAGTCTAGTTATACATGTTATATTACTACTCATGATAGTGTGATATCTCCCAGCTCTAACGAAAGTATTTTGTTAAGACAGAGATGATTTCCAACCGAGCTATTTTCGATGATGCTGAAATTGATATTGAGATGGTTGAAATATGCTTATGATGTCTCAAAATTCAAAAAGGCATGAACAGAAGTTCATGACATGTATGTGATAAGGTACGAAATGAGATAATCATAAGTTAAGAAATGTGAAAACGTGGAATGACAAGAAAGTTATATGGTGATAAGCCCATATATGTTGGTTCGGCATGCATATGATGTCATGTACCCAACTTATGTGATTAAGTTAATATGATAAGTAAACTTACCCAATGGATGGAATATTATGATAGTGTGGGAGTTGAACAAGAAGATCAAATTAAGTAGAACACAGGAGATGAGTATGGTCGTTCAATGATGGATTGACGGATAAGACCATGGTTGGACCATGGCAGTACATGTGATCCCATGTAATATCATGTCAGGGATATGGCATTGGTATCAATATTTGATCCCATATAAGACGATGTCTAGGACATGGCAATGGCATCGATAGTGATTTCGTGTAAGACCATGTCTGGGACATGGCCTCAGCACCAAATGGAGATCTCGTGGAAGACCATATCTGGGATATAGTGTCAACATCGATATGAGATTCCGTATAAGACCATATCTGGGATATGGAATCAGCATCGACATGTGATCCCAGGTAAGACCATATCTAGGATATGGCATTGACATCGATATGAGGCTTCGTGTAAGACCATAGTTGGACTATGGCATCAAGTAAACGACATACTCAACCCCGTAAGACGTTCTCTAATTTGACAAGTGATAGTAAGAGAAATTGGAGTTAGATGTTCGGTATTTAATTAGATATTAATATGGAATTTGAGTAAGTAAATTCACTGTTTGAAATTATGGATGATAAAAAAACATTTGTAACATGAATAAGTGTGAAAATTTTCTTGGAGCGAGTTACGTTATTACGATGATATTACATTAATGATGAATTCTAAGTCATATGTGTGTAGTCATAAGAGTTAAGTTAGAGGCTTTACGACCTCACCCCCATACCAGTGTTGATTTATAACGAAATATTATGAGAGTTGAGTTACATAAGTTCATAAGTGTGAAACTAAAGAGTTCAGTGATGGGACGATTAGTAATGCATACAGAGATAGGAATAGTTTGGAAAGTGAAAATAGTTTTGGAAAGAATATCAGAATGTTTTAAAGATTACACCTATTATGCAATGTCACGAATAAAGAAAACACTAGTCTTGGCTATTCGACTTAATTAAGTATGAAGTCTAAAGTATGTATTTATCAAAATCCACCCAAATTGATGTTCATTAGTGAATGAAATAATACGCGGTTTATGATGGTAGAATTAATTAGAGAAATGATATTTGAGATGTAAAAATGTTTGAGTATGAAAATCATGGTTGAATAGATTATAGTGATCTCTTTGAATATTCTGTATAGATAGTCATTCACCTTTAGAGGTTATGTGGTTGTTCATTTTCTGATGAAAATTAAGATCGTGTAAGAATGCTAGCTGACTGTAAAACTAGATGAAAGTGTTGTTGACTTGGTTGGTTCATGATTGGCCTTTCTTTATCTCTTCGGCATTCTATTCTAATATGATGGAATCAAGTCGATGGTAAAAATTTTATGTGAGACTATTCTTATGTTTCTACTGATCATGGTTTTATCTGATATATGCGGGAAATATATTGCCTCTGTTATGATGGAAGTCCAGAGTCGATAAGTAGTGTTTCTCTTTTGACTTTCTCTGAGGAATTATGAAGATCTTTATTATCTTCTTGTGAGTTATGTTCTCGGACTCCCGGTATGGTATTGTATCTTGGATATCTTTACCTCGATTTTTTTATCATTCTTATTTCGTGAATTATTAACCATGCTGTATCTTTAAAGTGTGTTCTTCAGCTTGTGATAGCTATGTTTACTATGATTATGCTTTTAGTTAGATCGTAGAAAAGTGATAACTCTAGTATTTGGACATCTCTAATTCTCGTATAAATAGTCAATAACGACAAAGGTATAAGTGAAGAAATCACAAGCTCCAAGTTGTATGATGGATTTTTCAAGTAAGTCAATTAAAGTTAATGCATTCAATAGAGATATCCTTGTTACTCTGAGCTAAGGCGATAGTAAAGGTTTTTGGTTAGCATAACAAGAGAATTTTAAGATATTGTGTGTTTGAACTGTATCCTTATTATGAAGAAGAGAGTATATTGATATGATATTATTCAATAGTTGAAATCAACTCAGTTGTTTTTATTTAAGTGGATTGGTTTGTTGAGATATGATTCGATTTATATATATATTTGAGCATACTTCAACAAAGAGAATAAATTCTATGTATTCACGAGTATGAAGACGGATAGTTTGAATTTAAAAAAAGATTCTAGAAAGCATAATACATAGCTATGCATATTGAATTATTCTAACTGGATGATGTTAATTACAAGTTAAAGTTGTTCTGATTGAAAATTTATCATATTTATGAAAGTTTGAATAATCTGTAGCATGTTACCAAAGTTGAAAGCAATTGAAGGTATTATTAACCGAAGGTTCTAGTTCTGAGTTCAATTTAAATTGAGTAAAGAATTTATGATTTTCTGCGATGCGCTATTGAACGAATTGGAATATGTCTTAATACGAAAATGTAAAGAGGTAGTTTGTATCTTTAAACGGTTAAAGTTACATAAAAAAGAACTGTTCGACTGGTAATTTAGAGACGATTAGTTTTATGTCTGTGTTGTGAATTTGATGATGTAGTATGTTCTACGAAAAATGTCATATGCTTCTTGAATCCTGATGAGTTAAAGTATTTAATGTTGCAGAAAAATTTGAATTTAAGACAGTGATAAAGGCTTGAGTTATTGCAAGAGTATGTGTAGTTATTGAATTACCTTTCAGGAAGCAGATATAGTATAGATGTCTGGGTGGAAAATCCTCGTTTAATTGATATGAGTTGGTTACTCGATTGACCTTGTTTAATGATGGTCTAATTCTAGCTATATTAAATGATAAAGAGAGTTTTTTTTCCTTGCAAAATAAAGAAGTTCAGAAGTGTGATAGTGAATGGCAATCTAAATAAGTTCAGGATGAGTTTACTTTTGATGTTAAAATTCAGGTCGGATATTATTCTTGTTCTTATTGTTATTTTGAGATAGAATTTGAGTATTGGTGAATCCAGAACTTAGGCAGAATTTTTTGGTACGAGGCTCAATAGTAACATGTCTGTTCATCCAAGAATAATAATATGTGCAGTTATATGAGTAGACGTTCTGGTGATTGAGTATATATCATGATATTTTGAGTTTATGTTCAGATGTCGATTTGTTGATAGGTAAAAGCTAAATTTCAGGAGTATTTAGGACTATTACAGTCGGTGAAGTTTCTAGGGTGAAAATGAGATGAAAATACTGTAGATTTTGAATCGAGATTGTCATAATCCCAAAAAGGAATATGTCATTTGGATTGTGATTAATTATTTGAGAAAGATCTGTATGATCATTTTAGTATGTGCGGAGTTCTTATCTGACATATTACTGAGTATATGTGTCCCAGAAAGAGAGAGAGACAGAGTAATTTAGATTTTAAAGATGTGCTTCGACACTGTGTGCTAAAGTTTAAAGGTCATTAGAAAGAGATTTAGGAGGTTAAATAGATTTGTGATTCTGGAAGTTAGTGAAAGTGTTTCATGAGAGTTGAAAGCAACTTCTTCTAGTAAAATTTTCGGGGACGAAAATCTCTAAAGGAGGGAGAGTTGTAATAGCTCGATTTTGGGCCTAGTCAAAACAGTGATTTTGGAACCACTAAATTAAGGTTGGAGAAATTAGTTTTAATATTATTTTATGTGTTATAGCATGATTATATGAGTGCATGAAAATTTTGGTGCAATAATTTTGGTGATTGCATGCTTAATTGCGAAAAAGGACTAAATCGCATAAAGTGTGAAAGTTTTATTTTATAAGCTAGAGGTGTTAAATAGCTATAGAACCTTAAATTGGAGGTCCTTAATATGCAATTAATCCTTTTTAAGGGTGTTAGCTAGCCATGGGGACAAGAAAATCAAATTGGTCAATGGTTAAGTGGGTTTTGGTGACTTAATTGAATAAAATAAGATAAAATAAAGAAGTTATCATCTTTTCCTTTTTTCACTCCTTCTTCCATCGAAAATATCATCAATAGAAGGGGTTTAGAAGCTTGAAAATTTTCAGCAACTTCAATCTTTACAAGTAAGTGATCTCAGTGGTTTTTATTGACAATTTTTGTACTTTTGGAACCCCTGAAGCTTAAGCTAGCTAATAAACGGACTATTTTGCAAAATAGTTGAGAGTCTAGGGATTTTCCATGTGAATTTTTATGTTGATTTATGAAATTTTATGAAAGAAAATGAATCCTAGTGGGTTAATACACAACTTTTGTGAAAGGTGTTTCTATGAAAACACCTAAAAGGACCTTTTTTGTAAAGGTTGTAAAATAGGTGGTAAATGTGTGAAATAATTGGTGTTGAGCTACTATAAGAGTAATAAATGTTTATCTAGGCTTGTTAAAGGAGGAAATTTGATTAGAATCGATTTCTAAGCCTAGGAGCAAAAGTGAAAATATGACAACATTTAGGGGCAAAAACGTAATTTTGCCATTGTATGATTTTTGGGTCATAATAAATAATGTGACTAATGAATAAGCTAAATGTGATGTTATCGAACAAAAAAAACAAGATTCACACCTAGAACAGGGGAAAAGAGAGAAATTGACGATTAGGTCCCTTTTTACCTTTTGATATCGAGGTAAGTTCGTGTGTAAACAATGCAACATTATTCGATGTATTTGATATTTTGATATTGTATGAATTGTATATTGTCTTTATGAAATTTATTATTTACGAATTTGATGAGATGTCAAGGAATTAAAATCTTCAATTGAACTTTAAGAATGGATAGAATGCAAATGCCATGATACTAAGGTTATTAAGGTCCCGTGTAAGACCATATCCAGGATATGGCCTCGATATGATATTTCGTATAAGACCATGTCAGGGACATGGCGTCGATATGATATTTCATGTAAGACCATATCGGGGATATGGCGTTTATACGAAACCATATGTTTGAGACTCACGAGTATATTTTAGCATTTCGAGTGATTCAATAGGTATGTTGAAAATGAGAAAGTATGTGACTATGTCACGAGTGGTACAGTTATGTACCTAGAACTCATGTGAAATGAATTTGGTATATGATGAATTCATGGTAAGAGTGTGTACAGATTAGTTATGCTTGTGAGATATTGATAACCTTGGGGTCAATAATCTCCATTTATTATGAATCGATGTATGACGAGACTTAAAGGTGATCATATGTTAAGTTTATGAGCCTAATTTGGGTTGTGATATAGATTAATGTATATGATTAAATCGTGATTCATTGAGAACGAGAGAGAGGAAAGGCAGGCATAGATGCCGAATAAAGTCACTATGAGAATATAGTATAATACGAGCTTGACAAATAAAGTGGTGATTAAACCATATGTTGAAACTAAGATCACTCATAAACGATGAGCATGTGATTAAGAGGATGGAAATAACTCGCTTAAGAATGTGACAAGATATAATGAAGAGACTATGGTGTGATGGTTAATGCCAAGGCACGTAAAGGGTATTTATAAGACAAAAGAGTAAGCATTATGAATGATTAAGTGGAAATCATGAGATTAAATGCCAATTGCATTATAATACCTTTATGGTTGAGTAAAATAAATGAATGTTAATAGTTGTTTATTGTTTGCATATGAACTTACTAAGCTTTATTGCTTACTCCCCTTCCTTTCCTATCTCCTATAGATTAATTTAGCCAGCTCAGGTTGGAGATCACCGGATATGCTTCACACTATCAAGCAGTGATTTTGGGTATAAGTTTTAAGCTTTCTTGAGATATAGCATGTATAGGGATCTTATCTTTTAATTAATTAAGTCATTGTTAATGTAGCCAAATGTGTTGGCCTAAAATGGCTTATGGTTTCATAGTATATAGCCATGGATAATGGATTATGTCGGTTATATATTTATGCATGTGTTAGTGCTCTCTCGTGAATGTGAAGCTAGTGTAACACCCCTAACCCAAAACCGTCGCCAGAATAGGGTTAAGAGGCATTACCAAACAATCGAATCATTTCACATCCAATTTACGAAACAAAGTCAATCATCATCAAAATATATTAAAACATAAACAAATAGTCCCTTATTGACGCCCATGAGACCTTTAACACATGCTAGAGAGGGTCGGGACTAAACCGAATACTTACAAAAGTTTTCAAAATTTCAAATATTCATTAAATCTGTTGAGATCACACACCCGTGCAACCAGGTCGTGTGCCTCACACAGTCACCAGACACCCCCATGTGTCCAGGCTGTGCCAAAACAGAGCAAGTATTCTGACTTCTCCACATGTCTGTGTACCATAACTGTTTATGCAAAACAGGCCATTGCAAGGCCAATTTGCGACCTACACAAGGGTCAAACCTACAAGCACATTTGAGCATAACTCCACACAATATGGCAACCAATTTCATGTCAAAAGATCATCAAATCATCTCTTACAATCTCATTTCTAATCATGTCAACTTATAAACCATTTTGCTCAACTAAATCACATACTTTGCCAAGCATGATCCATCCATATTTTCATTGGATACAATGACTTAAATTCATCACAAAACTCATAATTCAAAAGACATTTCATATACTATCAAGCCATGCCAAAATATATATCACATACCACAACTACTCAAGCATTTTACCAATATCTTGTCTAGCCATATCATATGGCTATTTACACATCTCAAACATAATTCATATATCTAACCTATACATTCCATATTTCAACTATGTACATCTTTCCAAAAGTACCCAAAATAGATTGCCGATAGTGTGATTGAGATGCTTACGATTCTCGAATCCGAGCTAGCTTTACTGACACTGTAAAACAAAGAAACAATCACACAGTAAGCTTTCAAAAGCTTAGTAAGTTCGAAATACAATACAATTATCTCATTAAAGCATACCAATGTATATATTAAACCATCACATAGCTAATTACTTTTGATACACAAATTCAACCATATCAAATACTCACATAGCATTCAATTCATCTACTTTCAATCTCATCAACCACATAGGTACCATACATACCTTTGTCAACACTTAGTTACTCGCCAACCATGCTATTCAACCACTCGACTTTACAATCCAATCCACCTTTGCTATTCTTTTTCTTTGTTTGCACACATAGAGCCAATTCGTAAACAAAATGAAAATGTCATCACACAGTTAATTCCAAATCATTAAATCGAGCTTATATCGGTACCGCACACACAATGTCAATTCAATAAGACGAAGCTTTATCATCTCGCACACTCAATGCCAATCATCTCTATTCATTTCTAATTTTGCACACTTAGTGCCTCTAATTCAATTCCGGACATAGCATTTCTAATCTCATAATTATATAGATATTCATTCAATTCACATCACATAGAACATATGAAACACCCCACACCCGGCCCACGAGCCTGGACCGGATCTGGTATGTTCCTCGATGTAACCCGATTCAAAACTTCTTTTGTTACTTTGAAAACTGTGTGTTTTGAAGATAGTTTGTTTGTGGGTTGGGCTCGAGTTGAAAACAAGTTTATTTTTATATCGAAAACCCATTTATTTGGTGACAAAATATTTAAGCTTATTTTAAATTAAATGGACTTGTTCTTTAAATACCCTAAAATCGTAACTTAGTAATTAAAACAAAATAAAATCATCACTATGGCCTTATTACATAAAACAAAACCCAAAATAAAATTATACAAGACTTAAATAAAATAAAATGTCCATATTAAATAATTTTTCAAAATGAGCATGGCCACCACAAGTTCGCCATCCGGGTCCATCACTTGTTCATCACCAAACATGTGCCCACAACAGGGTGAGTCGATAAACTCAATATGTAACCAACACCAAAATATAATAGAATTAGGCATACCATACACATCATGTTCAAATAATAATTCAAGATAATGATGCAAACCCGAACCCAAACCTATATGCCATCCACTACACTCCACCCGTACCAACCTGCACACCGTGGGGACTACTAAGTTAACCCTCTATCCGCTACACACCATCGAAGGCAGTCGCTGCAGTCGACGTGCTCATCGCCATTGTGTCATGAGACACCACTTTCAGATAATGTAACCGAAGTTACCACATTCAGATAATGTGACCAAAGTCATCACATTCACTTAGTCCGAAGTCATCACATTAGACCGAAGTCATCACATTCACTTCCCCTTTCTCAAATAACACGAATGCCCCATATTATTCATATCATGCATATCATACTTAATTTCACATTCATGTCACTTTTCACATGTTAAGTATAACATATTTCGTAATCCTAGTAGGAGTAGGAAAACGTACCTGAGTACTTTGTACCATAACATGGTACTTTAGCCACATTCTTACACTTTCATATTAACATATATATCAAATTTAAGCCATAAATCTATTAAGATTAGTGTGGGTACACACGGTACCTTAGCCATATTCTTACACTTTCATATAAACACATTTAATTTAAAACATAGCCATGAACATATTAAAACTTAGAGTAGGGTACACACGATTAAACTTAACAATTTCACTTGAAATCACGAAATTGATCTACTACCTTAGATCTTTAACTCCCTACATTCGGCCTATATTAAAGGTTTAATGAAAAACTCATTCGGCCACAAAACCAAATCCTAGTAGGATTTGTACACTAAGACTTACCTTAATGCCGATTTGCTTATCACTCAAATACCGAAAACTTTGTTTTTCTTCTCCTTGTATTCGGCCAATCACTAGATCCCTTGAATCGATTAGTTTTTAGCTTAAAACACATAATAATAGATCTACTACAAAAATAGGGTCTTGGCCTAATATTCATAGTCACTTACCTTAAGGATCTTAAATCTCGAAATTCACCGAATAACTAGGGAACACGCGGCCTATGGTGTACCTTCGGGAAAAGAACTTCTCCTTCCATGATTCGGCCAAGATTAATAATCAAAATTAGTCCCTAAATTTCGATAAGTCTAAAAGAATGGAAACTAAACTTGGATCTTACCCTTATTTGAAGGAATCGATTGCACCTTCACTTCAACCTTCAGAGATTCGGCTATGGCTAAATGATGCTCTCACAACTTTCGGCTTTTGGAGGGATTAGAAAGAAAAGAGAAGGAAGAATAAAACTGTAGGAATATCGGCAGAGAGAGGAGAATTTGCATAAGAAATTCGACAAAGGAAGAGTGAATGAATGAATGAATGGCCTTCTTTCCCTTTTATAGCCGAAATTACTGGGCTAGAGTCCCCTACTTGGCCACCACTCTTCCTATGTGATAATTATCACTTTATCAAAAAAATTAATCCAACAATTATCTCCTAATTAGCCGAAATTCTAAAGGAAATAAAACTCCTCTTTTAAGAGCCCACATGCCGTCCACCTCTATGCTCTTTGTAGCAAAATAAAACTTCTTTTATTTGCTTCCTAAGTGACTCGATCCCTGGACCAAATACACTTGCATGTGGCGCCATTTCCAGAGGCCCTAAGTGGCATCTTCAGGCCACTTTTCCAAGCCTGTTTGTGTGTCAAATTTCACATACTTTTTCTCTTAAGGCCACCTTGCCTTAATTTCCTCTTTTAAACTTTAAAACTCGACATTTCTAAGTAATTTCTAAGTTTCCAAAAATTTTCGTTTGGCTCTTTAAACTTGACATTTCCTTACATTTCCAAGTTTCCCGAAATGTTTACTTTCCTCTTTTGAATCATTTCTAAATCATTTTCCTAGTTTCCATAAATGTTCACTTTTCTCTTTTGAATCATTTCCAAATTATTTTCCTAGTTTCCATAAATGTTCACTTTCCTCTTTTTAACTTAGCATTTCCAAAATGTTTACTTTCCTCTTTTAACTTAACATTTCCAAGTTTCCAAAATGTTTACTTTCCTCTTTTTGAAACTTAACATTTCTAAATCATTTCTTACATTTCCAGGACATTTCCCTACATTTCCTTACATTTCCCTACATTTCCTTACATTTCCATACATTTCCATACATTTCCATACATTTCCTTACATTTCCATACATTTCCTTACATTTCCATACATTTCCTTACATTTCCATACATTTCCATACATTTCCATACATTTCCATACATTTCCATACATTTCCTTACATTTCCTTACATTTCCATGGTTCTAAAAATGCACACCACATATCACAGTAAACATGCTATTAAGCAAAAATGCACACAATGGGATTCGAACCTCTTCCCTCAAAGTACTTCACTTGTTGCCATAACCCTTGCACCTTAGGTGGCGTCCCTTGCCACTTTTCCACATCACTTCTTGTTTTTAACTTAAAAACCAATAATTGTCCAAAGCTTTCTCTTCCATCCTAGGATTTTAAAAACCCTTAATTCACTTCCAAACACTGCCAAAACCTACTACTCATGAATTATGCACAAACGCATAACCCTTAATCTAGGATGTTACAACATAAGTTAACAACATATATTATATTCGAACTTACCTCGGACGTCGAACTATAGAAATGGTCGATTAATCGAGCACTTTATCTTTGCCTCGATCTCGATCTGAACCTCTCCTCTCTTGGTCTATACACATTCAAATTCAGTCCATTCAATCACCAAATCATTCATTTTGAATCCAAACAAACATATTTAGGGCATTTTACAAAATAACACTCACATTATCACATTTTGACACTTTAGCCCTTTATTCATAAAATCATCAAATACACATAATTAGCTTGCACCCATGCCTAACTGAATTCTCACTATACTCATACAAGTCCACACATATCATTTATTTCACGTTTTAGTCCTTCAAAATGCTATTTTCTCAATTTAGCCTAAAAACACACAAATTTATCAAAACTCCAAAAACAAACTATCTTAATCAAACACATATCTTTCATATTTCACTATCAACTAGCACATAGCTCAAATGTTCATCAATGGTTCATCACAAAAACATCATCAATTCACAAAATTACAACATGGGTTAGCTAGAGCACGAAGCAACGATTACGAAAACATAGAAATTAATAAAAATTGAGCAAAATCTAACCTTTAATCAAGCTAATTACTAGTCGAAATTACCAAAACTTAAAACCTCTCTTCTTTCTTCAATATTCAGTGCAAAGATGGATAGAAAATGGCTTCTTTTGATTCTTTGTTTTATTATAAATTAACTTAATAATCAAATGCCAATCTTGCCCTTTTATTAATCATATAAGACAAATTTACATTGTGGTTATCTAGTCATTTAACCATCCATTATCTTGAAATTGGATGAATAAACAACATAAGGCCTCCACCTTAAAAAGCCAACAACAATTAAGTACTCATAAATCAGCACACAGCATTTTGCACTTTATGCAATTAAGTCCTATCTCTAATTTAGCACACAGTCGATAAAATTATCATATAAAAATTTTACATAGGCTAAATCACATACTATTCACAAAGAAAATAATATTAAATTAACATTTCGACCTGGAATTTATGGTCTCGAAACCACTGTTTCGATAGGGTATAAACCAGGTTTTACAACTCTCCCCCCTTTGGGATTTTCGTCCCCAAAAATCTTACCAGTGAATAAATGTGGATATTGCTCTCTCATAACACTCTCTGGCTCCCACGTAGCCTCTTCAATTTCGTGCTTGTGCCACAACACTTTCACTAAAGAGATTTTCTTATGTCTCAACTCTTTGGTCTTTCGTGCTAAGATTCGGATCGGTTCTTTACTATACCACAAATCTAGCTGAATTTCAACTTCAGTAGGAGCAATTACATGAGATGGGTCTGATCTGTACCGTCGAAGCATTGACAGATGAAACACGTTATGAATCTTTTCTAACTCAGATGACAATAGCAATCTATACGCAATTGGCCCAACACGCTCGATAATCTCATACGGTCCGATGAATGTCGAACTCAACTTGCCTTTTCTGCCAAATCGAAGTATTTTCTTCCATGGAGACACTTTCAAAAATAGTTTATCACCAATTTCGAATTCAATATCCTTTCATTTCAAATCAGCATAAGGCTTCTAACGATCTGAGGCCACTTTCAAGCTATCACGAATGACTTTCACTTTCTGCTCAGTCTCTTTTATAAGATCAACCCCATGAATCTTATTCTCACTTAGCAAAGTCCAATACAATGGAGTTTGACATTTTCGACCGTAAAGAGCCTCATATGGTGCCATTTTGATATGAGATTGAAAACTGTTATTGTACGTGAATTCAATTAACGGTAGATGTTTTTCCCACATACTCCCAAACTCAAGTACACAACACCTCAACATATCTTCGAGAATCTGAATAATCCGTTCGAATTGTCTATCCATTTGCGGATGAAATGTAGTACTGAAATCCAATTTTGTGCCTAAAGCCTCTTGCAATTTCTTCCAAAATCGTGAGGTAAATCTCAGATCTCTGTCAGATACAATAGATAGCAGCACCCCGTGCAATCTCACAATCTCAGCAATATACATTTCAGCCAATCTATCGAGTGAATAATCTGTTCTCACCAGAACAAAATGAGATGATTTCGTCAATCTGTCTACTATAATCCAATTGCATCTTTCTTTCCCAGAGATAAAGGAAATCCCGACACAAAGTCCATCATGATTCTTTCCCATTTCCACTCAGGAATCATAATCAGTTGTAACAATCCAGACAGAATCTGATGTTCAACTTTAACTTGCTAACAAATTAAACATTTTGACACAAAGTCAGAAATGTCTCATTTCATACCATGCCATCAATAAAATTGTTTCAAGTCATTGTACAATTTCGTACTCCCCGGATGAAAAGTCAAATGACTATTGTGAGCTTCATTCAAAATAATCTGAATTAACTCTGATTTCTTCGAAACACAAATCCGATCTCTAAATCTCAAACAATCATCACTATCAACTCGAAATTCTGATTCAGCATTCAATTCACATGAGGTTCGTTTAACCATCATTTCAACATCACTTTTCTGAGCATCACAAATCTAATGTACAAACATCGGCTTTACTTTCAACTTGGTCAAAACCGCACTATCATCACATAGATCTTTCTGAGCATTCATTGCTCGCAAAGCACATATAGACTTTTGGCTCAAAGAATCAGCTACAACATTAGATTTACCAGGGTGGTAATCTATCACAAGCTCGTAGTCTTTCAACAACTCTAACCATCTTCTCTATCGCAAATTCAATTCTTTCTGAGTCATCAACTACTTCAAACTCTTATGATCAGTATAGATGTGACATTTCTCCCCAAACAGATAGTGACACGAAATCTTCAATACGAACACAATCGCAGCCAATTCATGGTCATGCGTTGGGTAATTCTTTTCATGCGGCTTTAATTATCTCGAAGCGTAAGCAATGACTTTCTCTTCTTGCATCAACACACAGCCCAAACCACTCAACGAGGCTTCACTGTAAACTATGAATTCTTTGCCCGATTCCGGTTGAACTAACACTGGCACCTCTGTCAACAACACTTTCAACTGCTCAAAACTTTGCTGGCACTTTTCTAACCTCTCAAATCTAACATATTTCTGTAGTAACTTCGTCATCGGAGTCTCAATCATCGAGAAACCTTTCACAAACCGCCTATAATATCCCGCTAGTTCCAAAAAACTATAGACTTCATACACATTTCTCGGAGGCTTCCATTCTAATATAGCAGATATTTTACTCGGATCAACTTGTATCTCGGCAGCTGATACAATATGCCCCAGAAAACCAACCTCACGCAACCAAAATTCACATTTGCTAAACTTTGCATACAACTATTTCTCACGCAGAGTTTGTAGCATGGTTCTCAAATGCTCGGCATGCTGCGTCTTATCACACGAATAGATCAAAATATCATCAATGAACACCACAACAAAGCGATCCAAATATGGTTTGAATATCTGATTCATCATATCCATAAACACTGCAGGAGCATTTGTTAATCCGAAAGGCATCACTAAGAATTCGTAATGTACGTACCTCATTCTGAAAGCAGTTTTCGGTACATCAGACTTTTGACTTTTAACTGGTAGTAGCCCGATCTCAATTCTATCTTAGAAAACACTGTAACTCTTTTCAACTGATCGAACAAATCATCAATACGAGGCAACGGATATTTGTTCTTTATCGTCACCTTGTTCAACTTTCGATAATCAATACACATTCTCATAGTACCATCTTTCTTTTTCACAAATAACACAGGAGCTCCCCAGGGTGAGAAACTCGGTCGTGTAAGTCCTCTATCAGTCAACTCTTGCAAATGAGACTTTAACTCTTTCAATTCTGTCGGTGCCATTCTATACGGTGCTATTGAGATATGAGTAGTTCCCGGTACTAACTCAATACCAAATTCATTGAATCGGAGGTAATCCTGGTAGTTCTTCAGGAAACACATCTGGAAACTCACAAACCACAGGTACAGATTCAACTTTCTTTTCTAACACTTTTGTATCAATCACATATGCCAAATAGGGTTCGCAGCTCTTTCTCATATAGTTCATAGCTTTCATTGTAGATACAACAGCCAGTAACCCTTTCATATAATTAGATTCAATTCTAACTATATCACCATTCTCACTTCTCAATTCAATACTCTTTCTTTTACAAATCACAATAGCATTATGCAAAGTGAGCCAATCCATACCCAGAATTATATCAAATTCATCGAATGGTAGTAACATCAAATTAGCCGGAAAACATATATCACGAAACATCAATGGGCAACACCTTTCCACCAAGACACACTTGCCTAAGGGGTTCGACACTCTAACCACAAATTTAGTAGACTCAACAGATAGTGTCTTACTCAATACTAGATTCACACACACATAGGAATAAGTTGATCCCGGATCTATTAATGAAATCACATTAGTATCGAATAAAGTAAAAGTACCAGTAATAACGTCTGGAGATGACACTTCTTCTCGCGCTTGTACAGCATAGGCTCGAGCAAGAGCTCTCACCTCCGATCTCACAGCTGTATCAGTTGTCCCTCTTTGTCTTTTGCTCACATTTCTGGTGTTTCTGGGTGGTCTACCCCTAGTCGTCACCTTACTCGGTCTTTCATTCTGAACATTTTCTTCCTCAGCCAACTTTGGGCAATCCCGAATAAAGTGATCTCATGATCCACACTTATAACATGTTCTATTATAATACTTGCCCCAGCACTCTCCCACATATCGTCTTCCACATTGTCTACACTCAGGCTTACTACTTTTAACGCTACCAACACTTGATTAAATCGGAGCTTGAGTTCATGGACCAGCACTTTGTCTTGAACGATCTCTACTTAGATATCCAAATGAAGCATTTGAACGATTTCTTGAATCTCTAAATCTCTTCGTCGAAGGTTGAGACAACTTACTCATCGATCTTTTCCTTTCATCACGAGCTTCAGAATCAATTTTTTTCTTTTCTTTTCTAAGCTCCTCGGCTTTGTACGCTCTTTCAACTAACACAACAAATTCATTTATATCAAGTATACTAACCAACAATTTAATGTCTTCATTCAATCCCTCTATGAAGTGTTTGGACATAGTAGCTTTGGTCAAAACACATTCTCTCGTGTATTGACTCAATCTTATGAATTCTCGCTCGTACTCAGTAACAGACAAACGACCCTGTTTCAGCTCTCAAAACTCTTTACGTTTCTGATCAATGAAGCGTTGACTGATATACTTCTTTCTGAATTTAGCTTGAAAGATATCCCAGGTGATTCTCTCTCTCAGAACCATGGATATCAACGTCTTCCACCAATTACAATCTCATCAAATACCTGGATCGTATTCTCGAGCCAAAACTCGACTCGTTCAGCATCGTCATCAGTTGTGGCTCTAAACTCTTCAGCCCCGTACTTACGAATCTTATCCACAAGAGGTTGATTCAGTAAAATCAGATCTATCACTTGTGGCACAACAAGTACTTGTGGGGTGGAGGTTGTGGAGCAGCCGAATTCCTTCTAATGAACTCCGTAAACAACTCGCTCATCATTCGGAAGAAGACTTGTTTAGCCTCTCCTCCCACACCACTATCATTCGGCCTAGATGTGGCTGGCGCTGTCCCTTGAGTGGGAGCAGGCGTGTTACTTTCTACATCGTCGGCAACTGCTCGATCGGGATCCATTACAATATGAAAACACGTTTATATCTATCAAAATTCATCACACAACTAAAAATTCATATATAGAATGTATAGCTAGACTCACACACGCTACGTTAGCCCGAGAATCGACTAAACCTGGCCATGATACCAATAAAATATAACAACCCTAACCTAAAATTGTCGCCAAATAGGGTTAAGAGGTGTTACCAAACAATCGAATCATTTCACATCCAATTTATGACACAAAGTCAATTATCGTCAAAATATATTAAAAGATAAATAAATAGTCCCTTATTGAGGCCCATGAAACCTTTAACACATGCTAGAAAGGGGTCGGGTCTAAACCGAATACTTAAGAAAGTTTTTAAAATTTCAAATATTCATTAAATCTGTTGAGATCACACGCCCGTGCAACCAGACCGTGTGCCTCACACGGCCACCAGACACCCCTATATGTCCAAGCCGTGCCAAAACAGAGCAAGTATCCTAACTTCTCCACACAACCATTAGGCACGCCCGCGTACCATGGCCATGTGCTCTTAGGCTAACTACTGAATTTACCCCACGGTCACTTGGCACGCCCGTGTGCCATAATCGTGTATGCAAAACAGGCCATTTGCAAGGCCAATTTTCCACCCACACAAGGGTCAAACCTATGAGCACATTTGAGCATAATTCCACACACAATATGGAAACTAATTTCATGTCAAAAAATCATCAAATCATCTCCTACAATCTCATTTCTAATCATGTCAACTTATAAACCATTTTGCTTAACTAAATCACATACTTTGCCAAGCATGATTCATCCATATTTTCATTGGATACAATAACTTAAATTCATCACAAAACTCATCATTCAAAAGACATTTCATGTACTATAAAGCCATGCCAAAATATACACACATACCACAACTACTCAAGCATTTTACCAATATCTAGACATATCACATGGCTATTTACACATCTCAAACATAATTCATATATCTATCCTATACATGCCATATTTCAACTATCTACATCTTTCCAAAAGTACCCAAAATAGATTGCCGATAGTGTGATTGAGATGCTGACGATTCTCAAATCTGAGCTAGCTTTACTGACACTGTAAAACAAAGAAACAATCACACAATAAGCTTTCAAAAGCTTAGTAAGTTTGAAATACAATACAATTATCTCATTAAAACATACCAATGTATATATTAAACCATCACATAGATAATTTACATTTGATACACAAATTCAACCATATCAAATACTCATATAGCATTTAGTTCATCTACTTTCAATCTCATCAACCACATACGTATCATACATACCTTTGCCAACACTTAGTTACTCGCCAATCATGCTATTCAACCACTCGACTTTACAATCCAATCCACATTTACTATTCTCTTTCTTTGTTTGCACACATAGTGACAATTCGTAAACAATACGTAAATGTCATCACACACTTAGTGCCAAATCATTAAACTGAGCTTATATCGGTATCGCACACACAGTGTCAATTCAATAAGCCAAAGCTTTTATCATCTCGCACACACAGTGCCAATCATTTCTATTTCACTTTTAATTTTGCACATTTAGTGCCTCTAATTCAATTCCGCAATAGCATTTCTAATCTCATAATTATATAGATATTCATTCAATTCACATCACATAAAACATAAGTTAACAACATATATTATATCTGAACTTACCTCGAATGTCGAACTATCAAAACGGTCGATTAATTGAGCACTTTATCCTTGCCTTGATCTCGATTTGAACCTCTCCTCTTTTGGTCTATACACATTCAAATTCAGTCCATTCAATCACCAAATCATTCATTTTAATCCAAACACACATATTTAGGGAATTTTACAAAATAGCCCTCACATTTTCACATTTTGACACTTTAGTCATTTATTCTCATTGTACTCATACAAGTCCACACATCTCATTTATTTAACATTTTAGTCCTTTAAAATGCTATTTTCTCAATTTAACCTAAAAATACACAAATTTATCAAAACTCCAAAAACAAACTATCTTAATCAAACACATATCTTTCATATTTCACTATCAACTAGCACATAGCTCAAATGTTCATCAATGGTTCATCACAAAAACATCATCAATTCACAAAATTACAACATGGGTTAGCTAAAGCACAAACCAACGATTACGAAAACGTAGAAATTAATAAAAACCGAGTAAAATCTAACGTTTAATCAAGCTAATTGCTAGCCGAAATTACCAAAACTTAAAACCTCTCTTCTTTCTTCAATATTCGGTGCAAACGTGGATAGAAAATAGCTTATTTTGATGCTTTGTTTTATTATAAATTAACTTAATTATCAAATGCCAATCTTGCCCTTTTATTAGTCATATAAGATAAATTTACATTATGGTTATCTAGTCATTTAACCATCCTCTATCTTGGAATTAGATTAATAACAACATAAGGCCTCCACCTCAAAAAGCCAACAACAATTAAGTACTCATAAATCAGCACACAGCATTTTACACTTTATGCAATTAAGTCCTTTCTCAAATTTAGCACACAGAAGATAAAATTATCACACAGAAATTTCACATAGGCTAAATCACATACTATTCACACAAAAAAATATTAAATTAACATTCTGACCTCAAATTTATGGTCTCGAAACCAATGTTCTAACTAGGGTATAAACCAGGCTGTTACAGCTAGTATGGTTATCATGGACTGAATGTGATAATTAAGTATTATAAATGACGATATAAGGATGATATGTGATGTTGTGTGTATGTGTGCAAGTGCAGGTGGAAAAATGGCTTGGAAAATAGCCTTGAATTTGTCCACATGGGTAGACACACGAGCGTGTGTCTAGGCCATGTATGACACACGGTCAGTCCCGAGGGTGTGTTGATAGGCCGTGTGTTCCATGCATTTACATTGCGAAAAATTCAGTTCGTCACACGGGCCAGCACACGGGCGTGTAACTAGGCCGTGTGCCTCTAAGTGTCTGCTGACGTCATAAACAGAATGTCAAGGTTTTCACACACGGGCTAAGACATGGGCCTATTATAGCCATGTGAGAGACAAGGGCCATAGACACGGGCGTATGCCAGGCCGTGTGAAACCCCTTATATGTTCAAAATGAAAAATAAATCCACATGAACTAGGGACATAGGCGTGTGTGATCACACGGCCTGCCCACACGAGCGTGTCGTTATCCACATGGGTGTGTAGCCCTATTTTGAGTAAAAATTTTCTAAGTGTTCATAAGTTTTTGGTTCAGTCCCGGATCACTCTATGATTATGCTTTGGGTCTCGTAGACCCATAATAAGGGCGTTGTGAATACAAATGAAAAGATTTAAGTTTGAATGAAGATTTATGGCTCAATATTACATGATGAAGTATGTTAAGTATGGTAATGCCTCATACCCGGTTCCAGCATTGAATACGGGTAAGGGTGTTACATTTGGTGTTTTCTTGTATCTTGTTTGAGGTTCTGTATGACATGGTATTTGTATATGATTTGCCTTTCGATACGAGTTTTATGCTTAGGTGAAGTTTTCTTGTATTTTGGTGTTTAGGGGTATTCTGTGACTTGTTAGCATTATGCTATTTTTGTAACCTTTGGTTATCAACAAACTTTTGGCTTAGTAAAAAACAATCATAAATTAGATAAAATAGATTTTATCATTGTTTCTTTTTATTTTTAAATACTATTTAAAATTTCAAATTCAATTGTTTTGTGCTAGCTAATACACCATATTTTAGTCGACATTAGTTAAATTTGTCAAAATACCATGATAGAATGACTAAAATTTCTATCGAAACAAAAACTAAAATTAAATAAGTCAATTTATTACCTAAATGGAATATTCCGATTGAGGGAAAGGATAGTATGAAACAGTGATGCCACCTCATTTGAATCTCTTTTTTTAATAGTTTAATGTCACATCAGTATTTTCATCTTGAATTTGAGCATTTTCATCATGAAAAAATCAAATCCAATTGAAAATCCTATTCAAGATAAAATTATTGATGTGACATTAAACTATTAAAAATGAATAATATCTATGTTTCAAACAAACTTTTCTCTTCCAACTAATTGGTATCAACACAAAATGGATTACGGAGTAACGAGAATATGATAGAGCACAAATTGATGTTTTCTAATTTGTTGCCATAAAGGCCCACTATGTATAAAAGAAACTATAAATTATATTTACTGAACTTCAGCCCAACTAAGGTTTAGATCAAATATTAAAGCCGAAATTTCTCACTATTTCTTACCTTAATAAACTTTTCGATGGAACTTACCTTAATCAACTTGATTATGATTGGCTATAAGCAACTATAATTGCCATCCATGTCAGAAGCTAGACCTAAAAAGGTAATTAAGGTTAAAATAAACTTTGGTTCAAGAAATTTTGAAGGGTAAAAGACGTTGGGCCTGTCTTGATTTCAAAGAGAAGAAGCTTTTTGAAGATTATGGGATCTACATTTTGAAAATTGTACTCACTTTCCGTCGTTGTCTTCTAAGATTTCAATCACGGGACTGCCTAATACTGATGTTATCCTTGGCTATGAATGATGTGTTTAAGAATGAGAATGAAACATTACTTATAACTTTGATTTCTTTTTATTTTTTAAAAAATTTAAGGGGGGTGCTAGTATTTTTGCTACTTGAATAATAAAAGTTTATATTCGATGCACTAGCGTATAGTTTATATATTATCAATGAAGAAAATATAAAAAATTATAAAAAAATTAGAATATATTAATTTATAATAATATATTACCATCTTCTCGAAACTATTTTTAAAGTTTTATGAAAAACGGGGTTGACTTTTAAAACGAAAATGGAGTCGCCACCAATCCTTTTTTAGGTGTGATCAGGTCACCTTGAGATTGATCGTTAAAATGTTTTGATTTATTAAAATGATGATTATGGCCTACGAAATTTGAGAAAACAAGTTCGGGAGTCGGTTACGTACGAGGAAGGATTAGCACCCTCATAACGCCCAAAATTGGTACCGAATTGATTAATTAATGCCTTCATGTCAAAAATTTGAAAATATTTTAAAAATGCGATCCTCTATCAATCATATTTTTCTCAAATAATTTGCCCCATGGTAATTCTAAGTCCACTCCACTTGAACCTTGAGACATAAAGTTTGTACCTCCCACTGCAACTTCAGGGGAATAACATTTGGTTTCTTCCATCCATCCTGTTACCATTCAGAGGTATAGAATTTGTATCATCTTCAATCAATTTGATCTGTTACACCATTCCCTGGGTGTAATGACCAGATGTATGTGCCTGAAGTTTGCATGAATGCAGGGTATCATTTTTCTTTTCCCGAGAATGATCCTTTTTTACACTTGGATTGACATTGCTCATCATTTGTCGAGATGGTATCACCGATGAAATGTCTTATCCAATAAAAATTCGAAGAGATAATCATCTTTCAATATTTCCAACCCTTAGGCTTGGTGAGTTCTAAACAATAGTCCTGTTTCAGATTCTCATATTATTTAGAAGCTCCTAGAGTAATATGCAAAACTTTTTTTATGAAATTATTATTAGTCCATTAACCATTATTTCAATATAAAATGCTTGAAAAAGATCACAACAATGGCCTTGAAAAAAATTAATTAGGAGCATAACTCGAAACAAATAAGTTAATCAAAGATAACCAAGGCAATAAAAAAATTGATTGGGGTGTATTTTGAAAAGAATAATGTAATCAAAGATAGAAAATTCAAAATGGGTAAGATAGAAGCTAGGTGCCCCAGATATCGTAGCATGAGCTTCTCTGTACAAACTTCTTGAGGACCATTTTGAGCTCAATACATGTTTAGAGGATCCAGAGTACTTTGTCAATGCCCCAAGACATATCATACTTCCTCATTGTTAATTCAGGCATAGCAAGACTACCACATACCCTATCTTTGATCAAAATTTGAGCCGCCCTTTTCGGGTTTTCGGCTTAAAACCCCTTTGGTTTCAAAGCGTCCTTTGCAGGTTTTCGCCTTGGCTTCTCCTCTTTTTTTTCGAATATTTGATGTCAAGGCACCCTTTTGCGGGTTTTCACCTTTGCTTTTCCCTTTTCAGGTAAAATGCTTCTTAACTAAACCTGAATTCACCGAATTGGGCAAGTCATCACAATCAGTTAATATCAATGCTCCTATAGAATAGGCCCTTTTTACTACATAAGTTCCTTCCTAGTTTGGCATCTGTTTTCCTCTGAAATCTTTTTCTATAAGAAAGATCCTTTTCAACATCAGGTTCTCCTTGTGCAATTCTTTAGGATGAACCTCTTTGTCATAAGCTTGCATCATCTTAACGTGATGGATAACTTTTAACCTTTTCATCGATTAGGTTCAATTGACAAAAACGCTTCCATTCCATAAACCAATGGGTAAGATGTTGCCCGAAAAAGTCCTGGCCACGTTCGATAATCATAAAAGATCAATGGTAACTTCTTTATGTCAATCTTTACAAGTCTCGATCATCTTTCCGACAATCCTTATTTTTTTTATTTTCTTTTTCTTTTTGGCTGCCTTTGTTGCTCTATGATATGGCGTCTGATCTTTGAACAGACTACAAACTTTTGACATTATCCTTTTTGGCATTCTTTGTCGGCGCCTGATCTTTTTTTTTTATTGAAATTGGAACTTAATGACTTCGACCTTGTAACATTGGCATATGAAGCTATTTCCACCATCTTAGTGAAGTAATTGAAGACCACAAAGATGAATCGATATTGGCTAAAAGCTTTTGACGAGATTGGCCTCATCACATCCATGCCCCACATATTGTGAAGAAATGGAGAAGGCACATGAATCTTGTCTCCTTAAATACGGCATAGCTGATTTCATCCCCTTCTATATAGATTAACAGTACCCAAACCTCATGATTAGATTGACTATTGTAAAACCATTAGCATGTGTCCTTCTGATATCCTTATGGACCTCTTTTAAGATTTCAACGTACCCGTGCCTCAGTAGCCCAGGCATGTCCAGATATGATCGTTTAAAAACTTCTTTGAATTCTTGAAAATAACTCAATGATATCTTTCCTTATTTCTGTGGTGAGCTGGGCTTCGATCTTCACCCCTTTCCTAAGCTCGTAATGTCCACTGACCCTAGGTAAGGTAGGATCTGTTTTTCATCATGTTCTACCATCATTAACAAATCAGAAGATAGGTCACAATCTCTGTCATCTTCAAAATCCTGAGATCCCTCTAGACACATATCTTACTCGAAAAGAGACTCTGAGTCAGTAGCAGTGTTGCTCACATCGTTGATATCTCGAGACCTATTGTAGGTTCGAATGAAGATTCCAAAGAATAAATGATTTAAAAATGATTATTTATATGGTCATGAATGAAGAATGAAAGAATACTTGAAACAAAGTCCAAACAAAAGTAAAAAACTAAGAAAAATTGTTTGTACAGTATGAAATGGAAAGAATAAAAGAATATTTGCCCAAAAAGATGTATTTTATTGAAATAAAAATTTCGAAACAAGCCTATTTCAGAAAAGGGTTCTTATTGCCTCTAGGCTTAAGGTAACAAACGTGTTTTGAATATTACTCTAGATTAGCTCTAAAAATACAGGGATCTCTTCTACAGTCTCATTATTCAAAACACTCCCAAGTATGTAAGGGCGTGGAAATTTCATTCCCCAGTTCCCTTTTCACTTTTGACTTCTTCAAGGAATCGTAACTTTCTTGTCTCCTCCTTCAATTATCGCATTTACTGCCTCGTCAAAGTGATCAGGTTTTGATGAAATGTTGAACTTCACAATTCTCATTTTAATGAATCTTTCGACTAACTTTTTAAACGTAGTACAGTTTTCAATTGAGTGACCATTTATTCCCGCATGGTACTTGCATTGGGAATTTTCATTATACCATTTTGGGAATGAAGGTTGCACGGGTTTCGAGTAGGATGGAGACACCACATGCACATCAAAAAGATTCTAATACAACTCCTTATATGTCATTGGGATGGGTGTGAACTGGAGCATTTCTGTATTTGGCCTTGAATTGGATTCCTGCTTTGAAGAGCCTTAATAGCTAGTGGTTACAGCCCTCGGCTGGCCTATAGTGATTGATTTGGGATGCATGCACAGGATACTCACTTCATTTTCCTTGTTTCTTGGGGCTGATCTTTTGGTGCTTTCTCCCGTGTCTATCCTCCCACTCCTTACCGCATTTTTAATTATCTCGCCAGACATTACTATATCTAAAAAGCTTATGGTGGTGCTTCCCAACATATGGTTAATGAATGGGGCTTTTAGAGTATTGATGAAAAGTATTGTGGTCTCTTTTTTTAAAAGCGGCGGCTGAACTTTTAGGGCAACTTCCCTCCATCTTTGCCCATACTGCCTAAAACTTTCATTCAATTTTTTCTCCATGTTCTGTAAGGTGATTCTATCATGGGTCATGTCTGTCACATGACTGTATTGCTTCATAAATTTTTGCGCTAGGTCTCTCCACGAATTAATCCTAACACGGCTCAGTTGATTATACCACTTGGATGCTGCCCCCACCAAACCATCTTAGAAGTAGTGGACTAGCAATTAATCATTATTAACATACCCAGTCATCCGTCTATAGAACATGGTAATATGGGCTTCAGGACAGCTAATCCCATTGTACTTCTCAAATTCTGGCATTTTGAACTTGTGAGGAAGCGCCAAATCTAGAACCAAGCTCAAGTCTTTAGCATCAATTCCATGGTGATTATTAGCATTTTCCAAGGCCTTGAATTTTTCTTCCAACCACCTACAACAGTCCTCTAACTGCCTTGGTAATTCAAATCTTGTCATTTCTCCCTCCGCTATATCTAATCAGGGATAACAGAATTAGCTGGGTTATCTCCTGGGTTAGATTCTGAGCAAACTTGGAAGTTCCTGGGCCCTCCAGTATCAGCTTGACCTTATTAAGGCCTAATCGTGGCAGATGGCCTTTGAGGATGCACCTTAGGTTGTATCTGTACATGTGGTAGAGTGAAACCCGAAGGATAGTCTTCATTATCTTCTCCCGTATTAACCATGGGACATTTTCCTTTGTCCATTGCCCCATTCAACAACTGAGTCATTTGAGCAACCATATTTCTTTGGGCTTCCATCATTTGGTCCTTCATATCTTGTTGAATCTTCGCCAATTACTCTTGCAACTGGTCTTGCATGTCTTTTTGGAACTGTTCGAGTCTCTGATCCATGTCTTTCATCTTAGAGCGACTACCGTAAGGATGTTTAGTTTCCAGATTATCTTTCTCTCTTTCTCTCTTTTTTTGAAATAACTTCAACTAATTAGGGTTCTTCTATGGATTTTAATGCATATAATGCAATGTAATGCAAAGGCATGAAATGAATGCAAAAAGAAATAGAGGCGTTGATTCTGAATTCAATTCCATTAGAATAACTTTTCTAGAAAATAAATTCCTTTACATAAAACGGATATTTATACGGCCTTTCCCTCGTATTCCAAGTGAAGACATTGATCCCTTTCTTCTTATCCAGATATTAAGGTCTAATCTCGTGAAGTCTCTACTAGCTCTTTTTACTTGATCTAGGCCGCGACTCACTGCTCACTTATTTCCATAATGCTCGTTAGCCTCTTCAAGAAAATCGAGACGTGGTGATTCTCGAATAGTCTTTGTCAGCTTGAATCCTTGGGCAATAAAGTCTTGTATTCCTTCACGGACTATCAGTCTTCTCTCGTTGTGTTTACTTGGACCATATTCAGACAACCATATTATAATCCACTTTATCAAGAAATCCATTTTCTCATGACAAACTCTTCTATTTAGCAATCGAATTTAAATCAACACCTCTTTTCTATGATGTGAATGCAATGCAATTAAAACAAAAGAGAACACATTAGCACAAGAGAAATAAATAACAAAATAGGGCACCTATTAGGGTGACCACTAGGGTTTGGCATAGTTCTACCTAGGGTAAGCCCTTAGGTTTTCTACATGTGGTTTAGCTCTAAAGTTGAGGTACCCAAACCAGCAGAGTCCTCGATCCTCACCCATTATAGGCTCATACGGACTGAGTTCAGTTCAGGGGAATACATTTCCCTATGGCCATGCGAAGTGAAAACCTCACGAAGAAATAGGTACAGATGTATCCCGAAAGCAATCCACTAGCCCATGCGGAGGTGAAAACGTCACGAAGGCATGGTTTCTCACTCCCACTTAAACGTGCGGCCACAACGATCATGCAATGCAATTTGCGCAAGAAAATAACAATCATATGCAATGACACAAACAAATGCAACAAAAGGATCATAATTTTCAAATTTTCAAATCGAATTTTCAAATTTTCGACAAAGGATAGAAAATAATCAATTTTACAGTTTGACTCTCTTATTATGTCCCCAGCAGAGTCGCCATGCTGGCGAAACCATTTTTAAAGTTTTATGAAAAATGGGGTCGACTTTTAAAACAAAAATAGAGCCGTCACTAATCTTTTTTTAGGTGTGATCGGGTCAACTTGAGGTTAATCGTTAAAACGTTTTGGTTTATTAAAATGATGATTATGGCCTACGAAATTTGAGAAAATAGGTTCGAGAGTTGATTACGTACGAGGAAGGATTAGCACCCTCATAACACCCAAAATTGGTATTGAATTGATTGATTAATGCCTTAATGTCAAAAAATTGAAAAGATTTTAAAAATATGATCCTCTTTGTTTTAAAACTTAAATAAATTAGACAAGATGCCGAGACCCACTTCTTTCGAAGGAATAAAATATCATACCCAGTGAGTTAGGATACGACATTTTTGAATTCCCAAGAATAAGTTTTTTATTTTGCTTATGCTTTAATTTAAAAATAATCGATTCTTTAGACTCGATGAGAAAAATCGAAACCAGTAAGTTAGGGTACAATTTCTTACAAATCTTGGAATACGGAATATTTTCTTATTTCAAAACCAAATTTTTGATGTATCAAATAAAATATAATAAGATCGTAGAAAAATGAAAAATGAATCATAATGCCGATATGCATAATGAAATAAAAGTGTGGGTGATAATATAAATAACAACAATGAAGGCAAAAATAATAAAAGAAAAGCTAAAACAAATAATTTTAATAAAATAATATGTAAAATAAATAAATAAATAAATAAAAGAAAAGAAAAGCAATAACAAAAATAAAAGCTAATAGCAAATTAACAAATAGATAAATACTATATACAACAATTTAAAGATAATAAAATAATAATAATAGTAATAATAAAAATGACAATAATAAACTATAATGAAAGTATATTAACAAATAAATAATAAAGGTAAAAATAAATAAATAAGAGCAATAATAATAATAATAATAATAATAATAATAAAATAGTAATAATAATAATAATAATATGGAAAGTAATAATAATAAATATAATTATAATATTAATATTAAAATAATAAAAATAATAGTGGTGGTAATAAAAATAAAAATAATAGTAATACCAAAATAATAATAATAATAATAATAATTTAAATTAATTGATTTTAATAATAAAATAGCAATAATGATAGAATGAATTAAATTGAAAGAAAAAAATAAAGTTTTAGGGTAAAAACAGAAATAAAATGAGGCAAAAGGACCGAATTGTAATGCGCCCCAAAAAAATAGGGACTAATTGGGAAATTATTCTCCCAATCCAAAACGTGCGGCATCAAGGGGAACTAAAATGAATCAGCAAGAAAATTACTGGGCCGAATTATAATTAAAAAAATTGAATTAAAAAAAATAAAAAATGCGGAAGGGCTAAAGCGGTAAATAGCCCATTTTATAAAAACACGCGGATCCTACCCGGGTATCGGGTCAACGCACGGGTCTGGCCTTTAAACGACGCCGTTTTGGCCTTTAATGGTAACTCCCAAAACGGCGTCGTATAGATTGCTTATAAAAGCTAAAAATAACCCAAAAAAAATTATTTTAAACATTTAAAAAAAAAACTCAAAGGGCTCCGAAAAACTCTCTCCCCCTCAGCTTGACGCCAGAATCCGGCCTGGGTTCCGGTGACAGACCACCGCACGTGTCACCTCAGATGGCTGTCGAAAAACCAATTTTTCTATTTCGAAGCCGAATCGAAGGTAATCTCTTTACTTGTTTTTTTTTTTTTTTAACAGTAGTGGTATATGTATATAAAAAATAGCATAAATCGAAAAGAAAAAAAATTAAACGAAATAGAATAAATGAAAATCACCTTTGCTATTGGGTTTTTTATTTAATCTTTGTTTTTTTTTTTTTTTGTCTATTTTCGTGTCTTTTTACAAATTGCTTTAGGGTTTTTATAGTCTCCCCAAAAAAAATGAACCGAAAATACAAAATCCCCTTTTGGTTGCTACTGTCTGCTATACTTGCCATCTTTTGTCGTTTTTTCTTTCCTTTTGCAGGCTAATAACGAAGATTTCTCTGAATGAAAATCGGTGTCTCGCGCTAATCATGGCCTGGCTTGAAATTTATGTTGGGTGTTATGTGCGATTAGAGAACCCTAGGGTTTGGGGTTTCTAATTTCTGAAATCGAATTTAGGTCATTGGGCCATTCGAGTTTTGAGTATTAGTTTGGGTTAGGTTTTTGGGTCTGAGGGTGTAATTGGGTATGTAATGGATAAGTAATTTGGGTTAGAATTTTGATTTTGTAAATGGACTGTAAGCTAGACATTAGTTTATTTTATTATTATTTTTATTCAAGCCCAAGTATAAATGGGCTACTACACATCTAATTTATTAACCATATAAATCTAAAAATAAATATCAACTTTCCTTTTCTTAAAAATTTATTATCTAAAAGAAATAGTAATTAATACCTCATTCGTGAATAATTATTTTTGTTTTTTGTCATTTCCACTGAAAGGATGTTGAATGTAATAATTGTAATAATGTAATGCAAATAGTATGCATTTCCACATATATATATATATATATATATATATATCAATATTATTATATTAGATGTTAATTGAATTAGTGCCAAGACTTAATTGGATATCAATTTAGTTGAATAATGTCTAAATATCATTACTTTACAAAGTACATTATATTTTTTAAGTGTACTTTTATCTTTATATATCTTTTATATAAAAATAGAAAATACACATATAAAATAGAATTTGAACTTCAAACATTATTGTTCTTAACATTTTACTTTTTCATTTCAACTAAATCTTTATTTATTTTTGCAAATATTTCTACTACCTAATTTTATATTTCACTCACACAACCAAAAACCTATTTTTTATAAATATATTTATTATATAATTTTATATTTTACTCATATCATAATTGTATCATAATCTAGTATATATGTATTAATTTTTAAATGCTTTTAAGTGAGTTCCAAAATCACACCGAATTGTCATCCTTTTAGGTAATCAAAATTGCCTAAGAAATGAATGATAAAGATTCAAAATTACCAAACCTCTACCTCTATTTCTAGACAATTCAATCCTAGCGTTTCACGTTCGTTAACCTCTTGTCTCCACAAGAGGGCACAACTTTCTCTCAAGTTGCCATTATCTTTATAATATTTGACTATATTTTTTATATTTACATTATCATCTTAATAGTTTTCTTTATTATTAAGTACCAGGTGTAGTGATAAAATAAAGTATATTCTTAGAAAAAGAAAATAAGTTTAAATTTTAAAATAACATTTTTTTAAAAATAATCACCGATCAAAAATTAATTTCTATAAACTATAAAACCGAAATAAAAAGTAGCATATTTTCACTCAATATATATACTATTCTTTTTCTTTGGTGGTGGTCCATTCCCTAAAGTGCTTCTTTGCCTAGAAGCAATGCTTGAAGGGGATTTTATTTTGTAGTTATCCCTTTGGATAGTGTTAAGATAATGTCACCTCATGCAAACGTAATATTGCTATCATAACATTGCTCACATAAGAGTACGAGGGCCTAGTAAGCAAAATTAGACACAGAGGGCTTAAATTAATGTAGAGTTGTCTCTAACTAATTAGGACTAGGTTTGTTAGCCACCTATCATCTAAAAGTCTAGAATTAATACTACGGAAAAATCCTAAAAGTCTAGACTCGATCTCATCACTAAATTTTGTGTTCGGGAGTACGGTTACGTGTGAAGAAGGTTATAACACCCCCACAACGTCTATCCGGGGATAATCCTACAAGGTTTTGGGAGCTAAGTTTTTTTAACTAAGCATACTAATGTCTTAATCTGAACTAAAATCTTATGAAAATCTTAAATAAAAACTCTAAAGAAAATGCCTTCGATTTACTTGTAACTCGATTAAGATATGTTTATCAAACTCATCTAATTTGAAACTTAAATTAGAGATTTTTACTTTTAACGGGAACCTTAAAGCATACCTAAATAATTTTAGTAAAATACCTTCAATTCCTAAAATTAATTCTATTTTAAAATTCTAAAAACCTAGAAATTACCAATGAATTAAGAGAAATATTAAAATCCATCTACAACTTATTCGATCTTTTATTAGTATTATTTTTTAAAAGATTTAATTAATAACGTTGAACCTATCAAGATCTTACGAAAGTATCCTATGTCGGGTTTATGATTTATCTTACTTTAAAATTTTTGATCTAGGGTTTAAATTCATCAAAATCCAAAAATAATATATATATCAAATAACATTTATTAGCTTTCATAAAGAGTTTCTAAAATAAAATAGTTAGAAAGACCTATTCATAATTTACAACTCACCTACAAAATCTTTATTTTAATCTTGAACAAAATCCTAAAGAATATTTATATATTAATTTAAGATTCTAAAGAGGAATCCTATCGATATTTAAAATTAGTTTAAAACCCTAATAAAAATAACCTTCATATTATTTATAATTTTTCTAGGGTGAATGGTAGATAAAATCTTAAAGACTAACATGAATTCAAATGTAAATACATACATACATACATATATATATATATATATATTATACTTTCATTAAAATGTAACGCATTCTTAACTAACTTCATGTCAACATTTATAGGATGGAACAATGACCTAAAGCTCCTTCTTTTAAAACGGATAGTAATAAAATAGGAAAATTAATTTAATTGACTAAAATTAATGAAAAGTTAAAACTCTTTCCAAAAACGCAATAATAAAAAAGAAAACTTAAATAAATGAAAGAAATAAGGCAATGCATGATGATGATAATAAAACAATAATACACCTTATTCACAATATAATAAAAGAATTAAAGTAACATAAACAAATAATATTAAAATGTATGTAAGAGGAATGTGTAAAAAAAGCATAAATATAAATATATATGAAAATAAAGAAAGATGAAATAAAAATAAATAAAAATTTTACAAGTGTAAAAAAATATAAAAAACATTAAAATAAAGTGCATAATTGACATCAAATATATAATGTATAAATGCAAATGAAAGGGAAGATATAAGTGTAAATAACTTATTAAAGATGGAAACAAAATGACATAATTTGATTTTTAGACAAAAAGATAAAAAAATGTGGAAGACAGATGACTGATGTAGCAATTAATGTGCTTTTAATTTTGAAATTTTGGATTAAATCGAATGTTTGAATAAACAAAAAGGGTTACGGGTGTAAATAGACCAGAGAGTGATGGCGGCGCTGCAAAAAAGGGGTATTTTTTTTTAAATTTAACAAGTAAGGGGATGAGAATAAATTACCCATTTTGGCACCTATAAATAGGGGAAAAAAAAAAACTATGCATTCTTTCATTTTTAACCTCATTTATAATATTAAAAAAAAATTCTTTCTCCTTCTATATTGGCCATGGCCCAGAGAGCCCAACAATATAGTTGAAAAAATTAAATTTCTCTTTGTTTTAAAAAATCAAAATTTTGTTTTAAAAAATCACTATTTTTCTTAAAGATCAAAGCTTTTATTTCGAAATAGTTAAAAAAATCAAAACTTTATTTTTAAAAATTTAAACATTTTCCTTTAAAATAACTAAAAAAATATTTTTATTTTTAAAAATCCAAAGTTTCTTTTTTTTTAAAAAAAATCAAAACTTTTCCCAAGATCAAACCCTTTCTTTTAAAAGCCTTTATTTTAGAAAAGAAAAAAGAAGAAGAGATTTTGGCGTTCCTAAGGGCAGAAGACCAATGGTTTAGTGACGTCTTTTTCGTCGGAGCCCAAACCCCAATCCCTCAATATATGTATATGGCAAAAAAAAAAATTATGCTTCTTATTGTCTTTTTTATACCTTAAAAAAAACAAAATATGAAAAGCCTCTCCTCTTTTTTCTTTTCATTTCATTTCATGTATATATAGGGGTGAGCGTTCGATCGAATCGAATCGAATCGAATAAAAAAATTTCGAGTTAATCGAGTTGACGAATCATATTTTATCATCCTAATTTGATTTGAAATTTTCTCAAATCGAGTCGAGTGAGATGGAATTCGAATCGAATCGAATCGAATCGAATATATTTGTTCGAGTTAAATTTTAAAAAATAATTTTGGGTCCTTGTAACCACTGTCACCCATCGTAAAAAAATTTGTTCATCTTAATCAAAATTTTTATTAACTTTCATCACCTCATAATTTATTTATTAATCTTTTATATACGGGTTAGCTTCTTTGCTTGCTTAGTTTTTTCAATTATCTTCAGATTCTTGTCACTATGTATTTTGGAATTAAAATATATATTAAATGTAAAAATATTATTTTTTAATAAAAGTTATTTTAAAGATAAAATGTGAAATTGATACCAATATAAAATTTTAATATGAACATTTTATGGCATAATTAATAATTCAATTTCAATATAAATATTCAATATGACAAAATAATTCAATAATATAAATAATATAAAATGTGAAATTTAATTTAATAATATAAATAGTAGATATATAAATAAAATTATTACTATTTATGTTTAGTGATTTTTTGGATAATTTTGATTTTTGTTTGAGAGTAAAAGGTGAGAAGTAAAAGTTTAGGGAAAAATAAAAATTTTAGGGAATAAAAGTTTGAGAGAAAGTAAATAGGGGGAGTAAAATTTTGGAGGGAAAATATAAAAAAAAAATTAGGGGGGATGGATTTGGGGTAGATGGGAGGAGGGATGAGATGGGAGTAAAAGTTTTAGGGGAAAAGTGGGAAGGAGTAAAAATTGGGGGAAAATAAAAAGTTTCAAGGGTTTTTGAGAGTAAAATTTTGAGAAAAAGTAAATGGGAGAGTAAAATTTTAATAGGAAATGAATTTTGGGTAGATTGGAGGGTTGGGATGGAAAGGAATAAAAGTTTTGGGGGAAAGTGGGAAGGAGTAAAAGTAAAATATTATTCGAATGTAAAATATTATATTTTAATATTCAAATTATTCGAGTTATTCGAATTATTCGAGTTATTCGAATTCGAAAACTCAACTCGATTCGAACTTGAAATTCGAAAAAAAAAATTCAAGATGACTCGAATAATTCGATTCGTTTAACTCGAAATTCAAAATTTTTTTCGATTTTTTTGAGTCGAATTGAGTTTTGTTCACCCCTATGTATATATACTATTTTTCAATATTTGTTTATTTGTAATTTTTTGTTATGTTTTCATTGATCAGTTGATTAATGGTTTGGTACTATTTTAAATGTTGTGATGACAATAAAGGGGAGACTAGGGTTTTTGAAACCCCAGCTGACTATTGTCACAGTTTGGGCCTTGGGCTCTAAATAAAGATAATGATAATATTTAATAATAATTATAATAGTAATAATAATAATAACTTAGGCCTTTGACAGGTTTAAATAAAAAAGGCCTCAACTTGACCAAAATCAAGTGTGTTTTAAATGAGCCCAAGAAAAAATAAATATTTAAAGGGAACAAATGAATCTCTAATTGAGTTCGGACAAAAATGGATATCTACAATTTTTATCTAATTTGGTCGATTGTCTTAGTTCTATAATTCTAATTATGTGGATGCCACCCAAAATGATTTTATCACTCATGTTTATTAAGGGACGAAAAGCAACGGTCAGAACTTGGATGCTAATATTGTAGAGGTATGAATCTCTTGTTGTGCCTTATTTAATGTATACAAAAAGAATATTATCGATCAATAGAGCAATGAAAAATTTATTATAAATTTAAGTTTATAATTGAATTGGTTTTATAAATCAACCTAATATTAATTTAATTAAAATAATAACTAAAAACTTTTTATTTAGAATAAAAATATTATGAAAATATTTATATCTTTTATAATAAAACCTTGTCATTTAAAAAAAAATTTAAAAACGTTTCTATTTTTCCTCTAAGTCGTTTGCTTATCTTTTGTTTTGTCTAGTAATGGTACTAGAATTCAGGTTAGTTATAGCTCGCTTTTTTCTCCCTCCCACCAACCATTTCTTTCTTTCTTCTTCTCAATCACTCCACATGTATTCCCTCTTTTCAATTTGCAGATATATTATGTGGGTATTTTTGTTGTCTTCACAAGTTGTGATGGACAAATGACAGCACATGTCGTTCACTTAAACTTCACCAGCTATCAATAGTTTTTCTTGGAAAGTAGGTAACTCTTGGTTAGCTTCTTAATCCATTTCTATTTTGAGAGTATTTTAGAATAATAAATGATTTCACTAGTCGATTTTGACTCATATTGTCTTAAGTTTTATGTGTTTTGTTTGTTTTTCCATTGTTTAATAAGTTTTTTATTTTAGAAGTTTTTATCTGCTCTTATAGCACATTTTGTAGTCTTTCTTATGCATGTAACCTTAGTTTTATAAGTGATTTTAAGGATGGTTTTGCTGTCTTTCTCTCTAGTTTGTTGAATGCTTGACTCTTTTGTCGATTTTTTCTCTCCGCTTTGGACCATCCGGGGTTGATTTGCTTATCGTTTTATGTGCTTGCAATCACTCCAGATATGTTGTGCTTCAATTGTGACAAAACTAACTGTCAATGTGTCATGATGTTCTATTGATGCTAAGGTTAAAACCTTTGTTGTGTTGATGGAGTCCTTCACCATCTACGACGAGTGTCTATTATTATTTCCCTGAATTGTATGTTTCGATTCATTGAATGAATTAATGAATTTACTTTTTTAAAAAAATAAATCATTTGAAATTAAATAAATACACAAATGATGAGACGTAAATTTAAGCACAAGACCCTTAAAAACTTAGTTTTACCATTTCAATTTAAAAATAATTTAATTTTATATGATTTTTATAAATACATTTTCACATATATTTTTTCACTCAAAACTTGCTATATAATAAACTAAACTCCTATAATATTATTTTCCATGAGGAAAAAATTGGGATTGACTTCTCTTATTTGAAGTATTCTAGAGACATAATTATACAACAAATATAACAATCATTAACTAAAATCTATAATATATTTAGAAGCATGGATTTAAAAAAAAATTAATAAACAAGAGTTTTCCATCATATTATTAAATTAATTTTAAAAATAATTATAATTTAATATTGAATTATTAGTAAAAGTTATTCTAATAGTTATTATTTAAATAGAACTCTATACATAAAATATAATTTTTTATAAATATAAATATAATTATAATATAAATTATATTTATTTGTTAAAATTGATGTAAAAAGTTGTGTTGACTTTTTTAGATTGTACTAATTTTATTAATGTAAAATAAAGTTATTACTTGAATAAAATTCTAAACCTTTTAATTATCACTTAATTAATATTAGAGATATATATCAATTAAAATTTAATTTTAGTTTCATAAATAACAACAAATAGTTAGTCATATTTAATCAAGTAGCATCTAAGAAAAATTGAAATAAAAATATAAGATTGTTAGGATTAATAAGTTATAATTATATAAAGGGATAATATAGTCTTTTGCCGCTAAACATGACAACTAGGTCCACTTTGGTACCGAACTTGACAATTAGATTTATTTTGGTCCCTAAACTTGACTGTCAAGATTTGATAATGTGACCAGTGTTTTTGGGACATGACTGAATTGGTTGATTGAATCGGAAACTGCTCGAAACCAATAAAATCGACAACTAGGATAAAAACTAATAGTTGAACTTGTTGAACCGGTTATATATATTTTTTAATTTTTTATGATTTTTTTATTTTTGATTTAATTATTGTTAGTTTAGCAGTTGAAACGATAAAATCGATTGAATCGGGAATCATTGGTCCGATTGGTTCAACCACTGATTCGATTATCAGAACATTGCATGTGACAGTATAAGATTGTATCATGTTATCACCTAAAATTTATATAACTTTTTTTAATTTTTAAGTGATGATGTGGCACATTCTCAAATTATTATATCATCAAACTTTTATATTTTTTAAGTTCAAAGATCAAAATGAATATATTTGTCAAGTTCAAGCACCAAAATAGATCAAAAAAAAATTGCATGTACCAAAGTGGACATAGTTTCCTAATTTAGGGACAAAAATGATAGGTAACAATAATTAAAAATTAAATCATTTGTAAAATGTTGCCATCATTTTAAGGATTAATATTTGATGTACTGTCGATGATAGATCTTATGCACCATCAATTAATAATAAATTGACACATTGTCACTAGTGTAAAATAAAAAACTTGAAGAACTTGAAAATGAATACAATTAAATTAACTATAATTATTTTGTTTCTTTTTAGGTTTTGGATTTTGGATTTTGGGTTTTGGGTTTTGATTTTAGATCTTGAGTTTCGTTTTTGCTTTTATATATGTTTAATAATTATAATTAATATTTATTTTAAACTCTTCAATATTTTTAATTTACAACGATAACGATATGTCATCTTATTATTTCTTGACGGTATATCAAATATTTTTCTTATTTTTAATCTTACATACAAAAAAATTGAAAATAAAACCATATGTTACACAACATCTACGGCGCCAAATATATTCAAAGAGGAAAAGTTGGTTGATGGTGCGCTACCGACTACATAGTCGAGTGGTTAGTACATAATAGATGCAAGTATATTCAGTGGCGAGGCCAGGATGTTAATATTTGGGGGGAGTCAAGTTAAAATTAGATGAGCTACATAACAATTGATTTAAACATATAAACCATCGATTCAAAAGAAGAAGAAGTAGTGTTCCACCATAACTATCGATTCAAAAGAAGCAATATTCTAACATAACAATCGATTTAAACATATAGAAAACAATTCAAAAGAATAATGTAATAGCCCATTTATGTCCGGGCCCAAACAAACCAAAAAATAATAAAAATAAAAAACCAATGTCCCGTTTTATTATTACAGTCCATTTGTAGCCTAAAAAATAGACTACCCAAGCCCAATTAACATTACAACCCAACCTAATACCCAAAAACCCGAATGGCCCAAAAGCCCAAATTGGGTTTTAGAAACTGGAAACCCCGAACCCTAGGATTCCTACCTCGCACCGCAGCACCCAACACCGACCTTCGATCATGTCACAATCCGTGCACAGATGACGCTCCACTGCCGTTGTTCTCGCCATTCACCTGCAAAACAAGAAAAGAAAATGACCAGTAGTAGCAGATTGCAATTTTGTATTTATTTTTTGATCTTATTTGGGTTATAAATAACCCCAAGGCAATACATGCAAAGGGACAAAATACAAAAAAAAAAAAAAAAGGGCAGAGGTTATGATTTTTTTTACACGCAAAGAAAACACATACAAAATCAATACAAAGATCATCAAGGTTGTTATTTTTATTTTTTCTACATTTTTTTTCCTTTTTCTTTCGAATCTGCAAACGAACTTATAAAAACTTTCACTTCTATTTTTTAAAAAAACTATATGCATATTTAAATAAACTATAAAAAAAAGAGAAAAAAGTTACCTGTTTTTAAATTAGGTTGCCAGTACAATGGCCAAGAACAGCACAATGAATCAGCGGTGATCGGGGTCAAAGCCTCGCCGTAGTTTGGCCAGAAATTGCCAGAAGGAGACCAAAACAGAGAAAGCTCTCTGCTTTTTTTAAACAGCAGGCAAAAATGATCTTTTGGGCCAATTTTTAGCTTATATAGCAATATAGAAATGACGCCGTTTTTGTTTAAGCCAATAAGCATTAAACGACGTCATTTAAAGAAGCAGATCCGCGCGTTGACTCAAAACTCGGGGAGGATCCTCGTGTTTTTATAAATGGGCAATTTGCCTCTTTGGTCCTTCCGCAACTTTATCAATTTTAATTTAGTTCAATTTAAATTTTCTTTTATTTTTAATTTAGCCCTGAAATTTATATTTTCTTGCAATCTAGTCCTAGGGCTATTTTAAGGCAAAAAGGGGGAACGACGTCGTTTAGGAGATAAGACATAATTGCCTAATAGGTCCCTCTAATGTGACGCGCGTTCTAATCTGGTCCTTTTACATTTTTACCCTAGATTTTTTATATTTTGATTTAATCCATGTTTCTTTGATTTTTTTTATCCTTTTTATTTTTATTTTTATTCTTATTTTTCAATTATTTAATATTATATATATATATTAAATTATTACTATATTACGTTATTTTATTAAGTTTGATATTATTTATATATTATATAACATTTTTAAAATTTGTATATTATTTATTATAATATGTATATTTTAAATTTTATATATCATATATTATTTTATTATATTATATATAACATTTAAATTGTTTTATTCTTAATATTGTATAAAACTTTGTATATTGTATAACATATATTATGTTTATTTTTAAATATGTAGTTTTTATACATATATGTATTAAATTATTGTATTATAAATATATTTTATTTAAAAATATATTTTTATTTATTATTAAAATGTGTCTTAATTATTTTCTCATGAATATATATATTATTTTTAGAATTGGTTTTATTATTATTATTATTATTATTATTATTATTATTATTATTATTTTATTTATATATATTATTCACCTTATTTTATTTAATCTTGTGTAAAATTTTATGTTTATTCCTTAATTTTTTTATTATTTATGTGATATCTTTTAGTTGATCATTTATATTTTTAAGAACAAATTTATAATATTTATTTGCTTTAGTATAATTGTTATATTGCTTGCATTATTTGCATTTTTGTTATTATTTTTACCTTGCATTATTTGCATTATTTGTTATTATCTTTACTTAGTAAAATACCCTTTGAAATTTATGTTTGGTAATATACTAATGCCACATTTCATTCAAATCATTGTTTTAGAAAATGTATTTCATTTTTAATTGCAATTATTTATCCAGAAAGTACTTACTTAAATAAAATAATATTTGGCATTTGGAAGTCTCGAGGAAATTGTGCCCTAACTCACTGGGTTTCAATTTTCTTCGTTGAATTTACATAGCCAAGTATCCTTTTTGAAATAAAAAATTGCTAATTTTAAATAAAAACTTATTCTTGGGAACTCGAGATGTTATGTCCTAACTTATTGGATATGATGTTTTGTGACTCGATGTAATGATTTTCTACAAATAAAGGTAAGCTTAGTTTCGAAGTTTTGTGTAACATCCTTAAAGTGGGCCTACGCATTCATATGATAGTCTAATATGTTAAATTGAGATTTTAAGGATCGGGCTGACTTTTTGATTAAATATTTGAATTAGGTAAAAGTTAGTGCTCTGGGTAATTTAAAGTGAAATATTGGGCTTTAAAAATTTAGGTTAGGTGGCTAATAAATGGTGTTAGCTCATAATTTAAGAAGATAGTTAATTAAGTGACAAGCTGGGCTTGGGGCCCAAAGAATTGAAGTGCTTTAAGTGGGCATAAGGTGGCGTCATAAGGGGGGAGGAGTTTGGGCCCTTGTGTGGCCGAAATTTGGGAGGCCAGATATCATCATTTCCATTTGGTTTTTCTCACTTTCTCATCTATTCTCCTCAATCGAAAATTCTTTCTCTTATGTACCTTTGTTTCTTGTCAAAACCGAAAACTCTCTAGCTCTTCTCTTTTCTCCTAGATCCCTTTTGAAAGCCGAATGCTCTTAGTGCACATCTTCTTCCTCTATAGCCGAATCTACAAGGGAGATCTCTGTTTTCCCGAAGGTGCACTGTAAGCCGTATACTCTTTAGTAATCCGGTGAGTTTTGGGATTTCTCCTTTTCTGCGATTCCTTTATTCTTATTAAACTTCTAATCTAAATTATTATTTCCAAGGCCCTGCCGATTATACTCGTTACCCCTTGAAGCCGAATCTGCCCCATTAAAGCCGATTTGGTGGAAAAGTCGAAGGTAGGTAGTGGTAAGTTTGGCCGAATGGCCTTCCATGATTCTTATTGCTTTGGCCGAATACTATTTGGGTTAGGTTGGTTGTGTGTATCGGTTGGTTTGATATTTGGAGAATGGTCGAATGTAGGTAGGTTGGTGGTGACGATTTCTCAAGGACATTTGGGATTTGACTAACTAGGTAAGTGTTCGTTTTAAGAGTTACATTTAACTAATGAGTTAGATCTCATCGTTTATTTGGTTTAGTGATTAAGGGATTGTTATGGACTCAACTAACAGTCAAGTAGAGAAGGTTGGATCTGTAAAACCGCCGTCCAAATTCAAGAAGAGATCTGTTTCAGTAGTGCGAGATTGGCCAATGGGGTGTGGGCCGAAATCGAAGTCAGATCGTGGGCCAATAGTAGTTGTTTCGAGTGATAGTAGCGTAGACGTAGAGAAAGCATTAGTACGAGAATCAGGTGTGTAATACTTCCCCACCGTCTAGATCTGATTAATTATAAATATATATATATATATATATATGTGTTCATAAGTTCTATATGTTACATTAAAAGCCGAAATCTCAGATTTAAACAGCGGACCCTCAGGTTAGTAAATAATCTGACTATATGTTACAAGTAAACTGTTGTACAAGTATGTGTAACGGTTTTTACCGTGAATTACTATAGCGGCTAATGCCGTGATTTGTTATACGGGCTTCGGCCAGTATATGTTGATGAGCAGCATGACTGCCATCTTGGAGTGTAGCGGTGTGGGTTGATTGTAGAAATCCCCAATGGTGTGTTGGTTGGTACGGGGGTGTGTAGCGGATGGAAACCTAGGCAAATGGGTTGGGCTTTGCATATTACTTGTTATCCATGTAAATGAAATTGTTGTTATGTTTTATAAGGCCCAAATCTAGTGGTGCATGAGGGTTGCACACTGAGTCTCGCGACTCACCCAAATTAAACTAACCTTCCAGGTGACGATTAGTGCATCGGACCGGGCCGGAGTGGAGCGCAAGGTGGCCATGCAAAAGAATATGTGGATCCGGCAAAAAGACTCAAGTTAATTATTTTTATATTATGTTTTATTTAATGGATTTTAAACCTCGTTGTAATAAGGCCATGGGCCACTAGTTTATATAGTATTTTATTATTGGATAAATTATTTTTAGTTATTCAAATATTTATTTTAATTAAACTAAGGCATGTAATTAAGTTTGGGTTTTATTCATAAAGGCATATTTTATATAAATTACATTTGGGCTTTCTGACAACACGATTTGTTTTACAAAAATTTCCTTAGTGACATACTAGATCCGGTCGTGGTGTTTGGGCCGGGTTTGGGGTGTTACAAATTGGTATCAGAGTCCAGTTCAAAACCCGTCTTTGGGATTTTGGGCCCAAAAGATTTTCTAAAAATGGGTTTTTAAAACATGGATTTCTCTTAGTAAAGGTTTGTTAACTCAGCATGGCACCTGCGTCTCCGGCCAAGTTCGCCAGGTAAGTATACTAAACTCCTGATTGTGAATATAAATGTGGGCTTAACAGGCTTATGGGACGTAGACTATTTAGGTTAAAACTTGATGGACTTTAGGCTTAGACAAACAACTCTTCAAATTCATAAGACTTAACTTCAATAAACAAAACCTGTAAACAAGTCACAAGACTAAAGTGTGGTAACAAGCATATGCATGTCCAGGAGTAGATCCGGAAGAGCTTGGT